>OY728148.1:1003312118-1008312118 GCA_963277665.1 Viscum album | reverse complement strand
GAACTTAACAAAATCATGATAAAGAACAAGTATCCTCTCCCAAGAATTGATGAATTGTTCGATCAGCTGCGTGGAGCACAATACTTCTCCAAGGTGGACTTGCGGTCGGGATATTATCAAGTAAGGGTGAAGAAGGAAGATATCCCCAAGACTACTTTTCGCACAAGATACGGGCACTATGAATTCATAGTAATGCCTTTTGGACTCACTAATGCTCCAGAAATCTTCACGGACTTAATTAATAGAGTCTTTAGAGATTACCTAGACAAATTTGGGGTAGTCTTTATAGATGATATTCTAATATACTCCAAAACCAAGGAGGATCATGAGGAGCATTTAAGAACTGTACTGGAGACTTTGCACAAGGAGAATCTCTATGAAAAGTATAGCAAGTGTGAGTTCTGGTTGAAGGAAGTCTCATTCTTGGGCCATATCATCACAAGCAATGGGATATTTGTGGATCCCTCTAAAACAGATTCAATTGAGGGATGGATGAGGCCAACATCGGTAACGGATATCCGTAGCTTCTTGGGGTTAGCTGGATATTATCGACGATTTGTGATAAATTTCTCACAATTGTCCAACCCTCTTACCAAGATAACTCGAAAGGGAGTGAAGTTTGTTTGGTGTGATGAATGTGAAGAAAGCTTCAAGGAGTTGAAAAGGAGGCTTATTACTGCGCCCGTGCTCACTTTACCCACAAGTGGGGAAATTTTTGTGGTATTCAGTGATGCTTCGAAGAAGGGCTTAGGTTGTGTGCTGATGCAGAATGATAAAATGATATCCTATGCCTCAAGGAAATTGAAAATCCATGAGTGAAACTATCCAACGCATGATCTGGAGTTGGCGGCGGTGATCTTTGCCTTGAAAATCTGGCAATATTATCTCTATGGAGAGAAATGTGATATATATACTGACCACAAGAGTCTTAAATATATATTCAGATAGAAAGAGATTAATATGCACTAGAGAATATGGATAGATCTCATCAAGGATTATGAATGTTCAATCCATTACCACCCTGAGAAAGCGAACAAGGTAGCAGATGCCCTAAGTAGAAAGGATCCAGCGATTCTATCAATGATGAGAATTGAGAAGGATCCAATCTTCTTAGACTTGATAAAGATGGACATGGGAATCATAGACAAGGGAACATCATCAATCATTTTATAAATTATTTCTCAACCGTCTCTTTCAGAAATGTTAAAGGATTCTCAAAAGGATGGTGTGGGAATTCAAGAAAAAGTGGAAACTATCAAAAAAGGGAAATCCTTAGAGTTTAATGTTAATGAAGAAAGAATTGTGCGGTTTGGGAAAAGACTATGTGTTCCATCAAGTCCAGAGCTGGAGAAGGAACTTTTGGATGATGCACATAGTTCAAATTTCTCTATTCACCCAGGGATCACAAAGATGTATTGAGATCTCCGAGAAAACTTTGGGTGGGATAATACGAAAAAGGAGATCGCTGAATATACATCCAAGTGTCTGGTGTTCCAGCAAGTGAAGGTAGAGAGGCAGAAGTCTAAGGGGATGATGCAACCATTGCCCATACCAGAATGGAAATGGGAGAACATCACCATGGACTTCGTCACCGGACTTCCGAGGACATCTAAAGGCAACAATGCAATTTGGGTTGTTGTGGATCATCTTACAAAGACTGCACACTTCATTTCTATTCAAAAGGATTTATAATTGGATCAAATGGCATGGATATATATCAGGGAAGTGGTAAGGTTTCATGGAGTACCACTATCTATTGTGTATGACCGAGATCCAAGATTCAACTCTAAGTTTTGTAAGAGTCTTCAACATGCTCTGAATACTGAACTGAACTTCAGTACGGCCTATCATCCTCAAACTGATGGCCAATCCAAGCGGACTATCCAAACACTTGAGGATATGTTGAGAGCATGGTCAATGGAATTTAAAGGAGGATAGGATCAACATCTTCCTCTGTTTGAGTTCTCTTATAATAACAGTTTCCACTTGAGCATCCAAATAGCACCATATGAAGCCCTGTATGGGAAAAGGTGTAGAACACCGGAATGTTGGGATAAGGTCATTGAACGTAAGCTCCTTGGACCAGAAATGGTCGAGGAAATGGTGGAGAAGGTGAAAACCATTCAACAGCATATCAAGGCAGCCCAGATTCAACAGAAGATTTATGCAGATAATCATCGATGATACCTTGAGTTTAAAGTTGGAGACATGGTTTTTCTACGCATATCTCCGTGGAAGAAGGTCATGAGGTTTGGAAAGAAAGGGAAGTTAATTCCAAGGTACATCGGCCCCTTCGATATTCTTGATCGTGTCGGGGTTGTGGCATATCGACTAGCACTTCCACCTACTATGGAAAAAGTACATGATGTCTTTCATGTATCCATCTTAAGGAAGTACATATCGGACCCTTCACATGTACTCTCTTCTGAGGTGGTACAATTGGAAGATGATATTTCTTATGAGGAGCAACCAGTGCAGATCTTAGATTGTAGAGAAAAAGTTCTATGAAACAAGACAATGCCCCTCGTCAAGGAGTTGTAGAGAAACCACAAGTTTGAAGAAGAGACTTGGGAATCGGAGGAAATGATGAAGCTGAGTTACCCATATCTGTTTTAGTGTGGGAAAAGGAAAATTTCGAGGATGAAATTTCTTAAGGGGGGAATATTGTAACGACCCAAAGTTTCATTAATGGAAATCCATCTTGATCTAGTTAAATGTCTTTTTATGTTTATATAAAATGTCAACTTCATTGGTTTTATGTTAATAATTTTTACCGTTGCTAATATAGTCTTTGAACAGTGATCACATGATTAGTATAAATATAGGGCTTTAACAAATCCAAATTTATTCAGACAAAAGAAGTGATGGACTCATCCAGTAGAATTGCTCCATACGAAGCCCATTTTTCGGAGCTCGAAAAAGAGGTGGCATCCTTGGGCTTCGCTCTTGACCAAGCCCAAGCTGAGCTTCATCATGTCAATCTCGAACAGGACTGTCTACGGGAAAAGTGGAAGTTGATAGAGATTACCACTCGAGCAATGTTATCCGAGCCACCCCAAGAGTCTGTCGCCATCGCACACCTTACCCTTAGGTCTTATGCGGCTGTTTTAAGGGGTTATGTAACAAATAAATAGTACTATGTTCATTTACATTATTTTTTTGTATATAATAATGAATATACTTTCTTGTCATTATTGATACATTGTAAATAGTTTTTAAAGTACAAATAATGTTTTTAGTTATTATTTAATTAAGAATTATATTTTATTAAATTAAGGGATTTTTGAATTAAATAATATTTTAATAAAATATTATTATTAAATTAATTTTTATTAAATATAAATTTTCTTATAATTTTATGAATGCAATTGTAATTTTTATTATGGTTTGAAAGCCATTTTTGTCAAAACCCGTGAATTTTCGATAAATGTCGGTTTTATTTTAAAAGTCAAAATTAACATATTTAAAAAATTATTTAGATAAAATAAATGTTATTCTTGGAATCAGGACATCGAAATTATCCAACGGTAAATTTTTCATAATTTTCTAAGCGTCAAATTTTTGAGTAAAAATTAAACACCATTTAAATATATAATGTGTTTTATGACATCATAATGACCCAATAGTGATGTAATAAAATACTAAAATCTTTATGTTAGACCAATATATGTTTTACCATTAAAATAATGTGATTTTGGGTTTTTTTGTCTTAATTTTCAAAGCATTAATGATCCCCTCAAGACTTATTAAACACCTTGTCTTTTTAAATTAATTTCCATGGGAGTATGACTCACCTCCACATAAGTAACCCTACTATTTTAAGAAGTTCGGACTTTGACCTTATAAAATATTGTTTTTCTCTTCCCTTTGCCAAAAAACATGGTCAAAAACCATGGTATGGTTTGTGGTTTGGATTAATTTGATGTAAGGGGACCCAAACCTAAATAATAAAGAATTCCCTCACCTTTCCTATATAAACCCACCCAAGCTCCCACTTCCTCCTCACTAAAAGCCTTTGGAATTCATCCAACTTCTACCCTACTCTCTCTAGAATCCTCCCAAGGTGCCCCAAGCTCCCAAGAAGCTTCTCTCAAGCCTCTCTCAAGCCTTTGGAAGAACACTTCCAAGTAAGGGTTTTTTCTTCCTTTCTCATTTTTGTCCAAGTTTCTTTGTGTTGTTTTTACCTTTTAATTTCAATTATGAATGTTGGGGTATGGTTTCACACCTCCCTCATACTTCCCTCTTTATGTTTGAATGATGGGAGACCCCTTTCTCTCTCATTAAATTCCTCCCATATACACCCATTACTATGCCGAAATTCCGAAAGGAACTTCTCTCTCCTCATTTACATTCAAGCAATACTTTTGTATCATGAATCTAAATTCCATTACAATTGTTGGTACATGTATCCATATAACCTCCTTACTTTCCATTACATGTAAATATGATGAGGAACCCCTTTCTCTCTCATCAACCATTTCTATGAATTCTTATGTCACGCCTTTACGCTGCCAAAATCGCACCAATTTTCTAAGCCAATGACATTGTGTAGTAGATACCATGCCCATTTCTGCATCAAGGGTATTCACCTTTATGCACATTTACTTATTGATTATAATGTTTCATGTATGAATTCTAAATTCCTTTATCGTGGAATAAATGATTATGTTTTTTGAATCCATGTTTTATGATCCATGTGGCACACTTATGCATGAAATGAAATGTTTAAGAAGGGTGCGCCCTTATAGCGCTCCAATGCATTGGGTAAAGTATAGTATCATGATACGTCATGTGAAATGAGTGTTGACTCATGATAATTCAATTTCAATGAGGGTTTACTCGTGCTTCATGTGCAATGAGGGTTTACTCATGCTCCATGTGCAATGGACCTTGGCTCATGCTAATTCCATGTTAAGTGTTGTTGCCACATTTCCATGTTATGATTATCATGCTTTATCATGTCTTTATGTTCATGTTTCTATTGTGCTCTATTGATATTCCTAATGTCTAACATGTATTTTACTCCTCATGTTATTCCATTTGTATTCCCTTACTGGGCTTTATAGCTCACCCTTTTCTTATGAATGTCCTCAGGTTATCCCATGCAATGCTAAGTACGAAGGAATGTAGTGGTCATGTAAAGGAAGTTTTCAATAAAGATGTTGTATTTCATGTTTTAAGTTTTTATGTAATGATCCTAACCCCAAAATACACTAAACCTCTCGATCTTATTTGTTGTATCAAGTGAAGTTTTATGTAATAAATCATGTTTAAGTTGTAATAAAAATCAGGGTTGTCATAAGAACACTAGAACACCCCGAGGTGATTCACTAGGACGTATGAACCCTTTTTCTAGATACTCTTACAGCTACTTATTTAACTCTTCTAATTAGATTGGGGCTATCTTATAGGGGAATTTTTAGATAGGTGTGGATTTGAGTATGAGATCTATTGATAACTATACCTCATGTTCTGGGGGAATTTTGGGTAACTCTTTGGGAAATACATTAGTATATTCCATAATAATAGGCATTTTTTGAGGTTGATACTTTATTTTGACTCAACCACTTGGGAAATATATGCTTCTTTATAGGGTATCATCACCCACACCATTACGGGATTTTCCAAATGATATTTTTGATCTTCCTTACATTTTTAGAGGAGCATTAGATGGTTCATGATATGAAAAGAGATTTCATTTTCCTGATAGTTTATTTGTGCTCTATATAATGAGATACAACCCATGCCTAGTATAGAGTCGAATTGCTCCAAGGGAAGTATTACAAGACTCACTAAAAGAATCTTCCCATATATTCTTAAAGGAGAAGAGTCCAACACTTAGGTTTCAATGATTTCACCACTAGGTGTTTTTAAAAATATCTCAACATCAAGGTATTGGGGATTTGATTCAATAGTTCTAGAAAACTTGAAGGATGTAAAGGAATGTGTATAACCAGAATCAAATAAAACTTTTTCCATTCTTGAGTGAATAGGAATTATACCTTGTGAGGCTTCATTTTCATGATCCACTTTAGCAATAGTGATGGAATAATATTTCCCTTTCTCTTTTTCCTTTGGTATTTATTGATTTTTATTACCCACAAGGACTCGTGGTTTAGTGCATTAGCTTATATAGTTCCCTTTCTCCCTACAGTTGAAGCATTGAACCATGGGTGGTGCATTACTAGGTTCCTTCTTTTACTCCATCATATTGGTAGGCTTCTTCATGTATCTTCTACATTCATGATCTTGGTGGCCTTCTCTTTTACACTAGAATCATTTCCCTATCCCTTTAAGACAATTCTCATAATGATTCTTCTAACATTTTTGACATGTGGGAAGTTGGATCCCATTTCCTCCTTTTCCATTTGACCCACCAGGTTGGAAATCTATTCTTCTATTCTTATATCCCTAACCATGGGACCATTCTATGAACTCTGTCTTTACTTTGAGATAAAATAGAACCACTTCTTCATAACTTCTAAAGTATCAGATAGCTAGAGCCTTTATAAGGTGTGGTTTTAAACCACTAAAGAATATATCTATTTTTCTATCATCGCTGATAAAAAAACCTGAGGCATATCTTTCAATCCTTGTGAAGTTTTATTCATAAGTCAGGGCATTTCCATCTTCCTTTTTATTTAGATTTATGAATTCTCTCTTCATCTTTTTTCAAATAGTTTGAAGGAAATACTTATTAAGAAATATTTTTTTAAAGTCTTCCCAGTCCATCTCTTCCATTTCATCCTTCAGCTTGGTGTTCTTTATTAATTCCCACCATTGATCAGCTTCTCCATCTAAATGATATACATCCAGAGTAACCTTATCCTTCTTAAAATATTTAATTATAGAAAATATCGTATCCATTGAGTTAACCCACTATTCTGTAACAAGTGGATCATAATATCCACTAAAATTTGGTGGTTATTGCTACATAAATGACTCAATGGATATTTTATCCTTCTTGGGTGAAGGTATATGTTCTACATGGTTTAGGTTATTATTCATATCCTGATACAACTGGGTAAGAATCACCATGAATTTTTTAACTTCACCTCCCATGGCATTTGGGATTTTGTTTGGGAAATCGTTTCATTGTCCCTCACATGGGTTTTTGGCATAGTTTCTTCTGGTTGCCACCATTTTCTAAAATAGAAAAGGATTTAATAAAACATATGTCAATAAAACATGAATAAATAACTTATTATTTTGATATATTAACTCTAAAGTAATATATTATGGTATCCTTGTGTTTATCCTTTTTTCTAAAACAAATATTCTTGGATTTTTACAAATATTTAGTCTTATCCTAGGGATTTTTACAAACATTCTCTAATCCTAATTACCAAATTAACTAAACTATAATCTAATGCAAACTATAGAAACCCTAATTTCTCATACATAACTATTGCATCATTTTCAAGATAAAAAAAATAACAATGATAAAAATATAGGATCAAAAGTTTTAGTATCTCAGGAAAATTAGGCCCATACATAATTTGAACATAATAAAACATAAAAATTTATTAAAATTATTCATAATTATTCTTAAAAAATCACATTCTCTTTATTATATGTAATCACCTAAGGATATACATCAAATAAATGGGTGAGATCAAAGATCAGTAAGATGGTGAATAAGATACATGAATCAATATAACATTGGTGTGCATAATCATCATCGTCATATCATAAGCATAGGATTGTCATCAACATCATGAGGGAAACATCTGATAAAGGTATGGAATGTGAAAATATATAAAAATGAAACATCATGTCATATTGGTCAAATACCACACATAGTTATGAACAAATTTAGCATCATGTTCATGCATAATATATGTGAATAATCATAACATCATAACTATGAACAAAACTATCATCATGTTCTTACATATTATGCATTATCTCATGAGATACATCACATTACCCACTTCATTGGAGGAATTTATAATTTTAATCTCACCCATCACATCATAATATTTACATAATCATGCAATCCACATAGAATGTATTATAATCATAGTCATGAATTAACCCATGGAAAGGAATGGGTTTCATAAGGATTTCATAAATCATGATTTCATGAATAAACTTTGGGTTCCCAAATGAAAATGGAAAACTTATTTGGTATAAGAATCATTATTCTCAAGTGAATAAGAGACAACTCAATAAGTGTCAAATTTGTGTTTTGGAAAGGATATTTATTTTGAAAAATATTTGTATTTTTCATAAAATCTAATAGGAAACATTTATATTCCCAAAAAGAAAATAAAATAATAATGAAATAAAATTTAAGGAACATTATAGGGTTATTTATACTAAAGATGTCGTGAAATAGGGATAACCCAAAGAAAGGGAGTTGGGTTCGAGAATTCCCTTACCCTTATTCCTGCTTTATTTCATTAATTTTGAGCCTCCTAAATAATAAACATATATTTATTAAAACATCTATACAGAAGTGAATTATAGTAATTTATACAAATATTTATCATTTATAATCATTATATTATATTTATTAATTTTCGTTGAGGAAATTGAAGCGTTTTCATATCATGTTTTTCTTAAAAAATATGTTTTCATTTGATTTCTCTATTTTTATTCAACATAATTTATAGAAAAGTATAAATAAATCTAGAAGATTATAATAAATTTAATTACTTATTTATATATTATATATAATTAATACTATCTATACATTAAGTTATTTATAAGAATTGTATTTGCAATGTCTTCATAGGTGTTTAACCAACCTTTAATAGGATGTTATCAAAAGAGTGGGAAAGGGAAGTATAGATGATGATATTAATTTATTCATAGATTTTTATTTCCTCCCTTTACTTATTTTCTATGAAAATTTCATAATTTGTGTGAAATATTCATGTTTTAATATTAAATATAAATTTACATCATTATTTGAATTAATCCAGAGTCAATTTAGTTTAATTTTTTAATCATAAATCACATCCTAATGATAAAAATTGTGTTAATATTTTTTTTAGGTCTCTTTATTAAATTTATAACATATCATTAGAATGAAACTTTGGCCAATTATTCCATTTTAATGGTCATATGGTCCACACAAGAAGGCCCAAAGAATCTGTGAAAAAACAGGACCATCCATGATGCTTAAATTTATGGGCTCAATATAGACACCCAAATTTTATGATACCTAAAAATATGTTCGTAATTATACAAAGGAAACATGGATAAAAGTTTCAAGTCCCAACTCCAATAAAAAGGGGTCTAACTGATGTTTTGAAGTCCATCCCACCATTCTTTCTGGGAATTAAACTCATCAAACATTTATTAAATTTTCTCCTGATACAGACATCCATTCAAGATGATATTTTTTAGTGTGAAATATAATATAAATGTGTATGGATTTTTACAATAAATGTTTTGTATTTTATGTCATATTACTATTCAAAACCCATTCACATTTTGGTCTCTGAAAAAGTTTGGATTGAAATGGACAGATTAAATTTTTTTAATCAAACCACCATAACATTGGATATTTAAGTCCAATGGCCACCAAATTTTGAGGGTAGACTATAAACATGAATATAAAAAAATTTAAAAAGATAATTTCTCTATATTCATATTTATTTAGTATCAAATTGGTGATCTAAGTGGAGGTTCATATTTGGAAATAAAACGGACCACCTCCTTGGGATATAAATGAATCCCCCTCCTCTCCTTGAAAGGATTTGGAATTATAGCACTTAAGGATAATTTTTGGCATTAATAGAGCCTTGAAAATGTTTTGGTATGGATTTACTTGATCTTTTTTCAACAATATATACCTCTCCTCTACTTTTATTTTCATGTTCTTTTCCATTCGTTTTCATTTGTAATATTGTAAGTCTTTTATTGTAATTTTGTTTCAATATGAATGAAAGTTTCTTCATAATATCTTATTATCATATAAATTCTATAGTTTAATATTAATGTTTTTAAAATAGTTTAAATCAAGATAAAAACCATTCTCTTCTTTCACTTTCTCATTCAATCTAAAGTCTGATTTTACCTCTCTTCACATTTCATGTTTGTGTTCGGCACACTGTTCTTTTCTTGTCCTATTCTTTTTATTTTATTTTAAACCCACCAAAATAAGCATTAAAAATATGTTAATAACCATATAAATGGATGAGTAAATATACCATTGGGGTGAGTCATAATTTGGGGATATTAAGTGATTGAGGGATTTTGCTCGTTGAGTATTCTTTAGGTTAACATTTTGTATGCTGAACTTAAAATGTCATGAATGAATGAAATATTTTTTTAACATATGGATTCCATGTATTTTTTGGAACCATAAATACACTACCATAAACAAGTTTTAATTTATATTATAACCCTAGTTAATTTAAGTCTTGGATTAAATCCTTACCACTTGGGTATATCGATCAAAATTATCTTGTGAAGTGGGTGTTAATTTAAGGAAATATAAAGCAAATCTCAATGATATCATAATATTAAATCCCCAATAATGAACTCACCCCAATATTTATAAAATTTTTAAATTAATCTAAATAAACTAATCATTTCATTTTCTCCCTCCAAAAAAACCCCCATTAAAATTAAAAATCACAAAAAAAATCAACTATTAAAAAGTGTCATCACGGAGGATTCGACCCAAGTGCCACTATACACATTAGTAGAGAACTGAACCCTTGAACATTTGATAGGTGAAAATTGGTCATTCTTCAAATTGTGTCATTTCTGGGGATGGTACATTAATTAGTTGGTAGTTTTTGATTTTTTTTAAAAAACAAAAAACAAATAACCAAAAAAAATCTGAAAAAATAACACAAAGAAAAACCCACCTTATCATCTTTTCCAAACATCTCTTAATGCCTCATAGCCTCCCAAACAATCCATAGGATTTTTTTACTTAGAAATTGCTCTAACTCTTCACCAAATTAGTAGGAATATTAGGGACAATCAAATCACTCCTAAACCATTATTTTTCCAACCAATTTAACTAGAAATGGATAATCTAAGGGAATAACCCTTAAAAGAACTTGTTGCCTCTGATATGATTTACCATCCCCTTGGTATTGAATATCCAAACATTTATGCTTATTTCAAACTCAAATAAGGTTTGATTCATCTTCTACCTCATTTCCATGGGCTATCCAGTGAGGATCCACATCTTTATCTCAAATAGTTCCAAGTAGTGTGATCTACCATGAAGCCTCAAGGGGTTTCTAAAGAACAAATCAAACTTCAATCATTCCCTTTATCCCTTGATGAATCTTCCAAGTCATGGATATAATACCTCCCTCCTTGTTCTATAAACTCATGGATTGATATGAAGCGTCTCTTTTTAAAAAAATTCTTTCATGCTTCTCATACTACTTCTATCGAAAAGGAAATTATTGGTATTCACCAATTCCCCCAATGAATCATTCCATGAGTACTAGGAAAGGTTCAAAAAGATTATGGAAACCTACCCACATCACCAAATATCTAACCAAATATTGATCCAATAATTTTATGAGGGTTTATTGTCTATGGAGAGAAGTCTCATTGATGTTGCAAGTGGTGATGCTCTTGTTGATAAAACTCATGCAGCTGCACAAGACCTTATAAGAAATATAGCTACAAACATACAGAAATTACATACCCAAGAATGTGGTCAATTCAAACATGTCTAAGAGAATCAATCCATAGATCCCAACAAGATGACCGAGAGGATGAGTGAAGTTAAAGGTCTTTTGATACAACTAGCAGTGGCTACCAAAGCCCCAACCTCATATTTTCCACAATCTCTATTCTCTAGACCTATCAGGAATTGTGGAATCTATAGCTCACCATCTCATCCAACTGACACATGTCCAAAAATCCAAGAGAAACCATCTGATTCATCCAGACCAATAGATCTCAATGTAGTATATGCTCATAGGAACACCAGCCCTCAATAATCAGGTTAGTTCATTAGAAACTTCAACCAACCCCACTCTAAGCTCTTCTCTTCTACATTTAACCTAATCTTGAGGTATGGTAATCCCATTTCTCATCCTCTGCAATTCACACCTCAAAACCCAAACCAATTCCAATATGGTCAAGGTATTGGCAACTTCCAACAACATTATCCTTTTGTTCCACAACCTCAAAGGATCAATCATTATCTTGCTCCTTCTAGATTCCACTATCCTAATGATCCTTACCAATTCTAAACCTAATTCAATCACTTTCCAAAGAACCAAAATCAAGGAAATCCCAATTCAGGACAAGCCTCTTCTTCTAAGAAACCATGGGAAAGCATTTTGGAAGATCTTGCCTTCTTCACTCGCTCTAGACTTAAAAACATTGAAACCCAAATTGGTCAACTTGCATCCCACCTTATCCAGTAAAAACCATCTAATTCTTCCCAACTCCCAGTTTAACCATTACCCAACCCCAGGGGTAATTTATGTGAAATTGCACTTAGATCGAGAAAACAAATTTCCAAGCCTCGTGATGGGTCCTCAAATGAACCTTTGAATGTTGATCTTGAAAATGAAAAGAACAAAAATCCATAAAATGAACTTGAATCCACTTCCTCGCCTCCTTCCATTCCTCTAAGGAACCCAATTCCTTTTCCTCAAGCTTCTCTAATACAAGAAAGTCCTTTTAACCTGATCCTGAAATGCTCAACATATTTAGATGTGTTTAACTGAACATTCCCCTCTTAGATGCCATAAAAAAATTCCTAAGTATGCCAAGTTTCTTAAGGATTTATGCACCCATAAAAGGAAACTTAGGACCTTTGAGAATGTTTCAACCCAACAGTCCATACCCATGAAGTGAAAAGATCTGTGGACATTTATCGTTCCATTCCAAATAGGGAGTTCCAACTTGGATGATGCACTCATAGACCTAGGATCCTCGATAAATTTCATGACCAAATCCATCTTCTCCAACCTTGGTCTAGGGCCCTTTCACTCAATGGGTGTTTTCATCTAGTTAGCCAATTGAAGCACAACCAGTCCTGAAGGAATAATTGAGTATGTCCTTGTTTGGGTTAATGATCTTATTTTCCTAGATGATTTCTATGTCCTTGATAAGGAAGGTGAGACAACATCTTCTCAATCTCCACTAATTCTAGGAATACCATTCCTCTTAACAGTAAGAACTAAAATTTATTTCCATATGGACATCCTATCCATGGAATTCAGTGACCAACTGGTCAAGTTAAAAAAAATTCAAGCCATGTGATACCCATATAAGGATCACTCTTCATTATCAATCCATGCTTCTAAAGACAATTATTAGGGTCAATTAAACCCTATTACATCATGTTCATAATGTTCTAATGATAGAGGATATTGTGATATTTGTATCATGATTAACCAAGTCATAAATGGGGAAGTTGATGTGAACATTTCATTCATAGACTCTATCAATATAAAAGATCTTGAAAACTCTCTAGAATCCCAAATCAATTCTGATCTCTAATGTTCCACCATGGATAGTAATGAATCAAAATCAATTTAAATCCCTTAATCTATTCTTGAGTTATTTAACCCACAAATGAAAGATGAGACTGATCTGAAACCTCTTCTTACACACCTAAAATATGCATTCCTCTTCCATGATGACTCTTATCCTGACATACTATCTACCACACTTACTGAAACTAAGGAGTACAAACTTTTTTAGGTGCTAGAAGAAAATAAAAATTCCTTAGGTTGGAACGTAGATAACATACCAGGAATTAACCTTGCTCTTTGAATTCATTACATCCATCTTGAAGATTCATCCAAACCAATCATACAAACATAAATAAGACTCAATCCACTCATATTTTGAGGTAGTTGTGGAATAGATTACCAAGATTCTCCAAGCTGGTATTATCTAACCAATTTTTGATAGTGAATGGGTTATTCTGATTCAATTAGTACCAAAGAAGGGTGGGATAACTATTGTCACAAATGAACATGGATAGGTAGTAACAACTCAGGTGAAAAATAAATGGAGTGTTTTCATTGATTATCATAAATTGAATGCTGAAAAATGAAAAGATCATTACCCTTTTCCTTTCCTAGATCAAATTCTAGAACTATTAGCTAGAAATTCACATTATTTCTTTATTTATGGATACACTGGATACTTCCAAATCCCAATCACACCTCAATAATAAGGAAATACTACATTCATTTTGCCCCTTTGGAACATATTCATATAGGAGAATGCCTTTTGGCCTTTACAATGCTCCTGAAACATTCTAGAGGTGTATGATGAGTATCTTTTCTGAATTCATTGAGCATTTCATAGAGGTATTCATGGATGAATTTACCATTTATAGTGACTAATTTGAATCTTACTTGAATTAACTCTCTTTAGTCCTTCAAAAGTGTGTCAAATGTAACCTTGTGCTGAATTTTGAAAAAATTCACTTCATGGTTACAAATGGGATCATTCTAGGGAATATAATTTCACATGATGTTATTAAAGTCAATAATACCAAAATTGAGGTGATATAATCTCTTCCTAAACCCACAATAGTTCAACACATCCATTCATTCCTTGTTCATGCATGTTTCTATCGAAACTTTAGTAGGATTTCTCTCCCACTCACTCAGTTACTCTAAAATGATGTTGCATTCCATTTAGATGAGGCTTGAAAGAGAGCCTTCATTGAAATAAAATATATTCTTACATTTTCCCCAATAATCCAACCCCTATATTGGTCCTTACCCTTTGAATTGATGTGTGATGCTTTTGATAGGTCCATTGGGGCCATTCTTGGTCAAATAAGAGAAAATTACTCATGTCATTTATTATGCCTAAAAAATATTGGATGAAACTCAATATCACTACATTGTGACTGAAAATGAACTTTTAGTAGTGGGTTTTTCCTTAGATAAATTCAGGACCTTTCTCTTAGGTTCCAAAATAATCATCTTCACATACCATTCTTCTATAAAGTTCTTACTCAAGAAAAGTGATTCAAAACTGAGGCTAATAATATGGATCTTGATACTCCAAGAGTTTGAAATTGTGATTAAAGATAGAGCAGGAAAAGAAAACCCTATGGCTGATCACTTGAGTAGAATTTCTAATTATTCTAATTTAGAAATCATTGATCCTGAATTCCCCATTGATCACATTTCATCTCTCACTCCAAAGTTACCTTGGTATTCCCCAATTGTAAACTACTTGGTTGCAGGTGTTTTTCCTAAAAAAATTCAAAAGAACAAAAAGTGAAGATGAAAAGTGATTCAAAATTCTATTTTTGGGAAGCTGATAAACTTTGGAAAATTGGGGATGACATGGTAATTAGAAGATGTGTTGATGAAGATGAATATTCTTCCATCTTGGAATTTTGTCAATCAATGCCTGGTGGTGGCCACTTTGGACCACAAATGACCTCCCAAAAGACCTTGACTTAAGATTATTCTATCCTTCACTCTTCAAGGACTCACATGAGTTCTATAAATCATGTCCCACTTTCCAAAATATTGGAACAATTTCAAAAAGAAATGAAATTCCCCAAAAGCCTTTAATTTTCTATGAGATCTTTGATGTTTTGGTCATCGATTTCATGGGACAGTTTCCACCCTCTAATGGATTCTCATACATTATTATTGTATAAAGTTATGTTTCTAGGTGGTTCAAGGCAAAACCCTCTAGTAAAGATGATGCACATATTGTAAGTGAGTTCCTAAAAACCCTATTTTTTATCAATTTGGAACACTGTGTGCCTTGATAAGTGATTTAGGAACTCATTTTTGTAATTGGACCATGGAAAATCTTTTGAAGAAGAATGGGGTTGTACATAAAACTTCAACTTCATATAACCCCAAAACAAATGGAATGGCTGAACTTTATAATAAAGAAGTGAAAAGTGTAATTGAGATAATTTTAAATCCCACCAGAAAGGACTATCTTGAAATACTTGGTGAAATGCTTTGGGCTTATTGAACTACCTATAAAACACCCATCGAGATATCTCAATTTAGGCAACTTTTTTGGTAAAGTGTGTCATTTACCAGTTGAAATCCAATATAAGTCATTTTGGGCTGTGAATACTTGTAATTTTGATTGTGAAAAATATGGTGAAGAAAGATTATTGCAGTTGACTGAATTAGAGGATATTTGACTAGATTCTTATAAGAATTATAATATCTACAAATAAAAGGCCAAGGTAATCCATGAAAAAAAGCATCCTAAAAAAATTATTTCATGAAGGTGAAAAGGTAATGCTCTTCAATTATCAATTTCAACTTCACCTAGGTAAGCTTAATTCTCATCATGAAGGTCCTTCTATTATTATTAATGTTTACCCATTTGGTGTAGTGAAATTCCAAGACCCCTCTTTCAAAAGGACATTTACAGTTAATTGAAATCCATTAAAGCATCACCATGAGAGGACCACATCTTGAGAACCAAATCAACTTCCATCAGATCCCAAACCTATATAGTTGACCCACCACTGGATGTATATGGCAATCCACCAAATCTAAACTAGGGGCACCTCTTTCCTTTTAACTCTATCTCTTTCTCCCTCTCTTCCTCTCTTCCTATCTTTCTCTTTTTCGTCTTTTTCATCTCTCATTCTCTTTTTTTACCACTTTATTCATCAAACCTTTTTTCCCTATTTTTCTTTTTTTTGGGTGTGTATTTTAAAACACTAAAAAACTAAAAAAATATGAAAAGAAAAGTCATAATCACTCAGCATCCACTTTTGAAATTTTTTCTAATCATTTTGGGGAGTCAAAAGACATGTTTTGATCTCAAAAATTTTGTATTTCCATCATAAATTTGAATAAATAATCTTGTGTAAAAACCAAAAAGTTTTGAATGATCAATTTTTTTTATTCAGAAAATGATTCTTCCCCAACCGTGAGGAACAAAATTAACTTTCATGCCAAGGTCACATATGACCATCTTTTAAAAATATGTGTTTTTCACCCCTGATTGTGATTCATGAGTTTTTGGACCTTCGAGTTGAATTTTATACTATGGTGTGCTTTAATATGATAGAGGCATTTTCTGAACTCTATGATAATTACAATTTCCAAATAGCCTCCCATTAACCTTACATTAATCCTCATTTTGAAAGACCCTTTGAGCCTATGAAAAACTTTTCTTTGATATCCACATTACAAGCCCAATACCTTGTCCCACCCAACATCTATATGTAATTATATTTCATAATTTATTTAAATTTAAGTATGGGTAGAATGGATTTAATTTTGGGTGTCATTTTATTGATTTTACATGTGTTTTCATATGCTTGAGGGAAAGTATCCATTTTAGTATGTGGGATAGGTTTTCATTTAGTGGGTGTGGGGAATGGACTTTCATTTATGTAATTTTGTAAAAAAAAATTGAAAAGTGTTCAGAAAAAATTGAAAAATAAAAAAAACAAAAAAAATGGATTGTGTCTTGGTCAGGTCAAAAAAACTCTTCCTCAACCTTTGATATTGTTATAATTATTACAATTAGTGTCATGATGAGATCAAACATGAGTTGGTAGATGAGTGTGAGATCATTTTCAAGGTTAACTTTCGAAAAAATGAAAAAAATAAAAATAAAATAACACTTATGTCATTGGGAGAAGTTTTATGTTTTGTAAATATTTCATCTTCTCATACCCTTCAAATTTTATTCCTCTTTTCTGTCTTTCTTCACACAATCACATCCTTGTAAATATATGTTTCCATAACCTTCCATATCTTATTTCAAATTGTTCATTGCTTATTCCATGTCAATGATTTACGCCTTTTTTTCTTTCCCTTGGACATTAAATTCCTACCGTCCCATAGCCACATAAAAACCCATAAAAAGACATCTTGATTATTGTACACTTTAGGATAGGTAATGGAAGTTGAGACCTCTTTCAAACTCTAATATTTTCACTTTTGGTTGGTGAATAAGTGAACCTCCATAAATAAATTTTTATCATCTTGAAAGGAGTGAGTTATAAGTACCCACATTTTACATTTCTAAGTTTGAGCATGAAAAATGAATTGTTTTTGGAATATTTTTTCTATAAAAATTTGTGGTGGAATTCGATATAGATGATTAAAATGATCTAAACCTCCCCTGATTGGGGGAAAAATTTTAAAATGTGTTGGTGAGTGAGAATTATTTAGTTATGTTTTTATATTTTTTGTACATGAGGACATGCATAAGACTAATTATTAGGGAGTTTATGTTATTAATTTATTCATAACATTTTATTTACTCCCTTTACTAATTTTCTATGAAAAGTGAATAATTGGTGTGAAATATTTATGTTCTAATATTAAATATAATTTTTGATCATTATGTGAATTAATCCAAAGTCAATTAAATTTAATTTTTTAATCATAACTCTCATACTACTGATAAAAATTCTTTGATTATTGTTTTTTAGGTCTCCTTATTAAATTTAGAACATATAATTAGAAGGAAACTTTGGCCAATTTGGTCATTTGAATAGTCATATGGTCCACAGAAGAAGGCCCAAAGAATCTATGAAAAAACTAGACCATTCAAGATGCTTGAATTTTTGGGATCAATACAAATACCAAAATTTTATGACACTAAAATATGTTCCTGATTATCCAAAGGAACCATGGATAAAAATTTCAAATCCCAACTCCAATTAAAAGGGGTCCAACTAATGCTTTTAATTCCATCCCACTATTTTGTCTGAGAATTAAACTCAACACATATTTATTGAATTTTCTCCTGATATAGTCATCTGTAAGATATTATATTTTACAGTGTAAAATATAAGATATATTTTAGCCTTTAAAAAAAGTCTGGATTGAAATAGAAAGATTAAAATTATTTAATCAAACTGCCATAACTTTGGCTTCTTAAGACAAATGGCCGCCAAATTTTTAGGGTGGTCTATAAACATTCATATATACAACTTTGAAAAAGACAGTTTCTCAAGATTCGTCTTTTTGGAGTATCAAATTGGTAATACAAGAGGAGGGGCATATTTGGAAATCAAACAGTCCACCTCTTTGGGTTATAAATTCATCCCTCTCCTCTACTTGAAAGGAGTTGGTATTACAACACTTAAGTAGAAGGTTTGGAATGACTAGAGCCTTTTAAAGGGCTTGGGATGACTTTCCTTGATATTTTTTCAACAATATATACTTCTTCTCCACTTTTATTTTCAATTTCATTTCTATTCATTTTCATTTGTAATATTGTAAGTGTTTTGTTGTAATTTTATTTCAATATGAATGAAAGTTTCTTCATAATCTCTTATTTTCATCTAAATTATGTAGTTTAATATTAATTTTCTTAAAATAGTTTAAATAAAGTTAAAAAATATTCTCTTATTTTAAATCAATATAAATCAATCAATCATTTCATTTTATCTCTATAAACAACCCCCCCCCATTAAAAATAAAAATCACAAAAACAATCAACTATTAAAAAGTATAATCACTGAGTATTTGACTCGATGTCACTATACACATTAGTAAAGCACCAGACCCTTGAATGGCCGATAGGTGACAATCATCTGCGCTTCAATGACATTTATATTTTTCATAAATATGATAATTATAGTTGGTTAATATCATTAATATAATTTTAACTTACTAAATAATTAATTTTATAGTATATGGTTTTGAAAGGAATTGGGAAAATGAAGAAAGAAAAGAAGGAAATGGGGAAGAGTTAATAGAGACATACTCTCTCCTCAGTGTATCTTCTCTTGTACGACACTATAACTCCCCTAGTGATTGGAGTTGTATTGCTATAGAATGTCCCAAAGTATTCTAAGTTACTTTAAAGGGAGGATTTGGACAGATATTGGGCTTTGGAATGGGTGTTTGGAGTGGTTTCTAAGGGAAGGAAGAGGGGTTAGTTATATTTGAGGAGGGGTATTTTTAGAATAAAATATTATAACCAAGGAAAACCATGTAATAGTGATTTTTTAACATTATAAATCATATATAAATATAATATAATAGGTTTAAGACTTTCAATATATTTTATAAATCCAATTTATTAGTTTATTAAAAAAGAAAGTGGGAAAAAAGAGAAATTGTTATTTTAAGGAATCACTTTTGACTTTAGGTATTGAAAGGTTATTTTTAGGTTTATAAATTAAGTTTATTGTATTTTAATGAATCATTTATGAAATAAAATATATCATATCAAAACCTAAAGTTATATAAAGTATTATTTCATTATTACATCATGAATTATTTAATTTAAGATACATTGGTTATCTGAAAAACTTTTTTTACTATTCACCTAAAAAATGAAGTATTTTAGAAAATTTCCAAAAAAATAACCCTTGGAAAAATTTGATATGATAATTTTAAAAATAATATTAATTTTATAAAAATAAGTTTCTAAAATATTCCATTTAAATTTTTAATATAAAAATTATGACTTTTACAAAATACTTTAAAATATAGTTTATTAAAAACGTGCTTATATTTTCCAAAAAAAAAATTAATCATGATATTTATTTTTTTGGAATTATAATATTTATATTTAATTAAAGTAATAATAAGAAATATTTTTTATATCATAATTTATTATTTTGAGGTAAAATTACTATTCCAATGTATAGGTTACTATTCCTAATGATCTGGTTACTATTATAATAGTCACATTACTATTCCAACAGTCACATTACCTCCTATAAATACCACTAATTTCATTCATTCATTGTTCAACTCAATTTTATATCTTAATCTGTTATAATTTTTCTTAGTTTATGAATATTTTTTTTCTTATCTATAGTGTTGTCAGTGGAGGTGATGATTCTAGTAGATTGGGGTGATCCATATTTTCCCATTTTATCTCTTTTATTTTATATTTTTTGTCTAGTTGTAATGTTTAGAATTTAATTGGTTTCATTTCTATTTAATCTAATAGTATTTAGTAAAGAAATAAAGTTTATTTTGGTTCCTCTATATTTTTTATCTGTATAATATTATATAATATACTATACTATATATTTATTCAGGAAAAAAATATCATTTATAAACTCTTGGTTGTTACAGACATGCTTTTGGGATCACATCGATTGCTACCAAAGGTGGGTATATTTTACCTTTATTAAGGGAGAGGAGTATGTTCTTATATGATATTGGGATATGGGGGTGAGTATATCACGGTCTAGATTCATTCAAATGGGATCCATTGTAGTGCGAGTGGCGGGTATGGTTCTTGAAGTGGATACAGTAACAATTCCAACTACTTTTTTCTGAATTTGTATGGATTGACTTGCATGTGGGTTAGTGAGTTGGCCCTATAAAGTTATTATTTAGGTATCAAGGTGTCTAGGTGGGTCTATATTGTTAAGGTTGATCCCTTTGAGTTGGATTAGGGGTTAAATGTCTTGGAAATGGTGGAACATGGCCTCTTTTTGTGGTTAGATGTAGGGTTTTATTCCTAGGTGAATTAGGCTTAAAGTGAGTTGTTTGAGCTTGGTTGAGGTTAGGGTGACCTAGTAGGGTGGTATTTGGGTATGGGTGATGAGTCCATTCACTTTAAACGGTGGATATTGTAAAACCATGGTAACATCTGTAATAAAGAGGGGTTTGTGAGGTAAAATTTGTAGGGATATCCTTGTGATACCTTATGTTTGGAATGTGTTGTTGGGTCAATGTTGATTTCTTATAATTCCATATTGTTTATTCATGTTTCATACATTGTGATATATTGAGACCTATGGTCATGACAACATCTTGAGTGAGAATACGGTGGTTTTTTATGTGATGGTATGTGATCGTGGATATTTGGGCTAACCTTTGAGTGAGAAGGTTGGGATCTGAGATAATTATGTGTGGTCAACCTTGAGTGAGAAGGTTGGTCCTGATATGATGATGTGTGGGAAACCTTGAGTGAAAATTTTGGGCCAGAGATAATGACTTGTGACCTCCCTTGAGTGGGAAGGGTGTGGTTAGGTACTTGATGTGAGGTCCAACCTTGAGTGAAAAGGTATCAATTGTGTTTTGGATTGTTCAACCTGTTTTATTAGTAGAATTTAACTACAATTTTCACATAATGAAATATTATCAGTGGTTGTTTAAAAAATGATACAAATATATTTTTTAGCAGTAGTTATTTTAAAACAACCATTATTTGAACCCTAGTATCCCAGTTTCACCTCTTATCCTCTTCGTTCCTCTATCACACAACACTCTCTAGTCCTCCCCAGTTTCAAAAACCTCCCTATCATATCATCCCCTCTCCCATGAAACTACCCTTCCATTTTCCTTCTTCCTTTTAACCACTTCTTATCATTCCTAATATCGCATTATCCTTCGCAATAGCTTCTCTCTCTTTATAGTGGGTTCTCCTTCATCATCTTTTGTGTGATACTTCCATTTATATTTTTTCCAGGCACAAGGTAAGTTCTTGGAACCTATACTCTCATATTTTCTTTGTTATTTTCTAATTTCAATGAACTCCATGATATTTACATTGATATTTATAATTGAAGATTTAGAGATTTGTCTTAATGGGATATAAAAGGTTATTTTTATCATGAATTAGGGATATAGGGATTTTTCTTATTGAGATATATTTACATTTTTAATTTATTTTTAATTTTATTTATTATATAATATGTAGTTAATTTTTAGTTGATTAGTAGGGTTTTTTTGGTTTAATTTTCTTTTTTAAAATTATTTTTTTATGCATTCATGAATTATTTTTTTATTTTCATCTTAATTTTCATAATTTCTTTATTAATACATTAGAGTATCCATTCATCTATTATTTCATGTGTATTTTTCTGTATGTTATATGATATATTTATTTTATAAAATATGAAATCATAATATTATTTGATTATAATTATATTGTATGTGATGATTTGTTCTTAGTCAAATTTTATAAATTCTTATATTTTATTTGATGTGGTATTTTCTATTATATTCTCCCACATCCTTCTTATGAATTAAATGAGTTTTAAATACAGAAAATTTGCTAGTAACAAAGAATTATTTAATTTTTATCACTTTTAAGTTGAAAATATTATTATTTGAAAACCTTTTAAAATAATAATTTTTTTAATTTAATTTTCAAATGTTTTAAGCTTTAAATTATCAAATATTTAAGAACAAATTTTCTTCAATTTCTATTTGGTAATTTTTTTATTGAAATTTTTTTTCCAAATAATTTTTATTGATCTTGAATTTTTTAGAATTAATTCTACCATAATTTCATAGTTTTTTTTGAACATTTTTTTTCTTAATTATTTAAATAAATTGTCATGTTAAAATTTAACTACTTAATTTGGTGTTGAAAGATGTGCTTTTGCATTTAGAATTTTTATTTTTTACTTAAAACTGAAATCTATGTGTATTGTTAGAGTTGGTGCACTAGAACCAAATTTTGTGTACTTTATGGTAACCTGTATTCGTAGTTTTAAATATTAATAAACTTTTTATCACATCATTATTTTTCTTCTACATAATATAGTATGTGATAATTTTCTAAGAGTATTTGTTGCACTAAATGGTCATAGAAATTCCCCACTATGATGAGAACCTATAAGTGTTATGAAACTATTCTTAAGTATATGTTCTATAGCCAGATGATATCAATTGAGGGATAGATTTGATACAATCTATCATTTGTATATACTTTTAGGACTTTTAAGGAACCTTCTCATGGTGTACTCCCTTGTTAATATCTAATGTAGGATATTATGACAATGAGACCTGCCAGTAAGAAATCCACATTTATATGTGTCATTGGATGTTCCTATCTACATGCATGTGTATTGATCCTTAGACTTTAATATTATTATTAATGATTATTATGAGTCACGTACTTTTATGTATTGATATAAATGGTGATGACATATATTCATGTTGAGGTAGGATACATTGGGTACGTCATGAGTAATACTGCATTAATGAATAATGTGGGAAAGGATTTTTCCCTTTTGTTCTTTAACCGAAGTTGATATCTCAAGCCCTTTAATTGAAATGATATAGCCTAAATAAATCCATGGTCATGGTTTTCAATAGGAAAGTTCAATTTTAGAAAAGTCAAAGAAAGAGACATCGAGCACATAGTTTAATGGCACCAGCGTGCAACCTACTTGATTAAAGATATCATGATAAAGGGATTATATTACAAAGTAAACAATTGTATGAGGTTTTATGTCATTGAAGAGTTAACTTATTTCTCTATGGGTGTCTTGTCAAGTTTCTAAACACTAACATTATACTTTAGGCTACTTCGTATAATACCATTGATAAAGATGGTTAGAGGGTCACGCACTAAGTGTATCCAGAATATCAGTTAAATAATATATTATTATTTACTATTTAATAAGTTGAATAAATATTATTCCCATATGTGGTTTAATAATTTTTCATGTATACTTGATCAAATATATTATGTCACCAGTTATTCGAGAGAATATTAAGTGTGTGGAATATTTATTAAATATTTATTTGTTATTTAGTGATTATAATATTTATTCATTTATTGGTCAATAATGCAGTGGTATTTATTTAATAAATAAATAGTCATTATACAAGGCTCGATAAATATTATGGAGGAATGACAGACTGATTTTATAGGTCTGGTAATAAATAATATATATTAAATATTATTTGATTGAATAATATTTAATTTAATTCTCATGTTAAACACATGTCAAGAAAATAGTATTATTATTATTATTTTAGACATGGGGTTCCATAAGGGATTAAATAAATATTAAAGGTAACTTGTGTAAATATTTATTTCTAAACCCTAGTGGTATTTAAACCCAATTATATTATTTTTCAATAGATCCAATTCATGTTTTGTTGCGAAAAAAAATAGCCGGAGAGAATCCTCTCAAACCATAGAGAGATCCCTCTCCATGAACACTCCCAAGAATGAAGAGTGATCTTCCTCCACCATTCACTCTCAAGTCAATAGAGATCAAGGAGAATGCTTTGGAAGCAATTATCATGGCGATCAAAGGTGAATGACGCAAGTGATAGGATCTATTGTGCTAGAACTCATATATTCCTATAGTGATGTTTGGAGATTCATGGAACACGTGTAGATCACTACTAGAGGAAATCTTCTTTTGATTCATATAACACAATGATTGTACAACATAGATCTATTTTCAGATCCATCAACTAAGAAATAATTCAAACAAGGTAATTCTTTAATTGATTAAATTAATTATAAATAATATGTGATGATCCTCTCTATGGCTCTATAATTTTATCCATTGTCTATTTTCTTTGATTCAATTTCATTGATCACGGTGTTTATCATATTATAGATCTCAGATTGATCATTGATCGTGACAAAAAGAAAAGTCGGGCATAACCCATCGCACACTTCCACTACACCCAGAACCTTCAAGTGGTATCAAAGCATCACATAATTATTTATAATTATTTAAATATCATTGATTGATTTACACATTTTTCAATTAGTTTTCAATTCAAGTTTAATCATTATCTTAATCTGGATTAATAGATCTTCTTCTTCATCTTTCATTTCTCATAGATCTAATCAAGTTGATTAATTTTATGAACAAAATAAAATTGAAGATCTCATCTGAAGGTGATGTGGATTCTGGCTGGATAACACAAGAGTACACATCGTGTAACCAAAGTTACTTTCCAGGTACTAGTATTCAATGCACCGGGAATTAATTCATAATTAATTCAAATTGTGTGAATTGAATACATGTGGTACATTTAATTTCTTACATTGTGTGTTGATCAGGCCATCCTAGTGTATGGTCATTTGGAGTACACACCATATATCCCACATACACAGTTTGTATTCCTTTAACTCAAATAAGGGCCGTGTATTTTCATACATGGCCTAACTGACTAGTGACCATGTAACTTAGAGACCACATGCCATATATCCCTTTGAACACACCGTGTACTCCAATTTTCCAAAGGCATGGTTTACACATTGAGTCCCTAGGAGTGTGCCTTGGATAGATGGTGAGAGTCGTACATGCTGTGTATCTCACCTGTACATGGTGTGTACTTATACCAAATTATAAAAAATTAATTTATTAAACTATGTAAACCTTATCGACATGTTCTTGTATGTGGTAATTAAGTTGATAGGACATGCCATGTGATGGGTTTTAATATGTTTGTGTGTGTGTGTGTGTTTAATTAATTTTTATGTAATGTTTAAATTTGTATAACATGTATGAATAATATTACAGTTATTACTCTACATTCATTGAATCATAACACATGACAGAAAAATCATGTAATTCCTATAATCATTAAGTTGATGGTCGTGATAAGTCATGTATTCCATATGTCACAAGAGAACAATATATGAGTATAATACATGTTAGGTAGATTCGGATGATTATTCACTATGTTTCCTCCAAGGTATATTTATGTACATAGTTAATTTTAAATAAATTTATTTCATTTTTTAATATTATGATGGATGAAAATATCAAGGAAATCCAATTGAGAATTAAGATAAAATAATTTATTAATTAAAGAAGATAATTAATTGATTCAAGAATGATTTATCTTAAATAATAATTATTAATAATTGAATATTGGTTTTATTAAATGCGTAATTCATTGCATTCATGTGGATGATCATCAGTATAGACCATACCTTTGTATGTGATTGGTTTCATTTAATTTATTATTAAATTAAATTATTGGAAAGTGTGCCTTCTCTCCTCTTATTATGTAAGGTCCTGTGTTCCCATGGTTTCTTTTATGTAAACCCTTTCCCCTCACTTGCATGTGAGTAAAATCATATGTAATTGATGGAGCTCCCAATCTAGTAGAGGCAGTTCAAGTTTAAATATGAGGTGAAACCAATCCAAGAGAGATATATAGGTGGACAACTGGATAGTTGTAATGCAAACCTTAATTGGTTCAAGGTGTTTTCCCTTAGGTCAACAGTTATTTTATCATCCACAGGATAAACTAACCATTAGTAAAATCTCATGATCATACCACTTTATTATTTTATTTATATCAAGTTTCATGGTTATTTCATTATGGATGTTTTGTTGTGATCACATGAATTAATGATTTAACAATCATGCAAGATAAAACTAAAATAAATTATCTTATGAAAAAATATTATCTAAGACATGGTTAATCACTTAATTAAATTCAATTAATATTAAAAATCATGTGATAAAAATAATAATTAAAAATTTATGCATAAAAGATAAAATCTCTCAATTATATATTAAATCTGTATAGCCTTCCACTACTTCAGTTAAAATCGAACCATAGTTCAAAGTGCTTGACCATCCAAAGTTTGGGTGCTTTCAATTATCAAGGAATTATAACATGAAGTTTTTGGTTGTCTTAACTTAGTTCACATCAAGGGTTGACTGCCAAAGTTGGACTTGGTGTAGCTAAGAGGCAAGGGTTGAGGAAATCCAATTTAAGGATTTCAGGATTGGGGAGTCTACTCAACATATTAATGAACTGTGAGTTAATGCAGTTGGATTTTTTAATTCCTACCTAAAACCATTCAATTTTATTGACAAACCAAAGTTAGGGTAATGAGAAGGGTAATATGGATCATTTCCACTAGAATTTCCAAGAAATAGGATATTCTAAATCAAATAGTGAGGGATATTGAGTTTCAATAAAATAATGGGAGATCTATAAATATAATATTTATTTATTTGTCTAAATTTTATCAGATAAAGTAATAAATATCTTATCATATTAATTGTATAAATAGCAATAAAAAATTAAATCAAACATATCACTATGATCCATACTTGAGAAGGATAACCTTCTAACCAAAAAAAATTCCAATAGTGGAAAAGGTGCTTACGCATTATCCTTCTCCATGGAAATAAATTATATGTGTTAGAAGAACCAATTCTTAAAGCACCTATAAATGAGGCTAGTGATGAAGATTTCTCTCTCTATGAGAAACATTGGGATGATGTTATATATGTTCGGTGTTTCATGCTATCATCCATGAGAAATGGTATTTTGAAAAAACATGAGGACATGGGTGTATATATCATGATGACTCGCCTTTGGGGTCTCTATCAAGAGAAGTAGATAAGAGAGATATGATATCTCTAATACTTTGTTTACAACTAATCATGGAGAGTCTACACTAGTTGAGCCTCATGTAGTCAATATTATTGGATACATTGAATGCTTGGATGTATTAGGGATTAAATTCCCGGATGAGTTGTGCATAGATCTCATACTTTCATCATTATGCAATACATTCTCTAGTTTTATTGTTAATTACAATATTATTAATAATGAGAAGATTATTTTGGAACTTATTACTTTGATTCTATAAGTGGATAATGACATGGGTCATGAAAATCTCATGGTCCTTATGGTGAATAAGAAAAGGAAGGCCAAGGAAAAGGGACCCAAGACTCACAAAAAGTATAAATCTCATAAGCACCATCCTTCCAAGAAGTGGAATATCCAAATTCAGGGAAAGGAAAAGGTGGCAGTATGTTTTACATGTGGAAAACAAGTCCAATATAAGAATAACTACATCCAAAATCCAAGGGGAGCTAAAATTTTATTCATTATTGAGTGTAATCATTAAATATCTACACATTGAGTATTAGATATAGCTTATGGTGATCACATTTGTATCTAAAAGAAGAAACCAAGTAGATTCTAAAATATTTATAGAGGAGATGTGGATCTTTGAGATGTTAATGGTTTGAGGTTGGATACTCTATCCATTGGTGACTATCACCTTTGATTACCAATATAAATGATTTTTTTTAAAGGATTTTTATTATGTACCAACGGTTACCAAGAAAATAATTTTTGCATCATGCCTGGATTTAGATGGTTTAATTTTCAATTTTTGAAATAAAATTTGTTTATTTTATAAATACCACATATTTTATGGTATAACTCATTTAAATAATGGTATTTATGTATTAAATTATGAAAACCAGGTATTGGAAATTGATAAAAAATCATGTTCACATGACTCATATAACACCCATCTATGACATCACTGTCTTGGTCATGTAAACAAAAATCATTTGAAAATGCTCTGTCAAGATGTTTATTTAGACTCTTATGAGCTAAAACCACTTTAAATATGACATGCTTGTTTATAAGTAAAAATGACCAAAAATACATTTGGTGGATAGGGTGAAAGGTCCATACAGATTCTAGGATTGGTACACACTGATGTGTGTGTACCATTTCTAGTAGAAGCTAGCGATGGATATTCTTACTTCCTAACTTTTACTGATTACTTTAGTATATATGGTTATGTCTACTTGATGAGGTATAATCATGAGTCCTTTTATAAATTCAAGTAATTCAAGAATGAAGTAGATAATCAACGTGGTAAGAAGATAAATAATCTTTGATCATATCTAGGCAGTAAATATCTTAAACAATATTTTATCAAATTTCTACAGGAGTATGGGATTCTATCTCAATTCACTCTACCTTATACACCATAGTGGAATGGTGTTATTTAAAGGAGGAACTATACCATGTTAGACATGGTATCGTCGATGATGAGTCATGAAAATCTTCCATTACCCTTTTAGGGATATGTGTTACAAACTACAACATAAACACTAAACCTAGTACCAAATAAAGTAGAAAACGGAATTTCCTTTGAGTTATAGAGTGTAAATAAACCTTTTTTGTCGCATACAAGAGTATGGTATTTTGATACATTTGTTAAAGCCTTATTAGGCAAAAAACTAGAACCATGGGTCATGAAGTTTATCTTTATTTGGTATCCCAAGGAAACAAATGGATGCTACCTATATAACCCCTCAGATAAGAAATTGGATATCTCCAAAAAAAATATTTATTGATAAGAAGAAACTAATCAAAAGGATAGTGGGAGAAAGATTGACTTTGATGAAGTTGATGTTCAAGATACACAAGAGTTGGTACAAGAACAAATTCCATAAGTCCCCATGAAAGAAGTAGTTCCTAAAATACAATTACTATATAGAAGCACAAGATAGGTAAGATAACTAGAGAGATGTGGTTTTCTAGTCATTGTAGATGGTGACTCATTATTGTTTAAAAATTATGAACCTTTGTCCTACAAAGAGGTGGTAGAGATATCAGAAGATACAAGATGGAAATAAGCCATAAATTCTGAAATGGATTCCATATATTATAACCAAGTTTGGTTTCTATTCAATGCCCCAGTTGATGTAAATCTTATGGGGTGAAAATGGGTATTCAAAATAAAACTAGACATGGAAGGTAAAGTAAATACCTATAAATCAAGGATAGTGTCTAAAGGGTTTAAAAAGTGTTAAGTAATTGACTATGCTGAAACCTTTTCAATAGTTTCCATGTTTAAATCCATCAAAATTCTACTTTCTATAGCAACTTAACATGACTATGAGATTTGGAAGATGGACATCAAATATGCTTTCCTTAATGGGAACCTTCAGGAATATGTCTATATGACACAACTAGAGGGTTTTGTGACTCCAAGTGATTCCAAAATGTTTTTAAAGTTACAAAGATCCATTTATGGATTGAAACAAGCATCTAGGTCATGGAACATTCGATTCAATAATTCTATAAAAGAATTTGGTTTCATAAAGAATGAATGTGATCCATGTGTTTACAAGAGGTTTAGTGAGAATTAATTCATTATCCTAGTAGTATATGTTAATGAAATATTGCTAATTGTAAATGGAATACCAATCTTACAATATATTAAGGACTGGTTAAACAGGTGTTTCTCTATGAAGTACTTAGGTGAAGAAGCCTATTTCTAGGGATCAAGATCATTCATGATAGATCCAAGAGGTTTATTAGAAAAATTCAAAGTATATACATTGATAGGATACTAAATAGATTTAGTATGGAACAATCCAAGAGGGGATTGGTTCTAGTGTCACATGGTTTACATCTTTCTAATAAAATGTGTCCTCATACACAACAGGAGAAATAAATAATGAGTAAGAATGCATATGATTCAGTGATAGGATCAATCATGTATTCCATTTTATGTACTAGACTAGATTTTTCCTATGCATTTATCATGGTAGGTAGATATCAAGCAGATACAAGATAATAGCATTGGTTTTCTATTAAGGTTATCCTCAAGTATCTAAGAAAAACTAAGAATATGTTCCTGGTGTATGGAGGAGATGAGGAGCTGGTCATCAGGGGTTATACTAATGCAATTTTTCAAACAGATCAGAATGATCTAAAGTCACAGTCATGATATGTTTTTTATCTCAACAGAGGAGTTGTGAGCTGGAAGAGTTCAAAGCATCCAGTTGTTTCTGATTCTACAACATAGTATGAGTATATATAGGATTTTAATGCATCCAAGGAATCCATTTGGATATAAAAAAATTCCAAGATCTTGATGTGGTACTTAGCAATAAAGACCCTGTCATATTGTATTATGATAATACTTCAGTGGTATCTCTTGAAAAAGAGTCAAGGTCACACCAAAGGATAAATCATATACTCTGAAAATATCACCTCTCAATGGATTTTTATCAAATAGGTGAATTTTTAGTAATAAGAGTACCCATGGAAGAGAACGTGGTGGACCCCTTGACTAAAGGCCTATCTTAGTAGAAGCATGAGTATCATGTGAGAGCTAGTGAACTGAAGGTTGTTATTAGTTGTATCTAGTGAAAGTGGGAGTCTGTTAGATTTGGTTCCCTGTAACCAACTTATATGTACTTTATGATAACATTTATTCATATTTTTTAATATTAATAATCTCATTATCACATCATGATTATTATTCTATGAAACATAGTATGTGATAATGTCCTATGAGTAGTTTTCACACTAAAAGGTCATAGAAATTTCCCTTTATGATGAGAACCCATAAGTACTATGACGCTATTTTTAAATATATGTTCTATATCAAGATAATATAATTTGAGGGAAACAAATGATATAGTCTATCAGGGGTGGATACTTATAGGAATTTCAGGCACACATCTATGATCCCACAATCAGAGTATGACAGTAAAGTACAAAAAGAAAAAAAGAGGGCCAAATATAAGCTCAACCAAAAACTATAGAGAGTCCAACCTGCTCCAAGGGAGAGGAATATGATCAAATAAAATCACCTAAAAAAACCTTGGTCTGTTAAGATCAATATAGGATTCACCAGATACTTGTCTTCTTAGGAAACCATCAAATGGATCATTGTATGCATAAGACACGACACATGCAGGAAGATCCCATGCAAGGGTGAGTATAACAACACCCAGTATGACACCCCTAAAACACTAAACACAAAGCATAAATAATATTCAGTTCATAAAAGTAATATAGGACTTAATAGAAACAATAAACCCATATATACTCAAGAAGGGAACTGTGCCTCTATGCGGTCACAGACAAATGGAAAGACATGGGATTATGCTCATAGTAATTCTCATTCTGGGAGAATCCACTCCACAATCCAAGACATCACCAGAGACTCTCATCCAAGAGGTCAAGATCATTGGACCTTACTTAAGAAATACCACTGGTCCTAGAATACCCTAATACTTAGATAGGGGTTATACCCAGGACCACTGGGGGACACTATGAACCCAATATGGATATATCTGCTATATAGGGGATCGTATGCCAATGATATCATAAGCCCTATCAATACAGACTTCTAGAATGAGGATCGAAGCACTACTCAAAGTTCTCACACTGATTCTACAAACCTCACCTAGGGTATAAAAATGATAAAGGATCACAATCCAGTATCACAGAGGAATGTAAAGAACTCTACCTGAGACTCATCCTCCAAATAGGATCACAATATTGAGAAGTGGTTGCAATTCCCCATTGTACCCTCGAGGGAATGGACCAAGGGAACACACTCAACTGATAATATTCCATACTGAATAAATGTAGGACTAAAAACACCCTCAAAGGGGGTTCACGGTATGTAAGGAAGGGTATACAGAATGTACGGCCAATCCCCATTCTTCTTGTGTGGTGTTTCCCCACATAGCATATAAATATCCATATACAAAACATGTAGAAAATAGTACATGGAATGTAGAGATCTCTTGGAACATTGCATGTGGCATCTGCCTATGCTCGTGTACCGCTAGCCATGCATGTGTACCAACCCATGTGCACCTGGCCATGTCCATGTACACCTAGCTGTATTTGTACCCATGTATCCTCTGAGATACATGCCAATCCACCAAGAACATGTTACACAGTGTGTGATATTTAGATCTCCTTGGAAACCCTAGTGTCATAGTCACGGGGTCCCATGTGGTATGTAACGTCAGATTAAACATCATGTAACACAGGAATTTATAGATCTATAGGTTCTTCCTCTACTTCATTAAACACGTCATTAGAACCACCATTCTTCCTAGAATCCATGGATCATAGGTATCCTGACCTCGACGTCATCCACTCATCAGATTATGATCCTCAATCTGCTCGGAGAATGTTCTTTCAAGCCAAATTTTTACTACTATGAGTCGTCGTCGTGTATCCAATGTAGAAATGGAACCCTAAGTCTAATATAGTCTCATTCCTCCTCAAATCATCCATCATAATATTTGATACTCAAATCGTAACCTCCATCACAATCTTTACTCACGGTATTGATTTGTTTCACCGAATAATGGTCTCGTAAAGATCAAATATCGAGTAATCATTGAACCACAAGACAAATGAAATGCATGTGATGAATGGGAAATGAAATAAGGGAGAAAACAATATACCATAAGATGTGAGGAATGAACATTGACCTTTTTTTGTTTGGACTTGATTCGTCATCATAGAATTTAGGAATGAAGAGGGATAGATAAACAATGAACAATAAAATAAATTCATAAATTTAAATCTACAGTTGAGGTTTGAATCAATTCTTATTCGTGGAATTGATCCACATTCGAACAAGATTAAATAATGATATGGAAATAAAAAATCAATATCCTATATAGATTTTGGATCGATCATTGATGAAGAAAAATATTGTGTTGTCGTCATTGGTGAGATCAAAAAACTTCGATGGTGTGACAATCCTTGATTCTGATCTGATATGGTGTTGTCTTCCAATAATGTTCTCCAATGATCCTCTAGGTGTCCAAGGTTTAGTATCCAACCCTGATAAATATTGATAACATTGTATTTATATGCAAACACAAAGTTATCTACATATCTTAATAAAATAAATCAATTTATTTATTTATTTTATTAATTTCATTCCCATGATAAATTTTTCATAAAAAGCCATCACTGAAAAAGTTCAAGTCATGCCTAGGGTAAAAGCCATGATCTGAACTGAATGGTTCCCTTGGATTTCTAATTTGGATCCTCAATTGGGATTTATTCCACTTTTTCAGGAAAAGTTCACATTTTTTATATTAATATATTTCCAAAATTAATTTTGGGAACATAAGGGTTGTAATATCACTCTATCTCAGTGCCTAGCTCCAAAAATAATCCATATAATGTCCAAAATTAATACATAGAAAATCTGAGTTATTACATTCTCCCTACCTTAGTTATTTTCATACCAAAAATATAAAAACTTACTCAAAAAGACGAGGGTAATGGGATTTCATCTGGGTCTCCCTCTCTTGGGTTCTCTCTTAAAGATTCTCATACTACCATCAGATATACACTAAAGGAATAGATCACTCATGAAGGATCTTATTTTTTTGATCCTCGATCTCCACTAGGTACTTAGCAAAGGTAGATCCATCCTTGATGCCCAGCTCTCTCCAGTTGATAACATGTCACGGGTTGTGCATGTGCCTCCTCGGCTACAACATTTGAAAGACATGGTAGTCCTGATCCAGATATGGTGGTAGATCTAACTGGTATGCCACCTTGCTAACTCTGCATAGTATTTGGAAAGGTCCAATGAATCTTGGAGATAGCTTACAACCCCAGTCAAATCTTCTTAATCCATGTCAACGTGAGACCCATAAGAACACATGGTCTCCCTACTCTAACTTCATAGGTCTCCTTTATCAATCCATATAAGACTTATGACGACTTTTTGAAATCCTAATTCACTCTTGGATGATCTGAAACTTCTCTGTAGTAGCTCTCACCAACTTTGGGCCCATGAGTGCTGAATCTCCTGGTTCATTCCAAAAAATTGGTAACCTGAAGGGTCACCTATAAAATTCCTCAAGTGGTATCATAACAATGGTGGAATGGTAGTAGTTTTTGCATGCAAACTCCACCAATGATAGGTGATCCTCTAAACTATGGCCAAAATCCAACATGAAATCCCGTAAAAGGTCCTCTAAGACTCAAATGGTCCACTCAATCTGGTCGTCAGTCTGAGGGTGAAACATTATTCTCAAACACAACTGAGTCCCAAATGCCTCCTTCAATCCTCTCTATAATTGTGATGGGAAGTGAGAATCACAATATAAAATAATCATTGAGGTAACTCCATGGATTCATACTATCTATCACACGTACAAGAGTCCAAAGTTCTTCACTAAACTCTGCTCTCGAATAACTAGGAAGTGAGATGACTTTGTGAGCTGATCTATGATCACTCAGATGGAATCATGTCCCATGGACTTACATGGTATAATCATCATGAAATAAATGGATATATCATCCCACTTACACTCTGAAGCCTCAAGGGGTCGAGCTAAATCCACTAGAGCCTAGTGATCATCCTTCACTTACTGAAAAGAGAGGCATCGAGAGACAAACTATGTAACACAAATCATCATGTTTATCCACCAAAACAAGTGTCAGAGGTCCTGGTACATATTTTATACTCCTGGATGTACCAAAAAAGGGTATGTATGAAACTCCCTCATCACCTCCTCATTAAACTCCAACAGTACCACCATCTTCCCTCTAAAAAGGATACTGTACTTCCCACCTTCATAATATTCATCATAAGCAAGTCCAGTGGATATCTGAGTACGTATGGACACACGGTTGGTATATCCATGTTTAGAATACCTGAAACACTATAAAAATGGTGGTTAAAACCCATAAAATGAATATATAAACCATCATCCTTATCTACTAAGGACAACTGAAATGAGGCTAACTGCTCTGACTCCACAGCAAACAACTGAGAAAAAGATCTTCTGCTAAGAGTGTCTGCCACCATGTTCCCCTTCCCAAGAGTACAGTAAATATTTAAGTCATAGTCTTGGAGTAAATACATCCATCATATTTATCTTAAATTAAGATATTTCTGATAGAAGATATACTTGCGACTCTTGTGGTCAGATAAGATGATAAACTACTCGCCCATCAGGTAGTGTTTCCACATCTTCAGTGAAAAGATTACCACTACTAAATAAAGATCATGGTTCATTTAGTTCTTATCATGTGGTATTAATTGATGTGAAGCATGGGAAATCACCACCTACCTATGTATAATAACACAACCAAGCCCAATCCATGATGCATCATCAAACACTATATACTAGATACCCTCCTCAAGAAATCTCAAGATGGGAGTGCACATCAACCTTTGCCTCAACTTATAAAAACACTTCTAACTCCTTTCCGCTCACATTAAAGGATCCTCCTTTTAGTTCAAGGATATTAAGGCTACTGACACTCTAGAAAAAAATGGGTAAAAACCTCCAATATTACCCTTCCAACCAAATAAAACTCTTCACCTTGGTAACACTCATGGGTGGATCCCAATCTAGCACTACCTCAACCTTCATTGGGTCCACTACCATAACTACCTTTGAGATGACATTTCCTTAAAAGTGGACCTCTCAAATCCAAAATTGACACTTTGATATCATCCCATAAATCCAGTTCTCTCATAGTGTGTCTAGGACTATCCTCATGTGTCTTGTGTTCTCATCCTTAGATGTCGAGTACACTAGGATATCATCGATGAAGACCACCACAAACCAATATAATAAAGGCTAAAATATTTGTTTCATGAGTCCCATGAACACTATTGGGTCATTCATCACATTGAATGGCATCACCAAGTACTTATAGTGACTATAGAGACAACTAAATGTCGGCTTCGATATATCCTCATCTTGTACTCGTAGCTCGTGATAGCCTAATCTGAGTTCAATATTCAAGAACCATCGAGGCCCTCTCAACTGATCAAAGAGGTCATCAATCCTTAGTAGTGGAACATATTCTTAAAATTCACCTAGTTCAAGCACTGATAATCCACACATAACCTCAAAATCTCATCTACCTTCTTAGTGAACAACATTAAAGCTACCCAGGGGGAAACACTGGATCTCAAAAATCCCTCCTACTGCAAGTTCTATAACTATTACCTCATCTCAAAATTCTCTTCAGAAGCCACTCGATATTCTGGTACATATATCAGATTCATCCTAAGGTGTAATTCAATACAAAATTCTATCTCACAACAGGGAGGTAAGTCTAACACGTTCTCAAGAAAGGCATCCTTATACTCTGCCGCTACCTTAGGGAATTGGTAGGCTATAGCATCCACTACTCCAAGAGTCATGTTAGACAATTGTTTAGTAATCAACTATAATATTCTATAACTAAGCTCATCCTTCTTCTCCAAGGTTTCCTTTTCACCCAAAAAGGAAAACCTCATCCCATCACTGTGGACACACCACATCCTCTACCTAAAATATTCAATATAGGCATGAACTGTGGATAGCTAGTCCATATATAATATGACATCATAAGGACTCATAACTATTGCAAAGAGATCCCAAACAAATATATCACCTCCAATTGTTAAATCACACTATCAGAAAAAGTGTGCAATCACTGAGTCACCTCCCATCATAGTCTCCAAGTGCAAGGGTTGATCCAACATCTCAACCAGAATCTCTAATTCTCAAACCATAGAACTGGTAAGAAAGGAATGACCTGAAACTATTTATATCAATACTAAATATAAGGTATAAAAGACACATATCGTGCCTCATATCATCACTAGAGACTTGGGGTCATAGGCCTCCATATCCTACAGTTGTCCTCGTCCTTGACCACTAGCTCCATAAGCCCAGTGTGGACCACTTGGGTGGGTGGTGGTAATAGTTCAACCCTCAATCTACCTCTCGTTGTTCTTCCATCTACTTGGTTTCTTCCACCACCCTATAGACTACCCTTATATTGAATCTATCTCAACCTTATTAGTACCACAATCATCTCTCGATTAGTTTTAAGACAGGTCAGATAATCTTCTACCATATGTCCTCGACCATCACATGAGAAACACTGCCTCACCCTCAGTGTAAACACCCGTAAAATTCAAGGGAAATTTTTTTTTTCTTAATTTTATTTGGGATTCTACAAGGGCACAGTTTCTGACGGCACCTGATTATGAGGCCTGGTGTGCCTGGAATCATGTTCCGAATTTTAGCTCGGGTACGTTCAGTGAACGAACGAGCGGGTTTTCCTAACTTTTGAACCGGTGCTCAGAATCGAAATCTGAGGACACCGATGAAACCGTAGCACCGGTAATTTCTTAAGAACACCTTTTCTGGAGTTGCGTTTTCTTGGGTGAGGTTATTAATTAAATGGGTTAACTAAAGAATAAAATAAAATATTGTGCTACAAATTTTATTTCTATTCTAAGTAGTTAAACCTATGCTTGGTGGTTTGAGTGGGACCCACTAATATCCTAACTCCACTAGGTAGGATATTAGTGAAGTGGGTCCCACACAATCCCCACCCCTTCAAATCCCTTTTTAACCTCCCTCTCGTACTTTTAATATGTAACTCACCCGCACCCTGAATGAATGGCAAGTCAACCCTCAAAATTAATTTGAATATTAAACGCTCCTCAATTAATTCAATTAATTGAATGAGATCTGTTTGATTTTCAAATTAATGGCTTGTGTGTGTGTTAATAAAATAAGACAAGACTTATTTTATTAGGGTTTGATTCATTGTGCGTAAGGAAGGGAGGACTCTTGCGCTCTTGAGGAATATCTTCTTCCTCGTTGAAGAACGCGAAGAACACACTGTCACCGACGAAGAACGCCGACCTCCGACGAAGGATGATGAATAATGTTGATTCCTCAGAGATCGACAATGCGACGCCGTGTACCATGACGTTGACAGTCCTCTTCTTCGCGACGCCGTGTACCACGACGCTGACGATCCTCCTTCCGCGACACCGTCTTCTGCGACGTCCCTTTCCCGCGACAAACCTCGTTCGATGACTTCATCGAGGTAGGGGTTTGATTTTTGGTTCATGAATTTTCTTGACCGTCCAAACGTCTTTTTCTTAGCCGCTTGATATCGGATTAACGGGAGGGGGCCGGACCACACGAACACGGCCGACCCTCCTCCCCCTTTTGATGATGTGTTTGTCGCAGCACGAACAAAGGTAGCACGGTGCAACGACACCACACAGAAACAAATAAGAACAGGCGAAGAAGCGTGGTGTCGTTGCGCCGCGCCGTTGAGGCCGAACAAAACCATGGCCAGAGTCGGGGCCGCAGAGGCGATTCAAAGACTCCACAAATTGTTTATTTGACGTGCGGATCGACGGGCGATGAAGAAATGGTCCGCAGAGGCGATTTGATGATTCCGCAATAAAGTACGGGACCCGAGATGAACACCGGCATAGACGGAATTGAAAACGGACCACCGGAGCAACTCAGGTGGCATGCGGATATCACCGACGGTCGGAGGCGGCGGCCGGCACTGGTCGGCCGCCCGAAGGCGGTGGTGCCCCAGCGCGCCGCCAGGAGGAACCGCAGCGGCTGAATCCACGGCAGTAGGCGGCCGGATCCTGCGGCCGCTCGGGATCCGGGGGAGCAGGATGCGGTGCTCGCCCATCCGCGGAGCGCAAAGGCCGCGGGGGACCGTGTCCCCCGCTCGGCTCACTGGTCGGGCCAGCGTGCCACACGGCCGGGCCAAGCTGGCTTGCACGGACCAGGCCAGGCCATGCCCAGTCAGGTAGGACCCAGGTCGGGTCGCCCCGGTTCAGGCCGACCCAGGGGGGTTGGGCTGGGTCGGACCGGGCCCAGACCCTCCATTTTCGGATCACTTCCGGTCTTTTGCACATATCTTGGGCTACGGACCGTCGATCGATGCACCGTCAGTTGTGATGAAATCCTTGGATCAAGACAGTCATTTAGGTATATTAAACTCAAGGTTTCGGAGAAATTTGGGTACAGCCGGGTTGGTTCGAACACAAAACAAACCGGGCCCTCGGAGCGGAAACGCTTATAACTTGAGCTCCGGACGTCCGATTGACGTTCCATCGACTTTGTTGGATTCCTCTTAGTGAGACGGACATTTTGGCTTACTCAACTTGAGGTTTGGACACATTTGGAGTGTGTTCGGGTTGGTTTAGACTTAAAAACCAACCGGGCCCCTAGAACGAAAAAGCCAATAACTCTCAGACCGGGCGTCCGATTGACGCGTCGTCTGTCGCGTTGAGTTCCTTTTGTTGAGATGGAACTTTGGGATACATCAACTCTGGACTACGTGTCAGTTGATGTATCGACCCCCTTTGGCTCATGGAGCGGACCTTCTCGGAAACTAGCATGCTGAGTGCGGGAACCCTAGAGCTAGCTGCGACTGATGAAGACCGTACTGAAATCCTTCGTGGGTTCGACGGTGATGAAGACTGCACTGAAATCCTCTGTGGGTTCGGAAGTTATGAAGACCGTAATGAAATCCTATGTGGGTTCGACGGCAATGAAGACTGCACTGAAATCCTCTGTGGTTTTGGTAGTGATGAAGACCGTACTGAACTCCTCTGTGGGTTCGACGGCGATGAAGACTGCACTGAAATCCTCCGTGGGTTCGGAAATAATGAAGACCGTACTGAAATCCTTCATGGGTTCGACGGTGATGACTTTGTTCTTGCTATCCTACGTGGGTCTGGCAGAGTAGATGGTCTGTATCCTATGTGGGTCTGACAGCTTAGCTGGTTTAGTATCCTACATGGGTCCCAGCTTAGATGAATCAGTGGCTATATTTGATCATCTCTATCACCTTACAAAGAAGTATACCTGTGTGAGATGATTCTTGACCTTCAATAAATATCTTCGATATGATTGACTTGCTTTTCTATGGGGATTGGGTTGTGTTATCCTGTGTGGATTGGGTTGTACTATCCTATGTGGACGTGATTGAACTTGGGCTCGGATGTTGGAGCCGAACGGGAATTAATGACTTAGTTATATGTATGGGCATATACCTAAGTAGTGTTGGTTGTTACTTCATGATTGTATCTTTCCTTTGTGGATTATCCTTTGTGGATTCTGGGAGATCTTCAGGGGTCTCGGGGTCCCTACTGAGTAGCGTATACTCACCCCTGCACGGGCTATGCCCGCACTACGTTATGTTGGATGCAGACGACAGACAGCGCTGATCGTGGTTGAGGCTTGTGGAGCTAGTTGGTACCTGGAGGTGGACCAATGGGCGGGACATACCCGGAGCGGACGGCTGGACCTGAGGAGTTGAGGAGGCTATCTGTACCCACCCTTCAGGTGGGACTTCCAGTGGATGGATCGACGTTGCTGCTTTACTTTCGGTTATTGTACTTTATTTCTAGTTGTACTTTACTTTCAGTTTGGGTTTGTATTCTGGCCCACTTACTTTCCGCACTTACTATTGTACCAATTTTTACTTAGTGTTACTTCTGGTGGCTTACTTTGTGGTGTTTGTTTACTTTATAAGGTAATGCCTTCCCCTTTTTGTCGGTTTTACGCCTTGGTGCTAGTCGCCAGCCCCTGGCCTATGGGAGGCGGGCTTGGGGTAGTCATGGCACGGGTCCTGAGGACGGGTCGTGACAAATTGGTATCAGAGGGAGGTTCTACCACAGAACTCAGGACTCTGATCTTTCTTCTATGTGGAGCAATAGTGTTAAGGGTATTGAGTGTGGTTATCAGTCCAGGGAGTCCAGTGTTGGTACGGTGGCTGATGTATCCATACACCAGGACCCTGACTTCTGATTTCTGACTCAATGCGCGAAAACATTGATTGCATGTGTGTTTCAAAAGTTTTATTTGTGATTACTTTATGTCAGCTCACCAGGTATAATGTTTTGACTGTGGCGCACCTGTTTCTTTTCAGGATGGCCCCACGACAGCAGCCAGCTAGGGTTTCGAGCTTTGTGCGAGACGACAGCCCACCGAGCGATGAGGCCTCGGTGCAGGGCCCTTTTTCAGCGGAGGCACTAGCGGTACCTCTACCCGCCGAGCCACCGATGCCGCCAGCCCCAGTCGCTAAGAGTGCACGTCGCCTTAGTGCACTATATGAGTTTCAGCGTCAGAGACCGCCCAGGTTCCGCGGGGAGACGGACCCTCAGGCAGCCGAGGATTGGCTGGAGGCGATTGTGCGAGTTTTTAGGTTAGTGGGGACACCAGCGGACCTCATGGTGATCCTTGCAGGGAGCCTCCTGCACGCGGCAGCAGGCAGATGGTGGAGCTTGATGCTCCAGGTTCACGACGAGGCGTCCCTCCTCTAGACGGAATTTGAGAGCCTCTTTCTCTCAGAGTTTTTCCCATCCACCCTCTGTGCGGTGCGCATTCAGGAGCTTCTACAGCTGTTGCAGGGCAGCATGATGGTCGCCCAGTACTCGGTGAGATTTACCGATCTCTCACGTTATTCGACAGATATGGTACGAGACCCATTCTTCCGGGACCAAACCTTTGAGTAGGGACTAAGGCATGAGATTAGGGCATCGATGATCTTCCTCAGCATTCCGACGCAGGCAGGAGTACTAGAGCGAGCCCTTCTCATTGAGAGCTTTCTTGTTGAGCCTACACCAGCAGCGAGACCTGCCGCAGGGCGGCATGTAGCAGAGTCGTCTGCAGCTGGCAGTCGACGGACGTCACAGGGGTCCAGGAGGACCAGACCACCAGGAAGATGACCTCAGGACACTGGCTCAGAGGTGTGGGGTACACGGCGCAGAGCCAGCCTTCTGAGGAGCAGGCAGTGCTACGCATGCGGTGGGCAGGTCTACATGGCTCATGACTACCCGACTCGCCATGCAGAGGAGCAGCAGACGGTTGAGGGGCCACCCAGGTAGAGGCAGAGGGTCGACCGTGGCGGTCCGCTGAGAGTAGGCGGACGAGGTAGGGGAGCTGGCCGAGCAGCAGTTGATGGGTAATGCTTTGAGGCTTTATCACCACCACCGCCAGGAGATCCACCCTGACCACAGAGAGCTGGCAGGCATAGACAGGCTCAGCTTCAGGCAGCGGAGGCCTACGACCACGGCGTGCCAGAGATGATTCGAGGTACTATATATGTCTACTACACCCTTGTTGCAGTTCTTATAGACACAAAAGCGAGTCATTCTTTTATTGTTGTTGCCCTTGTTCAGAGCTCGGATATTCTGACGGAGCCGTTGGCTCGATCCTTACGTCTAGAGACTCTTACGGGAGCAGACTCGACAATTACGCACTGGTGCCGGCAGTGTGAGATTACTCTAGGAGGTGAGAGTTTCAGCTGGGATCTTCTTGTAGTGGCGTCGAGGCCTTACGACGTCATATTGGGCATGGATTGGTTATCTACAGTCCATGCTCAGATCGACTATATTAGGCACAAGGCGTAGTGTGTTCGCACCGATGGGAGCAGGTTCACCTTCACCAGTGAGAAGGGAGACTTTGCAGCACAGGATGGACTCACGCAGAGGAGAGGACAGCCCATCACTCATCAGTTGGCTAGCCACATCCTAGGAGCAGTTGACATACGGAGTCCTAGTTTTCCTGTAGTGGTGGATCAGTATGCAGACGTTTTCCCTGATGACGTTCTAGGACTACCTCCTCGCAGAGAGGTATACTTTTATATTGACATGTACCCCGAGACAGCCCTGATATCCACTCCAGCATATCGGATGGCTCCCTCTGAGCTTCGAGAGCTATGGGTACAGCTGGAGGACTTGCAGGACAAGGGATTCATCTGACCTAGTGTTTCACCTTGGGCTTCCCTGATATTGTTCGCCAAGAAGGCGGACGGGAGCTTGTGACTGTGTGTCGATTATCGTCACCTGAACCAGGTGACTGTGAGGAACAAGTATCCTCTATCGAGGATTGATGACCTCTTCGATCAGCTCAAGGGAGCACGGTGGTTCTCGAAGATAGACCTTAGATCAAGCTATCATCAGCTTAGAGTTCGAGATGAAGACGTGCAGAAGACGGCCTTCAGATGTCGGTATGGCCACTATGAGTTCTTGGTTATTCCATTCGGCGTAACCAATGCTCCAGCGGTGTTCATGAGTCTCATGAAAAGGATCGTTCAGCCATACCTCGATCGATTTGTCATGGTCTTCGTCGACGACATTTTGATATACTCGACCACTGAGGAGGAGCACGCCTACCACTTGTGGGTTGTACTGGACACACTCTGAGAGCACCAGCTTTATGGAAAGCTCTCGAAGTGTCAGTTCTAGATATATGAGGTCCACTTCTTGGGACACGTCATCACTGAGGTGGGGGTTGCGGTGGATCCTGTGAAGATCGAGGCAGTGCTAGCTTGGGAGCCACCCAGGAGCGTGACGGAGGTGCGGAGTTTCTTGGGGCTAGCTGGGTACTACCGGAGGTTTGTACCAGACTTATCTAGAGTTGTGGCACCACTCTCAGATTTGACGAAGAAGGGGAAACCCTTCGTGTGGTCAGAAAGATGTTAGCAGAGCTTCCTGGAGCTGAGACAGAGATTGACCAGTGCATCTATCTTGAGGCTACCGGAGGAGGGAGTAGGGTATGTAGTCTACTGTGATCTATCAGGGACCGGACTCGGATGTGTCCTGATGCAGGAGTGGGCAGTGATCACCTATGGATCACGTCAGTTGAGGCAACATGAGCAGAACTACGCTACTCATGACCTAGAGTTGGAAGCAGTGGTCTTCGCTCTGAAGATGTGGCGACACTATCTGATGGGCGAGTGCTTTACAGTCTAATCTGACCGCCAGAGTCTCAAGTACATCTTCTCGCAGAAGAACCTGAATCTGAGACAGCGACGATGGATCGAGTTCCTCCAGTACTATGACTTTGAGATAGTCTATACTCCTAAAAATGGGAACGTAGTAGCCGATGCCCTCAGTAGGAGGATGGGCATTCATCTACTCGGGGAGGCGACGGAGCAGCTAGCCGCTTTGCTGATATCCTTCATGGATAGAGATGGAGCAGCCTTTTTTCAGTCACTCATAGTCACTCCTCCACTACTACAGCGGGTCAGAGAGGCACAGCGAGGGGACGTTGACTGTGAGACGCGACGTGCACAGATATCCTCAGGACAGGAACCTGATGGATTCTCTGTGGGATGAGAGCATGTCGTCCTTTTCAGAGGACGTACCATGGTACCAGCTACTTTACAGGAGAAGGTTCTGAGGGAGTTTCACACTTCCTTTTTAGCAATACATCCAGGAGTGTCGAAGATATACCAGGATCTCAGACGACAGCACTGGTGGCTGGGTATGAAGAAGGTTGTAGCTCAGTTCGTTTCTCAATGCCTCACTTGTCAGCAGGTAAAGGCGGAGCACCAAGTACCAGCAGTCTTGGTAAAACCCTTGGAGGTCCCATAGTGGAAGTGGGATGGCATATCTATGGATTCCGTGACTGGACTTCCACGTACTTCCAGAGGTCATGACTCCATTTGGGTGATTGTCGACTGACTCACCAAGTCGGCTCACTTCTTACCCATCAGAGAGCAGGGCTCAGTGGGGATTTTAGGACGCCTCTACGTTCAGTAGATTGTATAGCTTCATGGTGTGCCATCATCTATCGTCTCCGATCGAGATGCTCGCTTTACTTCCTGGCTTTGGAAGGGGTTGCAAGAGGCATTTGGGACACAGCTACATCTGAGCACCGCCTTTCACCCTCAGACGGATGGTCAGACGGAGAGGACCATTCAGACTCTCGAGGACATGCTTCGTGCATGTGTCCTCGACTTTGGTCGTATCTGGGAGGACCACCTACCCTTGGTGGAGTTCGCATACAACAACAACTACCACTCCACCATCGGGATGGCACCATACGAGGCATTGTACGGCCGGCCATGCAGATCACCTCTGTGCTGGACAGACCCTGGGGAGTCAGTACTTGTGGGACCAGAGATGGTCCAGGCTATGACAGAGAAGGTTCAGGCCATCCAGGAGCAGATGAGGACAGCTCAGAGCTGGCAGAAGTCTTATGCTGACAGGAGGCGGAGGCCACTAGAGTTCGAGGATGGCGACCACGTTTTCTTACGGGTCTCACCTCAACGTGGATTACGGAGATTTGGTCGGGGCGGCAAGTTGTCGCTGCACTTCATCAGACCTTTTCAGGTACTCAGCAGGATAGGCAAAATGGCTTATCACCTGGCTCTACCACCTCAGTTGCACCGGGTGCACGACGTCTTCCACGTATCTCAGCTGAGGAGATACGTGCCCGACCCGATGCATATCATTGACCATGGGGAGCTAGACCTTGACGATGGGGCGACTTTTGTGAAGGTCCCGGTGGAGATCAAGGATCGACAGGAGTGGGTCCTACGTGGGCGTTTGATTCCTATAGTGTGCATCAGATGGCAGCACGGGAACCTCCAGGAGAGCACTTGGGAGCGGGAGGCTCAGATGCATGCTTAGTACCCACATTTGTTCCCCTAGTTTTTGATGTATCTTTACAGGGACGTAACTCCCTGATGTGGGAGTAATGTAAAGACCCGTAAAATTCAAGGGAAATTTTTTTTTCTTAATTTTCTTTGGGATTTTTCAAGGGCGCAGTTTCTGACAGCACCTAATTCAGAGGCCCGGTGTGCCCGGAATCATGTTCCAAAATTTAGCTCAGGTATGTTCAGTGAACGAACGAGCGGGTTTTCCTAACTTTTGAACCGGTGCTCAGAATTGAAATTTGAGGACACCGATGAAACTGCAGCACCAGTAATTGCTTAAGAACACCTTTTCTGGAGTTGTGTTTGCTCGGGTGAGGTTATTAATTAAATGGGTTAACTAAAGAATAAAATAAAATATTGTGCTACAAATTTTATTTCTATTCTAAGTAGTTAAACCTATGCTTGGTGGTTGGAGTGGGACCCACTAATATCCTAACTCCACTAGGTAGGATATTCGTGAAGTGGGGCCCACACGAGCCCCACCCCTTCAAATCCATTTTTAACCTCCCTCTCGTACTTTTAATATGTAACTCACCCACACCCCGAATTAATGGCAAGTCAACCCTCAAAATTAATTTGAATATTAAACGCTCCTCAATTAATTCAATTAATTGAATGAGATCTGTTTGATTTTCGAATTAATGGCTTGCATGTGTGTTAATAAAATAAGACAAGACTTATTTTATTAGGGGTTGATTCATTGTGCGAAAGGAAGGGAGGACTCTTGTTCTCTTGAGGAATATCTTCTTCCTCCTTGAAGAACGCAAAGAACACATTGTCACAGACAAAGAACGCCGACCTCCGACGAAGGACGGAGAATAGCGCCGATTCCTCAGAGATAGAAGATGTGACGCCGTGTATCATGACGCTGACGGTCTTCTTCTCCGCGATGCCGTGTACTGCGATGTCGTGTACCGCGACGTCGAGGATCCTCCTTTCGTGACGCCATCTTCTGCGACATCCCTTTCCCGCGACAAACCTCGTTCGACGACTTCATCGAGGTAGGGGTTTGATTTTTGGTTCATGAATTTTCTTGACCGTCCAAACGTCTTTTTCTTAGCTGCTTGATATCGGATTAACGGGAGGGGGTCAGACCGCATGAACACAGCTGACCCTCCTCCCCCTTTTGATGATGTGTTTGTCTCCGCATGAACAAAGGTAGCGCGGTGCAACGGCACTGTGCAGAAACAAAGAAGAACAGGCGAAGAAGCATGGCGCCGTCGCACCGCGCCGTTGAGGCCAAACGAAACCGCGGCCGGAGTCGGGGTCGCAAAGGCGATTCGAAGACTCCACATATTGTTTATTTGACGTGCGGATCGACGGGCGATGACAGAACGGGCCACAGAGGTGATTTGATGATTCCGCAGTAAAGCATGGAACCCGAGATGAACACCGCCACAGACGAAATTGAAAACGGACCACTGGAGCAACTTCGGTGGCCCGCGGACATCACCGGCGGCGCGGGTCACCGGTGTAACGACCCGAAATTTTTGAATAAATCTTGTTTCCTAATTTTATGTGTTATTTTATTTTATTTTTATACTCAAAAAAATGTTTCATTTGATAACATGAGTATAATTAAAATGAGACCGTTGGGTTTTGACTGTTATATGACCATTGGTCAATATGACCATTGGAAACTAAACATTTTTATTTTTGTCTCTAAATACAAGTAATCTTGGTTAATTATTATAGAAAGAAGATTCGATGGCCTCACCCAGTAGTCTTGGACCGATAGAATCCCATCTAACAGAACTTGGGAAGGAGGTACCACCACTGGGCTTTGCTCTAGACCAAACCCAAGCCAAACTTCATTGTGTGAAGCTAGAACGGAATCGCCTTCACAAGAAGTTCAAACTGATAGAAATTACTACTCATGCGATGTTGGCCGAGCCTCCCTCATATTCTCTCACCTTAGCACACCTTACACTTTGGTCCTATACTGGTGTGATAAGGGGCTATGTAAGGAGACCGTTACTGCCTTGTGTAATCCTTTGTTTTAAATAAAAATTGGGATTTCTTCTTGTGAGGAAGTTTAGGAATTTTCAAATGACCGGATAAATATAGTATGCATATTTTTGATGAATTTTAGAAAAAGGATATTTTAAAAATGTTTATGTAAACCTTAAATATTTAAAAATGTGTAATGATTTTCAAAAAATGGTCTTCTACAATTATGTTCAGTATGAAATTTAGCGTCTAATAAGATCAACTTGATTTTTGATGAATAGTAAATTATGAATAGTGATTTTATGATTTGGATTAGTAATGTGTCCAAATGGATTAGTAGTCTCACTTAAAGAAAGTATTAACATAATCTAGGCACCTTGATTAAGTAATGTGATTCAATAAAATGGTTAAATAACGGTTTCATAAATTATTATTCAAGTATTAGTTTTTTCGAGTGAATAGTGTTTTTTAATTAAAAATTAAATTAAAAATAGTTAGAAAATTATTTTTATAAAATTGATTTCATTTTTGAACTCAGAGCATCGATATTATGTTAAGGTAATTTTGGGGGTTTTTTCTGAAAAAAATGAATTTTCGGTGAATAGTGTATTTATTTAAAAAAATAAATTAAAAATATTTAGAAAATTGTTTTTATAAAATGGAGTTCATTTTTGAAATCAGAGCATTGATATTTGGTTAAGGTGAAATTTTGGGATCTTTCTGAGAAAGTTGAATTTTCAGAGAATAGTAAAAATACAGTTTTAGGGTTTCAGTATGTTTAATGACATCATAACTGTGTCATGATGATGTCATGAGATATTTTAAGGGATGGTCGACCAAAGGTGATGAATTATTGTATTGGGGGCCCCATGTGTCCTAACTTCATGGGAAATATCTTGGGAGAGCACATGGTTTTGAGAAAACCACTTTTGAGGTGTCCCTTGGCCATTAATGCCTTGTCCCCTCACTTTCCCTATAAATACCAAGCCATCCTCTCATCCATTTCGACTCCCCACTCTCCCCCAACGAAGTTCTGGTTTCCTTACCTCCCAATGAGTCCTCCCAAGGTGCCCCCAAGCCCTCAATGTCCAAACCTTTGAGTTTTAAGAGTTACGTTTTAAGGTAAGGGATCTGACCTCTCTCTTTCTTTTCAAGAAATCTCTTTTATGTCATTTCTTTTATGCTCCATGTTCTTATGTTAAAGGATGTTATTTTATACTCCTCTTACTTTCCTTTTCATGTTCATATAATGAGAGATCCCCTCTTACTCTCATTATTTCGTTTTATGAATTTTTAAGTGGCGTTGTTAGGCTGCCGAAATTTTTGTAACGGATTCTTTCTCCCTTCTCATTTTTCAAGATCTATTTTCATGTAAAGTATTTCAAGTTCCTTTTTATTATGTTGGGGTATGATCTCTAAATTTTTCATACTGATATTTTATGATCATATGATGAGAGACCCCATTTTATCTCTTCAATTCAGTATTTTGAAGTTTTAAGTGGCGTCGTTAGGCTGCTGAATTTTTAAGTGGTTCTTTCACCTTTCTCCTTTTTCAAAGTTCTAATTCCATGTCAAGTCTTGAAATTTCCTTTTTATCATGTTGGGGTATGATCTCTAAATCTATCATACTGATTGTTTATGTTCATATGATGAGAGACCTTATTTTATCTCTTTAATTCAGTATTTTGAAGTTTTAAGTGGCGTCGTTAGGCTACTGAATTTTTAAGGGATTATTTCACCATTCTCGTTTTCAAGATCTATTTTATTGTCAAGTATTTCATGTTACTTTTTATTATGTTGGGGTATGATATCTAAATATATCATACTGATATTTTATGTTCATATGATGAGAGACCCTATTTAATCTCATCAATTCATTTTTGTTGAAGTTTAAGTGACGCTGTTAGGCTGCCGAATTCCTAATGGGTTCTTTCACCCTTCTCGTTTTCAAGATCTAATTTCATGTCAAGTCTTTAAAGTTCCTTTTTATTATGTTGGGGTATGATCTCTATATCTATCATACTGATCTTTTATGTTCATATGATGAGATACCCCATTTTATCTCTTCAATTCAGTATTTTGAAGTTTTAAGTGACGTCGTTAAGCTGCCAAATTTTAAGTGGTTCTTTCACCCTTCTCATTTTCAAGTTCTACTTTCATGTCAAGTCTTTTAAGTTCCTTTTTATTATGTAGGGGTATGATCTCTATATCTATCATACTGATCTTTTATGTTCATATGATGAGAGACCCTATTTGATCTCATCAATTCATTTTTGGTTGAATTTTATGTGACGTCGTTAGGCTGCCGAATTTTCATAAGAGAAATCTTATTTTTGTCTTCCTTCCATGTTCTTCATTTCATATGGTATATTTTCAAATTTAATTACCATGTTCTTAAATACTTTATATTCTGTTCCCCTACTATTTTTTGTATCATTTTTTAGTGGGTGACCCATGTCCCCTCTCTTTTCAATGTTTTCTAAAACCATGTATCATAGCTGTTATGCTGCATAATTTTCATCTCAAAATGCCCCCCTCTTTATCTCAAAATTATTTTATGTTATTAAGTTAATACTCAAAGATCTTTCTTTTAAAGGGGTATTCACATATATACCAAAATGTTCTATTTTAAATTCTGGTATTTACATATATGAGACCCTCTTTCCCTTTCCATGGGTTTAAAGTGACATAAAGATCATGTCTTTAAAGCAGTTTTTAAAATGTTATGATTATGAAATGAAACCCATTTCTTTTATGCTATATGGGTTGTTTATGAAATGATTTATGATGATATATGTGGATCACATGATAATAAATACATGTCAAGGGTGCGCCTAGATATCTCTCCAATGCATTGGGTAATGATGTAACCACTAGAGATTACAATTTTCACGATATCTTGGTGAATAACCTTGGTAATTTTCAAATGACACCTTGGGGATGGACCTTGGTGATATGTTCATGATTGTCTATGTTAAATGATGTAGCCACATTTTAAAGTTATGAAAAATGTTATTTTTATTATGATATATCTCATAATTTCTATCTCATGCCTTAAAGTTCTTTTCATGACCTTATTAAAGTATCTCAAGTTCACATGTAAAATGTTTATCTTGTTTCCCTTACTGGGCCTTATGCTCACCCTTTCTTTTGATGTATGTCCTCAGGTTATGAGATGCAATAATGAACCTAGGATGAACATGAGGAGAAGCCTTTCAAGTGTTTAAGAAGAATGTTTTATGTTTTCATGTTTTAAGTTCCTGGTTTCCAAGACACTAAACCTTAAAGATCCTCGGTTTTGTAAAATGTAATGAAAGTTTATGTGATAAAAAGGTAGGATGTTATAACCGGCAGGGCGGTGCCGGCGGCCGGAGGCGGCGTCCGGCACTGGCAGGCCGCCCCGAGGCGGCGGCGCCCCGGCGCACCGCCAGGAGAAACCGCTGCAGCTGAAGTCACAGCGGCAGGCAGACGGATCCCGTGGCCGCATGGGATCCGGGGGAGCAGGACGCGGCGCTCGCCGCGTCCACGGAGTGCAAAGGCTGCGTGGAATCGCGTCCCCCGCTCGGCTCGCTGGCCGGGCCAGCGTGCCACCCGGCCGGGCCGGGCCGGCTTGCGCGGACCGGGTCAGACTGCGGCCAGCTGGGCCAGGCCACACCCAGCCGGGTCGGACCTGGACCCGGGCCGGGTTGACCCGATTCGGGCCGACCCTGGGGGGTTGGGCCGGGTCGAACCGGGCCCAGACCCCCCATTTTCGGATAACTTCTGGTATTTTGCCCATATCTTGGGCTATGGACCTCCAATCGACATACCGTCAGTTGCGATGTGATACTTGGATCGATACGGTCGTTTAGATATATTACACGCAAGGTTTCGGAGAACTTTGGGTATGTCCGGGTTGGTTCGAACACGAAACCAACCGGGCCCTCGGAGCGGAAATGCTTATAACTTGAGCTCCGGACGTCTGATTGACGTGTCGTCGACTTTTTTGGATTCCTCTTAGTTAGACGGACCTTTTGGATTACTCATCTCGATGTTTGGATGCATTTGGAGTGCATTCATGTTGGTTTTGACTTAAAAACCAACCGGGCCCCTGGAACGAAAAAGCCAATAACTCTCAGACCGGGCGTCTGATTGACGCGCCATCTATCACGTTGAGTTCCTTTTGTTGAGAAGGAACTTTGGGATACATAAACTCCGGACTACGTGTCAGTTGATATATCGACCCCCTTTGGATCGTGGAGCGGACCCTCCAGGAAACGAGCATGCTGAGTGCGGTAACCCTAGAGCTGGTTGCGACTGATGAAGACCGTACTGAAATTCTTTGTGGGTTCGACGGCGATGAAGACTACACTAAAATCCTTCGTAGTTTAGGCAGTGATGAAGACCATATTGAAATCCTCCATGGGTTCGACGGTGATGAATACTGCACTGAAATCCTCTGTGGGTTCGGCAGTGATGAAGACCATACTGAAATCCTCCGTGGGTTCGACGGTGATGAAGACTGCACTGAAATCCTCCGTGGGTTCGGCAGCAATGAAGATCGTACTGAAATCCTCCGTGGGTTTGACGGCAATGACTATGTTCTTGCTATCCTACGTGGGTCTGGCAGAGTAGCTGGTCTGTATCCTATGTGGGTCTGACAGCTTAGCTGGTTTAGTATCATACGTGGGTCCCAGCTTAGATGAATCAGTGGCTATATCTGATCATCTCTATCACCTTACAAAGAAGTATACCTATGTGAGCTGAGTCTTTACCTTCAATCAATATCTTCGATATGATTGACTTGCTTTCCTATGGGGATTGGTTTGTGTTATCCTGTGTGGATTGGGTTGTACTATCCTATGTGGACGTGATCGAACTTGGGCTCGGATGTTGGAGCCGAATGGGAATTAATGACTTAGGTATATGTATGGGCATATACCTAAGTAGTTTTGGTTGTTACTTCATGATTGTATCTTTACTTTGTGGACTATACTTTGTTGATTCTGGGAGACCTTCAGGGGTCTTGGGGTCCCTACTGAGTAGCATATACTCACCCCTGCATGGGCTATGCCCGCACTACGTTGTGTTGGATACAGACGACGGACAGCGCTGATCGTGGTTGAGGCTTGTAGAGCTAGTCGGTACCTGGAGGTGGACCACTGGGTGGGATGTACACGGAGTGGACGGCTGGACCTAAGGAGCTGAGGAGGCTATCTATACCCACCCTTCAGGTGGGACTTCCAGTGGACGGCTCGACGTTGCTGCTTTACTTTCAGTTGCTGTACTTTCTTTCCAGTTGTACTTTACTTTCAGTTTGGGTTTGTATTCTGGCCCAATTACTTTCCGCACTTACTATTGTACCCAGTTTTACTTAGTGTTACTTCTATTGTCTTACTTTGTGGTGTTTGTTTACTTTATAAGGCAATGCCTTCCCCTTTTTATCGGTTTTACACCTTGGTGCTAGTCGTCAGCCCCTAGCCTATGGGAGACGAGCTTGGGGTAGTCACGGCAAGGGTCTCGAGGACGGGTTGTGACACTCAGCTAATTCGATCCATCCTGAGGGCCCATCATTGCTAAACCTGTATCTTGGGATCACCTCCTAAAGCATCTGACATGCATGGATCCCTATGACTACCATCAACTACCTGCTGTTGAGGTCTCAACTCTTGGGTACCTTCTACCAGCAACCATTGTCAGCGTCTGCTCTTCTAGGAAGCTCTCTACCACTAAGTATTGTTCAAGCACTCCAATATAAGTGTGAATGCATAGGAATATCACTAAAGACTTTATATACCAAAATAATCCATTCTCAAAGGTCTTATCTCTGAAAAAAGGACCCTAAACCATATCTATGAAGTATCATGAGAGATCCGTAAAACTCTTGGAGTACTCTACCACTATCAAACTATCTTATTGTAGATGAAGAACCTCATGTATGAGCATTGATCACAATGTGGATGGATAAAATTCCTCACTAAAGAGACACTAGAAGTCTAACCAGTAGAGAGATGTCTCAACATGTCATTGAGTCACTAAACTCCACCACTACCCAATAGATCCCTAAGGAAAACTCATCATGAGGACCACCATCTGATCTACAGGCATCCTAAAAAGGAAGAAAACTCGAGTGACTGCCTCTAAACAGTTCTTAGGAATCTAGGGTCTGGATCACCTTGAAACCTGGGAGGTCACTCCCTTTGAAACACACACCATTAAATCAATAACCTAAACATAATATGGTAGGAATGAAATATGATCAAATAATTTCACATAAATAATCATATGAGACTTATAATTAATCATGGATATTTTTATAGTCAAATAATCAAATGGAATATCACTAACTAATATCATAAAGAGGGAATGCATAATTTCATACATCATAAACATACCATCAAGGATTCAGCCAAGATACCGTACATAAACGAGTAAGGCCTCGACCAATACCCAAACTAGTTTGTCTCATGAGACCTATTGATGCATCAAGGGGCTATATTAGGCCCTTCCCATCACTTAATAATTACAATGAGTTACTCATATTAAAATTGTAAAACATAAACAACTTAAACATTCATATTGAAAAACTAGCATACAAAATGTGAATACTCTAACTATAAACCGTTAATGGTATCAAAATAGTACATCCACAGTCAAACTGATAATAAACCATTCAATAAAATAAGGTATATAGTATCATAAGATATCAACCTCAATTAATCATAATATCAACAAAGGATGTTGAAATAGATGAAAATACTCTAATAAAATCAATAAAAATTTCCTGAGAGAAATACTTTTTTTACTTTAAAATAATTTATTTAAAAGTCATGCAATTATAAAAGAAATCATTTTCTTTGAAAATAACTATGAAAACAACTGTGAAAACTTGTAAATGAAGATTCAGAAAATTATGGCATCATGAATGTGGAAAAAATCCTCTCATTATGCATTAGTTAAAAAAACATTCCTTCTATATTTAATCAAAAAAGACATAAGGTACCTTGTCTAAAAAATGAAAAAAAAGATTCATTTTAAAACATTTTATAAAAATTAAAATATAGGTGAAAATTATTTAAAAATTCATAGGATAATACAAAATATTTTTGAAAATCTTTTTAGAAAATATGGACATGGAAGATAAATATTCCCTAATGGAGACTTAAACATAAACAATCTTGAAAAATAATGAGATTATGAAATAAACCCTTACCGCTTTATAATCAATAGAATCGCATGCCCCAAGAAAGAAAAATATATATATAGAAATGAAAATACCATAAATATTCATAGTTATTCTCATAAAATACATTCATGGGTTGTATAAAAACTATATAAAAGAAATAAGTAGTGTATATGTCATGTGTCCCACAGAAATAAAAGTGTGACAAAAATATCTTATCTTGCACTTTCCTTTAGTTGAATGTGATTTAACTTCCTATATAATTGTTTAAATCATATTATTAATTTATACTAGAGCCATATTCATATTTTGGATGTCATATATGATCCTATTATATCATCTTATCACCTGTTTGTTAATAATATTTTTTTATTACCCTTGTTTCAGGTGTTAACTATGTTGGAGTCGGTGACCTAGAACCAACTTATGTATACTTTATGATAACATGTATTCATTGTATTGAATATTAATAAAATAATTATCATATTCTGATTGTTCTTATGCGTGACATAGTATGTGATAATGTCCTAAGAGTAGTTTTCACACTAAAAGGTCATAGTAGTTCCCCACTATGATGAGAACTCGGAAGTGCTACGACACTATTCTTGACTATATGTTCTATAGACACACAATATCATTTGAGTGACACAGATGATATGAAATATCATGGGTGGAGACTCATAAGAATTTGATTCACCTTCTCATGGTGTATTCTCTTGGTAATATTCAGTAGGATATTATGAGAATGAGACCCATCATTAGGAAATCCACATGTCTACGTGTCATTGAATATTCCTATATGTGGGCATGTGTATTTACCCTTAGACTTTAATATTATTATTAATGAGTATTATGAGTATTTTACTTTAATGTATTGATGAAAATCGTGATAACATATGTTTGCGATGAGTTTGGATATGTTGGGTGCATTATGAGTAATATTTCATTAATGAATAATGCAAGGATAGATTTGTCCCTTGTATTCTTTAATGGAAATTAATATCCCATACCATTCAATGAAAATGATATAGCCTAAATAAATCCATGACCATGGAATTCAATAGAAAATTTCAATTTCTGGGAATTCAAAGAAAGATACATCGAGCACATAGGTTGATGGAACCAGTATGCAATATGCTCGATTAGAGATATCATGATAAAGAGATTATATTACACAGTAAGAATCTATATGAGGTATTATTTTAATACAACATTATATTCTTTATCTATGGGTATCTTGGTGTGTTACTAGATTCTAACCTTAGACTTTAGGTTGCTTCACCTAATTCCACTGAGAAATAGGCCTAGAGGGTCACACATTAAGTGTATTCAGGATCTCAGTTCAATAATATATTATTATTTATTATTTAGAAAGTTGAATAAATATTATACTTTCATGTGGTTTAATAATTATTCATATATTCTTAATCACATATATTTCTTCACTGGTTATTTGAGAGAATATTATGTGAGCGGAATATTTAATAAATATTTATTTTTTATTTAGAGAATATAATATTTATTTATTTATTGGTGGATAATGTACTAATATTTATTTATTAAATAAATAGTCATTATTCAAGACCTAATAAACATTATGGAGGAATAGAAAACCAAGTTTTTTGGTCTGGTGATAAATAATATATATTAAATATTATTTGATTAAATAATTTTTAATTTAATTTGAAAGTTAAGATAATATCAAGGAAATAATAATATTATTATTATTTTAAATATGGGGTTCTGCAAGGGATTAAATAAATATTAAAGGGAACTTGTGAAAATATTTTTTTATAAACCCTAGCAGTATTTAAACCCAATTATATTATTTTTCAAGAGATCCAATTCATTTTGTGTTGTGCACAATGAGATCCAGATAGAATCCTCTCAAGCCCTAGACATCTCCCTCTCAAAGAACACTCCTAATAATAGAGAGTGATCTTCCTAACTATTCACTCTCAATTCAAGAGATATCAAGGATAATTATTTATAATCAATTATCATAGAGATCAAAGGTGAATGATGCAAGTGATAGGATCTATCGTGTTAGCACTCAAAGATTCTTACAGTGATGTTTGGAGATTTGTGGAACATATGTGGATCACCGCTAGTGGGAATCTACTTTTGATTCCTACAATGAAATGATCGTACAACATAGATCTATTTTCAGATCCATCAATGTAAAAATAATTCATACAAGGTAATTCTTTAATTGATTAAATTAATTATAAATAATATGTTATGATCCTCTCTCTGGTTCCGACATTTTATCCATTGTCTATTTTATTTGACTCAATTCTGTTGATCACTACTTTTATCATCGTATAGATCTAGGATTGATCATCGATCATGACAAAAATAAAATTTGGGCATGACCCATTGCACGCTTCTATTTCACCCATAACCTTCATGTGTTGTGATATTCTTCCACGAATAATGAAATTTAACAAAGGGTTCATCTTCAATGAAAAGGCTATTGTGTAACTTTATTCTGTGTAGCACTTCCTTCTTTCATACCCCTGATTTTGAGGCCTTTCTCCATGTGAAGAACCCTTCTTTAATGTAATACCCTTGATTTCATGCCCCTGCTTCTATGGCCCTACATCCATGATATATTCTTCCGTGACAATGTCTATCTTCTGTGAGTGTACTATCCCTAAGATTTTGTGAAACTGATTTTTTACATAAGAGAAAATATCAATCATCCATGACTAGGAAAGGCATGGTCAACTGTATGACATTCAAGATTTTGTGCATAGGTAGATAATCAACCATGGATGATGATCACTAGATGAAACTGAAACTATGAATTGAATTAAATACAGAATTTCATTTGATATTAATGGAGAATGGTGAGGAAATATGAATCAAGCTCAAATATTTATTGTATAATCAAATGAGAATGAAATAGAAAGTTGAGTTGATTGATGAATTAAAACCCTCATCAATTTTTATTTATGGATATCAATTTATCTATGTGTATATATCTCATACAAAGGATATATGACCTTAGTTGAAGTGGATGATTTGTTTAAGGATTAAACACAATTTTAAGGTAACCCAATCAAACATTTACATTTTTTAAGAATATTGAAGTGAATATTGAAGAATATGTTAACCTGAGATTCACTATATTAAGATGATGATTAAAATCAAAAAGGGAAGCATAGAAACAAGATAACTACCATAAGATACCCTCGAGCTGATCTCTGGTGGAGAATAAAGAAGCCTGGCCAAATATAAAAACCTAAATAATATTGAATAAAGAAGAAATGAAAATCGAACCTGAGTTGGGGAAGGTTTTATGAGAACTGAACATGATTTATGAATATTCTTGAAGTATGAAGAGGTATAGTCGAAGTTTAATTCAAAATGTGAATAGAATAAAAAGAGTTCCATCAAATCAAGTCTGCTCAAAAATTATTGAAGATGTGAACTTAGGTAATCATTGAAGAAGAAGAGAAAATTATGAGACTAAGATAATGAATCCCTTTCAAAATAGAAATAAGGATTCATATAAATTGAAACTATAACACTAAAACTAGATGTTCAAGCACTAAAAGAAGTTCCAACCGAGTCCAAACTTTGAAAATTGGGAGAATCTAGAACCCAGGAAACCTAATATAAACTCTGAAAACCTAATCTAAACTCTGAACATGAATAAGAACTAATACTCACACAACCTAATCCAATATTAAAGCATAAATTTATAAATAATATTGATTAAGAATCAATGGATGAGTTTTAACCAAATTTTAAGTTTGGCACTTAGTTATTTCACTGATTGGATGGATCCATGACTATTTAAAGTGGGTCTAATGTGAGTTCATTACTACTAAAACCAAAGGTTTTTATTTCTAGTGAAATCAAATGAAATTTCAATATATTTGTGTGATCTCTATTTACTGATTGGATGAATACATGACTATTTAAAGTTATTTGAACATTCATAGATTAAAAACTCAAATAAAATGACTAAATTTCAAAAATGAATTCATTAAGTAGGGGATAATTTGGAATCCAAATGAAGAAGTAGGTAATTAAATTAAAAAGGATATTTTAGCTGTATTAATAAAGTGGTAAGAGGATCTTTGGTTTGAGGAACTTTGAGAGAATTATTACTGAATTTGGTTCTTATCATGGTTTTAATTAAACTTAATTATTACATGTATTCACTCCTATAACTAGAAGTTGAGTTTGTCTTAAAGTGGGTTAGTGAGTGATATTCACATAGGAGGCATGAAAATTTCTAGCATTTAATGGATTTTTGGTTTTCCTAATTTCTGGTATGTATTTGAACCTAAGTAGGATAATCAATTTTTGTTATGAGTCTTTATAAATAAAAAAATTCAATGTATTTTTTGAGAGTAAAATTGATTAAGAGTAAAGAAATTTGATGTGAAATTATTTTATTACATTTTTTTACATCCTTTTTATGAATTAAATAAGTTTTAAATGTATAAAATGTGATTATAATGGAGAATTATTAAATATTGATCACTTTAAAATTGAAACTATTGTTCTTTAAAAGCATTATAAAAATCAAGTTCTTTTGTATTTTAATTTCCAAATGTTCTAGGATTTAAATTCTCAACTATTTTTAGAAAAAAAAATCTTCAATTATTTTTGGTGATTTTTTTATTAAAATTTTAATTTCCAAATAATTTCTGTTCATCTTGAATTTTTTAGAATTAATTATTCCATAATTATATACTTTTTATTTTGAACATTTTTTGTGGAATTATTTAAAAAAATCACATTGAAATTTAACCACTTTATTCGGTGTTGAAATATGTGATTTTACATTTGGAATTTTTATTTTCAATTAATATTGAAATATGTGTGTACTAGGACATGCTTTCATGAAGAATGAAATTTGGAAAAGGTTCTATATTTTGTGAACATGATATCATGAAACTTTATTCGATGCAGAACTTCCTTCTTTTACACCCCTACTTCTGAATCCTTTATTTTTTGTGAATACCTCTTGTTTTGAACCATACCCATTCTTCTGTAACCCTACTTCTATAGAATTGATTCTGTGGACCTACCTTCATGTTTAATTCTTCAATTCCAATGTCCAACTTCTATGAGTGGTTCATCCCCAAGATTTCATGAAGCTGATTTTTTTCTGTAAGAGAAAATATCAATCATCCATGAATGGGAGAGGAAAGTTCAAACATATAAAATTCAAACTTTTATAACTGGGTGGAGAATAAACCAAGGATGAGGATCACTGAATGAAACTAAAATTAGGAATTTAATTATAGATGGTATTTCATTTTATATTGACGGATATTGATGAGGATGTGTGAATCAAGCTTGGATTTTTATTGAAGAATCACATAGGCATGAAAGATAAAGTCAAGATAATTTATAAAGTTGAACCCCTGCCGAGTTGTGTTGATATATATTGACCAAACTATGGATCCTAAGATCACTCAAAGGACATATGACCTAGGAAAAAGTATATGAGTTTTTTAAGAAAGTATTTGATGTGATTTAAAGGGATCCCAATCAAAATATTATCTTCTTAAAGAAGTTTAAAATTAAGGTCAAAGGTGACTTCAAGCTAAGATTCATTGGATTAATAAGACAACTTCAATCAAAAATAGATGCTTGAAAATAAGATATCTACCATAAGATACCCTCAAGCCAAGCTCTGGTAAATAAGAAAATATCCCAACCAAATATGAAAACTCAAATAATATTGAAAAAAAAAGAAATATTGACTGAAACTAAGTTGGAGAAGTCTGTATGAGAACCAAACTTAATTCATAAATATTTATAAAGAAAATAAAAGTATGGTCAAAGATGAATTCAAATTAGGAAGAAGAATTTAGATCTTTCTTTTAAGAGGATAAACTGAGTTCTATCAAATCAATTCTACTCAAGCACAATTGAAGATGTGATCTTGGGTAATCATTAAAGAATAATTGAAAATTTTGAGATAAATCCAATTAATCCCTTTTAGAACCAAAATAATGATTCTTATCAATTGAAACTTGAAGATCCTTTGTGATATTTTTTTTTAAGTTTTTTTTCATAACTAACTTTTTATAAATAATTTTTTGGTAAAACGGGAGAAATTTCTTAAATGAGTTTGTTGTAAAGTTCCTATAAATCATGTTAAGAAAGTTTTTTGAGTTAATATAAAATAAGAAAGTTGTAAAGTAAAAAAGTTAGGAAAGTTAGGAAGTTTTATAAATTTCAAAATAAATTCATAAGATTCTTTTTTGATCTCAAAGTTCTCAACATCCTGGAAACATAATGATATAAGATTTTGATAACATAGGGAATTTAAAGTTTTCTAGATGCATCTTATCAGATAGAGAATCATCAAATGAAAAAGTTTCCTAAAAACTAAAAGTAAGAATTTTCTAAATTTCAAAGGGTTTTAAAGAATAAAGGAAGATGTTGAAGTTTTTCAGACATACAAATTCAGATATAGAGGTCTATACATAGAATTATAGATGAAAATATTTGGATGTAGATCCTAATTTTGTTATCAGACAGAGCCGCAATGGAATATGGTCTGTGCAATGTTAAAATTTCTAGACACAATTCTTCATATGGAAATTTTTCTAGAAAAATAGAAGTTTTTTTGCTGAATCTTATAGAATTGAAAAGTTGTTGATCGAACAATCTATCAGAAAAAACACCCAAATGAATCTTCTATTAAAAATTATGAGTTGGTGTAAGGTAAATTTTGATGCAAAATACTCAGATGAAAATCATAAAATATACTTGAACGTAAAATGGTTGTTAGATGGAATAGAAAAGAAGCATAAGACATAGTTAATCAAATAGAGAATTTGTAATAATCTCTGATATTGTTGTTATTGGGTTTTTTATAGTTTTTAAAAATTAAGAAGAAATAAAAAGTGACTCAAGTAATATTATTTGAATATCTTAGAAAAGATAAATAGGGAGATCAAGTTTGTAATTGGAAACCTTTCTTTAGAAAAACAAGATTAGATGAATTATTATTGAGCGACTGGATGCATTTGAGTAGATAGAGAAAAATTTAGATGTGTGAAGTTGTTACCAAGTAGAATGTTGCAGGTGAATAAATTATTTAGAAGTTGAAATAATATTGTCAACTAAATTTAGTTGTCTTAGTGTAATTGATAGATCAAAGTTTTTCTTTGTTTTTTTAGTATATTTACTTTAGTGGGCCAATAATATCTAACAGAGGAAGACAGAAGTTCTCAGTTGTGGAGTTTTGAAGATCTGGTTAAGGATGTCCATTGGAAAAAATTTGTTTCCAAAGTTTGAACTGAGAAACATAGATTGGACCGAATCAATGTTTTATATTTCAAGTGGGTTAATTGAAGCAAACAAATTATCATAGTTTGGGATAGAGAAGTTCTAGAAAATCAATTTCCAGAAAAAACTTTTGAAAGAACTTTGTAATGTTCTAATTTGAGTAAAGTTGAGAATTATAAATCTATAGAGAATTCAAGAATATTAGATGATACTTCATAATAATTGATAAGGTATGATAATCACTCAAATGAATTTCAAAAATATTATAATTTCATATTTATGAATTTTGGTGAGTGGGAAAACATTTTAGGTTTCCCACATTTTCTCTATAGCACCTATAAATAAGAGTGTAGAAGTACTATAAGAGAGAGACTATTAACCCATGAATAAAAGCTTAAATTATGTAGATTTATTGTTAGAACTGAGTTTCCAACTGAAGTTGAGTTTTGTGCTGAAGAAGATTTTCCGAACATAGTATTCTAATCAGAAGTCCAGACTGAGAAAAATTCAAAAGATCGGACAAATGATAAACAGATAGTAAAGATTGAACAGAGTTTTGTACATAAGTTTTTGTGGGGTTTTGAGTTTAATAATCATATAGAATAGTGTTTTTATAAAAGGTTAAATTTCATAAATGGTGTATTGGATGGAGTCCATAGGACGTAGGCCTATAGTATGTAGACACATCGGACGTGGATTTTGAATGGACCTTTGTGAAGCAAAAATTTTTAAAGTTACCATTTCTTTTTTGGATAAAATTTTGTAAGAAAAATTTGTAAACTTACAAGAGTCAGTAAAATATTTCTTATCGGGATATAGAAGGTGTCTAATGGGATTTGACACAAAATTTGTATTCACTTATTCATTATATAGAATTTCCATAGACCCATAAGAGTGGCTATGGAAAGGATATAGGTTCTCAAAATGTGACCAAACCTTGTAAATCTTGTGTTCCTTGTTTACATTCATAAATTTTCATGCATATTATTTTACTAAAATTTGATAAATAATAACAATTTTTAGAGGTTAAGTTTCTTAACGTTTAAATTTGTAAAAATAATATCACTGATTTAACCCACCCACCCACCCCCCAGTGATTCAACGATCCTTAGGAAATTTAATTGGTATTAGAGAAATGGTTCCCCAATTAAATACTTATAATGGATAATCTCAATTCCATCAACAGTAGAGTAATTCCTAATTTTTATGGAAAAATTTACCATGGATGATAAAACAAAATTATTCCTTATCTTCTATCACTTAGCCTAAAATTTGTTGATGTTGTTACAATTGGGTTTCCACCCATTAAAAAATATGATCAAATTAATTTTGATGATAAGAGAAACATTGAATTTTATGGAAAAGATAGAAATTGTATTCTTATGTCTCTATTAGAAAATGGTTATATGAAGGTGATGGGTCTCAAAATAGTAAAGATAATATGGGATAAGATAGAAATTATTTTTGAAGGAAATACTAAAGTTAATGAATCGATGCTACAAATATGGTGTAGTAAGTTTGAATACATAATAATTAGAGATAAATAAACTATTTATGAGTACTTCACCAGAGTAAAAGAAGTTATTTACAACAAAAGAGGTTTTTGAGATGTCTTAGAGGATTATTTAATTGTTAATAAACTCGTGAGAAACTTTTCAAACATGTTGGATTCTAAAATATATTCTTTAGAAGATAAATAAGATTTACCACTTGATGAATTTCATAACTTTCTTATTATCTATGAAATGATAAAATCTCCATAATTTAAAAAAAATATCAAAGATTAAATGGATTTTGATGCTATGAGAAAGATAAAAATTCAAGATTCTGAAGATGTTGATCCTTGTGATTCTGAAGATAAAGAGTATGATGAGCTGAATAAAAAATCATGTCTCTTATATCCAAGAATTATCAAAGATTAGTAAGAAATTGTGGATTAAAACATCCTATAAAATGTTTTGAGTGTGGTGTAATCTTGCATTTTAATATGAATTTCCTCAAAAACAATTAGTGAATTTGAATATTATACTGAAGAAAAACCTCAGTGTAAGAAGTTTAATAAACTTACAAGAAAGAAAATAAGTACACTGGTGGAAAAAATAAGTTCATTGTAAATAGAATAAGTTTTCTAAGTAAGAAAATAGAATCTGACTCCTTAGAAAAAAATTCATTAGAAGAGTAAAGTTCAAAAAAATTTAGAACCTTCTTTTTTTGAATGTCAAAAAAAATGTATATTATTCAAATAGTGAAGAAGAAGGAGGTGAATAATCTTATAGAGAGTATCATCTCAGATAAAAACTTGTTTCATGTTTTGATAAAAACAAAATTATCAAGAAAGAAATCATAATGATGAAGAAAGATAGTGTAAAAGTGGTTGAAGGAAGAAAATATGTTTCTAATAAGGAATAAGAATACATCCAGGAGATCTTAGGAAACAAAATAAGAATTATTGAATAAAGAGATATGGTTTAAAACCTCAGTAAGAAGTTGGAAGCTAATGAAGAAGAAGTTAAAAAAACTTAGTCAAAACCCCTTGAGGTTGAAAGTTCCTTAAGAAAGTTGAATGAAAATTTTATCAAGTAATCATAAGTAAAAGATGAATCATATAAAACTATAGAAAAAGGACATTCCAAGAATCAGGTGAAATATCCACCTTACAATAATAAAGTTTCATCTTATTTTTCTAACATTTTAGGTGTTAAGAATAGTTTTTGGAAAACTTAGGTTAAGAAGGGTTGTAAAAAATCAATCACATTCAAAAAAATTGAAAATTCCCTCCATAAGAAATATAGTGTATACCTATAGAATGTTAGAGCATAAGTAAGTTATGAACCTCAATAAAATTTCTACAGAGAAAGGTTATAATTCTATATAAAATAAAGATTTTATGGTTTTTGTAGGTGATGTGGAATCTATGGGCACAGGGTGTATAACTGTTGGCATAATTTATCACTTCTCAAAAGAAGGTATGAACAGAGGGGAGAAATGGTGGAAGTATAATTATTAACTTTCATAAAACATAAAAAGTTGGAAAAAATTCAATAGGAAAAAAATTTGAATTACTGGAATAAGTATGTGGAAGATGTGACCAGGTTAGACACCATGCCAAAGAATGCATAAAAACTCTTCTATGGAAAATTTATTATGCTAGAAAAGAAAAGGAAGCTAGAAAAAATAAAGTCAAGTAAATATCATTTTTTATACATCCTTAAAAGTAACTAGAAGGAGAAAACCATGGATTATTGATAGTGTTTGTTATTCACAGATGATAGGAGACTTGAAAATCTTGAAAGATATTGAAAATTGAGATAGAGGATCAATTGCCTTCAGAAATGATAGTTCCTTAAAAATCAAAGTAATTGGAATGGTTGAGATTTAAAAAAATTAAAATCTAAGGAATTTACATTTATCAATGGGCTAAAACAAAACTTACATAGTATATGTCAACTTTGTGATGATGAAAAATAAGTTATATTCATAAAATATTGTTGTATCATCAAAAGTGTGAAATATGGAAAAGTTGTAACTAAATGAGAAAGAACCAATGGAAATATTTTCCAAATAGGTGAACATTTTGACTCATGTTATTTAAGTGATGAATATTAAAATAAATTATGGCATCATGGATTTAGTAATATTGGGGAAAATAGAATGAACAAACTTTATAAATTTGATGCTATATGAAATTTTCCATCATTGAAAAGAAGAGAGGATGATGTTTGTAAAACTTGTTAAAAAGGGAAAATGACTAGTAAAATCCATAAGAAATTTGAGATTCATTCTACCAAACCTCTTGAACTTATTTATTTAGATATGTGTGGACCTATGAGACATCAATAAAAAATGAGATTTGTACTTTATCACTTTTATAGATTATTTCACTCGGATGACCAATAATATTTTAATGAAAATCAAGTTAGAGGTTGTAGAAACATTCATATTTTTCAGAAGAGATGTTGAGAGAGAAATTTGGGTTTATATAAAGAATTTGAGAATGGATAATGGTACAAAATTCACATGTAATGATTTTGAATCATATCTAAAAAATAATGGGATCAAACATCAATTTAGTGCTGCAAACACCCCATAAAAAATGGAGTAGTAGAAAGGAAAAATAAAAGTTTGGTGGAAATGGGAAGAAGAATGTTAATAGGATACAAAATTTTAATGTTCTATTAGAGAGAATATATTAGTAATATTGTACATTTAAAAAACATATTTTTACTATGGTCAGAATCCAACATGACTTCCTATGAAATTTGGTATAACAAAAAACCTTGAGTGAAATATTTCAAAGTTTTTGGAAGTCCTTTTTTACAAAGAATAAAAAAATCTCTATCTTAGAAATTTTGATGAAAAAAATGAGGAAGGAACTTTCATGGGATATTCACCCAATGTAAGAAGTTATAAATGTTGGAATGAACATTTACAAAATTTAGAGGATTCCTATGATGTGAAATTTAATAAAAAAATCAAATTTCATAACAAAGGATGTTGAAAATGTTGAGGAAGACAAATTGAATATTTCCAAAAAAATGAAAGTGATCCAAAATAGATATATCAAGACTCAAATTAATCATGTGATGAAATTTTCTACCTAATATAAATAGGTTGAAACTAAAAATATACTTGGAAATTATAAATCTTTGATTCAGAACAGAAAAAGGTTGATATTAGAAAATAAAACATCACTCATCTCACAGATTGAACCAGAATCAGTTTCAGAAGCAGTTGAACACAAATAGTGGGTGAATGAAATAAATGAAGAGTTAGATCAAATTGAGAAAAATGAAATGCGGTAACTTGTTCCATGACTAGTAGATAAAAAAGTTATTGGAACGAAATGAGTGTATAGAAACAATTTGAATGAACATGGATAAGTTTTAAAAAATAAAGAAAGACTTCTATGTAAAGGATACGCACAGGTGGAATGTGTGGACTTTGAATAAAAAAAATTCCCAGTTTCAAGATTAAAAACCATCATAATTTTCTTATAAGTGGCTTCATGTTGATGTTATAAAGTTTATCAAATGGATATAATGTTAAAATTTCTTTAATAGTGAGATTGAATAAGAAGTTTACATTGAGAAAACTTGTGGGTTTCTACTTGATGAATATGGAGGTAAGGTTTGTAATTAAAAAAATCCTTATATAGGTTGAAACAATCCCCATATTCTTATCATTCCAAGATTGATAATTGTTTGAGAAAATTGTTTTTTTCTAAAGGAAAAAATTAATATAAATTTCTATGTGAAAGAATTTAACTCCATCACCCTAATGTTAATTGTGTATTTCAATGATATAATTTTTTGGTGGGGTGAAGAAAAAGTTTTTAAATAATTTTATGACAAAATAAACAAAAATTTTTAGATTTCAATGTTAGGAGAATTAAATTTATTCCTGGCTTTACTAGTTCAAAAAATAAATAAAAATATATTTTCCTATCTCAAGAAAAGTTCACCAAGGAGTTGTTACAAAAGTTTGACATGGAAGAATCAAAAGAATTTTCTACTCTGATTTCAATGAGAAAAAAATTGAGTAAATATGAAACTAGAAAAAATGTGAACCAGAAATATTTTTGGAAGCTAATAGAATGTTTTATTTACCTTATAGATTCATGACCTGATATTGTTAATGTTGTGAATTTGTGTGCCAAATATTAGAGTCATCTGAAAGAATCTTATATGTTGGAAGCAAATATAATTCATATATAAGTTATAGGAACAACCTCACATGAGATATTATAGAAAATAATTTGGGATATTAAATATCATGGTTATACTAATGCTGATTGGGCTTGAAATTGAAATGATGGAAAATCAACTTCTGTAGGAACATTTTACTTAGGATAATGTTGTGTGATTTGGAATAGTAAGAAACAGAGTTTAGTAAATTTGAGCATATTAGAATTAGTATATTTTGTAGCTACCCATTCTTTTACTCAAATGTTATGGATAAAATTTTAGCTGGAAGATTTAAAATTGAAATTTTCTACATCATCGAAGATACTTTGTGACAATCAGAGTGTAGTTTATCTTTCTAAAAATCTTTTCCAACACTCAAGATCAAATCCCATTAATATTAATTTTCACTTCATAAAATATAAATTTGTTGGTGGGTACGTTTTTCTAGAATATATTTCTAAAAAATATCATATTGTTTATATTTTCACAAAACCAATTCCAAAAGAGAGATTTGAGGAATTGAGGCTGCAACTTCATGTTCAAAATCTACCTCTGACTTCCTAAAATTCATAAGGAAGACCCACCCTCCCATTGTTCTTTGGATTATGTTGAAAAATGGGGAGTGTATGTACAACTTTTTCCTACAATTTTAGAGAAGTAATTTTATTAATAAAATGAATATGAAGCTATGGTTATCATAAAATGGGGGAGATAAAGAAAAGTGAGAGTAAGGAAAAGTGAGGGGGCTATATTAATATGGATATAAATTTTCTTGTCACTAAGGGATGTAATTACTTTAAAAATATTACTTTATCTAGTAGTTTGGTTTCAGGACACTCACTTTTCAGAAAGGATATGTTTTATTAAATGATGAAATTTTTGAGTTGTTGCAAAAATGAGTTGTGAAAAAGTATGAGTTTTGAGAAAAGATGAGTTGAAAAGGTTGTTAGCGAGAGTTGTCAACAAATCCAAAGGGGGGGTCGAATATTCTTTATGATGTTTCGTTTTAATAAAGTTTTATTTTTATTTTTTTGACGACTAAATTTTTGTAAATAATTTTTCTACAAAACAAGTGAAATTTATTAAATGCATTTGTTGTAAATTTTTTAGAAATCATGTTAATAAAGTTTGTTGAGTTGTCAGAAATCAAGTTAAGAATTTTTTTTGAGTTTCTGGAAAAAAAGAAAGTTATAAATTCTGGAATATTAGAAAGTTGGGAATTTATAGATTTTTACAAACCAATTCAGATGATGTTTTTTTATCTCAAAGTTCTCAACATCATGGAAAATATCATGATACAAGATTTGGATAAAAGAAGGAAGTTGAATTTTTTTCAATGTAGCTTATCGGACAGAGAAACACTGGATGAAGAAGTTTCCATAAAACTAGATGTATGAATTTGATAAATTTTGAAGGTATATAAAGAATAAAGGAATATGTTGAAGTTTTTCATACAAAAAGATCCAGACATGGAGGATTGAACACAACATTTTGGATTCTAAAATTTGGATGTAACTCCTGATCCAGTTACCGAATAAAGCCACAATGGAAGATGATCTTAATATTTTTGAAATTTCTAGACATAGTTCTTCAGACAGAAAAGTTTCTAAAAAAATGATTGTTTTTTTTTCTAAATCTCAAAGAATTTTAAAGTTTTTTATCAGATGATTCATCAGATGAACTACCAGAATGAAGATTTTGTTAGAAAGTCTGAGTAGGTGTGAAAGAACTTTTGATGCAATGTACTCAGACGAAGATCTTTGAACATATCTAACTAGATGATTGATTTCATATGAAACATAGAAGAATCATAGGATTTAGTTCATCAAACAAATAATTTATAAGAATCTTTGATGTTGTTGTTTTTGAGTTTTTTATATTTTCCAAAATGCTGCAAAAATGAATAGTAACTCAATAAATCAGATTTGATTATCTGAGAAATTCCAAAAGGGGGAGACACTACAAAAAAAGCGTAAGTAATGGTAGTTTTTTCATGAACTAGTGGTGTTTTAAACTATTGCCTCATAGTTTAGTGGTGGTTATTAAAATCGTCGCGTATTGTATAGTCGCTAGTCATTTCACAGTGGTCTTTATAATTTAGCGGTAGTTTTGTTAAGTTCCATTTTTTGGAGAATTTAGTGGTGGTTATTTGTTTATTTAGTGGTGGTTTTTTTATTTAAAAAAATATCGAAGGGAAATATAAATAAAATAAAATAAACTTCCATAGAACATATTAGCGGTATCTCCTTTTAGCGGTGGTTAATCATAATGGCCAATAAACATTTTTTATTCAATGTATTTAGCGGCAGTTACATAAAACCACTCCTAAATCAGATTCCTTTTAAAAAAATTAATAAAAAACTATAAATATAAAAAAATAACATATAATAAACAAATACATAAATATATGATAAACATATCATACATATATCATATATAAAAATATCAATTCATCGTAACCTCAATCTAAGTCAACTCATACATCTGTCGATATACATATACAATATGTCCAACAACAACCAATGCCCAATATACATCCATTTCATTACTTCCACTACATCTTCCTACCTCCACATCATGTCATCAATTGAAACCGATCATGTTATCTCACCAACTGTAACAAAAAAGTAAATAAAATTAAAATTACACATGATAAATCATAATCACAATAGAATAATTGATAAAATTTTAACATACCATGGAAACTAAGAACCATCACGACTGCCTTCTGAAGAATTTTGTGGATTAGAACAGTCAACCTCCTACCTACTGCTGACATCTGTCACCTATAATGAAAACCAGAATATTTAAGAAAAGAAATGCTAAAGAAAAAAGATACATAATATATTCAGAATGTTGCACATAAAATTTGTTGTTTTGTTAATAAAATAAAAGAAATTTTAACATAAATAAATAATATATAATTCAAGACACTTTGAAAAAATAAATATACCTATTTAAGATAAGATTCAACATTTGAAACTGAAAAGGTATGAGTAAATATTCTAATTTACTTTTAAAGCGACGTGTGGTGTACTTGAAATGTACTTAATAAAAAAATTAAATATTTTGATATCACAACATATAATATATTTAAAAAATAACTCATCAGTGGTTTTCCCATGATTCCACATCAATATGAGGTTGGTTTCTATGGTTTTGACTATTCCACACATGTTTTAGTGTTTTAAAACACTAAAAATGTGTTTATAGACATAACAGGAAAACTGTAATTTTAAATAACATGTAGCTAATTCCTGCATTTCACAATTAAATGTGTGGTTGTTGTCTTGTGATTTTAGGGCAATCCAGTGTTGTTTGTCTGGTTTTGACCCCCTGATAATTGTTTTTAAAGGCTTTGTACCTTTTAGAAGTGTATAATAAGTAATTCTGACCACACCGCACATCATATTGATGTGTTGTCTATGTATACACATCAAAAGAAAAACATCAGTGGTTTTTCCATGATTTCGCATCAATATAAGGTCTTTTCTATGTTTTTGACCATTCCACACATGTTTTAGTGTTTTAAAACACTAAAAATGTTTTTATGGCCATAACGGGAAAACCATAATTCACAATGGCGTACCATCAGTTCCTACATTTCACAATTAAATGTATGATCATTGTCCAATTATTTCAAGACAATCTGATGTTTTTTCATGGTTTTGACCCCCCCCCCCAATACTTGTTTTTAAAGGCTTTTGTACCTTTAAAAAGTGTATATTGAGTAATTCCAATCACATCGCACATCAGATTGACATGTTTTCTATGTCTATACATCAAAAAATAAATAAAATTTGGTTGTATCATCATTACACATAAATATGAGGTCGTTTGATATGGTTTTGACCGATCTATACATGTTTTAGTGTTTTAAAACACTAAAAATGTGTTTACTATCATAATGGACAAACCATAATTCAGAATGATGTGTCATCAGTTACTACATTTCATAATTAAATTTATGGTTGTTTTCTCATGATTTTAGGACAATCTGATGTTGTTTGTCCGGTTTTGACCCCTCGGCACTTGTTTTTAAAGGTTTTTATACCTTTCAAAAGTGTATACAGAGTAATTTCAACCACATCTCATGTTGAATTGAAATTTTTTATATGCTTACATGTCAAAAATAACTCATCAATGGTTTTCCAATGATTTAACATCAATCTGAGGTTGTTTTCTATGTTTTTTATCGTTCCATGCACATTTTAGTGTTTTAAAACAATAAAAACGTGTTTACAGACATAATGGAAAAACTATAATTTGGAATGACATTCATCAGTTCATACATTTCACAATTAAATGTATGGGTTTTTTCATGATTTCAAGGCAGTCTAACATCATTTTCCTAGTTTTAAACCCCCAAAACTTATTTTTAAAAGCTATTGTACCTTTAAAAGTGTATACTGAGTAATTATGAACACACCACACGTCAAATTTATGTTTTTTCTATGTGTACACATAAAAAAACTCATTAATGGTTTTCCCATGATTTTACATTAATCTGAGGTCTTTTTCTATGGTTTTGATCGTTCCAAGCACATTTTAGTGTTTTAAATACTAAAAAAATGTTTACATCCATAACAGAAAAACCATAAATTTGAATGAAATTTCGTCAGTTCCTACATTTCAAAATTAAATATAAGGTCATTTTCTAGTGATTTTAGGGCAATACAATGTCATTTTCATGGTTTTGACCCCCTAAAACTTGTTTTTAAAGGCTTTTGTACCTTTCGAATGTGTATATAGTGTAATTATGACCACACCGCACATCGTATTGATGTGTTTTCTATGCGTACACATCAAAAACAACTAAATGGTGTTTTTACCATGATTTCACATCAATATAAGGTCATTTTCTATGGTTTGTTCTATTCTACGCATGTCTTAGTGTTTTAAAACACTAAAAACATGTTTACGACCATAATGGGAAAACCATAATTAGGAATGACATGAAATAGGTTCCTACATTTCATAATTAAATTTAAGGTTTTTTTCTCATGATTTTAGGGAAATTTGATGCCTTTTTCCTATTTTTGACCCCCTAACACTTGTTTTTAACGGTTTTTGTACCTTTTAAAAGTGTATACCAAGTAATTCTGACCACACCGCATATCGGATTGATGTTTTTTTGACACATAGGTATCAAAAACAACTCATTAGTGGTTTTACCATGATTTTACATCAATGTGAGGTCATTTTCTAGGGTTTTAATTGTTTCACACACATTTTAGTGTTTCAAAACACTAAAAAAGTGTTTATGGCCATAATGGGCAAACCGTAATTCAGAATGACATTTTTTTAGTTCCTACATTTCACAATTAAATATAAGGTTTTTTTCGCATTATTTTAGGGAAATATGATGTCCTTTTCTTGGTTTTTACCCCCTGATGCATGATACTAAAACTTTGATATCCTTTAAATTTTCTTACTGAGTCATTCAAAGCACATTGCACATTGAATAGACGTTCTATTTTCTTGTACATTTCACATATAATTCAATAGTTTTTTTCCCATTATTTCACATCAATATTATATTGTTTGTTATTTTTTGATCATTAAACATGCATTTTAGTGTTTTAAAACACTAAAAACGTATTTATGGGCATCACAGGAAAACCGTAACTCAGATTGATGTGGCATCAATTCCTATATTTCAAAAATAAATATGTGGTTGTTGTCCTATCATAACTTTTATAATCCTTAAAAAAGTTTTAAAAATTATAATTGTATAATTAATATATTATTAATAAAATTAATGATTGAGCACTATTTCTAATATTAGTTTAAGTATTTACTAAAATGTAGATTGGCTATTTTATATCTTTTGGTGCTCAAATTTGATTGCATAAAAATAATTTTACTTTCTAAACTTTCATGTATTTCATGTTCAACAATCATTTAGTAGAGATTTTTATAGTTGAGCAATATTTTTTATATGTGTTCTTTTTTGGGTACACAGTGGTGAGTTTTTATTCAGTTAGAAACAGTTTTTTTAACAAAAAAATATCATGGGAGAAGTTAATATAATCATTACTAAATTATTTAGAGAATGTTATTAGCAACCATCACTAAATGGATAAAATAAATTTTTTCAAGGACGGTTATCAAAAATTGCAACTAAAGAGATTATGGATATTGTATTTGTTCTTTTCAAATGTGTGAATGATTTATGGAATTTTGAATTTACATTGATGGGGTGATCTATATGGCTAGAAATTTCCACGAGGATCATACTGGTCATCCACTAAAATTCAAAAACTAAATCATTTTCCATTTGTGACTACCATTGATCCTGTGTTTTCCTAAAACAATCTTATTATTTCACTTTTTCTTTCAATCTTGTAATTTCACTTTATGATTCCTGATCAATGGCACTACTCAAAACCCCGCCAGGTGTAGCAGCAATGGATGATGTCGCCCTACCAAAGATAGCTAGTATAATAGGCCCAAAACCCGTCTCTCATACACGTCTGGGAAGCTCCTTCTCTAAAACTATTTCAACTGCATTATTTTGGGAAACCAATGCTAATTGTGAAGGGTTTGCATCCCATAATTCTTTAATTTTAACCTGTTAATACAAAAAAATTAAGAATGGTTTTCTAAAATATCTAAACTTCATGATATTATCTAATTAATAAATTTTTCATTAGTATTTACTGTTATTTTCAAAACTATAAGATAATCAGAGCAACAAGAGTAGTAGCCACCAGAAGCAGAGCTAACCGGATTGGAAGAATGAGAGGGTATGGCAGCCGCCATTGGGACCAAGCACCGTGAAGATTTGTATGGGGAAATGATAGCTAATCAGTAATGCAAGGTGAGGTGCTAGGTGATCAATAATGCAGAAGCTGGGGAGGGGCAGTTCAAGTGGGTTGGGCCTATGAGTCATGTATTGGGCATGGTATGCCTTTGGGCCTTCAGGTCATGTATTTCAGGTCTGTCGGGCCTTGTGCCTTAGGCCTACGGGTCATGTACGGGTTCCCCTTCAAACCCTTAAAAGGGGGATTATCCATAATAAAATAAAAAATAAGACGTTTGGGCCATTCGGGCTGATTGATTGGGATAGATAGATATATCAAACGACAACACATTGGCATCATTTTATCCATGTAGATACCCCCATTTAATTGGTTTTAAGTCTTTTTAGTTGTTATAATATATTTTTCATTGTTACAATTTTATGGTAATGAAATAATATGAAATGGTAATGAAAATTACTTACTCCAACATCTTTGGTAGGTTCATTTACAAAAATTATCATCAGGTTTCCTATGCACTTTAAACCACGTCTTTGTTTAGCCAACAGAGTGACCTAATTCATTATCCTTTATAAAAAAATGTAAATAAGTTATAAAAAACCTTGAGTTATAATAAAATTATATAAATAATAATGAATAAAATACAAACCAAAATTGTTCTTTTTTTTTTAAAAAAAACTCTGAGACCCTACAATGTGAGGAATAAATTGCTTCTCAAAATTCACAAAAAAAATTAGATAATTCCTATAAAAATAGAAACATTAATAAAAAAATAATTTTATTATGTTTATGTTATTAATATACTATAAAATATGCAATTACCTCATGAGATGCATCTCTGTTGATATTGACAAAGAGATTCCATTGCTCACGAGAAATGTCTTCAGGCACTTTCTCGTATATTTTTCATGAGCTCAGAGAAGTGTCATTAAACTCATTTCATAATATCCATTTAAAATATCTCCATTTATTGCCCAAATTTTTCAAATTCCATGGGCGTGAAATGGAGTCAGGGACATTAAAATGAAAAAACATCTAGAAATAAAAAACCTAACACTTTATCAGTATATTACAAAATTTTACACATGCATTTCAACTTAGTTTTCAAGGAATATTAAATTAATATTACTTTTACTTGAGTATCAAAGACCTCATTGTTTCAAGTTATAGGAATATGCCTCCAATATTTATAATTAATGGGAAATCCCATCGTCTCACAAGAAAGCTACCCAAGAATCTTCCCATAGATTCTGATAGTGTCATCGGTAGGCACCCCAAACTCATCAAATGGAATTATAATATTGAATTCCTTCAGGTCCCATACATATTTCTTGTTCATATTTTTATCCCTTCTATATTTTTCTTTATCTGTTTGAAAAATTCATTAAAAATTTAATAAAATATAGATTTTTTTAAAAAAAATTGAATACATACCAGTAATGGTAACTCACCAAAATCCCCTAGATGGAGGGGTGATGAACAGCTCCATCACTAGAAATAAATCAGGTGGTGGGATACCAACGACATCTAGGGAAATGGTTGGCTCTCTAGTAGACTAGGTTACAACATAATCACTAGTATCCATCGAAGATGATGGTAGTGGTGGTGTGATACAAGATGTTGATCGGCAAGGATCCTAAATTTTTTTGTTCTTGGAATTCCATCATTTCAAATGGTTAAGAACCAAATTTTTACAAATTTATGTTGTAGAAAATTGATTTAAATTATTGGAAAAGTTTTTTTTCAAAAAATGAATGTTTTTTATGAACCATTTTTAATGGATTTTCAATGGATTCCCATGGAATTGTGAAGTGTAACAAAGAATCTTTAAATGACTTTATTTCTTGTGTGGAACTAATAAATATTCAATAAAATGGGTGAATCATAAATTATGAATCACTATTATATTTTAATATATTATTTGAATATTATATATATCTAACACACCATTATAATCATAACAAAATCATAGGATATTTATTAGAGTCCAATATCATATCATACATTAGATCTATGATATAGTTTATGTAATATAATGTTGTAATTCATATTTCCATATTGGTTATTATTCCAATATTAATCATTATAATGATTCATATAATCATTGATAATAAATATATAATTATAAGAATGTTCATAAATTATTATATAAAACCATCCATAAATTTTGGTAGCTACAAATTAGATGTATCTCTAAAGAAATTTTTTTTAATGAAGTAATGAAAAATAAAGAATGTGATTCTTATATGTTTTTGGTAGTGTTAAAGAACCAATACTATATTATTCTCACTATGTACCTCTTTCTTATTAATATTCATAAATAGGGTGATGAAACAAATTTTTGTGATTTATCAATCCTAACATTGTATATGTAGATTTTTTTACTGATATAAAAACATTAGAGGCAATAGAAAGAGAATTATTTCTTACTGGTCATCATCAAGTATACTTTATCAATATAGATCATAGATTACTTGTGGTGAACATAGTTATTTTACTTTATTTTTATGTAATTTTGAATTTTTGATGATAGATTTATATTTAAAATTGCTTCATCTGAAATTTATGAGAATATGATCATCTCAACAAACCCATTTGAACTCATTCATGTTATAATTAACAATAAAATTTTGAAACCCTTTTAATATGGATTATAAAATTATGTTTGTGTCTTCATTGGAACTAAGCAGTGATTATAGTCTCTCCAAGTATTTTTATATACAAAATAATTATGGTTATATGAATTTGTATGAAATATCTCACAATCATCATACATAGAAAGAGTTCCATTAATACTCTATATCCTTATATCTATCTATCTTTAGATATAATATATTCTAATTGTTTATGAACCCAAAATTTTTTATATTCACATATTGAATTCAAACCTTTTGATTCACAAAAACTAACATTATTATATATAAATTACAAAATAATACATATTCATACTATATGTATCTATCCCTTCATAACAAACATTATTAGTAATACCACTCTTAGGATGTTATTTAATCAACAAGAAATTACCATTAGATTGTGTATTCACTATAAGAGGGGTAGGATGAATCTATGTTATTCTTTCTACATATTTCAAATCAATTTTTAATTTCTCTTTCTGATATTTGAACTTCAATCCTAGTTATAGTGTATGTAACTATTTATGAATTCTTAACACAACTGAACACATTAAAAAAAATAAACCAGTGATATCATCTTGTAGTGCTTTTTCAAGGATCAATCCTAATATGAGAATATACACCATATTGTTTTTAGGATGAGTTTTATATAAAAATATATCGATAATAAATTATATTATATACAAATTCATGATATTGTATCATACATAACACTATAATTACAAGAAATGGGATGGTATCTACACTATAGTGATACTTAATAAAATATTTAGGGTGAGGATGATGAAACTTTAAGAGGGTTATGCGTTGTCACTGAGGAGGGGATCCGATCTAGGGAAAGGGAGGTTGGAGGGGGGTCTACATCATTGCTGGGGAGGGGAACTGGGCTGAGGTGATGAGGTTCAGAGGGGAGGTTTACATCACTAGTGATTTAGACAGAGAGGAGGTTAGAGTAGGGAGGGTCCTAGGGGTCGGAGATGAAGGGGGGTCACGGGGGTCGGGGGTTGCGGGCTTGGGGTCGTCGTCGAGGAGAGGAGAGGAGGAGGTCATGGGAGGTGGGAGGGGTGAAGGGGTTAGGGTCACATAGAGGGAGCAGGGGAGGGGAAGGGGTTAGGGTTTTTTTTAATGTTTAGTGGTGTTTTTAATTAAACCATATCTAATTGAAAACATAAAAAAAATTGTGGTGGTTTTATGAAACCTCTTCTATATTATATATTTTTTTAACCGGATTTATTTCACGGTGATTACTAGAACCTCCACGAATAAACCACCGCTAAACATATCTTTTCTTATAATGAGATAAAGTTTGTAATCAGACACCTTTCTCTATAAAAAAAAATATCTAATGCATTATTACTGAGTGACTAGATGCAGTGGAGTGAACAGAGTCTCTAGAAAGAGAAAAATTCAGATGTGTTGAAGTTGCTACTAGAAAAATGTTGTAGGTGAGTAAAGTCTTTAGAAGTTGCAAAAATTCTTTCAAGCATATTCAGTTGGATTGTAGTAATGGATAGAGAAAATTTTTTATTTGTTTGTTTTTAGATATTCTTTACTTCATTCGGTCAAGAACATCTGACTGGGGAAGATTGAAGTTCTAAGTTGTGAAGTTTTGAAGCTCTGGTTAAGGATGTCCTTCAAAAAAAATTGTTTTCAAATTTTGAACTCAGAAACATAGAGAGGAATAAATCAATTATTTTTATTTCAATTGGGTTAAGAGAAATAGATATATAAATATATTTCATGACATAGAAGTTTCGGAAAATAAATTTCTAGGTAGAAATTTTGGAAGAATTTTGTAAAGTTATAATTTGAGTAAAGTTGGGAATTATGAAGTTCTTTAGAATTAAAGAATATTTGAGAAGTCTTTAAAAAAATTTATAAGTTATGATAAGCACTCAAATTAAGATTAGATATCTGATAAATTTGGATTTATGAATTTATGTGAGTGGAAAAACATTTCAGGTTTTCCTCCTTTTCTATTTTTAGAGAACCTATAAATAAAAGTGTAGAAGTATAATGGTACTTTGAGAGAGAGACTATTCACCCATGCATAAAATATTAAACTATATATATTTAGTTTTAAAACTGAGTTTTCAATAGAAGTTGAGTTTCATGTTGAAGAAGATTTTTCAGATAGAGGATTCTGATTAGAAAATCAAACTGAGAAAAGTTTAAAAAACCGAATATAAGAGAAACAGACATTGAAGATCAGACAAAGTTTTGTAAAGAAGTTTTTTTGAGGCACTTATTTTTATAATCATACAAAATATAGGTTTTTTAAAAGTCATATTTTCAAAAAAGTTTCATCAGATGGAGGCCATCAGACGTAGTCCATCAGACACAAGCACATCAGATAGAGTTTCTGAACGGACCTTTGTGGAGCAAAAAGTTTCAAAGTTACCCTTTCTTTTGTGGCTCAATTTTTGTAAGAAAAAATTGAAAACTGAAGAGATTTAGTATAATCTTTAATATCAAGAGATATAATTTATATAATGGGAGTTGACACAAAATTTATATTCACTTATTCATTATAGTAAATTTCTATAGACTCGTGAGAGTGACTATGGAAAGGATGTAGGTTCTCACACTAAGTCTGAACCTTGTAAATCTTATGATCCTTAATTACTTTCCTACATTTTCATACATATGGTTTTACTAAAAGTTGATAAGGAAGAAACTTTAACAAGTTGCATGGGTTAAGTTTCTTAAAGTTGAAATTTTTAAAAATATTATCACTGATTCCCCTCCACCCTCTTAGTGATTCAACAATCCTTAGGAACTTCAAAACTCAAACAATAAAACCCACTTTTCAAGCACTAAAATAAGTTCCAAACAAGGTCAAAATCTATAAATTAGGAGAATATAGAGCTCAATCCATCTAATCTTAACTCTAGATATGAATAAGACTTAATACTCGCACAACCTGAGCCAATCTTAAAGCCTAAATTTGGCGAGAATGTCAACTAAAAATTAATGGAGAAGCATGATCCAAATTCTGAGTTCGACACTTGGTTATTTTGGTGATTGGATAAAATTTTTACTATTTAAAGTGGATCTAATGTAAGGTTTTTGTTGCTAAAATTAAATATCAACATTTATAGTGAAATCAAAAGAACTTTCACTTTGTTTGTGTGAGCATAGTTCAAGCCTAGATCAAAGTGGAAGACCCATCCAAGATCCATTAATGATTCAATGTTTATAATGTGAATTGGATAAGTAAGGAATTTCTTAGATGACTATGTTGCTATTGAAGATGATGAACAAAGTATACTCTAATTTAGGATGGAGAGATGAATTAGTTTATGAGTTAAATTATTAGTTCCCTATATAGGTGACCGATTGAATATAGATCATTGGTCTCCATTTTTGTAGATGCAAGTATGATCTCGATTCCATGCCAACTACTTCATGAAATTTCCATGAGAATTTATTGTCTTAAGAGCTTTGGGTTTATCATTTGTTGTGTTTTTTTTGTGAACCTTCACACAATAGAGGTCATCGTAGCCTGATCATGTCATTAATTTTAGAGGGGGGTCAAATAGAGTTATTGAGTTTGTGGTATTTTTCTACTATAGTATAACCAAGATTCAACAATATTGAAGTAATGCCAATCCAGGTTGAATTTTTACCACCTAATCTTGTCTAATGAAGTTTTAGTTGAAGTTGATGAAACGTCCAAATATTCTTGGTGAGTGAAAGTTTTATCGATGAAGATATAGGGGATGATATTGATTTTACTAAAATTCAATGGAGTTTTAGAGGATCTATTGGTCAAATACTTTTGAAGGATGTTGATATTGGAAGTTATTTTGGGCCAGGGTAAAGTTGAAAATATATGTTTGATTTCTCATTCTTGTTTCTAATTGCATGATCAAATGAAACTGGGTTCGAATAGTGGTGTCGGGTTTTGGTGATAATGTAAAAGGGATGGATCATGCTACTTGTTCCTGGATATGATCTAGTGTTTTGTATTCTTCAATTTTGACTAAAAATAGGTCCAAGATGGGGAAGTCAGCACTAACTAAAGCTTCAAGAAGAATAAAATTGGTCTGTGATGGTCACGTGCTAATTAAATCCAAGTGTGGATCCCTAAAATTCTAAAATCATAAATCAAAGTTAAGGAGACAAACTTGAAATTGGGATAAAAAAAATTGAATATTCTAGAAAATTCTAGAAAAAAGGATGAATAATGAACAAGGATGATAGGTCACTTACTGCCTAAGCAAAGAGCATGTGAGGATGTCATATCTTTTTATTGGAGGATTAATGCACTCACTGTGGATTCACTCAACGTTGATGAAGATCACTTCAAAGCATACTACATGGATGTTTTATTCATATTAATCAGGATTTCACCACTTTTTTTGTTTAATTTTTTGAATAAGTATCTGGATTCACCTCTATGTTCCTAATTCATGATATATGGGATCTAATATCCTTCTTCCTCGCTTCTCATTCAATAATTATAGTTTCACATTGTAAATACATGTTGTTCATTTTTTTATTCCTCTGAGTGTTTTGATCTCAAACCTCTGGAAATGGAGAGCTAATTTGTAAGCCCAAAACTAGGGAGTGAATATTTAATTATTCTTAGAGATTCAAACTTCATGTTAATTGAAATCTTCTTCTTTGATCTTAGAAAATAGTAATAGTGTAGGTGGTGATGCAAGAGAACTACCACCCATAGAAAGTGTTTGTTTCCCTTTTCCCTTCATTTCTCCCCCTTATTATTTTAGTTACTCTATCAAGTGTCTAGGAGATTATGTTTGATTGATGATCTCATAAGGATCACTTCAGCTGGGAAAATATTCTTGGCTGGGGAAGTTCGATTGGGTGATTATTTCACTTTTGGGAGAACTCTCATACACCACAAGTGGTATTGTGAATGTATGTTCATTTTTTTAAGTAATAGAGGTGTGGGAATCAATAAATTTAACATGAACTAAGTGAGGTTGAGTTTAATTGGTATTTTAATTCAATAGATATATGATAGGTAGTTGATAGTGGATCGACCTAGATGTATCCATGTTCTCACTAACTTTCTTCGCCTCTTCCTTGTTTTTGTTCCCTTGTTCTTCCAGTTCTAATTTAACTTTGACCTTCTATTGTTTCCATCATTGTGTTCTTATATTTATTTCATTTTCTTATTTCAAATATTTAGAAACACAAAAATATTTTTAGATGATTACTAAGATGATTGATATTGCTTCCTCAAGAGTGAACTCTGAGTTAGCCACTATGTTATATTAAGGGAGAATATAAATGTATCTTTGACAACCCCTTACGGTGGTGGAATCATAATTATTCTTAGTTTTGTTTTGTTTTTAACATGATTTTATTTAATTAATTTTTGTCATTTTTTATATAGATATATATTAATAGGGTACAAAGAGATAAAAAATTTATTACTTTACACTAGAATACACATCAATATGTTAAGGGGTTGAGTTTTTTTTTATTTTTCAAATTAAAATCGATTCATAGATGGAAGAATAAGATATCCATGTTCTAATTGTAATTTCATACGATGGATGAAAAGACATGAAATTTATAAGAACTTGGTATTTAAGTAATTCCTTACTGAATATGAAAGATGGATTTAGCAAGGGGGTTGAATATTGTAGAAATTTCGGTGTGTGGTCATCAGAAGAATGATAAACCTACTTCCCTAGTAGTGGAGAAAGAAATTCATAACTTAATTAATGATGTTTTCAGTATTACATCACAACATAATGAAGATTTTAGCATATCAGTAAGGTCACTTTTTTATTTTTTTTAGAGATAAATGCAAGAGATAAGTGGACTGAGTAATCAAATGAGTTTTATGAATTAGTGGGTGATAAAAATCAGGATTTCTGTGAAGATTTTAACAAATATACAAAAATTTTCTTTCTAATAAAGTTGTATCATATCAAGTTCTTGTTTATAATTAAAAACAAATAAATTTCAATGGTATTGGATTTGTTGCATGATGCATTTTTTAAAGCTAAGATTATTGAATAATTTTATGAGATGAATAAAGTTATTAAAAATCTCAGTCTCGATTATAAAAATATACATCTATGTCCTAATTATTTCATGTTGTATCTGGGAGAATATTCATATAGAGAAGATTTTAAAAAATGTTATATTTCTAGAAGGAAATTAGTGAATCATGATGAAAATTTGAATACATATAGTATGAAGAATAATAAAAATAAATTTATCATGAAGGTTTAAAATTACTTTGCATTAAAACCATAATTGAAAATATTTTTCATGTCTTCTAAAACATTAGAGAAAATGAAGTGTCATAACATGGGAAAGAACAACAGTGTGTTTATACGACATCCAATAGATTTGAAATCCTAGAAATTATTAGATTCTTTATATCCAAATTTCTATTCATATCCTTGGAATATGCATTTGGGATTAGATATTGATGGATTTAATCCATTTAGGACTCTAAGTAAAAATTATAGCACATTTCAAGTTATTTTGATCCCTTATAATCTACCTTCATGGATTTGTATGAAACAAACTTCTTTTGTTATTTTGATGATCATTCTAGGAAATAAGATGCATATAAATGAAATTTATGTATACTTTCATTCTATTATAGAAGAATTATAAGATTTATGGAACAATAGTGTAGGTACATATTGATAGATGGAATGTTCAAAATGCGTGTTGTTGTAATGTAGACAATTAGATTAGAAAATTTCCTGGTTGGAACACTCACACTAGCCAAGCATGTCCAATTTATAACATTGAGTTTGAGCCTAAAAAATCCATATATCCTAAATTGGTGTTTCATGTGTCATCATCGATTCTTAGATGTGTCTCATAGATATCGATTTAATAAATCAATATTCAATGGATGAAACGATTTGAGGCCACCACCAAAGTTGTTATTAAGTTTATAAATTGTTTCAGAATTATCAATTGTTGATGTACAATTTGGGAAATAGTATCAATTGATTATTTCTTATAAAAGAGTTCAAATATCATAAAATATCGTTGGTATGCAACAATGGAAGAAACATGGTATTTTTTCAAACTACCTTATTAGGAATTTCAATTATTGCATCATAATCTTGACATTATATACATTGAAAATAATGTATGTGTCAATTTGGTTTTTACAATATTGATTGAGTAGGTAAAATCAAAAGATTATCTTAACACTTGTAAGGACTTAAATTAAATTAATATAGAGTGTGATCTATGGGAGAATGATACTGGAAATTATCTTGAAATAATTTTTGCATTGAAAAGTCAACAGAAATATTTTTTCCTTCACATAATGAAAATTTTAAAAGTACCTTATGGGTATTCAAGTAACATTTCAAGATGTTTTGACTTAAAACATCATAAGTTACATGAGATTAAAAGTCATTACTGACATATTTTTATGGATAAATCTTTATCTTTTACATTATATAAATTTCTACCTGATAAAATAAAAATAGTTATAATTGAGTTTTCTACATTATTTGGATGGATTTGTGAGAAAATTTTAAACCTCATTGAGATTGAAAAACTTTAAGAAATAATTTTAATGAAACTTTATAATTTTGAGATTATATTCCCTCCAAAATTATGATGATTCATCTAACTATGAATTTGACCTAGGAAGTTAAAGTTGTAGGGCATGTACATTATCTATGGATGTATCCCATATAGAGGTATTATCATATTAATTATTTATTATTACTAAATTAAAATTTTCATACTCACTACATATATGGTTTATTTAGCTATATTCTTTTTTCTTAAATTAGGTTTCTAGGTCATTTGAAGTATTTTGTGAGAAATAAAGATCAACCACAAGGATATATTTTTGAAGGATATAAGACCAAAGTATGTCTCACATTTTGTTCAAGGTATTTGGATAATATTGAAACATGATTTAATTGAGTTAGATGTGTTGAAAATAACACAAATCAATTTAATTCCTACATTAAATCAGTAAATTTTCTAATTCCAGGTCGTCAAGTTGGAAAAATATCATTAGTTTCAGTGACACAAATATATTTTATACAATCATATAGGTATATGATACTCAATAGTGGTATTTCAAATCTTTTTATTAAATAATTGAAGATGAAAACAAATATATGACTTCAGATTCAAACATGAAATGATAAAGAGATAACAAAAGTATTTAATAAAGGCATTATTGATTGGTTTGAACATCATGTAAGATCATAATAAATTTCTTATTCATAATATATTGATATAATTATATTATATAACTAATAATAATTTATATATATATACATGTAGATCATGAATTGTGATAATCAAGATATAGTTCCAGAGGATTTGAAATATTTGGCTTAAGGACCTTTAAAGTAGTATAGGGGATTCAATGAAAATAATATTAATGGATTCAAGTTTCATATATTTTTTTGTGAGGAAAGTTTGAAAATAAAAAATAGTGGCATCTTCACAAAATTTTTCGAGTTGGGATACTATAAAAATTTGATTTATATTATTGAATAAAATTAACATGGACAATTTCCAGTTGTGTTATTCAAATTCAAGTGGGTCGATATTTATAGGGGCATAAGGAAATGTTAATTATAATTTACTTATGCTAACTTATCTCAGTTGATCAATATTGGTTTCATAGGATAAATTTTTCTATTATGTGGATAACAAAGTCGGTGAAGGGTGGAGTGTTTCAGTTCATTTCAAGCTAAGAGACTTATATGATATAAGTGATAAGTTGAATAATTGATTTGTGATAATGAACCCCATAAACAATAGGATATTTATCTATTTGTCTATGATGATATTAAAATAGTAGGTCTTTTAATGGAGGTTGAAGATGATAAAATCATGTTAATAGTAGGGGATGACAATAATATGGTTAATGATGAATTAATTTATTGTATTCTCAATCCTTCTTTAACTTATTACTATTTTTTTATTTAGAATACATTAATTCAATTAATATATGTGCATCATTTTCAAAAAAATGCTTGCTTTATATCGTATATCATGTTCTAACTTGTTTTATATTCTTTTTGGATGTAGGAGTGCCAAAAAACCAAATGATTTAAAGATATGATCAGGTCTTCTACAACTCCTATGTTGTCAAACCCATCTGATATACTCCTTACTTCATAGGTATGCTCTTTAATTTTGATAGGCCCCATTTCTATTTTAAATACTTAACTCTAATAAATCTACAAAAAAAAGATCAAAATATATCAATCCTTAGAAAAATAAATTTATTGGAACCCAAATCATTTATTTTTCTAATACACTCTGCCTTATGAATCTCTACACTATAAGGTTTCACTTTCCACCCTATATAGTACCACTATTATCACCTAAATACTAATTACCACTCATAATGACCTATTAAAACTACCCCCCTAAAAATTCACTTATAAAATATCTCAAGTCTAAGTCAAATGATTAATTTTAGATATTTTTAATAAAATCTATCAAAAAATAAAAATTTCAATATATTTGGTCACTATAGAAATAGGAACTATAATTTCTCACAAAATGGTTTTATATTTATCATTGGTGAATTTTAATTTATGTTTCTAAATATGTACTCACCACAAAAAAATACTAGGGAAATTTTTTAAAAACCATTATATTGATGTCTTCTACTTTAGGGATGTCAAGAGGATCAGATGGAGTAGCTAAGGAGTGGTCATCGACTGAGCATATGGTGTCACAATAAACATCATGAGGGTATCAGAGTGTGGCTATGATTGGTATATAATTTTTAATGTGAAAAAATAATAATTTATTATATATTTATACTAATTATTCCATTTGATATGTACGGGGTGTCTACAAATGATATCAGAGGCTTGTACGAGAAGATCTTTAAGCAATTAGCATGTGAGACGACATCCCTTTCCATTACATATCATGATTGTAGGCACATTCTCATTGCTTGGAAGGTTTATATTTTTATAAAGTAAAAGTAAGTAAAAAAATATTTCTAGTTTATTTTATTTGATATTCCTATAAAATGTGAGTATAATTAATTTTCCATATGAATTTCAAGGAATGCCTGGGAGAATTCCTCCAAACATTCCATCCTTGATACAAGCGATGCTGAATTTGTTACATTTATTTTAATATGTTTATATTAAATATATTTTTTATGCATAATATATAATCAAAACTAATTTATATTTAAAATTATATTTAACATGGGTGTCAGATGTTTCAAAGGTCGTTAGTTGATAGGAACATTGGGATCGTGGATCATATGGGAGGTATTCAGTCTGACTTAGAGATATAAAGTTAATGTTGGATCCCTCTGTTCATGTGTTGTATTTCTTTTAAAAAAGTGATATATTATTCCTTTTCAACATTTTACTGAAACAAACATATTTATGTATTTAAAATTTTTTGTAATATAGTGTTTTTAATTGATATATTTTTATGTTTTATTTAACTATTAAAATTAATGAATTCTATATGTTATGGATATATCTATATTTTAAATTATATATATTCAGATTCCTCTTGTTCATTGTTAAATTTTTTTGTGTTTAGAGATGGATTAAACCATCTTAAAATTAAAAAAAATGTAACTAATTAATTAACAGTTCTCTTAACCGACATTACCCACTACTAAACTGTCATTAGATACTATTATTTACTGCTAAACATATGTAAAATATTTTTATGGCAGTTATAAGTGCCGGTAACATATGAAAAAATATATAACTGAGATAACAGCTATGAAAATACTTCATGGTAGTTGTAACCACTTCTAAATATTAAAATAATTCCAAAATTTAAACCACCTCATTTATTATAGCATTGGTTTCGAAACCACTGCCAATTTTGGATTTGCAATGGTTCTACAAACTTGTCACTAATTAATAGCTGAATCAATAAACCATTAAGTTTTTAAAAAAAATCATGAATCAATTAGCATTGGTTTAAACCTCCATATAATTCAAAAAAAACATCACTTGAAACCATTTTTATTCTAGTGAGGGTCCTATGTCGAGCTATTGAGCATGTGGAGATGGATGGGGATTGAGGAAATTCTAAGACTTACACTGGGGTCTTTTGGTTTTTTACCTCTAATATTCTTGTGTTCTTTTGATTATGACTTTTATTGGACCACCACATGTTGGTATCCTTTTGACTTGGATGTGTTGGTTATTTTACCCCATTTTGATATTGCATGTGGTGTTGTTATTTGTTGGATTTAGTTGTGTTTCTCTTCTACTGTTGATTTATTTATCAATGTTTTCAGTGTGTTGTTGTTTGATGGTTGTCTGATATAGAGAACATATCCTCCCTACCATATGATTCAGACTATCATTGGTAGTCTATAACCTCTTGCATATACAGAGGCGAACATGGTCCTTGTGGCGCGCCAGCTTGGACCCGATGATCCAGGTCGGGGTGTTACAATATACCAGTGAATTCAATTGAATTGGAGATCATTTGGATAATCATTGGATTTATTTTGAACTTATTTTAAAAAAAATTGACCACTCATGAGGCGTAGTTAATTCCTTATAGAAATCAAGTTTATAAAATTATAAAATCTCTTTTTATTCAATAAAGAAAGAAACATATCATGTGACCAGTTCTATAACAACTCCTATTTTTTAGATTTAGTCCTTTGAATATTTCTATATAAATCTCTGTATTTTTCATCATAGTTGGCACTGTGATTGGGTGTCTCAGGACCCCGAAATTTAAATTTTGAAAATATTAATATATTTTAATGCATGTACGTGCATCATTTTAGTTTAAATAGTTTTATAGTTTTTTGGGACCTCGGACAGGAAATCTAAAACCATGGTTGAATATAGAACACAGGGTTTATCCTAGGTGTGACATAAGGTTGGTCGGTGTTAGACATTTCATAGGAGGTGACCATTGGTGGGTGTGTTTAATAAAATAAATATTTTATTTTATTTATTTTATTTTAATTAAATGAACAAACCTAGCCTAATTCTATATAAATACATCATTATGATGTTTCATCTAGGTTAGCCACATAACCCTATGAGGATTATAGGAGGAGAGTGTTCTTCATTGGCAGATTGGGATCGGAGAATGGAAACAATCAGATCGAGGTGAATATAGAGGCAGGTAGCGAACGTAGCGGATCTTCTTCATCACTAGAAAATATATTATTCACCATAGATCAATCCATAATTGAGGTAAAACTCATTATTTGCAGTTTTTGTTCTATTTGATTGATGAGCGTAGATTTTTTTATCTGCTTTTTTTATCTGTGATTACCCACCCTTAGCATGAGCCTATTTTATAAATTCAATTGTTGAATCAAAATTATATAGTCATGATATCACCCTTGATCCCATGCTTTAGGATCGTTCGTCGGGATTTTATCATCCAAAAATTATCATCATCTTTGTTCGCGTACTTTTCAACCATTATTCTTCACGTTCTTCATCGTTGGGCTATGGGGTTTACGATTCAACATTTTCGGGGTTGGTTTGAGCATGATCAAACACCCAAATTTATGGAGGCTTCACAAATAATGTATAGATTGACTAATTGGGGATGGATCGATGTGTGTTGCAGGTTGCAGGTGATTACTTCATGGATTTGAGATTCGGAGTAGTGGAAGACGCACGATGGAATCTCATGATGTCAATCAGACTTCTGATTTCCGAATAATAAAGGCCAAGAATTAATGGTCAGTGGTGGTTCTGATTATTTAGAAAGATTCAGGTGGTCAAATAGGCACAAACTGTAAGAACCTGGGTTTTCGTATGAGGTACGGATCCTTATATTTTCAGTTTAACTGTTCTGTTGAGACCTAATGTGGATGCCTAACTTGACTGAGGGAGTTACGGAGGTGATCGGGGCTTGTTCGTAGCCCGGAAACAAGTTTTAGGCTGGAAATGGTCTAGCACACGGTTTGCGCACGGTCTGCGCACAGCCTGGCTAAACCATGCGCCTTGGTGAAAGCTTGGCAGAGGCTAGAGCACGGCCTGTGCACGGTTTGAGGAAACCGTGCAGGGTGGCCATGTGGTTTCCCCTTGCCTTCTAGGAAGGTCGGTACGGTCTCCGCATGATTTTTTAGGGTGTGCAGGTAAATCATGTGACCTACTGTGTTTTGAAAATTTAATTAATTTTTAATTAAATTGATTAAATTTTATAAAACCTAAACCTAAACCTATTCTATTGAACCACACAGCAGGGGGAGGTGCCTGGGAGAGATCTCAAGAGGATTTGGAAGGATTTTGATCCTACTTCTCAGACCGATCTCCGTTTCAAAGGTCGTTCATCTTGTTGGATCTGCAATGATAAGTCCTCAATTTCTTTTTAATCCTTCTCGATTCTTCTAGTTATAACGAATGCAGATTGAATTAAGGCTCATATTCCCTAATTTCTTGTTCTTCGTCTATTCTTCAGATTTCTTTCAAACCAGGATGAATCAGAGACTGATACTAGATGATCTATCTAGTAAGAGCCTAAGGTAGGTGGTCTCGTGCTTTTCGCTGATTGTCAAGCTATTTATATATGTCGGAGTGCCGTGCTCCCACTTTTGGGATGTCACTTGAACCTGGAATTTAACCCTATTATTACCTAGCATGTTGTAGGTAATCTGAATAGGATGGTATGTGCTTGAGTTAGGTTTTATACCTTGGACAGGAACCACCCCTTGGGTGCATTGCCTTGAATGACTCTTTTATGGTTTTTGACCCAGGATGCCTATGAGGCATATTTTTCCTTTCCCTTGTGGGTTGCTAAAAATAGAATTGAATATGAATGTAATTTCAATAGAATGAAATTGTAATTGAAATGGTTTCGGGTATGGGATGGAGTTTTTCCCCTTGACCCTTGTATGCTAATTCTTGAATTGCTAGCCCACGTGAGTTAAATGCTTTTGAGCTGTTTTAAATGTGAAACAAAATCATGGGTGAACCATGGAACCAATGTGAGTTTCCATGGATGGACTCATACGAGACTTGTTACTGAAATGCTGAGTGAATCATGGATCCAGTATGAGATTCCATAGACAGGCTCAAAAAGGAATGATATGTCATGGGCGATACCCAGATCTTATTTATAGGATTCCGGGGATGGGCTCAGATGATGGACTATACCGCACCTAGAACGGGGCTGGGTGCCTAGGAGGTTCACCGGAACAGGTTTGTAGAGCGATGCCGGGTTCCTAGAGGTTCATCGGAATGGGCTTGTAGGGTGTTGGTGGATTTTCCCCCTGAGCGATGTCTAGTTTCCAAATTGAGTATTCCAGGAACGGGCTCAAGGAATGGTTTGAACAATTGAATGAAGTGATTAATGAATGGAGTGGATACTTGAAGCGATGCCAAGCCAAAGCACAAGCTTGGGTCGGTCTTTCTAGTTTCCCTTGTTTACTGCTTCCCATATTACATTGCCTGTTTATATATTCAGTAACAGATTAGCACAGATCTTGGGTGGTTGCCTACTGGGATTCAATATCACACCCGATTTGGGTCATGTTTTTGGACCCAAGCAGATTGTATGATTTCAGGTAATGAGAAGGGGAAACTCCCTAGTACAGGTGCTTGACTTGCTGCTCGGAGTAGGAGTGCACGGGACCAAGCTGAGGCTTGCGATGCGACAGGGGATACATTTTGTTTTCTTTTTGTTATTTTGTGTACTTGTATTGTATTGTATTGACTTTCACCATTCCATATATATCATATCCTTCTATTGTTATTTGTTTCTGATGTCTATGTGTTGTCTACTGGTTACCTTCTTCCATTATTGTATGTTGTAATTCCATTGTGATGCTTTGGTAATGAGGTCATAGTCTCCCCATGGACTCACCTAGGCCCTCGCTGCTAGTCGGAAGCCTCTGGAATTTGGGGAGATGCGCTTGAGGTCATGTGGCGACCGGTCCGGCTACCGGGTTGAATGGTAAGTCGGTTTGGGACGTTACAAAGTGGTATTAGAGTTATTTCCTTTTCTGATTTGACTTACTATTTGGTGACTGTAGATAGGATTAGGAAGGGAAGGGACTTTGGTAATAAACTATGCCCGGGAGTTGAAAACCCGCGTACATGGAAAAGCCAAGTTGCCTCGTATGGAATTGTGTTTCTGGTTTTGATTATTACAGCTGTTCTGATTTCACTGTTGGGTGACGCACATGGTTTTTGCTGATACTAATGATATTATTGTGGGTTCTATTTCACTGCAACCCGATGAGACGAGGGTTTTCTATCTCATGCATTATATAGGCACCTTGTTAGGAATCACATGTCATGCATTATGCCATGTTATCTAGGATGCATTAGATATTGCATGTTTTTGTGATAGGTGTTGTGATAACTATTGCATGTTGTTTTGATAGTTGATTAGTAAGTGTGCATACTATTGTGTTAGATTGGGTGAAATGAATAAAGAGTGACGTCATATTTTAATTCATAAGGTGTATGGGCCCTTATGGATTGGTAAATGACACACCAATGGGATGTAGATTCTAAATGAAGTTGAATTGCATGGTTATATGGGAATCAATTTTTGATTCATGAGGTGTTATGGGCCCTCAGGGATCGGAACTTGGTGGACCATTGGTTAAAGATTTTGAACAAAGGTATGTTAAAAGAATGAATGTTGAAAATAGAGCCTGACCTAGAGCCGGCTTCTGAGTGGGAAAGAGGTAGTGACTCTAGTGGGTTTTTGGTGGTTGTTCCTTATGTAGTCCTGGATTTAGAAGTAGGTTGTGGGTTGACGTGGTGTTTAGGAAGGTCTTGACCTATCCTGTCATGATCCTTGCGCTCTTGATTTCCGAATCTCATTGAAAATCTCGAACGGAGGCATGTGTTTGGCATTGCAGAGTCATGCCACCATGGTGACCTCCAGTCGTGCATCGGGAGAGCGGTGATGACCACTTTCTAGGGATGGTAGGCCATGGGTTACTAGAGGAAACTCTAGTTGTGCCAGCTGCGGCACCAGTGGTTCTGTCGGACATAGGTGATGAGGCATAGTTCCATGAGAACTTGTTGCATTTTATGAAGACCGTTTAGGGAGCACCGCGACCTGCCCCGACTATGGAAGAGTTGACGCATGAGTTTCAGTAGCAGCATCCGCCTACGTTTTCAGGGGATGGAAGACCACAGACTGCAGAGTACTGGTTAGAGGCGATACTAGCTGTCTTTGAGCATTTAGAGACGCCTCCGGAGAGGAGGGTCGATCTTGCTACGTATATGCTGCGTGATTCTGCCAAGAGGTGGTGGGATGTAATCACCCAGTTGGATCGTCATTGGGATATGGCTTGGATAGAGTTTTATATAGCCTTCTATGATTTCTATTATCCTGAGACTTTGAGGGCTGATCGAGCCCAGGAGTTCTTGCGTCTGGAATAGGGCGTGTTATCAGTGATGGAATACTCAGCCCGTTTTACTGAGCTTCAGCACTTCGCACCTATCCTGAGGGCCAATGAGCTATCGAGGTCCAGGCGTTTTGAGGATGGTATGAGATATGACATCCGATATCAGGTGAATATCTTCAGGATTTCTATCTTTTCTGGAATTGTGAACCAGGCGCTAATCACAGAACGTAACCTAAGAGAGGCGGGAGGTGCGATCCAGAGTGGTTCGGCATCGAGATCAGGTACTATAGTGACTGTTAGAAGGAAGCGTCATCTGGAGCTTCCACACGGTGATTCTAGCAGTCAGAACCTATCTTTGGCTAGCAATATGAGGTGCTACCAGTGCGGTAGGATAGGATACACGAAGCTGCAGTGTCTGAGGGACCCAGTCGAGTGTCGATCATGTGGAAAGATTGGTCATCTTCAACTTTTTTGCAGAACGTTTCCACCAGAAGCCAGCGATAGAGGGTTAGCACTGACTCCTTATGCAGGATCAGGGTCGGCAACTTCTCATCAGACAGGGAGTTGGAGTTCGATTGGCCGATCAGGACGAGGTAGTGGTCATGGAAGAGGTAGTCAGGCACAGGGTACACCGAGACGTCAGAGTGGGCCAGCTCCGGGTAGTGTGGTTGTATCACAGGGATGTGGTTCAGGCCAGATGTATGCAGTGTTGCCTACTTCCGAGGATCAGGGAGAAGGACCATCTATGGTGAGAGGTATGATCTTAGTAGCATCTTTTATTTCATCTTCCCTCTTTGATACAGTTGCATCACACAATTTTATATCTACGCCTATAGTGAAAAGCCTTGGGATAGTTGTGTCGTCTTCTGATGGCGTTTTGACGCTAGACACACCACTATGAGTTAGGGCAGAGGTTGTATGCCAGTGCAAAGGGTGACCCCTTGAGGTTGGAGGGTGTCACTTCATCTGGGATCTTTATGTTCTCAAAATGACAAGTTTTGATGTCATTCTCGATATGGACTGGCTAGTAGCTTACCGATCCTACGTTGATTGTCACTACCGGAGGGTGATTTTCACATCACTAGAGGGTGCAATGTTTACTCTTAAGGGCGAGTGGGATCTCTAGGAAAGCCGAGCTGGACTAGAGCATAGTGGTCCGTGCAGGATGACATCCCAGATCGCTAGTTTGTTTCTGGATGATCAGGGAGTGAGTCAGACAGACCTTCCTCCGGTAGTTGAGCACTTTAAGGATGTTTTCCCTGACGACTTTTCATGTTTACCTCCTGAGAGAGAGGTGGAATTCTCCATTGAGCTAGTTCCAGGAGCTTCACCAGTATCCATTCCTCCTTACAGGATGGCTATGATGGAGTTGCAAGACCTCAAGAAATAGCTCGAAGATTTGGAGGCAAAGGGGTTTATTCGACCCAGTACTTCTCTATGGGTTTCACCGGTCCTTTTTACGAAAAAGGCGGATGGGACTCTTAGGTTGTGTGTGGACTATCGGAAGATAAACCAACTGATGGTTAAAAACTGATATCCCTTGCCGCGGATAAATGACTTGTTTGATCAGCTTCGAGGAGCTAGGGTGTTCTCAAAAATTGATTTGAGATCAGGGTATCACCAGGTGCATGTTTGACCTGCAGACATACCTCGTACTGCTTTTCGTAGTAGGTATGGTTTATATGAGTATCTGGTTATGCCATTTGGTCTCATGAACGTGTCAGTGGTTTTCATGTCTTTGATGAATCGCATGTTCCATCCTTACTTGGACTCATTCGTCATGGTTTTCGTGGATGATATTTTGGTGTATTCTAGAAATCAAAATGACCATGACAATCATCTTGAGATCATCCTGAATACACTAAGAGAGCATCAGCTATATGAAAATCTTACTAAGTGCCACTTTTGGATGGATCAGATTCACTTATTGGGCTATGTTATCTCTGAGACAGAAGTGTCTGTAGACCCAGAGAAGGTTAGAGTTGTGGTTTCTTGGGAACAGCCCAAGAATGTCTTTGAAATATGGAGTTTCTTGGGGATTTCTGGTTATTATTGTCATTTCATACAGGATTTCTCATGCTTAGCAGTGTCGTTGACAGGCCTGACTAAGAAGGGTGTGAAATTTGTATGGACATATTCTTGTGAAGCAGCCTTTCAGGAGCTAAAAGGAAGGTTGACATCAGCACCAGTCCTGATACTACCAGAACAGGGCAAGAGTTACACGGTCTATTGTGATGCATCAGGTATTGGGCTGGGTGCAGTGTTGATGCAGGGAGACAGAGTCGTGGCGTACGGATCTCGGCAGCTGAGGCCACATAAGAGGAATTATCTGACACACGATCTTGAGATAGCACTATTTCTTCATGCGATGCGCTGTTAGAGACACTATTTATTAGGAGAGCATTTGTGGTGTACACAGACCACAAGAGCCTCAAATAAATCTTTACTCAGCGTGATCTGAATCTTAGGCAGCGACGATGGGTGGAGTACCTACAGTCCTTTGATTTCGAGCTAGCTTATACGCCTTGAAAGGGTAATGTAGTGGCCGATGCATTGAGCAGGAGGACTCAAATACAGGTTATGAAACATGCTAGTAACGAATGGAAGCTTATGTCTTTGTTCTCTGAGATGCATCTTGATGTGCAGAATAGCCAAGGGCAGTCTTTTCTATCATCCTTAGCTGTGACTTCTACCCTCCTAGACATAGTAGGGATGAGACAGCTATCAGATTCGGAAGGCCTAGTTCTACGGGAAGGTGTGTCAGGTGAGGACCCTCCTCATGGTTGGATTATAGGTGAGGGTGAAGTTCTTTGTATCCATGGACATGTATGGATTCCAGTGGATATTAGAGAGAAGCTGATGTGGGAGTTTCATGATTCGGTTTGGGAATTTCATCCCAGAGTCACTAATATGTATCGTGACTTGCACCAACAGTACTAGTGGTCGGGTATGAAGAGGGAAGTGGCTAGTTTTATCATGAGATGTTCCACCTGTCAGCAGGTGAAGGCGGAACACCAGCGGCCAGTTGGGATTTTACAGTAGTTACCTATCCTGGAGTGGAAATGGGATGATGTTGCGATGGACTTTGTGACTGGTTTGCTGAGGTCACCTTGAGGTAACGATGCTGTGTTGGTTGTGGTTGATAGACTCATGAAGGTTTCTCATTTATTACCGATCAAGGAGACATTCAGTGTGGATGATCTGGGAAGGTTGTATATCCGGGAGATAGTACGACTCCATGGGGTCCCGCACACCATTGTTTCAGAAAGGGATTATCGTTTTATGTCACACTTCTGGCAGAGTTTTTAGAGGGCACTAGGTAAACATGTGCTTTTGAGCACAACATACCACCCTCAGACTGATGGCCAGTCATATCGTACGATACAAGTGCTTGAGGACATGCTACGAGCATGCGTCCTGGATTTTGGGGGCTCTTGGGAGAGGTATATTCCCCTAGTTGAGTTTTCCTATAACAACAGTTATCAGGAGACTATATATATGGCACCGTACGAGGCTTTATATGGTAGGCCATGCCAATCACCCCTATGCTGGTTAGAGGTAGGTGAGGCAGCTTTGTTGGGACCGCGCCTTGTTCAGGAGACTTCTGAGCAGGTCCAGTTGATACAGAAGCAGATGGCTACCCCACAGTCTTGTCAGAAGTCATATGTTGATCGCCTCAGATGACCCCTAGAGTTTGAGGTCAGGGATTGGGTTTTCTTGCGTGTTTCACTGAGGCTGGGACACATGCGGATCAGAAAACAGGGTAAGTTATTGTCGAGATATGTTGGGCCTTTTGAGATTCTGGAGAGGGTTGGGCCGGTAGCCTATCGGTTGCAGTTACCTCAGAGGTACCAAGACATGTATGATGTGTTCCATGTTTCTTAGTTACGGCGATACTATTCAGACCCGTCTCATACCTTCCAGCCTAAGGAGGTCGAGCTTCAGGTAGATGCATCCTTTGAGGAGCATCTGATTCGTATCGTTTATAGGAGCAAAAAGGTTCTATGAGGCCGGTTAATTCCTCTAGTACTGGTGTTATAGTAGTATGGCTGTTTACAGGATGAGACTTGGGAGTGGGAGGCTGACGTACATCCTCAGTGGCCAGAGCTATTCGCAGAAGAATCTTGACCACCCTTCAGAGAGCAATTCGGGGACAAATTGCTATAAGGGGGAAGATTGTAATAACTCGGGTTTTCGTATGAGGTACAGATCCTTTTATTTTTAGTTTAACTGTTCTTTTGAGGCCTAATGTGGATGACTAACTTGACCGAGGGAGTTATGGAGGTGACCGGGGCTTGTTCGGATCCCAGAAATAAGTTTTAGGCTGTAAATGGCCTGGTACACGGTTTGCGCACGGCCGGCGCATAGCCTGGCTAAACCATACGCCTTAGTGTAGGCTTGGTAGAGGCTGGAGCACGGCCTGTGCACGGTTTGAGGAAACCATGTGGGGTGGCCATGCGGTTGCCCCTTGCCTTCCAGGAAGGTCCGCACGGTTTGTTAGGTTATGCGGGTAAACCGTGTGACCTGCTGTGTTTTGAAATTTTAATTAATTTTTAATTAAATATATTAAATTTTATAAAACCTAAATCTAAACCTATTATATTGAACCGCATAGTAGGGGGAGGTTCCTGGGAGAGCTCTCAAGAGGCTTCGGAGGGATTTTGATCATGCTTCTCTGTCCAATCTCCGTTTCGAACATCGTTCGTCTTGTTGGATCCGCAACGGTAAGTCCTCAATTCCATTTTAATCCTTCTCGATTCATCTGGTTATAAAGAACGTAGATTGGATTAAGGCTCATATGCCCTAATTTCTCTTTCTTCGTCCATTCTTCAGATTTATTCCAAACCAGGAAAAATCAAAGCCTAATACTGGACGAGCTATCTAGTACAAGCCTAAGGTAGGTGGTCTCATGCTTTTCATTGATTTTCAAGTTGTTTATATATGTCGGTGTGCCACACGCCCACTTTTGGGATGTCACTTGAACCTAGAATTTAATCCTATTATTACCTATCATGTTATAGGTAATCTTAATAGGATGGTATCTGCTTAAGTTAGGTTGTATACCTTGGACAAGAACCACCCCTTGGGTGCATTGCCTTGAATGACTCTTTTATGGTTTTTGACCCAGGATGCCTATGAGGCATGTTTTTCCTTTACCTTGTGGGTTTCTAAAAATGGAATTGAATATGAATGTAATTGCAATAGAATGAAATTGTAATTGAAATGGTTTTGGGTATGGGATGGAGTTTTTCCCCTTGACCCTTGTATGCTAATTCTTGAATTGCTAGCCCACGTGAGTTAAATGCTTTTGAGCAGTTTTAAATGTGAAACAAAGTCATGGGTGAACCATGGAACCAATGTGAGTTTCCATGGATGAACTCATATGAGACTTGTTACTAAAATGCCGAGTGAATCATGGATCTAGTATGAGATGCCAAGGACGGACTCAACAGGGCATGATATGTCATGGGGGATACTCGGATCTTATTTATAGGATTCTGGGGATGGGCTCAGATGACGGACTATACCACACCTAGAGAGTGGTTGGGTACCTAGGAGGTTCACCAGAATGGGATTGTAGAGCAATTACGGGTTCCTAGAGGTTCTTCGGAACGGTCTTGTAGGGTGTTGGTGGATTTTCCCCCTGAGTGATGCCTAGTTTCCGAATTGAGTATTCCAGGAACGGGCTCAAGGATTTTTTTGAACAATTGAATGAAGTGATTAATGAATGGAGTGGATAATTGAAGCGACGCCAAGCCAAAGCACAAGCTTGGGTCAGTCTTGCTATTTTCCCTTGTTTATTGCTTCCCATATTACATTGCCTGTTTATATATTCACTTGCAGATTAGCACGGATCTTGGGTGGTTACCTACTAGTATTCAGTCTCACACCCTGTTTGGGTCATGTTTTTGGACCCAAGAAGATTATATGATTTCAGGTAATGAGATGGGGAAACACCCTAGTATAGGTACTTGACTTTTTTCTTGGAGTAGGAGTGCACGGGACCAAGCTGAGTCTTGCGATGCAACAGGGGATACATTTTGTTTTATTTTTGGTATTTTGTGTACTTGTACTATATTGTATTGACTTGCACCATTCCATATATATCAGATCCTTCTATTGTTATCTATTTATGTTGTCTATGTGTTGTCTACTGGTTACCTTCTTTCGCTATTGTATGTTGTAATTCCGTTGTGATGCTTTGGTAATGAGGTCATAGTCTCCCCATGGACTCACCTAGGCCCTCGCTGCTAGTCAGAAGCCTCTGGAATTTGGGGAGATATGCTTGAGGCCATGTGGCGACTGGTCCCGCTACCGGGTTGAATGGTAAGTCGGGTCGGGATGTTACATGAATGATGGAGGAAATATTGGATATGGGATCCGCATGGAGAAACGTAGTTTCTATGAAAAATCCAACTACACATTGTGTATCCTAGAGGAACACATGTCATGTAGTCCCCTAATTGTGGTGCTTAGGTTTTCAGGTGAAGATAAGGATCACACGTCATGTATGTACCTTACACATCATGTGACCCTATGCTGACGGATCGGTGTGTACTCTGAGAGTACATGAGAACAAACACGTCTAGGAACATAGGCATGACCTGGTACTCGGACATGGCCAGTGTACATGGGCACAGACCAAAAGGACATGGGAAGGCCCCAGGTGGCTGAGACACACCGTGTACCACTAGTACACACCATATAGTATGACATGGCTTCCCAATCCATTTCCAAGGGAGAACATTCCCAAGTGATGAGGCGAGGTCGTACACTATGTGACCCCATGTATAGGTTATGCATTTCTCCTAGGAACTTCTACCTTCAGTACATCCTTCTTCAGGACTTGGATTTTAATCTACAAATAGTCTATCCTGATTGGTTTTCCACGTAGAATGCAATAGTAGCCTTCATTTCAGCATATTATATAATATGTGAGGTGTTCCATGCATGATGCTACTTCAGGAGATTCTTGATGTTTTCAGTGATTGGGAAAGAGTATTCGAGTGATGTTAGGGTCGGTACTCCCATGTTGCACTAGGGTGCGGGTCCCTCATACTCTTTACTCATCTAGAGTCAGTAGTTTCTCATACTATATAATTGTGTGGGTCCTATGTCTATGGAGTGGTACTCCCCCATCTTTGAGCTCATGAGAGGTGCGGGTCCTCCATTGGAGTTGTGGCTCCCTTGACCGTTGAGCACAGCGATGAGATGCAGTCCCTTCCACACAGATTCTTACGAGGTTGGGCATTATGTTGGGCATCGTAGATGGGACTTTAGAGATGAAAGAAAACTCATTGTTCTTAGCTGGGATGTGTATATGAAGATCATATTTCTCTCTCACTTGGTATTCTTTATGATCATTTATGTTGGGTTTTCATTACCCACTTATTATGGGTTGAGATGATTTTTGTTGTATCTTTCTATTTCTCACTTTATGGTTTTTGGAGGATCCTACTGGGTATGTATATGCTCACCCCTACATAGTATTTTTCTTCACATGCTTTTTCTTATGAAAATGACAAGTGGATCGGTGGTGAATTTGATGGAGTATAGTGATACTAGAGTGCATTGACCGTGTATGGTGGTCAGACTTGGAGATCAAGAGTTGAATTCTCTCAGTCTTTATTTTTTATAGGTGTTGGAGGATATGTTGAGAGATTGAATGTTAGAATTTGGTCTAAGATGAGAGGATAACTTTTTATTGGTAGAGTTTTCTTATAATAACAGTTATCACTCTACTATCGACATGGAGCCTTTTGAGACCTTGTATGAAAAACCCTACAGGTCAGCCTTATGTTGGACTAGGATTGGAGAGATATTTCTTATTAGGATAGAGATAGTATAGGTGATGATGAAGAAGGTACGGGTGATCCATGATCATATTAGGACAACTCAGATCAAATATAAATCTTACATAGATCGACGTCATAGGCCCATGAATTTAGAGTAGGGGGACCATTTTTTTCTTGAGAGTCTCCCCATGATGAGGATTGTGGAGGTTTGGATGGGGTGGCAAGCTATCCCCAAGGTTCACCAGGACATTAGAGATAATACGAAGGGTTGAAAAGTTTGCTTACTTCTTGGTCTTTCCCCTATAGTTAAACCGAGTCCATGATGTCTTCCATGTTTTATAGCTGTGTAGATGTGTGTATGACCCTTACACTCGTTATCAACTGGGACAAGCTGGACATCAAGGATGGAGCCACCTTCATGGAGTACTCGATGGTGATTTAGAATTGGTATGAGATGATCCTATGTGGATGGATCATCCCTTTGGTTCATGTTCTTTGGAAACACGAGATTGTGCAAGAGATCTCCTGTGAGCATGAGAGTCAGATGCAGACTTAGCACCCCCACTTTTTTGTTTAACTTGTACTTATTGGGATGAAAATACATGAAGGAGGGGAGATATAAAGGCTCCAGTTTTTTTTATTTACTCTGAATATTTATATATATATATATATATATATATATATCTTTGTGGATTTTTTTTCAGAGTTGGCGTTGTGTTTGGGTGTCTCAAGACCCCGAAATTAATATATTAAAAATGTTGATATATTTTAATGCACGTGCATGTATTGTTTCAGTATAAATGATTTTCCTATTGTTTGGGGCCTCATATAGGAAATATGATACCACAGTTGAATCAATAACATAGGGTTTACCTTGGACGTGACATAAGGTTGGTCAGTGTTGAATGTTCCGTGGCAGGTGACCGTCGACGATTGAGTTTAATAAAATTATTGGACTCCTCTTGTTTTAATTCTCACAAATCATGTTTAACTATTATAAATAATGTTTAATATTATTATATAATGTTTAATTATGCTCATGTTTAATATTAATCCATTCTATGAGTATTACTTCTCAAGAAATATTTCATATATATGATAAGTATGATTCACCGCTAAGGTGAACTCACATTCACCGTTGTTGTTACCAAACGGTCTCACAGTTTATTCTGAAAATCGGTAAAGTATAAGTCATCGTTACATTGGCATTGTTGTATCATGCTACCAGTTCCAGAACTCTCAAAGGACCATACACTATTTCAATGACTCTATTGCCACTGACACCATTTCTCACAAAGGAACAGACACCATTGCCGCAACATTGTTCCCACAACACCATTGCATCGCCTAACCGATTCAAAATTTTCACAAAGTATGAGACACTGGTCAGAGGCACTACTTAGAAGAAAATGATGAGTCGCCAATGATTGTGGCACCACACCTGACTCATTGTTCCTATGACAATGTTCCTATGTCACCGTTGACTGTGACACCATTCCATAATTATCCATTTCTTCCTTATTTAAATTAAATTTAAAATTGTTTCCAACGGTTGTATTTGAGCTATTGAATGATACTGAAATTATTAATGATTCTTACAAACATTTCAGTAGATAGTATGAGGTACGAGGTGTGGAAATCATGCTTATTGACAGCCAAAACACAAACATCCAAGGATTAATATATTATGGAGTATTAGTTGAAGAAGTAGAGAGATCGACACACACCAGACCATGAAGAAGGGCCACGATAATCCATATTTCTTACTGTAATCTAAATAAGAACTCACTGTGAACCATCCTGAGAACATACTTGTAGTAGCAGCAACTCAAAGAAAAAGAAGAGCTATGAATAACATCTCATTGAACTAGAAACCTAAACATAGAACTCACGATGCTATGTTTCTAAGTCTATTTTCATAAGAGGACTCGAGATTCAAATATGTTATATTCAAAGAGTACATAACTGCATAGAACAACACTCAGAGCATTTCTAATCCCTTATTATTATATTATTCTCTATTTCATATTGTTTTATTATTCCTTTGAAAAGTGTGTGTATCTGTATTAAAAACACACATTGTCTCTTATGCTAAACTAGAGGATACAAGATATCCTCTCACTATTACTCTCTTACACCATTTTACTCTCACATATAACTATGGAAGAGGTCTCTATGTGACCTAGTTATATTTTTTCCCACATAAATTTGTGGTAGAGGTCTAGTTGACCTGGATATCTTTGTATAATGTTGTAAACCCCGATCCAGGGTGTGGATAAATCTTGTTTATATATATTTTTCTTGGTGGCAGGTGATCACCAAGTGGAGACGACTAAGTATCTTCTTGATACTGAACCTCTTGTTTTTATCCGTTGTGTTCAAGTTATGTTTTCTTGTCTATATTTGTTTATTCAAACTAGAAAACATTACTTTTCTTTGATAGTTAATCTTAGATAGTGTTTGTTCTAGAATTTTTTTTAGTAGATTGATTTAAAAAGTTGAAGTAACTTCATAAGATGCTTTAACTGAGAATTAATCAATCTTTGGGGAATCTTTCAAACTCTCAAATATTTTACAAATCTACTAATTTGATTAATTGAAATGTTTTATTTTAAATTGGGGGACTTTCAAATATATAATTTTTAGCATAAATTTTTATAGGATCTCAATTCATCCCCCTCCCCCTTCTTGAGTATCCTACTCTGATAAAAATTTGGTATTAGATGTGGTTTTTAATCTTATACTTTCAAAGTTTCCAAAACTTTTTCAAATCTTTTCAACTGTGATTTTAGTTTTGTTTAAAAGATCTCTAAATTTCTGTTAATTTTAGATTTTTAGCTCTTTAGAAACATATTCTTTAGTATTTATTATGGATAATAGATTGTAAGGTGTTTCTATCAATAGAACTCCATTTTTTAATGAAACTAATTATACCCAGTGGAAAAATTAAGATGAAAATGCATTTAGAAAGTATGGTCTTTGAAATTTGATCTTTTATTGTATATAAATATAAGATTCCTGCTACTGCCTTAAATACTTGGGATAACCCAAACAATATATCTTATAATAATAACTTCAAAGCTATGAATGTATTAAATTGTTATTTAGGAGATGAAGAATTCAATAGGATTTATGCATGTAAAACAGCCCATGAAATTTGGGATACTTTAGCTGTTCACATAAAGGAACTACTAATGTTAAGGATGTAATGTCCCAGTTTCGGAAGTTTCCCAGAGGTGCCCCATACCCGATTGGTCACATGGAATCAAGCGCATTTCCCCGAATTCCAGAGGCTTCTAACTAGCAGCGAGGTCCTTGGGTTTGATAGTGGGGAAACTATACCCTTATTGGCATAGTAATGCAGCGGAAATAAATATATAACAATTTTGGAAGCAATAATGATACCATACAACTGTAGACAGTGGAAGACTGAAAGAATTAAATAACTGTAGCACATGTATAAATGATGCATGATACATATGTCTAGGAAATCATCCAAACAAGCCACAATACTGGAATACAGTACTAAACCAAAGTACAAAGAAAACAAATAAACTCCAACAGCATCACAAGCCTCAGCTTGGTCTCATCTCCCTAGCTCTATAGTAATCAAGTACCTGAATCAGAAGGGTGTTTTCCCTTATCTATACCTATATTAATATAATCTGGTTGGGGCCAAAATCATGACCCAAATAGGTTGTGAGACAAATCCCAGTAGGCAACCACCCAAAGATCTATGCCTAATAGTCAATAAATATAGATGGTAGGCAATAAGCAAAAAGAAGTGGTAAACAAGGAAGTACTCCATAGTAAACTATCCTACAATTTCAATTACATCATTTACATTTAACAATTTATTCAAAAAAATACAATTACAAGCAACCCTCTGGGAAGTTCTCACAGCCTATCCCCTCTAGTTCATCCAACAAAAGGAAAGTAACAAAAACTCTCTGAGAAAGTACTTACCGTTAATTCCCTCTATAGTCTTGTGTAATCAAAGACTCTGTGAGGAAGCACTCACTGTCAATTCTCCCTATAGTCTCTTAACAGTAACTATAGACACTCTGAGGAAGCACTCAATGTCAATTCCTCATGTGGTCTCATAACATATATATAAACACTATGAGGTAGCACTCAACGTCAATCCCCCATATGGTCTCACTGTAACGACCCAAAATTTTGAATAAATCTTGTTTCCTAATTTTATGTGTTATTTTATTTTATTTTTATACTCAAAAAAAATGTTTCATTTGATAACATGAGTATAATTAAAATGAGACCATTGGGTTTTGACTATTATATGACCATTGGTCAATATGACCGCTATAAATTAAATGTTTTGATTATTGTCTCTAAATACAAGTAATCTTGGTTAATTATTATAGAAAGAAGATTTGATGGCCTCACCCAGTAGTCTTGGACCGATCGAAGCCCATCTAACAGAACTTGGGAAGGAGGTAGCACCACTGGGCTTTGCTCTGGACCAAACCCAAGCCGAACTTCATCATGTGAAGCTAGAATGGAATCGCCTTCGCGAGAAGTTCAAACTGATAGAAATTACTACTCGTGCGGTGTTGACCAAGCCTCCCTCGGATTCTCTCACCTTAGCGCACCTTACACTTAGGTCCTATGATGGTGTGATAAGGGGCTATGTAAGGAGACCGTAACTGCCTTGTGTAATCCCTTGTTTTAAATAAAAAATTGGGATTTCTTCTTATGATGAAGTTTATGAATTTTCAAATGGACGGATAAATATAGTATGCATATTTTTGATGAATTTTAGAGAAAGGATATTTTAAAAAAAATGTTTATGTAAACCTTAAATAATTAAAAATGTGTAATGATTTTTTAAAAATGGTCTTCTTCAATTATGTTCAGTACGAAATTTAGAGTCTAATAAGATCAACTTAATTTTTGATGAATAGTAAATTATGAATAGTGATTTTATGCTTAGGATTAGTAATGTGACCAAATGTATTAGTAATTTCACTTAAAGAAAGTATTAATATAATCTAGGCACCTTGATTAAGTATTGTGATTCAATAAAATGGTTAAATAACGGTTTCATAAATTATTATTCAAGTATTAGTTTTTTCGGGTGAATAGTGTTTTTTAATTAAAAATTAAATTAAAAATGTTTAGAAAATTATTTTTATAAAATGGATTTCATTTTTGAACTCAGATCATCGATATTATGTTAAGGTAATTTTTGGGGTTTTTCCTGAAAAAAATGAATTTTTGGTGAATAGTGTATTTATTTAAAAATTGAATTAAAAATATTTAGAAAATTATTTTTATAAAATGGAGTTCATTTTTGAAATCAGAGCATTGATATTTGGTTAATGTGAAATTTTGGGATTTTTCTGAGAAAGTTGAATTTTCAGTGAATAGTAAAAATACAGTTTTAGGGTTTCGGTATGTTAAATGACATCATAATTGTGTCATGATGATTTCATGAGATATTTTAAGGGATGGTAGACTAAAGGGGGTGAATTATTGTGTGAGGTGTCCTAAGTGGCCAATACCATGGGCAAATACCATGGGCAAGCCCATGGTTTTGCCAAAACCACTAATGAGGTGTCCATTGGCCATTAATGCCTTGTCCCCTCACTTTCCCTATAAATACCAAGCCCTCCTCTCATCCATTCGACTCCAAAACAATCCTCAACGAATTTATGGTCTCCTTACCTCCCAAGGAGTCCTCCCAAGGTTCCCACAAGCCCTCAAGGTCCAAACCTTTGAGTTTTAAGAGTTACGTTTTAAGGTAAGGGATCCGACCTCTCTCTTCTTTTCAAGTAATCTCTTTTATGTCATTTTTTTATACTCCATGTTCTTATGTTGGAGGATGTTATTCTATATTCATATTACTTCCCATTTCATGTTCATATGATGAGAGACCCCATCTTGATCTCATCAATTCGTTTTAAGAATGTTTAAGTGGCGTCGTTAGGCTGCCGAATTTTTAAGGGGATTCTTTCACCCTTCTCATTCTTTTCAAAGTTCTACTTTCATATCAAGTCTTTCAAGTTCCTTTTTAATTATGTTGGGGTATGATCTCTATATCTATCATACTGAACTCTTATGTTCATATGATGAGGGACCCTATTTGATCTTTTCAATTCATTTTTGTTGAAGTTTAAGTGACGTCATTAGGCCGCCGAATTTTCATAAGAGAAATCTAATTTTTTTCTTCCATCCATGTTTTTTATTTCAAATGGTATGTCCTTGAAATTTAATTACTATGTTCATATATCCTTCTTATTATGTCCCTCTACTGATTTATGGTTCATTTATGATTGTTTGACCCATGTCCCCTCTCTTTTCAATGTTTTCTAAAACCCCGAAACATAGCCGTTATGCTGCAGAATTTTCATCTCAAAATGCATCTCTCTTTTCTCAAAATTATTTTATGTTATAAAGTGAATACTCAAAGATCTTATTTATACAATGGTATTCACATATATACCAAAATGTTCTATTTTAAATTCTGGGATTTACATACATGAAACCCGCTCTCCCCTTCCATGGTTTTAAAGTGACGTAAAGATCATGTCTTTAAAGCAGTTTTTAAAACGTTATGATTATGAAATGAAACCCATTTATTTTATACTATATGGGTTATTTATGAAATTTTTGATGATGATATATGTGGCTCACATTATAATAAAGAAAATTTTAAGGGTGCTCCCTGATAGCACTCCAATGCATTGGGTAATGATGTAACCACTAGAGATTACAATTTTCACGATATCTTGGTGAATAACCTTGGTAATTTTCAAATGACACCTTGGGGATGGACCTTGGTGATATTTTCATGATTGTCTATGTTAAATGATGTAGCCACATATTAAAGTTATGAAAATTTTTATTTTTATTATGATATGCCACATGATTTCTTTCTCATGCCTTAAAGGTCTTTTTCATGACATAGTTGATGTATCTCAAGTTCACATGTTAAATGTTTCCCTTGTTTCCCTTACTGGGCCTTCTGCTCACCCTTTCTTTTTATGTATGTCCCTAGGTTATGAGATGCAGTAATGAACCTTGGATGAACTTAAGGAGAAGCCTTTCAAGTGTTTAAGAAGAATGTTTTATGTTGTTTTCATGTATTATGTTCCTGGTTTCCAAGACACTAAACCTTAAAGATCCTCAGTTTTGTGTAATGTAATGAAAGTTTATATTATAAAAAGGCAGGATGTCATAGTTGGTATCAAAGGATGGTTTAGTTATTTGTGGAAATTAGGATATTAAAACTTTAGGAAGAATCCAATAGAAAATTTTATATATGGGAAATCTTCCTGGTATTTTGGTGAGTATTGAGTAATGGGTTGCCAAGAAAATACATCCCTGTCTGGATACGAGCAGGTAGAGGTGTCTCTGTCACAGATGTATATAGGGGTAAAACCTGAAAACACTGCTTTGAGCTAGACTCATATGGGAACTGGTACACGACAACGGGTCTTGCTGTACTCTTGGTTACGACACTCCCGGGGGATATGCTTTGGTAAATTCATAAGCTTAGTATGAACCATTATTAAAGGAACAAAGATAAAATAAAATAAAGATTCACATAATAATATATGATCATGGATAACCTAGATTGGAACCTAGGGGATCACAAGTTAGGATATACTTTTATTCTACAAGTTTATCTTTTTATGCTTAAAGTTTCCTTTTCATGATTATTGGCTAAGTATTTAAGCCCCTAATTATAGTTTCTTTTCTTAGTTAATGGTAGGAAATGGAAGAACATGTCCCAACAACCAATGTGATAGGAAATGCGACGATTGTTGTATTAATATGAAAGAGATGATTAGGGTATTAAAAGATGATTATTACTTTGGAAGACATTCACTATTTTGGGGACTCTATATGATTGACGTAAATATATTACTATGGTATTTTCATTGAGGAGTAAGGTTGACTTATATTTTGAAGAATCAATGAATTTAAGGTGGACTTATAGTAATTTAGGTTACTTATGGGAATGATTAACCTATCTTGGGTAAAATATGTTTAGGTTAGCTACTTTTGTTATAAGATGTTAGGAGTGGTTGATGTTGTTTGGAGATGAACAATGAAGTTTATTTAGGAAGACTATGTTATCAAATCCTTCTTGTATTTGGGTTTCAATCTTAGTTTGGTTTATTTTGAGGAATTTTAAGGACTGTTATTTATGGAATGGTCTATGATGAACTTTGGGTAGTACCATGGAACTTTGAAGATTTAAAAGTAGTTTCCATTCCTATGGGATTCTTTCTTTTTGAAGAGTTGTTTTACCTTACCCTTTCTGTATTTGGGATAATGTTTAAAGATAGAATAAATAGATAGTTAATCTTTTGTGGATTATGTGATTCTCTAGAAGATGATTCTTGTGTTTTGATGAGACCAAGTAGTTTTGAATGCTCATCGTTTGGAGAAAATATTAGTTTTGGTAGAAACTTATTAAAGGATGAAACTCTACATGAAGGTAGGTATATTTTCTTATGTTTTTGTTCTATGTAGTAAATGAATTCCTCAAAATTATGAAAAGGAACGTAAAACAAAAACGTTGTTGGTTTACGTTTCCTACTAGGTAATCAAAGACCGTTTACACACATCATAAGTTTGGGATTTTCTTATGGTTAACTTTCTCCTAATCATGTTTTCTATCACTCTCCTTCAGAACTTGACCCTTTGTTTTCTCATCCATGTCCATGTTTTCCTACATGGAATCCTAGTGTGGGTTAACTCGGGTGACCTTGGTACTTCCCTTTCTTTCTTTTAAAGTAATAGTTTTACTAACTCCCTTTCCGATGTGGGACTTTCAATTAAATTTCAAAACCCAATTTTAAAAATTGCAAGGACGCAATTTCTTAAGGGGGGAAGATTGTAACGACCTGAAATTTTGAATAAATCTTGTTTTCTAATTTTATGTGTTATTTTATTTTATTTTTATACTCAACAAAAATGTTTCATTTGATAACATGAGTATAATTAAAATGAGATCATTGGGTTTTGACTGTTATATGACCATTGGTCAATATGACCGCTGTAAATTAAACATTTTGATTATTGTCTCTAAATACAAGTAATCTTGGTTAATTATTATAGAAAGAAGATTCGATGGCCTCACCCAGTAGTCTTGGACCGATCGAAGCCCATCTAACAGAACTTGGGAAGGAGGTAGCACCACTGGGCTTTGCTCTGGACCAAACCCAAGCCGAACTTCATCGTGTGAAGCTAGAACGGAATCGCCTTTGCGAGAAGTTCAAACTAATAGAAATTACTACTCGTGCGATGTTGGCCGAGCCTCCCTCGGATTCTCTCACCTTATCGCATCTTACACTTAGGTCCTATGCTGGTGTGATAAGGGGCTATGTAAGGAGACCGTAACTACCTTGCGTAATCCCTTGTTTTAAATAAAAAATTGGGATTTCTTCTTATGATGAAGCTTATGAATTTTCAAATGACCGGATAAATATAGTATACATATTTTTGATGAATTTTAGAGAAAGGATATTTTAAAAAAATGTTTATGTAAACCTTAAATAATTAAAAATGTGTAATGATTTTCAAAAAATGGTCTTCTACAATTATGTTCAGTACGAAATTTAGAGTCTAATAAGATCAACTTAATTTTTGATGAATAGTAAATTATGAATAGTGATTTTATGCTTAGGATTAGTAATGTGACCAAATGGATTAGTAATTTCACTTAAAGAAAGTATTAATATAATCTAGGCACCTTGATTAAGTAATGTGATTCAATAAAATGGTTAAATAACGGTTTCATAAATTATTATTCAAGTATTAGTTTTTTCGGATGAATAGTGTTTTTTAATTAAAAATTAAATTAAAAATATTTAGAAAATTATTTTTATAAAATGGATTTCATTTTTGAACTTAGAGCATCGATATTATGTTAAGGTAATTTTTGAGGTTTTTTCTGAAAAAATGAATTTTTGGTGAATAGTGTATTTATTTAAAAATTAAATTAAAAATATTTAGAAAATTATTTTCATAAAATGGAGTTCATTTTTGAAATCATAGTATTGATATTTGGTTAATGTGAATTTTTGGGATTTTTCTAAGAAAGTTGAATTTTCAGTGAATAGTAAAAATACAGTTTTAGGGTTTCGGTATGTTAAATGACATCATAACTGTGTCATGATGATGTCGTGAGATATTTTAAGGGATGGTAGACTAAAGGGGATGAATTATTGTGTGAGGTGTCCCAAGTGTCCAATACCATGGGCAAATACCATGGACAAGCCCATTGTTTTGCCAAAACCACTAATGAGGTGTCCCTTGGCCATTAATGCCTTGTCCCGTCACTTTCCCTATAAATAACAAGACCTCCTCTCATCCATTCGACTCCAAAACCATCCTAAACGAAGTTCTGGTCTCCTTACCTCCCAAGGAGTCCTCCCAAGGTGCCCCCAAGCCCTCAAGGTCCAAACCTTTGAGTTTTAAGAGTTACATTTTAAGGTAAGGGATCCAACCTCTCTCGTCTTTTCAAGTAATCTATTTTATGTCATTTCTTTTATAATCCATGTTCTTATGTTGGAGGATGTTCTTCTATATTCATATTACTTCCATTTTCATTTTCATATGATGATAGACCCCATCTTTCTCTCATCAATTCGTTTTAAGAATGTTTAAGTGGCACCGTTAGGCTGTCGAATTTTTAAGGGGATTCTTTCACCCTTCTCATTCTTTTCAAAGTTCTACTTTCATGTCAAGTATTTCAAGTTTATTTTTAATTATTTTGGGGTATTATATCTATATCTATAATAATTAACTCTTGTGTTCATATGATGAGAGTCTTTATTTGATCTTTTCAATTCATTTTTGTTGAAGTTTAAGTGACGTTGTTAGGCTGCCGAATTTTCATAAGAGAAATCTAATTTTTTTCTTCCTTCCATGTTTTTCATTTCAAATGGTATGTCCTTGAAATTTCATTACCATGTTCATATATCCTTCTTATTCTGTCCCTCTACTGTTTTATGGGTCATTTATGATTGTTTTACCCATGTCCCCTCTCTTTTCAATGTTTTCTAAAACCCCAAAACATAGTCGTTATGCTGCAGAATTTTCATCTCAAAATGCCTCTCTCTTTTCTCAAAATTATTTTATGTTATAAAGTGAATACTCAAAGCTCTTATTTCTACAGGGGTATTCACATATATACTAAAATTTTCTATTTTAAATTCTGGGATTTATATACATGAAACCCGCTCTCCCCTTCCGTGGGTTTAAAGTGACGTAAAGATCGTGTCTTTAAAACAGTTTTTAAAACGTTATGATTATGAAATGAAACCCATTTATTTTATGATATATGGGTTATTTATGAAATGTTTGATGATGATATATGTGTATCACATGATAATAAAGGCAAATTTAAGGGTGCACCCTGATAGCTCTCCAATGCATTGGGTAATGATGTAACCACTAGAGATTACAATTTTCACGATATCTTGGTGAATAACCTTGGTAATTTTCAAATGACACCTTGGGTATAGACCTTGGTGATATGTTCATGATTGTATATGTTAAATGATGTAGCCACATCTTAAAGTTATGAAAAATGTTATTTTTATTATGATATGCCACATGATTTCTTTCTCATGTCTTAAAGTTCTTTTTCATGACATAGTTGATGTATCTCAAGTTCACATGTTAAATGTTTCCCTTGTTTCCCTTATTGGGCCTTCTTCTCACCCTTTCTTTTGATGTATGTCCCCAGGTTATGAGATGCAGTAATGAACCTAGGATGAACTTAAGGAGAAGCCTTTAAAGTGTTTAAGAAGAATTTTTTATGTTGTTTTCATGTATTATGTTCCTGGTTTCCAAGACACTAAACCTTAAAGATCCTTAGTTTTGTGTAATGTAATGAAAGTTTATGTTATAAAAAGACGGGATGTCATACTCACAGCGTGATAATTATAACAAACACTCTGGGAAAGCCCTCAACATAAATTTCTCCTATGGTCTCACTACACCAGGTTCCCACAGCCCTGTGTAAAGAATTCATACACAAACGATAAACAGCAGCCAAGGTAAACCTCAAGTACTACTTAGCTAATTAGCTACAAGGCATGTCACAATATAATAGATAAATAATCACTCCATCCTAACAACACTAGGAATGGAAAACAATATCCTAATAGGCAAGGCTATACCAAACGGCCAAAATCAAAAAAGCATGGTCAAACACATCCATAGTAAGGTAAATAAACCTATTTATAATCATAAATCTTCTACTCAAGTACACAAGGTATAGAAGGAAAAATCAGGGCTAAAAACCTTAAACATGCAATACCCCGAACGAGGGTATTGGGCACTTTTGTACATATAACTCAAAGACTAACTACAAAAAGGCACAAACCACATACCTCAGCATTGTAAAAATGATATACATGAACCTCGAGCCTTGAATATCCCTAGAATGATGTAGATCTACAAAAACGTCAAAAACGTTCAACTAAAGATAACTCACGGAAGAAGAGGAATCAAGAAATGAGGCTCTAGAATAAGAAAGAGCTTGTCGTGGTGAATCCAATGTAATCAATGGTGGTTGATTCAGAGAACAGATGAAGATTCAGAGGCTTAGAGAAGATTTTTAGCCTATGGTCACTCCTGGATGAGACGGGTCGAGAAGAATAAGGTTCTGTCAATTAGACGTGACCCCGGTCCATTTAATGAAAAAAAGGTACAGGGTGTGTTCTTTAAAAGTACATGGCGTGTACTTGCCTTATCTGGCCTCTGCTTTAGGTGGTCTTTAGGTCACCCCACACGGCCATGTGTTCGTCCGTTACACGGCCAGCACACGGGCTACCCATGGCAACCGAGTACACAACGTGTACTTATAAGTACACGGTGTGTACTCCTAAAATTTCCAGAAACTCATATTTTTCTCAAAAACACCAAAAAACAAGATTCATACCTAAAAAGAAGATTTGGGTCCTTAAAAACTTCCCCCCTTAAATAAATTTGTCCCTGAATTTCCCTAACAAAGTGGCGTAGAAGAAGAAATCTCGAACATCTCCAGCAACTACGATCGTACATCAGCCTCCCTCTCCCAAGTATCGTCTGGTACTTGCTCGTGCTTCCATAGCACTCTTACCAGAGGAATAGACTAGCCATGAAGAACCTTCACACTGTGATCAACAATTAGGATAGGGTGCTCTTTGAATGATGCCTCCATCTCTAATTCAACCTCCTTGAGTTGAAATACATGAGACGGGTCTGAGAAGTAATGTCGTAGTTGAGAAACATGGAAGATAACTATAACTGATAGGAAATCAGCTCGACCCTTTCCAAAACCTCAAACGTCCTGACGTATCTTTTAAAAATATTACCATGTATCCTAATCCTTCTATGTCCTGACCTTGGTGTGACATGTAGGAAAACCTGATCCCCAACCTCAAACTCTAGAGGTCATCTCCGCCAATCAGTATAAGAATTCTGTCATGACTGTACAGTAGCCATCCTCTTCCAAATCAACTCTATCTACTCTGTGATCTCCTGGACAAGACGAGGTCCCAGCATAGCGGCCTCTCTTACCTCCATCCAATATAAGGCTGATCGGCATGGCCTACCGTAAAAAGCCTCAAAAGGTTCCATCTGAATAGTTGCTTGAAAAATATTATTGTAGGAAAACTCCACAAGAGGTATGTGTTTCTCCCAAGAACCTCCAAAGTCTAGGATGCATGCTCAAAGCATGTACTCCAATACCTGAATTTTATGCTCAGACTGGCCATCTGTCAGGGGGTGGTATACTGTACTCAGAAGTACTTGTATACCCAAATCCTTTTGTAATCCCTACCATACCTGAGAAGTAAAACGAGCATCCCTGTCTGAAATAATGAAGTGTGCAACTCCATGTAAACGTACAATATCTCGGATGTACAACCTTCCCAGATCATCAAAATTGAAGGTCTCTTTGATTGGTAAGAAGTGAGCAACATTTGTAGTCTGTCAATGACAACCCAAACTGTGTCATTCCCTCAAGGAGACCTGAGTAAACCTGTCATGAAGTCCATCATGATATCATTCCACTTCCACTCAGAAATGGGTAACTACTGTAAAAGCCATGTTGGTCACTAATACTTTTCCTTCACCTGCTGACAAGTGGAACACCTCATGAAAAAACCAGCAGCATCTCCCTTCATACTTGGACACCAATACTGAAGGTGCAGATCTTGATACATCTTGGTTAAACTAGGATGAACTGCCCAACTAAGGAATGAAATTCCCGCATCATCTCCTTGCGTATGTCTACTGGCACCCACATGTGCCCATGAAAATGCAAGATCTCATCCTGGACTACTGTCTATCTAGGAATAGGGTCCTCTCCTAGAACACTCTCCCATAGGACTAGGCCTTCAGAATCTGATAGTTGCCTCATCTGCACTCGATCAAGTAGAGTAGAGGTAACAACTACAGAAGAAAGAAATGTCTGCCCCTGTCTGTCGTGCACCTCCAAATGTATACACTACCACAAAACTGGGCAAGGCATGTGCCTGCCTTTATCAGCACTAACGGAAAAGCGCTGATAAAGGGGCGGGCCTTTATCAGTGCTAAAGAAAGCGCTGATAAAGGCGTACCCTTTATCAGCACTTTTTTAGCGCTGATAAAGGCCAGCCCCTTTATCAGCTCTTTAGTTAGCGCTGATAAAGGCTGTATTTATCAGCGCTTTTCATTTTAGTGCTGATAAATACACCCTTTATTAGCTCTTTTTACTAGCGTTGATAAAGTCTCATGTGGATTTGTTAAAAACCCGCGAGTCCTCTTCCTCCTCCCTGCACCCGGTCAAGCTCTCGCGGAATCCCTCCTCTGCGCCGCTGCCACCGCTACCGCCGCCTCCTCCTCCGCCATCGCGGCCGCCGCCTCCTCCTTCTCCTCCTCCTCCGGCCGCCGCCTCCTCCTCCTCTAGTCGTCGCCTCCTCCTCCTCCTCCTCCTCCACCGTCGCTTCCTCCTCCTCCTCCTATTCCACGGCCTCATCCTCCTCCTCCTCCACTGGCGCCTCCTCCTCCTCCTCCTCGGCCTAATCCGCTGCCTCCTCCTCCACCACAGCCTCCTCCTCCTCCTCCTCCTCCTCCTCTACTGCCTCCGCTGCCTCTACCCTGCCTCTGCCCTGCCTTCGTGCTGCCTCCGTTGCCTCTGGTGCCTCCGCTGTTAACACCTCCTTATCCTCTGCCATCGGGTCCTCCTCCTTAAGGTGATTCAAATTGAATTTTCATGAATTAATTATGTTTTCATTGTGTTGTGTGATGTTTTTACTCAATGTATGTCACTGATTATGGTGTATTTTTATCATCTACTATTGACTCTAATTATGTTTGTGTGGCCATCCCATTTTCTATATGCTTTAGTCCCGTTTACCAGTGGCAATGTTGTTCCCAAGTGAAAGTCAGATATTCTTTACGCATTATGTTATCCCTTGGTGATGTAAATGCTCTTCAGGACATGTGGTAGGAAGAATCAGGTGAAAAGGATGGTAAACCATGGATTAATTCAATGAAATATGGTATTACATATTTAATATTTCACAGTTATTTCTAATTTAGATCTATAACCATCAGGTCTCATATGGTTGGAATGGGTAAGTGTTTGGCCAACTATTCTTCATGTTGAATCTTCAGTTTCCATGGGTGGTTTGGGATTGTGGTTATGTTTTGATCCTGACTATGGGTTGTTTTTATGATTTCCCACTACTTCATTAGATTTATTTAGTTATTCTTATGTTTTGGTGTTTTCATTTAGTTCTTTTGTTGTGATTTGATGTTGGGTTTTCCTTGATGGAGGTTGTTTATGTTTCCTATAGACAATACCTCCAAGAAGGACCATATAGAAGCATAGAGAGTGTGAACCAGAGTACCCCAAAGAGGAACCATCCCATTGATACAAATTTTTTTGGATTCAATGATTTATAATTTAAAAAACGTGGGTTAAATTGGTATCCATGATAAGACATGAACTATGGACCACACTCAAGAATTTTCAAAGAATAATTCAGAGTTTTTCCTTACTGAAAAGAAAACCAAGTAATTTAAGGAGTAGTTGGACTGTATCAAGTAGATCTTAGAGTTTTTGAAAACACCTAAGACATCTAAAGTGTTATTTTTTTGGTTCCTTTTTAAACGAATTTATTTGAATGTGGTGCGATTCAATGATTCTTTCAAGGAATAGAGAGGATCTCACTTTTACCACTTTCCAAGTGGTATTTCTTCAGAGGTTCTACCCAGATACCTTGAGATTGATGAATGACTATGTGTTTTTAAAGCTAGAGTATGGTGGTCATTTAGTCATGTATTATGCCACTAGATTCTGTAATTTGGTTCATGTATCTCTTTATCTCCACACGAACGATTATCTTATGGCTATTAATTTTGAGATGGGTTTGAGGAAATATATCAGATTTATTCTTATTGTTCTAAGTCTAACAACCTATTTTTAGGTGTTTCCCAAGGTATTGATGTGAGAGGAATATTTTAATTGAAATATTGGTCTCAATGGTGTTCCATTAATGGGTGGTATCCATAGTTATTTTTGAGGATAAAATATAAAGCACTATGAGTCTTAGAGAAGTAGTGGAAAGGGATTTGAGTAGTCTTTATGAACAGATTATGTGGATTTTATAGACAATGGACCTATTTTTTTATCAGATTAGAAATGTGGGAAACATCTGGATGATTTTACCAGAGTCTCTGAGGGCGTTCCACCTATTTGGGTAGCCGGGGAATATCTTGTGATTTTTTCAATTGGATCCTAATGGGAGTGGTGTAGGCTCCACTTTTTTAAGGGCTCTTAGTTAAAATAAGAGGCTTCAAATGGTGGAGGATCACATCCTAAAAGAAAGGGGGATTCTTAATAGGGAAATAATACATAGACGAGTCTAATCCAGAAAAAATCAATGCAGTAGAGGTCATTCATGAGGACTCATAATCTTGTCCAACCACAATTCGAGGTGAATTTTTTTTAATTCTTCTATAGTATTGGTTTCATTTCAAAATGGTGAATCCTAGTCATTAATTTCACATATTTTTTTATTACTTGGGTATGACGGCAGAGTTTATGAATTATTTCATGTATTGCCTAACCATTTTGGGTAGTAAAAATGGTCATGGTTTCATGTTCTTTGAGAGTTGTGTTGTGGTACTTGGCATGTAGGACATTTCGGAATTCCATGTTTTGGACCTGGTCTTTTCCGACCTCATTATTGTCTTGGATTTTTTTATTGGATTTAGTGCACTAGATGACTATTATCACCATTGGGTTCAGTTACTTACTCTTAACAGGAGATTCCATGTCTTTTATGGAGATTGTGATCTATAACCATGGAGGGTATGACAAGTTGCTTCTATGTTATGGTTCATATCATGTCATTTTTTCAAGGTTTTCGTTGGGGTTGTTGAGAAGTGTTCTTCATGTGAAATTCCAGTGGTCATGGAAAAGTACACAAAATCATTTCTAGAGGACTTCATGGGATAACCTCCCCAATGAGTGTTTGCGTTTTCTATCTATTTGCTTCATAGGACGATCCCATTTTCCATTCCATCACATCATAAGGCTCTGGCCGATTTAGAGGAGCTAAAAGATCAGCTAGAAGATCTTTAGGGAAATGGTTCTATCTATATGATCATGTCACTATGGGATTTTCCAATTCTGTTTTCAATGAAGTCATATCATAGCCTATTAATTTTAACAGTCTATCATAGTCATAGCCAGGTGACAGTAATGAATAATTACATATTGCCTATAATTGATTATTTGTTTGACCATCTTATAAGGTTCTATTGGTTTTTGAAAATTTTCTAGAGATCAGGGTACCAACAGTTGAGGGTTTGGGAAGAGGATGCTCAAAAGATAGATTTTTAAAGTCGATATGGAAATTTAAAGTATTTATGAATTCCATTTGGGATCACCAATGCTCTATCTATTTCATGGAACTGATGAACTAGATCTTTAATATCTTTCTCGACACCTCCATTTTCGTTTTTTTAGAATACTTCTTGGTGTATTACAATATATAGGAGGAGTACTCCGATAATCTAGAGGTTGTTTTGGGTGTTTTTAGAGAGCTTTGTCTTTATTAAAATATTATAAATTCCCCATATTTTGTTTAAGAAGTATTGTTTCATGGTCACATTATTTCCTTGGAAGGAGTTCTAGGTTATCCAGAAAAGGTTCTAGAAGTCATTTCTCCAAATCAGTCAAAGAATGTATTCAAGATCCACAACATTCTAGACTTAGTCATTTCATGGTCACATTATTTCCTTGAAGTATCTTGTTTTTCATCTAAATTATACTCATATTCCTTCTCCTCTAACCTATATACTCATCCTATGGATTTCAAATAGGATGAATATAAATAAAGAATGGATGAATGTCAATCGGTTGACAAAAGAGTATGAAGAAGGCGTGAAAGAATTTATCAAGTTTGCAAAAGATCATGCATGTGACTCTTATCAAATCCTTTGTCTGTGTTTACGTTGTTATTATTCAAAACAAATTAGTCTAGATGAGTTGGAAGTACACTTGATCTGTCACGGAATAGATCAAAGTTATACATGTTGGAATAAACACGGGGAAACAACGAATGTAGGTAGTGACTGGGGTGACACTGCGTTTTATGGATCATCTGATATGATTACAAACATGAACAATGAAGATGACCGTATGGAGGATGTGATTACAGATGTGAATGATGATGAAGATCGTATTGAGAAAATTACAAGGACCTTCGAAGATGAACTTCGTGATTGCCCAAAATTGTTTGAGAAGTTAAAAAGTTGTGAAAAGATGCCATTGTATGCTGGTTGCACTAAATATATAGCATTGTCAGCCGTACTGAAGCTGTATAATTTGAAAGCAGATAACGGGTGGAGTGACGACAGTTTTACAAAACTACTTTCCCTCTTGAATGACATGCTCCCAGAAGACAATGAGCTCCCGAGCCGAACATATGATGCCAAACAAATGCTACGCTCTATGGGTATGGTCTCTGAAAGAATACACGCCTTCCCGAATGACTGTATACTGTTTCGCAAGGACCACAAATCAATTAAAGAATGCCCAAAGTGTGGTTCTTCTCGATACAAGAAAGATGAATCCAGTCCTACTAAAGTTGTATGGTACTTTCCAATCATTCCAAGGTTTAGACGCCTATATGGAAGTGAGGAGACTGCAGAACAATTAACATGGCATGCAGATACAAGAATTAAAGATGGGATACTACGTCACTTGGCTGACTCTCCTCAGTGGAAGAGAATCAATCATGAGTATCCTGAATTTGGAAACGAGTCGAGAAACCTTCGTCTTGCGTTATCTACAGATGAAGTGAATCCTTTTGGTTTTCAAAGAAGCAGTCACAGTACATGGCCGGTTATGTTGATAAATTATAACTTACCACCATGGTTATGCATGAAACGAAAATACATCATGTTATCTATGCTTATATCAGGACCAAAACAACCGGGTAATGATATTGATGTTTATTTAGCCCCATTGATTGAAGATTTGAAATTATTGTGGGATTCAGGTGTTACATTGTATGATGCTTATAGAAAGGAAGATTTCACTTTGAGAGTCATGTTGTATGGGACGATAAATGAATTCCCTGCTTATGGAAATTTTTCAGGATATAGCATTAAAGGAACTCAAGGTTGTCCCATTTGCGAAGAAGGTACACAATCAATTAGGTTGAAACATTCATCAAAAACCGTGTTTCTAGGACATCGCAGATTTCTACCACGACGACATAAGTACCGTTCTTGGAATACATCATTCGATGGAAGTTCAGAAGAACGTACAGCACCGTTTCCACTAACAGGTGATCAATTGTTTGAGAAAGTTAAAAATGTGGACACTACTTTTGGTAAACTGGCTTCAAAAAACCTTACGAAAATCGGTTGGAAAAAGAGATCAATTTTTTTTTGAATTACAATACTGGAATTGTCTGTATGTAAGACATTTTATTGATGTTATGCATGTAGAAAAAAATGTATTTGACAGTGTTATCAGCACGTTGCTAAATACATCTGGAAAAACAAAATATGGAATTAAGGCTAGGTTGGACATGGTTGAGATGGGAATACGAGAAGAGTTGGCACCAGTGAAGGGTGAAAAATGAACATTTCTTCCTCCTGCTGCTTACACTCTTTCCAGGCAGGAGAGATATCATTTTTTCAACTTCTTGAATGACGTAAAGGTTCCAGAGGGGTATTCGTCAAATATCAGTAACCTTGTGTCAATGAGCGACTTGAAGTTAAAAGGTCTGAAATCACATGACTGTCATGTTTTGATGCAAAATCTCATTCCAATTGCTTTACGTTGAATTTTTTCCAAGAATGTCCGCCATACATTAACGAAACTGTGTTTCTTCTTCAAAGCTATATGCATCAAAGTTATAGACCCGGTGAAATTGCCAGCTATGGAAAAATAAATTTCCATCATATTATGTGAATTAGAAATGTTCTTCCCGCCTTCATTTTTTGATATGATGGTTCATTTGATGGTCCACTTGGTGAGAGAGATTCGACTATGTGGTCTTGTACATTATAGATGGATGTACCCCATTGAACGGTATATGAAGATTTTGAAAGGGTATGTTAAAAATCGAAGTCAGCTAGAGGGTTGTATTGCAGAGTGATATATTGTTGAGGAATCCGTTGAATTCTGTACCAAATACTTGTCTGGTGTGGAAAGCATTGGCTTACCGAAATCTCGTCACACTGGGCGGATTGAGGGTGAAGGAATTTCTGGAAGAAAGGTTGTCACAATCAATATTACAGATCGGGAGCAAGCCCACCTTTATGTTTTGCATAACAGTTTCAACGTTGACCCATATGTTGAAATCCACAAAGAAATTATTAGGCATTTGAATCCATCAAGGGCTGAAAAATGGATATCTGATACACATAATCGAAAGTTTATAGGATGGTTTCGAGATCATATTTTTAAGAAGTCAGATGAAAATCCAAAGTCAATTTCGGAACGACTTCGATGGCTAGCCGAAGGACCAAGTGTGTATGCATTATCTTACAATGATTATGTAGTTAATGGTTATACATTTTATACTAATGAACATGATGAAGACAGTACCATACAGAATAGTGGGGTTACACTTGTGGCTGAATCGATGCATGTTTTCGGTGCTAAGGACAGAAATCCAATTTATGTGAATATGTCATACTTTGGCATCATCAAACAAATATGGGAGTTGGATTATAAGGAATTTCAAGTTCCAATATTTCAATGCAAGTGGGTTGATAACAGGAGTGTTGTTAAAATAGATGATTTGGGATTCGTGAAAGTTGATTTCAGTAAGGAAGGGGAGAAAGACGAACCATTTATAATGGCATCACAGGCAGTGCAAGTATTTTATGTTCCAGATCCCGCAAACCGAAACTGGTCAATTGTTCTGTTATCGACCAAAACAGTTGAAGGGTCAGATGAAAATTCAATGGAAGATGACCCTTTCATTGGGACTTCGCAATCATTTCACAGTGGTCCCAATATAGACGACGTTTTGTATGTCATAGGAGACCATAATGAAGGGATATGGATAGTTGATAGAGGGGTCAAATCCCTTCAGTCTTTTAAAAAAAGGGAGTTCAATAATCAGGTTATTGATTTTTATTGTAATATAGATTGTGTTACATTATGTTATTATCTGTTCGCTGCTGATTTTATGTGATCTAAATTAAATTTTAAACCAGTTCTGCAGATAATGACTTCTTCACCTGCTGATGAACCCAATCTCGAGGCACAACACGTCTCTCAACCTGTTGCAGTTGGTCCCACTACTGAGAGACAACAAGTCTCTCAACCTGTTGCAGCTGGTCCCACTGCTGAGAGACAACAGGTCTCTCAACCTGTTGTAGCTGGTCCCACTGATGACGTACAACAGGTCTCTCAACCTGTTGCAGCTGGTGTCAGTTCCGATGCTAGCACTTCGGAGAAACATAATGATGATGCAGAAACTGAGGAAATGGTAGGCGATGAAACCCCAACGACACAAAAAAAATAGGTGCACCGTAGTTTGACAGTTTTAGCAAAAATCCTTAAGGAAAAAGCAAAAGGCATCAAATATGAGGTGGGATGAAATAAGCTAGGCCATCATGTAAACCCCAACAAAGTCATGTTTAGTAGCTACATTGGAATCGTCACTCGACAACGCGTGCCGATTGACGTAGATTCGTGGCACCATGTTGTCAACGGGTTGAAAACATTAATGTGGGAAGAGATTAAGGTAACATTACGATATCATCTATTTAATTTATTAAAATAAAATAAAATATTGAAATATTGACTAACCTTTCATCATCTCTTGCAGAGTGCATTTATAGTAGATGTTTCGCACAAAGAATATGTTTTCAGACTGGCAGGAAGGATTCATAGAGTCTTTCGCACCATTTTAACGAAACATCATCTGAAAGATGTCGAAGGGAAAATCAAGCCGCACCCACCTCCTCTTTATGCACACTTGATATCCCAAGGAATGTGGGATGCGTTTTGCAACCGTCGTGCGGAACAGAATTTTCAGGTACATTGTGTTTGGTTACACATTGTGTAACGTTGCTTGTATTCATCACGTTGATTGATAGGTTTTTATTTATGAAACAGCAACTGAGTGATGAAAATAAAGAATGGGCAGCAAAACCAACGTACCCCTACTGTAAAGCAAGGTTAGGGTACGCTTCAATTGAAAAACAATTGGTATGTATTTTAAAAGTACTGTAATAATTTTATGTGACATAAAACAACACTGTAACCATGTTTCTCTGTTTATATGCAGATTTATGAAGAAAAATATCATGTCACTTCCATTCCATTCCATGTGCTATGGAAGGAGGCTCGTGTTAATAAAGAGGGAAAACTGATAGATGAAAACACACAAAAAGTGTGGGAAACATGTGTAAGTATGACATAATATAAACTTGTTTTGCTTTAAATCACTATTACATAACGATGCTTACTTATTTTTTCATATTTTCTCTTTGACATAGTCACAGGAATCAACAACACCCACACCGGATGCAGACATACTTTCAACGGCCTTGAAACAGCCAGAACAGTATGGCCGCGTCAGAGGTGTGGGTTTTGGGGTGTCACCCCGGACATATTTTCAGAAAAAAAAAACAAGAGGATGAACAAACTAAAGAATTTCATGTAATGAGAGATAAAGTATCTACCCTTTAAGAACTAATCCAAACTCAGGGAGAGATTCTAAAGAGTTTGATGGAGGAGAGGCGAAAAGAACAAACAACTCAAGAACAACCCCCGCGAGAAGATCCACCCCTCACCAGCTTTGAGGCGAGCCATTCCCCTCAAAGACCTAACTTAACCGAGGTAATCAATGTTATAATATTCATTTTTGTGAGATGTGAATCACATAGACACTGATACCTTTCATGTAATGATATTATGCAGGGTGAAAATGACTGTGATTTATATCTGTCAACTCCCACCCATCGCCTTGTAGCGAGGGCTACGGTGTTCAATATGCAGAATGACACGCTACACTCCAGACCACTTCCAACCGGTCATGTCAAAGTGTCGATTAAAATAGCTCATGAGCTGAGCGCCGAGCTACCCGTGCCAAATGACGATGACGACATTCATACGGTGGAAAAATCTGTTGGAACATTCATTGCATGGCTGTCGAATCTTGTAAAAAAACATGTCGAGCAGGAGGTATTCATTTCTAGTTCATTTTTCAAGAAGAACCTTTAACATTAAATTAGAAAATGGCTGAACTGATGAATGTTATTACAGAAGGATAAAATGGAGAAGCTAAAACGAAAGAGCGGCTCCAACATTAGATCAACCAACCGATCAAAACGATCTACTGAGAGCGCGTTCACCCCGCCCGTTCTATATCCACATTTAATATCATTGCAAGCTCATGTGGATACGAAAATGAAAGATGGAAAGAGTCATACAATTTTTTGTGAAAAAGATATGTACAGAGAGGAAACAATAGATTTCGTTAGTGCAGACGCTATTTCTGAGATCATCACATACGACTGGCTAGGCGCCTCAGTTATAAATGTATACATGAGGTATGTTTTCATGATTTGATTTTACAGAAGTTGATATACTTTGATAATTATGGATAAATACATCTCATATTTTTCACAGGCGTATATATGAAAAAAATTGAAGGGATTTTCCCATGAATACAAATTTGGACTCGTTAGTCCTCACACCATTTCTACACAACGAACAGAAATAGATTCTAATTTTCAGGCTGAATTGATGTCAAATCTACTCAGAACGTTTCAAAGAAGAATTACGACTGACAGGATCTTTTTAATACCAACAATGTAAGGGTAAAACTCTAAATTTTAATCATATAAATTATATTTTCATTTATATCAGTACTTATTTCTTTTTGTGTTTTTAGGGAACATTGGATGCTCATTGCAGTCAATTTGGATACTCCAAAGATTTATTTTCTGGATTCACTGCATGGATATCCAACTAACTGACCACAGATGATAGCGATTGTCAATTTTGAATACACTATATCCAACATTTTAGAACTAAATATCTAGTTATATAATTTATATTATCTTTTAATGAGGATTTTGTTATGATAGGGTGGTGTATGAATATCGTCTAAAGGCTGGAATAAATCCAGGGCATAAGGAAGACAATGCCCACAAGATCTATAAATGGAGAAGTATCTGGGTATATATAATTATATTTCACTATCCAAATACATATCAAAACAAATTACTTATTTTTATCGATGTTTCTGCAGTGTCCAAAACAAACAAATGACAAGAACTGCGGTTATTATGTTTGTAAATTTATGAAAGAGATCATATTTCATGAACAAACTATCATCCCTGAAGAGGTATTTTTGAAAATAATTACTAATTTATTTAAAATAATTATTAATCCTTTGTGTATTTATATTTTTTCAGTACTACTATGACTGTGACAAAAACTCTTATTCAGAAGATGATATAAATGTCTTTAGAAACGAATGGGCATCGTACCTGATGGAAGAATGTAAAAAAATAGGACAATGAAGGTGAATTCCTAATACTTATGTTATCTTTATATGGTCATTGATATCTCCCTTTACACTTATTGAGAATCTATGATCTCCATTTCTTATGTTTCATATCCTTAGATTAGTGAATTCCTACTACTTAGTTTGAAAATGACATAAACTTTGGAAAACAACACCAATGACATACGCCAAACCGAGGAAACGCATTAGGAATGTTTTGATACTTTAGTAAAATGATCCACGAATCATTTGTGATGTGTACGAATTGACCACACCTCAATCGACCGCACGGTGTGACCGGTATGGCTAAAAGTGTCTGATATCAGTTTCAAATTGAGATAAAATTTGGAAAACAACACCAATGACATACGGAAAACCAAGAAAATGCATTCAGATTGTTTTTATACTTTAGGACAACGATCCAAAAGTCATTTGTGACGTGTACGAATCGACCTCACCTCAATCCGATGCACGGTGTGACCGGTATGGCTAAAAGTGTCTGATATCAGTTTCAAATTGAGATAAACTTTGAAAAACAACACCAATGACATACGGCAAACCGAGGAAACGTGTTCGGATTGTTTTGATACTTTAGGAAAACGATCCACGATTCATTTGTGACGTGTACGAATCGACCACACCTCAATCCGACGCACGGTGTGACCGGTATGGCTAAAAGTGTCTGATATCAGTTTCAAATTGAGATAAACTTTGGAAAATAACACCAATGACATACGCCAAACTGAGAAAATGCATTCGGATTGTTTTGATACTTTAGGACAACGATCCACAAGTCATTTGTGACGTGTACAAATCGACTGCACCTCAATCCGACGCATGGTGTGACTGGTATGGCTAAAAGTGTCTGATATCAGTTTCAAATTGAGATAAAATTTGGAAAACAACACCAATGACATACGGAAAACCGAGCAAACGCATTAGGATTGTTTTGATACTTTAGGAAAACGATCCACGAGTCATTTTTGACGTGTACGAATTGACCGCACCTCAATCCGACGCACAGTGTGACCGGTATGGATAAAAGTGTCTGATATCAGTTTCAAATTGAGATAAACTTTGGAAAACAACATCAATGACATACGGAAAACAGAGCAAACGTGTTTGGATTGTTTTGATACTTTAGGAAAACGATCCACGAGTCATTTTTGACGTGTAATAATAGACCGAACCTCAATCCGACGCACGGTGTGACCGGTATGGCTAAAAGTGTCTGATATCAGTTTCAAATTGAGATAAACTTTGGAAAACAACACCAATGACATACGGAAAATCAAGTAAACGTGTTCGTATTGTTTTGATACTTTAGGAAAACGATCCACAAGTCATTTGTGACGTGTACGAATCGACCGCACCTCAATCTGATGCACGGTGTGACCGGTATGGCTAAAAGTGTCTGATATCAGTTTCAAATTGAGATAAACTTTGGAAAACAACATCAATGACATACAGAAAATAGATCAAACGCATTCGGATTGTTTTGATACTTTAGGAAAATGATCCACGAGTCATTATTGACGTGTACGAATCGACCGCACCTCAATATGATGCATGGTGTGACCGGTATGTCTAAAAGTGTCTGATATCAGTTTCAAATTGAGATAAACTTTAGAAAACAACACCAATGACATACACCAAACCGAGCAAACGCGTTCGGATTATTTTGATACTTTAGGAAAACGATCCACAAGTCATTTTTGACATGTACGAATCAACCACACCTCAATCCGACGCACGGTGTGACCAGTATGGCTAAAAGTGTCTGATATCAGTTTCAAATTGAGATAAACTTTGGAAAACAACACCAATGACATACGGAAAACCGAGAAAATGCGTTCGGATTGTTTTGATACTTTATTACAACGATCCACGAGTCATTTGTGACGTGTAAGAATTGACCGCACCTCAATCCGACGCACGGTGTGATCGGTATGGCTAAAAGTGTCTCATATCAGTTTCAAATTGAGATAAACTTTGGAAAACAACACCAATGACATACGCCAAACTGAGAAAATGCATTCGGATTGTTTTGATACTTTAGGAAAACGATCCACGAGTCATTTTTGATGTGTACGAATAAACCGCACCTCAATCCGACGCACACTGTGACCGGTATGGCTAAAAGTGTCTGATATCAGTTTCAAATTGAGATAAACTTTGGAAAACAACACCAATGACATTTTCCAAACCAAGGAAATGCGTTCGGATTGTTTTGATACTTTAGGAAAACTATCCACGAATCATTTGTGACGTGTACTAATCGACCGCACCTCAATCGACCGCACGGTGTGACCGGTATGGCTAAAAGTGTCTGATATCAGTTTCAAATTGAGATAAACTTTGGAAAACAACACCAATGACATACGGAAAACCGAGCAAACGCGTTTGGATTGTTTTGATACTTTAGGACAACTATCCACGAGTCATTTGTGACGTGTAAGAATCGACCGCACCTCAATCCGACGCACGGTGTGACCGGTATGGCTAAAAGTGTCTGATATCAGTTTCAAATTGAGATAAACTTTGGAAAACAACACCAATGACATACAGAAAACTGAGAAAACATGTTCGGATTGTTTTGATACTTTAGAACAACGATCCACGAGTCATTTTTGACGTGTACAAATCGACCGCACCTCAATCTGTTGCACGGTGTGACCGATATGGATAAAAGTGTCTCATATCAGTTTCAAATTGAGATAAACTTTGGAAAACAACACCAATGACATACGCCAAAGCGAGTAAACGCGTTCGGATTGTTTTGATACTTTAGGAAAATGATCCAAGAGTCATTTGTGACGTGTACGAATCGACTGCACCTCAATCCGACTTACGCACGATGTGACCGGTAAAGATTTTCATTAGATAAAGAATCAGTATTTATTAATTGAGATAAATCAATCCAAAACATATTGATTTTACATTATTCCCTTTCATTGTTATGAAAATGAAAAATTTTGAGTTTAAAATTTCATATTTTAGTTTCACATTTCCATATTAATGTATTCTTTCATATTACTGTTTTAATTTCTTTCGTTATTTCATTACTAACATAATATTTGTTTTCTTATATAGGTGAATTTTTTTCCTTGAGTTCAGATGCTTTTTTCGGCAACAAATACCGTCGAGAGTGGATCACAGATATCAAAGGATGAAACATGAATGCTTAGAACTGTTGTTGAATAATTGTAAATGTAACCATGTAAAACAATGTTTGAAATGTATATAGCAATGCGTTTTTTTGTATTCATGATGTTAAGTAAATGTATATACCGTTGTCAGTCAAAATATTGGGTGCGGGTGCTATGGTGTGCAGGTGTGCATGTGCTACTTTGTGCAGGTATTCTGGTGTGCAGGTGTGCAGGTACTGTTTTGTAGGTGCAGGCGATGGGGCCTTTATCAGCTCTTTTTTAGCGCTGATAAAGGACACCTTTAACAGCGCTAGAGGAGCGCTGATAAAGGAACCCTTTATCAGTGCTTCGTCAAGCGCCGATATGGAGACCTTTATCAGCGCTAAAATAATCACTGATAAAGGGGTCCTTTATCAGCGCTCTGAGAAGCACTGATATAGAAGACCTTTATCAGTGCTAAGAGAAGCGCTGAAGGGGACCCCCCCCCCCCCTTTATCTACGCCGGCATTAACAGTGCTTTTCTAGCGCTGTTAATGCCAGTTTTTAGCACTGATAAAGGGGAAGGTTGTAGTAGTGATATTAGAGAATATATTCATAAGTTTCCACTCACTGTCGGCCTCCTGAACTGCCTGTATCTGAGTCCTCCTGCTCAACACATCAGCCACATTGTTTCCTTTCCCAGGTATATAGGCAAGCTCAAAATCAAAGGAATGAAGATACTCGACCCACCTTCGTTGTCTCAGATTTAGATCATGCTAAGTGAATATATACTTGAGACTTTTTTGGTCGGTGAAAACCACAAAATGCTCCCCTAGAAGATAATGTATACAAAAGAGTAAAGCATGAACAAATGTAGCCAACTCGAGATCGTGCATCGGGTAGTTCCTCTCATGTGGCCTCAACTGCCAAGACCCATACGCAACAACTCCTTCCCCCTGCATAAGCACAGCTCCCAGCCCGATACTTGATGCATCACAATACACAGTATATCTCTTTCCCAACTCTAGAAATACTAGTATCAGTGATGAATTAAACCTCCCTTTCAGCTCCTCAAAGGCTGACTCGCAAGAATCTAACCACAAGTACTTCGCACCCTTCTTAGTCAGGCCCGTCAGTGGCACTACTAAGCATGAGAAGTCCTATATGAAACATTTGTAGTAACCAGCCAGCCCTAGAAAACTCCACACCTCAAAGACATTCTTCAGCTTCTCTCAAGAAACTACTGCTCTCACTTTCTCTGGGTCCACTGATACTCCTGTCTCTGAGATAACATGACACAAGAAGTGAATCTGGTCCATCCAAAAGTGGCATTTTGAGAGCATAGCATATAACTGATGCTCTCTCAATGTACTCAAAAGTATCTCCAAATGTGTGGAATGGTCATGTAGAGTGTGATAGTACACCAAGATATCATCCACGAAGACCACCATGAAAGAATCCAAGTATGGATGGAACACTTGGTTCATCAGTGCCATGAAAACTACATGAGCGTTCTTGAGACTAAACGGCATAACCACATACTCATATAGACCATACCTACTCCAAAAGGTTATAAGAGGTATATCTGATGGTCTAATGCACAACTGATGATAACCATATCTCAAGTCAATATTCAAGAACACCCAGGATACTCAAAACTGATCAAAGATATCATCAATCCTCAGCAAGGGATATCGGTTCTTGACTGTCAACTGGTTCAACTTCCGATAATCCACACAAAGTCTAAGGTTGCAGTCCACCTTCTTTGCAAACAGGACAGGAGAACCCCAAGGAAAAGTACTGGGTCTGATGAAACCCTTTTCATGTAACTCCTCCAACTACTTCTTGAGCTCTATTAACTCCGGTGTATCCATCCTATAAGGAGGAATAGACACTGGAACCACTCCTGGAACAAGATCAATAGAAAATTCAACCTCTCACTCTAGAGGAAAACCTGAAAAGTCCTCTGGAAATACATCCCTGAAACAATCGACCACTAGAGGAAAGTCCAACTATGAAGTCCCATGGTCATCCATATATAGACTAGCAATCTGGGTTGTGATTCCTCCTAACCCATGATGCTCAGGTCCCACTCTACTAGCCTAGACATCCCATTTTCTCTTATAAAGAAACAATCCACCCTCTAGTGATGTGAAACTCACCCTACAACGATATCAGTCGATAACGGCCTGGAAGGGAACTAATCAGTCCATTCTGAGAATGACATCATAACCTATCATCTCTATGACATAAAATTTTCATAAGAAGTGACACCCACCAACCTCGAGAGGGAACTCCTTTCACTGACATACACTATTCATTCTAGTCCCCAAAAGAGTGTCTAGCGTCAAGATATTAGCAGAGATAACGATACAGAGCCCAAGGCTTTCCACAATAGCAACAGATATAAAGTATGGGAATCCCCTATATCAAAAAGCGTAGAATCTAAAACTGAGGCAACTAGGATTATACCTCAAACTATGGAAGGTCCGGGATCCAGCTCATATTGGGTCTGCTCCTCTGTAAAATTCTATCCTGTATCGTAGCCCTGTGACCCCGCCTGACCACCCTGAGCTGATCCACCCAGTTGTCGCTGAAAGCCTGCCGACTGACCACCATGGTCACGACCTCCACCTCATCCTGGACGGCCGGAAGAACTCTAGCTCTCAAACTGATGAGAAACTGGTGGTTCTATTCCTGAACGCGGAGTCATAGAAGAACCCCTTGTCACCCACTATTGGTGAGAATAACTGACAGAAGTGCTGAAGATGACCCATGCAAGATAAACACTCCACTGGGTCTCTCGGGCAAAGTGGCCCAGTATGAACGACCTTTCCACACTGGTAGCATACCACCTGGCTACCTGAAGGTGCATCCCACCTACTTGTATCTCCACGTGTAGACTCCCGATAGTTCTTCCTACTATCAACTGGAGAATTAAACTTTGGATGTTGATCCTCCCTGGCCCACAGCTCCAGAATCCCTCAATTTGTGCTTCATGATCAGTGCCTGGTTGACTATAGAAGTGATGGAAGTCAATCTAAAGATGTTCACCTAATCCCTAATGTCTTTCCTAAGACCATCCTCAAACTTCCTTGCTAGGAATAAATCATCCCCCCTAAAAAGGGTGTAAAGAACTATAGCTCTATGAAGCGAGAAGAATACTCCATAACTGAAAGAGTACCCTGCTCCAAACTCATGAAATCTTGGGCTCGATTGGCCCTCAAGGTCTTCAGATAGAAGTAATCGTATAAGGTACACTAAAACTCATCCCAATCCATACCTTTCGGGTGTCCTACCTACGAAACCACATCCCACCATCTCTTGGTGAAATCCCGAAGTATATAAGTAGTGAGCTTCACCCTCCTCTCTGGAGGCATCTCCAGATGATAAAAGATAGAAAACATGGCTTCTAACCATGACTCTACATCCTAAGGTCCTCCTTTTCCTGTGAAGGTGGGAGGATATTGCTGCTAGAAAACCCATGTCAATTATACCATTGACAGGGCAGGATACGGTGCTCCCTAGAAGGTCTGCATGAACCTCATAAATCCCTCTCAGAACTATGTTTCAACACCTGTGTTCGGAATGATGGATGGTGCCAAGACTGGAACTATAGGATGATCTGCTGGTGGTCCCTGATCGGCCATGTTCAGAGTCTGATCACCACCCTGTAACTGGCGCACAACCGGAGGACATCTCGGTGGCATGATTTTGCAAGGTCAATCACACCCCTTAGATCAAGATTATCAAGGACTGAAACTTAGAAGTGCAATAAGGGAACAGGAAAAGGAAAGCATTCAAATTATCCAAAACATGGATACACGGTGTGTATATCCCGTACACGGTGTGTTCCTTCAAGCCTACACATGGGTGTGTATTTATGCCAACCCAGGTCATGTAACACCCCATACACACAACATGTTCTCCCAAGACACAGCGTGTACTTGATTCGTTTCCCCTACCCGAGTTCTTCTACATGACTAACCCACACAGTTCTCCTAAGACAGGACTACACGGCGTGTTTGTTCCAGACACGGCATGTATAGCTTAGGTTTCCACTGCCTGTGTTGTTAGTCACATAGGTGGACACACGGATGACTCTACATGGCGTGTTCCATATGCACATGGTGTGTACTTCTTGATTTTCCATCCTCCTGTGTCGTTAGTCACACGGCCGGATACATAGTTTCGACAACACGGTGTGTACATCTGGTACACGGCATGTCCCACCAAGGATTTTACAACCCCGTGTCTCTGCTCACACAGCCAGTGACACGGTTAGAGACTACACGGTGTGTACATATAGTACACAGTGTGTACTTAAGAAAAATAGTTCCTTCCTGAATAGAAGGACACATGGCATGTATTTATTATAACACGCTGTGTATTCTAGGTTTTTCTATATAGTAAGCCTCAGAAACTACTCTGGGACCCAAAAAACACTAAAAAACATTAAAGTGACAAATTATGATCCGTGAGATCACATACTCACCATGAATCAAAGCTTAAAATCTTATACATGTCATATATAAGGACTAAAAAGGCAATAATCTACCAAATTATGATCCATGAGGGCCCATAATACCTCAAGAACCAAAGTTTGGTGTTCATTTAAGCAAAACCGTATACAAAAAATACCCTATCAAACATCATCTATTCTATCAAGGCATCTATCACAATAGCATGCATATTTAGCACAACATCTATCACAACAACATGCAATCGATAATACGCCCTAAATGAAATGGAAAGGATGCATGACATCTGATTTCTAACAAGTGGCTATATGATGCATGAGATGGCATACCCTCATCTCATCAGGTTGCAACAAAAATAGAACCTCAATAATATCAAAAACAACAGCACAAAACATGTGAATCACCCAACGGTGAAATCAAATCAACTGTAATAATTGAAAAACTAGAAAAAAATGCAATAATGAGGTAAATTGGCTTTTCCCTATACACGGGTTAGCTACTCCTGGGCACATCTTATTACCAAGTACCTATTTCATCCTATCCCTGACTATAGGATCCAAACAGTAAGTTAAGAAAAAAAGAAACCATTGGTACCACTTTGTAATGTCCCAGTTCCGAAATCCTCCCATAGGTGCCCCGTGCCGAGTTGGTCACATGGCCTCAAGAACATTTCCCCGAACGCCAAAGGCTGCCAACTAGCAGCGAGGGCCTTGGGTGTGATAGTGGGTAAACTATGCCCCCATTGGTAGAGTAACGCAGCGGAAATAAACAGATAATAATTTCAGAAGCAATAATGATACCATACAATAGTAGACAGTGGAAAACTGAAAGAATTAAATAAATGGAACATATATATAAATGATGCATGATACATATGTTTAGGAAAGAAGCCAAACAAGTCACAATGCTGGAATACAGTACTAAACCAAAGTACAAATAAAACAAATAAACTTCAACAGCATTGCAAGCCTCAACTTGGTCCCATTCTCCCCAGCTCTACAGCAATCAAGTACCTGAAGTAGAAGGGATATTTACCTTATCTATAACTATAGTAATATAATTTGTTTGGGCCCAAAAGCATGACCCAAACAGGGTGTGAGACAAATCCCAGTAGGCAACCACCCAAAGATTTGTTCCTAACAGTCAATGAATGTATATGGCAGGCAATAATCAAAAAGAAGCAGTAAACAAGGAATTACTCCATAGTAAACTATCCTACAGTTTCAATTACATCATTTACATTTAATAATTTAGTCAACCAAACACAATTACAATTAACCCTCTGGGAATTTCTCACAGCATATCCCCTCTGGTTCAACCAACAAAAGGAAAATAACAAAGTCTCTCTGAGGAAGAACTCACCGTCAATTCCCCCTATAGTCTTTTAACAGTAACTATAGACACTCTGAGGAAGTATTCAATGTCAATTCCTCCCGTAGTCTCGTAACGTATCTATAGACACTCTAAGGGAGCACTCACCATCAATACCCATATGGTCTTGCAGCGTGATAATTATAACAGGCACTCTGGGAAAGCCCTCAACATCAATTTCCCCTATAGTCTAACTACACCAAGTTCCCACAACCCCGTGTAAAGCATTCATAGACAAAAAATAAATATAATCCAAGGTAAAACTCAAGTACTACTTGGAAAATTAGCTACAAGTCATGTCACAACATAACAGATAACTAATCACTTCATCCTAACAACACTAGGAATGTAAAATAATAGCCTAATAGGCAAGGCTAGACCAAACGGCCAAAATCAAAAAATCATGGGAAAACACATCCATATCAAGGTAAATAACCTAATTTTCAATCATAAATCCTCTACTTAATCACACAAGGCATAGTAGAAAAAATCAGGGATAAAAACCTTAAACACGCAATACCCCGAATGAGGGTATTGGGCACTTTTTTACATATAACTCAAAAACTAAATACAGAAAGGCACAACCCACCTACCTCAGTGTTGTAAGAATGATATACGTGAACCTCAGGCCTTGAATCACCCTATAATGACATATATCTACAAAAATATCAAAAACGTTTAACCAAAGATAACTCATGGAAGAAGAGGAATCAAGAAATGAGGCTCTAGAAAAAGGAAGAGCTTACTGTAGTGACTCCAATGCAATAAATGGCGGTTGATTCAGAGAACGGATTAAGAGTTGGAGGATCGGAGGAGATTCGTGGCCTATATTCTCTCCTAGATGAGATAGGTTGAGAAAGAGAAGGTTCTATTGATTAGACGTGACCCCGATCCATTTAATGAAAAAAATAAAGTACATGGCGTGTTCTTTAAAAGTACACAATGTGTACTTGCCTTATCCGGCCTCCACTTTAGGCAGTCTCTAGGTCACCCCACATGGCCATGTGTTTGTTCATTAAACACCCAATACACGGCTACCTGTGGAAACTGAGTACACATCATGTACTTATAAGTACATGGCGTATACTCCTGAAATTTCCAAAAACTCCTCTTTTTCTCTAAAACACCAGAAAATAAGATTCATACCTAAAAATAAGATCCTAGTTCTTAAAAAGGATATGAAACTTAACACATATACTAATAAATATGATAAATTTAAAATGAATCCTGATGAACCTATCTCTAACATATATCTCAAGTTTAATGAAATTGTAAATATTATGATCTCTCTAGGAAAGGAAGTTACATCTAAGGAACAAATCATGAGAATACTCAGATGTATACCAGACATATGGAGGGGAACTTTGGTGTCAAATGGAGAATTTTGTGATATCAGTAAGATGATAATAAATGAGTTGATAGGAAATCTAATGATGTATGAGGAAGAATTATAGGTTAATAAATAATAAGAGGATGAACTAAAGATAAATTCAGTGGCTTTCAAAACCACTACTTCCAAAAAAATAAAAGGGAAGTATACAAACTCATTATAATAGTACAAGTAATTAAGATTCACCATCAGACAGTGATGAGGAAATTAATCAATTATCCATAAGGTTTAAAAAGTTTTATAGAAAGAAGAAGTTTTTTAGGAATCCCAGCTACAAAGGAAAATATGACAATAAGGGCAACTAGAACAAGGACTGGAAGAAAAATGACAATTCAAATGAGATAGTTTGCTATGAATGTAAGAGAATATGACATATAAATGCTAACTACCCTAATTTAAGATATAAGAAGAAATATGGGGATAAATATAGGAAGTAAAATAAGTAAATGAAGGCCACATGGAGTGCTTCAGAGGATATCTCAAGTGAGTAAGAGTCATCACATGATAAAGAGGCTAATAAATCCAATATGTGTTTTATGACAAACAAATCTTAGGTAACACTAGAATCTCCTCCGCATAATTCTTACTATTCTAGAGTGAATCTAATTCTGAGAATATGTCTAATGAAGAATTTTTTGAATACTACAACATGCTTGAAGATACATGAAATGAGTTAAAAGATAAATATAAGGTTTTAAAGAAACAACATGCCCTTTCCTCTACTGTTAAATATAAACTTAGTGTAGAAAAAGAAAAGAATGCTCAATTTCTTAAAGAGAAAAATGAACTTAAACTATCTAAAGAAATATTGAAAAATGACTTAGAAAAGTTTGTTGATGGAAAGAATGCTCTTACACAAATTCTTAGTAAACAAGTTGCACCAAAATACACTACTAGTATAGGATACCAACCAAGGAAAAGTAATCTAGTCAAAAACAATTTTGTGTCAAAATCCAAAGAATATTTTTTCATGCCCAGAATTGAAAAATCTATTGTAAGTTCAAGAAGTGGACAGTCATTTACTGTCTCTAGTTTTTCTAGACCAAATAGATTTTATTTTTTCAATACTTTACAAACTATTTATATGAAACCTATGAAACAAATGTGGGTTCCCAAATCATTAATTACTAATATTACTGGACCCAAGCAAGTTTGGGTGCCAAAATCTTTTCTTGTTTGAATTGTTTTTGAAGTTAAGTTGTTTGAAGAGTTCTTGTAGAATTCTATGGTACTTGGATAGTGTATGTTTAAGACACGTGATAGTATGTTATTCATGCTTCAAGAATCTGATAAATATTGATGGTGAGCATGTCGCCTTTGGTGACAATGAAAAGGGAAAAATAATTGGCCTCGGCCAAATCGGTAACACTAATTCAATTTTAATTTCAAAAGTTATTTTTTTAATGGATTAAAATATAATCTGATTAGAATATCTCAGTTATGTGATGATGGTTTCAATGTTAAATTTAAAAATGATGCATGTAATGTGTTTAATTCTAAAAATAAATTAGTATTTACTACTTTTAGGAATGAAAATGTTTATGTTGTTAATTTAGGTTCCTTAATTTCTTAAAATGTTTCTTGTTTGAGTGATTTTCACACATAATCTTAGCTATGGAATATTAGATTAGGAAATTGTAATATTCACTCACTTAGAAAGCTTACTAGGAAATGGTTAGTCAAGGATCTACCCAAACTAGAATTTCTAAATAATAAAGTCTACAATCCTTGTCAAAAAGGAAAACAACACAAAATATATTTCAAACCAAAGAAAGAAGTTTCAACTTCTCAAAATCTTTAGTTGGTTCACATAGATGTTTTTGGAACTTCTATAATTAAAAAACTTAATGGGAAGCACTATGTTTATGTTCTAGTATATGACTACTCTAGATATACTTGGACATTATTTCTTGCTCACAAAAGTGAAGATTGTTCTCATTTCACTAAGTATTCTAGAACGGTGGAAAATCTATGTGGTCTTATAATTAAATCCTTATGGAGTGACCATGGCCATGAGTTTAAAAATCAATAGTTTGAATCTTTTTTCTCACAAAATAGATATATTCAGGACTTTTCTACTCCTAGGACACCCCAGCAGAATGGAGTTGTAGAAAGAAGAAATAGAAAATTATAAGAAATAGCTCAGACTATGCTTAATGAATATGATTTACCAATTTACTATTGCATTGAAGATTACAATACAACTTGTTATATAATTAATAGAGTCTTTATTAGACCTATCCTTAATAAAACCCATTATGAGTTTTAGAAAAATAGGAAATCTAAAGTTAATAACTTTAAAGTTTTTGGTTGCAAAGTATATATTATTAATACTAAGGATGATCTTGATAAATTTGCATCCAAAAGTGATGAAGGAATATTTCTAGGCTATTCAATCTCTAGTAAATCCTATAGAGTCTTTAATAAAATAATCAAGTGTGTGGAAGAATCTATACATGTAAAATTTGATGAAACAGATCCACATGAACCCAAGAACTCCCTAGGAAATATTGAGGATGATCTGTCCAATTTGAACATAACTACAAAATCTTTTGATCCTGCTGTTAAGAAACCTATTAAATCATCCAGTTCTGTAAATTCTCTAGACTCTAGTCATGATGAACCTGAACCTGCTGAAGAAGATGAAATTACCATCCCTTCTTTTTCTAGACCTATAAAAACTCTTAAGAACCATACCTTATATGTTGTAGTTAGAGACTTAGACAAAGGAACTAAAACTAGAGGTTCTCTTAGAAACTAGGTTGAACATTAAGAATTTTTGTCATAGCTTGAACCTAATAACATCAATGATGCAATCAATGATTAATTTTATGTAATTTCTATGAAAGAATAACTGAATCTATTTGAAAGAAATAAAGTTTGGAAACTGGTGGATAGGCATAAAGACACCTTGACTATAGGCACTAAGTGGGTGTTTAGAAATAAATCTAGATTGGTTGCACAAGGATATATTCCAGAATAAGGCATTGAATATAAAGAAAATTTTTCACTAGTTTCTAGACTTGAAGTCATTAGAATCCTGCTAGCATATACAACACATCTAAATTCCAAGCTATATCAAATGGATGTCAAGAGTGCATTCCTAAATGGGTATATAGTTGAGGATGTTTTTGTTGAACAACCCCATGGTTTTACAAACCCTCATTTTCCAAATCATGTTTTTAAATTAATAAAGGCTTTATATGGTTTAAAACAAGCTCCAAGAGCTTGGTATAATATACTAAGTACTATTCTTATTTTTAAAAGTTTTACAAAAGGTATAGTTGATCCTACTATTTTTATAAAAAAATTATAAAGATGTTTTGGTAGTTCAAATCTATGTTGATGATATTATTTTTGAATCTTCAAAAAAATCTTTATGTGTTGATTTTTCAAAAATTATGCAAAGTGAATTTAAAATGAGTTTAATGGGGGGACTCAAATTCTTTCTTGGATTTAAAATCTTTAAAAATAAAGAAGGTATTATTTAAAATCAAAGTAAATATAAAAAAGATATTTTAAAAAGGTTTGGATTTAATGGTACATAAAGTATTGGTACTCTAATGAGTACCACCTGTAAGTTGGATCTTGATGAAAATGGTAAATATGTTGATCAAACCACTTACAGAGGTATGATTGGAAGTATTCTCTACTTGATTACTAGTTGACCTGATGTTATGTTTAGTGTGTGTATGTGTGCTCATTTTCAATCAAATCCTAAAGAGTCTCATCTTCTTTCTGTTAAAAAAATTGTCAAATTCCTCAAACATACTACCAACTTAGGATTGTTTTATCCTAGAGGAAAATCATTTGAATTAGTTAGTTATTCTGATACTAATTTTGGTGGTTGTAATTTAGATAGAAAAAGCACCTGTGGAACATGTCACTTTTTGGGAAAGTCACTAGTATCACGGTGTAGTAAAAATCAAAATTTTGTTTCATTATCTACTACTGAAGCTGAATACATAGTTGCTGGTAGTTGTTGTGCTCAAATTTTGTATATGAAAAACACTTTTCTAGATTATGGATATCAATTTAGACATGCTCCTATAAACTATGATAACACAAGTGCTATTAACATCTCTAATAATCTAGTTTCTTATTCAAGAACAAAACATATTGATGTAAGACATCACTTCTTGATAGATCATTATCAAAAAGGTGATATTACTTTGGAATTCATTGGAACAAAACATCAACTTGCTGATATTTCTACTAATCCATTAAGTTATGAAAGAATAATCTACATCATACATTAATTGTGAATGATCAAAATTGAGTGACCGTTTACTGTCTCGCCATTTACTATCTCACAGTTTACTATCTCACCATTTTTTGTCTCAATAATCTCTCACTGATCAGAGTCACACCGTTGTGATGTCAGCGTGACTGCACATTCTGATCTCACTGTTATGACTCAACTTTCTATATTTATTAATCTTTTCCCGCATCCTTTTTTTAATTATGTTATTTCACTTTTATATTATTATTATTTTAATTTTCAACTTTTGAAATCCCTAAATGATAAAAACTCATCACCCCACTTCTCTCCTCACTCATGCTCTCTACTCCCAAAAATCTAACCCTTCTCTCTCAAACATTGATCTCCTTCAAACCCTCTCTACATGTTAGAAATTCCAAGGATGAAGTATCCTTCTTCCTTGACTCCAGAGAAACATCGGTCGTCAAATAAAGCAAAAAATTCCCTCATCAAAATGCCTAAGAAACCTCTAAATCTTGGTCTCACAGATCATGTAGTCATGCCTGAAAAGGAAGTGTGTGTGAAGTGGCTTCTCTCGAGTAAGTTGCTTGTTCTCAAAGTTTTGTAAAAATAGGGATGGTTAGAATGGTTTACAAATTTAAAGAGACCCATATATTTGAAGCTTTTTTTTTAGTTCTATCAGTATGTCCATTTTGTGTTCAATTCTAAGGATAACTTTGTGGTTAGAAGTTGGGTAAATGGAAAAAGGTGTTCTTTTTCTTCAAGGTTGTGGGATGAATGTTTAATAGTGCCTCATGAAGGTATATTTGAGGACTATCAAAGAGTCCCTCCACCTCAAAGTGACATATTTATCCTAGAAGAGGCTTTGGGTGACTTGACTAGAGATGGAAAAAGGATAGGGCCTATAGTTGCTGAATTAGATGGAAAGACTAGATTGTTATTCAAATTTATTTAACACATGATATGTCCAAGGAAAGGTGACTTTTCTACTCTGAAATATCAAGATATATTCTTGTTTTATCTCTTGAAGAATATTCATAAGATAAATCTATGCAAGTACCTTGTCCTTCACATGTGTGATATAATCAAGACAACTTCAAATCCAATCTCTTTATTCTTTTCAAGATTCATTTATGTTATGATTTAAGACAAGGGTTTAGTAGGGAATTATGAATAAGTTTTTAAGGGTTATGAGTTTTGTCTATTTAAGATATATGTAGGTGAATGAAAATTATTCATAATCCATGGAATAGGTTATGGGTTGAAGACAATGAAAGGTTATATGAGGATTTCAATCTTGTTGAGCACCCTTAAATACCTAAGGATATCATTGATTCTGGTTTCGAACCAAATGAGTTTTTGGAATATTCAAATGAAGGAATGGAAGTTGATGTTCCTAGAGATGAATCTGAAGTTTTTTTTGAAAGCAGTGATCCAGATATTTCCAAAAGGACTGAAGAGCCTCCTTATGCATCTCTTGAACCATCTCAGGTTGTTCCCTCTAGAGATTATCTTCTCTCTAAATGTGGTGAAGGTGAAAGTGAAGAAAATACAGCCAAGGATAAAGATTCTAATAATGGTGAAGCATTTGTGGAAGCATATATTGCTAATTAACAATAGACAAAAGAATAATCTATAGAAATAGAATTCATTTTACCTGCTAAAGTAAGGATAGAACAATATTTTCAGTTACAAAGAATTATGGTTGAGTCTATTAGAACAAAATATGTGGAAATAGTTCACGCAATTGAGTCTCTTATCCCTTGAGGGGTAGCATTGGTTGAGGGGGATCAAAACCTCAGTTTGGAATGGATTGAAGTACAGAATCCTATGGATTCAAGTTCAGTGGATTCTTGGTACAGGTTTCTCAGATACTTTGATATTGATGATTATCGGAAGTCCTTAGTGAAATAAATGGACCTATCAACTGAGTTTCAAATCAAACCATTCATAGCTAAATAAGTGATATGTGCTAAGGAGATAGAACCTGTCACTATTCCTAAACCTGCTCAAGAAACCCCCAGTTATGTAAACCATGATGATCTGAAAGTTTTTGGAGAAAATCTCATGTCTAGATTTTGATAGCTTATGAAGTCATAACCTTCTCCTATGACTAACCTCAATGAAAGAGATGCTGGAATGATTTTGGAAAAGTTGATATGGAAAACTCAACCCAAACACTAGTGCATAAAACGTTTTTTATGTCGGTTATTTTTCATTTTTTACATCGGTTTTTAGCTGACGTTAATACGGGCAACGTTATAAATAACGTTTTTTACGTTAGTTATTTAAAAACCGATGTAAATAACATAACATCGCGGTGTTTATCACGTCGGTTAATTAATAACCGACATGAAAAAACTAGGGGGTGGGGTTTATAACGTCGGTTATTATATAACCGCCATGATAAACCGGGGGGTTTATCACGTCGGTTAATAAATAACCGACGTGATAAAAGGCCGTGGAAATGGTTTATCACATCGGTTATTTGATAACCGACATGATAAACCATTTCCCAGGACTTTTATCACGTTTGTTATTTATTAAACGACATGATAAACCATTTCCCATGTTTTTTATCACGTCGGTTATTAAATAACCGATGTGATAAACCATGCCACAGGTGTTTATCACGTCTGTTATTAAAAAAACCAACGTGATAAACCCTTCCTGATTTCTTTATCACGTCGGTAATAAAATAACCGATGTGGAAGCCAAAAAAAAATTAAAAAAAATTGAATGCAGTCCTCTGCTCTCCCCCAGAATCAACCAGAAACCAAATCAAGAATTCGTACCACAAAAACAGAAGGAGATCAAAACAAGAACTAAAGCAAATTTAATCATTTACATTGATAACATATAAAACTTACCCCACTTGACAGCCTCCACCCTCATGTATACCCCCTAGACTGCCCTCCCCCACCCCATTGGAGCCCCCACTACACCCCTGGACTCCCCCTGACCCCTTGGACAGCCCCAAATACCCCTCGACAGCCCCCCACCCTCCTGAACAGCACCCCCTCACCCAACTTGATAGCCCCCACCCCATTGGATCCCCTACCACACCCCTGGACTGCCCCCCAACCCCCTGGACAGCCCCAAACACCCCTCGACAACCCCCCCCCCCACCCTCCTGAACAGCACCCCCTCACCCCACTTGACAGCCCCCACCACACCCCTAGACTGCCCCCCGACCCCCTGGATAGCTCTAAACACCCCGGGACAACCCCCCCACCCCCATGTATACCCCCCCACACCCTGGACAGCCCTCCCCCACCCCATTGAAGCCCTCACCACACCCTTGGACAGCCCCAAAAACCCCTGGACAACCCCCCCCCCCCCCCCCCACCCTCATGTATACCCCCCCACCCCCTGGACAGCCCTCCCACACCCCTGGACAGCCCTCCCACCCCCCTGGACTGCCCCCCACCCCACCGGACAGCCCTCCCAGACCCCTGGACACCCCCCAACCCCACTGAACACCCCCCCACACCCTTGGAAGCCCTCCCCCCCAGACCAGAATCCATACCAGAAAAACCATCATAAGTAGACCAAAACAAGAAGTAGAGAAAAATTAAACATTCACATATATAACATTCAAAACTTACACTATCAACTTCAAAAAAAACTAAATCCAACCTAAATGACTACCAAATACACAATTACAACGACTATATTCAAAATTACATTTTACATTACAAACAACTAAAATTCAATCAAACCTGTTAAATAATTTGACCACTCCACTTGTAAGTGTTTGATGTCTTCAGCGGTATAGGGTTGAGGGTCATCAAAAAGATACAAATGAAAAGGATAGTAGTTAACATGTATAATGAATAAATCAAATTGAAATATTATGGCAAAGTTTAAGAGGAAATCTTACCAGGTCAAAATTCACAACTGTCCCAGTTGTTATTATTTCATACATAAATCTTAACATATAATATCTGCATTCGATGACGCCTTGTTGTTCATGAAAATTCTGTTTGAATGAGTGTAAATTAAATATATTATTTTTATGTAATAAATCAAAAATTACACATTATAAATGGATATTTACCTTCACATTTACATATTTGATCTTTGCACTCCTTTTCTTTGTGTTTTTTCGAAAGTAGGCCCATGCCCTGTTAGAAAATAATACGAATGGGGTAAATTTAAAATTCATTATAATAGATAAAACTATTGAGAAATTGAAACTTACTTTTCCAATATATTCTTAAAACTTTCCCGCACATCATCATGGACAGAGCATATCCAATAAAGTGCTTTCTCCCTTGGGCAAAAAACCCCTAACATCTAATGATCACTGATAAAAGGAGATTTAACGTTAGTGGTTTTTTATGTTAAAATATAATTAACTCTTTGAGAGAGATGTGTTTCATACCTCTCACAAAAAGGCATCATCCAACATTGTGTGACTATATTCTTTTCAAGTCTTTCAGCAATATAAACCATTCTTTGTTCCTCATCCAATACACATGCTTCAGGGGAAATCAATTGCGGGTCCATGAATCCATATACATCTATCAGCTCATTCCTCTCACAAATTTTATAAAGATACCTAATACAAAACATACATAAGTATACATTTTTAATAAATATAACGTAGGGAAAGGTTTTAAGACTTACATGGAAAAAATTTGCACCACGTTGATGCACAACTTATCTCTAGTAATAAGCTCCATGATATCAGTTTTCATAATCCCCACACTTATTTCACGTCCACAAACATGAGCTTCTATTGGAAACTCATAGTGAGCCATCAACAAATTTGAATATCTTGACAATCTTTCAAGACTACTAGAATTTGTATTTGATGTCATAGTCATTTGTCTTTGTTGTTGTCTATACAATATTTCTTTACCTTTGAAGTATTCCTATAAAAATAAATTGAAAAATATATTATTTTTCAAATGATAAAACAACTTTAATAAAAAAATAAAATAAAAGATATAACATTCATACCTCTATGGTAATGAGTCGAAGAAGTCTGGATGGCCAAATTAAAAAATGGCCGATATTATGTCCAACTATTGCCACCTCATCTGTAGGTAATGATACCTGAGCTGATCTATCTATAATATCCTGTACAGTGACCCTCTTATGTTGAGAATCATCAACATACAACTCGCAATAAGTAGGAAGCTGTGGCGGAGGAGTAGGATAAAAAATGGGGTCTGCAGGCTGAGGTGGGGGAGTGGGAGCTACTGGCGGTGGTGGAGGATAAATAATGGGGTCTGCAGGGGGAGGTGGAGGAGTGGGAGCTACAATCTGAAATTGTCTTTGCATGTCTTAAAACATAGACTGCACCGATGCTCTAATCTTTTCCTCCATCGTCGCATTAATATTATGAACTTCAGCCTCCAAGGATTCTATTTTTTTTTATAAACCCCCTCAACGTTAGAATTTGAAGAATGTGGCAACACTTTTCTTACCGATACACCTGCCAGATATCCTCTTACATGACCAGGATGTTCAGGCCTTCTTAATATTACAGATAAAATATCTTCCCCCCCAGTAGCTGTAAATGTCCCCTGTGAACTCTGCTCCTCAAGAGAGTCATGTATTAATTAATTGAACATTTCTATAATGATTGAAATTATATGAAGAAAATAGTTAACTTAAATAAATAAAATAGATATCTTACAATCCTCTCAACTACGATTCTCGATTCTTCTGAAAGATATTTCCCTTTTTTCCCTTCTGAGTTCTCTTCCATTTTTCATGTCTAGATGGAGGGGATGGAGGGGCCACCTCTCCAGAGCTTGAAGACTCGGCTCTTAGTTGTTGAAATTTTTCCGCCATCATTTGTTCTTCCAAAAATACATACCCTCCCTGAGATAAACTATGAGGGTATACATTTTTAGATTGGATCTCCTAATAATCTTTCCTTGTTTGCTGTAAATTAAGAATAAGAAATCATTAACAAAACATTAATAAGATCATTTATATAAGAAAGCTTATAAAAGTTTACATTGCCCTTACCAAAAATGACTCTTTTCTTCTACTTTCAAAAAACTGTCTCCATGTGTCTTCATCTATAAAAGGATATATATGACATGGATTGTCATGACTCCTATGACCATAAATGAAATCAGATGAGAGGGTTGATTTGAAATCCCTCCATCTCTTGGCAACCAACGATAATCATTTCTTCCTGACTCCTCTAGTGTCAGGAATATCAAATGTCATCTGATAAAGAAGAGGTTAAACATATTATATATACTATAAAAATTAAAATAATAGTAAAATAATAACAAAAGATCTTACCAAAATCGTCTCCCACAACTGAGAGATTATCGCTTTATCCAAACTTCTCCAGTCATCATACAGAATGCTTACTTTGCTCTTAGCCTGAGTTGTTACAAAACTCTTAAAATCTTTTGTATTCGGACCTCTAGTAATATCATCATCATCAAAATCAACGACTATCCTCTGAACCTGTGTACGGGAAAGTGATAATTTTGGTAAACGTGTGCACCCATGTTTACCAACCTTTGAACTCTTTGTCATAATAGGAGCATGTGAATGTTCATCCCCAGAGGTATGACCAATATTCTCATCTCCAGAATCATGTGGCAATTGATCAACTGAATGATTTTTCATTATCCTTCAAATCAAAAAAACAAACATTAGTTCACAAATATACAAATTCAAATATTTTAATACTACTGTAATCAGAAAATAGAAAAGTGTACTAAGTTACGTAATAGTAAACATTGTTAATATGGTAAGCATGTTAAACAATGGTAAAGATGGTCAAGATGGTCAAGATGGTCAAGATGGTAAACATGGTAAACCTGGTAAGCATGGTAAAGTAATTGTCACTGAACAATAATATTAGATATATAATTCATGTAATGGTAAACATGATAAAGTAAACTAAACAAACTTAAAACAAACAAAAACTTATACTTATTTTGTTTTAAAACATGTTTTAATAAATAAAAAACTTACAATATCTAACATTTATGAAAAAAATAAATGTAAACAAGAAATAAACATATGTTACCTATAATTTTAGGAATGTACAAATGGATTGTTTTCCCAAATTCCTTCTTCGTGATCATTCCTTATGGCACAAACCATGTCTTCAACATGCTCATCATTATGTTCTATTAATCTTTCCATGGAATTAGGGATCTCACATAAATCAGCATCTTCATCAAGTTCATCCTCACCAACATATTGTTTTTTCCCTTGTAAAACAACAGCCCACTACATATCTGATTGATCTACTACATAGAAAATTTGTTTTTCATGTGTTTCCATTATAAAAGAATCAGTTGTGTCTTCCAATCTATTCAGATTAACAAGTGTCATTCTAAATTCATCATGTCTGACACTGTTGTTACCGATAAACCATTTACATTTAAAAACAGGAACTTTAATTTTAAAGTAATCAACCTCCCATATGTCTTCAATCACTCCATAATATGAACTTGATGCAGAAATTGTGTTTTTGTCCTTAGCACTCAAAAAATTCATTGCTTCTGCAAACACCAATACACCACTATTCTGAACTGTACTTCTGTTGTCCTGAGCTTTCATATGAAATGTATAGCCATTAATGTCATAACTGGACCATGTTATCACATTTAATCATGGACCACCCATTATCCATTTTAATGTCTCTGATACATCTGATCTACCAAGAAAAGTCTTTTTAATCCATGACAAAAAGTTTTTTTGTGCTCATTCAAAATCCATATTTCTTTCTTCTTTGGATGACATTGTTTCAACTCATTAATATGAAATGTGATATACGGTTGAGCATCAGCTATGTTATTCAAGATGTATGATTCTAACTTCTTCATATGTTCAGCTGACAATGATTTGACTTTCAAGCCACGAATCCCCTTTCCCTCGTTATTAACTCGTTCATGGTGAGATGGAGGCAAACCTATGTGTTGCGCCACAGCCAAGTAGCTCGTACAAAACTCTGCTACCTCCTCAGAAATATACTTTTCAATAATGGAGGCTTCAGGTCGATATGTATTTTTAAAATACCCCTTTAATATTTTCATATACCTTTCAAAAGGATACATCCGACGAAGATATACAGGTCCACAAAGCTTTATTTCTTGAACCAGATGAATCATTAAATACACCATTATATCAAAAAAAGTTGGAGGAAAATACATTTCCAATTAACAAAGTATAAAAATTGCATCCTTTTCCAAAATGTTCAAAGCATTCACATCAATCGCCTTGTTACAAATTGAATTGAAAAAATAACACAACTTCATTATAGTCTTTCTGACATGAATGGGAAATATTCCACGCAATGCAACTGGTAGAATTTGTTGCATCATGACGTTACAATCATGTGATTTCATACCTATCAACTTCAAGTCCTTCAATGAGACAAAAAAATTTACATTTGAAGAATAACCTTGAGGCACTTTGATATCATGAAGACACTGACAAAAGCTAATTTTTCCCTCTTCGATAATGTATGACAATCCAGGGGAAGAAATGTTCATCTTCCTTTAGGAGTGGGAGCTAACTCCAAACATATTCCCATTGATAGTAAGTCTAATCTTGCATTCAACCCATATTTTGTCTTTACTTTAATATCTAACAATGTTCCAATCAAACAATCACATATATTCTTCTCCACGTGCATGACATCAATATTATGTTTAATTCATGATACCTCCAATATGGTAGCTCAAAAAATATTGATCTTTTCTTCCAAATGTGTCTATCATTACCAGATTTTTGTGTCTTTCCCAATGTCACATCAAGTATTTTCACCCTCTCAAAATACATATCAGGGGATAAAGGTTTTGGAGAAATATCAAATTCTTGTGATCCATTGAATGCCTTTTTTAGTCTTCTATAAGGGTGATCCATAGGCAAAAACTTTCGATGACCCATGTACACTGTTTTCCTCCCATGATGCAATTGACAATATGACACCTATTGTTCGCAAATTGGACATGCTTTATGCCCTTTAACACTATATCCAGACAAATTTTCATACGCTGGGAAGTCATTTATAGTGAACAGAAGCACTGCATGTAGTTGAAAATATTCCATTTTATAAGAATCATACACCCTAATACCATCAGTCCATAATAGTTTCAAATCATCAATCAACGGTGACAAGTAAACATCAATATCATTTTCGGGTTGCTTTGGACCAGAGATCATTATACTCAACATGAAATATTTGTGCTTCATACAAACTTTAGGAGAGAGGTTGTAAATTACCAATAAAACAGGCCATGAACTATGTGTGCTACTGAGGGTTCGGTATGGATTCATTCCATCTGTGCACAACCCTAGTCTAAGATTTCTAATTTCATTTCCAAATGTAGAATACTGCGCATCAATTTTCTTCCATTGTGGACAATCAGTTGGATGACGTATTTTTCCATCACATACCCGCTCATTAGCATTCCATCTTAACCTTTTTGCATCATGTGAATTAGAAAATAAACGTTTGAAACGATGAATTATAGGAAGATACCAAAATACCTTTGAAGGGAGCTTTGTAATCTCTACACCAGCCTATGATTTTTCTTTCACCTTATACCGTGATGTCCCACATTTAGGACACTCTGACAGAAATTCATATTCCTTCCTATATATAATGCAGTCATTTGGACAGGCATGTATTTTCTTGTATCCCAATCCCATCGGGCATAATATTTTCTTGGCCTTGTAATGTAAATCTGGAAGATTGTTATCTTTTGGAAGAATGTCTTTCATCAATTGTAGCAGCTTTGTAAAACTTTTGTCACTCCATCCATGTTTCGACTTCAAGTTAATCAATCTTAAAACTGCTGACAAAACTGTAAAATTTGTATAACCAGGATATAATGGTTTTTCAGCATCACCATATAGACGCGCAACTGTCGGTTCTATCTTAATTTGTTCTGCTACAATATCGTGAATCATTTCTTCAATTCCATCAGAGTTATCATCTTGCGAATCATCATCATCAGTGACATTCCGTCCAGTTTCACCATGCCAAATCCAAGGGTTGTAACTCGGATTAAAACCATGAAAAATCAGATGATCTTTTATCTCTATACTTTTTAACTTCTTCATATTCAAACATTTCAGGCATGGACATAAAAAAATGTCACTACTTGGAACATTTCGTTTAGCAAATTCCAAAAAGGAATCAACACATTCCTCATATTCATTGCTCATTCTATGTGTTGTAATCCAACTTCGACTCATTATTACCTATAAAAAATATCAAAAATATATATTTTTAAGATAAGACAAATATATTTTTATATGAAAAAAATCATAATTTGAATGTAAAACAATTTTGAAATATAAAACAAATCTATGGGTATTTAAAAAAATATGCTTGAATATTATTTTTAACACAAAATATAGTTAGATATAACAGTTTTAAATTTCATTGAATCAAAGAAAACCATGGCGCCTACATGGTTGATAGAAAATTGGAGAAAATGGAGTAAACCTGAGAATCACCCCCCACCCCCCGGACAACCCCCAAAACCCTCTAGACAGACCCCCACCCCCTTGGACAGCCCCCCACACCCACCCACCCCCTTGGACCCCCCTGGACACCCCCCAACCCTCTGGGCAGCCCCCCCCCCCACCCCCTACCCCCTTGGACACCCCCCTAGACACCCCCCAACCCTCTGGACAGTCACCCCACCCCCCCGGACAACCCCTAAAACCCTCTGGACAGGCCCCCACCCCCATGGATAGACACCCACACCCACTCACCCCCTTGGACACCCCCCTGGACACCCCCCAACCCTCTGGACAGCCCCCCACCCCCTGGATAGCCCCCCACCCCTCTAGACAGCACCCCCCACCCCTCCTGGACACCACCCCTACCCCCTTGGACACCCCCCTGGACACCCCCCAACCCTCTGGACAGCCCCCCCCCCCACCCCCCCCCACCCCCCCGGACAACCCCCAAAACCCTCTGGACAGGCCCCCACCCCCGTGGACAGCCACCCACACCCACCCACCCCCTTGGACACCCCCCCCCCCCGGACACCCCCCAATCCTCTGGACAGCGCCCCCCCCCCCCCCCCCCACCCCTGGACAGCCCCCCACCCCTCTAGACAGCGCCCCCCACCCCTCCTGGACACCACCCCCCACCCCCTACCCCCTTGGACACCCCACTGGACACCCCCCAACCCTTTGGACATCCCCCCTCCCCACCCCCTGGACAGCACCCCACCCCTCCAGACAGCACCCCCCACCCCTCCTGGACACCACCCCCGACCCCCTTGGACACCCCCCTGGACACCCCCCAACCCTCTGGACAGCCCCCCACCCCCCCCCCCCCCCGGACAACCCCCAAAACCCTCTGGACATGCTCCACCCCCTTGGACAGCCCCCCACACCCACCCAACCCTTTGGACACCCCCCTGGACATCCCCCAACCCTCTGGACAGCCCCCCACCCCCCCGGACAACCCCACAAACAATGGTTTACATATAAAAACTAGGCATGGTGAACAACTAAAAACACATGCATTTAATATATACTTCAGCATGAAATAGATGGAATTAAATATTATTAGATATGGCTACTTAAATGATCGTATGATAATTAAAAATAACCAATGATATTCAACTAGTCAAATGATCACAAGTTTTCTCAATAACTAATATCATAATGAGGTAATGGATAATTCTAGAAATCTTAAACATATTTTCAAGGCTTTGGCCAAGGCCTCAAAAAATAATAGGGTAAGCCCTCAGCAGAACCCATTTTTATTTGGAATCATGAGACATAGCGATGCATCGAAGGGACATAGAGGTCAACAACCATTACATTATATGTCTAATAGATTCTCATATAAAAGAGGATAAACATAAGCAGCAACAACACATGAAATATCATTTCTGAATTCATACATTTAATCAATAACCATTCTATGCGGTAATATAGGTGAATGAGATCATTAGTTGTCAATGACAACAAAAATTACCATCAATGTCGGGCATTCGTGAAACAAAAACAAACTAAATAGAAGTAGTTGAGGCTTACGTGAATATTGTGAGTCGATATAATAGATCTGGGGATGATAAATAAGATGATGATGGAAAAAAGAGGTAAGAGGATTCGAAATGGAATAATCTTACCTAGTTTAAACACAAAAATTGAAAAACATAAATATAGACTATCCAGGGAAAAAACGAACGAAATAAATTCGTGGAAGGCTTACTTGAGTGTTGCGAGTTGAGATGATAGATCTGAGGAGAGTAAAGATGATAAACGATGAAGGAAAAATGAGTTTAACGCAGTGAGATCGATGAGCCGATTAGGGTTTACCACGCGAGAGAGACGAGTCTTCGGACTATCGATTGAAAAATTGTAAATGAAAATCCACGGGGATTGTTAATTTTTTAAATGTTTTATAACATCGTTTATTTAATAACCGACATTATAAACTGTTTTTTTACATTTATAACGTTGGTTATTATAATAACCTACATTATAAATGTATTAGATACGGCTTTTTTTACGTCGGTTATTTTATAACCGACGTAAAAAAATCCGCGTGTTGGTTTTTTATGTCGGTTATAGAATAACCAACGTAAAAAATACATCATAAATCACAGTTTTTTACGTCGATTATTGTATAACCGACGTAAAAAACTTTTGCGGGTTGTTTTGTTACGTCGGTTATCAAATAACCGACGTCAAAAAGGCCTCAAAAGCTGCGTTTATTACGTCAGTTATAAAATAACTGACGTAAAAAAACTCGTAGATATCTCGTTTTTTACGTCGGTTATCAAATAACCGACGTAAAAAACCTCACACTTTGGTTTTTTATGTCAGTTAATTTATAACCGACGTAAAAATGAACGCGTGCGATTTGTAACGTCGATTATTAAAATAACCGACGTTAAAAATATACTCGCCGCATTTTTTACATCGGTTATAAAATAACCAACGTAAAAAACCACGTTTCACAGATTATCACATCGATTATATATAACCGATGTAAAAAATGGTGATGTAAAAAACATTTTCTGCTCTAGTGAAAATGTGTCATGAGATTCAAGAAGCAAGGATTGGAAATAAAATGCTAAGTGATGAAGTAAAATCCTTAAAATATTTGGTTAAGAAGATGAGGAAGGATTTACAAGCTGCTCCTACTCCAGATCTAGTTTCTAGTCTCAGTGAGGCTGATGTTATCAATCTCTTAGACAAGGTTTTATCTCAGATTCAACCTAATTTAATTTTAGTGGTTGAAAAAGTGGTCAAGAGCAACACCAAAGTAGCGAATGAAATGTGTGGACTAGTGGCTGCAATTAATTGACTGACAAATGAATATAAAGGCTCTTTAGAGATAGTTCTAAGAAAGATTAATACCTTGACCTCAGCTACTTCAGCTCCATATGCTTATGCTCAAGCCTATCAACTTTTGGACAGTGACTTGATCATATCAGTTCTTAGAGAAGATCTTCAAACTTTAGTTGCTGGTCCAAGTTAGGAAATCCTTAATGAGATTAAAAAGTACAATGAGCATGTGCGTGATATGGTTATACTTTACTCCAAAACTACCACTGATGCTCAAGTAGAGATTTCAAAGAAGGTGGATTTCTATTTTACAAAGATTTATACCAAGCACTAGCTGACAAGTCACTTCCAATATCTAGTGGAGAATTTGAGGCTACCACTAGTGACTCAAGCTTTCAAGGAGCAAGTCAAGCAGATGAATTATTTTACTCCTACTCTTCAGAAGTTTATGGAAAATAAGGATGATTTTGGGAAATTCATGGAGTATGGTAGTGAAATCATCAAGGATTTCATCAACCTACTGAAGCCTTATTTGTGTGTTCAAAGCACATCCATAGTTGCTCCTGAAGCTGCTCCTCTCAAACCTAGTATGCTTCCTTTTACCACTCCTTCCTCTACCTCCTTTCCTCCAGTTACCATGACCCCTTCTCAGGCTCTGAGCCAAATCAGACCTGTCATCACTGAGCAACCCTTACCTCATTCTTCATCTAGACTGAGCCTTGCCCCTTCTATTATTGAAGGAGTGCCTCTATCTTCTAGCTTTATGCCAACCACCTCTACTACTTTTTCACATGATGCTCCTCCTCCTACTATCTCTAATAAGGATAAAGGGAAGGCTGCATAATTTGAAGAGAAGTGAAGGATGATTTTTGATAGGGATGTGATGTATTTTCTTTTTGTGATTATATTTTACTCTGTCATTATATTCAATGAAATGTGCTATCTCTTTTATTCAATTGTTGATTTCATTTAGTGATTGTTTTTCTTTTTCTTACTTTCTTTTTTATAATCCCAAAAGGGGGAAAAGAACTGGCATTTATGCTATTTTTACATATATGCTCTAATACTATAACGGACTGCCTTAATTTTATGTCTTAATCTCATATACTATGTTTGATATGTTAAGAAAACTGTTTATTCCTTTCTGAAGTGTATGGCTTGTAAATTCCATGATTAATCTTGTTCTATAATGTCTCATTATGCTCATGTTTAATCTTAATCCATTCTGTGAGTATTACTTCTTAAGACAAATTGTAGATATTTGGTAAAGTATGAGTCACTGCTAAGGTGAACTCACAGTCACCGTTATTGTGACCAAACAGTCTCACCGTTTAGTCTGAAAATCCATAAAGTATGAGTCACTGTTACAGTGACACCATTGTATCATGCTACCAGTTCCAGAACTCGCAAACACTACGGAAAAAATAGGCTTTTGCAATGGGCTATTTGCGACGGGAATTAATCTCGTCACAAATAGTCCATCCCAGAGGTTATTTGCGATGGGGGGTTCATCCCGTCGCAAATAACAAATTATTTGTGATGGGTTTTGGGGTCCCGTCGCAAAAGGTAATGTGCGGTTTGCCGCGGGATGAGCGCCAAAGTGCGGGAAGGTTATTTGCGACGGGGGGATCTCCCCGGTTGCAAATGGTGTGTCGGTCGGAGGGTATTTGCGACAGGTCCTGTCGCAAATACCGGCGGCGGTAAATGGATTTTTGCGACGAGATGTTGTCCAGTCACAAAAGGTGTGCCGGCATGTTACTTTTTACAACGGGGCCCATCGCAAATACCCTTTTAACCGCCGACAGCAATTAATGCGGACAAAGGTATTTGCGACGGGCCCCGTCGCAACTAATCTAACCTATATATACCCCCCTCCATTTTTCTTTCTCTTCCTCTCATTTCTCACCTCCTCTCTCTAAACTCTATTTTTAGAGTGAAAATTTCTCTGAGTTAGTTTTTTTTTTTACGGAGAAGTTGTGAAGTCGCTTACAACAATAGGAGATCAAGTTTAAAGGTATTTATATTTTATTTAATTTAGTATTTATTTCATTTTTTATGTTAATTTTAATTATTGTTGATTAGTTGTAATTAAATTAGATTTAAATTGTTTTGTTATCTGTATTTATTTGAAATAATATACTGAAATTATTAATTTTAATTCTTAATAATTAATAATAATTAATAATTAATAATAATTAATAATTATTAAAGAAAATTAGTATTGTCCATAAATAATTACTTGTAATTAATAATTATTAATTAGTAGCTGTAAATTGTAGTTATTAATATCAATAAACACTAATTAGTAATAGTTATGTTTAATTAGAAATAGTTATGTTTAATTAGTAATAGTTACGGGTAATTAGTAATAAATAGGAATAATTAGTAATAAATATGAATAATTAGTAATAAATAGGAATAATTAGTAATAAATAGGAATAATTAGAAATAAATAGAATAATTACTAATAAATATGTATAATTAGTAATAAATGGGAATAATTAGTAATAAATAGGAATAATTAGTAATAAATAGGAATAATTAGTAATAAATAGGAATAATTAGTAATAAATAGGAATAATTAGTAATAAATAGGAATAATTAGAAATAAATAGGAATAATTAGTAATAAATAGTAATAAATAGTAATAAATAGTAATAAATAGCAATAATTAGTAATAATTAGTAATAATTAGTCATAACTAGTGATAATTAGTAATAATTAGTAATAAATAGTAATAAATAAGAATAAATAGGAATAAATAGTAATAATTAGTAATAATTAGTAATAATTAGGAATAAATAGGAATAAATAGGAAAAAATAGGAATAAATATGAATAAATAGGAATAATTCGTAATAAATAGAATAATTACTAATAAATATGTATAATTAGTAATAAATAGGAATAATTAGTAATAAATAGGAATAATTAGTAAAAAATAAGAATAATTAATAATAAATAGGAATAATTAGTAATAAATAGGAATAATTAGTAATAAATAGGAATAATTAGTAATAAATAGTATTAATTAGTAATAAATAGGAATAATTAGTAATAAATAGGAATAATTAGTAATAAATAGGAATAATTAGTAATAAATAGTAATAATTAGTAATAATTAGTAATAAATAGTAATAATTAGTAGTAATTAGTAATAATTAGTAATAATTAGTAATAATTAGTAATAATTAGTAATAATTAGTAATAGTTAGGAATAATTAGGAATAAATAGTAACAAATAGTAATAATTAGTAATAATTAGGAATAATTAGGAATAATTAGGAATAAATAGGAATAAATAGTAATAAATAGGAATAAATAGGAATAATTAGGAATAATTAGGAATAATTAGAAATAATTAGGAATAATTAGGAATAATTAGGAATAAATAGAAATAATTAGGAATAAATATTAATAATTAGGAATAATTAGGAATAATTAGGAATAATTAGGAATAATTAGGAATAATTAGCAATAATTAGCAATAATTATCAATAATTAGCAATAATTAGAAATAATTAGCAATAAATAGGAATAAATAGCAATAAATAGGAATAAATAGTAATAATTAGGAATAAATAGCAATAATTAGGAATAATTAGGAATAATTGGGAATAATTAGGAATAATTAGGAATAAATAGAAATAATTAGGAATAATTAGGTATAAATAGAAATAATTAGGAATAAATAGCAATAATTAGGAATAAATAGTAATAATTATAAATAAATAGCAATAATTAGCAATAAATAGAAATAATTAAGAATAATTAGGAATAATTAGGAATAATTAGCAATAAATAGAAATAAATATGAATAAATAAGAATAAATAGAAATAATTAGTAATAAATAGGAATAATTAGTAATAAATAGAAATAATTAGTAATAAAAAGGAATAATTAGTAATAAATAGGAATAATTAGTTATAAATAGGAATAAATAGAAATAATTAGGAATAATTAGGAATAATTAGTAATAAATAGGAATAAATGGGAATAATTAGTAATAAATAGAAATAATTAGCAATAATTAGCAATAAATAGAAATAATTAGCAATAAATAGGAATAATTAGAAATTAATAGGAATAAATAGGAATAAATAGCAATAAATAGGAATAATTAGAAATATTTAGCGATAATTTGGAATAATTAGCAATAATTAGCAACAATTTGCAACAATTGGAAACAATTAGCAATAATTAGTAACAATTAAGAACAATTGGTAACAATTAGTAACAATTAGTAACAATTAGTAACAATTAGTAACAATCAGTAACAATTAGGAACAATTACTTACAATTAGTAACAATTAGTAATAATTAAAAATAAAATCAATTGTAATAAATTGTAATAACTTAGCACAATTTCCAGTGGGATGACGACACTCCTTTTGCTCGATGACTCTTCTCCTTTCAACTTTCACCGACTCAAAACATTATAAAAAGTATGCTTCTACGTATGCATATCCAATCTCATATGCACGAGTTTGAATATGCATTCATAGGACCACATTTTTCATAATGTGTTCAGGCAGTGACAGTTATAAGAAGATGATTCATCGACGAAAAGGGGGCTCTTTTGTCTGATGGCTCATTTACTTGCAACTTTCTCACACAGAAATCACAATGAAGAATCTGCTCAGAGGTACGCATATTCATTCTCGTGAAGTTGCAAGTAAATGAGTCATCGGACAAAAGAGTAGTCGTCAATCCATTGGAAATTGTGTCGCCCGTAAGTAATGGTAATTATTAAGAAGTAGTTGTAATTATTTATCTTTTTTTTCAGATAGTGTTTTTATAATTTCAAATTATTCAAAAATAGTAATGATTTTATATTTTGTAGAAAAATATGGAACAAGTCGACAACAATCATTATTAGATGATCACGCTTGGATAAATCAACGTAGAAATCCAAATGGTTCTGGTTTAAATCTTGTATATATTGAGGGTGTTGAAGCTTTCTTATTATTTGTATCATCAAAACCAGAATATGTTTCAGAAGGCACAATAAAGTGTCCTTGTAAAAAATGTGCTCTGAGAACATTTGACACATTTGACAAGGTTAGGGGACATCTCTTGCAGTTTGTTTTTCAACCAGATTATGTTTTTTAGTATCAACACGGTGAACATAGTTCCAGAGAAGATACTAATAACTTGATTACGGATCTATCACGGTTTCAAAATTTAGTACATGATGTTGCAGGTCCATATGTTCAACAAACTGAAACTCGAGATGATATTGATTTAACTTCTGAGTTGGCACCATTTGAATTTTATGAGTTGTTGAGGTCTGCTAAGGATGCATTATATCCTAATTGCAAGATAAGCAAATTAGAAGCAGTTGCAAAATTTATGGCTATTAAATCAGATAATGCAATGTCAAGCAACTGTTTTGATCAGATATTTTCTTTGGTTAAAACATTGTTACCTAAAGTGTAACACCCCCAAAAGATAAAGGGTTAAATGACTAAATTATATGACTCATGTCAACAAGGTGCACCTTCCTTTTCGGGAGCCTGCTTGATTAGAACTCCACAGTTAAGCATGTTTGGCCTGGAGTAGTGATCAGGATGGGTGACCTTCTGGGAAGTTTCTTAGGGTGTGTGTGAGTGAGGACAAAACACACTGGAAAGGACATGTGTTGGCCTATGGGGGTTATCAATAGTCAGATGACCCGTTCAGGCACGTGGGTGAGCCCTAGGGTGGGGATCATGTGTCTGTGAGGAAACTGGTGGTACCTGGAGGGCCAAAACCTGACGGCCATTTTATGGCGGGGTTTTTGTGTTGTCACCGGGATGTTGCAACATCACATTACGTTTTCAGGTACTTTTGATGTTTCTAAGTACCTCTGTTTTGGAGTAGTGACTTGGGAGATTCGGGGGAACTTTAAATGTTGTTTTGGGGCAAAGGGTAAGTCACACGGGCAGTGCACGGGTTGTCTAAACCATGCGGCCAAACCGTGCACAATTGGTCTTAGAGGCAATAGCTTCTGCACGGGAAGTGCACGGTTTGTCTAACCGTGCGGCCAAACCATGCGAGAAGGATGGCCGAGGCAGAAGCTAACACACAGCTAGCACACGGTTTGTCAAACCATGCGAACTAACCATGCGGCCACTTAAATGAGATCCTTAAATTGTGGATCTCACTCGGTTTTGCCTCTAAGTGCCTTGTTTTTTCTCCTAAGCAGCCCTAACTTAGGATTTGTCTTCTCCTAAGGTCAGAGAAGGTTCTCCCATCGTTCTGAAGGTGATCTAAAGGCTCCTATTGGTGAATCAAAGCCGGATTCTTGAGGTATGTGAATGTTCTTCATCGTTCTTCATCGGTTTCTTAGCTCTACTTAGATCTACTTCTCCTCTTCTTTTGGTTTCTTAGATCTTTTCATGTTATGGGTAGATCTAAGTGTGTGGTGCCAAATTTGATGAGATTTGGTCTTGATCTTTCTAGGAGAAGATATCTAAGGCGGGTTCTTGAAGAAGAAACCCGGTTTTCTTGAGCGTTCTTGACCATTGTGGTTTTGGTCAAAACCTTTGAGGTAGGTGGTTCCGTCCCGACTTACCAAATTGATTATCATTGTATTTTCTTGATTTATTTCAATTGTTGATTTAAATTCAATTGCTCAAATTTTATTTCAATTAAACTGATAAAAACTTGAATCCAGTGAATTGAGGTATTTGAAATGGTTTTGTCATTGAAATTTGGAAAACCCCAATTCCATTGAATTGTGTGTGTATGGAAATTTGCTGATTTAAATTGTTTAATTTAAATTGTGGATTTGAGGGAAATTATTTCAATTAAATTGTTGAATTTAATTGTGGAAAAAAATTGTGTGATGATGGAATTAGTTTTGAATGGATTTCAAACTGGTGAAAATGGCTTAAAATGATTTGATAGAAACCCATTGGTTTTATCTTGTGAAAAAGGCATGTTTGAATAAAACTTGTTTTGGATTTAAATGGAATGAAATTGGAACTTTTGAAATAGAAGGATGGTATTGATCGTATTTTAAGCATTCTTAAAATATTTCACCCATCATGTAAGATCACATGCAAGCCTTAGGTAGTTATTGAGTTATTTAGATACACTATATGCTACGACAACGTTCTAAAACATACTTATGGCAAGTCACATCCCCGATGGGTTGGTGACGAGTCTCCTTTGGCCAGTGTCATAGGGAAGTGTGTATACACATTTTTTTGTGTTCACATAGAGAGTGTGGAATCCTATAACTGGTTAATACTATCGTATCTTTTGGCAGATGACCATGTTGCTCGCTTGTTTATTTATATTTGAGATATAAATGTATGTCAATTCTTTTGAACTGCTTTACATGCCTACTGAATTTATATAAACTATTTTATATAAATGTTTTACTTAAACCATGTTTTAAAAATATTCCATCATTGTAAAGCCTTTGCTTAAAGTAATTTTTCCATCATTTGAAAATGTATTGCATGTTTTGTTAAAATATGCTTTTGAATTGCCAAACCTGTTTATTTGAAAATTGAAAGATTTTCTTTGGATAATCTATATTTTGCATCTGTTACGGAATCTTTGGTGGTATCCTACTGGGCTTAGGCTCACACCCTACTTTTGTCTTCGGGTGTTTGTAGATTTCCTTCTTCCAGGCTCGAGCAAAGGGAAGGAATATCTTGAAGGAGGATCTAGCTGTTGATCTTATCTTGGTGTATTATGTCCTTAGGGACTTTGGGGCTGTTTTTCCCTTTTTATTACTTGGGTTGTAGTACTTTGGGCTTTTTATACCTCTTTGTATTTTGGTACAATACTTCCAGTGGAGTTTCTTTTTGTTTTTCATACTATCTTGTTTCTTTTACTTCCGCATTCTTATGGAAAAATCATTCCCTCTTTCTTGTTGTGTGATGCTAGGTGCTAGTCACCGACTTGTGGGGATCGGGAACGCCCTTCGGGCTATGTCAGGGCCAGCTCGGTTATCGGGTTACCAGGGTACCCAGGCTGGTTCGTGAAAAAGTGGTATCAGAGGACAGGTTAAGCATCTTGCCTTGATGACAGTATGCATTTGAGTATTCTTGTCAGGACTTAGGAAGTAGTTGTGATTGAGTTCATGGTCATCTCTCACCACAATGAACCTTAAGTCACAAGGGTTGGTTAGGGAAATACGACTTGTAGATTAGATCTAGTATTTTCCCTGTTTTGATTTGGATAGAGTGGAATCCAAATCTTGTTATCCCTTCTATTATGAATAGTTTTCCTTGTTACTCGGTTTGAGTGTTAATCTATGTCTTTTTATGCTGTGTAGCATCATGCCTCTGAGAAGATGTGGGAATCAAATCCAAAAAGAGGCTGCTGCTGAATCTCAGCAAGTGAGTCCTATTTTGGATCTGAGTCTGGTTGATGTGATTGTTCGCACTATCGAAGCACTGGGATAGGCACCACCTCCAATTCCTGTATAGGCTCCAGCTATATATCCTCATAGTGAGATTCTCTGAAGTCATTCTCAAGAGTTCCTACGCTAGAAGACACCAGTTTTCAAAGGCTCCACTGACCCTCAACATGCTGAGGAATGGTTGAGTAAGATTGAACATCTGTTTGGGTTCTTGGAGACACCTGATGTGATCAAGGTGAAGTGTGTCACCTTTGTACTGGAGGGACCAAGTAGGAGATTATGGGACACGATGGTGACGGCTGGGAAACATGAGGGTTTGGAGTGGAAAGACTTTAGGGTTCTTTTCACTAACCAGTTCTATCCAGAATCAATGGTGTTGGCCAAGGCTGTGAAGTTTTTCAAGCTTGAGCAGGCCAACAAAAGCGTGACTGAGTACTCAAATCTCTTTTTTGAGCTGGTACAGTTTGCTCTTGAGATTGTATCTAATGAGAAGATGAAGGCTCGACTATTTGAGTTGGGACTTTGATCAAATATTCGTTCTCAGGTTTTCTTACTGAAGCTACCCACTTATGCTGATGTGTTGGATAGGGCCATGATGGTTGAGATGGACCTAGCAGGGATGTCAGGGTTGAAGGAGGTTCTTTTCCCTCCTAGTGGCAGTGTTGGTTCCTTTAAAGGAAAACGGAAGCGTGACATTTCTCATGGCAGTTCTCGACAACAGAGTCATTCCAGACCTCCGGTAGCAACGAGAGGGGCTTCTTTGACTTGCTATCAGTGTGGAAAGATAGGTCATTATAAGAGGGTTTTCACTAAGGCACCCAAGAACTATAGCTCATGCGGACGTTTAGGAAACTTACAGAGGTTATGCCATCGCTTCTGTACTCCATGTAGTAGAACAATATCATCAGCACCTCTATAAATTGTGAGGTAATCAAATGCTTCACGTACAAAAGGGTTCCAGCCACAGGCATCCGGAACAAAGCTTCTTCACGCAGTGGAAGAGTTTCCAGAGGTAGCTGATGCAGGTCCTACAATTGTGAGAGGTACCATTACTATAGCTTCATCTTTAGTGACAAATCTTTTTATACTGATGCATATCACTCTTTTATTTCAACCCAACTTATTAATATTCTTAATCTACCTATGGAAATTTTATCTTATGCGATGGATATTACTACACCCCTTGGTAACATGAGAGAGAAGGGCCTTTGTAGTCCTGCTTGTGTCTTCTCTCTATCAGATGTTGATCATGCTTGGAGTTTCTTGGTTCTCGACATGAAATATTTTGATTTCATATTTGGGATGGATTGGCGCATTACCAATAAAGCCCAAATCGATTGTTATCTTCGACGGGTCTACCTTACTACACCCAGTGGTGTGCCTCTGGTTTTTCAAGGAGAATGGGACCCATGGTCAAGAAGAGTTAGACCCTCTTATCCAGAGTTGGGGAAAGTTATATCAGTGTTTGATTTTGATCTAGAGAGAGATTCAATGTGTGGTGATCTTCCTCCAGTCGTCGTTGAGTTTCCCGACATGTTTCCTTTTGACTTCTCTGGTTTGCCACCAGTAAGGGAGGTTGATTTCTCTATTGACTTAATGCTCGGTACTTAACCAGTTTTTATTCCCTCTTACCGAATGGATCCAGCTAAACTAAAAGAACTGAAGTCTCAGTTAGACAATCTTCTTGAGAAAGGATTTATACACCTGAGTATGTCACCTTGGGTAGAACCATTTCTATTCGCCAATAAGTTTGATGGTTCTCTTCTCTTATGTGTTGATTATCGAAAGCTCAATCGAGTTACGATAAAGAACAAATATCGGTTACCATGAATTGATGATTTTTTTGATAAATTGAAAGGGAAAAAGTGGTTTTCAAAAATTGATCTTCGATCACGTTACCATCAGTTGAGGATAAAAGAATATGACATTCATAAGACTACTTTTCAGAGTAGGTATGGCCATTATGAGTACCTTGTTATTCCCTTCGACCTAACAAATGCTCCTGCAGTTTTCATGGCTTTGATGAACAAGGTTTTCCGTGAGTATCTAGATACTTTCGTGGTAGTCTTTGTGGATGACATTCTTGTCTACTCCAAGTCTAAGGAGGATCATGTGAATCATCTGAGAATAGTTCTGAGTCTTCTAAGGAATCACTGACTTTATGCCAAACTTTCAAAGTATGATTTCTAGATTTGGGAAGTGAAATTATTAGGACATGTCGTGTCAGAACAAGGAATATCAGTTGATCCTGAAAAGGTGAAGGCTGTTATGACTTGGGAACAACCACGAAATGTTTTTGAAATTCGGAGATTCCTGGGCTTAGCAAGATATTATCACTGGTTTGTTAAAGACTTCTCAAATTTAGCTTCTCCAATGACTGCTCTGACTCGAAAGGGAGTGAAGTTTTCCTGGAATGATAAATGTCAGAGTTATTTTGTTGAGATAGAGTGTCTTTTGACTACTACACCAGTGTTAACTCTTCCTGAGGCTGGGATAGGTTATGTGGTCTTATGTGATGCATCGGGTTTAGTTTTGGGATGTGTCCTTATGCAGGGTAATCATGTTGTTGCCTATAGGTCTCATCAGCTTAAGCCTCATGAGAAGAACTATCCTACCCATGACCTTGAACTTGCAGTTGTAATGCACGTACTTAAGTTTTAGAGACATTACCTTTATGGAGAAAGGTTTATTGTGTATTCAGACCACAAGAGCTTGAGTTATATCTTCTCTCAAAAAGATTTGAATATCCACCAAAGGCGTTGGGTGGAGTACCTACAATTTTTCGACTTTAACATTGCCTATACCCTGGGGAAAGGGAATGTAGTTGCAGATGAGTTAAGCAGGAAACTTCCATCATAGGCTATGAAAGAATCTTCAGAAGAGTGGGGTTTGATGGATCTTTTTGCTCAGTTGCATATTGGAATTCAATGGAAGGGGGGAAGTTTCTTTAGCCAGTTTCCAGTTGACATCTTCTCTTCTCAAGTTAATTCGTCAGGAACAGCAACTGGATGGTGAATTCCATAGAATTAGGGACTCTCTTTATGGTGGGGAGATCACCACTCAGTGGTCGTTCTCCAAAAAGGGTGTTCTGTGTTATCAAAATCGTTACGTTGTGTCGTTATCGGCAAGGAAGGATGTGATGGGGGATTTCCATAACTCTTAGTGGGTTGTACACCCAGGAACCACATATATGTTCTATGACATGCGGCGATAGTTCTGGTGGCCAGGTATGAGACGAGACATTGCTGATTTTGTATCTCATTTCTATACATGCTAACAGGTGAAAGTCGAGCACCAGAAACCTTCGGGTTTGCTTCAACCACTTCCAGTTCCTACATGGAAGTGGGATGAAATCTCTATGGACTTTGTAGTTGGGTTACCTCAAACCCAGAGGAAGAAGAACATGATATGGGTTGTGATCTATAGGCTGACCAAGTCAGATCACTTTATACCTATTTGAGATACAATCAAAGTTGAGGAGTTGGGAAATATCTATGTGAAAGAAGTTGTTCGTTTGCATGGAGTTTCGTCTACTATAGTCTCTGATAGGGATCCTCAGTTTACTTCTTGCTTTTGGAGAGGCCTTCAGGAGGCACTGGGATCTCAGGTCCATTTGAGCACGGCCTACCATCCACAGTCAGATGGCCAGATAGAGAGAGCTATTCAGATCCTTGAGGATATGCTCCGCACATGTGTTCTCGACTTTGGTGGATCTTGGGATGATCATCTGGGGCTAGTTGAGTTTTCTTATAACAAAAGTTACCAGTCTGCGATCAAAATGGATCCTTTTGAGGCTTTGTATAGCCTTCCTTGTAAATCTTCTTTATGTTGGTCGTAGATTGGTGAAAGTTCTTTGGTAGGACCGAGTTTGTTCCAAGAGACAACAGTTAAGATCTAGTTGATTCGTTAGATAATGTTGACAGCACAGAGTCGGTACAAGTCTTATGTTGATCGTCACCGTATAACTTTAGAGTTCTCAGTTGGTGACTAGGTGTTTTTGAAAGTTTCACCCTAATTAGTTCATCGATGGCTTGGGAGGCAAGGGAAGCTTGCTCCTCGTTTTGTGGGACCTTTTGAGGTTGTTGGTCTTGTAGGGAAAGTTTCTTACCGTCTAGCTCTACCACTACAGCTGACATCGATACATAACGTGTTCCATGTATCACAGCCGCATAAGTATCTCTCTGATCCATCTCATGTTGTGAGCTGGAGTGATCTTCAGATTGAACCAGATTTATCTGTTATTGAATGACCGGTCAGGGTTGTTGATTCTGAGACCAATGTACTTCATGGGAGAACGATACCTCTGGTCCATGTACTTTGGCAGTATGATTCTGATTCTCATGAGATGTGGGAAATGGAGGCACTAATGAGAGAGCAGTGGCCTCATCTTTTTGACGTGGAGGTTTCTTCATAGGCTTTCTGGGGACAAAAAGATCTTATGGTGGGGAGGTTGTAACATCATGTTACGTTTTCAGGTACTTTTGATGTTTCTAAGTACCTCTGTTTTGGAGTAGTAACTTGGGAGAGTCGGGGGAACTTTAAATGTTGTTTTGGGGCAAAGGGGAAGTCGCACAGGTAGTGCACGGGTTGTCTAAACCGTGTGGCCAAACCGTGCGCAGTTGGTCTTGGAGGCAGTAGCTTCCGCATGAAAAGCGCATAGTTTGTCTAACCGTGTGGCCAAACCATGCGAGAAGGATGGCCGAGGCAGAAGCTAATGCATGGCTAGTGCACGGTTTGTCAAACCGTGCGAACTAACCGTGCGGCCACTTAAATGAGATACTTAAATTGTGTATCTCACTCGGTTTTTCCTCTAAGTGCCTCGTTTTTTCTCCTAAGCGGCCCTAACTTGGGATTTGTCTTCTCCTAAGGTTAGAGAAGGTTCTCCCAACATTCCAAAGGTGATCCAAAGGCTCCTCTTGGTGAATCGAAGCTGGATTCTTGAGGTATGTGATCATTCTTCATTGTTCTTGGTCGGTTTATTAGATCTACTTAGATCTACTTATCCTCGTCTTTCGATTTCTTAGATCTACACCCGTTATGGGTAGATCTAAGTGTGTGGTACCAAATTTGATGAGATTTGGTCTTGATATTTCTAGGAGAAGAGATCTAAGATGGGTTCTTGAAGAAGAAACCCGGTTTTCTTGAGCATTCTCGACTGTTGTGGTTTTGGTCAAAACATTCGAGGTAGGTGGTTCTGTCCCGGATTACCAAATCTATTATCATTGTATTTTCTTGATTTATTTCAATTGTTGATTTAAATTCAATTGCTCAAATTTTATTTCAATTAAACTGATAAAAACTTGATTCCAGTGAATCGAGATATTTGAAATGGTTTTGGCATGGAAATTTGGAAAACCCCAATTCCATTGAATTGGGTGTGTATGGAAATTTGCTGATTTAAATTGTTTAATTTAAATTGTGGATTTGATGGAAGTGATTTCAATTAAATTGTTGAATTTAATTGTGGAAACAAATTGTGTGATGATGGAATTGGTTTTGAATGGATTTCAAACTGGTGAAAATGGCTTAAAATGATTTGATAGAAACCCATTGGTTTTATCTTGTGAAAAAGGCATGTTTGAATAAAATCTGTTTTGGTTTTAAATGGAATGAAATTGGAACTTTTGAAATGGAAGAATGAGATTGATTGTATTTTAAGCCTTCTTAAAATAGTTCTCCCATCATGTAAGAGCGCATGTAAGCCTTAGGTAGTTAGTGAGTTATTTGGATACACTCTACGCTACGACAACGTTCTAAAACATACTTGCGGCAGGTAACATCCCCGATGGGTTGGTGATGAGTCTCCTTTGTCCAGTGTCATAGGGATGTGTGTATGCACATTTTGATGAGTTCACATAGAGAGTGTGGAATCCAATAACTGGTTAATACTATCGTACCTTTTGGCAGATGGCCATGTTGCTCGCTTGTTTATTTATATTTGAGATATAAATGTATGCCAATGCTTTTGAACTGTTTTACATGCCTGATGAATTTATATAAACTGTTTTATATAAATTTTTTACTTAAGCCATTGTTTTAGAAATATTCCATCATTGTAAAGCCCTTGCTTAAAGTAATTTTTCCATCATTTGAAAATGTATAGCATGTTTTGTTAAAATATGCTTTTGAATTGCCAAACCTGTTTATTTGAAAATTGAAAGCTTTTATTTGGATAATCTATATTTGGCATCTGTTACAGAATCTTTGGTGGTATCCTACTGGGCTTTGGCTCACACCCTACTTTTTCCTTCGGGTGTTTATAGATTTCCTTCTTCCAGGCTTGAGAAAAGGGAAGGAATCTCTTGGAGGAGGATCCAGCTGTTGATCTTCTCTTGGTGTATTGTGTCCTTAGGGACTTTGGGGTTGTTTTTCCCTTTTTAGTGCTTGGGTTGTGGTACTTTGGTCTTTTTATGCCTCTTTGTATTCTGCTACAATACTCCCAGTGGAGTTTCTTTTTGTTTTGCATATTGTCTTGTTTCTTTTGCTTCTACATTCTTGTGGAAAAATCGTTCCCTCTTGATTGTTGTGTGGTGCCAGGTGCTAGTCGCAGACCCATGGGGATCGGGAATGCCCTTCGGGCTATGTCGGGCCGGCTCGGTTATCGGGTTACCAGGGTACCCGGGCTGGTTCGTGACATAAAGAAAATGTGTTTCCTGCAAATTACTATGAGAGCAAGAGGTTGGTTCATAATCTGGGCCTTAGTTATCAGAAGATTCATGCATGTACAAATGATTGCATCTTATATTCTGGTGAAAATGATTCATTGGATAGTTGTCCCACATGTGGATAATCGAGGTATAATGAAGCTCAACCAGGGAAGTCTGGATCGATTCCAGTAAAACAGTTGAGATATTTCCCTCTTACACCCAGGTTGCAGCATTTATTTAGGTCTCAGAACACAGTGTCAATGATGTCATGGCACAAAACTAAGATTTCAACTGATAAAAGCTTGAATCATCCATCTGATGGTGATTCATGGAAACATTTTGACCGTCTTCATCCGTCTTTTTCTTTAGAAGCCCGAAACGTGCGATTGGGTCTTTCTACTGATGGTTTCTGTCTGTTTGGTTCTTATGGTAGTCAGTATTTATGTTGGTCTATATTTATAACTTCATACAATTTTCCTCCATAGATGTTGATGAAAGAGCTCTATATCTTTTTTACCTTATTAATCCCAGGACATCCAAAAAAGAATATTGATGTTTATTTGAAATTATTGATTGATGAGTTAAATGCATTATGGAGTGATGGTGTTAGTACAAATGATGTTGCTGCGAAACAAAATTTCATATTAAAAGCTGCATTGATGTGGACGATTGGTGAATTTCCGGCATATGGCATGTTATCTAGCTGGAGTACACATGGTTCGAATACTGTATGAAAAACAACAAATCCTTTATGCTCATCAATGGAAAAAAAACATTACTATTTTGAATGTCACTGCAGATTTCTTCCAACCGATCATCCTTTTCAGAGGAACAAATATCATTTTAGAAAAAGTACAATTGAAAGGGATGAACCTCCAAAAATGATCTCAGGTACAGAGTTAAAATCAGTTGTATTTTCATTACCTCCCATCACATTTGGGCCAACAGTAAACCAATAGAAAATTCATGGCTTTGGGAAAGAACATAATTAGATAAAATGAAGCATTTTTTGGGATCTTCTATATTGGTCTGATTTGTTGATCCGCCACATGTTGCATGTCATGCATATTGAGAAGAACTATTTTGATAATTTATTTCATACAGTTTTGGATACACCAGGTAAGACCAAAGATACTGTAAAGGCACAATTAGATCTTGCTCAAATTTGCAGGCGACCAGAACTTAAACTATTTGAAAATGTCAGATCACAGAGGTTAATGAAGCCAAGAGTAGCTTATACACTATCCAAAGAGATTCACTTACTATTTTGTCAGTGGATTGAAGATTTGAGACTTCCAGATGGATATGCTTCCAATTTGGGAAAATGTGTTAAGAATGATTATATTACTGGATTAAAAAGTCATGATTGTCATGTTATTATGGAAAGACTTGTGCTGATTGGATTTAGAGGTTTGTTGAATTCTATGATTTGGGATTCGATAACAGACATATCATATTTTTTTTGAGACATTTGTGCAGCGACAACAGACTACGATGCGCTAAGAAAACTGGAAGAAGATGTTGTTGTAATTATATGTAAACTGGAAAAAATCTTTTTGTTAGCTTTCTTTGACTCAATGGAATATCTGATATTACATTTTCCACATGAAGCTAAATGTGGAGGTCCAGTACAGTTTCGATGGATGTACCCATTCGATAGATGCATGTAGAAATTGAAGAAAAAAGTACGTAACAAAACATCAATTGAAGGCTCAGTTGCTGAAGCTTATTTGAAAGAGGAAATTGTTTTTTTATGCTCTCATTATTTTGAATCTCAATATACCTCAAAACGCAATCGCATGGGAAGAAACGAGGGGAATGTTAATGACGAAATGGAAAATCAATTATCAGTTTTTAGTCAGCCAAATCTTGGTTTCGGTGGAGTTCATGAACGATGGCTTTCAAATGATGAACATCACAGAGATCATACATATGTTTTACTCAACTGTGAAGAAATGACATCATTTGTATTGTGAGTGCTTCTATCACTTATTCTATAATTTATATTACAGTATGTAAACTTATTTTATTTTTAGGTTATATGATAATCATATCAAGAAACAACTTCCACGAATTACAGCAGCTGCTCTTGAATAACGCAGACAAAAAAAATTCTCAATGATTTCAAAAACTGGTAATATAAATTATTGATGGTTTAATATCAATTCTGTTTATTATTTATCATATTGATAATTGTTTTAAAAAAATCAGGTGTCTCAACATGTTGATAAAATTGATAAGTGACTGTGTATATTGAGTAATCCACCATCCAAAATGGTTAAATCTTATAATGCATATGTGGTGAATGGTTTTCGATTTCATACACGTGCATATGAGGAATCAAAAAAAACAATGAGCAGTGGAGTTTGCTTGAAAGGATCGCATCACAGAGAAACTGAAGTTGACTTTTATGGCATTCTGGATAAAATTATTGAGTTGTGTTATATAGGACAGAATTACATAACAATGTTTAAATTTTGGTGGTTGGATACTGAGATAGGATTGCGTGTTCATTCGACTCATGGAATCGTCGATATTAAATATAGAAGTCTTCATGCAGTAAATGAACCATTTTTACTGGCTCAACGGGCACATCAAATTTATTACACAAAGTATTGTGCTACTTTAAGAGACTTGAGTGATTGGTGGAGCATAATAAAAATGAAATCTCAGGAAAATCAGTTTACTCAAACTGAATGTGGTTTCGTTGAAGTGGAAGGAATTGAAATTTTTCAAGAGACTGCTCAAAATCCATCTTTTTCACAAAGAGACGTGAATATCGATGATGACACTCCACAATTAAGGATCGATAATGAAGAAGATGTTAATAATGTTACAAATGAATTTGAAATGACAATAGTTGATGAAACGAAAACTCATATGGATATTAATGATGCTGAGGAAGAAGATGAAGGCATTGACATTGACAACTATGGAGATGAGGATGAAGATGGACATTGACATAGTTAAATATTGGTTATAATCATAACTAATATATATCTATATATAATAGTTATTTTCAACTGTCTGCTAACAATAATCATTTTGTGTTTCAGATGGATCTTGATCTATTTCATGAGTTTCAGGAGGTTGATCTACCTTTGGATGAGGGGGATTGTGGACCATATGACCCTTAGCCTACTGACAGTTCAGGGGGTATGTGGAGGGGGCGCGGTCTTGCGCGACTGATGATTCTTGACCCTATCCTCGAGCGACGTCCACATCTTGGCTTCGATCCACGCACATGGAGGTATGGTAACCTGTATATTTTAGTTAGCTTTCATTAATTTATTTATATATATACTAATTGTTCGATTATTTATTCATTTTTCATAGTTTTTCACATGTAGCTATTGGACAGGGGAGCGTTATCTTGCGTAATTATTTTTCTCAACCATGGATCACATGGGAACAGATTCTCGTTGATGTGCGGCGTGACATGTTCGATCATTGGTTGGTATGTAAATAAAGAATATTTATTTTGAAATTTATTTTATTAATAACTTGATATTATAAATTATTTGTAGGGTTTATGGTATCCCATTAATGATAGCATGTGTGACGCTATCCACACGGCATGGCAGGTGTCTATGCATGACTGTTTCTGTCAGTTTTTGCACAATTTGAGAAGAACAACCATTAAGAAAGTAGGAGTGACAGAATTTGATGAGTCGTGTAGAGCCCACTGACCAGAGTATATTTCATCTCACATTTGGGATGGATTATGTTTACACTGGTTGGGTGGTGGATTTCAGAGGAGATCTTCAGTGGGACGGCAAAACCGGGGGAGACAGGAGGTAACGCATCGAGCTGGTAGTCGTACATTCTGTACGCATAGAGAGCATCTGGTAAATATATTTTTTAAATGTTTTATATAACTTTAAATATAAACGGTTTATTTTATATTTCTGTAGGCATTCGAGCATCCTGATATTACGGAGTTCGACGTTTATCGGATGATGTATAGTGATCCAGCCACTGGAGTGATTAGAGGTGATCGCGAGCATCGGATTATGGTTAGTATTATTTTTTCAGTTTGACAATTAACTGCATATAATATTTTCATCATTTTAATTTAAATTAGAATTGAATGAGTCATATGAGGTTGCAACCTCTTAGACACAGGCTGAGAGTCAGGACGAGACGACTGAGCAGACCAGTGCCCACCATTTCGATGAGGAGACATGGATGCAGGCGACTCAGTGTGGCTTTGAGAAGGGCCGAGTAGTTGGTATCAGCTCTCATTTGACTCCTGGTACTTATTATGGTATTGTTGCGATGTCGGCGTCTAGCTCGAGAGGAGCTCGTGGAGAGACATCATCTGCTGGCTCACAGTATCAGGAGTAGTTGCAAACTCAGTCTGAGCTTATAGAGAGTTTGCAGAAGTTGCATGAAGAGATGCCTCAGCAGCAGCAGCAGCAGCAGCAGCAGCACGGGGAGGAGATGCGTCGATGACAGTAGCAGCCGCAGCAGCAGCATCACGAGCAGATGGAGTACATGCGTCGTCTGATTCGTAGTTTAGGGATGGAGTTTCCTCCATCATCACCTACAGCTCATCTGCCTCCTCCAGAAGACGACCCCCCAGTGATTTGTTTTTTATGTTAAAAACATTTGAATTGAAGATTTATTATAATATGAACTATTTACAGTTTCTAGCTTTTATATTGGTGCAAATATTGCATAATTTAGTTTTTTATTTTTAATATTTTATTATTTATTATTAGTATTATATTTTTTAATATTTGTTTATTTTACTAATAATAATAACATTTTATGATTTTTTTTATTTTTTTTGTAAATATTGAGAATTGTAATAATTTTTTATTTTTTTATTATTTTAATAAAATTAATATTAATTTTTTATTAATCATAATTTTATTAAATATATTTTTTAGTATTATATTTTTTAATGTTTGTTTATTTTACTAATAATAATATTTTTTATTTTTTTATTATTTTAATAATATTAATATAATTTTTTCATTAATCATAATTTTATTAAATATTTTTTTTATTATGTTTAGTATTTACGACGGGACCTTTTGCGACGGGCTCCCATCGCAAATAATTTAAATATAATTTTTTATTAATAGTATTTGTGACGGGCTCGTCGTCCCGTCGCAAAAGGTTTTTATATATATAATGTATATAATTGGAGGCTTATTTGCGACGGGGTAGTTCCCCATCGTAAATAGTATTTGCGACAGGACCGTCACAAACGGTTTATTTATATATAATGTATATAATCGGAGGTTTATTTGCAACAGGGGCTTTTCTCGTCGCAAATACTATTTTTTGCAACGGGTCTGTCGCAAAAAATAATATTTGCGACACTATTTTCTGCAACGGGCTATTTGCGACGGGACCCCGTCGCTAAAGCCTATTTGCGATGGGATCCCATCGCAAATACATCTAATTCCAGTAGTGAAAGGACCAGACACCGTTTCAATGACACTGTTGCCACTGACATCATTTCTCACAAAGGACCTGGTACTGTAGCCGCAACACTATTGCATCGCCTAACCGATTTAAAAATTTTACAAAGTATGAGACACCGGTCTGGAGGCACTGCTTAGAAGCAAAGGACGAGTCACCGCTGACTGTGGCACCGCTCCTGACTCACTGTCCCTATGACACCGTTCCTATGTTACCGCTGACTGTGACACCGTTCCATATTTATCCATTTCTGCCTTATTTCAATTAAATTCAAAATTATTTCTAACAGTCATATTTGAGATATTTAATGATACTGATATTATTAATGATTCTTGCAGACATGTCAGCAGATAGTACAATGTACGAGGTGTGGAAATCATGCTTCTTGTCGGCCAAAACACAAACATGCGAGGATTAATATATTATGGTGCATGAGTTGAAGAAGTAGAGAGAGCGACACACACCAAACCATGCAGAAGAGCCACGATAATCAATCTTGCTTGCTTTAAGCTAAAGAAGAACTCGTTATGAACCATTCTGCGAACATCCTTGCAGCAGCAGCAACTCAAAGGAAAAGAAGAGCTACGAAGAACATCTCATTGAACTAGAAACAGGAATACCGAACTCACAACACTTTGTTTCTAAGTCTATTTCCAAAAGAGGACCCGAGCTTCAAATCTGCTATATTCAAAGAGTCCGGAATTGCATAGAACAACACTCAGAGTATTTCTAATCCCTTCTTATTATATTCTGCTCTGTTGTATACTGTTTTATTATTCCTTTGAGCAGTGTGTGTATCTGTATTAAAAACATGCACTGTCTCCTATGCTAAACTAGAGGATACAATATATTTTCTCACTCTCTCTTACACCATTTTACTCCCGTGTATAACTGTGGAAGAGGTCTCTGTGTGACCTGGTTATATTTTGTTCCCACGTAAAATTGTGGTAGAGGTCTAATTGACCTTGAAAGCTTTGTATACTGTTGTAAACTCTGATCCATGGTGTGGATCAATCTTGTTTATATATATTTTTCTTGGTGGCAGGTGATCACTAAGTGGAGAGGACTAAGTCTCTACTTGAAACTGAATCTCTTGTTTTTATCCATTGTGTTCAAGTACTATTTTCCTATCTGTCTTTGTTTATTCAAACCAGAAAACATTACTTTGCTTTGATAGTTAATCTTAGATAGTGTTTGTTCTAGAATTTGTTTTAGTAGACTGATTTCAAAAGTTGAAGTAACTTCATAAGTTTCTTTAACTGAGAATTAATCTTGAGGAATCTTTCAGACTCTCAAATCTTTTACAAATTTTCTACTTTGGTTAACTGACTTGTTTGATTTTAAATTGGGGGACTTTCAAATCAATAATTTTTAACAGAAATTTTTATAGGAACTCAATTCACCCCCCCCCCCTCCCTCTTGAGTGTCCTACTCCGACCAACAAAAATAAATAATTTATTTTATTTATTTTAATTAAAATACATAACCTAGCCTAATCCTCCATAAATACATCGTTATGATGTTTCTCCAAGGTTAGTCGCATAATTGTGGGAGGATTAGAGGAGGAAAGTGTTCTTCGTTGACGGATCGGAATCAGAGAACGATGGCAATAGGATCGAGGTGAATCGAGAGACACGCAGTGAACACAGCGAATTTGCTTCATCGTTGGTGAATGCATTCTTTACCAGTGATTTATTCATAATCGATGTAGGATTCGTTATTTACAGTTTTCGCCCTATTTGATTGATGAGCACGAATTTGTATATCTAATTTTTATTGATCTGCGATTACCTTCCCTTTGCATGAACTCGTTTTATAAATTGAATTGTTGAACCCTGTTTATATTGTCATGATATCACCCTTGATCCCACACTTTAGGATCATTGGTCAGGATTGCATCAGTCAACGATGTGCATCACCTTTATTCGTGTATTTTTTCCCCATTATTCTTTGCGTTCTTCGTCGTTGGCCTATGGGGTTTGTGGTTCGACATTGTTGAGGCGAGTTCGAGCGCAATTGATCCCCTGAATTCATGGTGGTTGCACAAACGACGTATGGATCAACTGATTGGGGACGGATCGAGGTGTGTTGCGGGTTGTAGGTGATTGATCTTGGATTTGAGATCCAGGGCGATGGCGAACGTGCGATGGAATCCTATGCGTTCAATCGGACTTCCAATTTTCGACCAATGGAGGCCAGGAATCAATGGTTGGCGGTGGTTCCTACGATTTCGGCAAATTCGGGTGGTTAACTAGGTACAAATGGCGATGGAAACAAAAGATCTGGGATCCGTGGGAAGAAATGTGATTTCTATGAAAATCCTAACTACACGTTATGCGTCCCGGAGGAACACATGTCGTGTAGTCCCCTGGTTGTGGTGGCTAGAGTTTTGGGTAAAGATAAGGATCACACGTCTTTTATGGACCTTACACGTCATGTGATCCTATGATGGCAGCTCAGCATGTACTCAAGGAGTACACAGGTACATACACGGCCAATCACACGGGCACGGGCAGGAGTACACGAGCATGACCCAGTACTCGAACACATCCAATGTACATGGGCACGGGTCGGGAGGACACGGGTAGGCCCCAGGTGGATGAGACACGTTGTGTAGTATGACATGGCTTCCCAAGCCGTATATAGGGGAGAACATGCCCAAGCGACGAGATGAGGTCACACACCGTGTGACCCCACGTACACATCGTGTACTTCTCCAAGGAACTTCAACATTTTGTATCTTCTTCTTTGAGACTTGGATTTTGGCCCGAAAGTAGGCTATCCTGAGAAGTTTTTTGCGTAGAACGCGATGGCAGCCTTCGTTTCAGCATACGAGATATGATGTGAGGTTTTTTGAGCATGATGCTTCTTTAGATTATGCTTGACGATGGCAATGATCGGGCAGGATCATCGGAGTGATGCCGAGGTCGATACTCCTCTGTCGCACCAGGGTGCGGGTCCCCCATACTCTTTACTCAGGTAGAGTCGGTACTCCTTCATACTACAGTAGGGGGTCGGGTCCTCTATCTATGGAGTGGTACTCCCCCGTCTTCGAACTCCGACGAGGAGCGGGTCCTCCACTGGAGTTGTGGCTCCCTCTACTATGTAGCGCAACAGTGAAGTGCAGACCCCTCCGCACAGATTCTAGCGAGGTTCCACGTGATGTTGGGCAACGGAGATGGACCTTTGGAGCTGCAGGCAGACTCATTGTACTTAACTGGGCTGTGGAGATGGAGATCCTCTTTCTCTTCTCTTTAGGTTTCTTTATGAGATATATGTTGGGTTTTTGTTTCCCTCTTACTATGGATTGAGCTGATTTATGTTGTATGTTTCTATTGCTCCATTTATGGTTTTTGGGACGACTTACTGGGTATGTATATACTCACCCCTACATGGGTTTCACTCGCACGTGTTATGTCTTATGCAGATGATGGGCAAATCGACGGTGACCTTGGTGGAGCATAGTGATAATCGAGTTCATTAACCGCGTACAGTGGTCAGATTTAGAGATCAGGAGCCAGACTCTCAGTTTTCCTCTTTTTCAGTTGTTGGCGGTTTAGGACTTCATTTCTAGTTAGACATGTATTTTGCTCCTTTATGTTTTGATTTTATACTGTCGTACTCTGGTGTATTCCTTAGAAGTTATTGCATGCATGATTATACTCTCTATGCTGCAATCTTTTAATATTCATGTGCACTTTTGCATGGAGTCAGTTATGTGCGTGCATACAAATACTTCGGTTAAGGTCTCACATTTCAGTTTATGTCTTCTCAGCGCTTATCGTCAGCCCTTGATCTATTAGAGACGGGATTAGGGTTGTCACAGCTAACTTACCGCGGGTCCCGGTGGATCGGGTCGTGACAAGTTTGAGATCGAACTCGTGGAGACGTGATTCCCATATTGATTATTCGATTCAAAAATCAAGACATGTTTCAAATGAGTGAAATAAAAAGTAAAACTAATGTAATTGTCTTTAATAATGGAAGCGTACTGAGAATTATAAATCTGGGGTCATGAAATAGTTAAAATTCAAATTACCTTCAATGAATAATCTTGTCATTGCAGGGATTAAATCTAAACAAATCCATGGTATCTTATTTGTTCTTTAATTAATAAACTCGTTTTTTATGAGTACTTATTCATTTAATAGGTGATTCAAAATCATATTTAAACATATCATTTAAACTCCAGAATGAATCCAAACAATCGGGTTCGTGGCTACCCTTCAATCACCTTCCTTAAATCGAGCTTTAAGTCTGCCATGATCTTGGATGTTTTCAGACGTAATTTTAAATTCCATATCTGCATATCTAAATGCCCACGTCGTAAACATAAAACATCAGACTGATTTTAACAGTCTCCTCTGTTCAACATGATCAAAAAATCAGTTACCTTAACAGATAGATCTAAAAGCAGCTCACTACCCACTCCACAATTTACATACCAAAGTATGAAGAATCTGTTTACAATCACATAAGTGTATAGAAGCTGGGACCCATCAACACAACAAAAAGACAAAAAACTAAGCTATGAAACATTCTAAGTAAAATGAGACAAATCCCATGTTCTAATTACAATGCAGCACTCACTAGTGCTGTTTGGCACCGCCGTTCTCCACCGGAGTCATGGAGCCGCTCCTCCGGGCAGAGCTGCCACCATGGCCAGTTATGCTCCTCCCCATGAACCGCCCAGCCTTGCTCAGGCCGCTCCCCATGAACCCAACTCCAGCACCGATGCCTGTGCCCACCAAGCCAACCCCCGAACCCACCGCCGATGTCGCCCCATCAAGCGCATCCATCGTGCTCCCTATCACCCCCTCATCTTTCAGCTTCTTCCTCTCTTCCAGGATCCTCTTCTCCTCCTCCAACGCACCAAGCTGCTGCTCCTTGTTGAATTCATGGTACATCACCTGAAAAACCCAACCCCAAACACCACTTCTCAAATTCACCCAAACAAAATGAAATGAGATGACATGCAAATGCAACACAATACTTCCATAAAAGTGTTTCTAGAATACCCTTGACAAGTGTTTCTAGAATACCTTTGAAAACACGAAATGTGTTTCCATATTACCTATTGAAAATTTGTTTTTCTTACTTTTTCAAGCACTGCCTAACAATTAACCACTATTCACTCCAAAAGTTGGGTTTGGCTAATAATTAACCAAGCCTTAATAAGGTTGTAATAAATTAAAGACCTGTTTCAAATTCAGGTAGAGTTCAAATGATAAAATATATTAATTCATTACCCTAAACACAAACTTGACAGTATTAATTATTATTGTAGTGGGTGAATTCCCCTTACCTCAATGTGAGGTGAGGATATTCTTTTATAGATTAGGAAACCAATATACAAGACGGGTAAGTCCAATGTGGGACTCACCCATTTACACTTAAATGGGTTCCAACACTCCCCCTCAAGCTGGACATGCCCAGATTGGATAGAGTCCCACACAAAAAGAATAACAAGACAATCTCAAACTCCCCCTCAAGCTGGGCCAGGGAGGCTGTGAATACCCAGCCTGGAAGTTAGAGACTCAAGACGAGCTCCGGGAAGACCTTTGGTGAAGAGATCGGCAAGTTGATCGGCCGTCGGGATATGGCCGAAACCGATATGGTGCTGCTCCAGATGGTGGCGGAGAAAGTGACAATCCACCTCGATATGCTTCGTCCGTTCATGAAAGACGGGATTCGAGGCAATCTTCGTAGCGGCCTGATTGTCACACCAGATATGAGCAGGAGTCGATGCCGGGAAACCGAGCTCCTGGAGAAGATGACGAAGCCAGAGGATCTCAGTAGTGACAGTGGCCATGGCTCGATACTCTGCCTCGGCACTAGAACGGGAGACCACAGTCTGCTTCTTGCTGCGCCAAGAGATGAGATTACCGGCGAAGAATACGGCGAATCCCGAAGTAGACTTGCGGGTAGCGAGGCAACTGGCATAGTCCGCATCACAAAAAGCCTCAACATCCATGTGAGCATGATGTGAGTACCGAAGGCCGCGTGCAGGGTCTTTCTTGATGTACTTGGCAATGCGGAGGACAGCATCCCACTGAGAGCAGGTGGGATGCTCCATGAACTGGCTGACTTTGCCAACGGCACAAGCAATGTCGGGACGCGTCATGGTGAGGTAGTTGAGTTTACCGACCAAGCGCCGATATCTCTCAGGATGAGGAAAGAGATCCGAGTCGGAATGAAGGGAGCATTCCCCTGGCTCAAGGGGAGTGTCAACTGAGGTGGCGGTGCTCAACCCGGCATCCTGCAATAGATCAAGAGCATACTTGCGCTGGCAGAGAGAGATAGTGTCCGCAGTTCGGGAGACCTCGATGCCAAGAAAGTACGTGAGGGGTCCAAGATCCTTGGTGTGAAAGTGATGGTGAAGATGCGTCTTGAGGCTGGCGATGCCTCTGGAGTCTCTCCCTGTGATGATGATGTCATCAACATAAACTACAAGCAAGATACAGCCGTGTGCCGTCGTACGAAAGAAGACGGTGTGATCTTTCATACTCCGAGAGAGGCCAAAGGCGGTGACGACAGTGCTGAAGCGGCCAAACCAGGCGCGAGGAGACTGTTTGAGGCCGTAGAGGGAGCGACGGAGACGGCAGACATGGGAGGCGGCACCAGAGGCAGAGAAACCAGGGGGCTGCTGCAGGTAGACCTCCTCGTCAAGAAAGCCATGGAGAAAAGCATTCTTAACGTCGAGTTGATGAAGGGGCCAGTGATGATGAGCAGCCAGAGAGATGAAGAGGCGGACCGCGGCCATCTTGGCGACTGGGGAGAAGGTCTCAAAGTAGTCGACGCCATATGTCTGAGCAAATCCCTTGGCGACAAGCCGGGCTTTGAGGCGGCAGAGAGAGCCATCAGGATTGAGACGGATCGTGAAGATCCATTTACAGCCGACCGCCTGTTTGTTTGCCGGAAGGGGAACAAGATCCCAAGTATGGTTGGCATCCAGAGCCTGCAATTCATCTCTCATTGCGGCTAGCCACCCGGGGTGAGATTTGGCCACACCGACCGTTCGAGGAAGCGACACGGTCTCCAGAGCTGACAAGCCCCTGTAAGAAGATACAAAGAGAGGAGTATTCTGACACGAGCGAGTACCTTTCCGGAGCGCAATCGGCACATCCTCGGGAGTTGTGTCAGGAACATCAGGCGAAGCGGGAACAATGGTTTCCTCGGCCGGGACGGGAGGGACAGTGGAAGGACGACGAGAGTAGGTCTGTCCAAAGAGATGACCGGTCGGAGGAGACACCAGAGGCGGGTGAACCATGAGCGGAAGGCAGTCATCGATGGTAGTGTCAGGAGAAGGAGAGGGGAGAGTGAAAGGAGAGCTCTCGACAAATGAAACGTCGGCAGAGGTGATATACCGGCGGAGGTCTGGAGAGAAGCATCGGTACCCGCGCTGAGTGCGGGAATACCCGAGAAAAATACAGCGAAGGGATTTGGGTGATAGTTTGGAGAGAGTTGGGCGAGTGTCCCGGACATAACAGAGACATCCGAAGATACGGAGTGGAAGGGAGTGAGGAGGGAGAGAGGGAAACAGGGTATGAAAAGGAGTCTCCCCCTGAAGGATGGAGGAGGGAAGACGATTGAGAAGGTAAGTAGCAGTGAGGATGGCATCCCCCCAGAAAAGAAGAGGGACCTGGTGGTGGAAGAGGAGGGCACGAGCGGTCTCCAAGATATGTCGATGTTTCCGCTCGGCCACCCCATTTTGCTGAGGGGTATCAGGACAGGAGGTCTGATGGATGATGTCGTGGGCCCTCATAAACTGCTGAAAATGAGTGGATAAGTATTCTCGCCCATTGTCAGAGCGGAGACATTTCACAGGGAGGGAAAACTGTGTCTGGATTTCCTGAAAAAATGTCTGAAAGGTTGAGAGAACCTCCGTTCGATCTCGAAGAAGATAAAGTCAGGTCATGCGGGAGTAATCATCAATAAAGGTGATATAATAACGGTACCCGGACTGGCTAGGAACCCGGCAAGGACCCCATACATCGGAATGAACAAGAGCGAAAGGAGTCGCTGCACGTGGTTCCGGGCGAGGAGCATACGTCGTCCGATGATGTTTGGCAAACTTGCAGGATTCACAATGGAAGGAGAGGTGAGAACCGAATTGGGGGCAAAGTTTATGGAGGGTGGAAGGCGGTGGATGGCCAAGGTGGTAAGGGAGGTCAAGGGCTCGGGCTGTGGTGGATGAGCAAGCAAGGGATGATGGGGTATCAAACAGGTAAACCCCATCCCGAAGATAACCTCGACCAATTTCCCGATTCGTCTTCCGCTCCTGAAAAACAACACCAGATGAGCTAAAAATAGCAACACAATTCAATTCGGTGGTGAGTTTGCTGATAGAGATAAGATTAAAGGGACTTTGAGGAACATGAGCGACCGACGTCAGGGGAAAAGACGGGGTCAAGGAACATGTGTCATATCCGGTAATAGGGATTGTTGAGCCATTAGCAACAGTAATGGTAGAGGCACCGGTGTACGGATGATAGGTAGTGAACATACCAGAGTCCCCTGTGAGATGTTCTGACGCACCGGAGTCAAACATCCACGCTGTCTGGCGACGAGAAACACAGGCGGTGGAGTTGCCAGTCTGAGCAAGTGGGGCTAGAGAAGAAGATGGTGGCGCAGTCGTGCGATAAGATGTTACCAAAGCAAGCTCCTCCGGCGAGAGTGTTGTCCTGTAACGGGTACTGGATGAAGGAGGACCGCTGCGCGGTAGAGCCGATGATGGAGGATGGGAGAGCCGCTCGGCTGGGTGCATAGGTGCCCGGGAAGGCCGACAATGGAAGGGAGGGTGCGGCCCGGCCGGAATACTGGCGTCCGGAGGTGATGCCGGAGGGCCGCGGGCGGACTCGCCCGCCATTAACGCAGGGAGCTGGGCCGACGGCGCAGGAAGGCCGCAGGGTAGCTGCTGGTAGACGGGCTGGGGAGCGCCGCCGGGAAGGGCAGGGCCGCCGGGCACAGGAGGGAGGGCCGCCGGGAAGGGCAAGGCCGCCGGGCACAGGAGGGAGGGCTGCCGGGAAGGGCAGAGCCGCCGGGCACAGGAGGGAGGGCTGCCGGGAAGGGCAAAGCCGCCGGCATGGGTGGAGGTCGGTGCTGGAGGCTGGCTGGAGAAGGGAGGCTGCCGGCGCATGGAGCCGGCTGGGATGGAGCCGCCGGGGAGGGAGAGTCGCCGGGAGGGAGCGCTCCGCAGGAGGAGGCGCCGGCGGCTGGAGAACCAGGGAGAGCCGCCGGGAGGGAGGGCAGCCGCGCAGAGGCGTCGCGTGGGGCAGGGGAGATCACCGGGAGGGAGAGGCGTCGCGCGCAGAGGGCCGCGCGACCAAGGGCGACGCGCAGGAGGCCGCCAGGATGTGAGGCGCGCCGGGAGGGAGCGGGCGTCGGGCCGAGGGCGTTCCGGCGGGGCGAGGCGGGGCTGGCCGGGAGGGAGCGTCGAGGGAGCCGGGAGCCGCGAGAGGCCGCGAGAGCAGAGGAAGGCGCGGGAGGCGCTGGGAGCAGCGGGAGGCCGCCGGGAGGGAGCGCGCAGAGGAGGGCCGCTGGAGCAGCGGGAGGCGCCGGGAAGCCGCGCAGGGCAGAGCGGCCGAGGGCGTGCCGGCGGTGCGAGCGGGTGATGGCGTCGGGAGCCGCGGGAAGCCGCGGGGAGGGAGCGTCGTCGGGGAGGAAGGTCGTCGGGCGGGGGCCAGAGAGGCGCCGGGAAGCCGCGCAGGGCAGCCGGGAGGATGGAGGGCGGTGCGACGGGAGGGCCGGGAGCCGCGGGCGTCGGGAGGTGGAGGCGTAGCGGGAGGGACGACCGCCGGGAGGGTGCAGGCCGGAGAGGAGAGGTGCGCCGGGAGGAGAGGTGCGCCGGGACGGAGGGCCTGCCGGGACAGGCTAGGGCAGGAGGGAGAGAGGCGGGGCCGGGAGAACACCGGGAAGCCGCAAGGGAGGGAGGGTTCGGGATAAAAATCCCTCTGATACCATGTAGTGGGTGAATTCCCCTTACCTCAATGTGAGGTGAGGATATTCTTTTATAGATTAGGAAACCAATATACAAGACGGGTAAGTCCAATGTGGGACTCACCCATTTACACTTAAATGGGTTCCAACAATTATTAATTCATTATTTTTATGCTTTAAAATGATAATAAAAAGAGAAAATATATTTAATTAATTTGGATTCGGATTTATAAATGATTTCTAAAATCACTTATTATAAATTTAGGATTTCTGTTCAATTTCCACTTGAAAAGCTATTCTTGATAGGAACGTGGAAGAGGCCATAGGAACCGCCCCGGTGGCCGGTCAGACCACCAATACTATTTACATATCAAAGGAGGGGTGCTCATGAAGGGGAGTCGGGGTAGTATTCTTCACTGGCAAGCGGCAGTGATGTAACTACATTGCTTTTAACTAATTGCCAGGGGAGAGGGAATATTAGGAGGGGGTCATACTTCTTGGGGGACCACTCAGGTATTCAGTTAGAAGAAGGCTGTTAGCCTTGGCCTAGAGAGAAGTTCTCTTCTCGCAGAAGTGATGCAGTAATAGGTACTTCCAAAGTGTTTCCATTCATCTTAATATTCAAATTTGTTTGTCCTTTCTTCTTGAAACTGGAAGCTCTGTTACTGCTTTCATTGAGAGAAAGATTGGCATCCCTAGGACCATAGAGAGCTTCTGGAAGGAGTTTTTGGTTCCAGTGTGCTCAATGTTGAGATCGCACATGTCTACACATATGGAGAGTATGATCGCAGACCTGGAAACTACAAGAGTTGAAGGCAGGACTCCAATGTCAGGCGAAACTTGAGATGATGGTGACAGCCATTCAGCAACAGATGCAGGATGTCTCAGGGACTCTGTACCAGCTCAACCAATTCGTGAGGAACCAGGTGGAGAGTTCCGAACACAGAAGGGAGAAAGGAAAATCATCCGAAGTAGATGATGGTAATAGTAGCTTGCCAACGGAGGCAGTAGTGTGCATACGGAAGAATGAAACATCGGAGGAAGGTAGAGGAGCGTACAATGCAGAAGGGGAGGAGTTGCGCACAATTACAAAGCATGTGGAGACGCCAATTTTCTCTGGAGAAGATCCGGTATCATGAATTACAAGAGCAAAGACGTATTTTTCAATCCAACAAACTCACGAAGAGTTGGAAGGTCCCTCCGGCTCAGTTGAGTATGGACGGAATGGCCCAGTATTGGATGATTTCACTAAAAACAACCAGAACCGGGATCACGTGGACACAACTCAAAGAGGAGTTGCTTGGGCGCTATGATAGCACGGCAGAGGAAGATCCAGTAATTTTCCTGAAGCAGCTGCGGCAAAGTGGTTCAGTGGACATGTATATAGATGAGTTTGAGCAAGTAGCATTGCGAGTACTGGAATTTTCGGAGAAATGGTACATGTGTTTATACATTGTGGGACTGAAGCCGGAAATAGGTAGCATTTTGATGGCGCATGAACCACCAAACAAGGCATGATTGCTTACCTTGGCCAGAAGAGTTGGATGGGAGTTGATAATAAGAGGAACTATTAAGCACCCCGAGGCACATAACAGGGGAAACATGGTCAGACAATAGGGGAGGAGCTGGAATTCCAACTCAGTGAGAATGGTGACGGAGAGAGATGTGAATGAGAAGGGTCGGAAGGGTCGGAACGCGCCGATGTGGAAGGGAACCAGAAATTTGTCCAAAGAAGAATTTGAGGAGAGAAGAACCAAGGGATTGTGTTATTTCTGTGGACAAAAATTCAGCCCAGCACATAGATGTCCAGAAAAGGACTATAGACTAGTGGTTTGGGAATGTGTAGAGCCCCAAGAAGAGGAAGAAATAGAAACGGAAGGTTCTGAAGAGAAGGCAGGACCAGATGAGAATGCCTTAGAAATGGAAATGCTAGGGACTACAACTTGTGGAGTGGATGAGGCAAAGGCAGGACAAGTCAAATCTATGTTGATGGAGGGCAGTGTTGAGGGAGTACCCCGACTTATACTTGTGGGCAGCGGGGCTAGCCATAATTTTATCTCCAAGCGGATGGTTAAGTCCCTCATGGTGCAAGTCACCAAGACCAAACCATTTGGTATCTGGTTGGGAGACGGACACTGTGTGGTGTCTGAAGGACTATGTCAGTCCTTAGTGGTTCTGTTGGGGAAAGAAGACTTTGGGGTGGATGCATATGTTTTTGACACCACTGGGCCCGACCTGATGTTAGGAATTTCGTGGTTGGGGACTTTGGGGTACCGTTACCACTCATAGGAAGAATATGACCATGACTCTGGAAAGAAAAGGAAGGAGAATTACCTTACGGGGGGCTAAAATCCACCGTGTGAGTGCAAGGGATGCAGTAGGCAATGTCAGAAGGGGCGGCTGGAACAGAGCAGGAGTTGAGTGCAAACCAGCAGGAACAACTGCAGGGGAGACTGAGACGATTCTGGACGGTTTTTGAAGTACCACGGGAGCTACCACCTATAAGGGAGACTGATCATGCAATCAATTTGAAGGAAGGGGTGGATCCAGTCAACATGAGGCCATACAAGCATGCTTATTTCATGAAAAATGAAATTGAAAGATAGGTACAGGAGCTTTTGGAACGAGGATTTATCAGACATAGCACCAGCCCGTTTTCTAGTCCAATTATTTTAGTTGAGAAGGATGGAGGGTGGAGAATGTGCGTGGATTACAGAGCTTTGAATAAATTGACGGTGCCGGACAGGTATCCCATTCCTATAATAGAAGAGCTGATGGATGAGCTGCACGGGGCAGAATACTTCACAAAGGTGGATTTAAAATCTGACTTCCACCAAGTACGGGTGAAAGAAGTAGATATTGGGAAAACTACATTTAAAACCCATGAGGGGCACTACGAATACCTCATTATGTCATTCGGGCTCGTGACTATGAATGCGGTGTTCCAGGGGTTGTTAAGGAAGAGTGCATTGGTGTTCTTCAATGATATATAGGTGTACAGTAACAGTTGGAATGAACACCTAGAAAAGTTGCTAACAAGAAAAAGTGCACTTTCAGAGGGAGGACCGTGGAGTACTTAGGGCATAACATTTCTGCCCAAGGAGTTGCAATGGATCCAAAAAAAAATTGGAGGCGGTTAAAATGTGGGTCGAGCCAAGGAATGTAAAGAAAGTGAGGGGATTTTTGGAGCTGACCGAATACTATCGAAAGTTTGTTAAGGACTGCATAAAGATAGTGAAACCACTAACAGCTTTGACTAAGAGGGAAGGGTAAAGTGGACACCAGAAACTCAAGCTGCATTTGAGACACCAAAGGAAAAAAATGACTACTGCCCTAGTTCTTGGCATGCCAGATTTTTCTAAAGGCTTTGTTGAGGAGTGTGATGCTTTAAGTTCAGGGATTAGGGATGTCTATACAAGGGAGGCCTCTAGCCTATTTTAGTAAAGCGTTGTCTGAAAACAATTTAGCGAAATCGGTATAGGAAAAGGAGCTTATGGCGCTAGTTTTAACAATCCGAAACAATATTTGATGGGGAGAAGGTTTGAGGTTTATACGGATCATTGAAGCCTTGAGCATTTGCTTAGTCAAAAGGTAGTTTTGATTGATAATCAATGTTGGCAGGCAAAACCATTGGGATATGATTTTATAGTGATCTATAAGCCAGGGAAGCTGAACAGTGCAGTTGATGCTCTTTCAAGGGTGACATGGGAAGGAGATTGTATGCACTTAGCAATTTCATAACCCAATTGGGAGGAACTCGGAGTGTTGAAGGAAGAGCTAGCAGCAAGGCGGTGCAGCGAAACCTGGGTACTCTACCAGAAACAGGCTGTTATTCTATAAAAAACAGCCGGTTTTACCAAAAAAAAAATCATCTCTGGTTCAAAAACTATTACAACACTACCACTCCTCACTAGCAGGTGGACACCTGGGGTACTTGAAGACATATAAGCGCCTGGCGGGTGGGGTATATTAGGCTGGAATGACACGCAAAATACAACAGTACGTTCGAGAGTGTGAAATCTGTCAAAACAACAAATATGAAGCTTTAAGACTGTTTAGATCAAGTGTTGTATCTGTTATCAACGCTGTGTCAATATGTGTTAAATGAGTTGTGAGGAAGTGGTGATATTTGGAGAATTGTTATGGATTCACTTGATGGCATTGGATGGTCATGCTTGAGCAATTCTCCATGTTAAATGTGACGATTGTTGAACCGCTCTTAATGTCAAAGACATGTGCAAGTGACATTAAGAGAACACACATTGTTTACAACAATAAAAGAATGAAGGCCATGCAAATATTCATGATTGTTTGTGGAAGAAGGCCAAACAAAATTATATTTTGCATGAAGAATTTGTGAAGAGTTGAGATTATGGCTTGGCATTATATGAGAAGTTGGCTAACTATTTTGATGTGCCTTGACCAAAAAAGTTTTCAACTACCTAAGCCAGCCGAAGGGATCCGCAGCCAATGCATAGGTGGGCAGATCAACCTCCAACCATCCATAACATCAACAGGAGGAAGCATAGCGGCCCACATGGAGCGCATGAGGATGGGCACGCATAGTGCCCGCAGGATAGCGCGCAAGGTGCGCATGGTGGTGCCAGGATGGACCGCACAAGTGCGGTGCGGCCCGGTGATGGAGTGGGCGCAAAGTGTTGCGTGTGCCAAACCCCACTGCCAACTCGAGCAATCAGCAGCACGGGTTGTAATATTAAGCGCGACTGAAGAGTCGATGTGGGACACAGGAAGTACGCGAACTGTTCACCCGCATTAAATGATACGCATAGAATAGTCGTCTGATCCAGCCGATCTGAGCCATCCAATCATCGCACGCGATTGTCTTCTACCTTTGGAAGATCGAGGGATCTTCAGTGTGCGGTTATTCCACCATTTAAGAACCGTGAAAATCAAGTCAAGCCATGAACAGAGAACCCCGAGCCGTGAGGTCGCCAGATGAAGTAGAGTTCACATACGAAGTAAATGAATGCTAACTACTTGATGTTCATCCGATATGAATGCCCATGCATGCAGTTACACTTGCATGCATGTAGATTGAACAGAAAAAAGGAAGAATAGCCGCGTTCGTGAATCTAGTATTCATGCATGCGATATTCTGAGTCATAATGAGCTGTGGCGATTATGAGACCACGTGAGTTTCTTTTACAGAAGAAAATGAAGGAACGGGTTGGCCTGAGCTTTCCGGTATTTAAGTTGAGGAGCAGTATATGCTTACCTCGTAAAGTAATGAGATGCTGCGTGAGTTTATTGTTGCGGGTGATATTGATGAGGTCGCATAAGCATAACTGGACAGGGTTTATAATATTGCACCGTGGTATATAATATTGCACCACAATTATATATTTGAGATTTGCGGTTCTGGAAATTGAGAGGGTGTTGGAAGAAGCACTACGCCACAAAGGGTTTATGCGCTGCACCATGGACGAAATGGCTACGCCGTAGCCATAATACGGAGCAGGAAATGAGGAAATGAATATCCAACAGCCAGCGGGTATTCACATTTAAATGAGGGAGAATAAATGTGCTATTCATAACACATTTAAATGAGGAAAATTAATGAGATTTTATCACATGCATAATTATTGTTTTGTTGTGGATAAATTGTGCATGCAGGTGATGAAGAAATGAGAGAGCAGAATTGTAAGATCATTTTGAGAATCTGATACATCAAAGTATCGAAGAACATGACTGAGGCAGACCTGATCATCTACTGAAGATCAGAAGATCCTGAGCAAGACCAGCAAACCTGTTAACCAGCTGCAAAGGTTCTTGAAGTACACAAGCAGGCTAGTTAATCCAGCAAGCTTGTGGAGAAGGATCAGCATCCATTGGTGCAGAAGCGGCCAGGAGGTGCTGTTTGTGGTGGTAGACCGACTCAGTATGTCCATTTTATTCCACTCAAACATCTCTAAACTGCAAATACAGTTGCTGAAGTATTTTTGAAGGAGGTGGTGAGGCTGCATGGAATACCAGCAGCAATAGTAAGTGATAGGGACCCAATGTTCACTAGTTTATTCTGGCAGGAGCTTTTCTGGCTACAGGGAACGACAACTCAAGATGATCTAATCTTACCATCCGCAAAGCGACAGTCAAACAGAGGTAGTGAATAGATGCTCGGAAGTCTACCTAAGGTGTTTTCCTTCAAACCATCCCAAACAATGGGCGACATGGTTGGCCTAGGAAGAATATAGCTACAACACATCATAACATATACCTCTATTGAGAAAACCCCATTTGAGGTTGTGTATGAGCGAAAACCCCCACATATATTGCATTATACTAAAGGGGAAGCTACTGTTGAGGCAGTGGCTACGGCACTGGTAGCAAGGGATGAGGCTACACAGGGCACAGCAAATCATGGTCAATTATGCTAACAAACATCAGCGGGAAGTAACCTATGAAGAGGAAAATTTGACAGGGGTGAAGCCGTGTCTCAATAAACCAGGGAGTGTGTCCAAGATTAACTCAAAAATAGCATCCAGGTATTGTGGGCTTTTTCCAATAGTCAGAAGGGTGGGAACCATAGCTTACAAAATCAGCTCCCGGAGAACAGTTAGGTGCACCCAGTTTTTCATGTGTCACAACTGAAGCCCGCTGTTAGAGAAAATCATGTGAAAGAACTCTTACCGAATGATTTAGTAGAAGGGGAATGTCTAGCAGCTATATTGGCGGAGAAGACCCAGGGGGCAAAACCTTAATGTGGTTGATCCAATGGCATGGTAGGGAGGCTGAGGAAGAGACTTGGGAGGATGCAAATGTGCTGAAGGCCCAGTTCCCTAATAACCACCTTGAGAACAAGGTAGTTTTTCATGAAGGAAGTATTGATAGGACCGTGGGAGAGGCAATGGCTCGCCTAGGTGGTCGGTCCAGACCACCAATACTATTTACATATCAAAGGAGGGGTAAAGCGTAAAGGGGAGTCGGGGTAATATTCTTAACTACCAAGGGGCGGTGATGTAATTACATTGCTTTTAACTGATTGCCAGGGGAGAGGGAATATTAGGAGGGGGTCGTACTTGCTGGGGGACTACTCGGGTTTTCGGTTAGAAGAAGGGTGTCAGCCTTGGCCTGGAGAGTTCTCTTCTCTCAGGAGTGACACAGTAATAGTTACTTACAAAGTACTCTGTAAGTGTTTCAATTCAACGTAATACTCGAATTCACTTGTCCTTCTTGAAACTGGAAGCTCTGTCAATTCTAATTAACTTTTACAAATGCTTCAAAGTGTTTCCATATTACTTATTGAAAAAATGCTTTTTTTGTTAAGTAGGAATCCCAACAAGTACCCATTAACCAGGTATAAAACAAAAATCACTCTAAGCCCCCACAGGCGAGCGGGGTTGTTGGGATGGGAGGGTTTTGGGGCGTGCGTCGCAGGGTCAAGTCCCCAGACATTTCTTTCCTTGTGTGCGTTGTAAATAAAAAATTTAAAAATTCACACTAATAAAGTAGGGTCTGGATAGTAATTAACTGAGTTTTAATAAGGTTAAAGTAATAAATTAAAGACCTATTTTAATTCAAATCAAAATATAAATGAATTTTAAAACACTTTTTTATAAATTTAAGGCTTTTGTCCATGATTTTTTTTCAAAAAACAAAATAAAAAACAATTTTCACATTTTCTAAAGTTATTTTAATTTGCTTTTTAATAACTGGTTTTGCAATGTGATGGATATGTTAATGCAGATCTCTCTCATAAGATTCAAACCGGATGGATAAAATGAAAAAAGGCTTTTGGGATGCTTTGTAATCGTAAAATTCCTTTGAAATTGAAGGGTAAATTTTAAAGGACCGTTATTAAACCTACTAATATGGCAGTGAGTGTTGACCTTTGACGGGACATCTTGAACAAAAAATAAGGGTAGTAAAAATGAAAATGTTAAGATGGATATGTGGACATACTAAGATGGATTGAATTAGAAATGAATACATTCGAGAAAAAATTGGAGCACCTCCTATTGACAAGAAGATGATTGAGAATAGATTAAGATAGTTTGAACATGTTAGAAGAAGACCTAGGGCGCACCTGTTAATAGGGTAAGCTTAATGACTAATTCACTTATTAAAAGAGGTAGAGATAGACCTAAAATAACTCTTAAACAAATCATTCAATATGATTTTGTTCTTAATAGTTTCAATGAAAATATGGACTTCAAAAAAGCTAATTAACGACATTTGATCCATGAAGCCAACCTCATTTAATTGGGTTTAAGGCTTATTTTTTGTTGTAAAAACTGATTATGCGATTGAAATTAAAATATATATATATATATATATATATATATATTATAACACAAACACAACATAACGCCTCTTTTTTAAAAGATCAATTACTAAAACTATCCAAAGATCACTTAATTTTTAATGTGAAACAAACTCTATATCACCCTTTTTCACATTGTCAAAACCATGTAACAAAAGCCACATGTCAATTCTTATTCTCATACCCATGATGATTCAAACAAGCCTTAACAAAAAAACAAGTCCAAATATCAACATCTTTGACAGCTAAAAAATAAAAGAACTTCAAATTGTTGAAAGATAAAGTTCAAAACCGCAGATAAAAATGCTTACCTTGAGTGAAATAATCCCTCTGTCCTTCTTATCTTTAATTTTAAGCATATCAAGTGATGGCAATAACCTCAGATCAACTTCCTTTGAAGTTTCAGGCTCTATATCGATCAAAGGTAATTTCGCTACACCCAATCGTTTGTCTTGCCCAATATCCTTGTCAAAAACCTGTGTTGGAATGGTGATAATGGATAATAAAAATACATTATCTAATAACAGAACAACAAGTTTCACAGAATTGAAAAAATATATAATTTAAATGAAAGTTCTTCATATTTTAAGGTCATTCAAAAAATATTTCACACTGAATCTGCTGAGAGCTGGAGGATAAAATCCAAACCTCGATAATCAGCGATTGAGTCTCCTTGTCTTCTACAATCAACTCAAAAGTTTCATTCCAAACAGGATTTAGATTATTGTCGATAACCTTTGTTTTAACCTTAAATAAGACACGAATGTAGACAACAGCGTACGGATCTGATTTTCCAATCATCTCCATATTCTTCAAATCACTTGCTTTCACTACTTGCACTGTAAGCATTCCCTGCGGCTTAAGCTCCAATTCACTGCAAAATAAATAAAAATGTGAAGAGATGAATTTAAACGATAAACAAAACTGCAAGAGAACAAAAGAGAACTAAATATTAATGTACTCAACTCAACAAGATACTATTATTCACTGTACATACACAAATATTTACAGTGAAAATTATTAGAGTGTTAAGAGTATTTAGAATATATAGACATCTAGATATGGGTTTGACTTGGTCAATGGTTTGACTTGTATTTATGAGTCAATAGTTAATGGTCTGACTTGTATTTATGATCAACCTGTATCTTTGTTTTCTTCATCCATAAATAAGAACGACCCAACCTCACTTGGAGGTACGGATTCTGGGATCTCTCAATTTAAACTATAAACAAAAGTGCAAGATGACAACAAAGAACTAACAACCCATTGGGTTTGTTAAACCCTATTTTATTATTTTGGGTATTTCCGAGTAAGTATTCCGTTTTCTCAATCTATAAAAGTAGGCCTCTGCCTCACCTTGAGCTAAGAAGATTTCCTATTCTACATGGTATCAGAGGAAATCTTTTTTTTTTCCCACTCGTACGGGAATTTTTTTTTCCTTCCGCCTCCCCTTTTTTTCCCTACGGTGCCTCTCCCCGACAGAGCCCCTCCCTCCCGCGGCGTAGCTCTCCCCACTGCCGCCTCTCCTGCGGATTCTCGGCGAAGACCGGCCCCGCCTCCTCCTCTGTGCGCTCCCGCCTGCACATCTCCGACCCAGCCCTCAGCGGCTCCCGCCCTACTCGCCGGCCTTTCCAGCTCCTACACCTCTACGGCTCCCGCCCTACACACCGGCCATTCCAGCTCCCACAACTGTCGGCTCCCGCTCCCGAATCTCTAGGCAAGCGAACCTGCTGGCTCCCGCTTCTCCCGCTACGCACGACCCCGCCCTCCCGTTCGACGCGGCTTCCAGCGCCGCCTCCCTCCCGACGACGGCCCTCGGCGGACTACCGATCTCGTCTCCTGCTACGGCATCCCACGGCGTCGCCTCCTCCCACGAAGAGAGGCCCTCCCGCGACAGCGTCTCCTTGCGCGCGACGGCCCCTGCGGCGCTCTCCTCTGGCAGTCTCGGCGACGACGGACCACCCTCGGCCTCCCCGTCCCAGCGCAATCAGACCCGCCGCGACTCTCAACTCCATTCCCGACGTTCTACTAGCCCCATCGTCCACGCAGCTTCCCGGCGCTCACCGCCCTACACGGATTCCCAGAGCCCGCCCTCTCCTACGACGGACCTCCCATTGCGGCACTCTCCCAACGCAGCTCCACCCCCTTCCAGAGGTGCTTCCGGCTCCAGGCGCTGCCCACAACTGCGGATTCCCGGCTTCAACCGGCCCTGCCTTCTTGCGACCACTCATCGCGGCATCCCGCTGCTCCTGACATCTTCGGCAGCTATCTGACGCCTTCATGGCAGCCTCTTCTGTTCTGCCCCAGATGATCATAGCCTCCACTTGCCTCGTCAATGAGCGGCTCTACTCCACCCACTTCTCCATCTGGCAGAAGACTGTGTTGATATCCCTGGCCGGAATGGACCTTGATTATCACCTTGTGAATCCTCCACCGGCATCCACTGATCCCAAATATCATCCGTGGAAGCTTGTTAACAACAAGATCTACGCCTTGCTGGTCAATTCAATAAATCGCTCAGTCAAAGATGTCACCGGACTGCAAGTACAGTCAAGGAACTTTGGGATTCCTTGAGCATCATGTATTCTAAGACCAACAATTTGGCTCGGGTCTCCGATATTCTTCAACGATTGTCGCATATCCGACAGCAGGACAAGTCCTTCCCAACATATTTCATGGAATGAAAAGGTCTTCGTGATGAGTTGCAAGAGTTGTGGCATATTCCCCAGACACCGACAGACGCTCAGACCCAGAGGGACCAACTCTGCATCTTCAATCTTCTCAATGGTCTCGCTCCTGAGTATGCCACAACACCTAACGAGATGCTCGTCAGCCCTTCTATGCTGGAGATACCACAGGTGTATCATTGTCTGGGCAAAGCCCAACGGGCTCTTCCCCCGCCCATCTCATCATCGATCACTCTGCTCTCGTCGGTCGTGGCGGTGGACGCTCCTCGGCACTCGTGGACATGGTCGTGTGGAGGGACGTCCTCGTCCCCTATGTCAGCACTGTGGCAAGCTCGACCACCTAATCGACCGTTGTTGGGTTCTTTATGGACGTCCATCTCAGCAACTCGCGGTAGGGTCATACAGCAGTCCAGGAGGCTTCCTCGTCAGTTGTAGCTCTTCCACCATCTCTGGACCTTTCTATAGAGGACCTGCAGCTGCTTCACGATCCTCGGACCCCCGCAGGACCCGGTCCGTCTTCGGCTTCTCTAGCCCACTCTGCTGGTTCCGCCCTTCGTCGGTCGTCGCTCCCCTACCTGGATGCTCGACTCACGTGTCTCCGATCACATCACCGGTGGTGTTGGTATGTTGACCTCCTACTGTCCTTTTGTCGGTTCCTCAGCCATCACTATCGCTGATGGCTCCACTATCCCCATTACGGGCTTTGGTGCATGCTCCCTGACTTCATCGATTCACCTGCCCTCTGTGGCACATGTACCCCACAGTCCATTTAATCTTCTTTCCATCATTAAGCTTACAAAGGATTACAACTGCGCTGCCATATTTACATCTTTTGTTGTTGTCTTTCAGGAGCGAACTAAGAACCAGGAACTTAGTAGAGGGTCTACATGTTCGATGGACCGGCAACCGTCGCCTGCACATCTGTCGCTGCTCGAGCATTGAATCTTCATTCCCGGTTGGGAAATCCACCCGCCTCCACCATTCATCAGCTTTATCCAGATTTTAGTCAGCATATTTCTTTTCATTGTGAGTCTTGTTCATTTGCGAAACATCATCGCACTTCATACATTCCTCGAGTGGATACAAAGGCCTCAAAACCTTTTGATTTGGTTCATTCAGACGTGTGGGGTCCCTGTAGCATCTCGAGTCATTTGGGGTATAAATATTATATATCTTTCATTGATGATTTTTCGCAAATGACTTGGTTGTACCTCCTTCGAGAACGCTCCGAAGTGTTTTCCACATTTCAGACATTTTACAATGAAATTCATAACCAATTTTTCATCTCTGTTAAATGTCTTCGCTCGGACAATGGGCGTGAATATCTCTTCACTCTCTTTCGGCAGTTCCTCCAGGCAAAAGGCATCATTCATCAGACCTCCTGTCCTGATACACCCTAGCAGAATGGAGTGGTCGAGCAGAAACACAGACATATTCTGGAGACTGCTCGTACCCTCCTCTTCCACCAACAGGTACCTCTGCTCTTTTGGGGAGATGCGATCCTCACTGCTACCTACTTTATAAACCGTCTTCCTTCTTCTATCCTTTAAGGGGAGACTCCTTTTCGGGCTTTGTTCTCCTCTCTCTCCTCACTCACTCTCATTTCGGGTGTTTGGATACCCCTGTTATGTTCGTGACACTTGTATCGGTCTCTCCAAACTCTCTCTCAAATCCCTCCGGTGCATATTCCTTGGCTATTCCCGCACTCAGCGCGGATATCGCTGCTTCTCACCGGACCTACGGAGGTATGTCATCTCTGCTGACGTCTCATTTGTTGAGAGCTTTCTATTCTCCCTTCCCTCTCCTCATCCTGACTTTGTCATTGATGATTGTCTTCCTCTCATCATTCACTCTCCTCCAGTGTCTCCCCTGGTGATACCCATTTTGGTAGGGTCTACTCTCGTCGTCCATCAATTGTATCCCCCGTCCCAGCCAATGACATCGTCGTCCCCGCTTCGTCCGACACTCCTGCCCTGGCACCAGACAACTTGCCCATCACACTTCGGAAAGGTACTCGCTCTTTCCAGGATACTCCTCTATTTACATCTTCATACAGGGGTCTGTCAGCTCTGGAGACGGTATCTATTCCCCACGCAGTTGGTGATGCAAAATCTCACCCAGGGTGGCTAGCAGCAATGCGAGATGAATTGAAGGCTTTGAAAGAAAACCATACTTGGGACCTTGTCCCCCTTCCGACGGGCAAACAGGCGGTTGGCAGCAAATGGATTTACACAGTCAGGCTTAATCCCGATGGCACTCTCCATCGACTCAAAGTCCGCCTTGTGGCCAAGGGCTTCGCGCAGACTTATGGTGTTGACTATTTTGATATCTACTCTCTAGTTGCCAAGATGGCCTCCGTTCGATTATCAATCTCTCTGGTCGCCCATCATCATTGGCCTCTTCATCAATTGGATGTCAAGAATGTCTTCCTCCATGGATTTCTTGAGGAAGAGGTTTATCTGCAGCAGCTCCCCAAATTTTGTGCCTCCGGCACCGAATCTCAAGTCTGTCAACTACGCCGCTCTCTTTACGGTCCCAAGCAGTCTCCTCGTGCTTGGTTTGGCCGCTTCAGCATCGTCGTCACCGACTTTGGGCTCTCTCGCAGCATGAAAGACCACATCGTGTTCTATAGGACGACATCCGCCAGCTGCATCTTGTTCGTCGTTTATGTGGATGATATCATCATCACCGGGAGCGACTCTGATGGAATCACTCACCTCAAAGGGCATCTTCACCATCACTTCCACACCAAAGATCTCAGTCCTCTCACATACTTCCTATCGAGGTATCCTATTCTCCGGACACCATCTTCCTCTGCCAAAGGAGATATGCATTGGATATTCTGCAAGATGCTAGGCTGACACAGGTCGCTGATGTGGACACTCCTCTGGAGCCTGAGGAACGGTCTCTCTATGACTCCCCAGAACCGTATTCACACCCAGAGAGGTACCGTCGACTGGTGGACAAACTCAATTATCTCACCATGACTCGTCCAGACATTGTCTGCGCTATTAGCAAAGTGAGCCAATTCATGGAGCATCCGATCACCCTCTTTAGTGGGATGATGTCCTCGGCATTGCCAAATACATCAAGAGAGATCTTACCCGTGGTTTTCGCCAATCCCACCATACTCATCTAAATATTGAGGTCTTTTGTGATGTTGACTATGTTGGTTGTCTTGCTACCCGGAAATCTACTTCTGGGTTTGTCGTGTTCTTGGCAGGCAACCTCGTCTCCTGGCGCAGCAAGAAACAAACTGTCGTCTCCCGATCCAGTGCGGAGTCCGAGTATTGTGCCCTGACCACCGTCATCACGGAGATCATTTGGCTTCGACATCTCCTCTAGGAGCTTGACTTTCCTCCGCAGACATCTGCTCACACCTGGTGTGACAATCAGGCCGCCACCAAGATTACTTTGAATCTCGTCTTTCATGAACGCACGAAACATATTGAGGTGGACTGCCACTTTCTTCGCCACCACCTGGAGCACAATCATGTCAGTTTTAGCCACATCCCGACGACGGACCAGCTTGCCGACATCTTCACCAAAGGCATCCCAGGGGCTCGTCTGGCTTCACTCAGTTCCAAGTTAGGCATCCACAGCATCTACGACCCAGCTTGAGGGGGAGTGTGACTGGTCTTGTCTGATGTCATTTTTCTTTTTGTGGGACTCGCGGTCCAAGCTGGGCATGTCCAGCTTGAGGGGGAGTGTTAAACCCTATTTTATTATTTTGGGTATTTCCGAGTCCCACATCGGAATACTCCTGTATGTATTTTGTTTTCTCAATTTATAAAAGTAGGTCTCCGCCTCACCTTGAGGTAAGGAGATTTCCTATTCTACAGGGTTCATAGAATTCTTTGGAATGGAATGGAAATGAATGGAATGAATAAAAAATAACAGCCTGATTAGTTAGTTGATTTCCAAACGGTATTGTTTATAAACATTTGAAGATGAGGGTCATAATGGTCTTTTTAGTCTCATTTTCACTTCTAGGAAACTAGATGGACACCCCTTGAGGTGTCATGCTCATTCTAATGATGGAGTCGTCACTTCCATAGATTCATTTTCCATCCAACAAAACACAGAAATCGGAAACCATTTTCTCTGCTGGAATGAGAAACGGTTCTCCATGAACAATACCATACGAAATGCAACCAAACGGGCTGTAAATATTAATGTACTCAGTTCAACAAGACAACATATTTCTCTTTTTCCTTTTTTTTTTGAGGGGGGGGGTGAACAAGGAAGATTATATCCATGAAAAGCGAATGTACAAAAAAAGGACAAGTCCTTCATGAAAAGAAATATTAAATCTTAAAAACAAAACTAAACTATGACAGCCAACCAAACAGTGAATCCATCATTACCTTGTGTCTACAGGAATGCCACCAATGGGAAAAACGATTCGGTGAGGCCATTGAAGCATATCTGCAACCATTGTGTGCACTGTATCCTACTCATAAAAAATTGAAACAACAATGAAAGCAAAAAGCGTAAGCAAACAAGAATACAGAAAAAACAAAAACAAACACAAAATCTGAGATTGCAACGGAAACTTACATCAATCATATCTGAAATTCCAGGAATAGCAGTCAAGCTTCCGCCAACAGCCTTCAAAGTATAATCAATTCTAGGTTTTGGCTGCCAAATAGTGGATAAATGTCTCTTTTTCAAACAAAAAAAAATTAAATAATAAAAGATGGAAACGTAATCTATTTAGAATATGAAGATCGCATCGCTGTGTTGTCTTTGTTATCAATGCATCATAAAGAAGGGATGAGGCAAAGGTTAAATAGATGCTCATGAGATGAAGTGAAGATGACTGAAGAAAAAGAAAAAGCATCACGAGTTGAAGTAAAAGAAGAATGTGACTCCATAAGAATGAAAAGAGTGTTTGTTACCAAGAAATGGAGTTTTCTCACCAACAACACTATCCTGTGATGTGATGTTGAAAACCTCTCTATAAGAGTTGCGGAAATATTTCATTGAGGAAGAAGAAGAGTACAGGACACTTGGATTCAAATTATATATATTATTGTGTTCGGCAAGTACTCATGAGAAGATTCTCCACATTGCTTTGAAGAAGTGGAAGAAATGTATGAAGATTGATTTTAGAGTGGAACTAAAGAAAAATGATGTAAAGGCATTGAAAGTGCCATTGGGTTCCGGGTGGCAGAGGCAGCAGCCTAGTAAGTTTCAAACAAACGTCAATGTAGAGGATCTTCATCATTTGTTCTTAACCACATAACTTGAAGAGAAGAGAAGGACGGATGAGATACTTGTGACATAACTATGAGCCTAGTTTGTAAAGGGTTCAAGGTAATCATCTTGCCCTCAAAGATCTTAGCTTGATAAAAAGAGTAAAGTTGGGTGATGTGAGATAATAACCACCATCACACCAAGAACGAGCTCTCACATCAAGAGTGAACCTTGTAAAAAACTCAGTGTGCTCTGTGTTTGTTTACTTTACATGCATACAGATGAATGAGAGAAGAGATAGAGTGAGCAGATCATCTGCATTAAATATAACCAGTAAAAGAGGTTGAGCTGCACTGCAGAGAATTTGTAAGAAAGTAAAAACGAAAAAAAATCAGGATTCACTAATTCACCCCTCCCCCTTTGAGTGGATCGTTTGTTTGAGCCTAACAATTGGTTTTAAAGGTGTAGTTCTTCTGTTGATCTGCTCTTAAAATTCATTCAAGCCGATCCAGGTTCCTCTCCGAGAGCAAAATTGAAGAAGTTTTTTTAAGGACCCAGATTTTCCTAAACCCTTCCTTCGTCGTTTCTCAAGTGTTGAGGGAGTCTAGGGATGTTTAGTGATAGTCATAGAGGTTTGGGAGAAGGAGGTATTGCTAAAGCTGAAATTTCAGCCAGGAGAGGTGAGTCACAGAGTGATGGCATGTGTCGCGACGTGAGTGGTAGGCTGGGAAGTTGTGTTGCGGCGTGAGGATGTGTCGCATCTTGGGGCGCAAGCCGTGAGGATTAGGAGCCACGTTGTTTCGGGTTGGAAGTCGGTCATGGCGTGATTGGCTATGGTCACGGTGTGAAGGGTCGTGAAGGGATTTTTGGCAAAGACCCTTACGTGTCAGAGGAAAACCTTAACGTTTCGAGAGAAAACCTCACGTATGGTTTTATTACTCTTACGTATTGCCTTTTCCGTTTTTATTGTCAAGACATGAAGTATGTTTGTCACGCCATGACAACCTAGAGGTCGAGCTCCTTGGTTCTGCCTTTTTAGAAGTCGTTGCGTTGTGGAGCATAGGCCACGTCATGAGCTTGGTCTGGGGTTGGCCGGAATGAGGAAGAAGGTCGGGGATTCCCATCGTGATTTCTGGGGGTTTGAGCATTGCGGCGTGACACCCTTAGCCGTGTTGTGAACCTCCTTGTTCTCATCGAAGAAACAGTCATTGACCACGAGAGAAAAAGGGAGTTCCGTGGGGAGATTGCACTATAAATTTCGGATCTAGGCCCGTTGCTGCGTGACGCGGTGCCTTCCAGGTTTTATTATAAATTCGAGGTGCTTCTCGAATTCATTTTATTTCTTCCTCCTTCCGACGAACCCTAGGCGGTTGTGGAAGCATTTTGGACGAACCTAGGCCTCTAAAATTGATTCTTAGGCCCTTACTTTGTGCAACGACTACCTTTGATCCAAGGTATCTTTTTTCCTCTCTTCTCTTCTTCGATTCTATCTTGTTCCTTCTTGCCAAGTCATAGCGGTTCTACCCTCTAGATTTAGCAGGGTTGATGGAGGATTCATGATGGGATGGTGTCTTTAGGGTTCGTGAGGTTTCATGTTGGTGTTCTTCGTACGTCGTCCAGTTCTAGTTCAGTGATCATTGAAGCTTTGTATCGAGATACAGGATTCGAGACTTCTCCTATTATTTATGTGTAAATGTGGGATTAACATGCTTTGGTTTCCAATGGGTAAATGGATGAGATTGGCCTAAAGAAGACAATAACCCGGAATTAATGAAATGAAAGAGATGGTGTCGTTCGCATGTGTTAGTATTCAGGACTCTCCTCAGCCTGTTAGTTTACGACCTCCTCTACATTTTACTTACCACCAAAGAAGGGGTGGAAAGGGAAAAACAGATTTTGTTAGTTAGTTAATTGGCCAGCTGGATTTTGCTAGCTAGTTAGTTGGCCAGCTGGGTTCTTTGTCTACTCTTTAAATAATTGGGGGAGTGTTTTCGAGCGGGACACCGAAGGGTTTGGAAAAACGTTGGGAGGCCCCTGCTTGGAAGCAAGCGCTGCACAGGGGGAGGTCACTCTGCTGGAAGCTTGAGTCAGTTGAAGCACAGTCAAGAGAGGTGTAATCTAACTTGATTTTCCTCTTGTAGTACTTCCCTTTTTCTTTGTTCATCACAAGTTGTAGCATAATACTGAACACGATTTGGCATTGCTATAAAAGCCAGAACTGTATCTTCTGAAAATTCGTTGATTCCTAACAAGTTTGGTGACTCCGCTGGGGATCGCGTTCCGGCTGAGGTGTCGCGTGGGTTGGGCGAACGCAGTGGAACTGTTTCGGATTTCCGTTCATGGGAGAGTTGGTGGAGTACATTGTTCAGCGTACATTTTCTTCAGTACAAGAAAGACTTTCTCAAGGACAGTCTGAGAGCCAACAACATGCACGCGATATGGAGGAGCGCATCTGTCAGAGGATGCGTGCTATGGAGGAGCAGACTTTGGAAAGAATTAAGGAGATAGAAATACATTCGGAACTAGGCTCTGAGACTGGAAAACCACAGAAAAGAGAACCGGTGGTGCTGGTGACTAAGAAGCTTACGGTTGACGTAGAAGGCCAGGAATCTCGGAGTGGTAATTCAAGGGAAACAGCTTTCATTGAAGGAATGTGTAGTGTCTCGCGAAGAGTGGAACTGCCGTTATTTACCGGAGAAGATCCTTTTGGTTGGATAACCAAAGCTGATACGTATTTTCTGGTTAAAAGTACTTCTGAAGAAATGAAACTTCACTTGGCATAGCTTTGTATGGAGCACACAACTTCGTACTGGTTCTTGTCTTAGCAAGGAGCTTTTCCTGACTCGTTCTGGGAGCAGTTCAAGCTTGCACTCTTGGACAGATATGGAAAATCTACCGAGGGGGATCCATTGTGGTATTTGAAGTCGTTACGACAAACAGGGAACGTGGATGATTATATTAAGGAGTTCGAGCAGGCTGCTTTGAGAATTCCAGAGTTTCTGAAACAATGGTTCATGAGCTTGTTTATGGGGAGGATTGCGCCCTGAAGTTGTGAATCGAGTTTCCACACATGAACCGTCTAATAAGTTTCAGATGATCACTCTTTCCAGAAAAGTCGAGACAGAATTAGTTGGAGAGGGAATACTGAGAGGAACTAAGGCGAGTTCTGGGAAATGAATGCTGAAATGGATATAAACCAACCAGCCGCCAAGAGCGGGAGGAACGGAAAATAAAGGGGCTATGTTTTCGGTGTGGCCAGTCATTTACCCCTATGCATCGATGCCTAGACAAGCATTTGCGTTTGTTGGTTTGGGAAGTGGAAGAACCAGTGTCTGAAAAGGTAGAGGAAGGGAAGATTTCTCAGAGTTGTATAAATTATGTTTCGGGAGAGGAAACACAGGTAAACCGAGAAGTGGGAGATCCAAAAACTGGGCAGAATAGAGTGGAAATGGAATTCAGGAGCATGGGGGAGATTGGAGTTGATTCGATGAAATTTTCAGGGTACGTGTCTGGTATTCCCAGTGAATGTGTTGGTTGATAGTGGAGCTAGTCACAATTTTATTTCTAAAACTCTAGCCAAGGCCGCTAATGTGGACAGCAGGACAACCAAGCCTTTCGAAATCAGGCTAGGAGACAGGCATCGTGTGATTTCACAAGGAATTTACGGAAGAGTTTAGGTGACCCTGGAAAACTTCGTTTTCACGACCGAGGCATCTGTTTTTGACACTAGTGGACCGGAATTGGTCCTTGGAATTACATGGCTTAAAAGTTTAGACTCTGTATTAACTAATTGGAAAAACAAAACCAATGAATTCCTATGAAATGGTTTGGAGGTTAAGCTGCAGGGGTGTGACGAGCAGGAGCGGATGCCGCTGTAACTGAATTACACTTACAGTTCGAGAGCTATTTTATTGAAGGGTTGGTTCTGGCAAATCCATTTAAAATGTTTGGCTGCTGAAACTGTACAGCTAGAGAAAGAAAAGCAGCAGCAGATAAAAGAAATTTTGATGGAGTTTAATTTCCTCTTTGATGAACCAAGAGGACTGCCTCCGAGACGAGTAACTGACCATGCAATTACCATGATGGCGGGTGCAACACCAGTGAATATAAGACCGTGTAAAATTGCTCGCTGTTTGAAGAGGAAACTGAGAAACAAATCGCCAAAATGTTGGCCAGTGACATTATTCGCTACAGCAACAGTCTCTATGCTAGTCCTATAATTTTAGTAAAGAAGGATGGAGGATGGCAATTATGTGTAGATTATAGAGCACTTAACAAACTTACGGTGTCGGACAGATTTCCCATTCCTGTTATTGAAGAGTTGTTAGATGAGCTTCATGGAGCCCAGTTCTTTTCTAAACTTGATCTTAAGTCCGGATTTCATCAGGTGCGGGTACGCGAAGAAAACATCAGTAAAACTACTTTTCAGACACATGTCGGGCATTATGGATTTTTGGCTATGCCTTTTGGATGTATGAATGCGCCGGCTACTTTTCAGTCAACAATGAATCAAGTTTTTCATGCTTGGGGAAATATATTTTAGTTTTCTTTGACGATATCCTCATTTTTAGCAAAACTTTGACAGCGCATTTAAATCATTTGCGTACAGCCTTCCATTTGTTGCAAGCTAACCAGCTCAAGTTAAACCGGAAAAAATGTTTTTTTTTTGGTCAGTTGGCTGTTGAATTCCTTGGCAATGGACCCCAAGAAAGTGGACTGTATTGTAAACCGGTCCCATCCTCGCGACATCAAGGGTGTTCGTGGATTCTTGGGACTTACAGGTTCCTACAGAAAATTTATTCGTGATTATGGTAAAATTGCAAAACCTCTAACAGAATTGACCAAAAGGGATAATTTCTTTTGGAATCCAGATGTTGAACTCGCTTTTGACAGGTTGAAAAAGAGCTTAATTACTGCTCCGCTGTTGGTTTTGCCTGATTTCCAAAGTTCTTTTGTTATAGAATGCGATGCTTCTTGAACAGGAGTAGAGGCGGTTCTTATGCAATCTGGACATCCAATCGCATATTTCAGCAAGGCTCTTGCTAAGGCTCATCTTTCTAAATCAATGTATGAAAGGAGGTGATGGCACTAGTTCTGGCCGTTTCCCATTGACGGCAGTAATTGATGGGCCGCGGATTTTTAATTTATACAGATCATCAGGCTTTGAAGCACTTACTGAGCCAGGAAATTCACACAGCGGATCAGCAAAATTGGCAGTCAAAATTATTGGGTTTGGACTTTGAAGTCATATATCATCCAGGGAAACACAATCTTGCAGCAGATTCTTTGTAACGCCTAGAAGAAGGTGCTGGAGAAAATTCTTCCGATTTACAGCTGCTTGGTACAGCGATTTCAGAACCATTTTGGATGGAAGCTAGTATCGTTCGTAGTGAGCTTCTCCTTGACCCGGAACTTTCCAAACTTGCTGCTTTATTAGAGCAGAATCCTACAGCTCGGCCTGGATTTGTTCTTCAGGATGGATTATTATATCGACATGGGAAGTTAGTTTTATCTCACACCTCCTCACTTTTACCAAAATTTATTCAGTGTTACCATTCTTCTTCTATTGGTGGGCATGTCGGGTTCCTTATAAACGTCTTGCTGTTGGACTTTATTGGCAGAGGGTATGACTCGGGCAGTTAGGCAATTTGTACAGCAACGTGATGTTTGTCAACGACATAAATACCAAGCCATGTCACCAGCCGGTTTATTACATCCTTTACCAATTCTTGATTTGGTATGGGATCAAATCACTATGGATTTTATTTCCGACTTGCCTAGGTCTTTAAACTTTGATGTCATACTTGTTGTGGTGGATCGCTTTTCCAAATATGCTCACTTCGTGCTCTTACGACATCCATATTCTGCTAAATCTGTAGCATAAGTTTTTATTCGAGAAATTGTTCGTTTGCATGGAATACCAAGCTCCATTCTTGGTGATAGAGATCCAATTTTTGTTAGTAATTTTTGGAAAGAGCTTTTTCGCCTCGAGGACACTACTCTTAAAATGAGTTCTGTTTACCATCCTCAAATGGATGGCCACAGAGGTTGTAAATAAATGCTTGGAAACTTATTTGCGTTGTTTCGCATCTGAAAAGCCTCACACTTGGGGGCTTAGTGGATTCCTTGGGCAGAATTTTGCTATAACACAACCTTCCATACCTCTGCTCAATTGACTCCACTTTGAGGTTGTTTAAGGCAGAAAACTACCTACACCTCTTTGTTTTGAAGGTGGAAATACTCCAGTAGATTCTGCGGCTACAGCACTTTTGGGCCGTGATATTGTTCTTCAACGGCTCCATCAGAATTTACATCGTGCACAAGTGGGATGTAACTTTTGTTGTGGGAGACTCGGTATTTGTTGAGATTCGGCCTGGTATTCCTAAATCTACTTCCAGGAAACGTTTTTCCAAGCTGGGTGCTCACTACTATGGTCCATTTAAAATTTTTTCTCGCATTGGGGAAACTGCCTGCAGGCTCCTCTTGCCTGAATCCACACATATCCATCCGGTGTTTCGTGTTTCACAGCTTAAACAAGCAATTAGGAATAATCCAGTACAGTCTGTTCTTCCTGAAATGTGGGATGAGGTTCCTGCTTGCCCAGTTGAACCAGTTGCTGTGTTGGCTATAAAGAAAGTTCTCGATCAACCGAACAGTTTATGGTTAATCAAGTGGAAGGGCAAAGGTGAATTTTGAGGAAGGGAAAAATGTTAGTATTCGGGACTCTCCTCAACCTGTTAGTTTACGACCTCCTCTACATTTTACTTACCAAAGAAGGGGTAGAAAGGGAAAAACAGATTTTGTTAGTCAGTTGGCCAGCTAGGTTCTTTGTCTACTCTTTAAATAATTGGGGGAGTGTTTTCGAGCGGGACACCTAAGGGTCTGGAAAAACGTTGGGAGGCCCCTGCTTGGAAGCAGGCGCTGCGCAGGGGGAGGTCACTCTGCTGGAAGCTCGAGTCAGTTGAAGCACAGTCAAGGGAGGTGGAATCTATTTTGATTTTCCTCTTGTTGTACTTCTCTTTTTCTTTGTTCATCACAAGTTGTAGCATAATACTGAACACGACTTGGCATTTCTATAAAAGCCGAAACTGTATCTTCTGAGAATTCATTGATTCCTAACAGCATGCAAGTATGATTAATTCATGTTATCGCCTCGTGATATTTTGCAGATAATGTTATAGCCTATTGGTGTGATTATCAATGCTTTCCTTGCATATTTGACATGCCTAAAACTGATTAAACAACTTAAATTTGAGCAAGGAGAAAAATTCATTGAAAATGCCATTTTTCTTAGAATTGATTAAAATGATAAGCATTGCATGAGCATATTATCTGGATGATTATTGTCATTCTTAGCTGTGGTTATATTAGGTTTTGATGCTAAACTTGCACATATGAATTGAATTAATTGAAATGGTAAAGATGATGATTGCAGGAATTGATACTAATGGCTGACTACATTCGGATCTTGTTTTCTCTATAAGCTCGCATGCATTGATTGAAGTGGCATTGACTGCTCATTAATATTTATCGCTGCTGGAATTATGATTTTCTGTCAAACATTTATTTAGAATATAGAGCCCTTGCTGTGTTTGAATTGAAAACCCAATTCTGGGTTGGTTGTTATGCCGAGGGTGGTGCTGTTTTGATATTTTGTGGTGGCGGATGGATGACTACTCTCCCTACCCCACTCTCTCTCTTCCAGGCGTAGTATGGTATGTGGGCACAGCCAAGCTATAGTGGCTTATGGTTAGAGTATGTACTCATATGAACTGTAGTGGTTCACAGTTATGACTTACATGTATATGCAGTGGTAGATTAAGGTATAGTGTATACATGTATTCAGGTTGTGATGGTTTACGGATCACATGTGTATTCATACACGAGCTGTAATGGCTAGAGTTGTGTGTATTTACACGGGCCGTAACGGCTCTCGGTCTTACTATGTGGTTATGGGGATGTGATGGAGTTGTGGATGTGGATGTGGATGTGGATGTGGTGTGTATGCACGGATGTGTAGTATGTCTTATAAAAGCACCAGGACATAAGACATCGGGGTTTAGGGCGACTGGTTAGTGGGAAAGTGGAAGCAGGGTACCCTTTCTTCGAGGGTTGCTAGTGTTCGTGGTCGTTGTCATAGGAGTTGCTTGTGGTATTTCACTATTTAGTCTTGCTTTGTTTGACATTAGATGTATTGGGATTGGTTTAATTATTATTGAGTTGATTGGTGGATTATTATTTCGTGGTAATTTTGAGGGCAACGCCTCCCATATTGTGTGTATTCTATACCCTAGGAGTTAGTCGCCAACTCGTGGCCTATTGGAGGCAGACTTCAGGAGTCACCCCCGTCTTCACTGCCAGCCTAAGAGGCGTACTGTTGGGGGCTGTTGGGGGCTGGTCATGACAAGCCTTCACCGGTGGTTCTAAAAAATCATTCATGGAAAATGTCGACGATATTTCCATCAATAAGAGGAAGGATAACAAGACAAAGAATACTGCGATGAAAATGTTGGATTTGTGCTTATTGCAAAAAAAAATTCAAAGTCATCACAAAACCTAATGGAGAAGAAGATGGTGGCCTCAAGAAATCAAACAATAAGTTAGAGGAGAGCGTGTGTTTTTGGTGCGTTTGCGTCCACTTATTTTGTCGCAAATCCCCTTTCCAAAGGCGGACAATTGTTAGGATGAGCTAGCGACACTTCGAATTGCACATCAAAATTGAGAGTATGCGTAGTCGGCTCATCCCATGAAGAGTCTTATTGTCTAGTCTGAAACTCTCTTATACATTTAAGACGTGTTCGTGAAATCCTTCTCAATAACAATACTGGTTATCCTTGTCATGAAAGCGGTCGATTGATACCATGCATTCATGAGAATTTTGTATGCGGGAGGGGTTCTTCATCTTTCCCCTCATTGGTTGATTAGTTATGTTATAGTTTAAAGCCATATAGTTGGGCACTCTAGAATTTATCAGCATCCAGGGAGGCAGTTGGTGTTGTGGAGTCGGGATTGCACTTGTGAGAACGGGCTACCTACGTATCCCTGTGAAGGGAGTTCAAACCCATGTGGTTCAGTGTCATTTAACGAGACATGTAGTCCATTTTAAGGTCGTGTGACAAGAACCATGGTGGTGCCTCGTGCAACCATGACCAAAGAAGTGTCTTTTGAGATCGTGCGTCCAGGACCAAAGTGCCTTTTAAGGTCATGCATCCAGAAACGTTGTGCTTTGCAATTTAAGGTCATGGAGCTAGGACCAGTTTCATTGAGGAGGAAAAGTAAAAGACATTTGGATTCAAATTATATATATTGTCTTGTTCAGTAAGTACTTAAAAGATCTCCAAATTGATTTCAAGAAGTGGAAGAAATGTATGAAGATTGATTGAAGAGTGGAACCAAAGAAAAATGGAGTAAAGGCACTGAAAGTACCACTGGGCACTCAATGAAGTTGCATGGGGTTCCCATTACAGAGGCAGTAGCCTGGTAAGTTCCAAATTTGAGTATCAAGTCCCTGGTATGGCCCCAGCGATTTCCCAGAAATTATTCTAGTAGCAGCCCGAATTAATTACAGATCATGACAAATATTAGTGTGACACCTTGTCTGATTCATTAATGAGGTTCAGTTTGTTTTTAAGTAATTTAAATGGTAATTATCTTATACGGATCAACGTTGGATTTTGAATTGAATGTTGGGGTCAAATGATCAATCCTAAAAAAGTGAATCTTGAGCATGAGATATGCATTGAATATTTGATCCATTTCTATCTCAATTATGAAGGCATTAAAAAAGGAGAATTTCCAGCAAATGTTGACCTGGCTTTGAAGGTCAAATTATGAAAATATATTGAAGCAATACTTGGGATTAGATTTACAAATATTGGATCTAATAAAGGGCCAAATATTGGTAAATATTTTTATGGAGATTCATATCTATTTTCTTCACAGAATTTATGGAAACCTTTGACATAATTATGAAAACATTTATAGCTATTTCTGGAGATTGGAGGGATTAGATCCACATATATTGGATATAGATGAAAGAAAAGGGAAAAAAGATACAACTTGGCCTTGCCTTTAAAAGAGCAGGTTGTGACAGAATTCTTTTGTGGACATTATTGAAGATCATTTAGAGAGATTTCTTGAGAGAAGACTGCTAAGATACACAAAAGGAGAGAAGTATGTTTCACTAGAAATCACACAAATGCCGTATGAGAAGAGGAGAACTGAGTTCACACATTGATTCAGCTTCAAAGACTCGAGCAATTCAATAAAGACCTCGATCATATTCTGGCGAAAGAGTTCCAGATGAACATCAAGAAAGAAGTTCATCAACAGTGCTTAACCGCAGAACTTAAAGAGAAGGACGAACAGGATAAAGGCTAAAGTTGTGTGATGTGGGATAATAGTCACCTATCACACCAAGGACTAGCTTTCACGTCGAGAGTTAACCTTGTGAAAAACTCACTGTCTTTTGTTTACTTAACATGCATAAGGGTGAGTGAAAGAAAAGATAAAGAGAGAGTGCATCACCAGCTTATTAACCAGTAGAACAGGTTGAGCTTGAGAGAGTACGTAAAAAGATAAAAACAGGATATTATTTATATTAATAAGTATGGTTATAAACCTAAAATTATTGAGTGATTTCAGTGTCTTGTAGTTTCACCAAAAGTTAGAACACAAGCAAATAATCTTCTGCCTAAAGATTATGTTGCCAAAAGAAAGCACTTAAATGAACTTAGAGCACTGTTTAAATGACACCATATATTATTTTTATTAATTATAGGAAAATTGATGAATCACCTCAGAAAGCAGGGCCACAACAACTGCAGAAATGCAAGGGATCTCCTCTGCAAGTTGGAAGATCACGCGAATAACAGTATAAGCTTGAAGATCCTTCAACTGCATTTAATAACGAAACATAATAACTTAAGAAATGCATGATATGATCTAGAAGGAATTGAAAAGTAATAACAGGTGATGCATAGCATTCATATTGCTCTCAATGAGATAGTGCACTAACCTGGATAGGTATCGATGCAACAAGGGCAGCCTCAACACCTAAAATTATGCTTGTATCGCCGCCCCATCGAAAATCAATGTCCATCGTAATTTGTCCTTTCTTAAAGCTTTGAACACGAATACCTACATTGATCAAGCAATTATGCAAACACAAAAGCTAAAGAAGATGCACGTTGTGGCATTAAAAACAAGAACAGCTAAAAAAAATCTTAATAACTGCAAAAGATTAAGCAAGAGTGAAAATTGTCCAAACAGGCTCTTTAAAAACTTATTTTCACCTCTTCATTGCCAAAAGACTGTTATAATATGAAGACAACGGGTTGTCCGTACCTTCAATTTTTGGAGCCACACTCCCAAGGAACAGTTTGTTGAACTTTAATGAAGTAATTCCAGCTGGGCGATACTCTTCTAAGAGGGGATCAACAGATTCTTTTATTACCAATGTTGCAGCCTGACAGGAAACAAGGAAAGTGTTGGGTCTCTAATTTTAATATAAAAAAAGGGTTCAAGTGAGTGTGTGCGCACGCCTGTGTGTGTTGGGGGGGGGGGTAACCTAAGGTCCTGCAAGAAGCATTACAAAAAGGTCCTTCAAATCAAGTTTGATACATCCCAATAAAATTTTCAATTGAAAAAAAAAATAGCCACACCAAATGCTAATTTAATTTACAGGTTGATGGGGAAAAACAGATATTTTCCAACAAACAGATAGCAATTGAATAGAAGTGATTCTAGATATTTGTAGTTTTTCAATTAAAAGTTTATTTAGTAATCCACGAGGATGACTTCAGCAAAATTTTCCATAGTTTTTTCCAAAGTGTTAGAATATTTAGATATTTAGGTTAGGTTTGACAGGTTGGCCTTAGGGTTGATGGGTTAGCCTGTGTGGGGGGGGTAACCTAAAGGTCCTGCAAGGAGCATTACAAAAAGGTTTTTGAAATCAAGTTTGATACAGACCAATAAAATTTTCAATTGGAAAAAAAATAGCCACGCAAATGTTAATCTAACTTACAGGTTGATGGGGAAAAACAGATATTTTCCAACAAACAGATGGCAATTGAATAGAAGTGATTCTAGTTCAGTGCGTCTAGGAATCTGGCTTCTCCCATGCACCTCCTCTATGCAGATGATATTATTCTTTTCTTACAAGTAAAAAATGTATTCAAAACCTTAAGGCTGCTCTATCTCATTATGAAGAGATTTCTGGTCAATCCATCAGTTGAAATAAATCCTTTATTTTCTTTGGAAAAAGGCTTCCAGCTAGCAGAAAAGTCAACATTATTAATGATCTAAGCCTAAAAGAAGGATCTTTCCCTTTCACCTATCTTAATGTTCCCATATTTTGGGGGAGACCTCAAAGTAGTTACTTCTCAAAAATCGTTGACCAAATTCAAAATCAACTTTCCTCTTGGGAAGGCAAATTTCTATCTATGGCGGGTAGAATTTGCCTAGTCAAATCCACAATTGTGTCTAAAATGGTTTACTCTTTGATGGTTGACAAATGGCCTATTGACCTTCTCAAAAAAAATCAACGTTTACATCAAAAAAATTGTGTGGAGTGGAAGCACTCTTGAAAGAAAATTAGTGATCGTCCCTCGGTCTAACTGTTGTAAACCACTTTTTAAGGGTGGTCTTGGAATAAAAAACATTAAACTTTTCAACGCTGCCTTGCAAGCTAGACTTACTTGGAATTTCATCCATAATGACTCCATTCCTCTTACTTTCCTTAAAAATAGGTTCCTTAACAAACGGAAGAAAGGTAACCTAAATCATATGGACTCTTCTATTTGGCTGTCTATTAAGCAAGCTTTCTCCAACATTATGTCTAATTCTAGATGGATGGTTAACAGAGACTCTTCAATGAACTTCTGATTAGATAACTGGACGGGCGCCCCTCTGATTTCTATGGTTGATCCCAATCATTTACCTGAGCACACTAATGTTTCTATTAAAGATTTTTTAAACTCTCCCAGTTTTGATATTCCAGATATTGTTAACCATGTCATTGATAATTATCCATTCGCTAACACTAATGATTTTTAAATTTGGGAACCTACTCACAATGGCATGATAATGAAATTGCTCACAATCGAGTCCCCATTGATACTTGTCTTCAATCTTTTGGGGTCCAACTTTGCTCAAAATGCAGTATATGCAATCAGCATAGAGAAGACACTAACCATCTTTTTCTTTCCTGTGCTACTGCTACTACTCTTTGGAAATATATTCTTGATCTTTTTTTACGCCAGATGGTTACTTTTAGACTCAATCAGCTCACAACTTCAGCGTTGTGCTGCTTCAGACGCCTCTCACCAGATCAAGCATCTTTTTCTGGTTGTTGTTGCTGAGCTTCTTCATGTGGTTTGGTATGACATAAATGTTTATTTACATCATAAAAGCTCATTCAATTTATATGCAGGTCGAGTGAGGATTCTTGTTGCCATACGTGAAGTTGCTTCGACTCAGAAAAGGCACCGCAACAACTCTGTATCTAACTTCAGCATCTTGCGGCACCTCGGTGTTGATGGTCTCTACAATCAGCCTCGACGCACTTTTGAAGTCTTCTGGCAATCTCCTCTCCCGGGCTGGATTAAAGTTAATGTTGGGCAAAAAGGTTGGAACAATATCTGGATTGAAAGTGGCTCAACCACCATCGTGCAAGCTCTACGAAATAGCATGGTGCATCTCGTTTGGCCGCTCACAACTCGATGGATGGATTGCCTTCACTTGCTCATAGAGATCAATCATATCATTACGCATGCGTTTCGTGAAGCGAACACGGTTGCGGATGGGCTTGCCAATAAGGGGGTCAGCTACGACATCACCTGGTCGGATGAACTCCCTATAGATTTAATCCCCCTTCATGAAAAAGATTGTAAAAAAATCCATCTTTCAGACTCTTGTAATCTATACTTTATTTTATTTAATAAATGTGCCTTGGTTTTTTTACTAAGGCACCACCCTTCAAAAAAAAAAGTGATTCTAGATATTTGTAGTTTTTCAATTAAAAGTTTATTTAGTAATCCACGAGGATGACTTCAGCAAAATTCTCCATGGTTTTTTTTAAGTGTTGAAATATTTAGATATTTAGGCTAGGTTTGACTAGGTTGGCCTTATCTCATGTATTTTGAATTTCAAATCTCTCTCTTATCTTTTGTATTGGCTTCCCTATAAATAAAACCACCGACCACACTTAGAGGTACGGTTTTCGGGTCTCTCTTTCTACATGGTATCAAAGCGGGTTCCTCAACCTTGGCCCTTGTCTCTTTCTTCTATCCCTCCTCTAAAAGAGAGCCTAGGAAATCCCCCCGCGGCAGACTGGCCAAAGGCTATCTTCACAGTCGGTCGCCTCCTGCTGTGACGCCTCCCCTGCAATCCACCCTCAGCCCTCCCTGGCCGATTGCAAGCCTCCCTACCTGCCATCCAGCAGTTGTGTCGGCCCCAAGCAGATTCCCCCCCCCATCACCCACTACCGTCGTGCAACCCCTCCTACCCCCCATCACACCCTACTCCTACCAACATCTTTCCCAGCCCTGTTGTGCCGCCTCGCCTGTCAGGGGCACAGGTGCTACGCCCCGGGCGTCCCCCCAAGTGTGTGTCACCCTCTGCTTCTGCGTGGCTACCTGTTTCCACACCTCTGTTGTTTCCAGGCACGTCTCTACCCTCCCCACACCTCCAGCCTCTGCAGAAAAGGTTGTGCCTCCTTGTGCGCCTCCTCCAACAGCACACTGCCAAGACATGCCAGTCCCAGCGTTTGTATGTTCCAACAAAGCGTGAAAGCTTCCATTCTGGTGGTGCTCTGCTACTGCCCCGGATCACCGTCAAGCCTATTTATTGTTACTCGGATCACCGTCAAGCTCCTCAGATCGTCGTCGGGACTATCTGCATACCAAAACCGGAGAGGAGAACCTAGAAAAACAAAATGATGCCCTTTGTTATTCATTCCTCGATCGGGCTCATTACAAACCACATCTGAAGCCTTTGCTAACGTGATATAAGACACTGCCTATTGAGAAATAGACAGAGAGATGGAAGAAAAGGCAAACGGAGGGGGACTGAGCAAATGAGAAAGGTCACCTCATTGCATTTGTTGATATCCACCTCTCTGTCGAGTCGCCTTATTGCTGATATTCAGGCCTCTTTGGATCCGCAATTCGGGCTCCGTTCCACCCAACCTCTTTGGGTCCGCTAGTCGGGCGCCATTCCACCCAGCCTCTTTGGGTCCGCTGGTCGGGCGCTGTTCCACCCAGCCTCTTTGGGTTGGTTGTTCGGGCGCTGTTCCACCCGGCCTCTTTGGGTTCGTTGTTCGGGCGTTGTTCCACCCGGCCTCTTTGGGTCTGTTGTTCAAGCGTCGTTCCACCCGGCCTCTTTGGGCCTCTTTGGATCTGTTGTTTGGGTGCCATTCCACTAGGCTTTCTTGCGTCCGCAAGGCGGGCACCGTTTCACCCATCCATTTTGAGGCCGCTCATCAGTCACCGTTTCATCCGGCCTATTATTCAAGCACTAGTCATCATCATCATGAGAGCTTTTCGATGGTCATCTCTTCTTTAGTAGCATCAATTATTTCTCAATTATTTTTATCATGCGGAGGAAGGACCGGCACAATCGGGCAAGATTCATCGAGCACCACACGCCAACTGTTCTTATTTATTGTTTTCTAGACTTTTTATGTAGCAAGTTGGGTATATCCAGCTTGAGGGGGGTCTTTGGAGTATTTACTTTGTTTTTCTTTTATTATATATCCAAGCTACGAAACCAAGTTTAAGGGGGAGTTATATGTTTAGGATAGGTTTGGTTGGGTTAGCCTTATCCCATGTATTTTGAATTTCAAATCTCTCTCTTATCTTTGGTATTGACTTCCCTATAAATAAAGCCACCAACCTCGCTTAGAGGTACAATTTCCGAGTCTCTTTCTACACAATGTACCAAAAAAAATTAAAAAATACAATGCAATCGACATAATTAGATGTTTTTAAAAGTGAAAAACAGGAGAAAATTTGCAAATCTCAAAAACGGTCTGCAAGCTATGATTTTATACAATAATATAACAAGAACAGTAAACTCACGTCTGCAACAAATGGCCACAATTTGCTCAATTGTTTGTTCAGCCATTTAACCTAGAGAAGCCAATCCAAGCAAAATTAGAAAAATAATAAAAAACAACGAATGTGATTTAATGAACTGGAATTACAACAAAAAAAACTGCAATTTTAACCTGATGACTTCACACAGTAATGAGTGAAACAAAAAAATAAACTTTGCATGCAATGTAAGAAACTATAAAAAATACATTAAATGCAGTCTAAGTCCAATTAATGTGAAAGCAGCATCACATTGAGTAATCATCTTGTTCAATAGAAGGAATGAAAGTGAGCTAAAGACAAGAAACAGAAAACCAGCAACGATTACTTTGTTTTGGATGGTAATTAGAAATCTCATCAGAAAAAAATCAAAATGTATGAGCCATATTTCCCAAGAAAATCTGCAAAGTATTTAGAAATTGACGGCATGATCCAAATGGAGGTGAGCGTATTCAGAATTTCTTATTCTTCAGTTATGATAGAAATTCTTTTTTTTTTTTCAAGGAAACACCACTTCAACAACTTTCTATAAACTAATTTTGTTTGTGAATCTTAAAAACAGACACACCTTGCTTCTTGGCTCACCATACAAAGCCCATACCATTCCCCATCTCTAGTTCATCATTAATCCATTGCTAATGGTGCGCTGCCCATTAATGCAACTTCACCAAGTGTATTCATGGAATAAACACCAAAGAATTCAATACAACTTGTTAAACCCTCTTTTATTATTTTGGGTATTTCTGAGTCCCATATCGGAATACTCCTGTATGTATTCCTCTTTCTCAATCTATAAAAGAAAGCCTCCGCCTCACCTTGAGGTAAGGCGGTTTCCCATTCTACACAACTGAATAATATTGGTAGCTATTTTCACCTTCCAAGAAAGAAACTTGATAAATAAATCAAGACAAATGGAAGTCAATAACTGTGTACAGGGCAGGAAAAAAAATTAAAGCGCTAAGAATTTTATTAACAATAAAATGAAAGGTTAACCTGTTCAAATGCCGGAAAAGATATCCATTCAGGGAAATTATCACCACAAATTTTCTTCAGATCCTCCCGGGTGAGGGATCCGAGGAGCTTTATATCAGCTGCCTGCAAGTAAGAAATAATAGCGAACAATGTGATATTCAAAAGCGAGCTATCAATTTGAAAAATTCAAACATGTCATTGAAGTACGACTGCATAGCTAAGGTGTCATTCTAATGTAACACTTAAATAAACAAAGATTAAAAAAAATGCAGATTTTTGCCTCAACTGTAAACAGAACATGCGGAAACATCACAGAATAGCTATACAAAAAAAAATTATGTTACAATAATGATTTAAAGACTGATATAGTCTACTAGTGATTTTGATCAATGCAAATTGTTAAAAAGAAGATAAATCACACATAATCAAGTATCTAACATAGCAGCTTGCCTTTTAGACTTTACCAGACAACTAATCTCAATGAAGACGGGATAAGAATTCAGTTACAGAAAACAAAGAGGTGACTAACCGAAGGTGATAAGGTGATGATGCATACAAGGGCAGTGATATATTTTACATCAATTTGATTGGCTAGGTTGTTAGGTAGTAGGTTGGGGTTGTTAGGAAGTAGGTTGGGGTTGTTAAATAGGGGTTCCACCAAGTAGTGAGGGGCATTTGAATATTTTGGGGTTCTTCTTCATCTTCTTCTTCTTAGGTAGTAGGTTGGGGTTGTTAGGAAGTAGGTTGGGTTATTAAGTAGGGGTTCCACCAAGTAGTGAGGGGCATTCGGATATTTTGGGTCCAGCTTTGCTGTTAGGAGGATTCGTCCTTGGCCTCAGGGGGCAGGTTGGGGTTATTAAATAGGGGTTCCACCAAGTAATGAGGGGCATTCTAACCAAATGGATCTCATGCTTTTAAGCTCAACTAATCCATTAGAAATTTAGCAACTAGCGAAAAGAAAGATGAGGATACCTTGTTTTTTAAAATTTCACTTTGATGCAGATTTACCGATAAAAACACTACTTATTCCAGCACATTTTCGTACCAAGCCATGAATTTCTTACAATAAATGCTTCAAACAATCAGATGATGCTTGTTAGAGTTCCTGTGCATCTAGTATGTGGTTCTATATAGATTCGTTTGATTTGAATAGGTATTGATTAGGTCTATAACATCATTTTTCCCTCTGGTTTGAATTTTTGTATTTCCTATCTATCTCATCTATCTCTATAAATAGAGTTCCAGACTCATTCAAGCTACGGTTTCTGAGTCTATTCTTTCAACATGATACCAGAACTTGGGAAACTTCACGGTCTCTCTCCTGCATTAATCTCTCCCCTCTCTCGCTTTCCTCTTCTCTGTGTCGAACAGGTGAGCTGGCTGGGGTTGTTCAGCTCGCACTCCTCTGACCAAGCCAGGTGCGCCAGCCCCAAGTAGTACGCCGCTATCAAGCGCTTCCTGCACGGGTTCCCAGGCATCGCACACCGCCTGATGAGGCACACGCTCCTGAGTGGCTCTCCTGCTCGTCCAGCAACCTAGAGCACCTACAGGCACCTGCTGCTAGTCCACGAGGGCTACTGCGCCGCTTGTTGCCCCTCAGTCATCCAGGCCCCAGCTCACCAATCCAATCAAGGTAGGATGTCCTGCTCACCCGGGGCATGTCCTACTCATCCAGCAACCTTAAACATCACCCAGACCCTGCTGCTCACCCAAGCCACACTCCACTGAACGGGCAGCACCCAACATCCAGGCGCGCCTTTTACACCAGGTGTGGTTGCTCCCTGGTTATCTCTCCAGTCGCCTTGGCTATCTCCGCACCCCTCCCACTACTTTCCGATCCTCTCCGCCAGGCATATATAGCTTTCTGTGCTCCTGGGCTTTGCCTTCTGCTCGCTTCAGGACCCTTTTCCCTCTCTCTCAAGTATTTCAGGCAATCAAGGCAATACATCTGGCGCCACTACTCCATGCCCCTCTGCTCCCTTCAGGACCCTTTGCCCTCTCTCTCTCAAGTATTTCAGGCAATCAAGGCAATACATCTGGCGCCAGTACTTCATGCCCCTTTGCCCTCTGCTCGCTTCAGGACCCTTTGCCCTCTCTCTCTCAGGTATTTCAGGCAATCAAGGCAATAAAGTTGGTGCCACTACTCCATGCCCCTGCGCCCTCTGTATACTTCAAAGTTGAAGCTCTCCAGTGCCACTCTGTTGTTTTTGTACTTGTCAGATCTGTTGCCGCACAATCTCCTACCGGGTCCCCTGCATCTTCACTTTATCTGTTGTCGCACTTCTTCTCACTGTGACTTTGAAGATGATGTCGGTCTGCTTGATGCCCGTCACACTTGTCTGAAGTGATTTTCTTGAATTTTCCAAATCTGTTGTTGCTCAGTTTTCAGACGTTCAGTTCCATGCATCTCTTTTCAGATAGCCTATTCCGGGCGTTCTCTCCCAGACGTCCTATTTTAGACATCCTTCACCAAACAGTTTATTCCAGACGTCCTATTTCAGGCGTCCTTTCCGTGCTTGTTCCGGCACTTTCTCTGATGTTCGAGATGATCATGACACCAATGTGACTCATAAAAGAGCGTATTTTGTAACAGTTTCAACGCCAGCAAATGCCCTTCTTTTATGCCAGTTTTGGCAACATTCTCTAGTATAGCAAGTTGGAATATGCTCTAGCTTGAGGGGGAGTGTTATGAGTACTAATGATATGTGGGTTTATCTAGATTCATTTTAATTGAATAGGTTTTGGCTATGTCTTTCCGATCAATTTTCCCTCGAGTTTGAATTTTGTATTTCCTATTTATCTTAAGGCATGTATCTCTATCTATCTCTGTAAATAAAGAGCTCTAACCTCATGCAAGAGATATGGGTATGTCTAGCTGGGGGGGTATTAGGGGTGCATTTTATTTGTTTTTTTCTTTTATTACATATCCAAGCTAGGTAAACCTAGTTTGAGAGGAAGTGTGAGTATTTATAATACTTAGATATTTAGACATGGGTTTGATTGGGTTAATGTTTTGACGGAGTCAACAAGAGAGAAGCCCGATTGATTTAAAGCTTGATACAAAGGAGAGGGGCCTAGCACCGATCATAGGATGGGGCAAATAGGGAGTAGAGCACTCAAGCGCAAAGAGGCCTGGGTGCCGGCATGGATTGCTCGGGAGGGAGAAACCTAGTGTTTTCCCGGCTCCAATGCCATGTAAGAGAATACCCATATTTTGTTCCTCTGAGTGAGGTCTGGTTATTATTTATAGATGAATACAGTAAAGTTTCAAGTTAGATCATAAATACAAGTCAAACCATTGGTCGGTGACTCGATCAAAGCATTAATCCAGTCAAACCCTAAATATCTAAATACTTTAAAAACTGTCGTGCATTTGAAAAAATGCCATAGTATGAGATGAGTTAGAATATAGTGATCCAAATTAAAGAATTGGACTTCTGCAAAGGGTACAGGGTCATTCTTTTGAGACAAGAAGAAAAGATTACTGGTATAGAGTGAAGACCTATTTGTATCAACGATTAAGGTCTTTTGTATGGGAAAACAAGCACGCGAGTTTTTTTACATCTGCACAAGGTCAGCCATACGGCCAAGCAAGCCTTATGTATGGTATCAAGGTCATTCGCATTAGCTTGGGGAGCCAAAAAATATATCGACATGACCTATCATAGAAAGGATTGCCACGTGCAAGAAAGAGAGAAGATCTTTCTCAAGATCGTGTGCCTCAATCATTGGTTTCAAGGTAACTCGTATGAAAGAATTGGACTTCCGCAAAGAGTACAAGGTCATTCTTATAAGACAACAAGAAGAAAAGATTATTGGTAGAGTGAAGGCCTTTTGTATCAGCATTAAGACCATCTCCAACCGGCATTAAAATGCCGTAAAAATGCCATTTTGACATAAAAAGCTCTCTCCAACTGGAGCTATATCTGACGGCATTTGGGGGGGGGGGGGCTACAGTGCAGCTCTACGTTGCACTGTAGCAACACTATCCTCTTTTTTTACTTTTATTAATTTTATTTGAATGATAAATGATTTACATTTATTTTGGTATACGAAAAACAGAAATATTCAAAGAATGTTCTTTTTAGTGTAAACAATAGAGTTATGAGTTGGAGATGATTTCATTGTAAATACTATATTTTAGAGTAGAGTTACTCCAATTTGGATTTTTGGGTTGGAAATCCCCTAAGGTCTTCAGTATGGGCAAACAAGCGCACAAGGTTTTTTACATCATCATAAGGTCATCCATATGACCATGCAACCCTTACATATGGTATCAAGGTAATTCATCTTAGCTCGGGGAGCCAAAAAAATATATAGACATGAACTATCATAGAAAGAGTTGCCACATGCAAGGAAGATATATCTTTCCCATGATTGTGTGCCTCAATCATTAGTTTTAGGGTAACTCAAGTTCGATAGTGCTATAAAAGTTCTCTCATCCACCCAGGGCATATGATGAAGCTAATCTAAAAATACCTAGGGGCAAACTCCGTAATTTCTTAGTGATCGTGCCACAACCATGTATGTGTTTAGGAGTCTCTTCAAGAAGATTTGCTGGAAAATATTTATTATCTTTTGAATTGAGAGGGAACCCAAAGGGAAGATTGGGGGATTCATTGTAAATGGAAGTCTTGATGATAAAAAATTATCCACAAGTCCTCATTGATAAAAAGAGACTGCGCAAATTCTGTTTCTCGATACCAAGAGTTAATGTCCCTTGTAATCCCTCGATAAAAAAAAATGATATTCATGTGCATAGTCACTAGCTCACATTGAAAGTTTACCATGTAAAAAATTTGTGTGTTCTTGGGTTCTTTGGTTGCAGGTTTCATCACACCACACAAAATAAGACAAACAAATAAATCAAGTGCACTAACCATGCTCAAATGTTTTAAACAAGTTGAGTAGCTTGTTTTGTGAAGTGTTAAAGAAGAAAAGTTCTATGATATATTAATTCACCCCACTCTCAGTGCGTCAATCATATCATATCATATTAAAAGGACCTTCATATATCTCAGAGAAAATAAAAGGCAACCCCCAACATCGTTTCAAACAAAATTGTGCAACTAAAAGGAAAATACACATCAAACTTGGGCAACAGATTAAACAACAAACAACAACAAACAAGTCTTAAACCCAATTAAATGAGGTAAGTTACATGAATCAAATGTCAATTAGCTCTATTGAATACCATATCTTCATTAAAACCATTTAGAACAAAATCATTTTGAATGATATGTTTAAGAGTCATTTTAGATCTACCTCTACCTCATATAATAAGTGAATTAGTCATTAAGCTTACGCTATTGACAGGTGTATCCCTAGGTCTTCTTCTAACATGTCCAAACCATCTTAATCTAGTCTCAATCATCTTCTCGTCAATCGAAGTCACTCTAGTTTTCTCTCAAATACATTCATTTCAAATCCTATCCATTTTAGTATGTCGACATGTCCATCTTAACATTTTCATTTTCACTGCCCTTATATTTCGTTCAAGATGTCGTGTCAAGGCCAACACTCACTACCATATAGAAAAGTAGGTCTAATAACAGTCATATAAAATTTACCTTTCAATTTCAAATGAATTTTACGATCACAAAGCACCCCAGGAGCCTTTTTCCATTTTATCCATCCAGCTTGGGCAACAGGCTAATCTAGAGTATTTCCAAAAGTGATGAGACACAAGAAAATGAGTCCTAAAAAATAAAGCTAGATCCACAATCAAAGTCTTTGCAAAAGAACTTGGATCGGTCAGCTAAGGTGGCTGCAAGTACAAGGAGCGTATGGTGTGGCTTGACCACTAGTACTAATGGTGGTCAATTCAGGTTAAGCATCATAAAACAACTATAAAGGCTGAGAATTGTATTTTACAACTTATATTGGCACAAAGAGAGCATACCTAAGATGCCCAAGCTAGCATAGCTATGACAAATAACACCATCAAAGATTGAATAAAATGCAATGATATAAAACTAAATTGAGATGGGCAAGATAGTTGGGGCCAACTCTGATTGTGAAGAATAAGCGAAGCAGTTGTCTGGGGAGACCACTAGCGAGTGGAATGCAAACTTCAGAAAAGGCGCCCGCGTAAGTGGGGTAATGAAGGCACGTAGCATACAGAAACGAGTGGCCTGTGTTTTACCACCTAGAAATCCCCGAGCAATTGAGAAGGAGATCTATCTTGTAGCAGTTGAGTCAGCCTGCCAAAATCTATCGTCACGAGGACAGCTAACCAATATTAGCCCAGGTTCACGTCTCTTAAGCAGTATTCGTGTTAGAACTCAGGAGGGATGCTTGCTCGAGTATGGCAACCAGCAAGGCTACAAATGAAGACAAAGAAACAACAAGCCAAAAACAACTCTAGCGGTACACAGTCCATCACTAACATTGATAAATCTACAAATGAAAGGCAAAGAAACAAGAAGGAAACAACAGCCTAGAGCAGTGCTCCTTACAAAGGCTGCAAATGAGGGCAAAAGGACAAGAAGCAAAGAACAGCTCGAGCAGCACACAGTCCATCACTAGCATTGAGAAATCTAAAATTAGCATACCTTGGCAATCCGTTTGGTGCTCCTGTAGCGCATCATGTGACGCCATCCGGCCATCAATGCGATCCCTAGGATCGAACCCATCAGGATTCCCGAAATCAAGCCCATTTTCCTCGATCCGGGGCAGGATATTAACGAATATAGAAATCGCCACGCTGAAAAATCCAAAAATTCACAACAGCATTAATTCAAAGACAAATCAAAGAAATACGAGAGCATCGAGGATCTGCACAAGGGTTGAGTCGCGGACAGACTTACGCTGGATGAGGGGTGCAAGGTGGGGGGAAAGGGAGGGGGATAAGGAATCACGTGAGGGAGAACCAAATGCAACGCCAACTCATTGAATTCGCCACGAAACTGACTGTCCCAGCTACAAATCGTCTGCCGTTAATCCTCCCTCTCTTCCTCTCTCCCTCCCTTCTAACGTATACTATAGATTGCCTTAGGTTCGCTGTCGAGATTCGGACAATATCAGCGTGGCGTCGCCCTGGTCTTGGAGGATCGCCTGCGTCACCTCCCCTCCCACTAATTATCCCACCAAACATTCGAGAAATGTGTCTCGTGGCGCTTCCCCCGTCACCCCGCATGTCGGCATGGGGTTCAAATTTTCCGCCGGATACGTTTCAAATGAAAATGAAGCAAATAAATGATTTTTTTTTTTTTTTTTGTGTTACAGGTGGCGTAAAAATGTAAGTACGTATTTATAGTTGTGTTTATCTCAGATAATGTCACATTAATAAGTTTAAATATGTTGTGAAATTGATCGAACGCCGATTGAAACCGCGAAGCATTTCGAAACCGGAAATGTAAGATCGATCGTAGGCGAAGCGCATCGTTGAGAAATTGAGCGTCAAATTTGCATATGACGATTGTAACGACAAATAGAAATACAAATACAAGAGAAATACAAGAAGTAGATAACACACTGTAGAACCAAAAGACAATCTCATTTCATTAACATATCATCATATTTATAAAGTACATGAGATCTTATCCAACGGTGAGAATATGGAAGGTTGGTCATTAAGAGGGGAATTAATTGAGAATTGAGGAGTCATCATAATTGTCATAATTATGACATCCATTAATAATGTTTCATAACACTCCTCCTGATGTCATAATTTCATGGAATTTTATTTAATCTTCACTTAAAAAAACCCTATGGGAAAAATAAGTGAAGCCAAAATAAAATAATTTCATGTCATGTTGGCTCATTAAAAACCTTATCAGAAAAACCCAGTGGGAAAAAACCTGATTAAGGAAAAAAGAGTGCAGTGTTCTCAACTCCCCCTGATTATATCATTTAGTTGTGTCTTCAGGACATCAATTAATATTATTATTTAATTATGTCTTCAGGACATGGGAGGAAGACCATAAGTAATAATGAATGGTTTCATTGAAGATTATGACTCATGGGGAAGACCAACAATTGCTATTAATTATAGATATCCATAATAATTTATAACATTCCATTGGATATCTGTTTATGATGTATTATTGCCTCATTAAAAACCTCATCAAGGAAAAACCCCTCAGGGGAAAACACTTGATTAGGGAAAAAGAGTACAATGACATCAAGTCCCCAGAGTGTTGACTCGTTAAAAACCTTATCAAGAAAACTCAGTGGGAAAAACCTGACCAAGGGAAAAAGAGTACAACAGTTACATCTCCCATTCATAGTGATCATTACTATATTTAACTCATAGAATGTCCATGATCAATTCATAACCAAAATATTCGGTTTTGAATAATAACTTATACCCTTTAGATTTCAATGAATGGGAAAAACATTAACTTGCATCATAATATGATTTATTGTCATTTGCAAGGTACATATGTACATGTACATTTATATCCTTCAGGGGTTAATAAAATGCGCATTTATATTTAATCCTTTTGGGATAGGTATGTTCTTCATCAACCCCTTATGTATGAAATCTATCACTCTTGGAAGCAAGAGATTTAATTATCCATTAAGGGTAAAACCATTCCAAAATTTAATATTTCATCTTCAGGATGATTAATTCAAAATACAAAGACATTCCATGTAAATTCATGATCTGTCACGACCCGTCCTCGGGGCCCGTGCCGTGACTACCCCAAACCCGCCTTCCATAGGTCAGGGGCTGACAACTAGCACCAAGGCGTAATTCCCGGTAAAAAGGGAAGACATTGTCTTTGTAAAGTAAACAAACACCACAGAGCAAGGAAGCAGTAGAAGTAAACACTAAGTAAAACTGGGTACAACAGTAAGTGCGGAAAGTAAGTGGGCCAGAATACAAACCCAAACTGAAAGTAAAGTACAACTCGAAAGGGAAAACAACAACTGAAAGTAAAGCCGCAACGTCGAGCCGCCCACTGAAAGTCCCACCTGAAGGGTGAGTACAGATAGCCTCCACAGCTCCTCGGGTCCAGTCGTCCGCTCCGAATACGTCTCGCCCAGTGGTCCACCCTAGGTATCGTCCTGCTCCGCAAGCCTCAACCACGATCAGCGCTGTCCGTCGTTTGTAACCAACACAACGAAGTGCGGGCATAGCCCGTGCAAGGGTGAGTATAAGCTACTCAGTAGGGACCCCGAGACCCCCGAATGTCTCCCATAATCCACAAAGGAAAGATACAATCATGAATTAACATCCGACACTACTTAGGTATATGCCCATACATATACCTAAGTCATCAGTTCCACTTCGCTCCAACCTCCGAGCCCAAGCACAACCCAGTCCACACAGGAAAGCAAAACGTAATCCACACAGGATGACACAACACAATCCACAAGGAAAGCAAAACAAGTTTCAGCTCACACAGGTATACTTCTTCGTATGACGATAGAGATGATCAGATATAGTCACTGATTCATCTAAGTCGTCGGACCCATGAAGGATCGATAGGTAACTAACCCCCGCAATGACCCACACAGGATCAGACCCACACAGGATCTGTAGGCGCTGACCCACACAGGACCGCTGAGCGCTGACCCACACAGGATCGGACCAACACATGATCTGTAGCACTGACCCACGTAGGATCGTTGAGTGTTGTAGTCGTCGTCGTCGAATCCACTGAGGATCTCTGTACAGTCGTCGTCGTCGGAGTCGCAGCCAGCTCTAGGGTTCCCGCACACAGCAAGCTCGTTTCGGAGGGTCTGCTCCACGAGCCGAGGGGCTGATACATCAACTGACACAAAGTCCGAAGTTGATGTATCCAAAAGTTCCGTATCGCCAACAGGAACTCAACGTCACAGACGGCGCGTCAATCGGACGTCCGGTCTGAGAGTTATTGGTTTTTTCGTCCCAGGGGCCCGGTTGGTTTTTAAGTCAAAACCAACCCGACCGTACTCCAATTGCGTCCAAACCTCATGCGGAGTAAGCCAAAAGGTCCGTCTCACTAAGAAGAATCTAACAAAGTCGACGACACGTCAATCGGACGTCTGGAACTCAAGTTATAAGCGTTTCCACTCTGAGAGCCCGGTTGGTTTCGTGTGCAAACAAACCCGGCCGAACCCAAAGTTCTCTGAAACCTTGAGTGTAATATGTCGAAACGACCGTCTCGATCCAAGGATCGCATCGTCGTTGACGGTGCGTCGATCAGAGGTTTGTACCCCAAGATATGAGCAAAAGACCGAAAGAGGTCCGAAAACGGGGGGTCTGGCCCCGGATCGACCCGGACCAACCCCCCTGGGTCGGCTCGAACCGAGTCGACCCGACCCGGGTCCGGGTCCGACCCGGCTGGCGCGGCCCGGCCCGACCTGGCAGTCCGACCGGGCGGCTCGGTCCGGCGCGCTGGCGCTGGCCGAGCAGCCGCGCAAGGGGGGACCGCCCCCCTGGACGAAACTGCGGCCCCCGCGTGGGGGCCGCTCCCTGTCAACGGACGCGGCGCGATGCCGCGTCTTTCTGGTCCCGCGCGGTCGCGGGACCAGCCGCCCGCCGCCGCGGCTTCAGCCGCGACGGCCCCTTCCCGGCGGCGCGCCGGCGGAAAACTCCGCGGACCACCGGACGAGCTCCGGTGGTCGGATTTGCCTGCTGTCTTCGCCAACGGCCCTCCCGGGACCCGTCCTTCACTACGAGGACCTCACAACGCCCGTGCGGCATGCTTCATCGTCGTCCGCCGATCCGCACACCAAGAACGAAGGGACGGTGGGTTCAAACTTGTTCGTTGGTCCGCACCCACCGCGTTAGCGGTTTTTTAAAAGTCTTCCAACAAATTTTAATCATACGCCGTGGGTATAAATCACAAGATTTAATTTAATCAAACCCCTACCTCAACGTTGTCGTCGAACGTGAGTTCGTCGCAGAATTCACCGTCGCGGAAGAAGAGGATCGTCGCGTCGCAGAAGGGGCGTCGCGGAAGAAGCGTCGTTGTCGTCGCGGTACACGGCGTTGCATAGTCAATCTTTGAGGATTTAAAATCACACAGATTTAATTGCACCATTTAAAACCCATGATGAGGATATAATTCACAAAGATTTGAAAGAACCGCAACCCCCTACCTCAATCGGTTGTTGATCGAAGATTGTCGCGGGGGAAGGAACGTCGCGGAAGAAGCGTCGCAGAAGGAGGATCGTCGACGTCGCGGTACACGGCGTCGCGTCGTCGATCTCCGAGGGTTCGACGTTCTTCGTCGCCCTTCGTCGGAGGCCGGCGTTCTTCGTCGGTGATGTTGCGTTCTTCACGTTCTTCGCGTTCTTCAACGAATGAGGATGAAGATCTTCAAGCCTTAGAGCTTTCTCCAAATCCTCTCAACAAGCAACCCCTCAATAAAATAAGTGTTGGTCTTATTTTATTTCTCATGCCAACGTTTTGGAAATCATAAAAAGAATCAAACAATTAATTGAATTAATTGCAACGCTTAAACCACCCAATTAATAGGGGCGTTTAATATTTAATTAAACGCACGGGTTGACTTTATTTAAAAGGGGGGTGCGGGTGCGTTACTTATAAGGAAATAAACAGTGGGGATCGTGCGGGCCCCACCTCACAAATATCCTACCAAGTGGGTAGGATATTGTGCATCCCACCTTATCCGTTTAACTTAGGTTAATCCGCTTTAAGTGAAATGAAATAAATTGTCGCACCACTTTTATTTTATTTCTTAACTTAACCTCAAAAATTAAAAACTACACCCGAGCAAACGCAACTCCGGAAAATGTGTTTCTAAGCAATTACCGGCGCTGTGATTCCATCGGTGCCCTCAGAATTCGATTCCGAGCACCGGTTCAAAAGTTAGAAAAACCCGCTCGTTCATTTACTAAACGTACCCGAGCTAAACTTCAGAAAATGATTTCGGACACACCGGGCCTCGGAATCAGGTGCCGTCAAGAACTGCGTTCTTGTAAAATTCTCAAGAAAATTAAGGAAAAAAAATTTCCTTGAATTTTACGGGTCTTTACATCACTCCCACCTCAGGGCTTTACGTCCCCGTAAAGATACATCAAAAACTAGGGAAACAAATGTGGGTACTAAGCACGCATCTGAGCCTCCCGCTCCCAAGTGCTCTCCTGGAGGTTCCCGTGCTGTTATCTGATGCGCACTAGGGGAATCGACCGTCCACGTAGGACCCGCTCCTGTCGATCCTCAATCTCCACTGGGACTTCCGCAAAAGTCACCCCATCATCAACGTCCAGCTCCCCATGGTCAATGATATGCATCGGGTCGTGCACGTACCTCCTCAGCTGGGATACGTGGAAGACGTCGTGCACCCGGTGCAACTGAGGTGGCAGAGCCAGATGATAAGCCACCTCGCCAATCCTGCTGAGGACCTGGAATGGTCCGATGAAGCGTGGAGACAACTTGCCGCCTCTGCCAAATCTTCGTAATCCACGTCGAAGTGAGACCCGCAAGAAGACGTGGTCGCCATCCTTAAACTCTAGTGGCCTCCGCCTCCTATCAGCATAAGACTTTTGCCGGCTCTGAGCTATCCTCATCCGCTCCTGGATGACCTGGACTTTCTCTGTCGTGGCCTGGACCATCTCTGGTCCCACAAGTGCTGACTCCCCAGAGTCTGTCCAGCACAGAGGAGATCTGCAAGGTTGGCCGTACAACGCCTCGTATGGTGCCATTCCTATGGTGGAGTGGTAGCTGTTGTTGTACGCGAACTCCACCAAGGGTAGGTGGTCCTCCCAGCTGCGACCAAAGTCTAGGGCACATGCGCGGAGCATGTCCTCGAGAGTCTGAATGGTCCTCTCCGTCTGACCATCCGTCTGAGGGTGAAAGACGGTGCTCAGACGTAGCTACGTCCCGAACGCCTCCTGCAACCCCTTCCAAATCCAGGAAGTAAAGCGAGCATCTTGATCGGAGACGATAGATGATGACACACCATGAAGCCACACAATCTTCTGAACGTAGAGACGTCCTAAGCTCTCCACTGAGCCCTGCTCTCTGATGGGTAAGAAGTGTGCCGACTTGGTGAGTTGGTCGACAATCACCCAAATGGAGTCGTGACCTCTGGAAGTGCGTGGAAGTCCAGTCACGAAGTCCATAGATATCCCATCCCACTTCCACTCTGGGACCTCCAAGGGCTCTACCAAGCCTGCTGGTACCTGGTGCTCTGCCTTCACCTGTTGGCAGGTGAGGCATCGAGAAACGAACTCTGCCACAACCTTCTTCATGCCCGGCCACCAGTGCTATCGTCTGAGATCCTGGTACATCTTCGCTACTCAAGGATGTACCGCCAAAGGGGAAGTGTGAAACTCCCTCAACACCCCCTCTCGTAAAGCAACTGGTACTAAGGTACGTCCTTTGAAAAGGACGTCGTACTTTCCTCCTACGGAGAATCCATCAGGTGCCTGTCCTGAGGATATCTGTGCACGCCGCGTCTCACAGTCGGCGTCCCCATGTTGTGCCTCTCTGACCCGCTGCAGTAGTGGAGGAATGACTGTGAGTGACTGAAGGAAAGCTGCTCCATCTCTATCCATGAAGGATATCTGCAAAGCGGCTAGCTGCTCTGTCGCCTCCTCAAGTAGTTGAATGCCCGTCCTCCTATTGAGAGCATTGACCACTACGTTCCCCTTCCCAGGAGTATAGACTATCTCAAAGTCATAGTCCTGGAGGAACTCGATCCATCGCCGTTGTCTCAGGTTCAGGTCCTTCTGAGAGAAGATGTACCTGAGACTCTGATGGTCAGAATAAACTGTAAAGCGCTCGCCCATCAGATAATGTCGCCATGTCTTCAGAGCGAAGACCACTACTGCTAACTCCAGGTCATGGATAGAGTAGTTCTGCTCATGCGGCCTCAACTGATGTGATCCATAGGTGATCACTGCCCGCTCCTGCATCAGGACACATCCGAGTCCAGTCCCCGATGCATCGCAGTAGACTACGTAGCCTACCCCCTCCTCTGGCAACCTCAAGATAGGCGCGCTGGTCAATCTCTGTCTCAGCTCTTGGAAGCTATATTGACATCTGTTTGACCACACAAAGGGTTTCCCCTTCTTCGTCAAAGCCGAGAGTGGTGCCGCAACTCTGTAGAAGTATGACACAAATCTCCGGTAGTATTCAGCTAGTCCCAAGAAGCTCCGCACCCCCGTCACGCTCCTGGGTGGCTCCCAAGCTAACACTGCCTCGATCTTCGCAGGATCCACCGCAACTCCCACCTCAGAGATGACGTGTCCCAAGAAGTGGACCTCACGTATCCAGAACTAACACTTCGAGAGCTTTCCATAAAGCTGGTGCTCTCGGAGTGTGTCTAGTACAACCCGCAAGTGGTAGGCGTGCTCCTCCTCAGTCGTCGAGTATATCAAAATGTCGTCGATGAAGACCATGACAAATCGATCGATGTATGGCTGAAAGATCCTGTTTATGAGGCCCATGAATACTACGGGAGCATTGGTTACGCCGAAGGGCATAACCAAGAACTCATAGTGGCCATACCGACATCTGAAGGTCGTCTTCTGCATGTCCTCGTCCCGAACTCTGAGCTGATGATAGCCTGACCTGAGGTCTATCTTTGAGAACCACCGTGCTCCCTTGAGCTGATCGAAGAGGTCATCAATCCTCGGTAGTGGATACTTGTTCCTCACTGTCACCTGGTTCAGGCGACGATAGTCGACACAAATTCGCAAGCTCCCGTCCGCCTTCTTGGTGAACAATATCGGGGAAGCCCAGGGTGAAATACTGGGTCAGATGAATCCCTTGACCTGCAAGTCCTCCAACTGTACCCGTAGCTCCCAAAGCTTGGTGGGTGCCATCCGATATGTTGGGGTGGATATCGGGGTTGTCCCGGGGTACATGTCAATATAAAAGTCTACCTCTCTGCGAGGAGGTAGTCCTGGAACGTCGTCGGGAAAAACGTCTGCATACTGATCCACCACTGGAGGAAAACTAGGACTCTGCACGTCAACTACTCCTATGATGAGGCTAGACAACTGATGAGTGATGGGATGTCCTCTCCTCTGTGAGAGTCCATCATGTGCTGCGAAGGCTCCCTTCTCGCCGGTGAAGGTGAACCTGCTCCCGTCGGTGCGTACACATCGCACCTTGCGCCTAATACAATCAATCTGAGCATGGACTGTGGATAACCAATCCATGCCCAAGATGACGCCGTAAGGCCTCGATGCCGCTACAAGAAGATCCCAGTCGAAGCTCTCACCTCCTAGAGTAAGCTCACACTGTCGGCACCAGTGCATAATTGTCGAGTCTGCTCCCGTAGGAGTCTCTAGCCGTAAGGATCAAGCCAACGGCTATGTCGGAATCTCCGAGCTCTGAACAAGGGAAGCGGCTATGAAAGAATGACTCACTCCTCTGTCTATAAGAACTGCAGCAAGGGTGGAATAGACATAGATAGTACCTAGAATCATCTCGGGCGCTCCGTGGTCGTAGGCCTCCGCTGCCTGGAGCTGTGCCTGTCTCTATCCACCAGCTCCCTGTGGTCGGGGTGGACCTCCTGGTGGTGGTGGTGGTAGAGCCTCAAAGCGTCGCCCACCACCTGTTGCTCGGCCAGCTCCTCTGCCTCGTCCACCTGCTCCCTGCGGACTGCCACAGTTGACCCTCTGCCTCTGCCTGGGTGGCCCCTCAACCGTCTGCTGCTCCTCGACATGGCGGGTCGGGCAGTCACGAGCCATGTGGCCCTGCTCGCCGCATGCGTAGCACTGTCTGCCTCTCGAAAGACTGGTTCCGCGCTATGTGTCCCGCACTGCTGAGCTAATGTCCTGAGGTCGTCTGCCTAAGGGTTTGGTCTGCCTGGACCCATGAGTCATCCGTCGACTGTCTGCTGTAGAGGACTCTGCTACGTGCCGCCCTGCGGTAGGTCTCGCTGCTGGTGTAGACTCAACAAGAAAGCTCTCGATCAAAAGAGATCTCTCCAGCAGTCCTGCCTAGGTCGGAATGCTGAGGGAGATCAGCGATGCCCTGATCTCATGCCTCAATCCCTTCTCAAAGGTCCGGGCCCGAAAGAATGGGTCTCGTACCATGTCTGTCGAGTAGCGCGAGAGATCGGTAAATCTCACCGAGTACTGGGCGACCGTCAAGCTGCCCTGCCGCAGCTGAAGAAGCTCCTGGATGCACACCGCACGGAGGATGGCTGGGACGAACTCCGAGCGAAAGAGGCTCTCAAAGTCCGTCCAGAGAAGAGATGCCTCGTCGTGAACCTAGAGCATCAAGCTCCACCATCTGCCTGCTGCCACGTGCAGGAGGCTCGCTGCGAGGATCACCATGAGGTCTGTTGGTGTCCTCACTAACCTGAAAACCCGTACAACTGCCTCCAGCCAGTCCTCGGCTGCCTGGGGGTTCGTCTCCCCGCGGAACCTGGGCGGTCGCTGGCGCTAAAACTCGTTCAATGCACTAAGGCGATGTGCATCGTCAGCGGTTGGGGCTGGTAGCATTGGTGGCTCGGCGGGTAGAGGTATCGCCGGTGCCTCTACTGTCAAAGGGCCCAGTACCGAGGCCTCGTCGTTCGGCGGGCTGTCGTCACGTACAACTCTCGGAACCCTAGCTGGCTGCTGTCGTGGGGCCATCCTGAAAAGAAACAGGTGCGCCACAGTCAAAAAGTATACCTGGTGAGCTGACATACAGTAATCACAAAGAAAACTTGAAACACACATGCAATCAATGTTTTCGTGCATTAAGTCAGAAATCAGAAGGCAGGGTCCTGGTGTACGGATACGTCAATCGCCGCACCAACACTGGATTTCCTGGACTAATAACCACACTCAATAATCTTAACACAATTGCTTCACATAGAAAGAAAAAAAAATATCCGAGTCCTGAGTTCTGTAGTAGAACCGAACTCCTCTGATACCAATTTGTCACGACTCGTCCTCGGGGCCCGTGCCGTGACTACCCCAAGACCGCCTTCCATAGGCCAGGGGCTGGTGACTAGCACCGAAGCGTAATTCCCGGTAAAAAGGGAAGGAATTGCCTTTGTAAAGTAAACAAACACCACAGAGCAAGCAAGCAGTAGAAGTAAACACTAAGTAAAACTGGGTACAACAGAAAGTGCGGAAAGTAAGTGGGCCAGAATAAAAACCCAAACTGAAAGTAAAGTACAACTCGAAAGGGAAAACAACAACTGAAAGTAAAGCCGCAACGTCGAGCCGCCCACTGGAAGTCCCACCTGAAGGGTGAGTACAGATAGCCTCCACAGCTCCTCGGGTCCAACCATCCGCTCCAAGTACGTCTCGCCCAGTGGTCCACCTCTAGGTATCGTCCTGCTCCGTAAGCCTCAACCACGATCAGCGCTGTCCGTCGTCTGCAACCAACACAACGAAGTGAGGGTATAGCCCGTGCAGGGGTGAGTATAAGCTACTCAATAGGGACCCCAAGACCCCCGAAGGTCTCCCATAATCCACAAAGGATAATCCACAAAGGAAAGATACAACCACGAAGTAACATCCGACACTACTTAGGTATATGCCCATACATATACCTAAGTCATCAGTTCCAGTTCGCTCCAAACTCCGAGCCCAAGCACAACCCAGTCCACACAGGAAAGCAAAACGTAATCCACACAGGATGGCACAACACAATCCACAAGGAAAACAAAACAAGTTTCAGCTCACACATGTATACTTCTTCGTATGACGGTAGAGATGATCAGATATAGCCACAGATTCATCTAAGTCGTCGGACCCACGAAGGATCGATAGGTAACTAACCCCCGTAATGACCCACACAGGATCAGACCCACACAAGATCTGTAGGCGCGAGCCTACACAGGACCGTTGAGCGCTGACCCTATCACGACCCGTCCTCGGGACCCGTGTCGTGACTACCCCAAGCCCACCTTCCATAGGCCAGGGGCTGGCGACTAGCACCAAGGCGTAATTCCCGATAACAAGGGAAGGCATTGCCTTTGTAAAGTAAACAAACACCACAGAGCAAGCAAGCAGTAGAAGTAAACACTAAGTAAAAACTGAGTACAACAGTAAGTGCAAAAAAGAAGGTGGGCCAGAATACAAACCCAAACTGAAAGTAAAGTACAACTGGAAAGAGAAAACAACAACTGAAAGTAAATCCGCAACGTCGAGCCGTCCACTGGAAGTCCCACCTGAAGGGTGAGTACAGATAGCCTTCACAGCTCCTCGGGTCCAGCCGTCCGCTCCGAGAACGTCCCGCCCAGTGGTCCACCTCCAGGTACCGTCCTGCTCCGCAAGCCTCAACCACGATCAGTACTGTCCGTCGTCTGCAACCAACACAACATAGTGCGGGCATAGCCCGTGCATGGGTGAGTATAAGCTACTCAGTAGGGACCCCAAAACTCTCGTAGGTCACTCAGAATCCACTAAGGATAATCCACAAAGGAAAGATACAATCACGAAGTAACAACCGTCACTACTTAGGTATATGCCCATACATATACCTAAGTCATCAATTCCCAGTACAACTCCAACATCCGAGCCCAAACACAACCCAGTCCACACAGGAAATCACAACCCAGTCCACATAGGAAGTCACAACCAAGTCCACACAAGAAAGTAAAACATAATCCACACAGGATAACACAACACAATCCACAAAGGAAAGCAAAACATGATTCAACTCACATAGGTATACTTCTTCGTATGACGATAGAGATGATCAGATATAGCCACTGATTCATCTAAGTCGCCGGACCCACAAAGGATTGATAGGTACTAACCCCCACAATGAACCACAAAGGATCTGACCCATATAGGATCAATAGGTAACTAACCCCCGCAATGACCCACACAGGATCAGACCCACACAGGATCTGTAGGCGCTGGCCCACACAGGACCGCTGAGCGCTGACCCACACAGGATCAGACCCACACACGATCGGTAGCACTGATCCACGTAGGATCGCTGAGTGCTTTAGTCGTCGTCGTCGAATCCACTGAGGATCTCTGTACAGTCATCGTCGTCGTCGCAGTCGCAGCCAGCTCTAGGGTTCCCGCACACAGCAAGATCGTTCGGGAGGGTCCGCTCCACGAGCCGAGGGGCTGATACATCAACTAAAAAAAAGTCCGGAGTTGATGTATCCAAAAGTTCTGTATCGTCAACAGGAACTCAACGTCATAGACGGCGCGTCAATCGGACGCCCGGTCTGAGAGTTATTGGCTTTTTCGTCCCAGGGGCCCGATTGGTTTTTAAGTCAAAACCAACCCGACCGTACTCCACCTACGTCCAAACCTCGAGTGGAGTAAGCCAAAAGATCCGTCTCACTAAGAGGAATCCAACAAAGTCAACGACACGTCAATCAGACGTTCGGAACTCAAGTTATAAGCATTTCTGCTCCGAGGGCCTGGTTGGTTTTGTGTACGAACCAACCCGGCCAAACCCAAAGTTCTCTGAAACCATGAGTGTAATATGTAGAAACGACCGTCTCGATCCAAGGATCGCATCGCCGCTGACGGTGCATCGATCGGAGGTCCATAGCCCAAGATATGGGCAAAAGACTGAAAGAGGTCCGAAAACGGGGGGTCTGGGCCCGAACCGACCCGGCCGGCGTGGTGCGGCCCGGCCTGGGCACGGCCCGGCCTGGCGGTCCGGCCAGGCGGCTCGGTTCGGCGCGCTAGCGCTGGCCGAGCGGCCGCGCAAGGGGGGACCGTCCCCCTGGACGAAACCGCGGCCCCCGCGCGGGGGCCGCTCCCTGTCAACGGACGCGGCACGATGCCGCGTCCCTCTGGTCCCGCGCGGCCGCGAGACCAGCCTCCCGCCGCCGCGACTTCAGCCACGATGGTCCCTTCCTGGCGGTGCGCCATGCGCCGCCGCCTCCTGGCGGCCGACCAGTGTCGGCCGCCGCCTCCGCCGTGCCGGCGAGGCGCGCCGGCGGAAAACTCCGCGGACCACCGGACGAGCTCCGGTGGTCGGATTTGCTTGTCGTCTTCACCAACGGCCCTCCCGGGACCCGTCCTTCACTGCGAGGACCTCACAACGCCCATGCGGCCTGCTTCATCATCGTCCGCCGAACCGCACACCAAGAACGAAGGGACGGTGGGTTCAGACTTGTTCGTTGCTCCACACCCACCGCGTTAGCGGTTTTTAAAAGTCTTCGAACAAATATTTAATCATACGCCGTGGGTATAAATCACAAAGATTTAATTTAATCAAACCCCTACCTCAACGTTGTCGTCGAACGTGATTTCGTCGCGGAATTAACCGTCGCGGAAGAAGAGGATCGTCGCGTCGCGGAAGGGGCGTCACTGTCGTCGCGGTACACGGCGTTGCGTAGTCAAACTCCGAGGATTTAAAATCACACAGATTTAATTGCACCATTTAAAACCCATGCTGAGGATATAATTCACAAAGATTTGAATGAACCGCAACCCCCTACCTCAATCGGTTGTTGATCGAAGATTGTCGTGGGGGAAGGAATGTCGCAGAAGAAGCGTCGCGGAAGGAGGATCGTTGGCGTCGCAGTACACGACGTCGCATCGTCGATCTCCGAGGGTTCGGAGTTCTTCGTTGCCCTTCGTCGGAGGCCGGTGTTCTTCGTCGGTTATGTTGTGTTCTTCGCGTTTTTTCGCGTTCTTCACGTTCTTCAACGAAGGAGGATGAAGATCTTCAAGCCTTAGAGCTTTCTCCAAATCCTCTCAACAAGTAACCCCACAATAAAATAAGTGTTGGTCTTATTTTATTTCCTATGCCAACGTTTTGGAATTCATAAAAAGAATCCAACAATTAATTGAATTAATTGCAATGCTTAAACCGTTCAATTAATAGGGGCGTTTAATATTTAATTAAACGCACGAGTTGACTTTATTTAAAAAAAGAAGTTTTCGCGGGTGCGTTACTTAGAGGGAAAGAAATGGTGGGGCTCGTGCAGGCCCCACCTCACAAATATCCTACCAAGTGGGTAGGATATTATGGGTCCCATCTTATCCACTTAACCTAGGTTAAGCCACTTAAGTAAAATAAAAATAAAAAGTCGCACCACTTTTATTTTTATTCCTTAACTTAACCCCAAAAATTAAAAACCACACCCGAGCAAACGCAACTCCGAAAAAGGTGTTTATAAGCAATTATCGGCGCTGTGATTTCATCGGTGCCCTCAGAATTCGATTCCGAGCACCGGTTCAAAAGTTAGAAAAACCCGCTCGTTCGTTCACTGAACGTACCCGAGCCAAACTTCGGAAAATGATTCCGGGCACACCGGGCCTCAGAATCAGGTGCCGTCAGAAACTGTGTTCTTGTAAAATTGCCAAGAAAATTAAGAAAAAAACTTCCTTAAATTTTACGGGTCTTTACAGACCTACATGGGATCGGACCCACACAGGATCTGTAGCACTGACCCACGTAGGATCGCTGAGTGCTGTAGTCGTCGCCGTCGAATCCACTGAGGATCTCTGTACAGTCGTCGTCGTCGGATTCGCAGCCAGCTCTAGGGTTCCCGCACACAACAAGCTCGTTTCGGAGGGTCCGCTCCACGAGCCGAGGTGCTGATACATCAACTGACACAAAATCCGGAGTTGATGTATCCAAAAGTTTTGTATCGCCAACAGGAACTCAACGTCACAGACGACACGTCAATCGGACGCCCGGTCTGAGAGTTATTGGCTTTTTCGTCCCAGGGGCCCGGTTGGTTTTTAAGTCAAAACCAACCCGACCGTACTCCGACTGCATCCAAACCTCGAGCGGAGTAAGCTAAAAGGTCCGTCTCACTGATAGGAATCTAACAAAGTCGATGGCACGTCAATCGGACGTCCGAAACTCAAGTTATAAGCGTTTCCGCTCCGAGGGTCCGGTTGGTTTCGTGTGCGAACCAACCCGGCCAAACCCAAAGTTCTCCGAAACATTGAGCGTAATATGTCGAAACGACCGTCTCGATCCAAGGATCGCATCACCAGTGACAGTGCGTCGATCGGAGGTCCGTAGCCCAAGATATGGGCAAAAGACTGAAAGAGGTCCGAAAACGGGGGGTCTGGCCCCGGACCGACCCAGCCCAACCCCCCTGGGTCGGCCCGAACCGGGTCCGACCCGGCGGGGCGCGGCCGGGCCGGGCGGCTTGGTCCGGCGTGCTGGCGCTGGCCGAGTGGCCGCGCAAGGGGGGACCGCCCCCCTGGACGAAACTACGAACCCCGCACGAGGGCCGCTCCCTGTCAACGGACGCGGCGCGATGCCGCGTCCCTCTGGTCCCGTGCGACCGCGGGACCAGCCGCCCGCCTCCGCGACTTCAGCCGCGGCGAACCCTTCCCGGCGGCACGTCGGGCGCCGCCGCCTCCTGGTGGCCTGCCGGTGCCGACCGTCGGCGCCGCCGTGCCGGCAGAAAACTCTGCGGACCACCGGACGAGCTCCGGTGGTCGGATTTGCCTGCCGTCTTTGCCAACGGCCCTCCCGGGACCCTTCCTTCACTGTGAGGACCTCACAACGCCCGTGCGGCCTGCTTCATCATCATCCGCCGATCTGCACACCAAGAACGAAGGGACGGTGGGTTCAGACTTGTTCGTTGGTCCGCACCCACCGCGTTAGCGGTTTTTTAAAAGTCTTCCAACAGATTTTAATCATACACTGTGGGTATAAATCACAAGATTTAATTTAATCAAACCCCTACCTCAACGTTGTCGTCGAATGTGAGTTCGTCACGGAATTCACCGTCATGGAAGAAGAGGATCGTCGCGTCGCGGAAGGGGTGTCGCGGAAGAAGCGTCGTTGTCGTCGCGGTACACGACGTTGCGTAGTCAATATCCGAGGATTTAAAATCACACAGATTCAATTGCACCATTTAAAACCCATGCTGAGGATATAATTCACAAAGATTTGAAAGAACCGCAACCCCCTACCTCAATTGGTTGTTGATCGAAGATTGTCGCGGGGGAAGGAACGTCGTGGAAGAAGCGTCGCGGAAGGAGGATCATCGGCGTCGCGGTACACGGCGTCGCGTCGTCGATCTCCGAGGGTTCGGCGTTCTTCGTCGCCCTTCGTCAGAGGCCGGTATTCTTCGTCGGCGATGTTGCGTTCTTCGCGTTCTTCGTGTTCTTCAATGAAGGAGGATGAAGATCTTCAAGCCTTAGAGCTTTCTCCAAATCCTCTCAACAAGCAACCCCTGAATAAAATAAGTGTTGGTCTTATTTTATTTCCCATGCCAATGTTTTAGAAATCATAAAAAGAATCAAACAATTAATTGAATTAATTGCAACGCTTAAACCTCCCAATTAATAGGGGCGTTTAATATTTAATTAAACGCACGAGTTGACTTTATTTAAAAGGGGGGTGCGGGTGCGTTACTTAGAAGAAAAGAAATGGTGGGGCTCGTGCGGGCCCCACCTCACAAATATCCTACCAAGTGGGTAGGATATTGTGGATCCCACCTTATCCGCTTAACTTAGGTTAATCCGCTTTAAGTGAAATAAAATAAATTGTCGCACCACTTTTATTTTATTTCTTAACTTAACCTCAAAAATTAAAAACCACACCCGAGAAAACGCAACTCCAGAAAAGGTGTTTCTAAGCAATTACTGGCGCTGCGATTCCATCGGTGCCCTCAGAATTCGATTCCGAGCACCGGTTCAAAAGTTAGAAAAACCCGCTTGTTCGTTTACTGAACGTACCCAAGCCAAACTTCGGAAAATGATTCCGGGCACATCGGGCCTTGGAATCAGGTGCCGTCAGGAACTGCGTTCTTATAAAATTCTCAAGAAAATTAAGAAAAAAAAATTTCCTTGAATTTTTCGGGTCTTTACATGATCAAATAATTCATTGATTTTAGAACTCTTCGAGAGTTTAGATGATTTTCAAAACACCTTAATAATATGATGAATACAATGATTCATACAAACCATAGGATGATAAATTCAATTTATATTCTTCCTTAACTTAATATGGATAAATATTATTCAGTTCGCCGCATAATTTATCATATTGGGTGAAACTTCCATAATTTTGAATATGCTTCAGGCATTTAGAACCCTTCTGGGATTCATATAAATATCCAAATATACAAGGAAGAATATTTCTTATAATAAGATCATTGATATTCAATGATATTTATAGTTTGGATAATCAATCCAGAACTTTTTATGTTGAACATTTCATAAGTTCCTTTGATAATTTTGGCCAATTATTATGATTTCAACATCTGTCAAAATCCATTGTCATCAATGAGTTTTAAAAGCATTCATAGAAAATATATCATCAACAACATTTGATTGAGATCTCATAATTTTTCTGGTACCAGTGGCACTTCAGGGACAATATCTAAAAAGAAATAATGTTGTCGATATATTCATTTTCCTCTTCAAGGGAAAATATATTTATTGATTTCTACTCATGATGAAAGATGATTTTATATAATCAGTTCAACCACACTTCAGGTGTGTATAATCAGAATATTGATTTCCAACACTTTACACTCATGTGAGTGTTGTGAGCATCTTGTCAACGGTTCTGCAGGACCATATAATATATGATAATCAGTATTTATTTTAATCAACATTCATAACATGCAATTTATACTCACTAGAAGCAAATAACACATGTGATCATTTATTGGATGCATCTTTCATATAGATGGATCACATGGTGGGCGCGCCCCATATATACTTCTTCATAAGTATATGAGAAATTTATTTCCATAATAATTGGTGATGATATAAATAATTTACCTCAAAAATGGGTACCTCAGGGTAAATTATTATATAGGGGGAATTCATAATGACTTAATGATAATAAATTCATTGATAATTTTGTAGACATGCATCCATTAAATAAATTCATCATTCTCCCCCTGATGGATGTCTACTATGTTATCAATAAATCGATGCTCATGTATACTTGAATCAATATCTTTCATTATAATTGATCCCAGATGAACTAAATCATCATGTCATATATTTGAAGTGCCAGAATCAGTAAACTTCTGGAACTACAAGAAAACCGCTGCTATATGGTTTGGCGGCGGTTTACAGAAACCGCCGCTAAACTGGGTGTCAGCAATCTATTAGCGGCGATTTTATGCATTTCGCGGCGGTCAAAGAAAAGCGTCGTAGTACCTCATTTTGCGGTGGTTTTTGGTAAATTTAGCGGCGGTTTTATGGGCTATTTAATTAGCGGCAGCTATAATCGCCGTGAAATTCAGGCGTGTCATGTGCCTGCTTAGCGGCAGTTAAAACCGCCGCTAATTCCGGAGTGATTTCACGGCGGTTTTAACTGCCGCTAAGCAGGCTGCCGAATACATTTAGTGGCGGTTAAAACCGCCGCGAAATGCTAACCCGGAAAAAAAATAGCATTTTTGCTTATACTGCACCACTGCCCTGGAAAACAAACCAAACAAGAAACCATTTATCATGCCAAACATTCTCAACGGGAAGGAATTCATCATATGTTTCCACAAATATATGTATCCCCCCAAGCATAAAAATATTTCATAGGCCAATTTCTACCTCACCATGGGCTAGATAAATAGTTTTGGTTCCTAGAAACCATCAACTAATCAACTCACTATGGAATTATGGTTTATGGTACATGATAAACTAAAAAATATATGTCTCCTCGTAATGATGAATAGCATGTACAACTATCAAAGAAGAGAAGGTTTGGTGTTACACCCAACATGGTTAACATCACTACCAACACAAGTACTAAAAACATTTATGGTTTTAATCACACCCAACACAACTATCAAAGAAGAGAAGGCTTGGTGTTACACCCAACATATATACATGAAAATAACAATGGTTAACATTACACCCAACCCATATAATAAATAATAACAATAGTTGGAATTACATTCAACCCATGTAACTAACAAGAACACTAGTTTTAATTGCACCCAACCCATATAAGAAGTCATAAGAATATTTGGAATTATGCCCAATATATGTAAAAACCAAGATAAATTGTCAGAATCATGTATAACCTACATAACCACAAAAATTTGGTTGGAATCACACCCAACCCATATACCAATAAGAATGATAGTTGGCATCTTATACAACTTATTATAAAGTGTTCAACATGGTTAAAAATAGCCAACCTATATAGCATTCCAAAGAAATGGTTAGCATTATGCCAAACCTAATTAACAATATAGAAACATCATTGGAATGAAACCCAACTAAAGGACCAAGTAATAACAAAAATTTAATTATACCCAACCAAAAATATACATCATTTTACTCAAGTCACTCTTACTTGGATAAGATCTCCACTATCAATTATGTTGTATATAATTCACCATCATTGAGGAATTTCTTTAAATAGATTTTAAGATATTATCATTTCACATTAATACATACCCCTCTTGGTTATCATTCCAAGTTCCACCACCAATTTCAATTTAATTCATAGATGTACATGATTAATAATTATAAACCAGAGGACCTTACACAGCCCTAACAAACCTTTACTGAATCTCATCTATGAGGAAATCTAATTTTGTTCCATCTTGATCCATTGTTACCTTCCCTTCTACACTTGTGCATCAAACAACACATACAACATATATATAATAAGGAGAAAATTTATGCACCACCTACGTAATATTCATAAACACCCTTTCATTTAATGTTGATGAAAAAGTTGATCCAATTCAATAAGAATACCTAAAGCATACAAAATACCTAAAATTATGGATTTAGAATGAAACACAAGATAACATCAAATGAAACAAGAGATTGGGGGTCACATGGATTTATACTTATAGTTTACAGATGATCAAAATTGAAAATATTTGATTCCATAAAGGATTAAAGTGTATGGATCAAAATGTGCCAAAGAAGAGAGGGGAGGGATCACTACTAGTCGTTTGTCCTATAAGGAGGAGGAACGAGGATTAAATGGGTTGATGTTCAGTCAGAATAAGAACCTTTAAAACATCATTGTTATAAAATACTTTGTATCGATGATTGGCATTATGGTTCTAGGAAATAAGGTCTCTCCAGTCTACCACATAAGAAGACATTTGAGAAATAGAGGACATATTTAAAGAGAATAGAGAATATATTAGAAGATATGTAACCATTAAGAGAGAATCAGTTGTGCTAATCAAACAAAATAAGTGCATAACATGGAAAACATTACGTGGGCCACATGATTCATTCTAGGTCACGAAAATCACATAACCCATAAAACATATTTTGATCACATGATTTTTCTTAATACATATAATCATGTTACCATGTGAAGGTCACATGAATCACATAAAGATTAGTAGATCATGAAAAAATCCTCAAGAGACAACCGAATCACATAAGATAGACTAATGGCCAAGGGTGTGCATCAAAGTTCAAATAAATTACCATTGATTAGTTCATGGATTGATTAAGTGAGATATTTAGACAAAGTGATCACACAAAGAGGTTAAGTGACATGATCACATGATTAGGTCTCTTGTATGGTTCTTGTGATGAGGTCATGCAAAGATGTCTTGCAAAACAATCGCACGAGAGAGGAGGTTTTGAGAGCTATGGAGCTTCATGTCACCGGTCAAATGACCAGCCTCTCACCCCCTATTTATAGGGAAAATCAAGGAATATGAATGGACTTATAGAAGACCAAAAGATGTTTTGAATTCCAACCAGAGAAAGCATAAGAGACTCATGAAGTCATTTCCTACCTAATAACTGAGTCCTTGTTCCTTCGAACATCACTTTTGTGGGGGGGGCATTTTTTGACGCTAGCCAAATGAGCATTGTATATTTTAGGAATAAAGAAATACCCAAAGAATAGGTATTAATATATACCCAAAGGAAAGAAAATTCTAGCATGTATACATATAGATTAATCACCTAGGTCACAAGGACCATGTGAACTTCAATGAGGCTCATGATCACATGACCCTAGGAACATCATGCAAAGGGGTTATGCAATTCATGTGATATGTTCCTGATCATATGAAGCCCCATAAAATAGCCCAATTAATCATGTAAAACCCCTCTGATTATTCTTTTTTATCATATGACATGTCATCTAATAATCTCACAATATGTTCATAAAATAAAAGTTAGAAAAGAGGGAAGCTTCATGGGAAGGGAGTTGCATTGGTTTTCATGTGATGTGGTTACGTGCCTCATAAAAACTATTAATGATCATGAAAATCACCTCAGAAAACCATCTTGATCTAGTGATATCCATTCAACATGGATGTTTGGACATGAAACACCCTAATGAGTCCAATTCCCAATGCTGAATTTACAACAGAAACATCAAAGAGCCTATTACCATAGATCATCTAACCAATGAAACAAACACATCATTCTCTTTACCACCTGAGGTTATTGTGATCATTCAAGGTTAGCCACTGAAGCTCCTCCAAGACCAATGGTTTTTTAAAGGTTCCATACACCACACATGTTATATATACAAACCAACCTTTCCCATATTTGTTCAACACATCAACAATACTGCTCATGGTCCGATGATTCATCGTCACCCTCTCCACCTCCATCTCCTGCTGCCACCTGTAAGAACATTATATTGAAAATTAAATATTGTTGCATATTTATAATTAAACTTAAAACCAATAAAAGTTTGAAAACTAAATGATTTTGATTTTTTGTGATTTACCTGCTCACCACCACTCGGTGCACTACCACTGGGGGCATATCTGCTCATTTGCTGATATAAATCAGTCAACGCTTTCTGCATAGCAGATATCTGATCCCCTTGGTCTTGAACTATGGCTCGTAGAGAAGAAATCTCCCTCTGAGCATCTTCAGGTATGGGCTGACCATAACCAGGAGTAGATGCGGCTAGAATCCCTGATGGCCTACTAAAGACCTCAGATGGTACGGGTCCCAAAACCATCCCGCACACTCTACCAGGATACTTCTTCCCAAGGACTTGAGCAACCGGGTCATCCTGGGAGACTGAGTAGGACTGCCCAGGATTGGCATCCCATAGTTCTTTAATTTTTACCTATAAATCAAATATCAATACATATTAACACAGTAAAAACTGATAATAAGTTATTATAATAAAAATTTGACTTCATACCCCAACTTCTTTGGTAGGCTCATTAACAAAAGAGCCATTTGATTTTCTGTGAACATCCAGCCACAGTTCAGTTCGGGAGGCTTCGTGCCCTAAACTCTGTGACTACATTAAGCAAAGATAAATAAAAAATTCAATATATTAAATAAATAATATTGTATTATAAATATTTAAACTATTTAAAATATTACCAATGACATTCAGCTTCTAGAAAATCTTTTTGAGCCCGCCGTGTGAGGGATGACTTGCTTCGCCCTGTTTGATGCATTCTGTCGTGAGAGATCCTGAAATAAATAAAATGCAATTTAACAGTAATGTATCCAATGTCATTTCCTCTTCATAAACATGTATTAATATAAAATGAGGATAATATAATAATATATATTTCAATACCATCCGCTTCTCATCACGATGCCTGTCAACAAAAACTTTCCACTGCTCTTTCGGTACCCCACTGGGTAGCTTGTCATACATTTGTTCCAAGTTCAACAAAGTATCATTGACGTCACACCACAATCTCCATTTGAAATCTTTCCATTTTTTACCAAGATTTTTCAAAGTCCACTTCCGTGCTATCACATCAGCAACTATGAAGTGGAAGAACATCTGTATACAGAAATTCATTTTGAACATATTAGTAACATCACATTCAATTAAACCATAATGTAATAAAATTACCTTTATTTGAGAATTGAAAACTTCATTTTTCCAGTTTGGAGGCATATGTCTCCAATCATCATATGAAATGGTAAGGGAAATGGGCTCCGCTGCCAACTGACCTATAATCTGGCCAAGTAACCCCGCGGCATCATCCGTAGGGACCCCATAAGAATCAAATGGCATGACTATCTTTTCGCCATTCAAGTTCCAAACATCTGAGCTTTTAAGTGTTTCTCCACGGTTTCATTTTTGTCATCTTCAATGAGCAAACAATTAGTATAAACAAAATGCAATAAATTTATTTAATTAAAATTTATACCTATGACTGTGACCCTATAGTATGTCCGGGATGAACTGGAAGGGGTCTGTCGCCACCCAACTGATGAGGCACCTGTAGGGGGAGTCGACGACTCAGCCTCTAATGGGAGGCCCTCTTATGGTGTGAGAGATGGTGCAGGGGGAGATGGTGCGTGGGTGTAGGCATCTGGTGCCTCAGATGTCGTGGGGAGTGACCCAGATGGATCAACATCCATCGCAGAACTAGAAGAAATAGTATACCGCTTCCTCCTTGGCATTCCTGTCATTTAATCAAATAAAATTAAGTTCAGAATATATATTTCAAAAAAATTATGCAGAAAAAAAATTAAAAATGATAATAGATGCCCAATACTAACAAACAAAATATATATAACAATGATAATGAATGACTACAGAAATGAAACAAGTGGTTGCTGCATGAATGAATAATTATACATACAATCATTTTCCCTTTCAATCATGTCGGTTTCCTGCTCCATTGCTTCATCCACTTCATTCATCCTTGCAAGACTAATATTTTCAATATCATGATGGACAAATAATTCTACTTCCTGTTGTTGATGACATTCAATTTCAGAGGTCAAATCTTCCACTTCATCACCCATATTATACAAATCTCTTTGTATTACGTGAGTAACTACACTCCACCCTTCATCCACAACATCATTCACATAATATACCATTTTTGCTTGCGATGCAAAGATATATGGATCATGCATTTCACGATCACCAACATCCATCAAGCAAGAGAAGTTCACAGAAGTAAATTGCAATGAATCTCTTTTAACACCTCTGATAATATCGACCCATTTGCATTTGAATAAAACAACAGAAAAATGTCCATGGTAGTTTAATTCAATAATATCATGCAGCTTTTCATAGTATCCCACTTCAGAAAATGTAAATATACCACTATTCTGTGTTTTCAAACCCACTTCTTGATCAACTGTACGAAATCTAAATCCATTCACATTATAAGCGTTGAACTTTCTAACTTGCTTTATAGGACCTCTAGCAAGAAACTTTAAATATTCTGACAAGTCTGCTCGAGTATTAGTATTCATGATCTGAAAAAAGAAATATAATTTAATAGATTTACAAATTGTATGTGTCAAACTAATATTCATATTTATTGCAATATTTATGAACTTACACGTCGTGCAAACCATTCTACAAGCTCTTTATTCACAGCTTTTGTTATATCTTTCTCATTTCGTGTTCGGCCTCTCATTTGTCTCTTTGTTTGTATCCTCAACTCTTCAATAAATGGATCTTCAATTTCACTATTCAGCAGCACATATCTATGTGCCTGTAATAATTCAAATTCTATCAGTGTCACATTTGAGGTCCTCCCAACTGATCGGCCAATAACATGAAATATTTTTGATTTCTGATGCATTTGAGATTGAGTTGATGTGTCGTCAACGCGTCCAACTCGATTAAATCTTGTCTCAATATCATCTAAATACCTAGAACAAAAGGTAAGACATTCCTCGGTCAAATAGCCTTCAGCAATAGAGCCTTTTGGTTGAGCTTTATTTCTCACATATGATTTCAAATGCCCAATATATCTGTGAAATAAAATAATAATATTATGCATTTATTTAAATGTCAAAAATTGTTAACATAACTGGAAAACATATAAATAAAATACCTCTCAATTGGATACATCCATCGATAATGAACGGGGCCTCCTAATTTAGCTTCTTCAACTAAATGCACAGTTAAATGCATCATGATAGTAAAAAACGATGGAGGAAAGATCATCTCCATTGCACAAAGAGTCAATACAAACCTCTCCTGGTGGTTGTCAAGATGAAATGGATGTACAACTTTCTCACATAATTTCCTGAAAAAATGTGCAGAATTTGAGTACAACAGCAGTAACTTTTTCAGGTAATAATGTACGCAATGCCAATGGTAGTAACCGCTGTAACAAAATATGTGAATCGTGACTTTTCAATCCATGTAACTTATGATTCTTCAAGTCAATACACCTTGAGATGTTAATCGAGTACCCATCAGATACCTTCACATTCTTTAAAATTTGAAGGAATGTATCTTTATCCCTATTTTTCATTGCGAAAATGGATAGAGCATACTTTTCATTCTCATCTGGTCAGAGATCACGTTTTATGTTCATTACTTGTAAGTCTTTGCGAGCATTAAGATGATCCTTCGACTTTCCATGCTCATTAAGTAATGTGAAAATAAAATTATCACAGACATTCTTCTCAATATGCATCACATCAAGATTGTGGCGCAACAAATTAAATTCCCAATACAAAATTTTGAAGAATATACTTTTTTTCTTCCATTGTTGTGTTCTGATTTCACTTGACGATGCACTTCAGACCCGTTTTCCGCTATCATTCAAATGATGAACCTTCCTAAATTCTGTTTCAACATTTTCAAGCTGTGTTAATATTTCAGAATCGGTTAACAACTTTGGAGGTGGTCTACGATCAATGAAACCATTAAATTTTGATTTGTTCAGCCAAAATCTATGAGATGCATCGAGAAATCTTCGATGGCATAAGAAGCACCATTTTTTACTGTGAGGTAGCCATTTGGGCTCAAAATCAAAGTTACAAATGGGAAAATCCAAACCCATATAAGTTTTCCAACCAGATAAATTCCCAAGCCCAGGGAAGTCACTAATGGTCCACAGTAAAGCAGCATGCATTTTGAACATTGTTTTAGAAGAAACATCAAATGTCTCAACACCGTTACTCCATAACTCCTGCAATTCTTCAATCAAAGGCTGCAAGTATACATCAATATCATTTCCAGGCATTTGTTTTCTAGGAATAATCATTGAAATGATAAAAGATGATTGTTGCATACACATCCACGGAGACAGATTATAAGGGATCAAAACAACTGGCCAAATGCTATAACTTGTACTCAAAGTCCAAAATGGGTTGAATCCATCGGCAGCCAATCCCAATTGAACATTCCTAGGACCAGCTGAGAAATATGGATGTAATTAATCAAATGTCTTCCATGATTGGGAATCTCGTGGATGTCTCATTAACCCATCATTTTTATTATCTACAGAATTCCACTTCATGTGTTCGGCGGTTTTCGATGACATTAATAATCTTTGCAATCGAGGCTTCAAAGGAAAGTAACGCAAAACCTTTGCAGGTGTGCTCCTTTTCTTCTTCTTCTCCATGAAATTATGTTCATTCAGACTTCTAACATCACCCTTTGCCTTCCATCTAAAAGAAGAACATTTCTTACAATTCTGTCTACTTGAATCCTCTCCCCAATAAAGCATACAATCATTGGGACATGCATGTATTTTTGTATAATTCAGACCAAGCTTGTTAACAAATTTTTTCATATCATAAAAATATTCTGGGATTTTTTATTCAGGAAATGCATCACGTATCAATTCCAATATCATGGACATTTCCTTATTTGTAATTCCACATAGACATTTGATGTGATACAACTTCAGCAGAAATGAAAGTTTTGAATATTTCAAACACCCACAATACAACTCTTGATTTCCATCGTCAACTAAATCATGAAATGCATTTTCCTCAGTGAAGTTTTCTCTTACATTTGGCTCCACAGAATCAAGAGGAGGATCCAATGATATGTGACAATCTTGATCTGCCTGGGTTATAGTCTCAATAACATCACTTGTCACGTTGCAATTTGTAGCACCCTCTTCTGGTTGTTCTGATATGTTGTGATGCTGATAGTGGTGCCTTGTAGTGTCGAATGCATCATTTATTAGGTTTTGCATTTCATTTTCCATTGTCGATGAACTTGGGACCTCATTCTGCGGTTTAACATCACTGCTCAATCTTTCTGTAACGTTCGATTCTCCATGCCAAATCCAACACAAATATTGATCAGGGAATTGCTTCAGTATTAAATGTTCATAAACCTCATCTCTCTTCAACCATGTTCTAAATTTACATTTAGAACATGGACATTTTATTCTCCCTTCAACGGATCGATTAGAAATTGCAAAATCTAAAAACTCATTCAAACCCTTAACATACTGAGGTGTGTTCCTCGGTAATGTGATCCAACTTTTATCCGTGTATATCAAAATGTGCCTACACAATAATAAAAAAAATTAAAACACATAGTTACTACTAAATAGAGAAAGAGATTCATATATACGATATTATAAGATTACAGAAACATAATATAATAAAGATGATCCCCTGAATTAGATATGAACCCTTAGTGTTTGGGATAGGGTAAGTTTCTTTGGTAAAGAGAAATAGTGTGCTAACAACGTGGTAGCTACTTTACCATGAAAACCAAAACACATTGTTAATTTGGATTAACCCCAACCTAAGTTCTCTATAGAGTCTTCATATAAAACTCTAATATCAAATAAATCTATTATAAATAATTTGTAATTTATATTTTCATTATTTATTTGTGAAATATTTAAATATAATCCAATAGAATCTCATTTAAATGATGCTAAAAATATTTTGAGATATTTAAAATGAACTATTTTCCTATATCTAATTTTTTCAAAACCCTCTAATTTTAATTAAAATTTATATTTGGATACATATTTTGTTCGGTGTAGACTGTATATAAAGATAATGTCAGGAACCAGTAAAATTCTTTCTAAATCCTTAGTATCATGATATAGTAATGAAAAACACATTATATAACTATCTAATACTAAAGTTGAATATATTATAGCCATATGTTTCTATGCATAGGTGTTATGAATGAAACACACCCTAACTAATTTTGGATTCAATTTTAATCAGGTTTAAATCATATGAGACACAATATTTCAATAAACATTTCAAAAAAGATTGATAAACCATTATAGGATGAAACACATATATTTAACACATAAAAGAGAAAGGTTTGAATCTGGAGAACCCTATAATGATGAAACTAAAATGGTTGATGAATATCATAGTTTTGAAATGCAGCAAGACTTATTTTTTTCTATTCGCTTGCACTAAACTAGTTCTAAAATCCTTACACATGAATTAGATTATTTGGATAAAATATCTTGAGAGAGTTTTTACAAGCTAATGAATAAAGTGTATTTTTTGAGGAATAATTTATTTGAATTAATATCTGAAACAAGTAATATCTAAGAAATAGAAGTTTCAAAGTTTGATATTGGTGAGTTTAATTTGTTGTTTCAATTACTTTTGGAAAAAGTTTTAAAATATTTGTTTCGGTGCGGATGTGCGTCGGGTTACGCTGTTCCGCCAGGACGCGTTCGCGCGTGCACCCGTCAACCCGAGGGGATGGGCGCGCGGCTTGTGGTCCCGCAGTCCCGCTTTCCAAGGGCGGGCGGCATCCGTCCCTTATTCAGGGGCGTCTGCTCCTTGATCGAAACCGGGATGATGGGATGTCGGCTTCTCCTTCCTTGGACGTCTCCTCGGAACTTGTCGCCTAATCCGGGTCTCCCTCATAGACTTAAGAATGTTCGTGAATCTCGTTCCCGGCGCCATATCTTCATGGACACCGGTTAATTACGCTGCTTCCGCCCGGACGTTCCAAGGAGTCTGGGCGGGGCAGCAACCTGCGGTGAGAAGGCCGGGTGGCTCTGGGTGCCGGGGGCGTGTCGTAACACTGCGGCTCTGCACGTCTGTCTTCCGTCCCTAATAGGGCTTCTCGAAGGCACGATGGCCTGAGGCATCCCGTACTAGGTGCGGGGAACTGTGTCACCTGAGGTTTTCCTCAGCTTCCCGTGTTTAACACGGGGTATGCCGCGAGTTTAACGTCCAGCGGGGACGGCATCGGACCGATCAACACGAAAAGTGGATCAGATGACAGAACCCCTTGCGAGGAACCTCCGACGCTGGGGCCAGCACATGGGCGGCTTCCCAAGTAACGTGGAGTGAAGTTAAGTGGCATGACCCCACCGGGATGTGGCGGCCCGGGTAAGGATCAGGGTGGATGATGGAGTAAAGAGCTTGGACCCCAGAGGGGCTTCCTACGTACCGCGCGTTAACACGGATCAAAGTCAACGTAGTTCGGGCATACAGTTTAACGTCATGCTGGACGTCGGCAAGCCGACTCACGAAGAGGTCGAGGCCGCCGGGCGGAGGATTGAACCGAACCACCTCACACGGAGGGGGATGGAACGGCCGGGTGGATCACAGTTTCACGTCATGCTGGACGATAAAAGGGGAAATGGAAAAGGGGGGCTGTGGGGAGGCACCGTGGAGATACACACGGGCAGTCTCCCACAGGGGCGGATTCATAGGTGAATCAACGCAAGCGTGAACCCTGGAGGGGTCCACTGATGGACGAACCGACGTAAATACGACCGGGACGACCAGGTGGTGGGCTTGGACCTCAGGGAGGCTTCCTACGTACCCTGTATAGAAGACAGGGATCAAAGTCCACGTAGTTCATTCTGTCAGGACTTACGCACTTGGGGCAGCCCGGATACTGCAAAACTCAGTTGGAAGGGACTTGGACCGAAAGCAAAAGACACCTCGATCCCAGTCAGACCCTCTACTGGCTTCGGCAGTGGGGAGGTGCAATGGAGATACACATGTGCAGCCTCCCACGAGAAACTAGGGGTTTGTAATACCCTGCCCCCGTAGGGAAAAGCCACTCCCATTAAATCGTCCCAAAAGGGGGACAATCCCGACATCCCTGCAGAGACGAGCGGGTGGGGGCCACGTCCAAACCGGGGGAGACCCTGCGTGCGGAGCACGGGATCAGGTTGCGGACGGTTTAGCGTCTTGCCAGACGAAGTACAGTTTAACGTCATGTGTTGAGGACGAAGCGGACGGTTTAACGTCTTGCCGGACGAAGTACAGTTTAACGTCATGTGTTGAGGACGAGGCACTTGGCAGTTTAACGTCTTGCAGCACGGACGATGGGGGCTAGGCAGTTTAACGTCGTGCAGCTTGGACGAGTGTGCAGTTTAACGTCATGCTGGGCATAGGTTGCCGGACGAAGCACTTGGCAGTTTAACGTCTTGCAGCGCGGACGATGTACAGTTTAACGTCGTGCAGGACGTATATGCAGTTTAACGTCATGCTGGACGATTATGCAGTTTAACGTCATGCTGGACATAGGTGCGTGTCACTTCGCGCAAGCCTGGAGGGCCGCACGGGAAGACAACGCACGGTGCGGGCACCCGGGATGAGGAGCATCGGGCGCCACGCAGGCAGGTGCCCTTAGGAGGTCAACGGGGACGACCCTGGCAGATTGCGCGCAAAAAGGAAGCTTTGCGCGCAATACTGCGGGCCGGCGCGCAATCGGGGCGGCTGGCGCGCAATTGGGCCAGCGCCTTGCGCGCGGATGCTTGAGATTGCTCACACCGGGCTTCGGATAGCGCGCGGGGGCAACGGCTCATTCTCTAATGAATGGCCACTTGAAAGAAGGGGGGGTGCGCGCAATCAGGCCGGATTGCGCGCACCCCGGGGGCAATTGCGCGCAAGCGGGTTCTTTTGCGCGCAAAGGCCTTAGGGTGAATGTTTAGTCAAATGAAAGGAGCCAGCGGGGATTGCGCGCGAAGGCGGACCCCGAGGCTTTCTTGCGCGAAAGAAAGGAGGTTACCTGAAGTTCGTCATTGCGCGCGGAAGGGGTTGAATTGCGCGCACGGGAGACGTTTCGACTTCCAGCAACCTTTGAAACGTTGGGGGTCGCCTTGTATTTATAGGCAACCCCGGGCGCGGAATCCAGGATGCGAGCGCGAAATTCCCCCCGCGGGCGCGGAATCGGGCGCGGCGCGCAAGGGAGTCGCGCGGACCCGCGGCGCGCAAAATTGCGCGCCGGGCCGGCGCATTGCGCGCATCCCGGGGGGTTTGCGCGCGGAACATCACCTTTGCGCGCGGGCCTCTGAAATTCCGCGCACGGCCTCCGGGCCCTCCGAAACGTTCTTCCGACTCCAAATATCACGTCACTTTCCGCATCCGGAGCGTCGTTTGGGACCAACGGACTTTTCCGGCGTCTACAATATTATTCTAGAGAAGCATCAGGATAGAATATTATGTACTAGGTTTCAAAGGAATAATCATTGTAAGGAGTTTCCACCGCTATAGATACACTCCCTTAGGTACAATACCTCATGATATAATAATATACATGTCTTTAATCTATCCACGAGTGAAGAGATCACTATTAATGAACAAAGTAATTAATATATAGGAAGGACTTCAACCTCCATGTATATATTTGAAAATAGAGCAATAAGATACCACTTATCACTGGCCTCTCAAACCGATCATTCATGATTCCTTTTACTTTGACAATTCAATACATCATTTCCCTTCCCATGAGTATATTCATGATCAAAATAAATGGATTTCATGTTCTAAAAAATCATCACTTCAAAAGGATTAAGTCACATGGCGTGAATATATACTTAAGGATTTTGTGGACATTATACACCACAAAACACTCACCGAGATAATAATTTATCCTAAAACATAAGGCATGAACTAAAACTACCTGATCAGAATCATAAATCAGGTAATTCACCTCATGTGGTTTAAATTGATGATAAAAATGCACCACGAATTAATCATCCTACATCATAAATGCTCCGAGACTGGTACATGGTGTATCAAAATATACAATATAGCTTATTACTAGCTCTAAAATTACCATTATTGTTGATGTTATAAATATGACTTTCAAAAATGGAAAGGTTTCCTCAAAGGATTGTAATGATATATACTACATTTTTTTCTTATTAAAACCCTAATACATTCTTCTAGGTGTCAAAAGTTAGAATAATGATTCTGTAAAAGCCATCTCACCCCATGAAATTTCATATATAAAAAATGATCATGGGATTATCCGTGGTAAATAAATCTCTCAACTTATCAAGGTAAACTAATACACCATCATCCATGATGATGTGACCAAGGAAGTGTACATTATTGATCCAAAAGTGGTCTTTTAAAATAATAGAATATTGTTTTTGACTCATAGTTTATTCAAAGTGGTCTCATGATTGTTATAGTGGTCATCTAAGTAATGATAATACTCATAGTTTACCATTATTAGTACCACAAAAAATGAAAACCAATAAAGGTGGAAAGCCCTATTAATCAAATCTATGATAATAGTTTGGGTGTTAATGAGACTAAATAGCTTAACATGACATTAATAGTGACTGTACCTACTATAATACATTATATGAGTAATATCTAAATGTTTAACATGTACCTAGTGATATCATAAACAGACATCAATTTTTGAGAATACTAGAGATCCTTAAAGCTGTTAGAATGTTAACTAATACAAGTAATTGATACTAGTTATCCAAGAAACAATAATAATAAAAAAACTAAATAATTAGAAATCAAACCCTACTATTTGTATAGGTCTCTGGGGAAGCAGGGTCACCGGGGTCGCGGGGTCGCCGGGGTCGCGGGGGGCCAGGGTTGCCGAGGTCGTGGGGTCGCCGGGGAAGCAGGATCGCCGGGTTGCGGGGTCGCCGGTGTCACGGGGGGCCGGGGTTGCAGGGGAAGCGGGGGGCCGGGGGAGCGCGGGGGTGAGAAAGAGGGTCGGGGTGGGGGAAGGGTTGGGGCTGTTAAAAAAAAATGTTTTGCGGTGGTTTATTATAAACCGTCACGAAACCTTTTTAAAAAAAGGTTTATCGGTGGTTCCTAGAACCGCCGCTACAAAACCGCCGCTAAACGACGATTTTGTTGTAGTGTGGTTTACCATTATTGATTCGATTATACATAAAAAATTCTTTATAATCACTTTTACGAATGCTTGTTACATATAGAGGTACCTATTTTGTCTCCATATGATATTCATCTTCATGAATACCATTCATATATCTCATTGAGACTTTAGATATAACAAATCATTAAGAATTTGTACTACCAGGTAGGAATATATTCGCTCTTCTGGAGTCATTTATTAAATTTCCCTATCGGGAAATGTACTTATATGAGAATATACTAACACATATATGAGTTCTTTTAAAGCATTTAATCAAAATAATATTTTGCTTCAAGATCGACACATATAAGATCTTCAGGATCTTTCATTGTGAAAACTCATATTTGTCGTTATAATTTCCACTTATGGTGGTTGATGAATTCATAATATAATCATAATGGGTTAGACCCATCACCAAGAGGATTATTGCATAATTTAGAACTTCTGGCCAAAATATTTTGGAACTTCAGACCCAAATATTATTTTACAACACATCTACCTGGGATAGGAGCCCCACGTCTTTTGAAGCTGGTGAATGTGGTAGTGATAACTAATATGGAAGAATCTTCTGGATTCACAATACATACCTTATCACCATCCAAAATAATAATTCATAAACAACATTCACTTTATCAAATTAATGATAAATCATTTTATCAAACCTCATCAACTCTCAAATATTCATGATCATATCAAATTTTTCATGAATAATTTCATTCACTTCAAGGAATGAGATATAGTAATTAATACTACATTCACATCGGGGAATGAATTCATTCATCGGATTTCATGATCCATGAATGATTGATTAGCCACTAAATGAGGATAATATTCATTGGTAATATATATAATATTCACGTTCTTTATTATTCATAAACACCATTTTAGTGCATTTTATACTTTGAACATCATTTAACATTATGATTGTAATACCTTCTTAAAATGCACTATTATGTGGTACATTTTTGAACATCATTTAAAGTACCAAATGATTCATCTGATTATACATATTTTAATTTGATAATTGATCTACACTCCAATATAAACATGTTTCATTCAGGGATCAATGGAGAATTCATGGAGGATGATGGAGATATTTGGCAATGAAAGGAAGCAATTCTGGAGAAGGCAGATTGGACATCAGCCCACTGATGAGACTGTGGGGACCAACATACAGGCCCAATTAATCCCAAATTTCGTGGGATGCTAGAAGAAATGTATATAAACAAATAACTCTTCAGGAGTTAATGCTGATTCGGCCTCCATGGTGGTCATTTAGGCGGCCCAAGTTAGAGATACAATTCTGGGCCAGATTCTGCGGCCCAGAAAAACAGCCCACTAATTTGATCATATCTCGGAATACACAACTCCAAATGGGCCCATATTTTATAGGCGGTTATAAGACATCCGGAGATCCATTTTCTTCTTCTATGGCCCACTCTGATTCTGCCTTCTATAAGGTCTTCCAAACGCGTCTGTTCGGTGGATGAAAACTGGCTGCCACCTCGGGTCAAACGTGGAAAAGTCCAAATTCTACAAGATTTCCACCACCTATAGCCTACCAAAATTAATTAAGATGCTTTGTACTGTTGGTGGATCGACCCAAGGCTCCCAAAATGCCTATTTAAGGCAGTGGTGATGAAGGATTTTAAGATCTTGGATGCTTTGTTCAATTGTAATGTTATGCTGCATTTTTGTTGCCTCAATTTTGTCTTTCACATGTAAGTTGTTCAATTCACTTTAGTTTCTTAATAACAGTTCTTATTCTACTCTTATTATGTTGTTATTAATATCACTTTTATACCGTTGGATCAAGGTATGAATTTATTCACACCAACCCTTGTGAAATTATTCACACAACGGTGGAGTGATCATTTTATTTTTGTTGTTTTCTTTACTTCTCCATTTCCTCCCTCATGAGTCTAATTTCCGCTTCCATTGAAACCATGAGATCAATGGAGGGATAACCCACTTATAGGTTGATCCAAGGGAGTAGAAAGGTGCTGTATTGGATGTTATTTATCACCTAATTAATGTATAATCACTTCTTTAATTGGGATTTTTATTTGATGATTTTTAAACTCCATCGTCCTTGTTGAATTTAAGGCCACACACTTCAAGTACTAATACGATCCTTTACCTTGAAGTGCTTGAAACATTGAACCTTCAAGTGTATAGGTGATTAGTATTAAAGGGTGTAGACATTAAACCAGTAAGTGATGATGTTGTTTTATCTCCTTAAATGAACCCATCTCAAATTGAAGAATTTGAAATCATTAAAAAGAAAATACGTCCAATCCACCCCGAGTGATAACCTAGGATCAACTCATTCTTTTAATTTGAATTCACTTAAGTATCTTAGAGTTCACTTAAACCCATCTAAAATCAACCCAAATTTGGCCACTTCATATCCAAAAATCCATCCCTTAGGTTGTGTATCTTAGGTATCTTCTTAGGTCTCTGTGGAATCAACAACCCAAGCTACACTACAAGGACCGTTCTACCCTTCTTCTCTTGGGTAAATTTGGGCATGAACCAAATTTTGGCGCCGTTGTCGGGGACCAAGTAAGTACCTTAGATTCAAAAAAACCTTCTTTCCTCACCTCCATTCTTCTAATCTCACCCAAGATCTCTTATCTTGTCCCTTTCTCGTTTTTTTTGGGCGCATGTCCGCCTACACCCGCGATTTCTCAAACAGACTAGTTAGGGTGGAAAGTCCTAGGATAGGGGAGTCAAGTGCACCTAGGGGATTGTTTAAATCAGATCCAAATATTCTTGAAACCCCAAAGTCAGAACTTGAAATAAGTCCAATGGAGGGTCATCCACAAAATCAAATTGTAAACCCTGGGGGGAATCAAATGGGAAACCAAAACCAAGAAGCTCCAAACTTAGGGAATGTAGTTGATAAAACCATGAACGACTACCTCACTCCAGCTTGGACCAATGCCCCCTCATGCATTAGACACAATTCCATAGGAGACACCAACTACATATTCAAACCCCATGTCCTAAACCACCTTCCAACCTTTCATGGGATGGAGTCAGAAATGCCATACCTTCATGTCAAAGAGTTCAACGACATTGTTGAAACCATGTGTCCCCCATATCAACTAGAATCCGCTAAGATGAGGCTCTTTCCCTTTTCATTAAAGGATCGAGCTAAAAATTGGCTAAACAACTTGAGACCTGCATCAATCCACTCTTGGGACCAACTGCAAAGAGAATTCTACAAAAAATACTTCCCTCATCACAAAACAATTGCACTTAAAATGAGCATCCAAAACTTTTTTGAAAAAGAGGGAGAGTCATTTTATAAAACATGGGAGAGGTTCAAAGACACCCTAAACATGGTTCCACACCATGGGTTTTCCATACCTGAACAAGTGAGAATTTTCTATGAAGGGTTGGGTCCGGGTAATAAACAATTCATTGACATGATGTGTAATGGAACTTTTAAAAACAAGGCCCCAAATGATGCTTACGAGTATCTGGAAAGTCTGGCTGAACAAAACCAAACTTGGGGAACTTCACCTTATTCTGAAAAGCCACAAAGAACCACTGGAATTCATACACTTAGAGAAGAGGAAAGCCTTAGGGCTAAACTCGCAGCACTCTCTAGGAAGGTTGAAGAGATAGACCTTAGGAAAGTCCATGAAATCCAAAATGTAGACCTTGTTTGCACAATTTGTGACAAACATGACCATAAAACAGACAAATGCCCAACCATTTCATCCATCAAGGATGTTCTTCTAGGAGGACCCCCAGCAAAAGTCAATGCCCTAAACTTTCAAAAGCCCCAATACCAAAACACCTTCAATCCAAGGTACAATGACCACCCAGGCTTCCGATGGAAGGATAACCAACAACATAGCCAACCACAAGGACAAAATCCTTACCCCCATCAGAACTACCAAACTCATAACTAGTTCCAAACCCAACCTATCCAATACCAACAGCCACCGGTCCATTTTCAACAAACCATCCCACCTCCAAAATATCCCCCTGGGATAAACCAACCTACTCAAGCACCAACCCAAACTGTTCCACAAAGCCTACTAGAACAACTGTGCAAACAAATGGAGAGGATGAACTCAGAAGTATCTTCCCTAAAACAAGAACTTCAAACCATCAAAACTGGAAAGGCACCCATGCCTACTCAGGCGGTTCCATCCTCAACTTCAAGGGGAGAGTCAAGTTGTGCTCAAACAACTCATGAACAACTAAAGGCTGTGACTATTTTAAGAAGTGGGAAATCAATTGAGAAACCTGAACAACTAATTCAGAACCCACCTGAAGATTCAAACTTGGATGAAAATTTAAATGAACCACAAGATCAAACTGAGGAAACTGATAACATTGTCAAAGAAACAACTCTTCAACAAACAACCCCACAACCTGCACCATTTCCCCAACACATGAGGGGGAAATCCAAGCCTGAACTGAGTGAAACGTTGAGGGAAATATTTTCACAAGTCAAGTTGAACATACCCCTTCTCGATGCCATCCAAACTATACCTTCCTACTCAAAGTACCTTAAGGACTTGTGCACTTTTAAAAGAAAATTTTCACATAAAAACCAAGTCCTTTTGGCTGCTAATGTGAGTACCACCATTCAAGGGACCATTCCTCCTAAGTTGAAAGACCTAGGTTTCCTGGTTGCGCCCAAATTTACCCTACAGGTATGCGGTCGTTGTAGTACAGGTAGGGGTCGAATCCACAGGGACCGAAGAAGAAACCGAGAGACACTCTGATTTTGGAAGGATTTGGCTATGGAGTGGCCAGCTATTTGGATTGATTTTATTTGAATAACCACTGATTTAATTTAAAGAAAATAAATTAAAACATACACTTTCTTAGTCTAAAACAATTAATGGAGATGAGTTGATCCTAAGTTGTTACTAGGGTTAGATTGGATGTATTTATTATCTTATAACGTTCGTTTCACTAACTCAAGACGTGTCCACAAAATGATATAATTCCTCAACATCATTCACCAATTTAATCCCTCACAATTCCAAGGCTAATCACCAATGCACTTAGAGGATCAATTTAATGATCACTCCAAGGAATTGGATCGTACTAGCACTCGAAATGTGTTATTGTTAAAGTTGGCGAAGATGAAGAAGAAATTAATCATCAAATGGAAATCTTAAATTAATGAAATGATTAAAGAATTTTAGATCGTAAAATAACATCCAATCTTCCCCATGCAACTCCCTAGGACCAACCCATAAGGGTTTAGCCCTCCATTTATTCTATTAAATAAATGGAAGCGGGAAGTCGACTTAAAGAAGCAGAATTGGAGAAGAAAAATAAAACAATGAAACGATCACTCCACCGTTGTGTGAATAAATTCACAAGTGCTGGTGTGAATAAATTCACACCTTAAAGCAACGGTATCAAAGTGATAAGAAGAAAAAAAAAGAAAAAGATTAAATGAAGAACTTTTATTGAGAACTAATGTGATTCAAATAACTTACATGAGAATGAAGAACGATTACAACATCAAATGGACAGCAAAACATTACAATGAAAACAAAGCATCCAAGATGATAAGAAAAATATCCACCCCCATTCCCTTCACCAATAGCTCCTTATATAGGCATATTAGGAGCCTTAGGTACATCCCCCAACAATTAATTCACCCCCAAACAATTAATAGAGTCAAATGGAGGGTGAATAATAAAAAGGAAATTGATGTTTCGAATTTGACCCGGAAAACTGTCCAGATTCGTCCACCATATTGACGTGTGAATTAGAAATTGAAGAAGGCCGAATCCGGAGGGGTTGTAGAAGAGTAATGTCTTCTTTAATGTGTCTTATAGAAGCTCGAAAAAGTTCAGGACATTTGGCTCATCCGTTTGGAAGTTATGGTCGAAATGGTGGGACGGATTTCTGTGCATTAATGACGAGTCCACCATTTAAATCTCAACTTCAGATCCCTTTACCATCATGAAAACATCAGAATTAGCTCCGGCCACAGTTGAATAAAATGATCCTCATATTTTTATCTTTCTACTGTATAAATTTTGAGCTTCATTGGGCTTGGTTTCTGGGCCCCACATTTGTTTGATGGGCCTTAGGCCCATTATGCTTTTTTCCAGCAAGTTTCTGCCTTCAGGCGCAAAATTCTCCATATTCCTTTGGGATTCATCCATCGGACCTAAAAGATAAAATGTTCCAAAAAAAGTGATAAATCATATCCCAAAATTTAAAATTAAAATGATGAATATTGTAATTTCCACAAGCAAATTATTGAGTGGGCCCAAATTGACATTTTAAGCATGAATTGCACAATGATGGGAAATGAAGTTCAATTTCTGAATTGGACTAAAATTGATGTTTATGAACATTTAAACACATTAATATTAAGATCTTAACAATGGATATTATCCACTTTCTGTGACTAATCACACCCCCCAACTTGAGTTTTGCTAGTCCCGAGAAAAATAAATTACAAATATGAAATCCAAATCCTCTTTTCCAAAAACATTTAAATACACATTACTCACCCAAATATCTAATACCAAAAAAAATTATGAAAACCCATCAAAATCATTTAAAACAAGGTAGGTCCATAAGCATATCCCAATCCCAAGCCCATTCCTTTGTTCAAATTCATCGCCACATTTCATCCAATTCCAATTAAGCATGATAAAGTGTTGTGCATCATAAAAGATATGGGGCCCATTTTATTGTTCAAGGGGAAAAAATGGAAGCGCTAGGTGGGAATCACATTAAACCTTAAGATGAGTATCCATTTTTTTAATTTTTTTTAATTTTTTTTTAACCACAATAGATATGAAAAGACTAACTCTGTGCAAGACAACTATGGAGTCACGATCCCCAAGTGTCGGACGCCACACATTTTGTAAATTTCATGCTCTACAATAGAGATATAAATCCTAACTCTGGGCAAGACAACTATGGAGTCACGATCCCCAAGTGCCGGACGCCATGCATTTGGACAAAACATTGCTCTATGTGGTCTTTTTTTTTTGTTTTTTTTTGTTTTTTTTTGGATACTCAAATTAAAGTAAAAGTGACCCCAGAACCCTATGCTATAATGAAAGGGACCCAAGAACTCAAATTTACACCCACAATCCAAAAGACGTGCATTGTGGCATTTTTATTAAGATGATGAAAATGTAAACTTTGAAAAATCACATCGGACAACCGCACTTTCCAAAAACAATGCTCATGAACTTAAACTTGCATTAAAATCAGAATCAAGGCATGAAAAATTTATTTGATATCCAATTTTAGAGTTTGAAATGTGTCTTTATCATGTTTATGGTTAATGGAATTTTTTTTCATGCATGTTCTTATTCAAAATAAAAATCATTTTTTATTCCCCCCCCCAACTTAGAATAACACTGTCCCCAGTGTTTAAAGAAGAAGAAAAAAAAAACTTAGAAGGGGGTAGGAGAGGAGTTCAAAGATAAAATTGAGAATGAAAAACATGGAACAAATTCACCTGGTTTTTAAAGTTGAGGTTCATGATGCTCCAAATTACTCCTTTGATCTCTTTGGGGATGTAGGAACCTCCTTGATTGAACATGTATCACCCAAAATAGTTCCTGAACCATAAAAAGAAGGAAAAAGCAGACAAAACAAACAACAAAATGATTTATTTAATTCCAAGTACCATCATTTTCATGTTTTTTTTAATCAAACTAATGATACATTGTCTTCTTTTAAATTTCTGGGTAAGGTATTACTCAGGGATCACACCGCGTGACACGGATGAATACGGTGCTCCCCTTTCATACCCATCCATACTCATAAAAGAAGAACAGGTCAGGAGTCTAAATTATTAATTTTTTTTTAATTTTTTTTTTAAAACCTACAAAAACATAAATAAAATAAACTGATGATACATTGTCTTCTTTTAAATTTCTGGGTAAGGTATTACTCAGGGATCACACCGCGTGACACGGATGAATACGGTGCTCCCTTTTCATACCCATCCTTACTCATAAAAGAAGAACAGGTCAACAGTTTATGGTAATTTATTATATGAAAAAAATGATTCAAAATGATTAGAAACATGAAAACCATGGGTTGCCTCCCATGCAGCGCTTTTGTTTAACGTCGTTAGCTCGACTTGTACCCCCCAACTTATCCAATTCCAACTTTCAAAATTTTAATTAACCCATCTTTCTCCACTTCAACAAGATTGAGATTGATTGTTTTTTTGAAATTTGTTTCGTATGAAATCCTATTTTCTACAATGATTGGTAAAATCCAAGGAATATCTAAAATGGTTGATCGTGTTTTATCCGGATTATTTCCTATGATTTCAAGGTTCATTCCTACATGGTGAGATTCTTGATGAAGAGTGATGATAATTGAATGGTCTTGGTTATCATAAATAGAGGGATTATTGAGTAGGGAAGGAAGTATTAAAACATCGAGTTCAGTTTGATTGAACTTTCCTAAAGAAGAATGATAATTTGAATAAAAAATTGTTTCTTCTTTAAAAACATTTGAAAGAATTGGTTCCTTTTGAAAAGATGATTCATCCACAAGATTTTCCAGAGTAGTGTCATGAGTGGGTATAGACACAATATTCTTTATATCTCCCAATGGTTCAATGATCAGTGATTCTAAAAAATTGTTATTGGAGAAATATTTCGAACACTCAATCCATGAAGACAAATTCTCCCCTTGTGAATTAATTTCATCCTGATTTAAATACCCTTCAACATTTCTTTGATCTTGTTCAGTTATACCATATCCAAAGTTTAGTTCTTTTTTCAATTCATGGGAGGTTTTTGGGATAAAAGATTCATCTATCAATGATGAGGAAAGAACATCTTGAGTGGGAACGGGTTCCTCAAAAGTCTTAAAGCTTTGAAGTTCTAATCTGAAAGATGAAACTTCTGAATTCATTTTATCCATTTGTTCACACAATTGTTCAATAATTTTTTCAGGATTAGGGTTGATATATGTTTGTACATCATGGACTTCCTCATTATTTATCTTTTCAATCATTCTTGATAGGTATGGAAATTGATCTTGTAAACATTCAGCATCCCATTGATTGTACATCTCATCTGGTGTGGTGTATTCAATTAAGGATTGGTCAATGAAATTCCCTATGTGAGGTGTTTCCCAATATTGATTTCCAACTTGATTATAGCATTGATTTATGAAGGGGTATTTTGGAGGATAATCCATTGGAATTGATTGAAAATTAGTTTTGGGTTTTTTTTGGACACACAGAAATAGAAAGGGGAAAAGAGAAGAGAAATTGGGGTGAGAATAGAGAATTTGGGGTGAGAAAAGAAGATTTGGGTCTAAGGTACTTACTTGGGTCCCCGGCAACGGTGCCAAAATTTGGTTGCGCCCAAATTTACCCTACAGGTATGCGGTCGTTGTAGTACAGGTAGGGGTCGAATCCACAGGGACCGAAGAAGAAACCGAGAGACACTCTGATTTTGGAAGGATTTGGCTATGGAGTGGCCAGCTATTTGGAATTGATTTTATTTGAATAACCACTGATTTAATTTAAAGAAAATAAATTAAAACATGCACTTGCTTAGTCTAAAACAATTAATGGAGATGAGTTGATCCTAAGTTGTTACTAGGGTTAGATTGGATGTATTTATTATCTTATAACGTTCGTTTCACTAACTCAAGACGTGTCCACAAAATGATATAATTCCTCAACATCATTCACCAATTTAATCCCTCACAATTCCAAGGATAATCACCAATGCACTTAGAGGATCAATTTAATGATCACTCCAAGGAATTGGATCGTACTAGCACTCGAAATGTGTTATTGTTAAAGTTGGCGAAGATGAAGAAGAAATTAATCATCAAATGGAAATCTTAAATTAATGAAATGATTAAAGAATTTTAGATCATAAAATAACATCCAATATTCCCCATGCAACTCCCTAGGACCAACCCATAAGGGTTTAGCCCTCCATTTATTCTATTAAATAAATGGAAGCGGGAAGTCGACTTAAAGAAGCAGAATTGGAGAAGAAAAATAAAACAATGAAACGATCACTCCACCATTGTGTGAATAAATTCACAAGTGCTGGTGTGAATAAATTCACACCTTAAAGCAACGGTATCAAAGTGATAAGAAAAAAAAAAGAAAAAGATTAAATGAATAACTTTTATTGAGAACTAATGTGATTCAAATAACTTACATGAGAATGAAGAACGATTACAACATCAAATGGACAGCAAAACATTACAATGAAAACAAAGCATCCAAGATGATAAGAAAAATATCCACCCCCATTCCCTTCACCAATAGCTCCTTATATAGTCATATTAGGAGCCTTAGGTACATCCCCCAACAATTAATTCACCCCCCAACAATTAATAGAGTCAAATGGAGGGTGAATAATAAAAAGGAAATTGATGTTTCGAATTTGACCCGGAAAACTGTCCAGATTCGTCCACCATATTGACGTGTGAATTATAAATTGAAGAAGGCCGAATCCGGAGGGGTTGTAGAATAGTAATGTCTTCGTTAATGTGTCTTCTAGAAGCTAGAAAAATTTCAGGACATTTGGCTCATCCGTTTGGAAGTTATGGTCGAAATGGTGGGACGGATTTCTGTGCATTAATGACGAGTCCACCATTTAAATCTCAACTTCAGATCCCTTTACCATCATGAAAACATCAGAATTAGCTCCGGCCACAGTTGAATAAAATGATCCTCATATTTTTATCTTTCTACTGTATAAATTTTATCTTCATTGGGCTTGGTTTATGGGCCCCACATTTGTTTGATGGGCCTTAGGCCCATTATGCTTTTTCCAGCAAGTTTCTGCCTTCAGGCGCAAAATTCTCCATCTTCCTTTGGGATTCATCGGACCTAAAAGATAAAATGTTCCAAAAAAAGTGATAAATCATATCCCAAAATTTAAAATTAAAATGATGAATATTGTAATTTCCACAAGCAAATTATTGAGTGGGCCCAAATTGACATTTTAAGCATGAATTGCACAATGATGGGAAATGAAGTTCAATTTCTGAATTGGACTAAAATTGATGTTTATGAACATTTAAACACATTAATATTAAGATCTTAACAATGAATATTAGCCACTTTCAGTGACTAATCATTTCCCTTACATCAATGTTGAACTAGGAGAAAGCAAAGTTGTCAAGGCCTTGTGTGACCTAGGTGCTAGTGTCAATCTCATCCCATATGATGTGTACTACCAGTTAGGCCTAGAAGAACTCCAACCCACATCTGTCACACTTCAGCTTTCTGATCGTAGCATTAGGGTTCCAAAGGGGATTTTAAAGGACGTTCTGGTAAAGGTTGAAAACTTCATCTACCCTGCTGATTTCATTGTCCTTGACAACCATCCAAATTTAGGAAATAAGGAACAAACCCCAATCATCCTTGGTCGTCCTTTCCTTGCAACAATCAACTCTGTTATCCGAGTTCGAAATGGGAACATGACCATCACCTTTGGGAACATGAGTCTAGACTTGAACATCTATAATGCAAGCTCACAAATAGGGGATGACAAGGACATTCATGAAGTAAACATGATAGGAAGCATTGATAATGAATCCATGGAACATCAAGGAATATTTGATGAATGTTTAAGTCAGAATGAGATTGATTTCCTTTGTTCATATAAAGGACGTTTATCTCCTTGGCTTGAATAATTTTCAAATTGCTCTTATGATGAATTCTTAGGTCCAACAATCAGTGAAACCTTTCAAGAAACCAATTTCATAGAGACCCCTCTAAATTCCTTCCCTAAATCTGATCAAGCCAATCTTGTAGCTGAAACTTCTACATGTGAGGAATCAATCCTATCTGAACCTCTAAAAAAGAAATTGATCTTGATCCAATGTCCCAATCTTCTGCTGAAATTCTGAACCAACTTGATCTTGAATTGAAGGAACTTCCTGCTGCACTAAAGTATGCCTTCCTAGGGGAAAATCAAACACATCATATTGTCATTTCTTCTTCTCTTGAAGCCAATCATGAGAGGATGCTTCTAGATGTCCTTAGGAAGCATAAGAAAGCCATTGGTTGGACCCTTTCTGATATTCCTGGGATTAGCCCACTTATCGGGACTCATAGGATTGTTCTCGAATCTGATTCAAAGCCATGTCGTCAACCTCAACGGTGACTCAATCCTAATCTCATGGAGGTAGTAAGGAAAGAACTTCTGAAATTGTTGAAAGCTGGTATCATATATCCCATAGCTGAGAGTGAATGGGTGAGCCCAATCCAAGTGGTTCAAAAAAGGCTGGAATCACAGTGATAACCAATGAGGATGGAGAGATTCTTCCAACAAGGGTGAGTAGTGGATGGAGGGTATGCATTGACTATAGGAAACTAAACTCATTCACCAAGAAGGACCATTTCCCCTTACCATTAATTGACCAAGTCCTTGAGAGAGTGGCAGGTCATGCCTTCTACTGTTTCTTAGATGGGTACTCGGGGTACAATCAAATTGAGGTCTCCCTAGAGGATCAAGGGAAGACTACATTCACATGTCCTTTCGGTACCTTTGCCTTCAAACGCATGCCCTTCGGGTTATGCAATGCCCCTGGAACCTTCCAGCGGTGCATGATGGGAATCTTCTCAGACATGGTAGGGGATTTTCTTGAGGTCTTCATGGATGACTTCTCTGTGTTTGGGGATAATTTTGAGGGATGTCTGCAGAATGTGGAGAGAGTCTTGTCAAGATGTGAAGAAAAAAATATGGTCCTAAACTAGGAAAAATGCCATTTCATGGTTAAAGAGGGACTTGTTCTAGGCCATCTGGCCTCGAGTAGGGGGATTGAAGTTGATAAAGCAAAGGTTGACATCATTCGTCACCTTCCATCACCCAAAACTGTCAAGGAAGTGAGGTCTTTCTTAGGACATGCTGGTTTCTATAGAAGATTCATCAAGGACTTTAGTTCAATATCCTGTCCCCTTTGTGCTCTCTTAGTAAAGGATGCTCCATTTGTTTGGACAGAAAGCTGTGAGGGTTCATTCTCAACCCTCAAATCCTCTCTCACCTCTCCTCCCATTATGAAATCTCCAAATTGGAACCTTCCTTTTGAACTTATGTGTGATGCCAGTGAATTTGCTGTTGGAGCTGTGTTAGGACAACGTTGTGATAAAACTCCTTATGTCATTGCTTATGCAAGCAAATCCTTAAATGATGCCAAAATCAACTACACCACCACTGAAAAGGAGTTACTTGCTATTGTGTTTTCCTTAGAGAAGTTTAGGTCCTACCTCTTAGGATCACCCATCACTGTGTTCACTGACCATTCTGCACTAAAATACCTCTTCCAAAAACAAGATGCTAAGGCTAGACTGATTAGGTGGGTCCTTCTCTTACAAGAATTTGACCTCACAATCAAGGATAAAAAGGTAGTTGAAAATTTTGTAGCTGATCACCTCTCTAGGATGGAATTCAAAGACAACTCAAATCACCTTTCTGTGTCTGATTCGTTTCCTGATGAACACCTATACTCTGTGAGTGACTGCCCTTGGTATGCTGACATAGCAAATTTCTTAGTGACAGGAGTCATTCCAAAATTCTTAGGGACTCAAGCTCGAAGGAAATTCCTTTCTAATGTTAGACACTATGTGTTTGGTGATACATACCTCTATAAGTTCTGCCCTGAACAAGTCATTAGGAGGTGTGTTCCAGAATCTGAACAAGAGTCTATCCTTAAATTCTGTCACAGTGAGGCATGTGGAGGTCACTTTTCCTCTAAGAAAACATCTTCTAAGATTCTTCAATGTGGCCTTTTCTGGACCACCCTCTCAAGGGACTCCTACACATTTTGTCAAAGCTGTCCTAGGTGTCAACAAGTAGGGTCCATCACAAAAAGGAATCAAATGACACTCACTCCCATCTTAGTGGTTGAAATATTTGACTGTTGGGGAATTGATTTCATGGGTCCCTTCCCAAACTCTCGGGGATACCTCTACATACTCTTAGCTGTTGATTATGTCTCAAAATGGGTTGAGGCCATTCCCACTAAGTCCAATGATCATCAAGTTGTGATTCGATTTCTAAAAGAGAACATATTTTCAAGATTTGGAATTCCTAGGGCTATAATCAGTGATCGAGGAACCCATTTCTGCAACCGCCCATTCGCTTCACTCATGTCTAATTATGGTATTTCTCATAAAGTTTCCACTGCATACCATCCTCAAACCAATGGTCAAGCTGAGTTAGTGAATAGGGAGATTAAGCAAATTCTTGAAAAAACTGTCAACCCCTCTAGGAAAGATTGGTCTGAGAAACTCTTAGATGCTCTTTGGGCCTATAGAACTGCATATAAAACCATTTTAGGAATGTCCCCATATAGGTTGGTTTATGGTAAAGCATGTCATTTGCCAGTGGAGATTGAACATAAGGCCTTTTGGGTAATTAAGAAAATGGATTATGATCTCTCATTGGCCGGAACAAAAAGGAAATTAGATCTCAATGAACTGGAGGAACTAAGGATGGAGGATTATGAAAATTCAAGGATCAATAAAGATAGAGTTAAAGCCTACCAATCTAGGAATATCAAGGTCAAAAATTTTGAACCGGGAAAACTTGTGCTCTTGTATAGTTCAAAACTTCATTTACATCCGGGAAAGTTAAGGTCTAGATGGTCAGGACCTTTCATAGTGAATCGTGTATTCCCCCATGGGGCAGTAGAGATTCAAGATCCCACAAGTGGTCACATTTTCAAGGTCAATGGTCAAAGGTTAAAAACATTCGTTGAATCATTCAATAAACAGGAAATAGATGTTGAGTTAATTGATCCAATCTATGAACCAGGAAAAAATTGATAAATTTGGGATCTATGTCGGGCTAACGATGTTAAACAAAGCACTGCACGGGAGGCAACCCGTGGTTTTTATGTTTCTAATCTTTCTGAATCATCTTTATTTTTCAAATAAGATTACTTAATCATTTTTATATTTAAAAATAACAAAATAGACTTTTGACCTGTTCTTCTATTATGAGTATGGATGGGTACGAAAGAGGAGCACCATATTCATATGTGTCACGTGGTGTGATCCTTGAGTAATACCTTACCCAGAAATTTTAAAAAGAAGACAATGTATCATCCGTTTATTTTGTTTTTATTATTCAATAGGTTAAGAAAAAAAATAAAAATATAATAATACAAAAAAAAAATTCCACGCCATAGGCCGTGGGGAAAACCCCGTCACAATCGGCGAAGCCGCGGGGACTCGAACCCGGGACCGAAGGGAGACAGGGGCGCGTGCTTACCACTGACCTGCGGCTTCTTGTGCTACCTTATTCTATAATTTTTATATATATTCTTATATTTTACTTCCTTTATTATATAAATATATATATATATTGTTTGTTTTTGTTTGTTTTGCTTGTTTTGTTTGTTTTGTTTTTTCCTTTTTCCACTAGGGAACTTTGCAAGCGACATGGATATCAAAGGAATAAATTCGAGCGGCAAGAAATTCAAACTTCAATCACCAGGTGACTTCATTCCATAATCCTCATTTTAAATTTCCTTTTTAAATTTTTATTCCCTGCCTCTACTCCTAATTTTTCATTTCTTCAAACACTGGGGACAGTGTTGTTTTACGTTGGGGGGAGATAAAATAAAAAAAAATGCTTTTGTGTCAAAAACAAAAATTGAATGATTTGAAAAAAAAGTAAATGGAAGGAAAAATTCCTTTAACTTTGAACATGATAATACACATTGCACACTTTGAAACTAAATATCAAATAATTTAGCATGCCCTTATTCTGATTTTAATCCTTGTATAATTTCATGAGCATAGATTTTGGAAAGTGTGGCTGTCCAATGTGATATTTCATCGTTTATATTTTCATCCAAATAAAAAAAATGCCACAATGCACGTCCTCTAGACCGTGGGGTACTAATTTGAATTTTTGGGGTCCCATAATAAATAGCATAGGATGGTTTTATTTTCATGAATAATATGAGTATTCAAAAAATAAATTTAAAAAAAAAAATAAAAATAAAAAATAAAAAATAAAAATAAAAAATTGCATGTAGAGCAATGGATTGATAAAATGCGAGGCTTTCGGCACTTGGGGATCGTGACTTCAGAGTTGTCTAGCCCTGAGTTTTTCAATCTATCTCTATTTATGGTAATATGACTTTGTTTTTGATTAAGTTAACTCGAGACGATGCCCGAGTATGTGGGTTTCACTTGGTGCCCTAAGGCCTTTGAGTCTGGGAGTCATCGGCAAAGTCTTGCTACATGGGTTAATTTGATTAATTGTAATCTCAATTACTATAGAAATATTGCAAAAAAAAACATCAAAAAAATAGGGATGAAGAATACTCATATTAGGATTAAATGTGATTCCACCTAGCACTTCCATGATTTTCCCCTTGAATGAAAATGAACCCCCATATCTATTGTGATTCACAACACATCATTACACCTAATTGAGTTGGATGAAGAATGATGATGGGTTTGATCAAAGGAATGGGCTTGGGATTGGGATCTGCTTATGAAAGTATCTCGTATTAAAATATTTTTATGGGTTTCATTGTAACACCCCGAGCTTCCACGATACGCTTCTCATTCAATAATGGAATAGCTTGCATTGTACGCAACTTCGAGTTCTAAAACACCGCGACTAATCAAAGTAGCCGTTATGAATAGTAATAACCACTTTTTAAAATTATAGAAATTTTATATTTCAAAATGGACTTCATTTTTGTATTTGTAATATCGAAATTATCCTAAGTTGAATTTTTTGTAACTTTCTGAGAACTTCCAATTTTTTTATGAATAGTGAAAAATACTTAAAACAACTTTTTTAATCAAAATAATTTATTGTGATAAATTATACTATTTAGTGGTTTTAAAGTATAATTAGAATATATTTTTACCATTTTATCCAAAGGTGGTCATTAGAATTAATTTAACATTGAAATTGGACATAAACAATTGCCAATCTTTTGATATAAATTGTTTCTTAAAAACACGCTATTTGTTGTAGCAGTGGGAATTAATTATAAAATTAATTAATGCAACTTATATGTTTGTAATTTTTTAAAATAGACATCATTTTTGAATTCGGAATATCAATTATAGCTTAGGGTGAAGTTTTGGCCTTATTCTGAAAAACTTCAATTTTTGATGAATAGTGAAACCGCTAAGTGGTTGTTAAAAACTGATTTTTCGTTAAAATAAAATATTACCACTTCTGTGATTTGATTTTCAAAAATATGACATACATGGTTTTCATTAATAAGTAAAATGTGGTTCAATGAGATTAAAATAATTTTTTGGTGAATAGTAACTTTTAAGTTCTTAATCGCGATTAGAGGTAATTAGTGTAGTTTAAGGTAAAAATAATGTTTTAATAATATGATATGAGCTTGAAACTTGTCCTACTCCTATTGGATGAGTCATGGCCGACCTAGAAAACCAATGGGTCAACTTGGGGACCCCATGAAGCCACTTTAGTTGGAAAATGACATAAATACCTTTTATTTAATGTTAAAGTAAAAAAAGACACAAACATGAGTTGTTTTACTAAAACAGTTTTTAAGTGGGGTTACACAAGTCCAAATTTTGATTATAAATATTCATTAGAAATATAAAAAGATTTCATACATCATAGTATTTTTTTTAAAATTTTTAGACATTAAATAAATTAAATTATTTATGACATCATTATGATGCAGCGATGACCTCATTATTTAACGATTTTAATAAAATGAAAAGATAATGTAAAATACAAGGCTTACACTTGTCCAAAGACTATTGGATGGGTATATTTCGAACCCTTATCACCTTAGCCACGAATTATATAAGTGTGGGACCTTTAGAATCCGAAAAGCATTGTGTAATAATGTAACATTTCAATCTTTCCAAAAGAGCCCCTCCTCTCCACTTATAAAAGGCCCCCACCTCTCCCACCTCATTTACACTTTCAAGCCATTTGTCTCGGCCAACCTCTGACCAAATACTCTCCCAACTTCCCCCTCTTACTCCTAGAAGCCTCACTTTGGGCATAAATCTTCCCAAGGAAGCCTTTGGCTCAAATCAAAAAGAGTTACCCGATTTTGAGGTAATGTCTTCTCTAATGTTGTTTTGTTTTATTTATCTTATCCAACCCCCTAAAATCTTTTTATTAATTTCTTTTGTAACAAAACCAGTATCCTAAATATACTAGGATGTTGTTATAATAAGTATTCGAGCTACACTTACACACACCTACATCTAATGGTTAAAGAACATACGGTTTCTGTGGATGGCGAATTTCTGCCTCACGAAACGATGATTGTTCAACACTCATATAACACCTCCAAAGGTGGCCATTAAGATGTCACTATTTTTATATATGATATATAATATGTTTATGTTTTACTTATTCTTCTGTATTTCTCATTTATGTCATACTTTATGATTTCCATTATAGGTAAAACGCGATAATTTCATTTTAGGAAGTGCGGACTACCGCCCCCTCAAAGTGATTTGAATCGTTAATGCCATATGTGGGATGTATAAAGGATGGATTAAATGGTATTATACACTATATTATACTGTAATTATATTATAAATTTATATCATTATGATTCCATTCCATTAAATAAGAAATAGAAATGAAAGTAGCGTTCATACGTACGTACGACTTACCGTCTCCATGAACGGTGCATTTCATTTCTTACCTCTAAATGTTACGTGACATTATGAATGAATGTATATACTGGATATATATCATATATATGATATCTACATCAGGAATATAATTCTGGATATAATGGATATTTCACCACATGAACAACATGAAATTATAGGAAGTTTATTTTTGACTCAAGTACCAAAGATCGACAAAACGACCGTTATTAACTTAAATGATTACATAATGTTCATATCATTGTAATAAGTGATATAAAAAGGATAATGAAATTGAAAATGGTTCTTAATAAGGTATATATTAACTCTAGTTTATTATTCAGGAGGTTAAATAACGGTTGAGTCAAGTCAGATACGAGGTAAGGGAATTTCTTAACCCAACTTCCATTCTTTGGGTTAATCTCCTACTTTCAAATTATGTCATGATGTTATTATGTCCTATTTTGTATTTTTACTTTCTTTATGTGTACCTATAGTGAATACACATAATAGATCTATTTTATTTTAAAAATTATCTTTTTAAGGACTTCGTCTCAATCCCCTTTCATTGAGGCATATTTGGTTTTATACACAACTTTCATTTATACGGTGTATAAACCCCTTTGACTTTTAAGCTTATTCAAAAGGAATCTTTTTATACGAAGCGTTTTACTAAACAAAAAAAGGGAATGTTTTTCTTTTCGTACATATGCTGCGACAATGACTTCTCCGCCGCCGTGACCATTATTTGAGTTTCGGCTTCCTCTACAAGCCATCACTTTTTTTTAATTAAAAATAAATACAAAGTTTTAACTTTCTTTTATTTTGGTATTGAAAATGGTTTTAAAAGTGTTTTTATTATATCAATGTGTTGTATTGATATCTTGTGATTGAAATGTGGAAATGTTATGTTTCCTTTATGCATGTTTTATGTGATACGATTATGTTATGGTTTATGATATGTTTAAACCTATTCATATGAGGAATGCATTGGACTTAATAAGTGACGGGTGGAGCCCGCTATAGCTCCTCGATGCATCGGCAGGTCTCATGAGACAAACTAGTGTCTTGAAACGAGGCCTTGACAAAATCTTATTTGTGGTCTTGGCACGAGGCCTTGACTACGTGGTTATGATAGTCTGGCATTATGCATTCCATCATTATGAAAGTGGTTATTGATATTGCATGTGATTATTCGACCAGTAGAATATCCATGTGAAGAAGTAAATGGCATTATCTCATTTTACTTTTGCCATATTATGTTAAAGTTCAAGTTTAAAAAGCTTTTGTTTTAGTTATACATTGCCTTAAATGTTAATGTTTATTTATGAAAGCTTCCGCTATATTGTTAACCTTACTGAGCATCTGAGCTCACCCCTTTCAATGTTTTAATATTTTTCCAGGATGTGAAGAAGTATTTTATGAATGACCTACAGGGGTAGTCAGAAAGGGATATGATTGTGGAATATGAAGACCATGTTATTGTAGTTTGTTTACTTTTTGATGTAATGAAAGACTTATGAATGTATCTAGTGTTTCCAAGGCTACTAAACTAATCGGTCTTTCGAGACTTGATCTTTTGTGATCATGCCAATGTTACGAAGTAACGCACCGGCTCTGGGTAGTTGGGGACGGGGCGTTACAGTTGGTATCAGAGGCAGTTTAGTACTAACCTTGGAAGCTAGATGTAGATAAACTCTAATTAGAGCACATAGCCCAAAGATAGACATTGAGGATTAGTATAAAAGAACTTCCTAGAATTTTGGTATTATAGAGATGTTATGAGTTTTCTAAGAAATACATCCCTGTCTGGATACGAGCAAGTAGAGGCGGCTCTGGCACAGATGTACCTAGGGGTAAAACCCGAAAACACCGCTTTGAGCTAGACTCGAACGGGAACTGGTGCACGACAACGGGCCTTGCTGCACTCTTGGTTACGACACTCCCGGGGGATATGCTTATGATAATTCCCATTTTCTTTACAAACCACTATGAAGGATTACGAGTATATACTTCCTCAAAGAAAACATTTTTTTTATAATTATGGATTATATCCATAATTAGTTCAATTTATGTAAAGTGTTTTACAAATATGGAATTATGTATTTTGATTCATAAACTAATCTAGTTTATGCCATTGTATAGAAATGGTGCCTAGTGGAAGGAATGGAAACCGTATCAATGCACGAACTCTGTGTAGGGATTGCCCTCCTGCTCAAGATAATTATTGTGGATCTGGAGATAAAACTGGTGCTGATCAACTTATTACCATACTGGGACAACTCACTCAGGTTATGAATAATAACCTTACTCGTATGGAGCACCCTGATCCGCAACGTGGAGGATCAATGTTAGACCGCTTCATTAGGCAACAACCACCAACATTTAATGGGGGTACAAATCCATTAGTAGCTGAGCAATGGATAAACTCCTTAGAGAAAATATTCCATGCCTTGGGGAGTAGCGAAAGGGAGAAGGTTGTCATGACAGTTTACCGCCTCACTGGAGATGTCGATCAGTGGTGGTCGCTGATTCAAAACACAAAGGAAGATGATGACGTATCGAATATGGAATGGAGGGAGTTCAAAGAGCTTTTCTTAGAAAAATACTTTCCTCGTGACCATCGAGCAGATATGGAAAGGAAATTTCTGAGTCTGAGGCAGAAGGAGGATGAGAATGTCGCAAAGTATGAGGCTAACTTTACAAGGTTAGCGAGGCATGCTTCCGATTATATAAGTAACCCAAGAAGTAAGATTGATCGTTTCTTTGATGGGTTAAAACCATTTCTCCGTCGAGCTTTAGTATCACAAACCTTCTCATCATACGAAGATATTGTTTCGTGTGCTATCAAGACAGAAAAGGAATTCTCTAAGTCTTATGACAACAAAGTAAAGCAAGAGAAGAAGAGAACGGGGGAACAAGAGACAGATAAAGGGAAAAAGGGAAAGAAGGATTTTCCATTATGTGATAATTGTGGGAAGAATCACCCTGGTACGTGCCTAAAAGGAATGAGAGTTTGTTATAAATGTGGAGAAAAGGGTCACCAGGCTCGTGATTGCAAGGGAAAGAAAGAGGCTATCAAAGTTGAATGCTATAATTGTAGAGAAATGGGTCATTATGCAAATGAATGTCCTAAGCATCAGGGAAACTTACCTCAGAAAAGGCCAAGGGATCAAGGACAATCTTATGCTATTACTACAGTTGAAGCAGAATAACTAATGTATTGGTGCTTTTGGACTGATGGATTATATTTCGGTTATTAGAATAATGTGATATATATATATAAGGATTGTACTGCAGTACTTGTTGATTTCAGTAAGGTTTTAATATGATGAAGGTAATCATATTTTTAGTATGTGACAATAAGAGAAACATTACTTTGTTTGGGGAATCTGATAAATTGATTTTGGAATTAAGAGACCTTTTAGAGAAAGTCTGGACAGAGGTATTTTAGATAACTATAAAGGTTGGAGTGGATTAAGTTGATCTTTGGATAGTATTATTTAAGGTTAAAACATTTATGAAGATTATTTTTGGAATAGTATAGTACTATATTTTTAGGAAAAGGACAAACTGCAGGGTGGGGCATAACCCGTCGCGTCGGATAAAGCTGCAGGAATCGAACCCACAACCATAGTGCGACAGGCCTTTATTTCCTACCACTAGCCTACAGGAAGTCCCTGGTTATTAGAAAATAATTTTACTAATCTAAATTGTATGTGTTAACATTTGGAACCTTATACAATTAGGAAAAGTATAATATTTTTGGGTTCTATTATCTTTTTGAGTGAAAGGTGAGTTGAAGGTTGAAACTCTAATTGTCAAGAATAAATATATATATATATATACCTATCTCTTATTCAATGAATAAATTAATTCTTAAACTTTAGTAAAGGGATATTAAAACAAAAAAAATGTGTTATCCTAATACCTTATGTCTTTTTGAACTGATGATATTTCAAATCAACATAGATTGAAGGCTTTGAGGCCCTCAATTTGATAGTTGATTGTGATTGATGACCTCAATCACTCCCTACAAATATTTACGTTTTTCCTCCAATTATATGTCTCTAATTGCCACCAATGTTCTCCTTATCGAGATCATAGTTTGGTGGTGACTTTCTTATTTCCATTTCCCCCTTATTAAGACTAAATTTTATTAACATTATTTCTGATGTGGGCTTTCCACAAAGGTATTTTCTATTTTCAACCTTTTATTTTCAAAGAAAAAATTTCAAATTGTGAGGACGCAATTTATTGAAGAAGGGGAGAATGTAACACCCCGAGCTTCCACGATACGCTTCTCATTCAATAATGTAATAGCTTGCATTGTACGCAACTTCGAGTTCTAAAACACATCGACTAATCAAAGTAGCCGTTATGAATAGTAATAACCACTTTTTAAAATTATAGAAATTTTATATTTCAAAATGGACTTCATTTTTGTATTCGTAATATCAAAATTATCCTAAGTTGAATTTTTTGTAACTTTCTGAGAACTTCCAATTTTTTATGAATAGTGAAAAATACTTAAAACAACTTTTTTAATCAAAATAATTTATTGTGATAAATTATAATATTTAGTGGTTTTAAAGTATAATTAGAATATATTTTTACAATTTTATCCAAAGGTGGTCATTAGAATTAATTTAACATTGAAATTGGACATAAACAATTGCCAATCTTTTGATATAAATTATTTCTTAAAAACACGCTATTTGTTGTAGCAGCGGGAATTAATTATAAAATTAATTAATGCAACTTATATGTTTGGAATTTTGTAAAATAGACATCATTTTTGAATTCGGAATATCAATTATAGCTTAGGGTGAAGTTTTGGCCTTATTCTGAAAAACTTCAATTTTTGATGAATAGTGAAACCACTAAGTGGTTGTTAAAAACTGATTTTTCGTTAAAATAAAATATTACCACTTCTGTGATTTGATTTTCAAAAATATGACATACATGGTTGTCATTAAGAAGTAAAATGTGGTTCAATGAGATTAAAATAATTTTTTGGTGAATAGTAACTTTTAAGTTCTTAATCGCGATTAGAGGTAATTAGTGTAGTTTAAGGTAAAAATAATGTTTTAATAATATGATATGAGCTTGAAACTTGTCCTTATCCTATTGGATGAGTCATGGACGACCTAGACAACCAATGGGTCAACTTGGGGACCACATGGAGCCACTTTAGTTGGAAAATGACATAAATACCTTTTATTTAATGTTAAAGTAAAAAAAGACACAAACATGAGTTGTTTTACTAAAACAGTTTTTAAGTGGGGTTACACAAGTCCAAATTTTGATTATAAATATTCATTAGAAATATAAAAAGATTTCCTACATCATAGTATTTTTTTTATAATTTTTAGACATTAAATAAATTAAATTATTTATGACATCATTATGATGCAGCGATGACCTCATTATTTAACGATTTTAATAAAATGAAAAGATAATGTAAAATCCAAGGCTTACACTTGTCCAAAGACTATTTGATGGGTATATTTCGAACCCTTATCACCTTAGCCACGAATTATATAAGTGTGGGACCTTTAGAATCCGAAAAGCATTGTGTAATAATGTAACATTTCAATCTTTCCAAAAGAGCCCCTCCTCTCCACTTATAAAAGGCCCCCACCTCTCCCACCTCATTTACACTTTCAAGCCATTTGTCTCAGCCAAACTCAGCCCAAATACTCTCCCAACTTCACCCTATTACTCCTAGAAGCCTCACTTTGGGCAGAACTCTTCCCAAGGAAGCCTTTGGCTCAAATCAAAAAGAGTTACCCGATTTTGAGGTAATGTCTTCTCTAATGTTGTTTTGTTTTATTTATCTTCTCCAACCCCCTAAAATCTTTTTATTCATTTCTTTTGTAACAACACCAGTATCCTAAATATACTAGGATGTTTTTATAATAAGGATTCTATCTACACTTACACACACCTACATCTAATGGTTAAAGAACATACGGTTTCTGTGGATGGCGAATTTCTGCCTCACGAAACGATGATTGTTCAACACTCATATAACACCTCCAAAGGTGGCCATTAAGATGTCACTATTTTTATATATGATATATAATATGTTTATGTTTTACTTATGCTTCTGTATTTCTCATTTATGGCATACTTTATGATTTCCATTATGGGTAAAACGCGATAATTTCATTTTAGGAAGTGCGGACTACCGCCCCCTCAAAGTGATTTGAATCGTTAATGCCATATGTGGGATGTATAAAGGATGGATTAAATGGTATTATACACTATATTATACTGTAATTATATTATAAATTTATATCATTATGATTCCATTCCATTAAATAAGAAATAGAAATGAAAGTAGCGTTCATACGTACGTACGGCTTACCGTCTCCATGAACGGTGCATTTCATTTCTTACCTCTAAATGTTATGTGACATTATGAATGAATGTATATACTGGATATATATCATATATATGATATCTACATCAGGAATATAATTCTGGATATAATGGATATTTCACCACATGAACAACATGAAATTATAGGAAGTTTATTTTTGACTCAAGTACCAAAGATCGACAAAACGACCGTTATTAACTTAAATGATTACATAATGTTCATATCATTGTAATAAGTGATATAAAAAGGATAATGAAATTGAAAATGGTTCTTAATAAGGTATATATTAACTCTAGTTTATTATTCAGGAGGTTAAATAACGGTTGAGTCAAGTGAGATACGAGGTAAGGGAATTTCTTAACCCAACTTCCATTCTTTGGGTTAATCTCCTACTTTCAAATTATGTCATGATGTTATTATGTCCTATTTTGTATTTTTAATTTCTTTATGTGTACCTATAGTGAATACACATAATAGATCTATTTTATTTTAAAAATTATCTTTTTAAGGACTTCGTCTCAATCCCCTTTCATTGAGGCATATTTGGTTTTATACACAACTTTCATTTATACGGTGTATAAACCCCTTTGACTTTTAAGTTTATTCAAAAGGAATCTTTTTATACGAAGCGTTTTACTAAACAAAAAAAGGGAATGTTTTTCTTTCCGTACATATGCGGCGACAATGACTTCTCCGCCGCCGTGACCATTATTTGAGTTTCGGCTTCCTCTACAAGCCATCACTTTTTTTTAATTAAAAATAAATACAAAGTTTTAACTTTCTTTTATTTTGGTATTGAAAATGGTTTTAAAAGCGTTTTTATTATATCAATGTGTTGTATTGATATCTTGTGATTGAAATGTGGAAAAGTTATGTTTCCTTTATGCATGTTTTATGTGATACGATTATGTTATGGTTTATGATATGTTTAAACCTATTCATATGAGGAATGTATTGGACTTAATAAGTGACGGGTGGAGCCCGCTATAGCTCCTCGATGCATCGGCAGGTCTCATGAGACAAACTAGTGTCTTGGCACGAGGCCTTGACAAAATCTTATTTGTGGTCTTGGCACGAGGCCTTGACTACGTGGTTATGATAGTCTGACATTATGCATTCCATCATTATGAAAGTGGTTATTGATATTGCATGTGATTATTCGACCAGTAGAATATCCATGTGAAGAAGTAAATGGCATTATCTCATTTTACTTTTGCCATATTATGTTAAAGTTCAAGTTTAAAAGGCTTTTGTTTTAGTTATACATTGTCTTAAATGTTAATGTTTATTTATGAAAGCTTCCGCTATATTGTTAACCTTACTGAGCATCTGAGCTCACCCCTTTCAATGTTTTAATATTTTTCCAGGATGTGAAGAAGTATTTTATGAATGACCTACAGGGGTAGTCAGAAAGGGATATGATTGTGGACTATGAAGACCATGTTATTGTAGTTTGTTTACTTTTTGATGTAATGAAAGACTTATGAATGTATCTAGTGTTTCCAAGACTACTAAACTAATCGGTTTTTCGAGACTTGATCTTTTGTGATCATGCCAATGTTACGAAGTAACGCACCGGCTCTGGGTATCTGGGGTCGGGGCGTTACATTCATGATTGTTTGGTATAAGGTTTTTTGGTGATCATTGTGTATTAAAATGTTTTTGGAAAAGGGAATTCGAATTTCATTTTTGATGAGATATATTTTTCTTGGGACTAGTAAAACTCAAGTTGGGGGGTGTGATTAGCCACTAAATGAGGCTAATATTCATTGGTAATATATATAATATTCATGTTCTTTATTATTCATAAACACCATTTTAGTGCATTTTACACTTTGAACATCATTTAACATTATGATTGTAATACCTTCTTAAAATGCACTATTATGTGGTACATTTTTGAACATTATTTAAAGTACCAAATGATTCATATGATTATACATATTTTAATTTGATAATTGATCTACACTCCAATATGAACATGTTTCATTCAGGGATCAATGGAGAATTCATGGAGGATGATGGAGATATTTGGCAATGAAAGGAAGCAATTCTGGAGAAGGCAGATTGGACATCAGCCCACTGATGAGACTGTGGGACCCAATATACAGGCCCAATTAATCCCAAATTTCGTGGGATTCTAGAATACATGTATATAAACAAATAACTATTCAGGAGTTAATGCTGATTCGGCCTCCATGGTGGTCATTTAGGCGGCCCAAGTTAGAGATACAATTCTGGGCCAGATTCTGTGGCCCAGAAAAACATCCCACTAATTTGATCATATCTCGGAATACACAACTCCAAATGGGCCCATATTTTACAGGAGGTTAGATGACATACGGAACTACATTTTCTTCTTCTATGTCCCACTCTGATTCGGCCTTCTAGAAGGTCTTCCAGACGCGTCTGTTCGGTGGATGAAAACTGGCTGCCACCTCGGGTCAAACGTGGAAAAGTCCAAATTCCACAAGATTTCCACCACCTATAGCCTACCAAAATTAATTAAGATGCTTTGTACTGTTTGTGGCTCGACCCAAGGCTCCCAAAATTCCTATTTAAGGTAGTGGTGGTGAAGGATTTTAAGATCTTGGATGCTTTGTTCAATTGTAATGTTATGCTGCATTTTTGTTGCCTCAATTTTGTCTTTCACATGTAAGTTGTTCAATTCACTTTAATTTCTTAATAAAAGTTCTTCTTATACTCTTATTCTGTTGTTCTTAATATCATTTTGATACCGTTGGATCGAGGTGTGAATTTATTCACACCAACCCTTGTGAAATTATTCACACAACGGTGGAGTGATCATTTTATTTTTGTTGTTTTCTTTACTTCTCCATTTCCTCCCTCATGAGTCTACTTTCCGCTTCCATTGAAACCATGGGATCAATAGAGGACTAACCCACTTATGGGTTGATCCAAGGGAGTAGAAAGGGGCTGTATTGGATGTTATTTATCACCTAATTAATGTATAATCATTTCTTTAATTGGGATTTTTATTTGATGATTTTTAAACTCCATCGTCCTTGTTGAATTTAAGGCCACACACTTCAAGTACTAATACGATCCTTTACCTTGAAGTGATTGAAACATTGAACCTTCAAGTGTATAGGTGATTAGTATTAAAGGGTGTAGGAATTAAACCAGTAAGTGATGATGTTGTTTTATCTCCTTAAATGAACCCATCTCAAATTGAAGAATTTGAAATCATTAAAAAGAAAATACGTCCAATCCACCCCGAGTGATAACCTAGGATCAACTCATTCTTTTAATTTGAATTCACTTAAGTATCTTAGAGTTCACTTAAACCCATCTAAAATCAACCCAAAGTTGGCCACTTCATAGCCAAAAATCCATCCCTTAGGTTGTGTATCTTAGGTATCTTCTTAGGTCTCTGTGGAATCAACAACCCAAGCTACACTACAAGGACCGTTCTACCCTTCTTCTCTTGGGTAAATTTGGGCGTGAACCAATGATAATTTATTATTTATCAATAATGATCATCTTGCATAAAATATAAATTTTATTGATTGTGATGATCATTGATTTAACCACTTTAGGTGGTAAAATCATTTTCATAATATATATTAGATTATCAAAACTATGTAATTCAATCATTTCATTTATGAATTATGTGATCAACAATATCCACTTTAGTGGATAGATGAATTACATGAGATGATATTGATAATCCACAAGAATATGATAATTAATAATGTTTCCCTTGATATTGTTACTGTGGGAACAATAAATGATAAATGAAGATATTCTTCAATATAATGTCAAAGGGCATTATTTTCATATCATCCTTCAGGGATGTATTATTTTATAAATATTAATAAAATTCATTGTGCTTTGTAAATATTTATTGTCATTAAACAACTTTTGGTGGTTATATTTTTATTATTTATTATAAACAAATAAAACACAATGATCATTCGCAAAACATCATATTCACCTCGAACTTGATTTATAGTAAATCAGATATATTTGCATTCACTTCGGGGAATGTAATAAATCCTTTTCAATAAATATTCTCATTCACTCCAGAGAACAGAATAAAATTATTTTGTTCGAGTTTTATAGTGTCTTCAAGATAATTGCATGAATATTCAATTCAGTAATTTCATCCACTTTAGGGGATTAATATATATAAAATATATTTATGATTGTTTATCAAGAATATTTAATTTCTCTAAAACATTTTATAAAATAAAATAAAGAGAAAAGAAATAAAAGAAATATTTACAAATATTTAAAGTAAACATCATCTCCATCATGAACCTTTATATAGTATAATCAAACTTAACACCTTCAGGGTGAACAAGAAATAAGAGGTATGAAATTTCATGGTTCATGGAATGATTAGCAAACTTCGGATCGACGTACGATAGTTACGTGATGATCATCAAAATTCGGCTCGACGTACGAAAGGTACGCGATGTTCATAAAAGTTTGGATCGATGTACGATAGGTACGCGGTGTTCATGAAACTTTGTCTCGACGTACAACGGGTACGTGATGTTCATCATTCAACGGCTTGACGTACAATGGGTATGTGATGTTCGTCATTCAACGACTCGACGTACGACGGGTACGCGGTATTCATCATTCAATGGCTCGACGTACGATGGGTACGCGATGTTCATCATTCAACCGTGAGTCATTACATCTCTTCAGGAGCTCATTATTTTCCCCGCAATAAAAGATTAAGAAAATCATATATTATTTTCAGATTTATCAAGAGGGGAAAAATAAATGTAACAATATCTTACATATAAAATAAGACTCACCTTTTTGATACAACACTTCGAATGAGTGGAGTCGATGCGCATGCGAAAGAGTATGTCAAAAGAATAATGTTTATAAAAACATATGACATAACTTTTTACCATGAAATTTTTCTTATGACGATGATGGGGATGAAGGCAGTGTCATCACGATGCGCAATGCGGAGAGGACGATCATGCTGATAATGTGTTGTGAAATTGATCGAACGCCGATTGAAACCACAAAGCATTTCGAAACCGGAAATGTAAGATCGATCGTAGGCAAAACGCATCGTTGAGAAATGGAGCCTCGAATTTGCGTATGACGATTGTAACGACAAATAGAAATACAAATACAAGAGAAATACAAGAAGTAGATAACACACTGTAGAACCAAAAGACAATCTCATTTTATTTACATATCACCATATTTATAGAGTACATGAGATCTGATCCAACGGTGAGAATATGGACGGTTGGCCATTAAGAGGGGAATTAATTGGGAATTGAGGAGTCATCATAGTTGTCATAATTATGACATCCATTAATAATGTTTCATAACAAAAGACACGTTTGTTGGCCTTAATATCCTGATTAACCATTATTAATCACAAAACAAAACACGTTAAATTAGTCTAACAATTTTACTTAACATGCATAGTCACTGTGTTCTTTAAGAACATCTAATTTTGTATATAATTTTAGAAACTATGTTCTAATGCTACGGGGTTAAAATCATGTAATTATGGTTGTGAAAACATCATTAAATGTTGTGTTTTATTTTTTTCAATGATCGATTAAGAAAATCGTCACTGAATGTGTGTGTGGGTATATAAAACTAAATTTTAGTATTCGGTGATATTTAACAATTAATATTAATAATTATTAATTAGTAATGTAGTAATTGATATTTAACAATTAATATTAATAATATGTAATATGTAGTTAATATGTAAATATAAGCATATAAATATGTATGCATGGATTCGTGTATGAATGTGTGTGTGGATATATAGATGTGAATATATAAATAGGCGTATATATATGTATGCATATATATATACACACATATATATATACACACACATATATATACATACATACATACATATATATATATATTAGTCACTGGAGATACAATTACAATGAAACATACACACCAGGGGAAGCTAGTCTCACCACCATCAATACCATCCAGTACGAGAGAGATACATGATACTAATGATACATCACTACTGGGTAATATGTTTTCACCTGCTGATATGTCTTCATCATATGATATTTCAGAACAAATTCTCCTTAAAACGCAGTTGAGGAGAACCACTAGAGAACGACAACCAAGTCGTGAATACTCACCACATGAGTATCACTACCACAAAACTGAATTTATGCAGTGCCACCCTTTAACAACGCTAAAAAAACGTTGATAAAGGGGGTCCCTTTAAAAGCATTTTTTTAGCGCTGATAAAAGCACTCCCTTTATCATCGTTTTTTTAGCTCTGTTAAAGGGGTCATCTTTATCATCGCTTTTTTTGGTAGCGCTGATAAAATGAGGGCTTTATCAGCGCTTTTTTCCCAGCACTGATAAAATGTATATTTCAAAAAAAATATAAAAAATAATATATTGATATATAAGTATATTTATATTGATATAAATATAATATATATTTTTTAAATGTGTTTTAGTTAAGTATAAATAAACATTTTCACTTAATATGTGAGATATGTAATGAAAATGGATTATAAAATATCTTAAAAACTTATTAATTAATAATTTTCTAATTATCATCGACTAATAATCATTTAATAACAATTTGAAGACACAAAAAATCAAAAATATAATAATGAAAGATCAGGTTGAAAATGCAACTCAAACTTCAAACAGTCGTAACTTTTGACCCGGGTGTCCGTTTGAGCTCCACAACAAATCAAATTGAAACATACGATGAGATACACACACTAATAATTGAAGGGAACCTTTTGTCATATTTTTCGAGGTCAAAAAAGGCCCAAAAGGCCTCCAGAATTGAGTTTTTAGACGGGATACCCCGATTTTTTAATATTCAAACAACTATAACTTATGATCTGGATGTCCATTAGGCTTGTACCACATATCATATCGAAGATCGTTTCACGTTCTTCGATTTGACTGGTTGTGGAGTTGAAACGGACTTATGGATTAGAAGTTACGGTTGTTTTAACATTCTATGGCTTTTCAGATACACATATATATGTATTTATTCGTAAATACGTGTGTGTGTCTGTTGTATATATGTATGTATGTATGTATGTATTTATTTATTTATAAACACACATAAGAATACATATTTTATAAATGTATTTAAAACCAATCTTATAAATATATATTAATATGCTAATAAATATACGGATAAAAAATTATAACTAAATATATATATATATATATTAATATGCTAATATATATATATATATATATATATATTAATATATGAATAAATATATATATATTAATATATGAATAAATATATATATATTAATATAACTAAATATATTTATATTAATATACGAATAAATATTAATATATGAATAAATATATTAATATATAAATATAACTATATATATGTATTAATATACGAATATATATATATATATATTAATATAACTAAATATATATGTTAATATAAATATATATTAATATACGAGTAAATATAACTATATATATATATATATATATATATATATATAAACAAATAGATATATTAATAAATGAAAAACAAAACAATATGGTGGAGTGGTAAAGGTTTAGGCGCGCAGACAACAGGTTCTGAGTTCGAATCCAGGGGGAGACAGGTCACGCGCGTGGGTGGGGAATTATGGCTAGCGCTGTTAAAGGGGGTTGGGGCGTTGTTAAAGGCTTTGGGGGGTCGGTGGGGCGTGCGGGGTGGGGTGGGGTGGTGGGGCACTGTTAAAGGGTGCTTTTGTTTAGCGCTGATAAAAGACACCTTTTATCAGCGCTTTTTTTTAGCGTTGATAAAAAATGTCTTTATTGATGTTTCTTTTAGCGCTGTTATAGGGGACCCCCCTTCTATCTTCGACTCAATTAACAATGTTTTTTTAGAACCGTTAATGTCCTTTTCTAGCGCTGATAAAGGTCATATTTGCAGTAGTGTATGTGATATCCACTAACAGGGGAGAGCCACAAGATGGAATGAAAGAAGGTCATGCAAGAGGAGATGAGATCCTTGAACAAAAACCATACAATTACAATGAAACACACACACTAGGGGAAACTAGTCTCACCACCATCTGTATCATCCAGTACGAGAGAGACACACGACACCAATGATACATCACCACCAAGTAATTGTAGGTTTCGGGCGTAGCGGAAGCGCGTGGATGGGTGTACCCAACTTTAATTTTGTCGTTAACAACGATCAATCTGAGATCCATCACGGTGATAAAACGTCGGATCTTCGGAATAGAACGAAGAACGAAATAAAAGATGAGAGTCTCAAAACCATAGAGATGATCATCATATGTTGGTTATAATTAATTTAATTAATTGACAAGAATTACTTTGATAGAATTCTCTCTTCGTCCACTACGGGAAAAAAAGGCTTTTTGCAACGGGGCTTTTGCGACGGGAATAAATCTCGTCGCAAAAGGTCCGTCCAAGGGGTTATTTGCGACGGGCGTAACGACCCGTCACAAATAACCAACTATTTGCGACGAGATTTCGTCTCTCATCGCAAATAGTTTGGCGCGGATAGCGCGCCAAAACCGCGCGAAGGTTATTTGATACGGTGGGATCCCACCGTCGCAAATAGTTAAGTATTTGCGACGGGGCCCGTCACAAATAACCAGCAGCGGTTTATAGCTTTTTGCGACGAGGCACCTTTTGCGACGGGCCCCGTTGCAAATAACCGGCGACGATTTATAGACTTTTGCGACGAGATGTCGTCTCGTCGCAAAAGGTGTGTCGACATGGACTATTTGCGACGGGTCCCGTCGCAAATAACTTTTTAACCGCCGATAGTAATTAATGCGGGTGTAGGTATTTGCGACGGGTCCCGTCGCAAAAGATACTATATACGACGGGTATCCCGTCGCAAATAATATCGTCGCAAATAATCTAACCTATATATACCCCCATCTGCTTTTCCTCTCATTCCTCTCAATTTTTAGATATTGTTTCTCTCTAAACTCAGATTTTAGAGAGATAATTTTTCTAAGTTTATTTTTTTGTTGACGAAGAAGTTGTGAAGCCGTTTGCATCAATAAAAAATCAGTCTTAAAGGTATTTATGTTTTTTTAATTTATTATTTATTTCATTTTTTTATGTTGATTTTTTTATTGTTGATTAGTTGTAATTAAATTAAATTTAAATTGTTTTGTCATTAATATTTATTTGTATTAATAAATTGAAATTTCTAGTTTTAATTTTTAATAATTAGTAGTAATTATTAATTATTAATGATAATTAGTAATATATATAATTAATTTGTAATAATTAATAATAATTGGTAATAAATATCAATATATAGTAATAAATTGGAATAATTAGTAATAATTAGAAATAATTAGGAATAATTAGGAATAAATATTAATAATTAGTTATAATTAGGAATAATTAGTAATAATTAGGAATAATTCGCAATAATCAGTAATAATTAGCAATAATTAGTAATAAATAACAATAAATAGCAATAATTAATAATAATTAGTAATAAATTGTAATAATTATTAATAAATTGTAATAATTATTAATAAATTGTAATAATTAGTAATAAATATTAATAATTAACAATAATTACTAATAAATACTAATAATTAGCAATAAATACTAATAATTAGGAATAATTAGCAATAATTATAAATAATTAGCAATAATTAGAAATAAATAGCAATAATTAGCAATAATTAGGAATAATTAGCAATAATTAGGAATAATTAGCAATAATTAGCAATAATTAGCAATAATTAGGAATAATTAGCAATAATTAACAATAAATAACAATAATTAGTAATAAATAACAATAAATAGTAAACAATAGGAATAATTAGTAATAAATAGGAATAATTAGTAATAATTAGGAATAATTACTAATAATTAGGAATAATTAATAATAATTAGTAATAAATTGTAATAGTTAGTAATAAATTGTAATAATTAGTAATAAATTGCAATAATTAGTAATAAATACTAATAAATACTAATAAATACTAATAATTAGAAATAATTAGCAATAATTAGGAATAATTAGAAATAAATAGCAATAATTAGCAATAATTAGGAATAATTAGATATAATTAGCAATAAATAGAAATAAATAGCAATAATTAGCAATAAATAGTAATAAATAGCAATAATTAGTAATAAATAAAAATAAATATTAATAAATAGGAATAATTAGTAATAATTAGTAATAATTAGGAATAATTAGTAATAATTAGAAATAATTAGTAATAATTAGGAATAAATACTTATAATTAGAAATACTTACTAATAATTAGTAATAATTAGCAATAATTAGGAATAATTAGCAATAATTAGGAATAATTAGCAATAATTAGAAATGATTAGCAATAATTAGTAATAATTAGCAATAATTAATAATAATTAGTAATAAATTGTAATAATTAGTAATAAATTGTAATAATTAGTAATAAATTAGAATAATTACTAATAAATTGCAATAATTAGTAATAAATACTAATAATTAGTAATAACTACTAATAAATACTAATAATTAGCAATAAATACTAATAATTAGCAATAAATAGCAATAATTAGGAATAATTAACAATACTTAGAAATAATTAGCAATAGTTAGAAATAAATAGTAATAATTAGCAATAATTAGCAATAATTAGCAATAATTAGAAATAATTAGCAATAATTAGCAATAATTAGCAATAATTAGCAATAATTAGAAATAAATAGAAATAATTAGGAATAATTAGCAATAATTAGAAATAAATTGCAATAATTAGTAATAAATAACAATAAATATTAATAAATAGGAATAATTAGTAATAATTAGGAATAATTAGTAATAATTAGGAATAATTAGTAATAAATATGAATAATTAGTAATAATTAGGAATAATTGCCAATAATTAGTAATATTTAGCAATAATTAGTAATATTTAGCAATAATTAGTAATAATTAGCAATAATTAGAAATAATTAGCAATAATTAGGAATAATTAGCAATAATTAGTAATAATTAGCTATAATTAGTAATAATTACTAATAAATACTAATAATTAGGAATAATTAGCAATAATTAGCAATAATTACGAATAATTAGCAATAATTAGGAATAATTAGCAATAATTAGGAATAATTAGCAATAATTAGGAATAATTAGGAGTAATTAGTAATAATTAGCTATAATTAGTAATAATTACTAATAAATACTAATAATTAGTAATAATTACTAATAAATACTAATAATTAGAAATAATTAGCAATAATTAGGAATAATTAGCAATAATTAGAAATAAATAGGAATAAATTGTAATAATTAGCAATAATTAGCAATAATTAGGAATAATTAGAACTAATTAGAAATAATTAAAAATAAATAACAATAATTAGCAATAATTAGGAATAATTTTCAATAATTAGGAATAATTAGAAATAATTAGGAATAGTTAGGAATAAATAGGAATAAATAGGAATAAATTGTAATAATTAGTAATAAATTGTAATAATTATTAATAATTAGTAATAAATAGTAATTATAATTATATCTAATTATTACTAATAAAAAAAATTATATTATCAATATTTATGAAAAAACAATATTAATATTATTAAAATAATAAAAAATTTATAAAATATTAAAATTATCAATATTCGCAACAGGATTTGCTCTATTCTTAACATGTTCAAATCTCAAAGGGTCGCCAATTGTCAGGTCATGCACAATAAAAAGTTTGTGTCAGCCATGTCCAATGTAAACTCTATAATTGTCCTTGCTTGGTTGATCACCTTGCAAGTAGTGTTGCAATAGGATAACCCAAGTCATGCCCTTCTCATCTATAAGAATTATCTCACATGAACCTTTACATAGACCATTCTTCCTTGAAAATTTAAGGGAAAGATATTGATGTCCCCTCAAATTTTTAAGGAAGAATGATCTATGTAAAGGGAACGAGATGATTCCTAGAGACGAGAACAACATTACTTTGGTCGTCCTATTGCAACACTACTTGCGAGGTGATCAACCATGCAAGGACAATTATAGAGTTTACATTGGACATGTCTGACGCAAATTTTTTATTGCGCATGACCAGACAATTGACGACCCTTTGAGATTTGAACATGTTAAGAATAGAGTAAAGCCTGTTGCGAATATTGATAATTTTAATATTTTATTATTTTTTTATTATTTTAATAATATTAATATTGTTTTTTCATAAATATTGATAATATAATTTTTTTATTAGTAATAATTAGATATAATTATAATTAGTAAACAAAAACTGCTTGGATAATGAAGGGAAAATTTGTAATTATCTCCACAACGATGATTACCAAATTTCCTTTCATTATTCAAGCAGTTTTCATTTTGCTAAGTATTGCTAAGAATTGATAAATTAGTAATAATTAGCAATAAATATTAATAAATAGTAATAATTAGTTAGGAATAGTTAGAAAGAAATTTTAATAAATTTTAATAAATTCTAAGAACCTGGAACAATTTCCAGTGGATTGACGACACTCCTTTTGATCGATGACTTTTCTCCTTTCAACTCTCACCGACTCAAAACAATATGAAAAATGTGCTGCTACATAGGCATATTCAATCTCGTATACACGAGATTGGATATGAATTCGTGGGATCATATTTTTTATAATGTTTTCAGGTGGTGATAGTTGGAAGAAGAAGATTCATCGACGAAAAGGGGGCTCTTTTGTCCGACAGCTCATTTACTTGCATCTTTCTCACACTGAAATCACAATGAAGAATCTGGTCAGAGATAGATATATTCATTCTCGTGCATACAATAATGAATATGCGTACCTCTGACAAGATTATTCATTATGATTTCAGTGTGAGAAAGATGCAAGTAAATGAGGTTTCGGAAAAAAGAGTAGCCGTCAATCCACTGGAAATTGTGTCACCTTTAATTAATGACAATTATTAAGAATTGGTAGTAATTATTTATCTTCTTTTTTCAGATAGTATTTTTATAATTTCAAATTATTCAAAAACAGTGATGATTTTAAATTTTGTAGAAAAATATGGAACAAGGAAGTCGACATCAGTCATTATTAGATGATCACGCTTGGATAAATCAACGCAGAAATCCAAATGGTTCTGGTTTAACGCTTGTATATATTGAGGGTGTTGAAGCTTTCTTAGCATTTTCATCATCAAAACCAGAATATGTTTCAGAAGGCACAATTAAGTGTCCTTGTAAAAAATGTGCTCTGAGAACGTTTGACACATTTGACAAGGTTGGGGGACATCTCTTGCGGTTTGGTTTTCAACCAGATTATGTTTTTTGGTATCAACATGGTGAACACAGTTCCATAGAGGATACTAATAACTTGATTATGGATCCACCACAGTTCCAAAATTTAGTACATGATGTGGTAGGTCCATCTGTTCAACAAACTGAAACTCATGATGATATTGATTTAACTCATGAGCTGACACCATCCGAATTTTATGAGTTGTTGAGGTCTGCTGAGGATGCATTATATCCTGTTTGCAAGATAAGAAAATTAGAAGCAGTTGTAAAATTTATGGCTATTAAATCAGATAATACAATGTCAAACAACTGTTTTGATCAGATATTTTCTTTGGTTAAAACACTTTCACCTGAAGGAAATGTGTTGCCTGTAAATTACTACGAGAACAAGATGTTGGTTCGTAATCTAGGCCTTAGTTATCGGAAGATTCATGCATGTGCAAATGACTGCATCTTATATTATGGTGAAAATGAGTCTTTGGATAGTTGTCCAACATGTGGATAATCAAGGTATAAAGAAGCTCAACCAGGGAAGTCTGGATCGATTCCTGCAAAACAGTTGAGATATTTCCCCCTACACCTAGTCTACAACATTTATTTATGTCTCATAACACAGTGTCAATGATGTCATGGAATAAAACCAATATTTCAACCGGTAAAAGATTAAATCATCCATCTGATGGTGATTCATGGAAAAATTTTGATCGTCTACATCCATCTTTTGCTTTAGAAGCCCGAAACGTGCGATTGGGTCTTTCTACTGACAGGTTCTGTCTGTTTGGTTCTTATAGTAGTCAGTATTCATGTTGGAATATCTTTATAACTCCGTACAATCTACCTCCATGGATGTTGATGAAGGAGCCCTATATCTTTTTGACCTTATTAATCCCAGGACATCCGAAAAAGAATATTGAAGTTTATTTGAAACCATTGATTAATGAGTTAAATGCATTGTGGAATAATGGTGTTAGTACATATGATGTTGATGTGAAACAAAATTTCACATTAAAAGCTACATTGATGTGGACGATTAATGACTTTCCAGCATATGACATGTTATCTGGATGGAGTACACATGGTTCAAAATCATGTCCTTACTGTATAAAAGACAACAAAGCTTTTATGCCCATCAATGGAAAAAAACCTTTCTATTTTGACTATCATCGCAGATTTCTTCCAACCAATCATCCTTTTCGAAGGAACAAATCTCATTTCAGAAAAGTCACAATGGAAAGGGATGAAACTCCAAAAATGATCTTAGGTACATAGTTAAAATCAATTGTATTTTCATTACCTCCCATCACATTTGGGCTAATAGTAAACCAACGTAAAATTCATGGCTTTGGGAAAGAACATAATTGGATAAAACAAATCATTTTTTGGGATCTCCCATATTGATCTAATTTGTTGGTCCACCACATGTTGGATGTCATACACATTGAGAAGAACTGTTTTGATAATTTATTTCATACAGTTTTGGATACACCAGGTAGGACCAAAGATACTGTAAAAGCATGATTAGATCTTTCCCAAATTTGCAGGCGACCATAACTTGAACTATTTGAAAATGTCAGATCACAGAGGTTAATGAAGCCAAAATCAGCTTATACACTATCCAAAGAGGGTCGTTTATTATTTTTTTAGCGGATTGCATATTTGAGACTTTCAGATAGCTATGCTTCTAATTTGGGCAGATGTGTTAAGAATAGTCATATTACCGAATTAAAAAGCCATGATTGTCATGTTATAATGGAAAGACTTATGCTGATTGGATTTAGAGGTTTGTTGAATTCTATGATTTGGGATTCAATAATAGACATATCATATTTTTTTCGAGATATTTGTGCAGCGACAACTGACTACGATACGCTAAGAAAACTGGAAGAAGATGTTGTTGTAATTATATGTAAACTAGAAAAAATATTTCCACCTACTTTCTTTGACTCAATAGAACATCTGATATTACATTTGACACATGAAGCTAAATGTGGAGGTCCAGTATAGTTTCGATGGATGTACCCATTCGAGAGATGCATGCAGAAATTGAAGAAAAAATTACGTAACAAAGCATCAGTTGAAGGTTCAATTGCTGAAGCTTATTTTTAAGAGAAAATTGTTTTGTTCTGCTCTCACTATTTTGAATCTGAATATCCCTCCAAACAAAACCACATGGGATAGAATGAGGGAAATGTTAATGATGAAATGGAAAATCATTTATCAGTTTTTAATCAGCCAAATATTGTCTTTGGTGGAGTTCAAGAACGATGGCTTTCTGACGATGAACATCACAAAGCTCATACATATGTTCTGCTCAACTGTGAAGAAATGACATCATTTATACTGTGAGTGCTTCTATCACTTATTCTATAATTTCTGTTACAGTATGTAAACTTATTTTATTTTTAGGTTATATGATAATCATATCAAGAAACAAGTTCCGCAAATTACAGCAACTGCTCTTGAAGAACACAGACAAATTTTTCTTCTCAATGGTTTCAAAAGCTGATAACATAAATTATTGATGGTTTAATATCAATTCAGTTTACTATTTATTATATTGATAATTGTTTTACAAATTTTCAGGTGCCTCAATATGCTGGTAAAATTGATAAGTGACTGTGTATATTGAGTAACCCACCATCCAAAATGGTTAAATCTTATAATGAATATGTGGTGAATGGTTTTCGATTTCATACATGTGCATATGGGGAATAAAAAAACAATGAACAATGAAGTTTGTTTGAGAGGATCACATCATAGAGAAACTGAAGTTGACTTTTACGTCATTCTAGATAAAATTATTGAGCTATGTTATCTTGGACAAAATTACATAACGATGTTTAAATATCGGTGGTTGGATAATGATAGAGGCTTGTGTGTTCATCCGACTCATGGAATCGTTGATATTAAATATAAAAGTCTTCTTGTAGTAAATGAACCATTTTTACTGGCTCAACATGCACATCAAGTTTATTACGCAAAGTACTGTGCTACTTGAAGAGACCTGGGTGATTGGTGGAGCATAATAAAAATGAAATCTTGGGAAAATCAATTTACTCAAACTGAATGTGGTTCCACTGAAGTGGAAGAAATTGAAAATTTTCAAGAGACTACTCAAAATCCATCTCTTTCACAAAGAAACATGAATATCGATGAGGACACCCCACAATTAAGGGTCCATGGTGATGAAGATATTAATGATGTTACAAATGAAATTGAAATGATAAGGGATGATGAAAGTGAAACTCATATGGATATTGATGATGCTGAGGAGTAATATGAAGACATTGACGTTGTCAGATATGAATATGATGATGAAGGTGAACATTGACATAGTTAAATGCTAGTTATGATCATAACTAATATATATATATATATATATAATAGTTATTTTCAACTATCTGCTAACAATAATCATTTTATGTTTCAGATGGACTTTGATCTATTACGTGAGTTAGAGGAGGCTGAGCTACCTTTGGATGATGGGGATGTGGGATCATCTGACTCTCAACCTACTGGTGGTTCAGGAGGTATGTGTAGGGGGCGCGGTCTTGCATGATTGATGATTCCTGACCCTATCCTCGAGTGACGTCCATGTCTTGGCTTCGATCCATGCACACGGAGGTATGGTAACCGGTATATTTTAGTTAGATTTCATTAATTTATTTATATATATATATTAATTGTTTGATTATTTATTCTTTTTTCATAGTTTTGCGCATGTAGCTTTTGGATAGGGGAGCGCTATCTTGCACAATTTTTTTTCTCATCCATGGATCACATGAGAATAGATTCCCGTTGATGTGCAACTTGGCATGTACAATCATTGGCTGGTACGTAAATAAATAATATTTATTTTGAAATTTATTTTATTAATAACTTGATATTATAAATTATTTGTAGGGTTTATGGTATGCCATCAAGGATATCATGCGTGACGCTATCCATGCAGCATGGGAGGTGGCTATGCGTGAGCGTTTACGTCGGTTTTTGCACAATTTGAGAAAGACGGTCATTAAGAAAGTAGGAGCGACAGTATTTGATGAGTCGTGTAGAGCCCACCAACCAGAGTACATTTCATCTCAGGTTTGGGATGGATTATGTGAACACTGGTTGGGTGGTGGATTTCAGAGGAGGTCTTCATTGGGTCGACAGAACCGTGGGAGACAGGAGGTGACACATCGAGCTGGTAGTCGTACATTCAGTACGCATAGAGAGCATCTGGTAAGTATTTTTTTTAAATATTTTATATAACTTCAAATATAAATAGTTTATTTTATATTCATATAGGCAGTCGAGCATCCCGATATTACAGAGTACGATGTTTATTGGAGGATGTATTGTGATCCAGCCACCAGAGAGATTAGAGGTGATCGTCGGCGTCATATTGTGGTTAGTCTTATTTTTTTCAGTTTGACAATTAACTGCATATAATATTTTCACAATTTTAATTTCAAATTAGAATTGAAGGAGTCATATGAGGTTGCGACTTATCAGACATAGGCTGAGGGTCAGGACGTGACAACTGATCAGACCAGTGCCCACCACCATTTCGACAAGGTGACATGGATGTGGGCGACTTAGTATGGCTTTGAGAAGGGCCAAGTAGTTGGTATCAGCTCTCATGTGACTCCTGGTACTTATTATGGTACTGCTGCGATGTTGACGTCCAGCTCGAGAGGAGCTCATGGAGAGGCATAATCTTCGGACTCACAGTATCAGGAGCAGTTCCGAGCTCAGAATGACCTTACAGAGAGTTTGCAGAAGCAACAAGAAGAGATGCGTCAGCAGCAACAGTAGGAGGAGGAGATGCGTCGATGGCAGCAGCAGCATCACGAGCAAATGGAGTACATGTTCCATCTGACTCGTAGTTTAGGGATGAATTTTCCTCCACCAGCTCCTTCAGCTCCTCCACCTCCTCCAAAAGATGACCCCTCCAGTGATTTTTTTATGTCAAAAACATTTGAATTTAAATTTGTTGTAATATGAATTATTTACAGTTTCTGTATTTTATATCCGTGCGATTATTACATAATTTAATTTTTAATATTTTATGATTTGTTTTTGTGAATATTGTGAAATTTAATATTTTTTTTATTTTAATAATATTAATATTATTGTTTCATTAATCATAATTTTATTAAATATATTTTTTCAGTGTTATATTTTTTAATATTTGTTTATTTTACTAATAATAATAATAATAATAATATTTTATGATTTTTTTATATTTTTTTGTGAATATTGAAAATTTTAATTTTTTTAATTTTTTTTATTTTAATAATATTAAAAATAATTTTTCAATAATCATAATAATATTTTATGATTTTTTTATATTTTTTTTGTGAATATTGAGAATTTTAATATTTTTTTTATTTTAATAATATTAAAATTAATTTTTCAATAATCATAATTTTATTAATTTTTTTAAATTTATTTATTATTTGCAACGAGATCTGTTGCGACGGGATCCCGTCGCAAATATTCTAAATAATTTTTTCTTAAAAAAGGTATTTGCGATGGGCCCGTCGTAAATAATCTGAATAATATTTTCAAAAAGCATTTGCGACGGGATTACGGGCCCGTCGCAAAAGAGTATTTGCAACGGGCCCGTTGCAAAAGAACTTATATATCAATAAGTATATAATTAGAGACTTATTTGCGATGGCGTTTTCTGCAATGGGCTATTTGTGACGGGATCCCGTCACAAATAACCCGTTGCAAATACCTTGAATTCTAGTAGTGGTTGATGTTTTCGGTCACAATCCGATGTGATCTGTCATTGCATCGTAGATGCCAAGTGTGGGCTTCCTCTAGTGCTGATCTACACGTGCTCCACGTATTTCTGGACATCACTGAAGAGATCTTCGGGTGCTAGTGCGGAAGATCTTTTGCTTGCGATGTCCACCTTCGACCGCCTTGAGTGCCGCTTCCAAAGCGCTCTCCTTGATCCGATGGAGGAGGATCTCTCTCGTAACTTGAGAGCGTTCTTAGAGGAAAATGATTATCTCTTGGTTTGAGAGATTTTTCCAAATCTGTTTTGCACAGCCACAAAGCATGGCTAGTCTAATTAGAATAATACAATTGAGATTTTAATTACTTAGAATAATAAAACGAATTAATTACGTGAAAGCATTTATTCATTTCATTTAATTCTTAGTAAAATTCAATGTCTAATAATAATAGTTGACTATTATTACTTGACATGCGCCCAACAAATTACACCTAATATTATTTAATTAAATAAAAAATATTATTTCTCACAAATCCCCAAAAAAACCACACGTTGTGTATATTAATATACACAGTGTGTATTTTTGTTTTTCCATTTTCTTTATTTCCTCCACCATATTTATTAAACCTTGAATAATGACTATTTATTTCTTAAATAAATATAACTACATTACTCGCTAATAAATATATATTATTTCGCCCATAATATATTCTCTCGAATAACTAGTGTTGAAATAAATGCGATCAGACATCCTTGAATAATTATTAAACCACAATCGGGAATAATCTTTATTCAACTTGTTAAATAAATATTTAACTGAGATACTTGGATACACTTAATGTGTGACCCTCTATACCTCTTTCTCAGTGGCATTAGGTGGATCCTGCCTCAAGTCCAAGGTTAGCGTCTAGCAATATACCAAGGCACCCATAAAGAAAGAAGTTAACGTTGCAATGACGTGTCATCTCCTATGAATGATTACTGTGTAATGTAATCCCTTTGTCTCGATATCTAGAATCAAGCGGGTTGCACGCTAGTGCCATTAACCTATGTACTCGATTATTCTTTCTTTGACTTCCCAGAATTGAACTTGCCCATTCTTTACCATGGGCATGAATTTATTTAGGCTATATCAATTCCATAAAAGGGCCTAAGATATCAACTTCTGTTATGGAATAGAGGGAACAAATTCTTTCTCGCATTATCTATTAATTCAGTATTACTCGTGACGCACCCAACATATCCTACCTCACTGCAAACAGTGTGTCATCGCAGTTTTCATCAATACATCTAAGTGCACGAGTTGTAATACCCATTAATAATAATCTTAAAGTCTAAGGACCAATACACACATCCATAGATAGGAACATCCAATGACACTATGAAATATAGTTTTCCTACTGGCGAGTCTTGTTCTCATAATATCCTCTTGGATATTACCAAGGGCGCACACCATGAGAAGGTGCCTCAAAGTTTTATGAGTCCTCACCCCTAATGGTCTGTATTATTTGTGTCCCTCAAATAACATCATCTGACCATAGAACGTATATTCAAGAATAGTGTTATGACACTTTTGGGTTCTCATCACAGTAGGGATCCGTTATGACCCTTTAGTGCAACGATCATCCTTAGAACATTATCACATGCATTGTCACGTAGAAGAAAAATCAATATGTGATAAGTTATTTATTAATGAATAAAGTACAAAGTAGTTGGTTCTAAGCCAGTAACTCCAATAGACTCCCACTTGAACTAGAGCCAACTGCCAACAATATTTAACCCGCTAGCTTTCGAATGATATTCATGCTTCTGCTGAGATAGACCTTTAGTCATGGGGTCTTCCATGTTCACTTCTGTTCACACTCTGCTTACTAAAACTTCACCCCTTTGATATAAATACCTCAAGAGGTGATAATTTCGGAGAATGTGTTTTGTTCGTTGATGTGACATTGGTTCTTTTTCAAGAGCCACCGCTGTAGTATTATCACAATACAATGTGATAGAGTCTCTGATACTAAGAACCAAATTAAGCTCCTAGACAAAGTTCTAAATCCAGACGACTTCCTTGGCTGCATCAGAAGCCACTATATATTCGGACTCCACTATAAAATCAACAAAAACTGGCTACTTTGAACTTTTCCAACTCATAACTCCTCCATTGAGACAAAAAACATATCCAAATTGCAATTTCATATTGTTCTGATCTATATGAAAACCAGTATCAACATAGCCTCTGATGAAAAGCTCCCCGTCTCATCCATATACTAGGAACATATCCTTATTTCTTCTCAGATTCTTAAGGATAGTCTTAGCAACAGTCCAATGTTGTCTCCTGGATCTTCTTGATATCTTCCTACAATGGTCAGTGCATAGGCAACATCAAGCCTGATACATAACATGACATACATGATGGATCCTATAACCAAAATGTATGGGATCTTACTCATCCTATCTTTCTCTTGTTGTGTCTGAGGACACATTTTCTTAGAAAGATGTAGGCTATGTGACACTGGAACCAATCCCCACTTGGATCATTCCATACTAAATCTCTTTAGTATATAGTCAATTTATGTACCCTAACTTAGTCCAAAAAGGATCTTGGATATATCATGAATGATCCTGATACCTAGAATGTAGGCTGCTTCACCTAAGTCTTTCACATAAAAACACTTTTTCAACCAGTACTTGACTGATTGTAAGACCGATACATCATTTTTAATGAGTAATATGTCATCAACATATACTACTAGGATAACAACCACATTATCATTAAACCGCTTATAAACACATGGCTCACATTCATTTTTAATGAAACCAAATTCCTTTATGGATTCATCAAATAGAATGTTCCATGACCTGGATACTTTCTTTAATCCATAAATGGATTTCTACGATTTGCAAACTCGTTTGGCTTCACCTGGTGTCACAAACCCTTCTGGTTGTGTCATATAGACATATTCCTGAAGGTTCCCGTTAAGGAATGATATTTTGAAATCCATTTTCCAAATCTCATAGTCATGGTAAGCTGCTATGGAAAGTATGATTCTTATGGATTTAAACATGGAAACTAGCGAGAAGGTTTCATCATAGTCAATTCCTTGATGCTGTCTAAATCCTTTAGCCACTAGCCTTGCTTTATAGGTGCTAACCCGACCTTCCATGTCTATATTTATCTTGAATACCCATTTGAATCCAACAAACTTTACATCAACTAACTCATCGACCTGAACCCAAACTTGTCTATGATACATAAAATCTATCTCAAAATTCATAGGTTCTAGCAATCTTACAGATTCTGAGCTCTCTATTGCTTCCTTGTAGGAGAGAGGTTCATAATTTTCCAATAATAATGATTCACCATCCTTGGTGACTAGGAAACAAAATCTCTTTGGTTCCCTTACCTCTCTTGAGATCCTATGCAGTACTTGTGTTTCTGGAACCTCTTCCATAGGGACTTGTGTAACTTGTTCCTGTACCAACTTCTATGTATCTTGAGCATCAACTTTATCAAAGTCAATCTTGCTCCCACTATACTTTTTGAGGATGTGTTCCCTCTCAAGAAAGATGACTTGTTTGGCGACAATCACTTTCTTTTCTGAAGGATTACATAGGTAATATCCTTTTGTTTCTTTGGGATATCCTATAAAGATGCACCGCATGCCCTGGGGTGCTAGTTTGTTACCTGATAAGGCCTTAACAAACATCTCACATCCCCATACATGTGTGTGTGAAAAAATGAGTTTCTTTCCATTCCATAACTCGGAGGGAATTATATTTTCCACCTTAGTTGGTACTCAGTTTAATGTACATGCTATATTTTGTAATGCATATCCCCAAAAGGATAATAAAAGATTTACATGACTCATCATTAACCTCACCATGTCCAAAAAGGTGCAGTTCCTCCTTTCAATAACACCATTCCACTGTGGTGTATAAGGAGGAGTGAGTTGAGATAGAATCCCAAACTCCCGTAAAAGGTTGATGAACTCTTGGTTCAGATATTCTCCACCTTGATCTAATTGAAACTTCTTTATCTTCTTACCAAGTTGATTCTCTACTTCATTCTTGAATTCCTTAAATTTCTCTAAGGCCTCTAACTTATACCTCATTAAGTATATATATCCATATCTACTAAAATCATCAGTAAAAGTAATTAAGTAAGAATATCCACCTCTATTTTCTACTGGAAATGGTTTATACACATCCATGTGTACCAATCCTAGAAGCTCTGTGGACCTTTCACCCTATCCAACAAAAGGTGGCTTGGTTATTTTACCTTGTAAACAAGCACAACATCTATCAAGTGGTTTTATCTCAGTAGAGTCTAAATATCCATCTTGGTAGAGCTTTATCAAGCGCTTTTCATTTACATGACCAAGACGGTGATGCCACAACTGGGTGTTGTATGAGTTATATGGGTTTGTTTCATTATCAATCGCCAACACTTGATTTTCACAATTTAATACATACAAACCATTATTTAAATGTGCCATACCATAACATATGTTGTTCTTATAAAATAAATAACCCTTATTTCAAAACTTGAAAATAAATCCATCCATATCTAAACATGATACATAAATTATGTTCTTGGTAACACTAGACACATAATAACAGTCATGTAAAACCAAAAGCATCCCAATTGGCAATGAGAGATAGTAATCGTCAATGGCCAATGCAACTATCCTCACGCCATTGGAAGATCGAAGATCCACCTCTCCTCTGAAAATATTTCTAAATCTAATTAGTTCCTGAATTTGAATATAAATGTGATCCCCACAAGCTGTATTTAATACCCAATGTGTATAAATGAAAAGATTACACTTGATAACGAACACAACTTTATCATCCCCATGCTTCTGGGTGCAGTTCCTCTTTTAGTGGCCTAGATTGACACATAAAAAACATACCGCCTCCTATTCCTTGCCCTACCTCTGTATCTTCCTCTTCTTGGAGGGACGATGCTCAGGGGATTCAGACCGTTTATAAGTCCTTGGCCCCTTTGCCTTGTCCTTCCTTTTCTTATTCACCATAAGGACTACTAGTTTGTCACACCCCATGTCCTTATCTACCTGGAGAATTAAGGTCAGAAGCTCTGATAGACTCTTCTCATTATTTATCATGTTGTAGTTGACAATAAAGCTAGAGAAGGTCTTGGGAAGTGATGATAGGATGGGATCTGTACGCAACTCATTCAAGAACTTAATCCCTAAGATGTCCAGGCGTTCAATGTAGCCAATAAGCTTGACTACATGAGGCCCAACTGTCCCAAACTCTCCAAGATTAGTTGTGAACAAAGCGTTGGAGATCTCATATCTCTCTTATCTCACCTTCTCTTGATAAAGATCCTTAAGATAAGACATCATGCTATACACGACCATGTTTTCATATTGCTTCAAGAGCTCATTAGACATGAATGATAGAATGAAACATTGGACATCTATAGAATCATCCATATGTTTCATATAGAGAGATAGTTCCTCATCACTAGAATTTTTCTAGGTGCAACTGGAATAGGCTCCTCCAGCACATACAATTTCCTCTCGTGGCAAAGGATGATGCGTAAATGCCTCTACCACTCCTGGAAATTAGTGTCGGTAAGAAGGTTTTCCTTCTCGAGTATGGTTCACAATGATATGTTTGAAGTCATTTTTATTGTCATTTCTATAATTTAAGATGAGAAAAGATTTAGTAATTTATCATAACAAAACCGAGACAAATAAATAAATTAATACCTATTAGTCTCCCATTATTTTATCGAAATCCAATAGCCCTCACCATTGAATTCAGAATATTCTGTTGCCTAAATATTCTAGTGGCAATGATCCATATTTATCTTCACATTACCCCAAATAGGTTTTGTCAAACAACTTTAAAGGTTTTAGGTAGGCATTCTAAATTACAACTGCATTAACTCACAGTTCCTTGATCCGCCGAGTGGACTCCCCAATCCTGAAATCTTTTTATTTTGGATTTCCTCAACCTTTGCCTCTTGGTCACACCAATTCCTATTGTGGAATTCAACTCTTAATGTGAACCAAGTCAAGTCAACCCAAAACCTTGAATTATAATTCCTCGATAATTAAAAGAACCCCAACTAGGGTTTTTTCAATCACTTTGAACTATAGTTCTATTCTAACCAAGATTATGGAAGGCTATACCGACTTAATATTTCTTTGAGAGATTTTATCCTTATATGTAAATTTAAATTTTATTATCTTTCTTACAGGCTTATTAATATTACATGGGATATACTTAAGTGAGATTAACCATGTCTAAGATAATATTTACACATAAGCCGGTCTTACTTTAGTTCCATCTTGCATGCTTGTTTAATTCATTAATTGTGTGATCATGACAACACACCCAAAATAAATAAACCATGCAACTGACAGAAATAAAATAAATGGTATGATCATGAGCTTGTTTTATTGGTCATTTTATCTAGCGGTTGATAAACTAACCCAAGACCTAGGGGAGAAACACCATGAACCTTTTGGGTTCATGTTTACAGCTTTCCACCTGTCCACCTTTGTATATCCTTGGATTGGTTTCACCTTGGCTCCTAACTTGAGCTGCCTCCACTAGCTTGAGAGCTCCATTCATTATATATGATTTTATCTCACTCACAGGTGAGGGGTAAAATGGGTTTTTACATAAAAGAAACCTCGGGCACACAAACCCTACATATTAATGAAGAGAAGGCTCACATGATATCAAATTTAATTTAAATAAATAAATTAAAAGAAACCATCCAAATACAAAGGTCCTGGTCAATATCATGATCATCCATGCATGAAATGATATTTATGTATAAATAAAACTATCATTCAATTTTCTAATCATTATTGTTTAAGATAAATCACACTCGAATAAATTAATTATCTTTAATTAATAAATCCTTTTATCTTAAACCTTTTTTGAATTTTCTTAAGATTCTCATCCATCATAATTTTAAATAAATAAATTCATTTAAAATTATCTTTGTACGTAACTTGTACCTTGGAGGTAACCTAGTGAATTCCCATTCATAACTACCCAATGAGTAAAAATAAACATTACTCGGATGTTAAATTAAACTTATATATATAAAACACCTATCACGTGTTGTGCCTCAGCTTTACACCTTCACCATGGTACACATCTCAAGGGTTTATATAATATAATAATAAATTTTAATAAATCTGCATAATTTTGATGATTACACGACATGTAGTTCCTACTACACAGTGTGTACTATTATTCACTGTCCATCCAAAGTACACGCCTGAGGATATGGCATGTAAATGTACTTAGTAAATCTTCGGAGTACACAGTGTGTCCAGTGGGTCACATGCCGTGTAGTTCCGTGTTACACGGTCTCCAGCTGGGCAAGCTATGTATGGGGTACATGGTCCAACCCCTAACCTAAAGGGACTACACGCCGTGTCCAGTGGGCCACATGATGTGTAATCTAGAAACTACATGCTAGCTATTCCTGGTCAACACATGAAGTCATTTAAGACTTATATAAATTCCATCACACAACTTGGTTTGACAGTCCAGTTCCGGTGCATGGAACCTAGACTACACAGCATGTACTGCCGAATATATGCCACGTGTTCTGGTGTTGTACAACCAGGAAGCTTTGGAACCTCTAAATGAGATCCTTTGTATTATTTTAATCAAAATTAAAAGAAAAAATAATTTCTATAAGGTGAATGAGAAATGGAAGAGGAGGAACATATCTTGAGATTCTGATTAACTTGAATTGAAACAACTAAATTATTAAATGCATAAATAATCAATGAAAAACTAAATAATTATAATCAATGATATAACCTCGCTTTGATACCACTTGTAGGTTCCGGGTGCAGTGAAAGCATGTGGATGGGTGTACCCAACTTTAATTTTGCTGTTAACAATGATCAATTCGAGATCCGTCATGATGATAAAACACCAGATCTTTGGAATAAAATGAAGAACAAAAGATAATAGGAGAGTCACGAAACTATAGAGATAATTATCATATTTTGGTTATAATTAATTTAATTAATTGACAAGAATTACCTTGATGGAATTCTCTCTTCGTTGATGTTTTCGGTCATGATTTAATGTTATTCTTCTTTGTGTCATATAATACAAGTGTAGGATTCCTCTAGAGGTGATCCACATGTAAGAACCCAAACCTTCTTTTCAGATATGTTTTCCTTTTTTGGTCATTTTTGAGAAAAGGGGGAAATTTACGGAGGTTGTGCAGGGGCGCACGGTTGGTGCATGGTTTAAAAAAACCGTGCGGCCAGCCCAGGAAACCATACACCCTCGATAGTGGGCTACACACGGGCTGTGCATGGTTTGTCAAACTGTGCGGGCAAGCCGTGCGAAGTCCCTGGGCGAGACAGTGGCAACCGCACAGTTGGCGCACAGTTTTCCAAACCGTGCGGGGAAACCGTGCGACCAATTAAAGTTGGGGTTTTTAAGTCCCGGGCCACTCGAGATTTTCCATTCCTACACCATTCCTCCTCCCACTCATGGATCATGTGGTATTTGATATTTTTAGAGGTTGGGGAAGCTCCTTGGCTTGATTTGGAGGCAAATCAAAGGAGTTTCTTGGTGGATCGAAGGCGGTTCTTCTCGGGTAAGTCGCTCCTCTTGTTTTCTCCTTGGTTTTCCCTAGATATTCTCTTCCCTCTCTCTAGGGTTTCTAGATCTACATCCGTTGCATGTAGATCTAGTGTTGGGTTTGCCTTGAGTATTGATTCTAAGGCTTGTGGATGACAGGGAAGGAGATTTAGAGTGGTCTTCCATGAAGCGATTGTCGGTTTTGTGGGTGCGATTGATTGTGGATCATTTTTACCAGAACCCTAAAGGTAGGTGGTTTTTGCATTTTTGTAGAAAGTCTTTGAGTATTTTGTGCAAATTCCACCAATACCCTTGAACGGGGTATTGCGTGTTTCCTGTTTTTCCCTTGTTGTTTTCCTTCTTTGCTTATATGCCTGAGTAGAGGATATTGTTTGTGAATAGGGTAATTTACTATGCTTTGTATGTTTTACCCATGCCTGTTTACCTATTTATGACCATTTGGTCTAGTTTTTCCTGTTAGGATTTTTCCAGTTCCATGCCTAGTTTGTAGGATGGTGTGACTGTTCTTCCATGATGAGATGCTGTAGAATGCTATCCAAGTATCTCTTGAGGATACTTTAGCTGTTATACGATGCTATACTTGCTGACTTACACAGGGTCGTGAGAACTTGGTGTATAGACCATAGGGAGAATTGACGTTGATGGCTTCTTCAGAGTGTCTTTATAATTATACGATGCAAGACCACATGGGGAATTGATGTTGAGTGCTTCCCCAGAGTGTCTGTAGTTCCTCGACGTGGGCCACAGGGGGAATTGACGTTGAGTGCTTCCCCAGAGCACCTTTAGTATGATACGAGACTATAGGGGGAATTGACGGTGATTGCTTCCCCAGAGAGTCTATCTTTAGCTGAACCAGAGGGGTGAGACTATGTGTGCCTCCCAGAGGGTTGCTAGTACTTATAGTTTGAAACAAAAGGGTTAGGTTGTGAGAACTACCCAAAGGGTTACCTATTTGTTCTACTTGCTTGAGTGGCTGTTTTCTTGTTTGCACATTATCTACTAGAGGATGTGGATTGTTTGCTGCTGTGTATTATCCTGTTTACTGCTTACTGCTTACTGCTTACTGTACTTTACCTGCCATATACTCACTGACTGTTAGGCACGGATCTTTGGGTGGTTGCCTACTGAGATTTAGTCTCACACCCTGTTTGGGTCATGCTTTTGGGCCCAAATAGATTATTTTGTTGTAGGTATAGATAAGGGAAAGTGCCCTTCTACTTCATGTACTTGACTTGCGGTGGAGCTGGAGAGCATGGGACCAAGCTATGGCTTGCGATGCTGAGGAGTTATCTGTTTAATTTTCTTTTGTACTTTGGTTTAGTACTGTATTCAGAATTGTGACTTGTTTGGCTACTTTCCTAGACATATATGTATCATGCATCATTTAATATATATATATGTGTGTGTGTGTGTGTTCTCTAGCTGTTTACTGTTTAGTATTTCGCTGCTTACTGTTGTTGGATATTTACTGCTTCTGCTATTGCATGTGTTATTTACTTCCGCTGTGTACTCTGCCAATGAGGGAATAGTTTCCCCACCATCACACCCAAGGCCCTCGCTGCTAGTCGGCAGCCTCTGGAATTCGGGAAAATGCGCTTGAGGCCATGTGACCAACCGGGTACGGGGCGCCTCTGGGTGGCTTCCGGAACCGAGACGTTACAAAGTGGTATCAGAGGAATTCTTTTATCTTGACTTACTGTTTGGATCCTATAGCCAGGGATATGACGAAATAAGTACTTGGTAATAAATTGTGCCTGAGAGTAGCTAACCCGTGTACAGAGAAAAGTCATACTACCTCGTTTATTGTAATTTTATTGGTTTGCAATTTTATAGTTGATTTGATTTCACCATTGGGTGATTGACATGCTTTGTGTTATTACCGTTGTTGTTGATGCAGTTCTATTTCTGTCGCAACCTGATGAGATGAGGGTATTCCATCTCATGCATCATACAGGCACTTGTTATAAATCACATTACATGCATTGTTGCCATGCCATCTAGGATGCATTAGCAATTACATGTTGTTGTGATAGATTTTGTATACATTATACACGCTGTTATGATAGATGCTTTGATAGAATCCCTACTGTTTGATAGGGAATTTGTTTGTATAGTGCTTTGCTTAGATGGACGCCAAAATTTGGTTCTTGAGGTGTTATGGGACCTCATGGACTGGAATTTGGTGGATCATTGATTGTTTGCTTTGTTATAACTAGTATATGATGCAAAACTTTGATTCGTGGGGAGTATGGGCCCTCATGAATCAGAATTTGGCACTTTCAATGTTAGTTTTAGTGTTCTCTGGGTTCCAAAGTAGTTTCTAAGGATTACTGTCTGGAAAAACCCAGAGTGCACTCCATGTAGTTTTGACTACACGTCATGTGTTCTTCTGTCCGGGAAGAAACATTCTTTCTTAAGTACATGTCGTGTACTCCTATGTTTCAGTCCCTGTTAATCTTGACCTGAGGTGTGCGTATGACCTTGCAGAGTCATGCCACCGAGATGTCCTCCAGTTGTATGTCAGCCACGAGGCGGTGATCAGACATCAGATACAGCTGATCAGGGACTCCCAACAGATCCTCCTGTTGTGCCAGTCTTGTCACTAGAAGTTATACCTAACCCAGGTGCTGATGCACAGTTTAGGGAGGGTTTTCTGAGGATGATGCAGACCTTCCAGGGAGTGCAGCCTCCTACCCAATCAATGGCTGATTTGATGCGGGTTTTCCAGTAGCAACATCCTCCCACCTTCTCAGGGGAATGAGGACCTCAGGCTGCAGAGTCATGGATAGAATCCATGATGACGATCTTCAAGCATCTAGAGATGCCCCCAGAAAGGCGGGTCAAGCTCACTACATACATGCTACGAGACTCTGCCAAGAGGTGGTGGTACGTGATGTCACAGGTGGTTCATCAGCATGTTATGGCATGGGAGGAGTTTCAGTGCATCTTTTACGACTACTTCTATCCAGAGACCCTGAGGGCCGACCGAGCCCAGGAGTTCATGAGCCTAGAGTAGGGTACTCTTTCTGTCATGGATTATTCCTCTCGTTTCACCGAGCTTCAGCTTTTCACACCCCTCCAGGGTGGAGATGAGTTGTTCTTGGCAAGGAAATTTGAGGATGGTCTCAGACAGAAGATCTGCTCACAGGTGAATATCTTCAGGATGACTTATATCGCTTCCATCATTAACCAGGAACTGATTGCACAGTGCAATCTAAGAGACTCCGGAGTTGAGATCCAGGGCGGTTCTGCCTCCAGAGTTAGTGCTTCACCTGATGATAGTAGGAAGCGCCGTAGAGAGTCTACGCGTGGTGATCCAAGGTGGTGAGACACATCTTCAGGTAGCCAGGTGGTATGATGCCAATGCGGAAGGGCTGGGCATCCGAGACCATAGTGCCAGAGAGACCCAGTGGAGTACTGATCTTGCGGCAAGATGGGTCACCTCCAGTGCTTCTGTCAGGTTTTCTCACCAGCAGCTGGTGATAGGGGTTCATCCATGACTCCTCGTTCAGGAGAAACACCACCATTTTCTCATCAGTCTGGGAACTGGAGTTCTTCCGGCCATCCGGGTTGAGGTGGAGGTCTAGGATATGGTGGTCAGTCACTGGTCTTTCAGTGAAAATAGGGTGGATCAGCTCAGAGCGGTCAGGCAGGGTCACAGGGTCGTGGTGTAGGCCAGACTTTTGCAGTGGAGCAGACCCTTCAGGAGTAGGATCCCAGACCTTCCACCGTTCCAGGTACGATCTTAGTAGCCTCAGTTTTATCTTCTACTCTTTTCGATACAGGGGCTTCCCATAGCTTTATCTCTATTTCTATTATAAAGAGCCTTGGACTCTGTATCTTTTCTTCTGCCGACATGTTGACTCTAGACACACCGTTGGGGACTAGGACAACTAGTGTACGTCAGTGTAGAGAGTTCCCTCTTGAGGTTGCAGGGTGTCACTTATTTTCGGATCTTTATGTTTTGGAGATGACCGACTATGATGTCATCCTCAGAATGGACTGGCTAGTTCCCTTCCAGGCAGTCATCGACTTCTACCACCACAGAGTGAGTTTTGTATCAACAGAGGGTGGATCCTTTATTCATAAGGGTGAGTGGGATATTCGGGCGAGCAAAGTGGGTCCAGAGCATCATGGGTTGAGAGCAGTTATAGCCCAGACTACTAGTCTTTATCTGGATGACTAGGGGACTTCATAGTTAGACTTTCCTCCAGTGGTTGATCATTTTAGGGATGTCTTTCCAGAGGACTTTCCAGGTTTGTCTCCAGAGCGTGAGGTAGACTTCTAATTTGAGCTTGTTCTAGGAGTGGAACCGGTGTCTATTCCTCCTTATAGGATGGCTAAGCCTGATTTACAGAAGCTCAAGAAGTAGTTGAAGGAGTTGCAGGCAAAGGGTTTCATCCGACCCAGTACTTCTCCTTGGGGTTCACCTGTCCTATTTGTAAAGAAGGCAGATGACACCCTTAGGCTTTGTGTGGATTATCAGAAGATGAACCAGTTAACGGTCAAGAACCGATATCCCTTTCCTAGGATTGATGACCTCTTTGATCAGCTTTGAGGAGCCCAGGTGTTCTCGAAGATCGACTTGAGGTTCGGTTATCATCAGTTGCGCGTTAGACCATCAAATATCCCTCTTACAGCCTTCCAGAGCAGGTTTGGTTTATATGAGTATATGGTTATGCCGTTCGGTCTCATGAAAACGCCTGTAATTTTCATGGTACTGATGAACCGAGTGTTTCATCCATACTTAGACTCTTTCATGGTGGTCTTCATGGACGATATCTTGGTGTACTCTCACACTCGGCACGACCATGCTACCCATCTTGAGATCATTTTGAGTACACTGAGGGAGCATCAGTTATATGCTAAGCTCTCAAAATGCCACTTTTTGATGGATTATATTCACTTCTTGGGTCATGTTATCTCAGAGACAGGAGTGTCAGTCGACCTAGAGAAAGTGAGAGCAGTAGTTTCTTGGAAGCATCCAAAGAACGTCTTTGAGGTACGGAGTTTCCTAGGGCTGGATAGGTACTATAGACAATTCATATAGGACTTTTCATGCTTAACAACACTACTGATAGGTCTGACTAAGAAGGGTGTGAAGTTCTTGTGGTCAGATTCTTGTGAGTCAGCCTTTCAAGAGCTGAAAGGGAGGTTGACTTCAACACCGATAATAGTCTTGTCAGAGCCGGGCAAGAGCTATACTGTTTACTGTGATGCTTCAGGTATCGGGTTGGGAGATGTGCTTATGCAGAGAGATGGAGTCGTCGCGTACGAGTTTTAGCAATTAAGGCCACATGAGAAAAATTACCCGACACACGATCTGGAGCTGGCGGCTGTTGTTCATGCCTTACGCTGTTGGAGACATTATCTTCTGGGAGAGCACTTTGTGGTTTTCACCGACCAAAAGAGTCTCAAGTACATCTTCACCCAGGATGATCTTAATCTGAGACAGCGCAGGTGGGTCAGGTATCTACAGTCCTTTGACTTTGAGCTTGCCTATACGCCGGGAAAGGGCAACCCAGTGGCTGATGTGTTGAGTAGGAGGACTCAAATACAGGCAGTTCAAGAGGCCAGCAGTGAGTGGCGGCTTATGGCTCTGTTCTCTGAGATTCATTTGGAGGTGTATGATAGACAGGGACATACTTTTCTATCTTCTATATTTGTTACCTCTGCACTTCTTGATTGGGTGCGAATGAGGAAGCTATCAGATTCTGAAGGCCTAGTCCTACGGGAAAGCGTGTCAGGAGAGGACCCTATTCCTGGATGGATAGTAGGAGAGGATGAGATCTTGCGTTTCTAGGGACGCGTATGGGTGACAACAGACATACACGAGGAGATGATGTAGGAATTTCATTCCTCGGTTTGGGCAGTTCATCTTGGCGTCACCAAGATGTATCGTGATCTACACCATCAGTATTGGTGACCAGGTATGAAGAGGGATGTTGCTGGTTTTGTCATGAGGTGTTCCACGAGTCAGCAGGTGAAAGCGGAACATCAGTGACCAGCATGTCTTTTACAGTAGTTACCCATTTCTGAGTGTAAGTGGAATGACGTCACGATGGATTTCGTGACCGGTTTTCCGAGATCGCCTTGAGGAAATAATGCAGTATGGGTTGTCATTGACAGACTCACAAAGGTTGCTCACTTCTTACCGATCAAGGAGACCTTCAGTGTTGATGAGCTGGGACGGTTTTACATCCAAGAGATTGTACGTCTGCATGGAGTTCCACACTCCATTATTTCAGATAGAGATGCACGTTTTACTTCTCGGGTCTGACAGGGGATTCAGAATGCTTTGGGTACACAGGTGCTTTTGAGTACAACTTACCATCCCCAAACAGATGGCCAGTCCGAGTGTATGATTTAGGTTCTTGAGGACATGCTTCGAGCATGCATTCTGGACTTTGTTGGTTCTTGGGAGAATCATATACCTCTTGTGGAGTTTTCCTACAATAATAGTTTTCAAGCAACTATTCATATGGAACCCTATGAGGCTTTGTACAGTAGGCCATGCCGACCACCCTTATGTTGGCTAGAGGCAGGAGAGGCAGCTATGTTGGGACCTCGTCTTGTCCAGGAGACCATAGAGCAGATTGAGTTGATTCAGAAGAGGATGGCTGCTACGCAGTCTCGTCAGAAGTCTTATGCTGATTAGCGGAGATGACCTCTGGAGTTCGAGGTCAGGGATCATGTTTTCCTGCGTGTCACACCGAGGTTGGGGCACAGAAGGATTAGGAGATAGGGTAAGCTTTCACCGAGGTACGTCGGGCCATTTGAGGTGTTGGAGAGAGTCAGGACGATTGCCTATTGGTTGCAGTTACCTCAGAAGTACCGAGCTATGCATGACGTCTTCCACGTTTCACAGCTTCGACATTACTTTTTAGACCCGTCTCATGTCTTTCAACCTGAGGAGGTTGAGCTCGAAGGGGATGCATCATTCGAGGAGTATCCTATCCAGATTGTGGATCGCAGTACAAAGGTTATCTGTGGCTAGTCTGTTTCTCTGGTACGAGTGCTATGGCAGCACGAACGAGTACAAGATGAGACTTGGGAGAGGGAGGCCGATGTATGAGCACAATGGCCGGAGCTGTTCGGGGTTGCTTCTTCTATGCTACACTAGGGAAATTTGGGGAAAAATTTCTTTAAGGGGGAAGTTTTTAAGAACCCAGACCTTCTTTTCAGGTACATTTTCCTTTTCTGATCATTTTTGAGAAAATGAGGAAATTTCCGAAGGTTGTGCAGGGGCGCACGGTTGGCGCACAGTTTAAAAAAACCGTGTGGCCAGCCCAGGAAACCGTGCACCCTCGACAGTGGGCTCTGCACGGGATACGCATGGGTTGTCAAACCGTGCAGGCACGCCGTGTGAAGCCCCTGGTTGAGATAGTGGGCTCCGCACAGGCTACACACGGTTTGTCAAACCGTGCGGGCAAGCTGTGCAAAGTCCCTAGGTGAGACAGTGGAAACCACACGGTTGGCACACAATTTTCTAAACTGTATGGGGAAACCGTGAGGCCACTTAAAGTTGGGTTTTTAAGTCCCGGGCCACTTGGGATTTTCCATTCCTCCACCATTCCTCCTCCCACTCGTGGCTCACGTGGGAGTTGTGATTTTCAGAGGTTGGGGAAGCTCCTTGGCTCGATTTGGAGGCAAATCGAAGGGGTTTCTTGGTGGATCGAAGGCGGTTCTTCTCAGGTAAGTCCCTCCTCTTGTTTTCTCCTTGGTTTTTCCTAGATCTTCTCTTCCCTCTCTCTAGGGTTTCTAGATCTACATCCGTTGCATGTAGATCTAGTGTTGGGTTTTCCTTGAGTATTGATTCTAAGGCTTGTGGATGATAGGGAAGGATCTTTAGAGTGGTCTTCTGTGAAGCGGTTACCGGTTTTGTGGGTGCGGTTGATTGTGGATCGTTTTCACCGGAACCCTAAAGGTAGGTGGTTTGTGCCTTTCCGTAGAAAGTCTTTGAATATTTTGTGAAAATTCCACCAATACCCTTGAACGGGGTATTGCGTGTTTCCTTTTTTTCCCTTGTTGTTTGCCTGCTTTGCTTATATGCCTAATTAGAGGATATTGTTTGCGAATAGGGTAATTTACTGTGCTTTGGATGTTTTTCCTGTAAGGGTTGGTGTCCTCAGAACCAACTGTTTTGTACTTTTATTACATAAATGTTCACTTATTATATATTGTTCATTTTTCTATATGACTATAATATAATAATGACCTGGAATATTTGTTGCATTAATAAGGTCATAGCAGATCCCCGCTATGATGAGAACCTTGAAATGCTATAACAATATTCTTGAATAAAGTTCTGTGGTTGGATTACATACTATGATAGGACACATAATATACAGACCGTCATGTGCGAGTACTCGTAAGAAGACGAGACTCTCTCTCATGGAGTTTGCACTTGGTAATCTCCAAGATGGGAGATTATGAGAACAGACCCGCCAGTAGTAATTCCGCATGTCTTGGTGTCATCGGATATTGCTATCTGCGAGCGTGTGTAATGGTCCTTAGACTGGAATAATATCATTAACTCATGTCATGACTCGCACACTTAGATTTACTGACGAAAACCGTTACGCAGACAGTTGGCAGGAAGTAGGGTACGTTGGGTGCGTCATGAGTGACATGTTGTTAATGGATAAGTCGAGGAAGGATTTGTCCCTTCCATTTATGGAAGTTTATATCTCGTCCCTTTGATTGAAATAGAACTGTCACATTAAATTCCATGGCCATGGTGTAAATGACGAGTTTATTTTAGGTAGTCAAAGAACGACAGATCAAGCATATAGGTTTATGATACTTCCATGAAACCTGCTTGATGAGATATCAATACAAAGGGATTAAATTACATAGTAAGCATTCGTATGAGGTGATACGTCAATACAACGTCAACTTCTTTCTCTTGGGTGCCTTGACCCGTTGCTAGACAGTAATCTTGGACTTTAGGCAAGCCCGCCTAATGCCAACGAGAAAGAGGCCTAGAGGGTCACACACTAAGTGTATCGAAGTATCTCAAGTTGAATAAAGATTATTCCCGTATGTGGTTAAATAATTATTCAAGGAAGCCTAAGTTGTTTTAAATGATGGAGGAAAAATAAAATAAAACAAGTATACGCCGTGTATTATTAAATGTACACGCCGTGTAGTTTTATTTTGGAAAGGAAATGAATAAATGAAAACAATATATACACGTCATATACATTTAATGTACACGCCGTGTAGTTTTCAATGAAAAAAAAGTACACACCATGTATTTATTAATACACGCCATGTATTTATTAATACACGCTGTGTAGTTTTTTCAGTCAGGATTTTGAGGATATAATATTGTTTTAAATGATATTTATTATAATCAGCGTGGGTGCATGTCAAGGAATTATTTATTAGACATGGGGGTTTTAAATAAAGAGTCAATGAAATAAATAAAACGCGTAACGCATTTATTTATTGTCATAACTCTATAACCCCACACACCTGATTATAAATATCCTCACAACCCCAACTCTTTTCCTACACACAAGAGAATCGTTGTGCACAACATCTCTGGAGAATTCTTTCAAGGCTGAAAGATCCTTTTCCTCCAAGAACGCTCTCAAGACCGAGAGAGATCCTCTTCCATCAGATCAAGACAATCTAAGGCAGACAACGCAAGCAAAGGCTTCTCTACGCTAGCACCCAGATAATCCTTTGGCGACGTCCAGAGATACGAGGTACACGTGTGGATAACCACTAGAGGGAGTCTACAATTGGCTTCTGCGACATAACGAAGGATCACATCGACAACGTGATCGAGAAAATCAATGAAGAAAGAACACCCAAAAGGTATTTCTTTATAATTAATTAAATTAATTATAATCAACCTGTAACGATCCTTGTTTGTGGTTCCGGGACAAACCATCTTCTTTGTCTTTTTCTGTGATTTGATCCGTGGAGACTGGCATTTATCGTCGTATTGATCCCGGATTGATCATTGCTAATGAAAAAAAGCCAAGTGGGCACATCCACCCACACGCTTTCTCTGCGCCCGGAACCTTCAAATGGTATTAGAGGGAGGTTACAACGTTGATTATAGTTATTTAATTTTCGTTGATAATTTACGCATTCATATTTGATTCAATTCGAAATAAATCATTCTATAAATCTGAATTAATGAGATCTATTCTTCCTCATTCTTTTCTCGATTCATATCATAGAAACGACCTTTTAATTTTAATTTTGATTAAAATAAAAACGAGGAACTCATCCGGAGGAGCTGCTCTTTCTGTCTGTACAACATGGGATTACATGGCATGTAATTAAAACTACACACCGTGTAATTAGGTTCAACGAACCGGCATTGGTCCGCCAAACCACGCCGTGTGAATTGATTATGCCTAAGTTTTAATCACACTGTGTTGACCAGAATTGAATAGCATGTGGAAACCAGAATACATGGCGTGTATGTTGGAACAACACGCCGTTTAGTCCGTTCCGACCTAGGTGAAACTGTGTACAAAGATAAGCCGCGTACCGCGTACACGGGATCGCCAGGCCAGTTACCACGTAACAAGGAAGTACACGCCGTGTATGATTCATCTACACGCCGTGTACTCTAAAATTTCCAAAGTATAGAAAACATGCCAAAGCCCCGGCATGTACTTTGGATAAAGGGTGAAAAGAAAAATACACGCCGTGTAATTATAAACTACACGCTGTGTACTTTCCAGAAATGGAATTTCACTAGGTTTCCTCCAATGTACAAAGACCTGTACAAGGAATATGGATGAGAAGAATCTCAAGGAAATTCAGAAAGGAATTTAAGATAAAGAATTGATTAATTATAAGATCATAATTAATTGAATTCAAGCGCGTCTTATCTTAAATAAAAGAACGATTAAAAGAATTTGAATTCTAAATATGCGTAAATGTCGTTGCATACTATGGATGATCATGAGCTAGACCAAAGACCCTTTGTATGTGTATGGTTTCATTTAAATTTGTTTAATTTAAATTTGTTGTCCTGCGAGCCTTCTTCCAATAAAATGTAGGGCCTGCGTGCCCATGGTTTCTTTAATGTAAACCCATGTAATGGAGGATCTCCCAAGCCAGAGGATACGGTTCAAATCCCGAAGCCAAGGTGAAACTGACACAAGAAGATACAAAGGTGGATAGGTGGGAGCTGCAAAACACGAACCATCAGGTTCAAGGTGTTTTCCCTAGGTCAGGGTTAGCTTATCAAAACCGCTAGATAAGCTAACCAAATAGAAGCTCATGATCATGCCATCTTATTTTATTTCTGTATGATTGCATGGTTTATTTATTATGTATGTGTTGTCGCGATCACATAATTAATAAAATGAACAAGCATGCAAAGATGGAATAAAATAAAAACCGGACTATGCGTAAACATTATCGGAACATGGTTAATCACTTAAGCAAGCATCACTTAATATTAACAAGCATGTGATAATGAAAAAGATACGAATAAAGAATAAAATCCCTCAAATACCATATTAAGTCAGACCAAGCCTTTTGTTACTTGATTAAGGGCAAGAATCAATAAAACTATGTGTTTGACCAACCCTTATTGGGATACTTACTTTTATAAAGGAAGCCCTTATAAAAGGTTTTGGGTTGACTTAACCATATTAAATCAAGAGAAGTATCCCTTGCTAGACTTGGTGTAATATTGGAGGCAAGAGTTGAGGAAATCCAAGTCAGGATTTCAGGATTGGGGAGTCCACTCAACAGATCAAGGAACTGTAAGATCACAGTTGGCAAAGACCTGCCTACCTAAATACCTTCAAATAGCTTGACCAACCCTTGTTGGGGTTATGTGAAGGGAAATATGGATCCTTGACACTAGAATGTCAAAGTAACTGGACATTCCGAGTTCAATGGTGAGGGCCATTGGGACTTCATAAAATAGTGTGAGAATTAATAAAATTTATTATTTCTCATAAAAATGTAATCAAGAAAGTACTAATAAATCTTCTCTTTTAAAATTGTAGAATCAATATGAAAAACTCGTCAACCACTTTTTCTCTACGATCAATTCTAGATAAGGACAACATCCTCACCGGCAGTAACTTTCAGGAATGGTTTAGGCGCCTTTGGGTTATCCTACGCCATGAACGAAAGTTTTACGTGCTGGAGTCCTCACTTCCTGATTCCCCTTCCCCAGGGGCGATTGATGGAGATTTCCTGGTCTATGATCAACATTTGAACGACGCTCTCGACGCTCAATGTTTGATGCTGTCATCTATGTCTAGTGAGCTCATGAAGTCTCATGAAGACATGGATGCCTACAACATGCTCGAGCACCTCCGTGGTCTATACCAGGAGAGAGCAAGACAGGAAAGGTTTGATATCTCCAAGGCTCTATTTCAGAGCAAGCTTGGAGAGGGTTCCCCAGCCGGGCCTCATGTAGTCAAGCTCATTGGCTACATTGAGCGCTTGGAGGTTCTAGGGTTTAAAATCCCCGAAGAACTGGGTACCAATCTCATTCTTACATCACTCCCCCAGAGCTTCTCAAACTTTGTTGTGAACTTCAATATGAACAACATTGAGAATTCTTTGTCTGATCTTCTCATCCTCATTCACCAAGTGGACACTGACATGAAGCGTGAAAAACCTTCTGTCCTCATGGTGAATAAAAGGAAAGGGAAGGCGAATAGCTTTAAACCCAAAGCTTCTTCAAGGCCTTCCAAGAAAAGGAAGATCAAAGGGGAGGCAAAGGAACATGATGCTGTTTGTTTTGCATGTGGCAAGAAGGGTCACTGGAATAAAAACTGCACCTAGCCAAGGAAGCAAGGGGAAGCTTCAGGTGCGTTTTTTATCAAATGCAATCTATCTGTTTCAACTAACTGGGTATTAGATACTGCTTGTGGTGCTCACATCTGTATCCAAATATAGGAACCGAGTAGATTCAGGAAGATTGATCGAGGGGAGGTAGATCTATGAGCAGCCAACGAAGCTAGACTTGCTGCTGTAACTGTCGGGGACTACCACCTCACATTGCCTACCGGGATGGTCTTGGTTTTGAAAGGATGTTATTATGTACCCTCTGTAACCAAAAACATTATTTCAGTATCCAGATTAGTTACTGATGGATTCATATTCAAGTTTGGAAATGAATGTTGCTACTTTTATAAAGATAGCATTTTTTTTGGTAGGGCACATTTATATAAAGACCTTTATGTGTTAGACTACACAAACCAAGTAATGGAAATCGATAACAAAGTTAATTCACATGAATCATACCACACCCAACTTTGGCATCACCGGCTAGGTCATGTTAATGAGAAACGTTTGACAAAATTACATCAAGATGGGTATTTAGATTCTTTCGAACTAAAACCACTTTTTGTATGTCATGCGTGTCTACAAGGAAAAATGACCAAAGCCCCATTTAGTGGGAAAGGTTAAAGCGCTAAAGAACTTCTAGAATTAGTTCACACAGATGTGTGTGGACCATTTCCAGTTGAAGCAAGGGGTAGGTTCTCGTACTTCATAACTTTTACTGATGATTCTAGTAGATATGGATATATCTACTTAATGAGGTATAAGTCATATTCTTTTGATCGGTTCAAAGAATACAAGAATGAAGTTGAGAACCAGCTTGGTAAGAAGATTAAGAAACTCTGCTCAGACAGAGGAGGAGAATATCTTAATCAGGACTTCATTGATTTCTTACAGGATTTTGGGATTCTATCTCAACTCACTCCTCCTTACACACCGCAGTGGAATGGTGTAAGTGAAAGGAGGAACCACACCCTGTTGGATATGGTGAGATCAATGATGAGTCATGCGAGTCTTCCATTATCCTTTTGGGGATATGCATTACAAATAGAAGCACACATACTAAACCAAGTACCAACTAAATCGATAAATGGTATTCCATACGAGTTATGGAGTGGACGCAAAGCCATGTTATCAAATTTACATGTGTGGGGTAGCGAAGCATTTGTTAAGGCCTCTTTAGGTAACAAACTTGCACCCCGAGGCATAAAGTGTATCTTTATAGGATATCCCAAGGAAACAAGGGGATATTACCTATATAACCCCTCAGACAAAAAGGTTACAGTGGCAAGACACACCATATTCCTTGAGAGGGAGCACATCTCCAAAAGAGATAGTGGGAGCGAGATAGACTTTGATGAAGTCGAGGCTCAAGATACACATGAGTTGGTACAAGAACAGATTCCACAGAGCCTTGTGGAAGAACAATCTATTCCAGAGACACAAGAACTGCGTAGGAGCACAAGAGAGGTGAGAGAACCAGAGCGATATGGTTTTCTTGTCACTGAGGATGGTGACTCATTATTGGTTAACAATGATGATCCTCTCACCTACAAGGAAGCAGTTGAAGGCACAGACATTGCCAAGTGGCAAAAAGCCATGAATTCTAAAATGGATTCCATGTACCAAAACCAAGTCTGGATTTTGGTAGATCCTCCAATTGATGTAAAGCCTATTGGTAATAAATGGGTATTCAAGAAGAAACTGGACATGGAGGGGAAAGTCAGCACCTACAAGGCACAACTAGTTGCAAAAGGTTTTAAACAGCGTCAAGGAATTGACTATGATGAAACCTTTTCACCGGTTGCAATGCTGAAGTCCATTAGAATCCTATTGGCCATTGCTGCTTACCATGACTATGAAATTTGGAAAATGGATGTCAAAACAGCTTTCCTTAACAGGAACCTCCAGGAAGATGTCTACATGACACAACATGAAGGGTTTGTGACTCCAAAGGATGCCAACAAGGTATGCAAGTTGCATAAATCCATTTATGGATTAAAGCAAGCATCAAGGTCATGGAACATTCATTTTGATGAAGCTGTTACAGAATTTGGCTTTGTTAAGAACGAATGTGAGCCTTGTGTCTACAAAAGGTTTAGTGGAAGTGCAGTCGTTTTCCTAATAGTATATGTTGATGACATATTGCTAATTGGAAACTAAGTACCTGTCTTACAGTCAGTTAAGGCATGGTTGCATAAATGCTTCTCCATGAAAGACTTGGGTGAGGCGACATATATTCTTGGGATCAAGATCCATCGTGATAGATCCAAGAGAATGCTGGGCCTGAGTCAAAGTACATACATTGACAAGATACTGAAGAGATTCAGTATGGAACATTCCAAGAGGGGATTGTTGCCAGTGTCACATGGCATTCATCTTTCCAAGAAAATGTGTCCTCAAACACATGAGGAAAGAAAGAGAATGGCAAGGATCCCTTACGCATCCGCGATTGGGTCAGTCATGTATGCTATGCTATGTACGAGGCTAGATGTTGTTTACGCATTAAATGTGGTAGGCAGATATCAATCTGATCCAGGAGACCGCCATTGGATGGCAGTCAAGACTATCCTTAAGTATCTGAGGCATACTAAGGATATATTCCTGGTTTATGGAGGAGATGAGGAACTAGTCATCAGAGGACATGTAGATGCTAGTTTCCAGACTGATCAAGATGACATGAATTCGCAGACTAGATACATCTTCAGTTTGAATGGAGGTGCAGTGAGCTGGAAGAGCTCAAAACAAAGTGTGGTGGAAGATTCTACAGTGGAGTCCAAGTATATCACAGCTTCTAAGGCAGCTAAAGAAGCAGTATGGATGTGAAGCTTCGTCCAAGAGCTGGATGTTGTACCGAGCAGTAAAGATCCTATCACACTCTATTGTGATAATACTACAGCGGTGGCACTTGCAAAAGAGCCAAGGTCACATCAGTGGACAAAGAACATACTTCAGAAGTATAATCTCTTGAGGGATTTTTCTCAGAGAGGTGAAGTTGCAGTGAGCAGTATTTCCACGGAAGACAACATGGAAGACCCATTGACTAAAGCCTTGACTCAGCAGAAACATGATCATCATGTGAGGTCTAGCAGACTAAAAGTCGTAGGCAGTTGGCTCTAGTCCAAGTGGGAGTTTTTAAGGGTTGGTGTCCTCATAACCAACTTTTTTGTACTTTTATTACATGAATGTTCACTTATTATATATTGTTCATTGTTCTGAATGACTATAATATAATAATGTCATGGAATATTTGTTGCATTAATAAGGTCATAGCAGATCCCCGCTATGATGAGAACCTTCAAATGATATAACAATATTCTTGAATAAAGTTCTGTGGTTGGATGACATACTATGATAGGACACATAGTATACAGACCGTCATGTGCGAGTACTTGTAAGAAGACGAGACTCTCTCTCATGGAGTTCGCACTTGGTAATCTTCAAGATGGGAGATTATGAGAACAGACCCTCCAGTAGTAATTCCACATGTCTTGGTGTCATCAGATATTGCTATCTGCGAGTGTGTGTAATGGTCCTTAGACTGGAAGATTATCATTAACTCATGTCATGACTCGCGCACTTAGATTTACTGACGAAAACCATCACGCAGACAGTTGGCAGGAAGTAGGGTACGTTGGGTGCGTCACGAGTGACATGTTGTTAATGGATAAGTTGAGGAAGTATTTTTCCCTTCCATTTATGGAAGTTGATATCTCGGCCCTTTGATTGAAATAAAAATGACACATTAAATTCCATGGCCATGGTGTAAACGACGAGTTTATTTTAGGTAGTCAAAGAACGATGGATCAAGCATATAGGTTTATGACACTACCATGAAACCTGCTTGATGAGATATCGAGACAAAGGGATTAAATTACACAGTAAGCATTCGTATGAGGTGATACGTCAATACAGTGTAAACTTCTTTCTCTTGGGTGCCTTGACCCATTGCTAGACAGTAATCTTGGACTTTAGGCAAGCCCGCCTAATGCCAACAAGAAAGAGGCCTAGAGGGTCACACACTAAGTGTATCCAAGTATCTAAAGTTGAATAAAGATTATTCCCGTACGTGGTTTAATAATTATTCAAGGAAGCCTAAGTTATTTTAAATGATGGAGGAAAAATAAAATAAAACAAGTACACGCCGTGTATTATTAAATGTACATGCCATGTAGTTTTATTTTGTAAAGGAAATGAATAAATGAAAACAAGATATACACGTCGTATACATTTAATGTACACGCCGTGTAGTTTTCAATGAAAAACAAGTACACGCCGTGTATTTATTAATACACGCCGTGTAGTTTTTTCATTCAGGATTTTGAGGATATAATATTGTTTTAAATGATATTTATTATAATCAGCATGGGTTCATGTCAAGGAATTATTTATTCAACATGGGGGTTTTAAATAAAGAGTAAATGAAATAAATAAAACGCATAACGCGTTTATTTATTGTCATAACTCTATAACCCCACACACCTGATTATAAATATCCTCACAACCCCAACTATTTTCCTACACACAAGAGAATTGCTGTGCACAACATCTCTGGAGAATTCTTTCAAGGACGAAAGATCCTTTTCCTCCAAGAACGCTCTCAAGACTGAGAGAGATCCTCATCCATCAGATCAAGACGATCTAAGGTGGACAACGCAAGAAAAGGCTTCTCCACGCTAGCACCCAGAGAATCCTTTGGCGACGTCCAGAGATACAAGGTACACGTGTGGATCAGCACTAAAGGGAGTCTACACTTGGCTTCTGCGACGTAACGACGGATCACATCGACAAAGTGATCGAGAACATCAATGAAGAAAGAACACCCAAAAGGCATTTCTTTATAATTAATTAAATTAATTATAATCAACCTGTAATGATCCTTGTTTGTGGTTCCGGGACAAACCATCTTCTTTGTCTTCTTCTGTGATTTGATCCGTGGAGACTGGCGTTTATCGTCGTATTGATCCCAGATTGATCATTGCTAATGACAAAAATCCAAGTGGGCACATCCACCCACACGCTTCCGCTGTGCCCAGAACCTTCATTTCCCATGCTTGTTTGCTTGTTTATGACTGTTTAGTCTAGTTTAAACTGTTAGGATTTTTCCAGTTCCATGCCTAGTTTGTAGGATGGTGTGACTGTTCTTCCATACTGCGATACTATAGAATGCTAGCCAAGTAGATCTTGAGGATACTTTGGCCGTTACGCGATGCTATACTTGCTGACTTACACAGGGCCGTGAGAACTTGGTGTATAGACCATAGGGAGAATTGACGTTGAGGGATTCTCTAGAGTGTCTTTTTAATTATACGATGTGAGACCACAGGGGGAATTGACGTTGAGTGCTTCACCAGATTATCTGTATTTCCTCGATGCGGGCCATAGGGGGAATTGATGTTGAGTGCTTCCCCAGAGCGCCTTTAGTACGATACGAGACTATAGGGGGAATTGATGGTGAGTGATTTTCCAAAGAGTCTATCTTTAGCTAAACCAGAGGGGTGAGACTGTGTGTGCCTCCCATAGGGTTGCTAATACTTGTAGGTTAAACTACACGGTTTAGACTGTGAGAACTACCCAAAGGGTTACCAGTTTGTTCTACTTGCTTGAGTGGTTGTTTTCTTATTTGCACATTATATGCTAGAGATTGTGGATTGTTTTCTGCTGTGTATTATCCTGTTTACTGCTTACTGCTTACTGTACTTTACCTGCCATATACTCACTGATTGTTAGGCACAGATCTTCAGGTGGTTGACTACTGATATTTAGTCTCACACCCTATTTGGGTCATACTTTTGGGCCCAAACAGATTATGTTGTTGTAGGTATAGATAAGGGAAAATGTCCTTCTACTTCAGGTACTTGACTTGCGGTGGAGCTGGAGAGCATGGGACCAAGCTATGGCTTGCGATGCTGAGGAGTTATCTGTTTACTTTTCTTTTGTACTTTGGTTTAGTACTGTATTCAGCATTGTGACTTATTTGGATGCTTTCTTAGACATATATGTATCATTCATCATTTCATATATATATATATGTGTGTGTGTGTGTGTGTGTGCTCTAGCTATTTACTGTTTAGTCTTCCACTGCTTACTGTTGTTGGATATTTACTACTTCTACTATTGCATGCGTTATTTACTTCCGCTGCGTACTATGCCAATGAGGGCATAGTTTCCCCACCATCACACCTAAGACCCTCACTGCTAGTCAGTAGCCTCTGGCATTCGGGGAAATGCGCTTGAGGCCATGTGACCAACCGGGTACGGGGCGCCTCTGGGTGGCTTCCAGAACCGGGATGTTACACCACACGTGCTCCGCGTATCTCTGGATGTTACCGAAGGGATCTTCGGGTTCTAGTGCAGAAGATCCTTCACTTGCAGTGTCCGCCTTCGATCGCCTTGAGAGCCGCTTCCAAAGCACTCTCCTTGACTCGATAGAGGAGGAACTCTCTCATAACTTGAGAGCATTCTTGGAGGAAAATAATTATCTCTTAGCTTGAGAGCCTTTTCCAAATCTATTTTGCACAACCACAAAGCATGGATAAACTAATGAGAATAATATAATTGGGGTTTTAATTACTTAGAATAATAAAACAAATTAATTACCCGAAAGTATTTATTCATTTCATTTAATTCTTAGTAAAACCCCATGTCTAATAATAACAATTGACTATTATTACTTGACATGGGCCCAACGAATTACACCTAATATTATTTAATTAAATAAATAATATTATTTCTCACAAATACCCAAAAAAACTACATGGCGTGTATATTGATATACATGACATGTATTTTTGTTTTTTCATTTTCTTTATTTCCTCCACCATATTTATTAGACCTTGAATAATGACTATTTATTTCTTAAATAAATATCACTGCATTACTCACTAATAAATATATATTATTTCGCCCACAATATATTCTCTCAAATAACTAGTGTTGAAATAAATGCAATCATGCATCCTTAAATAATTATTAAACCACAGCTGGTAATAATATTTATTCAACTTGTTAAATAAATATTTAACTGAGATACTTGGATACATTAATGTGTGACCTTCTATGCCTCTTTCTCAGTGGCATTAGGTGGAGCCTGCCTAAAGTCCAAGGTTAGAATCTAGCAACACACCAAGTCACCCATAAATAAAGAAGTTAACGTCACAATGACGTGTCACCTCCTATGAACACTTACTGTGTAATGTAATCCCTTTGTCTCGATATCTCAAATCAAGCAGGTTACATAATAGTGCCATCAACCCATGTGCTCGATTATTCTTTTTTTTGACTTCCCAGAATTGAACTTGCCCATTCCTTACCATGACCATGAATTTATTTAGGCTATATCAATTCCATCAAAGGGCTTAATATATCAACTTCTGTTATGGAACAGAAGGGACAAATTCTTTCTTGCATTATCTATTAATTCAGTATCACTCGTGACACACCCAACATACCCTACCTTGCTGTGAACAATGTGTCGTCATAGTTTTCATCAATACATCTAAGTGCATGAGTTATAATACTCATTAATAATAATCTTAAAGTATAAGGACCAATACACACGTCCATAGATTGGAACATCCAATGATGCTATGAAATGTGTATTTCCTACAGGCGGGTTGTTCTCATAATATCGTCCTGGATATTACTAAGGGCGCACACCATGAGAAGATGCCTCAAAGTTTTATGATTCCTCACCAATAATGGTCTGTATTATTTGTGTCCCTCAAATAACATCATACGGCCATAGAACGTATATTCAAGAATAGTGTTATGACACTTTCAGATTCTTATCACAGCAGGGATCCACTATGACCCTTTAGTGGAACAACTATACTTAGAACATTATCACATGCATTGTCACGCAGAAGAACAATCAAGATGTGATAAATTATTTATTAATGAATAAAGTATAAAGTAGTTGGTTCTAGGCCACCAACTCCAACAGTAATATGTCTCTATCTGCTGATATGTCTCCATCCACTACAAAAAATGGCTTATACCAACAGAAATTTACTGACAGATAATATATCTGTTGGTAAAAATGAGCAATTCCAACAGATATTAAATTTTATTGGTAAAGATTTTAAGTACCAACACTTGTTTTTACCAACATTTATATCTATTGATATTGATCTTGTAACACTAACACCAACAAATATTTTACCAATAATTAAATTTGTTACTTTATCATACCAATACCAACATTTTTTTTACCAAAAAATGATTCTATTACTATTAATTGTTACTACCAACAAATTTTTTACCATTATAAAAATATATTTCGATAAATTACCCTATAACATAAAATATTTCACCAAAAAAAGAATATATATATATATATATATTATTTTCAATAAATGTTATAAATTATAAATATTTTAATAAAATCATAAAATCATATGTTTTCATTGATATATTATAAATTATAAATGTTTTAATAAAATAATATAATCATATGATTTCATTTATACATTATATGTTTGTGATAATATATATATATATATATTATATGTTTTTTATCATACGCATTATATGTTTGTGATGATAAATGATTATAATTTTTAAAAGATTGAATGTAGTAAAAACAAAAAAAAATCCACTTATATATAATTTCATTATATGAATATAATATAATTTTTCATTGAGAATATATATAAATTTTAAACCTTTTTCATTATATATAAATGATATATAAATTTATTATACATCAAGATGATAAATAATATTTTCCCCTTTATTTTGTTGAGGAGAAGTCTTCACCACGTGCAGTGTAGATTTACCATCGTCTGTCAATTGTCACTGTGTACCTCCACTGATAACCCATCCACTGTGTGCCGCTATCCATCGTCGTCCACCGCAACCTCTGTAGACAGTACAACCTCCATCACCGTATCTAGGACCACCGTGCACCGTAGCCTTCGCTGAACCCAACCAATACCTCTCCCCTTACTGTCTATGTCACACGCCCCATCCAGGAGGAACCTCAACCATGAACCTCCCTCCTCCTCCAGCCATGGGATCTGGCCGTCTCTCCTTCCAATTTCTCGTGTGGTATCCTTTGGTTAGCATTCCCTCTCCTCTGATATATTATTCTTCTCTTCTCATTTTGATTTTATCTCTCTTCCTTGCAGTGCACGCGACTCGTCTGAACCCTAACCAATTTTTGGTTGTTTTATTTGTTGATTTTTGATGGTTAAGGTTCGTGAACCCAGATTGTGGTCTATTTTAGCAGCGTTTGTATAAGGAGTTTTAGGGTAGTGTATAATGCTTGTCCATTTTTGCATTTGGTTAAATTTTATTTGTTGATTTGGTGCGTTGAATGCCTCAATGTTGTCTTTTTTCTTGCTTAATGAATGATTCTCATTCCACTATTTCATCACAATGTTAATAGTTTCTCCCTTGTATATGCCATCGGGAGTGGCAAGGCTTTTTATCCTATAAGATGTTCTCCCCATTTTTCCTAATCTTGTATTGTGGACACTTCTCAATTCCCTCAGTAGCCCAATGGATCTTTTTCCTACCTTCATGGGTACTGCTTCATACCACAACACCATCATCTGGAAAGGAACTTGCTTTTATAATAACAAAACTTGGGTGAAATTCCATAACAAAAGTGGGAGTCAATTTGGCAGAGGGACTCTTCATCTCAAGGTTACGAATATGATTTTATTTGATTGCTTCTCTTGTAACTAGCTGCTCTGGGTGTGTTTCTCTAATATTTATCATTGTTTTCCACTAAACGATAACATTGGGTGTTTTGGAATTGATTGTGTGTATTTTATATAACTCATAACTATGAAGCACTGAGTTTATGTAGATTTTAATGCCCTACACCTTGAATTCTAATAATGAGACTTGAACCAAGCGTGGAAATCATCCGCGTTTATTTGTTCATGGAGTCTTAGTTTACTTTTTAGAAACTGGGACATTGCTATTCACATTTCAAGTCAAGTAAAAATGATGATTAAGAGGGTAATGATATTCCTTTTTTATTATCAGAGTGTAAAAATGTCTCCTTTTTTATTTTTTCATATCAATGATCAACACAATATCCTAGACCTATCCCATTTCACCTTGGACCTTTATTTGGGTTTGGGATAATTCAGATCAATCCAAACAAGATCTTATAGAAAAGATCTTCTACTGACCATTTAATACAATTTAATCCCCAAAAAATTGAGCATGGAACCTCTAGTTAGGTGGGGATTGTTCCTTACCAAAGGACCCGATTCTCGGTGGTAAATTGTTAAATTTGAGAGGTTTTATGTCATTGATGAATAAAAATATTTTTTGATTATAATATCTATATGTTATTCTATTAACTTTTCAATCCTTCATAGGATCAAATATTTAATGATACATGAACATGCTACTTGGAACTCAAGATGCAATGTTGTGTAAGGACATTGATTTTTCTCTTGATGGGAAGCAGGTTTGTGTAAAACCTATTTATGTAAAATCTGTCTTGTATGTTGTTTACTCGAACTCAGTCCCTTGCACCCAGGCCTAGTTGCATGTATCTAATTTTTATTCCATTGATCATATTTCCCTCAACTTATAACATTCTTCATGACTTGGGATGCTTATATAAGTTATCACTTGTAATGATCATGATAAAAAATTAGTGGCGATGGTTATATTTTTGAAAAAACAACTTAAATTCCAGGAGAAATCCACTTAATTACGTTGAAAAAAACTAGGCGTAGTGTGTTTAGTAAGTGAGTCTATGTTCAATAAGGTTGAGTGTGTGCACTAGAAAACTCTTGCTGTGTTTCAATAAAGTAAATCAGTTTCATCCATGGATAGCGAAGAAGAACAATGTCAATATTCATGTATGTTCTTCATGAAACATTATGTTCACTAGAATGCTTATGTTGTAACAAGAAAGGGAACTCTAGTGAGAGTGTGCACTAGAACACTCATGTTGTGTTTCAGTGAGGGAAATTAGTTTCATACATGGAGAGTTTATACAATAATGGAGAGTGTGTGCACTAGAACACTCATGTTGTGTTTCATTAAGATAAATCAGTTTCATCCTTGAAGAGTTTTCTAGCTCCATTACACCTTAATGTGTTTTGAATGTTTCATCTATGACACTGTTATGTTTTATCCATTACATTTATGTGTTTTAATGAGTGCGTTCACTAGTACACACATGGAGTGTGTGTGCAGAAAGGGAGTGTGTGTTCTTCATGATCAACACTCATAGAATGTTCTTGTTCACACACTCTTCCTTTCTGCACACACTCCATGTTCACTAGAACTCTCATGCTCGTTAAAACATTGCACACACTCTCCCTTAATTGAGTGTCATTTCCCTTACTGCACACACTCTCAGTGAGTGTTCTAGTTCCATTGTTTCTTTAAAGTTAACCCATAATGTTTGTTCTCTCTTCCATTGTTTATTTTTGAATTTTAAACTGTTTTCTGTTAGATTTGAATGCTTATTATTTTGTTTTCTAAATTAATAATTCTATTTTAGGACAGTCTTTATGAACATTTTTTTTGAAATCTAAGGATGGCCTTGTTATCCAGGTATGTTCACTGCTATTTTAGGATAACCTTTTTGAATAATTTTAGGATAGTATTGTTATCCATGTATATTAACATCTTAAGATTGTGCATATTTTTGACTAATGAAGTTGGTTCTCTTCATTTATGTTGAGGAAGCCGCTGCAGCTATTATTTTCAGTGGTTTGGATGCCAAGTTGATGTTTGGAGTTTACCTAAGTCCAAATGAGTTATTGGTGTAGTGTTTTCTCACTGGTTTATGTAGTTTTTAAGTTATACTAATCTAGATTGGGTCTGATTTAGTGGGACATAAATTGGCTAGTAAATTATATCTAGGAAGTTCTATCTAACCCAGACTGTGAGATAAAACCATACTGTGAGAAATTCTAGTTTTTTCTTCTAAGATATTATTTTTCTTCATTAATGAATTATTCTATGCTAAGCTGAATTATTTTACTTCTTCCTCATTTGAGGTGTTGTTCTGTCATAACTAGACTGAAGTATAAATGAATTAAGTTCTAATTTCATTCATGTTTTTTCATTTCAAATCATTTCTAAAATGAATCTATTTTTGGATTAGAAAGTATCAATGGAATAATATCCAAACCTATCTATAATTTTAGAAAACTGTTTTACTGTTTACATAATTTAACATATTGTGTAGATGAATGAACATATGCTTTCTCACCAATCATATGATAGTATGATTATTGTGATGATGTCCGTGGGATGTCACATTTTTTCTCTCTCATTTCATGTGTACTAACTCATCCCCATTTCTATCCACAGGTTCCTATATTTCAAAATTTAGAAAGATTTTTCATTGCTTATGTTTATATATGGGTCTCTCCTCATAATTTAAATTATAAAGGTAACATAATCATATGATGTGCTGCCTATTTTATTTTGGTTTCCATGAATTCTATAATTGTTCTATTCTTTTTCTATTATTTTTTGGTAGGTTATCATGTGGTGAGAAAAATGGGTTAAGCCTTCTAAGGATATAACAGGAAATGGATATCCTCTGACTCATAGAAAATGGGCATCTAAATAGTGATTTTGGATCTTTATGTCCTGTATTTTTTTCTTTCATTCAAGTTTTTTGGGAGTTTAGGTTTTCTTCACGTTTATTCATGTTCTTGGTTTTTTTATGATATATTTACCACCTATAAACTTGAGATGATGAATGAAAAATACCCATTCTATGAAGATTATTTTTTAATATTTTCATTTATTTTTATTTTGGATTCAATTAATTTTTGTATTTTCATGTATTTGTGGGTGCACTCTTTGGTTGTGTGGTGTAGATCTTGAAGCTGGAGAGAGGTGATGTCAAATATAGGTTTGTCATTGATATTGATAACACTTAAATTGCAGTGTGAATCTCATCATCTCTGCTAAATAAATGGCTGAAATTTTTAGAGGACCATTCGAGGTTTGGTACAAGATGAAGGGATGTGAGTTTTTTGTTTTTTCTACTTTATTTGGATGTTCAACTTCGTGATTCCCCTTGTTGTTTTGAATGAAATTAAAGAAAATTGTCTCCTGTTTAGATGACTTGATTTTTTTTAGTTTTCATTCCATGAAGATCATTTTTTTATACATTATTTTTTTATTTCAATTCATGCAGATATATTGCACTAATTTGTTGGTATGTTTTTTGATTGTGTGGTGTAGATCTTGGGGATTAAGGGTGTTTCACAATGACCTGAGGTTCCTCAATGGTATTGGATTTGACTTGGTTTGTTTCTTCACATGGCCTACTTGGGGGTGATGAAAGATCATTGACAGGTAACTATTTTTATGCCATAATGGGTGCTGGAGGATTGCAGTCAAGAGATGACATTGCTGAAGGATTGTAGTCATGAGACGACAATGCCGGAATATTGCAGTCAAGAGATGATATGTGTGGTGGGGGTGTGGCAGTGGCAACTATATAGATGGATTTTCGATTTTTATGTTTATGGTTTTTTATGTATCAATTAACTTCAATGATGTATTGATTCATTTTGTATTAAATTTCACTATTAATATGATTAATCTTTTTTTTAAGTTTCAACATGTGTGAAAATGGTCTTCGGTTTGATAATTAAAACATGTGTATTATATATGATAAATTAATATAATATAAAATTTTAGCAATAAATATTGAAATACCTAAACATAATATCTTATATAAAATATAAATTACAAACAGATATTAATTAATGGTATTTGTTATGAAAGTTGATAATAATATTACCAACAAATAGATTTTTCATAAAAATTTATTACTAAGAATTTTGACCAACAAATATATTATCTGTTGGTATTACTATAATTAAAACAGAACTATTTTATCTATCACAATAAGATTTAGTGATAGAGTTTTTACAAATAGTTTAGTGATAAGATAATTTTTGCTGGTAAAACGTTTTACCAATAGAAAATTCCCATTTACCAATAGATATACCCCTTTTGGAAAAAGCTAATTATTTTGTAGTGATCATATGATATTCTAGAATAGATTCTCCCCAAATCACAATTGAGGAGAACCACTAGAGAATGACAACCGAGTTGTAGATACTCACCACATTAGTATGTGATGCTCACTGATAGGAGAGATCCAAATAGTTATGATGATGTGATCAGGAGTCAACATAAGATGGAATGTAAGAAGATCATGCAAGAGGATATGATATCCTTCCAAAAAAACCATACATTTGATTTGGTGGACTTTCCACATGGAAATAATACACTCAAGAACAAACAGGGATATAGAATTAAAAGATAATTTGACAGATCACTGCCTCGCTACAGAGCCAGAATAGTTGTGAAGGATTTAGTCAGAAGAAATGTATTGACTTTGATGAATTTTTTCTCTTGTGGTAAAAATGTCTTCAATTAGAGTTGTTCTTGGATTTATAACTAGTCTGAACCTGGAGGTTCAAAAACTTGATATAAAGAAAATGTTCTTACATAGTGATCTTGATGAAGATATATACATGGAGTAGCCAGAGGGATTTAAGGTGAAAGGTAAAGAAAACCTGGTATGCAAACTTAATAAAAGTCTATATGGTTTGAAATAGGGACCGAGACAATGATGTAAAAAATTCGACTCATTCATGGAGAAAATGAGTATAGGAGGATGATTGTTGATCACTGTGTTTTCATCAAACAGTTTTCTTATGATGATTTCATTATCTTATTGATTTATGTTGATGATATTCTAATTATTGGTAGATATATGACCAATATTGATAGGTTGAATAATGAGTTGAAAAAGTCTTTTGAAATTAAGGACTTGAGAGATGCTACTCAGATTCTTGGTATGACAATTACTCATGATAGGAGGAATCACAAGATTTGGCTATCTCAGGAGTGGTACATTGAGAATGTTCTTGAAAGATTCAACATGAGTAAGGCAAAACTAGTTAGCACTTCACATGTGAGTCACTCCAAACTTATGATAGGTCAAATTCCTTCAACTGATGAGGAGAAAACAGAGATAGAAAATGCTCCTTATTAGTCACCAGCTGACAATATTATGTATGACATGGTGTGCACTAGACTATATATTGCTCACATTGTTGGCGTTCTGAGAAAATTCTTATCAAATCCATGAAAGGAGCACTATACAATATTCAAATGGATATTGAGGCATCTCAAGGGTACATCTAGTCATTGTGTATGTTTTGGAAGTGATAAACATGTTTTTAAAGGATATACATATGCAAATATGGTTGAATATGTAGACACGAGGAAATCCATATCTAGGTATTTGATATCATTTGTAGAGGGAGCAGTCTCATGACAATCATGACTTCAGAAGTGTGTTGTATTATCCACCACAGAAGCAGAGTATATCACGGTCACTGAAGGATACAAGGAGATGTTATGGATCAAGGAGTTTTTACAGAAGTTGGGATAGAGTTAGAAGAATTATATTCTCTATTGTGATAGTTAGGGCACTATTTATCTCAACAAAAACCCGACATTTCATTCTAGGTCCAAACACATCTACTTTCAATATCACTGGATCTGAAATGTGTTGGAAGAAAGATTTTTGAAAGTTGAGAAAATCCACACCAATGATAATGGTGATGACATAATTATTAAGGTTCTACCAAAAAAGAAGTTGGATGCCTACAATGAGGCTACAAGTCTAGCTTTTACCCCAAATTAATCGCGAGAGGGAGATTTGTGGTGGCCACTCCCAATTTTGGGAGCAATTAGAAGAGGATGTTTTCATGAGAGTCTTATGTCAGCATGCTGGATTTTTCTCTGATGGCAACCAACCAGGCGTCACCTACCATTGAAGAATACATCATTGAAGAAACCGATGATGGGAGGTTTGTTCAAGGGTTGATAAACCACCAAAAATCAACCCCTTGACAGCATTGATAAAATCCTTTATATAACAGGACCGAAATCCCATGATATATGGTGATCCTCTGAAGCTTTGATCTAGAGAGATATAATAGAATGACCCCCTCTTCTCCTATGGATGTAGGCATACCAACGAACCAAGTTAATCCTTGCGTTTTATTTAATTTTTCTTTCTTATTTGTGTTTTATTTACTCACTATGAACTTTCAATGCCCCAACACAAACAACCTCATCATGTAATGTACAAGTGTTGGGGGAGAATCCCGATTCTAGATAGAAAATTGCTTGAAAAAATATTTGTGAGAAACCCAAAAAAATAATGGAAGTGAAATATTATAGAAGAACAAATAAAAGGAATCAACACACAATATTTTTTAACATGAAAAAAACCTCCACTATGGAAGATAAAAAAACCACATGGAAACTCTAAAATATACACTATGAATCAGAGAGTGAAAAATTTAAGTAATACTCAAACTTAAATTACAATGAGAGCATAGAAAAACCTTTGTGAAAACGACACCCCGATACGAATCCTTCGTCACTCTGAAAATCATCTTGCAAACTCCCTGTTGGAAAAACCATTTGTGACAAAACATCACCCTTCTGTGACAAAGCATCACTACCTCGAGGATCAAATCTGAATATGCATCAGCCTCACATCATCCAACGACACCTGAATTATTTCTCTCCTCTCATGATCTCTCCATCATGATGTGCCACCGATCATCAATAAGGACACACCACCAAATCACCATAATCAAGAATACTTTTGATATATGGCCCCGATCATCAATCTTGTCATTGTTTCTTCACACTTTCTCAATGTCAATGTGCTTCACATGCTACCACAAATGCGGTATTCCATCACATCGTAGATCCACCACCGTTTCATCGTTTGACATTGTTGATGATCCACACAAGCTACCACAAACTTGGTGGCCCCTTTCCTCTTGATCTCGGTGGACTACCACTACTAGAAAGTAAAGCTATATCCACAGACCTATAGCCATGGGTTTATTGGTCTGTGGCTATATCTTCCTAATTTCCACAGTTTAATTTAACAACCATGGAAATACCGTGTGTTTTCCTATTTGGTATCGGGGTCCCCTGATTCGAAACTCTCGCGCTCCTCTGACTTCTTCTCCTCCCAGCTTCTTCTCCTTCTGACGAGTTCTCCTCCCTGACCTCACCTGACCGTGTCACCCTCCTCCCCGACCTCACCTCACTGTGTCTCCCTCCTCCCTGACCTCACCAGACCACGGTGCCCTACTCCCCCGATGACTTCTCCTCCCCGACGCTTTCTCCTCACCGTGGCGCCCTTCTCCCCAACGAATTCTCCTTCCCAACCTCTCCTCCCCGTCCTCTCCTCACCGCGGTGACCTCCCCTCTGACGAACTCTCTCACCGTGATGCCCTCCTCCTGATGACCTCTCTCACAGTGGAATCCTCCTCCCCGGAGACCTCTCTCACCATGACACCCTCCTCTCTGATGACCTGTCACCCCGACACCCTCCTCTTGGCTTCCAATCCACACAGGTATTTTATACCATATTATTTCATCAATGTTATGATTTTAAGGTTATACTGTGATTTGAATTTCATGTTATGGTTATTTAGATCTCCCTTCCTCTTGTATTTATAGAAGACATGGGTAGAGTATGAGTAGAAATTGAAGGCATATTGATGTGATGATGTTGAACATATAAGGGAACCATACACAGTGATGGTGATATAATAATTATTGATAATAAAATATATGTGTTTCTCGTGTTCATATAGATGGATTCCAGTTCATAGAAATCTTCCAATGTAACCATACATAGTAATATGATTACTAAGAATCAAATTTCAACCCTCATTATGACATGTTCTCTGCCAACAAGGATTTTAAAGGGATTATACCTTATGAACTTAAGAGATATCCCCTATTACACTGAATTTATTTGAATGGATTTGGTATACTAGATGATGTTTATACTCCTTCACATGGTTATAATCTTTCATCTTACTGACTGTCATATCCCCTTGATTTTATTCAAACAATGATTTATAAAGACACTCAATTTTTTGTACCACTACTCCATGGGTTATCCTACATGTTGGTTAACTCCCCTATAGATCTAGAAGGTTTAAATATTTTCCACCAACCAATTGATCAAATTTATTTGAGCACACTCATCTCCTCCTTGAATTCTCTTATAAGTGGTTGGATCTCTAAGTGGGACTTATGACCTAGAGGTAACTTCTCCAATGAATGTGCATGACCTTTTTAGGTTAGGAAGAGATGATTATAATTATCTAACCAGTTACTTTTTATCTATCTTTATGAGGTAGTATGGACTTCTCATTTCATCATGTATCATCAATCAAAACTTAAAGAGCTAATTATCCATTGGTTTCCTAGAACTAATGACTTCATTTTATCCCATGGAAAAGTAGGGATTGATGATTGGGATTTTTATTGATTGGGTGGAATACCTCTTCTTTGGGATATGTATGAATAAAATATTCCAGTTAAAGATGTTTGGGATGAAACCTCATGAGATTTGATATTGGAAAGGGATGTTCGCACCATTATTAAGGATAAGTTAAGGAAGGATCTGAACCTACAGTCACTTGTTTCTTTTAAGGATTGGATTAATATATTTATCTACCACAACAGGTCTCGACCAATTGCTATAAACCCTCATAGATGCTCTTCCTAATAGGTTCACGATAGAATAAGATTTTATTGGGCCATACTTGAAGCCAGGGAGTATACCACATGGGGATAATGACTGATACTAGAGGTATCCCCAAGCCTTCCACTGGAGGGGTTTATAACCATGTTTTTGAATAGATGGATTTTCCTACATTGGGACACATTATTGGGAATTCAAGTAATCATATTGGTGATGGTAGTACGATTGGGATAGGGGTTCCTTCTTAATATAGTAATGATGACTCTTGGACGCATTTATCAACTCCACATTCATATTAGGTAAGGCAACATCCCTTACTGGATTGGAGGACCCTTCCAGTTCTTATTTGGATAGATTGGAGAGCATTTATGGTGTTACAAATATCACAACACTAAAGTAATCCTTGATGATTTGATCTATTCTAGAATGTTTAATGTTTAAAGGGTTAGGTTGATGCCACTGGGTCCTTATTAGGTTATTGGAATGTTGATATAACATTATCATTTCAACTTCATGCCCTATCCTGCACCGTCTGGAATAATTTTCGATAATGGAAGGGGATATCTGGATGAGAGGTCATACAATATTTATCTATAGGATGGGGTTCTTATGGCTCCTTAGAAGAGATAACTATATACAATGCATATTCCCCCTATCAGTTTTCTCTCCAGTTTATTTGCATTCAAAGAGTTTCTCCTCTCCCTTAAGATGCCATGAGAGTCGAACAACATCCTGGACTTATCCACCAAATTCATCTTATATTGGCATGTGAAGAAAAAAAGTTGAGATTATTCTTCCACTGGTCGATTCACCTATCTTCATGTCTTATGACTATGCCCAGGTTTGGGTGTAAGATTATCTGGGTGGTTTATTGAATCGACCGATCCATTAGGTAGACAAGAGTTTTGCTTCACTGAACCCCTTATCTGTAGTAGCAATGGAGTTTACTCGGGACTTATGTGAGCCACCAAGGAAGTGTTATCATCATATTTATGAACATCCCATTAGTGGGAAACATTTTTTGAGGGGGATGGTCCCTTAATATCAGTGATGGAAGATGTGTCAATTGCGAGGAGAGAACATAAAACTTATTATCTTGCTTCTTCATCTTCTTAGATAATCATTCCTACTTTTGGCATACCCACCCAAGAGGTTACAGAAACCCATGTATCATGAAGGAATATCTGGCATAAAATCCATGCCCTAATTATTGATACTCCCTTGGAGGAGTTATTTGGACAATAAGAACACCTACACCAGCTTTTTCACGATATGGGGGTAGGTGGATTTTATTACCAACCATTGTATGATATCAAGAGAAATTTTTTCATAACCCTAAAAAAATTGGTTAGAAATGATGGGGAATTTCATAGTTTTGATGATGGGACTCCCATGGATGAATTAATAAGGGAATATTCAAAGGTTCTTGAATAGATACATTAGATAATCTATCAGATGCATGCCCATATAGATGATTTGAGCACTCAGATAACAAAATAGGAGGACATCGTATCCCGCTTAAATTATAATATTTTGACTTCATTATCATTATTAGAGACTAATCTAAATAAATATTAAGAGATTTCATCTTTTATCAAGACTCTTCATTTATATGATTGTTTTGATTCTATCCCTATTTGGAGTAAATCATACTATATTTGTTATAAGAGGACAAGAATATCTCAAATTTTTTATAGTAGAGATGATAATTCATTCCCATATTTATATAATTGGTTTTATTATCAATAAAGGTTATATGGAAACATTGAATTTTGAAATGAAATAGGTATTGACAACAAATCCAAAGTGGGAGATTGAAGAAACCAATTGATTTATTGAATTTTAATTTTATATTAATAATTTTATTCAATGAAATTTTAGGGATTTTTAATTATGATTATTTTTGAACTATTTATTATGTCAAATTCATTATCTAATTACACTATGAGAAGTGCACATTGTTTACAAAATTTTAAAATAAAATATTAATATTATAGATGATAATATTTATGTTGTTTTGTATTTGATGGTGATAAATGTATTGAGATTGTATTCAATATTTAGAATATGATTTAAAACAAAATAGCGATCCTTTATTAGAAAATGGGGTTAACCATAGGTCAACCAAGGACGAACACTTCTTAGGAAAGAAAGAATGTTTAATCACCTAGCCCATTGTATCTAGTGAGAGTGCATAACACTCACATGGAGTGCCTAAGGATTGTGGGATTCATAGTTCCAGCATGGATGTACTTTGGTTTGATCACGTATGAGGAGTGGTTATGTGGTATAACATAGGGAGGAATGAACATATAAATCCCATAGTGTGTGAAAGTGTATCAATGTGTCAACCTCAATGCCAGCTCGAATGCAGGGAGACACACCTATGTATTACTAAGGAGTAGTAGTCCGAGCGTATTATTGATTTTGGAAAAGTTCTATGTGGAACACTTTTCATCCACTTAAAATGTTTCATATATAACTCCATCTATTTGATATGTTTTATTTGAGCTATCTGGTCAAGCTAAGAAGTTATATTCTTCCTTAAGCTTCATCGGTGAAGCTTCAATACACAGTTCTTCATGTCATAATGATTAGTGATCAAATTCATCTCGTCAAATCCTAAGAGGGGATGAATATGGTTGTAAGATTTCAAAAATTAATAAATTGAAGTTAGTGGTGTATTTTATTATTAGAAACAGTGAATAGAAAATGGTGGCAGTGAGATTTGTTTTACAAAGATGGTGTCTTTTGTAATTGAAAAGCTTTAAGTGGAGCAGTTCACATATATTATAGGCGGTGCACATATGCAGTGGGGATAATTTATTGGAGTATTCTCTATTAATACCCCAACATTCTTGTTTCTTAGGTAAAAACAGTAAGAATATCCAAGAGATAATTTGGAAGAGCTGAGAGTGAAATAGGGAAAACAAGAAAGGTCAATATTTGTGTATGGTTTCATGAATTCATACAGATTATTTCTATAAATTCATGTTTTCATTATCATGGTTTGATTACACAATCTAGTGTATGATCCACACTATATTTCAGGAGGGACATGAAGTAGTTTCCACATATACATCTATTACATGAGGTATATAAGTGAGAGATTAGTTGTGTGAGAGGTGGAAGGAAGAGACATCATGTATTCTATTATTCCATACCTGAATGTTAAAATAAATTGACCAGATTAAATGTAATAGTATAAATTCTTGAGTTTTCAGGATAGAGAAAAATAATGACGCTATTGTTAAGCAGTGAGTTAGGTGAAGAGTACAAGAAATAAAATACATAAAATAATATGCATGAATGAGTTTGTTTTCATGGAAATGAAAGTAATTAATTCATTATAAGTGAGTATATTGTTAATTTTTGTATCTAAATGTATTAAATTGAAGGGGGAATTATTGTTTCTTACATTAATGTGGTTTGAGAAAAGACCATGTGATATATTTTTCATAAATATTGTGTATTGTTTTGAGACTAATCTGGGTGTAGTATCAGAATATTTCACACATGAGAATTTAGTGATTAAGTGAGGCTAAAACATCAGGAGAAGAAATAATATTTTCCTGATCATGGTTTCCCTTACCCAATTGATCATACACAAGTGATTAAAATTATTAATAAAAGTCTACATAAAAGGTTTGTTTCTGTTGAATGTATTTGAAGTTGTACATTATCAAATCAAATATAGAAATCCCATTGAGGAATATCATGAAATCATCATATAATTGATCAAGATAAGAAGAATGACCTTGTAAATAGGGGACCAGTTATTGAAGAGGCCCAACACTGGGGGTTATAACCATTCAAATGTTTTGGGTCTAACTAAAGGAGGGAAAAGAGTTGAATCACTGGGGGTATAATTAGGATCAAATGGAGTATTAAATAATAGGGGTATAACCTTTTGATTCATAAACCATTATAATTAATAACAAGATTATAATGGATAATCTATAACCGGGGTATGTATAACTAGTTTTAGCAATGAATAAGTGTTAGTATTAAACAATATAAAAATATTTTTTGTTATATTTTATTCAATTTTTTCATTTTATATTGGGTCCACTCATCTTAATAGGTGATAGAGGCCCAAAATCAGAAGGGGGTAGGGTGGCAGGGGGGCAGGGGGTAGGGGGCAGGGGGCAGGGGGCAGGGGGCAGGTCTGTAGGGTAGGGGGCAGGGGGTAGGGGGGAGGGTGGAGGGGGGAAGGGGTAGGGGGGAGGTCTGTAGAGAAGGGGGCAGGGGGTAGGGGGCTAGGGGCAGGGGGTGGGTGGAGGGGGGCGGGGGGTAGGGGGCCGGGGGGCAGGGGGTAGGGGCAGGGTGAAGGGGGGCAGGGGCAGGGGGGCTATCTACAGGGCAGGGGGGAGGGGGGAGGGGGGAGGTCTGCAGGGCAGGGGGAGGGGTGAGGGGCAGGGTGGAGTGGGGAGGTCTGCAGGGCAGGGGGTGGTCTGTAGGGGGTCTGCATGACACCTATGTTGCGACTACTGATAGTGTAAAACAACATCAACTCTCCTCACATTCACATAGTGATGAGATGCTGGACAAAGCAGTAGTTCAAAATCTAGTTTGCAATATGCAGATGGCTGATATTAGCAAAACACAACACATGTAAGATAATGAATAAGGTCTAAAAATACAACAGACACATACAACCAGCAACCCCTACTATGGTTGAATTCACCACTCAGAAACTGGGTGACCAATCTGGGGAATCTGATCACATAAAACCAGAAACAGAATGGATAGTGGTACAGAAGGCAACTGAGAAAAAACAAATGCACCAATAAGAGGTCTTAACAGGTATGCAAAATAATCATAGCCCTCCTAACCCTTCAAGGAATTTACAGGGAAAAAATGTTGTGACACCTAAAGAGCATTCTACCATGCAATTAAGAAAATCCAAGCGCGGAAAGAATTCTGGAGGTAACAAAAACAAGGGGGCTAGCCCCAAACATAAGTATAAATGAATATTTTATATTGGAACTATCAGGGTATTGCTAACCCTGACACCATCACAACTTTAAAAAATTCTCATTTTACTCATAAAATGATGATTTTTGTTATCTTTGAACCTAAAGTCACTTTTACTTCTGGATTTAATAGTCTTGAAAAATATAGTTATAATTTTATAGGATCAACTTACAATAATAACAATCATGATTCTTTGTGGGTATTTGCACATATCTCTATAGATAAAATTCATATTGTTAATGATGATTGTCAGTCTTTGACATGTGAAATAAACTTTCATGATAATACTTTCTACTGTACTTTTGTGTATGCCTGCAATAAATATCAAGACAGAAGAACCTTGTGGCACAATATATCCTCCCTTAACAACACTATTCAAGTGCTCTGGGTCATTATCGGTAATTTCAATGTTATCCTTGGAACTAGTGAAAAGCTAGGGACCTTGCACTCAAACACTTCCATTAAAGATTTTAATCACTGTATTGATGATAATAACCTTGTTGAGATTAATCTGGTTGGGGATAAGTATACATGGTAAAAGGAAACATAATATAATTTTAGCAAGTAAACTTGACAGATCTTTCACAAACTTCAAAGCTCTCGATAATTGGAATACCATCTCTAGTATTACTTTACCTAGGATTAATTCTGATCATCATATAATTCTGGTGAGCCTCAAGACTAGAGACAATAAACATATTCTTCCTTTTAGATTCAATAACGCCTGGAACACTATGGAGGATTGTAATAAAATTGTAAAAGACACTTGGAATTTGATCAATTCGAATGATGCCTTTGTCTGTCCAGGGGGTGTCCAGGAGGGATGGGGGGCTGTCCAGGGGGGTCTGTCAGGGAGGGGGGTCTATCTAGGAAGGAGAGGGGGGTGTCCAGGAGGGGGGGGGTCTGTCCAGAAAGGAGAGGGGGGGACTGTCCAGGGGGGATGGGGGCTATCCAAGGGGGATGGGGGGCTGTCCAGGGGGGTGTCCAAGAGGGATGGGGGGCTGTCCAGAGGGGGAGGGGTAGGGGGGTCTGTTAGGAAGGGGGGGGGGGGTCTGTCCAGGGGGGTGGGGTCTATCTGGGGGTATGTACAGGGGGGGTCTATCCAGGGAGGGGGTGGGTGGGTGGGGGGTCTGTCCAGGAAGGAGGGGGTGTCTTCTTGAATGTGTCCTTTGAAACTCAATAATTTACAATGTCGTTTATGATTATTTAATGTAATCTAATGAGGAATAGAGTTATGGGAATCTGATGTTGATTTTGTTTCTTTTTAGGTACTTCAATGAAAATATCCATCTTGAGTGAAAAATATAAGAGGGTGGTTGGCTCATTAAAAAGAAGAAAACTACATCATATCATTACAAGGGAGTACTTAATTTGGTTTTTACTTGTTTAGAACAATTCATTCATGCTGATACTTATTGGAACTCTTGTATGTGTGTGAAGGTGCGTATACCCAGTGGGGGAGCAGCAAATTTTTGTTAGAAAGCTCCAAGAGCCGAAGTGGATGATTTGGTTCCACCTTGAGGTAGGATCCCTCTTTTAGCCTCTTTAATTCAAGAATGCTTTAAATTGAATTTAGCTTCTTTCTTAATTCTGCTTAATTATATTTAATTTCATATCTTGAATAAGTGTTCTTTAATATAATTGTTTCATTTGATAAATAAAGTCATGTTTTTATAATAAAACCCCTTCAATGGAGGTGCGCTGTCTGCGAAAACTCACAGTGATAGTTATGTTGATCTGGTTGCTTAAATTATTGCATTTGATTTGTGTTGAATGAGTTTTAGAATAAATGTTAAATATAATTAAATGAATTGTGTGATAAAGTAATGCCATGATTTTATAATAAAACCCCTCCAATGGAGGTGCGCTATCTTCTAAACCAAAGAGTAGTGATAGTTATTTGTATCATGTTTAGATTTGGTTTGAGTCTTTCATATGCCTCTTGTTGGTGTTTGTTTTGTGGCTAGTTAGTTTTTGTTTTATTTGAATAATATAAATTTGCTTATTATACTTGTTTAACTCAAATGACATTGCCCGAGTAGGCATATTCCTTGACCATGAAACTTTTCTTTTCACGCTTTGAATATTATAAATAAAATTTCCATGTTTAGGAAAAGTGAATGAATTTGTAAATGGTTTGTGTAGGGTGTATGATTATTTTCCATCGTTTTGTTTCCCTTTAGACATTGCGTCATTGAGTCACTTGATACAACCTTCTATGGTGATCCCTTGTTATATCATATTAAATAGTTGATCTGTTCTATCATCTACTGGCGGGGCGATGGTCGGAATGTTGCCCCGCCTCCTCCTTCTCCCTTTGCTCCTGGTCGGAAGATGCTACCCCACGGATGTCACTGGACCGGGCCAACACGCCGTGGTCACACTGTGATTTGGCCCTACTCTAGGATGACACACCTTGGCGTTTCGCAGTGATAGTATTCCATGAGTCTTGTGATCAATGTTGAGACTGACTAATCACAATTTTTTCTGGCGGGGTGATGACCAGAATGTTGCCCCGTCTCCTCCTGCTCCCTTCGCTCCTGGCTGAAAGATGCTACCCTGCAGATGTTGCTAGACTGTGCCAACACGCCGTGGTCACGCTGTGGTCACGCCACGGTCACACTGCAGCCATGCCATGATTTGGCCCTGCTCTAGGACAACACCCCATGACGTTTCGTAGTGATAGTATTCCATGAGTCTTGTGATAAATGTTGAGACCGACTAATCACAATTTCTACCAGCAGGGCGACAACCAGAATGTTTCCCCACCTCCTCCCGCTCCCTTCACTCCTGGCTGGAAGATGCTGCCCCGCGTATGTCACTGGACTGGGCCAACACGCCGTGGTCATGCCGTGGTCACACCGCAGTCATGTCGTGATTTGGCCCTACTCCAGGATGACACCCCGTGGCATTTCACAATGATAGTATTCCATGAGTCTTGTGATCAATGTTGAGACTGACTAATCAAAATTTCTACCAGCGGGGCTATGACCGGATTGTTGCCCCACATCCTCCTGCTCCCATCACTCCTGGCCAGAAGATGCTGCCCTACAGATGTCGCTGGACCAGGCTAACATTCCGCGGTCACACCGCGGTCACGCTGCGGTCATGCCATGATTTGGCCCTACCCCAGGACGACACCCTGCGGTGTTTTGCAGTGATAGTATTCCATGAGTCTTGTGATCAATGTTGAGACCGACTAATCACAATTTCTTCCAGCAGGGCGACAACCAGAATATTGCCCTGCCTCCTCCTGCTCCCTTCGCTCCTAGCCGGAAGATGCTGCACCACAAATGTCGCTGGACTGGGCCAACACGCCGCGGTCACACCGCGATCACGCCACGGTCACGTCGTGATTTGGACCTAATCCAGGACAACACCCCATGATGTTTTGCAGTGATAGTATTCCTTGAGTCTTGTGATCAATGTTGAGACTGACTAATCACAATTTCTGCCAGTAGGGGTGGTGCAAGGGGGGCCCAGCAGGGGGGGATACTGTCCAGGGGGTCCAGTAGTGTGGGGGGGGGGCTTCTGTCCAGGGGTCCAGTAGGGGGGATGCTGTACAGGGGGTCCAGCAGGGGGATGCTAATGTCCAGGGGGTTCCAGTAGGGGGTGATGCTATCCAAGGGGGTCTGGAAGGGGGGGATGCTGTCCAAGGGGGTCCAGCAGGGGGGGAAAGGGGTGTGAAAGGTGTGAAAGGTATGTGTGTGTGTGTGGGGGGGATGCTGTTGGGGGGGCACTGAAAAAACCTATGTAATTTGTGGTCTTGAATTAGTGAAGTTTTTCCTCTTTGTGGACGTAGAGTTATTCCCGAACCACGTAAATTTGTGTGTCCCGTGTCTATTTTCTTTCTACATTCCTCTTTCGTTTCTTGTTTCTGTCATTACACCTCCTGACAATTCCGCAATAGAAATATGGAATGGGAAATGAAAACCATAAAGATATGTTTTAAACTCCCATCCTCCCATTTCAATTAAAGGTTCCATCATAATCACTCTTATGGTGACATGCTGATTGCCTTAAAAAATTAGGCATGTGAGACAAGGATCATGACTATCCTAGTGTAGTCTAACACAATGGTCTTGAAGTAAACCTACAGAAAAATTTTTGATGAAACTGAGATGAATTCATTCTCCTTCAACATATAGAGGATGAGTATCATTGGGCATCAAATTCGGGGATTGGTGAACCTGTTAAGAATTTCGTATCCTTAAAAAATGATATAATGAGTAACATGGGGGGGGGGGGGTTGCAATGTGTTATGTTTTAGTTTTTGTCTTTGATTTCAAATTGCATGGCCAACTGTATTAGCATTCCGGGGGGGGGGGGGTTGCAATGTGTTATGTTTTAGTTTTTTTCTTTGATTTCAAATTGCATGGCGTACTGTATTACCATTCCAGGGGGGGTGTCTGTCCAGGGGTGGGGGGGTGTCCAGGGCTTTGCAAAGGGAGGGGGGTCTAGGAGGGGGGGGATTTGTAATGTGTTCTGTTTTAGTTTTTCTCTTTGATTTCAAATTGCATGGCCAACTGTATTAACATTCCAGGGGGGTGTTTGTCCAGGGGTGGGGGGTGTCCAGGAGGGAGGGGGAGGGGGAGTGTCCCGAGGGGTCTAGGTGGGGTGTATTTTCAGGGGAGGGGGGGGGGTGTCCATGAGGGATGGGGTGTTTGTCCAGGGGAGGGGGGGGGGGGTCTTTGCAATGTATTCTGTTTTAGTTTTTGTCTTTGATTTCAAATTACACGGCCAACTATATTAGCATTCTAGGGGGTGTCTGTCCAGGGGAGGGGGGGTGTCCAGGAAGGAGGTGGGAGGGGAGTGTCCGGGGGGCGGGGGGGGGGGGGGGGTCCAGGGGTGTCTGTCCAGGGGAGTGGGGGATGTCCAGGAGGGAGGGGGAGTCTCCAGGGGGTGTCTGTCCAGGAGAGGGGGGTGTCTGTCAAGGGAGGGGGAGTGTTCTGTCCAGGGGGTGTCTATCCGGGGGAGGGGGTGTCTGTCCGGGGGGGGGAGGGTGTCCATGGGTATCTGTCCAGGGAGGGGGGTGTCTAGGGGTATCTATCTAGGGAGGGGGTGTTCTGTCCAGGGGAGGGGGGGTGTCTGTCCGGGGGGGGGGGGGGTGTCCAGGGGTGTTTGTCCGTGTGTGTGTGTGTGTGGGGGGGGGGGGGTCTATCTAGGGGAGGGGGGGTGTACAAGGTTGTCTTTCTAGGGGGTGTCTGTCCAGGGTGGGGGGTGTCTATCTGGGGGGGGTGTCCAAGGGAGGGGGGGGGGGGTGTCCAGGGTTGTCTGTCTAGGGGGGGTGTCTGTCTAAGGGGGGTCTGTTCAGGGGAGGGGGATGTCCAGGGTTGTCTGTATATCCAGGGGGTGTTTGTCCTGGCTGGGGGGGTGTCTGTGTAGGGGAGGGAATGGGGGTGTGTCCAGGTGGGGGGGTGACAAACAGGGGGGACTGGCAGGGGGTGGGGAACTAGGGTGGGGGGTGTCTGTCCAGGGGGGGGGTCTGTCCAGGGGCGGGGTGTGTCCAAGGTTGTCTGTCTGTCCAGGGGCGGGGTGTGACAACCGGGCCCCAGTGACAGCACAGACACCCCGCCTTAACATGGCCGTCGGGTCCTGGCCCACCAAGAACCACCAGTTGCCCCGCAGACACGTGGGGCCCACCCCAGGGTCCACCCACATGCCCGAACGGGTCATCTGATTAATGAAAGTCCCCACAGGCCAACACTTGTCCTTTCCAGTGTGCTTTGTCCTCACTCACACACACCCTGAGAAACTTCCCAGGAGGTCACCCATCCTGATCACTACTCCAGGCCAAGCACGCTTAACTGTGGAGTTCTAATCAGGTAGGCTCCCGAAAAGGAAGGTGCACCTTGTTGACATGAGTCATATCATTTAGTCATTTAACCCTTTATCATTTGGGGATGTTACAATCACCCCCCCTTTAGAGCACAACGCCCTCGTTGTGGGCCCTACATCACATCTCAACCCAGGCAGTGCACCGCACTTAAGGCTGGGTTCCTCGAGGCGAGACAGATTTCCCAGGCAGCAGTGGACTGGATGGAGACGAATGCTAGAGTTCTACGCCTAGCTTGGATACTAGTAGAGCGGATGATGATCTTAGCTCCAGGTGTTTCCAGAGAGTGACCATGAGGTTGGTCCTTATAGTAACGAGGCTTCGGTACGCGAACCGATACCTGGATTAGTACCTACGGGTAGAGCGCCAGCTATGTCACTACTCTGTATTGGCTAGGGGGTGTCTGTGTAGGGGAGGGGGTGGGGGTGTGTCCAGGGGGGGTGATATATAGGGGGGTGGAAGGGGGTGGGGAACTAGGGTGGGGGGGTGTCTGTCTTGGGGGGGGGGGTCTTTCTAGGGGAGGGGGGTGTCCATGGTTGTCTGTCTGTCCAGGGGGTGTCTGTCCTGGCTGGGGGGTGTCTGTGCAGGGGAGGGGGTGGGGGTGTGTCCAGGGGGGTGACAGACAGGGGGGGACTGGCAGGGGGTGGGGAACTAGGGGAAAACATGTAGGGGGACTGGAAGGGGGTAGAGTTGGATGGAAAATAGGGGGGGGTGACAGACGAGGGGGGGGGGGGGGGGGTGGAAGGGGGTGGGGAACCAGGGGAAAACAGGTAGGGGGACTGGTAGGGGGCAGAACCGGATGGAAAATAGTGGGGGGAGACATGCAGGGTGATGGGGTGGCAGGGGGACTAGCATGTGGGTGGAAGGTAGGGGGACTAGCAGGGGCAGGGGGTGGAAGGCAGGCCTACAGGACTGCTGTGTTTTTTTATTGAACTTTATTCTATAGCCATGATTTCTAACTGTGGCTATAAGGCTTTTTTGTGTTTTACCTTATGCCACGGTTTCAAACTGCGACTATAAGGATTTAGCCACGATTTTAAACCGTGGCTATAGGGCTTTAGCCACGGTTTGAACCATGGCTATAAGGCTTTAGCCAAGGTTTTAAACCGTGGCCGTAGGACTTGGCCTATAGCCACGCCTTTACCAGCCACAGTTCATTGAACCGTGGATATAACCTATAACCATAGTTTTTGGGCTTATATCCACAGTTTCAAACCGTGGCTATAACCTAAATTTATAGTAGTGTACATCTTGAAAAGATCTCTCTCTCTCTCTATTGATTACCACCAACTGCTTCTTATTTTAAAGCCCTCACAATTTCATTTTTCAAATATAGATAATATATAATATATTGCATCTTAAATTTCCAAAATACCATGTATCTACCATGTTTAAGAATCAAACACTTATCTCATCTAAATAGATATAAAAGATATATCTCCCTATCAAAAACCATCCTAGTTACCCTAGTAACCTAACACCTAAACTAATGCTGACATAGCCCGAAGGGCAATCCCGATCCCCACGATTCGATGACTAGCATCAGACATCATACAAAATGAAAGTGGGAATGGTTTTTCCACAAAAATTGGGGAAGTAAAAGAAACAAGATAGTATGCATATCAAAAGAAACTCCACTAAGAGTAATATATGAGAAGTCAAACGAGTATAACAACCCAAGTACTACAACCATACTAGAAAAATAGTAAAAACTACCCAAGTCCTTAAAGACGCAACTCATCAAGTCCATAGATCAGCAACTAGAACCACCTCCAAGAGATCCTTTTCCCTTGCTCGATCCTAGAAGAAGATAATCTACAAACACCCAAAGACACAAGTAGGGTGTGAGACAAAGCCTAATAGGATTTCACCCAAAGGTTCCATAACAAGATTCCAATATCAAATTAACCAATAATGTGCTTTCAATTTTTAAATAAACATGTTTGGCATGCCAAAAGCATATTTAAACAAATCATGTTTTACAATTCAAAAGATGGAAATAATTTAGCAATTCATATTTCACATTTCAAATGATGGAAATACATTTCAAATGATGGAAATACATTTCAAATGATTGAATTTTCCTTTAATCAAAGTATGCTTTACACAAATTACACTTTTCACAAAATGGATTAAATAGACACTTTTATATAAAATAGTTTATATAAATCCAGAAGGCATATAAAATAGTTTACAACAATGAAATATATATACATTTGAAATAAAAACAAGTGAGCAACATGGTCATATGTGAAATAGGTATGATAGTTCCAGACTATAGTGTAACACCCCAATCTTCCATGGTACGCTTGTTTTTAAATAAATTCAATAGCTTGCGCTGTACGCAATGCTAAGTTCAAGCACACCATGAATGTCCGTTAAAAAAAGTATTTATGAATAGTATTAACCAAATTTTTAATTTGATATAACTTTAATATTCATCTCACATGTTTCTTAGACATGATATAAGAACAGATTCAATTTTTCAAATAAAATAAGTATCTTTCAAAAAATGTAGTTTACCGCCTTTGAATGGTGAACCCTTTTTAAATCCAATATTTGACACTTTTATATATTAAACTTGAAAAAATAAAATTATTATTTAGAATTGGAAAATAAAAATTTAGTTTGGACAATTTTTTGGTGTTTTTATGATAACTTTCACATTTTAATGAATAGTGAAAAATACTGCATTTTAATTCAAAACTAATTTTCATCTAATTTATTTATATTGTTAGATTATCATTTTAATTGGTTTTAAAGTATAATTATATTAATTTTTTATAATTTAATATAATTTAGTTAATTTTAATTATTTTCACATTAAAATTATATATAAACACATGCCAATCTTTTGATGGTTTTTACTTTTGAAATACTCGTTTTCTCATTTTGTCAACGAGACTTAATTTTAAATTAATTACTGCAACTTTTATGTTTTAAATTTTGAAAAATGGATTCCATATTTGGAATTAGTGGGTCCAAATTATGTTAATAGGTTAATTTTATTTTTTGGATATTGTGAATAGTAACTTTTGTAGAAAAATTTATCACCGTGGTTAAGGGTAAACCAGGTAATTAAAGGTAAAAATAATATTATAAAACTACCCTAACACCTAACAAAATCCTATTAGAAGACTAAATTCTTCCCTTATAACATATGTTTTTAAATGGAATCGTTTAATGGAACCATGTCCATGAGTATGACATGAATATTATTATAATTAATGAATGTGATAAAATGTCACACTCTCATTTCTTATAAGCATAATAATTTTAATATAGAGATATCTAGGAGATAAAATAGATTATAAATAATATTTATAAATATAAAATAATTACCTAAATTATTAAATTTATTTATAATTTTTATATATTAAATAATTACCACTAATTATGACACAATAGTGATGCAGAAATTATTTTATTAATAAAAATATCAATTAAATGATATTAAAAATATTAAAATAAATATAATTTGACTTAATTAATGACATAATTTTTTTATTGATAACATAAACTTGTTATTAACATATTGGAAGTATTTTTTAGAAGTTATCATGTTATTTTTAGTTTTTTTAAATGAAAATATTGAATAGTATCAAAATTGACATAAATGATACTTTAAAATAAATAATATTTTATTAAATGCTATAAAATTCATAAAAATATCAGGTTCGGCCAAATAATTAGTATAATTTTAAAGTTATAATAAATTATCCAATTGTATTTAGTTTGACATTTTATAGTAACTATATTAACTCTATATTATAAAAAGACAAGTAAACACGGTAAGAGTTAAACTGTTTAACTCAGGGTTAAATTCAAAAGATAAGGTTAATTTTGTGATCTAAAATTGTCTAAAAATCATTGGTTGATATAATTTATACCAATAATCATATTATTTTTTAAACAACTCACTTTGGATCTATTTTATACCAAAAATAAATTTATAATAAATTAATAGTTTTGGAGTTTCCAAAAGTGCCCCTCCCCTCTATTATAAAAGGGAACCTATTCTTCTCTTTTATTCACACCTATAAAGAATTTTTTCTCAGAAAAAACCTAATAATTTCCTCTTAAAAATCCCCTCACTACATTCTAGAGGCCATAATTTGTTCCGAAAGCCATCTTAAGGAGTCATTTCGTGCAAATCAAAAGGAGATACCAAAAAAAAGATAATTGTTTTATCACCTCTTTCAAAGTTCTTTTCTTCTTATACTTTCTATTTATATGTTGTTTCCATACCAAAGTAATAAATCCAGTATCATTCATATAATTAGATGTTATTATAATCATGGGACAACCATATTCTTAATTTTATTCATCATATGAATAACAATATCACCATGCATATGTGCGTACGACTTACCGTCTCCACGTCGTGGTGTAATTTGTTATTCAACACTACTTTATTTTAATGGGTATAATGATGCATATAATGGATATAAATAATTAATATAACATTATAATGATTATTTATAATTAATATACCTTTCAATTTCATACCATTTAACCATCAAGGTAATGATACCGTCGCTCGTGCGTACGTACGACCTACCATCTCCATGACGCGGTGAGATTTATTCTCCATGTTAACCATTCAAGAATGATTATAAAATTTATATTATGAGTAAAAATAATAATTATGAACTTAATTTCATTCTGGATATGAATAAAATACATCTTATTCATAACAAACACGACTTACATGATAAAACATGAATGAGAAAATGAAGCAGTTAACACCCGAAACAATAGTAATATTGAAATATTATTACCAAAAGGATATAATAGGATCATATATTATACCATAATATAGATATGATCCTGTTATAATTTAATATCATGATTTAACCATTATACAGGAGGTTAACTCACCCTCAACTAAAGGAAAATACAAGGTAAGGGTTAATTTCACAATATTATTATTATCTAAGGTTGTTTATACGTAAGTATCTACTGAGACACATTTATCATCCATGTACATGTTTCTTATAAATGTATTTAAAAATATCATTAATAATTATTTAAATTAATTTTTACCCATGTTTTACCTTTTATAAAACGTTTTGAAAGGAATCTTTCCATCTTTTTCCAAACAAGGTACTTTATGACATTTTCAAAAAATTAAGGAAAAAATGTTTTTTTAAATTATACGGTGAGAATGGCTATTTTTCCCATCATGGAGACTTAAAATTTTGAATCTTCCCTTCTAATATTAAAGGTTTATTTTTAAAATAAATGTTTTCTTTTATAATTACTCGACTTTTAAATGATTTCAAAGTTAAAAGGGTTATTTCTCTCAAAGAGTTTTAATGATTTTATTAAATTATTTTCATCTATATCAATATCCTTTGTTGGATTTTATACTTAATTGAGGTTAATTTATTATGATAAAATTTTCCATATTATATTGAATGGTTTATGATATGTTTGAATATGGATGTGTTATTTTGATACCATTCATGGTTTATGGTTAAAGTATTAATATTTCATATGGTAGTTTTAATATGAATGTTTATGTTGGTTAAGTTTCACTCTTTTCATATGAGGAATGCATTGGACTTAGTAAGTGATGGGTTGGGGACTTTTTAATGAAATAACTACAGGTTGGAGACCGGTTAATGAAATCCCCTCGATGCATCGGTAGGTCTTATTAAACAAACTAGTGTCTTGGCATAAGGCCTTGATAGTATGGTTATTTATTGTCTTGGAACGAGCCCTTGATGATATGTTTATGATGTCCAACATTATGAATTCCCTCATTATGAGTTTAGTTATTGATATTTCATGTGATTATTAGACTAGTAGAATATCCATGTGAATGTTTAAATGACATTATTTGATTTATTCTTTCCATATCATGTTGAAGATTATGTTTAAAAGGATTTTTTTTCTAGTTTTATACCTTACCTTAAAAGTTTATGCTTATTTATGATAGTTTTAGCTATATTTTTTTTATCCTTACTAAGCATTTGAACTCACCCCTTTCTTATGTTTCATTTTCTCTAGGATGCAAAGCAGTATATTATGACTAACCTGTAGGGATAATCTAAGGAATATGAGTTTTTTCAAAAAGAGATAATATGTAGTTTTTCATTTCAATATGTAATGTAAAACTTATGTTTGTATCTAGTTTTTTAAGTCTACTAAATAAATCGGTCCTTTGGGATTTGATTTTCTTGTGATCATGAAAATGTAATAAAATAATGCACAAACTCTAGGAAACTAGGGTCAGGATGTTATAGTTGGTATCAAAGGAAGTTTAGTACAAACCTTTAAAACTAGATTTATAGAAACCTTGATTAGAGAAAATTACCCTTAAGATAGATTTTGAGGGTAAATATATAAAAACATCCTAAAAGTTTGGTAATATAGAGATTATGTGAGTATTCCTAGAAAATACGTCCCAGTCTGGATATTATAAGTGGATGTTGTTCTGACATAGATATACCTAGGAGTAATAACTCTGATAAGGTGTATTGGGCTTCACTCAGGGTAACCTGGTACACGATAACGGGCCTTATTGTGCACCTGGTTTGACGCTATTAGGGGATATGTTTAGGATAATTAAAATTTTCTTTACAAACCATTATGAAGGATTTATGAGTAAATATGTCCTCAAAGAAACCATTTTTATGATTATGGATTAGATATACACAATTTTTTTAATTTATTTGACTAGTTTGGAATTATTCATTATGATTCATAACCTAATCTAGTGTATTCCATTATTTAGAAATGATGCCAAATAGAAGGAACAAAAACTGTATCAATGCACATAATTCATGTAGGGATTTCTCTCCTGTGAAAGATAATGATAGTGGTGTTGGTGATATAACTAGTGCTGAATAACTTATAACCATAATGGTACAACTAAATTAGGTTATGAATAATAAACTTACCTGTATAGAGTATCCTAATCCACAATGTGGAGGATCAATGTTAGACCGATTCATAAGGCAACAACCCCCAACATTCAATGGGACTAAAAATCCTTTTTTAGTTAAGCATTGGATAAGTTCCTTAGAGAAAATATTTCTTTCTTTGGGGAGTAACGAAAGGGAAAAAGTTGTTATGTCACTCTATAATTTATTAGGATATGAAAATCAATAGTGGTCATTAATTCAAAATATGAAGGAGGATGAAGAGGTCACAAATATGGAATGGAGGTAATTTAAATAACTCTTCCTAGAAAAATACTTTCCTCATGATCTACGAGCGGATATGGAGAGACAATTTTTGAGTCATAGGTAGAAGGAGGATGAGAATGTTGCAAAGTATAAATCCAACTTCACAAGGTTATAAAGACATGTTGTAGACTATATACGTAACCCAAGAAGTAATATTGATCAATTCTTTGATGGATTAAAACCATTCCTCTAATGGGAATTGGTCTCATAATCTTTCTCATCGTATGAAGATATAGTCTCTTGTGCTATCAAGATAGAAAATGAATTCTCTAATTATTATGACTTTAAAGTAAATTAGGAGAAGAAGAGGGCTGCTAAACACTCTGGAAATGGAAATAAGGGGAAGAAGGTAAAAGTTAACTTTACACCCTACAATAATTATGGTAAGAAACACCCTAGTAATTTCATAAAGGGGGTGAGAGTTTGTTACAAGCATGGAGAAAAAGGCCATCAAGATCATGATTGTAGGGGAAAAAAAGAAGATATAAATATTTAGTGCCACAATTTTAAAGAGATGGGACATTATGAAAATGATTGTCCTAAGCATCAAGGAAACTTTATTTAGAAAAGTCCAAGGAAGAAAGACCAAGATTTTGCAATCACAACTACTGAGGTTGAAGTTCCTAATGATGTAGTGGAAGACACTTTAATTGTTTCCTTAAATTTATCCAAAGATTTATTTGATTATGGATCCTCACATTCCTTTATATCTTCCTAGTTTGCTTTAAAAATTATATATTTAAAATTCACATTAACAAGGGAGTTGTCAGTCAAAACCCCTAAGAGAAGTCTCATTGTAAAAAAGATGTGTGAGGCGGTTCCCATTATAGCATATAAATGTGCTTTACCTACTAACTTTGTCATCATACCTATGGTCAACTTTGATATAATCCTCAGTATGAACTGGCTATCAAAATATGATGCAAAAATTTATTGCAAGAAGAAGGAAGTTTCGATTTGTGAGGAAGATGTAGAATCTATTATCTTTAGATCAGAAACTTCATCACCTGATTCTTATCAAAATCCACCCCCAATAGCTTTACTGAATAAGATTCTTGGGTGGGAATAGGAAATAACATCTAGGGATAAAGAAAAAAATATTCAAATTGAGGATGTACCTAGTGTACGATAATATATTGATGTATTTCTAGAGGATTTACCTGGACATCCTCCAGAGCGGGAAGTTGAGTTTACTATTGATTTAATCTCTAATTCAAGGCCAATATCAAAAACTTCATATATAATGGACATTGTGGAATTAGTAGAGCTAAAGAAATACTATGGGATTTGAGTAATAAGGTATTTATTTACCCTAGTGTTTCTCCATGGGGTGCCCAAGTTCTTTTTGTTAAGAAGAAAGATGGATCAATGAGGCTATGCATTGACTATATTGAAATCAATGCTATTACAATAAAGAACAAGTATTATATGCATCACATTGATGATTTATTTTATCAAATTCATGGAGATCAATATTTTTTGAAGATTGGATTTCATTTTGGATATCATCAATTGTGTGTAAAAAAGGAATATATTCCAAAAATAGCATTCCGAACGAGGTATGGTCATTACAAATTTACAGTAATGCCATTTATATTAACTAATACACCCTATATTTTCATGGATATAATGAATAGAGTGTTTAAGGAATATATTGATGATTTTGTTTTAGTATTTATTGATGATATCTTAGTATACTCCAAAATCTATGAAGACCATGAGATCCACTTACAGATTGTTCTAAAAACTCTTAGATGAAATGAACTATATAGAAAGTTTAGCAAGTGTGAATTATGGATTCATGAAATTTATTTTCTTGGCCATATTTTCTATAAGGATAGAATCTATGTTGATCCTGTAAAGACAAAGTCAATATAGGAATGACTAACACTGACGATTATAACCAAGGTACATAGTTTTATTGGTTTAGTAGGTTACTATTGACATTTCATCGATAATTTTTCCCAATTGTCAAACCCATTAACCAATATCACACATAAAGGGGTTAAATTAATTTGGATAAAAGAGTATGAAGAATGTTTTGAAGAATTTAAGATAAGATTAATCAATGATCCTATCTTGACTTTACCATTAAGAAATTATGGGTTTGTGATTTATATTGATGCATCAAGGAAAGGACTCAGTTGTGTCCTTATGCAGAATGATAGGGTTATTTCATATGCATCAAGGCAATTAAAAACTCATGAATATAACTACCCAGCTCATGATCTTGATTTAGCTGTAATAATATTTTCTCTAAAGATATGTATACATTATCTCTACGATGAAAGATGTGAGATATATACTAATCAAAAGAGTTTGAAATATATTTTCTCACAAAAAGAACTCAATATGAGACAAAGTAGATAGCTTGAGCTACTGAAAGATTATGATTTCACAATGCACTACCACATAGGGAAGGAAAATAATAAGGTGGAAGTTGATTTAAGTAGGAAGGACCATGGTCTTATAAAAAAGATAATATTTGAAAGGGATCCTATGTTCATAGATCTAGTAAATATGGATATGGGAATTATCATGGAAGGTGAAACATTAGTACTTTTTCAAATGGTTTACAAAACATCTTTACTGGAAAGGATAAAAAGTTCTCAGTCTGATGACAAGGTGTTTCAAAATAAAATTAAATTTGTGAATGATGGGATACTAATTGAATTCATATTTGAAGATGATATTTTAAAATTTGAGAAGAGGCTTTGTGTTCTAGCTATACCTGAGCTAAAAAGATAATTATCAGATGATGCTCATAGCTCAAATTTCTCTATACACCCTGGTGGAGCTAAGATGTATATATATTTGAAAGAATATTTTTGGTGAGACAACATGAAGAGAGAGATTTCTGATTATGTATCAAGATGTTTGGTTTGTCAACATGTGAAGGCTAGAAGAAAACATCCTAGAGGAGTCATGAAACCTATTCCTATACCTTTGTAAGAATGGGATGATAGTATGATGGAATTTATCTTAGGACTACCAAAGACTCCCAGAATAAATGATGTGATATGGGTTATTGTTGTTCATCTTACCAAATTAGCACATTTTCTTGCTATAAGAGAAGATTTACCACTTGAGCATTTAGCAAGACTGTATATTAGTAAAGTTTTAAGACTTCATGGTGTACCCCTATCAATTGTTTCTAACCATGATCCTCATTTTACATAACAATTTTGGAAAAGTATTCAAAAGGACCTAGATACTGAGCTTTGTTTGAGCACTGCCTACCACCCTCAAACTGATGGAAAACCAGAGCAGACTATTCAAACTTTAGAAGACATGTTGAGATCTTTCTCACATGACTTTCAAGGTATGTGGGATCGGTATTTACCTCTAGTAGAATTTTCCTATAATAATAGATTCCATTCAAGTATTCATATGAAACCATATGAAACATTATATGGAAAGAGATGTCGTACACCAACTTGTTGGGATGATGTTGGTGAAAGAAAACTCATAGGCCCAGAACTTGTTGAGGAAATGACGAAAAAGGTAAAGACTATTCATACCCATATCAAAAATATATCAAAGCAGGCAAAAGAGCTATGTTGATAACCGAAGGAAGGATTTGGAATTTCAAGTAGGAGATCATGTTTTATTGAAGGTATCTCTATGGAAGGGTGTTATATGATTCAGTAAGAAGGGTAAATTAAGTCCCAGGTACATCAGACCTTTTGAAATTCTAGAACGAATTGGAGCTATAGCTTACCATTTGGCAATGCCGCCAAGTCTCTTCAAAGTTCATGATGTGTTCCATGAAAGGTTCTGGGGCCCGCAATGGAAGCCGGTGGGCAGGGTATTTTAAAATTATTCATCGACGGGTCGACAGAACTTGTCAACGCCAATGATCCAAGCCCCAGTAAGGTCCAAGGATCTAGCGTAAATTATAAAGAGCATAGAAACGTAAATAAAATATATACATGTTGAGATCTAAAGCTGCGGTCGACTGCAACTCGTCGATGATGATAATTACTTAAAGGATCCAAAGTAGGAACCCTCTAGATCATCCACATACACTTCAAAAACCTGCAGGAGCATTAATCGTTGAATTCCTGGTGCTAGATCGGAGATCTAATGATGCTTTTGACGTCCCGAAGATCACCGCATTGAGATGCTTTCCATGCTTGAGAGATATCTTGATCCGAGCTTCTTGTATCGAGAGCTTATCTCTCTAGAGAGTGGGAGGAGAGAGATGATCTGTATTTTATTCCATGGAATAAATGAATAAATGAATAGTACCAAGGAGAGAGAGCCTTCCTTGTATTTATAGTGGAGTTGGTAAAATACCCAGTTGGGTTCCCCGACCCCCGTTAATTTAAATGTCCACTAAATAAATAATTTTGATGAACTAAACTACGCAAAAACTATTTATTATTTTATCACATACTTGTAATATATATAAAATATATTATGTGATAAGGCTGAGCCATTTAACTCGACTCACTATCCCACTTAATATTAAATGAACCTTGAATATTAAAATAATATTCTTTCGACTAATATTTTCCCGTATTTACTAAACTTGTAAATATATTAAATAAATTCAATCCCAAATATTCATAACTTGAATATTAATTAATTAATTTAATTATTTTGGTGATCGAAAACTTGGACATCACTCAGACCCCGTGGTGGGTCCCACTATGCCCATATACCTATTCAACTGAATAGGGAAAATTCTTGAATATGCTATTGTGTTTGACCCTCTAAGCCCTTATCTCAATAGTAGTGAATAAATCCATAGGCCAAGAGTAGAGTCTAATAACCCATCATGGACTCTAAAGAGATAAAGATTGTCATAGCAACGACAACCAACCTACGAACACCAACTGTGCACTATAATCTCTTTGTCATTAAATATCTCATAAAGAAGGACACACACTTGTGTCATCACCCTTTTCTTGATTTATTATTTATTGATATATCCAGATAGATTTACCTTTGTACTGCTTTGGCCAAAGACTTATTAATGCAACACCATCCTGATCAACCAGGCCTGAGATATACAACTTCCTAAACTTGGAAGTAATAAATCATTTCTTAACCATTCATCCAATATCATACCACCAATGATGCACCCAACAAAATATACCTTGCCACAATTTCAATACCATGGTTTTTCCTTGCATCAAAGTACACAATCAAATAATACACATTGGTAATGGTCTCAAGTTAGGAGACTAATACACATGTCTGTAGATAGGAACGACCAATAACACCTTAAACATGTGGTGTTCTTATTGGAAGGTCTGTCCTCATGATCTCACTACTAGAGATCACCAAGTGAGAACTTCATGAGAAGAAGTCTCAATGCTTATGAGCCCCCAACACCTGATAGTCAAACATATACTATGTCTAATTAGTAAGATGTATCTAGACTATAGAACATATATTTAATATTAATGTCATAGTATCTCGAGGTTCTCATTATATCCTGGGATCTTCTATAACCTCTCAACATGACATTTAATCTATGGAAATTACCATTATAATAGTGGGTATAGAAAAGTCTACACTATAATGGTAAGATAATATCATGTATAAATAACTGTATACATGACATGGTAATAAAAAATACTGCATAGTTGGGTCTAGGGCACCCACTATTTCAACACTCCCACTTGCACTAGAGCCAACTTGCTAACCAAACTTGTTAGTTACTTACATAATAAAGATCATGCTTCTATTGAGTAATGGATTTAACTACTGGGCCTACCACATTTTTACCGCGTGGTATATCTACTGTATGCGACCTCATCTCCTTGAGTAAAACTTCTCAAGATAAGGTATCCCTGTGTATATCACTTTTTCCATTGTCATAACTTGACAACTTGGCTAGTAAGAATATCATAATTTACATTATGATAATACTTTTCTCACTAGGCGTGATTACAATAACTAGAACATATCATTGCATTTAACTACTTCTTAGCTTCCTTAGAAGCTGCAACGTACTCAGTATTTGTAGATATGACTACCATTAGATTTTATGAGCTTGAATCTATCATCTCCTTAGCCTAAATGCGATACTAGATCAAATTAATCTAAGGATTACTAGTTTGTGTCCCACAAAAACTAGTATACCTTCTTATCCATATACTAGGTACATATCATTTGTACTTTCCAAAGTACGAGATGATAGTTCTGACTTCATCACTTGTAGTGATCCTAGAAAAAATTGATATCTAACTACAATAAAGTATATCCTGGCAGTATCAATTCTTGTACATATTATGGAATACATGATTGATCCATCGCTGGAGTGTATAAAACTAAATTCACAACTTTAATCTCTTCCCATTCTCCGAACATGTCAACCTGGAGAGATTAAGCCACGCGACATTGGAAATTTTTTTGAACTTGAATTGTTCAAACCTGTATTTTTCAATATAATGTCACTTTATATACGATTGACTAGGTCCAAGAAACCATTAGATCTACCTCATTAGATCCTATTCCCTATAACTTAGGTTGCTAATTTAAGTCAATCATCTGAAGTATTACTTTTATCCTGATCTTATCTAACAGTAAGACCAATAAATATTTTCCATATGTTTTCAAACATATTTCTCTTGAAAAACATTGGTGCTCCCACTAAACTTTGGTATACACAAGGCAAAGATTCATTCTAAATGAATGCTCTAAGATCTTGTTGCTTACTTTAATCCAAAACTATATTTCAGTAACTTGCAACCTTCATTGTCATTTGATGGTGTCATCATACCTTTTTGGTTGCATCGTATAGACACCTTCCATGAAAGATGACCATGACATCTAATTACCAATTTAATGATCTTAGAGGTTATCTATGACAAGTAAAATTATAATAGATTTCAGAATACTAACTTGGTATAACTAATCAAACTTTATTGATACCAAGATTGTACCATCCATGTATCATCTCATTTGAATACCCACCACAATATTCAATTTATAACCCCATTTTCAATTTGATACATGGAATCTATTATTGAATTTTAATTTATCTTTTCAATCTTAACTAATTTTCATATACCACTTACTTGTAGGATTTATTATTCTCAATGAATAATTTATCACAAAATGCAGTGAATATAAAACCATCATCATGGTTTCATTATTCCTACGCAGTATGTGTCACTGAAACACTCTTATTCCACATGTAATTGTGGAACTTGTTCCTATTCCAACCATTTGTGCATCTCAAGCATTGACTAAGTCCAAGTCAATTCAGCTCCCACTACCTCTAATAGATATGTGTACCCTTATATAGAAATGTAGTCTAATACTTGACTACATCTTTTCTATATTAGGGATTTATGTAATATCCTAATCAACTGTTAGGATAATTACTTAGATTCCCCATGTGTTTAGCTTGATGCATGTTTGTTTAAATCCTAAACAAACACATTACATCTTTAACACATGTCCTATGACGTAATGGATTTTCATCATACTAGGACTCGTATGATATCCATTTATCATTTTAGTTGGCATATAGGTTATGGTATTTCACCGTTATTTTCAACACACATCTTGAAATATAATGGAAGTTTCTGCAAGTTTCAATATTAATACTCCATACATCATAACTTTGATGTATAAAATATGCGTTTAGGAATTACTCCATGCTACATTTTTTTGATCAATGTTAACATGTAAGAATCATCATTGATCCTCCTTATGAACATTAATATCATGATGTAAATAAGGTAACATGCATTTAGGAATTACTCCATGCTACATTATCATGATCAATGAATGTTTGGTCAAGATATTCTTCTGCATGCCGATCTGAAGCAACTCATATCTTCTGACCATACATATACTTCACTATTACATTACTTAATTGATTAAAGGAATATTATTAAGTATCTTTACCTCTAGATTTCCTTTGTAATAGTTCACACTCTCTTGTTGAACTAACCCTGAAATCTTTGTGGCATACCTTTATTTCTAAAGGTTTCTTTATCTAAACTAAAGATGTAAATTATACCATAGGTGTTTAGCTGTGTCGAGACAAAATACCAAACTTGTTATATTATTAACATCCACTTTTAGTTTTACTTGACAAATAATCATCTTTCCACAATTGGATAAGTCTTACATTTTATATTCATCATGTATTGCTTATGATTCAAGTATAACTGAACTATTTATTGAGTAGAGACACCATAAACAACATTCATTACAAAACTTGGAATAATGTATCATTATGTCCAAAGGGAATGTGAGATAAATGTTTTGGTTATACTCAACAAACTGTTCATCTAAAATCATTCACTTGGCAATTAGAAGTTATGTGTTTCTCACTGCTAACTTAGGAATCACCCTTTATTAGCTGCTTGGAGAAGACACTTTACTTATTATAATGTTCCTATACTTACTTGTTTACTGTATTTAAATACACATATGTTATTGGAACATTGTATTCAATACCCAATAAGTATTTTAGAAACATTAATTTATATTGATAAATATACCTGAATGATAAGCGAGTACTTGCTTCTTGTATTTTAGTTCATTGCATTTTTAAACTTCCATAAATTTATTTCATTATATGTGATGCAAATAACCTCCTGTTAAATAACCAACCACTTTTATTTGAAGGACATAACGAAGGTTCCTTTGGCATAACTTTCCATAGGCATTTTTGCCTTGTCTTTCAATATATTCTCCATAAGAATAAAATATGGCTCTATCTTTAATATTATAATTACTTGGTGAATGTTACCTTAAAGGTGATGAAGTTCTTACTCTATACCATTCATTTGTATCCTTAAAGGAAACTAGAGTAATTATGTGTAAAAGGTATAATAATGGGATGGCATGAAAGATTATGAGATTTCTTTCACTTTACACAAAGCGAGTGTAATCATCGCATTCATATCTTACTTAGATATCTCCTTAGAAGGATCTTGGAGATGAGACTTCTTGTAATATCATCCATGTCCTGATGCAGTGACAACAACTAACATCAAACTTTGATGATAAAATTATGACAAAACCATCATAGGATTGATTCATGACTCTCCTGTAAGCAGTTTTACACCCCCGCTTCATGAGTTGTATCAATAGGTTGGGACACAAGCACCTTGAATTTCCATTATAGTAGTAATGTGCGCAAGCACCTATACTACACTTGGAATTTTGTGCTTGTTTGGAAATTAAATTTTTCCAATATTTATCGCAGTTCTATTGTGGTATTACTTACCATTATCTATAAATAAACTTTAGAAAATTAGTACTTTTAATATTGATTACCGAATGTGACATTACTAATTAATTTAATCCTTAAATGTGTCCCACTAATTTTTTGAATTCTAGGAACCGTATGTACTAGAATTGGAATACTTTATCGTTTGAGTATTCTAGTGATAAGGATCCCTAAACCTCCCTCATAGTCTACAAGCTATGGCTACTTCAATACTTGGAGGGTCCAAGGTAGGCTTTTGGTTGTCCAACCGCATTAACTCGAAGTTCCTTGATCTGTTGAGTGAAGTCCCACCTTTAAAAAATCATTTCTTGATTAACTCAACACTTGCCTCTAAAATTAAAACAAGCTAGATATGACTATTTCTTTGCTGCAATTTTAGTTAAGTCAACCCATCAACCTAATAAGAACTCCCCGATAGTAAGATGGACCTTCAAATATGGCATGACCGACACCCCAAACACCTAGTTTTGTTCAAACTAGAATAATGGAAGGTTGTTTTGAATTAATATTTCTTTGAGGGTTTTATATTTTTTCTCTCGATGAATGTAATCCATTTATATTAATCTTTTCCATCTATGTTGTCACGCTCACAACTAAACACTAATAGAAAAACATACGCCGCTTCTTTATGCATTTTATTATTTATTATTTTATGTATTTTCCCGTTGTCTATAAATTCATAAAATAATAAATAAATGCATAAAGCTAAACTATTATCCGACTGGTCTTGAGCCTCTAAATGACCTAAGGGCATCGTACCTGAGTGGAAGCTTGACTCTTGATGTAACTTTCCCCCGTCTTGTATGTTCGCTTCGGTTCTGAAATATCACCTCGTCTTGGCAGGGTCCACATCACATCTTGGAGTATCACCTCGTCTTGGTGGGATCCACGTATCGTCTTACATCATCTTTATCAACGTACACTACCTCATCTTGGTGAGGTTCACATCGTTTATCGTCTTCGTCTGAAGTACAAAGATATACTCACGCGCAAGCGAGGGAGACTTGGGGTATAAATGTACATCATGTAAATATTGGGTGCGCAGGCCCTTATAAATTTTAACAAAAAAAGGCGATGAACATACCATATATTTAATTAATTACAATAATCACACGTAGTTAAATAATTAATTAAATAAATAATAAAATGTAGATAGACATGGGTTGGTGCTCAAGACCAAGTAGACGGGTAAAATCAATGTGCGATAAAATTAAAATGCATTAAATAAGTACGAGGGTTATTTAATTAAATTAAATGAATTAAATAATTCAAATAATTTAATTAATTATTGATCCACTAATTAATTTAATTTTAATACCCAAATTAAATTAATTAATTAATTTAATTTCATTACAAAATTAAATTAATTTATATCTCTGGGTATTAAAATAATTAACCAAAATTAATTATAATTAATTTAATTTAGATATTAAAATTAAATTAATTAAATTAATTTATTTTGATTAATTTAAGTGGTCGGTCCCTAAAATACCATTGCATGGCTTGTGCGGGTCGGGCCAAACCCGTGTAGAGCCATGCCAGGCCATGTAGGGCCAAACTGGGTCGGGCTGATCTGCCCAAACTTGTTCCGGGTTGGGCAGGTCCATCCAAACCATTTCAGGACCAATTTTTCTCTGCGTAAAAAACTTGCAGACAAAATAATAACTCCCATGTGAAGATGAAATCTGGTGGGGCCGCGGTTCTGGTCAAGTCTGTTCGGCGCAACCTGGTTTGGCGAAAAGAGTTGAGCGGGCTGGGGGAAACTGCTTGGTGGGAGTGCACCACTGCAAGTGAAGCCGCAACACATCTCGGCAACATCTGGCCTACTTCAAGGAGGGCGGCGGCTTGGGAAGTGGACGACACACTGGGGAGAGTGAGATCGAGGAGAGAAGGTAGGTCGGTGGTTCGACGCCGACAACAGGGTGGCTTGGACAGGGGCGCAGCGGCTGTGCGGGGAAGCCCAGGACGCAGTGCCACGACCGACTATATAGGTGATGACCAATCAGGTAGGAAGAGGCTGACGGTGGTGCCACAATGACTTAAAGAGATTTGGCTGATGCGGGTGGCGCTGGGCTACTATTGCTGGTGGGAGCAGGGTGGAGGTGTTGTCGAGGGGAGCAGCGACTTGAGGCGGATGCAGCGGCGGCTTTCTGCTGTGTGCCGAGGAGGCCAGGAGGGCTAGGTACAGGTGGCCTTCTTGGTCGATGAGGAGGACAAAACTAGGGGTTCTCCTGGTTTCAATGTCCCGAGGAAGAGGATCGAGGTCCCACACGGACCCCCCACCTTTTTTATTAATAATATTTTTTTGTGCTTTTCTTTCAAGCGTCGCCCACCCTCCTTTTGATAGATTTTTTATATGACTTTTAACTATCCTCTTATAATAATAATATAATTATTATATCAGAATAATAATTTATTATTATTATATTTAAACATGTCTCCTTCCTTTTTTTTAAAAAAGAAAAAGAGATTCCCTCCCTTTTATTGAAGTCAAGTCTCCCCAATTTTGTTTATTTGAGGTCTTCTTCCAAAAAAAAACTTTCCAAGTCTCCCCTCCATTTTAAAAAAATTCCAAAGGCTAATATTAGCCTTTAAAATTAAATAATAATATAATTATTATCATAAAATAATAATATATTATTATTACATTATTATAATAATAAAATAATAATAATTATTATAATAAAATTATTGTGAAAATTATTTAATTTTCAAAATAAAATTTTCGCATTTTTGTAACTAATTCCAATTAATCGAAACCGATCGAAACTTGATCGGTTTTTCGGTATGAATTAAAATTTATTACCTGAGATCAAACTGAAAATTCGATCAAATCTAAAAATTTAAAATGGCCATAACTTGACCGTTCGAGATCGTATTGACACACGGTTTGAACTGATGAGACCATTTTTGAACCCTCTACTTAATTTTATGAAAATTAATTTTATTCGGTTCAGAAAAACTATGCAATCCCTTTGATACCAATAAAAGGTTCTGGGGCCCGTAGCGGAATCCGATGGCCGGGGATTTAAAATTTTTTAATCGACGGGTCGATAAAACTTGTTGATGTTGATGATCCGAGCCCCGGTAAGGTCCGAGGATCTCATGTAAATTGTAAAGAGCACAAAAACTTGAATATATACCCGTTGATATCTGAAGCCGCTGTCGATTGCAACTCGTCGATGATGATCATTGCTTGAAGGATCCAAAGAAGAAACCCTCTAGATTGTCCACATGCACTTCAAAAACTTGTGAGCGTCGATCATCAAATTTCAGGTGCTAGTGTGGAGATCCGACGATGATTTTGATGTCCTGACGATCACCGCATCAAGATGCCTTCGATGCTTGAGAGAGATTTTGATCTGAGCTTCTTGGATCAAGTGCTTCTCTCTCTAGAGAGTGGGAGGAGAGAGATTCTATGGATCTCATTCCATGGAATGAATGAATGAATGAATAGTACTAATAAGAGAGAGCCTCCCTTGTATTTATAGTGGAGTTGGTAAAATACCTGGTTGGGTTCTCCGACCCCTATTAATTTCAACATCCACTAAATAAATAATTTCGACGAACTAAACTGTGCCAAAACTATTTATTATTTTATCACATACTTGTAATATATATAAAATATATTATGTGAGAAAACCAAGCTATTTAACTCGACTCTCTATCCCGCTTAATATTAAACAAACCTTGAATATTAAAATAATATTCGTTTGATTAATATTTTCCTATATTTACTAATTTTTAAATACATTAAATAAATTTAATCCTAAATATTCATAAATTGAATATTAATGAATTTATTTAATTCTTTTGGTGATCGAAAACTTGGACAACACTCAGACCCCATGGTAGGGCCCACTATGCCCATATACCTATTCAACTGAATAGAGTGGATTCTTGAATACACTATTGTGTGTGACCCTCTAGGCTCTTATCTCAATAGTAGTGAATAAATCCACAAACCAAGAGTGGATTCTAGAAACCCATCATGGCCCCTAAAAAGACAAGGATTGTCATAGCAACGAAAAATAACCTACGAACACTGACTGTGCACTATAATATCTTTGTCATTAAATATATCATAAAGCAGGAAGCACACTTATGTCATCGCCCTTTTCTTTCTTTATTATTTGTTGATCTATCGGGATGGATTTACCTTTGTACTGCTTTGACCAAAGACTTATGAAGGCAGCACCATCTTGATCAACCAGGTATGAGATACCCAACTTCCTAAACTTGGAAACGACAAATCCTTTCTTGACCATTCAACCAATGTCATACCACCAACGACACACCCAACACAGTCTAACTCGTCACGATTTCAATACCATGGTTTTTTCCTTGGATCAAATTATACAATCAAATGATACACATTGGTAATGGTCTCAAGTCAGGAGACCAATACACATGTCCGTAGACAGGAACGACTAATGACACCCAAAACATGTGGTGTTCCTATTGGTGGGTCTATCCTCATGATCTCACTACTAGAGATCACCAAGTGAGAACTTCATGAGAAGACGTCTCAATGCTTATGAGACACTATCACCAGATAGTCAAACATCTACTGTGTCTAATCAGTAAGATGTATCTAGACTATAGAACATATATTTAAGATTAATGTTATAGTATCTCGAGGTTCTCATTATATCCTGATATATGCTATAACCTCTCGACACAACAATTAATATATGGAAATTACCATTATAATAGTGGATGTAGAAAATTCTACACTATAATGGTAAGATAACATCATGTATAACTAACTGTATACATGATATGGTAATCAAAAGTACTGCGTAGTTGGGTCTAAGGAACCCACTATTTCAACATTCCACATATCAATGTTAAGGAAATACATGCCAGAACCAACACATGTATTCACCTATGAAGAAATAGAATTGGAACCTGATCTATCTTATTGTGAAGAGCCTATCAAGATTCTTGATACCAGATAACAAGTGTTGAGAAATCAGACGACTCATCTGGTAAAGGTTCTTTGGAGAAACTATAAAATAGAAGCGATGACATGGGAACCTGAAGAACTTATGATGAAGAACCACCCAAATATTTCTATGAAGTGATGCTCTAGAAATTTTGCGGACAAAATTATTTTAAGGAGGTAAGAATGTAACACCCCAAGAATCCACGATACACTTCTTTTTAAATAAATTCAATAGCTTGCGCTGCACGCAACACTCAGTTCAAGCGCACCATGACTAGCCATTTAAAAAAAGCAGTTATGAATATTATTAACCAAATTTTTAATTTTATATAATTTTAATATTAATATCATGTGTTTATTAGACATGATATACAAACAAATTCAATTTTTTGAATAAAAGAATTATTTTAAAAAAAATACAGTTTTACCACCTTTTAATGGAGAAACATTTTTAAATCTAATATTTGAAACTTTTATTTATTAAAATTAAAAAAATAAACTTCTTATTTAGAATTGGAACATAAAAATTTTGTTTGAAATTTTGTTTGGTGTTTTTTTCTGATAACTTTCATATTTTAATGAATAGTAAAAAATACAGCATTTTAATTCAAAACTGTTTTTCATCTAATTTATTTATATCGTTATAATATTATTTTAATTGGTTTTAAAGTACAATTAGATTAATTTTTTATCATTTAATATAATTTAGTTAATTTAAATTATTTTCACATTAAAATTATATATAAACACAAGCCAATCTTTTGATGATTTTTACTATTGAAAAACTCGTTTTCTCATTTTTTCAATGGGAATTAATTTTAAATTAATTATTGAAACTTTTGTGTTTTAAATTTTGAAAAATTGCTTCAATATTTGAAATAAGTGGGTCCAAATTATGTTAATAGGTTAATTTTATTTTTTTGGATTTTATGAATAGTAACTTTTGTAATTTTTTTATTACCGTGGTTAAGGGTAAATCAAGTAATTAAAGGTAAAAATAATATTATAAAATTATCATAACACATTTAAAAATCCTATTGTATGAATAAATTATACCCTTATCACCTATGTTTAGAAATTGAATCATTTAATGGACCATTTTCCATAAATATGACATCGATATTATTATAATTAATGAATTTGACAAAATGCCACTCTCATTTCTTATAAGCATAATAATTTTAATATAGATATATCCAAGAGATAAAATCGATTATAAATAGTCCATGGAAAGATAAAATAATTACCTACATCATAGAAATTTATTTATAATTTTTATATGTTAAATAATTACCATTAATGATGACACAACAGTGATGAAAAAATTATTTTATTAATAGATATATTAATTAAATGGTATTAAAAATATTAAAATAAATATAACTTGACTTAATTAAAGACATCCATGAATTTTATAAATAACATATACACGGTATTAACATATTTGAAGTATTTTTTTTTGAAGTTATCATATTGGTTTTATTTTTTTTAAAAATGAAAATATTGAATAGTATCAAAATTGACATAAATGATACTTTAAAATAAATAATATTTTATTAAATGTTATAAAATTAATAAAAATATAAAGTTTTAAAAAATAACTATTATAATGTTAAAGTTATCATAAATGATCTAATTTGGGTTACTTTTACATTTTATAGTAACTACATTAACCCTATATTATAAAAAGACAAGTAAACACGGTAAAAATTAAACTGTTTAACTAAGGATCAAATCCAAAAGATAAGGTTAATTTTGTGACCTAAAATTGTCTAAAAATAATTGGTTAAAAGGATTTAGAACCATTATCATATTATCATATAAATAAATCACTTTGGAGTTATTTTAAACCAAAAAATAAATTTATAATAAATCAATAGTTTTGGAGTTTTCAAAAGTACCCCTCCCCTCTATTATAAAAGGGAACATCTCCTTTTCTTTTATTCAAACCTATAAATCACTTTGGATCGGCCAAAAACTACCCATTACCTCTCCCAACTTACCTAAATACATCCTATAGGCCATAATTTTGGAATAAAACCATACTAAGGAGTCCTTTTGTGTAAATCAAAAGAAGATACCCTAAAAATAGGTAATTGTTTTATCACCACTTTCAAAGTTATCTTCTTCTTATAGTTCCTATTTATATTTTGTTTTCATAGTAAAGTAAATAATAAAATATAATAAATATACATATATTTTATTATAATCATGGGACAACCATATTCCTCATTTTATCCATCATACGAATAACAATATCACCATGCGTGTGTACATACAACTTATCGTCTCCACGCTATAGTGTAATTTTTTATTCAACACTACTTTATTTGGATGGGTATAATGATGATTATAATGGATATAAATAATTAATATAACATGTTTATGATTATTTATAATTAATATACCTTATAATTCCATACCATTTAACCATTAAGGTAATGATATCGTCTCTCATGCGTACGTACGACCTACCGTCTCTACGACACGGTGAGATTCATTTTCCAAGTTAACCATTAAAGAATGATTATAAATTTTTTATTATGAGTAAAAATAATAATTATGAAATTAATTTAATTTTTTATATAAAATACATCATATTCATAACAAACATGACTTACATGACAAAATAGGAATGAGAAAATGAAGAAGTTAACACCCGGAACAATGGTAATATTGCCATATTATTACCAAAAAGATATAATAGGATCATATATGATATCATAAATATATACATAGTCCTGGTATAATTTAATATCATGATTTAGCCATTATACAGGAGGTTAATTCACCCTCGACTAATGTAAAGTACAAGGTAAGGGTTAATTTTGCAATCTCATTATTATTCGAGGTTGTTTATACGTAAGTATATAATGGGACACATTTATCATACATGTATATGTTTCTTATAAATGTATTTCAAAATATTATGAATAGTTTTTTAAAGTCATTTTTACCCATGTTTTACTTTTTATAAAATGTTTTAAAGGAATCTTTCTGTTGTTTTACAAATGAGGTACTTTATGACCTTTTTGAAAAATTAAGGAAATAATGTTTTTTAACTTATATGGTGCACGCAGATATTTTCACCATCATGATTCCTTAACATTTTGAATATTCCCTTATAATCTTATAGGGTTATTTTTAAAAGAAATTTTTTCTTTTATAATTATGTGACTTTTAAATGATTTCAAAGTTAAAAGGGTTATTTCTCTCAAAGAGTTTTAATGATTTTATTAGATTATTTTCATCTATGTCTACATCCTTTGTTGGATTTTATTCTAAATTGAGGTTGATTTATTATGATATTGTCTTCCATATTGTATTGAATAGTTTATGATATGTTTGAATGTGGATGTGCTATTTTGATACCATTCATGGTTTATGGTTAAAGTATTAACATTTCGTATGCTAGTTTTAATAAGAATGTTTATGTTGGTTATGTTTTATCTTTTTCATATGAGGAATGAATTGGACTTAGTAAGTTATGGGTTGGGGACCGCTTAATGAAATCCCTATGGGTTAGGGGCTGGTTAATGAAAGACCCTTGATGAATTGGTAGGTCTCATGAGACAAAATAATGTATTAGTACAAGGCCTTGATAGTATAGTTATTTATGATCTTGGGATGAGGCATTGACAGTATGGTTATGATGTCTGACATTATTAATTCTCTCATTTTGAGTTTAGTTATTGATATTGCATGTGATTATTCAACTAGTAGAATATCCATGTTAATGTTTAAATAGAATTATTTGATTTATTATTTCCATATTATGTTGAAGATTATGTTAAAAAGTCTTGTATTTCAATTTTATACCTTGACTTAAAAGTTTATGCTTATTTATGATAGTTTTCACTATATTTTTTTTATCCTTACTGAGCATCTGAGTTCAACCCTTTCTTATGTTTCATTTTCCCCCAATATGTGAAGTAGTATATTATGAATTTCATGTAGGGATAATCTAAGGGATATGAGTGTTTTCAAAAATAGATAATATATTATTTTTCATTTCAAGATGTAATGTAAAACTTATGTTTATATCTAGTTTTTTCAAGGCTGCTAAACTAATTGGTAATTGGTCCTTCGGGATTTTATTTTCTTGTGATCATGATAATGTAATAAAATAATGTACCGACTCTGGACAACTAGGGTTGGGGCGTTACATATAGGGATCCGACACTATGAAATGATAAATATGTACATACACCCCTTTGGGCCTAAGGCCAAAGAAGACTCATCACCATTGCCTAAGGGATGTGATGTGATAATATGAAGTTTTATAATGTTGTAAGTCATAAAGTTCCACCCAAAATAATTCACTAACCAAGGCTTTCATATGATCTAGTAAAAAACAATGATGAGTAATTTATTTCAAGATTTCTTAAAATATAATTAATCTCATTCTCCATTTCAAATATTCCGATTTTACCTTTAAAAACAATAATGTTTTTTAATAAAAAACATGCCTTTTCACAAAGATAAAATACTAAGGTTTCCATAAAAACATTTTTAAGAAATTTTTCACAAAAAAGGATTTGAAACCAATTCATGAAATTTGAAAATCTATTTCAAAATTAAATTCATCAATTTAATTTTTAAACAATCCCATCAATTTCATCAAAAACCCCAAATTCAATGGAATTGGGGTTTTTTCACAATTTTCCATCAAAACCATTTACACAATTAAATTCAACAATTTAATTAAATCAATTTCCCTTAAATGAACAATTTAAATTAAACAATTTAATTTTCAAAAATTTCCATAAACACACCCAAATTTAATAGAATTGCAGTTTTTCCAATTTCATGCCAAAAACCCATTTTTCTTAAAAACCCCAATTCAATGGAATTGGGTTTTTCCAAAAAAAAAAACAATTTAAATTCATTTAATAAAAACCAATAAATTTCATTTAACTCAAACAATTGAAATTAAATAGAACAATTTAGGGTTAATGTAAATTGGGCATCGTAATGGAACCACCTACCTTAGAGTCACTAGATCTCGAAGCATCAAAACCTAAATCAGGATTTACCAAGGAAGAATGAAAACACCAAAAACAGGAATAAAACCTAGCTTTAAGATCCCAAAATAGAGGGTATTAGGTCCATAAATCAATACAGTGATCCATGTAACCCTAGAGAGAAAAAGAGAGACCGTGAGAGAAAGAGATATGGATGTGGAAGCTAACCACCAGAAGATTGAAGGGAATTAATCTAGCTTAAAATCACTTTTGAGAGGGATATAAGGGGCCAAGAATCCTTCTTGGGATCTCCAAGGTTGGTAGAAACTAGTTTAGGGTCATACTGATCTATCAGGGACCTAAAAGAGGGGTTCGGGAAATTTTAATAAACTTTCAGATCACTTAAAATCTCATCCGAATGGTTTCCTGAGAAAAGGCACACAGTTTAGAAAAACCATGCGCAATACATGCACCAATTATAAATGGGACACATGTTTTCTCTTAATAGGGTGCATGGCTTGACTAAACATGTTCCAACCATTCAAAATCCCACTTCCTTGGGTTGCACGGTTCGCTCTGATAGGGCACATGGTTTGGGAAAACCGTGCGCCAACCGTACACTAGCCCAAAAAATTCTCAAGTTTTTAAAAATTCACCCAAAGCAACCCCAATTGAAACAAAACCAAAGATTGGTAAAAAATTATGGGTTTTATGAATACCTAAAAATAGTAACAGGATGTTATAACCTCTACACTATAGAAACTTTCTGTCCCTAGAAAGCCTATAAAGAAGCTTCCATGCCAAAAAGATGAGGCTACTACTCTCTCATCAGGGCCTCTCTCTCCTATGTATCATGATTATTAGAACCATGCTACTATAGAACTTGAACCAAAGGTATCATCCTTCCATGAAGTACCTTGGTTTTAGAATCAACTATCCTGACTGGCTGTTCAGTCACAGATAAATCATGTTTAACTTCAAGATCACGCTAGCTCAAAATATGAGATGGATCAGATACATACTTTCTTAGCTGCGATACATGGAACATGTTATGTATCGACAAAATATATGATGGAAGTGATAAATAATAAGAAACTTTCCTCACCTGCTTAATAACCTCAAAAGGTCCCACAAAATGAGGAGCAAGTTTCCCTTGCCTCCCAATCCATCGATGACCCAACCGAGATGAAACTTTCAAGAACACCTATTCACCAAATGCAAATTCCAAAGGTCTATAAAGACGATCAACATAAAAATTATATTATCTATTTACTATCAATATTCTCTAATAAATCAACTGAATCTTTGATGTCGTCTCTTGCACCAAACTTGGTCCAACCAAGAAACTTTCACTAATCTCCAACCAACACAATAAATATTTACGAGGCTGGCCATACAAGGCCTCAAAAGGAGAAATCTTGATAAAAAACTAATAACTATTGTTATAAGAAAACTCAACCAACCCCAAGTGATCATCCCAATCCTCACTAAAGACAATAACACAAGCAAAAAACATATCCTCTAGAATCTATATAGCTATTTCTGTCTGGCCATCCGACTGCGGATGATATGCTGTACTCAAATGGACGTGAGATCCTAGTGCCTCATGAAGGACTCTACAAAAATGATAAGTGAATTAAGGGTACCTATCAGAGACTATATCAGATGAAACTCTGTGCAAACGAACAATATCTTTCACATAGAGATTTCCCAACTCCTCAAATTTGGTTGTATCATGAATGGAAAAAAAGTGAGTTGATTTCGTCAACCTATCGATCACAAACCATATCACATTATTCTTTCTCTAGGGATGAGGAAACCCAACCAAAAAGTCTATAGATATCTCATCCCACTTCCAATTTGGGATTGGAATTGGCTGAAGAAAACCCAAAGGTTTCTAGTTCTCGGCCTTAACCTACTGGCACATATAAAAACAAGAGAAAAACTCAACAATGCCATGTCTCATACATGACCACTAGAACTACCACCGTATATCATAGAGTATCTTCATTGTTCTTGGGTGTACTTCCCACTAGTAAGTATGACAACACCCCATTATAACTTTATGCACGAAGACAGTACCACAAAACGAATCCAAAAGAATAGAATGCCCTCTTTAGAGAACAACCAATCAAACATGGTCTCCCCACTATTTATAGAGTCTCTAATGTTGTAGAACTCATCATAAAGTTTTTGTTACTGAAGAATCAAATCAAGAAGAGCATATGTCAACTAAAAACTGTCCAAAGAAACCTCTACCCCTGATTTATGGACTCCATTATGTAACTGTGCAAAGAGAGCCATCAAATTTCACCCTTCTGATGATTCTTTTACTGCCTAGGTCAGAATTTTCCTGCTCAAAGCATCTACAATGACATTCCTTTTCCCTGGGGTATAAGTGACGTCGAAATTGAAATATTCTCAGTATTCCACCCAACACATATGGTGATGATTCAAATCTTTTTGATAGAAGATATAACTTAATCTCTTGTGGTCTGAATACATAGTAAACCATTATCTGTAAAGGTAATGCCACCAACTCTTAAGCACGTGCATCATAGTTGAAAGTTCATGATCATGGGTCGGATAATTCTTCTCATGTGGACTAAGCTTACAAGATCCATAAGCAATGACATGACCACCTTGCATAAGAACACAACCCAATCCTGATCCTGATGTATCACAGAAGACCACATAGCCCTATTTGGTCTTTGGAAGAGTCAACACTAGATAAGTAGTCAAAAGAATATTTTTCTCATCAAAAGAACTCTGACATTTATCATTCCAATAAAAATTTACTTCCTTCCAAGTTAGTATAGTCATCAGAGAAGCCAAATTTGAGAAGTCCTTAAGGAACTGATGATAATAATCACCTAGACATAAGAAGCTTTGAATCTCGAAGACATTCCATGGTTATTACCATGTCATAATAGCCTTCAAATTCTCAAGATCAACTAATATCCCATGTTCTGACACCACGTTTTCTAAGAATTTCACTTCCTAAATCTAGAAATATCACTTCAAAAGTTTGGCATAAAGTCGGTGATTTCTTAACAAACTCATAACCGTTCTTAGATGATGCACATGATCCTCCTCAGACTTAAAGTTAAAAAGGATGTCATCCAAAAAGACTACAAAAAAGGTATCTAGATACTCATGGAAAATCATGTTCATTAATTCCATAAAGACTGCGAGAGTATTTTTTAGCCCAAAAAGAATAACAAGGTACCCATAATGACCGCACCTACTCCGAAAGGTGGTTTTCTAAATGTTAGAATCTTTTATCCTCAACTTATGGTAACTAGAGTGAAGTTCAATATTCGAGAACCACTTTTCCCCTTTCAAATGATCAAATAGATCATTAATTCATGGAAATAGATACTTGTTCTTTACCATCACTTAATTGAGATTTTGGTAATCAACACATAAGCAAAGTGAACCATCAACTTTCTTAGAAAAGAGAACTGAAACCACCTAAGGTAACACACTCGGGTGTATAAAGCCTTTATCTAGAAGATTGACCAACCAGGACTTCAAATCCTTCAGTTCATCTGGTGCCATGCGGTAAGAGTGAATTGAAACTGGTTGAGTACTAGACATTAAGTCAATATAAAACTCAACCTCCCTTGCTAGTGAAAAACTAGAGAAGTCAGAAGGAAACATGTTAGGAAACTCGATCACAAATGGAGGGAGATCACCACTCAAAGATCCCCACTCTAGATCAAAGTCAAACACAAATATTACTTTCCCCAACTCTAGATAAGAAGGCCCAACTCTACTTGACCTTGGGTCTCATTCTCATTGAAATACATGACACATGCTACTGGGTGTAGTAAAGGAGACTCGTTGAAGATAACAATCAATCCGGGTTTTATTGGTAATGAGCCAATCCATCCTGAATATGACATCAAGAGGTTTTATGTTGAGAACTAGAAAAATTCAAGCAATATTGACATCTGAAAAAGATAATACACAAATGGGACTAAGAAGACCCTTTTCTCTATTCATACCAAGGGATGTAGTAACATCCATTACATAAGATAAAATCTCTATAGGAATATTAAGCATATTAACAATACAAGTTTAAATTAATGAATGAGATGTACTAGTATCAAATAGAGTAGTCACTAATGACGAATCTATAGTAATGGTACCTATCACGGTTACTGGACTTGTATCCCCTTATTCTATAGACTCTTCCACTGTGTGAAGTAGCTTCATTATGGATGCTTATGGATGGAACCCTTTTATACATGAAGCATCTGATTGCCCTACAGTTTTAGAAGGAGCTAATGATCCTGTTCCACTATACAGAGTGAACTAAATATGGCAGAATCTATGTAAGTTCCCTAAAAATCTGTAGGATCTATAGTTCTGCAGTGCCTCAGTGAAAACCCTCTTTAATTTTTATGGATTTCCACACTGGTATAAAATAAAAGGACCTCTTACTGGTACTACATGTGGTCTAGAATGAACCTATTTTTGAGAACTGCTGACTGAATCATCACGCTTCCACTTTCCCTTGGAGGAACTCATGCTGCCACTAGGAGAGAAAGAAACTCCCAATAACCCTGGCTTTCCAGCTAGATCCATCTCAACCATAAGCTCTCTATCTAGCATATTAGCATAAGAAGGTGGATTTGACAAGAAAACCTGAGAAAAAATATCTTGATGAAGTCCCAAATCAAACCTTCAAGCCTTTATCTTCTCATTAAACAAAATATCAGGTGAGAAATGTACTAGCTCAACAAAATGGTTTTCATACTATGTTACAGTCCTACCATCCTACTCAAGTTTGAAGAACTAAGTGGACTCGAAGAAAAACATTGATTCTGGATAGAACTCGTCAGTGAAAAGAATCTTGAAGTCTTTCCACTCTAAGATCTCATGTTTCTTTGTTGTCACCATCATGTCCCACTATATCCTGCTCAGTCCTTCCAGCATGAAGGTGGAACACTTTATCTTGATTTCACCGGGTGTCTCCAAGAACCTAAACAAGTTCTCCATTCTGCTCAACCATTCCTAAGACTCTTGAAGATAATTTGAGCCTTTGAACAGTTCTAGATTATGGTGAAGGAACTCTTGAGAAAAAAACTTGAGAACATCCCTCTGATGTTCCACAACTGGAGCCTGAATGGAAACTGGAGGTGGTGCCTATCCCAGAGCTTAGACAGTGTGCATGATCAACTCTAGCAGATTCATATCTACAACAAGATTCAATCACTGAGGTTCAGTAGTAGCTTCCTCCTGTATATGATTCTCACATCTTCTTAGAGGAATGATGCTACACAACATTATAAGATAATAAGGAAGATATCATATTTATAATCAAACATAGAAATAAGGAAAATTAATCCCAATAGATAGAACCACAAGATTTGGATTTCACTCTATCCAAATCAAAATAGAGAAAATAATAGAACTAATCCACAAGAAATATTTCCCTAACCACCCCTTAAAACTTAAGGTTCATTATGGTGAGAGCTATCTAGAAACTCAATCAAAACTACCACCTAAGTACTGACAAGATTTAATAAATTCAAACCGACTTCAAGATAAGAGATTAACCTCCTTTGATACCACTTTTTCATGAACCATCCCGAGTACCCTAGTAACCCAACACCCAAACTGGAACTGACATAGCCTGAAGGGAATTCTCGATCCCCACGAATCAATGACTAGCACCTGACATCATACAAAATGAAAGTAGGAACGGTTTTTCCACAAACATTGTGGAAGTAAAAGAAAAATGACATCATGAATATAAAAAAAACTCCATTTGGATTAATGTACCAGAATTAAAATGGGTATAAAAACCCAAGTACTAAAACTGTACCATAAAAATAGGAAAAACTACCCAAGTCACTAAATAAGAAACTCACCAAGTCCACAGATCAATAGTTAGAACCACCTTTAAGTGATTATTTTCCTTTCTCAATCCTAGAAGAAGATAATATACAAACACCTAAAGGCATAAGTAGGGTGTAATCCAAATCACAATAGGATTTCATCCAAAGGTTCCATAAAAATATTCCTATATAAAATTAACCAATAATGTGCTTTCAATTTTCAAATAAACAGGTTTGGCATACCAAAATCATACTTAAAAAAATTGTTCTTTACAATTAAAAAGATGGAAATACTTTAGTAATTCATGCTTCACATTTCAAATGATGGAAATACATTTCAAATGATGGAATTTTAATTTAATCAAGGGTGATTTACATAAATGGAATTTTTCAAAAAATGGATTAAATAATCACTTTTATATAAAATAGTTTATATAAATCCACAAGGCATGTAAAACATTTTACAAAATGGAATATATATACATTTGAAATAAAAACAAGCGAGCAACATGGTCATATGCCAAATTGGTATGATAGTTCTATTATATAGGGAACCGACACTATGAAATGAAAAATATGTACATATTCCCCTTTGGGCCTAAGTCCAAAGAGGACTCATCACCATCACTTAATGTATGTGATGTGATGATACAACGTTTTAGAACGTTGTAAATCATAAAGTGCCACCCAAAACAACTCACTAACTACCAAAGGATTGCATGTGCTCTGGTAAAAAAATGATGGGTAATTTATTTCAATATTGGTTAAAATACAATTAATCTCATTCTCTATTTAAAATATGCCAATTTTCCCTTTAAAACCCATAATGGGATTTTAATAAAAAACATGCCTTTTCAGAAATATGAAACCCTAAGGTTTACATCAAATCATTTTAAGCCATTTTTCACAAATAATTATTTGAAACCAATTCATGAAATTTCACAATCCATTTCACAATTAAATTAATCAATTTAATTTTTATACAATTCCATCAATTTCACCACAAACCTCTAATTCAATAGAATTGGGGTTTTTCACAATTTTCCATCAAAACCATTTCCATAATTAAATTCAAAAATTCAATTAAATCAATTTTTATAAAATAAAAAATTGACATTAAATAATTTAAATTTAAAAAAATTTCATAAACACAACCCAATTAAATAGAATTGGGGTTTTTCCAATTTCATGTCAAAAACCCATTTTTCTTAAAAATCCCAATTCAATGGAATTGGGTTTTTCCAACAAAACAACTGAAATACATTTAATCAAAACTAAGAAATTGAATTTAATTCAAACAATTGAAATTAAAAAAAAATCAATTTAGGGTTAATGAAAAAATGAGCATTATAATGGAACCACCTACCTTAGAGTCACTAGATCTTGAAGCGTCAAACCCAAAATTGGGATTTACCAAGGAAGAATGAAAAAAATGGAAATGGGAATCAAAACTAGGTTTAATATTAAAAAATAGAGGGTATTAGATCCATAAATCAATATTGAGATCCACAGAACCCTAGAGATAAGAATAGAGACCCCTAGAGAAAGATATCGGGGCGGGGAAGCTAACCACAAGAAGATCGAAGGTAGTTTCTCTAGCTTAGAATCATTTATGGGAGGGATTTGAGGAGCCAAGAATCCTTATTAGGAGATATAAGGTTGGTAGAAACTGGTTTGGTATCACACTGGTCTGTCGAGGACCTAAAATAGGGGTTCAAAAAATTTTAATAAAATTTTGGATCACCTAAAATCATGTCTGCATGGTTTCCTGGGAAAAGGCACACGATTTAGACATACCATGCGCAAGCCATGCACTAGTTATAAATACATCGCATGGTTTCTTCTAAGAGGGTGCATTACTTGACTAACTATGTTACAACCATGAAAAATCACACTACCTTGGGTTTCATGGTTTTCACTGATAGGGAACATAGTTTGGGAAAACCGTGCACCAACCGTGCACTAGCCCAAAAAATTCCCAACTTTTCAAAAATTCACCTGAAGAAACCCTAAATAAAACCCAACCAAATCTTGGTAAAAAAGTAGGGGTTTAAAAATGCTTGAAAACAATAATGGGATGTTACACTCCCCATGATAAATACATGAAACTTTATCCATGTGATAGAATTAAAGAAATCTCAAATTCAAAAACTATCTTATCTCAAATTTGGAAACACCCACGGGTTGAATCCTATCAGTCTCCCCCTCCAACCCATCAATGAAGATACCATCCAACAAACCTAGTTGGACTGAAAACCTATTGAAATTTTACCAACCATAATCCTCTCTTGAAAATATTATGACACCCTTTTGCAACTGTAACAGAAGCTTAACAACTCACCCTGTAAAAGGAATTCAAACACTGAAGTTTTCATCATATCAGAATCTGCACTATCCCATTAAACAAGATTGAAACCAGAAATATATATCCCTCTCATAATCATAATTATAGTGACACAAGCTTAACATAAATGGATATTGCATCATTTTAGATGAATATTCAGCACATTACAAAAGTACATGCCTGAATACTGTAATAGTTTAATGTTTTTAGAAACTTGGAAACATAATATTATAACTTGGTGAAGGATCTTCAACATCTCTATTAAATATATTTCCCTTTAGTACTCACACTTAAAACCTTTCTTCATAACTTGGGGAAAGGAAATATAAGAAAGAGGTGATCTCAAATGCCCAGTAAGAGTAAACAAGGGAGATATGTAAGCATAACACGAGCATAAGGGTATGAGAACATGATCATAAAATTAGAATATCATACCCTGCATATTAAATATCATACACATGATTCATGACATAAAGATAAATAGTCCATAATATATGAATCATAAGGGAATCAAGAGCATAATCCATGAGATAATAACATAGTAATAAGACATGGAATTATGAAATACACATAATCATAGAAAATAATATGCCAAGGTTACCTACCAAGACCCTCATATCAAGTTAGGACTGGGATAATCACCTGTGTACCTTCTTTGGGATTGGGATGACCTCCCATGTAAAGTCATATTTTGGTCTTGGAATACCTTCCTGTGTACCCTCTTGTTACGGGCTTAGGATGAACTCCCATATACCCTATTATTAAGGTCTTGGGATTCCCTTCGGTGTACTATCTTGTTATGGGTTTGGGATGACCTCTCATGTACCATCTTATTATGGGATCAGGATTCCCTCCCGTGTACCCTATTGTTATGGGCTTGAGATTCTCTCCTATCTACCCTCTTGTTATGGGCTTGGTATTCCCTCCCATATACCCACTTGTTACAGGCTTGGTATTCCCTCTCGTTTACCCTTTGAGCTCATAAAACATTTACCATTACCCAATGCATTGGAGGGAGATATAGGTCCCAACATCACATAATGAAATTATACATGTATTCCATAAAATAATAAAACACTTATCATATCATGACCAATAAAAAATATGTGTTTCATAAACATCATATCATAACCCATGAAATGAAATGGGTATTATAAATATTTCATAATACCATAACCTGGGGAAAAGAGATGGGTTTCATAATCAATTCATCATAGCATAAACCATAAAAGTAAGTGAGTTTCATCATGGTATAACCCATGGAAGAGAAATGGGTTTCATAAATAACTTGCCATCATAAACATAAACTATTCAAATAAATAATAAAAATGGTGACCATGGATCATATTTCTGGTAAATCATAAACTATATCAAAGGATTTCATCTTAAACGGAGAAGGATTTTGAAAGATCACATGGAACATTTCTTAAGGAAAATAATCTTTCTTTGAAAATCACTCTTTAAAATATAAAACATTTTTAAACTCATTTTCTTTAAAAACCACTTTGAAAAACTTATAAAGAGAGATTTTAAAAATCATTTAAAACATTTATTGAGAAAATATCCTTTCTTCTTTGAAAAAAACTTTTTAAATCATAAAATATTTTTAAAACCTTCCTCTTTGAAAACAACCCTGAAAACATATAAAAAAATCTTTGAAAATCATTTAAAACACTTTTTAAACATAAAAAATTTCTAAAAAATTTTTTCTTTGAAAAACACTTTAAAACAAACAATTTCTAGAATATTAGGAAAAAATTTTCTTTAAAAATAACATGTGTTTCAAAGAAGGAAAATTGAGACAAAAATACTTTACAGCTTTGGTAACTTTTAAACCATAAACCCCATAAAAGAAAGATTATAAAAAATATATATAAATATCCATAAATTTAATTATAATAATCATATAATATATTCATGGGTATTATATACACCACACAAAATAGATGAGTGGTGAATATGGCACAAGCCTTATATAAATAAAAGTTAGTCTAGAAATCCCCTTATTACTTGAGTAACTTTTGAATCGTGAGATCTGTGAAAGAATAACATAAATAGAAAATTTTAATATCATGAAATAAAGGAAATTCATGATATAACATTTCATAGGGAAGTATATACACCACATAACAAGAATAAGAGGTCAATATAGCATATATCTCACATAAATAGAAGTGAGATGAGAAAACCCTTACCTTAGGTCTTGAATTTCTTCATACACGTTCAAAACTCATATATAATAAGCATAAGTTTATTATAAATCTACCAAAAAACTATATTCTTATATATAATACCATATATTATTTTATTATAACTTTATATTTATTAATAATTTCATGTTAATGTTTTGTTTCCGGTAATAACCGCTTTGTTTTTCAAATATGTTTTGACTTGTTATTCTTGATCCTGTTACATAAATCATGATTTAATTATTTATAGAATTTCAAACATGATTTAAATATCATATATATTCAGTATTTAATTATTTATAATAATCTATAAAATATAGAAATATGAAATGGAATACACCGTTAATGGAGAAGGTAGGTTGTACATAAACATGAACATTGTTTTTGTTTTCTTGACGTATTGAAAGAAAGAAAGAAAATGACATATATGTATATATATATTATCATTATAGTATCATTATTATTTTAATGACCCGGACCTGAACAACCACTCGAATAGTGCTAAACGGGTTGGGTGCTACTACCTTAAGCACACCTCCCCGAACGCTAAAGGCTGCTGACTAGTAGCGAGGGTCTTATAGGTATAGTGGGGAGGCTATACCCTCTTAGAGGATAATAATAACGGTACTGGTCTAAGTATAATAATAAAGATACAGCGGAATAAATTACTCAGGAGACTCAAACCATACCCGCAGAGCGGAAGCACACTCAATATCAATAAACAACGAAAGAAATAAATATAACAACAACAGTGGAAATAAACACAACAACATACTGATCACATGTAACTACTACTAAACCATAAAACATGCATCCAAAGCAGGTCATACAAATCTGAATATAAAAAGGTTCCAATGGATAACCAACTAAAGCTACAACAAGTAAGCATGATGATACAGAAAAGAAAACAAAATAGAGTAACTCCAACTAGGTAAGACCTCAAGGTCCATACCATCCCCATGCAACAACTAACGCAGCCCAGCTCTTGAAGCTGACCTCTTTCCTACACATAAATCCATAAAGTCTGCGTGCGTCCCGAAGGGCCTGCGTAGGGTGTGAGAAAAATCTCAGTAGTATACCACCCAATGGTGCATACCTAATATAAGTGTTTAAGCAGACATGCATTTATAAGGAAAATAGTAAACAGTACGATGCACAAATAAACACCAACTCCACTGGTGCTCAACGACCACCATGGAGTGTCACCTGCTTCAGCTAATGTCAGAATATCTATCGTGTAACCCGACACCATGTGCCCCCTGACACCGCATGTCTCAAGTACCGACGTCCCGAAGGCACGCCCAAGAAGTAACTGTTGGTCGGAGTGGACACTCAAGAGGGGGGTGAATTGAGTTCCAATCAAAATTTTCTGTTAAAAACAATTTCTAATAAAATCCCCCAATTTCAAAAATCAATTAAACTGTAGTGAATTTATATAGAATATAAAGGTTCAATTAGCTTCTCAAAGATTGATTAATTCTCAGTTAACTTAATCTTATGATTAAATTAACTTTTGAAACCAATTTACTGATTTATAATAAATATAAACACTTGCGAATTTAATTATCAAAGTAGCTTTGAAGATAGATTATATTTCAAAGTAATAGCAGCGGAATATGAAATAAATATGTATAGTATGGATATAGTATAGCTATAAACACAGAGAAGTAACCAAGAGGTTCAGTCTCAAGCCGAGACTTAGTCCTCTCAAAAGTTTATATAAAAGTGATCCACACCCTGGATCGGGGTTAACAACAGTGAGCACACTGTCCAGGTCACAAGACCTCTACCACAGTTCTACGTGGGAAAACAGACAACAGCAGCCAGCTGTCCAGGTCACAAGACCTCTACCACTATCCACAGTGGGAAGTGAAGTGTAAAAAGTTTGCTGAGGATTTACAGATCCTCCAGTGAAAGTACAGGAGTCAGTGTGTGTGTTTAATACAGCAGATAACACACACTGCTCAAAATGTAGAATAAATAAATCACAGAGCAGAGATGTAGAGTTTAGAAATGGCTCTAGTGATTTCAGTGTAGCACTGGACTCGTTTTGGAATTAATCAGAAGTGATTCTGAGTCCTCTTCTCGATTTTGTTTGAGAAGCAGAGTGTCATATGCTTCAGGTTCACAGGCAGTGAGATGTAGTCGATGAAGCTCTTCAATGATCTATTGTATGCACACCACTCTTCTTGAGTAGGCTTGATTGTATATTTGATTCTGTCTTGCTTGGTTCTTCTTGTATGTACAGAGCTCTTCTCGAGTATGTCGTATGCTCCCTTGTCTCTGTGTTTTTTTTGTCTCACACTTCTTCGCAGCTCTATATATCTTTTTCAGCAGAGTCTTCTTGTATTCATATCACGTGCTCCGTAGGATAGAAAAGGTTTCCTTTCCGCAGGTACGAGGAACGGTTTCCTGACATCCGACAACCTTTATTAATTAATTGTCAGTGTATTAAAATATAACTAATATGACCGTTGGTTAGAATAAATAAAGATAAAGATAAAGAAATTCAAACAGTTGTTTATGACTGTTCAAGAGATCGGTAGGTCATCAGCATTAGAGTAAAGATCGGTGACTCAGATAGATCAGCATCGGTCTGTCATCTGATCGGTGAGTCATTTTGATCAGCATCGGTCTGTCATCTGATCGGTGAGTCATTTTGATCAGCATCGGTGAGTCCTTGGATCGGTGACTCATTTGCATCAGTGACTCATTTGCATCGGTGAGTCATTTGCATCAGTGACTCTGATGGATCGGTGAGTCTGATTGATCAGTGACTCAGATGGATCGGTGAGTCTGATGGATCGGTGACTCAGATGGATCGGTGAGTCTGATTGATCAGTGACTCTGATGGATCGGTGAGTCTGATGGATCGGTGACTCAGATGGATCGGTGAGTCTGATGGATCGGTGAGTCTGATTGATCAGTGACTCTGATGGATCGGTGAGTCTGATGGATCGGTGACTCAGATGGATCGGTGACTCAGATGGATCGGTGAGTCAGATGGATCGGTGAGTCAGATGGATCCAGAAGGCTTCCAAACATACTTTGTAAGTTAATAAGCATAGTTAAAAAAGAACATGATAACTGATTCATTCATAGATTGGAATTATGTTTATGGGACATCAAACCAGATTAAGCATCAATGAGTTGTGATGATTTGTGATTATTAAAACATCAGTTATAAACATGAAATCAGCAATCTTCCAGAGGGCTCAACAGTCTCCCCCTTTTTGATAATCACAAATCTTCATATATATATATATATAAATAAAAAAAAATAATCTCCTTCTTAAGATAACAATCCCATATATATAATATTCAGATTTCTCCCCCTGAGATATTGATTTCCCTCTTCATATATAGAGTACTCCCCCTTAGATATATAGTTCTTTCTCCTTATATATATCTTTCTCCCATTATATATCTTCTTTCTCCCATTATATATCTTCTTTCTCCCATTATATATCTTCTTTCTCCCATTATATATCTTCTTTCTCCCCCTTTGGGATGATCAAAAAGGAGGGAACATAGTTAAGGGAAAAGAGAAGCAGGGTGCAGGCAGGATAGAACATAACACAAAGGAAAAACAAATTTTATAAAGGCACAGAAAAAGACAAGCAATACATAGAGCACCCCATCAAAAATAATACATGGCTATTTGGTGGGATACAAAGGGGCTTTCCCTTTATCCTTTGGATCAATTGTAGGTAAGGAAGAAGGCTTGGAGGCAGGCTGTGGGTCACGGAGCTGAAGTGGTGGCAGGACAACTCTGGCAGGTGCAGTTGGAGGTGTCACAGAAGGTTGTGGAGAAGGAGCAGGAGCTGGATGAGAAGCTCTCGGAGAGACTGGCCGCAATTGAGATAGGGCTTGGGCAACAGACAGCTGATTTGGAGCGACATCAGAGGCACCTAGAGGTTCGGATGTAGGGAGTACAATGGCAGTGGCCTGTGCATCCAAGTAAGGCTTCAACAGATGAATGAAGTCCTGAATGACTTCTGCTCCATACTTCATAGCTTTTTCAAAATCATCCTTGTTTTCCATGAACTGTGCCAAGGAAGGAACAAAATCTTGCAATTGGCGAACTTGAGTGTTGAAGGCCTGAGTGACTGGAGGTAATTTCAGATTCTCTGCCAGGACTTTGAAGTTTGCAGCCATCTCATGTTTTGTATAAATCTTGGAAAAGAAAGCATCAACTTTTTCCTTGATCTCTTGCAGGGCATTCTTAGCATCTGCTGAATATACTAAGGCCATCTTATGACTATTATCACAGAGCTCTTTCATCCTCCTCAAAGATTCTAAGTCAAGAATATTTCTAACAGCAGCTAGCTCTGTATGCACAACTTCTCTGAGAGCTTCTATCTCACGAGTAGTGATTTTGGTTACCTTGCCTGTACTTGCTTGGCTGACTATATGAGTTAGTTCAGCTTTCAACTTCCTCAGATCAGACTTGTTAAGATGTTCAATCAGATTTCTTAAAACTTCCATCATACCAGAGATGGTTGATCTGAACTCATTTGACAGAGAAAGTAAGCTAACTTGGAGATCCTTCAAGGTTTGATTCAAAGAGGCTATGTGCCTACCAACAAATTCACCCGTAGCAGTCAAGTCTGGCTTGAGAACATCTGAAACTGCCGTTGAAAAAGCTTTCAAGGAGTTTTCAGAAACTTGTAGAGATACTTGATGAAGGGCATTGGAAAGTTCTTCTCTGACTATATCTCTCACAGTGGTTAGCAATTCAGTCTTAAACTTATCAAGATCAGCTCGAGAGATTTCAGAACCAGGTAAATTCACAGTTACAGGATCATCAGTAGGAATAGACCTTACTTCTCTTGGAGGGTTCCTTTTCACAGTTGCAGCAGATTCTGGTAATTCGCCTTCTTCTTCAGAATAGTCTAAGCCCAACACAGCATATCCAGGGTAGTCATCCCACACAGCAGCACACAGGGTGTAGTTGGGTTTCTCATAGCATGCTGTTCCACTGATTTTTGATGAGTCAGTCTTGCCACTGATATGGATTTCTGGTACTGACTGAGGTTGTTCTACTTGAACTTCAGCAAGACCATCCACCGGTCTGTTGATACTATCAGCAGCAGCTTCAACAACATCAGCATCATCATCATCACCATCATGATTGTCTTCAGCATCACCTTGCTCATTATTACTCTGCTCAGAGGCTTCACTGTGATATTCCTCAGTATCAGAATCTTCTTCATCATCAAGAATAGGTTCTGACTCTGGTAGGGTTAAGGGTGGACTAGCAGGTCCAAATTCTATTCTTTTCTTGGGGATAGCAGTGTCTGGATCACTCCTATCATCAGGAGAAGACACACTTCCTTCTTCAGTTGCAGCTTTTTCTTGCTCATCATCATCAGAATAAATTGGTTCCTCATCTGGTTTTAATCCAGGATCTCTCACATCCTTTGGCCTCTTGCCATGATCTATGGGATTGTAGGCTTCATACAACTTATCTTCATCTGCAACCCAGCACTTCTTCCATGGGTTCCAATTGATTTTCATCCTCTTGCAGATCTCTTTGTTGAGACAGAAGGAAGGCTCTGTTTCAACAACTTCATCATCTTCATCAACACATTCCAGATTCTGGAGCATAGTAGATATCATTTTTGAATAAAACAAAGCCGTGGCTTTCTTGGAAGGTTTCAGCATACTAGCTATGTGGACCATCACATATCTGCACAGATTTATCTTTTCATGGGTTTTGAGCAGAAACAATAGAAAAACATCTTGATACTTAACAGCAGCAAAATCTCCTCTTCGAGGGCAAAGTTGGTGCTGAATAAACTTGAATAGGAGTCTGCTTTCACCATCTAATTCTGACGCTATGATTCTCCTCGATTCTTTGTTTCCAGTTAGAAGCTCTAGAGCTAGCTCATAAGAAAAATAGTCAGTGACTGGGGGTATATTGCCAGCATAGTCCTCATATCGACCTTCATGAGGTACGTTTAAACATTCAGCCCACTGCTTAGATGAGAAAGATATTTTCTTTCCTTTCACAACCGATGACATCCTAGCAGCTTCCACACCATCCAGCGTGATTTTCAGGTTCATGTAAAACTCATGTACTAGCTTTGGATAATCTATTCGGGCGTTGTCTGAAAACCAGTCTATCCATCCTTGAGATTCAAGAACTCGTAGCAACAGGGACTTACTTGACAGAAGCCACGCCGAGTTTACTTCTTTTTCTGCAGCTACAATCCGAGTTTCCAGGTCCGGATTTACTGAACGTTGAGAGGTACTGCTCGACTCGCCTCGAGCACGCTTTGAAGGTACAGGGCTATCTGGTCCTTTGCTCGGTCTCTTTTGCTTAGCCATTCGAGGATTTGGAGAGGCAGGAGTTCGAAGGTTCGAAGGTTCGAAGCAGAGGGGAAGAGAGGTTGAGAGGTTCGGCGGGAAATGAAAGGTCAAAGGTTTAGGGAAGATAAATAGCCGCGTATCATTTACTTTATCATTTAGGGTTCCCATAAAAAGTAATTTACTAATTAATAAAAAGTAATTAATTAAATTTTTTTTTTAAAAAAAAATCGGATTGACAGAACAGTGTGACAGATCGGTTCCACAGATCGGTTTCACAGATCAGTTTCTCAGATCAGTTTCACAGATCAGTTTCACAGATCAGTTTCACAGATCAGTTTCACAGATCAGTTTCACAGATCAGTTTCACAGATCAGTTTCACAGATCAGTTTCACAGATCAGTTTCACAGATCAGTTTCACAGATCAGTTTCACAGATCAGTTTCACAGATCAGTTTCACAGATCAGTTTCACAGATCAGTTTCACAGATCAGTTTCACAGATCAGTTTCACAGATCAGTTTCACAGATCAGTTTCACAGATCAATCATACACAATCCTTGTTTAATAAATTTCATTCTTTCAGAGCATAAGGGCTTTGTGAAGATGTCAGCTAATTGATTTTCAGAACTAACAAATTCTAGAGAAATATCACCCTTCTGGTAATGATCTCTTAGAAAGTGATGTCTGACATCAATGTGCTTAGTTCTAGAGTGAGACACAGGGTTCTTGGATAAGTTGATTGCACTAGTGTTGTCACAGTTAATTGAGACATGTTTAAGATCAAATCCATAATCCAATAGAGTGTGTTTCATCCACAAAATTTGTGCACAGCAACTACCAGCAGCTATGTATTCTGCCTCGGCAGTAGACAATGCAACTGAATTCTGTTTCTTACTACACCATGATACTAGGGATTTTCCAAGCAAATGACATGTTCCTGATGTGCTTTTTCTATCTAACTTACAACCAGCAAAGTCAGCATCTGAATAACTCATTAACTCAAAGGATTGTTCTTTTGGGTAAAACAAACCTAAATTTATAGTATACTTAAGATACTTAAAAATCCGTTTAACAGCTAATAAGTGAGATTCTTTAGGATTAGCTTGAAATCTAGCACACATACATACACTAAACATAATATCTGGTCGACTAGCAGTAAGATAAAGTAAGCTTCCAATCATACCTCTGTAATTGGTTTGATCAACTGGTTTCCCAGTTTCATCGACATCCAATTTACAGGTAGTACTCATAGGTGTATTACTTTCCTTAATACTATCCAATCCAAAACGTTTTAAAAGATCCTTTGTATATTTACTTTGATTTAAAATAATACCATTTTTAGTTTGAAAGATTTGAAATCCAAGAAAATACTTAAGCTCTCCCATTAAGCTCATTTCAAATTCATTTTGCATAACCTTTGAAAAATCAGTACATAAGGAGTTTTTAGAAGATCCAAAAATAATATCATCAACATATATTTGTGCAACTAAAACATCTTTAGAAATTCTTTTAATGAAAAGAGTTGGATCAGCAATCCCTTTAGTAAAACCTTTTGAAATAAGGAAATTGCTAAGTCTATCATACCAAGCTCTTGGAGCTTGTTTCAAACCATATAAAGCTTTAGAAAGTTTAAAAACTTGATTTGGAAAATGGGGATTAGTAAATCCAGGTGGTTGTTCTACAAAAACATCTTCAATTATAAAACCATTTAGAAATGCACTTTTAACATCCATTTGATATAATTTGAAATCCAGATGTGCAGCATATGCAAGTAAGATCCTAATGGCTTCTAGTCTAGCTACAGGTGCAAAAGTTTCCTCATAGTCTATACCTTCTTCTTGACTATATCCTTGTGCAACTAGTCTAGCTTTGTTTCTAACTATATTTCCAGATTCATCTATTTTATTTCTAAACACCCATTTTGTGCCTATTGTCAAGGTGTCCTTAGGTCTGTCAACTAATTCCCAGACTTTGTTTCTTTCAAACTGATTTAATTCTTCTTGCATAGCCATTACCCAAAATTCATCATTGATAGCATCATTGATATTTTTAGGTTCTGACTGTGAAAGAAAGGCTTGATGTTCAACCTGGTTTCTTAGAGAAGCTCTAGTTTGTGTTCCTCTATCTAGATTTCCTACAACAGCATCTAAAGGATGGTTCTTTAGAGTCCTAGATGGTCTTGAAAAGATAGAGCTAGAAGTTTCAGGTTCATCTAGAGATTGAGGTTCAACAGAAGAAGATTCTGGAGAATGTCCAGAACTGGATGCTTTTATAACAGGTTCTTTAGATTTATCATTAAGGTCCAGAATAGACAAATCTTCTTCAAGATTCCCAAGAGAGGTTTTAGGCTCATGTGGATCAGTTTCATCAAATTTGATGTGAACAGATTCTTCCACACATTTGGTTCTCTTATTGAAAACTCTATAGGCTTTACTAGAGATAGAGTAACCTAGGAAAATTCCTTCATCACTCTTGGATGCAAATTTATCCAGATTATCTTTAGTATTCAGAATAAAGACTTTGCAGCCAAAAACTCTAAAGTAATTAACCTTAGGCTTCCTATTATTCCACAACTCATAAGGGGTTTTCTTAAGAACCGGTCTGATCAAGACTCTATTAATGACATAACAAGCTGTATTTACAGCTTCAGCCCAAAAGTAAATTGGAAGGTCATATTCATTGAGCATGGTTCTAGCAATTTCTTGCAGGGTTCTGTTTCTTCTTTCTACTACACCATTCTGTTGGGGTGTCCTAGGGGCAGAAAAGTTATGAGAATAGCCATTGTGAGAGCAGTAAGATTCAAAATCTTGATTTTCAAACTCACGACCATGATCACTTCTTAGGGTCTTAATCTTGAGTCCACTAAGATTTTCTACAGACTTGGAGTATTTAACAAAGTAAGAATAAGCTTCACTTTTGTGAGCTAGAAAATATACCCAAGTATATCTAGAAAAGTCATCTACGAGAACATAGACATAGTGCTTCCCATTTAAACTAGAAACTCTTGATGGTCCAAACAAATCCATGTGAACCAATTCAAGTGGTTGAGAAGTTGAAACTTCTTTCTTTGATTTAAAAGAAACTTTGTGTTGTTTTCCCTTTTGACAGGGATTACAAACTTTGTCTGCTGGAAATTCAAGTTTGGGTAAGTCTCTAACCAAGTTCTTCCTAGAAAGTTTTCTAAGTGAGTGCACATTGCAGTGTCCTAATCTTCTGTGCCAAAGCCAAGACTCTTTATGAAAAGCATTTAAACATGGAATGTTCTGTTTAGCTAAAGAATCTAAATCAACAGCATAAACATTTTCATTTCTTAAAGCAGAAAATACTAAAACATTTTTAGAGTTACAAACATTGCAAGAATCATTTTCAAATTTAACATGAAAACCATCATCACATAACTGAGAAATGCTTAATAGGTTATATTTAAGTCCATCAACAAATAAAACTTTAGAAATCAAAATTGAATCAGTGTTACCAATCTGGCCTAGGCCGATGATTTTCCCTTTTGAGTTATCACCAAAGGTGACAAAGCCTCCATCAACTTTTATTAAGCTCTTGAAGCAAGAATAATCTCCAGTCATGTGTCTTGAGCACCCACTGTCTAAATACCATATCTTCTTGTAACAGCTCTTCAAGCAGGTCTCCTACAAAACAGATTTAGATGGAAGATGATTTTGGTACCCAGATCTTCTTGGGTCCAGACAGGTTAGCCAATAACACTTTAGGTACCCATATTTGTCTAATGGGTCTCATATAATTTGTAGAAATAACATCCTTTGAAAGATAAACCTTATTAGATTCATAACTATGAATATAGCTGGATGAGGCATAAGAAGTTCCAGAATTAACTATCTTCTGTCCAGATTTAGGAATGAATCTAGTTTTGGCAACTTTCCTTTGTCCAGGTTGGTATCCTATACCAGTAGTGTATCTAGGTGAAACTTGCTTTCCTAGCATTTGTGTTAGAGTATTTTTACCATTGGTGAACTTCTCTAAATCTTTCTTGAGTTGCTCATTAGACAATTTCAGTTCAGTATTCTCTTTAAGCAGCTGAGCATTCTTTTCTGCTTCTATATCCAGATCAGATTTATGCTTAACATTTAAAGCATACTGTTTCTTTAGACCTTTATATTTATCTTTAAGCTCATTACATGTTTCTTCTAGCATGTCACAGTATTCAAACAATTCAGATTTTGACATGTTTTCTGAGTCAGAATCTTCTCCAGAATAGTATGAATTAAAAGCAGGAGTCTCTGATGTTACCTCAGAAGTGTTTGTCATGAAACACATGTTGGCCCGATTCTTTTCAGAGTCTGAAGATTCATCTTCACTTGTGCTGTCTTCTGAAGCACTCCAAGTAGCCTTCATGGCCTTCTTGTACTTGTTATTCTTGTATTCATATTTCTTTTTATACTTCAGCTTTGGACAGTCGGCTTTAATGTGTCCTTTTCTCTTGCACTCATAGCAGACAACATCATCTGATTTGTCATTCTTCTTCCAGTCCTTTTTCCATTTGCCTTGTTGGTCATACTTTCCCTTGTAATTTGGTTTCCTAAAAAATTTCTTTTTCCTATAGAACTTTTTGAATCTCCTGGCTATTTGAGCCATCTCATCATCGCTGTCAGAATCATTCTCACTTTCCTCACTGCTTTTACTTTCATTGATAGCTTGAAGCTTTTCCTTATCCTTATTCTTTGAGGTTGTAGTCTTGAAGGCAATAGACTTTCTTGCAGGTTCATTGTCTTCCTCTTTGTTCACTTTAAGCTCTTCTTCATACATCATCAGCTTGCCAATTAGTTCCTTGACAGGTAGAGCACCAATGTCACAGGATTCTCTAATGGAGACAGAGGTTCCTCTCCATCTTTCAGGTAGACATCTCAAAATTCTCATAATTTGTTCCTTTGCTGGAACATCCTTTCCCAGAGAGGTCATTGTGTTGACAATTTCATTGAACCTGAGATACATATCAGAAATGGGTTCATCAGGTTTCATCTTAAAATTATCATACTTAATAGTATAGGTATTCAATCTCATCTCCTTAACATTAGTTGTTCCCTCATGAGAAACAGCTAAGGTATCCCAAATTTCATATGCAGTTTTACATGCAGAAATTCTATTAAACTCTTCATCTCCTAGAGCACAGTACAGAGCATTCATAGCTTTACAATTGTTATTGTAAGCAGTCTTTGTAGGTTCATCCCAAGTAGATCTAGCAGTAGTGGGAATTTTGTATTCAGATTCAATAGCAGTCCAAATATCAAAACCTATGCTTTCTAGATGAATTTTCATTTTCAGTTTCCACTGAGCATAATTAGTTCCATTGAAGAAAGGTGGCCGGTTGGTAGCAGCACCCTCAAGTCTATTATCCATGATATTACAAAAAGAATTTTAAAGAGATAAAAATTTAGAAATAACAGAAATTTTAAGAACTTTAAAATACAACTAAAATCACAGTTCAAAAGCAGAGCACTTTTAGAAAGTATAACCTCCCTCTGATACCAAGTGTTGGTCGGAGTGGACACTCAAGAGGGGGGTGAATTGAGTTCCAATCAAAATTTTCTGTTAAAAACAATTTCTAATAAAATCCCCCAATTTCAAAAATCAATTAAACTGTAGTGAATTTATATAGAATATAAAGTTTCAATTAGCTTCTCAAAGATTGATTAATTCTCAGTTAACTTAATCTTATGATTAAATTAACTTTTGAAACCAATTTACTGATTTATAATAAATATAAACACTTGCGAATTTAATTATCAAAGTAGCTTTGAAGATAGATTATATTTCAAAGTAATAGCAGCGGAATATGAAATAAATATGTATAGTATGGATATAGTATAGCTATAAACACAGAGAAGTAACCAAGAGGTTCAGTCTCAAGCCGAGACTTAGTCCTCTCAAAAGTTTATATAAAAGTGATCCACACCCTGGATCGGGGTTAACAACAGTGAGCACACTGTCCAGGTCACAAGACCTCTACCACAGTTCTACGTGGGAAAACAGACAACAGCAGCCAGCTGTCCAGGTCACAAGACCTCTACCACTATCCACAGTGGGAAGTGAAGTGTAAAAAGTTTGCTGAGGATTTACAGATCCTCCAGTGAAAGTACAGGAGTCAGTGTGTGTGTTTAATACAGCAGATAACACACACTGCTCAAAATGTAGAATAAATAAATCACAGAGCAGAGATGTAGAGTTTAGAAATGGCTCTAGTGATTTCAGTGTAGCACTGGACTCGTTTTGGAATTAATCAGAAGTGATTCTGAGTCCTCTTCTCGATTTTGTTTGAGAAGCAGAGTGTCATATGCTTCAGGTTCACAGGCAGTGAGATGTAGTCGATGAATCTCTTCAATGATCTATTGTATGCACACCACTCTTCTTGAGTAGGCTTGATTGTATATTTGATTCTGTCTTGCTTGGTTCTTCTTGTATGTACAGAGCTCTTCTCGAGTATGTCGTATGCTCCCTTGTCTCTGTGTTTTTTTTGTCTCACACTTCTTCGCAGCTCTATATATCTTTTTCAGCAGAGTCTTCTTGTATTCATATCACGTGCTCCGTAGGATAGAAAAGGTTTCCTTTCCGCAGGTACGAGGAACGGTTTCCTGACATCCGACAACCTTTATTAATTAATTGTCAGTGTATTAAAATATAACTAATATGAACGTTGGTTAGAATAAATAAAGATAAAGATAAAGAAATTCAAACAGTTGTTTATGACTGTTCAAGAGATCGGTAGGTCATCAGCATTAGAGTAAAGATCGGTGACTCAGATAGATCAGCATCGGTCTGTCATCTGATCGGTGAGTCATTTTGATCAGCATCGGTCTGTCATCTGATCGGTGAGTCATTTTGATCAGCATCGGTGAGTCCTTGGATCGGTGACTCATTTGCATCAGTGACTCATTTGCATCGGTGAGTCATTTGCATCAGTGACTCTGATGGATCGGTGAGTCTGATTGATCAGTGACTCAGATGGATCGGTGAGTCTGATGGATCGGTGACTCAGATGGATCGGTGAGTCTGATTGATCAGTGACTCTGATGGATCGGTGAGTCTGATGGATCGGTGACTCAGATGGATCGGTGAGTCTGATGGATCGGTGAGTCTGATTGATCAGTGACTCTGATGGATCGGTGAGTCTGATGGATCGGTGACTCAGATGGATCGGTGACTCAGATGGATCGGTGAGTCAGATGGATCGGTGAGTCAGATGGATCCAGAAGGCTTCCAAACATACTTTGTAAGTTAATAAGCATAGTTAAAAAAGAACATGATAACTGATTCATTCATAGATTGGAATTATGTTTATGGGACATCAAACCAGATTAAGCATCAATGAGTTGTGATGATTTGTGATTATTAAAACATCAGTTATAAACATGAAATCAGCAATCTTCCAGAGGGCTCAACAGTAACCTAGAGGAACAATGATTCCTGTCCTCAAATAAATAACTGAAGGGACAATGATGTCTGACCTCAAATAAATAGCTGGAGGGACAGCGATACCTGCTCTCAATCAAGTAACCAGAGGGACAACAATATCCACCCTCAAATAAGTAATTGGAGGGACAATGATACCTTCCCTCAAATAAATAACCGGAGGGACAACAATGTCTGCCCTCAAATAAATATCCATAGGGACAGCGATAAATGCCCTCAATCAAGTAATCAGAGGGACGACGATATCCTCCCTCAAATAAGTAACCAGAGGGACAATGATACCTTCCCTCAAATAACGATGAGCCTCAGCCCCTAACCCGATAGACTCAAAGATATCCCCTAGAGGCTCCTCACATCCCACGTGGCTTCCTACAAGAATCACCCCCAACCAAAGTACCTAAACTGCATCTATGGGGGCCTCTACCCACATGAGTGGTCAAAACCACCTCATCATGAAGTATCTTTGTGTGCACACTACTCAAAGTTCCGGGTGAGCGGTAATCACCAAAATAGTACCTAAGCCACCACACATCTGACACCTCGTGTCCCTACGACCATGCCGCTCAAGTCTGATGGCCTCGCCATCCAAGTAATCTGAGCCATGCCCAACCTAACAGTCGTACTACCTCAAGCCGACGTCCATAACGCCTAATCCCGTGGTCAAAACCACCCAAAGTAACATGGGCCAAGCCCAACCTGTGATTAGCATCACTCAACAATATTCGGGCCACACCCATCACAACCCGAAGGTTTTAGCATATGCAATTCAACATTTACATATAAAACACAATTAAACAAAACACATAAATAGGAAAAACCATCTAAATAGATAAATTTCACTAAGCAAGTGCTGTCCCATACCAGCACCGAAGTTTCTAAGGTCTCCAACAATTCATATCAAGGTTTAAATAACTAAACCAAATAGTTTAAACCAATAAAATTCAAGTATTATCACTTTGGAAACCCCGACCAAAATTCACCATGTGAGCAGAGACCTTTCACCCAGCCCTGCTCAATCAAGACAGGACAATGGGCATACCCAAAGGTATCCCATAGTTTTAATAAACATTTTTTTTAAAAACGGTAACAAATAAATTAGGGTCTCTCTCAAAATACCCGAAAACACGCCGAAGGCCGTGCTACCCAAATGACCAAGAAAAAAAAGAGGTATGCACCACCTACCTTTAGGGTTTGGTGAAATCAACCCTTCAACCAAACGCACTCCTAACCGGTGAATGCCTCCTTGAAACCGCCTCAAAAACCCTTCCCTAACATCAACAAGATCAACCTTTACCACACAAATGAAAAACAACCCTAGATCTACATGAAAACCTTGTAGATCTAAGAAACTAAGAGAGAGGGAAAATAAGACCTAGAGAAAACCAAAGAAGAACCAAGAAAAGAGACTTACTCGAGAAGAACCGACTTCGATCCACCAAGAAACCCCTTAGATTTTCTTCCAAAAGGTGTGGAAGAGTCCCTCCAACCCTTGAGAACCGAAAATACTGAGAGAGATTCGAGTGAGAGGAAGAATGAGGGAGGAATGAGAAATCTCGAGTGGCCCGGAACTTAAAAACCCTAACTTTAAGTGGCCGCATGGTTACCCCGCATGGTTTGGAAAACCGTGCGCCAACCATGCGGTTTCCACTGTCTCTCCTAGGGACTTCACACGGCTTGCCCGCATGGTTTGACAAACCGTGCGTTGCCTGTGCGGAGCCCACTGTCAAGGGTGCACAGTTTCCTAAGCTATCCGCACGGTTTGTTCAAACCGTGCGCCAACCGTGCGCCCCTGTATGACCTACACAACTTTAAAAGTTTTTCTTAGATTTTTTTCCAATTTTCTCAACACAAGACAAAAATTCAAACAAGGTCGGGATTTTGAACCATTCTAAAAACCCAGGTTCTTACAATTATTTCATATATTTCATATAAATTTACTAAATCCATCCTTAATACATTCCATGTAAAGTGTGAATGAATCACATCACTTTGAGGAGGAAGTAGTCCACACGACCACAAACGAAGTTATCGTATTCCCAAAAAATGGAAATAATGAATTTATGTGTTATATAAGAATCCTAGAAGCATAAATACACCATAAATATAATATATATCATATAAAAATAGCAATTCATTCATTATTACCAACCTTGAAAGGTGGTAATGGAAGAACGAACGACATCAGTTTGCGAGGCGGTAGTCCGTCGTGCACACAAACGATGATTGTGTATCCCATTTGATAGAAGTGTGTGTAGGTGTAGGTAAAAAACTTAAAATAAAAATATCTAAGTATATTTAGTATAATTAGGTTATTATGTAATCATATAATAATAATAATTGAGGGGTTTTAGAAATAAATAAAACAAAAGTGCTTTTTGAAAGATGTTACCCCTTCTTTGGGTAATTCCTTTTGGTTTGCATAAAAGGACTAAATTGGTTTACTTTATGACCAAAGTGAGGAATATAGTATGATAGGAGGGAATTTTGGATCTTATTTTTTTAGGGTTGTTATGATACAAAGGTCTTGAGAGGTGTGAATAAGTGAGGGGGTGAGTTCCCATTTTATAATGGAGGAGGAGTGACATTCTTATAAATACAAAAAAGGTAAACACTACTAAGAGATATCTCTTACATAATATGTCTAAAATAATGGTCCATTTTAGATAAAATTGAGGATATGGTCGAAATATAGACATTGTAACACCCTAATATTTCATAGTACGTTATCTCTTTAAAGTAATTCAATAGCTTGCGCTACATGGAACACCGAGTTCGAGCGCACCACGACTTACCAAACTAGCCGTTCAAAAAGCAGTTATGAATAGTATTAACTGAATTTTGAATTTTATATACTCCATATAATTTTAGAATCCATATTATGTGTTTCTTAGACATAATATAAGAACAAATTCATTTTTTTTTCCAGATAAAAGAAGTATTTTTCAAAAAATGTAATTTTACAGCCTTTTAATGGAGAACCCTTTTTAAATCCAATATTTGACAATTTTATATATTATATTTAATGAAATTAAATTCTTCTTTAGAACTTATACATAAAAATTTATTTTGGATAAATTTTTGGTACTTTTCTGATAACTTTCATATTTTGATGAATAGTGAAAAATACTAAATTTTAATTGAAAACAACTTTTTAATCAAAATAATTTATAGTGTTAAATTATGAATTTGAGTGGTTTTAAATTATAATTATATTATATTTTTATCATTTAATATAATGTAGGTCATTTTATATAAATTCACATTTAAATTGTATATAAACACATGTTAATCTTTTGATAGTTTTTAGTTCTTAAAAACCCGCTTTCTAGTTTTGACAACGAGAATTAATTTTAAATTAATTAATGCAACTCATATGTTTTTAATTTGGTAAAATATAAATCATTTTTGGATTTATAATATAAAAATTGGCTTAGGGTGAATTTTTGGTATTTTTTTGAAAACTTATAATTTTAGATGAATAGTGAAAAACATTGCTTTATTGTTTAAAACCGACTTTTATTTAAATAATAATAATTATTATTTAAATTTATTTTAAAGTAAAAATAGCTACATAATACCTAAATTAGTTAAATTTAATTCATTGGAGTCATTATATAATAATATTAGATGTATAAAATTTTATTGATTTTTTTAACGTCTTTTACCCACCTTCTAGGCACATTTGCAAATTTGCATAAAAAATAAATTTACCACTTCTTTAAATTGAATTTAAAAATTTTTAGAGACACTTTAGACATAAGTAAGTAAAATGTGGTTCAATAGTATGAAAATAATTTTTGGTGAATAATAACTTTTGAATTTTATTTACCACGGTTAAAAGTAAATAGGGTAGTTAAAGGTAAAAATGATATTTCAATTACTCTAACACATTCCCTAATTCTATTGGATAAGTGTTTTTTGACCAAAATAAACCTTAGGAATAAAATATGATCCTTTTGGTCCACTTGGATTAGATTAGGACATTTATTATTATTTTATTTAAAGAAGAGTTAAAAGTATTAAATTCAAAGTTTAATAACTAAACCATTTTTAATATAGAGTTATACATAATACAAATTAGACTATAAATATTAATTAGAAAGATAAAAAAATTTCCTACATCATGGTATTTTATTTATAATTTTTAGACATTAAATAATTAAATTTATTTATGACACAATGATGATGCAATAATTACCTTATTAATGAAAGATTAAAATAATTGATATTATAAATATCAAAATAAATGTAATTTGATAATTTTGATGCATTACACAAATTTTTTAGGTTAACATAACATTTTAGGGTTTATTTAATGTATTTTTTTCGAATTAATCAAGTTTTTTTTGACTTTCACAAAAACCAAATACTAAATAGTGTCAAAATTGACATAAACGAGTTTAAAAAAAATACTATATTATTAAATGATATAATATTCTTAAAAATATAAGGTTAGGCCAAATGACTTATATAATGAAATATATGTAATTAATTAACCACTTTATATTCTCTTGGCATTTATAGTAAGTTTATTAACCATGTAATATAAAAGTAAAAGAAGACATTGTAAAAGTTAAACTATTTAACTAAGTGTTAAATCTAAAAGATAAGGTTAATATGGTAACCTAAACTTGTATAAAACCTATTGGTTTAGAAGATTTAGACCCATACCCACCTTATCCTAGAAATAAATCCATTTGGATCCATTATAAATTGAAAATGATTTTATAATAAAATAATATTTCAAGCTTTTCTTAAAGTGACGTTCACCTTTCTTATAAAAGGGTACTTTCCCTTCTCTCAAAATCAGACCTCCAAAGCCATTTGGCTCAGCCAAACCCTAATAAAATATCCTCCCAACTACTCTAAATTCAACATAGAGGAGTTAATTTGATCATAATCCAACCTAAGGATCCCTTTTTATCAAATCAAATGGAAGAACCCGAAGAAGAGGTAATTACTTCATCACCTCTTTCAAGGTTCTTTTCTTTTTACACTTCCTCTTTCTTTGATTTTTTCCATACTAAAATAATAACTTCAGTAACTTATACATGATGATATGTTATTATAAATATTTTACAACCATATTCATTATTCTATTTATCCTATGAATGACAAAGTCACCATACGTGCGTACGTACGACTTACCGTCTCCACGTCGTGGTGTAGTTTGTTATTCAACACTTAATTATTTGGATGAGTATAATTGATATAAATAATAAATATAACATGTTAATGATTATATATATATATAATATAATATCCAATTACATACTATTTCACCATCAATATAATGATATCATCCCTCGTGCGTACGTACGACTTACCGTCTCCACAACGCAATGAGATTCATTTCCACGTTCACCATTCAATAATGATTATAAAAATATATATTATTAATAAGTATGTAATATATGACATAATAATTCCACTAGAAATATATATATATATATATATATATATATATGTATTTACATATATCTCATTCGCTTACTTCCGTTCAATACGATATGAAAACGGAAACAACGTTTATGCGTATGTACGACCTACCATCTCCATAAATGGTGTTTTCCATTTCATATATATATCTATTATACATATTTATATTCTGAATATATATGATACATAAATAAATGTTTTATATTCTAGAATCAATTAAATCATTATACGATCAAGAATAACAAGTTAAAACATGCACGATAGAGAAAGCGATTATTACCTGAAATGTTATTTTATCATAGAAATTATTATTAAATGGGTAGTATAAAGCCATAAATGAATAAAGTATGATATCATAAATATGAATATGGTTCTGTTATAATTTAATAACATAATATGGTCATTATACAGGAGGTTAAACGTACCCTCGACCAAAGGAAAGTACAAGGTAAGGGTTATTTCCTCAATCTCAGTATTATCCGAGATTATTTATCCGTAAGTATCTACTGGGACATATTTATCATCTATGTAAATGTTTCATTAAAATGCTTTAAAAAGGAATATTTTAAATTTTTATAGAAGGGACTCTTTAACTAGATCATCATTTTAAATTTTTTTAAAGATTTATTTTTCTAAATCTTTTAATTAATGTCTATGTTTTCAAAATGATTGGATTTATTTACATAGACATAATTATTTTAAGGTGTTAATTTCTTTCAAAAGTTTCAAAGTGGTATGGGAAAATTTGATTCAAAAATATATTTTAAATGAATTCCTTTATAAATTTTGCAACTTTTAAATGTTTTCTTGAAAAGGGGTATTTCTCTCAAATAGTTTTATTGATTATTTTCAACTATGTCAACATCATTTATTGGATAATATTCTTGATTGAGGTTGATTTACTATAATAAAATATTCTATATTGTATTGAATGAGTTATGATATGTTTGACTGTGGATGTGTTATTTTTATACCATTCACGGTTTATGGTTAAAGTATTAACATTTCGTATGCTAGTTTTAATACGAATGTTTATGTTATGTTTCAACCTTTTCATATGAGGAATGCATTGGACTTAGTAAGTGACTGGTGGAGCCCACTATAGCTCCTCGATGCATCGGTAGGTCTCATGAAACAAACTAGTGTCTTGGAATAATTCCTTGACAAAATCTTTATTTGTAGTCTTGGTATGAGTCCTTGACCATGTGGTTATGATGTTCAGTATTATGCATTCCATCATTATGAAATTAGCTATTGATATTACATGTGATTATTCGATTAGTAGAATATCCATGTGAATAAGTAAATGGAATTATTTGATTAATATTTTCCATATTATGCTGAAGTTTAAGTTTAAAAGGTTTTTGTTTTAGTCTCATACATTTCCTTAAATTTTTATGCTTATTTATGATAGTTTCTGCTATATTGTTATCCTTACCGAGCATCTGAGCTCACCCCTTTCTTATGTTTTATTTTTCCTAGGGTGTGAGGAAGTGTGTTATGATTGATATGAATGGTTAAGCTAGGGGAATAATGGCATTCTAAAAGGTTTATTCATGCTGTGTTTTATTTTATAAATTGCAATGTAATGTTCATATATGTAATTTATTTTCCAAGACTACTAAACTGATCGGTCCTTCGGGACTTGATTCCTTGTAATCATGACAATGTATTAAAATAATGCCCTGAATCTAGGTAATTGGGGTCGGGGCATTATAGTTGGTATCAGAGGAAGTTTAACAACAACCTTGGAAATAGATTTAGATAAACTCTGATTTTGAAACATTACCCTAAGATAGACTTTGAGGATTAGTATAGAAGAATTTCCTAAAATTTTGGTAATGTAGATATTTTGGAAATTTTCCAAGAAATACACCCCTGTATGGATACGAGCAGGTAGAGATGGCTCTGAAAGAGATATACCTAGGAGTTAAAACTTCAACAAGGAGTTTCAGTCTTGACCCGAGGTATCCTGGTACATGACAATGAGCCTTGCTACACTCTTGTTTACGACACTTTCGGTGGATATTCTTAGGATAATTCAAATTTTCCTTACAAACCATTATGAAGGAATTATGAGTAAATACCTACTCAAAGAAAACATTTTATTATTATTATTATGGATTATATGCATAAACTATTCAATTTATGTTAGGTATTTTACAAGTTTGGAATTATGCATTGCGATTCATAGACTAACCTAGTGTATGACATTATTTAGAAATGGTGCCCAATAGAAGGAATGTGGACTCCAACAATATGCATGATCCAAAGAGTAAGAAGGATCATATCTTTCATGGTCTTAATCCAACATTTAGAAGGGAAATAGTCTCCCATGTATTCTCATCATATGAAGAAATAGTATCATGTATTAATAAGATAAGTAAAGAATTCTATGAGTCCTATGAATTTGAAGGGAAGCCAAAGAAGAAAAGGATGATAGAGAGAAATATGGATAAAGGGAATAAGGGGAATAAGGATGTTCCCATATGTGATAATTGTGGAAATAATAACCTTGGTAAATGCTTGAAGGGAATGCGAGTTTGTTATAAGTGTGGAGAAAAAAGACACCAAGTACGTGATTTCAAGGGTAAGAAAAAGGTTTCAAATATACAATGCTTCATCTATAAGGAGTTGGGACACTACACAAATAAATGTACCAATCATCATAGTATACTACAAATGATGTTGTTGGATAATAATCAAGTTATGATACTACCATAGATGAAGAGGAATGACTAGTGTTTTGATGTTGATATTAAAGAATTATGTCATTTGAGTGTTGTATCAACGATGTACTGGTTATAAGAATTATGGAGTATATAAGGATTGTATTGCAGTACTATTTCATTAAGGATTTGAGATTGTGTGGTACCAAGAAAAGTGACTCTATAAAAAGTTAAACTTTTTGGAAAATACATGGTTGAAGGAAAGATAAAGTTTAATATGGTCCTGATATCAAGGTATTGATTTTGGAATAAGAGATGATTTATTTCGATAAATTATATTGGATATTATTGACTACCTTAGAACTAATTAATGGTTTGTTTATTCCATCATTGTTTGAGATTACAACATTTTTGGATTTAAGAAGTATATACAATATTCTATGTTTTACAAAAGGAATAAGAAATTACATACCTATTAAAATATGGTTTTCTAGTAATTCTTTTTATCACCACATTTTAAGAGAATAAACGATGAAGGTATTCACATGTATATTATGTGACCTTCCTTATAAATTTTAGACAGTGAGTTCGGACAAAAGTATTATGGATAAGTCTAAAGGTTGGAATGGATTAAGTTTGACATTGGATACTATTTTTAAGGTTTAAGAATTTCTTAATATTTTTATGGATTGTTATAAAATGGACAGCCCAGAGGTCGGGCAACAACCTGTCGCGTCTGATAAGGCTGTGAGACTTGAACCCGCAACTGAAGGGCGACAAGGGTTAATCACCTACCACTGGCCTACGTGATGTCTTGGATTGTATAATGTAGTTTTTTTAAAAGGTCTGACAGATGAATTAAAAATTCATTTTTTGAAACCCTATACGATTAGGATAAATAGAATATTTTTTTGTTCTATTATCTTTTGGGAGTGAAAGATGAGTTTGTGGTAGAAATTAGTTAAAGGATGGAACTCTACTTATCAAGTATTTTTTTTCTTATTATATAAAGAAATTAATACTTAAAATTTAGGGAAAGGATCTTAAAACCAAAAATGTGTTATCCTAATACCTTATGTTTTGATGAACCAATAATATTTTAAGTCATCATAGATTTATGGCTTTGAGGCCCTCAATTTTCTATTTATTGTTCACTTGTTTGTGATTGATGACCTCAATCAATCCCTATAAATATTTACATTTTTCCTTAAATTATGTGTCTCAAATTTTCACTAATGTTCTCCTATTCGAAATCCTAATTTGGTGGTGACTTTTTCATTTCCCTTTCTCTCTTATTAAGAATAAATTTTATTAACCCTATTTTCAATGTGCGTTTTCCACAAAGGTATTTTCTATTTTTAACATTTTATTTTCAAATAAAAATTTCAAATTGTGAGGACACAATTTATTGAAGGAGGGGGAGAATGTAACACCCCAATATTTCATTGTACATTATCTCTTTAAAGTAATTCAATAGCTTGCGCTACACGCAACACTGAGTTCGAGCGCACCATGACTTACCAAACTAGCCGTTCAAAAAGCATTTATGAATATTATTAACTGATTTTTGAATTTTATATACTCCATATAATTTTAGAATCTATATTATGTGTTTCATAGATATAATATAAGAACAAATCCATTTTTTTCAGATAAAAGAATTATTTTTCAAAAAATGCAATTTTACTGCCTTTTAATGAAGAACCCTTTTAAATACAATATTTGACACTTTTATATATTAAATTTAATTTAATTAAATTATTATTTAGAACCAGGAAATAAAAATCTAGTTTGGATAAATTTTTGGTACTTTTCTGATAACTTTCATATTTTGATGAATAATGAAAAATACTAAATTTTAATTGAAAACAACTTTTTAATTGAAATAATTTATAGTGTTAAATTACGTATTTGAGTGGTTTTAAAGTATAATTAGATTATATTTTCATCATTTAATATAATTTAGGCCATTGGGTGTAAATTCACATTTAAATTGTACATAAACACATGTCAATCTTTTGATAGTTTTTTTTCTTAAAAACCTGCTTTTGGGTTTTGACAACGAGAATTAATTTTAAATTAATTAATGAAACTCATATGTTTTGAATTTGGTAAAATAGACATCATTTTTTGATTTAAAATATCAAAATTATCTTAGGGTGAATTTTTGGTATTTTTCTGAAAACTTTCAATTTTTGATGAATAGTGAAAAACACAGCGTTATTGTTTAAAACCGAATTTTATTTAAATAATAATTATTTTTATTTAAATTTATTTTAAAGTTAAAATATATACATAATACCTATATTAGTTCAATTTAATTCATTGGAGTCATTTTATAATAAGATTAGATGTATAGAATTTTATTGAATTTTTTAACGTCTTTTACCCACCTTCTAAGCATATTTGCAAATTTTTATAAAACATAATTTTACCGCTTCTATGAATTGAATTTCAAAAATATGAGAGACACGGTTAAAATCAATAAGTAAAATTTTGTTCAATAGGATAAAATTAATTTTTGGCGAATAGTAACTTTTGAATTTTATTTACCACGGTTAAAAGTAAATAAGATAATTAAAGGTAAAAATGATATTATAATTACCCTAACACATGTCCTAATTCTATTGTATAAGTGTATTTCGACCAAAATCAACCTTAGGAATAAAATATAATCCCTTTGGTCCACTTGGATTATATTAGGACATTTATAATTATTTTATTTAAAGAAGAGTTAAAAGTGTAATATTCAAAGTTTAATAACTAAACCATTTTTAATACAGGTTTATACATAAGATAAATTCTACTATAAATATTAATTATAAATCTAAAAATATTTCCTATATCATGTTATTTTATTTATAATTTTTAGAAATTAAATAATTAAATTTATTTATGACATAATGATGATGCAATAATTTTCTTATTAATGAAAGATTAAAATAATTGATATTATAAATATCAAAATAAATGTAAATTGAGACTTTTGATGAATTCCAAGAATTTTATAGGTTAATATAACATATTAGGGTTGATATAATGTATTTTTTTGAAGTAATAAAGTTTTTTTGATTTTCACAAAAACCAAATACTAAATAGTGTCAAAATTGACATAAATGAGTTTTTAAAACAAATACTATATTATTAAATGATATAATATTTCTAAAAAACTAATGTTAGGCCAAAGGACTTATATAATGATATATATGTCATTAATGAACCACTTTAGGTTCTCTTGGAATTTTATAGTAAGTTTATTAACCATGTAATATAAAAATACAAGAGGACATTGTAAAAGTTAAACTATTTAACTAAGAGTTAAATCTAAAAGATAAGGTTAATATGGTAACCTAAATTTGTATAAAACCTATTGGTTGATAGGATTTATACCCATCCACACCTTATACTAGAAATAAATCCATTTTATCCATTATAAACCGAAAATTATTTTATAATAAAATAATATTTCAAGATTTTCCTAAAATGACCCTCACCTCTCTTATAAAAGGGTACTTTACCTTCTCTCAAAATCACACCTCCCAAGCCATTTGGCTCATACAAACCCTGATAAAATATCCTATAAAATACCCTAAATTAAACATAGAGGAATTAATTTGATCAGAATCCAACCTAAGGATCCATTTTTATCAAATCAAAAGGAAGAACCCGAAGAAGAGGTAATTACTTCATCACCCTTTTCAAAGTTCTTTTCTTTCTCCACTCCCTCTTTCTTTGTTTTTTCCAGACTAAAATAATAAATTAAATAAATTATACAATCTGAGATGTTATTATAAATATGGTACAACCATATTAATTATTCTATCTATCCTATGAATGTCAAATTCACCATACGTGCATACGTACGGCTTACCGTCTCCACATCATGGTGTAGTTTGTTATTCAACACTTCATTATTTGGATGGGTATAATAATGAGTATAATTGATTTAAATAATAAATATAATATGTTAATGATTCTTTATATATAATATAACATCCAATTACATATGATTTCACCATCAATAGAATGATATCGTCGCTCGTGCGTACGTACGACTTACCGTCTCTACAACGCGATGAGATTCATTTCCACATTCACCATTCAACGATGATTATAAAAAATATATTATTAATAAGTATGTAATATATGACATAATAATTATACTTTATATATATATATATATTTTACATATATCTCATTCACTTACTTCTGTTCAATACGATATTAAAACGGAAACAACATTTATGCATACGTACGACCTACCGTCTCCATAAACGGTGTTTTCCATTTCATATATCTATCTATTATACATATTTATATTCTGAATATATATGATACATAAATAATTTTTTATATTATGTAAGTAATTAAATCATGATACTATCAAGAATAACAAGTTAAAACATGTATGATAGAGGAAGCGATTATGACCCGAAATGTTATTTTAACATAGAAATTATTATTAAATGGGTAGTATAAAGTCATAAATGAATAAAGTATGATATAATAAATATGAATATGGTTCTGGTATAATTTAATAACATACTATGGTCATTATACATGAGTTTAAACGTACCCTCAACCAAAGGAAAGTACATGGTAAGGGTTATTTCATCAATCTCATTATTATCTGAGACTGTTTATCTATAAGTATCTACTGGGACATATTTATCATCTATGTCCATGTTTCATTAAAATGTTTTAAAAAGGAATATTTTAAGTTTTAATGGAAGGTTCTATTTAACTTTTTCCTAATTTTAAATGTTTTTAAAGATTTATTTTTCTAAATTTTTTAATTAATGTCCATGTTTTCAAAATGATTTTAAGGATTTATTTATGCAGACATAATTGTTTTGAAGTGTTAATTTATTTAAAAATTTTAAAAGTGGTATGTGAAACTTTTATTCAAAAATATATTTTAAATGACTTCCTTTATAAATTGTGTGACTTTTAAATGATTTCTTGATAATGGGTATTTCTTTCAAAGAGTTGTATTGATTATTTTCCACTATGTCAACATCCATTATTGGATATTATTCTTGATTGAGGTTGATTTACTATAATACAATCTTCCATATTGTATTGAATGAGTTATGATATATTTGACTATGGATGTGATATTTTTATACTATTCATGGTTTATGGATAAAGTATTAACATTTCGTATGCTAGTTTTAATACGAATATTTATGTTATGTTTCGACCTTTTCATATGAGGAATGCATTGGACTTAGTAAGTGACGAGTGGATCCTGCTATAGCTCATCGATGTATCAGTAGGTATCATGAGAAAAACTAGTGTATTGGCATAAGGCCTTGAAAAAATCTTTATTTGTAGTCTTGGCATGAGGCCTTGACTATGTGGTTATGATGTCCAAAATTATTCATCCCATCATTATGAAATTAGCTATTGATATTACATGTGACTATTCTACTAGTAGAATATCCATGTGAATAAGTAAATGAAATTATTTGACTAATATTTTCCATATTATTCTGAATTTTAAGTTTAAAAGGATTTTATTTTAGTCTTATACACTACCTTAAATGTTTATGCTTATTTATGATAGTTTTTGATATATTGTTATCCTTACTGAGCATTTGAGCTCACCCCTTTTTATGTTTTATTTTTTCCAAGATGTGAAGAATTGTGTTATGATTGATATACATGGTTAAGCTAGGGGAATAATTTAATTCTAAAAGGATTATTTATGTTGTGTTTTATTTTAAAAATTGTAATGTAACGTTCATATATGTAATCTATTTTCCATGACTGCTAAACTGATTGGTCCTTCAAGACTTGATTCCTTGTAATCATTACAATGTATTAAAATAATGCACCAACTCTGGGTAACTAAGGTTAGAGAGTTATAGACATAAAATGGATTTTGGACATGTTTCTAGGTTTTTTTACCCCTTAAGTTAAAGTTTAACCACTAAGTAAACTCGTTTTTACCTTAATCGCTACAATTAGTTTTAATTACTTTTACTAATATTTTTGGTAAAAAACTAAGTTGAACTTAGTAGAAATTATAAATTATTCTAATTTAAAATATATAATCCATTTTCAAAATTCGAATAACATAATTAGCATAAATTATTTTAAAATTAATCCTATATATGGGACGAGACAATGAGTTTTTAAAGTGAAAATGTTCAAAAGTTTGAAATGTTTTTATATCCAATTTCAATGTGAAATTTATTCCAACGACCTAAATTGTATTAATAGATGTATAATTTTTATAAATATAATTTAAAAACAATTTAAAATATAATTTAACAATATAAATAAATTAGATGAAAATGCAGTTTTCAATTAAAATTTAGTGTTTTTACTATTCATAAAAAATGGAACTTCTCAGAAAAATACCAAAAAATTACCCAAAGTAAATTTTGATATTAAAATTTTCCAAAATGAATTTTATTTTTTCAAATAAAATTTATAAAAGTTTCAAAAATTATATTTAAAATTGGCACCCCATTAAAAGGCGGTAAAATTACTTTTTAGAAAAATACACATCTTTATGCATAAAACTAGATTTATTCTTACCACTTATCTAAAAAAACTTGAGATGAACATTAAATATTTGAATTTTCATGAACCAAGACAGGTCTCCATCCAACCCGGCACCTGACCCAGTCTGTGACATGGCCCTAAGGGTGTTCCCAATCCCCACGGGCCGACACAAGTTCCTGGGTATCAAGAGTAACATGTGAGAATGGTTTAACCGTAATAAGAGACATAAAAACAACTAACAATATAAATAAACAAACGCTGGAAAACAAAACCAAACAACCGTCACTGAGCATGATTCCCCAACCTGGAATACACACAGGACAAGATCTACATACACCCAAAGTTGTATATAGGGTGTGATCCAAATTCCCAATAGGATACCACCCAATAAAAAGGTTCCATTCCACAATATCAAAAATATAATTGAACATGATTATTTAAAACCATACTTTTAAAATGATTTTAAAGAAAAAATTTAAAGGCTGAAAATAAAAATAAAAGAACACTGGAAGGAAAACCATTTCACAAATACTAATTTAGAATAGAAGATAAAAATCATAAATAACACACAGATACTCAAGTGGTCCTCTGTATGCCGACGGAAGGCATCACATCATGAATAGTAGAGCACTGTGGGTAAATCCCCTAAGGTAGCTAGTGTGTGTGGGGTACTAGAGACATCGTACATCGGTGTAAACATGGCATACGAACCACAATAATCAATTCTCTCATGCATGAGCCACTAGTAGTGAAACACATCCATAACCTAGTGATCTCCAATCATCACAAAAGTTTAGTTAGTGTTGTAATGTCAATCCTGCCATATGAAACTGGGACGAAACACTTCCGTAACATCTAGCATACTAGTCCTAATCCTCCCACCTAGGTTCTCGGGGTTTTCCCTTACGATCAATCAAGTTACACATTCACATAGTATATCACTCTCTCGCATCACAAACCATAAAAGAAATTACACACAAAAGCCACCACTTTAATACCCAAACTCTATAAAAAACACACACACACCAAAACCATTTCACACCATAACTCGCATCACTTTCATGACTTGATAAATTATTTAAACAATTTAAAGAATATTTATAAATAGCACAACAATGTTTTTCACATGAAATATGCCTAGTTTCGCATACAAGAGTTCCTTTAAAAACTTAACGTACATTTAACTCTATCAAATACAAATCCCACACTCTAAATATAATTTAATAATCCATTATAATAGTTTATAAAACAACTCCAGTAAACATTCCCATGTTTTACATCAAAAGTAAACCTGAAACCCCCTTTAAAACTTATACTAACCATATAAAAATGTTTTTCTCACCATCAACGCAATTTAAATAAATCATTACATGACTTAGAAAACACATTAAAACCATTGACACAATCACGTGAACCAATTCATATTAAGACACCAAATCCAAACCAAACACACAACAATTTTCCTAAGACTAAACTTGCAATACACAAACAATTGATTAAACACCTTCACTAATTTTTTCAAAATAAGATATATATAAAAACATAACAAATTTCCTTCCAAAAATTTGATTTAAACACACATTCATGTCAAATCATTTCCAAAGAAATTCCGCACCACCAAAATAAATCATAGAGCATAAAAAATAAACTAAACAAACAAATTAAATTATCTAATATTTGTTGGGACATGGAACCACCTACCTTGACATCAAAAACCCTGAAAATTTGGTGTAAAATATTTAAATTCTAGCACGAAATCTCAATCATGTGCCTTTTGCACTGAAAGGAACCTAGCGTGAACCCAAAATCATGAATTAAAACCAATAACATAAAAATAGAACCCAAAACAACATAGAATCCCACTCCAAAAACCTAAGTGGAGAGGGAAAACTCACCCAGAGTGGAATTTAATTGAGTTGGAGGGGAAGAAGGGCAGAAAAAAAGATTAGGAGGCTGGTTGTGCGAGAAGAGGGTTACTGGAGGTGAGGGAGGAGGGAACCGAATGAAATTTTCTGGAAGAGAAGAAGGCCGACGACCATGGGGAAGGTGCGACCCGAGCTGGCTGGATGGGAGGAAGGTAGAGGCGCAACCAGGAGATGGAGCAGGGGCGACGTAGGGTGGCGCGATGAAGGGAGGAGGGAGGTCCGATAGCTGGCCATGGGGAGGTGCGGCGCACAGGTGAGGAGGTAGGGTAGCAGTGCACATAGTAGGTGGGGGAGGAAGGAAACACGATGAGAAGAGGGGGAAGGAAGGGAGAGGGAAGAAAAAAAATAGAAAAGAGAAAAAAAATAAAATTAAAAGAAACAAAAGAAAAGAAATAGAACTCTAAAAAAGGGGTCTTAAATCACCTAAAAAAATATACCACCACCACCACCACCACCACTAATAATAATAATAATAATAATTTAATAATTTATCAACCATATTAATAACAAGAATACTATTCTTAAATAATAATTACATCATCAATATTATTAAAACAAATCTCAATCCAGCTTATTTTACTTTTTATTTATTTATTTTTATTTTCCATTTTCTTTATTATTCCTCTCGTTAATTAATTAATTGATTAAATTTTTTGGTAATAATAATAATAATAATAACATTAATGGTATTAATAATTATATAGTAAAAAAAATGATAAAATTGATAATAACTTAATACAATATTAATAATAATATTAGTAATTATCATATTAATAATAACTGAATAAAATTTATATTCCTAACACTAATAATAATAATAATATTTTCAATTCTGTAAATTTTATTACACTTTTTATTTTATTTTATTTCTATTTTATTACTTATCACATTTTACTTTCCCCTCACTTATTTCATTTCAATACATTTATTTGTCTTGAATGTTGGGAAGGTCGTGCGGTGACCCGATAAAGGTTACGCGGTAACCTGGGTGAGGCCGCACAACTTCAACCTTAGTGATTTGAATGCATTTATGGCCAAAACATGCATTTTTAAATAAGAACTCAAAAATTTAAAGTTAGTATTCAACACAAAATCCTTGATGCCCATAAAAATTAATAAAATAAATAATGTAAAAGAGGTGGGTGTGACATGAATGAATAATATATATATATATATATATTTCACTAAAATAATTTATCAAAAGTGGTTTAATTAATTTATTGAGGTAAATGTGTTTTATTACCTAAATATAGTTTTCCCGCAAAAGACTTCCTATATTTTCAAAAGGGTTTTATTTTCATTTCTAGTTCATTAGTTACCAGATAATTCTTCTTATATACATGTTTAAATCATATTTTCATAATTTAATTAATCTTATTCATAATCTCCCTTCAAACATCTAGCTGACTACTATAATAATATTATAATAATATTATTAATAGTACATTGTAGTTTGGTAAATATAGGTCTTGTGTGTCACAGAAGTTAGCGAAGAAACTTGACATTGTGTGTAACCCAAGCCAAACATAGTGCTGTATGTACCACAAGATAATCTAAGTGTTAAGTGTAGTGTAATCTTGACTTAGTGTTGTGTATAAAGAAAGATTAACTTAGTGATTTCATATAATACAAGCTATATTCAGCGTCTTTTGAAATGAAAAATATCAAAAAGATTAATTTAATTCAAAAAAAATAATTCATAAAAACTCGGGGTGTTATAGTAATAATTAACCAATATAGAGAAACCACAGAAATTTTTTTCCCCCTACTCAAAATCCCCTAAGATGATAAGAGCATCACCTCAATCTTCAATTTTTAATACTTTCTTTTCCAGTCTTACCTTCTGAAGAAAAGAATTAGGTGTATGACCCAAAACACCCCTCTCAACTTGTTTTGTCTTATAAACCATATTATTCCTCATGCACACATAATCAATCTTCTTATAATCTTCCATAATTCTCATGTAAAATTTTAAGCTCGAACCATCAGCTCTAATACCACTATTGGGGGAGAATCTCAATTTCAGGTAGAAAATTGCTTGTAAAAATATTTGTGATAAACCCAATGAAACAATGGAAGTGGAATCTTACGCTAGAAAAATAAAATGAATCAATACACAAAATTTTTTAGCATAGAAAAAACCTCTATTGTAGAGGATCAAAAAACCACGGGGAAACTCCAAAATATCCACATTGAATTAGAGAGTATAAAATCAAAGTAATTCTCAAAATTGAATTACAATGAGGGAATAGAAAAACCTATGTGGAAACCACACCCTAATATGCCTCCTTCACCTCTTTGAAAATCATATCATTCAAAACGTAATGCTCATATATGCATCTAAGACAAAACACCACCCTTTTTTGAAAAATTGTGACTACCTCAAGGATCAAATCTGAACATGCATCTGCCTCGCATCGTCTTGTGACACCTAAAGGATTTATCTCTCTCATGATCCCACCATCATGATGTATAAACAATCATAAAATAGGACATGCTTCTTGATCACTGCAATCAAGAATACTTTCGATATATGGTATTGATCATCGATTGCATCATTAATGATTCACACCTTCTCAATGTCGATATGATGCACGTGCTACAACAAACATGGTATGACATCATATCATATATCCACCATTTATGCCTTGTTCTCCATTAACGAAGAGCCATAAAGGCTACCACAAACATGATGACCTCTTTCCTCTTGATTTCAATGGACTAAATCTTGGGAAGATCCCTCTCTCTGTCGATCACCACCAACTGCTTCTCCTTTTAAAGCCTTTACAGTTTCCTTTTTTAAATACAAATAAGATATAAAATATTATATCTTAAATTTACAAAACACCATGTATCTACCATGTTTAAGAATCAAAAAATCATATCATATAAATATATATAAAAGATATATATCCCCATGACCAACACATGCCACCTTAAATGTGTGATATAAGTAAAGAAATCTTAAATTCAAAAACTATTTTATCTCAAATTTGAAAACACCCAAAAGGTTTAATCCCATAAAAAAGAAACCCAAAACCCATAATGCATGTCATACAATACAAATAAAAGTCTCCAAAGTAAAATAATACCAAGAAAAATCACAAATCATCAACATCATAGTGACTATGACCTCTAAGATAGTAATGTCCATCTCAGCATTTGAAACCCTCATGGAAACATGAAAAACAATTTATATATATGTAGGGTGATCATAACATGTATACTCAGTGGGATCATACCCAAGGTATCTTGTGAAAATACAAAATAAGTGCATACTAATGCACTAGTGAATAAACAATATAATTAACAAGAACCTAAATAGGTCAACTAACCATCACAACCTTACCAAGGATTTCTCATTAAATAACTCATCCAATACAGTAAAGGAAAATCAAAAGAATATAGTATAAGGTGACCTACATCCACTTCCTCACTGAGTTTCTACTCTCATTCCCCAATGTTAAACATTGTGTGATCTCATCCCTTTCATTTTCCAGTCATCACATATCAAGCCATATCTAATGTCAGTTGGGTCATAGCCCTACCTACTCTAAGATCTTGTAGGGATCAACATACTGTGCCGGCATCAGTCAATATCCATACATCACCTACCAATGCCACAACATCATATGTGTCATCATGAATCCAAATGAAACCTCATAACTAGTGTAGTAGAGCATCATGAACATGAAGGAAATCAACTTTGTTCCCTCATCCTTCCATGCATGACTTCCCCCCACTATATATTACACAATCCAATCACCAATAATTACCACTAACTACACCATCATTAGTCCATACTCACCACTAGTTGGGTACCACTATCTCATAAAACTACTAGAGGAAGAGTGGTAAAAAAGGGGAAATCAACCACCAGTTCCATCACCAATCTAGATATTGAAGAAAACATCCCCAAATCATTTGGGTTTCAGTACATAGTACTCGATGCGGGTGGGGATGCATATATAAATATCATGAAAGTAAAAGGATAGATAGTATCACACAATTCATAACCTAAGAATTTATATCAATAGAACCGACCTCACTCACACACTACCACAATGTCCCAAAACATCTTCCACCCATTTCTGCCTCCACTAAATGCAACACACCCTGAAAAAACAACCACACATTCAAATCAAAATTACTCTTTTATTTACAAATTCAACCAATTTCTAAATCTTACAGTTCAACAACCAAGTTCCATATGTTAATCCACTTAATACTATATTTAATGACAAACCACTTTAGCTGACATCCAAATTTATTATCATTTAAGTCCATCCCCTTTGTTAACATTACATTTGTTAATTCAATTACCACATAAAAAATTCTATCCCACTCATTTAATTTTAAGCACATGCATTTTCAATCCATCATTAATAATTTCATTCCATAACTACTGAGCAATTATAACCACATTACACAACACAACTTCTCATCTACCTCATCATAACTATATTACATCTCATGACAAACCATTTAAAAACCCCTCTCATCACATCACAATGGTCACAAACCAACCACCATAATCGACTCTCGACTCATCTTGATCCAACCAACTACAACCCCACTGCTCATCAGATTTCACACCCAAATTAGTCACCATTATCATTGTAAAAACCTCAAAAGATCCACACAAGCTCTAGAATTACAACAAACACACCATTAGGGCACACCAAGATATATCCATCTTACACTAAAACATTAAAATTCAAATTTATCTCTAAAGAGGGATTACATAATATTTCATTGATTATAGCATGAGGATTTTCACATAACTTCCATACTTATACACAACTGAATTTTAGCCACATATAAGTGCTTAACCTTTTATAAGAGGCAAAGTAATCAATTTTTAGTGAGAACAACCCTAATCACAACAAAAAATAGGTTTCACGGTAATCAACAACAACCAATATGTGATCAAAGAAAATCAATAACATGATGTAACATCCCCGACCCGGAAGCCACTAAGTCGGTGCTCCGAGCTGGGTGGTTACATGACCTTAAGCATGCCTCCCCTTACACCAAAGGTTGCCGACTAGAAGCGGGGGTCTATGGAGTCAAATGGGGAGACTATACCCCCTTTTTATCAGAGTAAGCCACAACAGAAATAAACCAAGTAGTGGAAACAATAACCAATAAACAAGGAACATGTATAACAACCATTTCCAACAATAAATATACCATGTCATACTACAAGTGCAAGAGTGAACAAAAACCCAAAATAAAGACAACGACCAAAATCCCCCAAAATGGTCCCGAATCCAAGTTCGGATCCTCCACCAAGTGCTACCCATGTCCACTCAACTATCTAGCAAGGAACCTTTCCCTTCTCCTGACCTGCAAACATCAAGTCTACTCAGGTACCCAAAGGTGGCCCGAGCAGGGTGTGAGTACAACTCAGTAGGCCACCACCAATGATGTCTAAAAAATATCCAGTATAAACAGATAGTGCATGCAAAAAGAATATGAATGATAATTGCCAAGTGATTATTCAAGGTTCCATTAGCCAGTTCATAGACAAAGACATTACCACTTCCATTACCAGTCATTTCACACCAATCATTATCATTTACCATTTCAACACGTTTCCATGGGTTAATCACATACATTATGTTACATGGGTATAAGGCCAACAATCACATGTAAGAGGGTAAAAACCTCATTATCATATCTCACTAGGATTAACCTCCACAAAGCAACCATATCCTCACCTCGAAGCCTTAGTCTAGGTGGATGCAACCGTGAGAAGAATAGAGCATCAATCCTCATTCCTAACCCGTGCATTTAGGGTGGAGTTCAGAGCATCAGTCTTCACTCGACCCGTGGGCGTAGATCCTCAAGTCATACCCCACACTACCAATCCATGTGCACATGCTTATATATATACAAGTAACCATAAACCAACCACACCATTTCCACTTGGACAAACCATTCACAACAAACCACATGGGAAAACACATTATGCCTTAACTCATTAACATGTTACCATTTCACATCATTTAACCATTCACCCAATTCCCATGTGTTATGCCTATCTCACTAATCATTTAATACTAGAACCATAACCTATCCCGTTATGGTCTTTAATCAGTTTACACATTAACCCATTTTACCCGTTCATCATTCCCATGAATAAACCATTAATGCCAACATGTTCGTCAAGGGCTCTACCATTTATTACAACAAGGTCACTTGTTTAATAATAGTCCCAAAGTCCAGGGAAAGCCAGCACATCCCATGTATGTCCCTAATTAGGTCAAGTCATTCTCAACACATCCCATGGGGATCGTGAGAGTTCCCATTTACCATTTTCAGGTATCATTTATACCAAAACACATCAAGGTTGACCAAAGCTCACCAATGAAACCATAAACAAAGCCACACATGCATAATCCACCATAAAACTATGGGATAACGTTTGTAGACCACCTACATCGAAACCGCGGTTGGACGTATGCTCAATCGAGTCCTTTGACCTCAATCCGACTAGCCTTTAGAGCTTCAACCTAGAACTCACCCAAAATATTGGGTTTTAGAGCTTCGGAACAAGAGGGAGAGAAGATACAAACCCTAAACCAAAAAGAGAATCAAGGATGGGATTAGCCTTACCTGGAGCTTTTATCCGCATCCAATGGCACAAAAAACACCTTATAAATGAGGGAGATTGACCTCTTGGAGCTCTTGGTCGATTTGGTTCGTTCCTAGGGTGAAGAGGGAGGAATGGAGAGGAAATACCGAGTGGGTTCTTAAAATCCCGGGGTGGCAATTTCATAATTTTTCCAAACTTTAAGAGGCCACACAGTTTAGCTGCACGGTTTGACAAATCGTGCACAAACTGTGTGCATGCTACTGTCTGGAGGAGGAGGGGTCACATGGTTTTTCTGGGCAGGCCGCACGGTTTACCTAGGCCGTGCGCAAGCCGTGCGGCCAGCCTTGTCTTGCCCAGATTTCCTTTCTTCCATGCCCCGAGCCCCCGAAACACCCCCAAAGCCTTCATACCTTCAGGAAACATTTTAAAACCAAAAAAAAGGATTTAACCCAAAACACAACAAAAACATACCTTTCCAAAAACCGGGATCTTACAACCTCCCCACCTTATAACGATTCATCCTCGAGCCGAGTTTCCAAGCCTCATTGATCCACCAAAGAGAAGAGTTTGGACCACTGAGCCTGCATATCTGATTCCCACTCCCAAGTTTCTTACTGAACTTTCCCATGCTGCCATAGTACTCACACTAATGGCACAACCTTGCCTCATAAGACCTTTTCACTATGATCTACCACATGAACCGGATGCTCCTCAAAGGACGCATCAGCCACAAACTCCGCATCCTCAACATCAACCACGTGAGATGGGTTAGGGTGATACCATCGAAGCTACAACACATGAAACACATCATGTATCCCACCATACCACTGCAGAAGATCCAATCGGTAAGCCACTAGTCCGATCCTTTCCACAATCTCAAAAGGTCCCACATACCTGGGTGCTAACTTACCCTGCTTTCAAATCTGACGGTGACCCAACCTTGGCGACACCTGAAGGAACACTTTATCACCCATCGCAAACTCAAGAGGTCTACGCCTCCGATCTGCATATGACTTCTGCCTACTCTGAGCCATATCCATCCGCTTTCTAATCAACTTAACCCTCTCGGAAGTCTCCTGCATGAGACTTGGCCCTAAAAAATCAGATTCACCAGCCTCTAGCCAACACAACAAAGATCTACATAGCCTCCCATAGAGTGACTCAAACAGTGCCATCTGAATCGTAGCCTAAAAACTGTTATTGTAGGAAAACTCAACTAATGATAGGTGCCTCTCCCAAGAACCACCAAAGTCCAAGACACAAGCTCTTAACATGTCTTCCAACACTTGGATCATATGCTCCGACTGCCCATCCGTCTACGGGTGGAAATACTTACTCAAAAACACCTACGTACCAAGTTCCTTCTGCAACCCTTGCCAGAAACGTGATGCGAAACATGGATCTCAGTCTGAAACTATGGTCTGTGGAACACCATGCAACCACACTATTTCCCGAACATACAGCTCACCTAACTGGTCGACTGTAAAGGTCTCCTGAATCGGTAAGAAATGAGCCACTTTCGTTAACCGATCCACAACAACCCAAATTGCATCATTCTTCTGCGAAATCCTCAGAAGACCCATGAAAAAAATCCATTGTTACATCATCCCACTTCCATTCCAGAATGGGATGTGGATGCAACAAACCACCTGGTCATTGATGCTCGGCCTTCACCTGCTGACAGGTAAGGCACCGTGCCACAAAGCCCGCAACTTTCTTCTTCATTCCAGGCCACCAAAACTGCCTTCAAAGATCACAATACATCTTGGTCGAACCAGGATGAACTGCCCACTTTGATGCATGGAACTCATGCATCAACTCTTCCTGCACACACTTCAACACAACCACACGATCACGAGCACGAACAACACCATCCACGCTGACGACCCAACCAGAAGTTAGCTCCCCACCTTTAAGATTTTCCTTCATGATCAAACACTCAGGATCGTTAAGCTGACCTTCCTTAACTCGACTCAAAAGCATCGACTCCATCATTAAGGAAACAAGAGAGACCTGACCATGATCCTCCTGCACCTCTAGGTGCATTTCTGCAAACAAGACCATCACCTTCCACTCGGTGTTGGACTCCTGAACCACCTGATTCTGAACCTTCCTGCTCAGAGCATCAGTAACACTGTTTCCCTTCCCTGGCATGTACACCAAATCAAATTCAAAAGACTGGAGGTATTCAACCCATCTTCACTACTGAAGGTTCAGATCCCGTTGTGAGAAGATGTACTTTAAACTCTTATGGTCGGTAAACATAGTAAACTGTTCTCCCAACAGATAGTGCCTCAAGCACTTCAAGGTGTACACCACTGTAGCCAACTCAAGGTCATGAGTGGGATAGTTCTGCTCATGGGGTCTTAGCTTCCTTGACCCAAAATCCACAACCCGCTCATCCTGTATCAACACATCCCCAAGTCCGACTCTGGATGCATCACAAAACATGATGTACTTCTTACCCGGCTCAGGTAAGATTAAGATAGGTGCGGTCGTCAACCACTTCTTCAACTCTTAGAAGGCATTATCAAAAGCCTCAGACCACTCGAACCTGATTCCCTTCTTGGTCAAGCCCGAGAGTGGTGATGCCAAGCGAGAGAAATCCTGAATGAACCTTCGGTAATACCTGGCCAAACCTAGAAAACTCTAAACATCAGAAACACTCTTGGGATGCTTCCAAGATACAAATTCCTGCACCATATATGGATCCACTGACACACCTGCCTCCGAGATGATGTGACCCAGAAAATGAACCTCACCTATCCAAAATTGACACTTGGATATCTTGGCATATAGCCAATGATCTCTTAGCATACCCAAGATGATTTCAAGATGTTGGGCATGATCGTCATGAGTTTTAGAGTACACTAAGATATCGTCAAGAAAGAAAATCACAAATTGATCTAGATAGGGATGAAAGATTCGGTTCATCAAATCCATAAACATTTCCAGTGCATTGGTCAAGCTGAAAGGCATTACTACAAACTCAAACAACCCGTACCGGCTCCAGAATGCTTTCTGCGGTACGTCAGAAAACCTCACCCTCATCTGGTGATAACCCGACCTCAGATCAATCTTATAAAACACTGATACACCCCTAAATTGATCAAACAAGTCATCAATTCTAGTAAGAGGGTACTGATTTTTCACCGTCATCTAATTCAACTTTCGATAGTCAACACACAGCCTCAACGACCCATCGACCTTCTTTACAAAAAGCTTAGGAGATCCCCAAGGAGATGTACTAGGACGGATAAACCCCTTATGATCCAACTCCTCAAGCTAAACCTTCAGTTCCTGGAGTTCTATTGGTTCCATTTGGTATGGCGGAATAGAAACTGGCTCCGCTCCTGGTAGCAACTCGATCGTGAACTCGACATCCCTATCGGGTGGTAACCCCAAGAAATCCTCAGGAAACACATCCTGAAACTGATCCACCATGGGAGGAAAATCAGATTGTTCCCCTCCCTCATCATCATCAAGAATGAGACATGCCACTTGAGCTGTGAGTCCACTCAGCTGTTGACAAAACAGCCCCGTACGCCCTACCCGAACATCCCATTAGCCACGATGGACATAAGAGTCACCCTCAAGTGACCTGAATGATACTCTACAGTGATAGCAGTCTATGTGCACCCGATAAAACACCAACCAATCCATTCCCAAGATTAGGTCAAACCCTGACATCTCGATAATGAACAAGTCCCATAGAAAACGATACCCACCAACTTCCAAGGCACATCCCTTGCACCGCTTAATATCCTCAACCCGCACTCCCAACGGGGTTTCAGTTGACATAACTCCACACACCCTCTCCACAGGTAAACCCAGCACTACCACAAGTTGAGAAGAGATAAAAGAGTGTGTGTCACCTGTGTCAAACAATGCACTAGAAAATGTAGAATCTCTAAGGATCGTACCCCGGACAGTTGACGGTCCAGACTCGCCATCACCAGGCACAAACTAAACTACCTAAAGCTGATCTGCCCCTCTACCCTGGGATCCAGCCTAAGCACCCTGCACTGCACTTCCCTTATGGTGTGAGCGATCTTGCCTCGGAGTTCCACGTCCACCGCCCCTGCCAGTACGACCCGTGGAGCTCCAAATTCCTTCCTGATATGGGGAAACTGATCCCTTTCCCATACCTGGTACCTGCTTTTCACCATCATACTCGCCCACCTGTCGAGGTTTCCTGTAGAACCTCTACACATGTCCCATCCTGCCACATGAACGAAACTCAATTGGAGGTCGAGGACACTATCCACACAAATTCCCCGACCTACCGCACTGATAACAGAACACCTGGTTCCTACTCTGAGAGGCTGACCCTCTCTTCTGACCACCTTGCTGGAAACTTTCCAAATGACGCTTCTGACCTTCGAAAGATGCACCACTTGTCTACCCAATTGGCACAAAAATCCCACCACCCAAAGCTCCCTTCAGGTTCCCTTCATAGATGAGTGCTTGATCCTTCACCTCTACAAACCGCTTCAAGAAGAAGATATTTACTTGAGACCTGATCTCATGTCTCAACCCATCCTAGAAATGCCTTGCTACAGCTGCCTCATCCCTTGCTAACACTGGGACAAAGCGCCAAAAATTAGTGAAGTGACTCACATAGTCCATCACCAATAGAGATCCCTAAGTCAGGCTTATAAACTCTGCAGCCCGCTCCTGCCTCAAAGTCTCTAGGTAGAAATTCTCCAGAAACTTCTCTTGGAAAACCTTCCATGACATCCCCTCAGCCTGCTCAGTTTGAGCCTGAATGTCCCACCAACGCCTTGCCTGGCCTCACAATATATAAACGGAAAACTTTACTCGCTTTTCAACAGGGGTCTCCAGATGATCTAGTATCTTCTGGACATGCTCTAACCAAAACTCCACTGCCTCTGGCCCACCCTCTCCAGTGAAGGTCGGAGGGTGCTGTAGCTGGAACTCCCTGGTCAGCTCAAACATGCTCGGTGCAACCCACCCTGGGTCCCGATCCATCATCTGCATAAGGAGAGCCAAGTTCTCTCAGAACTGGTCTTCTCTACCTTCATTGATTGCCACATTTTCCTGCTCTTCTACCGGAGGAGTGTTCTCAACGACATCCTCCCGTTTTCCAACTGACAGCCGACGTCGTGGTGGCATCTCTCTACATTTCCAAGCACGAAATTTAGCACGCATACCACAAAACTTTCAAGACTTCATCAATAGATCTTTACTAGCTACAAAAACCCATTTTCATATACTAATTAAATGACATTAACACCTCAGATTCACCGCCCCGACCATCCCTACTGCGGGCCATGGTCCACACGGAGTAAACAACCATGCACTACCACCAAGATCACACAACATTTTACAAAAACATTTTCCACCTCATTTCAAACCCTTATATTTCATTAAACATCATTTAACCACTTGTTTTATTTCATTCTTCTCATTATTTCTTGGTTTCATGAAATGCATAATTAACCCTACTTTCCTACCTCACACACCCACCCCGTGCGTGTGCATAACACAATGCATGTCACCTATCTCCCTAGGTGCCTACAATGATGCATGAATGTAAATCTTCATGCCGTTAAGGCCACGATCCAAATACCATAAAATATTCACACCAAACCACATGTACATCACCCAACGGTGAAATATCATTAACTGTAACAACACACAACCCAGAACAACATTTCCCACCCAGGGTGACTTGGGTTTCCCTCATACATGGGTTAGCTACTCCCAAGCACGAGCTCATTTACCAAGGCCCGACACATCTTAACCCTTGGCAACCCATCCCAAATAACAAGACCTCAGAGAAGGAGAAGAAAGACCTCATCTGATACCACTTTGTAATGTCTCAGACTTGGAAGCTACTATGCCGGTGCTCCGAGCTGGGTGGTTACATGACCTTAAGTGCGCCTCCCTGTATGCCAAAGGATGCCGACTAGCAGCGGGGGTCTATGGAGTCAAGTGGGGAGACTATACCCCTTTTTATCAGAGTAAGCCACAACAGAAATAAACCAAGTAGAGGAAACAATAACCAATAAACAAGGAACATGTATAACAACCATTTCTAATAATAAATATGCTGTCATACTACAAGTACAAGAGTGAACAAAAACTGAAAATAAATACAACGAACAAAATCCCCCAAAATGGTCCCGACTCCAAGTCCGGATCCTCCACTAAGTGCTACCCATGTACACTCAATTATCTTGCAAGAACCCTTGCCCTTATCCTGATCTACAAACATGAAATCTGCTCAGGTACCCAAAGGTGGCCCAAGCAGGGTGTGAGTATAACTAAGTAGGCCACCACCAACGGTGTCTACAAAATATCCAGTATAAACAGATAGTGCATGCAAAAGGAATATGAATGATAATTTCCAAGTAATTATTCAAGGTGACATTATCCAGTTCATATCCAAAGCCATTTCCACTTCCATTACTAGTCATTTCACACCAATCATCATCATTTAACATTTCAACACATTTCCATGGGTTAATCACATACATTATGTTACATGGGTCTAAGGCCAACAATCACATGTAAGAGGGTAAACACCTCGTTATCCTATCTCACTAGGATTAACCTCCACAAAGCAACCATATCCTCACCTCAAAGCCTCAATAAGGGTGGATGGAACCATTAGGAGAATAGAGCATCAATCCTCATTCCTAACCCGTGCATTTAGGGTGGAGTTCAGAGCATCAGTCTTCACTCGACCCGTGGGCGTAGATCCTCAAGTCATACCCCACACTACCAAGCCATGTGCACATGCTTATATATATATAAGTAACCATCAACCAACCACACCATTGCCCCTTGGACAAACCATTCACAACAAACCACACGGGAAAACACATTATGCCTTAACCCATTAACACATTACCATTTCACATCATTTAACCATTCACCCAATTCCCATGTGATATGCCTATCTCACTAAGCATTCAACACTAGACCCTTAACCTATCCCGTTATGGTCTTTAATCAGTTTACACATTAACCCATTTAACCAATTCATCATTCCCATGAATCAACCATTCATGCCAACATGTTTGTCAAGGGCTCTACCATTTATTACAACAAGGTCACTTGTTTAATAACAGTCCCAAAGTCCGTGGAAAGACGACACATCCCATGGATGGCCCTAATTAGGTCAAGTCATTCTCAACGCATCCCATGGGGATCGTGAGAGTTCCCATTTACCATTTTCAAGCATCATTTATACCAAAACACATCAAGGTTGACCAAAGCTCACCAATGAAACCATAAGCAAAGCCACACATGCATAATACACCATAAAACTATGAGATAACGTTTGTAGACCACCTAACTTGAAACCACGGTTTGACACATGATCAATCGAGTCCTTTGACCTCAATCCGACCAGCATTTGGAGCTTCAACCTAGAACTCACCCAAAAGATAGGGTTTTAGAGCTTCAGAACAAGAGGGAGAGAAGATACAAACCCTAAACCAAAAAGAGAAGCAAGGATGGGATTAGCCTTACCTGGAGCTTCGATCCGCATCCAACGGAACCAAAAACTCCCTAGAAATGAGAGAGATCGACCTCTTAGAGCTCTTGGTCAATTTGGTTCATTCCTAGGGTGAAGAGGGAGGAATGGAGGGGAAATCCCGAGTGGGTTCTTAAAATCCCAGGGTGGAAATTTCATAATTTTTCCAAACTTTAAGAGGCCGCATGGTTTATCCGCATGGTTTGACAAACTGTGTGAAAACCATTTGCATGCTACTATTTGGAGGAGGAGGGGTTGTACGGTTTGCCTGGGCAGACCACATGGTTTACCTAGGCCGTGCACAAGTCGTGCGCCCAGCCTTGTCTTGCCCAGATTTCCTTTCTTCTGTGCCCGAGCCCCTGAAACACCCCCAAAGCCTCTTATACCTTCAGGAAACATTTTAAAACCCAAAAACAAAGGATTCAACCCAAAACACAACAAAAACATACCTTTCCAAAAATCAGGATCTTACACATGAAATAGATAAACCATATGTGATAACCCCCTACCCCCTTCAATTTCATTTTTATATAGTTCATTATTTGTTAGGTCAATCCATACTATCCACCCAATGAAAAAAATTATGATGGTACCACTGATGAAAAAACTAAATAGAGAATAAGGATCCCCTACCTCAATTAGAAGTTCAATGTTCTCTAAGAAATAACAAACAATTAAGGATCAACCACCATCAAATGAAACACCACCAAAACTGAAGGAAGACTCATTGTAATCTATCCATAATAACCACCATTTACCTTTTCTTGAATACTTACCCAAAATAGAGGCTCTCTACCAAAATTAACTTCCAAAAAGAAGAAGAACAAATAGAAAAAATATAATAGGGAAAAAGGGGGAGTAACTTAATCTGAGAGTTCAATCTAGATAAAGTAAAGGGTTAGACTCTCAAGAAATATGACTGAGGAGTGGTGAGAGGCATAGTGGTTGGATAGGGTATGAGAGAAGAAGTAAAATCTGAACCAAGAAAACTAGAATGTCCTATTTATAGTGAAGGTTTTAAATCCCCTCCACCACAACATAATGAAGTACACTATGTCCATGGTACTCATCAGTTAAAGGGTGATCTAGAATTTAAGTGTATGAACCCCTAATTATAACATGTTTTAAAAATCATATCGAACTATTTTAACTGCCACCTCAGCCTCAACCACAATGTGGTGGGATTTCCTTATCCATTTGAACCATCCACAACAAATCCCATAACACAGGGTCACCCCACACTCACCATTTCCCCTAGCTCCCATATTTTCTTGAATTTTCTACATCACATCACACACCATGAATAGCCTCCCATGGTGTAGGAAGAAATACTTACCCATTTAACCCAACATAAAAGAGCCTATTATGTAGTGTCCTCCACACTACCGGTTTATGACAACATAGTTCATCGAGTGAAATGCCTAGCCAATATCCTCAAAAAGGACTCCGTATGAAATTTTTCCTCAACAGTTTCACATGGGTGGACACTTCATATGAAACACCCTCTGAAATGATCAGGTAGGCCGTTTCACCCATCGTGGTGCACACCAACACCAAGTGGATGACCCTACCTTTACATGAGACCAAATGGATGACTCTTACATAAGATATAACCCTACACAATATAGGTTTTACCTTTACATACAGGTCAAAAAAACTTTAAAAATGGACCCATGGGAATTTCAATCATCATGATGAGGCCAAGAGATGCATGAACAACTCTAAAACACCCAACCTTCCAAAATTATTAGCAAAATAACCTACCCCATGCTCAATCTTCCAAGAGGGCATCAAAATGGCTGACACCATGCCCTCCCCTATGGTGTAGTGACCCTATAAATGGATAAAAGCTCATTTTTAGCCTTTGAAACTCCACTAATCTCCCACTAGACAACTCCTAACCCCTGAAAAACATAAGGGAAGAGTTATGAAAATACGATCCCTTATATTAGACACCTCTCAAAAAATTATCATCCTCAAGAATTTAAAATTATCACAAAAGGTGTCTGAACAACCACCTTGTGAGATACCTATGACATCTCAAACCCAGATGTCACTTAATAGGCACCCTGATCCCAGTGGGAAACATGGAATCAAGCACATATATCTAAATTCTAGAGGCTACCAACTAGCGGTCAGGGCCTAGGGTGTGTTTGTGGGGAGAATATTCCCTCATTATTAGAGTGTAGCGCAATGGATATTTATAAACAAAGGTAAATAGTGGAAGCAATAAGTAAACAGAATGCACAGTGGAAGGAGACAAATAAATAATAATTGAAATAACTAAAATAACATACAATAATTGATTATGATATTTCATGTATCTAGTAAGCTGAAAAACATGGATACAAAGTAGAATTCATACATGAAAACCCCAAAATAGAAAAAGGAAATACATAAACTATCTCAAGCATCTCGAGCTACAAATCGATCATTTACTACTAGATCCATCCTATCACAATAAGTAATCAAGTGTATGAAGCATTATGCTTCCCTTAATCAACAACTTCATATATGTAATCTGCCCTGGGTACCAAAGAATGCCTAGAGAGGATGTGAGATAAATCTCAGTGGGTCACCACCAACAGTGTCTATAACACCCGGCCCGTGTAATGGAAATTTAATAGTGTGCAAGAACATATATATAAAGTAAATTAGTACAATGTAACTAAATACTCAAGTACCTACTTTAGATCTCAACTAGTGTTTGAATATGTAACCAGTTCATTATTTGATTATTACTAGTTTATAAATAAATCACATGTTAGCAATAGTGAAGGTTTCAAGATGTAACAAGTCAAACTATAAAGATATTTAATAATGAAGTTCCTAGGTAACAACCAAGGGAAAATAGACCTCAAGGGTAACCAACTCAGTTACGAATGTAGCCTGACTAATGGTAAGAGTGTAATCCAAGGAGCATAGTCCAATACATTCCACAATAAGACACCTACCGAGTCTAAGGAGTTCATCCAAGGTAAAATGGGGCTAATAAATGAATGGGCCTGATGGGATTTAACATGGAACCTACTTGTCAATGATGGATCCAAGGAGTGTATTTAGTTAATCCTATAATAATATTTAAGGGATCATATGGTGTTATACCGGGTATCCAAAGTTAGACAAGGATCGGGTTCTAGGTGGGCCTCAACCAAATCAAGTTGCATCCATGAATCAGAATGGGGTTCCCGAGTTCTCAAGGCATTCCCTAAGGAATCCAAGGAGATCTTGAGTCAGGACACTACTATTTGATAATGAAGTTATATAATATTCCATTTGGTTTAGTCCTTTCTTTTAATTATTATGATAAGACCAAGTATCATGCTACCCTTTTATCAAGTCATACTTAATCGATAAATCCATTTGGTTCAAGACTTTCCTTTCATTAGTGTGACAAGTCCATGTAGTATTAAACCATTCATTTAATCTATTTAAGGAATTTTCAAAAATCAAGGTTCACTCTGCTACCTTCCATTAACATGGTAATGGGTTCTATGGACATGCAACCTATTATTCAATTACATTTAAAAAAGGCCAAGTCATATACTTAGTATACTTGTAAATTTCCATTTCACATTTAATTATAAAATTTAAGCACTTAACTTAGGTTGGTAAAGTGGTGAGAATTCATGGAAATTTCCATTATGAAATTCACAATTTAAATCAAGTCATTTAATATAGAAAATCTTACCCTTAGAAAGGTCAAGCCAAGGAACACCCGAACAACAACTCACACGTGTCAAAACACTAAAATGAAAATTATGGAAAAACATCCTACATGGGATTGACGAAGTTGTGGGTGTAAACACTAAAAAATAATCACATATTTGGAAAGATCATAACTATACAGTTATAATGATTATAAACATGGAATATAAATTTAACAAATGACACCTGATGAAATCTGCGGGCCCCATACAACAATTCTAAAATCAACGAACTTGAGGGATGAGTTATAGAACACCCACTTATTACTCGTATGAATCTACTCCTTTAGTATTATCATATAATTCATCTTGGAATAGAGTAGATATGAGAAAAGAGTAAAAATGCTTACACCTTGAAAACTAGGTCGAGAGTAAGAGAGATGAAAAATGACTCAAACAAACTCAAGTACTTACCATTTCACATCCAATGTGATAAAAAGAAGCTCAAACAGATCCTAGATGAAGGATATCTATTTATCCCTATGCCAGGCCTTCAAAAAGATCCAAAAATAGAGAAATAGAGGTTCATTCTGCTATAAATTAGATTAGGAAAAAATGGAGGCTTAATTAGACCATTAAGGGTAAAAATGTAAAATTATCCAAAATTTATCCTATGCATGGTTTGGCAGCATGATTTTCCAAACCATGAAAAAACTATGCATGGGTACCTACAGAAAAAGGATGCACCACATGTTTAGGCCACACGGTTAGGGAAACCATGCGCCAACCGTGCGGTAAGTCTCTGTCTGAAAAGTCATGACACCCACACGGTTTGCTCTAACCACGCGGCCTCCCCACACGTTTTACTAAAAACCATGTGCTAGGCCTAGTTCTCCCAAAAATATGGGTTTTGGGCTCTGAAGAATCTCCAGACACTCTTGAGACCTTTTTAACTCATTAGACATCCATATTAGGTCCAAAATAAAGAATTAGACTGAAATTTAAAGGATCTATACCTGAATAAAAAACTAGATTCTTATAGTATTCCCCCCTTAAAAGAACTCGTCCATGAGTTTACCTTCCAAGGGTGGTGAAAAAATGTCTGAGAACAAATCTAGCCACTAGGAACATACCTCAGCCTCCCGCTCCCAAGTCTCATCTTTCACATGGCCATTCTTCCATAACACCCATACTAGAGGGAAAAAACGGCCTTGTAGAGCCTTCATGCTCTTGCCAATGATGCATACTAGATAACCCTAAAAGTTATCATTGACATATAACTCAACTTACTCAGGATAAAAGGTATGATATGAGTCAACATGATATTGTCAAAGCTATGAAACATGGACGATGTCATGCATGACACAGTGCCTCTAAGGTAGCAATAATTGATAGGCCACCAGCCTGACTCTCTCTAGAATCTCAAACGGCCCTATGCAACAAGGTGATGAATTCCATTACTTCTATAACCATATATACCCTAACCTGGGTGATACTTGAAGGAAAACATGATCCCCGACCTTGAACTATAGAGGTCATCGATGATGATCCATATACGATTTTTTTTCTAGATTGAGCAGTAGACATACACTTCATGATCAGCTGAACCTACTCTAAATTCTCCTGTATGAGATGAGGACCTAGCAGGTATGCCTCACTTACCTCTAGCCAATATAGGGATGAATAACATGTCCTACCATATAATTCCTCAAAAGGATCCATTTGAATTGTCACATGAAAGATATTATTATAGGAAAACTAAATAGGAGGTATATGCTTCACCTAAGAACCATTGAAATCAAGGACACATGATCAGAGAATTTCCTCTAGAACCTATATCATCTGTTCTAACTGTCCATCAATTTGAGGGTAAAAATCTATGCTTAGAAGAACATGTATACCCATAGCTTTCTAGAAGACCTTCCAGAACTGTGACGTGAAATGAGCATCCCTATATGATATGATAGTATGAGGTAATCCATGTAGTCATATGATTTCATGGACATACAATATTCCCAACTTATCAACTACGAAAGTCTTCTGAATAGGAATGAAGTGGGTTTCTTTCGTTAGTTGGTCAATAACTACCCATACAGTGTCGCTACCCCTTGACGACCTAGGTAAGATGACTATGAAATCCATAGCAATATCTTCCCATTTCTATTCCAGGATTGGAAGTATTTATAATAAGCATACAAGTCTCTAGTGCTTTTCCTTCACTTGTTGACAAGTGGAACACCTAGTTATAAGACCTTCTATCTGACATTTCATCCCAGGTCACCAATATTGGCATCACATGTCTCGATACATTTTGGAGATGCCAAGATAAACTGCCCACTGAGAAGCAAGACTAATCATGACTGTCATGAAATTCTATATGTAGCTCAAAAAATAGGTCTATTAACTTCCATTCATCATTGGCTTCCCATATGGTCTGTGCTTGAGTTTTTCAACTCAATGCATTAGCGACTACGTTTCCCTTTCCAGGCATATAGGCAAGCTCAAAATCGAAGGACTGAAGATATTCAACCCATATTCACTATCTGAGGTTCAAGTCACACTGTGAAAAGATATATTTAAGGCTCTTTTGGTCTATATACACCACAAAGTGCCCACCCAAAAGATAGTTCCTCTAGAAACATAAGACATGGAAAAATGCTACTAGCTCATGATCATGTGTTGGGTAATTTATCTCATGAGGCCTCAAATATTGAGATCTATATGCAACGAATTTGTCCTCCTACATTATCACTTATACTAGGTTGATTCCTAATACATCATATAAGATGATATAAACTCTATTTGGATTTGGTAGAGTGAGAATAGGTACCAAGAAAATCCTCCCTTTTAGATCTTGAAAGGATTTCTTGCACGCTTTTGACCACAAGAACTTAACATCCTTTTTGTAAGGCTAGTAAGAGGTGAAGTAAGGCGTGAGAAGTCTTGTATGAAATTCCTTTAATATCCAACCATCCCCAAGAAACTCAATATATAAAAAACATTCTTGGATTGCTCCCAGGAAACCACTACACTCACTTTATCTAGGTCAAAAGAGACTCCTGATTATGAGATAATATGACCCAAGAAGTGAACTTTATCAATCTAGAAGTGGCACTTAGCAAGATTATCATAAATATCATGATCTATTAGTGTACTAAAAATGATCTCAAGGTGCTTCACATGGTCACTATGAGTGTGAGAATACACCAAGATGTCGTCCATAAAGATTATAAATTAATAATCCAAATAGGGGTAGAATACCCTATTCATTAGAACTATGAAAATGATAGGTGCATTCATAAGACTAAACGACATAACTAGGTACTCATACAGACCATACCTACTATGAAAAGTTGTACAAGGTATTCCTGATGGGCCGACTTACACCTGATGATAGCCCAATCTCAGGTTGATCTTAGAGAATACCCTAGATCCTCATAGTTGATCAAAGAGATAATCTATTTTGGGGAAATGGATACAAGTTCTTGACCATAATATGGTTCAACCATCTATAATCCATTCACAGACAAAGGGTCCCATTCACCTTCTTAGCAAAAAAGCATGGGTGAAGCCCAAGAGGAAGTACTGGTCCGTATGAAACCTTTATCCTTCAAGTCCTCTAACTTCTGCTTGAGCTTCTAGATCTCAGTAGGTTCCATACTATATGGAGGAATGGATACTAGAGCTGCTCCTATAATAAGATCAATCATAAAATCCATCTCCCTTTCAGGAGTTAATCTAGAAAAGTCATCAGAAAAATATCCCTAAAATAATCTACTACTAGATGGAATTAAACCTGACCTAAACCTTGATCCTCCATGAAGATATTGGAAATCTGGGTGGTTACCCCACCTACCCCATGATGATTTGGTCTGAATTTGCTAGCATGGACATCCCACTCACACTTATGTAGATAACTATTTCCCTCTGGTGATGTAAATGAAACCCTTCGATGATACAAGTCTACAAAAGTGTGATACAGAACCAACCAATCCATCCCAAGAATGACATCAAAGCCCATCATCTCAAGAAAAAATAGGTCCCATAAGAAAGGGTAACTGACTACCTCAAGGGGACAGTCCCTACACTGGTGTATGCCCTCTGATCGTACCCCTAATGGTGTATCTAGGGTCATTACACCACAATAACACTATATTTCTATACCAAGGATTTCCACGATAGATAAAGAGATAAACAAGTGTGAAGCACATGTATTAAATAAAGGAGATACTATAGTTGAGGCTACTAGAATAGTACACCATACTTTAGATGGTTCTGAAGACTGGTCCTCAGGTATCAGCTATAGTGCATGCAACTAGCCTGATCTACAACCCTATAAAATAGATTGACTACCATGGTCATAACTATTTTTTGGGTGTTTATGTTGATTAGGGGTATGGATAGCATGACCACGAACACCTCCTCGTATAGTCCTAACAGTGATATTCCAACTCCCTGCCTGATACGATGCAAAAGAACCCGCTCATGAAGGTGGATCTAGCACCGATCCTTTTCCAATTGAAGCTGGTGGAAAGGTCTTGTAGAATATTTGAAGATACCTCATATAGCCGCAAGGCCGACACTCCATTGGGTCTCTATCACAATGAGGATTTAGGTTCCCCATCATCTAAATTGATGACACACTATGGAGTTATCAAAATGGGTACTCTGGTTGTCATCGCCCTAACAAGAAACCTTAAGGGAACATTTCCTACCACCGGTAGAACTACTGGCTTTCCGCGACACTGATCCACTATGCCTAATGCTATTACCATCCCTTAGGTTTCTCTCAATGATAAGAGTCTGATTGACTATTTTAGAAAAAATAGCCAGGAAAAAGACATTCACTTGCATACAAATGGAGTACACAATCCCATCCTTGAATAATCTAGCATATGAAATCTCATCACCAACTAGAAGCAGTGAAAATCATTGCAAATCTATGAAACACACTGAATATTCCATAACTGAAATATAACCCTACTCAAGATGCATGAAATATATAGCTCTATCAGCTCTCAGTGTATGAGGAAACAACTGATCATAGAAGGTAGTCTGGAAATCAACCCATAACACACCCTGATGACAACCAGCCAAGGTAATAACATCCCACTAGTGCTTGGCCAAATCACACAGCATATATGTAGAAAGTTTTACCCTCTACTCTAGATGTATCACCAGATGCTCAAAGATAGATAGGGTGGAATCTAGACAAGACTCAGTAGCCTGTGGACCTCCATCCTTTAAGAAGGTGAGATGATGCTGCAGCTGTAACTCACAAGTTAGATCATCCATAATAGGTGCAGCTCATGGAGCTCCATGCATGTACTGCATCAGACATAAGAAACTATCATGAACTTAGGAATTAGTGCCTGGATCAAGTACAATAGGTAGTTCCTCAAGTGGAACTCCTAGAGGCTCAGGGCCCACCATTCCTGGAGCATGGTCATCATCACCTTCCTAGCATACAATATGAGGGAGTTGTGGCGACATTGGTCTACAAATTCCATGCACACACCTCAGAATAAACTTATAAATAACCACCTCAATCTCTGACTAGTTCACAACCATTCCCTACTAAGGCACCAAATTCCCAAGGAAGCATACCAATTTCATCCAAAACTTATACTTGGATAGCTACCCATAGAGTCGCTGGTGTCAAATAACTTACAGGAAAACTTTAAGGTATTTGACATGAACCTCCTCTAGATTCAATTATATGAGAATTTCATTGATAAAAATGACTAATAAATAGTCTAAGAACTGATGGAATATATATTTCATAATCCTTATGAACAAAATTGGGAAATTCATGACACTGAACAACATGACTATGAACTAGAAGGGTCCATACATACACAAGAAGGTAGTCTTTGGGATATCCTTCCCCTTTACCCACATTTGGTGATATCCAAATTTCAAGTTAACCTTTGAAATCCAATAAGACCCTTTCATTTGGTCGAAAAAATTATCTATCCTTGAAAGAGGGTAACGGTTCCTAATTTTTCCCAGGTTTAACCTTTGGAAGTACACACATAACCTCATAATATCCTCTACCTTTTTTGTGAATAACATTAGATCACCCCAAGGAGATACACTGGGTCAAAAAAATCCCATCCAATATAAGTTATCAATCTAAATTCTCATCTCACGCAACTCCATGGGTGTTATATGATAAGGAGCTAGTGTGATCTGATATGTGTTCAACTATAAATATATCCCAAACTCAATATCACAATGAAGGGTAGTGTCACAACCTCATCCAAGAATACATTTAGGAACTCCCTAAAAACTTTGTAAGCCTCTACTACCTAAGCCTCCCCTGATAACCTTACTAATTGATATAAGAGGGGATTCAGGTGTGTTTCACCTATCTGATACCCCACTCACCAATGAACACCACTCACTAACAATCCACATTAGAAAATATGACTCTCCTATGAAAGTTTTCAATAAATGCATGTATATAATATAACTAATCCATGACAATGATGATATTGTATGGATGTATCTATAATAGGAAGAAATAACCAATTAACTGATGTTTCCCCATCACTAGTCTATACTTATGGAACTTATCAAACAACATAACCTGACCTCCAACTGGTGTAGATAACACCAGGGGAACTTGAATCCTCTCCACCTCTAGTCCTAATGCATAGACCAAAGTGGGTGAAATAAAGTAATACGAAGCTATAGAATCCAACACATTATAAACTAAGGAAAATGATAAAAAAATTGTACCTCAAACAACCTATATATCCCTCGATGATGATACCTCCATAAAATACATATATCCACATCCATCTCTTTTTCCTTGCTTCTAAATACCTCCACATGAAAACTTTATTTTGGGTCTCTAAGGATGAGGACCATCGTGAGACTGATCTCTACTAGCTCCATATCCTCTTGACTAAGCATAAGCCTACCGACCAAGATGCTAAATAAATGTTGATGACCCTTATTGTTGATACTACCTTGGGGGAATCTGCTACTGCTACTAGAAAGGGGTATGACTTCTCATGCTAAAATGACCTCCTTGATTAGTCAAACACTGATACCGATGATAAACACTATCTCTATAGGGAAAACCACCATCAAAGAGATCCTGGTAGAAAATCAAGAATTGTTAACCCTAGAAAATCATAAAGTAGACTGCTACAACTAACTTCTTACCGATAAAAACCTCAATCGCCCTAACATTTGTGATCCCCATCTGAATCTTTGCTCCTAAAGAAGCTCTAATGAGCTCCTTCTCAGGGCAATCCTCCCTAAAAATGAATATTCTCTACCACTTATGCTTTATTCAATACCTTCAAGTACATAAGAATCATAAATGGGGTGACTACATATCTTATTATTGTATGAATCACCTTTTCAAGAAACCATTCTATAGAATCATAATATAGAAAGAGATTAGGAGAGAAACACAGGAGGTCCTTTAACCTAATCCTGATATCTCAGAAGCTCAGGATCCCTTATTGAAGTGCGAACAACTCTTACCTCTTTTCTTCCTTTGTCATTGATGAAAAGATCTTTGAATAGAACTCCTTATAGAATTAAAACCAAAAAACATACACCTCCTTCAAGTATCCTAGATATAGTTTCCACCACCGATGCACCACCCCTCACATGTGACTGGTCGCTAGTAGAACCCAGGGCTTGAATTATGCTTGAATAAAACTAAAGGAAATCTCAAGATCCTCTATCCAGTATTCTATCTCCATACTATATATTCTCCCCTTCTACTTTGATTGACCCTGATGTTGGAAAGCACACAATGTATTCTCACATAACTTATCCTCCTTGGTCAGATCAATCCTCTAATGATCATATTGATCTGTATGTTGAACCTCTCCTCTCTAAATTACATGCATACAATGACCAAGATCCATTTTTGAAAAGAAGGAATAAGAGGAACCTTAATCCCAATAACATGAAATTTATTTATATTCATTTTTATTTCAAGATATAACCTTGTTCAATCATAAGTGAAAATAAGGATGATGCATGTGACTCTCCTAGGTATCTACCCCACAAGAAACACCACTTAACTTTACATGTTTGAAAAGATTAAGGTCTTTGAATCATATCATATGGGGAATTAAAATCTGGTATCTTGACCAGTCTCCCTTTCTTACATCATGAGATAATCTCAGTTGGAAATGTTTATATACCAACCCATGCAAGACTCATAAGTGTCTAACCCTAAGATCTATCTTAAATATCAATAAAAATATCTAATATAACTCTATAATAACCCCACCCCCACTGTTACCACTTATGGGCCTGTAGTGAAGAGAATAAGTGACCTTCAAGTCCCACCACCAGTAATCCCTAATTTGGCGACTAGAACTGAGGGTATAAAATGCTCAAATGGGAGGAATTACCCTAAATATGATGAAAAGAACAAGTGAAAAGATAAAAAACCTCCAAAAAACCCCATCATGTAATATGAAAGAAAACAATTACCCATAATTCATGTTAATAAATACAAATAAAAGCCTCCAAAGTAAACAATACCATGGGAAATATTAAAGTAACAAATCCAAAGTGACTCCAACCTCCAAGCTATTAGTGTCTAGCTTGGTCTTCAAAACCCTCATGGAAACATGAAAAATAGTTTATATATATAGGGTGATTATAACATGTATAATCAGTAGGATCATACCCAAGGCCTCTCATAAAAATGTGAAAAGAGCATACTAATCCACCAGTGAAAAAAATAGCAGAACTAAAAAGCACCTAAATAGGTAAACTAAACATCCCAGATTCACCGAGGATCACCCAAAAAATAACAAATCCAAGGTAGTAAAGTAAAATCAAGAGAAAAAAGTACAATTCTCTCCACACACACTTACCTATTGAGTTACCGCTCTCATGTCCCAATGTCAAATTTCCTATGATTCTATACCTTCCACATGTCAATCATCACATATCAATTTGTATCTAATGTGAGTCAAGTTGAAACCCTACCTACCCTAGCCTCTCATAGGTCCAAAAATCATATTCTATCATTAATAAATATCCATATGCCACCCACTGCCTCTATATCATCATCTATGTCATCATGCATCCAAATACAACCTCTTAACTAGAAAAGTAAGGTATTATGAACATGAATGAAATCAAAATCATGCCATTATCCTATAATTCTAACCACCACCACATATCATATCCTCTCATCACCATAAATCTCCAACAACTATGTCATCATTGGTTAGTACTCGCCACCAATTAGGTATTATTGTTTCATACTACTGATGAAGGAAGAGTGGGGAAGAGGGAAAAATTATCCATTTGTTGCATCGCCAACCTAGATATTAGAGAAAACACCCTCAAATCATTAGGGTATTAGTATATAGTACTCAACATTGGTGCTATGCATATAGAAATGACATGAATGTACAAGGGTAGAAATTCTCACACAATATCCAACCTAAGGGTCCATATCAACAATACTAACCTTGCCCACGCACTACCACAAAATCCCATGATAGTCTCCACCAAATACTACCACCATTAAATGAAACATGTTAAGAAAACAACCATACTCAAATTGAAATTCCTCTTTCATTTACAAATTAAACCAAATTATAGATTTTATAATTCACCAACCAAGTTCTGTTTTTAGGCCATTTAATCCCACATTTTACAACAAACTACTTTATCCAACATCCGTATTTATTCCCATTTAATTCCATCCCCTTTGTTAACATTACATTCCTTAATTTAATTACTGAATAGGAAATTTTATCCCAAACTCATGTAATTTCCATCCCACACATTTTCAATTCGTCATTACCAAGAAACTATAACTGCATGCCATAACACAACTGCCCATCCACCTAGTTATGACTATATCACATATCATGACAAACCACAACCACATCCCTCTCATAATATCACAATGACCACTAAACAAAAACCATAATCATCCCTCAACTCATCCCAAGCTAACAAACCAAAACCCTTCTAGTCATCAGATTCCACACCCAAACCAGTTACAACCATCACCGTATAAGCCCCCTGAGATCCAAACAAGTATCAAAGTAACAACAAAAACACCAACTGGAAAGAGAATATATTTTTAGCTTACACAAAAACAACACAAATCAAATTTATATCTAAAGAGGGATTAAATAATATTTTATCAATTCTAGCATGGGTATTTTTACATAATTTCTAGATATATACACAATTAGATTTTAGCCACATATAAGTGCTTATCCTTTTATTTGAGGTGAAGAAATAAATTTTTAGTGAGAACAACACTTATCACAATATAAAATTGGTTTCATAGCAATCAAGAACAACCAAAATGTGATAAAAAAGGGAAATAACATAAAATAGGTAAAACACATATTATAATTCCCTCCCCCCTTCAATTGAAATTCAATCTAGTTCATTATCTTATTTGGAAAATATGTACTATCCACCCAAAGGAAAGAAAAATCATACTAGTCCCACAAATGCACAAAGTAAAGAGAGATCAAAGATACCCTACCTTGATTAGAAGTTCAACATTCGTTGAGTAAGAACAGTTGATCGAGGATCAACCACCACTAAATGGAACACCACAAAAATTGTTGGAAGACTCGCAAGAACCTATCCACAAAATCCACCATTTAACTTTTCTAGAATCTAAAAAAAAGTGGTTCTCTACAAAAACTAACTTTCATAAATAAGAATAACAAGGAGAACAAATATAATAGGAAAAAGAGAGATTACCTTGTTCTGATACTTTGATCTAGATAAACTGAAGGGATAAAATCTTAAGATATTTGGATGGGGAGTGGTGAGATTCATAAGGGTTGGCTAGGGTTTGAGAGAATAAGTAAAAATCTGAACCAATAAATCCAATACATACTATTTATAGTGGAGGTTCAAAATCCCCCCTCCCCATAACTTAGTGAAGTACACTATTTATTAGTGAATTCAAGTAGAATATTCAGAAGTCAAAGTTCCTATCCTTTAGGGATTTGTGAGATGTAAGTTAAAGGAGTTGGAATCAGATTTTAGAGACTCATTTATTAGTGAATTCATGGTAGTTTTACTTAGATAAAATAAAGGTGTCTTCCTAGATCATATCATGATTTTTTTTAGATAAATTCATAGGAATTCATAGATAGAGGTCAAAAGTGATATTTTAGAATGAATATGAATTAATTATGGGGAATAAATCATAACATATGGATATAAAAGATATTTATCTATTATGGAGCTTTGATTATGGTGGATCTTTGAATTGTATGGAGATTTGAAATGGTGGAATAAGAAAGAGAAAATATAGATTCATATTTTTTGAATCAATATTTGACCAATATTTATTAGGTCAAAATATGGAAAGTAATGAATATTATTTGGCATGGATATAATGGAGTGAGAATATTTATTTTATTGGGATTGACATGGGATCTAAACATAATGAAATATTTAACTAGATATATTTGGAGATATTAATGGAGGATCCATGGAATTAAAGAGTAAAATTTGGTCAAGATATGTTATTAAAGAAAAAGATATTTGTGGAATATATAGGTCATTATGGTTATGAAATTTGTTGTTATAACTTTGAATCAAATTTTAAGAAGATGTATGGATGAACTTTCCCAACATGCTTGTGGTTATTTGTCAATCTAAAAAGAGGGAATCATATGTAATTTATCTTGAATAAAGAAAAGAATATTCTGGAAGAGAAAAATATTAAGATATCTATCTCTATAATTATGTGGTTATTTTCATAGTGAAAGGAAGAGTAGAATGAGATAAATTGAAAATATCAAAGAATAAATATAATTAAAATAAGATATTGAAGATATAAAAAATAATTGAAATTAATTAAATACATTGTTGAAAAAAGGAGGAGTTTCTACGAAGTCTCATAGAATGTTAGGGTGTAATCATGGTGGTTTATTGTGAAGAGGAGAAGTGATGTGGAGATTAATGAGAACATAGCTACACTTGATGCATAAATAATGAAAAATATGTTTTTCATGCATTGTCTTACATGCCAAAGTGTTTTCATTACTTGAGTAGTGATTAAAGAGAGAAAAGTGAGGGAGTAACCATTGGGAGGTAGTGCACCATCCCTAATCATTATAAAGATGAATGACACTAGGATTGGAGAGACCTTGACTAAACCCACCACTGAACAACACATTTAGTTGATTCTATCATATTGTCACATAATCATTGTATTCTACATGGATTATACAAGTTTGGGCAAACCAAATAAGATTATTGTGTATTTCATGAATTATTTAACCACTTTCTCCATGACATAAATCAATATGTGTAGGTCAAGTAATCATTGACCAAATTGAACTAAGGAAAATATAAGTGAAATAAAAATTAGATCATTATCCAAAGAAGAACTTAAGAGTGACCCTATTAATAATAAGGTCAAGTTCTATAAGGACCTAACCTTATACAATACTTAAATTATATATTTATAAAATAATTAATTTTATTTCATTCCTGAAGATATTTTAGGTTGATAGATTTAGATAATTTAGACATCACCTTATATAATAAAATATTACATCATAAAATGGTATTTTCCACTCAGTATCCATTTTCCCCACAATACAAAACTTTTAAGATATTACATGTTTTATTTTCAGGAAATATCTTCAAAATTTTCATATTGACCTCATCCTTGTCCTTACCCATCCTTGAAACACAGTGAAAAATATTTTAAAATGTGGGATGAGAAAAAAAATCTCATGAATTGATATATAAAATAAAGAAAGAAAGAAATCCATTAGTCTATGAATTTTTTTTCCTTTTTTATAATAAAATTTGAACTAAAATTAAACATTTTATTACCTAATAAATCAACTTTATAGCCCAAATATTTTCATAAAACATTTTATAATAAATCTTAATGGAAAAATAAATTTCATAAAGGTTTTTTTCAATCATGAAAAACTTATTAAAACCTTTTCAAAAAGTTATACATGACACCATTATGAAGTATCATAAAAATCTCTTTAAACATAATCTCATTATCTTAACTTGTGAAATCATAATATTTTCATGAGGACCCATATAAATACTAGATAAATCATGTAGGTAACTTGGAGAATAATTTCTATATCACTCATCCAATCACTCTTAAAAATGAAATAACCTACCTGAAAAATTCCAATAATCACTTAGGAGAAACTTATAACTAGTTAACTCTCTCCATTTACCCAATGCATTATAGAGCTATATTGGTCTCACTCTTAATAATGAGATATATTGTGATCACTCATTATTATGAGATATATCAGGCTCACCTTTATTCATAAAAAATTCCCAAGAACCATAACATAATCATAACACATGAAATCTTACATTTACATAATAATACTCATAAAAATATTGCTTACACCCATAAAAAAATTATTTATAGATATTAAAATATACATTACATTTAAAACCCTTTTTGAAAATTCCCAAAACAAAGGGATGTAAGGTTTTTATTTTAGAAAAAAAATGAAATATTTTAAAGTAATCTAAAAATCAAATAAAGGTGATATTAAAAATCATTGATGGCATATATGTTAAAATAGATCATTCTTTTTTTTCCATTTTTCAAAACATTCCATATAAATATACAAAAAAATCCATTTTAAAACCATTGAAAGAAAGTTAAAAGTGACATAAAATGTCCTTTATAATTAATTTATGTCTATATAAATATATCCATAAAATAATTTTAAGCATATGAACATGGAAGAAAAGGATTTAGAAAATAAATCTTTAAAACATTTAAAATGAGATTTTTAAGGTAAAGTGTCCCTTACCTTGAGTCCGAATTTACATGTACATTATTTATATCATATATAATAAACTTTTATCAATTATTTAATTTATTAAGAATAATTTTTAGGTTTAATACATTAGCATTAAACCACTAATTTCATTTATTTCAATGACATATTTAATTACTTAATCGGTTAAGTCCACATAAGGTGTTTTGAGGATGTTCGGTTCATAATTTCAAAATGAATTCAGTATATTGACCATGGTCAAAGAGTTAATTATTATATCATATACAGAATAATAATCCTTAAATAATTATAATTTTTATATGTTAATTATAATTTTAAATCCAAACATGAAATATGGTTATGAAAAATGAATTACATTACAATCATGAAGACGGTGGGCCATACACGTACATGAGAAATGTTTCCATTTTTCAAAAAAAATAAGGGAAAGAAGGTGAATATTTTTTATATTTATGTAATTATTATATCATAAATATCACATTATATATTTATATATACTTTCCATATGATATTTTGATGAAAAAAGAATCACATCGATTCATGGAGGTGGTAATCCACACGTACACACAAATGAAATTATCATTTTTATTGGATGGGAAGGTAATAAAATAGATGATATACCATATTTATAGAATGATAATTATTTCATTAATATAATATAAATACATTACATATATCATTATAATCATCCATGAGAGGTGGTTATGGAAAACAAATTACATAGGTTTGCGAGACGGTAGTCCTCCACACACACGAATGATAGTTTCATTTCCCATTTATAGAAGAGAAGATCTTTATAGGATGTTAATTTAATATAATAAAATATAATTATATTTAATATAATTAGTTTATTATTTCATCATGTTTGAAGAATATTTTAAGGAGTTATAAGAATAAATAAAATAAAAACTCTAGGTTAAGAACTATATCTCTTCTTTGGACAACCTCTTTGGTTTTATACATAAAGCCTTCTTAGGTCATTTTTATAATCCAATAAGGGACTATAGGAAATGGGGAGGGAAGTTAGGAAGGTATTTTATTAGTGATTTTCAGGAATAAATGGATCTTGAAGTGTAGATATGATAGGATAGGGAGTGTTTTTTATATGTGTGGAAGATGACACACTTGGAATTTTTAAAAATATTAAAATATATTATTGTATTAGTCAAGAAAAATGGATCAAAAATGGAAAATTTCCAAATATTATATGATATATGGTAAAAATATAGTCATAAAATAGGATTTAGACAAGTTTTTAGGACATTTTAATCCTTATCACTTTAGTTTAACCCCCGATAAATCTATTTTAACCTTGACTATGGTAATAGATTTTTACTATTTTTTTATTCATTATGACCAAAAAAAATTTAAACTATTAAATAATATTAATCATTATAATTAAATATATTTAATCCATTTTATAAAATTCATTTCATAAAATTTGAAGAATTTAATTTCAAATTAAACACGTAAAACGCGATGAAGAATAGTTTTTCAGAAAAATGCCATTTTAAAGTATAAAAATGTTTTAATACCAAATTAAAGTAAAATGTTGATTCCAATAACATTTATTGGACTATTTTTAATAAAAATGAACTAAATAAATTTTAAAAATAATTCATAATATAATGTGACCTTTTAAATAATTGAAAATAAAAGAAAGTTTTCATTAAAAATCTGTATTTTTCACTATTAATTGAAAAATTAAAATTTCAGAAAATTTTCAAAAATTGATCCTAAGATAATTTTGAAATAATTAATTAAAAAATCAAGTTAATTTTTTCAAATTAAAATTCTATAATTTTTAAATCAACATTTTAAATAAAACCATATAATGCATGAAAACCTAATTTGGTTAGAAATAAATATTTTTTCCCTTTGACTGAAAAATTGCCTAATATTCATATAATGAATAAAACTCTATAAAATATAATTAATAAATATTAATCAAGCATGGAATTTATTTAATATTAAAATTTCTTGGATTTTTACATGTTTATTATGGGTAGTGATTGTTGAGGATTAACTAGTTTAAAGTGTAATAAGTTTCATAGCCTGATTCACCCCCTCTATGGTTATATATCACTGAAGATCATTATGGGACTAACAAGTGGTATTTGAGAATATTTTTTTCTTGTTGGATTTTTTTTCTAAATTGATCTGATTTTTTGTATGAGTTAAGTTTTATTCTTTCATTACAATCTTTTGGTGACATGGAAAATGGGAAGAATCTAAATAAGAAGAAAATATCAAAGGTAATTCCATCTAATAAAAATGTGTATGGTGAATATGTGATTTATATGAAAGATTCCAAAATATTTAAAAATAAAGGTGTGAATAATTCTTATTCTGAATCTAATGATTCATTCAATGATTCTATAGTATTAACAAACAAGAATAATTTATAAAATGATTTTGTATCTAATGATTATGATAAGATTTTAAGAAATAAAAAGGTGGAATATGTTCACTTATCATAGGAGTTAGATCTGAGACTATAAGAAGAGATAATGAAGCTAAATTAGAAGAATGAATCATATGGGTTCCATGTTGAAGGACTGGATATTGTGATATAAATGTTAATTTTTTGGAAAAAAGGTTGGTTAAAGTGTCCACCAATCCCTTGGAAAAGAACGAATCCTTGGTTGATGAATTAAATGAGATATATTCAAATATATAGAATCTTAAATCTAGTTACAAGGAAAAGAGTCTTATTTCAAAATAAGTTAAAAATAATAAGAACAATAAGGATAAAATTACAGCACACATGCCATAATTAATTGAGTAGAATCAAAGTTTATAATAAGCGAATATTATATTGAAGTATTTAATTGCTCAAATGAACACCAAGATGATGAAAAAAATGTAATAAGTTAGATGAGAATTCCCATTCATTAGAGGATGAAATTTATAAAGGGAAGGATCAAAAGTAATATATTAATTTTCAACTAGAATAAATAATAGAAAAGGTTAAACAACTTTAATAGGATTTGATCTTGGAAAAAATCAAGTGGAATAACCAAAAGATGAGGGTAATCTTGTTCTAAAAGATGCTTTATATTTTTTAATTAATTACCCCTCAGTATGTGATAGTGAGATGAAGATAAAGTATACTAAATCAAAGGAGGTGTATGATAAAATTATGATGTCACAAAGTTCATATATCATTGAAAAAATTGATATTGGTTATGATGTAACCCCACTAAAGTTTGGGAAAAATAAAACCATGGGAATTACCAAGAAAATGGAGAATAATAGATGTAATGAAAACACACTCAAAAAGTTTCTGACATGAGGTTAGTAAAAATGGATGGGTTTTATGAGAATATATGGAGACATGTGATTTTATTATGACTGAAAATTAAATGTTTATTTCTAAATCAATTTTGTGAAAATGTGGGAAAACTCACAGGGCATTACATGGGGTAATTTAACATAGAAAGAACACACAAAATCATTAAAGACTAATCTGAGATTATTAGAACCATCCACTTTATATAATCCCCATTTTAAATTAGTTACCTTAGTTTCTAGGTCTTCCTTGATGATTTATTCAAAATGGCGGGCCAACTTATCCAACTTTTGAATGTATTTCTCCATATTGATATTCTTTCCATTGAATCCTCATGCCAAAATGTGGTCTTGTATATTGATCCATGCCCTTTTATGTTCGTTAGTTTCAACTTGTGTCATTATTTTATATATTTGATTAGCCTCCTCCTTTTTAATGTTTATGTAGAGGTATCCTTCCAGAATTTATTCTCTTAAGTAAAGAATGATCTTGAGACAATGATATTTTCATTATTCCACTATTTTATACTTTCTATTTAGGTATTTGGTGGTTACTTCTATTTACTCTTTCTCCTTAGCCACTACACCCTCTTCCTCATGATTCACCTTCTGAATATTAATATTCTTCTCATGAGTTTTATACTGTGTGTTGACTTTACAATTGTGTTCTTTGTTTTCCCCACCTTTTTAGCTGACCTTATATCCATTGGATTAGGAAAGTAGGAGTAGTCCTTATGCCCTTTGAATTTTTCAACTTAAGTACCATGTTCCCCTATGAGTCCCAGGTTCCTTTTTACTCCCTCTTCCTCCTTGGGCTATAAGGGACTATACCATGTATACGGTCAACACTATCCATTGAAAACTAATTATACGTTTCATCATTGGTCTAGTGAATTTCCTGTTCTCCATTTGAGATCAGTAGAGAAACAATTTCTTTGACCCTACCCCTACATCAAACTGAATCTCAGAGCCATAAAGATTCCTTTTCCACTTATGGATCACCATTTTCCAACCATCCTGATGAAATTCATCATTCCATGGTTCATCCAAGAACTAAAATCTTTTCAAGAGTTGAGCTAAGCCAGGAGAGATCTGCTAGACATTAGGGTCCTACACTGGAGCCGCTCCTTCGACCACCTGTTCCACCACTAGATCATCTATTTTTGAGGGGGGAGAGCTCAAATGAGCACTAGGAGAGTTAACCTATATTCCATACCCCAAAACACACAATTTGAGAAAATCATGGGACATTAGTAGAGGAGATGATCCGAGCATCCACCCACACCAGCACTGACTGCTTGGTCCCAACCAAAATGCACCCAGAAGAATTATTAACCACCATCGAATCTAAAATAATTGGACCAAACTCAATTTTAAGGGTAAAATAGATACCTATAATATTTATTAAACCAACATAGTTCCATGAATTTGGAACTGAGATGTGAGACGAGTGAAATATAGTCTGTATGTGTCCCAAGAAATAACATGACAAATAGAAATCAAACCAATTCTAAAAAATAATTGGTTTATAGAAAAAAATTTCTTATTCAAACTCAATCCAAACAATCTCTACTGGGGGAATGGATATGTTAACTTCCACACATATTTAGGGCACAATGGGATGGAATAAGGATAACAAGTGGGAATCAAATTCCTTGAATCTCCCTATGAGATTTCCCAACATCTGAAGGATTGCTGGGTTTTGGAAGGGAAGAGGAAGGCCAAGGAAACTAACCTAAATCGTCAGGGGGGGTTGTGTTTCCATTGGAAATTTTAGATCCATTGAAGAAGAAATAAATTGGAACCCTCGTAGCATCTATTCTCCTCAGACCACATGGATGTAAGATCATCAACATAGGCAAATCATAGAAGAAAGCATCGAGGGTCTAGAAGGATGACCACAATTTAAAATTTGTTTTAAGAGGAGTTAAAAATATTTCATTGAACAAAAAACGTCTATAAAATATAATAATATGATTTTCTAAAGTTAAAGGATTCTAAATAGATACTCATGTGAAAGAAATATCCAAAGGTAATGTACGTGTCGAGAGATCTAATGAATCTTATAGGGATAAACAATGTAAAAAGATGGTTTAGAGAATAAAAGTTATATTAGTGATGAATGAAGAGATCATTGATGTAAATAGAACCTAAGATGGAAAATCTTGTAATTTGGGCCATGTGGAACATACAAATATTATGGAAAATTAAGAGACATTAGATTCAATCAAAACCATTTTAAATCTCAATATAGATTCCTAATTAATGCATAAAGGAAAAGTAGTGGTCTATAATGACTCACCATCTTCCTTGAATTACAGAAATTGAAATATCCCATATACTATTACATTAAAATGCTATAACTTTTACTATAGTGTTTTAGGCTTTTGGGGAGATATGATTCATGGGGAGAATTTATCAAAATATGCGAATGGTATCAAGTCACAATCCAAAATATCAATTATTATTAGTGAAGTGAAAGTGGTGTATTTATTAATCTAAAATTAAAAGTACATGAATATAGTAAGATGTGTAAGAGAAATATCAATTGGTATCAAGGTCTAATTGAAGTGTTATAGTAAAGTTCGCATGATTTTAAATTCACATCAGAACATGAAGATGGAAGAGAAAACCTTGATGGAGAAGATTTAATAAAAATAATTTGCATGATTTATTTGTTTTGATCTAACATGTGATATCATCTGATTATTATTAAGATATAAAATGTAACTATAGATAGATGAATATCATGATAAATATTAATTCTATATTTATTTATCAAGCTAAGACATTTATATGGAATTTTCTTTTGAAGAACTGGAAGGTGTTATTCCCATCAACCATGGAAAAAAACCTGATGGAGGAATAAAGATTTTTTTATGAAATCAGTGTCTAAAGATGATCATAGGAAGGGAAAATTGGCATGAATCATAGACTTTGTTATTATTATTTTATCTAATAATGGGTTTATATAAGTTTGATTGAGTTCACAATAATATTCATGAAGTAATTTAATTTCTTATATTGTATTCATTTATGGAAGTAAGTGAGTGAAATGGAAAAAAGTGTTATTAACTTAAAATTTTATTTCTAACACCGAGTTTTGACTCAATAGTCTTAGAGGTTTTTTTAAGACACTTTATTAAGTGGTAAGTTCACTCACTAAAAATATTTGAGAATATATCTATATTTAGAAGCAATTTTTAAGATTAAAATTTAAATATAGAATCAAGGGGAATAAGTGATGTTTGACATAGAAATTTAAGAATACCCCATGGCTCACTACTATCCCTCCACATGAGATACCATCCACCTTAGTTCAATGCCTCATAATTTTGCGTCCCATAGGGATCATTTCCTATTACTTTAAAACACCTCTTGTAGTGAGTAAGATTCCTATATGATATTTACACTGTATATAAAATCTCTTCTTGACCTATGTGGGACTAAAAATAAAAGGTTTAGGGATGAGGTAATTTTTGTATTTTGGTTATAGGTGTTTGAGGATTCTAAGGTTAAGGTGAATCTTGAGTTTGGTGGCTTGGTTATGTGAAATCACTGGGTCGAGGTAGGTGGATTCTATTATATGCCAGTTGTGTGAAATGATTGTATATTGAATTAGATGTTTTCATTAAATAGTATTTTTACTATTTTTTTTTTATTTTCGAAGAATTTTTTGAATGAATGAATCAAGGATTTGGTGTACATTTTTTTTGAAAAAAATGCAAGCAAGTATTTTTTGGGTGTGTGGGTGCTTTCTAGAAAATAGGCATTTTAATGTAAACTATTTTATTGATACCCGAATGGCCCGAAGGCCTTAAATTTTTATTTATTTTTGATAATACCTCTTTAAAGGAATAAGGGGGAACCCTTAAAAGGACCAAAGGATTAAGTGACATTACATGACATGCAGGTCTAAGGAAATCAACCCAAACAAGAGAACTTGGAACTGCCCCTCCCCAACAAATGTTGTGATGTCAACTCTCCAACTTCGCATGGATGGTCAACTAGCTATCCTATGTAGAGCTGTATAGGGCTGATAACGATGACAATGCCATACCCTCTCAATCTTCCAAATCTGGTTAACACTACTCTAGTGAATGCAACTGCTCTGAATCCTCATCTGAGGCCTTGTTCCTTGTAATCTGTCTAGTACATCTGCATTTTTAGGTGGCTCGAAGGTCTTGAGGTGGCCTAAAGGACTTGGGTGTGGGGACCGTACCGGTATGATAAATTTTATGTTCTGGAAACTCACACATGGGTTTGGGGACCTTGTTGGACGAATAAGGCGAGGTTTGGGGGAATCCAATTCTCTCACACATAGGTGATACCCAATCTTGGTTGGTGCTCATGGTATAGAAATGCATCAAGTTTTTTTTATTATTCTTGGTGCATGAGTTTTATTTTGAGTATTCTTGGATATATATATTTTTGGTTATGATTTATTGGTGGTGAATTTTTGGATTTCACTTTCATGGTTTAGTGTTTTATAAAATTACATGGGTGGGGAATGTGTTATAAAAATCATTAAATATTAAAGGATTTTTTATATGAATGGGTTTCACAAAGAGAATTGGGAAGACACTATAATGTCCAATACTCACCTTTTATCCACCCACCCTAGTGATTCCATTTCCCCTTTTTTTTGATGGAATGTGATCATGGAGGATGAGTTTCTAAAGGCGGGATGAATCATAGAAATGTGGTGGCATGGAGGTGTCAGTTAGGGGAATCACTTGAGTAGCATATTAAGAAGCATTATTTGATCATGTTTAATTAGATTCATGTTTTGGTTATTTATTTTGGTATTTGTATAACTATTTTTTTGGTTTTAAAGGAACTATTTTAGCCCGTGGAATTCTTTGTGTTATCTTTTTCCCAAAATTTTGTTATGTATATGTTATGGATACCGCATGCTAAGATTTATTTTTAAAATTTTGGCATGGGGGAGGAGGTTTAATTGATATGAAACCGCCCAATAATGGTATTTTCTAAACCCTTGTAATTTATTAACAATATTTAGTGATCAGGGGGATACAACTAAGGCCTACCATCATTCCAACTTGACTTATAAGAGGTCATGGGGTGGAGGGACATGTTAGTATGTTACAAATGGTCTTAGATCTTTTCTTTTTTATGGTAGGTGTAGATATTGTTTGAGTTGGGACTCATGAAATAGTAATAGAAAGGAATTGAATTTTTTTTTATAAAAATCCATGAGTTATTAGGATGTGTGGGTAATCTAAGTGGTTAGTGAATCACTTGTAGCATATTGGAGTCATTGTGGTTGGTTGTCACGTGTCAAGGAAAAATGTGGTCTTCATGCATCATATTGAAAATCATTGATATGAAATGAATATTGCTTTCATTTTTTTTGAGATAATTATGAATTTTATTATGAAATGTATTTCAAAAAGTGTTTTTTGAAAATAGTGATTTTTAAAATGGATTGTTTTAAAATGATGGTTTTAAAATGATGGTTTTAAAAGAAGATTTTGAAATGATTTTCTTTGTGAAAAGTTGATTTTTTATTATTATTGTTCTTGGAAAAGGTAGTTTGAGTGCTATAGGATAGTCCCTATGACATCCCATATCTTTAATATGCCTTAATTCATGATTTATTACATAAAGATACACTTAGTACAATACCAAAACGTCACTAGTCCTAGTGTATTTGGGTAATTAAATACATAGAACAATAAATTGAAACATGGGTATAAAAAAGTATTTAAAAACTTCAAAAATTTCCCTTGTATTCCATTGATCTTTTAATACTACATGGTATAACCCAAGGACACATATAAGAAACAAGCGATCTATAAAGCATAGTAAGAGAATAATCATAGTATAACATGATGAAAGTAATACATGTGAGTCAAGAGGAATAACACAATGACATAAAAGGGATAGAATCATAAACATGATCACTGAATCATGATATAACATGCTAACATCAAGGCAACATAGAAATGTGACAACAAAATAACATATGACATCATAAGAATACATCAAGGATAACCACTGAGACATCATAACATAGAGTTATTAGGATAACATATCATGCACCATACATGGTATCAAATGAGATAAAAACATTACCCAATGCATTGGAGGGCTATATAATTCCAGGTTTACCGATCACATTCATATCATGTACATATATTAGTGTTTCACATAAATCATCCAACATAAGGATGAATTTCATCACTTTCAATCCAATGATTAAGGAGTTGGGAACACATAAATGGAATCCCAAAATAAATAATGGATATTTTTTATATTGGTGAATACTCTTTATTGGAAATGAGTATGGGTATTTACTGCACAAATGTTTGGCATGGAAATCACAGGATAATTTTGACAACACAACCACTATACATAAAGATTCATGGAAGGGTTTAATGAGAGTGAAAGGTGGTGTATTATTACTTGTAAATCATAATTATAGTACTAATAATGTTTAAAAACATATTCCAATATGAAAAATTGGAAATAAAATGGCATAATACAAAGAAAATGATTGAATAAAGAGGAGGAGAGAATCCCTTTACCTTGAGAGGATGATTTAAAAAAATTAGGAGGAGCTTCTTAAGATAATTGGAAAAAATTGGGAGGGATTTAGAGAGGTTAAAGGAGACTAAATTCATGGTCAATGGGTTTTTAGTGAATAAGAATGAGAGGTTGGGTGGACATCTATAACAAAAATACGAGAATTATTTATTAATTTATAAACTTAGGTTTTGGACTCTATATGATAAAACAATCAAAAAAAACTTAACATGTTTTTTACCATGTTTTATACCAAATAAGAGTGATTTTAAATATTTTATAAGGATAATAACTGAAAATATTAAAATAATACCATTAGTGATGCATAAGTGAGTCATGTTTATAAATAATTGATTTTAAAACCATAAAATATAATATAGGTTTTGGAGGATTAATAAAATGTTTAAAAAATTAATCAAATAACTTAAAAAACATATTATTTTAAATGGTAAATATATTTTTGTTCATGGATTACCTTTATAGTATTTATTACATTAATTTTGTGCTATTATGATGTCATAATAGATACTGTATATTTATACCATATTAGTTTTTACCCAAAAATTCATCCATATTATAAAATTATGATAAATTCACCATTGGATAATTTCAACATGATAATTTAAAAAATAATATTTATTTTATCAAAATAATTTTCTAAATATTATAATTTACACTTTTTAATAACAATCCTTATTTACTAGAAAATACTTGTTTTTCAATACTAATATCTTTCCAACCCTTATAAAAATTACATTTGACTACATTAAATTATATTATAATTTATATGTAAATAAATATTAATTAATAACAATATTATATGAATATAATATTTATTTCAAAATTATTTAATTTATCAAAAAGAGTGTTAAAACTATATAATTTCAAAAAATAATTTTTTTGTTTCTTTGTATCAAAATATATTCTTAATCAAATTATATATAATTGTATATATATAATAATAATGAAAAGGAATAAAAATAATAATTATTTTATTACAAATAAAATATAAAAATTCATATTAACAGGGTCTAGATACATAAATTTTTATTAAACCGGTGTATTTCCTAAGGGTAAAGTGTGCCATGGTGGTACTTTCTTGGGGTGGTTCAAAAAACATGATTTGGGTTGTGATCTTTATAATCTTGAAATTATCCCATAAATGAGTTTTTTATATTTTAGTTATTGAATTTCAGCTTGGGTTTGGTCAAGGGAAAATCCCAGCGATGCCATCTTCTTTAGAAGCATTGATAATTGGGCTTCATAGGGTACGATCCTACTAGACGAGGCCATAATTTATTTTGTCTTTATCAATCAGACATTATTATAACCCTTAATATTTACTAATCTTAACTATCATTATACAATTACTATATTATCAATAGTTATAATTCTTAATGGTATTTTAAATCCAACATGATATATTTTATAATAGTCCAAAATGAGAAAAGTAGTGCCTGTGGTTTCTATTACTACATTACCTAATCAATAATTTATTCATTCAAAAAGGGAATTTAATTTATAAAAGTTCAGGTTGTTAAATTCTTCCCCCTTTCAAAAATTTTACCCTCAAAATTTCATTTCATACATTAAAACAGATGAGGGTAATTCTATTTCATCACCTATTCCAGTTCCCATATTTCTTCCTCAAACTTGTGGTTCTGCTATAACTCTTTGACCATGTGAGTTGTCTTATTTTATTGGAATTTATTTTCTATGATATAATATCTTCACCAAATGATCCTTATATTAAATATAATTCTCTAATGGTACCACCTCTATATTTGGTACATGTGAGAAGTATAGTATATACTTTCCCAAGAGAGATACATGGAACACATTATGTATTTGGGATAAGTTATGTGGGAGTGCTAGTTGATAGGCTATATCTCTAATGCAATCAAGTATCTCAAAGGATCCGATGTATCTTGTACTAATCTTTCCCCTCTTCCCAAACCTCATGACTTTATTCCATGATGATATATGAAGGAACACCTTATCTCTAACTCTAGGTCTTGTTAATCATTTTTTACATAGATTTTCTATAAATTTTTTGTGGATTTCATATGAAATTAAATGGTTTGAACCTTCTATGTCATATCTTGGATAAGAATAGGCCCCATAATATTTTTCTCTATAACTTTATCTAGCATGTTGGAGTCTGAAATCCCTTCCCATACATATCCTCATAAGGTTCCATTTAAATGATAGAATGGAAACTGTTGTTATATGAGAAGTCCACTAGGGGAAGGTTCTGATCCCAACATCCTTGTAAATAAATTTAATATGATATTATCATATCCTCTATAGTTTATATGGTTCTTTCATACTAACCATTCTTATGAGGGTGATAAGTATTATTGAAAGTCATCTATGTATCCAATATTTACTGAAGGTTTCTCTTGAACCTCAAGGTAAACCTTAGATCTCGATCAGATACAATGGAGAGTGGTACTCCATGTATTATTACCACTTATCTTATGTATATCTTGATGATTTGGTCAAGAGATAAATCTTCCTTGATAGAAATGAAATGCACTGACTTTGTATGGTGATCAATTTCTACCCAGATGACATTATTACCTTTATATATCTTGGGGAATACTTCAATGAAATCCATGGTTATGTTTTTCCATATACATACTGGTATGATAAATGGTTGTATCATACCCTTAGACTTACATCATTTAGCCTTAACTTCTTGACTAACTAATCATCAAGATAAAAAAATTTTAATCTCCTTCTTCATGTTATCTTGCCAGAAGTTTTGCTTCATATATCTATACATATTAGTACTTCTCGGATGAATAGAGAAGTATAATATATGAAAAATATATATATGTTCCCTCTTCATATCTAGTTTTAATGGGAAATATATATAGGTTCTAAACCATATGGATCTATCATTAGTAAAGTTGAAATCTAGAATATTCGCTACCTTTTATTGTATCTCCTCATCATATTTTTAAACCTCCTTTATCCTCTCAAGAATGGATGGTTGGACATTTATTTGATCAAGGTAGGATGCAGGTCATTTTATTATTCCCATGTACATCCTTTTAATTTCCAAGAAGATTATATCCCTTTCAATCCTCATCATGGATAGGGTTTCTAGATCCTTTCTACTCAGAGAATCTACCACTTTTCTTACCTTCCTAGGATAATAATAGATTGAAAAATCATAATCCTTAATTAGATATAACTACCTTAATTGGTGAATATTGAGATTATTTTTTGTGAATATATACATGAGTATTTTTTGATCCATATATATATCACACTTACCCTCATAGAGATAATATTTCCAAATACTCAATACAAAGATCACTATAGCCAATTCTAGATTATGTGTTGGGTAGTTTTTCTCATAGATCTTTAATTAGTGGGAGGAATAAACTTTCACTTTTTCATTTTTCATGAGATAAAAAACCAATAAATTCTTGTATGCATCACTATAGATCACAAATCCTTCCCCACTGATGGGTAATGTGAGCACAAGTGTAGTGATTATACTCTTATTTAACTTTTTAAATCTATCCTCATATTCACAAGTCCAGAAATACTTTACCCCCTTATGAGTTATCTTGGTTAGTGGGATTGAAAATAATGAGAAGTTACTCATAAATCGATGATATTACCCAGCTAATCCAAGGAAACTATGGATCTCTATCACAGATATTGGTCTGGGCCATCCTTTAATTATCTCCATTTTTGAATGATCTATAAATATCCATTGACTGGTGATAAAATTCCCTAGGAATGTTACTTGATCCATCCAAAACTCACATTTACTATACTTCACATAGAAAATTTTCTTTTTCAAGGTATTCAGTACAACATCCAAATACTCCTCATGTTTCTCCATTCTTTTAGAGTAGATAAAAATATCATCAGTAAACACTATCATAAATTTTTCAAGGTAATCCATAAAGACTCTATTCATTAATTCCACGATGATAGATGGGGAATTAGTGAGTCCAAAGGACATCATGATGAACTCATAGTTCCCATAACTTGTACAAAAATAAGTATTGGGTATATCCTCCTTCTTCACCTTCACTTGATATTATCCTGACCAAAGATCCAACTTAGAGAATTACTGAGATTTATGTAGCTGATCTAACAAGTCATTAATCCATTACAGAGGATACTTTTTATTTTTCATGATCTTATTAAGATCATGATAATCAATGTATAGATTAATTAACCCATCCTTCTTCTTGATGAAAAGGACCATTGAACCCCATGGTGAATCACTTGGGAATATATACCCTTTATCCAGTTTCTCTTGTAATTTATTCTTTATCTCCTCAAGTTCAATAATGAAAATTATATAGAGTCTTGTATATTGGTGGATCTTTGGGTATGATTTCAATTGAGAACTCAACCTCTTGGTTTTGAGGAAGTCCAAACAATTCTTAACACATCAATATATTCCCTTATAATAGGAATTTCAACAAGGATGATATTTTATTTATCCCCAATCATTTTAGCTAGATATAATTACTTATAAGGAAATAATATCAATTCTTGAGATAATTATTCCAAAGGTAATTCATCATCCTCCTTACACTTTTATAGAATCAAAGAAATATTTGTGATACGAAGGGTGATTTTATTCTCTAGGAAATTTATGTTGGCCTTATACAAGGAAAGAAAATTCATAACCAAAATAAAATCGAATTTTTATAAAGGAAGTATCACAAGGTTTGTTTGGAAATTAAGTATGAAAATATAGATAGTGGAGAAGTTATACACTTGGGATGCAATAATTTCCCCATTTTCCATTTTCACTGATAGTTTCCTTACCTTGAGGTGGTCCTTCAATAGTTCAACTAAAATTGCATGATATGAAAGAATTTATAGAACTAGAATAAAATAGAATGTTCACTATCCTTGAATGAATAACTAGCTTGACTACCACTAAATTTTTGTTAGGATCCACCTCAGTAGTTGTTATGGAATAAAATCACCCTTGTTCTCTAGGCCTTGGAGGTTATTTTCATTTTTCATCATAAAAAACCCTAGCTTCGTGAATAGATTCACATAGTATTCTTATTTCTTATAGTTGAAACATTTGAAAATAGGATGAGGGTTTAATAGAGAATTAATTTATTCTATTAAATTAGTGGGTTTCTCCCATAGACATTTTCTAGCCAGGTACCCTTACTTACCACACCTAAATCATTTCTTTTTCTCCTTTAGGAAATTTCTATTATGCTTCTTCCCACACTTTTGACAAGTGGGATATTGGAATTTTTTTCTATCATGGGATTTCACCATAACTCACATAGAATTAAACTTCATCGTTTGCTTCCTATTTCAAGACTCATGAGACCCTTTAGAATTTATGATCTCCATTTCGACTTTGACACACATTATACAATTTACTTATAGATTTAAAAGTCTCAAATATCTAAATATTTTTATAGACTTGGATTTATCCTACCAAATAACCAGTCAACATTACTTTGAGGGTCAGTAAAAAATCCATAGGTGTATCGTGCAAGTCATGTGAAGTTATCCTTGTATTCCCTCATGGAATCATCATCCTTTTTCTTAAGTCTACAAAAATCCCTCTTTATTTTTAGTCAAAAGTTCAAGAAAAATATTTATCGAAAAATATTTTCTAGAATTATTTCCACTCCATCACTTTAATATCCTCCTCAGGCTTCATATTTTTGAGCAACTTCCACCATTGATCAGATTCTCCCTCCATACGATAAACAACCATCACAACCTTCTCTTTCTTAGAGCATTGAAGTATGGAAAATATTTTTCAATGGAGGTGATCCATTTTTCTATGATTAAAGGATCGAAATATCTACTAAAATTTGGAGGCCTTTTTCATATAATGGTCTCAATTGAACCTTACTATTTCTTAGGAGAATATGGATTTTCTCCCTGATTCATGTTATTATTAAAATTTGAGTTAAGTGATAAAGTATTCCCATTAATTTCCCAACTATTTCTCCCATAGGTTTGGGTATCTCATTTAGGCAGTTAGTATATTTCCCATCACATTGGTTGTTGACTCGATTCCTATTATTTATAGCCATTGACTAATATAGAGTGAAAAATTAGGGATGATAATTTTTAAACTATTAAACACATAAAAGTTAAAATATGAACATTGAATGGATAAATCATAAATGACATACATTATTTAACATATGAATTTACAGGTTTCAATCTAAGTTACCCATGGTCTATTTCTTATCATAAAATTTTATCAAATCATAATGGTTTGTAAAGAGATTTTTAATTTACCAAATCATATCCACTAAGAGTATAAAACAATGTACGAAACAAGGCCTCTTTGTCATGCACTAGGTGATGATAAAGTTAATACCCAATGTTCCCTTTTCAAGGTTATTACCCCTAAGTGAAACTATGCAAGATCCACATTCACTTGTAGTATCCATACATGGATTTTATTTCTTAGAAACCAATTACTCTATATTTTACCATAATTTAGGGATGTTTTCCTATTTTTATTATTATACCTAATACTTTCATTAAAGTTTTCTAATAATAATTCCCCAAAATAACCATACCTTTCTATGATAACAAATATGAAAACCCATATCTTTAATACACCTTAATTCATGATTTATTGCATAAAGTTACACTTAATATAATCCCAAAAGATCATAAATACTAGGGAATTTGGTTAATTATATACATAATATAATAACTTGAAACATGAGTATAAAAAAATTATTTAAAAAAACAAAAAAACATAACCTTATATTCCATTGATCTTCTAATACTTCCATAGATAACCTAGGGATGTCTATAAGAATGGGGTGGGCTATAGATCCCAATAAAAGAATGATAAAAGAATAACATGATGAAAGCAATACATGTGAGTCAATAGGAAAATCAAGGTGACATAAAAGGGTTATAATCATAAAAAAAGAAATTAAAGCATGATATAAGATTATAACATAAAAAAACATAAGAATTTGGAAACAACATAAAACATGACATCATAAGTATAAGTGATAGCCCTATGGGCATCGTTAATTCTTGCTGGGTTATCGAATTTAGAAATTTAAAACATGAAACAAACAAAGTGCTAAACTATAGAGTATTATAGGAATTTCAATCCCGAGGTCAAACCCACACAAATAGGGTTGGAGAAAAATATTAATTAAATAATAAAGACCTAAACTAATTTTAATATGAAAAAAATAAATCTAAACTAACAAGCATTGTTTTGTGAAGAAGGTGCGAGAAGAAAATATAAAAAGGGTGTTGTGAAACAATTATTCTAGGTTCATGAGATGATAAGATATGAAATATTAAATAAAAATCATACTATATTTAGAATCAGGTCCTAGCACGTAAAATGGTCATATAAAACACTCAACATTAGAATTTCTCCTTTTCTCATGGTCAGGTACTTCACATTACAATGAATGGGTAACCCAAAACCTTATTTAAACATAGGGAAGAGATAAACCCAATGGTCATGGTGAATGTCTAAACCCTAGATCTCACATTAAGAAAATGTATTCAATTATATCAGAAAAAAATCATGATCATAGAAAGAATGAAATAAAACCCATTCCTCATCCCCACTCACAATGGTCATGCAACTAGTATCAAGAAATAGATATAATTTTAAGAACAAATATAAAATCCCAACATGAATTATATTAAAATATAAAATAACTCATTGAATTCAATTACCCTTCATCACGTATGCAATGGAATAAATAAATCACATGCTCATGCTTACCATGAGTGGGTGTAAAAAAAATAATAAATAAAAAACCCAAAAAATTTGGTGAAGTAGGGCACAGCAGCAGGCGCGCCCTCATCCGATGTCGTCCCTTGTTGAGACTCCCTCTAGAATGAATTTCATAGCAGTAGGTATGCACTATATTTATAGGATTTTTTTTATTCCTGATATATTTCATGACATGTAATGTGATTACACATTGTATAATCCTGATCTGCATTTTCCTCCATGTATTTTGAATTTGCACAAATCTCGTATGCAGATTTGAAACTTTGACTACTTTCATGATGTGTAATAATGACTCACAATGTGTAACTAGCTTGCACAGAGTGTAACCTCTTCATGAATTGTCTTGGAAAAGGTAGTTTCCTTTGATGAATTCATGACATGTAATTTCATTACAAGACGTGTAATCTTTATTCTCTAGTTTTTCAAGCTTCATTTATCTTCAAAAATCTGATGTCGCGCTGCTTTGCTTCTCTCAAAATGTGAAGTTTATTTTAGATCATATTTCCATCCCTTTTCATACCATTTCCAATATTTATTGAATTATTCCATAAAACATAAAAAAGAAAATCCATTCCAAAATTGTCAAGTTTAATCATTTAAGTACATAAATCAATACAATAAAATACCATAAAATGTATGCATGAAATACACTTATCAATTAGTTAAGGATAACTGCCAAGACATCATAACATAGTGTGATTAGGATAAACTCTCATGCACCATACATGGTATCTCATGAGATCATAAAAACATTACCCAATGAATTGGAGGGATATATAATTCCAAACCCACCCATCACATTCATATCATGTACATACATTTGTGTGCCACACACATCATACACCATAAGGTTATATTTCATCACATTTAATCACATAATTACAGAGTGAAGGTTACATTCATGGAATTCCACAATCAATTAAGGATTGGAACATATAGGTGAATAACTTTAACTGGAAATGGGTATGGGTATTCACTACATGAATTTTTGGCATGGAAAATCATAGGATAATTTCAACAGTATAATGAGTGTACTTAAAGATTCATGGAAGGGTTTACTGAGAGTGAAAAGTGGTATCTGATTACTTATAAATCATAATCATATTAATAGAGATGTATAAAAACACATTCATATAATAATAATTGGAAATAAAATTGCATAATACAAAGAAAGTTCTTGAAAATATAGAATAGAATCCTTTTACCTCAAGAGGATGCTTCTAAAAGCTTGGGAGGGGATTCCTAAGAGTTTGAGAGCACCTTGAGAGGGATTTATAGAGGGAGAGGGAGAGTAAAATTTTGATCAATGGGATTTTATTGAAGAGTAATGAAAGGTTTGTTGGTATTTATAGTAAAAGAAAGTGGGATTCTTTATTTATTTATAAACTTAGGTTTTGGACTTTATATGATAAAATAATAAAATACACAAACCTTAACATGGTTTTTGACCATGGTTTCTGAAAAATAGGAGTGGTTTTAAATATTTTATAAGGAAAATAACCTAAAATATTAAAATAATACCATTGGTAATGTGGAAATGATTCATGTTTATAATGAATTGGTTTTAAAACCTTAAAATATAATATAGGTTTTTGAGGATTAATTAAAGGTTTATAAAATTAATAAAATAAATTAAAAAACACATTATTTTTAAGGTAAAATCTATTTTTGGTCATGTATTACCTTTATAGTATTAATTATCTTACTTTTTTCCTATTACTATGTCATAATAGATATCGTATATTTATACTGTATTCAATTTTTACCAAAAAAATGACCATCTCAAAAAATTATAAAAAATCAACCATTAGATAATTTCAACATGATAATTTCAAAAATAAAATTTATTTTTTCAAAATAATTATCTAAATATTATAATTTACACTTTTAAATAAAAATCCTTATTTACTAGAAAATACTTTTTTTTATGATACTAACATCTTTTTTACCCTTATAAAAATTACATTGGACTACATTAAATTATATCATCATTTGTATATAAATAAATATTTTTTAATAATAATATTATATGAATGTAATATTTATTTCAAAATTAATTAATTTATCAAAAATGAGTTAATACTATATATTTTCTAAAAATTAAATTTTGGTGTCTTCATATCAAAATCTAATTTTCAGTTACTCATATATAATTATATATACAAAGTAATAATGAAAAGGGATAAACATAATAATTATTTTATTATAAAGAAAACCTAAAAATTCATACTAATAGGGTCTAGATACATAAATCCTTATTACATCATCATATTCCCTAAGGGTAATGTGTATAATAGTGACACTTTATTAGGGTGGTTTAACAAATATGGTTTGGGACAAGATCTCAATAAGCTTGAACTTCTCCCTTAAATAGTTTCTTTCATGTTTCAATTGTTAAATTTCATCTTTGGAATGATCAAGGGAACATCCCGATGATTACATATCTCTTGGAAGCTTAGATAATCAAGCTTCATAGGGTATAATTCTACTAGTTGAGGTCATCACTTCTTTCATCTGTGTCAATTAGGATTTATCATAACACTTAATATATACTAATCTTAATTGTCATTATATAATATCTATATTATGAATGATTATGTTTATCAATGGTCTTTTAAATCCGATGATCTATATTATATATTGGTCCAAAATAACAAAATAGTACATGTGTTTTATATAACTACATTACTTAATAAGGTATTTATTCATTCAAAAATAAAATTTTATTTATAAAAGTTTGGGTTTTTATATCCCATTTAGAGAGGTGTCAATTGGTAAAATGTGGCTAGATGATAGTATCTTGATTTATATCTACATGGAACCTTCAAGAAGGTGTGGTTTGGTGCAATATTGTAATATATAGTTGAGGCATGATTTTAGAGTAAATTGTTACTATGTTTATATAGTTTTGTGGGGTTGTATTGGTAAGTTTCATTGTGTTTGTTTTAAAATTAAAAATCACAGTTCTAGTGGAATAAAATTTATGTGTGGGTTATATAACTATAGATAATTAGTTTTATTTTTGGGTCTATGGGATTTTACAATGGCATGGGAGAAAAATTATATCAAGGATACCTTTTGGGTATTTATGTAAGAAAGCCATTGGGAATATAGAGTTTAAGGTCCGATAGTGGAATTACTAGTCTCTAAAAAGTTGGGTGTAATCCTCATGAATGGTTACCTGATAAGGATAATATTAGGAAACCTTTAGGAAATACTATCGATGTGGTGCTGAGATAACACCAGTATGGAAACGTTATATCCTATGGGATATCAATTTTATAAATTTACAGTACTCTTTCCTAATCAAAATTGTAAAATCATAGTACACGGTCAAGTATAAGTTTAAACCCACATAGGTAAGGAAAATTAATATGGTAAACTCTAACTTAAAAGTTAATATGAACAATATTAAGATGAAAATTGATCCTACTATTACCTTATAAGAACTATAAATAGTGAAGAATATATTGAGAAATTGAAAATATTGGTTCATAGAGGAATACATCATAAAATAAATAGTATATACTCATAAATTTATCAAAATTAGGTCTAAGTAACACCCTTGTTCTAGGTAATCACTCTCCAATAAATAAGATACCAATTTTTCATAGTTGGGTACTTTAGTATACATAGAAATTGGGAAACCTAAAAAAATATTTAAACATAGTATGAAACTCACCCAATGTTCATAGAGAAATACACACACATTCTAATGCATAAAAAGGGAAATAACCTACTCAAAAGAACTACCATATCATGCTATCCATGATAGGGTAAAAATAAAATCCTTATCTAACTAGAGACCATCAACAGACAAACTCCAGTTTTGTAATAGTTTGTTCCTTCCTATCCCACTACTTTTCCATTTTGGGTGTTAGTGATATCTTGGAGGAGGCTTGAGGAGGTTCTGTAGAGGTTATATCTACAATAGAACTACAACAGGAAATTCACATTATGTAATTGGGATTCATGATGTGAGTTGGTGATTCAAGACATGTGCATTCGGTGGTTCACATCTTGTATATCATGGTGGATAAGTGTGTGAAATGAATTCATGATGTGAATGTGGAATTTATGATGTGAATTAAATCATACTGAGGCACCATGAATCTCAACCTAAGTTTTATATATGGTAAATTCAAAACCTAAACATGGTTCATGACTTGTAATGTAAGGCCATGAGAAAATTCACGATGTGAATATGTAAATTACGATGTGAAAAGGGAAGATTCCAAGTTGTTTATAAGTTTCTGATCATCTGAATCCTTTAATTCGGTAGCATATTCCTATCGATTTTAGGTGATCCTTAGATGACTTAGGTGGATCTTCCAGAACTTTTCCTCAAGTTTTGATCCTTGGGTTTTGGTAGTTGATCTTTAGCAATTTGAGGTGAGTTCTTATCTCAATCCCCTTATTTCCTTTCATTCATCTTCCATGGATTTTCTACAATGGTGTTGTTTTGGTTTGGGGTGTGTTTTGGATGTTTTTAATGACCCCTTGGTGTGTTTTAGGTTGATCTAATGTTTTCTAGCATGGTTGTGGTTTTTGGGCTATTTCTTCATCGTCCTGTGGTACATAGTAAATCAAAAAGGTTCCTTGAGATAGAGGATCATTGTTCTATCCTTCTATATGTGAAACATGTGGATATTTAATAATTTTTTACTTCAATTGGGAGGATAAATTTGTTCATATTAATAAAAATAATTAATTTTAAAATCATAAATTTACAGGGATGGCGAGAAATTGTATGCTTTTATTCCTTTGATGATATTACTATTGATATTATTCATGTTGTTTACAATACTAAAAATAAAGGCTATTGAGAGCCTTTATTTTTTTTTTCTAATAATGAGGTGTATGTGTGACCCTTTATGTGTTTCCTAGTGTTATCACCCTGAATTAAAAGGATAAGAATGTATATTTGGATAATAAAATGGTTTACCATGGAACTATGGTTTGTGTGATAATACCAATGATAAATAAATAAGTAAAATAATAATATAACTTGAATAAATTATAAAATCCTAGATTTTATGCTTCTATGGTTGTGTTTTTTGTGTTTCCTTGTGTGGCATGCGCTATTTCATGGTGATAATGATGACTAGTTGGGTTGTGAGATGTATAGGGCAGTGTTGAAATGTGTTGGTTGGCATGGGATGAATTATGGGTAGTTGTGTGATGTGGTTATGATGTGTGATACTGTGGTGGTGTGTGATGGTGGTGATGTGTAGTGGTTAAATTATGTGGTGATTGTGATGGGTGGTTTCTTTGGTGAGTTGGATTGGTTGTGCGTGGTGTGGTGGTGATGGTTAATGTGAGACTGGTGACTTTTTTTATGGTGTGGTTGTGATAGTTACCTGGTTATCCATGGAATATTTTGTAATATAAAAAATTAAATATCATGGTTTGGTAATTAATGTAAATGGTATAGAAATTGATGTGTTGTAAATTATTAAAATAAACTAAATGATAAATAAATGGGTTGTGTAATGTGAAGTGAAATGGAATGTAAATGGGAATTTTTGGAAACTCATTAAACTTGGAAAATGATGAAATCGATAATTGAAAGTGGAAAGTGTGGATTTGTGCGGTGTGTTTTATATAGTGGTGGAATCAGTTTTGATGGTTGGCATGTAGTGCAGTGGTGGCATGGTGGTGTGTTCTAGTGCAGTTTTTTGTGAACCCATAGGTTGGGTATTGTGTTATATCTATATACCATGAATTTTTTGTTATTTCTATACATGCCCCACCCAATTTGGATAAACTTACCTATGGACAAAGGTTTTTTGGTTTGGGTGTTTTCCCCAAACATCTAGGATGATGGTGATATAGATGGTTGACTTCCCCTATTCCATACTCTTCCTTCAACAGTGATGATATGGGTTGGTGTTGGAGATTACCCAGTAGTGATGACCTAGGCATTTTCAGGCGAGATGTGATGTGATGAGGCTATGATGTGATATTATACGTGGTAGGGGTCTGCGTAGTTGGAGGAGGTAACAAGGTTGATGTACTTAACATTAATAATAGCCTACTTAACTAGTCATGTGATTATATGTGGTGTGATGGCCTAGGTGTATTTAGGAAAGATGTGATGTGATTGACCAAGTGTCTTCGAGCGATATGTAATGTGATGGAACAAGTGTTTTTGGGTGAGATGTGATGTGATGTGGTGATTCCTGATGCTATCACTAGATGCTAGACCTTGTGAGGGTGGGGTAGGTAGGGATGCATCTCAACACACATCAGAGATGAGACAAGTGTCTTTAAGTGAGATGTGTTGTGATGTGATATGTATGGGAGGGATAGAAGTATAAGATGTTTGATGTTGGGTTTTGATAGTGTAAAATCAGTGGGGAAGTGACAAAAAGGAACATTTTTTATATTTATGATATTATGTTACTATATTGGATGCATGATTTGGTGAGAGACCATGGTGAGGCTGAGTTTGGTTATTTATTTAGGATCTCATTGGTTCTGCTGTTTGCTCACCTGAACATTAATTTCCTTTAGGACTTGTCTTTTTGGTATTTAATTTGGATATTTTTATTTGTATCTATTGACATTGTTAATGCATTATGGGATGGTTTTGGCTTTATTTTTATATTACATACTGAAGTTTCTTGGTGATTTTTTATCCCATCTCTCGATTCTATATTATTATAGGGTAATTCCTTCCATTTATGAGATATTTATACCCATAGTTCTTGTTTCCAACATGGGTCCTACTAATGGTGGGAATCAGGGGTCATTGTCTCTCTTCTTTCATTGTTATCCCAGAAGGAGTACCTTTAAGGGGATGGGGTCATAGAAATTTGAAACAGGACAGCAAACCTCACTCCAAGATCGAATAATTCTCCAAGTGGAGCATCTACTTTTATTTATAAGAAAACATCCCTTTCTTGTATCTCAATATATCTCAATATATCTTTAGTATATCTTCATGTATATTTATAACTTTGAATCTATATCTAACTCATATAGATAGGTTATAAAACTGCATGGTGCATTTATTCTATCTCCCCTAAAAGATATATTAAAAAAGTGTAGGGATAAAAGATAACCTAAACCTATATCTTTCTGTAGATATGACCTTCACAACATGATAGGGTAATTCATAGTGAGAACTGGGACTCCTCTAAAACTTTATCTACATGGACATGGTGTAACCAATGCTACTAAATCTTCTTTATAGGTATCTTATAAAATCAAATAAATACTTTAATAATTCTTACAAAATTCTCATTGAATGAAATGTATATTCCTTTAAGGTATGATTTCTTATCCTTGTTTATTGCAATTATTTATCCTCAAACTTTACATAGTGTCCTTGAGATTCTATGGAGTTTCACGATCAACAACTATGTCTCAAGCATTAAAAGCATGACATGAACCCCCATTCAAACTCTAGACCACTCAAAGAATATAACCAGGTTGACATCGCATTTCCCTGACCACACTATGACCACTTCTCCCATAGTTACACCTCATACCGTGTCTCTACCTCTTACCCAACACCAACCTACACTGGGATTTTACTCTCTATGTCTCCCTGACTGCACCACTATTGAATCTTTTTTTTTCTTTAGCTGTCTTACTCTAGTGGTATATAGTAATTAACCAATTTTAACTTCTCTTTTATTTTATTTCCTTTTCCAAATTCCTTCCCAAAATCTTCCTTTTATTCCAAAGCTCACAAAAAGTGAAATATAAGCATTACATTCCATTTAATCATTAAATGCATATCTAATTAGTAAATAATCACCATTAAACAATAAAAATATTACTCAAAAATAATGTATGAAATTTAGAAATCAAACCCCCTCACAATTAAACTCTTACTTCTCCTCAATCATAGAATTTCCACATAATAAAAATAAAACCCATATTATAAAGAATAAACACCATAATCAAAAAATAAAACAATTATCACTAATGTATAAACTTTCAAGCATCACACAAGAGATATATTTTAAAAACTTTAATTTTTTTAAAAATAAATTAACCATACATTTTATTTTTCTTCTTTAAATGATGATATTTATCTTAACTTCCATTCAAATCTTTCAATATATTATTATTATGAATTCCACTTTTGATTCACCTCAATAGTATTACTAGAGTTATTTTCACACATTTAATACTTTTCAAAGAATCTCAAATATCTAACATATGAATAAAATAATAAACATTAATCATAAGTAATTATATAAAATAATTAAATGACTTTGGAAAAAGGTTTCGAAAGTAATTGATGTAAAAATTTATAAATCTTAAAAAAGAGGTTAAAATCTAATATACAATGAATGATTCATAATAAAATATCAATAAAAACTTCTCTAAAAATGATATCACCCAACACTCTTATTCCAAATCATAAGGCTCACAAATAAAAATAATAAGCATAACAAAGTATACACAAACTTTTCAATAATTCTTTTTCCAAAATCATATCACATCATTTTATTCTCTTTTTTTTTCAATGAAGTTTGTTTTATTCTATGATTTTTCCCATAGGGTATAAAATAAAGCTCATTGAAAGTACTTTTCCCCACACCCAATGGTAATACCTCACATATCACTTTTAAAAACACTTATTCCATTTTAAATCATAAAAAATACCAACGGTAGTGTATGAAGGGTAAAATAGACTTATAATATAGCTTCCCTATCAAGGTAATTCATGAATTATATGGGTTAAATGGAAATATTTAATGTAAATGTAGCACTAAAAGTTATAAAGGGCTCAAATAAAAAATATGATTCAATCATATTAATGTGACTTTGTTATTTCCTAGCTTAGATAAGATATCAATTCAAGTTTTAGTAAACAACATGACCCAAGTATCTCTCAAGAAATAGGGTGCAAGAAAGAATATGAAAAATGTAAATAACACTCTTGGGAATGAAAAAAACATATTGAAAAATCAATCATGGAATTAATAATAATAAAAAATCAATTGAAATAAAATTAAAAAAATAAAAACATGAAAATGTTATAGGAATTTCACATATATATAAATCAATAAATCTCCCCAAATCACGATTCATCAAATTAATACTCTCATGCTTATCTTTACTCATTCATCCCCTATCTTACTCATTCAATATTATCAAAAATAACATATAAAATATTGAATGATGGGATTCCTATACAACATTTACATCCTAGATAAAAAATAAAGAAAAAATTATAAGTGTGACATGAAAATTCCCCATAAAGAATGGAAATTATATAAACAAATATATATGGAAAGAATAATTGATATTGAAATTAAATAAATATTCTTATATCCATTGAATATATTCCATTTTTACTTCTCTATCATCATTATTCATCATGTTACCTCATTATTATGGACCTATAAAATATTTTTTTATAATTTAATCTCAAAATAGTGAGAGGGATTAAATATATATCCTAAAAAAATTCATAAAATAAATTCCCTAAACTCCTAAAAATTAATACCCAAATATTCTAGACTAAAATAAAATAACTCAAGTTTCCTTCTACAAGGTGATTTGTTTAATGTATTTGAGCTATAAATTACTTCATATGTCACATAATAAAAGTGTATAAAGAGGTTTCCTTGTCTAGATTTAACTAAGAATGATGTTTCTTATCATCTGGTTTGATACTTATTCTTCTTCTCATTAAAACGAAGTTGAAATTTTTTTAAGGATAGAATGAGAATGTGGAAAATATTAAATAATGATGAATTATTGCATGGGCTATATAAACTTGATAAAATCCCCCATTTATTTTTTCTTCTCACTCATGTTTATCAAAATCTTCAAAATTATTCTTTGTTTCACTAACCTTCACCTTATCTTCCTTTTTCTACTCTTCTAGTAAGGATGATTCTTATTCTTGCTCATCTGGATCAATAAATGTGAGGGTGTAATACTTGGGTTCTATATAATATTTTGTATCATCATTAGAATTTAACATAGGTTCTACCTCAAACTTAACATCACTATCAGATTTATCCTCATATGTTTCCTTGAATTCAAATTCATCCTTAGTTACTTCCTTGGACTCATAAGGCTATTTGGCCATTATTTCTAGATCTTTACATACCTCTTTGAAAACATGATCCAATACATATAGGAGTGATTCATCATCACTTGGGTATGGTTGTGGGCCATATCCTCCATGATTTAGAACCTCCCTTATGTTTATTGATTTTATGTACATGATTTGAAAATTTTATGGAAAACCAAATGTGTTCACTTATGATACATTCCATTATTTCCATCACATCACAAAAACATAGAGTTAATAAAAAGAAAATAAAATAAAAGCATAAACTAAAATTATAAAACAAAAATATATATGAAAAGGCTTTGTATTAATCTATCGAATTAAATCTCTCTACTAAGACCAAGTCCTCGAAATCGACACCAAAACTTTGACAGCCAAAGAGAATCATTACTTCCTATGTGTTATCAAGTTTGGAAATTTATATTATTATATTTTAATAAAAACTAAAAAATCATAGTATGTGGTTAGGCATGAGGTTTAACCCATAGATACAAGGAAACTCAATACATAAAAATCTAAGTCAAAAGTTAAAATGAATAATCTTAAGACAAAAAGGAAACCTACTATTACCTTAGAATAACTATCAAGGATGAATAATTTACCAAGAAATTGAAAATATAGGCTCATAGAGAAATTAATGATAAAATTAATAGTTTATACTCATGATGTTGTTGGAGTCAGGTCTAAGAAAATCTCTTAGTCTAAGTAATCACTCTTCAATCACCAAGATCCCATTTTTCTCATGGTTATGTGCTTTGATTTATGTAGAAACTGGGTAGTCTAAAACCTTATCTAAACATATTATATAATTTAACTAATGAACATAGATAAAACTATACACTATATAATGTATAAAAACAACACCCCCACACTCAAATAAATAATTTTCATGCTATATGAATGAAGAAGTGATTTAGAAAAATAGAATAATTTTAAAAACAACATGAATTATCATTAAAAATAAATAATACTCCATAAGATAAATTCCCACTCCTTAAAAAGACACAACATAAAATAACTACCCTCTCATTCTAGCCATGAGTGGGTAAAAATAAAATCCTAAGCTTACCAAATACCATTAACAAACAAACTCCAGCCAAACCCCAATAGTGAACCTCCCTTTAAGATTGAATGATTCTCTAACTACAATAATGAACTTTATTTATAAGAAAAAATCCCTTACTTATATCTCGATATATCTTGATGTGTATTCAATATATCTTTATGTATCATTATCACATAAAATTTATCTCCAAATTATGTAGATAGGTTCCAAAATCGCATGCCATATTGCTTCTATCTCCCCCAAAATATATTTTAAAAAGTGTAGGGAGAAAAGATAACTTGAACCTGTATCACATTTCAGATACAAACTTCATGGATCAATAGGGTACTTCAAGTTTTAAACCAAGACTCATCTCAAACTTCCTCTGCATGGACATGACACAACCCATGAATACATTCCATTTATTATTATTTCTATCCATTAAAATAAAACCAACTCCTTTTCCTTTTCCCAACACACTGTGACAATTTCACACATGACACGAACAACACATCCATGGTGATCACTAAACTAGTTAAAAACTTTATTAACCATACCATTTATCAAACTAATGAGCCATAACATGAACCACCTTAGGTATTACCATCCTTTCATGTAGCACAGGCGAAATGACATGGAACCTTGGACACAATATGAACTTATTTCTTAAAAATTTTACAATAGAAATATCCTTACAAACTAATCCTCTTCATTAGAGGAATCCTATAAAATCTCCGACATAATTCATGAACTCTTATAAAATTCTAGTGGAATGGAATGAATATTTTCTTAATACAATCTTTCTTAGCCTTGTTTTTGTAGGAATTTATCCTTAATCTTTGCATAGGAAGTGGCCCAAGCTTCTATAGAGTTTCATGATCAACAATCATGGAATTTGTGTTACAAGAATGGAATTAAATCACCATGAAAACCCATGACCACATAAAATAGATAACTGGAATGAAATTATATTATCCTAGATATGCACATGTTTCACTTTAACAGTGTCTTGTATCATTTTACCCACATTAGACTTATACTCATACTGGCCACTTATAAATAAATCAAAGAACTCCATGCCACTTTGTTTTCCTCCCATAGTACTAACCCACACTACAACCTAGAATATCATAGTGTCTCCTTACACCATGGCTCTACCTATTTCCAAATATTGACCGACTCTAGAATTTTCCTCTCCATACCACTTGAGCCTCACTGCTATTGAATCCTATTTTTGTTTCGGTTGGCCTTTCTCTAGTGATACAGGATAAGGATTGGACCATTTTTTTAACTTCTATTCTATTTTATTTCTTTACCAAATTATTTTCCAAAAATATTTTTTTTACTAAAAAACTCACTAAAAGTTAAATATAAGCATCACCTACCATTTAATCATTAAAAATATATATTATTAGGCATGAAATTCCATTAAAAAATAAAATATGAATAAAAAATTGTGAATTAAATGTATTTATAATGGGATATGTTCTCTTTATAGGTGTATAGTCTTGGGAATAGGTGGAGAATCCTTGTGGACAATGTGATAAAACTCATAAAGGTAGAGAACCTAATGTCCATGTTAGGAATCATGGTTCTTTGATACTTTTTTCTTGAGGTGGGATGTAAATTCAAGGATCATTCATGACTTAGGGGTTACATTAGTGATGAGTGGTAAGGTTGGATGATTCAAACAATTAACAAGATATGTGGGAGAATTTAGGTCATGTGTTTTAAAAAATTAGGTATATTTCCTTAGGTAACTATGTGGTGTTAATGTAGATAGTGGTTTCATGAATGTTGTGACCAACATATGGGGGATTTCATGATCAAATAGGTAGGCACACAAGCTTAGGATCCTTAGGTTGCACTTTATGAGAAAATAAATTAAGATTTATATCAAGGTATTATTAGAAATTAGTTCTTTTTGGAAATGAAAATTGGAATGGAGTGGTGCTAGATATTGGGTATTCTATGAAGGGTATTCAGATACTTCCCCACCAAAGAAGGCATGAGGCTTGGTTTTGGTATATTATAAGTGGTGGATTCTATGGAATGACTTAAATATTGATCATGAAACAATGATACTAGTTGAGTATGAGTAGCTTAGGTTCGGCTATAAGAGATTGTATTTGAAATATGACAAAGTATATCACATGGAATAAGATTTCAGTAAGAAATAATAATCCTTTGACATCCATGATTGGTTTAGACTCTTTTTGTGGGATTCTAGTGGAACCCAATGAATGAATATGCTCAGATGGTGGTTGAAGTATGAGATGGTCTATGGAAGTACAGGAAACACATAGGATTGATTTATATGGGATACAATAATACTTCATAATATATTATAGCATATTTATGATATATAAAATTTCTTTGGGAATGGCTATATGTGGATGATCCAAGAAGGAGTTATACATCGAGGTATATCCAGAATGAGAAAGGTAATCACTCTAAGATGTTTGGTACATGATCAAAAGGGTTAGAAGAGACTTGGTGAAATTGGTATGGTTGATTAAGTTTCTTATATCATTGTATTTCTAGTTAATCAAAACCGATAGTTAGTTAGTGTGATGGATAATGAATGCTTTGGGATATTGATGGGATAAATAGCTCAAAGTGAGTATTGGGAATTTTTTTATAGTTTATCATCCATGGTGAGTTGGAATTAGTGGATGATATGGGGTTAATATTCATATGTAGTGCAGTGGTAGTAAGAATTCATGCCTATGTGACATAACATAAGGTGGAGTTTTTAGACATGGGATATATTCATCTGGTTTAGGGGTTATGATGATGGATTATTGGTACAATTTCATATTGATCACTTGGAACACTATGATATGCATGATATCAAGAGTAAGGATCATGTAATGGTTCTATCAACTTCTAAATGGGATGGTTCCTTAGTGAAAACATTCAGATCATTATGGAAACTGGATATAGTGACATTTCTTAGTCATGGACGAAGGGAAATCCATGATAGAAATTACATTATAGGATATATAAGGTAATAAACCTAATATGAGTACTTTGGTAATACCTATTTGTAATGAAATTCATGTTATATATTGGAAATATATGAATTATACTTTAGTTTATTGACACCAGAATACTAGAAGGAGTGGTTTTGGAAGATCTTTAGTTTAGTGAAGTAGTTAATGTGGAGGTTTTTCCTTCAGTATTTTTGGAAGGAGGTTGTTCAGAAGGAGATTATTTCAATGTTCTCTGTGCTAAGTGATATTATTCTAAAAGTTCAACCAGGAATTTTGTATGATGGAAGATATTTAGTTTGTTTTTATATGGTTGATGATTTACTAGAAGTTCTATTTACACTAAGGACTGTTATAGGAGATCAGTAGTGGGAACAATGAAATAGATTGACTCCCTAATTTCTTAGAGTTCAATGAAAATGGATGACCGATTGACACTCTATATAAATATGAGGGTGGTGACATCTTTATGAAGTATGAATGTATTGAGATTACTTGTTCTAATAATACACACTACTTATTAGTTACAAGTTGTAATATTTTCTTTATGGAAATGAAATGATACAATCTTTCTCACATGGGTGTATGGATTTTAGTCTGAACCATATAAAATGAAAGTGCTATTTGTTTCTTAAATTTAATTTTATTTCATGAATGTTTTGTATATATTATAGGGAACATGATTGATTTTTTTACTTATTATAGTGATTTGGGTGAATTTATTTTCTTCTAAGTTCCAGAACACTAAAGTTTTGGAGAGTTCCTTCTAGAATTTGTTTCTACCAATATTATTATGGATTGACTACTTTTAGTGGAACATAAGGATAGTGCGATGAAATTCACAACAAGTGGTATTAAATGAATATCAGAGGCTTGGTTCTCAAGAATCTCAATAGTTCAATTTCCAGTTTAATTAATATCATCTTACTCAATTTTGTTTTTAATTTCAGTGAGAGTCATTATTTTTTGTAAGTATGGTATAAAAAGATAAAAAGGTACATATTGATAGATTTGATGAAATGTATTTTAGTTTTTGGAAAATATAGTTGGAAGGATATATCATTCAAAAATATCTGGAGAATCCATTAAAGGGTGTAAAATCAAAAGAAATGAATAAATATATATAGGAAAATCTATATTGAAAATAAATTGGTGTGATACATATGTTTTTAGTTTAAAATGTGGATTTGAAAATTCGGGTGAAGAAGACCACAATGAGGTTGATCATATCCATTCTAGATATGCATGAGAAACCTAAAAAACTGAATAAAAGTTGATTTATCCAGAGGTTATTCAACCTAAGGTTATCAGATGGAAGATATGTATCATATATGTTAAATGTTTTCATCATTATATAGATCTATTCAGAGTATATAAATGTTATATTCATAGATGATGTTTGTGTGATTCTATTATTATCATCCTTACTAGAATCTTGGGAGTCCATGGTGATGACTAGGTGTAGTTTATATAGAAATAATGAACTGGTATTCACCGATGTCCATAACTTAATTCTCAATGAGTAGATTTAAAGGAGAGAGAGTTTATCTTCTTCAGGTGATTTATTGAATACAAAAGAAAGAATAAACTCACCTTATTAGAAGAATTATAAGAAATTAGAGAGGAAATAAAGGGAGAGGAGTAGAGGTATATAACTAGACCTATTTATTGGAATTATATAAAGAAAGGTCACTTAAAAAATATTATCATGATTGTAAGACAACCTATGGAAGTACTATATTTAAATAATTGAGTTTAACAATAGAGATTACTATCAATATATTTTTGAGTGTTTATATTAAATGGAATCTTAGATCATAGATTCTAGAGATTCTTTCCATTATAAATGAGAAAAAGGATGCATGTAAAAGTATATATCTATAAATTTTGGTAGAGTGTGTATTTCTAATGGTGAATCTCTTGATATTATGGGGAAGGAAGAAGTGAATGTTCAGTTAAAAAATAGAAGTTTTGTTATACTAAAGAGAGGCATGTTCTAGCTCTTCAGAAGAACCTAATTTCTGTTGGTCACTAGGATAAAATAGGTTTCATATCTATTTTTATAGAGAGTATGGAATATTAATCAAGTATCTCTTTTCATAACCATATGTTTAAAAGACGTTTCATTGTATTTGACCAGAAGGGTAGTGGGAGATATGATTTCTAGAACATCATCTTCTAAAACTTTATAAATTTAGAATAATTGGTTTAGAATATTAAGTGATAAAGGTATTAATATTCTAGTGGAAAAAAGAATATTTAATCTAAACCATTCATACTTTTTAAGATGTGGTAGTTTTCTACTATAGAATTAATGCAAGGTGTCTTTTAATCTATCTAGAAAACAATAAACTACTAGAATCTAGATTTTCTTCACATAGATGTTTGGGGACCTATCCTGGTTCTTTATCATGAAAGGTAAAAAGTAATTTATTTCCTTTATTGAAGATTCTATAATAAAATTATGGGTATAATTTCTAAAACATAAAAGTGAAGTGTTTGGAATCCTTATTAAATGGGAAAGAGAGAACAAAATCAAAATGAAATGTTTATGGTTAGAAAATGGTGGTGAATTTACTAAAAGGAGTGTTTGGAATTACTATAGGCACATATGGATCCAAAATGGGAATAATGTGCTAAGAACACCTCATCCAAATGGTATAGTCAAGAGAATGAATCAAACATTGATGGAGAGAATAAAAAGTATACTAAAACATTCCAGAATGCCTAAGGAGTTATTGATGGAAATAGTGGGTACAAAAACTTACTTAATAAATAGAATTTTATCATCACTAGTTCGACAATGGTTATTGGAAGAACTATTATCTATTAAAGTTACATAAGTTTCTCATCTCAGAGTCTTGTGAAGTTTAGCCTCCATGAATCTGAATGAAAAATAAACAAGTAATATTGAAGAAAAATACTGGGAATGATTCTTAATAGGTTATGGAGATGAATAATTTGGTTTTTTTACTTTGGGATGATTAAATGAGATTTTTTTTTCAGAATACATAATATGTTATTTAATGAGAAGATATTGTGGAAAATCAGAACTTGTAGATGAAAGAAGTCATGGGAAAAGACCCAACTACAATTCAACATGATTTGAATAATGGTTTTGAAATATCATAGGTTCCATAAAGTTTAAATTACTCTGATTAAATAAAATGATATAATTCATTGGAAAGTTTAGAGAGTGGTGAAAGTAGTTTAAAAGTCCATCCATTAGAAGACATACTTGAAATTTTAGGAACTAGGGAAGCTAGATCTAGATTTATGGAAGGTGAAGATCTGGAAGTTTCAGATCTTGAAGAATCTAAATAACATGTTTGTGTGTGAAGATATTAAAGGACCAATTTACTAGTGTGGAGGTATGATTATTATATTATTTTATTAATTTTAATTGATGCATGAGAACCATAAAGTTTGAAAAACTAATTACTCTTAGTGATTATAGAAAGTGGGATTTAGAAATGTAAGAGGAGTTTGATTCACTGCAAGTGAATAACACCTGAAAGCTAACAAAATTACCACAACTAAAGAAAATACTTGATAAAAAGTGGATATTATAGTATAAAGAAGAATATGATAAAATGAAGAGGTATAAGACAAAGATGGTTATTAAAGGGGTTAAGTAGAAGGAAGGTATTAACATCTCTAAAATATTTTCTCCTATAGTTAAAAATACCACCATTCGAAATGTTTTAACAATGGTTACCTCTAGAAATTTGTACCTTAAACAAATGGATATGAAGATGTATTTTATTAATGGGGATTTAGAGGAAGAAATTTATATAAATAAACCAGTTAGTTTTGTGGACAATCAGAATCAGGTCTTGATGTGAAAACTGAAAAAGAGTCTTTATGGTTTAAAATAAGCATCAAGGTGTTGGAACCATAAGTTTGATTCCTTTATAGAATAAAAAGGTTTCATATAAATTAAATCCAATCAATGATTTTAACAAAATGGGTTTAGTGGAAATGAATTCATTATCTTACTGTTATATATGGATGATATGCTATTAGTGGGTCCAAATGTTTAGATGATTCAAAATTTATAGAAAAACTTATTTTTAAATTTTGATATGAAAGATATTAGTGAACCAAATAAGATGTTGAGCATGAGGATTGAAAGTGATAGGAAAACTGAGATCTTGGTTTTATCATAGAAGTATTATATCTATAAAATCATTGAGAGATTCATAATGAGTGGATATAATACGGTTTCAACTCTTCTCACCGGTCACTTTAAACTTTAAAAGGAGAAGGCACTACAAATGAAAGAAGAAATTAAGTACATGGAGAACATTCTATATGATTCAATATGTAGAATCTTTATGTATGCTATTTTTTCACTCATATGGATATTGATCATGCAATGGGGGTGGTTAGATGGTTCATATAAAATATTGTAAAAGATCATTGGGAATCTATAAAGTGGATTATTCAGTATCTCAAAGGAATGAAAGGTAAAAATATTTGTTTCAGAGATATAATCCATTACTTGGGTTTGTATATATATAATTTGGGGATGATTTGGATTATTGGAAGAGTATAACTTGAAATATTTATACTTTTGGTGGAACCATGATCAATTGGATGCCCAGGTTACAATTGATGATTTCACTTTATACAATAGAAGTAGAGTATGTGGCTATGATAGAATCTAGCAAGGATATAGAGTGGTTGAGTAATTTAGTTGAAAAAATAAGATGTAGGCAGGGTAAAGGTTTTCTCTAATATGACATTCATAGTGTAATTCCTTGGGATAAGAATCTAATGTTTCATTCAAGAACTACAGACACTCATATGAAGTACCATTACATCCAGAATATGCTGAATGATGAAGAGTTAAAGTTATGAAAGATAGTTGGGAAATAGAATCTAGTGTACATGTTCTCTAAGATATTAGGTATAGAAATAGTGAGTAAAGATAAAGACTCAGTATGTCTTGGGTTAATGGAAGGAGGTGGAGAAGCATTGAATGAAATAGAAGTTAACAGTGGGGTCAAGTTTTTATCTGAAGTGGTATCCAAGTTAGAGATTATTAGGAATGTGTGAAGTATTCTACTGGAAGGAGTGGTTCTATAAGATATTTAGTTTAGTAAGGTAGTTATAGTAGTGATTTTTCCATTAAAATTTCCAAAAGGAGGTTTCTAGAAGGAGGTTCCAGAAGAAGGTTATTCGGAAGAAGGTTCTTACGATGTTTTTTGTTCCAGGTTTTCATGTTTCAGAAGTTTAGTTGGGACTTCCAAAATATAACATAGGTTTAGTTTTATATTGGTAGGTTTATTATTTACTAGATAAGGTAGTCTCAATTCGGATTACTACATGAAATCTGTAGTGATAATAGTGGAATGGATGAAATCCCATATTTCTCGAAGTTTAGTGAAACCGGTTGATCAGATGTAACTATCTATAAATATAAGGATGAGACTATATTTATGAAGTATTAATGCATTGTGATTACTTTTTATAATAATAAATGTGACTCATTAGTCAAAATTTGTAATCTTTTCTTTCTAGAAACAAAAATGCTACAGTGGTTTACCTATGGATGCATGAATTTTACTTTGAACCACATAAAACCAATGTTTTATTTATTACTTACATTTACTTCCATTTCATGAATTTTTTTATATATATTGTATTGAATTTGGATGAATTTGTTTCAACTTAGTATGGTGATTTGGTTGAATTTATTTTCTTCCAAATTTAGGAGCACTAAAGTTTTAGAGATTTCCTTATGGAATCTATTTCTTCCAATGTTATTCTAGATTGATTTCTTCTGGCAGACTATATAGAAAGTTTGGGTAAATTCACAACATTATATTGGAGCTAGAACATGTTGATGTTGTGTGTTGGTGCTGAAATGTAAGTGGTCAGGATATATTGGTATAATGAAGTATATAGAATCAGGAATTGGTTCATAATGATCGCTTAAGGTCCATACCTTAGGTATCTTACCAGGGGTATGGTTGGATTTTATAGTGACCTTTATTGATGCACAAAACCTTTGAAATATGGTGAAGAATACCCAGTCTGCAATTCCCTAAACTCGTGCTCCTGGATCAAGTTTTAATGACACTTACTTTATATACTTGCTTTATTACCAGTTTTAAAATCCCAAATATAACCACCCATAATTAAAAAATAAATAATTATTATTTAATATCTTACAATCAAAGTATTTTTTTAGGTTTATAGATTTATAAAATTAGGAATCAATTTAAACTGATAAATCCCATCTTCTTTGCATCAAATAGACAATTTTCCCATTATATGAAAAACTAATTAATTCATGAGAAGACTTAAATATCTCCCACATATTTATTCATATATGTTATCCTTATAAACATGTCATGCGTACTAATTGTAACATCTCGATTTTTAGTAAAAAGAATTATTTAAAGTTTTTTTTAGTTAAACAATAATTCAATATTATTAATAAGAATAAAACAAAATTATGAATGAATAATTGAATTATAAATAAAGAGATTATAACCATAATTCATCAATTATGATTTTTAATTAATTTTATAATTTTAAAATAAATCATTATTTTCAAGAAATTATATTTAATATTAAATTTTAAATACTTCTTTTATAAATGTGGTTTTATTTTAATGTTTTTTAAGTTGATTGAACTTTAATAAATTTTCATAAAACAAAAGAAATAATTTATAAAATTTCAAATTATGAATTATAATATAATATATAAGTGTTATTTTGAAATTATAAATAAATATTTCATTTAAGAATAATAATAACATAATAAATGAAATGTTGAAAATATTTATTGCATGTAATAATTTTTTTAATCATTAGAGATTATTTTTATTAATAAATATTAAGTGATGTTTATGAAACATAAAAATTATAAAAAACAATATTTTATTTTAAAATTAAGTGTTTTATAAATTAATTTTAAAATATGAATTATGAACATATAATTATTAATAATATTTTTGAAATTTATAATCATAAATTTTGAAAATTTAATATGATATATATATATATCATTTTTATAAAAATTAGGAGTAAAGGTTTATTAAAACAAAACAATGAAAATAAGTTTAAAAAAATGAAAAAAATGAAATGAAAACCGAGTTATAGAGAAATCTGGTTTTAAGGTTCATGAATAGGAAGGCCGAGTAGGGGTTTTTTTTCCTTTTTTGGTGTTTGAGAAAATTCATGAGTTTTAGTCTTCTTAATATGAGTTCATAGGAGATGAAGTCCAAGATGATCGATATCTATGGCTTCATTTTTGAAACAAGTTGAGGTCGATGCATGACCGATCGACCACTGTGACTTTGTCTTCATCGGAGTCATAGATCGAGTCGATGAAGATGGATATGGGGATCCAATGTAGATCTAGGGTTTCAAATGCCAAATATGGTCCGAATGGAGTTGAAGAGTTTCAAGTGTAGAGATATGGTAATCTCTTATTCCTAATCACCGATTTTAGCAGATCTAGTGAGGTAGACATCCGAATCTTTTTCTAGGGTCAATTTTGGATCTATATCTACTTGTTTGTCATCAAATTTTCTTTTTCCCACATTTATTTGATTTGTTTAATGTTGTTTAATGTTGATAATTGTATGATATTTATCTGGATTTGATTACCATCATCATTGTTCAATTTTTCTCCCAAAATCACGACCAGTTGTCCCTGTTTATTGATTTCACTTCAATGAATGATTTAATTAGAAGTCATATTTGTCAATTTTTCATTTGGATGTCCCTATTTCCAATATTTGATAAGTCTGTAGATTTTCAATTTTTCAATTTTTTGGTGGATTTTGTCTCATCTCTATAATAATATGAATATAAAATTTAATAGATTATTGGTTTCCTTCTCTTTGATAGTTACTGCAATGAATGTATAATATATTTTCTACGTGTTCGACAATCAAGAAACTTAAAACACATATTCAGGTCTCTATATTCTTAAAATTATAGCTTGTTTCTATCATTATGTCATGTTAGTATTAATTTCATGCAGATAGAAACAACTCGCATTAATATGGTGTTGTACGGTTCCATAATATATATATATATATATATATATATATATATATCAAATCTCTCTTGATGTCCTGTGTATATAAAAAACTGATGATAAATATATTTAACACATTTTATATCAATATATAATTATATGTAGATGCTATATAACCCACCATTCCCTTCGGTTTACATATCGAGTTGGGAGTAATAGAGGATAGAGGCTATTGGGGAGAGTCTGAAGAGAATACTAATAAGAAGAGACTAAAAAATTTGGAAAATAATTTTGTTTATTTATTTTATATTTTAAACTTCTATTTTCTGGTTTTGCATAAGGGAATATATTACTATATTTTTATGGAAATATTGATCTTTTTTAAGAGATCATTTATTTAAAATGATATGTGTTTTATATATAATTAGATTATATACTTTATTTTATAATTCAACCTTTAGTTATTTTCAAGTTTTAATTTTAATATTTTATAAGGGATTAACTATTTTCAATTGCCATTTTATTTTCTCAAGGGATTATTGTCATTTATTTAAACATTATAATCTCTATTTTCTGGTTTGGCATAAGGATTATTTATTTTTAATTTATGATTTTTGGTTTTAGAAAATTATTTCTGCAAAAGTTTATTGGTTTCTTAAAAAAAAAAATCAAACAAGTTTTGTAGTTTTTGAAAATTTTGACAAGGTTTTAGTAAACTGATGTTATTAATTTCATTTTTGATAGTTTGTTTAATTATTTTAATGTTATGATAATTCCAACTTATTTAATAATTATCATTTTATATAATTTCATGTATGATGTAATTTTATTTCATTTTATCAAAGTATTATTTTAAACATGAATTTATTTTGTTATTATGTGATATATATATATACTTATATAATTTTCAAGTATATAACCATTTTAAATAAATTATGATCAACCAAATATTAAGTATGAGTTAATAAATTAAGAATATCATAAATTCATCATCTCATCTACATGTCATGCACAGATCATGATTATGGCCATATATCGATGATTTTTTATGGAACTTAATACATGAATATACATCAATTTTATTATATATATATATATATGTAGGTGTATGAAATATATATAAAAATTGGTTTTATGGTTTTGATAATTTAAATAATATTTCATGAATATTAAATATTCTTTTATCAGTATTGTATATATATTAAGAAATGCTTAAAATTCAAAGGATTCAGTTGTTCATAATATAGAAAGTGAACTTCCATAAAGTTTACAATATATAAATTTATACATAATTATATGTATATGATTGTTTATGTTTTTAAATAAGAACTCCAGTGAAAAAAAATATAAGTAAAGCAAGCTTAAAATGTTTTCAAAAAATATAATACTTGAACATTGTAAATATGGCAAGGAATTGGGGAGTGAACCCAATCTCTCAACAAGTGGGTAGGGCCAAGATAACCTTTAATGTTTCAAGTTTCCATGATCCACAATGTTTTGTTTTTAAAATCTTGCATAGTGTTTTTTAGAAAAATCACTGGATTCCTTTTAAAGAAATTTTTGTACGTAAGTAATTTCAAAAGTGGTATATTATTTTAAACATAAGTAATTTCAATTATGTTTTTCAAAGGGTGCTTTGAAAATTTCTTTTATGTTATCTTAAAAGTAAATTTTCAAAGTAATTTTTAAAGAAATTTTTTCTAAATAGTTTTTAAACAATTTTAAAACTTCTTACCGAGAAATTGAATGTTCACACTTTGTTTTTAAATTTTTTTCACAGATTTTTAGAAGTTTTAATTCACATGTCATCACTTTTGGAGTTAGTGTGTATGGAAGCATAATATGCACTTTTTTTAGTTTTTTTTTTCAACTTTGATAAATGTAACATGTTGTCTAATTTTCCAGAACCTAGACTGGTAAAAATTCCTCCATTGTGTTTAGTGTTGTATAATTACTCAATTTATTTTATAAAAAAGAATTTATACAACATTTTTAATCACTGAGTTTGGAAGCACGATCTCAAGATGTTATACTAATTTTCTCCATGACCTATGGAAATGGGCATATAAGAAGGGGTGAGCTTAAATTCTTAGTAATGGAAATATATAACTGAAAAAATCATAGCATAAACATGACATAAATATAATGCAGGAATAGGTAAACAACACGAATCCATAATCAACTTGAAACTGATAGTATTATATATTCATGAAAATAAATAAAAAATGGATATAAATAATATTGATCTCATACTGGTGGAATTCATAATCCTGGATATCAAAAACCTGCAGTCAAGGCTTGGTTCCAAGATACTTTACTTATAATTGAGACCATAATTAATTCATATATCTAAATTGGGAAAGCATACACCAAATACCCAAACATATTTTTTCACATGATATCTATAAATGAATTGAGGAGATATATAATTCTAGGCCCCACCCATCACCCTATTAAATCCAATTCATTCACCATAAGAGTTAACAAGACTTTTTATACCATTCTTTAAGGAATCTATTACTAAATACAACTTGTCTATTTATATAATGATAAATATGGAAATAAATACATGATTAAACTATTTTGGTAGTCAATAATAATAAATAATTACAATAATTTTCCCCCATTTCAATAAAAGTGATAACATGATAATAAACCATTTAGAGAAAGAAGGTGGGCAGTCAAACAATACATAGTCAAATTTCTAATAATCATCAGTATTGGAATAACAATATAGTGAGCACCAATAAATTTACCCATATTAATAAAATTAAATTATTTATAGGTGAACATAATCCAATATTAATTATGTAAAATTTCATGTTTAGACTATATAAATTAATGGTTATAAAGTTAAGTTAATACTAGAAAAACATGATCATAAGCTATCCAGAGAAAAAAGTTGGATGGATTTAAAAGTAAATAACCTAAAAAGTGAGGAATATTCATAAAAGGGTTTATATAGTGAAAATTTAAACAATTATAGAATATAAAATAATAAAATCAAAGGGAAATATATACCCAACTTATATGAAATAAGTTCAAAGAATGATCATAACTCAATGAAGAAAAATTGAGTTACCAAAAAAAATTCTAACTATTAAGGAAAAAATTAAATAAATAACCACTTGAATAATGAAACATGATTTGGATATTAAATCCCATGAAATAAAATGAAATATGGTATAAAACATTCATGTTATAATAAATCAATAGAACACCATACAAAGGGAACATGGTTTATAACATGTAACCTGTCTCAAAAAATCAGAATTGAGATTAAGAAAACCTTTACAGATCGAGAACACTTTATTAAAAACCACTTGAATGAATTTTCATGTAATTTAACTTCAAATAACATTATTAAAAATATAATTCATGATATTTTATCTCAAATGATCTGTATATACACCACAAAAATGAAATTAGGTGCATAATACCTAACATGTCCCAAATAGAGGAATTTGAGATGAAAACCATCATCTCTTATCACAACTTCCATGAAATCACTTTAAACTCTTGTATCATAAGCATAGATATCTTAAAAAATTAATTAATAACCTTATGCATATATATTTTCCTTTTTAATTTTCATAATTAGTCATTCTCTAAATGAATTCTTCTTATTTTCCATATCGTGTGTTTATAGTTTTGATCGTTTGTACTAGTTTTATAACAACATTATTCGTGTTCTTTATTATTTATAATTTAATAATTAATAGATAATTACAATTACTATTATGGATGATTTATAATTATTTATGATGTTTAAAATTCCTTTCATGCGTGTTTTATTCTTTCTCCCTGAATATGAAATCGATAACTAGCATGCTTCGATGATTCTTGACGATCGAAGTGTGTTTTCTTAATTAAAAAGTTAAATATTGATATAAAATTACCCCAAAAAACATTATTTATATATTTATATCATATCTATCTAGTAAATAAGTTCTCATAGCTATTCATGACATAAATGTATAATATTTTTCAAGTAGGTGGTTAAACCAACCTAAACATGAACCTACCATGATTAATGGATGATTATAAGATGATTTAGTTGTAATATCATTATACAAGAAGTATAATGATATTTTTTAGTTTCTATTAGTGTTATATATCATAATTTTAAATAATTATAAATAGAATATGATTTATATAAATTTAGTACTCAGAAAAAAGAGCTCACTTTTCTCTTAGTTCACTTGTTTTAAACGATTGAATTAATGATAATTATTTATTGATAATATCATTAATATGTTCTATAATTTGTTATTACAGAACCTTAATGATATAATAAACATAATATTTATCCTATAATACCATCCTTATATACAACCTTGGAAGGAAATGATGGAAAATGGAACACGCTATGTTGTGGACGTGGTAGTCCATGCAACGCATGAACAACGATTTTGTTTTTATTAATGGATGAGGTATGTAAATAAACAATGAAAATACCTTTAATATAGTAAAATAATAGTATACATAACACTAATATAATTATATTAGTGTGTATATAATGAATTTTAAATAATATAATTAAGAATAAAACTAAGTAATTGATAATACTCATGTAGGGGAATTGAATTTTCCTTATAAGTATCCTTGAATTTGAAGCGTATGGGATAACTATGAGTGAATAAGAACTTATTTTTAAGGAATAAAGTTAGATGAATATTAAAATATCATATTTTCAAGGAGAAAGTATGATGTTAAGTGTATCTTTGAATGGTGTAAGTGGCATGTTTTTATGAGTGAAACCAAGAGAACTTTTGGAAACACCTTTAAAATTTTCAATAATGAAATGTCATTTTCAAGGTCACAAGGATTATAAATGTAAAATATTTTAGGGGAAACATGTATTGGTTGATAAAAAGATCAAATATTAAATTAAAGGCATATTTTTTAAATGTTTTAGGAATTTTACACTTGGTTAAAATGAATTTTTCATTTTTTATTTTACCGTGATAATTAATTTTTAACCATTGTAATTAATTTTAATGAAAAATGTTAAGATTTAAATTTTTATCTAATTTGATACTTATAATTTAAAAATTCCATATAATTTTATAAAATAATTTTTTTAAAGGTGTAAAAAGCTAATTTTAAAATAAACACACTTAATTACGTAAAAACAGGTTTTAGAAAAATGATGTTTTTAATCTTCAAGTTTATATATAAAATAAAATTTCCTAGGATATTTATTTTAATGAAATAAATTGATTTATTATAAAAAAATAAAGGGTATGAGTCTTTCAATCCAATCCAAAATTGAATCTCCCTTGAAAATAATTGATGTAAGGAAAAGATCAAAAACAATTTTTTATATTAAAATAATATTTCAATTAGTTATAAAAATGTTTCCATAGGTTTTCTATATTAAAATAATATTTATAATAAAAAAATTATTCCAAAAATAAATATTTTATTAATTAAAGGTTTTTATAAATTTATAGGTCATTCTTATATAATGGTTAATTCATACAAATTCCAAGTTTTGTGAAAATTGTATGTTTTGAGTAAAATATGACCTTTTTAGAAAAAGATTAAAAATCCATACTAAGTCAATTTTGATACAAGGAATTCAAAAATAAATTTAATTTTAATTAATATTAAATTTAAAAATTTATTTTTTTAATAAAATCATAAAATATAATTGAAAACCATTTTAATTGTAAGATTTCATTTTCAAATATTAACTGTTATTATTCTTATTTAATATTATTTAAAAACTAATTTTTTATTAACAAATTATTAATATAAAATGAAAATTTTCCTCAGGAATCATATGTTTCTTGAAATATAAATTCATATCATAGAAAAATCTAATTTTTTGGGAAAATAATTTTCTAAATAATAAATGATCTTATTAGTCATTTTTGGTAAACTAATTGAATTTAGATTTTAATTAAAGCGATATTTAATTTATTTATACATATATTTTATAAATAGGTTAATCCAATTAATTCCCACTAATTTAATGTCTAGGTTTTAATGTTCATACTTATATATTTTTATTTTATCTAAATATATCACAGTTTCATTTAAGTTTGGTGTTACGTGTGAAGATAGATACTAAACACATTGACTTATTTAAATGTAATATTATATTAAGATCTCAAATTGATAAATCCCCCCTTAAAAAATTTACATCATCACAATTTTAATTATTACCCATTGAAGAAATTTAGTGAGGGTATTCTTAACTTATTCATCATTTGGTGTATAACCTCCAATATGACATCTTTCATACACTCTTAGTCTATACCAAGTTATTTATCTCTCCACAAAATACATTTATCATTTCTTAAATCATATACCTAAGCATGTATATACCCTAATCATATATGCTCAATAACATACCTTTACAAAAACTATTTTAATATCCAAGTTAATAAACCATAGTGAAGTTATATATTCCTCTGAAAATTACCTCTATCTTTAACCCTCAAATGGTATCAAACACTAGTTCATAATGTCACACACTAGTCACTATATATCATAATCACAAAAAATGAGATGAACTTACCCAAAAATACCATGAATCGATTATAAATCCAAAGGATACCAATTACTTTCTAACTTAATTATTCAAAAATTAATCCTCCCTTTATCATTTGAACATCATGTGTATATTAAACTTAAGAGTTTTCCATACCTCAATATCATGTTCTTAAATTTTTCCAAAAAATATATCTTGATGTAAAATCATTTATCAAGGTTATTGAAACAATTTAATATATGATTTTAAACCATTAATGAAAAACCTATGAAGAACAATCTATAAATATTCCACACAATCCTTAATAATACTTAGAATATACCAAAATGTCATTTATAAATATCACTTTACTAATTAAAATAGATAAGAGTATAAATAATTAATTTCCATTATGATATAAACCTCACTAAATTATATAGGACTATAAAACTCACCTTTTCCATCGTAATAGGCATGTATTGAAATTATTAACCATTTACACATGCTCACTTATTCGGTTATAGGACATAGTGGTTTCTAGGTACATACCTTTCTCAGCTTAATTCCTGCAACTCCATTTCAAAAAAATACTAAAACCCAAATTGGTTATCAACAAGATTAGATTAAATTATCATACAAATATGAAAACTCATTCCTAATATGTATTCTCTAGTGACACATTCATTTAATCCTTTGAAATTTCTAGTTCAATCTACTCTTCTTTAAGATATATTCTCTTGTACTTATTAATATAACACCTTATAAGTAATTAGTAAATAAATACTTCATAATGGTTTATAAATATAATGTGATTCACCAAATCATATCCTCTGGGAGTGTCTCATCTAGTGTTCTGTCTTAGGCCCACTCATCATGCATTAGAGTGATGATTGAGTCAATACTCAATCAACCATTTTTGGGGTGATTACCCCTAGGTGTATCTGTGACACAATCACATTCACTTTCTAGTATCCAGATAGGGATGAATTTATTGGAAATAAATACTATATAATATCTTATTTACCAAAACATCAGGATTTTTCCAATACTTAAACTTATTCCTAGGGTTTTCATTGAAGTTATCTTATCCTAATCCCTAAATAAAATGGGCATTATTACCTTAACATTAAATCATAAACTTATCCCAAATGGTTTTCTATACCTTTGAAATTTTAATCAAACCTAACTTATTAACCCATAAATTATACTCAATAAACATCCTAATATATACTTTTATCTAAAACTTTCCTTTGATACAAATTGTGATTCCCCATAGCCACACTCCCATATCCTATGTGAATAACAAATACTTTACATACTTTATTTGTTACCAACTGTAAAATCTAGGATATAACCACCCAAAATTAATAAATCAATAGACATAATTAAATATCTTACATCTGAAGTATTTTTTAGGTTTGTAGCTTTAGAAAATTAGGACACAACATAAACTAATAAATTCCATGTTATTTTTATATAATGGAAAATTTTCCCATTATATACAAAACTACTTAATACATGAAAGGTATTCAACATAACCCACAAATTCTATCATATGTGTTATCCTTATAAATATTTCATGTGTACTAATTTTTTCTATAACTTGGGGAAATGGAAACATAAGAATGGGTGAGCTCAAATGCTCAGTAAGGGAAACATATATCTTAAAAAATCATGGCATAAATATTATGGTAGGAATATGTAAACAATATTAATCTATAATCAACTTGAAACTAAGATCATGATACATCCATGAAAATAAATAAAAAAATAGATATCATTAACACCGATCTCATACTATTGGGATTCATAATCCCAGACATAAAAAATCGATGTCGTGGCATTGCTCCAGGACACTTTACTTATCATAGAGACTGCATTCAAGACATCTTTTTAAATTGGGAATACATACACAAAATATCCAAACCTGTTTTTTCTTATGATAACTTTCAATGAATAAAGGGGATATATAATTTTGAGCCCCACCACCACCTGATTAAGTCTAATGAATTCACTATAAGAATCAATAAGACTTTTCATACCATTCCCTAAGGAACCTATTTCTGAATAAAACTTGTTTATCCATATAATGAGAAATATATAAATAAATACATGATCTACCTAAATTAGTAGTCAATAATAATTAATAATTCCAATAATTTCCCTTAATTTTAATAAAAGAGATAATATTATCAAAACCGATCTAGAGAAAGAAGGTGGATAATCAAACAATACATAGTCAACTTGCCAATAATCATCTCTATTGGTATAACAACATACATAGTGCCAATAATTGTCTTCATGATAATAGAATAAAATTATTTATATATGAATATAATAAAATGTTAATTATGTAAAATTTTATGTTCACATATTATATAGTAATGGTTATATGACTAATTCAATATTTTAATAACATGATCATAAGCCCTCCAGAGAAAAAAGTTGGATGATTATAAAATGAAATAACCTAAGAACTGAGGAATATTATTCAAAGGGTTTATGTGGTAAAAATAAAACTAATTAGATAATAACACATAATAAAATAAAAGTGTAGGATTTACCCAACTTATATGAAATAAGTTTAAAGAATGATCATAACTCAATAAATGAAAATTGAGTTACCAAAAATTATCGCTACTGGGGAAACAACTGAATCAATAGCCACTTGGATAAGGAAAATTGATTTGGATAGTAAATACCATGAAATAAAATGAAATAGGGTATAAAAAATAACGGGATATTAAATTAATAGAACACCATACAAATGGAACATGGTGCATAACATGTAACATGTCTCAAAGAATCAAAATTGAGACTAAGAAAACTCATACAAATTGAGTAACACTTCAATAAGAACCCCTTGAAAGAGAGGAATTATAATTGAACTTAAAATACCATGATTAAAATATAATTCATGATATTATTTCTCAAATAGGTAGTATATTCACCATATAAATGAAATTAGGTGCATAATACCAAACATTTCTCAAAGTGAGGAATTTGAAACGAAAACCATTACCTCTTGTCCTAACTTCCAAGAACATAATTTAAACTTCTATATCACAAAAATAAATATCTTAATAACCTAATTTATAACCTTACTCATATCCATTTTTATTCATTATCTTTATAATTAGTTATTATCTATGTGAGTTCTTCCAATTTTCCACATTGGGTGTTTATAGTTTTTATCATTTGTACTAGTTTCATAACATCATAATCTGTGTTCATTATTATTTAAAAGTTAATCACAAATAGACCATTAAACACAATATTAAAAATTATTTATAATTATTTATTATGTTTCATTTAATTTCATTAGTTTTTTAATCTTTATCTATGAAGATCAAATCGATAGCTAACATGTTTCAGTGATTCACTACTGGAAAATAGCCTTATACCCACAACTTTAGAAAACCATGGGTATAAGGATAGTATGGGAACCTATACCCATGGTTTTGGAAAATCATTGGAATAGGTTTTTTTCAATACATATACCCATGTTTTTACAAAAACTGTGGGTATGGTTTTTTTTAATACACATTCCCACGATTTTCCAAAACTATGGGTACAACTTTCCCGTGTTATGGCGGGAAAAAAAATTCCACAGGACAAAAAAATATTTTGCGGGAACACCTATACACATGGTTTTCCACCTATATCTAAATTTTAGATAAATATATATGATAATATATATATATATATATATATACCAAAAAGCGATAATGGGGTAGTGGTTAGGCGCCAGGACCATAAACATGAGGTCCTTGGATCGAATTCTGCTGCCACTTATTTTTTAAAAGCAATACCCATAGTTTTAAAACTATGGGTATAGGTTTTATGACACAGTGGAATACACCTATACCCATGATTTGAAAAATTTAGGTATAGGTGTATCAAACCATGGGTATAGATCAAGGCTATATCGATGCATCAGTTTTGTGGGCTATACCCCTGGTTTCAAACCGGAGGCATAGGGCTAATTCTTAGTAGTGATTCTTGATGATCGAAGTGTGTTTTCTTAATAAATGAGTTAAATATTGATATAAAATTAAAAAATATTTTTTTTACATATTTATATCATATTTCATCAGTAAATAAGTTCTCATAGTCATCCATGACATAAATGTATAGTATTGTTCAAGTGGGTGGTTAAACCAAACCAAACATGAACCTACCATGATTAATGAATGATTATGAGTTTTTTAGTTGTAATATAATTATAAAAAAAAGATATTTTTAGTGATTATTAGTTTGATATATCATAATTTTAAAGAATTATAAAGTGAATATAATTTATACAATGTCATTTCTTATAAAAAAGAGATCATTTTCCTCTTAGATTTTTCATTTTAACCGATTAAATTAACGATAATTGTTTATTAATAAAATCATTAATAGGTACTCTATTTTTTAATACTATAACCTTAATGATATCATAAAAATAATATTTATCCTTTATATAATCAATATATCCAATATTTTAAGGCATTGATGGAAAATAAAACATGTTGCATTGTGGAGGCTGTAGTCCACACAACACACGAACATAGATTTTTTTTATTAATGGATGAGGTATGTGAATAAAAAATGACAATAAACTTAATATAGTATCATAATATTATATAAATAATAATAATATAATTATATTAGTGTGAATATAATAATTTTTAAACAATATAATTAAGAAGAAAACTAAGTAGTTGATAACACTCACGTAAGAGACATGAATTTTCCTTGGAAGTCTCATTGAATTTGAAGGAATTAAGATATATATGAGTTAACAAGAGATTATTTACATGGTATACGGTTATATGTAGATAAAAACTTCAAAGTTTAATGAATTATTTGTAATTTTAAGTGTATCTTTGAAGGGATTAAGTGGTATGTTTTTACAAGTGAAAGTAAATGAACTTTTGAAAAAACCTTTACATTTTTCAATAATGCAATGTCCTTTTTAAGGTCCCAAGGATTCAAAATAGAAAAATTTTAGGATAAAAATATCTTGGTCTATTCAAATCTAAACAATTCAATTAAAGGATCTTTTTTTTAAAATCTTTTATGACTTTTACAGTGGGCTAAACTCAATTTACCCTATTTTTTTACCATGATAATTAATTTTTAACCTTAGTAATTAATTTTAATGATAAATATTAATATTTAAATTTATAAATAATTATATACTTATAATTTTAAATTTTATGTAAGTCTATGAAATAAATTTTTAAAGGTGTGAAAAATTAATTTAGAATAAACACACTTAATCACACAAAACCAATTTTTAGAAAAATAACATTTTTAGGATTTAAATTTATATATAAGATAAAATTATCTTGGATATAGGTTTTAATTACATAAATTGTTTTATTATAAAAAAATAATGTGTATGAGGCTTTAAAAAAATCTAAAACTTAATCTCCCTTGAAAATAGTTGATTCAATGGAAATACCAAATTTTTTATATATTAAAGTAAGATTTAAATTAGTTATAAAAATGTTTTCCATAGGCTTCCTAAGTTAAAATAATATTCAAAATGAATAATTTTATTCCAAAAATTCATATTTTATTACTTAAAAGGTTTTATACATTTCTAGGTCATTATTATATATCGGTAAGGTCATACAAATTACAAGTTTCATGAAAACTATATTTTTAACTAAAAAATAACTATTTTAAAAAAATATAAAAAATTCACACTAAGTTAATTTTTATATGATGAATTAAAAAATGAAGTTAGTTTTTATAAATTTCAAATTCAAAAATTTATAAATTCAATTTTTTAATAAAATCATAAAATATAATTGAAAAACTATTTTAATTGGAAAATGACATTTTTAAATAATTACTATTTTTATTATTATTTCATGTCATTTATCAATGAAATTAGTGTTAAAAAATAATTAATATAAAAAATAATTTATCATCATTAATCATACGTTTTTTGATATAGCAATTCATATCACATAAACATGCAATTTTTTAGACAAATACTTTTCTAAATAATAAACGATCTTATTAGTCATTTTTGGTAAACTAAATGAATTTCATTTTTATTAAAAATAGAATTTATTTTATTTATACATATACTTAACAAATAGTTTATTTCTATTCATTTATTCTAATTCAATGAATATGTTTTAATATTCATACTTAGATATTTATCTTCTATCTAAATATATCACAATTTCATTTAAGTTAGGTGTTGCATATGGAGAAAGATATTGAACAAATCAAATTATTTAAAGGTAATCATATATTAATATCTCATGGTGTTATATAGTATTTGGATTCTAAATGGTTGATTATCAATGAATCCCAATATTATAGAGAGATCTCAGAGTAGGGATTAAAACATTAGACATGATGAAGCATTTTGGTGACCACTGGGATATTCCTTCCTTAATGAAAGAGGAAGTGTGTAAGATGATTTTAAATTTATGTGGGTATGTTATAATATTTTTAAATAAAAATGTGAAAAATTATAAAATTATATTCTCATAAAAAATTGTGAAGTGGAATGTGGTGGTTAATGATAAAAAATGTTGGATATAGTAGTAGGTAATGAAAAAAATAAGGCTATACTAGAAGGTTGAATATATTGGCTATTTGAGAGTATAGGTTGGAATTAAACCCTATAGAATGGGTCATGGAGTTACCATATGGATTGAAAGATTATGTTCTCTAGATGATATGGATATATTTTATATACATATGTGAGTTATCAATTAGTAATGGGTAAAGTTTAACCCGGGCATGGAAGTCATGCTTGAGCCTATTGGCAGTATGGATGGTTGGGAGGTGGTAGTGCATAAAGGTTAACTCTATTGATGTGGGTGACTCAATAATTTAGGAATGGTATTAAGGTGGGATTGTGGTGGTCAAAATCATATGAATTTGAAATTTGGTAAGGCTATAGACATGGGATAATCAAAAATTAATCTTTATTGATGTAATTTAATACAAGACTAATGGATATGAGTTGTCTTGTGGGGTGATTATGGTGGAAATTTTGAATAATCCTTGTTGTTTTTGGGGGATTTGGGTGAATAGAATGTTGTGATGAGATAATTCCATGTTGAAGAATCTGCCTTAGGTTTTTTTATCCTTGATCATTCTAGAAACATTTTTTATTGTTAAAAGGGTTAATGGTGTTAATTGTGACTCATATTTGGGTGATACTGGCTATTGTAGGCCTTGAGAAATGGTTTTAGTTCCTATTAATGTGATTTGATGATGATGTGGTGGGTAAAAGCAACATGGTATGGGGTGGAATGATTAGATATATTTATGGTTGTTATGGTATACTCAAAAAAGGTGGATCAATAAAATTGAATAATTTTTTGCCCTTCAAAATGGGATTATTTTTAGTGGGGATATTAGGTACAACTTTCATTCATAGGATTATGAATGTGGGAAGCATATTTACATTGAATTTTTGAGAGAAAAAGTTACAATGGTAGGGAGAATTCTCATACCCATGTTTTTATAGAATATATAATTATTGGTTTGTGCCTAGTTTTTTGAGGATGGAATTTTTTTAGGGAGGTATAATTATAAGTCTTGGGTTTTGGGATATAAGGTGGTGTTCAATTTTAATTGGGTTCGACACTGACAAGAGGTGTTTTTTGTGACTTGTAAAGGGTTATGGAAGTATATAAAGTGTTTGGGAATGTTTGTGGATGATTTTGGGTGATTATAGATGAAATTTGGACCTTGAATGGGAAATATTCACAGTCTACGAGACTATACAGATGTTCTACATAGCTCATGTGATGGGGGATAGTGTGTTGCACGAGTGACTTGCACGATCACCAGTGCCATGCATTCAGGTTGTTAATGTACTTAAAAATTCTTTTAAAACCCCTATTTTACCAGGATTTTGGTGGTTTCAATCCCATTCTATCCCTCTCATCTAGAGTTCTCAATTCTGTAATATTTTTGGGAAATTACTTCCCTTATGATCTCTTTTCCCTTGGATCTTGGTGTGATAGAAGTCTGTATCTATGATAAATCACTCTATATCTTCTCCCTTATTGATTTTTCTCTCAGTGAAAACCCTCATGAGGTTAAGGCTTGAAAATATTAGAGGATTAGAGATAAGATAATTTGGGGCCTTTTGTTGGTGAATCTTGAGTTTGGTGGAATGGTTCAATGAAATCACTAAGTTTAAGTAGGTGGGTTCTATTATATGATAGTTGTGAAAAATGATTATAGATTGAATGTTATTATTTCATTAAATGGTGTTTTTACTTAATTTTATTTCACGATGAAGTGTTTTTAGTGTGAAAAAAATCAAGGGTTTGATGTGCATGATTATTGGGAAAAAGGAAAATGAGGATTTTCTGTGTGTGTGGGTGTTTTTAAGAAAATGTAAATTTTAGCATAAATTATTATTTTTGTTAAATTTATGCATCGATTCACTAATTTTTATTTGGTTATGTTTTATGATTTTGATTAATATTGTTATTGTTTAAAGTTGGAATTGATTTTTTGGTTGAATTATTGTATTGGTTGATATTTTGTTATTTTTGGAAGTGGTTAAATGGGTGTAATTGAGTTATAAGTGGTTGAGAAATGTTAGGTTATTAGTGGATAGATGTTTATGATTTAATTTTGGTGATAAATGGTTCATGAGTTGGTAAAATCCCACTTAGGTGTGGGGACCTTATCCGAAAGGGCAAGGTGATGTGGTGGAAACTCCAACTTGGGTGTGACGACGTTGTTGGACATAACAAGGTGAGGTTTGTTGGTAGTTGGTTTCCTCATGAGTAAGTGATACCCAATAATGGTTGGTAGTAATGGTATAATAATTCATTTTTATTCGGTTTTTGTTCTAGTTTTATGAGTTGGATTTTGAGTATTCTTGGATACATGTTATGCTGGTTGGGATTTCTTGGTGGCAGATTTATGAATTTTCATTCATAGTTTATGAATTTTTATAAATTTTTTTTATATGAGGTATGTTTTGTAAAACTCCTTGAAAGTTAATGATTTTTTCATATACATTGGGTGCATGGGGAGAATTGGAGAAATTCTACTAGATCTAGTACTCACAATATATTCTTCCACTCTAGTGGATAGATATATTATATATATGCAATATGTACAAGGAGGTTTTCCGCCTTGTTTGTGATGACACGTGATCATAAAGGATGAGTTCCCAACAAGGGTATGACTTATATAGATGTGGGAGCATGAAGGTTAATATTGGGGGCTACTCATGAGGAGTGTCTTGGGTATCCTTATTAACTTATGTTTATTTTGAGCCATTTTTCCTTATGCATTATGGTATTTTTATAATTGTTTATTTTGTTTTAAAGGAAATGTTTTATTATGAATCATGAGATCTTGGTTAGTGTTGTGTATGTTTTTTATGTTTTCTTTTGCCTACATGTTTGGTTTATCCATGTTATAGATTCCTGATATTGAGATCTCAGTAAAATTTTATCACGAGGGAGGTTATTTAATAGAGGTTAAACCATCCATCAATGGTATTATCAGAAAACTTTAAATTTATTTCCATTATTTGGTGATCAAGGGGGTGCACCTAAGGCCTATTATCATTCTGAATTTATTTAGGTGAGGTCATAAGGTGACATGTTGGGTTGGGATGTTAAACTTGAAATTTTTTTATCCATGTTTATGAGAAGTGATAGAATATTACTTATGATAATGAGTGGTGATAAACCATTAAAAATGTTTTAGGTTTTGATAAATGAATTAACCATTTTATTATTATGAGTGGTGATAACTATTATGTTTGGTGTGAATTTTTTTCTAGGGCCAAATGTAAATTATCTAGAAGTTCAGTCACTGGTAGTAACACTTAAGATAACCTGGATAGAGGAAATACAATAAAACCATGGAAGTATAGTTTCAGATAACTAAAGTTAGTTTACCAAAATAAATAATGCCAGTTTAGCATAAGTTTGACAAGAACCGTAGGATGTCAGTTCAGTGGGAGCATGTTAAATAATGTGAGTTCACCATAAGTTTAGTTGGAGCAGTTGAATGGATTGGTTCATCTGATGGATCACTATGGAGGCCGAGTACAACAATGTTGAGGAAGAACATATACTGCTGCATGTGTTCAAGGATTATATCATGGATCCAAAGGATATAGTGAGGAAAATGGTAGGGGTATCTACCTGTTATCAAATAAAATACTAGAGGAATAGTGATGTAAAGTATGAGAGGTTATAACTTGTGTAAATCCACTGATGGTAGGACATTGATTTCTTTACTTTCTAAGGAAATATTCTCCAACATATTAGTGTAGAGTGAGATATAGAATATACTATTTATTAGGAGTTAACTATTGAGGAAGAAAATACTACAATAAATAAAGAGTTTCATAGTATAATGGAGGGATGACCACATATATATGATGGTCTTGTTAAATGGATTATTGATTGGGACCCTCTATAAGAGGGAAAATAGTCCACATTTCTAGTGTAAAACTGGATGGAATGATAGTGGTTGATGGGGCCAGACTCGAAGGATGAGGTGGATTTAAAATTAGTGCACCTGGTTCCATCTAGGCCCAAAAGAATAAAATGATAGAGGAAGACCAGGAGGATGAGAACTGGAAGATGTAGTATTTTTTTTCTAGGTAGGTATTTTGGAAGGTGATATCCCTTTGTTTAATGTGTTTTGTAGTTTTTGATTTCATGTGTGTGTTTGTCATGTTCTTGTTCTCTTATACACTCATTATAAGAAGGATCGTGAGGTGACAAGAATCCTAAGATGGAGGATGAATCGATGTAGTGACTATGGTTCTCGTATTCCCTTATTCTGGTATTAAAATTCATGGGAGATGATTTGATCAGAAGCTGTCCTACTTTTAGTATTTAATTTTTCACTATGATGAATTACTAGGAGGATGAATTTCCAATGATTGGATAAAAGAACCCTCATCCCTAACAACTAGTATTAAACTGGGTTATCATTTTTATGTTTAATTCCAACAAGTTCGATTAGATCTTGGTTTTAGTGTTTGGTGGTATATCACAATAATAGATTTTTTGATGGAGCATTTAATCAAGGACTTTGAGGAAGTCATCGAAAGAAAAAAATAGACACTAGATAGATTTTGGGATATATAAAGTTCCCTTAACTGAAATGAGTCTCAGGGAATGTTTTGTTTGTTGGTAATAGTTATAACTTAGTGAAATACTACTGGTTTACTCATGTTTAGGTGGTCGATCATGTTACCAAAAATAATTTCATTAGAAGATGGAAATGGTAATAATAGTGTTTCTAGGATATCAAAAGTCCAACTGCCTATAGATTTCATAAAATGTGTTTCATTCATTGAATGAAATCTAAATATTGGAAAAAGGGTTCAAACATTTTTGAGGAAAGTATATTATCCCTTATATTGAATGAATTTAGTGGGAGATCATGTTTCTAGTTGAAATAATTGGATGGGCTAGTCATGTCTTGATGATATTATGGTGCTGGCTAAAATCTTAAAGAATGTTGGTGATGCTACTTCTGAAGGGTTTGTAAGTTATATTGGATGGATAAATCATCTGGAAGAAATGAATAATATTAGAAGGCCATGATGGATAGCACATGGATTTCTCTCAAATTTAATGTCATGTTAGGTGAATCATGTTCCTAGAAGAAGTATTCAAGAGAGAAGTTTTTTAGTTGGGCCAAGGACAATGGATGTAAGATCGAAAGGTTTGTTCATAGAAGTTCAATTCTAGAGGTTCCAAAACATATAGTTGGAGGAGGTGATTAAAATGTTTCCAAGGTTTCACTTTATCCCATATTAAGAATAATATATGGTATGGAATGGTTCTTTTTTTTCATTGGAGGATGTTCATGTGGAAATAAAGAGAAATTGTGTAAGGGAATGTGAATTCATGATGGGGGATCTATGGTTACAGAATGTGTGGAAAAGTTTTACATCACTGAAAGAAAACATTTGGTAGGAGTGTTGGAATTCTAAGGATTAGTTGACTTAGAGATGGAATTTGAGGCTTGTGTTTTCATGAGTTTACAAAAGTAATAGAGGAATAATGTAAAGAATTTCAAGTCATGTGAACTATTATTATAACTCAGTGTTATTGGGTGAAATCTTCAATGGTTGTGGATGAAGTTTTAGTTATGGTAGATTCTCTCATGGAGGCCATTATATGTAAAGTAAATTCATAAAAATATCTAGAAGAACTATGATATAGATGCACTAGAATTTGGTCTCAGGGATGAGAGTAAAGAGAAAGTGTTAAAGTTATAGAGGGTGAAATTCTATAGGATACTTTAGAAGTTCATAAGTAGGATAATTTTTATCTCATTTGTAAGTCACCATAAAATGATGACTTAGGCTATGCTAAATATGATGGAAAGGAATAACCCATATCCTTGGTGTGATTTTTTTTTCAAGGGATTATTAATCTTTGTAAATGATTATCAAAATATTAGTAGAGTAGAAAAAGGATCTTCAAAAGAATATGGACTCTCAAGAGTTAGAACCCGTCTAGAAAAAATGGGAGAAAATGAACCTATTTCCTTTGTTTCACCTGGTATGAGTTTTAGTAGTAGATATTAATTACAATTAAATCAATTTTTTTTGATATAAAATATGGTGGTTGATTATAAATATTCTACTATAGATCCATGCACCAGAAGATCTTGTGTTGTAGTGACATAGTTAGAGTGTCAAAAATTGACATATGGAAGAGTGAGGCCATGAACCTGGTACATGACACAAATTATTGATGGGAATTCAACAAAGTAGGAGGATGGAAACTCAATTACTGTTTGATCTGTAGAAATTACATGGAAAAATTTATATGAGTTTTTTTGATGTAGTAGAATGAAAGATCATGGTTTAGAATAACTAAGTAGGAATTATTTCAATGGGAGCCTAGATGATTTGATGGAAGTATGTAATGAATAACCATGTGGTTGTTTCATAATTAAGGAGAAAAAATATATCTAATGTGAATTTGATATGAATATAGGAATGGTATTCAAGTGGGATATTATTGGACTCAACATGAAAAAATATTCTCATTATTATGTTTTGTATGAAAATTTATTTCTGGGTTAAGTGCCAATGATATGGAAGTTTAGCCACTAGTAGTAGCACTTAGGGGAAACCAGATGGAGGAAATTCACCAATTCCATGGAAGTCTAGTTTGAAATAGCTGAATTCAGTTCACCAAAAGAAACATCATTGGTTGAATAGAAATTTATTTAATAATTAGGATGTTAGGTCAATGAGATCACACTGAATAATGTGAATTCATCAGCTGTTTAGTAGAAGAATATGGATGGATGAGTTCAATAAATAAGGTACAATGAAGGTAAAGTGTAATGCCTTGACCTGAGTTCCACTAAACTGGTTCCTTGAGCCAGTACACCACATGAACTTAGGAATGAATCTATACACCAGAGACTACCAAATAGTATCAAGGGTCTAAAAAGGAATGTGGGGATACTATAACCTCTTTATTAGAGTATAAAAATATCATAAATTATACCAAAGGATACCATAATTAGTATAAGTAGTAAATGTAACAACATAAAAAATTACCAACAAAAACCCAAATGAAACTTGATCTAAAAATTATATGTAAACTCTATTTGTCAGGTAGTCATATAATAAAAACCCAAAATATTGAAACTATGAAAAACCCCAAATGTGATCCCAAGTCCCAACCCAGATTTGACATACCAAACTTCTACCCATCACCCCCAAACATATAACAAGATCCAATTCTCTATCCTGAACCTGTACCTAAAATAAGTAGCATCTCTTTGGGTACCCAAGTGCTATGGGGGCTTGAGAAGGGTGTGAGTAAAACTTAGTAGGCCACTACCAACAATGTCTAAGAAACAACCAGTCAAAATAATAGTGTATGAAGATATGTAAAGAATATTAAACAAAGAATTAGTGATCAAGTTTATCTTTTATCAATTTATTAATTAACTACTTGGGTTCCCTGGTTCTATCATGTCACCCTAACCAACCAAACCTGCTTCGGCTGTTACGGAAGTTTGAGTCACATGCCAAGAAGTGTAAGACTCTTCAATTCATAGGGGAGTTCTTTAATCAATTCAATTTAACCCAATATACCTTGTCACATTAGTCCAGGTATCTAAACCATGTAATACATTTGTGGTCATAGAACATTAGTCTATCCAAACCCATGTATATGAAGCCTTAGTCCAACCTCCAAATCACATAATACATAAGTGGGACTAGATCACTAGTCAGGCTAAACCTAATAATTTGGAGCATTATTACATCATCCAAATCAAAACATTTTTCATATCTTTCAAGGTTCACCATCAATGACCTGTTTATTATCAACCAATTTCTAAGGTCCAACACACTTGCCTTTTTCTTCACAATAAACATTAAAGGTTCTCTAAACATATTTAATAACATAATCATTAGTCTTTAAACATTTCCTATATTCCAAAATTATTACATCATTTAATAAGGTCCCAATAGACCTTTAAAACAAAAACATGGATCAAATAGAACCCAACCCCTTACCATGGAATAAAACACCAAAACCAAATAATCTTTTAAAACATCTTGAAGCCACCTTTTAAAATATGGGACTTACTCATTGAATAACCAAACAAGTCCCAAGGTCCTTATTTCCATTATAATGCATTTAAAAGACCCATTAAGGTATTTTTAAAAAAAATGGGAATCATGCCCTCATTTAAAATCATTATTTGAGGCCCATTTAAAACCCCCTTTAATGCCACCTTGAGGTGAAATCCTCATTTTTAAGTATTACCCACTTTAAAACATCATTTTTATTAATTGAAATCCAAAACTAGATCAAAATTAGAAACACACCATTTAAACCATTTTAAAATATTCATAGGAATTTCACAAATATTAATATACATAACATTTCAAATAATCCTCTTAACATGTAATAAACAATTATCCCTAAATTATACTGAGCATCCCTTTAAACTTACTAATATAAAAAATGATAATCTTGAACCATTTACTCATAAGTTCTCTATATTTTTTATTTCCAATCTCAACACTCCACTTTTGAGGGATTAACATACCCCATAGGCAGCCCTAGGCTTAGCATAAAATCATCAATGGACCTGATGAGGTCTGTAAAAAATCTTACAGATCAATTTAATACCCAAATATAATTTTCTTAGTAAAAGGCATAAAAATTCAGCAAGTTAGTGAATAGTAACAACCACATACACAAAAGAAACATCAAGACTATGGGAAAAATCTTATAGACTACATACCTCATAATCATAGAAAACCACTCATCTAATAAAGACCCTTTATTTGGGATAAAACAACCACAAATTCCAAATATAAGAACCTATAGAAAATAGGGCTCATTAGATTAAGAATAATAAAAAACAACTAATAAATCCTATTCTTGAAAATAAAAGGAAACAAATTCAATGACTTATAAATATCTTTTATTTTCACCAAAAAACACTTGAAACACCTAAAAATATATGGAGAATCATCCATGTAAGAGGGGAGAGGTGTTTGTTCTCACCCTAGGATGATGGGGGTCAAATGGGGATATAAATATGCTAATAAAGAAATAAATTTGGGTGGAAAAAATGTTAAAACACCAACTTTTAATGAGTTGCATGGTTAGGCCATACAGTTTTCCTAACCATGTGCTAACCATGTGGTTCCCTCTATCCTAGATGAAAATGATCTGCATAGTCTCCTAGGGAAACTGTATGGTTTATAAAACCACGTAGAATTTATATAGTTTGGATATGTCCAAGGATTCACAGTTTACAGACCCTTAGTGTATGATTTTTCAAACATCCACTTGCCTCTACCAGGATAAATGCTCTTGGAGTACAGTTACTACTAACCATGCACCAATTGTGTGAAGGAACCCAGGGTGCAGTAGAAGCATGAAAGATACACAATTTAAAATTTTGGGTTTGGATTCATGTTCATAACATATAATATACTTAACCATTTTCTTGAGTTTCTAAAAGAATCACGTGTAATTCAATTTAATCATGAAAAATAAAATCAAACGAAATCTTAAATGATACCTCATTTATTTGAAGTCACCAATTTAAATCACTCACCACCAATGTTTTGTGAATGTAAGATAAAAAAATAGACATCCTCTAGATCAACCACACATGCTACACAATTTTGGGATCACCGATCTACATTTCTTGGGTGCTAGTGCAGAAAATTGAAGAGCTTTACGATGTCCCTTTGATTGCCTGAAGAACACAGACTCAATCGAGAAAGTGGGATTGATCTAACCTTGTTATTCCTTAATAATATCTCTCTAAGAACTTTATAGGATATTAGAAGATATATTATCTCTCAAAATTCTTGAAAATGGTGGATCCTCAAATTCAAGTGGCTAAAATGAGCTTTTATACCAAGGTTATACTTTCAAAAATTGTACTTTGGTCCCTAAAAAGTAATAACCTTCATTTTAGTCTTTTTCATACATGTATGACTTAATTAACTTATAATAAATGTCACATATATTTTATCACTCACTTGTAACACTATAAAATGTTACATTATAAAATAAAAACCATTAACTCAACCCATAATATCTCCAAATAATTTAACGAACCTTGAACATCCTATGTTCATTCAAAAAATTATATTTTTCTCGTATTCACTTTTATGATCAAAAAACTTGTGAATACCTTGAGAAATAAATTCAATACTAATTATTCTAAACTTGTATAATATAATTGAATTATTTTATTTTTGATTAGATAAACTCGGACATTCACTGACTCCCACACATGGGGCCCACTTCATCCTAAAATCCTATTCATTAGAATAGGTGTAACTTGTGGATACACTACGTGTGTGAACCTATAGGTCCTTATCTCAATGTTAGTGAGTCCAATCCAAAGACCAAGAGAAGATTCTATCAACCCATCATGGCCCATAAAAAGATAAGTAATTTCATAGCTATGACTTCTGTAACGACCCAAAGTTTCATTAATGGAAAATCCCTCTTGATCCAGTTAAATGTTTCTTTATGAAAAATGTTTTTATAACATGTCAACTTCTTTAGTTTTACGTTAAGATTTGTGACCGTTACTTTTTAGCCGTTGAGCAGTGATCATCTGAGTAGTATAAATATAAGGCTTTAACGAACCCATTTCTACTCAGACAAAGGAAGCGATGGCCTCTTCCAGTAGAATTGCCCCTTACGAAGCCCATTTGTTAGAGCTCGGAAAAGAGGTGGTGTATTTGGGCTTTGCCCTTGACCAAGCCCAAGCTGATCTTCATCAAGTCAAGCTCGAACGTGATCGTCTACGTGAAAAGTGGAAGTTGATTGAAATTACCACTCGAGCGATGTTATCCGAGCCGCCCCAAGAGTCTGTCATCATCGCGAACCTTACCCTTAGGTCTTATGAGACTATTTTAAGGGGTTATGTAACAAATAAGTAGCACCATGTTCATGTACATTATTTTTTTATATAATAATGAATATAATTTCTAGTCATTTTTGATACATTTTAATTAGTTTTTAAAGTACAAATGGTGTTTTTAGTTATTATTTAATTAAGAATTATATTTTATTAAATTAAAGTATTTTTGAATTAAATAATATTTTTAATAAAATATTATTATTAATATTACATTAATTTTTATTAAATATAAATGATCTTATAATTTTATGAATGCAATTAAATTTTTTATTAAGGTTTGAAAGCCATTTCTGTCAAAACCTGTGAATTTTTTTATAAATGTCGGTTTTTATTTTAAAAGTGAAAATTAACATATTTAGAAAATTATTTAGATAAAATAAATATTATTTTTGGAATCAGGACGTCGAAATTATCCAACGGTGAATTTTTCATAATTTTCTGAGATAGTCAAATTTTTGGGTAAAAATTAAATACCATTTAAATATATAATGTGTTTTATGACATCATAATGACCCAATGGTGATGTAATAAAATAACATAATCCTTATGTTCGGCCAATATGTTTTTTATAATTAAAATAATGTGGTTTTGGGTTTGTTTGACTTACTTTTCAAAGCATTAATGGAGCCCTCAAGACTTATTCAACACTTTGCCTTTTTTTAAATTAATTTCCATGGGAGTGTGACTCACCTCCACATAAGCAAACCTAATTTTTTAATAAGTTCGGACCTTGGCCTTGTAAAATATTGTTTTCCTCTTTCCTTTTCCAGAAACCATGGGCAAATACCATGGGATGGTTTGTGGTTTGGATTATTTTAATATAAGGGGTCCCAAACCTAAATAATAAAGAATTCCCTCACCTTTCCTATATAAACCCACCCAAGCTCCCACTTCCTCCTCACTCAAAGCCCTTGGAGTTCATCCAACCTCTGCCCTACTCTCTCTATAATACTCCAAAGGTGCCCCAAGCTCCCAAGAAGCCTCTCACAAGACTCTCTCTATCCTTTGGAAGCACACTTCCAAGTAAGGGTTTTTTCTTCCTTTCTCATTTTTGTCAATTTTCTTTAAGTTGTATTGCCCTTTTAATTTCAATTATGAATGTTGGGGTATGGTTTCGCACCTCTCCCATACTGCCCTCTTATTTTTGAATGATGGGAGACCCATTTCTCTCTCATTAAAAGCCTCCCATGTACACCCGTTACTATGCCGAAATTCCGAAAGAAACCTTTTTCTCCTCTTTTATATTCAAGCAATACTTTTGTATCATGAATATAAATTCATTTTCAATTGTTGGGACATGTATCTATATGACCTACTTACTGTACATTACATGTAAATATGATGAGGAACCCCTTTCTCTCTCATCAACCTTTTTATGAATTCTTATGTCACGCCGTTACGCTGCCGAAATCACACCGATTTTCTAAGCCAATATCATTGTGTAGTGAATACCATGCCCATTTCTCCATCAAGGGTATTCACCTTTATGAACATTTACTTATTGATTATAAAGTTTCATGTATGAATTCCACATTCCTTTATCGTGGAATAAATGATTATGTTTTATGAATCCATGTTTTATGATCCATGTGGCACACTTATGCATGAAATGAAATGTTTAAGAAGGGTGCGCCCTTTATAGCGCTCCAATGCATTGGGTAAAGTATAGTATCATGATACGTCATGTGAAATGAGTGTTGACTCATGCTAATTCAAGTGCAACGAGGGTTTACTCGTGCTTCAAGTGCAATGAGGGTTTACTCATGCTCTATGTGCAATGAGCCTTGGCTCATGCTAATTCAATGTTAAGTGTTGTTGCCACATTTCCATGTTATGGTTATCATGCTTTATCATTCCTTTATGTTCATGTTTCTCTTATGATCTATTGATATTCCTATTGCCTAACATGTATTGTACTCCTCATGTTATTCATTGTGTACTCCCTTACTGGGCTTTATAGCTCACCCTTTTCTTATGCATGTCCTCAGGTTATCCCATGCAATGCTAAGTACGGAGGAATGTAGTGGTCATGTAAAGGAAGTTTTCAATAAAGATGTTGTATTTCAAGTTTAAAGTTTTTATGTAATGATCCTAAGCCCCAAAGACACTAAACCTCTTGATCTTATTTGTTGTATCAAGTGAAGTTTTATGTAATAAAGCATGCTTAAGTTGTATTAAAAAGAAGGGTTGTCATAGTTGGTATCAGAGGATAGGTTTAGTTATTTTTGGGATTAGGAAACCCTAGTAAATCCTTAGATACAAGACTAAGTATAATAAAAACATCCCTAAGTTTTGGTAAATACTAAGTATGTGGTTTATCAAACAAATACATCCCTGTCTGGATACGAGCAGGTAGAGGCGGCTCTGGCACAGATGTATCCTAGGGGTAAAACCCGAAAACACCACTTTGAGCTAGACTCGAACGGGAACTGGTGCACGACAACGGGCCTTGCTGCACTCTTGGTTATGACACTCCCGGGGGATATGTTTTGATAAGTTCACAATCTTAGTATGAACCCTTATTAAGGGAAAAATGCCCCTAAGAATATATGTTAGAAGGAAGATCATGAAAATCCTGGATTGAATCCTATAGACTCATGAGTTAAAGAGATTAAAGTTTATTTATAAGTCATCAAACTTTTGTCTTTGGATTACCCTTTATGTGTTACCCCTAACTTTCCTTTTATTCCAGCCAATGGCCGGTAATTGGAGAACTCGGGCTAACAACCGTTGTGAAGATCAGTGTGATGATTGTACTTATGAGATGCCCAATCCAATGGGAGCGGGAATCGCGAACTTTGTCACGCTTCTCTCTCAGCTAACTCAAGTTTTGAATAGAAACACTGGTCAAGAGGAACGTTCAACCCCCCCTAAGAAAGAAAAAGTCGCTATTGAAAGCTTCATGAGACAAAGGCCTCCTACTTTTAGTGGATCATCCGATCCCATGATCGCTGAACAATGGATCAACTCCATTGAAAAGATATTCTCCATCCTCCAATGATCTGAAAAAGAGAAGCTTCTCCTGGCGTCTTATCGTATGGAGGGTGAAGCTGATCAATGGTGGACGTTGATCAAAAATACGAAGCCTGAGGAGGAGATCGAGGCTTTGGAATGGAAGGAATTCCGGAAGATGTTTTTTGATAAATATTTTCCACACACCCTCCGTCTTAAGATGGAAAGGGACTTCCTTTCCCTCAAACAGAAAGATGAAGAATCTATGGGAGCGTACGAGGCAAACTTCACAAGGCTTGCGCGATATGCTTCCGGCTTTGTCGTTACCCCCGAATGCAAGGTTGACCACTTCTTTGGTGGGCTGAAGCCTAGCTTGCAGAAAGCATTAGCGATCCGTGACTTCGACAGCTATGAGGAAATTGTCCGATGTGCCCTCAAGGTTGAAATGGAGATCGGAGAATCACAGGGGTATCATGGAGACAAGAAGCGTAAGGTGGACTTCAATGCTGGTGGTCCGATGGATAAATCCAACGGCGCTAAGAAATTCCAGCACCCCACTTGCCAAAAGTGTGGAAAGAAGCACCCTGGAAATTTCCTTAGGGGGATAAGAAAATGCTTCAAGTGTGGAAGAGAAGGGCACCTAGCTGTTAACTGTCAGCAAGAAGGACCCGCGGCTACGACAGAGGAGAGGAACGCTCCGTTCGAACCTCAACGCATTGTTCAATGCTACAAATGCAAAGAACCGAGTCATTTTGCAAATCAGTGCCCTAATCCAAGGGTTATCGGAGGCAACCAACAACCTCCAAGACAACAAGGAAGAACTTTTTCCATCACTTCTGCCGAAGTGAACCCCAACAACGAAGTGGTGACAAGTACGCTAGTTATTCATTCAAGAATAGTGAACGTACTTTTTGATTCAGGTTCTACGCATTCTTTTATATCTCAAAAGTTTAGTAGAACAATCCCTACACCACCACAAATCCTGGAAGTAAAGATGTCAGTGAGTACGGCAAATGGGGAAATCATTACATCCCATGAATATAAGTCCTCCCCTGTTATAATTTGTGGATTGAATTTCCCGGCGAACCTCGTCATACTCCCTTTGGTGGAATTTGATGCAATTCTTGGCATGGATTGGCTTTCCTTATATAGAGCCAACATAAATTGTCGGGAGAGGGAAATCACACTCCATATGGAGAATCGACCCCCGATTCTTTACAAGTGTCAGGAGGAAGATGAATCTCCTTTAGCCCCATCATCTCAAGCATGGATATTACTGCCTTATGAGCACGCATATCTGGCTCAGATGATCGAGTCCAAGGAAGAAACCACCCTTGAAGAAATGCCTATTGTGAGGGAATTCGCTGAAGTATTTCCCAAGGAACTTCCTGGTCTTCCTCCAAGAAGAGATGTTGAGTTCTCAATTGAACTTATACCTGGGACGCTACCAATATCCAAGACTCCATATAGAATGGCTGTTGTTGAGCTGGAAGAGATGAAGAAACAACTACAGGAGAATCTGGATAAAGGGTTTATAAGCCCAAGTGCATCACCATGGGGTGCACCAGTCCTCTTCGTCAAGAAGAAGGATGGGTCAATGCGGCTTTTCATCGATTATCGTGAACTTAACAAAATCACAATAAAGAACAAGTATCCTCTCCCAAGAATCGATGACTTGTTTGATCAGCTGCGTGGAGCATAATACTTCTCCAAGGTGGACTTGCGGTCGGGATATTATCAAGTAAGGGTGAAGAAGGAAGATATCCCCAAGACTGCTTTTCGTACAAGGTACGTGCACTATGAATTCATAGTAATGCCTTTCAGACTCACCAATGCTCCAACAATATTCATGGACTTAATGAATAGAGTCTTTAGAGATTACCTTGACAAATTTGTGGTAGTCTTTATAGATGATATTCTAATATACTCCAAAACCAAGGAGGACCATGGGGAGCATTTAAAAACTGTACTAGTGACTTTGCGCAAGGAGAATCTCTATGCAAAGTACAGAAAGTGTGAGTTTTGGTTGAAGGAAGTCTCATTCTTGGGCTATATCATCACAAGCAATGGGATATCTGTGGACCCCTCCAAAACAGATGCAATTGAGGGATGGTCGAGACCAACATCGGTAACTGATATCTGTAGCTTCTTGGGGTTAGCTGGATATTATCGACGATTTGTGAGAAATTTCTCACGATTGTCCAACTCTCTTACCAAGCTAACTCGAAAGGGAGTAAAGTTTTCTTGGAGTGATGAATGCGAAGAAAGATTCAAGGAGTTGAAAAAGAGGCTTATCACTGCACCCGTGCTCACTTTACCCACAAGTGGGGAGATTTTTGTGGTATTCAGTGATGCTTCGAAGAAGGGCTTAGGATGTGTGCTGATGCAGAATGATAAAGTGATATCCTATGCCTCAAGACAGTTGAAAATCCATGAGCGAAACTATCCAACGCATGATCTGGAGTTGGTGGCGGTTATCTTTGCCTTGAAAATCTGGAGGCATTATCTCTATGGAGAGAAATGTGAGATATATACTGACCACAAGAGTCTTAAATATATATTCACACAGAAAGAGCTTAATATGCGCCAGAGAAGATGGATAGAGCTCATCAAGGATTATGACTGTTCAATACATTACCACCCTGGGAAAGCGAACAAGGTGGCGGATGCCCTAAGTAGAAAGGATCCAGCTATTCTATCAATAATGAGAATTGAGAAGGATCCAATCTTCTTAGACTTGATGAAGATGGATGTGGGAATCATAAAGAAGGGAACATCATCAATCCTTTCACAAATTATTGCTCAACCATCTCTTTTGGTAAGGATAAAGGATGCTCAAAAGGATGATGCAGTAATCCAAGAAAAAGTGGAAGCTATCAAAAAGGGAAAATCCTCAGAGTTTAATGTTAATGAAGAAGGAATTGTGCGGTTTGGGAAAATACTATGTGTTCCATCAAGTTCGGAGCTGAAGAAGGAACTTTTGGATGATGCACATAGTTCAAATTTCTCTATTCACCCAGGGAGCACAAAGGTGTATCGAGATCTCCGAGAAAACTTTTGGTGGGATAATATGAAGAAGGAGATCGCTGAATATACATCAAAGTGCCTGGTGTGTCAGCAAGTGAAGGAAGAGAGGCAGAAGTCTAAGGGGATGATGCAACCATTGCCCATACCAGAATGGAAATGGGAGAACATCACCATGGACTTCGTCACTGGACTTCCAATGACATCCAAAGGCAACAATGCAATCTGGGTTGTTGTGGATCGTCTTACAAAAACTGCACACTTCATTGCTATTCGAGAGGATTTCTCTTTGGATCAACTGACACAGATATATATCAGGGAAGTGGTACGGTTGCATGGAGTACCACTATCTATTGTGTCTGACCGAGATCCAAGATTTACCTCTAAGTTTTGGAAGAGTCTTCAACATGCTCTGAATACTGAACTGAACTTCAGTACGACCTATCATCCTCAAACTGATGGCCAATCCGAGCGGACTATCCAAACACTTGAGGATATGTTGAGAGCGTGCTCAATGGACTTTAAAGGAGGATAGGATCAACATATTTCTCTAGCTGAGTTCTCTTATAATAATAGTTTCCACTCGAGCATCCAAATGGAACCATATGAAGCCCTGTATGGGAAAAGGTGTAGAACACCGGCATGTTGGGATGAGGTCGGTGAACGTAAGCTGCTTGGAGCAGAAATGGTCGAAGAAATGGTGGAGAAGGTGAAAACCATTCAGCAGCATATCAAGGCAGCCCAAAGTTGACAGAAGAGTTATGCAGATAATCATCGACGAGACCTTGAGTTTAAAGTCTGAGACATGGTGTTTTTACGCATATCTCCGTGGAAGAAGGTCATGAGGTTTGGAAAGAAAGGGAAGTTAAGTCCAAGGTACATCGGCCCCTTCGAGATTCTTGATCGTGTTGGGGCTGTGGCCTATTGAATAGCACTTCCACCTACTATGGCCAAGGTGCATGATGTCTTCCATGTATCCCTCTTAAGGAAGTACATACCATACCCTTCACATGTACTCTCTTCCGAGGTGGTACAATTAGAAGATGATCTTTCTTATGAGGATCAACCAATGAAGATCTTAGATCGTAGAGAAAAAGTTCTACGAAATAAGACAATGCCCCTCGTCAAGGTGTTGTGGAGAAACCACAAGTTTGAAGAAGCAACTTGGGAGTCGGAGGATATGATGAAGCTAAGTTACCCACATTTGTTTTAGTGTGGGAAAAGGAAAATTTCGAGGGCGAAATTTCTTAAGGGAGGAATGTTTTAACGACCCAAAGTTTCATTAATGGAAAATCCCTCTTGATCCAGTTAAATGTTTCTTTATGAAAAATGTTTTTATAAGATGTCAACTTCTTTAGTTTTACGTTAAGATTTGTGACCATTACTTTTTAGCCGTTGAGCAGTGATCATCTGATTAGTATAAATACAAGGCTTTAACGAACCCATTTCTACTCAGACAAAGGAAGCGATGGCCTCATCCAGTAGAATTGCCCCTTACGAAGCCCATTTGTCAGAGCTCGGAAAAGAGGTGGCATCTTTGGGCTTTGCCCTTGACCAAGCCCAAGCTGAGCTTCATCAAGTCAAGCTCGAACATGATCGTCTACGTGAAAAGTGGAAGTTGATTGAAATTACCACTCGAGCGATGTTATCCGAGCCGCCCCAAGAGTCTTTCACCATCGCGCACCTTACCCTTAGGTCTTATGCGGCTATTTTAAGGGGTTATGTAACAAATAAGTAGCACCATGTTCATGTACATTATTTTTGTATATAATAATGAATATAATTTCTAGTCATTTTTGATACATTGTAATTAGTTTTTAAAGTACAAATGGTGTTTTTAGTTATTATTTAATTAAGAATTATATTTTATTAAATTAAAGGATTTTTGAATTAAATAATATTTTTAATAAAATATTATTATTAATACTATATTAATTTTTATTAAATATAAATGATCTTATAATTTTATGAATGCAATTAAAATTTTTATTAAGGTTTGAAAGCCATTTCTGTCAAAACCCGTGAATTTTTTTATAAATGTTGGTTTTTATTTTAAAAGTGAAAATTCACATATTTAGAAAATTATTTAGATAAAATAAATATTATATTTGTAATCAGGACGTCGAAATTATCCAACGGTGAATTTTTCATAATTTTCTGAGACAGTCAAATTTTTGGGTAAAAATTAAATACCATTTAAATATATAATGTGTTTTATGACATCATAATGACCCAATGGTGATGTAATAAAATAACATAATCCTTATGTTCGGACAATATGTGCTTTATCATTAAAATAATGTGGTTTTGGGTTTGTTTGACTTACTTTTCAAAGCATTAATGGAGCCCTCAAGACTTATTCAACACTTTGCCTTTTTTTAAATTAATTTCCATGGGAGTGTGACTCACCTCCACATAAGCAACCCTAATTTTTTAATAAGTTAGGACCTTGGCCTTGTAAAATATTTTTTTCCTCTTTCCTTTTCCAGAAACCATGGGCAAATACCATGGGATGGTTTGTGGTTTGGATTATTTTAATATAAGGGGTCCCAAACCTAAATAATAAAGAATTCCCTCACCTTTCCTATATAAACCCACCCAAGCTCCCACTTCCTCCTCACTCAAAGCCCTTGGAGTTCGTCCAACGTCTGCCCTACTCTCTCTAGAATCCTCCCAAGGTGCCCCAATCTCCCAAGAAGCCTCTCACAAGCCTCTCTCTAGCCTTTGGAAGCACACTTCCAAGTAAGGGTTTTTTCTTCCTTTCTCATTTTTGTCAATTTTCTTTAAGTTGTATTGCCCTTTTAATTTCAATTATGAATGTTGGAGTATGGTTTCTCACCTCTCCCATACTGCCCTATTATTGTTTAATGATGGGAGACCCCTTTCTCTCTCATTAAAAGCCTCCCATGTACACCCGTTACTATGCCGAAATTCCGAAAGAAACCTTTTTCTCCTCTTTTATATTCAAGCAATACTTTTGTATCATGAATCTAAATTCCTTTTCAATTGTTGGGAAATGTATCTATATGACCTCCTTACTGTCCATTACATGTAAATATGATGAGGAACCCCTTTCTCTCTCATCAACCTTTTTATGAATTCTTATGTCACGCCGTTACGCTGCCGAAATCACACCGATTTTCTAAGCCAATATCATTGTGTAGTGAATACCATGCCCATTTCTCCATCAAGGGTATTCACCTTTATGCACATTTACTTATTGATTATAAATTTTCATGTATGAATTCCACATTCCTTTATCGTGGAATAAATGATTATGTTTTATGAATCGATGTTTTATGATCCATGTGGCACACTTATGCATGAAATGAAATGTTTAAGAAGGGTGCGCCCTTTATAGCGCTCCAATGCATTGGGTAAAGTATAGTATCATGATACGTCATGTGAAATGAGTGTTGACTCATGATAATTCAAGTGAAACGAGGGTTTACTCGTGCTTCAAGTACAATGAGGGTTTACTCATGCTCCATGTGCAATGAGCCTTGGCTCATGCTAATTCAATGTTAAGTGTTGTTGCCACATTTCCATGTTATGGTTATCATGCTTTATCATGCCTTTATGTTCATGTTTATCTTATGCTCTATTGATATGCCTATTGCCTAACATGTATTGTACTCCTCATGTTATTCATTGTGTACTCCCTTACTGGGCTTTATAGCTCACCCTTTTCTTATGTATGTCCTCAGGTTATCCCATGCAATGCTAAGTACGAAGGAATGTAGTGGTCATGTAAAGGAAGTTTTCAATAAAGATGTTGTATTTCAAGTTTAAAGTTTTTATGTAATGATCCTAAGCCCCAAAGACACTAAACCTCTCAATATTCTTTGTTGTATCAAGTGAAGTTTTATGTAATAAAGCATGCTTAAGTTGTATTAAAAAGCAGGGTTGTCATAACTTCCTCCTATGAAAACTTATTATTTAATATAATCTATTTATTTTATTATATTTAATAAAGAAGGATGCATGATTGTATCTACTTCCTTTTGTTTTTTTTTATATTTTTTTACCTTATTGTATGGGCTTACCTTATTTTACCATGGCCATGGATTTATGAAGGTACTACAATCCCAGTCAACCTAGGACCATGAGATATCTCTTCCTCAACCCAGAAGTGGAAAATTCTATCTTGATCATTCAACCAATGCCATACCACCAATAAAACACCCAAAAAAATATATCTCACTATGATTTCATTATCATGGTTTTCACCTTACATCAAAGTACATGATAAAATGCCACACACTAATAATAATCTCAAGTTTGGAGACCAATGCACATGTTTGAAGATAAGAACAACCAATGACACCTGAAACACGTGGTGTTATTATATATGGGTTTATCCTCATGATCTCACTTCTAGAGATCACCAAGTGTGAACTTCATGAGAAGAAGTCTCAATGATTATGATCCCATAACACCTGATAGTCATACATCATATGTGTCCTGTCAATATAATGTATCTAGACCATATGACATATATATTTAATATTACTATCATGATATCTCAAGGTTCTCATTATAGTTGGGAAGTACTACAATATTTTGACACGACACATAATCTAAGGAAATTACCATGTAAATAGTCGATGTAGAAATATCAACACTATTATGGTAAGAATAAATAAGAACATGTATATATCAATCTGTATACACGTAATGGTAATCAAAAGTACTGTTCAATTTGGATCTAGTGAACCCATTATTAAAACACTCTTACTTGCATTAGATCCAACTTGCTAAATATCCTTGTTAGCTCTCACATGATTAAGATCATGTTTATAGTGAGATATAGATTTATTCAGGGGCCTACCATGTTTCCACTGCCTGGTTATTCTTCTATGTGCAACCTCATCTCCTCGAGTAAAACCACTCATGAGATGAAATCCCTAAGTATATCCCTTTTCCCACTATCTTAACTTGAAATCTTGTCTAGTACTAGTAATAGAATTATCATAATGATAGAAATTAATTATTAGGTTTGATTCTAAGAACTGGAACAAATAATTTTTCATTTAACACTGCTTCTTAACTATATTAGAAGCCACAACACACTTAATATTTGTAGATATGGATACCACTAGCTTGAATGGGATTGTATTTATAATTAACTTAGCCTAACTGTGATATTAGATCACACTAATCCAAGGTTTACTAGTTTTTAACCTCTCAAAACTAGTATAATTTCTTTTCTACTTACCAGTTATATATCATTTGTACTTGCTCAAGTATAATCAGATAGTTTTGACTACTTCTCTTGTAGTTCTTCTGGTTACAACTGATATTTTCCTACTATAAATTATATCTTGGAAATATCAATTCTTGTACATATCATATCATATGTGATTTATCTATCAATAAAGTATATGGAATGAAAATCACCATGTTAATCTTCTCCTATGTCCTGGAAATGTCTACCCGGAGAGATATATGCCACGTGACACTGGTAACAGTTCTCTCTCGAATTGTTCCAACTTTTATTTTTCAATACTATGTCAGTATATATATGATTGACTAGGTATAAGAAATCGTTAGATCTATCTTAGTAAATCTCATTCCCTAGAACATTGGTTGCTACTTTAATTTAACTTTTGGAGAGTTATTTTTATCATAGTATTAACTAACTATAAGTCCAATAGATGTTTTCCATATTTTAACAAACATATTTTACTTTGAAAACAATAGCGCACCCACTAACCCCTGGTTAAAACATGATAAAGATTCATTCCAATTGAATATTCTATGATCTAGTTTCTTACTTTAATCTTAAATTGGATTTCAATAACTCACACTCTTATTGACATTCTAAGATATTACCATACTTTTTTTGGTTGTGTCGTATAGACATCTACTATGATTTTGGGTCTTGACATCCAATTCTCAATAAAATTATCATAGAAATTAGCTATGAAAAGTAAAATTATAATGGATTTATACATAAATACTCAGTATAACCAATCAAGTCTTATTAGTACTACATTTGTACCATCCATTTATAGTCTCACTTTAATACCCACCATAGTATTAAAATAATTAATCCTACTATATTATGATACATGGAATCCATTATTCAATTTTAATTGATCTTTTCAATCTTAGCTAATTACTATATACTGCTTACTTATTAAAATCATTATTCTCAATGAATAATGCATCACCGACCATGGTGAATATAAAACCATTACCATAATTTTATCCTTCCTATGTAGTATGTGTCTTTGGAACATTCCTCTCCCACACCTCTTGTTTAACTTGTTTATGGAATCCCGCCTTTTTATTACATAACTTTTCATTACACCATACAAATAGAGATATTTTAACATTTAATTTCTTGAAAAAATGTACATAATACACGAAAAAATAAAACATTATTCTAATAGACTTGAAATTATTCATCATAGTTTCATCCCAAGTACATTTACTTCATCTCATAACCTGGGGAAATACATAAAAGGAAAGGGTGAGCATAAGGCCTAGTAAGGGAAAGAAAGGGAAACTGTTGACATGTGACCATAATAAATATCAATAAGAACTTAAAGAATATCATAAAGGCACGATCAAAGGAAAAATGGGTATATCATAATAAAAAGAACATGAATAATTAAATTTAAATGTGGATAAATCATTTATTTTATAAATTCATAAGCATATCACCATGGTTATTCACCAAGGTGTCGTAAATGAAAAATTACCAAGATTATTCACCAAGGTATCGTAAAATATGCCATCTCTAGAGATTAAATTATTTAATCAATGAATTTGAGTTCTATCAATAAAAACCCTTAATATGTATTAATTTAATGTGATACACATATATCATAATCAAACCTTTCATAAATAACCCATGGAGAATAAAAGAAACAAGTTTCATATCAAAATCCTAGAATTTCCAAAAGTGTTTAAAACATGATAATTTTGTCATTTTCAGCCCATGGAAAAGGAATTTGAGTTTCGTGTATGTTAATCCCAGAATAAAATAAATCATTTTGACATCTAGGTGAATACCCTTGGAAAATAAATAGGCTTGGGTATTCACAAAAAGAAAATAAAAGAGAATTTCTTAAGGAGAAGAGGGATATTTTTAGAAGTAAATTCAGTAGAATAATGGGTATAAAACATGGTTTTTAAAAAGGGTAAAATGAGAGGAGAAAATGGTCCCCCATTTATAAAACATAATTTTACCATAAGGGAATGAATAAAAGGGTAATAAAATAGAGTAATTATAACATTTAAATGACATATACAAAAAATAGTTTCTTGAATCGAAGAGAAAATAGTGAACCTGGGTGAATCAAAGTGCTAAAGGATGGAATTCCAAAGACAAGAGACCAAGAGGAGGAGCCCTAAATGATGTATACTTCTTCTTGTGGTATGGGTAAGGTTTTCTAAAGGTGATATCCCTTGTAACCCTAATGTACTTTTATTTCCAATGAAATAAAAGATATTAAACCATTCTCTAATTCATATATGACACATCATATGAATCATGTAATACCTATGTGCAATGTGTTTTATACTTTGTGCTTGAATGTGTGTGTTGGTTACGTGATTGTTTACTTGTATGATCATTAGAAGAAAGATCATTATGTGAATGGAACCATCGTATAAATGATGACTCAATTTGATTATTAGAGTGTGTGGGATTCCAAGTTCCAGTATTTGATGTCATGGGGGATGATTCAATCATAATCTGACCTAATTCTGGTGTCTGAAGTTTCGTTGCACTGTATTACTAGGAGGATGAAATTTTGGTGATTAAATAAAAGAGCCTTAATCCCCAACCAGTGGTATAAAAGTGGGTTCTAATTTTGATGTCTGATACCAACAATAAATTAATCTCCCTCTTATCATGATGATACCAAGGGAATACCCATTCTATATCAGTTCTAGTCAAAGTAGGTAAGGTTGCTAGACTATGTGGCTTTTTAGCACATAGTAACATGAAATGGTTTATGTTATTTTATTTTTTACATATAGTACTATCAATGAACCCATATATACTAAATTTATTTATTTATACTATTAGAGATGGCATATAGAGTATATTACTAACACATTTCATGTGCACCTTGGTGGGTGTAAAGAATCCATGATATATGATGTTGGTAATGGAAAAAGGATCACAAATGACGATTATTCTAGAGTTGGATTACTAATCTTGGGAGATGGGATTATATGAATCCTTGGACATAGTTTTTGTTCATGTATCTATTTATTTGTTATTATAGGACTATACCTATATTTGATTGACCCATCACATGATCCCTCATTTTATGTGTGACTTGTATGAAATTTTCCTAGGTTAATAATTTTTTAAGCATGTGATATATTTTTATGGTTGGCCTTTAGGTATAACTTTTATATTATACTATTATATTGTGAATTATAAATATTTTTTATTTATTCATTAGGTACTATTATCAAGTTGAGTTTATAGATTCCACATTATACTGATATTCCCACATCAATAGTTGATAGCCTCATGTATATGGGGAGTAGTGCCTGAGGTCATGTAGTGACACTAATTTATAACTATTTAGGTTGATCCCACTGAGGATGATACAAAGTTATATCATGGCCTTTTACTATTTTTTTATTGTCTGGGACATGGTAATTGGATACAATAATTAATTTTTTTTTGAAATTTACCCTATTCATATTCTTAGTAAACACTATCAGGGAGAATCCCATGTTATCAGAGTGTGGGATTATGATTCATTATTTTTGAGTTCTTAGTATTTTGATTTAATGTCATATGGTCTATGATTTAATGTTTATTATATTCACTTGTCTTGAGGTGGTAAGAGGCCATGAATTCATGAAATATATTTTTCATGATTCTTTACTTGATATTCGAATGACTGGGTTAGATTTGTAAACTCATTAAAAATGAGTTTTAGTTTATGAAACCATCAATAATAAATTTAATAGTGTTTTCTGGCATCAATTACTAATGGATTATTAATTTATTAAACATATGGATACTGATTTATCTTATGATTATTATAATATTATTGATTATTTTTTAGATCACTTGAATGAATTTTCAACACCGATATAAGGGTGAATCAACATCAATAACATTTTACTATTAAATAACAATCATTCTCATTGATGTTAATCAATGATATCCCTATCTCAATTAGTGTAGAGAGTAAATGTGTAAAATAATAGATTTCTACAAGGTTCACTCACAATGTATGAGATAAACCTTAGTTTATTTTGGTTTTTATCCAAAACACATGGTTATTATTTTATTATCATGTTGAGACTATGGGAAATAGAACTACCTTGATCTAAATTCAATATTGGCACTAACTAGTTCAACAATAACGACTTAGTTAAAATGAAACAAAAAAGAATAAATCGTCTTAAAGAAGGATTGATAAGCAATGATCATGCCTATACAATATGATATTTATCCTTTGTTGGATAAAAATATCCTTCATAAATATATGTCTCATGTTCATATAGTGTTATAGAACTACTAAGGTAGTTTTTACTAGATCCTAAAACTCTAAGACCTTCTCTCAATAGACAAAATCAACTCTCATGAATATTCTTTTTTGAGATCTTACCATGTGTCCTTTATATTTTAGTGTTTTAAAACACATCCACCTATGTTGACCATATCACCCAAATTTTGAGAAATACCTTTTTCATTTTTATTCTAATCATATCATTATTATTTTATGGAAATTAATGGATAACGGTGCGACTCCTTCTATTGCAACATTGAATCCTTTTACTTTATCCATATTATAATGTTATTATCCTGATAAATCTCATGTTTTCATTAATTTTACCTTTAAATTTAATGATTTAATACCCACTATTATATTATATTAAGTGAAATTGAATCATCATTAGTTTTTAGGTATGTTGTGGGAATTATTTTGAAAATGGAAAAATCACGATTTTTGAGTGTTTTTATCATTTTAATATTTCTATCATAACTTTTTCTAAACTAACCCAAATTGAAAAATTATTTTTTAGGATTTTATGTTTATTGGGATTGATTTAATTAAACTGAACCTAGTACTAAATCAAGCCATACAAGGCCCAAATAAAGCAAAAAAATTGAAAAACCTTTGGGCAGATATAATTGACCAACCTTCATTAAATGGGACATAGATCAAGCTACACGCCTCCAAATTAGTTGATTATAGTTATAAATGGAAGATATCTCAGTGGATCATATTTACTTAAAATATCGTGGAATTATGGTGGATATGTGGTAGTGGAGGTAACTAATCAACTAGTTTATCCAATTTTTTTTACTTTAGTTATTAAAAGATAATTTTTTTGACACATATTGAATAGAAATTTAATTATATGGGAGAAGATCTAGGATGATGGTGAAAAAATTTATAGTTGAAGAACTTTTGAGATTTATCCATCTAGTGGGATAAAAATTCACTCAAAGTATACATTCACAATTAGAGGGAAAATCTACCTCAACTATTCTTTATAAATATGTGTATACACTTCCATTCAAGGGTTAGAGAGGAAAAAATATATAGGAGAGAATACTAAAAATATGGGATCAACTAGAAAAGAGGGGTTTTATGGATATAATCTAGCAATGTTGGGCTAAACTCCAAAGTATTTGTGGGTAGTAGAGATCTATAGACTCTTACCTTTTGAGTTTTTCAATTCATTATAATCCATTTTAATTTCTCTAGAAACTATACTTTCAAATGAAGGCAGTCATCTTATTTCTTAATTTCACTTTATTCAAAAAATTAGTTTTTTTCCAAATTATGATAGTAAAATGATTATTCTTTCTATTTAAACTTCTTAAGTGAGGTATCACTTTTGAGCATAATAGGTTCATTTGATCTTGGTTGCTTAGAGTTATTTGGGTAATTGAATCAATTTCATAAGGGGATAATACCCCTATTGGGATATTGATATTGTTTTCTTAAAAGTTTAGGTGTTCACTTAAAGTTCATTAAGTTTTAATTAAGGAATTAAAAAAGTTAATATTTTTAGACAAGGATAAAGGGAGATTTCAAGGGCTCAAATCTTATCCACTTTTGTTTTCTCAAATCCATACTTTGCAATCAGTTATTCTTCTAATTTATAATTTTAATTCAAAATTTGTTTATAATATAATCCATTTTAGTTTTAATTGAACTTTGTTTAAACTTCTTTTAATCCCTAATTTTCTTAACCTTTATAATTTTTATTATAAAAAGTGGCAGTTTTGAACTTAGTCTACCACCACCTTGTGAGATAACCCTGGGGACCATTATACTAAATTCTTTAGGGGATAAAATATTGATAGGTATTTTAGAACAAAAAATATCACCATCATATCTCCATTACACCATTATGTTCAATTCAACTTAATATCCACCAAATCTGGAGAGAATCATGTTTAAAATTACTCAAAAATCATTAGAAAATCTTACAAATCTTCTTGGGCCTTAAACAAATCATGGTGTGTATAACATCCCGTCTTTTTATAACATAACTTTTCATTCCATTACACGGAACTGAGAATCTTTAAGGTTTAGTGTCTTGGAAACAAGGAACATAAAACATGAAACAAAAAAAACATTCTTCTTAAACACTTGAAAGGCTTCTCCTCATGTTCACCCTAGGCTCATTACTGCATCTCATAACCTGGGGACATACATCAAAAGGAAGGGTGAGCAGAAGGCCCAGCAAGGGAAACAAGTGAAACATTTTACATATGAACTTGAGATACATCAATAAAGTCATGAAAAGAACTTTAATGCATGAAAATGAAATCATGAGGCATATCATAATAAAAATAAAACTTTTTCATAACTTGAAGATGTGGCTACATCATTTAACATAGACAATCGTGAACATATCACCAAGGTCCATCCCCAAGGTGTCATTTTAAAATTACCAAGGTTATTCACCAAGGTATCGTGAAAATTGTAATCTCTAGTGGTTACATCATTACCCAATGCATTGGAGCGCTATCAGGGCGCACCCTTAAATTTGCCTTTATTATAATGTGAGCCACATATATCATCATCAAAAATTTCATAAATAACCCATATAGCATAAAGAAAATGGGTTTCATTTCATAATCATAACTTTTTTAAAAACTGCTTTAAAGACATGATCTTTATATCACTTTAAAACCCACAGAAAAGGAAGGTGGGTCTCATGTATGTAAATCCCAGAATTTAAAATAGAACATTTTGGTATATATGTGAATACCCCTTTAGAAGAAAGAGCTTTGAGTATTCACTTAATAAAATAAAAGGACTTTAGAAAAAGAGATATACATTTTGAGACAGAAATTCTGCAGCATAACGGCAATGTTCCGAGGTTTTAGAAGACATTAAAAGAGAGGTAAAATGGGTCAAAAATTCATAAATGACCCATAAAATAGTACATGGACAGAATAAGAAGGATAAATGATCATGGTAATGAGATTTCAAGGACATACCATTTGAAATGAAAAACATGGAAGGAAAAAAAATTAGATTTCTCTTATGAAAGTTCGGCAACCTACCGACGTTACTTAAACCTCAACAAAAATGATTTGAAAAGATAAAATAGGATCTCTCATCATGTGAAAATAAGAGTTCAGTATGATAGATATAGAGATAATTCCCCAACATAACAAAAAGGAACTTGAAAGAATTGACATGAAAGTAGAACTTCAAAACGAGAAGGGTGAAGAACCACTTAAAAATTCGGCAGCCTAACGGTGCCACTTAAAACATCAAAATACTGAATTGAAGAGATAAAATGGGGTCTCTAATAATATGAACCTAAGAGTCCAGTATGATATATATAGAGATCATACCCCAATATAACAAAAAGGAACTTGAAATAATTGACATGAAAGTAGAACTTCAAAATGAGAAGGGTGAAGAACCACTAAAAAATTCGGCAGCCTAACGGCGCCACTTAAAACGTCAAAATATTGAATTGAAGAGATCAAATGGGGTCTCTCATAATATGAACATAAGAGTAAAGTATGATATATATAGAGATCATACTCCAATATAACAAAAATGAACTTGAAATAATTGTCATGAAAGTAGAACTTCAAAACGAGAAGGGTGAAGAACCACTTAAAAATTCGGCAGCCTAACAGCGCCACTTAAAACATCAAAATACTGAATTGAAGAGATCAAATGGGGTCTCTCATCATATGAACATAAGAGTCCAGTATGATATATATAGATATCATACCCCAATATAACAAAAAGGAACATGAAAGACTTGAATGAAAATAGAACTTGAAAACGAGGAAGGTGAAAGAATCCCTTAAAAATTCGGCAGCCTAACGACGCCACTTAAACATTCTTAAAACGAATTCATGAGAGCAAGGGGGGTCTCTCATCATATGAACATGAAATAGGCAGTAGGATGAATATAAAAGAACATCCTCCAACATAAGAACATGGTGTATAAAAGAAAAGACATAAAAGAGATTACTTGAAAAGAAAGAGAGAGGTCGGATCCCTTACCTTAAAATGTAACTCTTAAACCTCAAAGGTTGGGACCTTGAGGGCTTGGGGGCACCTTGGGAGGACTCCTTGGGAGGTAATGAGACTAGAAATTCGTTGGGAATGAGTGGGGAGTCAAATGGATGAGAGGAGGGCTTGGTATTTATAGGGAAAGTGAGGGGACAAGGCATTAATGGCCAAGGGACACCTCACATGTGCTTTTCTCAAACCCATGTGCTCTCCCTTGTCATTTATCATGGAGTTAGGCCACATGGGGCCCCCAAAACAATAATACATCACCCTTGTCCGGCCAACCCTCAAAAGATCTCATGACATCATCATGACCCTGTTATGATGTCATTAAACATACCGAAACCCTAAAACTGTATTTTTACTATTCACTGAAAATTCAACTTTCTCAGAAAAATCCCAAAATTTCACATTAACCAAATATCAATGCTCTGATTTCAAAAATGAAATCCATTTTATAAAAATAATTTTCTAAATATTTTTAATTTAATTTTTTAAATAAAAACACTATTCATCGAAAATTCATTTTTTTCAGAAAAAACCCCAAAAATTACCATAACATAATATCGATGCTCTGAGTTCAAAAATAAAGTCATTTTTATAAAAATAATTTTCTAATTATTTTTAATTAAATTTTTAATTAAAAAACACTATTCACCCGAAAAACTAATACTTGAATAATAATTAATGAAACCGTTATTTAACTATTTTATTGAATCACATTACTTAATCAAGGTGCCTAGATTATTTTAAAACTTTCTTTACGTGAGATTACTAATCCATTTGGTCATATTACTAATCCTAATCATAAAATCACTATTCATAATTTACTATTCATCAAAAATCAAGTTGATCTTATTAGACTCTAAATTTAGTACTGAACATAATTGTAGAAGAGCATTTTTTGAAAATCATTACACATTTTTAATTATTTAGGGTTTACATAAACATATTTAAAATATCCTTTTTCTAAAATTCATCAAAAATATGCATACTATATTTATCCGGTCATTTCAAAATTCATAAACTTCATCATAAGAAGAAATCCCAATTTTTATTTAAAACAAGGATTACACAAGGTAGTTATGGTCTCATTACATAACCCCTTATAATACCAGCATAGGACCTAAGAGTAAGGTGTGCTAGGGTGACAGAAGCTTGGGGCGGCTCAGTCAACATTTCCCGAGTAGTAATTTCTATCAGTTTGAACTTCTCACGAAGGAGATTTTGTTCCAACTTCACATGATGAAGTTCGTCTTGGATTTGATCCAGAGAAAAGCCCAGTGGTGCTACCTCCTTCCCAAGCTCTGTTAGATGGGCTTCGATCGGTCCAAGACTACTAGGTGAGGCCATCGAATCTTCTTTCTATAATAATTAACCAAGATTACTTATATTTAGAGACAATAATCAAAACATTTTGTTCACAGCGGTCATGTTGACCGATGGTTATATAATATTCAAAACCCACTGATCTCATTTTAATTATAATCATGTTTATCAAATAAAACATTTTTGTTGAGTATAACAATAACACATAAAATTAGGAAACAAAATTTATTTAAAAATTTCGGGTCGTTACAATCTTTCCCCCTTAAGAAATTGCGTCCTCGCAATTTTAAAATTGGGTTTTGAAATTTCATTGAAAGTCCCACATCGGAAAAAGAGTCAGTAAAACTATTACTTTAAAATAAAGAAAGGGAAGTACAATGGTCACCCGAGTTAACCCACACTAGGGTTCCATGTAGGAAAACATGGACATGGAGGAAAAAACAAAGGGTCAAGTTCTGAGGGAGAGTGATAGAGAACATGATTAGGAGAAAGTTAACCATGAGAAAATCCCAAACTTATGATGTGTGTAAACGGTCTTTGATTACCTAGTAGGAAACGTAAACCAACAACATTTTTGTTTTACGTTTCTTTTCATAATTTTGAGGATTTCATTTACTACATAGAACAAAAACATAAGAAAATATACCTACCTTCAAGTAGAGTTTCATCCTTTAACAAGTCCCTACCAACACTAATCTTTTCTCCAAATGATGAGAATTCAAAAACACATGGTCTCATAAAATCACAAGAATCATCTTCTATAGAATCACATAATCTACAAAAGATTAACTATCTATTTCTTCTATCTTTAAACATTATCCCAAAAACAGAAAGGTTAAGGTAAAACAACTCTTCAAAAAGAAATAATCCCATAGGAATGGAAACTACTTTTAAATCATCAAAGTTCCATGGTACTACCCAAAGTTCATCATATACCATTCCATAAATAACGGTCCTTAAAATTCCTCAAAACAAACCAAACTAAGATTGAAACCCAAATACAATAAGGATTTGATAACATAGTCTTCCAAAACAACTTCATTGTTCATCTCCAGACAACATCAACCACTCCTAACATCTTATAAAAAGTAGCTAACCTAAACATATTTTACCCAAGATAGGTTAGTCATTCCCATAAGTAACCTAAATTACTATAAGTTCACCTTAAATTCATCGATTCTTCAAAATATAAGTCAACCTTACTCCTCAATGAAAATACCGTAGTAATCTATTTACCACGATCAAATATGGTTCCCAAAATAATGAACGTCTTCCAAAATAATAATCATATTTTAATCCCCTAATCATCCCTGTCATATTAATATGAAAATCGTCGCATTTCCTATCACATTGGTTGTCGGAACATGTTCTTCCATTTCCCACCATTAACTAAGAAGAGAAAGCATAATTAGGGGCTTAAGTACTTAGCTAATAATCATGAAAAGGAACTGAAAGCCTATAAGGATAACTTGTATATGAAAGGTATACCCTAACTTGTGATCTCCTAGGTTCCCATCTAGGTTATGAATGATCATATATTCTTATGTGAACCTTTATTTTATTTTATCTTTGTTCCTTTAACAATGGTTCATACCAAGCTTATGAATTTACCAAAGCATATCCCTCGGGAGTGTCATAACCAAGAGTGCAGCAAGGCCCGTTGTCATGTACCAGTTCCCGTTCGAGTCTAGCTCAAAGCGGTGTTTTCGGGTTTTACCCCTATGTACATCTGTGCCAGAGCCACCTCTACCTTCTCGTATCCAGACAGGGATGTATTTTCTTGGCAACCCCTTACTCAATACTCACCAAAATACCAGGAAGATTTCCTATATTAAAATTTTCTATAGGGTTCCTCCTAGAGTTTTCATATCCTAATTTCCAAAAATAACTAAACCATCCTTTGATACCAACTATAACATCCCGTCTTTTTATAACATAACTTTTCATTCCATTACACGGAACTGAGGATCTTTAAGGTTTAGTGTCTTGGAAACAAGGAACATAAAACATGAAACAAAAAAAACATTCTTCTTAAACACTTGAAAGGATTCTCCTCATGTTCACCCTAGGCTCATTAATGCATCTCATAAACTGGGGACATACATCAAAAGGAAGGGTGAGCAGAATGCCCAGCAAGGGAAACAAGTGAAACATTTTACATATGAACTTGAGATACATCAATAAAGTCATGAAAAGAACTTTAATGCATGAAAATGAAATCATGAGGCATATCATAATAAAAATAAAACTTTTTCATAACTTGAAGATGTGGCTACATCATTTAACATAGACAATTGTGAACATATCACCAAGGTCCATCCCCAAGGTGTCATTTTAAAATTACCAAGGTTATTCACCAAGGTATCGTGAAAATTGTAATCTCTAGTGGTTACATCATTACCCAATGCATTGGAGCGCTATCAGGGAGCACCATTAAATTTGCCTTTATTATAATGTGAGCCACATATATCATCATCAAACATTTCATAAATAACCCATATAGCATAAAGAAAATGGGTTTCATTTCATAATTATAACTTTTTTAAAAACTGCTTTAAAGACATGATCTTTATATCACTTTAAAACCCACAGAAAAGGAAGGTGGGTCTCATGTATGTAAATCCCAGAATTTAAAATAAAAAATTTTGGTATATATGTGAATACCCCTTTAGAAGAAAGAGCTTTGAGTATTCACTTAATAAAATAAAAGGACTTTAGAAAAAGAGATAGACATTTTGAGACAGAAATTCTGCAGCATAACGGCAATGTTCCGAGGTTTTAGAAGACATTAAAATAGAGGTAAAATGGGTCAAACATTCATAAATGACCCATAAAATAGTACATGGACAGAATAAGAAGGATACATGATCATGGTAATGAGATTTCAAGGACATACCATTTGAAATGAAAAACATGGAAGAAAAAAAAATTAGATTTATCTTATGAAAGTTCGGTAGCCTACCGACGTTACTTAAACCTCAACAAAAATGATTTGAAAAGATCAAATAGGATCTCTCATCATGTGAACATAAGAGTTCAGTATGATAGATATAGAGATAATTCCCCAACATAACAAAAAGGAACTTGAAAGAATTGACATGAAAGTAGAACTTCAAAACGAGAAGGGTGAAGAACCACTTAAAAATTCGGCAGCCTAACGGCGCCACTTAAAACATCAAAATAATGAATTGAAGAGATAAAATGGGGTCTCTCATCATATGAACATAAGAGTCCAGTATGATATATATAGATATCATACCCCAATATAACAAAAAGGAACTTGAAATAATTGACATGAAAGTAGAACTTCAAAATGAGAAGGGTGAAGAACCACTAAAAAATTCGGCAGCCTAACGGCGCCACTTAAAACGTCAAAATACTGAATTTAAGAGATCAAATGGGGTATCTCATCATATGAACATAAGAGTAAAGTATGATATATATAGAGATCATACCCCAATATAACAAAAATGAACTTGAAATAATTGTCATGAAAGTAGAACTTCAAAACGAGAAGGGTGAAGAACCACTTAAAAATTCGGCAGCCTAACGGCGCCATTTAAAACATCAAAATACTGAATTGAAGAGATCAAATGGGGTCTCTCATCATATGAACATAAGAGTCCAGTATGATATATATAGATATCATACCCCAATATAACAAAAAGGAACATGAAAGACTTGAATGAAAATAGAACATGAAAACGAGGAAGGTGAAAGAATCCCTTAAAAATTCGGCAGCCTAACGGCGCCACTTAAACATTCTTAAAACGAATTGATGAGAGCAAGGGGGGTCTCTCATCATATGAACATAAAATAGGCAGTATGATGAATATAAAAGAACATCCTCCAACATAAGAACATGGAGTATAAAAGAAAAGACATAAAAGAGATTACTTGAAAAGAAAGAGAGAGGTCGGATCCCTTACCTTAAAATGTAACTCTTAAACCTCAAAGGTTGGGACCTTGAGGGCTTGGGGGAACCTTGGGAGGACTCATTGGGAGGTAATGAGACTAGAAATTCGTTGGGAATGAGTGGGGAGTCGAATTGATGAGAGGAGGGCTTGGTATTTATAGGGAAAGTGAGGGGACAAGGCATTAATGGCCAAGGGACACCTCACATGTGCTTTTCTCAAACCCATGTGCTCTCCCTTGTCATTTATCTTGGAGTTAGGCCACATGGGGCCCCCAAAACAATAATACATCACCCTTTGCCGGCCAACCCTCAAAAGATCTCATGACATCATCATGACCCTGTTATGATGTCATTAAACATACCGAAACCCTAAAACTGTATTTTTACTATTCATTGAAAATTCAACTTTCTCAGAAAAATCCCAAAATTTCACATTAACCAAATATCAATGCTCTGATTTCAAAAATGAAATCCATTTTATAAAAATAATTTTCTAAATATTTTTAATTTAATTTTTTAAATAAAAACACTATTCATCGAAAATTCATTTTTTTCAGAAAAAACCCCAAAAATTACCATAACATAATATCGATGCTCTGAGTTCAAAAATAAAGTCATTTTTATAAAAATAATTTTCTAATTATTTTTAATTAAATTTTTAATTAAAAAACACTATTCACCTGAAAAACTAATACTTGAATAATAATTAATGAAACCGTTATTTAACTATTTTATTGAATCACATTACTTAATCAAGGTGCCTAGATTATTTTAAAACTTTCTTTAAGTGAGATTACTAATCCATTTGGTCATATTACTAATCCTAATCATAAAATCACTATTCATAATTTACTATTCATCAAAAATCAAGTTGATCTTATTAGACTCTAAATTTAGTACTGAACATAATTGCAGAAGACCATTTTTTGAAAATCATTACACATTTTTAATTATTTAGGGTTTACATAAACATATTTAAAATATCCTTTTTCTAAAATTCATCAAAAATATGCATACTATATTTATCCGGTCATTTCAAAATTCATAAACTTCATCATAAGAAGAAATCCCAATTTTTATTTAGAACAAGGATTACACAAGGTAGTTATGGTCTCGTTACATAACCCCTTATAATACCAGCATAGGACCTAAGAGTAAGGTGTTCTAGGGTGATAGAAGCTTGGGGCGGCTCAGTCAACATTGCCCGAGTAGTAATTTCTATCAGTTTGAACTTCTCACGAAGGAGATTTTGTTCCAGCTTCACATGATGAAGTTCGGCTTGGATTTGATCCAGAGCAAAGCCCAGTGGTGCTACCTCCTTCCCAAGCTCTGTTAGATGGGCTTCGATCAGTCCAAGACTACTAGGTGAGGCCATCGAATCTTCTTTCTATAATAATTAACCAAGATTACTTATATTTAGAGACAATAATCAAAACATTTTGTTCACAGCGGTCATGTTGACCGATGGTTATATAATAGTCAAAACCCACTGATCTCATTTTAATTATAATCATGTTTATCAAATAAAACATTTTTGTTGAGTATAACAATAACACATAAAATTAGGAAACAAAATTTATTTAAAAATTTCGGGTCGTTACAGTGTGACCTTTTCTATTATAGTGTGATATGATTTAGACATTACTAACCAGTGTAGCACAAAAATTCAATGGAATTATCTCCTCATGTAATGATCCAAATTATCATGATTCATTAATATTTATTGTGTCATGAAATTTCTTTAATAAAATACTCATATCATTATTAGTACATGGTCTAATTCATTGTATCATGTCACAAAACTCTATTATTTAGCAGCGTTGTGGTAAACTTTTATGGATTCCACACTACTGTATGGACCTTCCAAAAAATCCACACTTCTCTAAAATTTTATTAATATGAAACTCTCATTTTACTGTTATAATGTTTCAGTGTGAACCTCAAACACATAGAATCTATTTCTTTTTATGAAAGGGAGTTTAGACATTGACTCCTCCTTCATAGTGAAAGCTAATATTTATCAACTCAGATACTCAATCACTATCATATTAAGTTTAAAAACCTCATCAAATCATATTCAAACATTTCATCTTATCATCTGTATTAAATAAAATCCTTCTAAGAGTTTTGAACCTCATAACATGTATTAACAAAAAATACAACATTATCATCTATGGGACTAAAAATATCCCCCTATGGACTTGTTTTCAATACTAATCAACATTTAATTTTAATATTTTTCACCATTAATCAGTACATCCACTTATGCATACAAAATATTTTCTATAGAAAACTCTATAACTAAACTTTAAATGCATTATTTCCCCCTTATGGATAATAAAGATAAATGTTTTTTATAATGGTGTGTTACTATTATTATCAAGATAATGAGTCATGAATCAATAACATATAAGTCTATATGAGCTAGTTTGTTATATAAAATAAGAGAGATTAACACATATATTAAATATATTCATAAAAAAATATACATATGATTTCATCCTATAAGTCACACATTTGAAAAACTTCATGAAAATTTATCAACTTATTCCTTTCACTCATCTCAAAAAATTATTTGAAAACATTCATGTACAAGAAGGTTTCCCCCTTTATAGCTTATATCACATCCTATTTATCAAATAGAAAAACATTATTAAAAATGGGAAAAAGTCTCAAAAACATACCTCAATGATATTAAGGAATGGTTTTCACAACTATCTACTATCTCAGTTTCTCATAAGTCTCATTTGGGAGTGATTTTGTGATCATATTTGAAACTTTATACATAGATAGAATAAATTTTAGTTTCAAAGTTCCTTCATCCTCCCTCTAATTTAAGAAACGTTATTTTATGTTAATGTTATTTGATATTTAATTATAAATATGATTCTAGGATAAATTTATCATATATTGATTATCGTAGCTAAGGACTAATGGATACCTAGAAAAAACATGCATATCGTCAAGTTGGGTGTTTATACATATCACATTTGTGGCTTCTTGTGATACACTGACATACTTATCCTTAGTGGTAATCAATATAATATAGGATTACATCTTACTATATCACGGATTACATCTTCTACTAATGAACAATGCTCCTCCTGATGTGAAATTACAATCTATAACATGACCTTCCTTGTCAGTATCTTTAAATCCATATAATTACAACTCTCTATTCTTCTCATATAATAAGAAAACATTGGATGTATTCTTAATATAACTCAGAATCCTCTTTGATACTATAACATGTGACTCTATAGGATTATATTGAAACCTATTACAAAATGTGGTAGAAAACACAATATACAACCTTGAGGCAGTTAAGTACAAGAGACTTGTCACGACCCATCTTAGTGGGGTCCATGATGTATCTCCCCAATCCCACCTCAAATAGGCTAGGGGATAGTGACCAGCACTTATTAGGAATATCACTAACATAGGAGGCATTGCCTAAGTACATGTATGTACAAACACATCTCCAAGGCCACAAATGCTAAAATGTGAAAACCACTAAGGAACAAAATGCATAAATACTACTAAACCCAACCAATAGAGTATGATAGAATAGTAAAGTGTAGTAAAGTAAAATGGGCCAGAATAAAATCCCACCAAAAGAAAGAGTCTACAAACTACAAATTCCAACCTATAAACAAAAGGTACTGTGACTTATGCTCAAAGACGTAAGAACACCTTGCCCTGTCTGAACTCATAAAGCTTTGTCTAGTCCTGGTCCACCCTAAACTCCATCAAAAGGTTGCTCATCTGCACAACACATGACACATTTGGGAAAATACCACGCAAGGGTGAGTATAACTGTTGAAATAGTGGAGTCCCTCGACCCAACTATAAAAGACTTTTTATTACCAGATCATGCATATAGTTAGTTATACATGATGTATTCTTACCATTATAGTGTAGAATTTTCTACATACACTATTTAATGGTAATTTCCTTGATTAATTGTCATATTAAAAGGTTATAGTAGATCCTAAGATATAATGAGAACCTTGAGATATAATGAAATTAATCTTAAATAAAGGTCATATGGTCTAGATGCATCATACTGATCAGACACAGTTGATGTTTGACTACCATGTGATGGAGGATTATAAGCATTGATACTTCTTCTCAAGAAGTTCACACTTGGTGATCTCTAGTAGTGAGATCATGAGGAAAGACTATCCAATAGGAACACCACATGTTCCGGGTGTCATTGGTTGTTCCAATCTATGGACATGTGTATTGGTCTCCTGGATTGAGATCATTACCAATGTGTACTATTTTATTGGTACTTTGATGCAAGGAAAAAACTATGGTATTGAAATCATAGTAAGGTATCTTGTGTTGGGTGTATCGTTGGTGGTATGACATTGGTTGAATGGTCAAGAAAATATTTGTCACTTCTGGATTAAGGAAGTTGTATATCCTAGTCCCAGTTAATCAGGATGGTGCTACCTTCATAAGTATTTATCCAAAGTAATCAGAAGGTAAATCCATCTAGTTAGATCAACAAATAACAAAGAAAGAAAAGGACAATGACACAAGTGTGAATCCTGCTTTAGGAGATATTTAAAGATAAATAGATTATAGTACACAGTCAGTGTTCATTGGTTCGTAGTCGTTGCTATGACTATACTTATCTCCTTAGGGGCCTTGATGAGTTTCTAGACTCATCTCTTGGTCTATGGATTTTATTCCCTACTATTGAGATAATGGCGTAGAGGGTTACACACAATAGTGTATTCAAGAATCCTCCCTATTCAGTTGAATAGGTACATTGGACATGGTGGGCCTCACCACAGGGTCCGAGTGTTATCCAAGGTATCAATCACCAATGAAATAAATAAATTCATTATTATTCAAGTTAGGAATAATTGGAATTGAATTTACTTAAAGTATTTACAAGTTAAGTAAATATGGAAAAATATTATTCAAATGAGTATTATTTTTAATATTCAAAGTTTGTTTAATATTAAGCGAGATTGGTGAGTCGAGTTAAATGACTTGGGATTATCACATAATAAATTTTAAATATATTATAGGTATGTGATAAAATAATAAATAATCTTGATGTAGTTTAATTCATTATAATTATTTATTTAGTGGATATTGAAATAAATAGGGGGTTGGGGAACCCAACTAGGTATTTAGAAACTCCACTATAAATAGAGGGGAGGCTTTCTCACCATGTGACTATTCATTAATTTATGAAATGAAAACCAAAGCCTCTCTCCCCTCCCACTCTCTAGAGAGAGAGAATGTCAATCCAATAACTTGGATTAAGATCTTTCTCAAGCATCGAAGGTATCTTAATGTGGTGATCATCATGACGTTAAAGATATCGTTGGATTTCCGTGCTAGTACCTAGAATTTGAAAATCGGCACAGGTTTGGATTTTTGAAGCACATGTGGATGATCTAGAAGGATCCTTTTATGGATCCTTCAAGTGACAATCGCCGAAGACGAGTTGCAGTTGACCACAACTTCAGATCTGAAATGGGTATATTATTCAGTTTATTTTTTTTGATATTTATAATTTATATGAGATCTTCAGACCTTACCGGGGCTTGGATTGTCAGCGACGAAAAGTTCCATCGTCCCATTGATAAAAATTTTAAAATCCTCAGCCCATCATCTTCCATTGCAGGCCCCAGTTCTTAAAAATTGGTATCAGAACGAGTCGTGTAAATTTTCTAAGCCTCGAAAAATAATTTTTCAATTAAATTAAGTAGAGGGTTTGAAATCGGTCTCAACGGTTCAAACTACGCATCAACCCGATTTAGAATGACCAAGTTATAGTCATTTTAAATTTTCAGATTGGATTGAATTTGAAGTTTGATCTCGGGTATTAAATTTTATTCATTTTGAAGAATTAATCATGTTTCGATCAATGTTAATTTATCAAAAATAGTTCCAATGATGTGAAAATTTTAATTTGAATTTTTTTATAATTTTCACTTTTTATTATTGTAATAATATTTATTTTATTATTATAATAATATTATAATATATATATGATAATAATAACTATTATTATCATTTTATAATTATAATATTTTATTATTATTATAATAAAAGGCTAAATATTTTCCTTTGGAAAAGGGGTTGTGGAAAAAATATCCACACAATCCAATTGGGAGACTAAATAGAGGGAATCAAACAAAATAAAAAAGGGGGAATGACAATTGGGGACCAAAAGTCCCCCTAATACCAGAGAAGGACCTCCGGGAGTTCTGTGAACACTGTTTTTTCACTGTTCACATAACTGGCCATGGTCTTTGTTTGGTATTAGGGGGGACTTTTGGTCCCCCATTGTCATTCCCCCAATAAAAAATAAAAAGGGTTGGGGGTGAAAGAGGATTAGAGAAAAAACAAAAAAAAAACAATTGTTTTGGGGGTTGCGTGGCCCCGTTAAGTCATCCCATACTTGGCAAAGTGCACCAGCCATGCACCGCCCTCTACCTGCATGCATCGCCACCGGCCCATGGTTCCTCGTCCCTCGGCTCACCCTATGCCACCGCCCAACTCCTCACCCGAAGCACCGCAGTCAGATCGGCTCCCTAGCACCAACCGCTGCTGGTCTCACACCCTGCACCACGGGTCGGCCCGCCTTCCCTTTGACCTTCAAAGAATAGTGCGAGGCGCCTCCCTCATCTAGATAGGGCACTGACCTTCCTCTCGCTGCCGAGACCCTCCTTCACACCATCTAGATCTTGGACGAACCCCTCTCTTTAGCTACTTCTCCTAGACACAGTAGTGCATAACAGGTCCTGGCCGCCTCACCCTACGCCACCCTCCGACCGACTTCTGGGCATACCACCTGCAGAATAAACCAGATCCAGTGGTTTCAGTTAGGGACCACCTAGAGGTACCCCTGCTTTGACTTTTCACAAGACAAAATTACCCCAAAAAGGCCTAAATGGATCTTCCCAACCCAGAATGAGTCTAGGAAGATCAGCTTAACCCAGTTTGGTCCTTCATGGTCTGGAATGGACCTGTACGAGTTTGGCTCGACCCGTACAACCCTACATGGAGTTTTTGGGGTCTGAAAATTAATATTTATAATTAATTTAATTTTTTTAAATCAAATTGATTAAAATGTTGATTTTTTGTTAATAATAAATTTTAATACATGATAATAATAATTAATTTAATTTAGACATTAAATTAATTAATTAATTAATTACATTTATGGAATTAAAATTAAATTAATTATCAGACTAATAAATAATTAAATTATTTTAATTACTTTATTAATTTACTTTAATTAATAACATTTGTACTTTATTTAATGCAATTTAATTTTATCACACATTACTTTATCTGATTACTGGTCTTAAGCACCAACCCGTGTATGTTTTCATTTATTTAATTAATTATTTTTAATAGCATGTGATGCTTGTAATTAATTAAATGATGGTCTATGCATTATATTTTTCGGTTAAAATGTATATGGGTATGAACACCCAATTTCACCTAATATACATTTATACCCCTAGCCCCCCTCACCTGCACGTGAGTATTTTTGTACTTTGAAAGAATACCGTGTATGATGTGGACCCCTCCAAGATGAGGTGGTGTGCGTTGACCAAGACGATGAAATACATGATGCAGACCCCACCAAGGAAAGGTGATACTCTAGATGCAAAGTAGACATACAAGATGGGGGTGAGCTGCATCAAGAGTCAAGATTCAACCCAAGTATAATTCCCTAGGTTATTTAGATTCTCAAGACTAGTCGAGTAGCAGTTTACCTTTTTGTATTTATTTATTATTTTAGTCATTTTAGAACAGCGAGAGAATACATAAAATAATAAATAATAAAATGCATAAAGAAGCAACATTTGTGTTTTTATTAATGTTCAGTTATGAGCACGTCAACATAGATGAACAATATTAATAAAAATAGATTACATTCATCAAGAGAAAAAAAACCCATATAAAAATATTAAGTCATAACAACCTTCCATCATTTAAGTTTGAACAAAACTAAGTATTCGGGGTGCCGGTCATGTCAAAGGTGAGGGCACCTCTTACTACCGAGGATTTCTTATAAGAGTGGTGGGTTGACTTAACAAAAATTTCAGCAAAGAAATAACCAAAGATATCTTGTTGTAATTTTGGAGGCAGGCATTGAGTAAATCAAGTAATGATTTTAGAAGATGGGTCTTCACTCAACAGATCAAGGAACCATGAGTTAATGTGGTTGGCCAACCAAACTCCTACCTTGAAATCTTTGAGTAGTGGAATAACCAAAGCTTGTAGAATATAAGGGGAGGTTTAGAGATTCTTGACACTAGAATACTCAAGTGACATAGTATTCTGATTCTAGTACATAGGGTTCCTATAATTCGTAAAAATAGTGGGAGACATTTAATGATTAAATTAATCGATATTGTATAATTCGATAATCAATATAAAAGTACTAATCTGCTAAAGTTTTATATTTTTACAAAATAGAAAGATATACCACAAGAAAAACTATGATAAATATTGGACAAAGTTAAATGTCCAAACTATCACGAATTTCCAATTGTTGTAACAGATGCTTGCGTATAATACTACTATATCAGAAATTCAAGGTGTTGGTGTCCCTATACCTGTTAATACATCTCAGAAAGCATGGGTGTAAATTTTTTTACAAAAGACTCATGAATCTAGCATATTATGGTTCTGTTATAGTGCTATCATCAACGTATGATGTTAGTTGTGGTCACTACATCATGACATGGATGACATCACATGTAGTCTCATCTCCAAGAAGTTTGCGAGGAGAAAGTGAAGCAAAATTTAAATGTAACGATTACACTCACCTTGTGTAAAGTGAGAAATAATTCATGATCTCTTAATAAATTACATTATTATATCATTTTCATCCAATTACTCTAGTTTTTTAAGGATACAAAAAAACAATATGGAGTAACTGCTACATTACCTTTTAGGTAAGGTTCTCTAAGTAATAAGAATATTAAAGAAAGTATCTTATTTAGTTATTATGGTGAATAAATTTAAAAACAAAGGTGAAAAGGACAAAGAAAAGTTACATCAAAGGAACCTTCATAATTTCCTTCAATTAATAGAGGTTGGTTATTAAATAGTAGGTTATTTTCATCACATATTATGAAATAAATTTATGGAAGTTTAAAATGCAATGAACTGAATTGAATAAGAAAGAACCCTCTTCTTCTTCAGTATATATTCATCAAATAATTAATGTTTATAACATACTTATTGGGTATTAAATACATTATGCTATTAATATATGTGTATTTAAATATAGTAACCAAGTAAGTATAGAGACATTATAAGAAGTAAAGTTTTTTTTTCCAAGAAGTTGAGATAGGTTTATTCCTAAGCCAGTGGCGAGACACACACAACTTCTAATTTTTAAGTGAATTGATTAAAGTTGAACAAGTTATTGAGTATAAACAAAACATTTATCTCATGTTCCCTTTAAACATAATGAGACATTATTCCAAGTTTAGGAATTAATGTTGTTTTTGGTAACATACTCAACAAATAGTTCAGTGATACTTGAATCCTAGGCAGTAAGTGATGAATATAAAATGCAGAAATTATTTACCCAGTTGTGGAAAGATAATTCTTTGTCAAGAAAAAACTAAAGGTCGATTTCAAAGAAATACCTAGTTTGGTATTTCGACTCAACATAGTTAAATACCTTTGGTATTTTTGACGTCTTTAGTTTGGGAAAAGAAAAATTTAGAAATAAAGGTATGTCATAAAGCTTTTGGAATTAGATCAACAAGTGTGAATGAACTATTTCAAGGGAAAGATAATAGTAAAGATACTTCATAAGATTTGTTGAAGATAGTAAGGAATTTCATAGTGAAGTATTATCATGGTCAAAAGATATGAGTTGCTTCAGATTGACATGCCGAAGAATATCTTGACCAAGCATTCATCGATCATGATAATGTAGCATGGAGAAATTCCTAAATTCACATTAACTTATCTACATCACAAAATTGATGCCTAATAAGGAGGATCGATGACATGTCTTACATGTTAACATTAATAATTTTTTTTAGCATGGATCAACTCCTAAACTCACATTTTCTACATCAAATTTAATGATGTAAGTAGTATAAATGTTACAATTTTCAATAACTTCCATTATATTTCAAGACGTGCATTGTAAATAATGGAAAGATCCCATATATTATATGCCAACTACACATGACAAATGGATATCATACGATTCATAACATGATGGAAATACATTATGTTATAAGACATGTTTTAGATGCAAAGCGTTTGTTAAGATAAAAAAACATGCATCAAGTTAAACATATAGTGCATCTAAGTAATTATCCTAACAATTTCTTAGGATATTATATAAATCCCTAAGATAGAAAAAACTATAGTCAAGTGATAGAATGCATTTCTATATAAGGGTGCACATCTCAACTTAAGATAGTGGGAGAAATATTGACTTGGGTTAAGTCAATGCTCAAGATGCACAAGTAGTTGGAATAGGAACAAGATCCATAAGTACATGTGGAAGATTGTTCCATAGACACATACTGCATAGGAAGGTTAAAAACCATGGTGATGGTTTTATAGTCACCATGGCTGGTGATACATTATTCATTGAGAATTATATTTCCTACAAGTGGGAATATATGGAAATTAGCCAAGGTTAACAAGAATAATAAAATTGAATAATGGATTCCATGTATCAAAGTGAAAAGGGGCTTATTAATTGAAAACTGTGGTGGTTATTCAAGTGAATTGATACATGGGTGGTAAAAGATAAATATCAATAAGGCTTGATTGGTAATACAAATTCGGTATGTCTAAATCCATTAGAATTTTACTTGTCATAGCTAACATATAAGATCTTTTTATTGGCCATTGAATGTCAATATTAACTTACCTGGAAGGTGTCTAAATGGTGCAACCAGAAAGGGATGATGACATTATATGATTCCAATAAGGGTTGAAAGTTACTGAAATCTAGTTCTATATTAATGTAAGAAAAAAGATCTTAGATCATTCATTTGGGATGAATCTTTTACATGTGTCTACCAAAGGTTAGTGGGAGCACCATAGTTTTACAAGTGAAATATATTCAACAACATATAAAAAACAGATATTGGTCTTACAATTAGTTAAGACTAGAATAAAAATAATTCTCCAATGATTTACTTAAAGTAACAACCTAAGTTCTAAGGAATAGGATCGAATGAGGTATATTTAATGGTTTCTTGGACCTAGTCAATCGTACATACAGTGACATAGTATTGAAAAAATAAAAAACAATTCATGTTAATAATTGTTTCCAATTTCACATGGCATAATCTCTCTAGGTTGACATGTTCAGAACATGGAATGAGATTAAAGTTGTGAGTTGAGTTCTATACACTTCACGGATGGATCAATCAAGTATTCCATAATATGTACATGAACTGATATTTCTAGGATATACTTTATATTAGGAAAATATAAGTTATATCCAATATAAATTCAAGTGATGTAGTCAAAACTATCATTTTGTACTTTCTGTAAGTACAGATGATATCTACTTGGTAAGAGGAGAAGAAGGATACTAGTTATTTTGGGACACAAACTAGTTTTACTTAGACAAATTTGATCTAGTTTCACAGTTAGGCTAAGGTGATAAGTGATTCAAGTGCATAAAATCCTGTGGTAGCCATGTCTATAAATACCGAGTATATTGTAGCTTCTAAGGCAGCTAAGTAGCTATCAAATACAATAATTTTTTCCATTTCTTGGAATCACACCTAGTAAGTAAAGTATTATGATAATTAAAATTATAATATTATCACAAGCCATGATGCCAAGTCATGACAGTTGAAAAAAGGTACATACTTAGGGTTACCATCTCTTGAGAAGATTTACTAGAGGAGATAGGGTCGCATGTAGTAGAATTTCCATGTGGCAGGAAAATGGCAGACCCAGTAGCTAAATCCATTACTCTACAGAAACATGATCTTTATCATGTGAGTATCTAACAGGAATTATTAGCAAGTTGGCTCTAGTGCAAGTGGGAGTGTTGAAATAGTGGATTCCCTAGACCCAAATATACAGTACTCTTGATTACCATATCATGTATATAGTTAGTTATACATGATGTATTATTACCATTATAGTGTAGACTTTTCTGCGTCCACTATTTAATGGTAATTTCCTAGATTAATTATCACATCAAAAGGTTATAGTAGATCCTAGGATATAATGAGAACCTCGAGATATAATGACATTAATCTTAAACAAAGGTCATATAGTCTAGATGCATCATACTAATTAGACACAGTTGATGTCTGACTATTAGGTGTTGGGGGATCATAATAATTAATATTTATTCTCATGAATATCACACTTGGCGATCTCTAGCAGTGATATCATGAGGAAAGACCCACCAATAGGAAAACCACATGTTTCAGTTGTCATTAGTTGTTCTTATCTACAGACATGTGTATTGGTCTCCTAACTTGAGATCATTGCTATTGTGTACCATTTGATTGTGTACTTTGATGCAAGGCAAAAACCATGGTATTGAAATCGTAGTGAGGTTGCTTGTGTTGGGTGCGTCGTTGGTGTTCTGACATTGGTTGAATGGTCAAGAAAGGATTTATCGATTCTAGGTTAAGGAAGTTGTATATCTCAGGCCTCGATGATCAAGATGGTGTTACCTTCATAAGTCTTTGTCCAAAGTAGTCAGAAGGTAAATCCATCCAGTTAGTTCAACAAATAATAAAGAAAGAAAAGGACAATGACACAAGTGTGCATCCTGGTTTATGATATATTTAAAGACAAAGAGATTATAGTACACAGTCAGTGTTTGTATGTTGGTAGTCATTGCTATGACTATCCTTATATCCTTAGGGGCCTTGATGAGTTGCTAGACTCTACTCTTGGTCTATGGATTTTATTCACTGCTATTGAGATAAGGGCCTAGAGGGTCACACACAATAGCATATTCAAGAATCCACCTTATTCAGGTGAATAGGTATATTGGACATAGTGGGCCCCACCACGAGGTTCAAATGTTGTTCAAGGTATCAATCACTAATGAAATAAATAAATTCATTATTATTCAAGTTATGAATAATTGGGGTTTAATTTATTTAAAGTATTTACAATTTAAGTAAATATGGAAAAATATTATTCGAATGAGTATTATTTTAATATTTAAGGTTCATTTAATATTAAGTGGGATTGGCGAGTCGAGTTAAATGACTTGGGAATATCACGTAATATATTTTAAATATATTACAGGAATGTAATAAAATAATAAATAATATCGATGTAGTTTAGTTCATCATAATTATTTATTTAGTGGACATTGAAATAAATGGGGGGCCAGAGAACCCAATAGGGTATTTAGCAACTCCACTATAAATAGTGGGTAGGATCTTCCACCATGTGACTATTAATTAATTTATGGAATGAAAACCAGAGCCTCTCTCCCCTCTTTCTCTCTAGAGAGAGAGAATGTTGATCCAAGAAATCAGATCAATATCTTTCTCAAGCATCGAAGGTATCTCTATGTAGTGATCATCAGGATGTTAAAGATATCATTGGATCACCGTGCTAGCATGTACCTCCATCATCAATATCCAGATCACCCCATCATCAATTTACAGATCTCCCTAGTTGATGATATGTGATGGGTCATGCACATACCTCCTCAGCTACGACACGTGAAAGACATCATGTACCCAGTCCAACTGCAGGGGTAGAGCTAAGCGATACGCCACCTCGCCAACTCTTTGCAGTATCTGAAAAGGGCTGATTAATCTCAAAGATAACTTGAAACCCTAATCAAATATCTGTAATGATTATCGACATGATACCCAAAGGAAGACATGATCTCCTTCCTCAAAATCCAAAGGTCTCCTCCATCTATCAGCATAAGATTTATGATGAATTTGTGAAATCTTCATATGCTCCTGGATGATCTGCACCTTCTCGATAGTATCTCGTACCAACTTCTGGCCCATGAGTGCCGACTGTCCTAGGTCAGTCCAGAAAAGTGGAAACTTGTAGGGTTACCCGTACAGAGCATTGAGATGTTCCATACCAATGGTGGAGTGGTAGCTGTTGTTGTACACAAACTCCACCAGTGGTAGGTGGTCCTCTAAACTACGATTGAAGTCCAAGATGCAAGCCCGCAACATGTCCTCCAGAACCTGAATGGTCCTCTCCATCTGGTCATCCATTTAGGGATGAAACACTATGCTCAAGAGTAACTGAGTCCAAAATTCCTCCTATAATCCCTTCAAAAATTGTTATGTTGAATGAGCATCATGATCATAACCTATCACTGACGGTACTCCATGGAGTCAAACTATCTCTTGAATGTAGAGGTGTACCAAGATCTCTACTGAACTCTACTCTTGGAAAGGTAGGAAGTAGGATGACTTGGTTATTCGGTCAACGATCACCCAAGTGGTATCATTTACCTTGGACATACGTGGTAAACCCATCATAAAGTTCATCGATATCCCATCCCACTTCAATTACGGCCCCTCAAGGGGTTGAGTCAAACCCACTGGAACTGAGTGCTCAACCTTCACCCACTAGCACATAAGGCATCAAGAAACGAACTCCTCCATCGCCTTCTTCATCCCTGTCTACCAAAACCGATGTTGGAGGTCCTAGTACATCTTCACCACACCATGGTGTAATGCCAAAGGGGACGTATGACACTTCGTTAGAACCTCCTCCTGCAATACCACAAATAAAACTATGCATCCTATGAAAAAGATAAAGTGCTCCCCATCATGTGAACATCCATCAGGCACATGACCTAGGGACATCTGAGCATGTAGGGTCTCGCAGTAGGTATCCCCAAGCTGTGCCTCCTTGACTGGTTATAAGAGCAGAGGGGTGATAACCATCGACTGAAGGTAATCTGCTCTATATCTATCCATGAAGGATAGTTTTAATGAGTCCAACTACTCTGAGGCCTCATTCAACAACTATAGACTAGATATCCTACCAAGGGTATCTGCCACCACATTCCCCTTCCCAGGAGTATAGACAATATCAAAGTCATAGTATTAGAGGAACTCTATCCATATTCTCTATATCAAGTTCAGATAATACTGAGATAATATATACTTGAGACTCTTGGGGTCAGAGTAGATGATAAACCGCTCACCCATCAGTTAGTTTTGCCACATCTTCAATGCAAAGACTACCACTGCCAAATCAAGATCATGGGTCATGTAGTTCTGCTCATGTTATCTCAACTGGTGCGAACCATAGGAAATCACTACTTTCCTCTTCATTAGGACACAACCTAGTTTGGTCCCTGATGTATCGCAAAATACTATGCCCTCAACACCCTCCTATGGAAATCTCAAGATTGGAGCATTCGTCAAACTCTACCTCAACTGTTGAAATGCCTACCAACACTTCTTTGTCCATACGAAAGGCTTCCCATTTTGGGTAAAAGCTATTATAGGTGATAATATCATGGATAAATTAGGTATGAGTCTACGGTAATATACTACCAACCCAAAGAATCTCCATACCTCCATCACACTCCAAGGTGGCTCCCATGCTAACATTGCCTCCACCTTGGCCTAGTCCATAGACTCTCCATCCATTGAGATAACATGTCCCAGAAAGTGGACCACCTGAATCCAGAACTATCACTTTGAGAGTTTCCCATAAAGTTGGTGCTCTTGAAGTACATCCTGAACCATCCATAGGTGTCTCACATGCTCCTCCTCGGACACCGAGTACACAAGGATATCGTCGATGAAGACTACCACAAACCAGTCTAAGTAAGGATGAAAGATCCGGTTCATGAGTCCCATTAACACTTATGGGGATTTTTTCATGCAAAAGGGAATCACCAAGTACTCATAATGGCCATAATGACATCTAAAATCAATCTTTGGTATATCCTTATCCCATACTCATAGCTGGTGATGGCCTAATTGAAGGTCAACTTTTGAGAACCATCATTCCCCTCTCAACTGATCGAAGAGGTCATTGATCCTCAGTAGTGGATACTTATTCTTCACAGTCACCTAGTTCAAGTGTCTAGAATCTATACAAAACCTCAAGCTCCCATCTTCCTTCTTGGAAAACAAACCCAGGGCTACCCAGGGTGAAACAATGGGCCTAACGAAGCCCTTCCTCTGCAAGTCCTCAAGCTGCATCCTCAGCTCGCGAAGCTCTGCTAGAGCCATCCGATATATTGGTGAGGATATCAGTGTTGTACCAGGGTGTAAGTCAATGCATAATTAGATAAATCGTTGGGGAGGTAACCTTGGAACATCTTCTGGAAAGATGTACTCGTACTCCACCACTACTATTGGGAACTAAAATCTCATAACATATGCTGCTCCAAGGGTAAGGCTATCCAAATCATGAGTGATCGAATGCACCCATATATGCATGATACTATCCTATGATTCCTAGGTTTCCCTTTCACCAACAAAGGAAAACCTCATCCCATCACTACAAACACACCACACCTTTTTTCCACAATAGTCAATCTTGGAATGGACCAAAGATAACCAATACATACCGAGAATGACGTAGTAATGCCTTGACGCTACCACCAATAAGTTTCAACTGAAACTCTCACCTCAAAGGGTCAGATCAAACCATTGGCACAAGTTTGTGGTCATGGATTCTACTCCCATAGGTGTCTCCAAGCGTAAGGGTTGAGTCAATGGTTCTACCGGAATCTTAAGGTATCATATATGGTAAGTGGTGAGAAAAGAATGACTGGAACATGTGTCTATAAGTATGGAAAATAAGGTGTAAAAGACACATATTGTACCTCAGATCATCCTTGAAGTACCTAGGTCATAATACTCAACGGTATGTAGCTACCCCACCCCTATCCTCCAACTCCCTATGCTTGGTGTGGAACTTATAGGGGTGGTGGTGGTAGTATGTTGAAACGTCTGCCACCTCCTATAACTCTCCTTACTCCTCTTCTACACCCTCTACCGGGAGAATCTACCTACTCCAATAATTTCCTCTTTCTTAGTGATTCATCCATAATTCACCTATCAATAGCTCAATGGGTTAGGCAATCTCTAGAGAAATGTCCCATACCACCGCATGTGTAGAATCAGCTCTCCCTAGACAGACTAAATCCAAAATGAGAGCCCTGAACCACATATACCATATCCTGGGACCTCCTGTAACATCTCCCATTTGTAGATCCCTATGTCTAATGTCAACTACCCACTTCCAAGGTCTCTTCACCTGTTTGCATGCAGCTAATGATCACTAGATGTATTAGCTCAGTGAAGAAGCTCTCGACCACCGAAGCTTGCTCGAGAACTCCAGCATAAGTTAGAAATCATAGAGGTATAACACTGGCTCAGATGTCCCAATGTAGAACTCTCTCAAAGGTTCAATCCCTGAAGTAATGATCCCTAACCATATCCATCGAGAACCTGGAGTGGTTAGTGAACCTTGATGAATAGTCAACCACTGTCAAGATACCCTACTAGAGCTGAAGAAGCTCCTGTATATGCACTACTCTCAACATAACTGGATATAAATCATATCTAAATAGATGCTCAAACTCTGTCTAAGAAATATTCACCTCTTCATGAGTATTCATGGTCAAACTCCACCATCGCCGTGCAAACCCTAAAGAAGGCTTACCTCCAGGATCACCATCTGGTCTACTAGTGTCCGCACTAGATGAAAATATCTGGTCACCACCTCAAGCCAGTCGTCAGCCGCCTGAGGGTTGGGCTTTCCTTAGATCCTAAGGGGTCTCTATCTTTGAAACTCATGGAACACACTTATCCTGTGCTCCTTTTATACTAGTATTGCAGGTACCATGTTCAACTCTACTGGTGGTGGTATAGATGGTAAAAAACATGGAGGAAATATCTAAGAAACCTATCTCAGTACTGTATCCTCATCATTGAGGGGATCATCCTAATTATCAAGCTCTATAATACTAGCTGGCTTGTGTCTCAAAGGCATTCTATAAGAAAAAAAGATATACCACAGTCGATGAGTATATATATAGAGATGAATCAAGAAGGACATGAAAACAAAACCTATTATTATGTAATGCATGTACCATTATTTTCCTTATAATCAATGTTCTCTTGTACCAAGTCGAAAATAAGGTTATCAGAGTCCTTGTGTATGGATATGTTGGCCGCCCGTACCAACAATGGAGTCCCTGGCCTGAAAGACGAACTTGAAACCCTTAACACTATTTACCTAAACCAATCTCATAGACTCCTAGTCCTAATATAGAATTGAAAAAATTTGATACCAATCTGTCAGGACCCCTCCTAGTTGGGTCCATTCCGTGACTTCCTAAGTCGCCTTCAATAGGTCAGGGGTTGGTGACAAGCACCAAGTAGGCACATCACTAACATGGGAGACATTTCCTAAGTACCTGTACACACACACACATCTCCAATACCACAAATACTAAAATGTAAAAACCACTAAAGAAAAAAATTAATGCATACCACTAAGCCCAACCCACAGAGTATGACCGAAAAGTAAAGTGTATTAAAGTAAACTAGGCTAGAATACAATCCCACCAAAAGAAAGAGCCTGAAAACTAAAAACTCCAAAAAAAAGTTATTGGGATTGTTGCTCAAATCTGTAGGAACACCTCAGCCCGTCTAAACTCACAAAGCTCTATCTGGTCCTGGTGTACCCTGGACTTTATCGAAAGATCACTTGTCTGCACAAGACATGACATGTGAAAGAAAATCTCATATAGGGGTGAGTATAAAAATACTTAGTAGGACACCCCAAAACCAGTAAAGATATAGTCAGATCTACATAATATATGTCTATAATACATATAACAAGAACATATCTAGATTTACTCAAACCCAGACCCATATTATAGAGGTAAGTCACAATCACTATATACCAACACTAGAGATTTATTCTGAAGATTCCACAAAGAAACTCATTCAAGATCAAACACTTCTAAGTATGATAGCACTGATGATGTTCGATTGAAAAGTAATGTTCATTGGGAACTATCATGATAAAGATGCACTGATCAATCTGAAGATAGATATAATACACTCGACCTGGGAGTACTCACTCCATGAGTGGGGAAGATCACAATATATAGATGAGGATCACTACCAGGTCCATGGGGTGATACCATGAATCATCCAGATTCACCTTCTAAGTAGAGAATAAAATTACTATAGGATTGGTCGCATTGATACCAATACTCTAATTAGGGTATAAGAATGGATATAGGATCCTGATCTGGGCCTCTCGGAGGGTATTCCTGACTATATCTAGTAAATTCATGTGGAAGGGACCATACTCCCGTGAATAGGAAATGATGCCAACTAACCTTCATAAGAATAAGAAAGGGAACCAAACCTAATGAAACTTTTCCAAGATATGGTGTAAAGGAGATTCAAGACATGTAGGAAGGGGTACACGACGTGTAGTAGGGTCATATGCCATGTCCCTTGACCCTAGGTACTTCCTGTGTTCAATGGACCATGTTATCAGAACATGTCTTGTATAAGAAGTATACCCAGCATACAGAAAGGCTCACACACTATGTCCTACTATCTGAGGTCCACCCATGTACTCTAGCCATGTTCCAGTACACAGTGTCAACCAGTGTTCACCTACTTGTGTTTTAGTACATGGGGTAACCTGTGTATACGGTCTTGGTTTAGTCGTGGGGTGGGGTACACACCATGTAGGAAAGATTTGTACTCCACATCATGTCTTTACAACTCCCGAGATACATGTAGAGTCTCGGGGAGAGACCACATACTATGTGATAGGGGTTAAATTCCATGTGATACTTTCTTGCCTCCCGAAACTCTAGACGCCATTGAGTGAGGGCCACATGCAGTGTAGTCCGGACTATATATTGGGTTCTAAAAAGTTTTCCAAAAACCCTAGTCCACGATCCATCATCTACTCCACTTCTCCGACTATCATTTTCAGCCACACATAGATGGGAAACTGAAGTTATAGGGTCATCTAGTCCTACCATCATTGAATTGGTAAGATTAAATCCTTGAATCAACTCGGAAAACAAGATCGTCATCATTATTCGTTTCCAACGAAGAATAAGAAATCAACACCCACTGTCATTTGATCTGCTACCACAACCATCATCGCACCTCTATTGAGTCATATTGATGTTGGATCTTCAATTTTGGATCATTGTGCCATGAAACGAAGGCGTAATAATCATTTGTTTATAAACCATAAAGAATGAAAAGAACGTAAAGAATGCGAAGAATCCAAATAATTTTGGGGGGAGAAAAAGAACATGGAACAATATAAGGAATGAACCTCAGCCGTTATTCATTACTACCTCGATCTATTCTGTAATAATGATCAATATAAAAAATAGTATAATCATCCCCAAATTCCCTCAATCAAACCCCCCCCCCCCACAAGAACGATTGAACTGCGAGTCAACCTGTTTGTTGGTTGATCTACGTTTTTCATCAATTATAATAATGGGGAAAGAAGGAATTGAAATAACATTCCCTAATTAGGGTTTGGATCATTAATTATCTAGGAATCATTGCTGATGGAAATCCATCAAGAATGATCATGATCCACCATCTCCTCATCTTCCATTGAGAGGTTTCTCCAAGACTTTTCTCCAGAGCTTCCAAGGATTTCTCTTGGGTTATGAATTCTAACCCTAATTCTCTGCCAAGATATTTATTAAAAATAAATGCTTTTCTCCATCACCATAACATCAAAATAAAATAAATCACTATTTTATTTTATTTTTTATACTTCCAATAACTAACTTTCACATCCGACCTGCACCGACCAATGTTAGGCCCCACCTAAGGTAAAGTCTCTACTCTGAATGCAATGGTGCCCTCATATTTCTAATCCAGGAACTCGTTTAGAAGTTATTACATTTTTTTCAGGAAAACCAATCATACACACTACTTAAATATATTTAATATATTTCAAACATTTTTTCTGAGCATGCCGGGCCTCAGAATTGCACACTTTCTCAATGCCTAGTCTTGAATTAATTCCATATAATATTTAAAAAAAATACATGAAAAAATATAGGAAATTAAAATACTACTAATATATTTTATGTATACTTTCTTATAAATTATATAACCTCCCTTATCTTTATTGAATATTATTCACACTATAATTTTTTTATTCATATAGGAAAAATATTTTGAATAAATCCTTAGTATAATTTTTTTGAGAGATAAAAACATAATCATTATTTTGGGTAATTTGTAATCCTAATAATAATCTCATCTCACTAATTAGGGATATATAAAATATATACTTTATTCATATATAAATATCTTCACAAAATTTTTCTACATCACTAGAAATGAAAATATCATGAACATACACAATCACAATGAGTAATGTATTATTGATCTTTTTTATATAAAAGTTAATGTCCACTTTCCCTTTTCTAAATTTTATGCTCTTAAAATTATCATAAAGATTTAAATACCATGATTTGGGCCTCATTTCGAACCATAAATATCCTGTTTCAATTTATATGCATTTCCTATAACTTTATCAAGAATATAACACCCATTTTTCTACACCTTTTATTTAGACAACTATTGAAGAATATAGATTTTATATCCATTTGATGAATTTTATAATTTTTTATGTTGACATGGTAGGAAATTTTTAGATAATATCAAGTATAGATATAGGGAAAAATTTTCTTCATAGTATATCCCTTCTAATTGAGAATAGCCCTTGAAAAATAGTCAAGTATTATTTACACCAACCTCACCTTTATTTTTTAGCTTGTTTATAAAAATATTTTTTGATTTAAAGATGCTATTATTTTCAGGTCCTGGTATAAGCTCCCACACTTCATTATTTTAAATCTAGTTAAATTATTCACTATTGTCATCAATACAATATTCATTCTCTAAAGCTTCATCAATTTTTTTGGGTTCAACCATTGAAATAATATTAGCATGATTAACTATTTTTATTTTTCTTCTTGTTTATACCCATTTATTTAGATATCCAATATTGTTTTTAGTATCAATATGATTTATTATTTGAATTTTTTTTCTAATTATTCTCATGTTATCAACATCATAACCAGAAGAGGTAAAATTTGTATCATGATTATGTGTTTTAACATTTTATTCATTCAACACAATATGTTTAGTAGTGATTTTATCACCCTCATCATCATCCATGATTTATTTTTTAAGATCTTATTAATATTCAATGATATTTATATTATCACAATAAAATAGCTTCTCACTTTTCTTTTTATAGAATCGATAATATATTTTATTTGGTGTGTAGAAAAGAAATATTATGTCCTAATATTTCTCCTCTAATTTTCTATCACCTTTTCTTTCATCACTACTATGGATGAGATTATAATCACCTTTAAGTGTTTCCAATTTGTATTCTTCTTGAACCATATTTTATAAGGATTCATATTTGAATTTATCCCTAATAAATAACTATTTTTATTGATTCTAGTAGTTATAATAACTTTCATTTAGAAATACCATTAAGTATTATTCTTAGTCAGTATAGTTCTAGACATATTAATATGAATCTTATTCTTATTTTCATCTAATTTATTTTGTTATAGAATATATGGTGCACTAAACACATTATATATACAATTTTCTCAAGATATTATGAGAACTACTTATTTGTGTACTCACTCCCATTTTCAAATAATAATATTTTTAAAGCATCGCCTGCTTGTTTCTAACCTAGTATCTTGAAACTTTTAAACATGATCAAAGCTTGAGATTTATGAGACATAAATATAATACAATAAATTCTATTAAAATAATAAATTAATAAGATTAAACACCTATATATACTTATTATCTTCTTTATCATGGGAACACAAATATCATAATGGACTAAATCCAATGGTATCCATGTTTGAATTACAACCCATTATTGATTCTATTAAATATATTTACCTTTTGACATGTTTATCATATATTGATAGCATATTTATAAAAGTATGGTATATTTATCACTTCCAACTCTTAAATTAACCTTCTAATACTATTTTGGTCAAGGTGACCAAGTATTCAATGTCACACATTACCTTCATCTTGTTTACTCATGTGGCAATCAGTTTTAGCTTCTCTAACCTGAAATAGATTTCCATAAGTTCTAATATCCCATTAAACTAATACTTTATATTTCAAAATTTTACTATGTAACTATTCTACCGACATATCACCTCATTTCCATCACCATAATGTTATAAAAACTCACTAGATTGTGTTTTATCCAATAAAAAAAGTTCACATTTTTAGAGTTTAATTGATTATATCCAACATTTTACACTCCAACACCCATGGAAATTAATGATAAATCATTACCAAAGGTAACAACTCCTCCATTATAATTTTCCATATTTTTCAATTTATTCTAATCACCTATCATATGTGAAGAGAAATCATTATACTGAATCTAAAACTTCTCCATTTTTCTTGCCTTATTGTTCACTTATTCAATAGGTGCTTTCTATTTGGATTTATTCTTCTTCTAAAAATTCTATGAATTTAAATATAAATCTAACTAAGCTGGTATAATAACATGTAACTCATATAAAATGTGTTATTATTTTTTATACCATTCAAAAACTTATTTTAGTTTTTTAAACCTGATATTCATCTCAAAATGGTAAGAATTGTTTTCTATATTTTGATATTATTGTATCCCCCTTGCATCATGCTCTCTCAATTATCTGGGTAGTGAAATGTTTTATGAGAAACTGTAATCTATGTTACCCAAAACACCATAACACATATAATAACACAAAATATCCTTCTCTAATTAAAATTTTATTACTTCATGGATTACTTTACAAACCCCTTTTTAGGACTTTGATGGGATGGATTCACTAAGACCATTTTCATAACACATACTTGGGTATTTGGTGTTGACATATAGATTTTTAAAGAAATTTTATCCCTATAGGTTTTGTTTGATTTAATATTCTTGTTAGATCCATCAATAAATACAAAAATCTATCTTCTACTGAATTCACTCGTAAGCATGATCTTATTTTGAGATATTTTATCTATAGACTTACATTCATCATATCCAAGAAATTTACACCAAGATATCTTGGTATTTTCTATTTTAGAATCTCATTAAACTACTTTGTAGCCTTGTTTTTATTCTGAGATATCTTGGAACTTTAAAAAGTTTCAATGAAAGCATTGTTGTATTTGAACTATAATTTATTCATATTAATCCTAAATCCAACAATTTTCTTCTTTGTCTTATCATTATATTTATATATGATTATGATAATAAAATCCATATCATTGTTTGTTTCTATTATCTCATAATGTACAAGATTTAGTCTCTCAGATTAGTTGATTAGATATTCCATAACAATCTGGATTAGTTTTTCTTCATAGAGTCTTTCCTTGAGATATAATTTTTTATCTCTTAGACTAACAATTTACCTCATGCATATCTTTATCCCAATTCTCATACTGTATTCCTTACCAGATTTACCTTATTTAATATAAATTTCACTATCATTTAGAGATTCATACTTTTAAGATAACCTTTAATTATATTCTTACAAAAATACCATATTGGGTAGTTTATTTAAACACTTACACTCCATAGACACTATCTTTACTATCATAAATATCCTATTCAAATGATAGAAGGTTTATTATTAATAATTTGTATAAAATATTTTTTTTCACTTTTTATTATGGGTTACTTTTTTAAAGAAATATTTTTTGTTAAGTATCATTTGGGTGCTTCACCATATTTATATTTATTTCTAATTTATTAAGGCAACATAGAAGAAAAATGACCAATTTTAGCATTATTAAAACATTCAAATGATAACTTACCTTGATATTTAAATTTTTCTATTTTGAGGTTTCTTTATATTAAATAAATAATTTTATAAAATCCTCTTATGTACCCGTCTTCATCAATACCATCCTTATCATCTTCAATCATTATATTCTTTATAACATTAAATGTGATGAACACATAATTCTTAACATTTATTTTCATGGAATATCTATTTATCATCTCATAGAAAACTAAATATCATGAATCTCATGAATTGTTAAGTTTTCAAGATATATATCTTCAAGAGTTGATATCATGGAATCAAAATTATATAGGAGAATTATTGTTTACTTCTTCACCAATGTATAGTCTTCAATTGTTCCTCCATATCCTCTTATGGAAATTACCATCATATTTACTCCAGTAATAAACTCATCAATATATTCATCTTTTTTCATTCTCATATCCTCAAAATATCTTATAAAAATTTATAAACATTCATCCTTTACCTTTGGGTATCCCTCATCAATACTATGTTTTTTTTCAAATTTCTTTATAATATTTTCATTCCAGAAATTTTTTAACTCTTTCTCAAATAATGAAGACAATAGAACATTATTTTTCATTTTAACACTCTCAATATTTTTCATGTCAAATAAATAAAAGATTCAAGTCTTGTTTAAAATGGAGAAAAATTGAAAAGTATACCCAAGCACATCAATTTCATGATAATTAAGACATGTTACCATTAATTCCTTCAGTATATGAACTTATTTCCCATATAATGTCATAATCACTTTATTATTGAAAAAATTATGATAGTCCATGGGAATATTCAATAAGAGATATTCAAGAGTGAACCTTGATCTAATTCCAATTGTTAGGACAACTTTAATGAATAAAAAACACTAAGAGGGTGGTAAATTAATGTTCGCTTCCAAAACAATAACTATTATTACTATTGAGAAATAACCACTCTTGAATAATTGTTGTTTGATGTAAATGAGTAAAATAATATATTTTTACAAGGTTTTATCACAATTTGTGAGTTAATACTTTGTGTATTGTGGTTGTTATCCCACCTCACATGTTTTTTATTTTTTTGTGAAGGTGAAACCATGGGAAAGTAAATTTTCATGAACCCAATACCATATTGGCACCAACCAATTTAATAAGAACCGATTAGTTACAAAGACAAAGTAATGAAAAATATTATTAAAGAAGAATCAATAGGGAATGATCAAGTATCTATTAGACTAAAAAGATAGTTCTTATCCCTCTATTGTATAAAAATATCCTTTAAATATGCATCACTCATATTCACAAATTATTCTAAAACTATTAAGGAAATTTTTATTATATCTTAAAACTCTAAGGCCTCACTCAATAGAAAGGATCAAATCTCATTAATATGATGATTTTAGATATTATGTGGTGTCAAAAATGTATTAGTATATATATATATATTTAAGATGAATATATCTCCCAAAAATTGAGAAAAATATAATTGACATGAACTTTTATAAATGAAATTTCCTTTTGATTCAGTAATTTTCTTATAATTATAGAAATCAAATGCACTACTTTGGTTATTTTGGACCTATATAGCCTATTAGATTTAAAATTCCACTAATCATCTTAACCATTCATAATATATCTATTTTAAGGTCACTATTAATATTTGTATATATTAAGGGTTATGATAAATTTGAATTGATATAAATGGAAGAAGCGATGACCTCAACCAGTGGGATCATACCCAATGAAGCCTAATTAACAAAGCTTCTGAGAGAGATAACATCATTGAGATTTTCTCTTGACCAATATCAAATTTAAATTCAATAATTGAATCATTAACAAAACCATTTATGGGATAATTTAAATCTTATCAAGATCATGACCCAAACCATTTTTGTCTAACCATCCCAAGAAAGAATCATCTTCACACACCTTACCCTTAGGGCATGTGTTGGTGTAATAAGGGGTTATGTATCTAGACCCAAATAATATTTTTTTTTATTTTTTTATTTTTAATGAAATAATGATTATATTTATCCATTTTTATTATTACTTTATCAATGATTATATAATTAGTTTGATAAAAATTAGATTTTGACAAAAAAATCAAAATTCTATTTTTGGGGAATATATAGTTTCAATTAAAACATTTTTTTAATAATTTTTTTAAATAAATAATATTTTAATAAAATATTATTATTAGATAATATTAATTTTAAAAAATGATAATATAATTTATGAAACACAGTTTATTTTTTGTATGGGTTAGAAAGTGGTTAATATCAGAAAAACTAGTATTTTCTAGTAAATAGGGTTTTTATTTAAAAGTGAAAATTATAATATTTATATGATTAATTAGATAAAATAATAATGATTTTTTAAATCATCACATAAAAATTATCCAATGGTTATTTTTTCATAATTTTCTGAGAGTCAGATTTCTCGGTAAAAATTAAACATAGTATAAATATACAGTCAGTATTATGACATCATAATAGCCCAAAAGTGATGTAATAAATAGTATAAAGGGAATAAAAAAATTTGCCCCATTTAAAATAATTAATCTTTTAATTTATTTTATAAATTTTATAAACCCTTAATGAATCCTCCAATACCTATATTATATTTTAAGGTCTTAAAATAATTTCTTTATAAACATGACTCACTTACACATCACTAAGGGTAATATTTTATTATGTTAGGTTAATTTAATTATAAAATATTGAAAACAAATTCTATTTATTATAATCCATTTTCTAAAAACATGGTAAGGTTTGTGGTTTTTGATTATTTTATCAAATAGAGTCCAAAACTAATGTTTAGAAATTAATAAATAAAACCCCTCTGTTTTTATATAAATGCCCATAAAATCCAAATCCTATTTAATCAAAACCCATTGATAATGAATTTAATCTCCCTATACATCTATAAAACCCTACCAAGGTGTTCCCAATGTTTTAATAAGTTCATCTCAATATTTTTGAAGTTCCCTCTCAAGGTAAGGGATTCTATTCCTCTACTTTTTATTCAAATACTTTATTCATATTAGGCATTTTGATTTACAATTGTTCATGTTTTAATGTGTTTTTACACATACCTTTACCACCATTATGATTAAAATTTAACATCATGTCACCTTTAACTCTCATTAAACCATTCTATGATCCTTTATGTGCACCTGTTATGCTGCCAAAATTATCCTTTGATTTTCCACACCAAACTTTTGTATCATGAATAGCCATCCCCATTTACACTCAAGGGTATTCACCAAGATGTACCTATACTTAATTTATTTGGGGATTTTATGTATATAACCCACACTCTTTATTCATGGGAATAAAACTGATGAAAGGCATCGTTATGTTGTATGATCAATGTGACACACAAATTCATGTACATGATTTGAAAGTGGTTGGTAGGACTAAAATTATATAGCCCTCAAATGAATTGGGTTATGTTTTTATCTCATGATATTCTATATATAGTGAATTATAGGTTACCCTAATCACACTATGTTATGATTTCTTGGTGGTTATCCTTGACTTATGATTATGATGTCATGTTTTATGTTATTGCTGCATTATTATGTTGCCTTGATGTTATCATCATATATCATGCTTCGATGTTTATGTTTATGATTATTACCCATTTTATGTCACTTTAATATACATATTGACTGAAATTTATTATTTCCATCATGTCATGCTTTTATTTTTCCATTTATAGGATTTATATCTCACCCCTTTCTTATGTACATCCCTAGGTTATCTCAAACAGTTTTAGAAGATCGATGGAATTATAAGATCATGTTAAAAAGTTTTAAATATTTTTGTTGAATCCCTATTTTAAGTTGTTATGTTATGTATCTAATTACCCAAAGAGACTAAGCCTTTTTATATTTTTGGATTTTACTACATGTGTCTTTTTGTAATAAATCATGAATTAAGGATAATAAAAGATATGGTTTGTCATAGTTGGTTTCATAGAAAGGTCTACTTATTTTTAGGGATTATAAAAATTTAGTGAAAGAATTAGGGGTAAGAATAAACATAGTAAAAAATCCCTAAATTTTGGTAATTTATAGAGTAATATGTCTCCCTGTAATAAAATCCCTATCTAGATACTACATGTAGATGTGGATATGAAACAATTGTACCTCAGAGTAATAACCCTAAAAAAGGTTCATTGGGTATTAACATGATCGCCACTTAGTGCAAAAAAATAGGCCTTATTGCACACTTGTCATGATACACCAGGGGAATATGATTTTGTAAATTCACAATATCTTTATGAGCATTATAAAGGGAAAAAAATGGATATAAATTTTTTTAGGAAATAGAAGATGGATAACTTAGATTAAAATCTAGAAATTCATAGGTTAAGGAATGTATGTAATTTATGAGTTGTCCCTTTAACGTTCATAGTTTCAATTTATATGTTAAATAGTTTGAAAATTATAATCCATTAGTCTATTTTATATGAATTAAATTATTAGAACCAGAATTAAATAGTGAAAGGTGGGATTTTGATCCATTCATGAACTTCAAAACCCCAATGAGGATATAGTTTTACATATTATTTTATATAATTCAAGTTTTTTAGAACTATTCAAAACCACTTCAAAACATGGAAGTGGAACTATTTGTGAAAATTAAAAGGGACATCATCCTAAATTGATTAGTTTATATTAAGGGTTATTATAAAGTATAATTGACACAAATGGAAGAAGTGACAACCTCAACCAGTAGGATCATACCATATGAATCCCAATTATCAGAGCTTTGAAGGGAGATAGCATGTAAAATCCCATGCCTTACCAATCCATTAGTTTGTCATTTTTAGGAATTGTATGTGTTTTGGAGGAGTCTTTAGGAGGTTTCATGGTGGTTGGAGGTGCATTAGAGCTACAATAGGAAATTCACATCATGAAAATGGGTACACAATGTGAATTGTTGGTTCAAAACTTATGTAGTAAACCGGTTTCATGGATTGTATGTGGATGAGGGGGAACCTATGAAACAGATTCATACATTGAATGTAATTAAAAATATGTAATTAAATAAAGGCTGAGGTGATGTGAATTTTAGTAGAAGTTGGATTTTTTGTAAAACCCATGGACTGCACATCGTGAATGGGTTACATGATGTGAATGGTGAATACTTCCAGGTTTTAAATCATTTTGTTTGTAAAATTTTTATTCATTCAGCTATACTATTCTCAATAATGTTTTTGGGTGAAACCTAGGTGATTTTGGTGGATCTTTTAGCCTCCTTTATCCTGCTTTGATCTGTTGGTTTCAGTTGATTCCCATTTGCGATTGGTGGTAATACCTCCTATTCTTATTAGGTTTTTATTTCATTCTTCTCTTGGGGATCCATTGTAGTGGTGAAGTTTTGGTTTCATTTGTGAGTTAGGATGTTTTTTATAATACTTTTATGTGGTATAGGTTTATCCTTTTTCTTATGGTGTGGTTGTGGTTCTTGGGCATTTCGTCTTCACCCTGTGGTGCACAATGAGTTTTCAAAGATTCTTTGAGGTATAAAATCCATCATTTCTCACTTTTGTGTATCATGTGGGAGGGTCACACTCTTTTTTATTTGTGGGGGATTGTTTGTGCTAGATTAATCAAGATTAATTAATTATATAATTTAAATTTAAGGGGAAGGGTAATGATTCTCATGATCTTGAAGATTTGATATTATTATGATATTGTGTTTGTATGTGTTGACTGACCTGCTGAAAATTGTGTTTATTTAGGGTTTTTTTATATTGATATGACCGGATTTGTGGAACCCTTTCTTATTTTATAGTTGTTATGATATCACTAAAAAATGGAAATAGGATAATCACTTATATTTGGTTAATAAAATAGTTTCCCCTAGATTTATGGATTGTGTGATAACACCCTGAAATATAGTGAAATTTGATAAAACCCCCCTTGTTAAATCTGTAAAATATTCTTTGATGTGTTGTGATGTGTGACCATGATTGTGAGGTGGTGATGTGAGGTTGCGATGTGGTGTGGGGTGATGAATGGTTTGTTTGGATGTGCTTTTATGGTGGTGAGGTGATGGTTGTTTGGATATGATTTTGAGGTGGTGAGGTGATGTTGTCTTTGGTCATGCTTTTGGGGTGGTGAGGTGATGATTTGTTTGGACATGATTTTATGGTGGTGAGGTTATTGTTCTTTTGGAATGATGATATACTTGTGAGGTGTGGTTTCATTATTTTAGATGCCCAGCTAGTGATGAAATAATTATTTAATAATGATTGAAATGGTTGGGATTTAGTTTGGAAAATGGGATAGAACTGACTAATAAAAAAATAAATTATAGGTTTTGTGGTTAAATGTGGTTGATGATTAATAATTAAACAAATGGGATGGATAATGGGATTTGTTTGAAATTAAATGTGACTAGTGGTTTGTTTATGTGGTGCTATGATTTTAGAGGTGGTAGAAAAAGTAGGGATTTTGTGTGTTGGTTAGTTTTTTGTTATAAAACCATAGGTTGAGATTGTGTGTGGATATTTTTATATACTTGTATATTCCTTGTGATTTATATACACCCCACCCACACTGAGAACTATGTGTTGACACCTGTATTTTTATATGGAGGGTGTTTTTCCTAATTTTCTGATATGAGTATGGATGAATGGATACCCTCTCTTCCCATATCTCTCTTCCAGGTGAGTAGATATGCATAGGCTGTGATGGCCAGAGGTTTGTTAGTGTATTAGGTGATAAACTATGTGTCTTCAGGTGGGATGTGATATGACCATACTATAGAGTGGTGGCCTTGGTATTTTTGGGCATGATGTGATATGCATGTTCTATTGGGAAACTTATAGGGGGGTCATGCATGTTAGGAGTAGGTAATAAGGTTAATATAATTCATGTTCATTATACCTTACTATACTAGTTATGTCTATGATGTTATGGCCTAGGTGTATTCAAGAGATATGAGACATGACTGTGCTGTGGGGCGATGAACCAGGTGTCTGTGGGTGAAATGATTTGTGATCATGCATTTGGTGTGGTGGTATTTATTGATTATCCACTTAATGATTATAATATTCATTGTTAATATATATAATATTTATGTGATTCATTATTCATAAACACAATTTTAGTGTATTTTACACTTTTAACATCATTTCACATTATGATTGTAAGTCCTTTTTAAAATGCACTATTACATGGTACATTTTTGAACACCATAAAAAATACCCAATGATCTTGATTTTATTTTCATATTTAATTTTCAGGTTTTTCATTACATTGGGAATAATTCATAATTTTTGAGTACTTAAAGATTCACATTGGAAGACCACCAAAGTGGGTCTTGAACTAACAACATTCTGGGTGAAGTGAACTGGACATCAGACCAATAAAACCACTATAGCAGACAAGATAAAAGCCAAATAAATATGAAAATTGAATTTAAGATAGATGATATCAAGGTTAAAATTTCATAAAATAGTTAAAAGAGTTAATTCGGATGTTTTAATGGATTTTTAGGTTGCCTAATTTGAAGATGAAATTCTGGGGTAGATTCTGTAGCCCAGAAAAACATCCCACTATTTCAATCATATCTCACAAAAAAAATTCTATTTGGGATGAAATTTTATAGGAGTTTATGTGAAATCTGGTTCTCCATTTTCTTTTTCTATGGACCACTCTAATTCTTCCATCTAGAAGGTCATTGTGATGCCTCTATTCAGCGAATGCAAGCTGGCTTCTATTTCAGGTCAAGGGTGAAGAAGTCCACTCGTCCTTACTTTCCACAACCCTTGTGGGATGATTTTTACTATTGAGATCTCAACAAAAATATTACTAAATGCCTATTTAAGGTATTGGAAATGGAGGATTTGATCATCTTGATGATTTATTTTCATTGTAATGTTATTATGATGATTTGTCTTTATAACGTTCTTCTTTCTCATGTAAGTTGTTCGAATCACCTTAGTTTTTAATAAAAGTTATTATTATTCTCTTATTTTGTTATTCATATCATTTTGATACCTTTTCTTCAATGTATTAACATATTCAAACCAAACATTTTGATATTCTTCACATAATTGTGGAGTGATCGTTATTTTTTTGTTTTTACTTGGTCAATTTCGCCCTTATAAGTCTATTTTCCGCTTCCATTGATAACATGTCATAAATGGAGGGATAACTATTTTATGGGTTGATAAAATGGAGTATCAAGGGGTTGGATTGGATGTTATTTCTCACTGTATTAATTTTTATTAATTTCTTTTATTTGAGTTTCTTTTATTCAATGATTTTCTCACTTCCTCTTCCTTATTGAATTTATTTACCCCACTTTTATGTAGTAATAAGATCCTTTACCTTAGAGTGCTCATGAAAATGATCCTAAAATTATATATGTGATTAGCATGTGTTTTAATGTTTTTCCCCAGTAATTTATGAGGTTATTTTTAATTCATTTAATGAATCATTCTCGAGTTAATGAAATTGAAATCGTTAAAAAAGGAATTCATCCAATCCACATGAGCAATAACCCAAGATCAAATAATTTTATCATAATTAGAATTCACATAGATATATTAGTGTGATTTTGAAAACATCAAAAATCAACCCAAGTTGGACACTTCATATCCAAAAACAATCCATATATGTACGTGTCTGTAGGTTACTTATTAGGTCTTTGAGGATTCGACAACCCAAGATAAACTACAAGCGACCACTTAATCATAAAATCTTGGGTAAATTTGGGTGATACCAAAATTTTACAATGTTTCCAAGGACCCAAGTAAGTCATTTCAACACCCACTCTATTCTTCCTCATTTATATTTTATCACCTCAATTCTCTTATATTTTCCCTTTCTCACTTTTTTTTCTTTTGGTGCATGTCCGCCTACACATGCAATAACTCAAAAAGATTAGTTAGGGTGGAAATTCGAGGGGTTGGGGAGTAAATCACACAAAGGTGTATCTTTATATAAGATAAAAATATTCATAACACTCCAAATTCAAAAATTGGGCCACTTTAAATGGAGGTTCTTCAAAGAAATTAACTCATAAACTCGGGTGGGAACCAAAATGGAAATCCAAATGAGGCAGTCCCAAACATGGGAAATGAAGCCAATCAAACCATAAATGACTTCCTCACACCTTCCTGGACCAATGAACCCTCTTGCATTAGGCATTATAACCTAGGATAATCCCACTATGTCTTCAATAATCATGTACTAAACTACCTTCCAACCTTCCACGGGATGGAGTCAGAAATGCCAAACCTTCATGTCAAAGAGTTCAACGACATTGTTGAAACCATGTGCCCACCACATCAACTTGAGCCAGTTAAGATGAGGATCATTTATTTATCTCTCAAGGATTGAGAAATGAATTTATTAAATAATATGAGACATGCATCAATCCACTCTTGGGACCAATTGCAAAGAGAATTCTACAAAAAATACTTCCCCCATCACAAAACAATTGCACTTAAAAAGGGCATCCAAAACGTTTTTGAAAAAGAATGTGAGTCCTTTTATGAAACATGAGAAAGGTTAAAAGATACACTCAACATGGTACCTCACCATGTATTTTCAATCCAAGAAAAAGTTTAAATTTTCTATGAAGGGTTGGGTTCAAAAAACAAACAATTCATTGTCATGATGTGTAATGGAACCTTCAAAAACAAATCCCCAAATAATGCTTATGAGTATCTAGAAGGATTGGACTAATAAAACCAAACATGGGGAAAATCACCTTACTATGAAATTCCACCCAAATCTAGTGGAATTAACACACTTATGGAGGAGGAAAGACTTAGGACAAAACTTGCTGCACTCACTAGAAATGTCGAGGAGATCGATCTTAGGAAGGTCCATGAAATTCAAACTGTTGACCATATTTTCACAATTTGTGACAAACATGACCACAAGACCGACAACTACCAAACCATACCATCTATTAAAGATGTTATTTTAGGCGGAACAACAGAGGAGGTCAATTATTTGAACTTTTAGAAGTCATAGTACCAAAACACTTTTAATTCAAGCTACAATGACCATCCATGATTCTATTGGAAAGATAGCTAACAACCCAACCAACAACCTAATCATCCACAAGGACCAAACCCCTACCCTCCATAAAATTTTGAAAACCACAACCATTTCCAACCACAACCAGTCCAATACTAACACACTCCCATCCAATACCAATAACCCATCCAACAACCCATGTAAAAAATAATCCAACAACCAAAGTATCCTCCTGGGATAAACCGGCCAACATAAGCCCCTACCCAATATTTACCTCTTCCAATAATTGATCATTTGTGTAAACAAATGGAGAAAATGAACTTAGAAGTCTTATATCTTAAACATGAACTAAAAAACATTATAACTGGGAAGGAACCCATTCCTACTCAGGCGGTACCATCCTCAACTTTAAGGGGAGAATCCAGCTACACACAAACCTCTCATGAATAAATCAAAGCAGTGACTATTTTAAGAAGTGGGAAATCCATTGAGAAACCTGAACAAGACATTAAAGAATCATTAAAAGATTAAAATATTCATGAAAATTATGAATGACCATCCATAGATTCTAAAAAACCCAATGAGAATGTGAATGAACCAAAACCACACCAAACACTCAAACAACCTGCTCCCTTCCCTCAACACATGAGAGGAAAATCTAAACCAGAACTGAATGAAACTTTAAGGGAAATATTCTCTCGGTTTAAGTTGAACATCACCATTATATATAAAATACAAACCATTACTTCATACTCAAATTACCTTAAGTACTTGTGCACTTTTAAAAGGAAATTTTCACATAAAAAACAAGTCCTTTTGGATGCTAATGTGAGTACCACCAGTCAAGAGACCATTCCTCCAAAGTTGAAAGATCCAGGACGTCCATACAAGAGAAAAAAGTTTTCAAATACATTTTTGATATGGGATCTAGTGTGAACCTAATTCCTTATGCCATGTATTATCAGTTAGGGATCGAAGAACTCCAACCCACATCTATCACTCTTCAACTTGATGATCATAGTGTTAAAGTTCCAAAGGGAATCTTAAAGGATGTTTTGGTGAAAGTTGAAAATTTTATTTACCCTGATGAATTCATTTTACTTGAAAATCACCCAAGATTAGGTCTTAGGGAGAAAACCATCATCATACTTGGTCATTTCTTCTTAGAAATAATTAACTCAGTCATCTAAGTTAGGAATGGTAACATGACAATAACCTTTAGAAACATGAATCTTGATATGAACATCTATAATGAAAACTCTAAAATTGGGGATGATGAAGAGATCCATGAGGTAAATTGTATTAGTAGTGAATTAGAGGAACATCAAGGAATTATTGAAGGATGTTTAAGTCAATAAGAGATTGATTTCCTTTGTTCACATTATGGAAATTTGTCTCCTTGGATTTAATATCTTTTAGATAGCTCATTTGATGATTTTTTGCATCACCAGTGAATGATACAATGGTGAAATCAATAACATTGAGTCTATAACCATTCATGACACTGATATGGCCAACTTAGTGGATCAAAATTCTATTCACAAGGAACTAATTTTATCAATAAATATGGACAAAGAAACTGAGTTCAATAAAAATTCCCCTCCTTTGTTGGAAAGTGATAACTAAACTGATCTCGAATTTAAGGTCCTATATTAATCACTCAAGTATGCATTCTTAGGGGAAAATCAAGCCTTTACTATTATTATTTTTTCCACTCTTGAATCCAATCAATATATGATGCTTATAGATGTCTTAATAAAGCATAAGAAAGCAATTGGATTAACACTTTCTAATATTACTGGGATTAGCCCACTCATTGGAACTCATAGGATTGTTCTTGAATCTGAATCCAAACCATGTCATCAACCTCAATAGAGACTCAATCCAAATCTTATGGATGTGGAAAGGAAAGAACTTCTAAAGTTTTTGAAATAGGGTATCATCTATCCCATTGCTGAGAGTGAGTGGGTAATCCCAATTCAAGTTTTCCCAAAGAAAGCTCGAATCACTGTGATCACCAATGAGGATGGTGACCATCTCCCCATAAGGGTCAGTAGTGTATGGAGAGTCTGCATTGACTATAGGAAGATCAACTCTTATACCAAGAAATACCATTTCCCATTGCTCTTTATTGATCAAGTCCTCAAGAGAGTGGTGAGTCATCAATTATAATGCTTCCTAGATGGATTCTTAGAGTATAATCAAATCTAGGTCTCCTTAGAGGATCAAGGAAAAACAACCTTCAATTTTACATTCGACACCTTTTCCTTCAAGCACATGACCTTTGGGTTATATAATTCCCCTGGTACCTTTCAGCAGTGCATGATGGGAATCTTCTCAGACATGGTGGTGGATTGTTTAGAGGTCTTCATGGATGACTTCTCCATCTTTGGGGACACTTTTGAGGGATTCATTCTAAATGTTGAAAGGGTTTTGTAAATATGTAAGGATAATAATATCATCCTAAATTGGGAAAAATTCTATTTCATGGTAAAGGATGGACTAGTTCTAGGTCATCTGGTCTCTGGTAGAGGGATTGAAGTTGATAAAGCTAAGGTCAAAATCATTTGTCACCTTCACTCTCCTAAAATTGTCATGGAAGTGAGGTCCTTAGGATGTGCTGGTTTCTATAGAAGTTTCATTAGGAATTTCAACTCTATTTCTCGACCACTTTGTGCTCTATTGGTGAAATATGCTCCATATTTATGGATAAAAAGCTATTAGGAATAATTCTATACACTCAAGTCAGCTCTTATGTCTCCACCTATCATGAAATCTCCAAATTAGAAACTTCATTTTGATCTCATGAGTGAGGAGAGTGACTTCACTATAGGATAATTCTTAGGAAAAAAGTTTGGGAAGACTCCATATGTCATTGGTTATGCAGGAAAATCTTTAAAAGATGCAAAAATCAACTACACCACCACTAAAAAAAGTTTCTTGCTGTTGTATTTTCCTTAGATAAATTTAGGTCATATCTCTTAGGATCACCCATCATTTTCTTCACCGACCATTCAACCCTAAATTACCTTTTCCAGAAACAAGATGCCAAATATAGATTGATTAGGTGGGTGATTCTTCTTCAAGAGTTTGATTTAACAATTAATGATAAAAAGGGTGTTGAAAATTTTGTTGCTGATCACCTCTCTAGGATGAAATTCAAAGACAACTCACATCACCTTTCTATGTCTGATTCATTTCCTGATGAGCACCTCTATTTTGTGAGTAATTTCCCATGGTATGCTGACATAGTGAACCATTTGGTGATAGGTGACATTCCAAAATTCCTAGGGACCCAAGCTAAGAGGAAATTACTTTTTGATATCAAACACTATGTGTTTGATGATCCTTACCTCTTCAAGTTCTGTCCTGATCAAATCATTAGGATATGTGTTCCCGAGTCTAAGAAAGAGTCCATTTTAAAATTTTGTCATGGACAGGAATGCAAAGGCCACTTTTACACAAAGAAAACCACTTCAAAGGTCCTCCAAAGTGGTTTCTACTAGCCTAACCTCACTTAGTATTCCTTCCAATTCTACAAAATTTTTCCTCAATGTCAACAATTAGGATCCATTACCAAAAGGAATCAAATTCCCCTCACTCCCATTCTAGTTATCAAAATATTTTATTGTTGGGGAATTGATTTCATGGTACCATTAGAAAACTATAGGGGATATCTCTACATCCTCTTAGCTATTGATTACATCTCTAAATGGGTTGAGGCCATTCCCACCAAGTCCAATGACCATCATGTTGGGATCCGATTTCTAAAAGAGCACATATTTTCTCAATTTGGAATTCCTAGGGCTATAATCAGTGATTAAGGAAACCATTTCTACAAAATCCCATTATTTTCACTCAGGTATATGTATATGATATCTCATAAATTTTCCACTTCATACCATCCTCAAACCAATGGTCAAGTTGAGTTAGTTAATAGGGAGATTAAAAAAATTCTTGAAAAATTTTCAATCCCTCTAGGAAATATTGGTCTTAGAAACTCTTGGATTCCCTTTGGGTATATCATACAAAATTCAAAATCATCCTAGGAATGACACCATATAGGTTTGTTTATGGAAAATTATGCCATTTACCTATTGAAATTGAGCATAATGCCTTTTGGATAATAAAAAAATGAACTTTGACATTTATTTGGACAAAGTAAAGAGGAAATTAGATCTTAATGAACTTGAGGAACTTAGGATGGAGGCTTATGAAAATTAAAGGATAAAAAAATCTAGAGTTCAATCCAACCAATCTAGGAATATCAAAGTCAAACACTTTGAACTGGGAAGATTCATGCTCTTGTATAGTTCAAAACTTCATTTAAACTTGGGAAAGTTGAGGCCCAGATGGTTAGGTCTATACATAGTGCATATGGTGTACCCCATGGGGCTGTAGAAATTCAAGATCCCACCAATGGTAAAACCTTTAAAGTTAATGGTCATAGAGTCAAACAATTAACTGAATCATTCCAAAAAAACTGAAGTTAACAAATACTTTTGCAAACTAACCTTATATGAGGAAAATAATTAAATAATTAGGGGTCTAAGTCGAGCTAGCAACATTAAACAAAAGCACTGCATGGGATGCAACCCATGGTTTTCATGGTTCCAATCATTATCATCTTTATTTTTCAAATAGGACTAATAAATCAATTTAAAATTTAAAAATAATAATAATTAATCAATCAACTCAGAATATTATAGTAAATTAGACCGTTGAATTGTTCTTATATTATGAGTATGGATGGGTATGAAAGGGGAGCTCCATTTTCATCCATGTCATGTGGTGTGATCCCTGAGTAATATCTTACCAAGAAATTTAAAGAAGAATACAATGTATTATATTTTTATTTAATTTATTTTTATGTATTTTTAGGTTAAAGGAAAAATAAAAAAAAAATGGAAAAAAATTAAAAGGACACATCATAGGTCGTGGGGAAAACCTCATCACAACCGGCGATGCCACGGGGACTCGAACCCAACACCGAAGGGAGGCGGGGGCACACACTTTTTACTGAACTAAAACTTATAATGCTTCCTTATTCTATAATTTTTGTATATATACTTATATTTTAAAATTTTTGTATATATTGTTTTGTTTTTTTGTCTGTTTTTTCTTGTTCTACTACGGAACTTTGCGAGTGACATGGATATCAAAGGATTAAATTAGAGCAGCACGAATGTCAACTTCAACCACCAGGTGACTTCATTCCATGATTCTCATTTTCAATTTCCTCTTTGAACTTCTCTCCTCTACCCCCTTCTAAGTTTTCTTTTCTTTAAACACTGGGTACAATGTTATTCTAAGTTGGGGGGGGGGTGAAAATAAAGAAAAAAATCCTTGTAAAATAAAAAATGTGTGTAAATTAAAGGAAAAATTCCTTTAACTTTTAACATGTTAATACACATTGAAAACTTTGAAAATAAATATCAAATAATTTATCATGACCTTATTATGATTTTAATCCATGTATAATTTCATGAGCATAGATTTTGGAAAGTGTGGCTGTCTAATATGATATTTCATCGTTTATATTTTCATCAAAATAAAAAAATTTACAATGCACGTCCTTTGGATTGTGGGGTATTAGTTTGAGTTGATGGGATCCCCCAAATAAATAGCATAGGTTTGGTGATCATTTTAGTTTTAATATGAGTATTCAATAAAAAAATAAAAATTAAAAAAATAAATTTGTGTGTAGAGCGATGAAATGACCTAATGCTTTGCTTTCGACACTTGGGGATTGTGAATCCATAGTTTTCTAGCTCAGAGTTAGTAATTTTATTTCAATTTGTGGTAATTTGACTTTTTTTTTGACCGAGTGAACTCTAGATGATTCCCAAGTATGTGGGATTCACATGGTGTGCTAAAGTATTTGGGCCTGGGAGTCATAAGCAAAGTCTCGCTACATGGGTTGACTATGTTGAGTGAAATTTCAATTGCCATGGAAAAATTAAAAAGAAATAAAATAATAATAACAAAAAAAATATATTTTTAATACTCATATTAATATTGAAATGCGATTCCACCTAGCACTTTCATAATTTCCCCCTTGAATAAAGATGAACCCCCATGTCTACTATGATACACGACACATCATCATGCTTAATTGATATTGGATGAAATATGGAGATGAATTTGAATAAAGGAATGAGCTTGGCATTGAGATATACTTATCAAACAATCTTTTATTAATATATTTTGATGGGTTTCATAGTTGTTTTATATAAGGTTTTTTTGTGATCATTGTGTATTAAAATGTTTTTGGAAAAAGGAATTCAAATTTTATATTTTTGAGATATATTTTTCTCAAGACTAGGAAAACTCAAGTTAGGGGGTGTGATTAGACACTAAATGATTATAATATTAATTTTTAATATATATAATATTCATGTGATTAATTATTAATAAACACCATTTTTGTTCATTTTACACTTTGAACATCATTTCACATAATGATTGTAAGACCTTTTTAAAATACACTATTACATGGTACATTTTTGAACACCATAAAAAATACCCAATGATCTTGATTTTATTTTAATATTAATTTTCAGGTTTTTAATTACGTTGGGAACAATTCATACTCTTTAATTACTTAAATATTCACATTGGAAGACCACCAAAGTGGGCCTTGAACTAACAATATTCTGGGCGAAGTGAACTAGACAACATCCCAATAAAACTACTGTAGCGGCCAAGATCCAAGCCCAATAAATCTAAAAATTGAATAGAATATATAGGACATAAAGGGTAACATTTAATAAAATAGTGAAAAGATATAATTCATATTTTTTAATGGATTTATAGGCAGTCCAAATTGAAGAAGAAATTCTGGGCCAGATTCTGCGGCACAGAAAAACATCCCACCATTTCGATCATATCTTCCAAAAAAATCTATTTGGGCTTAAATTTTATAGGTTGTTAGGAGATATCTAGGGACCCATTTTATCCTTCTATAGACCACTATAATTTGGCCATATATAAGGTTATCTCGATGACACTTTTCAGTGGATGCAAGCTGGCTTCCACTTCAGGTCAAGGGTGAAGAAGTCCACTCGCCCTTACATTCCACAACCCTAGGCATACCATACTCAGGTGGGATGATTTGTACTATTGGGAGATCGACCCAAGGCATACTAAATTCCTATTTAAGGTAGTTAAAATGGATTATTATATCATCTTGGATCTTTGTTTTCATTGTAATGTTATTATGCCGATTTTTCTTTGTAATGTTCTTCTTTCTTATGTAAGTTGTTCGAATCACCTTATTTTTTAATAAAATTTATTATTATTCTCTTATTATATTTTTCTTTATATCATTTTGATACCGTTTCCTCAAGGTGTGAACTTATTCACACAAAAATTTGTAATATTATTCACACAACAGTGGAGTGATCATTATTTTGTTGTTTTTACTTCTTAAATTCTGCCCTTATGAGTCTACTTCACGCTTCTGTTGAGAACATGTCATCAATGGAAGGATAATTATTTTATGCTTTATTATAAGGGAGTTTCAATGGGCTAGATTGGATGTTATTTCTCACTCTTTAAATGTTTATTAATTTTTTTTTTTTTATTTTCTTTTATTCAAAGATTTTATCTCTTTCTCTTCTTTACTGAATTTATTCACCCCAGTTTTATGTGATAATAAGATCTTTTAACTTGGAGTTCTCCTGAAAATGATCCTACAAGTGTATAGGTTATTATCATGTGTTGTTAATGTGTTTAACCTGTAAGTGATGAGGTTAGTTTGAATTCATTGAATGAATCCTTCTCGAGTTAATGAAATTAAAATCGTTAAAAGCATAATTCATTCAATCCACCCTGAGAAATAACACAGGATCAAATCATTTTCTTATAATTTGAATTCACATAGATCTCTTAGTGATCTTATAAAACCATATAAAATCAACCCAACTTGGCCACTTCATAGCCAAAAACAATCCATATAATTTACATGTCTATAGGTTACTTCTTAGGTCTTTGAGGATTCGACAAACCAAGATAAACTACAAGCGACCACTTAACCCTAAAATCTTGGGTAAATTTGGGTGAGACCATTTATTATTCATAAGAGATGGGAGTTATAATACATATGCCATTGGGGTGTGAGAGTGAATAATGAGTGGGAAAATAGTGTGGGGTACCCTTTATCGATATGATTCTTATTATGTTGTTATATTTGGCTTGTGTTATTTGGTGATCATGCCTTGATGAGGTTTGGATAGATAGTTGACCTATTAAGGTTCTATTGGTTCTGCTATTTTATCACGGGTGCATTAGGATGATTATTTCATATGTGCATGAGAGACCTTGGTTTTCATACTGAGTATACTTTTATGATCACCCTACCTATATAAATTAATTTCCAGGTTTCAATGAGTATTAAACAGACCATGTTGGACAATACTAGATCTGAAACTTTTGGACAACTGCTGTGTTTCTTCTTTATATTTCTTTTGGGTATTTACTTTTGGAAACTTTTTCCTGTATCAGTTTTATTTATAAATGCACTGTGGGATGGTTTTGTTTTTTATATTATTTCATGAATTTTTTATGGATTATTCATATTATCTTCTAATCCAAGATTATTATAGAGGTAAATGCATACTATTTCATTAGTTTTATATACCCGTGGTGCTAGTCACCAACCCAGGGAATACTAGAGGCAGGACTCAAGGTCACCATCTATATTACCTAATTGAGGTATATTTAGCTGTAGAGGGTCATGATAGAGTGGTATCAAATGATGATGATTGAGAGACATGATGCAGTTTGGATTTAGGTACAATGATGATTTAATGGGTTGGTATGGTAGTAGTACCAGTTGACCTTGATACTTGATATAGGCCATGGATACTAGCTAGGATATGAGATTTTAGGGCTCCTAATGAACCATTGCAAGGACTATAAGATTATTGAATGACCAAGTGAGGTGGATATATTTTCAGGGTAGATACCTAAGATAGGTACATGAATCATAATGACATGTGTTCTGGTTTGAGTTGTTTTTTTGGGAAGTTTAAAATAAATAAAGCTAATTAAAATGGATCTAAATAAAATTTCATACTATAAAACTTATAAAATTATAGTTTTATTTTCAGCTATTTCTCCTAGACATTTTCTGAGTGTGGGTTAGCCAGTTGAGGTTTAGTAGGATGATCCAATTAATCAATATAAGGTTGATCCATCATAGGAGGATGATTATTGGAAGAGGAAATTATGTGTTTTTAAGTAGCTGAATTTGGGAAAGTATGAGGGTAGTGTTTTATATGGGGAGATAGGGAGCTAGATAGAGGATCTCAAGATCACTTTCAGTTAGATCTGAGCCTCAGTGGGATACTGGGTCCCTTTGGCAGGTAGTAAAATGTGGGGAGTTGCATGTTAGTGGTGGATTCTATATCTAGGTGAGAGAAATGAGGCAGATGTTTTATAGGTTGAATTTCTGAAAAAGGTTTTGTCATAGTTACTTTCATCGACCATGAATATTCTGAAGAAGTAAGATCTTCTTTCTCTTCAATAGTAGAGTGTGTTAGTGCCTGAATTTAAAATAAAGTTTAAGGACCATCTACACTTTTCCCCAAATGTTTTTCCTGATGAGGAGTCTAATGTGAGACATATTGAGGAGGAACTCCATTATTCTAAGCAGTATGGATTTACTCCTTTTATGTTTCCAAAGTATTTAGAGGTTTAGAAAAAGGAAGAGGTGATCTAGAAGATTCACTTATGAGAAGGTTTACCATGAGATGAGAATTAGGAGAGTTCCTTGATGAGTAGGGTTGTCAGTGGTGGGTATAAAACACCAGTGAATTTGAGGTTTCAACTAGTGGTGAGTGGACCTCAAAGATTCCCTTTTGGACTTCTAAGGATAGTGGTTTTCATGATTTTCCTAGAGATATCAGGCTAGTGTTTTTTTCTATGGAGTTCGTGGACATCGCTGAAACATTTCTTAGTGGTTATTCAATCTCAATTTGGTGGACACAGATAGGTTCAGTGCTATACACAACTATGGTTTCCAGTGAGACCGTTTCAGTAGCAGGGGAAGCAAGCTTATGCTCAGACAATGGGATATGAAGTGAGTAAAGGCTGACCTTATGATGTTTCTCCTGTATAGGGACCTCAACCCAAGCATGGTTATGGATGTGGTCATCAGCATAGAGTTAGATGATCTAGATGTGGTTAGTTACAAAAAGTGGAGTTAATAGAACTATAGGGGACATAGATCATTTGGGGTATGCTCACTTTATCATCTACATTTTTTGAAGTTCCCAGTTAGGATCCAAGTATCACTAAGAGGGGGGGGGGGGTGAATCAGTGATATCTTTTTCTTTTTATGTTTCCTTCTAATTGAGACAACCTTCACCTCATGTTAAAGAGTTTCTTCTCTACTAAACACACACAACCACATGAACATAAGATTTACAAGTTTCACTACTCAATAAGAGTAGCTACATCCTTGGTATGGTACGAAAATAATCCAATACCACAAAATCCACAAGAAAACAATCCTTTGATGTGAAATACAATGAGTAGGATATACCCTTACACTCATGTAGCACTTGGAAAACAATCCAAAAGCATGTGTGCACCCTCTTAGCATAAATAGGTAATTACAGTATTTCTGTGCTTCTTTACAATAGAATAGTTGTATTCTCTGGAGTACAAATATTCACTTTCTTACCCAGAAGCTGGTAAGAACTCCCATACGCACAACTGAATATGTGTGAAGACCCCAATTTTTTAGCGCAACCTTTAGGATATCTTGTGCGCAATTCCAATGCCTTGCATGTACAAATTCCTTTTTTTCAAGAAAAACTTTTTCGTGCAACTTCCCTTTTTTCGTGCAACTTTTTCTCTTTTTGCACGACTGTCCTCTTTTCACGCAAACTCCTTTATTTTCACGCAACTCACTTAGTGTAGAATTTTATGCACACCAGATCTCATGATTTCTTCTAAGTGTCGAGCATTAACAAATGAGAAGGGTTCACCTCATATTTAAAGGCATTTTTGACCTGGCGCGAAAACCACTAATCCGCGCATAAAAAACCTCTTCATGCGCATAAAAATTCTTTCACGCAACTTCACATTTCGCGCAATGCACCATTATTTCACGAACCTCATGCCTTTTCCATTCTTTGAGCTTCTAATATCAAAACACCTTTTTCACAAAAAACTTTATTCTTCTATTTCATGCACCACGCTAATATTTCGCACATCCCACAGATATTTCACACATCCCGCAGATATTTCGCGCAACCTTTTCATGTTGTGTGTATCCCGCTAATTTTTCGCGCAACCCGCTACTATTTCGTGTACCACTTTATTTTTTCGCGCAACTTGCCTAAATTTCCACGCACTCTATACCTTTGTCATTTTCCAATTTTCTGACCTTGAATCATTCCTTGCACGTAGAAATATAAACCATTTTCAATCTTGCATGCAACATCCATTTCCAAAAACACATCTTCATCTCTCGATTTTTAGGCCTTAAAATTTGGAAAACACTAGAAAACAACGCCACCTTAAACTGTGCTTTTGTGTCGCCTCCTGATTGTCCATTGCTTTTTCATTTCTCTCTTCACTGCTTCCCATAAACATTCTTTAGCTTTTATCATGAATTCCACTATCGTGATATATATCCTTTGATAAACCAGATCTATCATCGTCATAATTACAATGGGAAGTACTGAAACTTCCCTATCTTCCAGCAGCATTACTCCTTCCAATCAAAACTGTATATGAAAGCCATCATCATTTCTCCCATTTCCACCATAAGGATTGCATCAAAAGTTCCCATGACTTATGATATTTGAGAAATACATATCAGAAAAGCATTGTCTGGTTTTTAAGTCCTTTACAAAGTGAATTTATTTATCTTCTTTGACAACAAAAGACAACACTCTACAAATGCTAACTCTTCAAACTTATTTTTCCATCCAACTTGGTCCCAACATTTTTTTGTACCGTGTTTTATTTATGAGATTAACACTTATTTTTTTCACTCACTCTAGCCCATGATCTAGGACTATACATAAAGAGACTTCCTGTTCCCCCCGTGTTGACTATTCTAGTCAGAGGCTAGACTATCTTTTTTGATGTGTGCCATGGGTGTAGACTGATGATGGGGCCACATCAGTCATGTGGGAATATTTTCTTACAATAGATGTAGCCATAAACTTTCATCCTAGGAATTTATAGGTTTTATTATTTATGTGTTGTTATTGACTATTTATGGAGGATATTTATTTTCGTAGATGTGGATGTCCACTGTATGGTTTTCGTTGGTGAGTGGGGTTTTCAGGTGGGAAGACAGTGTGTGGAGCCCCTTATTTCTTTGATGGATGAGTTTTTTTGTAGAATCAATGGAGGTGGGGATAGTGGGGGTCCCTAGGATCATCAGGGAGTTACTAGATGTTTTTCACAAGGAGGTTGTGATGATACCCCCTTGACATGATATTGAGTTTGGCATAGACTTATAGTATGGTGCTTCTCTAATTTTTATGGATCCTTGTTGGATAAAACCTTATAAGTTATAGGATTTAAGGATTTAGATCTATGATCTAATGGGTTTTATCTAGCCTTGTGTGTCATAGTGAGGTGATCCAGTGTTTTTCTACAAGATAGAGGATGGTAGTCTAAGGTTGTGTATAGACAACCATAGGTTGAATTAGGTGATGGTTAAGAACCATTACAATCTTATAAGGATGGATGATCTTTTTGACCATCTAAGAGGGGAAAGTTGGTTTTTTAATATTGATCTACAGTCTAGATGTCACTAGTTGAGGGTGAAGAAGGGTTATATTCAGAAGATTTCCTTTAAATGTAGGCATGAGAACTTCAATTTTATAGTCATTCCATCTGGTGTCACAAATGAAACTACTCTATTCATGGGAATCATGAACTCTATTTTCCATTAATTCCTAGACCAGTTCATATTTGTGTCCATTGATGACATATTGATCTAATTGAAGTCATAGTAGTAGAATGTCAATCATATTAGATATGTCGTGCAGGTTCTTCGATGCCACCTACTCTATGGAAATTTTTCCAAGTGTACATTGTGTACATGATAGGTTCATTTCATCATGCATGTGGTGTCTCAATAGGGTGTGGAAGTAGACTCATCGAAAGTTGAGGTAGTTGTTTCTTGGGTAGCACCTAAGAACATGGAATATTTTCACATTTTTCTTATTCTTGTAGGATATTATTAGAGGTTTGTGCCCAATTTATATAGAGTTGAAGCCCTATTGATAGATTTGACCAGGAAGGAAGAGGTTTTTTTGTTGAATGATCAATGTCAGGAAACATTTGGTTATCTGAATGGGAAGTTGGCCAGTGCGCCAATGCTTTTGTTTCTTAAAAAGGGTGATATGTTTGAGGTGTTTTGTGATCCTTCATGTTTGTTATTGGTATGAATGTTGATATATTAGAGGGTAGTGATCTCTTTTGGATATAGGAAGTTACATCCCCATGAGAATTACTATGCCACCCATTATCTAAAGTTAACAACAGTTGTGTTTGAACTGAAGTTTTCATGACATTACCTCATTGGGAAGATTTTTTGGTCTTCATGGATCAAAAGAGTTTGAGGTATACCTTTTATTAGAATGATATGAATTCATGAAAGTGGAGGTGGATGGAGTTTCTTCAGGATTATGAATTACACGTCAGAAAAATGGAATGTTGTGGCTGATGCTTTGATCAAGAAATCATGGAAGGATATTGTTTATGAGTCAGGGGATGTTTGGAAAGTGATGGAGGAGTTGTAAGACATTAAATTAGATAAAAGGGTTGTTGATGGAAGAGGTTGTTTTTTGTATATGGTATTCTCTCATTATTTGATGCAGTATGTGGAGGAGTCTCAGTGGGGAGACTTAGAGGAAGAGGTTATTCAATATAATGTTGGCTATGGTGATGCTATGAATGGATGTTTGAAGGATGTTCAGAACTAGATATTAATTTATGGGAGGTTTTTTGTTTTAATAGCGATGCATGAGGGATTCATTCATGAGTTTCATATCTCAATTTTCAAAGGAAACCTAGGAGTATGCAATATGTACCATGACTTGAGGGTTTAATTTTGGGTGGATCAGGATGAAATGAGCGGTGGTGGAGTTCATGGTGAGGTGTTTAGTTTTCCCATAGGTAAAGGATGAGAATGTTTTTTCCAAAAGTTTTTTATAGATTTTAGATGTTCCTGAGTGAAAATGGGATGAAATATTGATGGATTTCATCATAGGGTTACCTCAAGATCATGGAGGTTTTAATTCTATATAGGTGATCATGGACCAGTTGAAAAAATTAGTCAACTTCTTAATGATTAAGGAGTCGGGAAGAGTTGATGCTTTATCTAAGAGGTATGTGGATGAGGTGGTATGGTTGCATTGTCTCAAATCGGGACACACATTTTACCTCATGTATCTGGAGGGGATTGAAGTATGATTTTGGAACTTAGTTACACCTCAACACTGCTTTACACCCTTAGATAGATGGGAAGATAGAGAAGACTATCTAAATGTTAGAGGATATGTTGCGGGTGTGAAACTTAGACTTATGTGGATCATGGGAATGAAGATTTCCCTTAGTTTATTATTAATATAAAAAAGATATCACTTTTACATCAGCATGACCTCATTTTAAGATTTATACAAATGACCATGTCATTCTATGTTGTGCTATAAGGAGGTTGGGGAAGTATCATTTCTTGGTCCCTATGTGGCATAAAACACAAAAAAAAAGATTCAGTTGGTTCAATGGAGGATGAAAGTATCAAAAGGCTGACATAATTCCTATACTGATAATAGGTGGAGTCCCTTGGAGTTTTATATTTGGGACCATGTATTCTTGAAGGTTTCCCCTCGATGTGGGTAAAGGACATTTGGTAAGGGGAGTAAGCTTCCTCCCATGTTTAATTGGCCCTTTGTGGTGCTGGGGTGTGTTAGCGAGGTAGCGTATTGGTTAGAATTTCCATCACAGCTGGAGTGGATCCATGATGTATTCCATGTCTCCTTGCTTCATCAGTATATTCATGATTACTCGCATGCCATTAACTAGTGAGATTTGGATATTTATAATAACATGATGTTTAGGGAGTGGCCAGTAGATATCCATGATCCTCTAGATAAAGTGATGCAATTATGAACCATCCCTTTGGTTTTCATGTTGTGGTGTCATGGTGGTTAGGAGGAGAGTACTTGGGAACATGGGGCACAGATGCGTTCCTAGTACCTGGAGTTGTTTTGAGTTTTTCTGTACTTTTTTTCTTGTGATGTGATGTTTGGATCTTATTGTGTTACGAGTTTTTCTATTTTCTTGATGTTTTAAGTGCGATAAATTTATAAAATATGAAAAGGGGTGGAATTGATTCTTAATCAAGACACATTATACTACGATGTGATTAAACCCATGTGTGTGGGTTAGTGCTTCCTAGAGTCGATAGTATCTTGACATGGAGGATTGAATTCCTTGATTTGTCTATTTTGGATGATATAGTTTTTTGGATGTTGTGGTTATTGGTTTGGGATACATGGACATTGATATGTTCATGTAGTGTTTGCATAGTTATGTGAAAGGAGGTGGTTTCTGGATGTGTAGTGTGTTTTGTGGGTTTTTTAGTTGGTGTGTTTGGATGATGGTAGCATTAAGAAGTAACGAGATCCTTGAGAGGTATCCTGTGGGGTGGTTGTTCATTCCCCTTTTTATTTTTGGACTGGTTTTAAATTCTTGAGGGTGATAATCATTTGAGGTGTATCTAATGTAATGAACCTTACCTTCTTGACCCCTTAATTTTTCAGTTTTGGGTGTTGGATGTGTTTCAGAGGAGGCTTGAGGAGGTTTCATGGTGGTTGGAGATGAAACAAGTATAACGACCTATAATTATCATACATAGATATTGCATCATTTTTTATTAATATTCATTTCATTAACAAACACATAACTTAGGATCATAATAGTTTAGTGTTTTTGGGAACTTACAAACATAAAAAACTGGTCCATAGGTAAACTACATCATCTCCCACTATGATCTTCATAACTATCACCCTTCTTAGAAATTTCATATGTAGTACATTTATTTATAACTATAGTAAAGGAAACATAATAAAGGATGATATCATATGATTAGTAAGGGTAAAAAATGGAGATATATAAGAATAACATGAACATAAGGGTATGAGACCACAATCATAACATTTGAAAACCATACCTTTCATATCAAAGATCATAATCTTGATTCATGGAGTAAAGAATGGAAGTTCATAATACATGAATCATAAGGTAATAAAATAACATGATCCATAAGGGAATAAAATTTTCATAAGACATATTTATGGCATACACATAAGTATAAAAAATCTTATGTTAAGGCTACCCACCAAGACATTGATAAAATGTTAGGATTAGGATAACCGCATATGTACCAACTTCAGGCTTGGGATAACCTATTGTGTACCTTCTTTAGGGATTTGGATAATATATTGTGTACCATTTTATCTAATATAAAATTAATCATTACCCAATTCATTAGAGGTAGATATTGGTCCCACACATCACATAATGAAAATAATTCATATATGTGCCATAAGATTATAAAACATTCATCATTTCATAACCCATGATATGAAATGGGTTTCATAAAGATTTCATCATATCATAACCAATAAAAAATAGACAGGTTTCATAATTATTTCATAATTTTATCATAGCATAATCCATGTAAAATAAGTGGGTTTCCAATTAATTCTATCATGTTATAGCCTGTGGAAGAGAAACAGGTTTCATAAACACCATGTCATCATATACCATTTAGATAATGAATAAGAATGGTATCCTTGGATCATATATTTAGTAAATCATATATAACCTAAAAGGATGTCATATTATATGGAGAATTATTTTGAAAGTAAAATTACTTGAAACATTTCTTGAGGAAAATAACTTTTCGTTGAAAATCATTTTTTTAAAACATACAACATTTTGAAATTCATTTTCTTTGAAAATAACCTTGAAAACTTATAAAGGAAGATTTAAAAATAATTTAAAACATTTTTTGAGGAAAATAACATTTTGGATTTTAATAACACTTATTAAAATATAAAACATCTTTAGAATAATTTTCTTTTAAAATAACCTTAAAAACATATAAATAAAGATTTAAAAATTGTTTAAAACATTTTTAGAAGAAAATATCCTTTCAGATTTGAACATAAACTTATTAAAACATAAAACATATTTAAAATACTTTTCTTTTAAAAGAATCTTGAAAATTTATAAAGTAATATTAAAATAAAATAACAGTCATGATGATGGTAATTTTCATTCATTTCATACATGTTAAAACAAAGATTCCTTTTACATTTTTGGTAAAAGCTAAATAGGCATTATTTTTGGAAAAAACATGAAGATTTCGTTAATTTTTTTAAATAGTCAAAAATGGATAAAATATTATTTAATAAATACTTTTTATAATTTTAAAACATTTTTGGAAACCTTTTTATAAAACATTTTTTTGTTAGAAAATAGGTTTTGACTGAAGAGAGAAATAAAGATTATTTTTTTTCAAAAAATCATTTTGAAATCATGTTTACATAATTAGAGTAAAATGCTGGTAAAACATGTATTATCCATAAATAATAATAGGATAAGAAGATTCATTTGTTTCTTGAGATATGGATCATAATATTTTATCATCAGAAACATAATCATAAACAATCCCAACAAATGATAAGATTGTAACATAAAATTTCTACCACTTTGGTAACTTTGAAATGTAATCCCAATTAAGGAATAACTTAAAATGGAACTTAAAATATCATGTGGATAAATAAATTCATTATATTACTTTTCAAGGGTACTATATATATACCTCCTGAAAGAATATAGGTTCATAACATAATGTGCATCTCAAAGAAGGTAAATTGGGACAAAGATCCCTTATCGTTTTGGTAACTTATGAATCGTAAAACCCATGAAATACAGTTAATCAAATGGATATTTATTTCCTAATAATTCTAATTATAATTATCATAAAATACATCCACGAGTGTTATATACACCACATAACGAAAATAATTGGTGAATATGGCATAAATCTCACATAAATAAAAGTGAGATGAGGAAACCCTTACTTTAAGTCTTGAATTACATCGTACACATTCAAACCTTATGTATAATAAATATAAAGTTATTATAAATATATTTAAAAAAGTACTTATATATATCATAACATATATTATTTAATCATGAATTTTTATTACCCTCTTATTAATAATTCCATGTTAAAGCCACGTTTCGAGTAATAACCACTTTGTTTTTCATATATGTTTTGATTTGTTATTTTTGGTCCTCTTAATTTGATCATGATTTTGTAATCTCAATTTTTTTTATCATGATATAGATATCATATATATTCATTTTATATGTATCTATATTAATCTATAAAATTAGTGATATAAAATGAAATACTCTATTCATGGAGACGGTAGGCCGTACATATGCATGAACGCTGTTTCCATTTTCTTATCAGGTTGAAATAAAGAAAGGAAATTGATATATTATAATTAAATAATAATTTTTATTTTATATATATCACATATTTTCATTAAACTCATCCTTATTACCTTCTATGTAAAGCGTTAATGAATCACATCAATTTTCTAGGCAGTAGTCCGCCGTATACACAAGCGACACTATCGTATTCCCCAAAAATGTAAATAATATAGGTATGCATGATATAATAATTAAAAAATAATAATAATAACATAAATATAACATATAAAAAAAATATCATTCTTTCCATCCTTGATAGGTGGTAATAGAAAAAATGAGGACAACAGTTCGTGAGGTGGTAGTCCTCACGAATGATGATTTCATAACCCATTTGATGGAAGTGTAGATGGTTATAGATCTTGAAATTAACATAAAAACATATCAGTATATGGAATATACTAAGGTTAATATATTACCATGGTATAATAAAATTTTAAGAATGTGGAGGAAGAAATAAAAAAATGGTTGTTGATGAACACTACCTCTTATTCAGGTATCCTCATTAGGTTTGCACAAAAAATCCTTAATAGGTTGGATTTATGTCCAAAATAAGGATTATAGGATTATAGGAGTAAATTTTTGAAGTTATTTGGTCAATTATTGGCAGAAACAAAATGGTTTTTAGGCATGAAGAAGAGAAGAGAGGTGTTGCCTTTTATAAGTCAGGTGAGTGGCACACTTGTAATTGTTTGAAAAGAAAAGGTGTACCCATGATTTTATCATGAAAAAAGTCTCCAAAAATAATTATTCTAGATCCTAGAAGGTATAAGTTAAAATATCTCCATAAAATATTTTTTGGAAAATTTTTGTGTCATTTGTACCCTTGTCTTTTTAGTTTAACCCCTAGGTAAACCCATTTTTATGTTAACCCTGGTAAATAATTTTTATTGTTCTTACTATTAATTTTGGTAAAAAATTAAGTTCAAATTATTAGATAATATAAATAATTCTGATTCCAAATATGTAATTCATTTTTACAAATTAAATTCACATAGTTGAAAAAATTCAATTTAAAATTATCCCCACAAATGCTATGTGAAAGTGGACTTTTAAAGAGAAAATGTTCAAAAGATTTTAAAGTTTTTATATATCAATTAAATATGAAATTGATTTAAATGAACTAAATTTGATTAATGGATGTATAATTGAACTAATTTTACTTTAAACCCAATTTAAAATATAATTTAACTTTATAAATAAATTAAATGAAAGTCTGTTTTTAATTAAAATTCAATATTTTTCATTATTCATAAAAAATGAAACTTTTCCAAAAAATACCAAAAAATACCAAAAAATCATCCTTATATTATTTTTATATTAATATTTCAAAATTTAAGTGTATTTTTTCAATTAATAATTATAAAAGTTTTAAAAATTAATTTTAATATAGGTGCGCTAAAGGTGAAAAAACTGTTTTTTAGAAAATACAATTTTAAGCGTAAATTTGGATTTATTTATATATCTTTCCTAGAAACACATAGGATGAATGTTAAAATATTTATTGAATATATAATATATAAATTTAATTAAAATTATTAAACAAAACATACCTGTTTAATTTATTGAGGTAAAATGCATTTGTGTGCATCAAAATAGTTTTTCTCAAAATGATTTCCTTTATTTTCAAAAGGTTTTTATTTTCTTTTATAATTAATTTCTGACCAAATAATTCATTATATATACACATGTCAATCATATATTTTTATATTTTTTTAATACTATTCATACCCACCATTCCAATGGCTAGGTGATAACTATCATATTAAATAATAATATTTTAATAATATATCTTGTTTTATTTAAACTCAATGTTTCATATAACACAAGAAAAACTCAATGTTAAGTGTAACGTGAAATATCAAAAGGATTAAATTCATTTGAAAAAATATATATTTCTCAAAAACATTGGGGTGTTACATTTTACCCCACTTAAAATGAATTTCTCCCTCAAAATTCATCTCGATTATCAATGGTTTGAAATTTGAAAATTCCTTCATTGAAACCCACATTGTATAAATGAATAATAAAACATCCCTTAAAAAGGGAATATTGGAAACATAAAGGTTAACTAAATCAGATCATAAATAGGTTTCCATATAGTATAACATGTATGGGGAGTTAATGTTTGGACATGAAAAAAAGCATAAATAATTATAGAGAGTGATATAGATCATTGATCATAAGAAAGTGGGTGATCCAGAGAAGGTTAAAAACCACAAAACCATAAACCAAATTGGTGTGAAAAGGTCATTGATATCATAAAAAAATTATGATAACAAGATAACATTTAATTTCAATATCCTTTTCTTAAATTTGAATAATTTTCATAATAAGATATAGTTACTTGATTTCATTCCATTTCATAAGCACAATATCTCCCTTTGGTTATACTTTGATCAATTTCAACCTTATCTCTTACTCTAAGAAATGATGGTGAATTTGTTATTCCTTAAGCAATAAAAAATCATAAGACCCATAAATAGGATGATAGCTCATTTTTTATATCTTTAGTTTTCATCACAACAAAATGGTTAGCATAGGTTATCCAATATGCAAAAATATTCATATGGTGATGTAATACATTAATATGTAAAGCCTCATCCAAAATTCAACTTAAACTATTTCATAAATGGTTATCCTTATAATCCTTCTAAAATATTAAAATCCAGAACTCTAGAATGTAGGTCACTACATTCCCAAAATCAACATAATATTAATCCTCAAATTATCATAAATTAGATCCTGATTGTCACATACCGAATATGTGAATACCTTAGTCATATAACTTCTTAGATCATGGTAATAAACAAAATTACCATAATACCTTAATGAAAACATAAATAATTCATAATTCCTTGAATAAAACCACATATTATTTAATATATTGCATAAATCCAATAATCCTGTAAACCCCATCAATGATAACATAAATAACTTTTCCCAAAAATCATTAATAAGTTCCAAGGTCATCAATACTATCCAAATTACTTTATCCAAATCAATCATCTATTTATGCCAAAATCATTATCTCGACATTATAAATATATTAAGGGTTATATTTCCCTTAGTCATGTGTTTTATATGAATATAACCATGCCATTAAATCACTTTTCTTGGTCATCAACATCTTTCAACATTTTCTTTCAAATCCTTAATGAAAAGATTATACTAAACAATCCTTATATATTTCATATTTCATAATTCATATAAAATTATTATTAAACACATACACATAAATAGTTCAATTGTTCACTTCAATGATTGTTATATAATAGGTCTTTCCTTAGTATAGAAGTTAATTATTGGGTTAGGTCGTTGAGTTGGATAATTCCCATGTTCCCCACACAAAAAACATTAAACTCCTTGCCAATTTGTCACTCTATGACCTTATTTTCCCCAAAGATAACATCTTACTATCCATTTGATATATTTGTATAGGTTATTATTCCTACCTTATTGACATGTATAAAGTCAAATCTTCTTTCCTTTATGTTTATTACCACATGAACTTTCATAAAAGTCAATCTCCCTCTTATTCAATATGTCAGGAATCTCACCTAAGTTCACATTGTTAGTCATATATCATTATATATGATTAGGAATAATCAAAATATATTTCTATTCAGTCACCATCCAATTTTTTTCTCATAGTCGCTAAAATTTTCATCAGATTCAATGTTAACATGATTATTTCTGGTTCCATCCATTGACTAAAACCAAAAAGCATAGTGTAAGAAACACAAGTCATAGTGGGGAACCAAAAAATCATGAAAAATCACTTATAAGATGCCTAAATCATGAAACATTGTTTAATCTATGAAAAATTATGTTTATCCTAGGTCATTCATAGTCATCATCTATTTAAATCCCTCGTGATTGTTTTCAAAGAGTTTGTGAATTTACAAATCATATCCCACAGGAGTGTCAAACTAGGTGTGTAGTAAGGACCATTTTTATACACTGGGTGATAATTGATTATAGATCAATTCACACTTTTTAGAGTTATTACCTCTAGGGATATTTATTCCAGAGCCACATCCACTAGTAGTACCCATGCAAGGATTTAACTGCATGGAAACCACTCACTCTATCCTTTACCAAAATTCCAATATATTTTCCGATAGTTCGACTCATCCCTAGAATTATCATTAGAGACATATATAGAAATATTCATAGAAATATCCTTAATTATTTCTCTAAAATTTTCTCATACTTGTTTCCAAATTTTAACTAAACTTTTCATCTGATACCAACTATAGTGACCCAAGCTTATCATACATAGATATTACATCATTTTTTATGAATATTCATTACCTTAAACAAATGAAAAAATTAATACCATAATATTTTAGCATCTTTGGAAACCTGGAAATAAACAATTGGTCCATAGGTATAAGGCCTAGACCTTAAACATTACATAATCTTGAGTTTTAGTCATGAAATTACTTACTTTCACATTAAGGATATTTTAAGGTTTAGATTTTTAGAGAATTAGAAAATAACTTATACATAGAAAAACCATTAAATAAAATTTGGACACTTCTAATTAGTATCTATTTTCCCATAATATAAAAATTTTAAAATAAATAATGATCTCTTTTATAAAAACTCTTCATGACTTTCAACTTGACCTCTTCAAATCCTTTAATCATTATTAAATAATGAGAAAAAAATTTAAAAATGTGGGATGAGTAAAAAAATATCATTATGTGATAAAAAAAATAATTAAACCATTATTACAATGATAAGAATTAAAACTAATGAAAAACCCTTTCTTGATAATATAAAATTTTACCCAAAAGGTAAATATCATTCCTTTAAAAAAGGCCATTTATTTTACCTTCTGAAAAAAATGATTTATATGAAAACTCATTAGAAATAAATATAAAATTCATGTATTTACCATGGAAAAAAATAAAATAAAACCCTTATACAACCCTTAAAAAACCTTTACATTTTGGAATAACTATACAGACAAATTCCAATATAATTATCTAGAGAATACAATCATTACCAAATTTATTGAAGTGCTATTTGAGTTCACCAATTGTTTAAGCTATAACAAGATCACCTAATACTATCTGGGTGCAAACATCATTTATAATGTATAAAAACCACATCATGAATAAAAAATTTCATCATTTGAAAAATTCTAATAAACTCATTCGTAAATCTCTTTGAGATATCAAAATACCATTTTCTATTAAAAATAAATTTTTTATTAAAAGATACACCATTCTTTTGAAAAACCATTTTCAATAAAAAGATACCCAAGAAAAGTAAATAAGTTTTTTCATTTAAAAAAACATGAAATCTTGTAAAGGAATCCAAAAAAAAAAATAATGCCCATTGTGGCAGAAAATTCATTATCACCGTGTATGTTAAGAATAGAACATTCTTTTTGTCATTGGTCAAAACATTCCATATAAAACACATAAAAAGATTAATTTTTGAAAAAACTTAGAATTAAATTATAAATAGGCATAATATTTCCTTTATAATTAATTTATATAAATAAAAATGTAAAATAATATCAAGAATATTTACATGGAGTAAAATATCTTGATATTAAATCTTAAAACTTTTAAAAAGATATTTTTAAATCAAAGTGTCCCATACCACTTCAAAACATTTGAATCATAATAATAATTAAATAATAACATTAAAATAACTTTAAATATCATTATAATAGAGAAAATTAATGATATAAAATTTAAAATGGGATGTATATACACCTTATAAAATAATAAAGGTGCATAAAATTAAGATATGCCTCATTGAAAAGAGATTGAGATGAAGCCCCTTAACTTGAGTCTGACTTGTCACGTATGTATTTATCCTCCATCATAATAAACATATGTTTAATATTTACTTAATTCAGAACCTTTTTTGTAAGTTTATCATTAATTTTATTTCACTTATTACACTGTTCTAAACAACTATATAAACAATTAAGTTTACATTGGGTGTTTTAACCATATTTGGTTTATGTGTTAAAAATGACTTTGGTAGGTAAAATATTGTCAAAGGCATCATAATTAAAACATATAAAGAATAATAATCATGAAATAATTATCATATTTATACATTATTTAAACATTTAAAACAGATTATGAAATATGATTAGGAAAAATGAAAAAATGTTACAATCATGGAGACGGTAGGTCATACATACACATGCAAAACATTCCCATTTCTCAGTGATCATTATGAAAATAAGGTAAGTAAAATTTATATTTATATAATTATAATTATATAATTAATACCATTTTATTTAATCATATATACTTATATATATAATTCTTGTGATGTAAAATGAATCAGATCATATCGAGGAGGCGGTAGTCCACATGTCCACAAAAAAAGTTATCACTTTTTTTAGTGTGCGAAAGGGTCATAAATAAAATGATATATTATATTTCCAAAAGATTAATTATTTCATTAATATAATATATATTTTATGTATGAAACATATTTTTATTAAACACATCCTTAATACATTTCATGTAATGTGTGAATGTATCACATCGCTTTGAGAAGGCGGTAGTCCACACATCCATAAACGATGTTATCATATTCCCACAAAATGAAAAGAAGGTATGTGTATATAAAAATTAAAGAATTATTAATAAATTATAAATATGATATATATTATATAAAAATAGTGTATCCATCATAATTCTCAACCATGAGAGGTGGTAAAGGGAAAACAAATGACATCATTTCACGAGGCGATAGTCTGCTGTACACACAAACGATGATTTCATTATCCATTTGATGGAAGTATGTATAGCTGTAGGTATAAACCTTAACATTAAAATATATAAGAATATTTAAGATACTTATTTAATTATATAATAATTATTTAAATTTAAATTAAGTGAGTGGATAAGGAAACAAAATAAAAATGCACATTGATGAACATTACCTCTTCTTAGGGTAACTCCTTTAAGTTTGCACCAAATAACTTCTTGGATGAATTTATGCACAATGTGAGGCCTATAGAGTTAGGTTAGGAATTTTTTGAGATTATTTGGGCTGGTTTTGGAATATCCAAATAGATTTATAGGTTTTATTAAGTGGGAAGAGTGAGTGTCTTTTTATAGTGGAGAGGGAGTGACATTCTTGTTAATATAAAAAGGTAAACACTATTGGAAGATCTACGTTACATCATGATCCTCTAATAATAATTAGAAATTTATAAAAGAGGGTATTTGGTTGAAGTACGATCATAAAATATATTTTTTAAAAATTTTATAGGTCATTTGGCCCCTTAAGATTAAAGTTTAACCACTAAGTAAACACATTTTTACCTTATTTGCTGTAATTAATTTTAATTTCATTCACTTATATTTTTGGTCAAAAACCAAGTTGAACTTAATAGAAATTATAAATTATAAATATTAAAAATATGGAATCTATTTTTACAAATTTTAATCATATAAGTGGTAGAAATTAATTTAAATTTAATTCTGTGGATGGGATGAAACAAGGAGTTTTTAAAGTAAACATGTTTTAAAAAGGTTGAAATGTTTTTATATAAAATTTTAATGTGAAATTAATTAAAATGACCTAACTTGGTTTAAATGATATGAAATTTATGTAATTATACTTTAAAAACAAAAATATTATTAAAATATATAAATAAAATAGATGAAAAATTATTTTTTAAATAAAATTCAATGTTTTTCACTATTTATCAAAAAATGAAATTTCTCAAAAAAATAACAAAACTTTACCCAAAGTAAATTTTGATATTAAAATTACAAAAATAAAGTTTATTTTTCATATAAGAATTATAAAAGTTTTAAAATTTATTTTTAAATCAAGTCTTCCATTAAAAGGCTACAAAACAACCATATTAAATAGTAATATTAATATAATATTATTGTTCGATATAACTTAATATTTCATGAAATATAATATTTCAAGGAAAATAATTTTTTTATATAATATAACATATTTAAATAACATAAATTTTAATTTAAAATTACTATCTAATTCATAAATGTTAATAAATATAAAAAACTCTTATTCTAACATTACCTAGGATGTTATATCCTTCCATCCTTTTTGAAATTGCATCATAATAAAATTATTCACTAATTAAATAAATGGGGATATTTTCCCCCATATAATTTTAATATTCCAATGTTTCCTCTTAAAACATATTTTTTCCATAAAACCTTAACTTGATGAATCACCTTATTCCAAAACATTTGCTCTCTATTGTCAAGAAACTGAACTAGTTATTCCTCATAAGAAATATTCTCTTCCATATGAAATAATTCAGGGATTAAAACATGATATGAATATGGTACATAATTCCTTAACATTGAAATAAGAAATATGTATTGTACATGGGATAAAATTGGTGATAAATCCACTCAATACGCAACTGATCCAACTTTTTCCAAGATTTCATACGGTCCAATGAACTATAAACTCATCTTCCCCTTCTTACCAAAACACATCATACTTTTCCATATACAAACTTTGAGAAATATATGATCACCTAACTCAAAAGAAAGATGTTTCCTCTGGTTATCCAAATTAATTCTTTTCTACTCTAACCTGTCCTTATGTATCACTGAATCAATTGAACTTTCTATACCATCTCCTCTACCAACTATGGTCCCATCAACTTCATTTCTCCCACATCATCCCAAAAGCCGGTGTCTGAAACTTATTTCCATATAATGCATCAAATAGTGACATATATAAACTATAATGAAAACTATTATTATATGAAAACTCAACCAAAGAAAGATGATGAGCCCAAATTCTCTGGTAATCCATTGAGCAAGAACAAAGAACCTTTCCAAGGTCTAAATTTTCAACTCAGACTATCCATTGAACTGAGGATGAAAATATGTATTGAAATTTAATCTAGTAACCAAAGACTTCTGAAGTGCTTTCCAAAAATTCTGATGTGAACCTGGGATTATGGTATGATATAATGGAGAGAGAAAATTCATGTAACCTGATATTCTCTTTTAGATATAGTTTAGAAAGGTTCTCTAAATACATCATATCTCTAATGGAAAAAAGGGAAGATTTAGTTAATCTATCAACAATAACTCAAATTGAATTATTACCTTGAGAAGCCTTTGAAAATATTAACATAAAATCCATTGATATATTCTCCCATTTTCACTACAGAACTAGAAAAGGTTGAAGTATCCCTTTCGGTAACTATCATTTTTCTTTAACCTGTTGACAAGTCAAACATTTCATTGTAAATTAAAAAAATGTCTCTTTTCATTACATGCCACTAGTAATATTTCCAAAGGTCTATATATATCTTATCATTTCCCAAATGAACGAAAAAATATAAGTATGAGCTTCAGTCAACAACTATTTCCTTAATAGTGAATCACAAGGCACACCTAATATTTTTCCAAATCACAAAACACATTCTTTATTGATATTAAAATCATGAAACTTTTAATACTTAATAGACTCTACCTTTGATTTGAAGGATCAATCCACCATCTAAGACCTCTTAATTATTTCTAAAAAATTAAACTGCACTAAAACCTGAAAAAAATAAAGGATTCCCCTACATCCACAACTTCAAGGCCAAAATTCATCAAATCATTAACCAAAGGGTCACATTCAAAACATAACATGGTTAATGTAGAATTAATTTTTTTTGACTCAAATCATCATCCACTTTGTTTTATTTTCCTTGATAGTAATGAATTGTGCAATCATTATCCTTGATTAGTTCTATTAATCTTCTCAGTCTCATGTTCAATTATTTCTAAGTGAATATATACTTCAAAATTTTATGATCAATATATATTTAACACATTACAACATACAGATGATGCCTCCAAATTTCTAAAGAAAAATAATAGTAGTTAATTCCAAATCATGTGTAGGGTAATTTAACTCCTGAGGTTTCAACTGACGTGATGCATAAGTAATTACCAGATCATTCTAAATTAGGATGCAACCAAGTCTTTTAAAAGAATCATCACTATAGATGATGAATTCACAATTTTTGGAAGGAAGGGAAAAACTTGATCATTCACTAATATTATTTTCAGTTCCTGAAAAAAATCATCACATTCTTTTATCTTGATAAATATAACTCCTTTTTTAGTTAACTTAGTCAGTGGGATAGAAAAAGGAGAAATGTTTTCAAAAAATCACTGGTAGTAACTCAATAATCCAAGAAAACTATAGATTTAAGTGATATTTATGGGTATTTTCCATTCTATGACAACTTTTGTTTTATAAGGATTAAAAATTATTCCATCTTTAGAAACAATGTGAACAAGGAATGATTTTTTTGTAACCAAAATTCACACTTTTTCAATTTCCCATACAGTTTTATTTATTTCAAGGTTTTAAAAACAAACCTTAGATTTCTTTCATGTTCCTCTTGAATTTTTGAATATACCAAAATTCCACCAATAAACACAACCACAAATTTATCCAAGAAATCATGGAAAATTCTATTCATAATTCCATGAATACAACAAGTGTATTAGATAACAAAAATGGTATAACTAAAAATTCATAGTGGACATATATAGTTCAAAATGTAGTCTTCATAATGTTAGCTATCTTCACTTTCAACTGATGATACCGTGACTTGTGGTTAGCCTTTGAAATATACTGTTCTCCTTGGAGCTAATAAAAACCATCAATATGAGGAAAAAGATACTTTTTCTTAACAATTATTTTATTCAAGGCTCTATAATCAATGAAAAGTCCCATTGATGCATATTTATTTTTTACAAACCAGATAAGAGCACCCCATGGTGAAGTGATAGGTCAGATAAAACCTTTATCTGATAAATCCTATAATTTCTTTTTCAAATCTAAAAGTTCCACATGAGCCATTAGATAACAGGGTTAAGAAATATGCTTAGAATCTGGTACTAGGTCAATAGAAAACTCAACCTATCAATCAGGAATAACATTAGGAAAATCATTTGGAGAAACACCCATGTATTTATTTAGTACTATCACATCACTAATTTGAACACTTTATTTATTTTCAATAATATAATATAGGTAGCTTTCACTATCATATCTAATAAATCTTTTACCTTCTTGGTAAGTTATCAAAGACAAGAAATAATTATACACAACTTTATTAGGAATACAATCTATCTTATCATGATAAATTGAAATCCAATTCATACCAAGAATGATATAAAAATCTATTATAGCCAGTTCAATAAGATTTTAAAGAAGACCATCCCACTAATGATAATAGAAAGATTACTATAAATATTAGTTGATTTAATAATTCCATTTAGGGTTTTTATTAAAAGTTATATATTACTTTCACTAGGTGATATTCCTAATTTACTTGAAAATTTCTTAGAAATGAAAGAATATAAAGATCCAGAGTCAAACAGGGTATTGAAATAATTTTAATACACAAGTTACATACCTATAACCAATTCATTTGATGGCCCAAAATCAACTGTAGTAGTAGAAAATGACCTCACTACACCTTTATGTTTCTGATTATGAAGATTTCCATCTTGTGCAACTAACTTTGGACATGCATTAGCATAAAGACCTATATCATTGTAGATAAAACAATTTAACATTGGATGTATATAGGTTACCACATTCATTGATTATTTAAGATTCTTTTCCTTGCATTCGTGGTCCATCTGACAAACTCTCCACATCAATAACACTTCCCTGTCTTCATAATACATTATCCAGGGTGATTTTTACCTCACTTGCCACAAGTTTGTAACTTCGTTTTCTTACCTCCTAATTTCTTTGTTTCATGTCTCTCTATCACCTACCATCCTGTATGATTCTTACTGTCATCATATCAAGGCACAACAAAGTTAGAAAACTCCATATCATCCTTTTTATCACAAAAAAACTTTCTTATATCTTTTAGATTCTTTTTCTGCCAAATCTCTTCATAGATCTCATTTGAATCCTAAGTAAAACTGATTAATTTTACTATTAGTATCCAAAACAAAATCCCACATATTCCTAGAAAATCTTGTAAAGTTTTCTTCATAATAAGCTACAAAATATTTATATTTTTACCTTACTTCCAAGAATATTTTTCCCGTTAGGAGTTGAACAACTTTGTAGAAATATTTATCAAGGAAAATATCCTTGAATATTTTCTATTACATGGCATCGAGATCATTTTTCTCACTAGTATTATTAAAAAAATACAACCATCAATCATCTTTACATTCAAAATGATAAATGTTAAGGGTTACCTTTTGATGTTCTGAACATCCCAATACATCAAATATATTTTATAGAGCATTGATCTACCCTTCAACTACCAACGGGTCAGATGACCCACTTAATGATAGGGGTGTTTTCTCATAAAATTCTCTACAAAATAAACATTCCTTTGGGGTAGATCATATTCCAATCTAGCATGGATACCACCACCATTTATCGCCCGATTCAACTAGGCCATTACTACAACAAACTATTCTGTTCTGATTCTGACCATCTCTAAATACTGATTTGGAAGGATATATTACTCTCAGTTCCTTCCCACTATAGCTTCCTTATTTCCAATATGGAAAACCATTTTGAATAAACATAGTTTATATGAATAAATATGGTAATATTTAAATACTATAACAATTTAACTTGACCATAAGGTAAAATATTTCATGGGAAAGTTATTAATATTACCCTAACCTCAAAATTTTTTTAAATTGACATTTGATACCAACTATGAGGTACCTACCTTAATTATTAAATAATCATGAGATTTAGTTAATAAATTACTTTCTTTCACATTAAGGATCTCTTTAGGTTTAGATTTTAAGAGAATTAGACCATAACTCATACATAGAGAACCCATAAAATACAAAGTAGAAACTTCCAATTGGTATCCATTTTCCCCATAAATCTCCAAATTAGAAACTTCATTTTGATCTCATGAGTGAGGCGAGTGACTTCACTATAGGATAATTCTTAGGAAAAAAGTTTGGGAAGACTCCATATGTCATTGGTTATGCAGGAAAATCTTTAAAAGATGCAAAAATCAACTACACCACCACTGAAAAAAGTTTCTTGCTGTTGTATTTTCCTTAGAGAAATTTAGGTCATATCTCTTAGGATCACCCATCATTTTCTTCACCGACCATTCAACCCTAAATTACCTTTTCCAGAAACAAGATGCCAAATATAGATTGATTAGGTGGGTGATTCTTCTTCAAGAGTTTGATTTAACAATTAATGATAAAAAGGGTGTTAAAAATTTTGTAGCTGATCACCTCTCTAGGATAAAATTCAAAGACAACTCACATCACCTTTCTATGTCTGATTCATTTCCTGATGAGCACCTCTATTTTGTGAGTAATTTCCCACGGTATGCTGACATAGTGAACCATTTGGTGATAAGTGACATTCCAAAATTCCTAGGGACCCAAGCTAAGAGAAAATTCCTTTTTGATGTCAAACACTATGTGTTTGATGATCCTTACCTCTTCAAGTTCTGTCCTGATCAAATCATTAGGATATGTGTTCCTGAGTCTAAGAAAGAGTCCATTTTAAAATTTTGTCATGGATAGGAATGAAAAGTCCACTTTTACACAAAGAAAAACCAATTCAAAGGTCCTCCAAAGTGGTTTCTACTAGCCTAACCTCACTTAGTATTCCTTCCAATTCTACAAAATTTTTCCTCAATGTCAACAATTAGGATCCATTACCAACAGGAATCAAATTACCCTCACTCCCATTCTAGTTATCACAATATTTTATTGTTGGGGAATTGATTTCATGGTACCATTAGAAAACTCTAGGGGATACCTCTACATCCACTTAGCTATTGATTACATCTCTAAACGGGTTGAGGCCATTCCCACCAAGTCCAATGACCATCATGTTGTGATCCGATTTCTAAAAGAGCACATATTTTCTCAATTTGGAATTCCTAGGGCTATAATCAGTGATTAAGGAAACCATTTATACAAAATCCCATTATTTTCACTCAGGTATATGTATATGATATCTCATAAATTTTCCACTTCATACCATCCTCAAACCAATGGTCAAGTTGAGTTAGTGAATAGGGAGATTAAAAAAATTCTTGAAAAAATTTCAATCCCTGTAGGAAATATTGGTCTTAGAAACTCTTGGATTCCCTTTGGGTATATCATACAAAATTCAAAATCATCCTAGGAATGACACCATATAGGTTTGTTTATGGAAAATTATGCCATTTACCTATTGAAATTGATTATAATGCCTTTTGGATAATAAAAAAAATGAACTTTGACATTTCTTTGGACAAAGTAAAGAGGAAATTAGATCTTAATGAACTTGAGGAACTTAGGATGGAGGCTTATGAAAATTAAAGGATAAAAAAATCTAGAGTTCAATCCAACCAATCTAGGAATATCAAAATCAAACACTTTGAACTGGGAAAATTCATGCTCTTGTATAGTTCAAAACTTCATTTAAACTTGGGAAAGTTGAGGCCCAGATGGTTAGGTCTATACATAGTGCATATGGTGTACCCCATGGGGCTGTAGAAATTAAAGATCCCACCAATGGTAAAACCTTTAAAGTTAATGGTCATAGAGTCAAACAATTAATTTAATCATTCCAAAAAAACTGAAGTTATCGAATACTTTTGCAAACTAACCTTAGATGAGGAAAATAATTAAATAATTAGGGGTCTAAGTCGAGCTAGCAACATTAAACAAAAGTACTGCATGGGATGCAACCCATGGTTTTCATGGTTCCAATCATTATTATCTTTATTTTTCAAATAGGACTAATAAATCAATTTAAAATTTAAAAATAATAATAATTAATCAATCAACTCAGAATATTATAGTAAATTAGACCGTTGAATTGTTCTTATATTATGAGTATGGATGGGTATGAAAGGGGAGCTCCATTTTCATCCATATCATGTGGTGTGATCCCTGAGTAATATCTTACCAAGAAATTTAAAAAAGAATAAAATGTATTATATTTTTATTTAATTTATTTTTATGTATTTGTAGGTTAAAGAAAAAATAAAAAAAAATTGGAAAAAAATTAAAAGGACACATCATAGGTCGTAGGGAAAACCTCATCATAACCGGCGATGCCACGAGGACTCGAACCCAGCACCGAATGGAGGCAGGGGCACACAATTTTTACTGAACTACAACTTATAATGCTTCCTTATTCTATAATTTTTGTATATATACTTATATTTTAAAATTTTTATATATATTGTTTTGTTTTTTTGTCCGTTTTTTCTTATTCTACTACGGAACTTTGCGAGTGACATGGATATCAAAGGATTAAATTAGAGCAGCACGAATGTCAACTTCAACCACCAGGTGACTTCATTCCATGATTCTCATTTTCAATTTCCTCTTTGAACTTCTCTCCTCTACCCCCTTCTAAGTTTTCTTTTCTTTAAACACTGGGTACAATGTTATTCTAAGTTGGGGGGGGGGGGTGAAAATAAAGAAAAAAATCCTTGTAAAATAAAAAATGTGTGTAAATTAAAGGAAAAATTCCTTTAACTTTTAACATGTTAATACAAATTGAAAACTTTGAAAATAAATATCAAATAATTTATCATGACCTTATTATGATTTTAATCCATGTATAATTTCATGAGCATAGATTTTGGAAAGTGTGGCTGTCTAATATGATATTTCATCGTTTATATTTTCATCAAAATAAAAAAATTTACAATGCACATCCTTTGGATTGTGGGGTATTAGTTTGAGTTGATGTGATCCCCCAAATAAATAGCATAGGTTTGGTGATCATTTTAGTTTTAATATGAGTATTCAATAAAAAAATAAAAAAAATAATAATAAATTTGTGTGTAGAGCAATTAAATGACCTAATGCTTTGCTTTCGACACTTGGGGATTGTGAATCCATAGTTTTCTAGCTCAGAGTTAGTAATTTTATCTCAATTTGTGGTAATTTGACTTTTTTTTGACCGAGTGAACTCTAGATGATTCCCAAGTATGTGGGCTTCACATGGTGTGCTAAAGTATTTGGGCCTGAGAGTCATAAGCAAAGTCTCGCTACATGGGTTGACTATGTTGAGTGCAATTTCAATTGCCATGGAAAAATTAAAAAGAAATAAAATAATAATAACAAAAAAATATATTTTTAATACTCATATTAATATTGAAATGCGATTCCAACTAGCACTTCCATCATTTCCCCCTTGAATAAAGATGAACCCCCATGTCTACTATGATACACGACACATCATCATGCTTAATTGATATTGGATGAAATATGGAGATGAATTTGAACAAAGGAACAAGCTTGGCACTGGGATATACTTATCAAAAAATCTTTTATTAATATATTTTGATGGGTTTCATAGTTGTTTTATATAAGGTTTTTTTGTGATCATTGTGTATTAAAATGTTTTTGGAAAAAGGAATTCACATTTTATATTTTTGAGATATATTTTGCTCAAGACTAGGAAAACTCAAGTTAGGGGGTGTGATTAGACACTAAATGATTATAATATTAATTTTTAATATATATAATATTCATGTGATTAATTATTAATAAACACCATTTTTGTTCATTTTACACTTTGAACATCATTTCACATAATGATTGTAAGACCTTTTTAAAATACACTATTACATGATACATTTTTGAACACCATAAAAAATACCCAATGATCTTGATTTTATTTTAATATTAATTTTCAGGTTTTTAATTACATTGGGAACAATTAATACTCTTTAATTACTTAAAGATTCACATTGGAAGACCACCAAAGTGGGCCTTGAACTAACAACATTCTGGGCGAAGTGAACTAGACAACATCCCAATAAAACTACTGTAGCGGCCAAGATCCAAGCCCAATAAATCTAAAAATTGAATAGAAGATATAGAACATAAAGGGTAAAATTTAATAAAATAGTGAAAAGATATAATTCATAATTTTTAATGGATTTATAGGCAGTCCAAATTGAAGAAGAAATTCTGGGCTAGATTCTGCGGCACATAAAAACATCCCACCATTTTGATCATATCTTCCAAAAAAAATCTATTTGGGATTAAATTTTATAGGTTGTTAGGAGATATATAGGGACCCATTTTATCCTTCTATAGACCACTATAATTTGGCCATATATAAGGTTATCTCGATGACTCTTTTCAGTGGATGCAAGCTGGCTTCCACTTCAGGTCAAGGGTGAAGAAGTCCACTCGCCCTTACATTCCACAACCCTAGGCATACCATACTCAGGTGGGATGCTTTGTAATATTTGTAGATCGACCCAAGGCATACTAAATTCCTATTTAAGGTAGTGAAAATGGATTATTATATCATCTTGGATCTTTTTTTTCATTGTAATGTTATTATGCCGATTTTTCTTTGTAATGTTCTTCTTTCTCATGTAAGTTTTTCGAATCACCTTATTTTTTAATAAAATTTATTATTATTCTCTTATTATATTTTTCTTTATATCATTTTGATACCTTTTCCTCAAGGTGTGAACTTATTCACACAAAAATTTGTAATATTCTTCACACAACAGTGGAGTGATCATTATTTTGTTGTTTTTACTTCTTAAATTCTGCCCTTATGAGTCTACTTCACGCTTCCGTTGAGAACATGTCATCAATGGAAGGATAATTATTTTATGCTTTAATCCAAGGGAGTTTCAAGGGGCTAGATTGGATGTTATTTCTCACTCTTTAAATGTTTATTAATTTTTTTTATTTGATTTTCTTTTATTCAATGATTTTATCTCTTTCTCTTCTTTACTGAATTTATTCACCCCAATTTTATGTGATAATAAGATCTTTTAACTTGGAGTTCTCATGAAAATGATCCTACAAGTGTATAGGTTATTATCATGTGTTTTTAATGTGTTTAACCTGTAAGTGATGAGGTTATTTTGAATTCATTAAATGAATCCTTCTCGAGTTAATGAAATTAAAATCGTTAAAAGCATAATTCATTCAATCCACCCTGAGAAATAACATAGGATCAAATCATTTTCTTATAATTCTAATTCACATAGATCTCTTAGTGATATTATAAAACCATATAAAATCAACCCAACTTGGCCACTTCATAGCCAAAAACAATCCATATAATTTACATGTCTATAGGTTACTTCTTAGGTCTTTGAGGATTCGACAAACCAAGATAAACTACAAGCGACCACTTAACCCTAAAATCTTGGGTAAATTTGGGTGAGACCATTTATTATTCAGAAGAGTTGGGAGTTATAAGACATATTCCATTGGGGTGGGAGAGTGAATAATGAGTGGGAAAATAGTGTGGGGTACCCTTTATCGATATGATTCTTATTATGTTGTTATATTTGGCTTGTGTTATTTGGTTATCATGCCTTGATGAGGTTTGGATAAATAGTTGACCTATTAAGGTTCTATTGGTTCTGCTATTTTATCACGGGTTCATTAGGATGATTATTTCATATGTGCATGAGAGACCTTGGTTTTCATACTGAGTATACTTTTTATGATCACCCTACCTATATAAATTAATTTCCAGGTTTCAATGAGTATTACACAGACCATGTTGGACAATACTAGATCTGATCCTTTTGGACAACTGCTATGTTTCGTCTTTATATTTTCTTTTGGGTATTTACTTTTGGAGACTTTTTCCTGTATCAATTTTATTTATAAATGCACCGTGGGATGGTTTTGTTTTTTATATTATTTCATGAATTTTTTATGGATTATTCATATTATCTTCTAATCCAAGATTATTATAGAGGTAAATGCCTACTATTTCATTAGTTTTATATACCCGTGGTGCTAGTCACCAACCCAGGGCATACTAGAGGTAGGACTCAAGGTCAACATCTATATTACCTAATTGAGGTATATTTAGCTGTAGAGGGTCATGATAGAGTGGTATCAAATGATGATGATTGAGAGACATGATGGAGTTTGGATTTAGGTACAATGATGATTTAATGTGTTGGTATGGTAGTAGTACCAGTTGACCTTGATACTTGATATAGGCCATGGATACTGGCTAGGATATGATATTTTAGGGCTCCTAGTGAACCATTACAAGGACTCTAAGATTATTGAATGACCAAGTGAGGTGGATATAATTTCAGGGCAGATACCTAAGATAGGTACATGAATCATAATGACATGTGTTCTGGTTTGAGTTGTTTTTTTGGGAAATTTAAAATAAATAAAGCTAATTAAAATGGATCTAAATAAAATTTCATACTATCAAACTTATAAAATTATTGTTTTATTTTCAGCTATGTCTCCTAGACATTTTCTGAGTGTGGGTTAGCCAGTTGAGGTTTAGTAGGATGATCCAATTAATCAATATAAGGTTGATCCATCATAGGAGGATGATTATTGGAAGAGGAAATTATGTGTTTTTAAGTAGCCGAATTTGGGAAAGTATGAGGGTAGTGTTTTATATGGGGAGATAGGGAGCTAGATAGAGTATCTCAAGATCACTTTCAGTTAGATCTGAGCCTCAGTGGGATACTGGGTCCCTTTGGCAGGTAGTAAAATGTGGGGAGTTGCACGTTAGTGGTGGATTCTATATCTAGGTGAGAGAAATGAGGCAGATGTTTTATAGGTTGAATTTCTGAAAAAGGTTTTGTCATAGTTACTTTCATCGACCATGAATATTCTGAAGAAGTAAGATCTTCTTTCTCTTCAATAGTAGAGTGTGTTAGTGCCTGAATTTAAAATAAAGTTTAAGGACCATCTACACTTTTCCCCAAATGTTTTTCCTGATGAGGAGTCTAATGTGAGACATATTGAGGAGGCACTCCATTATTCTAAGCAGTATGGATTTACTCCTTTTATGTTTCCAAAGTATTTAGAGGTTTAGAAAAAGGAAGAGGTGATCTAGAAGATTCACTTATGAGAAGGTTTACCATGAGATGAGAATTAGGAGAGTTCCTTGATGAGTAGGGTTGTCAGTGGTGGGTATCAAACACCAGGGAATTTGAGGTTTCAACTAGTGGTGAGTGGACCTCAAAGATTCCCTTTTGGACTTCTAAGGATAGTGGTTTTCATGATTTTCCTAGAGATATCAGGCTAGTGTTTTTTTCTATGGAGTTCGTGGACATCACTGAAACATTTCTTAGTGGTTATTCGATCTCAATTTGGTGGACACAGATAGGTTCAGTGCTATACACAACTATGGTTTCCAGTGAGACCGTTTCAGTAGCAGGGGAAGCAAGCTTATGCTCAGACAAGGGGATATGAAGTGAGTAAAGGCTGACCTTATGATGTTTCTCCTGTATAGGGACCTCAACCCAAGCATGGTTATGGATGTGGTCATCAGCATAGAGGTAGATGATCTAGGTGTGGTTAGTTACAAAAAGTGGAGGTAATAGAACTATAGGGGACATAGATCATTTGAGGTATGCTCACTTTATCATCGACCTTTTTTGAAGTTCCCAGTTAGGATCCAAGTATCACTGAGAGGGGGGGGGGGTGAATCAGTGATATTTTTTCTTTTTATGTTTCCTTCTAATTGAAACAACCTTCACCTCCTATTAAAGAGTTTCTTCTCTACTAAACACACACAACCACAGGAACATAAGATTTACAAGGTTCACTACTCAACAAGAGTAGCTACATACTTGGTATAGTACGAAAATAATCTAGTACCACAAAATCCACAAGAAAACAATCCTTTGATGTGAAATACAATGAGTAGGATATACCCTTACACTCATGTAGCACTTGGAAAACAATCCAAAAGCACGTGTGCACCCTCTTAGAATAAATAGGTAATTACAGTATTTCTGTGCTTCTTTACAATAGAACAGTTGTATTCTCTGGAGTACAAATATTCACTTTCTTACCCAGAAGCTGGTAAGAACTCCCATACGCACAACTGAATATGTGTGAAGACCCCAATTTTTTAGCGCAACCTTTAGGATATCTTGTGCGCAATTCCAATGCCTTGCATGTACAAATTCCTTTTTTTCATGAAAAACTTTTTCGTGCAACTTCCCTTTTTTCGTGCAACTTTTTCTCTTTTTGCGCAACTGTCCTCTTTTCACGCAAACTTCTTTATTTTCACGCAACTCACTTAGTGTATAATTTTATGCACACCAGAGATCAGGATTTCTTCTAAGTGTCGAGCATTAACAAATGAGAAGGGTTCACCTCATATTTACAGGCATTTTTTACTTGGCGCGAAAACCACTAATCCGCGCATAAAAAACCTCTTCATGCGCATAAAAATTCTTTCACGCAACTTCACATTTTGCGCAATGCACCATTATTTCACGAACCTCATGCCTTTTCCATTCTTTGAGCTTCTAATATCAAAACACCTTTTGCACAAAAACTTCATTCTTCTATTTCATGCACCACGCTAATATTTTGCACATCCCACAGATATTTCACACATCCCGCAGATATTTCGCGCAACCTTTTCATGTTGTGTGTATCCCGCTAATTTTTCACACAACCCGCTACTATTTCGTGTACCACTTTATTTTTTCGCGCAACTTGCCTAAATTTCCACGCACTCCATACCTTTGTCATTTTCCAATTTTCTGACCTTGAATCATTCCTTGCACGTAGAAATATAAACCATTTTCAATCTTGCACGCAACATCCATTTCCAAAAACACATCTTCATCTCTCGATTTTCAGGCCTTAAAATTTGGAAAACACTAGAAAACAACGCCACCTTAAACTGTGCTTTTGTGCCGCCTCCTGATTGTCCATTGCTTTTTCATTTCTCTCTTCACTGCTTCCCATAAACATTCTTTATCTTTTATCATGAATTCCACTATCGTGATATATATCCTTTGATAAACCAGATCTAGCATCGTCATAATTACAATGGGAAGTACTGAAACTTCCCTATCTTCCAGCAGCATTACTCCTTTCAATCAAAACTGTATATGACAGCCATCATCATTTCTCCCCTTTCCACCATAAGGCTTGCATCACAAGTTCTCATGACTTATGATATTTTAGAAATACATATCAGAAAAGCATTGTCTGGTTTTTAAGTCCTTTACGAAGTGAATTGATTTATCTTCTTTGACAACAAAAGACAACACTCTACAAATGCTAACTCTTCAAACTTATTTTTCCATCCAACTTGGTCCCAACATTTTTTTGTACCTTGTTTTATTTATGAGATTAACACTTATTTTTTTCACTCACTCTAGCCCATGATCTAGGACTATACATAAAGAGGATTCCTGTTCCCCCAGTGTTGACTATTCTAGTCAGAGGCTAGACTATCTTTTTTGATGTGTGCCATGGGTGTAGACTGATGATGGGGCCACATCAGTCATGTGGGAATATTTTCTTACAATAGATGTAGCCATAAAATTTCATCCTAGGAATTTATAGGTTTTATTATTTATGTGTTGTTATTGACTATTTATGGAGGATATTTATTTTCATAGATGTGGATGGCCATTGTATGGTTTTCGTTGGTGAGTGGGGTTTTCAGGTGGGAAGCCAGTGTGTGGAGCCCCTTATTTCTTTGATGGATGAGTTTTTTGGTAGAATCAATGGAGGTGGGGATAGTGGGGGTCCCTAGGATCATCAGGGAGTTACCGAATGTTTTTCACAAGGAGGTTGTGATGCTACCCCCTTGACATGATATTGAGTTTGGCATAGACTTGTAGTATGGTGCTTCTCTAATTTTTATGGATCCTTGTTGGATAAAAACTTATAAGTTATAGGATTTAAGGATTTAGATCTATGATCTAATATAGAAGGGTTTTATCTAGCCTTGTGTGTCATAGTGAGGTGATCCAATGTTTTTCTACAAGATAGAGGATGTTAGTCTAAGGTTGTGTATAGACAACCATAGGTTGAATTAGGTGATGGTTAAGAACCATTACAATCTTATAAGGATGGATGATCTTTTTGACCATCTAAGAGGGGAAAGTTGGTTTTTTAATATTGATCTACAGTCTAGATGTCACTAGTTGAGGGTGAAGAAGGGTGATATTCAGAAGATTTCCTTTAAATGTAGGTATGAGAACTTCAATTTTATAGTCATTCCATCTGGTGTCACAAATGAAACTACTCTATTCATGGGAATCATGAACTCTATTTTCCATTAATTCCTAGACAAGTTCATATTTGTGTCCATCGATGACATATTGATCTAATTGAAGTCATAGTAGTATAATGTCAATCATATTAGATATGTCGTGCAGGTTCTTAGATGCCACCTACTCTATGGAAATTTGTCCAAGTGCACATTTTGTACATGATAGGTTCATTTCATCATGCATGTGGTGTATCAATAGGGTGTGGAAGTAGACTCATCAAAAGTTGAGGTAGTTGTTTCTTGGGTAGCACCTAAGAACATGGAATATTTTCACATTTTTCTTACTCTTGTAGGATATTATTAGAGGTTTGTGCCCAATTTATATCGAGTTGAAGCCCTATTGATAGATTTAACCAGGAAGGAAGAGGTTTTTTTGTTGAATGATCAATGTCAGGAAACATTTGGTTACCTGAAGGGGAAGTTGGCCAGTGCTCCAATGCTTTTGTTTCTTAAAAAGGGTGATATGTTTGAGGTGTTTTGTGATCCTTCATGTTTGTTATTGGTATGAATGTTGATATATTAGAGGGTAGTGATCTCTTTTGGATCTAGGAAGTTACATCCCCATGAGCATTACTATGCCACCCATTATCTAAAGTTAACAACAGTTGTGTTTGAACTGAAGTTTTCATGACATTACCTCATTGGGAAGATTTTTTGGTCTTCATGGATCACAAGAGTTTGAGGTATACCTTTTATTAGAATGATATGAATTCATGAAAGTGGAGGTGGATGGAGTTTCTTCAGGATTATGAATTACACGTCAGAAAAATGGAATGTTGTGACTGATGCTTTGATCAAGAAATCATGGAAGGATATTGTTTATGAGTCAGGGGATGTTTGAAAAGTGATGGAGGAGTTGTAAGACATTAAATTAGATAAAAGGGTGGTTGATGGAAGAGGTTGTTTTTTTGTATATGGTATTCTCTCATTATTTGATGCAGTATGTGGAGGAGTCTCAGTGGGGAGACTTAGAGGAAGAGGTTATTCAATATAATGTTGGCTACGGTGATGCTATGAAGGGATGTTTGAAGGATGTTCAGAACTAGATATTAATTTATGGGAGGTTTTTTGTTTTAATAGTGATGCATGAGGGATTCATTCATGAGTTTCATATCTCAATTTTCAAAGGAAACCCAGGAGTATGAAATATGTACCATGACTTGAGGGTTTAATTTTGGGTGGATCAGGATGAAATGAGCGGTGGTGGAGTTCATGGTGAGGTGTTTAGTTTTCCCATAGGTAAAGGATGAGAATGTTTTTTACAAAAGTTTTTTTATAGATTCTAGATGTTCCTGAGTGAAAATGGGATGAAATATTGATGGATTTCATCATAGGGTTACCTCAAGATCATGGAGGTTTTAATTCTATATAGGTGATCATGGAACAGTTGAAAAAATTAGTCAACTTCTTAATGATTAAGGAGTCGGGAAGAGTTGATGCTTTATCTAAGAGGTATGTGGATGAGGTGGTATGGTTGCATTGTCTCAAATCGGGACACACATTTTACCTCATGTATCTGGAGGGGATTGAAGTATGATTTTGGAACTTAGTTAGACCTCAAAACTGCTTTACACCCTTAGATAGATGGGAAGATAGAGAAGACTATCTAAATGTTAGAGGATATGTTGCAGGTGTGAAACTTAGACTTATGTGGATCATGGGAATGACGCTTTCTCTTAGTTTATTATTAATATAAAAAAGATATCACGTTTACATCAGCATGACCTCATTTTAAGATTTATACAAATGACCATGTCATTCTCTGTTGTTCTATAAGGAGGTTGGGGAAGTAGCATTTCTTGGTCCCTATGTGGCATAAAACACAAAAAAAATATTCAGTTGGTTCAATGGAGGATGAAAGTATCAAAAGGCTGACATAAGTCCTATACTGATAATAGGTGGAGTCCCTTGGAGTTTGATATTTGGGACCATGTATTCTTGAGGTTTCCCCTCGATGTGGGTAAAGGACATTTGGTCAGGGGAGTAAGCCTCCTCCCATGTTTAATTGGCCCTTTGTGGTGCTGGGGTGAGTTAGCGAGGTAGCGTATTGGTTAGAATTTCCATCACAGCTGGAGTGGATCCATGATGTATTCCATGTCTCTTTGCTTCATCAGTATATTCATGATTACTCGCATGCCATTAACTAGTGAGATTTGGATATTTATAATAACATGATGTTTGGGGAGTGGCGAGTAGATATCCATGATCCTCTAGATAAAGTGATGCAATTATGAACCATCCCTTTGGTTTTCATGTTGTGGTGTCATGGTGGTTAGGAGGAGAGTACTTGGGAACATGGGGCACAAATGCGTTCCTAGTACCTGGAGTTGTTTTGAGTTTTTCTGTACTTTTTTTCTTGTGATGTGATGTTTGGATATTATTGTGTTACGAGATTTTCGATTTTCTTGATGTCTTACGTGCGATAAATTTATAAAATATGAAAAGGGGTGGAATGGATTCTTAATCAAGACACATTATACTATGATGTGATTAAACCCATGTGTGTGGGTTAGTGCTTCCTAGAGTCGATAGTATCTTGACATGGAGGATTGAATTCATTGATTTGTCTATTTTGAATGATATAGTTTTTTGGTTGTAGTGGTTATTGGTTTGGGATACATGGACATTGAGATGTTCATGCAGTGTTTGCATAGTTATTTGAAAGGAGGTGGTTTCTGGATGTGTAGTGTGTTTTGTGGGTTTTTTAGTTGGTGTGTTTGGATGATGGTAGCATTAAGAAGTAACGAGATCCTTGAGAGGTATCTTGTGGGGTGGTTGTTCATTCCCCTTTTTATTTTTGGATTGGTTTTAAATTCTTGAGGGTGATAATCATTTGAGGTGTATCTAATGTAATGAACCTTACCTTCTTGACCCCTTAATTTTTCAGTTTTGGGTGTTGGATGTGTTTTAGAGGAGGCTTGAGGAGGTTTCATGGTGGTTTGAGATGAAACAAGTATAACGACCTATAATTATCATACATAGATATTGCATCATTTTTTATTAATATTCATTTCATTAACAAACACATAACTTAGGATCATAATAGTTTAGTGTCTTTGGGAACTTACAAACATAAAAAACTGGTCCATAGGTAAACTACATCATCTCCCACTATGATCTTCATAACTATCACCCTTCTTAAACATTTCATATGTAGTACATTCATTTATAACTATAGTAAAGGAAACATAATAAAGGATGATATCATATTATTAGTAAGGGTAAAAAATGGAGATATATAAGAATAACATGAACATAAGGGTATGAGACCACAATCATAACATTTGAAAACCATACCTTTCATATCAAAGATCATAATCTTGATTCATGGAGTAAAGAATGGAAGTTCATAATACATGAATCATAAGGTAATAAAATAACATGATCCATAAGGGAATAAAATTTTCATAAGACATATTTATGGCATACACATAAGTATAAAAAATCTTATGTTAAGGCTACCCACCAAGACATTGATAAAATGTTAGGATTAAGATAACCGCATATGTACCAACTTCAGGCTTGGGATAACCTATTGTGTACCTTCTTTAGGGATTTGGATAATATATTGTGTAACATTTTATCACATATAAAATTAATCATTACCCAATTCATTGGAGGTAGATATTGGTCCCACACATCACATAATGAAAATAATGCATATATGTGCCATAATATTATAAAACATTCATCATTTCATAACCCATGATATGAAATGGGTTTCATAAAGATTTCATCATATCATAACCAATAAAAAATAGACAGGTTTCATAATTATTTCATAATTTTATCATAGAATAATCCATGTAAAATAAGTGGGTTTCCAATTAATTCTATCATGTTATAGCCTGTGGAAGAGAAACAGGTTTCATAAACACCATGTCATCATATACCATTTAGATAAAGAATAAGAATGGTATCCTTGGATCATATCTTTAGTAAATCATATATAACCTAAAAGGATGTCATATTATATGGAGAATTATTTTGAAAGTAAAATTACTTGAAACATTTCTTGAGGAAAATAACTTTTCTTTGAAAATCATTTTTTGTAAAACATACAACATTTTGAAATTCATTTTCTTTGAAAATAACCTTGAAAACTTATAAAAGAAGATTTAAAATTAATTTAAAACATTTTTTTGAGGAAAATAACCTTTTGGATTTTAATAACACTTATTAAAATATAAAACATCTTTAGAATAATTTTCTTTTAAAATAACCTTAAAAACATATAAATAAAGATTTAAAAATTGTTTAAAACATTTTTAGAAGAAAATATCCTTTCAGATTTGAACATAAACTTATTAAAACATAAAACATATTTAAAATCATTTTATTTTAAAATAATCTTGAAAATTTATAAAGTAATATTAAAATAAAATAATGGTCATGATGATGGTAATTTTCATTCATTTCATACATGTTAAAACAAAGATTCCTTTTACATTTTTGGTAAAAGCTAAATAGGCATTATTTTTGGAAAAAACATGAAGATTTTTTTTTAAATAGTCAAAAATGGATAAAATATTATTTAATAAATACTTTTTATAATTTTAAAACATTTTTGGAAATATTTTTATAAAACATTTTTTTGTTAGAAAATAGGTTTTGACTGAAGAGAGAAATAAAGATGATTTTTTTTTTCAAAAAATCATTTTGAAATCATGTTTACATAATTAGAGTAAAATGCTGGTAAAACATGTATTATCCATAAATAAGAATAGGATAATAATATTCATTTGTTTCTTGAGATATGGATCACAATATTTTATCATCAGAAACATAATCATAAACAATCCCAACAAATGATAAGATTGTATCATAAAATTTCTACCACTTTGGTAACTTTGAAATGTAATACCAATTAAGGAATAACTTAAAATGGAACTTAAAATATCATGTGGATAAATAAATTCATTATATTACTTTTCAAGGGTACTATATATATACCTCCTGAAAGAATATAGGTTCATAACATAATGTGCATCTCAAAGAAGGTAAATTGGGACAAAGATCCCTTATCGTTTTGGTAACTTATGAATCGTAAACCCCATGAAAGATAGATAATAAAATGGATATTTATTTACTAATAATTCTAATTATAATTATCATAAAATACATCCACGAGTGTTATATACACCACATAACGAAAATAATTGGTGAATATGGCATAAATCTCACATAAATAAAAGTGAGATGAGGAAACCCTTACTTTAAGTCTTGAATTACATCGTACACATTCAAACCTTATGTATAATAAATATAAAGTTATTATAAATATATTTAAAAAATTACTTATATATATCATAGCATATATTATTTAATCATGAATTTTTATTACCCTCTTATTAATAATTCCATGTTAAAGCCACGTTTCGAGTAATAACCACTTTGTTTTTTCATATATGTTTTGATTTTTTATTTTTGGTCCTCTTAATTTGATCATGATTTTATAATCTCAAATGTTTTTATCATGATATATATATATCATATATATTCATTTTATATGTATCTATATTAATCTATAAAATTATTGATAGAAAATGAAATACTCCATTCATGGAGACGGTAGGCCGTACATACGCATGAACGCTGTTTCCATTTTCTTATCAGGTTGAAATAAAGAAAGGAAATTGATATATTATAATTAAATAATAATTTTTATTTTATATATATCACATATTTTCATTAAACTCATCCTTATTACCTTCTATGTAAAGCGTTAACGAATCACATCAATTTTCTAGGCAGTAGTCCGCCGTATACACGAGCGACACTATCGTATTCCCCAAAAATGTAAATAATATAGGTATTAATGATATAATAATTAAAAAATAATAATAATAACATAAATATAACATATAAAAAAAAATATATCATTCTTTCCATCCTTGATAGTTGGTAATAGAAAAAATGAGGACAACAGTTCGTGAGGTGGTAGTCCTCACGAATGATGATTTCATAACCCATTTGATGGAAGTGTAGATGGTTATAGATCTTGAAATTAACATAAAAACATATCAGTATATGGAATATACTAAGGTTAATATATTACCATGGTATAATAAAATTTTAAGTATGTGGAGGAAGAAATAAAAAAATGGTTGTTGATGAACACTACCTCTTATTCAGGTATCCTCATTAGGTTTGCACAAAAAATCCTTAATAGGTTGGATTTATGTCCAAAATAAGGATTATAGGATTATAGGAGGAAATTTTTGAAGTTATTTGGTCAATTATTGGCTGAAACAAAATGGTTTTTAGGCATGAAGAAGAGAAGAGAGGTGTGGCCTTTTATAAGTCAGGTGAGTGGCACACTTGTAATTGTTTGAAAAGAAAAGGTGTACCCATGATTTTATCATGAAAAAAGTATCCAACAATAATTATTCTAGATCCTAGAAGGTATAAGTTAAAATATCTCCATAAAATATTTTTTGGAAAATTTTTGTGTCATTTGTACCCTTGTCTTTTTAGTTTAACCCCTAGGTAAACCCATTTTTATGTTAACCCTGGTAAATAATTTTTATTGTTCTTACTATTAATTTTGGTAAAAAATTAAGTTCAAATTATTATATAATATAAATAATTCTGATTCCAAATATGTAATTCATTTTTACAAATTAAATTCACATAATTGAAAAAATTTAATTTAAAATTATCCCCACAAACTCTATGTGAAAGTGGACTTTTAAAGAGAAAATGTTAAAAAGATTTTAAAGTTTTTATATATCAATTCAATATGAAATTGATTTAAATGAACTAAATTTGATTAATGGATGTATAATTGAATTAATTTTACTTTAAACCCAATTTAAAATATAATTTAACTTTATAAATAAATTAAATGAAAGTCTGTTTTTAATTAAAATTCAATATTTTTCATTATTCATAAAAAATGAAACTTTTCCAAAAAATACCAAAAAATACCAAAAAATCATCCTTATATTATTTTTATATTAATATTTTAAAAGTTAAGTGTATTTTTTCAATTAATAATTATAAAAGTTTTAAAAATTAATTTTAATATAGGTGCGCTAAAGGTGAAAAAACTGTTTTTTAGAAAATACAATTTAAGCGTAAATTTGGATTTATTTATATATCTTTCCTAGAAACACATAGGATGAATGTTAAAATATTTATTGAATATATAATATATAAATTTAATTAAAATTATTAAACAAAACTTACCTGTTTAATTTATTGAGGTAAAATGCATTTGTGTGCATAAAAATAGTTTTTCTGAAAATGATTTCCTTTATTTTCAAAAGGTTTTTATTTTCATTTATAATTAATTTCTGACCAAATAATTCATTATATATACACATGTCAATCATGTATTTTTATATTTTTTTAATACTATTCATACCCACCATTCCAATGGCTAGGTGATAACTATCATATTAAATAATAATATTTTAATAATATATCTTGTTTTATTTAAACTCAATGTTTCATATAACACAAGAAAAACTCATTGTTAAGTGTAACGTGAAATATCAAAAGGATTAAATTCATTTGAAAAAATATGTATTTCTCAAAATATTGGGGTCTTACATTTTACCCCACTTAAAATGAATTTCTCCCTCAAAATTCATCTCGATTATCAATGGTTTGAAATTTGAAAATTCCTTCATTGAAACCCACATTATATAAATGAATAATAAAACATACCTTAAAAAGGGAATACTGGAAACATAAAGGTTAACTAAAGCAGATCATAAATAGGTTTCCATATAGTATAACATGTATGGGAAGTTAATGTTTGGACATGAAAAAAAGCATAAATAATTATAGAGAGTGATATAGATCATTGATCATAAGAAAATGGGTGATCTAGAGAAGGTTAAAAACCACAAAACCATAAACCAAATTGGTGTGAAAAGGTCATTGATATCATAAAAAAATGATGATAACAGGATAACATTTAATTTCAACATCCTTTTCTTAAATTTGAATAATTTTCATAATAAGATATAGTTACTTGATTTCATTCCATTTCATAAGCACAATATCTGCCTTTGGTTATACTTTGATCAATTTCAACCTTATCTCTTACTCTAAGAAATGATGGTGAATTTTTTATTCCTTAAGCAATAAAAAATCATAAGACCCATAAATAGGATGATAGCTCATTTTTTATATCATTAGTTTTCATCACAACAAAAAGGTTAGCATAGGTTATCCAATATGCAAAAATATTCATATGGTGATTTAATACATTAATATGTAAAGCCTCATCCAAACTTCAACTTAAACTATTTCATAAATGGTTATCCTTATAATCCTTCTAAAATATTAAAATCCAGAACTCTAGAATGTAGGTCACTACATTCCCAAAATCAACATAATATTAATCCTCAAATTATCATAAATTAGATCCTGATTGTCACATACCGAATATGTGAATACCTTAGTCATATAACTTCTTAGATCATGGTAATAAATAAAATTACCATAATACCTTAATAAAAACATAAATAATTCATAATTCCTTGAATAAACCCACATATTATTTAATATATTGCATAAATACAATAATCCTGTAAACCCCATCAATGATAACATAAATAACTTTTCCCAAAAATCATTAATCAGTTCCAAGGTCATCAATACTATCCAAATTACTTTATCCAAGTCAATCATCTATTTATGCCAAAATCATTATCTCGACATTATAAATATATTAAGGGTTATATTTCCCTTAGTCATGTGTTTTATATAAATATCACCATGCCATTAAATCACTTTTCTAGGTCTTCAACATCTTTCAACATTTTCTTTCAAATCCTTAATGAAAAGATTATACTAAACAATCCTTATATATTTCATATTTCATAATTCATATAAAATTATTATTAAATACATACACATAAATAGTTCAATTGTTCACTTCAATGATTGTTATATAATAGGTCTTTCCTTAGTATAGAAGTTAATTATTGGGTTAGGTCGTTGAGTTGGATAATTCCCATGTTCCCCACACAAAAAACATTAGACTCCCTGCCAATTTGTCACTCTATGACCTTATTTTCCCCAAAGATAACATCTTACTATCCATTTGATATATTTGTATAGGTTATTATTACTACCTTATTGACATGTATAAAGTCGAATCTTCTTTCCTTTATGTTTATTACCACATGAACTTTCATAAAAGTCAATCTCCCTCTTATTCAATATGTTAGGAATCTCACCTAAGTTCACATTGTTAGTCATATATCATTATATATGATTAGGAATAATCAAAATATATTTCTATTCCGTCACCATCCAATTTTTTTCTCATAGTCACTAAAATTTTCAACAGATTCAATGTTAACATGATTATTTCTGGTTCCATCCATTGACTAAAACCAAAAAGCATAGTGTAAGAAACACAAGTCATAGTGGGGAACCAAAAAATCATGAAAAATCACTTATAAGATGCCTAAATCATGAAACATTGTTTAATCTATGAAAACTTATGTTTATCCTAGGTCATTCATAGTCATCATCTATTTAAATCCCTCGTGATTGTTTTCAAAGAGTTTGTGAATTTACAAATCATATCCCACAGGAGTGTCAAACCAGGTGTGTAGTAAGGACCATTTTTATACACTGGGTGATAATTGATTATAGATCAATTCACAGTTTTTAGAGTTATTACCTCTAGGGATATTTATTCCAGAGCCACATCCACTAGTAGTACCCATGCAAGGATTTATTTGCATGGAAACCACTCACTCTATCCTTTACCAAAATTCCAATATATTTTCCGATAGTTCGACTCATCCCTAGAATTATCATTAGAGACATATATAGAAATATTCATAGAAATATCCTTAATTATTTCTCTAAAATTTTCTCATACTTGTTTCCAAATTTTAACTAAACTTTTCATCTGATACCAACTATAGTGACCCAAGCTTATCATACATAGATATTACATCATTTTTTATGAATATTCATTACCTTAAACAAATGAAAAAATTAATACCATAATATTTTAGCATCTTTGGAAACCTGGAAATAAACAATTGGTCTATAGGTATAAGGCCTCGACCTTAAACATTACATAATCTTGAGTTTTAGTCATGAAATTACTTACTTTCACATTAAGGATATTTTAAGGTTTAGATTTTTAGAGAATTAGAAAATAACTTATACAAAGAAAAACCATTAAATAAAAATTAGACACTTCTAATTAGTATCTATTTTCCCATAATATAAAAATTTTAAAATAAATAATGATCTCTTTTATAAAAACTCTTCCAGACTTTCAACTTGACCTCTTCAAATCCTTTAATCATTATTAAATCATGAGAAAAAAATTTAAAAATGTGGGATGAGTAAAAAAATATCATTATGTGATTAAAAAATAATTAAACCATTATTACAATGATAAGAATTAAAACTAATGAAAAACCCTTTCTTAATAATATAAAATTTTACCCAAAAGGAAAATATCATTCCTTTAAAAAAGGCCATTTATTTTACCTTCTGAAAAAATGATTTCTATGAAAACTCATTAGAAAAAAATATAAAATTCATGTATTTACCATGGATAAAAATAAAATAAAACCCTTATACAACCCTTAAAAAACCTTTACATTTTGGAATAACTATACAGACAAATTCCAATATAATTATCTGGAGAATACAATCATTACCAAATTTATTGAAGTGCTATTTGAGTGCACCAATTGTTTAATCTATAACAAGATCACCTAATACTATCTGGGTGAAAACATCATTTATAATGTATAAAAACCACACCATGAATAAAAAATTTCATCATTTGAAAAATTCTAATAAACTCATTTGTAAATCTCTTTGAGATATCAAAATACCATTTTCTATTAAAAAATTTTTTTTATTAAAAGATACACCATTATTTTGAAAAACCATTTTCAATAAAAAGATACCCAAGAAAAGGAAATATGTTTTTTCATTTAAAGAAACATGAAATCTTGTAAAGGAATCCAAAAATAAAATAATGCCCATTGTGGCAGAAAATTCATTATCACCGTGTATGTTAAGAATAGAACATTCTTTTTGTCATTGGTCAAAACATTCCATATAAAACACATAAAAAGATTCATTTTTGAAAAAACTTTGAATTAAATTATAAATAGGAATAATATTTCCTTTATAATTAATTTATATAAATAAAAATGTAAAAAAATATCAAAAATATTTACATGGAGTAAAATATCTTGATATTAAATCTTAAAACTTTTAAAAAGATATTTTTAAATCAAAGTGTCTAATACCACTTCAAAACATTTGAATCATAATAATAATTAAATAATAACATTAAAATAACTTTAAATATCATTATAATAGAGAAAATTAATGATATAAAATTTAAAATGGGATGTATATACACCTTATAAAATAATAAAGGTGCATAACATTAAGATATGCCTCATTGAAAAGAGATTGAGATGAAGTCCCTTAACTTGAGTCTGACTTGTCACGTATGTATTTATCCTCCATCATAATAAACATCTGTTTAATATTTACTTAATTCAGAAGCTTTTTTGTAAGTTTATCATTAATTTTATTTCACTTATTACACTGTTCTAAACAACTATATAAACAATTAAGTTTACATTGGGTGTTTTAACCATATTTGGTTTATGTGTTAAAAATGACTTTGGTAGGTCAAATATTGTCAGAGGCATCATAATTAAAACATATAAAGAATAATAATCATGAAATAATTATCATATTTATACATCATTTACACATTTAAAGCAGATTATGAAATATGATTAGGAAAATTAAAAAATGTTACAATCATGGAGACGGTAGGTCATACATACACATGCAAAACATTCCCATTTCTCAGTGATCATTATGAAAATAAGGTAAGTAAAATTTATATTTATATAATTATAATTATATAATTAATATCATTTTATTTAATCATATATACTTATATATATAATTCTTGTGATGTAAAATGAATCAGATCATATCGAGGTGGTGGTAGTCCACATGTCCACAAAAAAAGTTATCACTTTTTTTAGTGTGCGAAAGGGTCATAAATAAAATGATATATTATATTTCCAAAAGATTAATTATTTCATTAATATAATATATATTTTATGTATGAAACATATTTTTATTAAACACATCCTTAATACATTTTATGTAATGCGTGAATGTATCACATCGCTTTGAGAAGCCGGTAGTCCACACATCCACAAACGATGTTATCATATTCCCACAAAATGAAAAGAAGGTATGTGTATATAAAAATTAAAGAATTATTAATAAATTATAAATATGATATATATTATATAAAAATAGTGTATCCATCATAATTCTCAACCATGAGAGGTGGTAAAGGGAAAACAAATGACATCATTTCGCGAGGCGGTAGTCTGCTGTACACACAAACGATGATTTCATTACCCATTTGATGGAAGTATGTATAGATGTAGGTATAAACCTTAACATTAAAATATATAAGAGTATTTAAGATACTTATTTAATTATATAATAATTATTTAAATTTAAATTAAGTGAGTGGAGAAGGAAACAAAATAAAAATGCACATTGATGAACATTACCTCTTCTTAGGGTAACTTCTTTATGTTTGCACCAAATAAATTCTTGGATGAATTTATGCACAATGTGAGGCCTATAGAGTTAGGGTAGGGATTTTTTGAGATTATTTGGGCTGGTTTTGGAATATCCAAATAGATTTATAGGTTTTATTAAGTGGGAAGAGTGAGTGTCTTTTTATAGTGGAGGGGGAGTGGCATTCTTGTTAATATAAAAAGGTAAACACTATTAGAAGATCTACGTTACATCATGATCCTCTAATAATATTTAGAAATTTATAAAAGAGGGTATATGGTTGAAATAAGATCATAAAATATATTTTTTAAAAATTTTATAGGTCATTTGGCCCCTTAATATTAAAGTTTAACCACTAAGTAAACACATTTTTACCTTATTTGCTGTAATTAATTTTAATTTCATTCACTTATATTTTTGGTCAAAAACCAAGTTGAACTTAATAGGAATTATAAATTATAATTATTAAAAATATGGAATCTATTTTTACAAATTTTAATCATATAATTGGTAGAAATTAATTTAAATTTAATCCTGTGGATGGGATGAAACAACGAGTTTTTAAAGTAAACATGTTTTAAAAAGGTTGAAATGTTTTTATATAAAATTTTAATGTGAAATTAATTAAAATGAACTAAATTGGTTTAAATGATATGAAATTTATCTAATTATACTTTAAAAACAAAAATATTATTAAACTATATAAATAAAATAGATGAAAAATTATTTTTTAAATAAAATTCAATGTTTTTCACTATTTATCAAAAAATGAAACTTCTCAAAAAAAATACCAAAACATTACCCAAAGTAAATTTTGATATTAAAAACAAAAATAAAGTTTATTTTTCATATAAAAATTATAAAAGTTTTAAAATTTATTTTTAAATCAAGTCTTCCATTAAAAGGCGACAAAACAACCATATTAAATAGTAATATTAATATAATATTATTGTTCGATATAAATTAATATTTCATGAAATGTAATATTTCAAGGAAAATAATTTTTTTATATAATATAGTATATTTAAATAACATAAATGTTAATTTAAAATTACTATCTAATTCATAAATGTTAATAAATATAAAAAACTCTTATTCTAACATTACCTAGGATGTTATATCCTTCCATCCTTTTTGAAATTGCATCATAATAAAATTATTCACTAATTAAATAAATGGGGATATTTTCCCCCATATAATTTTAATATTCCAATGTTTCCTCTTAAAAAATATTTTTTTCTATAAAACCTTAACTTGATGAATCACCTTATTCCAAAACATTTTCTCTCCATGGTCAAGAAACTGAACTAGTTATTCCTCATAAGAAATATTCTCTTCCATATGAAATACTTCAGGGATTAATACATGATATGAATATTGTAAATACTTCCTTAACATTGAAACAAGAAATATGTATTGTACATGGGATAAAATTGGTGATAAATCCACTCAATACGCAACTGATCCAACTTTTTCCAAGATTTCATACGGTCCAATGAACTATAAACTCATCTTCCCCTTCTTACCAAAACACATCATACTTTTCCATATACAAACTTTGAGAAATATATGATCACCTAACTCAAAAGAAAGATGTTTCCTATGGTTATCCAAATTAATTCTTTTCTACTCTAACCTGTCCTTATGTATCACTAAATCAATTGAACTTTCTATACCATCTCCTCTACCAACTATGGTCCCATCAACTTCCTTTCTCCCACATCATCCCAAAAGCCGGTGTCTGAAACTTCTTTCCATATAATGCATCAAATAGTGACATATATAAACTATAATGAAAACTATTATTATATGAAAACTCAACCAAAGAAAGATGCTGAGCCCAAATTCCCTGGTAATCCATTGAGCAAGAACAAAGAACCTTTCCAAGGTCTAAATTTTCAACTCAGACTATCCATTGAATTGAGGATGAAAATATGTATTGAAATTTAATTTAGTAACCAAAGACTTCTGAAGTGCTTTCCAAAAATTCGATGTGAACCTGGGATTATGGTATGATATAATGGAGAGAGAAAATTCATGTAACCTGATATTCTCTTTTAGATATAGTTTAGAAAGGTTCTCTAAATACATCATATCTCTAATGGAAAAAGGGAAGATTTAGTTAATCTATCAACAATAACTCAAATTAAATTATTACCTTGAGAAGACTTTGAAAATATTAACATAAAATCCATTGATATATTCTCCCGTTTTCACTACAGAACTAGAAAAGGTTGAAGTATCCCTTTAGGTAACTATCATTTTTCTTTAACCTGTTGACAAGTCAAACATTTCATTGTAAATTAAAAAATCTCTCTTTTCATTACATGCCACTAGTAATATTTCCAAAGGTCTATATATATCTTAGCATTTCCCAAATGAACGAAAAAATATAAATATGAGCTTCAGTCAACAACTATTTCCTTAATAGTGAATCACAAGGCACACCTAATATTTTTCCAAATCACAAAACACATTCTTTATTGATATTAAAATCATGAAACTTTTAATACTTAATAGACTCTACCTTTTATTTCAAGGATCAATCCACCATCTAAGCCCTCTTAATTATTTCTAAAAAATTAAACTGCACTAAAACCTGAAAAAAATAAAGGATTCCCCTACATCCACAACTTCAAGGACAAAATTCATCAAATCATTAACCCAAGGGTCACATTCAAAACATAACATGGTTAATGTTGAATTAATTTTTTTTGACTCAAATCATCATCCACTTTGTTTTATTTTCCTAGATAGTAATGAATTGTGCAATCATTATCCTTGATTAGTTCCATTAATCTTCTCAGTCTCATGTTCAATTATTTCTAAGTGAATATATACTTCAAAATTTTATGATCAATATATATTTAACACATTACACCATACAAATGATGCCTCCAAATTTCTAAAGAAAAATAATAGTAGTTAATTCCAAATCATGTGTAGGGTAATTTAACTCCTGAGGTTTCAACTAACGTGATGCATAAGTAATTACCTGATCATTCTAAATTAGGATGCAACCAAGTCTTTTAAAAGAATCATCACTATAGATGATGAATTCACAATTTTTGGAAGGAAGGGAAAAACTAGAGCATTCACTAATATTATTTTCAGTTCCTGAAAACAATCATCACATTCTTTTATCTTGATAAATATAACTCCTTTTTTAGTTAACTTAGTCAGTGGGATAGAAAAAGGAGAAATGTTTTCAAAAAATCACTGGTAGTAACTCAATAATCCAAGAAAACTATAGATTTAAGTGATATTTATGGGTATTTTCCATTCTATGACAACTTTTGTTTTATAAGGATTAAAAATTATTCCATCTTTAGAAACAATGTGAACAAGGAATGATTTTTTTTTGTAACCAAAATTCACACTTTTTCAATTTCCCATACAGTTTTATTTATTTCAAGGTTTTAAAAACAACCCTTAGATTTCTTTCATGTTCCTCTTGAATTTTTGAATATACCAAAATTCCACCAATAAACACAACCACAAATTTATCCAAGAAATCATGGAAAATTCTATTCATAAGTCCATGAATACAACAATTGTTTTAGATAACTAAAATGGTATAACTAAAAATTCATAGTGGACATATATAGTTCAAAATGTAGTCTTTATAATGTTAGCTATCTTCACTTTCAACTGATGATACCATGACTTGTGGTTAACCTTTGAAATATATTGTTCTCCTTGGAGCTAATAAAAAACCATCAATATGAGGAAAAATATACTAGTTCTTAACAATTATTTTATTCAAGGCTCTATAATCAATGAAAAGTCTCATTGATGCATATTTATTTTTTACAAACCAGATAAGAGCACCCCATGGTGAAGTGATAGGTCAGATAAAACCTTTATCTGATAAATCCTATAATTTCTTTTTCAAATCTAAAAGTTCCACATGATCCATTAGATAACAGGGTTAAGAAATATTCTTAGAATCTGGTACTAAGTCAATAGAAAACTCAACCTATCAATCAGGAATAACATTAGGAAAATCATTTGGAGAAACACCCATGTATTTATTTAGTACTATCACATCACTAATTTGAACACTTTATTTATTTTCAATAATATAATCTAGGTAGCTTGCACTATCATATCTAATAAATCTTTTACCTTCTTGGTAAGTTATCAAAGACAAGAAATAATTATAAACAACTTTATTAGGAATACAATCTATCTTATCATGATAAATTGAAATCCAATTCATACCAAGAATGATATAAAAATCTATTATAACCAGTTCAATAAGATTTTAAAGAAAGACCATCCCACTAAAGATAATAGAAAGATCACTATAAATATTAGTTGATTTAATAATTCCATTTAGGGTTTTTATTAAAAGTTATATATTACTTTCACTAGGTGATATTCCTAATTTACTTGAAAATTTCTTAGAAATGAAAGAATATAAAGATCCAGAGTCAAACAGGGTATTTGAATAATTATAATACACAAGTTACATACCTATAACCAATTAATTTGATGGCCCAAAATCAACTGTAGTAGTAGAAAATGACCTCACTACACCTTTATGTTTCTGATTATGAAGATTTCCATCTTGTGCTACTAACTTTGGACATGCATTAGCATAAAGACCTATATCATTGTAGATAAAACAATTTAACATTGGATGGATATAGGTTACCACATTCTTTGATTATTTAAGATTCTTTTCCTTGCATTCGTGGTCCATCTGACAAACTCTCCACATCAATAACACTTCCCTGTCTTCATAATACATTATCCAGGGTGATTTTTACCTCACTTACCACAAGTTTGTAACTTCGTTTTCTTACCTCCTAATTTCTTTGTTTCATGTCTCTCTATCACCTACCATCCTGTATGATTCTTACTGTCATCATATCAAGGCACATCAGAGTTAGAAAACTCCATATCAACCTTTTTATCACAAAAAAAAACTTTCTTATAGATTTTAGATTCTTTTTCTTCCAAATCTCTTCATAGATCTGGTTTGAATCCTATGTAAAACTGATTAATTTTACTATTAGTATACAAAAAAAAATCCCACATATTCCTGGAAAATCTTGTAAAGTTTTCTTCATAATAAGCTACAAAATATTTATATTTTTACCTTACTTACAAGAATATTTTTCCCGTTAGGATTTGAAAAACTTTGTAGAAATATTTATCAAGGAAAATATCCTTGAATATTTTCTATTACATGGCATCGAGATCATTTTTCTCACTAGTATTATTAAAAAAATACCACCATCAATCATCTTTACATTCAAAATGATAAATGTTAAGGGTTACCTTTTGATGTTCCGAACATCCCAATACATCAAATATATTTTATAGAGCATTGATCTACCCTTCAACTACCAACAGGTCAGATGACCCACTTAATGATAGGGGTGTTTTCTCATAAAATTCTCTACAAAATAAACATTCCTTTGGGGTAGATCATATTCAAATCTAGCATGGATACCACCACCATTTATCACCTGATTCAACTAGACCATTACTGCAACAAACTATTCTGTTCTGATTCTGACCATCTCTAAATACTGATTTGGAAGGATATATTACCCTCAGTTACTTCCCACTATAGCTTCCTTATTTCCAATATGAAAAAACATTTTGAATAAACATTGTTTAGATGAATAAATATGGTAATCTTTAAATACTATAACAATTTAACTTGACCATAAGGTAAAATATTTCATGGGAAAGTTATTAATATTACCCTAACCTCAAAATTTATTTAAATTGAAATTTGATACCAACTATGAGGTCCCTACATTAATTATTAATTAATCATGAGATTTAGTTAAGAAATTACTTTCTTTCAAATTAAGGATCTCTTTAAGTTTAGATTTTAAGAGAATTAGACCATAACTCATACATAGAGAACCCATAAAATACAAAGTAGAAACTTCCAATTGGTATCCATTTTCCCCATAAATCTCCAAATTAGAAACTTCATTTTGATCTCATGAGTGAGGCGAGTGACTTCACTAAAGGATAATTCTTAGGAAAAAAATTTGGGAAGACTCCATATGTCATTGGTTATGCAGGAAAATCTTTAAAAGATGAAAAAATCAACTACACCACCACTGAAAAAAGTTTCTTGCTGTTGTATTTTCCTTATATAAATTTAGGTCATATCTCTTAGGATCACCCATCATTTTCTTCACCGACCATTCAACCCTAAATTACCTTTTCCAGAAACAAGATGCCAAATATAGATTGATTAGGTGGGTGATTCTACTTCAAGAGTTTGATTTAACAATTAATGATAAAAAGGGTGTTGAAAATTTTGTAGCTGATCACCTCTCTAGGATGAAATTCAAAGACAACTCACATCACCTTTCTATGTCTGATTCATTTCCTGATGAGCACCTCTATTTTGTGAGTAATTTCCCATGGTATGCTGACATAGTGAACCATTTGGTGATAGGTGACATTCCAAAATTCCTAGGGACCCAAGCTAAGAGGAAATTCCTTTTTTATGTCAAACACTATGTGTTTGATGATCCTTACCTCTTCAAGTTCTGTCCTGATCAAATCATTATGATATGTGTTCCCGAGTCTAAGAAAGAGTCCATTTTAAAATTTTGTCATGGATAGGCATGCAAATGCCACTTTTACACAAAGAAAACCACTTCAAAGGTCCTCCAAAGTGGTTTCTACTAGCCTAACCTCACTTAGTATTCCTTCCAATTCTACAAAATTTTTCCTCAATGTCAAAAATTAGGATCCATTACCAAAAGGAATCAAATTCCCGTCACTCCCATTCTAGTTATCAAAATATTTTATTGTTGGGGAATTGATTTAATGGTACCATTAGAAAACTATAGGGGATACCTCTACATCCTCTTAGCTATTGATTACATCTCTAAATGGGTCGAGGCCATTCCCACCAAGTCCAATGACCATCATGTTGTGATCCGATTTCTAAAAGAGCACATATTTTCTCAATTTGGAATTCCTAGGGCTATAATTAGTGATTAAGGAAACCATTTCTACAAAATCCCATTATTTTCACTCAGGAATATGTATATGATATCGAATAAATTTTCCACTTCATACCATCCTCAAACCAATGGTCAAGTTGAGTTAGTGAATAGGGAGATTAAAAAAATTCTTGAAAAATTTTCAATCCCTCTAGGAAATATTGGTCTTAGAAACTCTTGGATTCCCTTTGGGTATATCATACAAAATTCAACATCATCCTAGGAATGACACCATATAGGTTTGTTTATGGAAAATTATGCCATTTACCTGTTTAAATTGAGCATAATTCCTTTTGGATAATAAAAAAATGAACTTTGACATTTCTTTGGACAAAGTAAAGAGGAAATTAGATCTTAATGAACTTGAGGAACTTAGGATGGAGGCTTATGAAAATTAAAGGATAAAAAAATCTAGAGTTCAATCCAACCAATCTAGGAATATCAAAGTCAAACACTTTGAACTGGGAAAATTCATGCTCTTGTATAGTTCAAAACTTCATTTAAACTTGGGAAAGTTGAGGCCCAGATGGTTAGGTCTATACATAGTGCATATGGTGTACCCCATGGGGCTGTAGAAATTAAAGATCCCACCATTGGTAAAACCTTTAAAGTTAATGGTCAAAGAGTCAAACAATTAATTGAATCATTCCAAAAAAACTGAAGTTAACGAATACTTTTGCAAACTAGCCTTAGATGAGGAAAATAATTAAATAATTAGGGGTCTAAGTCGAGCTAGCAACATTAAACAAAATCACTGCATGGGATGCAACCCATGGTTTTCATGGTTCCAATCATTATCATCTTTATTTTTCAAATAGGACTAATAAAACAATTTAAAATTTAAAAATAATAATAATTAATCAATCAACTCAGAATATTATAGTAAATTAGACCGTTGAATTGTTCTTATATTATGAGTATGGATGGGTATGAAAGGGGAGCTCCATTTTCATCCATGTCATGTGGTGTGATCACTGAGTAATATCTTACCAAGAAATTTAAAAAAGAATACAATGTATTATATTTTTATTTAATTTATTTTTATGTATTTGTAGGTTAAAGGAAAAATAATAAAAATTGGAAAAAAATTAAAAGGACACATCATAGGTCGTGGGGAAAACCTCATCACAACCGGCGATGCCACGAGGACTTGAACCCAGCACCGAAGGGAGGCAGGGGCACACACTTTTTACTGAACTACAACTTATAATGATTCCTTATTCTATAATTTTTGTATATATACTTATATTTTAAAATTTTTATATATATTGTTTTGTTTTTTTGTCTGTTTTTTCTTGTTCTACTACAGAACTTTGCGAGTGACATGGATATCAAAGGATCAAATTAGAGCAGCACTAATGTCAACTTCAACCACCAGGTGACTTCATTCCATGATTCTCATTTTCAATTTCCTCTTTGAACTGCTCTCCTCTACCCCCTTCTAAGTTTTCTTTTCTTTAAACACTGGGTACAATGTTATTATAAGTTGGGGGGGTGAAAATAAAGAAAAAAATCCTTGTAAAATAAAAAATGTGTGTAAATTAAAGGAAAAATTCCTTTAACTTTTAACATGTTAATACACATTGAAAACTTTGAAAATAAATATCAAATAATTTATCATGACCTTATTATGATTTTAATCCATGTATAATTTCATGAGCATAGATTTTGGAAAGTGTGGCTGTCTAATATGATATTTCATCGTTTATATTTTCATAAAAATAAAAAAATTTACAATGCACGTCCTTTGGATTGTGGGGTATTAGTTTGAGTTGATGGGATCCCCCAAATAAATAGCATAGGTTTGGTGATCATTTTAGTTTTAATATGAGTATTCAATAAAAAAATAAAAATAATAATAATAAATTTGTGTGTAGAGCAATGAAATGACCTAATGCTTTGCTTTCGACACTTAGGGATTGTGAATCCATAGTTTTCTAGCTCAGAGTTAGTAATTTTATCTCAATTTGTGGTAATTTGACTTTTTTTTGACCGAGTGAACTCTAGATGATTCCCAAGTATGTGGGCTTCAGATGGTGTGCTAAAGTATTTGGGCCTGGGAGTCATAAGCAAAGTCTCTCTACATGGGTTGACTATGTTGAGTGCAATTTCAATTTCCATGGAAAAATTAAAAAGAAATAAAATAATAATAACAAAAAATATATATTTTTAATACTCATATTAATATTGAAATGCGATTCCACCTAGAACTTCCATAATTTACCCCTTGAATAAAGATGAACCCCCACGTCTACTATGATACACGACATATCATCATGCTTAATTGATATTGGATGAAATATGGAGATGAATTTGAACAAAGGAACGAGCTTGGCATTGGGATATACTTATCAAACAATCTTTTATTAACATATTTTGATGGGTTTCACAGTTGTTTTATATAAGGTTTTTTTGTGATCATTGTGTATTAAATTTTTTTTGCAAAAAGGAATTCAAATTTTATATTTTTGAGATATATTTTGCTCAAGACTAGGAAAACTCAAGTTAGGGGGTGTGATTAGACACTAAATGATTATAATATTCCTTTTTAATATATATAATATTCATGTGATTAATTATTAATAAACACCATTTTAGTTCATTTTACACTTTGAACATCATTTCACATAATGATTGTAAGACCTTTTTAAAATACACTATTACATGGTACATTTTTGAACACCATAAAAAATACCCAATGATCTTGATTTTATTTTAATATTAATTTTCAGGTTTTTAATTACATTGGGAACAATTTATACTCTTTAATTACTTAAAGATTCACATTGGAAGACCACCAAAGTGGGCCTTGAACTAACAACATTCTGGGCGAAGTGAACTAGACAACATCCCAATAAAACTACTGTAGCGGCCAAGATCCAAGCCCAATAAATATAAAAATTGAATAGAAGATATAGGACATAAAGGTTAACATTTAATAAAATAGTGAAAATATATAATTCATATTTTTTAATGGAGTTATAGGCAGTCCAAATTGAAGAAGAAATTCTGGGCCAGATTCCGCGACACAGAAAAACATCCCACCATTTCGATCATATCTTCAAAAAAAAATCTATTTGGGCTTAAATTTTATAGGTTGTTAGGAGATATATAGGGACCCATTTTATCCTTCTATATACCACTATAATTTGGCCATATATAAGGTTATCTCGAAGACTCTTTTCAGTGGATGCAAGCTGGCTTCCACTTCAGGTCAAGGGTGAAGAAGTCCACTTGCCCTTACATTCCACAACCCTAGGCATACCATACTCAGGTGGGATGCTTTGTACTATTGGGAGATCGACCCAAGGCATAATAAATTCCTATTTAAGGTAGTGAAAATGGATTATTATATCATCTTGGATCTTTGTTTTCATTGTAATGTTATTATGCCGATTTTTCTTTGTAATGTTCTTCTTTCTCATGTAAGTTGTTCGAATCACCTTATTTTTTAATAAAATTTATTATTATTCTCTTATTATATTTTTCTTTATATCATTTTGATACCGTTTCCTCAAGGTGTGAACTTATTCACACAAAAATTTGTAATATTCTTCACACAACAGTGGAGTGATCATTATTTTGTTGTTTTTACTTCTTAAATTCTGCCCTTATGAGTCTACTTCACGCTTCCGTTGAGAACATGTCATCAATGGAAGGATAATTATTTTATGCTTTAATCTAAGGGAGTTTCAAGGGGATAGATTGGATGTTATTTCTCACTCTTTAAATGTTTATTAATTTTTTTTTATTTGATTTTCTTTTATTCAATGATTTTATCTCTTTCTCTTCTTTACTGAATTTATTCACCCCAGTTTTATGTGATAATAAGATCTTTTAACTTGGATTTCTCATGAAAATGATCCTACAAGTGTATAGGTTATTATCATGTGTTTTTAATGTGTTTAACCTGTAAGTGATGAGGTTAGTTTGAATTCATTGAATGAATCCTTCTTGAGTTAATGAAATTAAAATCGTTAAAAGCGTAATTCATTCAATCCACCCTGATAAATAACATAGGATCAAATCATTTTGTTATAATTCGAATTCACATAGATCTCTTAGTGTTCTTATAAAACCATATAAAATCAACCCAACTTGGCCACTTCATAGCCAAAAACAATCCATATAATTTACATGTCTATAGGTTAGTTCTTAGGTCTTTGAGGATTCGACAAACCAAGATAAACTACAAGCGACCACTTAACCCTAAAATCTTGGGTAAATTTGGGTGAGGCCATTTATTATTCCGAAGAGATGGGAGTTATAAGAAATATGCCATTGGGGTGTGAGAGTGAATAATGAGTGGGAAAATAGTGTGGGGTACCCTTTATCGATATGATTCTTATTATGTTGTTATATTTGGCTTGTGTTATTGGGTGATCATGCCTTGATGAGGTTTGGATAGATAGTTGACCTATTAAGGTTCTATTGGTTCGGCTATTTTATCACGGGTGCATTAGGATGATTATTTCATATGTGCATGAGAGACCTTGGTTTTCATACTGAGTATACTTTTATGATCACCCTACCTATATAAATTAATTTCTAGGTTTCAATGAGTATTACACAGACCATGCTGGACAATACTAGATCTGAACCTTTTGGACAACTGCTGTGTTTCTTCTTTATATTTTCTTTTGGGTATTTACTTTTGGAGACTTTTTCCTGTATCAGTTTTATTTATAAATGCACTGTGGGATGGTTTTGTTTTTTATATTATTTCATGATTTTTTTATGGATTATTCATATTATCTTCTAATCCAAGATTATTATAGAGGTAAATGCCTACTATTTCATTAGTTTTATATACCCGTGGTGCTAGTCACCAACCCAGGGAATACTAGAGGAAGGACTCAAGGTCACCATCTATATTACCTAATTGAGGTATATTTAGCTGTAGAGGGTCATGATAGAGTGGTATCAAATGATGACGATTGAGAGACATGATGGAGTTTGGATTTAGGTACAATGATGATTTAATGGGTTGGTATGGTAGTAGTACCAGTTGACCTTGATACTTGATATAGGCCATGGATACTGGCTAGGATATGAGATTTTAGGGATCCTAGTGAACCATTGCAAGGACTCTAAGATTATTGAATGACCAAGTGAGGTGGATATATTTTCAGGGTAGATACCTAAGATAGGTACATGAATCATAATGACATGTGTTCTGGTTTGAGTTGTTTTTTTGGGAAATTTAAAATAAATAAATCTAATTAAAATGGATCTAAATAAAATTTCATACTATCAAACTTATAAAATTATTGTTTTATTTTCAGCTATGTCTCCTAGACATTTTCTGAGTGTGGGTTAGCCAGTTGAGGTTTAGTAGGATGATCCAATTAATCAATATAAGGTTGATCCATCATAGGAGGATGATTATTGGAAGAGGAAATTATGTGTTTTTAAGTAGCCTAATTTGGGAAAGTATGAGGGTAGAGTTTTATATGGGGAGATAGGGAGATAGATAGAGGATCTCAAGATCACTTTCAGTTAGATCTGAGCCTCAGTGGGATACTGGGTCCCTTTGGCAGGTAGTAAAATGTGGGGAGTTTCAAGTTAGTGGTGGATTCTATATCTAGGTGAGAGAAATGAGGCAGATGTTTTATAGGTTGAATTTCTGAAAAAGGTTTTGTCATAGTTACTTTCATCGACCATGAATATTTTGAAGAAGTAAGATCTTCTTTCTCTTCAATAGTAGAGTGTGTTAGTGCCTGAATTTAAAATAAAGTTTAAGGACCATCTACACTTTTCCCCAAATGTTTTTCCTGATGAGGAGTCTAATGTGAGACATATTGAGGAGGCACTCCATTATTCTAAGCAGTATGGATTTACTCCTTTTATGTTTCCAAAGTATTTATAGGTTTAGAAAAAGGAAGAGGTGATCTAGAAGATTCACTTATGAGAAGGTTTACCATGATATGAGAATTAGGAGAGTTCCTTGATGAGTAGGGTTGTCAGTGGTGGGTATCAAACACCAGGGAATTTGAGGTTTCAACTAGTGGTGAGTGGACCTCAAAGATTCCCTTTTGGACATCTAAGGATAGTGGTTTTCATGATTTTCCTAGAGATATCAGGCTAGTGTTTTTTTCTATGGAGTTCGTGGACATCACTGAAACATTTCTTAGTGGTTATTCAATCTCAATTTGGTGGACACAGATAGGTTCAGTGCTATACACAACTATGGTTTCCAGTGAGACCGTTTCAGTAGCAGGGGAAGCAAGCTTATGCTCAGACAAGGGGATATGAAGTGAGTAAAGGCTGACCTTATGATGTTTCTCCTGTATAGGGACCTCAACCCAAGCATGGTTATGGATGTGGTAATCAGCATAGAGGTAGATGATCTAGGTGTGGTTAGTTACAAAAAGTGGAGGTAATAGAACTAGAGGGGACATAGATCATTTGAGGTATTCTCACTTTATCATCTACCTTTTTTGAAGTTCCCAGTTAGGATCCAAGTATCACTGAGAGGGGGGTGGGGGTGAATCAGTGATATCTTTTTCTTTTTATGTTTCCTTCTAATTGAAACAACCTTCACCTCCTGTTAAAGAGTTTCTTCTCTACTAAACACACACAACCACAAGAACATAATATTTACAAGGTTCACTACTCAACAAGAGTAGCTACATCCTTGGTATGGTACGAAAATAATCCAGTACCACAAAATCCACAAGAAAACAATCCTTTGATGTGAAATACAATGAGTAGGATATACCCTTACACTCATGTAGCACTTGGAAAACAATCCAAAAGCATGTGTGCACCCTCTTAGCATAAATAGGTAATTATAGTATTTCTGTGCTTCTTTACAATAGAACAGTTGTATTCTCTGGAGTACAAATATTCACTTTCTTACCCAGAAGCTGGTAAGAACTCCCATACGCACAACTAAATATGTGTGAAGACCCCAATTTTTTAGCGCAACCTTTAGGATATCTTGTGCGCAATTCCAATGCCTTGCGTGTACAAATTCCTTTTTTTTCATGAAAAACTTTTTCGTGCAACTTCCCTTTTTTCGTGCAACTTTTTCTCTTTTTCCGCAACTGTCCTCTTTTCACGCAAACTCCTTTATTTTCACGCAACTCACTTAGTGTAGAATTTTATGCACACCAGAGCTTAGGATTTCTTCTAAGTGTCGAGCATTAACAAATGAGAAGGGTTCACCTCATATTTATAGGCATTTTTGACCTGGCACGAAAACCACTAATCCGCGCATAAAAAACCTCTTCATGCGCATAAAAATTCTTTCACGCAACTTCACATTTCGCGCAATGCACCATTATTTCACGAACCTCATGCCTTTTCCATTCTTTGAGCTTCTAATATCAAAACACCTTTTGCACAAAAAACTTCATTCTTCTATTTCATGCACCACGCTAATATTTCGCACATCCCACAGATATTTCACACATCCCGCAGATATTTCGCGCAACCTTTTCATGTTGTGTGTATCCCGCTAATTTTTAGCGCAACCCGCTACTATTTCATGTACCACTTTATTTTTTCGCACAACTTACCTAAATATCCACGCACTCCATACCTTTGTCATTTTCCAATTTTCTGACCTTTAATCATTCCTTGCACGTAGAAATATAAACCATTTTCAATCTTGCACACAACATCCATTTCCAAAAACACATCTTCATCTCTCGATTTTCAGGCCTTAAAATTTGGAAAACACTAGAAAACAATGCCACCTTAAACCGTGCTTTTGTGCCGCCTCCTGATTGTCCATTTCTTTTTCATTTCTCTCTTCACTGCTTCCCATAAACATTCTTTAGCTTTTATCATGAATTCCACTATCGTGATATATATCCTTTGATAAACCAGATCTAGCATCGTCATAATTACAATGGGAAGTACTGAAACTTCCCTATCTTCCAGCAGCATTACTCCTTCCAATCAAAACTATATATGACAGCCATCATCATTTCTCCCCTTTCCACCATAAGGCTTGCATCACAAGTTCTCATGACTTATGATACTTGAGAAATACATATCAGAAAAGCATTGTCTGGTTTTTAAGTCCTTTACAAAGTGAATTGATTTATCTTCTTTGACTAAAAAAGACAACACTCTACAAATGCTAACTCTTCAAACTTATTTTTCCATCCAACTTGGTCCCAACATTTTTTTGTACCTTGTTTTATTTATGAGATTAACACTTATTTTTTTCACTCACTCTAGCCCATGATCTAGGACTATACATAAAGAGGCTTCCTGTTCCCCCAGTGTTGACTATTCTAGTCAGAGGCTAGACTATCTTTTTTGATGTGTGCCATGGGTGTAGAATGATTATGGGGCCACATCAGTCATGTGGGAATATTTTCTTACAATAGATGTAGCCATAAAATTTCATCCTAGGAATTTATAGGTTTTATTATTTATGTGTTGTTATTGAATTTTTATGGAGGATATTTATTTTCGTAGATGTGGATGGCCATTGTATGGTTTTCGTTGGTGAGTGGGGTTTTCAGGTGGGAAGCCAGTGTGTGGAGCCATTTATTTATTTGATGGATGAGTTTTTTGGTAGAATCAATGGAGGTGGGAATAGTGGGGGTCCCTAGGATCATCATGGATCTACTGGATTTTTTTCACAAGGAGGTTGTGATGCTACCCCCTTGACATGATATTGAGTTTGGCATAGACTTGTAGTATGGTGCTTTTCTAATTTTTATGGATCCTTGTTGGATAAAACCTTATAAGTTATAGGATTGAAGGATTTAGATCTATGATCTAATATAGAAGGGTTTTATCTAGCCTTGTGTGTCATAGTGAGGTGATCCAGTGTTTTTCTACAAGATAGAGGATGGTAGTCTAAGGTTGTGTATAGACAACCATAGGTTGAATTAGGTGATGGTTAAGAACCATTACAATCTTATAAGGATGGATGATCTTTTTGACCATCTAAGAGGGGAAAGTTGGTTTTTTAATATTGATCTACAGTCTAGATGTCACTAGTTGAGGGTGAAGAAGGGTGATATTCAGAAGATTTCCTTTAAATGTAGGTATGAGAACTTCAATTTTATAGTCATTCCATCTGGTGTCACAAATGAAACTACTCTATTCATGGGAATCATGAACTCTATTTTCCATTAATTCCTAGACCAGTTCATATTTGTGTACATCGATGACATATTGATCTAATTGAAGTCATTGTAGTAGAATGTCAATCATATTAGATATCTTGTGCAGGTTCTTCGATGCCACCTACTCTATAGAAATTTGTCCAAGTGTACATTTTGTACATGATAGGTTCATTTCATCATGCATGTGGTGTCTCAATAGGGTGTGGAAGTAGACTCATCGAAAGTTGAGGTAGTTGTTTCTTGGGTATCACCTAAGAACATGGAATATTTTCACATTTTTCTTACTCTTGTAGGATATTATTAGAGGTTTGTGCCCAATTTATATCGAGTTGAATCCCTATTGATAGATTTGACCAGGAAGGAAGAGGTTTTTTTGTTGAATGATCAATGTCAGGAAACATTTGGTTATCTGAAGGGGAAGTTGGATAGTGCTCCAATGCTTTTGTTTCTTAAAAAGGGTGATATGTTTGAGGTGTTTTGTGATCCTTCATGTTTGTTATTGGTATGAATGTTGATATATTAGAGGGTAGTGATCTCTTTTGGATCTAGGAAGTTACATCCCCATGAGCATTACTATGCCACCCATTATCTAAAGTTAACAACAGTTGTGTTTGAACTGAAGTTTTCATGACATTACCTCATTGGGAAGATTTTTTGGTCTTCATGGATCACAAGAGTTTGAGGTATACCTTTTATTAGAATGATGTGAATTCATGAAAGTGGAGGTGGATGGAGTTTCTTCAGGATTATGAATTACACGTCAGAAAAATGGAATGTTGTGGCTGATGCTTTGATCAAGAAATCATGGAAGGATATTGTTTATGAGTCAGGGGATGTTTGGAAAGTGATGGAGGAGTTGTAAGACATTAAATTAGATAAAAGGGTTGTTGATGGAAGAGGTTGTTTTTTGTATATGGTATTCTCTCATTATTTGATGCAGTATGTGGAGGAGTCTCGGTGGGGAGACTTAGAGGAAGAGGTTATTCAATATAATGTTGGCTATGGTGATGCTATGAAGGGATGTTTGAAGGATGTTCAGAACTAGATATTAATTTATGGGAGGTTTTTTGTTTTAATAGCGATGCATGAGGGATTCATTCAGGAGTTTCATATCTCAATTTTCAAAGGAAACCCAGGAGTATGCAATATGTACCATGACTTGAGGGTTTAATTTTGGGTGGATCAAGATGAAATGAGCGGTGGTGGAGTTCATGGTGAGGTGTTTAGTTTTCCCACAGGTAAAGGATGATAATTTTTTTTCCAAAAGTTTTTTATAGATTCTAGATGTTCCCGAGTGAAAATGGGATGAAATATTGATGGATTTCATCATAGGGTTACCTCAGGATCATGGAGGTTTTAATTCTATATAGGTGATCATGGACCAGTTGAAAAAATTAGTCAACTTCTTAATGATTAAGGAGTCGGGAAGAGTTGATGCTTTATCTAAGAGGTATGTGGATGAGGTGGTATGGTTGCATTGTCTCAAATCGGGACACACATTTTACCTCATGTATCTGGAGGGGATTGAAGTATGATTTTGGAACTTAATTACACCTCAACACTGCTTTACACCCTTAGATAGTTGGGATGATAGAGAAGACTATCTAAATGTTAGAGGATATGTTGCGGGTGTGAAACTTAGACTTATGTGGATCATGGGAATGACGCTTTCCCTTAGTTTATTATTAATATAAAAAAGATATCACTTTTACATCAGCATGACCTCATTTTAAGATTTATACAAATGACCATGTCATTCTCTATTGTTCTATAAGGAGGTTGGGGAAGTAGCATTTCTTGGTCCCTATGTGGCATAAAACACAAAAAAAATATTCAGTTGGTTCAATGGAGGATGAAAGTATCAAAAGGCTGACATAAGTCCTATACTGATAATAGGTGGAGTCCCTTGGAGTTTGATATTTGGGACCATGTATTCTTGAAGGTTTCCCCTCGATGTGGGTAAAGGACATTTGGTATGGGGAGTAAGATTCCTCCCATGTTTAATTGGCCCTTTGTGGTGCTGGGGTGAGTTAGCGAGGTAGCGTATTGGTTAGAATTTCCATCACAGCTGGAGTGGATCCATGATGTATTCCATGTCTCTTTGCTTCATCTGTATATTCATGATTACTCGCATGCCATTAACTAGTGAGATTTGGATATTTATAATAATATGATGTTTGGGGAGTGGCCAGTAGATATCCATGATCCTCTAGATAAAGTGATTCAATTATGAACCATCCCTTTGGTTTTCATGTTGTGGTGTCATGGTGGTTAGGAGGAGAGTACTTGGGAACATGGGGCACAGATGCGTTCCTAGTACCTGGAGTTGTTTTGAGTTTTTCTGTACTTTTTTTCTTATGATGTGATGTTTGGATCTTATTGTGTTACGAGATTTTCTATTTTCTTGATGTCTTACGTGCGATAAATTTATAAAATATGAAAAGGGGTGGAATTGATTCTTAATCAAGACACATTATACTACGATGTGATTAAACCCATGTGTGTGGGTTAGTGCTTCCTAGAGTCGATAGTATCTTGACATGGAGGATTGAATTCCTTGATTTGTCTATTTTGGATGATATAGTTTTTTGGTTGTAGTGGTTATTGGTTTGGGATACATGGACATTGAGATGTTCATGCAGTGTTTGCATAGTTATGTGAAAGGAGGTGGTTTCTGAATGTGTAGTGTGTTTTGTGGGTTTTTTAGTTGGTGTGTTTGGATGATGGTAGCATTAAGAAGTAACGAGATCCTTGAGAGGTATCTTGTGGGGTGGTTGTTCATTCCCCTTTTTATTTTTGGATTGGTTTTAAATTCTTGAGGGTGATAATCATTTGAGGTGTATCTAATGTAATGAACCTTACCTTCTTGACCCCTTAATTTTTCATTTTTGGGTGTTGGATGTGTTTCAGAGGAGGCTTGAGGAGGTTTCATGGTGGTTGGAGATGAAACAAGTATAACGACCTATAATTATCATACATAGATATTGCATCATTTTTTGTTAATATTCATTTCATTAACAAACACATAACTTAGGATCATAATAGTTTAGTGTCTTTGGGAACTTACAAACATAAAAAACTGGTCCATAGGTAAACTACATCATCTCCCACTATGATCTTCATAACTATCACCCTTCTTAGACATTTCATATGTAGTACATTTATTTATAACTATAGTAAAGGAAACATAATAAAGGATGATATCATATGATTAGTAAGGGTAAAGAATGGAGATATATAAGAATAACATGAACATAAGGGTATGAGACCACAATCATAACATTTGAAAACCATACCTTTCATATCAAAGATCATAATATTGATTCATGGAGTAAAGAATGGAAGTTCATAATACATGAATCATAAGGTAATAAAATAACATGATCCATAAGGGAATAAAATTTTCATAAGACATATTTATGGCATACACATAAGTATAAAAAATATTATGTTAAGTCTACCCACCAAGACATTGATAAAATGTTAGGATTAGGATAACCGCATATGTACCAACTTCAGGCTTGGGATAACCTATTGTGTACCTTCTTTAGGGATTTGGATAATATATTGTGTACCATTTTATCTCATATAAAATAAATCATTACCCAATTCATTGGAGGTATATATTGGTCCTACACATCACATAATGAAAATAATGCATATATGTGCCATAAGATTATAAAACATTCATCATTTCATAACCCATGATATGAAATGGGTTTCATAAAGATTTCATCATATCATAACCAATAAAAAATAGACAGGTTTCATAATTATTTCATAATTTTATCATAGCATAATCCATGTAAAATAAGTGGGTTTCCAATTAATTCTATCATGTTATAGCCTGTGGAAGAGAAACAGGTTTCATAAACACCATGTCATCACATACCATTTAGATAAAGAATAATAATGGTATCCTTGGATCATATCTTTGGTAAATCATATATAACCTAAAAGGATGTCATATTATATGGAGAATTATTTTGAAAGTAAAATTACTTGAAACATTTCTTGAGGAAAATAACTTTTCTTTGAAAATCATTTTTTTAAAACATACAACATTTTGAAATTCATTTTTTTGAAAATAACCTTGAAAACATATAAAAGAAGATTTAAAAATAATTTAAAACATTTTTTGAGGAAAATAACCTTTTGGATTTTAATAACACTTATTAAAATATAAAACATCTTTAGAATAATTTTCTTTTAAAATAACCTTAAAAACATATAAATAAAGATTTAAAAATTGTTTAAAACATTTGTAGAAGAAAATATCCTTTCAGATTTGAACATAAACTTATTAAAACATAAAACATATTTAAAATCATTTTCTTTTAAAATAATCTTGAAAATTTATAAAGTAATATTAAAATAAAATAATGGTCATGATGATGGTAATTTTCATTCATTTCATACATGTTAAAACAAAGATTCCTTTTACATTTTTGGTAAAATCTAAATAGGCATTATTTTTGGAAAAAACATGAAGATTTCTTTAATTTTTTTTAAATACTAAATAATGGATAAAATATTATTTAATAAATACTTTTTATAATTTTAAAACATTTTTGGAAACATTTTTATAAAACATTTTTTTGTTAGAAAATAGGTTTTGACTGAAGAGAGAAATAAAGATGATTTTTTTTTTCCAAAAAATCATTTTGAAATCATGATTACATAATTAGAGTAAAATGCTGGTAAAACATGTATTATCCATAAATAAGAATAGGATAAGAAGATTCATTTGTTTCTTGAGATATGGATCATAATATTTTATCATCAGAAACATAATCATAAACAATCCCAACAAATGATAAGATTGTAACATAAAATTTCTACCACTTTGGTAACTTTGAAATGTAATCCCAATTAAGGAATAACTTAAAATGGAACTTAAAATATCATATGGATAAATAAATTCATTATATTACTTTTCAAGGGTACTATATATATACCTCCGGAAAGAATATAGGTTCATAACATAATGTGCATCTCAAAGAAGGTAAATTGGGACAAAGATCCCTTATCGTTTTGGTAACTTATGAATCGTAAACCCCATGAAATATAGATAATCAAATGGATATTTATTTCCTAATAATTCTAATTATAATTATCATAAAATACATCCACGAGTGTTATATACACCACATAATGAAAATAATTGGTGAATATGGCATAAATCTCACATAAATAAAAGTGAGATGAGGAAACCCTTACTTTAAGTCTTGAATTACATCGTACACATTCAAACCTTATGTATAATAAATATAAAGTTATTATAAATATATTTAAAAAAGTACTTATATATATCATGACATATATTATTTAATCATGAATTTTTATTACCCTGTTATTAATAATTCCATGTTAAAGCCACGTTTCGAGTAATAACCACTTTGTTTTTCATATATGTTTTGATTTGTTATTTTTGGTCCTCTTAATTTGATCATGATTTTACAATATCAAATTTTTTTATCATGATATAGATATCATATATATTCATTTTATATGTATCTATATTAATCTATAAAATTAGTGATAGAAAATGAAATACTCCATTCATGGAGACGGTAGGCCGTACATACGCATGAACGCTGTTTCCATTTTCTTATCAGGTTGAAATAAAGAAAGGAAATTGATATATTATAATTAAATAATAATTTTTATTTTATATATATCACATATTTTCATTAAACTCATCCTTATTACCTTCTATGTAAAGCGTTAATGAATCACATCAATTTTCTAGGCAGTAGTCTGCCGTATACACGAGCGACACTATCGTATTCCCCAAAAATGTAAATAATATAGGTATGCATGATATAATAATGAAAAAATAATAATAATAACATAAATATAACATATAAAAAAATATATATCATTCTTTCCATCCTTGATAGGTGGTATTAGAAAAAACGAGGACAACAGTTCGTGAGGTGGTAGTCCTCACGAATGATGATTTCATAACCCATTTGATGGAAGTGTAGATGGTTATAGATCTTGAAATTAACATAAAAACATATCAGTATATGGAATATACTAAGGTTAATATATTACCATGGTATAATAAAATTTTAAGTATGTGGAGGAAGAAATAAAAAAATGGTTGTTGATGAACACTACCTCTTACTCAGGTATCCTCATTAGGTTTGCACAAAAAATCCTTAATAGGTTGGATTTATGTCCAAAATAAGGATTATAGGATTATACGAGGAAATTTTTGAAGTTATTTGGTCAATTATTGGCTGAAGGAAAATGGTTTTTAGGCATGAAGAAGAGAAGAGAGGTGTGGCCTTTTATAAGTCAGGTGAGTGGCACACTTGTAATTGTTTGAAAAGAAAATGTGTACCCATGATTTTATCATGAAAAAAGTCTCCAACAATAATTATTCTAGATACTAGAAGGTATAAGTTAAAATATCTCCATAAAATATTTTCTGGGAAATTTTTGTGTCATTTGTACCCTTGTCTTTTTAGTTTAACCCCTAGGTAAACCCATTTTTATGTTAACCCTGGTAAATAATTTTTATTGTTCTTACTATTAATTTTGGTAAAAAATTAAGTTCAAATTATTAGATAATATAAATAATTCTGATTCCAAATATGTAATTCATTTTTACAAATTAAATTCACATAATTGAAAAAATTCAATTTAAAATTATCCCCACAAACGCTATGTGAAAGTGGACTTTTAAAGAGAAAATGTTCAAAAGATTTTAAAGTTTTTATATATCAATTCAATATGAAATTGATTTAAATGAACTAAATTTGATTAATGGATGTATAATTGAACTAATTTTACTTTAAACCCAATTTAAAATATAATTTAACTTTATAAATAAATTAAATGAAAGTCTGTTTTTAATTAAAATTCAATATTTTTCATTATTCATAAAAAAATGAAACTTTTCCAAAAAATACCAAAAAATACCAAAAAATCATCCTTATATTATTTTTATATTAATATTTCAAAAGTTAAGTGTATTTTTTCAATTAATAATTATAAAAGTTTTAAAAATTAATTTTAATATAGGTGTGCTAAAGGTGAAAAAACTGTTTTTTAGAAAATACAATTTTAAGCGTAAATTTGGATTTATTTATATATCTTTCCTAGAAACACATAGGATGAATGTTAAAATATTTATTGAATATATAATATATAAATTTAATTAAAATTATTAAACAAAACTTACCTGTTTAATTTATTGAGGTAAAATGCATTTGTGTGCATAAAAATAGTTTTTCTGAAAATGATTTCCTTTATTTTCAAAAGGTTTTTATTTTCATTTATAATTAATTTCTGACCAAATAATTCATTATATATACACATGTCAATCATATATTTTTATATTTTTTTAATACTATTCATACCCACCATTCCAATGGCTAGGTGATAACTATCATATTAAATAATAATATTTTAATAATATATCTTGTTTTATTTAAACTCAATGTTTCATATAACAAAAGAAAAACTCAATGTTAAGTGTAACGTGAAATATCAAAAGGATTAAATTCATTTGAAAAAATATGTATTTCTCAAAATATTGGGGTGTTACATTTTACCCCACTTAAAATGAATTTCTCCCTCAAAATTCATCTCGATTATCAATGGTTTGAAATTTGAAAATTCCTTCATTGAAACCCACATTGTATAAATGAATAATAAAACATACCTTAAAAAGGGAATATTGGAAACATAAAGGTTAACTAAAGCAGATCATAAATAGGTTTCCATATAGTATAACATGTATGGGAAGTTAATGTTTGGACATGAAAAAAAGCATAAATAATTATAGAGAGTGATATAGATCATTGATCATAAGAAAGTGGGTGATCCAGAGAAGGTTAAAAACCACAAAACCATAAACCAAATTGGTGTGAAAAGGTCATTGATATCATAAAAAAATGATGATAACATGATAACATTTAATTTCAATATCCTTTTCTTAAATTTGAATAATTTTCATAATAAGATATTGTTACTTGATTTCATTCCATTTCATAAGCACAATATCTCCCTTTGGTTATACTTTGATCAATTTCAACCTTATATCTTACTCTAAGAAATGATGGTGAATTTGTTATTCCTTAAGCAATAAAAAATCATAAGACCCATAAATAGGATGATAGCTCATTTTTTATATCTTTAGTTTTCATCACAACAAAATGGTTAGCATAGGTTATCCAATATGCAAAAATATTCATATGGTGATGTAATACATTAATATGTAAAGCCTCATCCAAACTTCAACTTAAACTATTTCATAAATGGTTATCCTTATAATCCTTCTAAAATATTATAATCCAGAACTCTAGAATGTAGGTCACTACATTACCAAAATCAACATAATATTAATCCTCAAATTATCATAAATTAGATCCTGATTGTCACATACCGAATATTTGAATACCTTAGTCATATAACTTCTTAGATCATGGTAATAAATAAAATTACCATAATACCTTAATGAAAACATAAATAATTCATAATTCCTTGAATAAAACCACATATTATTTAATATATTGCATAAATCCAATAATCCTGTAAACCCCATCAATTATAACATAAATAACTTTTCCCAAAAATCATTAATTAGTTCCAAGGTCATCAATACTATCCAAATTACTTTATCCAAATCAATCATCTATTTATGCCAAAATAATTATCTCGACATTATAAATATATTAAGGGTTATATTTCCCTTAGTCATGTGTTTTATATGAATATCACCATGCCATTAAATCACTTTTCTAGGTCATTAACATCTTTCAACATTTTCTTTCAAATCCTTAATGAAAAGATTATACTAAACAATCCTTATATATTTCATATTTCATAATTCATATAAAATTATTATTAAATACATACACATAAATAGTTCAATTATTCACTTCAATGATTGTTATATAATAGGTATTTCCTTAGTATAGAAGTTAATTATTGGGTTAGGTCGTTGAGTTGGATAATTACCATGTTCCCCACACAAAAAACATTAAACTCCTTGCCAATTTGTCACTCTATGACCTTATTTTCCCCAAAGATAACATCTTACTATCCATTTGATATATTTGTATAGGTTATTATTCCTACCTTATTGAAATGTATAAAGTCAAATATTCTTTCTTTATGTTTATTACCACATGAACTTTCATAAAAGTCAATCTCCCTCTTATTCAATATGTCAGGAATCTCACCTAAGTTCACATTGTTAGTCATATATCATTATATATGATTAGGAATAATCAAAATATATTTATATTCAGTCACCATCCAATTTTTTTCTCATAATTGCTAAAATTTTCATCAGATTCAATGTTAACATGATTATTTCTGGTTCCATCCATTGACTAAAACCAAAAATCATAGTGTAAGAAACACAAGTCATAGTGGGGAACCAAAAAATCATGAAAAATCACTTATAAGATGCCTAAATCATAAAACATTGTTTAATCTATGAAAAATTATGTTTATCTTAGGCCATTCATAGTCATCATCTATTTAAATCCCTCGTGATTGTTTTCAAAGAGTTTGTGAATTTACAAATCATATCCCACGGGAGTGTCAAACCAGGTGTGTAGTAAGGACCATTTTTATACACTGGGTGATAATTGATTATAGATCAATTCACACTTTTTAGAGTTATTACCTCTAGGGATATTTATTCTAGAGCCACATCCACTAGTAGTACCCATGCAAGGATTTAATTGCATGGAAACCACTCACTCTATCCTTTACCAAAATTCCAATATATTTTCCGATAGTTCGACTCATCCCTAGAATTATTATTAGAAACATATATAGAAATATTCATAGAAATATCCTTAATTATTTCTCTAAAATTTTCTCATACTTGTTTCCAAATTTTAACTAAACTTTTCATCTGATACCAACTATAGTGACCCAAGCTTATCATACATAGATATTACATCATTTTTTATGAATATTCATTACCTTAAACAAATGAAAAAAATTAATACCATAATATTTTAGCATCTTTGGAAACCTGGAAATAAACAATTGGTCCATAGGTATAAGGCCTCGACCTTAAACATTACATAATCTTGAGTTTTAGTCATGAAATTACTTACTTTCACATTAAGGATATTTTAAGGTTTAGATTTTTAGAGAATTAGAAAATAACTTATACATAGAAAAACCATTAAATAAAAATTGGACACTTCTAATTAGTATCTATTTTCCCATAATATAAAAATTTTAAAATAAATAATGATCTCTTTTATAAAAACTCTTCATGACTTTCAACTTGACCTCTTCAAATCCTTTAATCATTATTAAATCATGAGAAATTTTTTTAAAAATGTGGGATGAGTAAAAAAATATCATTATGTGATAAAAAAATAATTAAACCATTATTACAATGATAAGAATTAAAACTAATGAAAAACCCTTTCTTGATAATATAAAATTTTACCCAAAAGGTAAATATCATTCCTTTAAAAAAGGCCATTTATTTTACCTTCTGAAAAAATGATTTCTATGAAAAATCATTAGAAAAAAATATAAAATTCATGTATTTACTATGTAAAAAAATAAAATAAAACCCTTATACAACCCTTAAAAAACCTTTACATTTTGGAATAACTATACAGACAAATTCCAATATAATTATCTGGAGAATACAATCATTACCAAATTTATTGAAGTGCTATTTGAGTGCACCAATTTTTTAAGCTATAACAAGATCACCTAATACTATCTGGGTACAAACATCATTTATAATGTATAAAAACCACATCATGGATAAAAAATTTCATCATTTGAAAAATTCTAATAAACTCATTTGTAAATCTCTTTGAGATATCAAAATACCATTTTCTATTAAAAATAATTTTTTTATTAAAAGATAAACCATTCTTTTGAAAAACCATTTTCAATAAAAAGATACCCAAGAAAAGGAAATAAGTTTTTTCATTTAAAAAAACATGAAATCTTGTAAAGGAATCCAAAAATAAAATAATGCCCATTGTGGCAGAAAATTCATTATCACCGTGTATGTTAAGAATAGAACATTCTTTTTGTCATTGGTCAAAACATTCCATATAAAACACATAAAAAGATTCATTTTTGAAAAACTTTGAATTAAATTATAAATAGGCATAATATTTCCTTTATAATTAATTTATATAAATAAAAATGTAAAATAATATCAAGAATATTTACATGGAGTAAAATATCTTGATATTAAATCTTAAAACTTTTAAAAAGATATTTTTAAATCAAAGAGTCCCATACCACTTCAAAACATTTGAATCATAATAATAATTAAATAATAAAATTAAAATAACTTTAAATATCATTATAATAGAGAAAATTAATGATATAAAATTTAAAATGGGATGTATATACACCTTATAAAATAATAAAGGTGCATAACATTAAGATATGCCTCATTGAAAAGAGATTGAGATGAAGTCCCTTAACTTGAGTCTGACTTGTCACGTATGTATTTATCCTCCATCATAATAAACATATGTTTAATATTTACTTAATTCAGAACCATTTTTGTAAGTTTATCATTAATTTTATTTCACTTATTACACTGTTCTAAACAACTATATAAACTATTAATTTTACATTGGGTGTTTTAACCATATTTGGTTTATGTGTTAAAAATGACTTTGGTAGGTCAAATATTGTCAGAGGCATCATAATTAAAACATATAAAGAATAATAATCATGAAATAATTATCATATTTATACATCATTTACATATTTAAAACAGATTATGAAATATGATTAGGAAAAATGAAAAAATGTTACAATCATGGAGACGGTAGTTCATACATACACATGCAAAACATTCCCATTTCTCAGTGATCATTATGAAAATAAGGTAAGTAAAATTTATATTTATATAATTATAATTATATAATTAATACCATTTTATTTAATCATATATACTTATATATATAATTCTTGTGATGTAAAATGAATCAGATCATATCGAGGAGGCGGTAGTCCACATGTCCACAAAAAAAGTTATCACTTTTTTTAGTGTGCGAAAGGGTCATAAATAAAATGATATATTATATTTCCAAAAGATTAATTATTTTATTAATATAATATATATTTTATGTATGAAACCTATTTTTATTAAACAAATCCTTAAAACATTTCATGTAATGTGTGAATGTATCACATCGCTTTGAGAAGGCGGTAGTCCACACATCCACAAACGATGTTATCATATTCCCACAAAATGAAAAGAAGGTATGTGTATATAAAAATTAAAGAATTATTAATAAATTATAAATATGATATATATTATATAAAAATAGTGTATCCATCATAATTCTCAACCATGAGAGGTGGTAAAGGGAAAATAAATGACATCATTTCGCGAGGTGGTAGTCTGCTGTACACACAAACGATGATTTCATTACCCATTTGATGGAAGTATATATAGCTGTAGGTATAAAACATAACATTAAAATGTATAAGAATATTTAAGATACTTATTTAATTATATAATAATTATTTAAATTTAAATTAAGTGAGTGGAGAAGGAAACAAAATAAAAATGCACATTGATGAACATTACCTCTTCTTAGGGTAACTCCTTTAAGTTTTCACCAAATAACTTCTTGGATGAATTTATGCACAATGTGAGGCCTATAGAGTTAGGGTAGGGATTTTTTGAGATTATTTAGTCTGGTTTTGGAATATCCAAATAGATTTATAGGTTTTATTAAGTGGGAAGAGTGTGTGTCTTTTTATAGTGGAGGGGGAGTGACATTCTTGTTAATATAAAAAGGTAAACACTATTGGAAGATCTACGTTACATCATGATCCTCTAATAATAATTAGAAATTTATAAAAGAGGGTATATGGTTGAAATACGATCATAATATATATATATTTTTTAAAATTTTATAGGTCATTTGGCCCCTTAAGATTAAAGTTTAACCACTAAGTAAACACATTTTTACCTTATTTGCTGTAATTAATTTTAATTTCATTCACTTATATTTTTGGTCAAAAACCAAGTTGAACTTAATAGAAATTATAAATTATAATTATTAAAAATATGTAATCTATTTTTACAAATTTTAGTCATATAATTGGTAGAAATTAATTTAAATTTAATCCTGTGGATGGGATGAAACAACGAGTTTTTAAAGTAAACATGTTTTAAAAAGGTTGAAATGTTTTTATATAAAATTTTAATGTGAAATTAATTAAAATGACCTAAATTGGTTTAAATGATATGAAATTTATCTAATTATACTTTAAAAACAAAAATATTATTAAACTATATAAATAAAACAGATGAAAAATTATTTTTTAAATAAAATTCAATGTTTTTCACTATTTATCAAAAAATGAAACTTCTCAAAAAAAAACCAAAACTTTACCCAAAGTAAATTTTGATATTAAAATTACAAAAATAAAGTTTATTTTTCATATAAAAATTATAAAAGTTTTAAAATTTATTTTTAAATCAAGTCTTCCATTAAAAGGCGACAAAACAACCATATTAAATAGTAATATTAATATAATATTATTGTTCGATATAACTTAATATTTCATGAAATGTAATATTTCAAGGAAAATAATTTTTTTATATAATATATTATATTTAAATAACATAAATTTTAATTTAATATTACTATCTAATTCATAAATGTTAATAAATATAAAAAACTCTTATTCTAACATTACCTAGGATGTTATATCCTTCCATCCTTTTTGAAATTGCATCATAATAAAATTATTCACTAATTAAATAAATGGGGATATTTTCCCCCATATAATTTTAATATTCCAATGTTTCCTCTTAAAACATATTTTTTTTTTCATAAAACCTTAACTTGATGAATCACCTTATTCCAAAACATTTTCTCTCCATGGTAAAGAAACTGAACTAGTTATTCCTCATAAGAAATAATCTCTTCCATATGAAATACTTCAGGGATTAAAACATGATATGAATATGGTACATACTTCCTTAACATTGAAACAAGAAATATTTATTGTACATGGGATAAAATTGGTGATAAATCCACTCAATACGCAACTGATCCAACTTTTTCCAAGATTTCATACAGTCTAATGAACTATAAACTCATCTTCCCCTTCTTACCAAAACACATCATACTTTTCCATATACAAACTTTGAGAAATATATGATCACCTAACTCAAAAGAAAGATGTTTCCTCTGGTTATCCAAATTAATTCTTTTCTACTCTAACCTGTCCTTATGTATCACTGAATCAATTTAACTTTATATACCATCTCCTCTACCAACTATGGTCCCATCAACTTCCTTTCTCCCACATCATCCCAAAAGCCGGTGTCTGAAACTTCTTTCCATATAATGCATCAAATAGTGACATATATAAACTATAATGAAAACTATTATTATATGAAAACTAAACCAAAGAAAGATGTTGAGCCCAAATTCCCTGGTAATCCATTGAGCAAGAACAAATAACCTTTCCAAGGTCTAAATTTTCAACTCAGACTATCCATTGAACTGAGGATGAAAATATGTATTGAAATTTAATTTAGTAACCAAAGACTTCTGAAGTGCTTTCCAAAAATTCGATGTGTACTTGGGATTATGGTATGATATAATGGAGAGAGAAAATTCATGTAACCTGATATTCTCTTTTAGATATAGTTTAGAAAGGTTCTTTAAATACATCATATCTCTAATGGAAAAAAGGGAAAATTTAGTTAATCTATCAACAATAACTCAAATTGAATTATTACCTTGAGAAGCCTTTGAAAATATTAACATAAAATCCATTGATATATTCTCCCATTTTCACTACAGAACTAGAAAATGTTGAAGTATCCCTTTCGGTAACTATCATTTTTCTTTAACCTGTTGACAAGTCAAACATTTCATTGTAAATTAAAAAATGTCTCTTTTCATTACATGCCACTAGTAATATTTTCAAAGGTCTATATATATCTTAGCATTTCCCAAATGAACGAAAAAATATAAATATGAGCTTCATTCAACAACTATTTACTTAATAGTGAATCACAAGGCACACCTAATATTTTTCCAAATCACAAAACACATTCTTTATTGATATTAAAATCCTGAAACTTTTAATACTTAATAGACTCTACCTTTGATTTCAAGGATCAATCCACCATCTAAGCCCTCTTAATTATTTCTAAAAAATTAAACTGCACTAAAACCTGAAAAAAATAAAGGATTCCCCTACATCCACAACTTCAAGGCCAAAATTCATCAAATCATTAACCAAAAGGTCACATTCAAAACATAACATGGTTAATGTAGAATTAATTTTTTTTGACTCAAATCATCATCCACTTTGTTTTATTTTCCTAGATAGTAATGAATTGTGCAATAATTATCCTTGATTAGTTCCATTAATCTTCTCAGTCTCATGTTCAATTATTTATAAGTGAATATATACTTCAAAATTTTATGATCAATATATATTTAACACATAACACCATACAAATGATGCCTCCAAATTTCTAAAGAAAAATAATAGTAGTTAATTTCAAATCATGTGTAGGGTAATTTAAATCCTGAGGTTTCAACTGACGTGATGCATAAGTAATTACCTGATCATTCTAAATTAGGATGAAACCAAGTCTTTTCAAAGAATCATCACCATAGATGATGAATTCACAATTTTTGGAAGGAAGGGAAAAACTGGAGCATTCACTAATATTATTTTCAGTTCCTGAAAAAAATCATCACATTCTTTTATCTTGATAAATATAACTCCTTTTTTAGTTAACTTAGTCAGTGAGATAGAAAAAGGAGAAATGTTTTCAAAAAATCACTGGTAGTAACTCAATAATCCAAGAAAACTATAGATTTAAGTGATATTTATGGGTATTTTCCATTCTATGACAACTTTTGTTTTATAAGGATTAAAAATTATTCCATCTTTAGAAACAATGTGAACAAGGAATGATTTTTTTTGTAACCAAAATTTAATATTTTTCAATTTCCCATACAGTTTTATTTATTTCAAGGTTTTAAAAACAACCCTTAGATTTCTTTCATGTTCCTCTTGAATTTTTGAACATACCAAAATTCCACCAATAAACACAACCACAAATTTATCCAAGAAATCATAGAAAATTATATTCATAAGTCCATGAATACAACAAGTGTATTAGATAACTAAAATGGTATAAATAAAAATTCATAGTGGACATATATAGTTCAAAATGTAGTCTTCATAATGTTAGCTATCTTTACTTTCAACTGATGATACCATGACTTGTGGTCAACCTTTGAAATATACTGTTCTCCTTGGAGCTAATAAAAAACCATCAATATGAGGAAAAAGATACTTGTTCTTAACAATTATTTTATTAAAGGCTCTATAATCAATGAAAAGTCTCATTGATGCATATTTATTTTTTACAAATCAGATAAGAGCACCCCATGGTGAAGTGATAGGTCAGATAAAACCTTTATCTGATAAATCCTATAATTTCTTTTTCAAATATAAAAGTTCCACATGAGCCATTAGATAACAGGGTTAAGAAATATGCTTAGAATCTGGTACTAAGTCAATAGAAAACTCAACCTATCAATCAGGAATAACATTAGGAAAATCATTTGGAGAAACACCCATGTATTTATTTAGTACTATCACATCACTAATTTGAACACTTTATTTATTTTCAATAATATAATCTAGGTAGCTTTCACTATCATATCTAATAAATCTTTTACCTTCTTGGTAAGTTATCAAAGACAAGAAATAATTATACACAACTTTATTAGGAATACAATCTATCTTATCATGATAAATTGAAATCCAATTCATACCAAGAATGATATAAAAACCTATTATAGCCAGTTGAATAAGATTTTAAAGAAAGACCATCCGACTAATGATAATAGAAAGATTACTATAAATATTAGTTGATTTAATAATTCCATTTAGGGTTTTTATTAAAAGTTATATATTACTTTCACTAGGTGATATTCCTATTTTACTTGAAAATTTCTTAGAAATGAAAGAATATAAAGATCCAGAGTCAAACAGGGTATTGGAATAATTTTAATACACAAGTTACATACCTATAACCAATTCATTTGATGGCCCAAAATCAACTATAATAGTAGAAAATGACCTCACTACACCTTTATGTTTCTGATTATGAAGATTTCCATCTTGTGCAACTAACTTTGGACATGCATTAGCATAAAGACCTATATCATTGTAGATAAAACAATTTAACATTGGATGGATATAGGTTACCACATTCTTTGATTATTTAAGAATCTTTTCCTTGCATTCGTGGTCCATCTGACAAACTCTCCACATCAATAACACTTCCCTGTCTTCATAATACATTATCCAGGGTGATTTTTACCTCACTTACCACAAGTTTGTAACTTCGTTTTCTTACCTCCTAATTTCTTTGTTTCATGTCTCTCTATCACCTACCATCCTGTATGATTCTTACTGTCATCATATCAAGGCACATCAGAGTTAGAAAACTCCATATCAACCTTTTTATCAAAAAAAAAACTTTCTTATAGCTTTTAGATTCTTTTTCTGCCAAATCTCTTCATAGATCTGCTTTGAATCCTAAGTAAAACTGATTAATTTTACTATTAGTATCCAAAACAAAATCCCACATATTCCTGGAAAATCTTGTAAAGTTTTCTTCATAATAAGCTACAAAATATTTATATTTTTACCTTCCAAGAATATTTTTCCCGTTAGGAGTTGAACAACTTTGTAGAAATATTTATCAAGGAAAATATCCTTGAATATTTTCTATTACATGGCATCGAGATCATTTTTCTCACTAGTGTTATTAAAAAAATACCACCATCAATCATCTTTACATTCAAAATGATAAATTTTAAGGGTTACCTTTTGATGTTCCGAACATCCCAATACATCAAATATATTTATAGAGCATTGATCTACCCTTCAACTACCAACGGGTCAGATGACCCACTTAATGATAGGGGTGTTTTCTCATAAAATTCTCTACAAAATAAACATTCCTTTGGGGTAGATCATATTCCAATCTAGCATGGATACCACCACCATTTATCACCCGATTCAACTAGGCCATTACTGCAACAAACTATTCTGTTCTCATTCTGACCATCTCTAAATACTGATTTGGAAGGATATATTACTCTCAGTTCCTTCCCACTATAGATTCTTTGTTTCCAATATGGAAAAACATTTTGAATAAACATAGTTTAGATGAATAAATATGGTAATCTTTAAATACTATAACAATTTAACTTGACCATAAGGTAAAATATTTCATGGGAAATTTATTAATATTACCCTAACCTCAAAATTTATTTAAATTGATATTTGATACCAACTATTAGGTCCCTAACTTAATTATTAAATAATCATGAGATTTAGTTAAGAAATTACTTTCTTTCACATTAAGGATCTCTTTAGGTTTAGATTTTAAGAGAATTAGACCATAACTCATACATAGAGAACCCATAAAATACAAAGTAGAAACTTCCAATTGGTATCCATTTTCCCCATAATATAATTTTTTTAAAATAAAGAATGATCTTTTTTATTAAAAATCTTCATGACTTTCCACTTGACCTCTTCCAGTCCCTTAATTATCATTAAATCCTATGAACAACATTAAAAAACATGGGATCAGCATGAAAAGCTCAGTAAGGGATAAAAAAAATAATGAAACCATTAGTCCATTGATAAACCTTAAAACCCATGAAAACCCCTTTATTTAAAACATAATATTTTACCTAAAAATGGAAATATCATTACTTTAAAAAATATCATTTATTTTACCTTTTTGAAAAAAATTATTTCCATGAAAAATAATTAGAAATCATATAAAATTCATATAGATACCTAGAGAAATTATCACATAGATCCATTATAGAAACCTTATAAATTGGAATAAACATATGACTAACTTCTAATATAATTATCCAAAGAATAAAATAATTACCAAATGCATAGATCGCTATCTGGGAAGAACCATCAAATAAGCTATAACGGGCTCACCCGATATTATCTGGATGAATCCAGAATTTATAATGTCCAAGAACCACAACATGAATAAAACATGTCATCATTTTAAAAACTCTTTTAAGATCGTATGTAAATCACATTCAGATATTAAAATACCATTTTCTTTTAAAAAATCCCATTTTCAATAAGAAATACACATTTCTTTTGAAAAAACATTTTCAATACCAAAATAACAAAAAAAGGAAAGATGGGTTTTCATTTAAGAAAACATGAATCCCACAAAGGAATCCAAAAATAAAATAATGACCAGGGTGGAAGAAAAATAATTTTCACTATGTTTGTTTAGTATAGATTATTCCTTTTTCCATTTTTCAAAACATTTTGTATAAAACACATAAAAGATTGATTTTTGAAAAACCTTTGAATGAAATTAAAATAAACATAATATGTAATTTATAATCATTTTATATAAATAGACATATAAAATAATATCAATAATATTTATATGGATTAAAATATTTTGAAATTAAATCTTAAAATATTTAAAAATATATTTTTGAATAAAAGTATCCCATACCATTTTGAAACATTTGAATCATAATAATCATTAAAGAATAACATTTAAAAAACTTTAAATATTGTGATAATATAGAAAATTCATGATATAACATGTCAAATGGTTTGTATATACAACTTATAAAATAATAAAGGAATATAACATCAAGATACACCTCAATGAAAGGAGATTGAGATGAAGTTCCTTACCTTGAGTCTGACTTGTCACGCGTGTCTTTATATTCTTGAATAATAAAATTATATTAATTATTTAATTGATTCAGAAACTTTTTCTAGTTTATAAATACTTTTATTTCAATTATTATAATGTTTTAATCAACTACTCAAACAATTAAGTTTACATTGGGTGTTTTGACTATATTTGGTTTATGTATCAAAAATGAATTTAGTAAGAAAACTATGGTCAAAGGGGTCATAATTAAAACATATCCGGAGTAATAATCATGACATAATTATAATATTTATATATTAATTACACAATTAAATCCAATAATGAAATATGGTTATGAAAAATGAACCAATGTTGAAATCCTTGAGATAATACACCGTACTTATACCTAAGTAACATTCACATTTCTCAATGATCATTATAAAAAAAGGTAGGTAACATTTATATTTAAATAATTATAATTATATCATAAATAAAATTTTATTTAATCATATATAATTAGATATCTAATTTTTTTGATGTCAAAGAAATCACATTGCATCGAGGAGGCAGTAGTCCACACATCTACAAACAACGTTATCACTTTTTTTAGCGTGTGAAAGGGTATAAATAAAATAATATATTATATTTTTAGAAATTTAATTATGTCATGAATATAATATATATTTTATATATGTTACATTTTTTTAAACCCATCCTTAATACATTCCATGTAATGTGTGAATGTATCACATTGCTTTGAGGAGACGGTAGTCTACACATACACAAACTATGTTATGGTATTTAGATAAAACAATAAGAATGAAGGTATGTGTATATAAAAATTATAGAAGTATTAATACATCATAAATATTATATATATCATATAAAAATACTGTGTCCCTCATAATTCCCAACCATGAGAGCTGGTAAAGTAATAACGAACGACATCGTTTCGTGAGGCGGTAGTATACTGTACACAATAATGGTGATTTCATTACCCTTGATAGAAGTGTGCGTAGGTGTAGGTAGGAACCTTAACATAAACAAATATAAGTATATTTAATAAACTTATGTAATTATATAAGAAAGATATAAAGTGAAATTAATGGAGTGTATAAGGAAACAAAATAAAAATGCATGTTAATAAACATTACCTCTTCTTCAGGTAACTCCTTTTGGTTTGAACAAAAGGACTTATTGGTTGGATTTATGAAAAAATTTAGGTATATATGATTATGAGAGGAATTTTGGGAGATTATTTGGTCATTTTTTGTATGATCCAAAGGGATTGATAGGTGTTATGAAGTAGAGAGAGTAAGTGCCTTTATATAGTGGAGGGGGAGTGACATTCTTGTAAATATAAAAAGGTAAACATTATTGGGAGGTATCCCTGACATAGTTTGCCTAAAATAATGATTAAAATTATATCCAATACAATATTTGGTATAAATAATTCCATAAAATGGATTTTGGACAAATTTTTTTGGTCATTTTCCCCTTAAGATCAAATTTTAACCACTAAGTTAACACATTTTACCTTAATCATTGTAATTAATTTTAATTTATTTCACTAATGTTTTTGGTAAAAAACTAAGTTAAAATTACTATAAATTATAATTTATGATGATTAAAAATATTGAATCCATTTTAGAAATTACAATCATAGAAGTTGAAGAAATTAATTTAAAATTAATCTTGTTGATGGAATAAAACAACATGTTTTTAAAGTAAAAATGTTCAAAATATTGAAATGTTTTTATATCAAATATCAATTAGAAATTTATTAAAATGAAATAAATTGGTTTAAATGATATAAAATTTATCTAATTATACTTTAACTCAAAAAAATATTATTTAACTATATAAATAGATTAGACAAAAGAGCAGTTTTCAAATAATATTCAATGTTTTTCACTATTCATCAAAAAATGAAACTTCTTTGAAAAATACCAAAAATTCACCCAAAGTAAATTTTGATATTAAAATTGATAAAATGAAGTTTATTTGTTTCATATGAAAATTATAAAAGTGTAAAAAACTTGTTTTAAATCAATAATTCAATTAAAAGGTGGAAAATGACCATATTGATTAATAATATTAACAATATATTATAATTCAGTATAAATAAGTCTTTCATGCAATGAAATATTTTTAGGAAACTCACTATTATGTATGATATTTTATATTAAATAAATAATCCATTTTAATTTAAAATTACTATCTAATTAACAAATATTAATAAATATGAAAAAGACTTATTCTATCATTATCTAGGATGTTACAATATGTAAACTCCATCATCTCCCACTATGATCTTTATAACTAGAACCATTTTAAGAAATTTCATATATAATAAATTTATTTATAACCCAGGGAGAGTAAAAAAAATAAAGGGTGAGATCATATGTTCAGTAAGGGTAAACATGGTAGATACATAATCTTAACATGAATATAAGCGTATAAGAAGATGAGAATAACATTTAAAAACCATATTTATATATCAAAGATCATAATCTTGAGACATGGAATAAATAATGGAAATTGATAAGATATGAATCATAATGTAATAAAATAACATGATCCATGAGGTAATAACATTGTCATAAGATACAAATTTGTGGCATACACATAATCATAGAAAGTATTATTTCAAGGCTACCCACCAAGACATTCATAACACGTTAGGCTTGGGTAACCATATGTGTACCTACTTCAGGATTGGAATGAACTCCCATGTACCCAATTTTGGGCTTGGGATAACCACCCATGTACCCTTTGAGCTTATATAACATTATTCATTACCCAATGCATCAGAGGGAGATATAGGTCCCACCCATCACATAATAAAAATCATATGTATATGTGCCATAAGATCAGAAAACATTCATCATATCATAACCCATGAAATTAAATGGTTTTCATTAACATTTAATCATATCAAAAAATTTGTAAAAATGATTGGTTTTATAATAATTTCATCATTTCATCATATCAGAACCCATGGAAAAGAAGTGGGTTTCAAAAATAATTCTATTATCGTATAACCTGTGGAAGAGAAACTGGTTTCATAAACATCATACCATCATAAATCATTCAAACAAATAATAAGAATGGTATCCTTGAATCATATCCCCAATAAATAATAAGTAACCTCATAGGATTTAATCTTAGATGGAGAATTATTTTGAATTAAAAATTACTTGGAATGTTTCTTGAGGAAAATAACTTTTCTTTGAAAATCATTTTTTAAAACATAATTTTTTTTGAAAATCCTTTTCTTTGAAAACATCCTTGAGACCTTATAAAGAAATATTTATAAATAATTAAAAGCATTTCTTGAGTATAATATCCTATTTTATATGAAAAACACTTGTTAAAACATAAAACATCTTGAAAATAATTTTCTTTGAAAATATCTTTGAACACTTATAAAGGAAGATTTAAAAAACATTTAAAACATTTCTTGAAAAAAATATCCTTTTGCGAGGTGGTAGTCTGCCGTATACACGAGCGACATTATTGTATTCCCAAAAAAGGGAAAGAATGAATGAGTGTGTGATATAAAAATTAAAAAAGCATAATAATATCATAAATATAATATTTAAACAATAAATTAATCATTATTTATTCCTTTTATAGGTGGTAATGAAAAAATGAATGACATCAATACATGTGACAGTAGTCCGTTGTATAAATGAATGATGATTTCTTAAATCATTTGATGGAAGTGGAGAAATTTTAGGGTCATTAAATTAACATAAAAAAATATTAGTATATTTCATATACTGATTTTATTATATAATCATGGTATAATAACAATTTCAGTAGGTGGAGGAAGAGATAAAACAAAAATTCTCATTGATGAACATCACCTCTTCTTCAGGTATCCTCCCTAGTTTTGCACCAAAGGACTTATTAGGTTAGATTTATGTAAAAAAATAGTATTATATGATTATATGAGGGAATTTTGGAAGTGATTTGGGTATATTTTAAACAAAAAAGGGTTTTAATGTGTTAAAAATAGAGTAGATGGAGTGACCTTTTATAAGTGAGGTGAGTGACATACTTGTAATTTTTTGAAAATAAAAAGGTGTATCCACGTTTTTATCATGTCACAAGGCTCAAAAAATGGATTATTATAAATAATAAAAGGTAAAAGGTCTAAATATGGGTATAAAATAGGTTTTATAAAATTTTTGGGACATTTTTTACCCTTACCTTAATAGTTTAAACCCCTGATAAACCCATTTTTACCTTAACTGTGGTAAATAATTTTTACTATTTTTATTATTAATTTTGGTCAAAAATTAAGTTAAAATTATTAGATAATATAAATTATTATAATTAAATAAATTTAATCCATTTTACCAAATTATATTCACATAATTGGAAAAATATAATTTAAAATTAACCCCGCAGATGTGATGGGAAAGCGGGTTTTTATAGAGAAAATATTCGAATGATTACAAAGTTTTTATATCAAAATTCAATATGAAAATTGATTAAAATTACCTAAATTATACTAATGGATATATAATTGAAATAATTTTACTTTAAAAATAATTTAAAATATAATTTAACTTTATAAATAAATTAAACAAAAAGGCAATTTTCAGTTAAAATTCAATATTTTTCACTATTCATCACAAAATGAAACCTTTCAGAAAAATACCAAAAAATAAACCCAATATAATTTTAATATTCAGATTTTAAAAAATAATTCTAGTTTTTTTAATAAATTTTATAAAATAGGTAAAAATTATGTTTAAAATAAGTGTGCCAAATGCGACAAAACTGCTTTTTAGAAAATATTATTTTAGGCATAAAATTAGATTTATTTATATATATTTTATAGAAAAAACATAAGTTGAATTTTAAACATTTTATTGAATATATAATATATAAATTTTATTGAAATCATTCACCAAAAGTGATTCATTTAATTTGTTAAGGTAAAACGTGTTTACGTGAATAAAAATAGTTTTTTAGAAAATGATTTCCTTTATTTTAAAAAATATTTTTATTTTATTTTAGAATTAAATGGTCACAAAATAATTATTTATAGATACATGTTTAAAAAATTTGTTTTTATAATTTAGTTAATACTATTCAAACCTTTCATTCCAATGGCTAGGTGATAACTGTCATATAAAATAATAACATTTTAATAATATGCCACATTTCATTTAAACTCAGTGTTGCATGTAACAAAAAATAAACTCAATGTTGTGTGTAATGAAAAATATCAAAAATATTAAATTAAATTTTTAAAAAAATTCACAAAATATTAGTGTGTTACATTAAATCTTCCTTGGGAAATTCACATCATGAAATGGGGTAAACAACATGAATTAGTGGTTTACAACTTGTGTATCTGACCAATTTCACAATTTTTATGTGGATGAGGGGGAAATGATGAAACATTTTCAATTCATTAAATTAATTCATGATGTGTAATTAAATTATGTTTTAGGTGATGTGAATTTTGGTGGAATTTTGAATTTTTGGAAAAACCATGGATTTCACATCGTGAATGGGTTATACGACATGAATGGGGCATGATTCCAGGCTTTAAATCCTTTTTTGGATGATTTTTATTCATTTGATCATACTCATCTCTCTCATTTTAGGTGAAACCTAGGTGATTTTGGATAATCTTTTATCCCTCTTCCTCCTACTTCAATCCATTGGTTCTAGTGGATGCTCATTTGCGATCGATGGTAAGACTTTCTCCTCTTCTTTGCTGTTTTATTTAATTTTTGTCCCAAGGATGTACTATAGTGGTGTGATTTTGGTTTTACTTGTGCATTGGGATACATTTTGAAAATAATTTTATGTGGTGTAGGTTGATTTGCGATCTCATGGTGTGGTTATGGTTTTTGGGCGTTTATTCTTTGCCCTGCAGTCTATAGTAAGTTATAAATGCTTCTTTGAGGTAGGAAATAACTCATTTCTCACTTTTTCATATCATACAGAAGGGATTTTATCTTTTACCCATGGGGAATGGTTTGTGTTGGCCTAATAAAGATAAATTAATTATCTAATTTAAATTGAAGGAGAAGGTGGATGATTCACATGGTTTTACTACTTTAATATTATTATAATATTTTGCTTGTATAATATGATTTCCCTAATTAACATTATGGTTGTTGGGGGATTTTTTTTGCACTGATCTAACCTATGTGTGGAACCATTTCTCGTTGTATGGTTTTTGTGATACCAACATAAATTATAAATTGTATAACCACTTGTATTTGGTTAATAAAATGGTTGCTCCTAGATTTATGGATTGTGTAATAACACCCCTAAAATAAAGTGAAATATGAGAAAATATCCTTTGTTAAATATGAAAAATGGTGTTTGATGTGTTGTGATATGTGAATATTATTTTTGGTAGGTGATGTGAGTTTTCAATTTAGTGTGGGGTGATGAATTATTTGTATGGTTGTGGTTTTGGGGTGGTGATGTGATTGTTTTTTTGGTTGTGATTATGGGTTGGAAAGATGATTCTTTATCTAGCTGTGTTTTTGGTTGGTGAACTGATGGTTTTTTTAGCAATTCTTTTAGGGCGGTGAGGTGATGGTTTGATAGGAATGTTGATCTTCTTGTGAGGTGTGGTTGTGCTAGATTCCTAGGTAGTGATAGAATAATTATTTAATAATGATTGAAATGGGTGTGGTTTGATTTGGTTAAAGGGATGGAACTGACTAATAAATAAATAAATGATCAGTTGTGTGGTTAAATGTGGTTTCTAATTAATAATGAAATTAATGGGCTAGATAATGTGATTATTTTTTAAATAAAATATAGCTAGTGGATTAGGGATTGTTTATGTGGTGTTGTGATTTTAGAGGTGGTAGTGAAAGTGGGGATGTTGTTAGTTGGTTAGTGTTTTTTTTGTAAACCCATAGGTTGGTCTTTGGTGTGGCTATATGTATATACTTGTATATTCCATTTTATTTCTATATGCACACCACCCACATCGAGTACTATGTATCAACCCCCATATTTTCATATAGAGGGTGTTTTCCCAACATCCTAGTGAAAAGGATAGATGGATGGCTGGATTCTCTTTCCCACTCTCTCTTACAGGCGAGTATATATGCATAAGCTATAACGGATAGAGGTTATTAGTGCACTAGTTGATGACCTAGGTGTCTTTGGGTAGGATGCGATATGACCGTGTTGTAGGGTAGTGGTCCAGGTGTTTTTGAGTGTGATGTGATATTTCTATACTATGGGGAGACTTATGGTGGGGGTCATTCATGGTAGGAGGATGACATGAGGTTGATTTCATCCAAGTTCATGATACCCTACTACTATAGTTATGGTTGTGATGTGATGGACCTGGGGTATTCTGGTGAGATTACATGTGACCATCCTATGGGGTGGTGGCCCAAGTATTTACAGGTGATATGATATGTGACTGTGCTTCTAGGTTGGTGGTATATATTATTTGAAAGATATGGGAGTTCTAGGATTCACAACATTGGGGTGTGAGAGTGGAAAAACAATGGGAAAGCGTTGCATGATACCCTTTATCAATAGTATTATTATCATATTATTATACTTGGCTTGTGTTATTTAGAGACCATGTGTTGGTGACATTGGGTTGGATAGTTGACCAGTTTAGGTTCTTTTGGTTTTTCTTCTTTCTCATGGGTGGATTAGTATACTTGTTTCACAAGTGTATGAGAGACTTTGGTTTTACTACTGAGTACAATTGTATTCTCACCCTAAGTATATAAATTGGTTTTTAGGTTTCTAGGAGGATCATATGGACCATGCTAGACAATACTAGATTGAACCTTTTTAAAAAATTGTTGCATCACTACTTTAGTATTTCTTCTGGGTATTTTCTTTTGGACACTTTTTCCAATATCATTTTTATTTATAGATGCATTATGGTATGATTTTGGTTTATTTTTATATAATTCCATGATGTTTCTTATTTATGGTTCATCTTATATCGTGATATTATATTATTATAGAGGGTAATGCCTCCCATTTCATGATATTTTTATACTATTGGTTCAAGTTACCAACTTAGGGATTACTAGAGATGGGACTCGAGGGTCATTATCTCTCTCCCCTCATTGTTGTATTTTTGGTGGAAGGGGGTCGTGATAGAGCATCCCTGGTATTTTCCCTTGAACAATACCCTGCTGAAATTCTACAACTAAAGAATTAACAAAACCATTTATAGGTAAAGTTCAAGATTATCAAGATCATAACCCAAACCATGTTCACTAAACCACCCCAAGAAAGTTCCACTATCACACACCTTACCCTTAGGGCATATGCTGGTGTAATAAGTGGTTATATATATAGAACCTACTAATAAGATTTTTTACATTTTCTTTTTAGTTAAATAATGATTACATTTATCCTTTTTTATTATTACTTTATCATTGATTATATAATGAGAATGATCCAAATTAGATTTTGACATGAAGAAATACATATTGTTTTTTGGGAAATATATATTTTAAATTAAGTCACTCCTTTTATAAATTTAATAATTTTTTAAATAAATAATATTTTAATAAAATATTCTTATTTGATAACAATTATTTAAATATAAATGATAATATAATTTAATTAATTCTAATTTAATTTTTATAAGAGCCAGAAAGTGGTTAATATCGTAAAACTATAATTTTCTTATAAATATTGATTTTTATTTAAAAGTGAAAATTATCATATTTAGAAAAATATTTTTATAAAATAAATATTATTTTTGAAATCATCACATCAAAATTATCTAATGTAAAAGTTTTCAAAATTTTCCAAGATAGTTGAATTTTGAGGTAAAATATAAATATATGGTCTATATTATGAGATCATAACAACCCAAAAGTTATATAATTAATAGTATACAAGAAATTCATGATAATAAAATGTTTCCCTTTTAAAATAATGTGTTTTTTAAGTTATTTGATTAATTTCACAAACACTTAATGTATCCTCCAAAACCTTTATTATATTTTATTGTTTTAAAATCAATTCTTTATAAATATGACTCACTTCCACCTTACTGATGGTATTATTTAATTTTTTTAGTTCTTTACCTTATAAAATATTAAAAAACACCCATATTTGGTATCAACCATGGGAAAACACAACAGGTAGTTTTTTGGATTTAGTTATTTTATCATATAGAGTCCAAAACCTAAATTTTGAAATTTAGAAAGAAACATCCACCGTTTTTCAATAAATACCCACCCAAACTCCCACCCTTCATCCATATAAACCAATTTATCAAAAATTTCATCTCCTTATCCCCATCCAAATTCCTCCTAAGGTGTTCCCAAGATCTTAAGAAGCCACTCTCAAGCTTTTGGAAGCACCCTCTCAAGCTTTTGGAAGCACCCTCTCAAGGTAATAGATTCAATTCCTCTTCTTTTTATTCAATTAATTTCATAATATTAATCCATTTTTTCTAATTGTTCATGTTATAATGTGTTTATATATATCCATTTTTTTCCATTATGATTAAAATGTAGCGATAGACCACCTTTTACTCTCATTGAACCCTTTTATGAACCTTTATGTACACCCATTATGCTTCCAAAATTATCCCTTGATTTTCCACACCCAAATTTTGTATTGTGAAACCCATCCCTATTCCCACTCAAGGATATTTACCTAAATGTAACTATACTTTATTGATTTGATAATTATGTAATGACCCCAAACCCATTATACCAAAAACATATTTCTACTTTATTACATTGGCATAGATATAGGGGGCTAGATCTTAAAGGACCGATCCGTTTAGTAGTTTTGGAGAGCCTGATATATACATGATACCCATTTTACATTGAGGATGAAATAATAAAACATAGTAATGAAAAAAATTCATCATCCTTGAATTCATTCAATGAATTATTATTTATATCCTTAGGAAAGAAAAAAATAAGGGTGAGATCAAATGTTCAGTAAGGGTTATATACAACATAAGCTATCATGAATAAACAAGGAATAATCAATATGAAAAGTTAAATAATTGAACATACACGCAATTTTATAACTTGTATCTCATTATTAGATAATCCATAATCAATATAAAAAGGTAAATAACTAAACAATAATTCTATTAAATCAATAACACGAGCACAAAATGAATCAATGGATAATATCAATACAATAATATCATGGATAATAATAATTGAATTATCAATGGAGGAAATGATTAATATTGTATTATATGGTCTTAGACATCATGATATCGATACCATCAAGACATTTCACAAGACAATTTAAAAATATGGGTAAAAACCCATTTAATTTGTCCAACTAATTTGTCTCATGAGACCCACCGATGCATCAAGGGGCAATATAATTCTGAGCCCCACCCACCACTGCATGTCCAATGAATTTCTCATATATTCAATGGTTGGTTTAATTCATGAATCAATTTTCCTTATCAATAAATATCAGTATTTAGTAAAGGATATAAATTTATCAATATTTCCCAAGTTAATAAAATAACTTTCAAAGTAAACACCATATGTACAAATGGTATATAGTTTATGAAATAATCATATCCCTGATATAAATAATATGGATATTTAATATAAATTTAATGTACACTAAACAATAACCATAATAAAGTGATTATATCAAGAGAAAGTTAACAATCACAAAATTAAGAAATAAATGAGTGGTGACCATTGGTTTATTGGGAATATACATTTTTTAAATAAAATTATTTTCTTTAGAATAATAAAGGAAATGGAAGTAAAATATTAAAAAAAGATTTCATAAAATAGTTTTCTTTATGAAATCATTGAAAACTTGTATAATAAGCTAGATTTTGTAAAATGGTTATTGGGGTGGGGAAGTACATTATAGTTGTATACATAATAAAAACATTTTGTGAGATAATTTTTTAAAAAAATCCATATAAAAAAATAGTAGAAAGATTCCTTTCAATTTTTTTTAAAATTCAGGGATAAAATAAAATTCCATTAATAAATTATTTTAGTAAATAAAGTATTTTGTAAAACAATTTTTTAAAATGTGGACATGGAAGAAAAATATGTTTGTATTAAAGATAAATAAAATTATTTTTTCTTTTAAACTTTTATTTTCTTGACTCAATTACCAAAGAGAGGAAAAGTTGGAAGAAAATATATAAACTCTTTAAATATCCAGATTATAAGAAAATTATTAGATCTTATGTCATGAACTAAGCTAGGATGTCATCCAACCCAACACATGGCTCAATCTATGTCATGAATCAAAGAGAATTTTGATCCCCATGTGCTGCAAACTAGTTCTTGGGTATGGAAAATATGATTTGGGAATGATTTAACCTATTTTTATAAGAATAATTAACCAATAGAAACAAAAATTATAATTACTGATGAGCATATCCAAATTAGGTACAATATTTTTCAAATTCCAATTTTTACACCATTAAACAAAAACAAAAGTACCATAATAGAATGGGAACAAAAAACTATTCCAAAGTCTCCATGAAATAATAGGAACATCACCCTCAATTCACCACCACCAACACCTGAAAGAAGTGGAACACTAACAACCAGATCCACCATCACCACCATGATTCATCTTTCCTTTATCTGGGCCATGCATAATAAATTCTACATACACCCAAGTGTTTATACAAGGTGTGATAAAAATCCAAGTAGGATGCCACCCAAAACAAAATATTCCACACTATAACATTATAATACAAATTAACATGCACATTTTTACAATAACAATTGAAACATTTTTAAGAAAACTTTTTAAGGAAAACTTTCTATAGAACACTTTTCAATGAAAAGGTTTTTTCATAAATAATATTGCTTGGAATAAAAGTATACACAAGGTCCATAGTATGACAATGACTAGTACCATATTATATAACATCATTTTGAAATATAGATCCATGGTAAAATCCCTAAATATAGCTAGTGCAAGTGGAACACTATAAACCTCGTACCTTGGAGATCAAAATCCTCCACTAGACTACTAATAATGTTCTTGTGCATGATCCATTAGAGGGGATCCTATCACAAGGTACAATGGTATCTATATTATAATCCAATACTAATAGATCTCCCATACATGATCCACTAGAGGGGAATGCATCCCAAGGTCTAGTGTTCTCCTATCATATCACATGTTTAGTTAGTATTGTAATCATCAATCCTTCTAGATGAATTAGGGCCTCAACCACTTCAAAATCAACTAGTGTACTAGTTATAGTTCATAAATCTAAATACTCGAGATTCCGTTTGTGCTCAAATTCTATTTTAAATATCACAAAAATCAATAATTTCACATAAACATGACAAACATCATAAGAACACAAGGAAATCACAACTTTCCATGAAAAAAACCACTTCCCATTTCACATGAACACCAAAACCCTGTGGAAATACATTTCAAATCCCTAAAAAAATTTATGAAACCCATTTAAAAATATAATAATAAGAATATATATAGAATTCAAAAATTTCCATGGGAAAATCCCCTCTTCAAATTCAGACTGACAACAAAACCATTTTTATAGCATGCTTTACCATTCAAAGACGCATTTAAGGTGCACCACACATAAGATAACATGAAACAAAACACATTTCACTTAGAAAATCCACTTACAAAACATTTTCACCTTTAATTATCTTTTAAAACACATTTACCACTTTTCACACTAGGAATAAAACATATCCAAAAAATACTATAATGAATCACACATAAAATATAATCATTTTTATTTAGAAAACCCCATTTTCATAACATATGTATCTCAAAATCCTTCCAAAAAATATTTCACATCACAAAAATAAACCATAGAACATATTTAAGAAACTAAGAAATCATATCAAACTCAAGTAATAATTTAAAAGCATGGAACCACCTACCTCACACTTGGAAACTTCTAGAAATCGGTGCAAAACCAAAACCACATCACCATAAGACCCTATAAAGGAATGATTAAACAACAACCATCAAGATCTCACTTAGATACAAAAGATCAAAACCTTATTAGTTCAAATAACCCCTAGAAAATAATAACTCATGGAGGAGGGATGAGAAACCCTAGAAAGAGGGATAAATCAGGATAAAGTAGGTATACTTGATGTTTTCTTCAAGAATTTGGGTCAAAACCACCCACATATTGAGGATAAAGAGGTCTAAGGAAGCTTGGAGGAGGCTTCTATGAATGAAAATCCAGAATGGAGTGGAATAGAGGTGATTTAGGGTTAAAAACAAAGAGGGTAAAAAGGTAAATTCCCAATTTTTAGTGATATAGACAAGTTTCATGGTTACCTCACACGGTTTTCCAAACCGTGATTTAACCATGAACCCCTCTTTATTCAAGAGGAATAAGCTGAATGGTTATCCTTCATGGTTTAAAAACCATATACTAACTATATGGTCACCACTATGAAAAATTGACAATTGGCCTCATGCTCACCTAGAGAAGGTCACACGGTTTCCTCTAATCATGCGCTAACTATGTACCTCCTCCTATCAATCCCAAAATCTCAATAGTTCTCCAAAAATTCAAGGAAAAACTAATGGGTAAATGAAACACTAAAATAAAAAAATAAATAACTCAAAAATAAAATCACATATGTGACAATTCTCCCCACCATGAAAAATTTTCGTCCTTGAAAATTTAACTCAAATCTTGATCAGAGAAAAAAATAGATACTCTTACTCAACCCAAGACTTATGCTTCCATGACTCCTGCACATCATTACCATGCTTCCAAATAACTCAGACCAATGGAATAGACTTCCCAAGAAGAAATTTCTCCTAAGAATCCACAATCATTAAGGGCCGCTCAAACATAGACAAATTAGGCTCCAAATCCAACTCTTCCCAATTCAACACACAGGATAGATCCAGATTATACTTTTTAAACTAATAGACATGGAACATGTCATGGATTGATGCTAACTGATAAGGAAAATCTAGACTTTATGCCACCTTTCTAATCCACTCAGTAATTTCAAAAGGTCTGATATACCTTGGCATTAACTTCCCTTTCTTAGCCAAATTATGATGACCCAATCAAGGTTCCACCTTCAATAACACCTGATCACCAACATAAAACTCCAAATCTCAATGCATCTAATCAGTATAAGACTTGGAACAAATTGGATCTGTCAACATCTATTGCATAATCACCTTGAATTTCTTAAACATCTCTTGCCTAAGGATCAGTCCCAACAATGAGGTCTCACCCACCTCAGCCGAACATAAAGATGATTGACATGACTTACCATAAAGCACCTCAAAATAATCCATTCAAATTAAGGATTTATAACTATTACTATATAAAAACTCAACCAAACCCAAATGGATATCCCAAAAACCTATAAAATGCAACACACATGCCGAAAGCATGTCTTCCAAGATATAATTTGTTTGCTCTTTCTAATCATCCTTTTGGGGATGGTATGTCATTATCAACATGACCTATGACCCCATTTCCTTCTGAAGGCCTTCCCAAAACTGAGAGGTAAAATAGGGGTCCCTATCTGAAACAATTATTTATGACACACCATTAATCCTCACAACCCCCCAAACATATAACCAACACAACTCAACCACTTTAGCTGAATCTATGATTGGAATGATATGGGATGATTTGGTCAAATTATTGATCACTAACCAAATATAATTCCTCCCCCAGGGTGTATGAGGTAAGATAATGATAAAATACATGGCGATCTCATCCCACTTCCAAGTAGTAATTTTTAGTGGTTGAAGAAAACCAGAGGGCCTTTGGTGCTCTTCTATAACCTTTTTACATGTATAAAAGCACAAAAAAAGCCATATACATATTTCCTCATAACTAGCCACCATAACCATTGATGCATGTCATAGTAAATCTTGGTAGCACTAGGATGAAAGACCCACTAAGATTGGTTTCTATCCCGTATCACCACCTTCCTCAACAACGACAACACTATGAAGTGACCCATGAAGCAAAAAATCCCCATAAGAGACAATGAACAATTAAAAAAAATATCCCCACTATTTAGAAACTACATAGAATGATGGAAAAAAGTATCAAATAGTTTCTCTTATTGAATCAACTCCAAAAGAGAACGTTTCAGCTGCAAAGTGGACACGAACACACATAAACAACTTTCCTTGGTATCAAGATGTAGCTAAGAAAAAAGAACCATCAAAGTCCACTCATCACTAGACTTTCTCAATGATTGCAATCAAAATTTTTTACTTAAAGAATCTTCCACAAAATTTCATCTACCTTTGGTATACATGATATCAAAATTGAACCCCTGAAGATACTCAACCCAATGATGTTGCCTAAAATTGAGATCCTTTTTTAGAGAAAATGTATGATACACTCTTATGATCTAAATAAACTATAAAATTCACCCTAAAAATATAATGGTGCCAAATCTTTAAGGCTTGCATCACTGCTACTAATTCCAGGTCATGGGTTGAGTAATGTTTCTCATGTGGTTGGAGTTGGCGAGAACCATAGGCCACCACATGACCATCTTGCATCATCACACACTCAATACCCATACATGAAGAATCATAATAGACCACACATCCCTTTCTATACTCTAGAAAAATAAAAAAATGGGTTATGTTCAACAACTTATTTATCTCTAAAAAGGATGATTGACACTCTGGGCTCCAGTCAAACTTCACCCATTTCCAGGTAAGCTCCATCATAGATCAACCAAGAAGAGAAAAATCTTGAAAAAAATGTATGTAATACCCTACAAGGCATAGGAAGATCCTAATTTCAAAAAAATTATTTGGATGTTTCCATGAAATCACTACACTGATCTTCTAAGGGTCTACCAAAACCCCTTATTCCAAGATTACAAAACCCAAAAAACTTCACCTCCCTGGTCTAGAAGGTTCACTTAGAAAACCTCACATAAAGACGATTATGCCGAAGAGTTGTATGGAAAATCGTCAAATGTCTCTCATGATCCTTATAAATCCCAAAATAGTCCAGGATTTCATCCACAAATACCATGAAAAAAGAGTCAAGATACTGACGGAACACCCTATTCATGAGTTCCATAAAGTATTATAGATCATTTTTCAACCCAATTGGCCTGACTAAGTACTCGAAATGGTCGTAACTACTTCAAAAGGATGTTTTCTGAAAGTATGACTCTCTAACTATAACTTCATGATACTCAGATCACAAATAAATCTTGAAAAACCACCTTACCCCCTGAAGTTGATCAAAAAAAACCATCAATACAAGGAAATCATATTTGTTTTTAATCGTCACATTATTAAACTTTTGGTAATAAATGTATAGCCAGAGAGATCCATCGATCTTTTTCTGAAATAGAACTAGGTAATACCAAGTTGATATGATTGGGTGAATGAATTCATCAAATTATAAATCATCTGGATACACCTTTAATTCCCTCAATTCGATGGGGTCCATATAGTATGATGGAAGTGATTTCAGCTGTGTTCTCAATGCCATATCAATGTAGAACTCCACATCCCACTCCAGAGGAAAACCTAAGAACTCCTTTGTGAACTCATCCACTACAAGAGGTAATCCATGATAAATAGTACTATAATCATCCTACAACATGAGCGATGAGATATGATAAACATGGTTTCCTAACTCTGGAAGTGGAGGTCTAGCACATCCCGATCGTGGATCCCATTCACCTTGAAAAACATGGGTACTTCCATCAGGTGTGACAAAACTCACTCCCTGCCTATAAAAATTGATTTGTGCTTGAAAACACACTATCCAATCCATATCGAGGATCATGTCAAAGTTGTCCATCTCCAAAACTAGAAAATCCCATTCCAACTCAACCTATGAAACGATGAGTGCATTGGATGAACACCTGAAACCATGTTCTCAATTATTACAAAGCAGCATTACCAACTCCATCACATATAGTATAAGTTCTATTGGAAAATTTAACACATAAAAAATATTGGGAGATATAAAAGAAACCAAAGCACCAGTATAAAAAATAGGTAAAGATGATGTAATAAGAATGATACCTCAAATTGTCGTAGACCATGCATCTAATTCCACTGGAACACATTCCACTGCATGAAACTACCTTGAATTAGACTGAGCCTGAGAAAAACCACTAACCTATGGCTCCACCCTAAACTGAATCTTCCTAAAAGATTATTCAGACCTGCTGTCACAACCTTCAATCCAAGAACCCACTATCCTAGATGGTTTTGACTAAGCTTTCATCCCCTTAAAATCCACAGATCTTGAACCACTATGATATGGGTGCACCACCTTTCAATATCATTACAAGTGTCCCATAACTCTGCACCGATGGAGGTCTTGGTAGAGAATAACATGAAGGTCATGTGTCAACTTCCTTTCCACACTGATGGGACACAACTGAACCAGTGTCTAAAGCCAAAGATGACAGCCGAGAAGGATGGTCTGAACTACCATCTCCCTTATTCCCTTGTTCATCCCTCTCCCTCTTCTTCTTATAAAAACTACCACTACTCACTTATAAAACATCTTAAGAGAAACCATAATTGCTTCCATGATCAATTTCCACCATCATGGAATGATAAAAAACCTCATCATAAGTTTTTATATTGAACAAGAGAACCTGAGATAATATTTCTGGCCACAGACCCATTTTGAACTTCTGAGCCTTAATATGATAATTAGAAATGATATCAGGTGTGTACCGAACTATCTCCATAAAGCATTTAGTATACTCCATCATGGTCCAGTCTCCCTAGATAATATCCAAAAAATCATAGGAATTGGAAAAGGCCAAAATATTTAGATAATACTGATCATTTAAGATAGCCTTGAAATATTTCCATCTCATATCTTCATTATTTCCAGCTTGCACCATCCTCTCATATGTTAGGAATAAATCATATTTCACTCTGATCAGATCAGGAGTATCAAGAAACTCAAACATCCTCTCCATATTCTCAATAAAATCTATTTATTGCTAAGGTTACATGCTACCTCATAAATAATTAGGCTTGCTCTTGAGAAACTCCTGAGCTTTATCCTTTCTAGGATCTAGTTTGGACTCTCTAACCTGAGCAGGACTAGAGCCCACTCCTTATCCCAATGATTGGATAGCTTGAACTATAGCTTCCACTAACCAATAATCAATTAGGGGGGGACTATCTTTGTCATCTTCCCATAGTTGTGTAGGAATTCTCTAGGGGGCATCTTGCTACAAAAGAAACAACCATGAGGGATGAACATCAATACAACTATTCTAAAAATTTCCAAAAATAAAAATAAATATAAAACACTTCCATAAGTCAAAAAAATAGAACAAGATCAATAAATAAGTCCAAACCACTTCACCCCCACCCAATGTCCATATACAGTCTATAAACTGTATGTCTCACTTAGAGGAGAAGTCGAAAAAATCCTGACATCCCATAGCGACTCGAGTCCTATTACAAGGTGTGCTAGCTAGGAACCCCACTTGCTACCAGAACCTCAATCCCTGAATATTCTAGCTCTGGTCTATCCAGAATCATTCCCAAATAACTTGACCCAAAAGAGCGTGACCTACTCTGATATCATTTTATCCTAAACCAAGTCAGGATTTCATCCAACCAACACCCGAATCAATATGTGGCATGGAACACATGATGTTATTGATTACCCTGGGCAAACAACTAGTGCCTAGGTATCAATCATATGATTTGGGAATTATTTCAACCATTTTTATAAGAATAATTAACCAACATACATAAACATGACAATAACTGATGATCATGACCAAACGAGGTACAATAGTTTTCAAATTCAAAGTTTTGTAACTTTAAACAAAACTAAAAGTAATGCAATAAAATGGGAACAAAAACAATATTCCAAAACCTAGATGAAATAAGAAAAAATAACCCTTAATACACCACCAACACCACCTACATGAAGTGGAACACTAACATCTAGATCCACCATCAGCACCATGATACATCTTACCTTTACCTGGGTCATGCATAATAAAGTCTACATATACCCAAGAGTGTATGCAGGGTGTGATTCTAAACCTAGTAGGATGCCACCCAAAATAAAAGAATCCATGCTTTAACATTATAAGAAAAATTAACATGTACATTTTCATACGAACAATTGAAACATTTTAAAGAATTTTTTTATGGAAAACTTTCTCAAGAACACTTTTTAATGAAAAATTATTTTTCACAGATAATATTTCTTGAAATAAAAGTATAAACAAGGTCTACCATATGCCAAAAACAAGAACCATATCACATAACATCATATCACAAGAGATAACCATGAGAAAATCTGTATATGCAGCTAGCACAAGTGGAACACTATGAACCTCATACCTCAGTGATAAAAATTCTCCACTAAACCACCAACAAAGTTCTTATGCACAAGCCATTGGAGGGGATCCCATCCCAAAGTCCAATGATCTCTATATTATAATACAAAACCAATAGATTTACCATTAATGATCTAATAAATGGGAATTTATCCTAAGGTATAGTGGTCTCCAATCATATCACTTGTTTAGTTAGTGTTATAATTGTCAATCTTGTTAGATGAATTCGGGCCTCAATCACTTCGGAATCATCTAACATACTAGTTCTAGTTCTCCCACCTAGATACCTGGGATTCCATTTTTACTCAAATTATATTTCACATATCACACAAATAAACACTTTCACATACACATTCCAAGAATCATAATAACATAATAAAATCACCACTTTCTACAAACAAAACCACTTCCCATTTCAAATGCACACCAAAACCATTTGGAAATACATTTCGCATCACTGACACAATTTATGAAACCCATTTGGAAATATAACAAGAATAACACATATATAATTAAAACATTTCCATGGGAAAATACCCTTTTCAAATTTACACTCTCATCAAAACCATTTTTATAGCATGCTTTACCTTTCAAAGATGCATTTATAGTGCACCAAAAATAATCCAACATGAAACAAAACCCATTTCACTTGGAAAATACACATAAACACATTTCCACCTTTAATTATCTTTGAAAAAACATTTTTCACTTTTCATTTAATTAATATAACATATTCAAGAAACACTACAATGAATCACACATAAAAAATATTCACTTTTATTTAGAAAACACCATTTTTATCACATGTGCATCTCAAAATCATTCAAAAAAATATTTCAAACTACATGAATAAACCATAGAACACATTTAAGTAACTAATAAAGTAGATCAAACTCATAAAATAATGTAAAATCATGTAACCACCTACCTCACACTTGGAAACATCTGAAAATAAGTTGCGAAACCATAACTGCACCACCACAAGACCCTATAAAGTAAAGATTGAACAAAAACCATTAATATATCACTCAAAAAATAATAAAAAACTATCCTTGGGTCAAAAACCCATTAGATAAAAATAACTCAAGGAGGAGGGAGTAGAAACCCTAGAAAGAGGTAGAAATCATGAGAGAAAAGGTTTACTTGATGTTTCTTTGAAGAATTGGGGTAAAAAAACCCAAGGATTGAGGATCAAGAGGTCCAAGGGAGCTTGGAGAAGGTTACCATGGATGAAAATACAGAATTGGTCATAATAGAGGTGATTTAGGGTTAAAACTAAAGAGGTTAGAAAGGTAAATTCCCAAATTTGAAAGACCTGAACAATTCACATAGTTATCTCGCACGATTTTCCAAACTGTATGGCCATTGTGCACCCCTATCTATATAAGAAGAAGATGTTGCATATTTAGACCATGGGGTTTTACAAACCATGTAATAAATATGTTGTCTATACTTTCAAAAAATGAAAATTGGACATATGCTTACCTGGATAAGGTCTCCCGGTTTCCCCTAATCATGAGCCAACTGTGCACCAACTATGCACCACCTTCTGTCAAGACAGAAATCTATATTTTTATCCAAAAAACTCAAGAGAAAAACTATGGGATAAATTAAAGATTAAAAAAATAAATACCACAAAATAAAATCACATATGTGAAGTCTTATGAAGGATAAGTGATAATATTACTTTAATTAGAATAAAATAAATCCCAAAAGAATGTGAGACTGTAAAATAAATTCTTACCTCATTGGTAACGTTCAAATTATAACCCCTTGAAAGAATAAAATTTAATTTAAACATTAAACATCATGAATAAATATTTATTAATTTTAAATACATCAAAGGGGTAGTATATACATCACCTAAAAGTGAATAGGTTCATTTTAGTAAATATGGCTCAATGGAATGAGACTTTAGATGAAATCCCTTAACCCACACTTCCTTTTGGTTGAATATAATTTAACCTCATATATAATGGTTTTAAGAATGTTATTAATTTATACCATAACAAAATTAATTTTTATAAAAACATACATTATCCTCTTATAATATCTTACAACCCATATGTTAACAATCTTTTGTTATTACTTTTGTTTCAGGTGTTAATTTCCTTGTTTCTCATGCAAGTTTGGCCATGAAAGTTCCAATTATTGTGTATAGGATATAGTTATACCATATTAAAAATAATATCAATGTTATAAATATCATATTTAATCATTATATATATTTTTAGAACCATTATTTAAGTTTTTACATAAAAAATGAATCACATCGCTTCGTGGAGATGATATGCCATACTTATGCATGAGCAACAATATCATTCCCTTAATTGGTTAAAGGGTACGAAATTTGATGATATATTAAATTTAAAAAATTAATATCATTTAATATGTATCACATTTATTCATTATTTCAATCATTATTACTATCCATGTGAGTCAGTTATGAAAAATAAATTACATCGATTCGTGAGGTAGTAGTCCGTTATACACATGAGCGATGGATTTGTTTCCAATTTTATAGAGAAGTATATGGATAAATATTATTAAATAAATATAATAAAATCTTAGTATATGATAGATAGTATTATTATTATATTTTAAGTCTTAATTCTTAATTTAAGGTTGTAAAATAATAAATTAAAAGAAAGATCTTCATTAAGATGATTACATTCTCTTAGAGAAGCCTCTTTTGGGTATCCTCTTAATGATAATAGGGTTGGTCTTTTTGGAAGACCGGAATCTCTAGAGTTAATATAAGGATTTTTGGTAGATATTTTTTAATTTTTTTTGGCAAAAATGTCTTGATATGTTTGAATAAGCGAGGGGAGGGAGTTCCATTTTATAATTGAGGAGGAATGTTTTTTTTGTAAATATCCAAAACTATTCAATAACGGGAAGTCAATATCAACACATGTGGCTCAAAAATTGATAAATAATGTATTTTATGGAATTTAAGGTTTATAAAAACCTTAAAAACATAAAAAAACATTTTTAAACCTGTTTTTCTCTTATCCTCTAGGTTTACTTACTTTTACCATTTTAGTTTTCACGACGATAACTAGTTTTTTTAATAAATAAATTTATCCATTAAGCCTAAAATAAAACGGTCCTTATTAAATAATTTAAAACCTATGATTATAAATTTTTAATAAAATTTATCAAATAAAAATTCTATGTTTTTTGAAAATTAATTTTAACACAAGCGTATGTAATACACACAACCTTTTTTTAACCTTAACCGTGTTAACAAATTTATTACTTTTTTTACTAATCATTATAACCAAAAACTAAGTTTTACTTATTAAATAAAATTAATTATTCTTATTAAAAATATTTATTTCATTTTATAAAATTCAACCCACATAATAAGGAAAAATTAATTTAAAATAAACCCACAAAATGTTTTGAAAAACGATTTTTTCAAGAAATGCATTTTTCATGCATATGATGATCTGAAGTTAAAAATATATCTAGTAATGATATTAGATGTATTTAAATTAATATATTCATAATTATAATCTATTAATTTCATTTATATCATTAATAATTAAATATTATTTTAATTAATTAAAATTGACATACATAATGCCTTTTTAAACAAAAACAGTTTTTAGAAAAATAATCATATTTTTAAACAAATATCCCTTTTACCTCCAAATGTTCTTATATTATTTATATAAAATTTAGAGTTAATAAAATTTTAATTATACATATTATTACATACTATTATAAATAAAATGTGGAATAGTTCAGTACTATCTTTTTTTTCTTCATAATAGCTTATTTCTAAGGGTAAAATTCAAAAACCTATTCTATGATTATTTCAAAATTGATATTAATCCTATTAAATTATAGTTTTCATGCCATGAAATATTGAAATTTTCATTTTATTATAGTTTTATTTAAATATAATGCTCACTTAATATAATTGAGGCTCGACATTATATGTATCACAAGCTATAGAGGATATTAATTTTATTTAAAATGAAATATATTATAAAGTCTTAAGGTGTTACATTATTATCTCCTATAAAAATTTTGTCCTCAAAATTTCATGGATATTATCTTCTAAATAAATTAGGCTATTTCATATTCATAAAATCCTCAGTTTCCCATGTTGTTTCCACTATTTTATGATTTATCCAAAGTACCTTTTCCAATTGAGTCGTCTAATTCCTCAATACTTTCTCTCTAGTATTAAGAATCTTAATGAGATCACTATAGTAATATATATCAATTTTTAATTTTATTTATTCCTAATTGAGAACATGAATTGGGTTTGGCATGCACTTCGTTAATAATGATATATTGAACACATCATTTACTTTAGTGAGTCTGTCACGACCCGTCCTCAGGGCCCGTGCCGTGACTACCCCAAGCCCGCCTTCCATACGCCAGGGGCTGGCGACTAGCACCAAGGCGTAAATCCCGGTAAAAAGGGAAGGCATTGCCTTTGTAAAGTAAACAAGCACCACAGAGCAAGCAAGCGGAAAAGTAAACACTAAGTAAAAAGAGAGTACAACTGAAAGTGCGGAAAAGTAATTGGGCCAGTATACAAACCCAAACTGAAAGTAAAGTACAACTCGAAAGGGAAAACAACAACTGTAAAGAAAAAGCTTCTACATCGAGCTGTCCACTAGAAATCCCACCTGAAGGGTGGGTACAGATAACTCCTCTGCACCTCGGGTCCCGTCGTCCGCTCCGAGCACGTCCCGCCCAGTGGTCCACCTCCAGGTACCGTCCTGCTCAGCAAGCCTCAACCACGATCAACGTTGTCCGTCGTCTGCAACCAACACAACGTAGTGCGGGCATAGCCCGTGCAGGGGTGAGTATAAGCTACTCAGTAGAGACCCCGAGACCCCCGAAGGTCTCCCAAAATCCACAAAGGTTAAACCACAAAAGAAAGATACATATAACCTATACTTAAGTATATGCCCATACATATACCTAAGTTATCAAGTAACCCACCTCAATCATGAGGAAACACAAGGATTGTGAAATCAACGGATAACCACTACCCAGGTATATGCCCATACATATACCTAAGTTAGGAAGTGACCCATCTCAATCATGAGGTAAACACAAGGTCAAAAGTCTCAGCTCAACCAGGATTTTTGTTAACGAAACCGTAACTGCTGAAGAGCTCCGTCTCTGGAGTGTACAGTGGTCCTGTCACAACTCCGAGGTACTCCTCACTAACCTGAGACTGCTGAAGAACTCCACCCATCGAGTACTGCGGGCCAGCTACTACAACCAAGCGCTCCCATGTGCTGCTACAACCAAGCGCACCTCTGTCGTGGGTCTGCCGCTACAACCAAGCGCTCCCATGTGCCGCTACAACCAAGCGCACCTCTGTCGTGGGTCTGCCGCTACAACCAAGCGCTCCCATGTGCCGCTACAACCAAGCGCACCTCTTTCGTGGGTCTGCCTCTACAACCAAGCGCTCCCATGTGCCGCTACAACCAAGCGCACCTCTGTCGTGGGTCTGCCGCTACAACCAAGCGCTCCCATGTACCGCTACAACCAAGGGCACCTCTGTAACACACCGAGTCGTTCGATCAGCAGTCGTCGGGTCTCAGCCAGCAACACGGTCTCCGTACTCCGCACGATCATCACTAGGAGGGTCCGCTCCACGAGCTACAGGTTGATACTCAAAGTATCGCAAAGTTCCACGAAGAAGTATCTCAAAGGACCGCCTCATCATAGGGGTCTCAACGCAACAGACGACGCGTCAATCGGACGTCCGGTCTGTGAGTTACTAGCCTTTTCGTCGTAGGGGACCGGTTGGTTTCGTGAGCGAAACATATCCGGCCGTATCTCATCTGTACCCCGAACTCTCATAGGGTATACTCATAGGTACCATTTCTCAACGAGATCACCAACGCCGCTGACGGTTCGTCAAACAGACGTTCTGTCAGAAAGATATCAGCTTTTCCGTTCTAGGGGCCCGGTTGGATTTCGGTGCGATCCAACCCGGCCACTATCCACCTGCATCCAATTCTCGGGCGGAGGATGCCAAAATTTCCATATCGTCAACAGGAACTCAACGCAACAGACGGCGCATCAATCAGACGCCCGGTCTGAGAGTTATTGGCTTTTCCGTCCCAGGGGCCCGGTTGATTTTTAAGGCAAAACCAACCCGACCGTACTCCACTTGCATCCAAACCTCAGGCGGAGTATGCCAAAAGATCCGTCTCACTAAGAGGAACTCAACAACGCTGACGGCATGTCAATCAGACGTCCGTAGCTCAAGATATGAGTGTTTCCGCTCCGAGGGTCTGGTTGGCTTCGTGTACGAACCAACCCGGCTGAACCCAAAGTTCTCCGAAACCTTGAGTGTAATATACCGAAACGACCGTCTCGTTCCAAGGATCGCGCTTCCATTAACGGCGCGTCAATCTGAGGTCTACAGCTCAAGATATGAGCATTTGACCGAAAACGGTCAAAAAACGGGGGGTCCGGGTCCGGGCCGACCCGACCCCCCTGGGTCGGCCCGAACCGGGTCGACCCGACCCGGGTCCGACCCGGCTCGGCCGGCCCGGCCCGGCCAGGGCGTGACTCGGCCCGGCGCGGGGCGGCCCGGACTGGCGCGGCCGGTCCGTGGGTTGTCGTCGTGCGACAGCAGCTCGGCCAAACGGCCGAGCGTGTAGGAAACGGGGGGGGGGGGGGGGGAAGCCCTCCTCGTGTAATGAACAGCGGCCCCCACATGGGGGGGTCCGATCCGTCCGCCTCCGGGGGTTCAAACCCCCGGGTCTTCAGGAAACGGCTGGCCGATTGGCCAGCCGATTGATTTCAACGCGGGACCCAAAAAGGGTCCCACCCCTTGACCTCCGCGGCCGGCAAAGCCGGCCGCCTTGCTGACCCCCGCGGCTTAGCCGTGGCGGGTTCCTCCGACGGCGCGCCGCCGCCGCCGGTCGCCGGCGCCGCCGCGCCGGGGTGACGTGCGGCTGCCGCCTTCCGCGGACCACCGGACGCGCTCTGGTGGTCCGTTTTGCTTGCAATCTTCGCCGGTGGCCCTCCCAGAACATGTTCTTCAAAACGGATCCCTCAAAACATCAATTCGGATCCACATGATCGTCGCCATCAATCCGCGATTCATCAAAAAATTGTGGAGGGTTGTCGGGCCGTGTTCATTTGGCCCGCACCCACCGCATTAAGTGCTAACAGTTGGCAAAATTAAACACTTGTTCCCAATAATTTATCGAGCACAACTTTAATTATCTAATATTTAGCCAACTCCCAATAATTCTTCCGTAACGAAAAATATTCTCATCTCACGAATAAAACATGCGCGGATCAACTAGAAAAATGAGTGTGTTGATCCGCGTTTTTCTTTTTATAAGAGAAAGAAAGATGGAAAGGAAGTAGTTCTTTCGAAAATAAATCCCTACCTTGATTTAAGAGGTGACGGAAATCGGCGTCGCGAAGAGAGATGTCGCGGAAGAAGACGTCGATTCTGTTGACGTCGAGGTGCATCCGAAAAGGTACATCGTTGGTGAATCTTCGTATGTCGATGAAGAAAGTCCGAGGAGGAAGCGGCGTCTCCTTTCGTTGACACGGGAGGCGTCGTCGATCTTCGGAAACACACCGGCTACGAAGAGGAGAAGCGGCGTTTTTCGTCGGAGCTTGAGCGTTCTTCGTCGGAGCTTAAGCGTTGTTCGTCAAGGTTCGAAGCAGAAAAAGAAGAAGGAGCTCCCAAAATTCTGAAAGTGTTAAGAAAATTCTAACCAAAAATAAAATAAGCTTAAGCTTATTTTATTACCCCACATCACCTCTAGAATTTCAAATGTTTGAAATTAAGACAACCCACCTCAATTAATTACTTCAAGTTGTCAAAAATTAATTAAAGAGGGGTTAAAGGGGAGTTTTGAGGGGAGTTGAGGAGTTAGGCTTCGTGTGGGACCCACCACACTTAATCCTCTCAAGAGAGGTTAAGTGGATGTGGGTCCCACCTCTAACTCCCTTTGGGAGGATATAACCAACATGGTTAAAAATAAAATGTGTTTCCACATTTTATTTATCTTCATTCTAATTCCCCCAAAACTAACTCTCGACCCGCATAAAACGCAACCTCAGAAAAGGTCACCTTAAGAGAATATCGGCGCTGCGAGTTCATTGGTGCCCTCAGAATTCGATTCCGGGCACCGGTTAAAAGGTTAGAAATTCCCACTCGTTCGTTCACTGAACGTACCCGAGCCAAACTTTGGAAATTGATTCCGGGCACACTGGGCCTCGGAATCAGGTGCCGTCAGAAACCGCGTTCTTGTAAAATCCAAAGAAAATTAAGAAAAAATTTCCCTTGAATTTTACGGGTCTTTACAGAGTCTTGGTGTAATTTCTAATTAGTAAGCCATAGATCCAATCCTTTTAAAAATATCAAAGGGTTAGATCTATAAGGGGCTCAATTTTACCTTCTTACTGAACCTTATGACACCCATCCATGGTGATAATTTCAAGAAAATATGATCTTCAACATGAAATTCCAAATTTTTTCTCTATTGTTGAAAGAATTCTTTTACATGATTTGAGATAATTTAATATTATCCTAAATAGTGTTTACCTTTTCTATTGCATATTTAACAAGTTTTGGACCTAAAAGTTTCCTTTTAGTAACTTCATTTAAAAATTTGTTGTATAACATCTCTTTATATATAATTCTTTGTACGAAACCATTTTAATACTTATGAATCATCTAAAATATTTTTAAATAAATTCAAAACCCCTAAATTTGATTTATTTTATCAAACATTTGTCCCCATAAAACATAAGTCGCTCATAATGTCACATACCAAATATGTGAATAACTTGATTATATATTCTCCTAAAACCTAGTAATAACTGAAATTACCATAAACTCTTAATGAAAACATGAATGCTTCCAAAATTCAACCCTATATTAATTTATTAAATAAAATAATAGATTATTTAATATATTACATAATTCCAAAATTCCATAAACTCCATCAAAGATATCATAAACCACTTTTTCATCAAATCAATAATTAGTTCCAAGGTCATCAATACTATCCCATTTACTTCATCAATTTCAATAGTCTATTTTTCCCAAATCAACATCATTATCTCAACATTAGGAAAATTTTAATGATTGTTCTTCCCTTAATAATGTATTCTCCCAAAATACCACCTTACCACTAAATCTATTTTCTTGTTTATCAGTACCATACAACAAATGCTTTCAAATACTTAAATAAAAACTACACTAATATAATCCATATACATTCCATGGCTCTTATAACTGGAATATCATTGATAAAATACTTATATAATATAGTTATTTAATACAAATACAGAAGAACTTTAATCATTCCTTTTCTGTTTTAGTAATAACATAAGCTTGACTATGATCCCTTGGCTTCTTCTAAGGTATATTCCCTTGATTCTTGGGGAATTAATTTGTGTAGTGCCCCATATCCTTAAAATTGAAATAATAACCATTAATGGTTTCTTTCTTACACTTTCATTCACATGCATGAAAGACTTTATCCCCACACTTGAAGAAAACTCTCATTCCCTTCAAGAAAGAACTAGGGTGTTTCTTTCCACAATTATCACATGTGGGGAAATCCTTATTTGTCTTCTTCCAATTATCTATTTTTTTCTCTTCAAACATCTTCTTCTATTGATTCCCTTTTAATATAAATAATCTAGAGAATCCCTTCTCTATTTTTATGGAACATAAAACTATTTCATCATATAATGAAATTTTTTGAGAGACTAATTCCCTTTAGAGAATTATCTTATGTTCTTTAAATAAATGGTCAATATTTAATTCTATGATTTCTATTTAATCTAAAACATACCTTTATAGCCTTATATAGGTATCCTCATACTAAAAAAAAATCTAATTCTTTTTTCTTTAATATAAGGAACTTTCTATTTACTTCATTCTATTTCTCATGAGGGGATTATTTTTTGAATAATGTTTTTTAAAAGCATTACATTCAATATATTCTATTTCCTCTTCCTCCTTAATACTAGGGATCAATGAAAACAATTGATCAATATCACCCTTGATAAAATATACTTAAAGTAAAACCTTTTCTTTTTAATTGCGTCCAAATTACAAAAATATATTCTCAAGGGACTTAATCCATTTCTCAGATACTATAAGATTAGTAATCCCATTAAATGATGGGGAATTCTTCCTCATTAAGGGATCAACCATAGGAGAATCGCTTTGTGGAATAATTGGTTTCTCTATTTGGGAAAGGTTGTTTGTCATAACTAGATTAAGCTTCCCTAATATAGTCATGATCTTCTCAATTCCAATACTAGTTATATTGGATTACTCAGCATGTAAATATCTACATTGGGCATGAGTATTGATACCCTTCGTTTTTCTAAGCACTATTTATAAACAATGGCATATAATGGATTAGTTCATAAAATTATGAATTTTAAATTTATAATTTTAAATCTGGATTAACACTTAACATAAATTGGAAATATTTACATTTTTAATCCTATAATATTAAACTTGGTTTCTTTAGGGATATATTTATTTTTAAATACTTTATAATAGTTTGTAAATAAAATGTGATTTAAAATAATTATATCACCTATTAGTGTCAAACTAGGTGTGCACAAAGGCCCATTATCATGAACCGGGTGGTGATAAAGTCAAATCCCAATATTCCATTTTAGGAGTTATTACCCTAGGCAGAACCATGCTAGAACCATGTCCACTTGCAGTATCTAGATACGAATGTATTTATAGGAAGATCCACATAGTCTCTTCCTCTAAAAAACTTTAGTATTTTATTATATATATATTATAAAAGTCTATCATAGGGTAATTTTCCCTAATTTATGTTTTTCTTAATCTAGTTCCTATGGTTTCTACTAAAATTCCTCTGATACCAACTGTAACGACCTTGACCCCAGTCACCTGGATACATTATCTACTTTATTACATTTTCATAGATACAAGGGGTTAAATCTCAAAGAATCGATTCGTTCCTTAATTTTGGAGAGCTAGATACATATATTATACCCATTTTGCATTGGGGATAAAATAATAAAACATAGTAATGGAAAATATTTGTTATCCTTGAACTCATTTAAAGAATTCTTCTTCATATCTTGGATAAAGGAAATAAAACAATGGTGAGATCAAATGCTCAGTAAGGGTTACATACAAAAAAAATATAATGAATAAATAAGACATGATCAATATGTAAAGGTAAATAACTGAACACACATTCCATAATATCATGGATAATAATAACTAAATTATCAATAGAGGAAATTCTTAATATTGGATGCCATTCTAGAGACAATTGACTAGCAGTAGGAATATTATACAAGTAGAATAAGAAATACTAATTATCAAACAATAGATAAACAGTAGGAATAAATATCAATATCAAAAGGAATATCATATACAATGATGATTTTACATGTCACATGTCTCTAATAAAATAGCCAAAACATGTATACAAGGTTAGTTTACAACACATGGAACAAAAGTAAAAAAGGTCCAAAAGTGTCCATCTAGTATCATTAGCCTCATATTGGTCCCATTATCACCTACTCCTTAGAAATCATTAATAACCTATAGTAGGAAATTTTCACTTATTAAAACCTACAATCATATAGTCTGTTTGGGTACCCAAAGGTGGCCCAAATAGGATGTGAAACATAATCCTAGTAAGAAAAAACCAAAGGTCTATGTCATCCATCCAGTGAATATACATAACAAAAGTGTACATAAAAAATATAACAAGTATAGGAAGTACTAAAAATTAAATATCATATAATTATAGGTTCACATTTTGTAACCAATTCATTTTATCAGTTACATTTATTTAAGAATTTTCTGATTTATCTGTCAGGCCTATGCCAATTAAAATCATGATCATTTTAATATTCAATTCATTTAATCAAAAAGTCTTAGAAAATGGGATAAAGATCAACATTCTACGTAAGCACATGTATCCAAGTATTCAAAAATAGGCTATCTCTAATGTGTAAGTCAAGACAATATCCAAGCTTGTGATTTGGCTTGGAAGATGAAAAATATGGGTCACTTTATTCATTATTCATTTAATAACTTGATCCCTTCCATGGAATTCCTAATTTGGAATCCATGTATCACTCTAGGTGTAATATAAACTGACACTCTACAAGATCGTCCATGTAGATCCTTAAGAACCTTGGTATTACTCTTATTGTAGTGTAACATATCTTCCATTCAAGTCCATCCTTGGTAGTACTCTAAGGGATCCCAAGTATCACCCATGAAAAAATGATCAATTAACTTTTATTCCATCCATAGAATTATCATATGAATCAATTTATCACTCGAAATATAATTCAAGCCTCAGAGTCTGTCCTTGGAAGCCCTCTAGGGAGTCCAAGTATCACCCAATCATAATAAAGGTATAATCCAATTGAGTCCATATATAGAATTATCATATGAATCCATGTTTCACCAGAGTTATACAAGTATTTAACCAATTGAAAACCATTTAATCAATTCAATTACACCATGGGTCATCACCCTAACTAATTAAAATCAAAATTACCTCAGAAGGTGACTCAAGTCATTGGCCAAGCCTATATGTCTTTCCTCTATTTAACTAACATGGGAAAAATCATTATAAAAGGAATTAAAGCTTAACAAGAATATACATGGCCAAATCCAAGGGAATGGTCATCCATCCCTTTTCACTATCCAATTCAATTTCAATTATATTTCACATTCAATTACAATTTAACAAACCATTATTAACATCCCAAGGCATGGGGTATATGTTACATCATCAAAGTATCCTATTCAACAGGCCACCCATGGTGGTCCATTTATAATAATAAACACACCCAAAGGGGTGGTTCTATTAAAGGTTCTCATCCTATAATATTCAATGACGAGCTTCTTTAATTACATATTCCATCCCAAAACATTCAATTCAAGTATTTAAATTTAATTTAAGGCATCACTCAAGAAACAGGACACTAAAAAAAGCATATATAAACACATAAAATTTTAATGAAAGACACGAGACCACCTACTATAGGTCTATAGTTTATATCTCATCCAGTATCAATTCCTAATTCGGTTCAGATCATGAGGAAATCAAATAATGGACGAAGAACCTAATAATAGGGAAAATTATCTTGCATATAAATTGAATAGCTGATACCAAACCAAATGGGGAATGACAAAAAAGGAATGAAGAAATAATCGATAAATATCCAACAAGATGACCAGTGCTTGAATCTTAGATCAGATGGTGATTTGGTGTAAAATCCAAGAATAGTTGGCTAAGAGGTCTCTCTATTGTGGATCTCATTATGTGCGATAATAAATAAATAAAAATTTGGTTAAAAATATATTTTTAAGAAAAAAATTGTGATTTTACCCAAAATAACAGGGTCTCACAATTTAGGTGCACAGTTTGACTAACAATGTGCCAATTGTGTAGGGTCTGCTATAGGGAAGGGAAAATCACACGATTTTTCTGCACAATTTGACTAACCATGAAAAAACCATGAAAAAATCAATTGTCAAAATTCCAGACATAGATGTATGGCTGTGTTCCCCAAATCGTATGGTTTGGTATAACCATGCGACCTTCCCCTACTAACTATCCATCCTCACACAGTTTTATCTAACCATGCAGCCTACCCCACACAGTTTAAACTAACTATGATCTAGGCTTATTTCACCCCAAAACATGGGTTCTAGGCTCTGAAATAGCCCCAAACACCCCTTATACATTCATGACCTCGATGAGTATTCATACTAGGTCATATCTAAACATTTGAATGGATAATTAATGAAAAGTAAAGGATTTGTACCTCAAAGAAGATTTGTGTTCTTACAAAATTTCATGTTAATGCAATCCATCTGAAATTTCCTTCTCAAGGGTAGTCAAGCATGTATGAGAATCACCCCGACCACTATGATCATACATCAGCCTCCCACTCCTAGGTCTCCTCTTGTACTCGGTTGTGCTACCATAGAACCCATACTAAAGGAATGGATCAGCCTTAGAGAACCTTCATGCTATGATCCACAATACATATAAGATGCTCCTCAAAGGATGAATCTACCTATAACTCAACATCCTTAGGATGAAAATACTGAGATGGGTCTGAATAATAATGTTGCAGATGAGATATATGGAAGACGTCATGCATGGATTAGTACCTATAAGGTAATTGAAACCAATAGGCTACTGGCCTGACTCTCTCCAGAACCTTAAATAAACCGACATAACATGGTGTTATCTTACCCTATCATCCGAACCTTCTATGTACCAACCTTGGTGAATCATGAAAGAAGACCCGATCCCCGACCTTGAACTCTAGAGGCCATCTAATACGACTGGCTTATGATTTCTGATGAGAGTACATAGTAGTCATCCCCTTCCAAGTCAACTGCACCTGCTCTATGGTCTTCTGAAAAAGGTTATGTCTAAGAATATATTTCTATCCTACATCTGAACAACATAGGGGTGATTATCATGTATCACCTATGATACTAATTTTTAATGTACCAGACCCGAATTCCACTCAACAGTGCCCCGAACCTAGTTAGTCACATGGCCTCAAGAGCATCTCCCCAAACTCCAAAGGCTACTGAATAGCACTAAGAGCCTAGGTGTGTCCATGGGGAGACTATTCCCCCATCTCTAGAGTGTAGAATAGTAGAAATAAAATAACATACAAGTAGCAAAAGCTTTAATAACAATCATACAATAGATAACTAGTAGGAATAGATAGAAATATAAAAAATAATCTCATATAAAATGATGATGTTACTTGTCATATGAATCTAATAAAACAACCAAAACTTGTATACAAGGCAAGTGTACATCACATGGAAGAAAAGTATAAAAAGGAAAAAAAATTCAGTTAGCATCATGAGCTTTAGCTCGGTCCCATGCAAGCTTGCTCCTAAGAAATCATCAAGAACCTATAATAGGTGTTTTCCCTTATCAAAACCAATAATCATATTGTCTGATTGGGTATAAAAAGGTGGCCCAAATAGGGTGTGATATATAATCCTAGTAGCCAAACACCTAAGGTCTGTGCCATCCAGTTATTGAATATATATAACAATAGTGTGCAGGTAAAATATAATATGTAAAAGAAGTACTCAAAAGTAAACTTCCTATAAGTCCAGGTTCTTATTTTATAAACAATTCATTTAATCAATTCCATTTAAGAAATAAGTCTTTGATTTAATGGTCCGACCAATGTCAATTATAATCATGCTCAATTAAAAATTCGGTTCATTTAATCAAAATGCCTTAGGACCTGGCATAAATCCCATCATTCCCCATAAGCACACGTATCCAAGGATTCCTAAACGAGCCATCCCTAATGTGTAAGTCAAGACCAAATACAAGCTTGTGATTTGGATTGGAAAAAAAATCATATGGGTCTCTTCATTCATTATTCATTTATTAAACTGATCCCATCAATGGCATTCCTAATTTGAAATCCATGTATCACTCTAGGTGTAATATAAGCCAACACCCTACAATACCATCCATGGAAATCCTGAAAAACCTAGGTATCACTCTGGGTGTGGTGTAACATCTATTCCATTCAAGTCTATCCTTGGCAGTCCACTAAGGGTTCCCAAGTATCACCCATGAAAAAATGATCAATTCCCTTTGATTCCTTCCACTAAATTCTCATATGAATCCATGTGTCACTTGACATATAAGTCAAGCCTCACAGTCCATCTTTGGGAGACCACTATAAAGTCCAAGTATCACTTAGGAATAAGAAAGGTACAAGACAATTGAGCATATCCATAGCATTTTGATATGATTCCATGTGTCACCCAAGGCATACAAGCATTTAACCAATTGAAGACCATTTAATCAATTCAATTATACTAAGGGTCATTATCCTAAACAATTCAAATCAAACTCACCTCAAAAGGTGACTTGATTAATTTGACAAACTTAGAAGGATTTCCTCTATTTAACTCACATGGGAAAATTATTATAAAATAAATTCAAGATTAACAAGCATATAAATGACCAAAGCCAATGGCATGGTTATCCATCCATTCTCACTAAAAAAATTCAATTTCAATTACATTTCACTTTTAATTAAAATTTAACAAACCATTATTAACATCCCAATGCATGGGGTAAATCGTACACTATCAAGGAATCCTATTAAACATGCCACCTGTTGTAGTCAATTTGTAATGATAAAAACACCCAAAGGGGTGGTTACATTTAAGGTTCTCAACCTATAACATTAAATGAGTAGCATATTTAATTACACAGGCCATGATAAATAATTAAATTTAAGGATTTAAATTCAATTTGAGTTATCACTTAAGAATTGGGCACACAAAAAAAGGTGTAATAAACAATTAAATTTTTAATGAAAGGCATGATACCACTTATCATAAGTCCATAGCTGATGGATCATCCAGTATCAGCTCCCAATTCAGATCTAATTGAGATTAAATTGAATAATATACAAAGAAAATAATAATATGTAAAATTATCTTTCACCTAAATAGCATATCCAATACCAAACCAAATGATTAATGGCACAAAAGAAATTAATAACTCATTAATACAGATCCAATGATATAAGTGATGATTGAATCAAAGATCGGATGAAGAGATGGTAGAAAATCCAAGAATAGTCGATCAAGAGGTCTCTCAAAAGTGGATTTTTCTATGTAGAAGAAGAAAGAAATATAAATTAGGTTAAAAATATATTTTTAAGGAAAATTTTGTAATTTTACCCGAAATAAGAGGGTTACATGGTTTAGGTACACATTTTGACTAACCATGTGCCAATCGTGCATGGTCTTCTGTAGGGAAGGGAACGTCACATAGTTTTTCCACATGGTTTGACCAACCATGTGAAAACCATTAAAAAAACCCAATGTCAAAATTGCAGACATATCCGCATGACCATGCACACCAAATCACACCATTTTGTCTAACCATTTGACTTTCCCCTTCTCATTGTCCAGCCTCGCACAATTTTATCTAACCATGTGTCTTGCTGCACATGATTTAAACTAACCATGTACCCGAATTATTTCTCCCCAAAACATGGGTTTTGGGCTCCAAACCAGCCCCAAACACCCCAGATACATTTATAATCTCAACGGGCATTCATACTAGGTCACATTTAAACATTTGAACAGAGAATTTATAGAATGTTATGGATATGTACCATAACTAAGAACCAGGTTCTTACAAAATTCTCCCTTAAAGTAATTTGTCCCTAAATTTATTTCTTAAGTGTGGTCGAGAATATCTAAGAATGACTTCCCCTAATACAATCTAACATTGAAATCCTACTCCTAGTTATCATCCTATACTCGGTCATGCTACCATAACACCCATACTGAAGGAACAAACCGACCTCAAAGAACCTTCATGCTATAATCCATAATACATATAGGATGATCCTAAAAGGATGAATATACCTATAACTCAACCTACTTGGGATGAAAATAATGAGACATGTTTTAATAATAACATCTTAGTTGAGATACATGGAATACTTCATGCATGGATAGGTACCTTTGAGGTTATTGTAATTGATAGGATACCGACTCGACTCTATCCAAAACCTCAAACAACCCGACATAACATGGTGAAAGATTACCATGTATCCTGATCAATATGTGTCCCAACCTTGTTGAAACACACAAGAAGACCTAATCCTCTACCTCAAACTCTATAGGTCATATGTGGCAATCAACATGTGATTTCTGATGAGACTGTGTAGTATCCATACACTTTTGAATCAACTACACCTACTCTATGATCTCTTGAACAAGACGAGTTCCAAGCATAGTTTCCTCTCCTACCTCTTACCAACATAGGGGTGATCAACATGTATTGACTCTAATACCACTTTGTAATGTCCTAGACCCAGATTCCACACAAAAATTTCCCAATCCTGGTTAGTCGCATGGCCTCAAACATATATCCCCAAATGATAGAGGATTATGACTAATAATGAGGGCCTAGGTTTTTCTTGTTTGGAGACTATGCCTTGATCACTAGAGTGTATCACATGAGAAAGTCAATAACATACAAGTAGCATAAGTAGTAATAAAAATTATTCAATATATAACCAATAGTAATAGATAGAAAAATCAAATGGAAGCACATATTCAATAACAATGTTATATGTCATATCTCTCTAATAAAATAGCCAAAACATGTATACAAGGTAGGTGTACAACTCATGAAACAAAATTGAAAAAAGGGAAAAATTGTCCACCTAACATTGTGAGCATTAGATCAGTCCCATGATCCCCTGATCCTTAGAAATAATCAATAATCTGTAGTAGGTGGCATGCCCTTTTCAAAACCTGTAATCATATAGTCTATTTGGATACCCAAAGGAATCCTAAATAGGGTGTGAGACATAATCACAGTAGACAAACACTCAAGGTCTGTTCCATCCAGTCAGTGAATATATGTATAACAACAGTGTGCATGGAAAATGTAACAATTAAATGAAGTACTAAAAATTAAATATCCTATAATTACAGGTTCACATTTTATAACCAATCCATTTAATCAATTCCATTTAATCCATAATTCTCTTATTTAATATTCAATGATGTTTCAATTATAATAATTATCATTTAAACATTCGATTCATTTAATAAAAATGTATCAAGACCTGGTATAAAGAACAATCTTCTCCTTAAGTACACATATCTAAGGATTCATAAACAGGTCATCCCTAATATGTAAGTCAAGACCAAATACAAGCTTGTGATTTAGCTTGGCAGATTCATCATATGGGTCAATTAAATCATTATTCATTTATGAACTTTACTCCATCCACGGAATTACTAATTTGGAATCCATGTATCACTCTAGGTGTAATATAAACTAAAACCCTTCAATACCATCCATGATGATCCTCAAGAACCCATGTATTTATCTAGGTGGGGTGTAACATCTCTTCCATTTGATTTCGTCCTTGTAGTCCACTAAGGGGGACCAAGTATCACCCAGGAAAAAATTATAAATGCATTTTGAGTATTTCCATGGAATTCTCAAATGAATCCATGTATCACTCAACATATAAGTCAATCCTCAATATCTATCCTTGGCAGTCTACTAGGTATTCCAAGTATCACTTAGGCATAAACAAGGTTCAAGACAACTTAGTCCTTCCATGTTATTCTCATATGAATTCATGTTTCACCCAAGGAATACAATAATTTAACCAATTGAAAAAAATTTAATCAATTCAATTATTCCAAGGGTCATCACACTAACCAATTTAAATCAAACTCACCATAAATAGTGACTCAACTCATTGGCCAAGCTTAGAAGTCTTGCCTCTATTTAACTCACATGTGAAAAATAATTATAAAATAAATTCAAGATTAACAAGAATATACATGGCCAAAGACAAGGGAATGGTCATCCATCCCTTCTCACTAACCAATTAAATTTCAATTACATTTCACATTAAATTACAATTTAAAAAACCATTATTAACATCCCAAGGCATGTGGTAAATGTTACATCGTTAGGGTATTCTATTCAACATGCCACCCATGGTGGTTCATTTATAATAATCAACACACCCAAAGTGGTAGTTTTGTTCAAGTTTCTCAACCTATAAGGTTCAACGGTGAGATTCTTTAATTACATTGGACATTATAAACAATTTTATTCATGGATTTAAATGCAATTTAAGGCATTACCCAAGAATTGGGTGTGTGGCACAACGATTTATATAAACACTTCAAATTTTAATGAAAGGCATGAGACCACCTACCGCATGCTCGCATTTGATAACTCATCCAGTGTCATATCCTGATTTAGATTAGATTGGGGGGAAATCGAAGAACGAATAAAGAACCTAATAATAGGGAAAATTATCTTGAACCTAAATAGCATAAATGATACAAAACCTAATGAGGAAGGAAACCAAAGGAATTAATAACCCACTGATACAGATCCAATTAGATGAGAAATTCTTGAATTGATGATCGGATGGAGAGTTGGGGGAAAACCCAAGAATAGTCAACCAAGAGGGCTCCTAAATGGTGGCTCTTTCTATGTATAAGAAAAAAGAAATCGATCTTAGGTTAATAATAAATTTTTAAGAGAAATTTTTTAATTTAGAAAAAATAATAGGGCCACATGGTTTAGGTGAATGGTTTGACTAACCATGCTCCAATCATGCATGGTCTACTATAGGAAAGGTGACATCGCATGATTTGTCTGCACGATTTGACTAACCATGAACAAACCATGAAAAAACTCCACTGTAAAAATTTCATGCATGGCCGCATGGATGTGCACCCCAAATCACATGGTTTGGTCTAACCATACAACCTTCCCCTACTCACTGTTCATCCTCACATGAGTTTATCTAACCATGTGGCCTACCCCACATGATTTAAAATAACCATGTACCAATATTCCCCCCCCCCCCAAACTTGGGTTTTGGGCTCCAAACCAACCCCTGACACCCATGATACATTTATGACCTCAATGGGCATTCATACTTTGTCATATTTAAACATTTGAATGAATAATTTATGGAAAGTAAGGGATCTTTAACTTAAAGAAGAACTAAGTTATTACATAAAAATAATAGAAATATTCCTTTTAGACCTTTTTAAAAGTCAAGTATAACTTTAAATTTCCTTGATAAAACATTTTAGTAACTAAATTTACTTTTTTAAAACAATTTCAAAAAATATGAACATGGAAAAAAATAATTCTGTTTTAAAAAGATATAAAAATAGTTTTTATTTTGAACTATTCTTGGTTTGATAAAATTACCAAAGAGTGTAAAATTTAGAAAAAAATATATAATTTTTTTAAATATCCATATGTTAAGAAAATTATTGAAACTTATAAAGGATAAATGATAATATTCTTTCAACAGGAATACAAGAAATCCCATAAGAAAGTGAGATTGTAAAATAGATTCTTACATCTTTGGTAACTTTAAAATTATAACCCTTTGAAAGAATAAAATTTAATTGAAATAATAATAATCATAAATAAATATGTATTCATGATAAATAAATTAAAGGGATAGTATATACACCACATATAATTAAACAGGTTCATATTAAGAAATATGTCTCAATGGAATGAAAATTAAGATGATATCCCATAACTCAACCTTCCTTTTGGTTAAACATGATTTAAAATCCTATATATTTTTTTTATTAATGTTATTAATTTATAATATAACCACATTCATTTTTATAATATCATATATGTTCCTCTTATAACATCTCACCACCCACTCATTAACAATATTTTATTGTTATTATTATTTCGGGTGTTAATTTCCTTATTTTCTCAAGCATATTTTTTCATGAAAGTTATGGTTCTTATTTATAGGATATATTTAAATCATATACAAAAATATAGAAATTTTATAAATATCATATTAAATTTCTAGATACATTTTTATAACCATTATTTAAGGTTGTTCATGGAAAATGAATCGCATTTCTTCTTAGAGATGGCAGGTCGTACGTATGCAAGAGCGATGATATAATTCCCTTAATGAGTGAAAGGGTGAGTAAGTGGATGATATATTAATTTTAAATATTTAATTTCATGCCATATGTATCATATATATTCATTATTTTCATCATTATGTCTATCCATTTGAGTCAGTGATGGAAAAAATTACGACGATTCTCGAGGTGGTAGTTTGCCATACACACAAGGGATGGAATTATTTCACATATAAGGGAAAAGGATATGGATAAATATTATTCCGTACACATAATAACATCTCAATGTTTGGTATATACAGGTGTTATTATATTTTAAGTGTTAATATATCATTTAGAGTTTTAAAAGAAGAAATAAAAAAGAAAGAGCTTCATTAAGATGATTACCTTCTCTTAGAGAAGCTCCTTTGGATCTCCTCTTAAGGATAATAAGGTTGATATTTTTGGAAGAAAAGAAGATCTATAATGTGTATAATATTTTTGGGGAGATATTCTTATAGTTTCTGATTTATCTAAATTTATTGAGAGGTGTGAATTAGTGAGGGGTGGTAGTTCCCTTTTATAATTAAAGAGGAGTGACTTTTTTGTAAATACCCAAAACTATTCAATAATGGAAATTCATCATCACCTAATGTGCCTATAAAACTGATAAATAATGTATTTTAGTGAAGTTAATTTAGATCCAAACCTCCACCACATAAAAATAAACCTTTTTAAACATGTTCTTCCCTTATTTTCTATGTTTATATTTACCATTTTAGTTTTCACATCGGTAAATGGTTTTTTAACCTAGGTAATTTATCCATTAAGACTAAAATAAAATGATCATTATTATATAATTTATACCCACAAATTTTAAATATTAAAAATTATTTATTAAATAAAAAATATATTTTTTTGTAAAATTAATTTTAACACAAGCTCATGTAATACGCAAAACCTCATTTTAACCTTAACCACATTAATGGATTTTTTACTATTTTTACGAATAATTTTGAATAAAAACTAAGTTAAAATTAAATAATAATATTAATTATTATGATTAAAAATATGGATTCCATTTTATTCAATGAAACTCATATAATTGGAAAATTTTAATTTAAAATAAACTCATAAAACGTGTCGAAAAACTATTTTTCAAGAAATGCATTTTTCATGCATAAGATGATATTATATTAACTGTATGACTAGTAAAAATAATTATATGGATTCAAATTAAAAAATATATATATCTATATATATATATATATAGATATATTATCTATTAATTTTATTTATACAATTATTCATTAAATATTATTTAATTAATTAAAATAGACAAACATTATGCCTTTTTAAATGAAAGCAATCTTTTGAAAAATAACTGGCTTTCTAAAAAATATACCTTTTACCACCAAATTTTATTATCTTTATTTATATAAAATTTATAGTAAATAAATTTTTAATTATAAATATTATTAGATATTATTATAAATAAAATGTGGAATAGTTAAAGACAACATTTTTTTATTTTTCATAAAATCTTATTTCCAAGGGAATATTTTCAAAAACACATTCTAGGATTATTTGAATAAGTATGTTGAAAATTGATATTCATCCAATTAAATTATAATTTTTGTACAATGAAATATTTAAATTTTCATTGTATTATAGTTTTATGGAAATATAATGTTCACTTACTATAATTGAGGCTTGTAGTTCTGTGTATCGTAAGCTATCAAAGATATTGATTTAATTTAAAAGGGAATATATTGTAAAGTATAAAGGTGTTACAAATTCCATGTATATATCCCAAACTTCTTATTTTTGAGATTAAAAGTGATGAAATGTCTCCTTATTTCTTATGATCTATTTGGAACACAAATTCATGTATATGATATAAAATTTATTGGTGGGCCCTAAATTTTATTGCCCTCAAATGCATTGGGTAATGTTTTTAGGAATGAAAAAAAAACTCATGTCTTAGGCAGTGTTGCGTTGAAATTTCATGGACACATTACTATAGCATGGCCCTTCTAATTAATCCAAAATTATATAAAATTTTATTCATAAAAACCTTTCATTATGATATGATCAAAAATGTTATGGTATGTACCAAAAATACTTAGTTTCTATTTATTCCTATGTGAGAGATTTATAGCATGTTCTCCTCCTTAATGGTTTAACCTCAACTTCTTCAACTCAAATATTCAGTCTTTATCACAGTAAACCATAAAACCTTATCAAATATTCTTTAAAAACTATATAATAATAATTAATATTTATATTCTCCTTATAAGAGGTTTGAATCTAATTACATGTATTGAAAATAAATATAACATTACCATCTATAGAAAAAAATAGTTTAACCATATGCATATTATGTATCAAACCTCAAGGGTGGGCATGATAGATTGGGTGATTTATTATTTTTAAGTGACTATTATAAGTGTAGAGTGTATATAGAGTAGTTTTATTCACTTTCAATTAAATTTTTTCATTAACTATAATATAATGAGTTAATATAGAAATGTATTAATCTTTGTATTTGATATTTCAGTGATATTCCATATCAACGACTACTGACTGAGCTCTAGGATGGTAGAGATGAGCATGACACACTATTTTTAATGTTAGACCCTCATATAAATTATAAACTCTATGAGTGATTTCTTTTATTTATATAGTTTATAGATCATGGGTCTTTGATAGGAATGTTTTCTAATTTTGAGTTTATTAAAGTATTTTAGATACCGCATCCACCACTCTTTTAGAGAAAAGGTAGTAAACTGGTATTGAAGTTCTGGTTAGAGTGTATTTAGAGTATAGTTTACTAGATAAAACCCCTAATGATAGGAGGGTGTAGTGTATAACATATATTCTACGTGTAATAGATAAATATTGTAGGGATTTAATATCCTAGATGGATAACATGAGAGGATATCCTAGAAAGGCTTCCTAACCTATTTATTTAACTACTTTTCCCGAAGATCTTAATGAAAGAGAGAGAACTAAAGTCTATAAAATTTACCCCAAGTGATATAATGGTTATATATTATGAGATTAATTATACAGAGTTACTATATTGTGCTATGATGATGTGGTTTCTAGTGTTATGCATTATTATATGGGATTGAGGCACCTGATTGTTGTTCAGGTGATTGTTTTCCACTGAAATTATTTTTTGAGGTGGTAAAATAGTCCATAGACACCAAGAGGAATCTAGTGAAGGGATTAATTCCTTTAAAGTTGGATTGTGGTGCTGTTACTAATATTGGATCATCTAGTATTCCAAATCAATGATTTGATGGTTCTTACTAGAGTAGTGAAAGGATATGAAGTCAAGTATAGGGATCCCCTATTCCCCCTAAGGGAAAACACCCAAGAGTGATTCTACTTTGTTTTAACATGATATATCTAATCATATTATGATCAACCACCAAATAAGTACCATTCCATTTGGGAAATTGGGTACCTCTACTAGTTCTATATAAGTATACCATATATTGGTGATGGGAGAGGTGTAGACTGGAATCAAGAATCTGATGTAGGGTCTAGGGAATTACCTAATATTTTTTTATTATAATAAGAAAATATAGACATAAAATTATTCATGTAATATAGGGATAATTTTATAAATGATATAAATTTAGTGTGTTTTGGTTAGCAAGATATTATGGGCTAATACTGGTGTGTGGATTCAGGTAGTTTTTTTAAGATTGGGTCAACTCCACTTGATAGTAGAGATATAGAATTTTTAGTTAATGGTATGATAATTGAGGAATTTAACTTAGAGTTAGATTTATTTAATTAAAATATGAAACAAAAATTTCATTTTATATAATTAGATAATGATATGGTTTTGATTTTAGAGTTTTTGATGGGTTTATTGACTAAAAATACAACCTTATAAAGCAATCTAGGGTAATAAAAATATTTTGGGTATATTTCATAATATTTAGTGGGAATGTGCATCAATGGGGTTTTATATTTATAGACATCCATAACATCTATGTGAGACTTAACCTAGATTTGTTTACTCATTGTAGATAATGCATTTATTACAAATAGATACCTATATAAATCACTAACCTTCTTAATGATGAATGAAATTTCATTGAGAAGTGGTATTTTTAGGTAGGTATTATAAAGAATAAAAATCCATGAATATGAATTATCATATCCAAATTAATGAGTTTTACTTTTAGGACTGAAGTGGTGAAATTATATCTGATCATTTCTCCCATTATAGGTCAATATTATGATGTATTCTTTGAGGATTTTATGGGATTTATATCTAAGAGGGAGTATGAGTTCATGATAAATCTAGTTCTATATGGGGTGATTATATAGATATCACCACATAATATGTTTGTATCTATGTTTAGAGAGTGTAAATTCCATATAGAGGACCTGTAGGTGATGTAGATTATTCAATTGTGGTCATCACTTTAGGATAATTCCGTTTTTGTTAACAAATATTTGAGATTTATAGTTTACAAGAATTTGTGTATTTGAAGATATTTAAATAGGTTATGATAAATAGCCTCTATCCACTTCCACATATTAAGGTCTTATTCAACTAGTATATATGAGACATATGGTTTTCTACGAACATTTTAATGTTAGATTATCACCAGCTAAGGATGAGAGTAGGGGATATTCTATGCATAGATCTCCTATGTAGGTATGGATTCTATGATTTTATTATAATTTTGTTGAATTTAAAAAATGCACTAGATATATTTATAAACTAAATAAACAACTTTTTAAAACCATATTATGATTTTTTCCATGGTTATATTCTCTAATGAAATCCTAGTTTACTCTTGGACATAGAAGGATCATGGTTGGTATCTAGATATTTTTTAGTGTACATTGAGAAAGCTTCAGCTTTACACCAATCACTCAATGTGTAATTTTTTGATATGGGCGTTATTCCTATTATGTAATGTGATATATGAGTTGAGTATACTAGTAGACCAAATGAAATTTAATTTTTTTTCTTAGGATCACACCAAGATAATATCCGAGATATGTTTCTTCCTATGATTATAAGGTTATTACAAAATTTTTCACTTAGAACATCACTTTATTAGTAGTGTTGATGGAATCCTTGACCAAAAAGGTGGAAATTTTTTAATATATTGGCCCTTAGGAAATGTTATTATTATATTTTTATATATTATTAACATCATCTATAATCTTAACTATTACTAATAAGGATAAGGAGTATATTATATATTGAGATTCAATAAAAGTTGAGCTCAGTAAAATCTTGATGCATGAAGTCTTGGTTGTTACTAAATGGTTCTTAGAAGTTAAGTAAAAATGTTTTATACTACCATACTCCCATTCTATAGTTGATATGGGTTTCTCATGTTGTTGGGAAAAAATCCCTCAAGGTAAAATTGTAGTATTTTTGGGTTGACTGTGTTTGTTGACAAAGCAGGTTTCCATGGAGAATTGTCGAGTTCCCGAGAAGTTGTTGACATTCCATGATGACAAAGAACTATGACAAAGGAAAGGATGATCTAGAGGCGATACAAAAGAGCAGTACAAGGTGGCGCCGTTTCCCAGTGTTTGCCAAATTTTTGGTGTCCAAAATTTGGAGTTTGGTGAGCATCGCGAAAATAGGATTTCCATGAAGATCATAATTTAATATGGCAAAGGCATGAATTTCGCGAAGATAGGATACATGGTTTGGAAATCGTGAAGACCAGAAAAATGGAGGTGGTGATGCTTCGTGATTATGTCAAGCTTCGCGAACGACAGAGGCTGAACCGCATCGCGGTAGGGAAGGGCTTTGCGAGGGAGCTTCGCAGAGAAGGCGCGAAGGAATGTTGGGCTTCGCGAGGGAGCTTCGCGGTGAAGTCACGAAGGTATGTTGACAGTGATTCTTCGCGACTACGTCAAGCTTTGCGAATGGCAAATTTCCGTGGTGCTTCGCGATTTGGACAGAATTCTGGCGGAAACTTTGGATCTTTGCGATTTGAGATGACATGGCGTTGACTTTGCGTGGAAGAGACGAGGGTCAGTGGAATCTCCTATAAATAGAGGCCGACCCCTTCGAGCGAAGTAGAGATAATTTTCAGAGAAAATCTATTGCTCTCGGTTCACAGAGGTGGTTCGCGAAGGCAGTGTGCTTCGCGAAAGGGGAGCTTCACGGCGGCTATTTTAGCTCCGCGAAAGGTGTGTACTCTGCGTTGGCTCAGTGAGCTTCGCGAAAGAAGTTGCTTTGCAACGAGTTGAGCTTCACGGGAGTTCTTCGCGAGAGAGCTTCACGAGAGAGCTTCGCGAAAAGGCAGGAGCTTCGCGAAGGCTTGTTTGAGCTTCGCGTAATTGGGAGCTTCGCGAAGTTGGGTGCTTTGCGAAGGTACTTTCCAAAGGTAGTTTCCCACTGGTCAGAGGCAAAGTGCTATTCATCAGTGGATGAAAGTTGGACTTAAACAGAGCATCTATCAACAGTTGAAGATGCATTATTTCATGAAAATGAAGAGACCTACAGGTCTATAAACTGTGATTGGATTCCCTTATGGAGAAGTGAGCTTAGGAAGAGGAAGTAGGTGATCCTCTCCACCGGCAGTGAGACAGAGAGAGAGAAACAGGGAGTGACCCTTGGGAAAGCAGTGAGCTGACCCTAAACATTGTAAAGGCAGTGAGCCTGGGCATAGAAGTGATCTAGCCCGAACCATTGTATCCACAGCTAGTGAAGTATAGTGGAATTTGGTACGACCGACAACCTGTCGGCGTATGATCCTTGGACGTAGCCCTTAGCGGTGAACCAAGTAAAATTGTTGTGTCTTGTGCTTGCTTTACATTCTATTTATATTGTACAATAGGAAAAGAGAGAAGAGTGTTTTGCGTAACAGTGAAACAAGATCAGAACATGCTTCAATTTTAAATTAGTCATACCCTGATTCACCCCCCCTCTCAAGGTATTCAACCTTGTGGACCTAACAATTGGTATCAGAGCGAAGGTTGACAGTTGTTATTCTCTCAAATGGAGCTCACTAATCATAGAGGGATTCCGATCTTCGACGGATGTAATTTTCAGATATGGAAGAATCGAATGCAACACTATTTCCGATCTTTGGGAATATATGTGTTTTCAGCAGCTATGCATGGTATCACAGCTGATATTACTAGTGGTGAATTATCAGAAGCTGAGCACAAAGAGTTGGATACTGATTCCAAAGCAATCAATGCCTTAGGGGGTGCCCTCTCTAATCCCATATATACAAAGGTGATGTCATGAAAAACATCACATGCCATGTGGGAAAAGCTTTTGAATATTTATGAAGGGGATACAAAAGTCATAGAGGCAAAGCTGCAAGTGTTGTGGAACAAGTATGAAGATCTCAGAATGAACCCGAATGATTTTGTTGATGCATTCTTTGACATGGTAAATGCTGTGGTAGAAGACATGCGGGGTCTTGGAGAAATTATCGAAGACATTAAAATCGTAAAGCGCATCTTGAGAAATCTTCCACCTCGGTTCAATCCGAAAGTTTCTGTTTTGGAAGATAAAGATCCGAAAGAGATGACATTGGATAACCTACACAACACTCTTGTTGCATATGAAATGAGAAATGATGAAAACGATGCTGTGGAAAAGGGGAAATCCAAAGAGGTGGCATTTAAGGCCATGAAGAGGCTCACTATTGAAGATTCTCAGGAGGAAGAAGAGTCAGATAAGGTGATGTCGTTCCTTTCTTCAAATCTGCAAAGAGGAAAAGGAAAGTTTAAAGGGAAACTTCCACTAGCATTCTTCCGATGCGGAAAGGTTGGCCATCTTGCTGCAAGATTCCCCAAAAAGTTTCAATAAGAAAGTGATGAAGATGAAGTTGATATTCCCATGAAAAAATCTTCAGCCTATGTGAAAGGGAAGAAGCAGTTCAAGAGAATTTTCTTTAAGAAGAAGAATCTTCTTTCCTAAGAAATAGACAGTTCAGCTGAGTCTGAGGGTGAAGAAGTTGAAGAGATAGAAAACTGCAAAGATCGTGGACAAAATGCAATGGTGGATGTTGCTAGTAGTGCTCTAGAAAAGAAAGATACTGAAACTGATGAAGAAGAAGAAGAAATTGGAGGGAGAGTTGAAATGGAAGCTGAATTAGAAGCAGCTCTTGAAGAGATAGATGTTTGGCGAGCAAAAACAAAGAAATCCAACAAGATAGTACGTGATTCCAAACTCTACATGCAACAAAAAGAAGAAGAGAAGTCTGAACTTGAGAAAGAAATTGAAAATCTTAAGTCTTCCAGGACAGAGCGCACAGAAAAGGTTGATGAGCATAAGCTCAAGATTGAAGAGAAGAAAAGGGAGATCGATTGCTTGAGTCTAAAAGTGAAAGATCACGTCAAGCGTATTGAAGAGCTTGAAGAGGAAGTTGTCGGTCTGCGGAGAAAAGTTAAAGACCAGGAAAAACCGTTGAATCCCAACACATTCTTGGGAAATCAGGTCATTACAAAGACTGAAAAGAAGAAAGAAGAGCCTAGTAGTTCAGCAGGAAAGAAGCAGCAATTAAACTCAGAAGTTAAGGCTGATTCATGGCTTAATCAGAAACAAAAATCTGTGGTAGTTGAAGTTAGACCGCAAGCACCTGTCCCGAGATTGAAAGTGGATTTTAGCACAAAGCAGAATCAGAATACTCAGAGATCCAAAGGGGAAACTTGTAGTGATGAAGTAACATGAAGGAATGCACCTTATATCAGGTGTTATTGTTGTGGAAAGATGGGATATTCATAGTATGTGTGTTCCATAGCCAAAAGATATCGAAGGGAACAAGAACAGAGATGACAGCCAAACAAAGAACGGTTTTCCAGAACATATTTTGAAGGACACTATTTTTGTTGCTGAGGATTTGGACACATGGCTAGGTACTGCACTCCGACCATTCAGAAAAATGTGCCAAAGCAGAATCAAAATGTTCACAAGCAGCAGATCAGTAAACCGACAAGTGAGTTAAAAGTTCAGAACAGATTTGAAGTTTTTCAAGATGAAGCTGGTCCATCATACTCTGAGAAAGAACAGAAGCCTCAATCCATGATGAGTATGAAAGAAAAGGTATGGACCAGGAAGAAGAAAATTGAGAAGGCCGTAGTTGCTAAAATTTCCCTTAAAGCATCAGATTGTTCTGGTGTTTGGATCCTTGACAGTGGTTGCACATCCCACATGACGGGTAATAAGGATCTGGTTACAGGCATAAAATATGACAAAGAAGGAGTTGTCAAATTTGGAAATGATGAAGGCCTGAAGATTGTTGGCTCAGGAAAAGCCAAGTTTGGGGGCAAAGAAATGAGACAAGCTGATGTCTTGGTGGTAGAGGGTCTCAGTCATAATTTTCTTAGCGTCAGTCAACTATGCGACTCTGGGCACTCTATCCTATTTACCAAGAAGATGGGTTTTGTTAAAGGAAAAGATGGAATAGTCATTCTTCAGGGAAAACGAACGAAGGGGAATCTTTACCTGGTAGGTGGGGAAGAAGATTCAAGCCTTTTATCCAGAGAAGAAGAAAATCAGCTATGGCATAAGCGACTTGGTCATCTATGTCAACCATCTATGGAAGATCTGGTAAAGTGTGATGCTGCTAGAGACCTTCCCAAACTATCACATGATCGCACTCATACGTGTGATGCTTGTCAATAAGGGAAGATCATCAGGAAGACATACATGCCAAAGGAACAAAAAGCAACTCGAGTGCTCGAATTGGTGCATGCTGATGTATGTGGACCTATCTCACCACGAGCTATAGATGGGAAAAGGTACTATGTTCATTTCATTGATGAATATAGAAGAATGGCCTGGGTATTCATCATTACCCATAAGACAGAGGTGTTCAGTTGCATAAAGCAGTACAGGAGAGAATCAGAAAAGATGCTTGGGCAGAAAAGTTTGAAGTTCCGTACTGATAACGGTACGGAATTTACAAATAGTCATGTTGAAAACTATCTCGAGAAACATGGGATAAGGCATCAAGTTTCATCAGTAAGAACTCCCCAATAGAATGGAGTGGTTGAAAGGAGAAATCGGATCATCAATAACATGGCCAGAACAATGCTTATCGATAAGGACCTACCAGATAAATTTTGGAAGGAAGCAATTTTGACATTGGTCTATGTTTCAAACAGGTCCCTGTTATGTCTGAAGCAAGGGAAGACTCCATATGAACTGTGGTATGGAAAGAATCCAATGTTGAAATACTTTCGAATATTTGGAAGTAAGTGTTTCATTCTCAACAAAGAACATCGTAGGAAGTTTGAGGCACGAAGAGATGAAGGGATATTCCTTGGATATTCCGGGAAAAGCAAAGCATATAAATGCTTCAACAAGAGGCTGGGAAAAATTGTTGAGAGCAATGATGTCACTATAGTCGAAAATGAATAGACTGCTCAACGACCCAGTGAACAGTTTCTGGATGAAAGTGATGATGAGGTAAGAAACACAGGGGGAGTAGAAGTGGCAGAGGCTGACTCAGAAGAAGATACTGATGATGAACAAGAAAATGTCAAGTCTGTATCTGCAAGGAATCCAAAGAGTCGAGATGAAATTGATAGGCAAAATATCATTGGTGATTAGACAGCTCTAGTTCAGACTCGAAAAATGATGTCATTACAGCAGACATCATTTTTATCTCAGGTCGAGCTGAAATGTTTTTCCGATGCAGCTGAAGATGAAAACTGGGTTCAGGCTATGATCGAAGAACTTGATCAAATTGAGAAGAACCAGACATGGGAGATTGTTTCGATGCCAGCAGACAAGAATGTCATCGGGACTAAATGGGTCTATCACAACAAGATGAATGAATATGGCACAGTGATTCGGAACAAAGAATGACTAGTGTGAAAGGGGTACTCCCAGATCGAGGGAATAGATGTCGATGAGACATTTGCACTGGTTGCAAGGCTGGAGACCATCAGATTATTTTTGGCCATAGCAGTGCAACAAAAGTTCAAAGTGTTCCAAATGGATGTCAAATCCGCATTCTTGAATGGGGTTTTGGAAGAGGAGGTGTACATTGAGCAGCCAGATGGTTTTCTCATTCATGAGGATGAGAACAAAGTTTGCAGGCTAAAGAAGGCATTGTATGGGCTGAAACAAGCACCAAGAGCATGGTACTCAAGGCTTGATCAGTACTTGAATAAGCTTGGTTTTCAACGTGGAGGAGTTGATTACAATCTCTATTTCAGTAATGATAGTAATCAAAGGATGATGGTGTTGGTTTATGTCGATGACATAATATTTGGCGGATCAGATGAAGCTCAGTGCAGACAGTTTTCCAAATTCATGAAAAATGAGTTTGAAATGTCAATGATTGGGGAGCTTACGTTTTCCTTGGTCTACAGGTGACAAAAGGAGGAATGGAACATTCATTTCTCAATCTAAATATGCCAAGGAGGTCCTAAGAAGGTTTGTAATGGAAAATTCCAAGGAAATGAAGACTCCGGTTGCCACCCAGATGAAATTATCGAAAAATGAAGATGGAAAGGCAGTTAATATCACAGAATACAGGCAAATTATTGGACGTTTGTTGTACTTGACTGCAATAAGTCCTGATATTGTTTTTGCCACATGCCAAGCAGCGAGATATCAGAGCAATACCAAGGAAAGCCACATGATTGCAGTGAAAAGAATACTTCGGTATATCCAGGGCACAATGGATTTCGGCTTGACATATACTGACAAATCTCAGACGGAGTTATTGGGATATACTGATGCAGACTGGGCCGGTTCAAAAGATGATAGAAAATCAACGTCAGGTGGTGCATTCTATCTTGGTGGATTGTGTATTTCTTGGCTAAGCAAGAAGAAAGATTGCATTTCATTGAGCACTGCAGAAGCTGAGTATATTGCGGCCACTCAAGCCTGCACACAGTTATTGTGGATGAAGCAGCAGCTTGAAGATATGAGAGTTGAAGTGAAGTCTCCGATCGGAATCCAGTGCGACAACTCAAGTGCTATAAATCTCAGCAAAAATCCCATCCATCACTCAAGGACAAAGCACATTGAGATAAAGTATCATTTTATCAAGGAGAAAGTTGAGAAGGGGATCGTGAAGTTGGAGTATGTGCCTACAGAACTACAGGTTGTAGACATCCTGACAAAGGCCTTACCCAAGGAAGCATTTGAAAGGCATCGACTGGCATTGGGAGTTCCGTCGATTCCCCGCACTTGAAATAGTGTGGATGTGGGCCACCCCCCCTCTCCCCGAGGTATGATGTGTTTTCCCTACTGTGCTAATGTGTTCTCTACTCTGTTACAGACTGCAAAGGAATGACCTTTGGGTTCGTTGACAAAGCGGGAGAAAAGTGTTTGTTAAAGGGGGAGAAAATAGTGATTGTTCAAGGGGGAGATAGTACAGAGAGTTGATAAATCATAATTGATACGGGGAGAAGCTGATAGGTGGAGCAGCCAAAAAGGGTGAGCAATGAGAAAGGGGGAGAGTATTTTAAAATCTGACGATGCTAGAAGTGATTGATCAAAGCAAAGAAATCACGACAGTTGAGGATCGTGATAAAAGCAGAACGGTGATGTTGGAATGGTGTGAGACGGTGTCCAGCTATCACAAATAGGTATCAACTTAATAATTCACCAATTGGTATCAATGTGGTTCAACAATTGGTATCAATTTAAGAATTGGTATCAGGGTGGAATCGACAATTTTGGTTGACATGAAGTGATTCATTGATGAAATTTTCATACTACTCTTGTTTCTCATGCCGAGCATTGCTCAAGTGGGCTTAGAGTACGTGTTAAGTGAATCCTTGAACGCTATCATTATCACAAGAGGCGAATGGTGGCAGTGGCTGGAAGAAGACTCAGTGAGGTATCAAAGTGCAGAAAATCTTTCTGAGTAGAGTTGTGAAGAGTTTTCAACAAACCCAAAGGGGGAGATTGTTGGGAAAAAATCCCTCAAGGTAACATTGCAGTATTTTTGGGTTTATTGTGTTTGTTGACAAAGCAGGTTTCCATGGAGAATTGTCGAGTTCCCGAGAAGTTGTTGACATTCCATGTTGACAAAGAACTATGAAAAAGGAAAGGTTGATCTGGAGGCGGTACAAAAGAGCAGTACAAGGTGGCACCATTTCCCAGTGTTTGCCAAATTTATGGCGTCCAAAATTTGGAGTTTGGTGAGCATCGCAAAAATAGGATTTCCATGGAGATCATAATTTAATATGGAAAAGGCATGAATTTCGTGAATATAGGATGCATGGTTTGGAAATCGCGAAGACCAGAAGAATGGAGGTGGTGATGCTTCGCGATTACGTCAAACTTCGCGAATGGAAGAGGCTGAAGCGCATCGCGGCGGTGAAGGGATTTTCGAGGGAGCTTCGCGGAGAAGGCGCAAAGGAATGTTGGGCTTCACGAGGGAGCTTCGCGGCGAAGTCGCGAAGGTATGTTGATGGTGATTCTTCACGACTACGTCAAGCTTCGCGAATGGAAAATTGTCGTAGTGCTTCGCGATTTGGACAAAATTCCGTCGGAAACTTTAGAGCTTCACGATTTGAGATGACATGGCGTTGACTTCACGCGGAAGAGACGAGGTTCGGTGGAATCGCCTATAAATAGAGGCCGACCCCTTCGAGCGAAGTAGAGAGAATTTTCAGAGAAAATCTATTGCTCTCGGTTCGCAGAGGTGGTTCGCGAAGGCAGTGTGCTTCGCGAAAGGGGAGCTTCGCGGTGGCTATTTTAGCTCCGCGAAAGGTGTGTGCTCCGCGTTGGCTCAGTGAGCTTCGCGAAAGAAGTTTCTTTGCAACGAGTTGAGCTTCGTGAGAGTTCTTCGCGAGAGAGCTTCACGAGAGAGCTTCGCGAAAATGCAGGAGCTTCGCGAAGGCTTGTTTGAGCTTCGCGAAATTGGGAGCTTCGCGAAGTAGGGTGCTTTGCGAAGGTACTTTCCAAAGGTAGTTTCCCACTGGTCAGAGGAAAAGTTCTATTCATCAGTGGATGAAAGTTGGACTTCAACAGAGCATCTATCAACAGTTGAAGATGCATTATTTCATGAAAATGAAGAGACCTACAGGTCTATAAACTGTGATTGGATTCCTTTCTGGAGCAGTGAGCTTAGGAAGAGGAAGTAGGTGATCCTCTCCACAGGCAGTGATCCAGAGAGAGAGAAACAAGGAGTGACCCTTGGGAAAGCAGTGAGCTGACCCTAAACATTTTAAAGGCAGTGAGCCTGGGCATAGAAGTGATCTAGCCTGAACCATTGTATCCACAACTAGTGAAGTATAGTGGAATTTGGTACGACCGTAAACCTGCCGGCGTATGCTCCTTGGACGTAGCCCTTAGCGGTGAACCAAGTAAAATTTTTGTGTCTTGTGCTTGCTTTAATTTCTGTTTATATTGTACAATAGTAAAAGAGAGAAGAGTGTTTTGCATAACAGTGAAACAAGATCAGAACATGCTTCAATTTTAAATTAGTCATACCCTGATTCACCCCCCCTCTTAGGGTATTCAGCCTTGTGGACCTAACACATGTGATAAAGTTTTAGTATTACCATCACTATATGAGAGATTCATGGTTACACTAAACATAAGAGTCTTCAATATATATTCTCTCAACATTACCTAAACCATAAACCAATGAGGTTGTTTGAGTAATTATAATATTTTGAATTTGATATGATGAAAATCCATGGTATGGGTAATATTGTAGAAAATTCTCTGATTATTAAAAATATTGGTTTAGGTGTTCCACAAGTCTAATGATGAGTAGAAGTTTATGAGACTCTACACTAAGATAAAAGTTGATAATCAAGAGTATCAGGGGATGGCCAAACTAACTACAATAAGAATCACCTCATCAATTTTAAATTAGGATCAGAAGAGATAGATGAATGTATTAGACTATTGAGTTATAAAAGAATAAATATATATTAGTGAGCCACACCAAAACTATATATATGGTTAATATGGTCTCTTCTATGTTTAAGGTAGAGTGGTGATCTCAACGAGTATGTGGGAGGAGCTAATGTGGGACTCCCATGCCTTGAAATATGAGATCCACAATGGTTTGAAAAAAAATGTGAAATTATATCCAACATAAATTTATGTAGTACGAGATGAATAAGGTTATGTAATGAATTTTATCTCAATGCCTCACTTCTCAATGGGTAAAAAATGAGAACTATAGGCTTGTAGGTATTCTTTAACCACTAACCATTCCAACATGGAAGTGGGAGGATGTGATTTTGCACTTCATGATGGGGTTTTCAAGATTACCCTGGAGAAATTATGAAATGTGGGATATTTTTGATAAGATGACCAAGGTTTTACACTTTCTATTGTTTCAATAGATTTAGTCTGATGATGAAATGGGAAAGCTTTTCATGTGTGAGATGGAATGACTACATGGAGTTCTTGTAACGACCTAGAATTTCACTATGTATTTTCATTAAATAAATATTATATTAATAGACTTTTCTATACTCATCACTGAACTAAAACAAAACCATGATGCATTAAAATAAAGTATGTTATAAAATAAATAAATAAATAAATATAAAGGTTGTAAGATCCTGTGTTTGGATGAGCATTTTAAATTCAAGAAGATTTTTAATTTTATAATTATTGATCAAGTCAGTTTTTGATTTAGGATTAAAAAATAGGTTTCGAGGATTGTAACACCTTAAAATATGTGTTATTATCACTTAAAGGGGTTTCTGATAAGTCTTGGTGGATCGAGAGGGCCATGGGAGTGGTTGAGGTGGCTGCAAATAGCAACCTGTTAGGCTACTATCACCACCAGCACGTTGGTGAGATTTAAAGGGGGTAGAAGTAAAATTACACCGCATTTGATTTTAGAAGTAGTATAACCCTTCTCCATTATATTTCTAAATAACATAATTATAATGACCCATACTTTACATACATTGTTATTACTTCATAATTGAAGCATACTTATTACAACATATAACAAAACCATGATAGAACTGTATAGGTATAGTGTCTTTAGAAACTGGGAAACATAAACAACTGGTTCACAAGGCATCTACATTTTCTCCCATTTATTTCATCATATCTAGAGTATCTTTTGGCATATCCTACTTAATACCCTTCTTCCTAACCTAGGGAAAAGAAAATATACAAAAAGGTGAGCTAAAATGATCAGTAAGGGTAAACAAAGAAAATATCAATCATATCACATTCAAAAGAACACAACATTTTGAAAATATTAACCTACAAAAGAGATCATAATATCATAACTTGGGATAAATCATAGTAGTGAAATGTAATCCCACTAATCATAACATAAAACATGAAACTTTTTGGCATACACACATAAGCATAGAAAATCATTTCTTATTAGTCAAGACTCATTGCCAAGATTATCATAGTGGACAAAGTCCATTTCTGAATTGAGCTCACTCCTCGTTCCAGTCCTGTATCACTGAACCGAATTAACTTTCCATTCCAACCATGTCTATATAATGAGGTATAAATCTTTACCCAATGCATTGGAGGGAGATATAGGTCCCACCCATCTCATAATGAAACCATTCTTATGTGTGCCACAAAATCATAAATTATATATCATAGCATAACCCATGTAATAAAAATGGGATTCTTAAACATCATGCCATAATAACACAATCAATATAAGATAAAAGGACTTCATAAAAATAATTTTATCATAACATAATCAAATCAATGTAAAAATAGGTATAGAAATAGAACCCTATATTATCTTAGTTGGAAAATAATTTTGATAAAACACTTAAACTCCATTCTTGAGGAAAATATCCTTTCTACTTCAAAAACATTTTTCCTTTCTTAAAATGTCATACAATTTTAAACTAAAAGAAGTTAGTTAAAAATAAACTTGAAAACTTCTAATGGAAGATTCATGGAAATAATGTTCTTTGAAAACATAAAAATCTATTCATGCTGTTAAAAAACATTTTTCTCGTACTTTGGCCGGAAAAGACAAAAGTATCTCATACTGAAAACGACAAACGATTCCTTTCATATATTTTACTAAAATTCACCAATAGGTAAAATTGGATTTAAAAAATTCTAGGAGGATATAAATAATATTACATATTTAGTAAACATGGATGTGGATGATAAATATGTCACATTAAATTCTGAAGTATAAACAATCTCAGATAAAAATGAGATTGTGATATTTTCCCTTACCTTAGGTCTGATATGCTTTGTACGTATCCGAAACTCCTATATAATGATTTAAATAATGTAATTGAATTATTCCAGAATCATACTCATTGTTATGATATCATATATGGTCATATTCTTATCTTCTTATTAGTAATATTTCATTGCTACTTGTCATTCGGGTGTTCATTGCTTTATGTTCTTTTGCGTGTTTTGTTGAATAAATTCTCATTCCTCTTTTAGGTTATAGCTACATCATTTACAGAATGGTAGTAGTATAATATATATCAGATTTATTCATTCAATTATTTTATATAATCATGGTTTAATGAAGATCATGTAGAACGAATCACATCGCACTGTGGAGACGGTAAACCATACGTACGCACGAGCGACGATATCATTCCCATAATTATTGAATGGTATTGGATTGAATGATGAATTGTCTCAGAATTAGTATCATGTTATAATAATCATATATATTTATTATTTACACCATTATACCCATAAAATTAAGGTGGTGGTGGAAAACAGATTACACCACGACGAAGATACGGTATTCCGTACGTACGCATGTGCGGTGATTTCATTTTCCGTAGGATGGATAGAAGGTGAAATAGGGTTGTTTCATATTTATAATAACATATCAGAATATGAGTTATACTGATGTTATTAATTTATGATGAAACTAATAAATAAGAATAAGTAGAAGAAGAAATAAATCGGAAAAGATTGGTAAAGGATATTACCTCTTCTTTGACGCACCTCTTCTTAACCTCCTCTTAGGGCACTAAATTTGATCTTTGAAGAATACAGGGACCTATAGTATGTTTCTAGGGAAGTGTAGAAGAGAAATTGTAAGGGGTTGGCCGAGATTTAAGGCTCAAAGTGGTGTGAGGAGGAGAGGGAGGAGGTTCCTTTTATAAGGGAGGAGAGGGGCACCTTTGGAAACATTAGAAATATTAATTTATAATAAATTCAAACCCCACTTAAAAGCCTCCAAAAATAAATCAATTCGAAGATGAGATGAGATTAGGTTTTAATATCATCATCCAATAAAATTTAGACATGTTGGGAATTTATTTTAGACCTTATCAAATTGATTTATCCTTATTTAATCTATTTAATTTTATTTACGGTAATAATATTATAAATTTTAAATTATTATAAATAATTACTTATGTGTTGTGAATTGTCCATAATTGGATACTTTATGAAATTTTAGAGAATATAAATTTCAATTTATAATTTTTAAATATTTTTGTGATTTTTAAACATTTTTATAATATGTTATTTTTATAAAATAACAATCGTGTCGATTTTGACACTATTCATTTATTTGAATTTAAATAAAATCCAAACAGATGATATGTTCGAACTAAAAGATTTAATAGATTCATAACATGTCATATATATCTATAAAATTTGTGGATCACATTAAATAGTTCATATAATATTTATTTTAATATCTTTAAGACCATTTATTTGATATTTCAATCAATAAAATAATTTCAACATCACTATTGTGTCATCATTAATGATAATTATTTAATCCATAAAAATTCTAAATAAATTATCATGATTTATATAATTTTATTATAATTTTTGAGACTATTTATGTTCTATGTTTTATTAATTTTATCACTAAATTAAAATTATTACACTTATAAGACATAAGAGAGTGACATGTTGTCACTTTCTTTGGTTTTAATAACAATTACATCATTTTCAGGGTCAATGGTCCAAGAAACGAATCTATTCTGACCCTTAGGTGATATGAGTCGACTTTTATTCATTAAATATAATTTTTGCAGGTGATAGAGTAATTTTATAATCTAATTTTTACCCTTAATTGCCTGATTTACCTTTAACTGTAGTAAATAAAAATTACCATAGTTACTATTCATAATGTAAAAAAAATAAAAATAACATATTATCATAATTTGGACCCATTTAATCCAAATATGGAATCCATTTTTCAAAATTCAAAACATAGAAGTTGCAGTAATTAATTTAAAATTAATCCCGTTGTTAAGGAAACAGGTTTTCAAAGTTTAAACATTGTCAAAGATTGAAATGTTTTTACCTAGGAATTCAATGTAAAATTAATGGAAATGATATAAATTATATTAAATGGTAAAAATAAATTCTATTTATACTTTATAACCATTAAATTTTATCATTTAACCATATAAATTATATTGATGAAAAAAGTTGTTTTTAAGAAAAATTAGCGTATTTTTGCTATTCATCAAAATGTGAAAGTCATCAGAAAAGTATCAAAAATTTATACAATGTAAATTTTTATATCTTGATTCAAAATAATAAGTTTATTTTGTAAAATTGAACTTATAAACTTGTCAAAAATTATATTTAAAATGGGTACGCCACCAAAAGGTGGTAAATCTGCATTTTTTGAAAAATACTTCTTTTATTCGAAAAATTGATTTTGTTTTTGTATCTCATTATAGAAAATGTGTAAGATTAATTATAATGTTATAAAATTCAAAATTCATTTAATACTATTTATAACAGCTAGTTCATAATATTATAATAATATATCATTGTTTAATGAAACTCGATATTGCGTACAATGCAAGATATCGAGGAAGGTTTCCCTTGCATGTAATGCAAGCCAAGCCAGTGTTGTGTGTAGTAAAAGATTCCATTGTTGTTTCATATAACATAAGAGATTAAGAAAAATAAAAAAAATATTTCTCATAAAATCTAAGGGTGTTACATTCTACCCCCCTTAAAATGAATTTTGCCCTCAAAATTCGTCACTTCATAACAAACAGATGAGGATACCTCTCCCTCATCATATCCTAAACTTCACATGTAGCTTATTCTAATTGGTGGTTCCTCTATAAAACTTTAACCAAGAAAGTGGTATTTTTTTGTAGAACTTTTTCACTACGATCCAGAATTTCTATTGGATGTTCTTCGTAAGAAAGATCTTGTTCCAGCGGTACAACTTCTGAGCTTAGTACATGTGAAGGATCAGGTATGTACTTTCTCAGGAGAGATACATAGAACACATCATGAACTTGAGGGAGATTCGGTGGAAGCACCAATCGGTAAGCTACCTTCCCAACACGATTCAGTATTTCAAAAGGACCAATATACCTAGGGCTCAGCTTGTCCTTCTTTCCAAATCTCATTAGTCTCTTCCAAGGAGATATTCGTAAGAACACTTTATCACCCGCTTCAAACTCTAGGCCTTTTCTTCGGTTGTCAACATAACTTTTTTGTCAACTCTGAGCTGCTCTTATGTGTTGTTAAATAGATCTTACCTTTTCTGCCATCTCATCAACAAGATCAGGTCCTAATAGCTTTCCTTTTCCAACTTCATCCCAAAAACTTGGAGTTATGCATTTTTTTCCATAGAGAGATTCATAAGGAGCCATCTGAATACTGGAGTGAAAGCTATTATTATAAGAAAATTCCACCAAAGGTAGGTGTTGATCCCAACCACCATTGAAAACCATAGAGAAAGCTCTAAACATGTCTTCTAGAGTTTTAATTGTCCTCTCAGATTGATCGTCTGTCTGAGGATGATAAGTAGTGCTGAAACTCAACTCTGTATCTAGAGTATACTGAAGACTTCGCCAAAAATTCAAGGTAAACCTCAGATCCCGGTCAGATATAATGGAAAGTGGCACTCCATTCAATATTACCTCTTCCTTCACATATATCCTGGAAAGTTGATCAAGAGAGAAATCTTCTCTAATAACAATGAAGTGTGCCGACTTCGTAAGACGATCAACTATAACCCAGATAGCATTATTTCCTTTGGATGTTTAAGGAAGTTCCGTGACAAAGTCTATAGTGATGTTTTCCCATTTCCATTCTGGTATTGGTAATAGTTGTAACATCCCCTTAGACTTCTATCTCTCAGCTTTTACTTGCTGACAAACCAAGCATCGAGAGATATATTCAACAACATCTCTTTTCATGCCATCCCACCAGAAGTACTCCTTCAGGTCCCTATACATCTTTGTGATTCCAGGGTGAATGGAGAATGAAGAACTGTGAACTTCATCTAATATTTCCTTATTTAATTTTGAGAGGGGAGGAACACAAACCTGATTCCTAAACCTTATTATTTCATCACAATCAATGTGGAATTTAGGAACATTTCTCACCTTCTTTTGTAACTCTATATCTTCTTTCTGTACCTCTTTAATCTTTACATGTATAGATATTTGAAAATTCATTTGAGAAAGATAATATTTTTCCCCTTCCATTATAATTCCAAGATCCATCCTTTGTAAATCCATAAATATTGGATCTTTTGTGATCCTCATCATGGTTAAGCTAGCATGGTCTTGTCGACTTAATGCATCTTCCACCTTGTTTGATTTCCCAGGGTGGTAATGAATTGAGCAGTCGTATTCCTTAATCAGCTCCAACCATCTTCTTTGGTGCATATTCAGCTCATTTTTTGTGAAAATATACTTTAATGTTTTGTGATCAGTATAAATATCACACCTTTCACCATAAACATAATGCCTCCAAATCTTTAATGCAAAGATTACCGCAGATAATTCCAAATCATGAGTTGGGTAATTTTACTCATTGATTTTCAACTATCGTGAGGGATAAGCTATCACCATATAGTTTTTCATGAGAACACACCCCAATCCCTTATTGGATGCATCACTGTAGATAACAAACCTTTCTCCACTACAAGGTAGTGTGAGCACAGGTGCATTGGATAACCTTCTTTTTAACTCCTTGAAATTCTCTTCACACTCCTCCGTCCAAATGAACTTAACTCTTTTTCAAGTCAACCTGGTGAGTGGATTAGATAATCATGAAAAATATTTCACAAAACGTCGGTAATATCCAGCCAAACCAAGAAAACTTCGGATCTCAGTTACTGTTATTGGTCTCGACTATCTTTCAATAACCTCTATTTTTTCTAGATCCATAGATATCCCCTATTTTGAGATTATGTGACCCAAAAAATGACACTTTTTGAAGCCAAAATTCACACTTGGTAAATTTGGCATAAATATTCTCCTTTCTTAGGGCCTTTAATACAATTATCAAGTGATCTTCATGTTCTTACTTGCTCTTTGAATAGACATGAATATCATCTATAAAGACTACCACAAAATGATCAAGATAGTCTCTAAATACTCTATTCATTAGATCCATGAAGATAGTAGGGGAATTAATAAGACCAAATAAAATCACTATAAATTCATAGTGTCCATACCTTTTACGGAAAGATGTCTTTGGTATATTCTCCCTTTTGACCCGTAATTGATGATACCCTGAACGAAGATAAATCTTGGAAAAGTATTGAGCTCTACATAGTTGGTCAAATAAGTAATCAATGCATGGGAGTAGATATTTGTTCTTGATAATGATCTTGTTAAGTTCTCGAAAATCAATGCAGAGTCTCATTGATCCATCTTTCTTCTTAACAAATAGAATAGGTTCTCCCCAAGGTGATGCACTAGGGCATACAAATCCCTTATCAAGATTCTATTGGAGTTGCTTCTTCAATTCCTACAACTCAATTGAGGCCATTCTATAAGGTGTCTTTGAAATGGGCATAACACCCAGTATGAGTTCTATTGAAAACTCAACTTCATGATTTGGTGGAAGACCTGGCAATTCCTCTGGAAAGACATCATCAAACTCTAGTACATTGGGCATATTATTAATCATGAGTTTCTATCCAAACATTTGAGATAAATAACCTTCATTTATTGGAATCAAGACCCATAATATGGAAGAAATTTCCACTGGAAGGTTATATTCATCCTTGCATCGATAGATGATCATTGACTGATTAGGAATATGAAATGTGACTTCCCTTCTTTGGAAATCGATATGAATTCCATATAAGGAAATCCAATCCATGTCAATAATCACATCAAATTCCACTATAGAAAGGATCACAAGATTTGTAGGAAGCACTTTACCACAAACGTCAATTGGAGAATAATTATAAACTTTTGATGCAACCATTGTGCCATTAGGAGTTGTCACAGCTAACTCAACTGCTAATTGTTGAGGTAGTACGGTGATACCCTTAGAAAATTCTTCAGAAATAAAAGAGTGGGTGGATCTAGAATCAAATAAAACGTTTTCTACTTTAGAGTGGATGGTATGTGTACCTTTTAACACTTCATTATCGTACTCCACATCGCCGATAGAAATTGCATGTGACTTTCCTTTTTCTTTGTCCTTAAGAGTTTTTTGATGTCGATCATCATCAAAAACCCTTGGATTAGGGCATTGATTAGCATAATGCCCCATTTCCTTTCACTTGTAACACTGAAATGTATGAGGTGCATTTTGTGTATCCTTTTCTTTGTTCACATCACTAGACATCTTTTTCCCATCATTGCGGCATTCAAATTCCCAATGACTATCTTTTCCACATTTGAAACATTTACTTGTCCCATTAAGAAAATTCCCTCCATGTTTATTTCCACACTTTGAGCATAAGGGAAAACTCATCTTCTTTTCACTATGGTCTTTATATTTCCCTTTGAATTCCATTTTCCTCTTCTTAACAAACCCATATGACTGATGGGTTACTCCAATGTCCATCTCAACCTTGAGAGCACATCGAATAATTTCCTCATAGTTTTTGAAGCCCCTTGTGTATAATGCCCTTCAAAGACTTGGTTTTAAGACACTAAAGAATTGATCGATCTTACTCTCAGGTTGGATAATAATTCCGGAAGCAAACCTTGCAGGTCTTGTAAAATTTGTTCGTAGGTACCAACATATTCATCATCCTTTTCCTTTAGTTCAAGAAACTCCTTATCCATCTTTGTTTGAAGAATACGAGGGAAGTACTTATTGAAAAATATATTATTGAACTCATCCCATTCCATGGACTCAATTTCGTCTCTTTGCCTCATATTCTTGGTAAGATTCCACCATTGATCAACTTCACCTTCCTAAAAATATACTGCTAAGATGACTTTATCATGTTCAGAACATTGAAGAACTGAAAATATCTTTTCAGTGATACTGATCCATTGTTCAACCACCAATGGATGAGTAGACCCACTGAATGAGGGTGGACGCTACCTCAGGAAGTATTCAATAGAATGTTGCTCCTTCCTTTTCTTGTTTGGAAGTATTGAGAAAGTTGTGTGAGCATGGACACAAGATTTTTCATTCCAGATCCCATAACGTTTGGTTGATCAGGGGGACAATCATTGCATTGGCCGTCACATTCAGCATTAACACAGTTCCTTCGGTTTCCAGCCATTGACTAAAACCAATAAGCATAGTGTGAGAAACACTAATAATAATTGGAAAACCACATAATCAAGAATAAAATTTCACACTTAAGGTCTTATCATAGGTTATTCATGGCCATTTCTAAAATACTAATATTGTGTTCTATGCTTAGACATATCCTTAGGGTTCTTACTAAGACTTTCACATCCTAGTTTCCAAAGGCTGACTATACCTTTCCTCTGATACCAAATATAATGACCCATACTTTACATACATTGTTATTACTTCAGAATTAAATCATACTTGTTGCAACATATAACAAAACCATGATAGGACTGTATAGGTATAGTGTCTTTAGAAACTAGGAAACATAAAAAACTGGTTCATAAAGTATCTACATTTTCTGCCGTTTATTTCATCATATCTAGAGTTCCTTTTGGCATATCCTACTTAATACCTGCACGCTCGCGCATCGTTGGGCATGGGCGAAAAACTAAAATTTATAACTACTTACTACTTAGGACAGTGGCAAGATAGGGTCGAACCATAGGGAGGCCTGTTTTTGTGTTTGGTGATAAAAAAAAGACTAAACAAAAACACACATGCAAATATCGAGCAAAGACAAATAGTGGTGGTGAAGTGAAGTGAATGAGATTTCATGTGTTTAGAAGTGAAGGAGAGCTAGTGAGTGCAAGGGAGTAGATAGAGCAGAGCCGCAAGAGGAATTGTGATGAAAATAACCAATAAATGAGTAAGGGGGAAGTCCACTGGTCGATTTGATGTTGTTTAACCTTATTCATGCATTACGATTTAAGAAAAACATGGATCTGACTAAAAATAACTGGCCAGATTTGTCGTCTGGTCAGTTTGTGATGAAATAGCTCTTATAGTCCCTCGACTGTAAGAGTCATTCCAACCAATGGTGAAGAAAAGTCAGAAGTCACTGAGCTCAACTTGTCAGTTGAGTTCGGTGTGTCTCTCTCATTCAAGTATAATTCACTTGTCAGTGAGTTACTCTGATGTGAACAGTTTGAATTATGGTACAAACAAGATCGGTTTTCACACGATCTTGTTGTTTTGAAAATAAGCTTCTCTGTAAAAAATGAGAGAGACAATCCAGTAATGATGCAGTGCATGAATCAGACTAAACAAATCGAGTCAACCAGCTTATTCCCCCCAAAGGGAATTATCCAGACATCGTGGTTGGTTTTAATGCAACAGTGAAATAAGAATCTATGTAGTTCATGATAAATTCAATTTCAGAAAAATAGAGCACAAGTCAAATAAGAATGTTCATCTCCCTGCTCGAGCTCTCAGAAACTCTAACTTTTGCCACTTGATGGTGGATGCAATGTAGGAACTCCGCTCGATGTCCCACCCTGGGAATCAAGGTGTGAAATGTATTGATCTCGTACTCCAATCTGCTCTGAGGAAGATGGTGAAAATTCTTCCTACCTTGCTCCTTGTGTTCCTCTCCGATGTCTGCCCCCTCACCTCCCTCGATCGATGTGTGTCCCCCCTCACTTTTTTTTCTCCGCTCCAGCTTAGCTCAATTCATGCCTCTCTCGCCTCTTGTGCATTCATCACCCAACCGAAGCCTCTGGAATCTCATCTGAAGTGTTCCCGAGCCTCCATGTGGCTCCTTCACTGTGTTTCTCCTTCCGTGCCTATAACTGGAGCAGTTTCTCCTAACTGAATGAAAAATAATGCACGCGTGGCGAGCCAATTTCTTCCCTGGACACCGCAGATCCATGTGGCACTTCGCCCTCTTTTAAGTGAACTCTAAGTGAGTGTCTGCTGCCCCCTTCCACGAAACAATAAAATACACATGTGAGTAAAGTAAGAAATACATGAAACCAACTAAATATATACTATATATTTGTAACACTAAAATAAAAATACCAATATATAGTATTCTTGTTAAACTAATTACTATTAATAACAAATAAGAAATTAATATTATGTATAAACAAAACAAACTAATATACCTTACCTTTAATAATATACTTGCACATAGCATAAAAAAATAATGAAAACAATTGTATCTTATTAATGCTATACTAATTATATTTATTATGTATGTTAATATCAATATTATTATCTATTATATATAGTTATATTTATTAATATGATATACTAATATTATATATAAGCATATATATAATTAAGATAACTATAATTTGTATAGTATATGATATATATATATATATTATATTATGTAATATACTATAATAGTTATATTATATATATGTTAATATATATAGTACATATTATATGAATGTTATTATATATTGTAATATATATAAATAAAAAGAAAAAAGAATACATAATGAAGGGGGGGGGGGGCTTTGCGGCGCAACTGGAATGGGAAAGGGGGGAGTCGGCTCACGATGGATCTCGAGCAGAGGAGGCGACAGTTCAGTGGATCGCGTGAACTGGGGGTCTTCGGGTTCGAGTGATGCAGGTTCAGGCTGCGACATCAGGCAGCGGCTACGGCTCCGGTTAGGGTTGAAGGCAGCAGCGTAGGGAGATTCGGAAGGGAGGAAGAAGGTGAAGCCGAACCGGTGATGGTGCTGATGGAGATGTGGGTGGACGGGCCTCGGGTGAAGGGTTTGTGTGGAACGGACTTGAAGGAGGCGAAGGGAAGGCTGCAGCTGGAGTGGAGTGCGGCGAGGGGGTTGATTCGGGTTAGGGTTTGAGAATAGGGGATACATCGGGATGAAAGGAGATGGCGGTGCCTCGGCGGGTTCTAGTAGGGGGCGCGGTGGCACGAATCAACAAATTTTCTCTTCTTCTTCTTCGATATTTTTATTTCTTCAGTTTTCAATTTTGGAGTTTGCTGGTGATTTGTTTCATGTTCTTGAAGTTCGCTGCTACTTCGGATTTGTTTGTGTGTGTTGTTGTTATGCTGTTGTGGGATGGTTTCTATGGATTGATCGGTTTGTAATGCTAGTGCTCCAATTTTGATCTGTTGTCGCTGGGTTGCTGGTGTGGGAATTAGATGCTGGAGCAGAGGTGTAGCCCAGTGGTGATGGTGGGTAGAAGGAATTTAGTAATAGTGAGGAAATGAAATGGTATTAGTGAGGATTGAGAGGGGGAGATGTTTCGGTGAGGTAATATGAAAATAGTATCGATGATGAAAAAGGGGATAGGTGTATTGGTGATGAAATATTAGGGTAATAGTGAGGAAATAAAGGGAAGGTGTATCGGTGAGGTAGAGTATCGGGGAGAAAATAGTAACAGTGAATCGGAGGGTACCAGTGAGGAAATAAATAAAAGTATAACAGTGAGGTGGAGGCTAACAGTGAGGTGGAAAAGTATAATGGTGAGGTTGGTATAACGGTGGAATAGAGAAGTGCATCGATAGAATTATCTTGGCGGTGAGAAAAAATGGAACGGTGAGGTTTAACGACGAGGTATCGGTGAGAAAATGTGTAATAGTGAGGTAAGGTGTAACAGTGAGGTAAGGTGTATCGGTAACTGGAAAATAGTAACAGTGAGGTATAGCAGTAGCAGAGAGAAAGTGTAACGGTGGACTGTATCGGTTGCTGGAAAGGGAAAAGAAAAAGGGTGTAATAGTAGACTTAGTAACGGTGAGGATGCAGTAGCGGTGAGGCAATAAAAAATGGGAAGCAGTGAGGTGTAGTGTAACAGTAGCAAGCCTACTGATAAGGGCCGGACCATGCGACCGCAACACCTGCGAACAAAAACAACAAAGAAAATTAAATTAATAAAATAATTTAATAAAACTAATAAATAAATAAATCAATTAATAAGTTAAATTAAATAGAACGGAACTAAAAACACAAAGTAAAATAATAAAATTAATTAAATTAATAAAACTTTATTTAAAAGAATGAATTAATCTGGGTTTAAAAAAAATAAACTCACCTAATTAAGACACAAATTAAAATATTTACAGTAACTTGCTTAAATTATTTAACAAATTAATTAAAGAATTAATTAAATTGAAGAATAAAAAATATTAAACGAATAAAATTAAATTGGTAAAACTAATTAAATTATTAAAAGACTAAAAATCGAAAATAGTTATTTATTTACAATTTAAAGAATAAAGCATTAATTATTTTAATAAATGAATTAATAAACTAACTAGAGTAAAAATAAAAGAATAAAATAGAAAGTCTAATTGGAAGGACTAAGTTAATTTAAGGATTATTTAAAATGACATTAATTCACATTAAAACACATGTTTTAAACTAAAAAGATTATTTTACATAGCAAAGTACAAAAACGCAACAATTATCAATTATTTAATAAAAAACAACATTTTGGTATAAAAAATTCAATAAAAATACACAAAAGATGTGGCAAAGAGTGATAAAACATTTCTGCATCAAACTCCCCCACACTTAAAGCCTTGTTTGTCCTCAAACAAGTACATGCCATTGACTTTAAAACAGAACTGTGATTTGTGAATTTTAGCTCAAAAAGTGCATGATTGAACTTAAAAATCTAGATGGACCGGACCAAACAATGAGTCAGGTTTTTCAAAGGTGTTCAAAAATGTTGTCCTGTCTAGTATCAAAAGCCCACGGGATGTCAAGAGCTTCACAAACTCATACACTATCAAGTATGTCATGCCTCCTATGAGATTTCATTAACTATCCTACTTCACTATCCAATTCAAGTACCGATTCAAGGAGTGTTGAGAGGTTAGAAAAAGTGGAACTCAAAAACTTAACCAAGGGAACCTTCTATTCTCACCTTCCCCCAGGTTCCAAGAATTAAAATCCATTAAATTAATCACTTTATTGATTCAACTCAAATGAAAATTAACCAAGTCAATTGCTCCCTTGTTCATCTGGGTTCAAAATTCCCCTCACCATAATGAGTTCATTTTTGACATGGGAACTTTATTTTATTTTTCCCATCCATATTCCATGTGCAGAGCACTGTGCATAGCACTTATTAAGATTGAAATTGGCTTTATTTATTCACAGAAACGCACCCAGCGCACCATGTCTCAGATACTCACCGTGGGATCCAATTTTCCTATTTTACTCCAGTTACAAAGGACTAAATTAATAATCATTTGGATTGACTTCCTAAAGTGATTAAATATTATTTAATAAAAATGTCAGTCCCCTGGGTTCTAGCAAGAAAAAAAGTTACCATAAGCCATGATCCTTACTCCATAGAACCTATCCTTTCACACTCCCATCCTCAATTCCTAAACTGAAATGTTCATAGAGACAGTGAACAATTTCACTCAGAAATCATTCATGATTAACAGTTTCAGACTAAGTGCCACTCTCAACATCCAACAAACAATTATCCACTAAATAATACATAATTGAAGTACCAATGAACATCCAATTACCATCATATGATGAAATAATTTGAAAATTTTTGAAGGAATTTTGAACCATTTTTTTGAAAAAATTTGGAAATTTTTTTAAACAACCACAAACTCAGGTTCAAGAAGGGGGAATTCGACATGACACTAGAATGACCCCTCTCCCCCATACTTAAAACCCAACATTGTCCCCAATGTTGACTGTCAAGGTGAAAGACAGTTAAAGTTCAAAATAGATGGAAATTTCAGTTGAAAAAGGATATGGAGGGGTATTAATGAAGTTCAAAAATTTTATTTACCACACAAAAAGTGAAAGAAAATAAAAACAAAAAAGAACAAAAACAGAAGAGCCCGACCCCACCAACCATCACCGGCAACCAAGTACACTCTATTCCTAAACCATTCATGCTTTGAATTTTTAAAGACCAGACAAAAGTTTTTATCAAGTTACTTCAAATAGTAGCATGTTTAGCAATGATGTACAACATCAACATAATGAAAATAAAAATAGTAGGTGCAAGCATGTTTCATCAAATCAACTCAAGTACATTCGCAACTAAGTAGATATTAGCATCTAACACCCATGCAAGAAAATACAGTCATTACTCACAGATTGGGAGGAAGTCCCCCAAACATAGTGCACATTAGAGAGTAAGCAATTAAATTGAAAATGAAAAAGGGAGAACAACACTTCCCTGAATTATTGGAGCTTTAGGAGTGGCTTTCATATACAGATCCTCATCGGCATCACTGGGTTGTTTTTCCTCTTCAGAAACTGCAAGTTCAAATAAATAAAATAAGATTTCAGAGTTTACAGTTCAAGAAAAGTAACCCAAGAGAGTGAGTAGAGAGAAATGTTATCCATATGATGCAGTGGATTTCTCCCTTGGGTTTTCTAGCCAAGTTTCTGGCAGCAAAAACTCTCTCTAACACAACAACAGATCATGAGGCACCATCAGCAGTCAAGAAATTGAAACAGACAACAAGCAGCATGGATGAAATTTATTGATTAACATAAAATAAAAGAGAAAATACTAAGCAACCATGGGTTAGTTCCCATGAAACACTGAGTTTATAGTCCTCAGTTAGACTTGAATTAGCTCATTCTTCTAACAGAGATATGGCAGCCAAGCCCTTTAGCTGCCCTTCAAAGAAGTGCTTTATTCTTTGACCATTGACTAAGAAGGGTATATTCTCATCTCCAACTAGCACAACAACTCCATTAACCAGAACTCAAACAATGGTAAAGGGTCCTAACCACTTGGACTTCAACTTCCCTGGAAACAGCTTCAATCTTGAATTGAAAAGCAGGACCCTCTCACCAACCTTGAAATTCCTATTTTGAATGATTGAGTCCTGAAAAACCTTTGTTCTTTCTTTTTAAATTTCTGCATTCTCATAGGACTCTCTTCGGATCTCATCCAACTCACTCAGCTCTAGCAGCCTCCTCTCTCCAGCAGACTTAAAATCAAAATTAAGAGCCTTCACTGCCCAATAAGATCTCTGTTGTAACTCAATAGGTAGATGGAATGCTTTCCCACAGAGGAGCCTATATGGTGACATCCCTATAGGAGTTTTATAAGCAGTTCTGTAGGCCCAAAGGGTCTCATCCAATTTCCTTGACCAGTCTTTCCTAGAGCTAAACACTGTTTTCTCTAAAATCTGTTTGAACTCTCTGTTTCAAACTTCTGCTTGCCCACTGGACTGTGGGTGGTAAGTAGTGCCTGTCCTATGTGAGCACCTGTACTTCTCCATCAAACATTTGAACTTATAATTCTTGAAGTGAGTTCCATTATCAGTTATAAAATCTCGAGGCACACCAAATCTGGAAAAGATGTTTTTCTTAATGAATTTCACCACACTAGCAGCTGAATTATCAGGCAGAGATACTGCCTCAACCCACTTGGACACGTAGTCCACAACATCCAAAATGCACTCATTCCTGTAAGAAGATGGAATTGGTCCCATGAAGTCCAAGCCCCACACATCAAAGATTTCAACTTCCAGAATACCTTTTTGAGGTAATTCCTTCCCTCTTCCAACATTTCTCAACATTTGACATTTTTCACAGCCAATGACTAGACTCCTAGCATCCTTGAACAATGTTGGCCAATAGAAACCAGCCTGTAGGACCTTCTGAGCAGTCCTTTTGCCTCCATGGTGGCCACCCCAAGGTGATGAATGGAAGCTCTCAAGTATGGGTAAAATCTCATCCTCAACCACACATCTTCTCAGAATCCCATTAGCACAACTCCTAAAGAGAAGAGGGTCATCCCAAAAATAATATTTCAGCTCAGAAATAAACCTCTTCCTCTGGTTGTGTGAAAGATCCTTGGGCATGACTCCAGCTGCCAGAAAATTGGCATAGTATTCAAACCAAGCAGACTGCTGCACAGAAGCAGCAAACAACTGTTCATCAGGGAAAGAAGTATTGATCTTTTTTGGTTCCTTACTTGGGGAATTGGGAAATCTGGACAAGTGATCTACAACAACATTCTCAGCCCCTTTCTTATCCTTAATCACTAAATCAAACTCCTGTAACTACAAGGTCCACCTCACGAGTCTAGGATTTGAGTCCTTTTTAGCCAGCAAATACTTAAGGGCTGAATGATCTATGAAAACCATGATCCTTGATCCTATTAAGTACTTCATGAACTTTTCCAAAGCAAACATCACAGAAGCTAGCTCCTTTTCAGTTGTAGAATAATTATTCTAGGCATCATCTAGGAGCTTACTTGCATAGTAAATAACATGAAGTTTCCTATCCTTCCTCTGCCCTAAAACAACTCCTACTGCAAAATTACTAGCATCACACATAACCTCAAAAGGAAGCTAGCAGTCTGGAGCAGTGATTACAGGTGAAGTAGTTAACTTCTCCTTGAGAAGATTAAAGGCCTCTAGACATGTCTCATCAAAGACAAAGGGTGTGTACTTAACCAGCAGGGAGCATAGGGTTCTAGTAATCTTAGAAAAATCCTTAATGAACCTCCTGTAGAACCCATCATGACCCAAAAAACTTCTAATTCCTTTGACATTTTCAGGCGGGGGCAACTTTTGAATGACCTCAATTTTAGCATTATCTACCTCTAGCCCCTTATTAGAAACCTTATGTCCCAAAACTATGCCTTCAGTGGCCATGAATTGGAACTTTTCCCAGTTTAAGACTAAGTTGGTCTCTTGGAACCTTTCTAACACCAGTTCCAGGTTTTTCAGACAGTTCTCAAAGTTATCTCCTACAATAGAAAAATCATCCATGAACACTTCAATAATCCTCTCAATCATATCTGAAAAAATTTCCATTATACATCTATGAAAAGTGGCAGGAGCACCACACAAGCCAAAGGGCATCTTCCGGTAGGCAAATGTCCCAAAAGGACAGGTGAAGGTGGTTTTCTCTTGGTCCTCAAGTGCAATGGAAATCTGGTTATAACCAGAATAGCTATCAAGAAAGAAGAAATATTCATTGCCTGCTAACCTCTCTAGCATTTGATCCAAAAATGGAATAGGAAAGTGATCCTTTCTTGTGGCAGCATTCAACTTTCTGTAGTCTATACAAACTCTCCATTTGTTCACTTCTCTTGTCTGGATTTTCTCATTCTTTTCATTAGTGACCACTGTCACTCCACTCTGTTTGGGAACCACCTGGACAGGACTGACCCAGGGGCTATCAGAAATTGGAAAAATTATTCCAGCATCTAGCAAACTAATCACTTCTTCTCTCACAACTTCTTTCATGTTGGGGTTGAGTTTTCTTTGGGCTTATACTCTGAGTTTACACTCAGGTTCCATTGGAATTTTATGCATACAGAAGGCTAGACTTATCCCTTGGATATCAGAAATTGACCAACAAATGACAGGCTTGTACTTCCTCAAAACTGTAAGCAAATTTTGTTCTTGACTCACCTTTAGATTGGATGAAATGATCACAGGTAGGGTATAATTGTCTCCTAAAAAGGAATATTTGAGATGGGCAGAGAGGGTCTTAAGTTCAAGGGTGGGTGGTGACTGGCTTGAGGGAAGAAACTTGGGCCTGGGTGGCCCAAGGTCTTCATGCTGCCTCTTAAAGAAGGCAGTAGAAAAGACTTTTTACTTAGTATAAGAGCTTCCAAAAGATGTTTCCTCAAACTCAGACTCCTCTCTCGGGGTAAGAATGTTCTCTAAAACAAACTCATCTAGGTTCTCCAAAAATTCACCCTCATAATCATCAACAAATTCTATCTCCTTACTTGAGCTGATCCCCATGCAAGAGGCAGCAGGGATTTCAGGTTCACTGTTGATTTCAGCTATCATTCTCAAAAACTCTTCTTCTTCCTTATCAACACTACTCTCAGCAACTAACATCTCATCTCTTGGGAAAATTGGGTGGGTGGGTTCTTGGATTTTCTTAAACACATTAAATTATTCTTTCTCTTCACCCAAATTGAAAATCAGTTTCCCCTTAGACACATCTATCACAGATCCCCCTGTGGCCAAGAAGGGCCTACCAAGAATGATAGGATCCTCCTGGTCACACTCCATGTCAAGGATAAGAAATTCATTAGGAAAAAATAATTTTCCTACTCCCAATAATAGATCATAGACCCTACCCACTGGATGAGTGATAGACCTATCAGCAGGTTGTAACACCACAGTGGTGGGTTGGGGAACTCCTAATCTTAGGTGCTGGAAAAGTGACAGTGGAATCAGATTAATACTAGCACCCAGATCACACAAGCAATTGAACTTACCACCTCTATCCCAAAATGTGCAAGGGATGACAAACTTCTAGGGTCCTGAAGCTTAGGAGGTATCCTATTCTGCAAGATTGCACAACACTCCTCAGTTAAGCTATAGGTGGAAAATTCATCCAATGTATTTTTGTTTGAACAGATTTTCTTGAGTGATTTCAGATATGATGGGATTTGAATCAGTGCTTCCAAGAATGGGATATCAACATTCAGCTTTTTAACCACTTTCAAAAATTTCAACAGTTCAGAATCATGAATTGGTTTCTTAATTCTTTGTGGGAAGGGGATTGCAGGGGAAAAATTACTCACAATTGGAGACATCTCTAAAGATTCTTCTTCAACAATTTTCTTCCCCTTAATTTCTTTGCTTTTCAAGCCATTTTCTTTGGATTTTTGAGCTGGAACAGCAAGAACTGGAGGGATTCTAGTGGTGCTGTCCAGTTTTCCAGATTTAGGTTCTTTCAAATTTGAGTTTTCAGCTTCATTCAGTTTTTCATTTTCAGCATTTTGGGGTTCTTTCCAAGGCTCTTGGTGAGTTTGGAGACCACTTCTGGTGGTCACAGCCATGACATTTTCCCTAGGATTGGCTTCAGTGGTGCTGGGTAGCCTACCCCTTTCTCTATTGCTTGCATCCCTAGCCAACTACCCCATTTGAATTTCCAGGTTCTTCATTCTAGCATCCATTTGAACTTTATCAAAGTCATTTTTGGTCTTTTTTTCATCAAAGCTCCCTATCTATCGGTGGAACATGTATCTCACCTCATATTTTGAGTTGGATGACTCAGCCTTTGGTTGGGATTGGGGTTGGAACTGCTGCCTAGGAGGCTGCTGGAATCCAAAAGGAGCTGTAGGTCGGAGGACTCCCTGCTCCCTCCATGACAAGTTCAGATGGTTCCTATCCCCCTGATTGTAAGTGTTGGAAAAAGGATCATCCCTGGGCTGCATCCGAGGTCCATAGCTAGAAAAACTGGCACTCTCATGAGGCTGAAAAAACATATCAAAGTTTGGACAACAGGTTTGAGAGTTGCCATACATGCCACAGTGGTGACACTTCTCTTTAAAGATTTGATGTGGGTTCTCATTAAAGAACCCAGCAGCTTGAGAAGCAGGGGCGATTTCCTTTCTAACAATGGTTCTCCTCCTAGAGAATTTGAGTTGGGAGTTCTAAGCTAATGTGTTAAAAATTTGTTTGAGCTCCTTAGCAGTCTTATCACTAAAATCTCCTCCAGAAGACTGATCCACCAAGGTTTGTTGGTAAGGGGTAAGAATATTGTAAAAGGTGTCCATAAGGAATTGAGGTGTACATTGGTGGTTTGGAAACTGCCTAAGAAAACCTCTAAACCTATCCCAGGCTTCATGAAATAGTTCTCCTTCATCCTGAAGGAATCCAGTGATTTTATGCCTAATTTCATATGTCAACCTCCTTGGATAGAATTTCATAGTAATAGAATTGTACACTTGATCCCAGGTGACAAAGATCTCTTCCTCTAACTGTTGGAACCAAGACCTAGCATTACCCTTGAGGCAGAAAGGGAACACTCTCAGTTTAATCTCTTCCTCAGTGAGACCTCTAAGTGGCAGCTGCTGGACACTACAATAGAAGGCTCTAATGAAGTCAAGTGAGTCTTCACTAAGAATTCCTTTGAAGGTAGGTAGCTGACTAAGCATGGATTGTTTGATCTCATAGTTCCTGGACCTAGGAGAGAGCCTAATACATGAAGGGTTGCTAGAAACTGATGGTAGTAAGAATTCACTCAGACTGTGTCTCTCAGCTATCTCATTCCCAGGTTGATTCATAATTCCATGTTGGTTCACATTCTCAGGAATTGGATTGTTCAGATTTTCATTTATGTTTTCTTCCATTTTGAGATTGTCTTTGTTCTTTTTCACTTCTTTGAGGTGCTTATCAATCTCAGGATTACCAGGTACTAAGTGTTCAGATTTAGACCTGGTTTGCATGCAGTTGGTTCAATTTTTTTTTGAATTTTAATTTTCTTTTTGCAGATTTTTTTTGTGATTTTTTATGATTTTTTTATGATTTTTTATGTGAATTTTTGTTTGTTTTTTTTAAATGGACATGGCCTCCCCGACAATGGCGCCAAAATTTGCATGCTCACGCGTCATTGGGCACAAGAGACAAACTAAAATTTATACCTACTTACTACTTAGGACAGTGGCAAGATAGGGTCAAACCACAGGGAGGCCTGTTGTTGTGTTTGGTGCTAAAAAAAGACTAAACAAAAACACACATGAAAATATCAAGAAAAGAAAACTAGTGGTGGTGACGTGAAGTGAATTAGATTTTGTGTGTTTAGAAGTGAGGGAGAGCTAGTGAGTGCAAGAAAGTAGATAGAGCAGAGCCGCAAGAGGAATTGTGATGCAAACAACCAATAGATGAGTAAGGGGGAAGTCCACTAGCCGATTTGATGTTGTTTAACCTTATTCATGCACTGTGATTTAAGAAAAACATGGATCTGACTAAAAATAACTGGCCAGATTTGTCGTCTGGTCAGTTTGTGATGAAATAGCTCTTACAGTCCCTCGACTATAAGAGTCATTCCAACCAATGGTGAAGAAAAGTCAGAAGTCACCGAGCTCAACATGTGAGTTGAGTTCGAAGTGTCTCTCACATTCAAGTATAATTCACTTGTCAGTGAGTTACTCAGATGGGAACGGTTTGAATTATGGTACAAACAAGATCGGTTTTCACACGATCTTGTTGTTTTGAAAACAAGCTTGTCTGTAAAAAATGTGAGAGACGATCCAGCAATGATGCAGTGCATGGATCAGACTAAACAAATCAAGTCAACCAGCTTATTCCCCCCAAAGGGAATTATCCGGACATTGTGGTTGGTTTTAATGTAACAGTGAAATAAAAATTAATGTAGTTCATATTAAATTCAATTGCAAAAAAACAGAGCACAAGTAAAATAAGAATTTTCATCTCCCTGCTCGAGCTCTCGGAAACTCTAACTCCTGCCGCTTGATGGTGGATGCAATGTTGGAACTCTGTTTGATGTACTGCTCTGGGAATTGAGGTGTGAAATGTACTGATCACGTACTCCAATCTGCTCTGAGGAAGATGGTGAAAATTCTTCCTGCCATGCCCATTGTGTTTCTCTCTGATGTTTGTCCCCTCGCCTCCCTCGATCGATGTGTGTCCCCCTCACTTTTTTTCTCCGCTCCAGCTTAGCTCAATTCATGCCTCTCCCGCCTCTAATGCAATCATCACCCAACCAAAGCCTCTGGAATCTCATCTGAAGTGTTCCCCGGCCTCCACGTGGCTCTTTCATTGTGCTGCTCCTTCCACGCCTATCACCGGACAGTTGATCCTAACTGAATGAAAAATAATGTGTGCGCGGTGAGCCAATTTCTTCCCTGGAAACCGCAGATCCATGTGGCGCTTCGCCCTCTTTTAAGTGAACTCTAAGTGAGTGTCTGCTGCCCCCTGCCACGAAACAATAAAATACACATGTGAGTCAAGTAATAAATAAATGAAACCAACTAAATATATACTATATATTTGTAGCACTAAAATAAAAATACCAATATATAGTATTCTTGTTAAACTAATAACTATTAATAACAAATAACAAATTAATATTATATATAAAAAAACAAACTAATATACCTTACCTTTAATAATATACTTGCACATAGCATAAAAAAATGAAAACAATTGTATCTTATTAATTCTATACTAATTATATTTATTATGTATGTTAATATCAATATTATTATCTATTATATGTAGTTATATTTATTAATATGATATACTCATATTATATATAAGCATATATATAATTAAGATAACTATAATTTGTATAGTATATGATATATATATATATATATATATATATATATTATATTATGTAATATACTATAATAGTTATATTATATATATGTTAATATATATAGTACATATTATATGAATGTTATTATATATTGTAATATATATAAATAAAAAAAAAGAACACATAATGAACATAATGAGGGGGGGGGGGGGGGGGGTTCACGGCGCAGCTGGAATGGGAAAGGGGGGAGCCGGCTCGCGGCGGAGCTCGAGAAGAGGAGGCAGCGGTTCAGTGGTTCACGAGAACTGGGGGTCTTTGGGTTCGGGTGATGTAGGTTCAGGCCGTGGTAGTAGGCAGCAGCTACGTCTCAGGTTAGGGTTGAAGTTAGCAGCGGAGTGAGATTTGGATGGGAGGAAGAAGGTGAAGCCGAACTGGCGGCAGTGCTGATGGAGATGCAGGTGGACGAGCCTCGGGCGAAGGGTTTGTGTGGCGCAGACCTGAAGGAGGCGAAGGGCAGGCCGCGACTGGAGTGGAGTGCGGCGAGGGGGTTGATTCGGGTTAGGGTTTGAGAATAGGGGATGCAGTGGGATGAAAGGAGATAGCGGTGCCTCCGCAGGTTCTAGCAGGGGGCGCGGTGGCACGAATCAACAAATTTTCTCTTCTTCTTCTTCTTCGATATTTTGATTTCTTCAGTTTGCGATTTTTGAGTTTGCTGGTGATTTGTTTCATGTTCTTGAAATTCTCTGCTACTTCGGATTTGTTTGTGTGTGTTGATGTTAGGCTGTTGTGGGATGGTTTCTGCGGATTGATCGGTTTGTAATGCTGGTGCTCCAATTTTGATCTGTGGTTGCTAGGTTGCTGGTGCGGGAATTAGATGCTGGAGCAGAGGTGTAGCCCGGTGGTGACAGTGGGTAGAAGGAATTTAGTAATGGTGAGGAAAGGAAACGGTATCGGTGAGGATTTAGAGGGGGAGTTGTATCGGTGAGGTAATATGGAAATAGAATTGGTGATGAAAAAGGGGGCAGGTGTATCGGTGATGAAATATTAGGGTAACAGTGAGTAAATAAAGGGAAGGTGTATCGGCGAGGTAGAGTATCTGTGAGAAAATAGTAACAGTGAATCAGAGGGTACCAGTGAGGAAATAAATAAAAGTATAACAGTGAGGTGGAGGCTAACAGTGAGGTGGAAAAGTGTAACGGTGAGGTTGGTATAACGGTGGACTGGAGAAGTGCATCGGTAGAATTATCTTGACGGTGAGAAAAAATGGAACGATGAGGTTTAGCGGAGAGGTATCAGTAAGAAAATGTGTGACGGTGAGGTAAGGTGTAACGGTGAGGTAAGGTGTATCGGTAACTGGAAAATAGTAACAGTGAGGTATAGAAGTAGAGAAGAGAAAGTGTAACAGTGGACTGTATCGGTAGTTGGAAAGGGAAAAGAAAAAGGGTGTAACGGTAGACTTTGTAATGGTGAGGATGCTGTAGCGGTGAGGCAATAAAAAATGGGAAGCGGTGAGGTGCAGTGTAATGGTAGCAAGCCTACTGATAAGGGCCGGACCGTGCGACCGCAACACCTGCGAACAAAAACAATAAATAAAATTAAATTAATAAAATAATTTAATAAAACTAATAAATCAATAAATCAATTAATAAATTAAATTAAATAGAACGGAACTAAAAACACAAAGTAAAATAATAAAATTAATAAATATAATAAAACTTTATTTAAAAGAATGAATTAATCTGGGTTAAAAAAAAATAAACTAACCTAATTAATGCACAAATTAAAATATTTACAGTTACTAGCTTAAATTATTTAACTAATTAATTAAAGAATTAATAAAATTGAAGAATAAAAAATATTAAACGAATAAAATTAAATTTTTAAAACTAATTAAATTATTAAAAGACTTAAAACCCAAAATAGTTATTTATTTACAATTTAAATAATAAAGCATTAATTAATTTAATAAATTAATTAATAAACTAACTAGAGTAAAAATAAAAGAATAAAATAAAAAGTCTAATTGGAGGGACTAAGTTAATTAAAGGATTATTTAAAATGACATTAATGCACATTAAAACAAATGTTTTAAACTAAAAAGATTATTTTACACAGAAAAATACATAAACACAACAATTATCAATTTTTTAATAAAAACAACATTTTGGTATAAAAAAGTCAATAAAAAATACAAAAAAGATGTGGAAAAGAGTGCTAAAACATTGCCACATCAATACCCTTCTTCCTGACCTGGGGAAAAGAAAACATACAAAAGGGTGAGCTCAAATGCCCAGTAAGGGTAAACAAAGGAAATATCAATCATATTATATTCATAGGAACATAACATTTTGAAAATATTAACCTGCAAAAGAGATCATAATATCATAACATGGGATAAATCATAGTAGTAAAATGTAATCCCACTAATCATAACATAAAACATGAAACTTTGTAGAATACACACATAATCATATAAAATCATTTCTTATTAGTCCAAACTCATTTCCAAGACTATCATAGTGGACAAAGTCTATTTCTGAAACATGTTCACTCCTTGTTCTAGTCTTGTATCACTGAACCAGATTAACTTTCCATTTCATCCATATCTATCTCATGAGATATAAATCTTTACCCAATGAATTGAAGAGAGATATAGGTCCCACCCATCTCATAATGAAACCATTCTTATGCATTCCACAAAATCATAAATCATATATCATAGCATAACCCATGTAATAAAAATGGGATTCTTAAACATCATGCCATCATAACATAATCTATATAAGATAAAAGGACTTCATAAAAATAATTCCCTCATAACATAATCAAATCAATGTAAAAATAGGGATAGAAACATAACCCTATATTATCTTAGTTGGAAAATAATTTTGATAAAACACTTAAACTCCATTCTTGAAAAAAATATCCTTTCTACTTCAAAAACATTTTCCCTTTCTTAACATGTAATAAAATTTTAAACTAAATGAAGTTAATTAAAAATAAACTTGAAAACTTGTAATGGAATCTTCATGGAAATAATTTTCTCTGAAATCATAAAAATCCATTCACGCCGTTAAAAAAATATTCTTCTCATACTTTGGCCGGAAAAGTCAAAAAGTATCTCATACTGAAAACAACAAAAGATTACTTTCACATCTTTTACTAAAATTCACCAATAGGTAAAATTGGATTTAAAAAATTGTAGGAGGATAGAAATAATATTACATATTGAGGAAACATGGATGTGGATGATAAATATTCCCCAGTAAATTCTAAAGTATAAACTATCTCGTATAAAAATGAGATTGTGAGATTTTACCTTACCTTAGGTCTGATATGCTTTTTACGTTTCCAAACCTCCTTTATAATGATTTAAATAATGTCATTGACTTATTCTATAATGATACTCATTTTTATGATATCATATATGGTCATATTCTTATCTTCTTGTTAGTAATATTTCATTGCTACTTGTTATTCGGGTGTTTATTGCTTTATGTTCTTATGCGTGTTTTGTTGAATAAATTCTCATTCCTATTTTAGGTTATAGATACATCATTTATAAAATGGTATTAGTATAATATATATCAGATTTATTCGTTCAATTATTTTATATAATCATGGTTTAATGAAGATCATGTAGAACGAATCACATCGCACCGTGGAGACGGTAAGCCGTACGTACGCAGAACCGACGATATCGTTCCCATAATTATTGAATGGTATTGGAGTGAATGATGAAATGTTTCAGAATTAGTATCATGTTATAATAATCATATATAGTTATTATTTACACCATTATACCCATCGAAGTAAGGTGGTTGTGGAAAACAGATTACACCACGACATGGAGACGGTAATTCGTACGTACGTACACGCGGTAATTTCATTTTCCGTAGGATGGATAGAAGGTGAAATAGGGTTGTTTTATATTTATAATAACATATATGTATATGAGTGATACTTATGTTATTAATTTATGATTAAACAAATAATGAAGAATAAGTATAAGAAGAAATAAATTGGAAAGGATCGGTAAAGGATATTACCTCTTCTTTGACACGCCTCTTCTTAACCTCCTCTTAGGGCACTAAAGTTGGTCTTTGAAGAAGACCAGAACCTCTAGTATGTTTCTAGGGAAGTGGAAAAGATAAATTTGCAGGGTTTGACCAAGCTTTAAGGCTCAAAGTGGTTTTAGGAGGAGAGGGAGGAGGTACCCTTTTATAAGGGAGGAGAGGGGCACCTTTGGAAACATAAGAAATATTAATTTATAATAAAGTCAAACCCCACTTAAAATCCTCCAAAAATGACTCAATTAGAAGATGTGATGAGATAATTTTGTAATCTCATCATAAAATAAAATTTATACATGTTGGGAATTTATTTTAAACTTTATCAAATTTATTTATCCTTATTTAATCTATTTAATTTTATTTAGGAAAATAATATTCAAAATTTTAAATTGTTATAAATAATTACTTATGTGTTTTGAATTGTCCATAATTGGATACTTTATGAAATTTTAGACCATATAAATTTAAATTTAAAATTTTTAAATATTTTTGTGATTTTTAAACATTTTTATAATATGTTATTTTTATAAAATAACAATAATGTCAATTTTGACACTATTCATTTATTTGAATTTAAATAGAATCCAAACAGAAGATATGTTCTAACAAAAAGATTTAATAGATTTATAACATGTAATATATATCTAGAAAATTTGTGGATCACATTAAATAGTTCATATAATATTTATTTTAATATTTTTAAAAACATTTATTTGATATTTCAATCAATAAAATAATTTCAACATCACTATTGTGTCATCATTAATGATAATTATTTAATCCATAAAAATTATAAATATATTCTCATGATGTATATAATTTTATTATCATTCTGGATACTATTCATGTTTGAAGTTTTATGAAGTTTATCACTAAATTAAAATTATTATACTTATAAGACATAAGGGAGTGACATGTTGTCACTTTCTTTGGTTTTAATAATAATTACATCATTTTCATGGTAAATAGTCCAAGAAACGAATCTATTCTGACCCTTAGAGGATATGGGTTGACTTTTATTCATCCAATAGAATTTTGGTAGGTGGTAGGGTAATTTTATAATCTTATTTTTACCCTTAATTTCCTGATTTACCTTTAACTGTAGTAAATAAAAATTACCGTAGTTACTATTCATAATGTCAAAAAAATAAAAGTAACCTATTATCATAATTTGGACCCTTTTAATCCAAATATGGAATCCATTTTTCAAAATTCAAAACACATAAGTTGCAGTAATTAATTTAAAATTAATATCGTTGTTAAGGAAACGAGTTTTAAAAGTTAAAACATTTGCAAAGATTGAAATGTTTTTACCTATGAATTCAATGTAAAATTAATGGTAATTATATACATTATATTAAATGGTAAAAATATATTCTATTTATACTTTATAACCACTAAATTTTATCATTTAACCATATAAATTATCTTGATGAAAAATGTTGTTTTTAAGAAAAATTGGCGTATTTTTACTATTCATCAAAATGTGAAAGTCCTCAAAAAAGTATCAAAAATTTATCCATGTAATTTTTTATATCCTGATTCAAAAGAATAAGTTTATTTTGTAAAATTGAACTTATAAAATTGTCAAAAATTATATTTAAAATGGGTACGCCATCAAAAGGCAATAAAACTGCATTTTTTGAAAAATACTTCTTTTATCTGAAAAATTGATTTTGTTTTCGTATCTCATTATAGAAAATGTGTAAGATGAATTATAATGTTATAAAATTCAAAATTCAGATAATACTATTCATAATGGCTAGTTCATAATATTATAATAATATATCATTGTTTAGTGAAAATCGGTATTGCGTACAACGCAAGCTATCGAGGATGGTTTCCCTTACGTGTAACACAAGCCAAGACTGTGTTGTGTGCAGTGAAAGATTCCTTTAGTGTTGTGTATAACATAAGAGATTAAAAAAAATATTTCTCATAAAATCTTAGGGTGTTACAATACTAGGGTTAGATCCACCCCTCTTCCCTTTTTCACCATTGACAGAGGGGGGGAGTCTTAGTTTTTTTCAGTAATTTGAGATATATTCATCCCTATGATGATCTTTATTGATCCTTGAATACATTTCACTTTAATTTAATCACTCTTGGATTTGGATTTGGTTTTTTTCCACTAGATCATGGTGGTATTGTCCAAATAGTATGGGGATTTTTATCTTACTTGGATGAGGCTATTCTGAGAGGCCATCTTTACATGGTCACACATCATTCTGCTATGGTATGTTGTTGCATTGAGTTTTAAAAGCTAAAAGGATTAAATCAAATTAATTTTGTAATTTTTTAATGTTGTGTGTTAAGTATTTTAATTTATTCTAGGTTAGGTCATTATATAGACCTATGGGGTTCCATTGGATGTGTTTTCAACATAGAATGATGTTTTAGTTAGTTATCCATCATTATGATGAGTTAGATTTTAATCAATTAATTAATTACAATTATGATAATTAATTAATTAATGATTTTCAATGTGAATTAGGATCATGAGGTGTTGAGATGTGCTAAGTTGATCAAGATTGTGGTTGTATGGGCTTGGACATGACTGGGTAGTTGCTACCATCCCTCTACATCAACATGGTAAAACACTCAATTGATGTTAGTGGTCTCTCATACTTTCCATATGGAATTTATGTTTTTTCAATATTTCATATGGTTGCCCAGGCTCACCATAGATGGTGAAACCCTGGGTTAAACTAATTAAGTGAGTTTTTAATTGAATGAGAATGATTAATTTAAATTTAATAGCACTAGAGTTTATGAAGAACCCCTATGTATTAGCTTGATGCCTCGACCGTTGATGGATGAGTCTCAAAACATGAGACATAGGATGGCCTTTGAAATCTTATAATGTGAGGCCAAACCAATTGAGGACTTGTATCCTATGCATAGGGCATTGAGACACCTACAAGATAGAGGTAAGTGTGGACCCATAGAACCTAGGCTATGTAGGCCTTAAAGGAATCTTATTATTTTTATCCATTCAGAATAGTCGAGATGAGGATAGGAAGAGTGATCCAATATAGTCTAATATGACTAGGTCTAAGTGGATAAACCTTAGTTGGAACGAGATCATGTTAGGTAAGAAGATTGAACCTAAGAGACCTTGAGGATTGATATTTTTCATTCACCATCTCTTGACTCATTTCCTTTGAGGTGGGACCCTATGTAACTGGATAGGACATGTTACCCAAGTAACGATGTCATGGGACACATCATTCCAGTGCATTAGGTGCTGATCTGAGGCTTTTACTGAGACCAAGGACTCACATGAAGGTTCCAATAATGTACTAAGACTAAGGGGATCTAGTGAGTAATCTATTGATATAATTAACCTAAGTGGGTGATGTGAGATGGTATCAGGTGTTACTATATAACCCATACCAAACTTGGGTTCCTAAGTGGCTTTGAACAGTGATGACAGACATGGGTGTTTAACTAGTTGTTTTATTTTTTTATGGAATGTTCCCACAAGTAGGATGTGACAAGTTTTGGTCTACCATGAATATGGAGATGAAGATATAGTTGGTCTTCCAAGATTTTGATCTAGTTATATGGATGGGATTCACCATGGAAATGAGACTTGATGTTTGGAGCTTCCATGGATTTAGATCTCTATGCTGAAGCCAACATGGATTTAAGGGTTGGATGATATGGGTTGGCTTGGATTAAGATCCCAGATGATAAGAGTAGTCATAGATTTAGATTTCATTATATGGCTATTGTGGGCCTCTTCTATGGAGTTATGAGGATATGATATGGGTGGTCATGGATTTAGATCTCGAGACATGACTATCATGGGGTGGTTTTCTGAATTCATGAAGTTTGGATGACGTTTCCAGGGATTTGGAGGCATAATTTCTCTTGGTTTTCATGGTCATTGAGATGTGATCAAATACACTCCAACACTAGTTAAAGCATGTATGGTTTATTGAGGTCAAGAACTTAAGGATCAATAATAATATATTTATATTTTGTTGTTATTTTATTATGAGAACATCATATGCACATATCACTACATATGCTGGTTAATACAAGATTGCATTGGTGGTTCCCTACTTAGTTTTTAGTCACACCCTAATCAGGCCACCACTACACTTGGGGTACTCAAGAATACGTTCACTTGGTTTTAGAAATAGGTTGGGTTGAGGCATTTTTTTACATGGTCGAGCAAAATAGCTTCCATGGTATTAGAAGTCTAGATGTTTTTTAGCTTAGAGATTTAGTGGATCCTTTTGTTTACTATCTTTTTGTTCAGGTATGTATATGTAACTAGAATAGTGGGTGGTCTAGTGTATATATGACATTGATGTTTTTTCCATTATTTCATTTCAGTTGTCATTGATTTTTTCCATTTATTTCACCATATTTTTGATTTATCACTTCTACAAATATTATTTGGTTATTTATTATTATTGTGATCTCTAATTTGGGGTACAATCTTTCCACAATACCATCTTAGAAACCCACTTCTAGTTGGAATCCTCTAGCTATAGGGAGGCATGCTAGAGGTCACATGGTGATCCATACCAGTTATTATTCATGTAAGGAGATATGTTAGGATGTTTCAATTTTTTTTAGAGAATCATTTTATTTTTTTTCTTACTATTTTATGGATTGGTAACCAGGATATTTAAGAATGTGTCAAATCCTATATTGGATATTGGGCTAGTGAATTGAGAACAATTTTTCTGGTAGAAATTCTAGGCTACCAAGGTTGTGATTGATGTTATTTGTTTTCTATGTTACATTTGTATATAATTTTTTCACTTCTATAAACACACATGTGGTTTATATTTTATGATTTATGATTGGTTTTTATCTCTTGGACCATTAGAATTAGGCCAATGATTTGAATATTGGCCCGAGGAGGTAAGAGGCATCCCATGAATCATATCAAGAACATAATCCCCACATGTTATAGGCCTATTAGTGTGTGATTTCACCAATGACTGAAGCTCAGTTGTTTAAAGTGTCAACAAATAATCATATAATTCTTTATGATATAAGTACTTGATGGAATTATAATTATCTAAGTCAAATTTTATATAGAATATCTTTTGATGAAAGGTAATTTATATCTATGATGAGATGATTTATGGTGAGGATTATGATTCATTCCTCATGAATATGAGGTGTAATAACCCTAGTGAGTTAGTATGGAACATGGTGACTAAGTGTTGGACCCATTGTTGGTCATCAATGTTTATGTTTAGTTATTTGATGTGATAGTAACAACCTATACAGTATTTTTCTAGATATATTGGAATAAAATATACTTAACCAAACCCTGGGTGTGTGTTTCCCATAGTTTAAGTCACCTAGGATGACACTGTTCATATATAATGAGTTTACTGATGAGATGAAATCCTATAGGGATCAGTTAGATGTACATATTTTTAGAGAGTATGGGTTCATTAGTTGTGGGTAGTGGTTGATGTGGGATGTCGTTGTCTGTGATACCCTATGAGGTGGATGATTTTGGAATATTAATTTTGTGGGGTTTGAGAAGGGGGAATGGACGACGCCTCATGGGTTGTGACCTTTTAAGATACTTGACTGGTAGTGCTGGGTGGGAGACCTAGAGACCCTTAGTTTTTACTCATACCCTAGAAAGCTATTGTTTGTTTATATAGGGTAACACATGTGAGGGGTAATCCTAGGACTAGTATTTTATTTTAATACAAATCACAAGTTCATGGTTTTTGGTTTGAGACCAATTCATAGGAGGTGCTCAGGGGTAAAATTACAGGTATGATAGTGCCCTTGTTTTTTGAAGAAGCACCTAGAGTGCTTAGTTTTTGAGACAGTCTTTGATAGAAAGTATTGTTTAGGTTCTTAAACATGTTAACTAGTGGAAGATATTTTAATTTTGTGGTCATAGCATGGTAATATTCTCATGATTGGAACAACTCTATGTGATAACTAAGCATTTGGTTGAGGTTGACATATTGTGGACTAAGGATGAGTAGCTGTGGTTCTATATTGACTTCCTGAGGTGGGTGATAATTTGATGAATCATGGAATAAGTGATGTACTTGATTTTGAATAGGAGTCCCAAGGGAGAATCTAAAATATCAAGGCTGAAATGACATAAATTGTTGGGACCACTTTGTCTATACGTTGTATTTGTTGTCAACAAGTGTAAATAGTTTCCAAAATGAAGAAGGAACTCCAAAGTGAATGGAGATTAGTTGAAGTGAAGATTCCTGGAGAATTTTTATGGATTCATAGCATTGGATTCCATACTAAGAAAATTCTCCATGTTGTTACATATTAGATGATTGATGTAATTATCTTAAAGTTCAATGAACTTCTATCAAAATGTGATACATGGTTAGCAATATTGAAGTAGCATTCTATTAAAGATGATTAATGATTGAAATTGTGATCATGAAAAAAGTAGAATAATCATGTGCTTTGCATGAAGTGGAGATCATGGAGAAGATGAGAGAATGAAGAGAAGAATAAGGTTAAAGAATAGGTTTGGACTTTAAGGTGGCCATGAATAAGGTTGGTTTGTGTTAAAATATGTCCATGCATTTTTGTGCATACTCGGTTTTCTACCAAGTATTTTTATGTGGATTACTTAAAAAATGGGGCCAACCCACGAGCTAGCTACCCAGCCTCAACCCGAGGCACATGCGGGACCACTGGGGGTTGGCCACACCCATGGTGAAGCCAAGGTAGATCCAGCCCTCAAGAGGCACATGGGGGATGTTTATAAGCCACCGGGGTGTGCATTGTGGGAACTAGGTGTGCACCTGAGGAGACAGAGTGGGAACTAAGAGCACACCTACAAAGAACCGGTGTGGGGCGGCACCGGAGGGGGGAGTTGAGAATTCTAACCAGTTTTTTGGGGGAGTTGACTGATAAACTATAGATTTCCTACATTACTGTTTAGATGTGGGATGAGTTTTAAAAAATGAATATGTAATCTCCACCATCCATCTATTCCATGCCATGTGAGTATGAACTAGGGTCGTCCGATCCTCCCATGGCATTTGATCCATCCCACACCATCGTCTTCAACCTCTCGATTCCACTACCACCCACTGGAAACACTTCCCTCACTGAAGATGAAGATCAACCACCATGGATGATCCAAAACCATTGAAGAAGTGTCTTGTGATTGAACCGACACTATGCATGAAATCTACGGCATGCATGCATGAAAATATCTCAAATGAGGCCAAAGAAAACTGAGTTGTGCGACCTTAAATTTCATCCGAGATTCATTGATGATTCGTGCCTGATTTAAAAATGAGATAAATGAAAATCTCAAATGCATTCAGAAGATCAGATATGATCCTTCTTTTGAAAAATGAAATAAATGAGATATCCAGTGAATTAGAAACACGGGTTTGAATATCTTAAAGAGATAATGATTTTATGTATTCAAAGGGAATTCTTCAAAGGATATCCACGTGATAATTGAACATAGAAATAGTGAATCTCCCTCACCTATAAAAGGAGAGCCTTGAGCTAAATAAGAGATATTCTCACAAATACCCGAAGTGCTTCTGTTCCAAAAACAAAGCACACTATTTGAATAATTAAGCCATGTTCGGGAGACATTCAACAAGTTCCATTCACTTATAAGTGCCTAGAGAAAAATAAGAGGATCCTAACTCCCTTGTGCGAAGAAGAAACTACAAATAACATGATAGGTTTAACCAGACCCTCATGGTGTTTCTATGAAGGAAATATTGTGGCTATTCAATTGGTGCAATCTCACCTTTGATGTGCTTTGTGAAGATAGTGCCACACACTACCCTCTTGATTCTGTGAAGGAGATTCATGCGCACTTGTTTCATAAGAAGGAGACCTATGGGACATCCTGGTTTCACAAATTAAGGTGAGAAACCTCATATTTTCATGATTATCTTATTTTTGTAGGGGTTCATGTATTTGTGAAGGAGAGTCCAAGAAAGATAAGGTAAGTACATGTTTTAGGCACCCATGTTCACGGTTTGAAGAAATCCCAAGACCTTAAGTGGTTTCACCATTTGGGTTTAAAGAAGAGCATACATGAAACCCATACACTTATGTGTATGATTTAAAGGCACCCAAACCCAGTGCAAAGTGAAGAAGAGAAAAGGAGGAAGAAAAAGGAAATAAGAGGAGAAGAGCCCATGTGTGTGCTTAAATCCTTACACCCATTATGGTTGTCACACAAGATAAGAATAAGTAAATTGGACATTCACTATTACATGCACATTCACATGTGCATATATTTAAAGAAAGAACCTAAATTATACGTGCATTTGAGAAAATAAGAAGAAGAAGTAAAAAGAATATGCATGCTTGCATGCATATGTAAAAAGGGTGTAATCCAGTTTAATGAATTATAACTAAACCAAGAAGAGGAGAAGAAGAAGAATAAGAAGAAGAAGAAAAAGAGTTCAACCTAAATTTCATATGCATGATCACTTTCATACATGAACAATAAGAAAAGAATTGACTCTAAAAATGTCAAATGAGCCAATACTTATTACATAAAATTCACATAGTTGTATGTGATTCAAGCCAAGAAAGAAGAAGAATAGTGCATTCAATTATTGCACTAATGAAGAGGTAGTAGAATCAGTTGTTGCACTAAATAAGAATAAGAAGTTTAGTGCAGTTGGTTTTTTACTAAAGAAGAAGAGAGAAGAATATAAGAGTTTCTTGCCTACTACTTTTCAAGTAACCAATTGAAGAGCACTTAAGAAGATCAAGAGAAGAACCTAACTTTTGAAGAAGGAATAAGACTATCTCCATAGGTAGTATAAAGAACCAGCTAGAGGCTGCAAGTTGGACTAGGCTATCACCAGTCTAGGGAAGATGATTGTTTACCACCACCTCCAAAGTGTAGAGATCCACACTGACTAGAGGATTATTTTCCTAGTTGATCCACTATAACATCATATCACATTATAGTAGAGAATCCATGCACTGGTCATTCCCATGCATGGTAAAGACATAAATTCTCTTATTGAGTGATGAACCTTTTAAAAATATCATTTTTATATTTTTACTGCTTTCTATTATTGCATGTGACAAGGAAAAAATAATTATAGAATCAATATCCTTACAGGTCTAGAGGTACAAGGACAATTTTTTTGAATTGATTTCCAAAGTCCCCAACACTGATTCAACCCCACTCTCAGTGTTAGGTATATCCCAAACTGGTCCTCTCAATTGGTATCATAGGTACATGTTCACCTATGTTATATTATCTACATTGAAGTTATTCTCTTTTTAAGATTGGAGTTTCTTTCCTGAGTTATCAATGAAGTGAACTTTCAGTGAAGATTCAATTATCTCTGAGGAGAAGTATATATCTACCAAGACCATGATGAACAAGAAAAGGAAAGAAAATTTAAAGTTGAAGAAGAAGTCCCTCTTATATAAAGAAGAGGAAGCATCTGGTTCTCTATATATGGATGACATTGAAAACACACCAAACATGGAAAATGTGGCTCAAGTCACCACCAAGAAGATGGACAACCTTCCTACCTCAACAGATCAAGAGGTATGTGTTAGTACATTTGGAAATTATTCTCATGATGAAAATGCTAGCACAAATGGTAATGATCAATCTATAACATCTTAAGAAATATCAGTTGATAGATTAATAATTATTCTACATGGTATTCCTGAAGAAAGTATATCCCTGGTTTGTGGAGTATTTCAATGCATACAGGAAAATATCATTCATTTGGAAGAAGAAACTGATGTTTTAGAAAAAAGGCTTACAAGAAAAAATTGTTGAATGTTTAAATCTCTCCATATAGGTTGTGGCCTTTAGAGAAACAAAGAGGGTATTTGAAGTAAGTTCTTCAAAGTGGATCAGAGATGTTGATGAAAATGAGGGAGTTAACAAGACTTTAGAAGAGAATATCCATGCACTTGAAGATGATCTGAAAAAAATCAATGAAGTCAAGGAGTTATATTTGGAAGAAGACTCCAAGAAGATCAAATAACTTGAATCTTTGTTACAAAACAAAGTAAATATTCATAAAGATGAAGTTGAAATATTAAAGAAGGTTGGTGAAGATAATATGAATATGATTGAAGACCAGGAATTCATACTCAATATGAGATGTCTATAATTGGAAGTTTAGTTGACCAATCTTAAGAAGACACATGTAGAGTCTCCACAAAATAAGGAAACAATTGCTGCCAATACTCAATTATCACTGTAGGATTATACTATCAATATAACTTCCATGTGTGATAAGAAGATCATGTCTTCACTCATTGATATATCAAAAGAAGCTGAGAAGAAGGTACCATCCATACCAACTTGTACTAATGTTTCTAAAATTTATTTTACAAAAATTAAAAGTTGGAAGAAAATTTCTAAACAAGTATGGATTAAGAAAAGTGAGAAGAAACCTACCACTATGGATAGGGTGGATATGGTAAATAGAGTGAATGTTTCTCCCTACAGAAATAAGAACATACCAAGAAGAAGATTCAACAACCTTATAAAGAAGATGGGAAGAAGTCAAGGTTTTTTGGTCAATGATGGTGCTATAATAGATTTGGGAATTTGTCACTAGATTGTTGGTAGAATCCCTTAAATTTAAAAGCACAAAGAAAGCCCATATCAAGGGGGATAAAGCTAGAGAAGAAGAAGCAACATTCATAGATCCAGAAGCATCTGTATGCTACAAACAGATTTGGAATGTTAGATAACATCTGTGATGTATTTAATAGGAGTGGTCACATGAATGGTGCATGTTCATTTCAATAGGTACCCAAAGATGACAATAAAATAAGATCACGAGAGATGGCTAAGAAAAAAAAGCATCCTTGGAATGTAGTCATAAGAATTTTGGAAAAGTAAACACTCCCAATAAGACTATAAGGAGGAAAGTTGAGAAGACCTTGGATTGTAAATCCAAAAATTTGAAGTGTAGTTAATCCAAAAGAACTACTAAGAAGAATGAAACTCATAAGATGCTATGTAGAAGATCCAATATTGATGCCTCATCCCCTAATGATATATTAGAGGTTTTGATAGAAGATTTGGAAAGAATGAAAAATATAGAAGATGCATAGGCTAAGGCTAGTGCTAAATGAAAAAAATAAGATTCTACATGAAGACAAAGATTATTTTTGTGAAAGGTGAAACAAGGCTGGTCACACTATTATAAGATGCTTTGAATTTACTCCAGCCCAACAAGAATTCCTCAAGAAGATGAATGTTTCACTAGAAGATTCTAGTTCTTTGGAAGCACTTGAAGAGACACACAAAGAGATGGAAGATATATTGAGAAGCACGTAATCATAATTAGCATTGAAGATCAGTTTTGAATGTGTGAAGAATAGAGAATTTGGGTTGAGAAAATCATCTCAACCTTATTTTTCACATTAATGGAGCAAGGAGGATCCACCTTATTCCCTTAAATATTTGTATATTGTATTTGTTCTTATCATACAAGGAATTGAAGGTGAAGCAAGATATCAGAGGGAGAACCTGAGATTCAGTTAGGAGAAGTGTTCCCTTGAGGAGGAGACACATGAAGAAGCTTCCAAATTCATTATCTCAATCAGTATCAACATCAGTTGGTATAAAATTAAATTACTCTGAAGATTTCATGAAGATCATGTTATTGAAAAAGGTATGTTATTTCCTAATCTCTCATGCTTGGTTACTCAAAATAATGATCATTATAAAAAGGGGGAGTAATAAAGACAACCAGTGACATAAGAAGAGTGAAAGTGTCCTAAGGCCACTTATCTTACCATTTGAACTTAAATGTTTTTAATCATTTTGTTGAAAAAAGTGTAGTAGTTTCAGGTTGATTATTTCATATCACACTTATTATACTAAGACTGGAATGAAAGTGGAAATCACTTGAAGACAAGTAGATGAGTTCTCATCTCATGAGGTGTCATATTCAATGGGTAATGGGAAAATTTGTTGTCTAAATCAAATCCTCTATTTTTCTACACCGATCATTGCTCAAGTAAACTTAAAGTGAAATGATTTATGAAACATTAATTAAGTATGTAATGATACCCTCTCTGTCGTAAACTTTGTATTTTTTGTCAATAAGGGAGAGAGAAGTGAAATGAAAGTCTAGGGGAGAGAAATAAGTAAGAGGAGAGAGAAGATTCTCATTTTGATAATGAAACTTTCATTTATGGATAATTTTTAAGGTATTGTCAACAAAATACAAAGGGGGAGATTGTTGGGAACACTTTGTGTATAAGTTGTATTTGTTTTCAACAAGTGTCAACCGTTTTCAAAATGAAGAAGGAACTCTAAAGTGAATGTGGATTGGTTGAAGTGAATATTCCTAGAGAATTGTTATGGATTCATAGCATTGGATTCCACGCTTGGGTAATTCTCCATGTTGCTACATATCAGATGATTACTGCACTGATCTTAAATTTTAATAAACTTGTATCAAAATGTGATAGATGGTTTACAACATTTAAGTATCATACTATTAAGGATGATTGAATATTGAAATTGTGATCATGCAAAAAGTAGAAGAATCATTTGCATTGTATAAAGTGGAGACCATAGAGAATATGAGAGAATGAAGAGAAGAAGAAGCTTAAAAAAGGTGTTTGGACTTTAAGTTGGCCATTCATGAGGTTCATTTGTGTTTAATGATGTCCATTATTTTTTGTTCATACTTTATTTTTTACCAAGTATTTTTATGTGGCTTACTTAAAAAATAGGGACAACCCACGATCTAGCAACCCAGCATCAACCCAAGGCACATGCGGGACCACAGGGGTCGAACCTACCTATGGGGAAGCCAAGGCAGAGCCATACTGTAAGAGGCACATGGGGGCCATGTATAAGACCCCAGGGTGTGCATAGTGGGCGCTAGGTGAACACCCTAGGAGGAAGAGTGGGTGCTAAGAGCGTGACCACATAGAACCAGTGTGGGGTAACACCGGAGGGGGGAGGGGAGGAGAATTTTGACTGGTTGTTGGGGGGAGTTGATTGATAAACTATGAAATTCACATGTTACCATTTCAATGTGGGATGAGTTTTAAAAAATGGGGATGTAATCTCTTCCATCCATCTATTCTGCTCTGTGTGAGTATGAACCATGGCCGTACGATCCTCTTGCAGTTCGATCCATTCCACACCATCGTTTTCAACCACTTTACACTTATGCCACCCACTAATGACACTGCTCTCATCAGAGATGAAGACCAACCAACATGGAAGATCCCCATCCATCAAAGAAGTGTCTTTTGATTGAACCGAGACCACGCATGAAATCTACGTCTTTCATGCATGCGAATATCTCAAAGAAGGACAAAGAAAAATAAGTTGTGAGGCCTTAACTTTTGTCCCAGATTCATGGATGATTCATGCCTAATTTAAAATTGAGATAAATAAAAATCTAAAATGAATGCACAAGATCAGATATGAGACTTAGTTTGAAAAAGGAAACAACTAAGATATCCAGTGAATCAAAAATGTGGGTTTGAATATCTCATAGAGCCGATGATCTTGTTTATTCAATAGAAATATTCAAAGGATATCTGTATGAGATTTGAATTCTGAAACAGAGACTCTACCTCACATATAAAAGGAGATCCTTAAGATAAATAATAGAGCTTCTCACAAATACCCAAATTGATTCTATTATAAAAACAAAACACACTCTTTGAAGAAGTAAGTCGTGTCCCGTAGACCTTTAAAAAGTGCCATAAGCTCTTGAAGATACTCTTGAAGAAGAATAAGATCTACACTCCCTTGCATGAAGAATAAACCATAAAACATGTGATAGGTTTACCCAAACCCTTGTGGTGTTTTTGTGAAGGAAATCTTGGGGCTACACAATTGGTGAAATCAAATCTTTGTTGTACTTTGCGAAGATAGTGCCACACACTACCCTCTAGATTCTGTGAAGAAGATTTGGGAACACTTGTTGCATAATAAGGAGAACCGTGGGCCATCCTGGTTTCACAAAGTAAGGTGAGAACCCTCCCATTTTTATACTTATCTTATTTTTTGTAGGGGTTCAAGTATTAGTGAAGAAGTAGAGTCTAAGAAAGGGAAGGGTAGTACATGTTGTATGCACCCATGTACATGGATTAAAGAAATCCCAAGATGTTAACTGCTTTCACCATTCAAGTTTGAAGAATAGAATACATGAAAACCATACACTTATGTGTATGATTTAAAGGAACCCAAACCTAGTGCAAAGTGAAGAAGAGAAAATGAGGAAGAAAAGGGAATGAATAAGAGAAGAGGCTATTTGTGTTCTTAAATCCTTACAACCATTAGGGTTGCCACACAAGATAATAATAAGTAAATTGGGAAAGCACTATTACATGTACATGTACATGTGAAGATATTTAAAGAAAGAACCTAAATTATTTGTGAATATGAGAAAAGAAGAATAAGGAGTGAATAGAATATGCATGCTTTCATGCATACGTAAAAAGGGTGCAATCCAGTTGAATAAATAATAACTACACCAAGAAGAGGAGAAGAAAAGAATAAGAAGAAGAGAAAAAGTTCAACTTAAATGTTATATGTATGATCACATGCATACATGAACAAGAAGAAAATAATTGACTCTGAAAATTCCTTGTGAGATAATCCTTATTGCATAACTTTCACATAGTTATATGTGATTCAAGGTAAAAAATAAGAACAAGAGTGCATTCAGTTATTTCACTAATGAAGTGGTAGTGAAATCAATTTTTGCACTAAAGAATAACAAGAAGTTTAGTGCAGTTGGATTTTCACTAAAGAAGAAGAGAGAAGAAGAGAAGAGTTGCTTTCCAACTGCTTTGCAAGTAACCAAGTGAAGAGCACTTAAGTAGATCAAGAGTAGAACCTACATTTTGAAAAAAAGAATAATACTATCTCCACAGGTAGTATTAAGAACCAACTAGGGGCTTCACGTTGGACTAGGATATCACCATTCTAGGGAAGAGGATTTTTTCCCACCATTCTCCAAAGTTTAGGGATCCACACTAACTAGAGGATTGTTTTCCTAGTAAATCCACTATAACAACACATCACATTATAGTGGAGAATCCATGCACTGGTCATTCCCATGCTTGGAAAGGACGTAGCTGCTCTTATTGAGTGATGAACCCTGTAAAAATATTGTGTGCATACTTTTAATGCTTTCTATTATTGCATAAGATAGGGAAAATAGAATAAGATAATCAAGATGCTAATAGGTCAAGAGGTAGAGGGATACAAAGTTGTAATTTGTTTCAAAAGTCCCCAACACTAATTCAACCCCTCTCTCAATGTTAGGTATATCCCAAACTGGTCCTCTCATAAATCATAGCCAACATGGTTTGGGTGTAGTGTGATTCATATAAATGTGGTTCGGGTGTTGGAACCCAGGAAGACTGTTTTCTGGATGAGTGACAATGGTAATTAATAAGATGTTTGTGGGCCTAGTGACCAAGATCTCTATAATTAAATAAAGGAATTTACCTTATGATAATGGATATTTTCAAAATGGATCAAGTTATATGTAATTTTAAAACTGTGGGTGGAACTTGACAAATTTTTTCAAGGAGACTTGGTGTTATGGGTTAGAAGTAGGTGAATGTGTCTCATGAGGAACAACATGTATTGGTGTTCAAACTATTATGGTTGGTGCTTGGAAATGAGTGGGTTTTACCATGATAGTTATTATGTCAAGTGATAGATGAGACTTGAGTTATAATGATTAGGAGATTAAATCATTAGTGTGATGATAAGGATGATATTAAGGTGGGGAGTTGGGTGTCGGTCACAATTATGTGACCCTTATGTGGGAAGGGTCGTGGGAGTGGGTTGGTCATTGGATGATCATTTGGAATTTTGATGACACTAAATAAATGGACCCAATTAATTTTGGATTCTCTAATGAATTCCAATTTTAGGTTCAAAAATATAATTATAATGAGTCTGATTATGAGCATCGGGCTCAGGATGGTTTTTGTAGAAACTGAGTGGGTATCTAATCATATGTACATAAGTTTTTATAGTGTGGAATGACATTGAAAATGGGACTTGGATGGTTCATCTAGGGAATGTAATTGGGAGTTTTTTGTGAACTCTGATGAGTTGGTTTGAATGATAAAGGGGTATCCCCAAGATTAGGAGCATTGCGATCGGGTGTTGGAAGGTGCTAGGGGCTAGAATCGAGTTCTCCAGAAAGAGTCGTCTAGGGAAGGTTTGACTATAATTTTTTAGTGTAAATGCATACAATCATTTAGGAACAATTTTGGGAACATAATTTTGGATACAATAATTGTTTTATGAGTTGGATAGGTATTTTAAAATAAAGAACAATGAAACTAGTATTAGAGCATGGTTCATTGGGATTCAACTAGTTCAGATCAAATTCAAGGACTAGGAGCGATGTCCTTGTAATTGACCAGGTACAGGTTTTGGAAACTATGTCAGGCACATCATTGGGATACGAGAGTCATATTTCAATAAGAAATTATGATTTTGGGTGGTTCCATGGATCGAAATTGGATATTGTTATCTAAAACCAATGTTAGGGAGCACTATAGGATGGATGGTCAAATATATTATAAAGAAATCATGTCTTAAGTTAGATAGTCTTAGGTAAGTGTTGTCTTAATGTTCAGGGGTGGTTACAAGCATTAGTTCATGTTTTGGAAGTTTGAGAATTTTGTGTTCAAGAGGATATTTTGGAGTGTATTTGTAATTCAATGGTGTAAAACATCCATTTGAGTGGGATATCATGATCTAGGAAGGTTGGAAATTTTATTTGTAAGTCTATCGAGATATATTGAGGATGAGAAGTGTTAGGGTGGGGAGGTTGTAAGATCTCAGGTTCAGATGAACTTTTGAAATCCAAGAATAATTTTAATTTTTATATTAGAATATATGTTAATTTTTTATTCTATATTCATAACTAGGTTCCAAGATTTGGAAAACTATAAAAATCTATTTCACTAAAATTTTTCTTTTTATGCACTATACATTTTATAAAAATTTACTTATTTCATTTTGTGCTTAAAAATATATTTAAATAAAAGTTGTAGTTTTTAAACCATAAATTTTATTAAAGAAAACTAATTATATTATTTTAAATTATTATATTAATAAAATATCATATTTATTGATTAATTATAGTTTTATTAGTTTTTTTATAGAAATTATGAATAAAGATAACTAGTGTTTTTAAAAATTATTTTCCTATAAAAACAATTTATAACTTTATTTTATGATTTTACTTAAAGGTTAAATTCCTAAATTTTAGAACTTTAAATTTTAAAAATGGAAATAATATTTGGATTTATCATGAAAATTTTATGTTAGGATAAATTTTTGAGATTTTTATGAAAAAATTGATTTTTTGCTGCAAAATATCATTTTTACAAATACTGTGACTTTTATGAAATTATTAGTATATAAGTATGACTTGGAAATATAGGAATCCATTTTCTAGAAAAAATATTTATTTCATAATATATACTATAAATTTAAAAATATTTATTTTTGTTTAAAAAACTATGTCTGATATTTTAGAGTTTAGGTTTTACTATTCCCTAAAACTGTTTTTAACACATTATACATTTATAATTTTAAAATTAATGTTTATCAATTTTAGAAAGTGAATATAATAAAATGGATTATAAAATGTTAATTATAAGTTCCGTAATATTTATTAGTACCATTTTATTTTTAGGCATAAAAAATGAATTACCTAGGTAAAAAGTAGTTATTGTGGTAAAATCCAAAAGGGTAAAATGGGTTAACCAAAAAGGTAAAATGACTAAAATGTTTAAAAAATATTTATAATTCAGTATTTGAGGTTTGGATAGATCAAATATTATCTATACTCCATTATTTTTCATTTTGGAGTCTTCTTGGATTCTGAATCATATGCTCTCTTTATATTGAGATAAAATAATTACAAAAATTCTATTCTCACCACTTATAAAAGGGTCCTCTCATAACCCCTTGAAGAACACTCAAAATTTATTTTTTCTCTTGAAATTATGTCCTCCCATATAAACCTTTTATACTTAATTTATCTTTTTTTCACAATATTTTTTCATAATTTCTCCTTTTACAAAGATTCCTCCAAGGGAAAACTCAAAGTTCTCATTGTAAGTTCTAACTTTTCCCTAACATTGTTTATTTTTTATCATTATATTTAAAATATTTTTTACAATATTATATGATTAATTAAGTATTTATATAATAATTAATGTTTTTATATTATGGTAATAAACATTAACCACCTTTCCCCATTTTCCATTAACAAAAAGAAAAAATAATTCATGTGTTTGTGTGGACTACCACCTCCACAAAGTAACATATCTCATTTTTTATATAGTTTCTTTATTGTTTATTGAAATCAATAAAAATAATATTTTACAACTTAAAAATATCTAAATAACATCATTATTTTTATTTAATAATTATATTATTCCAAAATAAACCACTTTCATAATTATAATGATCCATTAATTATGATACGTTCATGTTTGGGTCGGTCTAACCACCTACTTGAACAATGATATAAAATAATATCATGGATGACTATGAAAACTTAATTATAAATAATATATTATATATATTATATAAATTATTAAATAAATATTTTTTTTGGTTATTTACCAGTAACATTAATATTAAACTCATAAATTAAGATACCAATGTCCCTTCATTAAAAATCATTGAAACATACTCATCATCAATTTCATTTAAGGATCAAAATCAAAACATGCATAAAATAAAGTTATAAAATTATAAATAATTATAAATTTTCAATTAAATTACCTTTTATGATATGGTAATGATGAATTTAGTTATAAGAATTAAGAACAACACCTCTATGAAAAAATATGTTCAAAACGATGAAGATTACTCACATATGATATTGAAAATAGACGATAACCAACTAATGTACATGAAAAGAATAATTATAAATGATGTTTATAAAATGTTATAAAAATTAATAATATTTTTTCAATATGTTATTAAGATATATTTTTTAATATATGATATTCAAGTTCTTTTATAAAAGTCATGAATTAAGGTAAGGGGTTTTTTGTATCAAATTTAATTTATTGAGAGATATTTCATATTGTGCACCATGATATATTTGACATAGTGTGATTACTACCTAAGGAATTTATTTTTATATATTCATGTAATTAATGGGGTTTTAATATCTATATTATGTTATCTCTTTAAATGGATGTCGATTCAAAGGATACCATGGCTGTAAGGGTTATTGGTCTCTATTTTTAATTCTATGAGACATGTTTGGATATTATACACTATAATTTATTTTATATACTATATTCACCATACTATTGACTTAAATTATAATGAATATATTTCATCTCATGATATCTTAATTTCCATCTCATGGAAACTCTCTTATGTTCTTTTTCTTCTCACGTTACCATTCCTGCTAGGTCTTCTTCTTTATTCAAACTTTCAAATCCGGTTTGTTTTTTTTGAAAAAAATCCATTTAGAGAATTTTTATGCTCTTTATTTATAATCACCCCCATATTTTTATTCTCATATGATTAATTTTTGGGTTATATATATGTCTTATCTCTATTTTATTTTATCATTTGGATCATTATTAACTCATTATAAGGAAACTGAACCTACTACTTCTTTTTAGTCGAGAATCCTCCTATTCCATGACCATATTAGTTGGATGCTTTTATAACTGTCTTTATATATGCCTACATAATTTATTAAGTTAATATTGTACTAATTTTAACTTCATTTAAATTTACAAATATATTTCTAATGTTTTCTTTATGGGTAATTTTCACTAAAGTGTGAAAAACATATCTTTTTTAAAATTTTCTTTGTGAACACATATTTTAACTTTTTTTTAAAAAAAATTTATATGAAAAATCACATATATATTTTATTATTCTCAAAATGAAATTATTATTTTCCTAGTTTTATAAAATATTTAAATTTATATAAATGTTTTCAAAAATATAATTAATGTTTCTTACTTCCATAATGATTTCCCTAATGCTTTTAAAAAATGTTTTGATCTAAGTCAATGTCCATTGACATATTTTATGCTTAATTAAATATATTATTCAAATGATAACATCCATTTTCTTTATCATTATGGACTATAAATTTTTTGTTTCTATCATAGTAATGGTTCATCATTTATATTGTCTTCATTAACTATCCACTGTGTATATATATGGGTTTTCTTAAAATTACTTTCCATTGTGAACACTCTAAATTTACTTTATTTGATTGAATTGTGTTCACATAGATTATACACATTGATTTATTAGAGAAACTATTGAATAAAACACATATATTTTATCAATATAGTGTAAATACCATATACCTTTTCATCTTAATTGAAGGGTATATACGTAGAACGTTACTGAATGTCTTTGGATACCAATTTATTTCCCATAGGTTTATCATGTTTTTATTATTTATGGAATGATGAATGATTTATTTATATTAATCTATTTTAAAGGGATATAAAACCCATTTTATTTGCAGGTCTTCTTTATAATATGATGAATGATTAATTTAAAATGTCACACATATGTTTGGATGATTGATGGGTGGGGTATTATATCACCCTCCAATGAATTGGGTAATGTTTTATATTTCATGAGATATTGTATCATGGTCCTTATTAGATATGTTGACAAATTAAAGGGAGATCCTTCTTTGATAACACTCATAACATAATGGGTGGACCTTCTTGGATATGATCACAATATGTGATACCCTATGATTATGTTTTTTCCAAATTTATTTTTTATGATATGATTCAAGGAAATGTTACATTTTCATTCCATATTCCTATGGTTATTATCCAAGGATAAAGTTTATTATATCATGATTCCACACTCTTTTTTCTATGGTATATTTTTCTTCATTTTAGATTTTATGTCCTTCATTAGTTATAAAAAACTCTTATTATTTTTGATGAGTTTTTCTCTTATTGAGCATTTGAGATCACCACTTTCCATTCCCTGAGTTATGAAGATGAGTATAATTTTTGAGAATTATATAAGGGAGTATAGTGTTGATAAATTATAGATAAATTTTCCCAAGAATCATAAAATAATTGACTTATGTCTCTGATCGTCAAAGACATTAATATTATTTTCTTATGATTGTATGTTTTTTATGAGATGTAATTATTAACATATAAAATTATGTAAAATAAAGATATGTTTAGCTTGGTTAATCTCACTATGTATCAAATCTAATGTTTAATGATTTTTTATCACTAAATTCAAGAGTGAGGGTCTAGGGGACCTCAGTTAGAATGAGAATCATATTTTATTAGGGTACCAAATTCATTCCTTATTTCTATAATTAACTATATTAAGAATTATGCACTTTCATGAAACTGAGTATAGTGTACTATCCTTCGAGTAACAGGTAGTTTAAGATTATAAAAAGAATTTTATAGGAAATTCATCAAGATTTCATCTTATAATTTAGTTGAATATTCAAAATCCATCTTACAGTAGTAATGTTTTCATATAATAATATTTATCAAACATAGATTTAGATAGTTCACTTTGATGATATATAAAGATGAAAATTATAATCCACATTATGCCGGTGAGGTGAATGAGTGTCATATATGATTGGGTTGAGTTATCTATAAGAAATATCATAGTGTATTTTAGTGATTAAAAAGTTTTTAGTGGACAGTTAGAGTAGGTCGTTATAATATGTAGACTAACAATTGTCACCATTAGAGTTAAAGGTGTGTGATTATGTCTTATTCAATGTGTTTCCTTTGATTGGACACTACTGGTTGTGAAGACATGGGATACTAGTTACCCATTTTGTGGAAACATTTTATATTGTTGAAAAATTAAGTATTCTAGAATATTGATTAGATCTTGATAATTTTTAGAGTGACATTCATGATATATTATATGTATCACATATTTAGAGTAATAATTATGACCCCTTACATGAAATTGACATCATATATCTTGAATTGGAGACTGAAACATAATTTTACGAGAGGCATGTATGAATAGTGGACTAGAGTGTGATTATTTATTGTGGTGAGATGGTATCCCTAGAATATGTATAGTAGTCATATAGGAATATCTTATATAAGTATCAAAATATGATGTGGTTATGTGATATTAGTGTAAAAATTTGTTGTCCAATAAGGTTCAATGTTGTTTCTAGAAGAAAATATGTTGTATAATAAGGTGTTTTTAATGACCCATGTATACCAAGGTATGGATTTGATATATTTTTATTCATTCCATTTTTATTTTAATGTTTTTTTATTATGGGAGTAGTTGGAGGAGGCTGAGGGTTATAATTGGAGAAAATTAATTTGGTTGTATAAATCAATCAAAAAAGATAGATACAACTAATACATAGTGGAAAAGTAATAAGTTCCTAGTGGAAATGTAGTTGGGGTAAATTACCCTGGTGGACCACCAACCAACTCGTTAACCTTGTCCTAGTATCTTGTGTTCATAGTTTGCTCGGTGGGGGGGGGGGGGGGGGTTACCAAGTACCCAGTGGCAACTAGAATATATCTTTTTAAAAATTTATTCAAACTAATTTATTGATTTTAAAATTTTATAATATGATTACTACTTCATTGGTAGTTCACATGACCACAAATCCCCATTAATTTATTTTTTTTCTTTCTTGGGATGAGTTCTCCACCATTAGTGATCATATTAAAGTGTTATTTCATTAGATATATTTCTATCAGTATTTATAGACTTAATTCTTATTATATTTGGGATTTTAATCACAACTAAACCATCCAATGTCCAAAATACATAATTTGGAAAATTATGCCTGATTTTCTTGATTTATTCTGATTGAGTATGAATCACTAAAATATATTATACTAGAAGTCTCCTACTAGTATGAGGTAGGTAGTACCAAGATAATTATTTTGTTTTAAATATATTTCATGTATCCTTTGGTATATAGGTGTTCACTAGTGAATATAGATTTTCTAGGTTGGAATTGAATTAAGTTCCTCCATGTGATGAGTGATAGGTATAAACTATCCAACCTATGTTTGGCATCCCGATTATCATACTTTGATCACATGGCCACTAATTACCATGTCTCATATGAAAGTGAAAATATATCTTGAAATTAGAATATGTGAGGGGTGAATTTTGATATTATTTGTTTTATGTATACTTTTGATGTATTTATGTGCCTTCATTAGTGATGATAAGGTTATATATGTGTTTGTATGGTGCTGAGTTATCCTCATTGATTAGTTTTAGTATCACTATATACCTTTATAATTTAACCTTCTTAATATGAGTAATTCTGAGGGAACTTGATTCATCATAAAAGAGGCTATTCTAGAGATAAAATCAACTAGGTTTACAATATAAGGGAATTTATAACATAGTGAGTTAGTTATAGTTAGTGTTTTCTAGATGGGATATCAATTATAACATTTTTTATTATTTTTTATTATAATTCATTCACCAATACCATTATTGTGTATAATGATAATTTTTTCACAAATATTGTTATAAATTTGGTGATAACTGATTCACCTATGGTGTGATTATTTGATGTGGTAGTCCATTCACTATGCTTATATGATATGATATATCATTAACTATATTTATGAGAGGTAACAACCTATTTAATTTATTTATGAGAGATGATAGTCTATTCATCATGTTTATGAGAAGTGATATCTTATTATCCATGATTATGAGAGGTGATAAAATGTTTAACATGTTTATGAAATTTGATATCCCATTAGCCATGGTTATAAGAGTTGATCAACCATTCAATATGTTTTAATACGTGATACGTAACACCCCAACTAAAATTTCCTAAATGAAACCTGATCTAGAGAACCATGTAATATTAGGCATTCCTCCCCATTATCTAGAGGCTACTGACCAGTGAAAAGAGTCTATGATAAAATTTGTGTATACTATACTCACAATATAATAACCATAAACCACAAATAAATAATAAAATGTCATCCAAAACCACATATCAAAGTATGAAAGTAGGTAATTACTTCCAAACAAATATAAAATTTATTAAACAAAAAAACATGATATAAAAAATGAATAATATAATCATACAGTTATGAATACCAATAAATCACCCCTAGTATGATCACATATAAAAAATAAAAAAAGAATAAAATGTTTAAGGATACTCCATTACAACCCTATGACTCACCTCAAACCATCTCAAACCCAATCCACTATGCAAGTTAGGATAAAAATCGTGCATCAATCATGAGGTCTACATGAACATCTGGTTTACCATGAAGGGTGTAAGAAATGTATCCCAATAATATCTCACAAAGTTCCCCTAATATAATCTATGAAATAAATGTGTATGTATGCGGAAAAAATAAAAGAAACATATGGAAAAAAATAATACACATGTGGTTATTATATGCTAACCAACCCACCATAACACCCAACCATAGCATGTATGATCACTTTTGGAGAACCAAATCCATAAAAGTCTTATGTATTTAGATATAATATCACTGTAAAGTTGAAAAATTTATAGATACTGGTGTACATAGTGACTGGGAATTATCTATTGGTAATCCTAGAGTAAAAGGAAATTAGGGATCCTTACTCAATGAACCTTAAACTAAAAAAAAGTTGAGAATACTATCTCATTGATTCTTAAACCAACCAAATATTTTCTCATCATGGTTAATTCAACATATCAAATTTGAGTCTTGAGGAGGGAAATAATGGATCCAAAATATCTCATGAGTTTAGCCATATCCCCTTCAGGTAGGTCCCATGGATAATTGCATATATTGAAAGAGGATTATAAGGAAGGAAAAAATGTATCCAAAATCCCATGTGAGCCAAACCATACCATAACCTAGTAGGTCCCATAGATAATCACACACACTAAAATAAAATCTTGAGAAGATAAATAATAAATCCACCCCCACACACAAAAGTTAAACCATATTCTTAAAAAAAGTTCCAATGGTTATTTAACATATAATAAGAAATCCCAACCCACATCCCACTTTCATATATACATTTCACATATCCATCACATCACATATCTCATATCATAACATGAATTATAGTTATATGAGATGTAGCTCTAGTACTAATTTCATGTTATACCATGTATAGAGTTATAGGTATACCCCTATTTGAAAAACTTAATACAAAGGGAACTATAATCCAACCCATTGGAATACCCTTCTATATTGAAAATGCAACCAATCTGATTCTCAGACCTAACTTAGTTTCTATTCACTGATGGAAACCCTCACTGGTCACCTCATAGTGACTTACAAAACCAAATTCACTACTTGATCCTAGATTTAGTAAGTCAGTACAACTTCCCTTTCAATTCCTATGTCACCATATCTATCCAAATGTACATGGAAAATGCAAATAAAGACACCCTCTAGGACCTTTATAAACTCTTTTCAAATAAATGATAACACATAACCCACTATCCATACTTGGGTCCCATGTTATATCTCCCATAATAGAGTGATCCATACCATCATCTAGTGGAAACACTTATTTTGAAAATATAATAATCCATGAAGGATATATTAGGTTCACTATAAACACTAAAACTATATTATGCCCATAAGATTGATTTCCCAACCACTTAACCCATGATCCATACTTGAAACCGATACTTAATCACAACTCTGAGTTGAATTAAATATGGCCTAAAATTCCACAAACTAAACCTGGATACACCTTTCATACTCAATAAATACCCAATCTATTGGGACCATGTTGGATGATGAAGTTTTTCGATGAAAAAAGTATTGTATTTTGTTTTCAAGGAAGTTTGAGAAGAAATGGAATCACTTTACATTTTATAAGTGGGTGAGGAAAGATAAAAAAGTTACAATAATTTCCATGGTAAATCTAATGATGCTTTGCTGATATATATTTCACAAATAACATAAGTTGATTAGAGAACTTGTGATGCAATATTTATAAATTAAATGGGGAGGAAACACACGGTCAATCAACATGGTTGGTCTTGCAGAAGTAGGTGTCTAAGGTGGCGCAATTTCCCAGTGTTTGTCAAATTTTTGGGGTCCAAAATTTGGAGTTGGGATAGAATTTTGAAAAGTGGATTTCCTTGAATATCTCATAAAAATATGGAAAAGTCATGAATTTTATGAATATGGGCTTCATGAAGTAGATTTCACGAAGATAGGAAGAATGTTGATGGTGTTCTTCGCAATTACGATGAGCTCTGTCAATTGTGAAGAGAAGAAGCATTGTAGAGAGCTTTGCAGTGAAAATAAAAAAAGAACATTGTGGGTGAGAAATTTAGAGTAGAGAAAGAAGGAGCATCGTAGTGGTACAGAGGATTTGATAGAATGATTTGTGATTACAATGAGCTTTGCGTATCTGAAAAATATCCATGGTGCTTCACGAAACAGAGTGAATTTTGGAGGAAATTTCAGAGCTTTGTGATTTGGTGCTCACATGGCGCTAAGGTGCACACATACTTGAGCTCATATTATGGATAGAAAATAGAATAGTTGATCTCAGAGATCAGATTTGATAAAGTTTTTCAAGAAGCACAGAGACATTTCTTTACCCTCTTTGTTCTAAGAGGGTGCACACATACTTAAGGATTGTCTCCCAAGTACTACACGAGTGAAATGGCATATCCTACTCATTTTATTCCACATCAAAGGATTCTTTTCTTCTGGATTGTGTGGTAATGAATTATTTCTATACCATACCAAGGACGTAGCTACTCTTGTTGATTAGTGAGCCTTGTAAATCTTGTGTTCCTGCGGTTGTGTGCGTTCAACAGGGAAATAACTCTTTAACATGAGGTGAAGGTTGTTTCAAAAAGAAAGAAAACATAAAAAGAAAAGATATCACTGATTAAATCACTCCCCATATTAGTGATACTTGGAACTTGACTGGGAAATACACAAACAAATCATCCAAACATGATATCCATGTCTTGAACAACACATCTGATATAACTACCCCATCACCACATATAATTACATAAGGAATAAATATCAGTCCTTGTAACTCACCTCAAATTTTAATATGTGTTATGTTTTAAAGTTTGATTTACTCTAATGATTTTTTTGGAAATCAAGTTGTTTCAAGGTTTGGTGGTGGCTAAGAAGTGGATTTTTGAGAGTTGAACTAGGCATGTAGTATAAATTATATTATAGGATGTTTTTTGTGTCATGGTGATGTGGTACTGTGGAATGGAATTTGAAGTGAGGAAGGCTCAAGGAATAACCATGAGGGTTGTGTTATGTGGATTTTTGAGGTGGATACTTATGGTGTGGCCCCAATGTATATAATGAAATGGGTAATTTGCAGAGGGGTCAACCCCTCTGCTAATTTTGGGGTACTTGCACCATGGTCTGAGGACCACACCACAACACTACCTGGTGAGTAAAAACCATGGTTCAACCATCACGGTTGCACTGTGATCCAATCTTTAAGTGTTTTTAATGAAAAAACCTATAATTTTTCATGGTACCCCCTTTTAACTTCCACTTTATTCTCCTTTAACCTGAATCAATTTAGATCATGTAAGGAATTATTTTAGGTTATTTGAGCTCTTACATAATTAATCCTTGTCCATTTAATGAACCATTATTTTTAGAGGTTATATTTGGGTAATTCTAAGACCATAAAATCCCTAAATGTATTCTTATTCCTTTATTTCATGGTTTCTCTTATCTAAACACTAAAAATGAGGTTTTGGGGATGATTTCTGTTTTCAATATGTTGGGGAATTATTCTAAGAGAGCGACTTAGGGAGTAAACTCTATTAATATTGAGCTATAAATTCCTTACCATGCTATAGATTTCATACAAAGTTATATTTATATACTTGTGACAGGGGACATAGGTTGTCACAATCATAAACATATCATTTATAATTGTTGGTCAAAAACACCTCAAGGTAATTTTGTATCATTTATGGGTTGACTGTGCTTGTTGAAAAAGTAGGTTGAAACGTATAGTTATAGAGTTACAACATGATTATTGACTAGGTATATTGAAAAATATTCAAGATAGTGTTTTAGAAGCTCTGGATGTGGTATATAAAATTTAGTGTACAAGGTGACATTATTTCCCAATGTTTCCCAAATCATTGGGGTTTAAAATTTAGAGTAAGGGATAATTTCCATAAAATATGGATTCCCAGGACTGCCTTATGGAAATATAAAAAAATAATTAGATTCTAGAAATTTTTGTGTCATGATGTTTATATATTTGTGAAATATTTTTTCTTGAAATTATTTTGAGCCACAATAGAAAAATTTGGTAAGTTATGTGATTATGAGAAGTTTCATGAATAAAATATAATGTGATAAGTTTCCTGATTATGAAAATTTTCATGAATGGAAAATTTATCTTAAGATTCATAAAGACATGGATCTTTATAAAATGGTATGAAGAGTTTCATGAAAAGGCACCAACAATATTGAATGTTTCTTAAAGGGAAGTAACCATATATAAATAGGGGGATACCCCCCTCATTTTAAGAGAGGAATCCTTAATGAAAATTTGAAGGTTTTGAAGTCATGAAATATTTTAAGTTTGAAGGATTTATAAGAACATCATTTTCACAAAGTAATGAAGTTTCATGAAAGCTTAGAATGTTTTGAAAAGGATTTGAGTTTCACAAAATAAAATTTTCTAAAAATATTTGAATAGTTTAATTAATAATTGGGTAGTTTTAAAGATGTTGAGATAGGGTTTCATGAAAGTGGATCTTATACGAACCAAAAGGACCTTCCTGTAAATTATGTGGTTAAGATATATTCATTAAGTGGATGAATGTGGAACCTAATGATTCACCAAATTAGGTGTAAATAATATTGATTCAAGTGATCATAATAAGAATATTTTAAAGGTGTACAGAGAACACTTCAGTTGAGAGAGCATTGATATTTCAAATTTTGATTGGTTTTAAACTAGGAGGGATAGTGAGTCTGCTTAAAAATAAAAAAAATAGTTCACATTAGTTTATTTGGTACGTAGAAACATTTCTTATGTATTCTCCTTGGACATATCTCAATTCATATGAAACAAGTAAAAATGATGTATCTTGTGCATGCTTTCATTTCTACTCATACAATGCTATAAGAAAGAGATAGAAGATTATCTTGTTTAGTAATGAATCAAGATCAAAAGGGGTAGCTTTTTAATTGGTCAGACCCTAATTCACACCCCCTCTTAGGGTATTTAACCTATTTGGGATAATAATAAACTCTTATACTAAAATAATAGTAAAGGGACAAATAAAGAGGATGGTGGAAGAGTGGTCTAAGGGAATTATTTTTTCTAACTAAGGGAAGCAGTAAATGGGTTGCTGATGATGTAGAAGTGTCCAATATTAAAATAAATAATTGATCGTGTGAGTGTTAGAAAAAAGGTTAATAATTATGATCCATGCCTAAAGATGATTGAGTGGGAGTTAAATTTAATTATATTACTAAAAATTTTATGTTTTAGAGAATTGATTAAACTAGACTTGAAAACTAGATCACTAAAAAGATATATAACTTTTATGAGAATTAAAAATACTTATACACCAAGAAAATGTTGGAGTTGGTTCTTTAGAACCAAATTTTTTATTACTTGATTACATGTCTTTCTTATTAAATAAATTTTCTTATCACATCATAATTGTTATTATGAATAATATTTGTATGTGATAATGTCTTTATAATATATGTCATGATGAAAGGTTATAAGAGTTCCCTACTATGATGAGAACCTAGTTGTTCCAAAAAATTATTCTTGACCCTTGTTCTATGACTAGATGACATTTTCTAATGAGACACAGACAATACATGATATTAGGGGTAGGAGTCTTATAATTCATTGAGATGACTTCTCATGATGATCACCCTTGGTAATCTCTAAGATAGTAGGGTATGAGAACAAAATCGTTAATAGGAAATCCATATTTCCATACATCATTGGATGTTCCTATATATAAGCACATGTATTGATCCTTAGAATTTAATATTATCATTAATGGATATCATGACTCATGTGCTTTGATGTATTGATGAAAAACATGATGACATATATTTGTAGTGAAGTAAGATATGTTAGGTGTGTCACAAGTGATATTGCATTAATGGATAATGTGAGAAAGGATTTATCCCTGTTGTCTCTTGAATAAACTTAATATCTCATACCCTTTTATGGTAATGGAACCCCCTAAATAAATATTTGGACATGGTGTTTGATGGATGAGTTTATTTGTATAAATTTAAAAAAATACACATCAATCATTATAATGATGGCACCGACATGCAACCTGCTTGATTTGAGATATTGCGATAAAAATATAATATTAGATGGTAAAATTTCATAGGAAGTTAGATATGGTTGCGATGAAAGCTTATTTCTCTATGGATGTCTTGGCATGTTTCTAGACACTAACCTTATACTTTAGGTGGTTATTCCTAATTCCACTAAGAAAGAGGCCTAGAGGGTCACACACTAAGTGTGTTCACAATCTTGGTTAAATTCTAGTATTGAATATAATAAGATGGAATAAATAATATTTATTTACATTTGGTTGATTTATATAATTCAATAAAAAGTTATTTGAAATAATAAGTGAATTAAATAATAATAATAAATATTTGTTTGCAAGTTTGGAGAATATAATATTTATTATATTTATCTATGAATAATGTAGTGATATTTATTTAGTAAATAAATTTTAATTATTCAAGGATTAGTAAATGTGGATGAGGGATAGAAGATCAAGTTTAATGTCCTTATTGGAAATGGTATAAATGATATTAATTTATATTCTTTATGTTTTGCACTTGTCAAATGATTAATAATAAAAATAATAATAATAATAATAATATTATTATTATTATTATTATTGGACATGGGGTCAACTAGGAATTACGGAATTTGGAAAGGGTTTGTGTGAAATTTTCCAAGCCTAAGACTGCCAAAAATAAATATTTAATTATATCACCTTTCTAAAATACATTTTTTGTGCATAATGGATAGAGTAAGACTTTATCAAGGCCTAAAGAAAGATCAAGGGATCTAGAGTTATCTCCTCCCTCATCTATCAAGATAATGAGAGATCATAAAGATTTATTCCTCTCTTAAGAATAATTCTATTGTGATCAACCATGAACAGTGCAAGTAATCACGATTGAGCATACTTGCACCCAATATTTCTACAACATCGTTCAAATATTGTGTTTCATATTTGGATCACCACTAGAGGGATTATTCACTTAGATCATGAAGCACAATGGTGGTATAGTAAGATATTGAAAACAATATCATCAATAAAAGTGGAATTATAGGTTGTGGTAATTCTATATCTTCTCATAAATTAATTATAAATTACAAGTGAATATCCTTAACTTATGGTTCTAGCATATTTAATATATTCAAGTAATAAACTATTTTGTTTCACATGAAGTTTTGATCATGTGAAGAAATAATTACATGTGATTTAAAACTAAAAGCCGATTTGTTCATACCATCAAAGGATGCTTCCATAATTCCTGAAACCTACAAGTTGTGTCAAAGCAGTCATATATTTAATTTATAATTATTTATTATTCGTTGATTGGGTGCATATGTTTATATTTTCATTTAATTAAAGAGATTCATTTTAATATCTGGCATCATAATATATTTTCTTTCTATATTCTCGATAACATAACCTGTAAATGGGTAAGAATTAAAAACAAATAATCATTTGAATCTCAAAATCTAGAGTTGTCAAAGGTTCTGTCTGGACAAAACTAGAATAAACTGTGTGTACTTTTAGTATACACATCATGTGATTTTTTTGCATCTGTATTTTTCTCTATCGAGTCGAATCCAACCAAATCAGATATAATATCCAAATAGATCATATCAATGTGTAGATACAAATGGGATGACACATGACATGAATAACTACATGCTATGTAACCACATTACATGATTTGTAGTCCCCATTTTCTCTCGACTAATTACACGGGTCATACCAAGTGTTCCATGTATGGGATCCATGATATATGGATTGAAATGTCATGAAAAATTAGGAAACACACCATGTATTATGGACTACATGTTGTGTATCTCAAGGTTTTCCATGGAAGGGTATATGGCCACACTCTAGGCATGTGATGCAGACAAGGGAAAAAAATACATACTGTGTAATTTTTTACATGTCATATAGTCTATTACTGTTAATGTTATTAAATTTTCATGGAATAAATAATTAAATATATAATTAAACCTATTGATTTATCATTCCATGTGTCATTCATTTGACAATAAATTCCATGTCATAGGATTAATAATTATATATTAAATTAATTTCCATATTAAATTTTTTGATGAACACACGAGGTTGACTCCAAGTAAACTTGTGCACTAAATTAATTTCAAATTAAGTTAATTTTGTTTAAAATTATAGATGATGGTGAGTTAAGGTTGGTTAGATGGAATTAAGATAAACTGAAGTAATTAGATTGATTTTTGGAGCATTGTCTTAATTAAAGAATGAATTGAAGTAATTAATAACTAGATTGAAAATGTATGATCATTTCTTGATTTGTGGATGATCATGATATTTAACCATTAATTTTTATGTGATTTGTTTATTTTAATTTATTTTGGTTAAATTATTATTTTGGGACTACATGTCAACCCCTTATCTTTATTATGTAATGTCATGTATGCCTATGGTTTATTTTATGTAAACCCCCTTTATCCAATCCATTGGATCCCCTCACCAATGTGTGATTAAAAAATTATGTAAGGAGTAAGATCCCATTTTATAGGATGTAATCCAAGTCAAGGATCCAAGGGGAAACCTTTCAAGGTGATACATAAGAGAAAAGTTGGAATGCTGCAACATGAACTATGTTATGGATCAAGGTGTGTTTTCCCTAGGTTGATGGTTAGTTTATAATTCTACAGATAAACTAACCACTAGAAAAATCACATGATCATTCCACTTATGTTTTATTTATTTAATTTTCATGTTTAGTTATTTATGTGGAAGTTGCGCAATCACCTAATAATTGAATTAATAAGCATGAAAGATAGAATAAAATATTACCAGATTATGCATAAATGTTTTATAAGACATGGTTAATCACTTAAGTAAAATCCACTTAATATTAATAATTCATGTATAAGGATAAAATGAGATTTACATATAATAATAAAATCACTCAACTAAAATATTAAGTCGGTATAGCTTTCCACTACTTATGTTTGAAAAGACCTCATTGTTCATAGTACTTGAACAACCCAAGTTGGAGCCCTTTAAATTATCATGGAAATATTAACTAAAAGTTTTGGGTTAATATAAATTATTTTATTTCAAGGTTTGACTTACTAAGTAGTATTTGGGGTAAATAAGAGTAAATGGTTGAGGAAATATTAAAATATTATTTCAGGATTGGGAAGTCCACTCAACATATCAAGGAACGACTTGTTAATGTAGTTGGAAGGTTACACCTGAGTAAACCCCCTTGAAATAACTTGTGAGACCCTAGTATATGTTATGTGAAGGGGAATATTGATACTTATCACTAGAATATCTAGGCTACATGATATTTCAAAACTAATGGAGAGGGTTATTGGGTTTCAAAAAATAACAAGAGATTAATAAAAATCAAATTAATTTCAAATTAATTTATCTATTTTGTAATCAAAACAAGTACTAATTATCTACTCCTAATTTTTAGAAATGGAAAATAAAATAACTTATATAATATCATTGTGATCCATACTAGATAAGGATAACCTTCTCACTAACATGAATTCCTTGGAACGGTACTTTCACTTGCATGTTATACTTCTCCATGAACCGAAATCTTACATACTGGAAACCCCACTCCCTATGTCGCTTGCCAATGAGGCTAGTGAGGAAGAAATATCTCTATACATAAAGAATGTGGATGACGCAATGTATTTAAAATGTTTTTTGTAATCCTCCATGTCCAATGATATTTTAAATCAATATGGAGATATGGATGTGTATGACATAGTTTCGCACCTTCAAAATCTCTATCAAGAGAAGGTGAGATTAAAGAGATATGAGATCTCCAATGCACTATTCACGTGAAAGATTAAAGAGTTGGAGCCAATTGAGTAACATGTAGTCAGTATTATTGGCTATATTGGGCACCTATACATATTGGGTTTTATCATCCCTAATGAGTTGCACACATATCCTATTATGTCCTCACTAATGAGAAACTTCTCTAGTTTTTTTGTAAATTATAATATGATCAATAGAAAGAAGACATTATTAAATTATCTTATTCTTTATCTAAGTTGATAAATACATGGGGTATGACAAAACTAATATCCTTTTGGTTAATAAGAATAATAGGAACAATGAAAAGGATCTGAATGCTCATTCCAAGTCTAAGGCTTTGAAGCACCATCCCTAAAAGAATAAGAGGATCCAGAGACAAGAAAAGTAACACGATGTGGTATGTTTTTTTATGGATAGTAGGGCCATTAGATGTGGAATTTCACCCAGACAAATAATTAAGGGTAATATTCATGTGCAATTATTTTTGAGTTAAATTTTTCTATATCTATAAGTTGGATATTATATGCAATTTGTGGTGCTCATATTTGAATCCAAATACAGGAACCAAGTGGATTTTTGAAGATTACCAAGGATGAGGTGAATATACGAAATACTAAAAGAGAGAGGATCAATTATCTACACATTGAAGAATACCATATCACTTTACTTACATGATTTCTTTTGGTTTTAAAGAACTTTTATTATGTGTTTAGTGTTACCAAGAATATTATTTATATTTATTTCTTAGATATGGATGTATTTATCTTTAGATTTGGAAAAAAGGTTGTTACATTTATTAATATATCGTATGGTATGGTATGGAATAATTGAATAATGGTCATTATGTATTATATTAAGAAAATTAATTATTGTAAATTGATAGAGAAACTAATACACATGACTTATATGACACCCAGTTGTTGGATCACCATCTTGGTCATGTAAATTGAAAGAATTTGAAAAATATCTATCAAGATAGTTATTTAGGATCTTTTAATCTAAATCCACTTAAATGGTGTCATGTTTTTTACAAGTAAAGATGATCATACCACCATTTGGTGGTCGAGGATAAAGGTCTATTGATCTTATAGGATTGGTACACACTGATGTGTGTGGACCTTTTCAAGTAGAAGCTAGAGGTAGATTATCATAATTTATTACTTTTACCGATAAATTGAGTAGGTATGATTATATATAATTAATTAGGTATAAGTATTAATACTTTTATAAGTTCAAAGAGTGCAAGAATGAGGTTTAGAATCATCTTGGTATGAAGATAAAGAAAATTCAATCATATTGAGGTGTGGAATATCTTAATTAAGAATTTATCAACTTTATTCAAGAGTATGAGATTTTATCTCAACTTTTTCAAACTTATAAACCATAGTGTAATGGTGTTAGTGAATGTATGAATAGTACCTTTTTGACATGGTTTGGTTAATGATGATTCAGTCAATCCTTCCATTATCCTTTTATGGATATGCATTACAGATGAAATTATACTTACTAAACCATGTACCAACCAAATAGAAAAATGATATTCCCTTTGAGTTATTGAGTGGAAAAAACCTATTTTGTAACAAATTTGTGCATGGTGTTGTGAGAAATTTGTTAAGTCTAGCTCAAGAAACTAACTAGAACCTCAAGGCATAAAGTGTATCATTATAGAGTATCACAAGGAAACAATGGGATATTATCTATTAAACCCTTCATAAAAGAATGTGGTTGTTGTAAGAAATACCTTTTTCCTTAGAGGGAGCACAATCTTAAGAAGGATATTTTGGGAAAGATCGATTTTGATGAAGTTGACACTCCATATACATGAGAGTTGGTACATTAACCAAATTTATAGGTACCGATGGGAAAATATGTTCCTAAAACATAATTGTTGTGTAAGAGTATTAAAGACGTGAGAGAATTAGAGAGATGTGGTTTTATAATCATTTATGATGGTGGATAATTATTGGTTCATAGTGATGATCCTATATCCTATAAGGAGGAAGTAGAATGATCATAAACTATAATATGGAAATAATACATTAATTCGTAGTTAGATTCCATGTACCATAACAAATTTTGTGTTATGATCAATTCTCTAGTCAATGTAAAACCCATTGGATGTAATTGGGTATTCAAGAGAATTTTGGATATGGGGGGTAATGTAAATACCTATAAATCATGGCTAGTGACAAAAGGGATTAGATAATGTTACAGAATTTAACTATAAGGAATCATTTACTCCAGTTTTCATGTTTAAATTCATCTAAATTTTGTTTGTTATATAATCTTACCATGATTATGAGATTTGTCAAATGGATGTAAAAAATAATTTCCTTAATGGGAACCTTAAAGAGGTTGTGTATATGACACCAATGGAAGGGTTTATGACTCTAGAAAATTCCAAAAATGTATGGAAGTTACAGAGACCCATTTATGGATTAAATAAATAATCCAAGCCATGGAGCATTCAATTTGAAGAAGATATAAAGGTATTTGGTTTCATTCAGAATGAATGTGAGCCATGTGTTTATAAGAGATTTAGTGGGAGTAAAATTGTTTTCATAGTAGTATATGTTGATGAAATATTACTAATTGGAAATGATATACCAACCTTACAAGAGGTTAATGCTTGGCTGAGAAAGTTCTTCTCCAAGAAAGACTTAGGTGAAATAACCTACCTTTTTTGGATCAAGATCAAGCCTGACAGATCCTAGAGGCTACTTGGAAAAATTTAAGGTATACACATTGACCAGATACTAAATGTGTTTAATATTGAACAATTCCAGTGTCATGTGGTATACATCTTTCTAGGAAAATGTGTCCTAAAAAACAAGAGGAAATAGAGAGAATGAGTAAGATATCATATGTTTCTATGATAGGATCTATCATGTATGAAATGTTATTTACAAGTCTTGATGTTTCCTTTGATTTGATCATGGTAGGAAGACATCATGATGATCCGAATAAAAATAATTGGACCACTGTTAAAACTATTCTTAAGTATCTAGGATGAACTAAGGATATGTTCCTAGTGTATGGAGGAGATAAAGAACTAGTCCTCAGGGGTTATATAGATGCTAGTTTTCATATATATCATAATGATATTATGTCACTATCTAGATATATCTTTTATCTCAACCAGTTGTTTCCAATTCTACAGAAAAGTTCGAGTACATTGAGAATTATGATACAACCAAAGAAGCAGTTTGTATTTTCATAATTTTCCAAGAGTGTGATGTGGTACCTAGAAGAAAACAAACTATTTAAATTTTCTAAGATAACACTATAGTAGTGGATCTCTCTGAATATTCATGGTCACACCAAAGGAAAAAGTTCATATTTTTTATGTTTTATCTCTTAAAGGTTTTTCTCAATGAGGTGAAGTTTAAGCCAGCAGAGTATCTACAGAGGAAAACATGATGGACCCCTTAACAAAGGCTTTATCTTAGCAGAATCATGAGTATTGTGTGAGATCTAGTGGACTAAAAGATGTTTTCAGTTGGATTTAGTGAAATTGGGATTCTATTAGGGTTGGTTCCCTAAAACCAACTTGTTCAGTGCATGATTACATGTTTTTTCTTATTAAATAAGCATTATTATCACATCATGAGTATTCTTATTCATAATATTTTTATGTCACAAAGTCCTTAGAATATATTTTATGATGAAAGGTTATAGTATTTCCCCAGTATAATAAGAACCTAGAGGTTCCATGGAATTATTCTTGAAACATTTACTATGGATGAATTATATTGTCTGAAGGGACACATACAATACATACTATAATGGGTAGGAGGATCAGAAGACATTGAAACACCTTCTCATGGAGTTCTCCCTAGGTAATCTCTAATATAGGAGGTTATGATAAAAAACCAATAAATAGGAAATCCACATTTCTATATTTCATTGGATGTTCCTATCTAAGTACACGTGTATTAATCTTTAGACTTTAATATTATCATTAATGGATATCATGACTTGCATGATTTGATGTATTGATTATAACCATGAATACATATGTTCATGGTGAAGTGGTTATTATCCACTAAATGAGGCTAATATTCATTGTTAATATATATAATATTCATGTGATTTAATATTCATAAACACCATTTTAGTGCATTTTACACTTTGAACATCATGTCACATTATGATTGTAATTCTTTCTTAAAATGCACTATTATGTGTTACATTTTTGAACATCATTTAAAGTACCCAGTGATTCATCTGATTTTAAGTAATGTAATTATCCATATTTTAATTTTATATTTTTTGAAATTGATCTAAACTTCAATATGAACATGTTTCATTCAGGAATCAATGGATAATTCATGGAAGAAGACGCGGATATTTTGTGATGAAAGGAAGCAATTTTAGAGAAGGAATATTGGATACCAGCCCACTGATTCGAATGTGGGGTCCACCATATAGGCCCAATGAATCCCAAATTTCTTGGGATGCTAGAAGACATATATAGGAACAAATAAATATTTAGTATCCAAGGCTATTTCTGCAACCATTGTGGTCATTTAGGCGGCCCAAGTTAGAGATAAAATTCTGGGCCAGATTCTGCGGCCCAGAAAAATAGACTACTAATCTAATCATATCTCCGAATATAAAACTCCAAATGGGCCTTAATTTTACAGACGGTTAGGATCCATCTAGAGATCCATTTCCTTATGATATGTACCACTCTGATTTGGCCATCTAAAAGGTCTTCCAAGCACCTCTGATCGGTGGATGAAAGTTGGCTGCCACCTTGGGTCAAATGTGGAAAAGTCCAAGTTCCACAAGCTTTCCACCACCCTAGGCCTACCATAATCAAGTGGAATTCTTTGTAATATTGGAGGATAGACCCAAGGCTTCAAAAATTCATATTTAAGGTATTTTTAGTGGAGGAGTTGATAATCTTGGATGCTTTGTTCAATTTTAATGTTATGCTGCAATTTTGTTGTCTCAAGTTTGTCTTTCACATGTAAGTTGTTCAATTCACATTAGTTTCTTAATAAAAGTTCTTCTTCTCCTCTTATTCTGTTGTTCTACATCTCACCTTGATACCATTTCCTCAAGCTTTGAATTTATTCACACCAAATCTTTTGAAATTATTCACACAACGGTGAAGTGATCATTTAATTTTTATTGTTTTCTTTACTTCTCTATTTCCTCCCTCTTGAGTCTACTTTCCGCTTCCATTGAAACCATAGAATCAATTGAGGGATAAACCACTTATGATTTGATCCAAGGAAGTAGAAAAGGGATGGATTGGATGTTTTATATCACCCCATTAATGTATAATCACTTCTTTAATTGAGATTTTTATTTGATGATTTTTAAACTCCATCATCCTTGTTGAATTTAAGGCCACACACTTCATGTGCTAATACAAACCTTTACCTTGAAGTGCTCAAAAATTTTATCCTTAAAGTGTATAGGTGATTAGTATTAAAGGGTGTAGGTATTAAACCAGTATGTGATGATGTTGTTTTATCTTCTTAAATGAACCCATCTCATATATAAGAAATTGAAATCATTAAAAAGGAAATATGCCCAATCCACCCCGAGCGATAAGCTAGGATCAACTCATTATTTTAAATTGAATTCACTTAAATCTGTTAGTTATCCTTTAAACCCATATAAAATCAATCCAATTTGGCCACTTCATAGCCAAAAAAAGTCCATAGAATGTACGTTTCTATAGGTTTCTTCTTAGGTATCTGAGGATTCAATAACCCAAGATAAACTACAAGGACCGTTCTACCTTCATATCTTGGGTAAATTTGAGCGAGAATCAAATTTTGGCACCATTTTCGGGGACCTAAGTAACTTATCTTAGACACTATCATCCTTTGTTTCATCCCACTTCTCTTATCTCATCCCCAATTTCATTCTTATGGAAACCCCTTTTGAACAAATCCAAACATGGGGAACCTCTCATATCTTTGATCACTCCACACCAAGTGTGATGTAAAATGATCATCCTAATTTCTACTGGTGGGATAACCAACAACCAATTGAGACACAATGTTTTAAATCCTATTCTCCAAAAAACATTCCAAAATATAATGAGTTTCAATCCCCACAAATCCAATTTGAACATCTTCCCATGGAATTCCAACAACATAGTTATCCTCCTAGAATAAACCATCTCTATCAACCCCTTATCAATCCTAATCCACATCCATTACTTGAAAAATTGTTTCAAAAAATGGGGATAATGAATTATGAGGTTTCATCATTGAGGTTAGAACTACAAATCATTAAAAATTGTGAGGAACCCATCCCTACACAAACTGTCCCTTTCATAACCTTATGTGAAGTGTATAGTTTCCCACAAACCTCTCATGAATTTACTGAAGAGGAAACCTTTATATTTTGGGAAGATGAAGAGGATCAAGGAATTGTTTATGGGTTTTTAAATCAAGAGGAAACTGATTTTTTGTATTCACAAGATGGAAATTTGACATCATGGATTGAGTCTCATGAATATAACTCCATTGATGATTTTTCAAAAAAACAAATCACTGAACCATTAAGAGAAATCACAAAATTTGAGTCCATACCCATTCCTGAAACTGATCTTTATAATTTGGTGGTTGAATCTTCTATTCAAAAGGAACCAATTTTGTTGAGAAATTTGGAAAATGAAACTGAGTTGGATTCAAAATATCAACTTGTGTCTAAATGTCCTATCCAACCTGAGCTCAAAATTATTGTCCTTCCCTCCCCTCTAAAGAATCCCTTAATAAGGTATAATCATGACCTTTCAATTGGAATTTATTATTCTCTTGAAACCAAAAAAGTTGGAATGATCATTGATGTCTTAGGAAAGACTACAGAGGAAACTAGATCAACTATTTCTGATATTCCTTTGATTTAACCATTCATTTTAGAACATAGGTTTGTGCATGAAACAAATTATAAACATAGAATAAATCTCAACCTATTATAATTGGTGAAACATGTGGTCCTTAAAATGTTGAATGTTGGTATTGGGTAAGTTGTGTGGTTCAAGTCGAGCTAGCGACATTAAACCAAAGCGTTGCATGGGAGGAAACCCGTGGTTTTCATCTTTGTGAATCATTTTTTTTTCTTCAAATAGGATTAATTAATCATTTTGATATTTAAAAATAAAAAAATAGATTGTTGATCTATTCTTCTATTATGAGTATGGATGGGTATAAAAGGGGAGAACTATATTCATCCGTGTCACGTGGTGTGATCCTTGAGTAATACCTTACCCATAAATTTAAAAAGAAGACAATGTATCATCAATTTTTTTTGTAGGTTAAAATAAAAATACAAAAAAATAATAAATAAAATAATAATAATAATAATAATAAAAAGGGACACGTCGTCGGTCGTGGGTCAAACCCCGTCACAACCGGTGAAGCCGCAGGGATTCGAACCTGGGACCGAAGGGAGACAGGGGCACACACTTACCACTAACCTATGACTTTTTGTGCTTCCCTATTCTATAATTTTTATATATATACTTATATTTTAATTTCTTTATTATATAAATAAATAAATATATATATATATATATATTGTTTTGTTTTGTTTTGTTTGTTTTGTTTTTCCTTTTTCTACTAGGGAACTCTGCAAGTGACATGGACATCAAAGGATTAAAAGGGAGCAGTAAGAATTTCAACTTCAACCACCAGGTGACTTCATTCCATGATCCTCATTTTCAATTTCCTTTTTGAACTTTCATTCTCTACCTCTACCCCCTTCTAAATTTTCTTTTCTTTAAACACTGGGGACAATGTTATTTTAAGTTGGGGGGGGGGAGATAAAATAAAAAATCCTTTTATGTCAAAAAAATGAATGATTTGAAAAAAAAAGTGTAAATGGAAGGAAAAATTCCTTTAACTTTGAACATGTTAATACACATTGCACACTTTGAAACTGAATATCAAATAATTTAGCATGCCCAGATTCTGATTTTAATCCTTGTATAATTTCATGAGCATAGATTTTTGGAAAGTGTGGCTGTCTAATGTGATATTTCATCGTTTATATTTTCATCCAAATAAAAAAAAGATCACAATTCCCATCCTTTGTATAGTGGGGTATTAGTTTGAGTTCATGGGGTCCCCCAAATAAATAGCATAGTTTTGGTGATCATTTTAGTTTTATATGAGTATTCAAAAAAAAATTAATTTTTTTTGCGCGTAGAGCAATGAAATGAGCTAATGTGTGGCTTTCAGCACTTGGGGATCGTGACTCCGTAGTTGTCTGACCCAGAGTTAGTAATTTTATCTCTATTTTTAGTAATTTGAATTTTTTTTGACTGAGTTAACTCGAGATGATGCCCGAGTATGTGGGCTTCACTTGGTGCCCTAAAGTCCTTGAGCCTCGGAGTCATCGGCAAAGTCTCGCTACAAGGGTTGAATGTTCTGGGTGTAATTTCAATTACCATGAAAAAATTGCAAATATATATATATATATATAATACAAAAAAATTGAATAATCATCTTAATATTGAAATGTGATTCCACCTAGTGCTTCTGTTATTTACCCCTTGAATAAAGATCAACCTCCATGTCTATTGTGATGCACAACACATCCTCATACTTAATTGATATTGGATGAAATATTGCAATGAATTTTAACAAAGGAATGAGCTTGGGAATAGGATCTACTTATGAAACTATCTTGTATTAAAATATTTTGATTGGTTTCATGATTTGTTGGTATAAGGGTTTCTGGTGATCATTGTGTATTAAAATGTTTTTGGAAAAGGGAATTCGAATTTCATATTGTTGAGATATATGTTTCTTGGGACTAGAAAAACTCAAGTTGGGGGGTGTTATTAGCCACTAAATGGGGATAATATTCATTGTTAATATATATAATATTCATGTGCTTTATTATTCATAAACACCATTTTAGTGCATTTTACACTTTGAACATCATTTCACATTATGATTGTAATTCTTTCTTAAAATGCACTATTATGTGTTACATTTTTGAACATAATGTAAAGTACCCAATGATTCATTTTATTTTAAGGAATGTAATTATCAATATTTTAATTTCATATTTTGTGAAATTTATCTAAACTTCAATAGAAACATGTTTCATTCAGGAATCAATGGAGAATTCATGGAAGAATATGGGGATATTTTCTGATGAAATGAAGCAATTTTAGAGAAGGAAAATTGGACACCATCCCACTGATTCGAATTTGGGTCCCACCGTACAGGCCCAATGAATCCCAAATTTCATGGGATTATAGAAGAAATATATAGAAACAAACCACTCTTTAGTATCCAATTCTAGTTCGGAATCCATGGTGGTCATTTAGGCGGCCCAAATTAGAGATAAAATTATGGGCCAGATTCTGCGGTCCAGAAAAATAGAACACTAATCTAATCATATCTCTGAATATAAAACTCCAATTGGGCCCAAATTTTACATGCGGTTAGGAGAAATCGGGGGCTCCATTTACTTATTCAATTCACCACTCTAATTCGGCCATCTAGAAGGTCTTCCAAACACGTATGTTCGGTGGATGAAAGCTGGCTGCCACCTCGGGTCAAATGTGGAAAAGTCCAAGTTCCTCAAGCTTTCCACCACCCTAGGCCTACCATAATCAGGTGGGATGCTTTGTACTATTGTATTCTCTACCCAAGGCTTCCAAAATGCCTATTTAAGGCAGTGTTGGTGGAGGAGTTGATAATCTTGGATGCTTTGTTCAATTGTAATGTTATGCTGCGATTTTGTTGTCTCAAGTTTGAATTTCACATGTAAGTTGTTCAATTCACTTTAGTTTCTTAATAAAAGTTCTTCTTCTCATATTATTCTGTTATTCTCCATCTCACCTTGATACCGTTTCCTCAAGGTGTGAATTTATTCACACCAAATCTTGTGAAATTATTCACACAACGGTGGAGTGGTCATTTAATTTTTATTGTTTTCTTTACTTCTCCATTTCCTCCCTCATGAGTCTACTTTCCACTTCCATTGTGACCAAACGAATGAATAATAACATTGAATAAAGAAGGAAAGAATATGAATAAATTAACCAACTACAAAAATTAAATCCCCTTAAATAATTAAAGAAAAACTTATTTTTTTAAACTAGAGAAGTCTTGCATGAGTAGAATATAATAGAAATATGAAAGAAGTAAAATAACGGAAAGTAATAAGTACTTCTATGTCAATATCACATTTCCATTTAACCTATCTATATTTGACTTTCTCTATTCTTGAAGCTCTTGCTTGTGCTTTTCCTATATCTATTACTCTCAATATGGTGTTTAAGAATCAATTTAATCATTATTTTTAAAACATTTAATTTCCAAAATTCATGCATCAATCAATAGAAGCTCAGTACATTCTTGTTATCACTGTGGTTTCTCACCAACATTCCACTTGAACTATCTTGAAATTTATAAAATATCATGTAGCTTTAGTACACTATAGAAAACACAATTCACCATCTCAAACTCAATGTACTTGATCTCGATCACTCAGCTCAAGCTCGAAATCTATATGGAGTGATTCAAACATATAAATTCAAGCTTAATATTGAATTAAGGGATCCATAGATACACCTTAGTTTCATTTAAGATTGAGACCATCCCTTTGGTGGAGATTGGTCCATCATTTCTTCAAGTGAATCAAAATTCAGTTCTTCACCAGTGGCACCTTCCATGTATACACTGAAGTGGCCACTTGGTGGTCATTCCATGAACTAGAGTTTCACTGAGGCATTTCCTTGAGTAAATGGTTCAAAGTAAACTAAATCATTACAACAATAGTATTTGGGATCATTTGATCCCATATTATACATTGAATTAACCTGAAAAAATAAAGCAAACGATCATAAGTCTTCATCATCATGTGATCAAGATTAGTGAAATTAGTCATTATTGAAGCTTCAATTAATTTTCACAATCATAGATTATTTTATCATCCATCTGACTACCAATGTTTCAGTGTCTTCTTCTTTGGATAATCCAAACTTGGGGTCCTCATCTTTCAATTAGCAATTTATTCACTTTTCTCAACCTCTATCATCACTGGAGAAAATCATAAAATACAGTGTGTGTGACACCCTTCATGCTTGAAGATGATGTTGGGAGAGATGGAAAGCAATGAACATGAAAACTAACACCAAAGGAACATGTATAGAATTTTTTTCCCTTCAAAAAAGCCTGAAAAAATTAACCGAATGTGTAATGAGAAATTATGTGTACCGAAAAAAAATTTAGACACCAAAAATTTTAACATGAAAAAAATAATGAGGGGAAAAACCATGGTACCTAGTCCATAAATAAGATCAAATAAATACAATGATTACATGGTAGAGACTCCCAAAATGGAAGGGATATCAAAAGTATAACTCTATGATATAGTAAAAGAAAAAAACAAACCAACATGAGAGGTAGAGAGACGATCTAATAAAAGAATGTCGTCTGAGAAAGAAGAGAAAACAATAAATCTGACCATATGAACCTGAAGATTGTCAGCTGAATAACGAGGTGATTAAAGATCACCAATATTATAATAAAACTAATCATCTATAAAAAAAGACCACAAATTTGAATCTTCTTTTTCATATTGACATCGTCGAGTCACATAGGCCACCGAAAACGTGGAAACCCCTTTCAGATTATCTATTGTCATCTAGACCATGCTATAACAACTTCCAAAATATATCACCACATCCTTTTATATAGAAACCATGTCCATGTCTCTAATTAATGAAATCAACATTAAATTTTCCATCCATTAATATTGAGAATTAACTCACCATTAATGTTGGTATAAAATCCTCCATTAATGATGAGATAAATCTCATTATTAATAATTTTTTCTTTTCTCAATAAATGTGTTGAAACCCAAAAATATCCCCCTCCATCATGTAAAAGAATTGAAAATATCCAAAAATATTAGTTGGAAAGAAAATAGGTTGGATCCCTTATAATAGTAATCTCTACCCAATATAGAGAACCCATAGAATCAAAATTCTCCCCCTGCTCAAAATCCCTCAATCAGCTAGTGCATCACCTCTCTCAACCGTCTTTGGTTTCCAAACCTTATACTGCTTCACATGCGCATCAATGATTCACTTAGAAACATCCACAATTCTCATGTTAAATTTCAAGTATGAACCTTAACCTATGATACAACTTTTGGGGAGAATCCCAATTTTGAGAAGAAAATTTCTTGTGAAATATTTTTGAGAAACCCGATGAAATATGGAATAGATATAAATAAGAATGAAAAAAATACATAAGTAGGATTTTTAACATAGATAAACCCTCTGATGTAGAGGATTAAAAAACCATGGGGTAATTCTAATAAATATCCACTATGAATTAGATAATACAAATAATCCAATTTATGTATGAACTTGATTGTAACTGATGGTGTAGAAAAAACCTGTGTTAAAACCACACCCTAATACGCCTCCTCCTTCTCTAAGAAACATCTTTCCAATTTTATTCTTAAAAAATCCATCTATGAAAAAATTTCACCCTTGTGTAGAAGAAATGTCACTACCTCAGAGTAATTCATATGAACATGATTCAACCTATCACCATCTTATGAAACCCGAAGGATTTATCTCTCTCATGATCTCTCCATCACAATTTACTTCTAATCATTAACTGAGACATGACACCTGATCACTACTATCAGGAAGACTTTTTATACATGGACCCAATCAACGATTGCGTCATTACTGGTTCGCAACTATTAAATCTCAACATGCCGCACATTCTACCACAAGTGTTAGCACCCTTCCTTCTCACAATGGAAAACATCTTGAATAGATTTTCAAGAACCTCTCCATGTGTACAAGTTAATTATGCTGTCATTTTTGAGTCACATAGGCCACTGTAAATGTGGCATTCCATTTATGGTTTTCTCTTGCTGGGTACATCGTGATATCAAAAATTACAAAATATATTACTACATCTTCTTATATAGACACCAAGTCCATGTCTATAACTAATGAAATAAACATTAAATTTTCCATCCATTAATATTGAGAATTAACTCTCCATTAATGTTGGGAAAAATCCTCTATTGTTGTCAAGATAAATCTCTCTATTAATAATTTTTTTCTTTCATCAATAAATGCGATGAAACCCAATATTCATCACATTGGGATGAATTTATGCCCCATAATGTTCAAAAATAAATCCCATAACAAACATGAATCCAATGAATGAAGTCTTCAAGCTTGTTTCCCCACCCATATACCATCAATAATTGTTCGAGCTTCTAGATTCGAATTCTTAACCAAAGTTCTGACCTCCCAAATTCAAAATGGATTCATCATCTCATGAGTCTCTAGTAAAAATCATCTTTGAATTGTCGTGATTTTGTTCTATGGAATTTACTTCGACCTCGTGAATTAATTTTTTTTCTTTAGTGAATCTGGATCATCCAAATATATGCTGCCTTTGAACGAACTTCATATTTTATTCTGAGCTCGAGCTACCCTTCGTACCTCTATATATGCCTCTTGGCCTCAACTTTATTTTCCAAAAATGAAATATAAGATTATAAATGAATTCAGAGATGAAAAAAATTATATATATATACATTCCAACAATTTATTTTCATGATAAAAACCATAGAATATTTAAATAATTAATTATTAGATAAAAACTACTTAAAAACAACTTAAAATTATAAATTAAAATTAAAATTATCCAAATACAACCAAAATATTTTGTTCTTAAAATATATGAATATTAAAATAATGAACATTCATTATTAAACACCCAAAATTCACATTTTGATCCAAAAATTAAAATAATTATACTGTTGAAAAAAATATAAATTCATTTATTTATCAATTAAATCATAATTTATACATAGGATCATAAATATTTCATCAAAAAGATGTGTTGAGAATTTTTTAAAAAGGGATTTTTTGATTTAAAAATAAAAAAAAGGGGATGGGTTTTATGGTATTTTAAAAAATGAGACCTAAGAGCCTTGAACCCCATTCAGACCTCTTTATATATATTGTTTAAAATTTATTTATTTAATTAATAATATAATATTTATAATAAATATTAATTTCTATGAATATTATTTATAAATATGTGTGAATGTTTTTATTGATATAAAATATTTTTTTTTTAATAATTAATATATTTATTAATAATCAATTATATTATTTATTATTAATTAATAATATATTTTTATGTTATTAAATAATTAATAGTATAATAACTACTATTTATAAGCTTTTAATTATAAATCTTTTCAAATAATTTTTTTATATAATTATTAGTAATTTTTTAATATGTAAAATATTTATTAATTATCAATTTGAATATTTATTATTAACTAATATTATATTCTTATTTTATTAATATAATTAATAACATTATAGATAATATATTAATTATAATAATATAAATAAAATAATTTTTATTCAGAAAAATATTTACTTGTTAATAATTATATTATTCTAAATATATTATGTCTTATTATTAATTAATCACTTTTATGGGAAGAAAAATAATATTTATTATTAATATTAATAATAATTATTGAATTCAAAATAATAATATTACTTATATTTAATAATAAATTTAAGAATATTATTTATTATACATAATATGAATAATAATACTATGAAGTATTAATATAAATAACAAATAGTAATTATTATTAATTTTTCCAATGTAGTTATTAATATTAATGTTTCTTATTCATTTAAAAATATTTTTATAAATTTCCAATTATATCAATATATTAATTTAGAAAACATTATGTAATATATTATTATGTTTTTAAAAAATGTACTAGTAATGATTTAAAAAATATATAACATGCATCAATCTATTCTATATTAGTGGCTTGGATTATCTTCTACACCAAAACCAGGTGTATATATAATGTTTCCCTACCATGTTTATCAATGTCTATAATCTGACATATACTGGCCCTTTGTATCATCCCTAACACCTAACTCCACATCATCCTGTTTGATAGGCAGTGGGTCTACAGTCTTGCTGCCTATACCCTATCCTACCTCTAAGGATAGTGGATATTGGTTGGAAATCTCCCCAAAATGTGAAGAAGATGGTTTCTATGTAGTGGAAATCTATATATTAGATGATAATAAAGAATACAACACAAACTAGTCATCATCTATATCTGCAAAAAAATCTGACATGCTAACAGACTATGTCTGTGCCTGTGCCACTTGTTGGGGCTGTGGCTCATATAGAAGTAGAGATAGAGTATAATCTCACTGATCGTGATGGAAACCCTCTTCCTATTCCACACATGCATCAATAATAGGATCTTTATCCTTTAAAAAATCTATATCAGGCGTAGAAGCCTTAATATCTCCTAGCGCATCAACAAAAATCCCATGATAAATCTTGTCCATGGGAGAAAGCTACTCTTCTATAACTCTATAAAAATATTTCTGGTCAAATGATCCTCCATATTTGAGATCATATATGTGAAGGAGATGGGTGATACAAGAATCTGGTGAAAACAAATATACAGTTAAATAATGTTAATAAAAAACTATTCAACAGTGGAAAGAATAATTATTACCAAATCAAGATAGCCCCATCTGTGTCACATAAGAAATCTCACTGGGGATATGTGGTACCAGAGAACATGATCCAGCTAATATAATAAATTCCTATACACTATGCTAGCCCCTCATAATTGGGACTCATGGAACTTATCCCTCCTCTCAATATATCACGCATGATATCTCTTCCAGTAAATGTCTCACTTCCTTGACATCTTCAGGAAATGAAGTGAAGGTAATTGACTGGGTTGGGAAAGAATTAGATGATATAAGCCTAATAGCCCTAATACTATATCTATCTAATTTCACTCAAAAATATGAAAATAAATCATATGAACAATGCATAAGCCAATAATAAAAATTGACATACAATATAGTAGGAGGCTCTGGATGAGAGTATCAGTATATGGAATCCAAGAAATCTGAAAAAAAAATGAATAATCAATTAATAAATGAAGACATGTACTGTATATAATAATGATTAAACTATATAATTAATAACCACTTATGTCATTTGATCAAATACTGTCCAATATAAATCTGTAAGTGTGGACATCATGTCTGGATATATAAAATGTCAAGGTTTTTTAATCCACATGTAGGCAACATTTTTATACTTATATTTCATAATATAAAATTTTACATTTTAGTTTTATAGTAGATGGAAGGAATAACATACCATCTTCCATATAGAGACTCTGCTATAATATCAGTAGGAAATAGAGAGTGTGCATGTGGAGCTAAGTAAGGGATGTACTCCCATATCCAAATCTATATAAGGATGAAACATCCAATGATATGCATCTTATTGATGCAACATGCTCTACATAGAACCATATATGTATATGTGAGACATGAAGACCCCCATCTATGCACCCTATATGGTCTAAGTCCTCTAATAAAGGTAAATACAACAAATATACAAATATATTTGAATGATCAATGAATATCATGCCACCAATTATCCAAAAACATTATGCACAAGTAAATCACAGCACAGTGATCTCATCAACATCATTATCTAGATTAGCCAAGTGCTCATATATACATGTAATGAATAATATACTACTTGATGATGAACCTACCATCATCATGGACCTTAACACCCTGTAATCTATGAACTATGTCAAAATAGTCTACACCCACTAGGCATGTCACAACCACACCATCGATGGGGAGACCCAACATAATAGTTATATCCTTGAGTGTAATAAACATCTCCCACTATTTCAAAAGGAATGTATGTATCTCTAGCCTCCATATCTCTACGAGAACAACAGTGAGCTAATGATTGACAAATATGAAGTCGTACATCTCTATTCCATAGAATACAAAATTTCGGAGATTTAGGATGATGGTGGGAGGTGGTGTAGCATGATGGAAGTTATGAGTTCTCTATACACTCAAATCAGGAACTAGACATCCCTAAAAAAATAGCCATGAAACATGCCTATCCTGTAATGTGAGAAATGGGGGACCCATCATCTATACATTTAATATCATCATTATATTTTTTAGTTTATTCAATAACATTTGTAAACTATTTTTTAAAAAACTATAAAACTATAAATGAGGTATAAAATTAGCATTTATAATTAAATATTATGATGAAAATGAGGTAAAAAAATTGATGTGACTGATTTTGTTGTCTTAGTCTATCGATTTATCATTTTAATGATCTCCAATCATGTTTAATTTATTTCTAAATATTTTTATGTTTATAATACATGATGAAAACCCCCCATAGAACATGTGGTTTTATGATATATTCAATCAACTGTGTGTTCTGAAGGAAATATTTGGAGACAGTTCATTTAGAGGCCGAACCTCTTTTTATTCATTTTAATTGCCCGTTTATTTTTTTAATAGTTGAAGTATCACAAAATTATTTCTGATTGAATCCACAAATGAAACAAACCCAAGAGGAAATAGACATGAAATTAAGAAAGTCAAAAATAAAAGGATCAATTAATCAAACATCTACACATGCAAAAAATGTGCACATTCATGATAAGATACATAGACTAGATCATAGATGATGGGAAGTAGAGATCTATCTAGCCACTTGGGGACAACTATTATGAGTATTCCCTTTTTCATGAAAATTGTTACTTTTTAGTCCCCCTCCCCATTGTTGAGGCTAGTCCATATCATTTCTGATATAAGCAGACTTTGGTTGTCCTGGAGGGAACAAATTGGTAATATCAAGCCAATAATTTAAAAAATCCAGAAATAAAAAAAAATCATAAATGAAAAATCCATAATATGAAAGATAGAAATAGCAGGGATGATAATAAGCTAATCATCATTCAAGGTAATAGAACAAAATTCACCAACAAGAATCGAAGGTGCACTATAACTGTTAAATGGAGTGCTCACATGATTCACTAGTTCAATATAGAGATCCCATGATATGTACACTAATGAAAAAGCTGTAATAACATGTGCACATGGATATCTCATAGTCTGAATGTTACCAAAATCAGAATACCTTCTTTATAACATGACCATTGGAATTCAACCAATATTTTCTATGAGATGGTCATGAAAATCTCTTACTTAAAAGCAGATATATACTTAGTCAAAGGTTAGGACATGAAATGTTGATGTGGCATGCAATATCTGATTAATGAATCTTTGGAAATGCTAACCAAAACAGATTCCATTTTACATCATCCAATAATACTTTTAGGACCACTAAATAAAGTAATTCACACATGTATAAAATGTAACTTATACTAACCATATGATTGGAAATTTTTTCTCCCCTTGAATACCCCATTTATGAACTCCACTATATTAGTGTTCTTATGAGCATATCTCTTGCCACCATCATATGCTAATGACCATTTTTCCTTTAAAATCCGCATCATATAATCATAGACATCTTGATTATACCTTCTAATTTCTTCAATATATTTATAGACACTTTCTTATTATGGATCATATGATGAGACTATAAGATAATAATATATTTAAAATGATATTAAAATTTCTTTACAAAAAATTTGTTTATAAAACAAACCCACTTGATGATCTACTTCTTTATTGCCACATATTTGAAATGATTATACACATTATTGGAAATATGAATAATAAAATATTAATGATAAGAATTAAGTTCTCTCCATGGAACCCCATCACTATTAAAAACCTTTATAATTACTTTATGGTGATTAGATATTAGACAAACTCCCTATTCTTATATGACATGAATGCATATACATGAAAAAACCAACTCTAGGTTTCAAAATTATCCTTTTCAACAATAGTGAAAGAAAATGGTAGAGAAGAATGATTACCATAATGTGTGGTAGAAATAAGTAGAACATATTCATACTTTCCATAATAAAAAGTTCCATAGACTTGAATGATTTTTTTACAATACAGTAAAACATCGATACATGGCCTAAATTCCCAAAACATTATATGGAACCTCACCATTGATTGATCAAATCCGTGATTTTGGGGAATATACTCAACAATGTCCAAATGATAAATAATTTTATTGTTGAGAGATGATAATCCCATACACTATGGCAACATTGTATATGATTCATATCAATCACCATTAATTTTCACAATTTTCTTTTGTTTTTCATTCCATGATTTTCGATAGGATATATTATATTTAAAAAAATATTATTTTCATTATTGAACATGGGACACAAGAATATCCTAATAAGTTCATATCATCTCTACAATAATAGTTTATATTAACTATGCATCATGTGAAGAGTAATCCTATAAAAATCTTGGATCTACACTAGTGTGTGGGCCTTCTAATTTGTTTATCTTCGAACATAAAAAAAATTATCATATATTTCCATCAGTCAAAATTTATATTCTAGATCGTATTTTTCACATATAATGATATATTTTTCCTTCTTTGACTCATTAGACAAAAATGAAAAATGTCGCTCTATGTGGTATTATTTTATCAATTTTTTCAAGGAATATTTACTTTCAAACTCCTATCCAATATAGATGGTGTTATCAGTTGATGAATATCATTTCCCAATAATATAATAGAATTAAGTTCATGATGTAATGAAATCCCAATCAAAATGTTGTGCATGCGACATTCCTTTGACTAAGAAAGTCAATAGTGTAAGATGAGTACCACTAACTAGTGGCTTTCTATCTATTAGAGGAACCTCAGAAGGTTCATTCCCCACATCATCCTCACTCACATCATCTTTTGATGCCTCACCAAATACCTCCTTATCAGATAAAATATCATTATTTAAATCAAGAGTACGCACAGGGATGCCCCCTACATTCCCTTCAAAATTCTAATAATCTTCTCCATAATTTGTTTCTATTAGAGAAGTCATATGAGAAGGAAATGAATGAGAGTGTTGTGAATGAACAAATTCTATATTGATGATATAAAATAGTTCTATGGTAGTTGGTTTCACCTCATCAATATCAGAAATCACCACATATAATTCCACTAGACCAATACTACACTATTTTTTGAACAACAATAATGAATCCATCCAAGCCTCATCATCATCCAGAGGATACTCAATGTGCCATAGACATTCAGGACATTGAAGATGTTGATATGTAATTGAAGTAATTTATTAATCATCACTCAGTTTTAATTGATGATAAATATTATTTTGAAATTTATCCAATGTAATATAATCTTAAATATTTTTCACCCTTATAGGTGGAAAACTATAGCTAAAACCCTTATTAGTATAAATTACCTCACCATTGAAATATATTTTCATAGACATGATTACCTAGAAAAAGTAATTAATAAAATTTCATATAATAAATCATTAAATGTTTAAATTTATTAAATTGGTTATGAATAAATAATTGAATTTATCTTGTGAGTTTTTCTATGGATTTATTTTTCATTATTTGATAAACTAAAAAATCTAAGGGGGGATCCTAGTTCCTCTATTATCTCAGATTTCAAAAATGACCAGTCTTCTCTCAGGAATTGTGTAAATATCTTTCTTAAAAAAGAAACACTTGTTATTAAATGACATTTTATTACAATTTTAATCAAATACAAGTGAGGGGGTATAGGGGTTTGAGATAAATACCATTTTTTTATGCATACATGCACACACTTACATACTTAGAGAGAGGGATTACATATAGGTCATCAATATAAGGACCTGACCTTATTTCATTACATAATATTGAATTTAGTCAATAAATAACTTCCTTTCACATTGAGGATATTTTAAATTTTAGAGCTTTAGAAAATTGGTACATAATACATTCATAACATTCCACATTTATATATAGTGGATACCATAACAATTGTATTCATTTCTTCCAAAATATAAAACTTTTCAAAAAAAAAAACATGATTTCTTTGAAAATTGTTCATAACATTTAATGTGGCTTCCTTATTTATATTACAAATACTTATAACCTATGAAAATAATTTAAAAACATAGGATAATCAAAAAAATCTCAATAATGAATAAAAAAAAGAAACAACACATTAGTCCATGAATACTTGTAATGTCTGAAATCATTTTTAAAAAGACATACTTGTCACCCATATAAACTTACCTAGTGAAACATGGTATTTACATGAGGTTTCCAAAAAACATATAGAACATAAATATAACCATAAATGTATCTTGGGGAATTAAATATATAATCTTTTAACCCACTCGGCTACCTTATAATTTGTAACCCTCATGGATGCCTTATAATTTGTGTAACCATGGTAGTTACGCTTGGAGTAACTAAACAGACGACCTTCAACTTACACATAACCAATGAATTGGAGAGAAATATTGGTCACAAACTTTATAATAAAAAATTCCCAAGAACTAGAAAACAATCATACAATATGAATAATTTTATAAAATCATTGCTTTTGAATTTCGTAAAACAAAATTTTAAAAGAGGTTTTTAAAAGAACATTTTTTTATAAATATCATATAATTGAAGAGAGACTTAATAGAGTGGATGGAATTTGAATATAAATTGTAAATAAACATAATTAATTATAATATACACATTTTTTATCAAATAAATTTTTTTAATACCACACAAACAATGAAGTAGAATTTTAACCCAAAGAAAGGAAATTGGGTTAAGAATTCCCTTACCTCGGGTTTGTCTTACTTCAAAATTGTTAAAAACTCCTGTATAATGGTTAAGAGTGTTATTAATATATTAAAGAAACGTATTAATTTTTATAATATTTTATACGACAATTTAATTACATCATTTTACCCTTTAATTGATAGTATTTTGTTCCTTCCATCGTTTGGGGTGCATTCTTTACATGATTTCCATGATCAGTCACGATGGGTATTCTTGTCGATTGGAAGTGGAACTACCAAATTGGAATGGAATGGTATTTAAATATTTCTAGAATCATAAATTATACCATTTATCATTTTGAATTATGACATGATAATGATTCATTGTTTAAAACATTATTGATATTTATTTATGTCATTTTGGGAATTCCTCGATCGTAATGAACTCATTTTGTTTCATAAATTAATAAGATGTGTAAAAAAAGATTCCATAACATTATATAAGATATAATGAATAAATTATAATCTGGTTCAACAATAAAAATGGTTTCATAACTAGTCTGTAAGTAAGTAAAATAAATTGAAATCAGATCATCCATGATGTCGGTTAATCAACACATCACAGACGGTGTTTTAATTTATTAAATAAGTGGGAGGGGAGAAGAAGTATAATGGTGAATCTTCCATAAAAATGATGAAATAAAAAATATGTAATATACTGGATAATTCATGCCTCTTGTATAAGGGTAGGTGAGTAAATAATAATAATAGAAAAGAAAATGAAAAGAAAAGAAAGAAAACAAAAGAGGATGTTTACCTCTTGATCTCTTCTCTTTGAGATCCTTCTTATGGACCTTGGTTTTGGAATTTTGGTGAGACCAGAAGGTCTTGGACATGGGGAAGGGTCTTGGGAGGAGTATTGGGTAGAACATAGGCATGCTCAAGGCTTTATAGGTGTGGAAAGAAGAGGGGAATGAGGGTGGTATTTATAGGGGAGGGGAGGGGAGATTTTACATTATTTTAGTCATTATTTTAATATTTTTTCTTAAGACTATGAATATTCCTGATAAATGTGACCCAAAATAGTAATAATGGAATGCGAGTTAGAACCAAGTGAGACTACATCACTTATGATGGCATAAATAGTGTATTTAACTAATAATTTGAATATATGGTAGTTTACAGTATTTCACTATTTATAAAAAAATCAGGAATTTCAGAAAAATACCAAAAATTTAAACTAATCATTTTCAATATGTAGAATTCAAAAATGAACTCCATTTTTTGAAAAGAATTTTCGAAATATTATTAATTTAATTTTTGAATGAAAACACAATTTATTCAAAAATATCAATTTTAAATCAATAACTCTTTCTTAACACCTTGAAAAAATTAATCAACATCCCATTATCTTATAACCTTATGAAAATAAAATAATAATACAATTTACTATTAATTAGGGTCTTATTACTATTCATTTTACTATTCATAAGTGTATGTTACTATTCACAAAAAAAAAACAATTCGGTTCCATTATACTCTAAATAACTTACTGATCACTACCGTAGATGACTGTTTTTGAAATTCAAATCATAAAAGTAGAAAAATTATGTTTAAAGGATATTTATAAATATATATTTAAAACAATTTTTCATGAATTTCAATTTATTTTAAAAAATATTGTGGTGTTACAATCAATGGAGAAAAGATAATGAAATTATTACAAATTATATAACAAAAAAAACATGACATGAAATTTTAATCATACATTGGTCAGTTATCTCAAGATGATTCAATTGTTATAAATTAAATAAACAGATAAAAAAAATAAAACATGCAATTGAAATCATACATTAGAAGGTTATCTCATGATCATCCATCATACTAGATTTATAACATGTTTGTTTGAGATATTTATTATGTTCTACATATTGTAACGTTACTTATAACTATATTTAATAAATAATATAAATATATATGAACTTCTATTTATATTTAGACATTCAAAAATATTTTTTACTCTTATAGGAGAAAAAATATAACTAAAACCTTGATCGATATAAATTAACTCACTCTTGAAGTATATTGATAGTGATATAATTTCCAAAGAAAAACTAAAAAAAATATATATATTTATACCACATCATCAAATGTTTAACATATTTTAATTAGTTATGAATAAATAACTATGAATTTATCTTGGGACATTTTTTATGTATTAATTTATTATTATTTAATGAACAATCCAAATCATAGGGGTAAACTCCAAGAATATGTATTATCATATATTTCAACAACCATTATTCTCTTTTCAAACAACAATGAATCTTATCGAACTCCTCTTGTCGAACGCCTTTTGTCAAACCCCTTTTTATTACATAGTTACTCACAAGAAAGTGAGGGGGTCAAGGGGTTTGAAATGTATAAGATTTTGAGGTGCACATGTGGGTCATTACATACTTAGAGAGTGGGATGACTCATAGGTCATCAATGAGGAAAATGAAATTATTACAAATTATATAACCACATACACAAAAAAATACATGAAATTTCAATTATGTATTGCTCAGTCATGTTAAGATCAATCATCACACAATAGTCATAACATTTTTTTGGGATACTTTTTTTGTTCTACATATTATATAACTTTACCTATAAATATATCTAATATACAATAAATATCTACACCTAATTTCTAAAATTTAAACTTTTCATTGTGCTTATGTATATATGTATTTAGATAGATTCACACTATTTAACTATTTGTATAAAATATCATAATTTAAATTTATTTTACTTTAGATATAATATACAATAATACATATATATAAATATATTTAAATAATTAAACATAAATATATAAAAATTTAAATAAATTCAACTTTATTTCTTAATATTTTAAAATATAATCACATATAATTTTATAAACAACTAAATCTTTCTAAATATATGTATTATTAATTTATACATAAATACTAAAAATATTATTAATAATAAATTTTAGTAAAAAATAATATAATTTAAAATTACATATTAACTATTAAAATACTGTAAACTTATGTTATTTTTGATTTTATAAAATTATATATATATATATATAGTAATATTTTTACTTTCCAAAATTTAAGTAATTATATTTCATACACTATTACATGGAATAATAATTACTTATAGTTAATATAATTTAAAATTATTATTTAGAATTATTATTTTTGAAAAAAAAATTTATACAGTTAACAAAAATATTATTATATATATATTTAAATATATTTAAATATGATACTTAATATAACTAGTATTTTTATAAAATATAATTCTTATAAAACATTTTTCTAAGTACCTAGGTGTATGAAATATTATCATATAAATTTATGTTACTTTAAATATATTATATATTATATACATATAAATCTATTCAAATATAATTAATCAACATTTAAATTAAAAATTTATAATTTTTTAAAAAAAAATAATATTTACCTAAGTATAAATTATATTTTGTACATAAAATTGAAATTATATTCACACTACATGTAAATTTATTAAATCATTAAATTTAAATTAAATCATAAAAAAACAATAAATCATTTATAAATTAAATCATATAAAGTACAATATTTTATATATCCATATATACATACATATTAAATAAATAAATCATAGAAACAAAATAAAAATAATAATTAAATAATTTAAAATTTGAAATAGAAATTTTACCTTCTTAAAAGCTGGGAATATATGTTAAGAATAAAATCTTGTAGGATTTTGTAGAAAAATACATAGAAAAAATTGAAAATAGAGGGGGGAGCCAATCAATTTATAAATTTTTCTCAATAGGAGGTGCAAACCTCACTCACACCTGCTTCATAAAACTTTTGAAGGAAGCGTGAATGAGTTTCATGCTTCTCCAAACCTATTTTTTAAATACTTTAAACAATATCCCATAAAAATATATTTTAAAACCTGTTTAAAAAAAATCACGTGTTAAAAATAAATTAAAATAAACCCACATTAAATTCCCCAACAATTAAATCATTTTTTATCATTAAGAATTCATTTAATCATATTCAATGAAAGGAAATAAATATTCAAAAATGAAATAAGTGTATTGTCAATAAAGAGGTGATTTTAAAAAGTGTTTTCCCCATCGATCTTCTCAAGTAAATATACATTTTTTCTATCTAAAAAAGAATAGGTTCACCCAAAATAAGGGTTCCAATATTAAAAATATGATTGAATCTCAAAATTTTGAAAGTATTTATGCAACCTTAATTTTGTCTTTTATTGTTATTAAAAACTTCTCTATTTTTTTCCTTAGTGAAAAAACACATATAATTTAATATAAAACATAATTATACATAACTTATAGATAAGTTAATTTAATAACTAACAAGAAGAGTAATTAAATCATCTAACAGTTTTAGTGTAAAAATATAAACCTTAACTAGGATAAGAAGTTTATTTTCATTTCACTTTAATGAAAACATTATCATTTCAGATCTTGTCAATAAGTTCAAATTCAATGATTATTGAACAACTTACTCCCAAAATAAAAAAAAATATATATGTGTTTTTAAGAGATAAAAATAGAAATGATGTTAATCAGTTGAATCCATAGATAAATTAAAAACATTATCCTAAAAAAAGTGAAAAAACACCATTTTTCATAAAAAAATACAACCATGGAATGTGTTAACTGAAGCTAAAAAAAATAGTAAATTGAAAAAAATTAGGGATATTATGAAGTGTACTTCATGAAATAAATTTGAACACATAATAAAAACCAATGACACACCTTTAAATTCAATATTTTCCATGATGTTGAACTTTAATGTGGGAGAATCATTTTAAAATGGTTTAAATTTTAGGAAAATTTTAATTCAACAGTGAATAAAATCTTTTAAGGGTTAAAATAAAGCTCAAAAAACCTATTTTACACAAAACAAAGTCAAAAGAAAAATTTAGATCATGTAAAAACTCTTCCATCTAGTCACTATATCAGAGAGTTATTGTATAAATAATATTTTCAAGGAATGGACATGCTATAACTTGAGATTTTAAAAGTTTTTCAAAAAGGCCAAAAACAGGCATACAATGTTATAATTTCATTATACAAAGATATTAAAAATCAATGGGAACCACCAAAATTTATTTTAGTCATTTTATAAATCTTTGATACTTTCAAAAAAAATAAAATATTAAATTTGTAAAAACAAAACATTATATTTTTTATTAAACAAATTTTATAATGTACATGAATTTTATTAATGGATAGAACACAAGTATTTTCAAGGAAAATAATAAAGATATCACGTTTAACTTTATTAATAGAAAAAATCAATATTTTCAAAAACATAAAATATTTATCAGAAAACCACAGAAAATTCCAAAAGTGTTTATCAATATTCCAATTTTTATTAAAAATAATTTTAAATAATAATGTTTTAAGCTAACGAATCTTATATTAGTTTTAAAAATAGATTTAATATATTATTTATTTTAGCAGGTTTTTTTGTAAAAAACATTTCCCCACGCACTTAATTTCCAATAATGAATAAATTTTAACCAATGTTAACTGACATTATTTTATAAACCAACATTAGGGTGGTATGAAATAGTTTTAATAATTAAAATTTCAAGGAAAATTGAAAAGTATTAGTAAGAAAACTCTACTAAAAATTGGTGTTGTTACTTTATGATCAATAAAATAACCACTCTCCTTTAACTCACATTACAAACTACTTGGTGTCTCTTATTCAGGTTCCTATGAGATTATAATAGATCATCTATTTGATTCAACCATTCAAAATCAATTGAAATTAAACTGAGCGATATAGATAGAGTGAGAAAAGATTTTATAGTGATGTTCCAGGACACTAAAGAGATTTTTGGTGTTATAATGAGATAGTTGTTTCCAAATACAAATCACGAGGAAAGTGAAGTGGGGTGGGGGAGAAGGTGATGATACAAAAAATATTTAGGTTTTTTATTTAAACTAATAAAAAACAAACAAACAAATAATTTTTTTATTGAACTATGAGTTTCCTCTATTAAAATTCTAGATTTAAATTCTACAACCAGACTTCCCTCAACATCAAACCGAAATCTGATAGAGGGTGTAGTTTTTTTAGAAACCACTGCATGTGTACGACCTAATCATTTTTTATTAAAAAAACATTAATATGTTATCCATACATTCTAGGGATGTAACAAAGTTCCCTTATAGCTACAACACACCCTTAAAAGACACTTTTGACAAAGAAGAATAATAACTAGTCTAGTTTTTCACTGGAAATCTACTTTCTTCTACTTTGAATATTATGATATCATTGACCAGTTTAAAGTTATTTTTAAGTAGTAGTAGGGTATAGTGTACTATAAAAGGAAAAACTATATATCCAAATCTTTTCTAACAAATAATTTCCTCATTTTACTAGAAATAAAGGTGAAATTAGATTATTTTTAAAAGTAAGTTTTAGAAACAGGTTTTTAAATTACATTTTGAAGAGATTTTATTTCTCTTGAAATAAATTATGAACACCATTAAACATTTATCTCATCTTCAAAATAAATCTCAGTCAAAGATGTTTTAAATTCATAAGAAAACTGATTATTTTCATTGGGAAAATTTTCATAGAAATTCAAGTCAACCTCCTAAACTATTGAGTTAAAAACGAGGGATTTCAATTCAAAACATGATAATTTTTTACAATTCATATATAAACACATTTAATACAATATTGGATGGATTACATTTTTTAAAACCATTATATGTTAAATCATTCTCATCAATAACTTCCTCTGAAAATGTACTGATGTTTAAGACAAAAAGTGTATGATCAATCACTAATTCAAGATCAAATTTCAAAATTTCATCTTCCAAAGAAATATTAAAATTAATAGAGCATTTTAATTCAAATTGGTGTGGGAGGGGGGGGGGTAGGTTTTAGAGTTTTAAAAAGACCATAACCTAGAAATTAATGATTAATCACATTTTCCCCAAAATTATCAAAACTATTTTCTATGTCCTTGAGAAAGGACTTGGAGAAATCATAGGTGAGAGGATAAAAAAGTGATTGAAAAGAAATTCCTTAAATTTCACTCCCTCATCCTCTTCATCAAGTTCCAAGATAAATTTCATTGGGTTTAAACTACAAAAATAGGGAATATCACTTTTTGAAAACACGTTCAATATTTTTAGATGTCACATATTACAATTTAATGTTTTCTTCCCCTTAAATCCCAGACCTATAACTCCATTTTATTACTAAAAAATTCGGATAAAAAGGCTGACTGGTTTTTAAAATGTAAATCCTCACTTCCTTGTTTTTTTATAAATATTATTTGTTGTATATAGTAGTATTTTTTTTAAAGTTTAGGTAACAAGAGAAAAATATGATATCATCTTATAATTCTAATTGATTCTCATAATCCTCCACTTCACCCTCCTTTAGGATTTCCTCATATTGATGAGAAATATTTTCTTCATTTAGTGAGTTGATTATTGTGAAAAAATTTTCTTCCTCACTTTCTAAATCATGATTTTCTAATTAATCGGGTTGTTTCTTAATTTCTAGCTCACATTACACTACACTCTAATTCTAAAAGTCACAATGTTCATTTTCTTGATTACTCATTTCAATTTGTTCTTAATCATCAATATTCTCTTGAAAGTCCCAAACTATATTTTACAATATTTTAAGTTTATGTTTATGTTCTTAGAAAATTTTAGTTTTATATTTATTATATTGGTCAATCATAACACTAATATCTATTAACATTTGTTTCAAGTGTGATTTCTTTTCAGGTTTTGGATCACAAAAGTCATAATTTTCTTAATGCTAGAAGAAATTTCATTGATAATTATATTCAAAATTATATGGGATGTGTCTCTAACAACCACAACAATTAAAAAATTCTCTATTTTGATTTTCCATCTCACACAACCTCCCATTATAATTTTTATTTAGTAATGAAAACACAAATTTTTATCATAAAATGAATCCAAAACCATCCTCAATCTACCTAATCATCATTAAGAAGCAGTGAAAAAATTATCTAAAATCAAACATAGTAGGCCACACGTATTTTAAGAAGTCCCACCCAAAATATGACAAGAATATTTTCAATTAAAACACACACCAAGTACACATTTTTTTTGAAATTTATAATCTTGGTAAAGTAAAAGAAAATAAGAAAATTTGTTACTTTTTATGTGTTTATATATATATTTTTATTTTTTTACCCCAAAGAAACTCAACTCCAAACTTCCTCTATAATAGCATGAAATTTTTATAGGGTTTTAAGGTATTCAGTGCTTACAAAATGTTATCAATAAACTTATACACTATCATAATAGTGAAGGGTTTAACCCATTGTATGGTGAGTGAGTGGTCTAATGAATTACTTGTTTCTAACTAAGTTAAAACGAACACAAGTTGACAATGATGTGGAGTTGTGATGAATTGAAATGAATAATAAAGTGTGTGAGTGTTAGAAAAAAGGATAATAAGAAGGATACAAGCTCAAAAATGATTGTTTGAGGGTACTACTGAAGAAAATTTATAAAAATATGATGTTCCATAGAATTGATTCAACTAAACATAATGAATTGATCACTAAACAAAATTTAATCATTGCTAAGCATTAAAACTACTAATACACCAAGAACATTCTCTATTGTGAAGGGTTTTATTATAGTTGTGAGAAAAAAAGTGATTGGGGGTTATTCATATATTTAATTATCATTTAAACATGAATTATCATTCTATTTTATACTCTTCTACTCATTCACCTAATTTTTTTCAGAGAATTAAATGATTTTAGACAGTCTTGAAATTTAATTTCTTTATTTAAAAATAAAAAAAAGAAAGAAATTAAATAAATTTGGTGTTCCCAAGAAGAATGAATTGAAAAATTGAAGAAATAAGGAAAGAATGTGAATGAATTAACCATGTAAAACAATCAAATCCCCTCAAATATTTTAAGTACAATGCATGTTTTTAAACTCATGAAGGCTTGCATTAGAACAATATAATGAAAATATATAAGAAAAAAAATAAGATATAGGAAGAAGTAATTATCTATTGAGATTGTGTCTCTATTTCACCATCTATCTTTGACTTTAACTATTCCTAAATCTACCATTATTTCTTTCCCTCTATCATTTTCTCTTGATCCACTATATAAGAATCGATATCTCTATATAATTAGTTGATTATTCCCATTCAATATTACTACACTTCCCTTTTTAAATAAAATTATACACCCCCTCATATTATATGAAAGTTACTAAAGTTTTTCCACTATTAACCTCTCTGGATTTAATATTTATTTTTAAAATATCCAATTTCTAGAATCCACGTGACAGTTAATAGTGTCTCATGGAATAATGTTTATCATCATAGAATCTCATCAATATTTCACATAAACCCATATTAAAATTGAAAAACTATTAACCCGTTTTAGTACACTCTGGTGAACATAGTTAATCATTTAAAACATTATGGACTTTATCTAATTCCTCAGGTCAAGTTTATAATCTCTAGGGATTTCTCTGAACATATAAAGTCTGGATTCATCTCGAATTAGGAAAACCACGAATACCTCTCCATTTCATCCAGGCTTGAGCTTATCCCTTTGGAAAAGTATTAAAACCCATGGAATGTTGGTAATAAATAAATTTTATGTCTTATTAATATTAATTATTATATTTTATATTTTCACATCTATTACAATTATTTTATATGAATTTTTAAATTAAAGAATGAAATAGTATTATTCTAACTAAAATGTTTTCCATTTATTATATGGTTTTATATAAAAGTTAATTTTATAAATGTTAGAAATTTAATTTTATAAAATTAAATTCATTTTCATATCATGATAAAAAATATATATTTGGGTAATTTTTGATATTTTTATAAAAAGATTTTTTTGGGTGAATAGTGAAAAATTCCAATTTCTATAAAAAACTATCATTTATTTTAAAGTATTTAAAATGTTAAATTATGTTTTGTATTGGTTTTAAATTAGAATTATTCTAATTTTATAAAACATAATTCAATTAATGCCATAGGAATTAACATTATTCTTGCTTTTGGTATAAATTCATTTTTAAGCTTAAAAATACACTTATCTACAAACTATTTTTCATTTAATTTTCTGTGCTTATATTCAAATCAATTTCTACAAATTATATAATTTTATTCTTAAAAAATTAATTTCATATTTTAAATCAGAAGGTTCAAAATTTTTAATAAGTATTTTTTTTTGTCTTAATGAATAGTAACTATGGAAAAAAGTTTTCAATTCAATAAAAGGGAAAACAAGTTAATTTCGATTAAAAATAAGTAATAAGATAAAAAAATATCATCTTAAATATTATTTTATGAGATTATTTCAACCCTTATAAAATTATCTATGAAATGGGATAAATTTAGAGCCACTTTCCCAAGAATAAGACTTTATAATAATTTGAAACATTGAAAAAAGTACAAGAGTGCCACTACCATCACTTATAAAAGGGAACCCCCTCTCCTATCTTATTCACATACTTTGAGAAATTTATCTCAACAAATATATATCAATATACCTTTCTTATATCCCTCTCCCTTCCTAGAGGTATTGGTTTCACCAAAATATAACTTTGGAAGTCTAAATGTGTATGCCAAATGAGGTATTCCAAAGAAGAGGTATAACTCTTAACAGATTGTTTCCATGTTTATTTCTTATTTAGCCTAATTTTAATATTATATAAAAATTATTATGATTACATGGATAACTTCCATATACATAAATTTTATTATTTTTATGGAACAACCCTTTTTCATCTCCGTTTCCATCCTATGAGAAATGAAAACAGCTCTCGGGAATACATGTGCACTACCACCTCCATGAAATGTTGTGTTTTGTTTTTTCATCACTGACTCACCAGGTCATATATTATGATATATTTAGTGAATATATATGATATTAATTAAATAATTATGATTCTTTAAAGATTATATTTTACTTACATTCTTACCCTTTCATCCGTTGGAAAATGATAACGTCGCTTGTGCATATTTGTGAACTAACACCTCTATGAAGCAATGCGATTCATTTTTCATTTTCAAATTTCATTACTAGTTCTAACAATTGTATTTAATATATAAATATGATAATTATTTTATGATTAATATTCTAAATATGATTTAATAATTACCTCTTTTAAAATGGTTAACCTACTGAAGTGGTTTTGAGATTATGAATCGAACATCCTCAAAACGTCCGACATGAACTAAATCAATTTAGTAACTATATAAGGCATGGTAATGAATTAAATAAAAAGGATTATTATAAGGGAATAAACCTTAAGTTTATTAATCAAGTAAATAATTAATATAATTCTATTATATAGGAGTTAAATAGTGTACGTGGTGAGTCATACTTGAGGTAAGGGATTATCATTAAACCCGGTTTAAAATATTTTATAGTTTTCTTTATGAAACTTTTTATTCAATATAAATTTTTATAAAATGTTTCAAGAACGTTATTCTTATACTAAAATTATTTTTTAAATTTATTTTAAAGTGTCTTTGACTTTCCTTTTATTGGCTCAAAAAGGTATATTTGTAATGTTTTCTATATGGGTTGTTTTTGAAAAAGTGTAAAAGGAATATTTTCGTTAATGTATGCATCATGGATGGAATTTCCCGCCATCAGGAATATTATTATTTAAAAAAATTATCATATAATTACACAGATAACCCATCCTTCTAGGGTCCGAGTGGAAATGTGGCAAGACTTTAGGGGTGTTCTTGATCCCCACGGGCTAGCGATTATCACTTGGGAATCAACAAAAACCAGAGGGAACAATTTTACCCAACTCAAACAAGAAGAAATTGAATATATAAACATTGAAGAAGAAGAAAAATAATGAAAATATCATCCCTAGTATTTATTCCCATATTTTATAATCAAATTCCATAAAAATAGACATCAGAGAGGGTAGATCACAACATACCTCAAAGAACACGCACTTGTCACACCACAACCAATAAAGGAACGACCCTGAGAAGAAGATAACATGATGAATCTAGAGGAATAAAACAAAAAATAAACATAGGGTCAATGAATCCAAAAAACATGATAACATTGTTTTCATGACCAATGTAAATGAATAAGTAGAAAGGGTGATTACCAGGGAGAATTGGCACAACCGCCACAAAGATCAAACATTGAACGGAGGAACCTAGGAGCAGAGACCACCCAAATCACACACAGAATCACCTAGGTTTTGAGAGATACGTGTTATGAGATAAATAATAAAAACCATAGGTGTGTAGTGTGATAAAACCTATGAGGATGGAGGTTTTTTAGTGTAGACAACTTGTTTACAATGTAAATATTTGATAACTTATATACATTGAAAATGATATCGCCTCAAGTTAATGTTATCCCAACAAATGATATTATGATGTAAATTTGAATCTTATGGCATAAAAAGAATTTACTACATAAAAAGGATTTTTACATTTTTTAAGACTATTGTGTTGTAAACTATCTTATGACTAGTTCCCAATGAAGGACTTACTCCATAAGCTAAAAATTATGACATAAAAGTGTCCAATAAGAAGTTTGCACCCTAGGTTCTACAAAAACTCCCCAAAAACAAATTTCATGCCATATGATCCTAAAAAACACTCTTAAACATAAAAAAGAATACCATTAAATCTAAGATGTTATTATCTCTCCACCATAAGACTTTCCGTACCTATTAATTCATGTGGAATAAGGGTTATATAGAAATAGATGAGGCCACTTCTCCCTCACCAAAGATTTACACTCCCAAGTCTTGTGACAATCTAATATGTATCACCATAAAACTTTGACCAATGAGATAGAATTTCCATGAAATAAATTCACATATAAATCAATGACCTCTACTGTATTATATAAAACTAAAACATATAGCTCCAACTCAATCTCTTCCCAACTGAAAACATGAGAAGGATCAAAATGGTACTTATAGAGATAAAATATGTGGAAAACATCATAGATACCTATCAACTAAGATGGTAAAACTAACCAATGTGAAAGTTTACTAAGACTCTCAATGACCTAAAATGGTCCACCATATCTTGAAGCTAACTTCCTATATTTCCCAAGATGGTAGTGAACTGACTAAGGAGAGGCTTTCTTGAAAACTCATCTAACAATGGAAAAATCCAAAGGATGGTGTCATCGATATTTATATGAATTCTTCCAACTTTTCACTATAGGCGAATGATGATGTATGTACTGAATCCTCACCAACATCTCCTAAAAAAGACTCAATCCCATAAGAGAGGTCTCACCCAACTTTTCTCAACAAAGAGGTGATATGCATAGGTGACCATAAAAATACTCAAAGGGATCCATTCTAATCAATGATTGAAAAATGTTTTTATATGAAAACTCAACTAGTTTCATATGACCATCCCCTGATCTACCAAAATCAAAGATGTATGCACAAAGAATATCCTATAAGATTTGAATAGCATGGTTCATATTAACTTTTATCTATGGATGGTATATTCTACTCAACTAGACCTATGTCCCCATCACCTTTTCAATAATCATCTAGAACCAAGAGGTAAAACTAAGATCCCTATCCAAAAAATCAATAGAGAGAACCCCATGAAACCACACAATATACTACATATACAACTTAACTAGATATTCAACCTTAATGGTTATGTATATCAGAATAAAATGGAATGATTTCATCAATAAATCAATTACCACCCAAATAAAATTCTTCCCTAGGGGATTCCATGGTAATCCAACAATAATGTCCATGGACACCATGACCAATTCCCAGACTGGCACCAGAAGAGGCTGGGGAAAACTAGAAAGTTTTAGGTGATCTATCTCTATCTGCTATGTGGTGTATCAAAAATACATATAATATGAAATGTCATTCTCTATACCTAGCCACCAGAAATATCATCTCATTTCATAATACATAATCGTAGTGCCCAGATGAATGAACCATGAAGAACTATGACAATCAAACAAAACTAAAATCCCTATAAATACTGGGATGAAAACTCAATTCCTATAGTGGAGAATACTATCAAAAGGGAGAGAACAACCATAAATGGTCTCTTTACCATAAAGGGTTTCTATGATTCCTATGAAATAATCATCATACTAACGACTCTGGAAAATAGAATTTTGGATATATTATAACAGCTAAACACTGGTCATAACCATACCCGAACCTTCCTCATATGTTTTGAGATGAAACTGACTAAATAATCACATTATGTTCCACTCTTACTTTAATTACAAGATAGAATATGATGTTAATTTCCTACTAATATCATTCACGATGGCATTCCCCTTCCCCATGGTGTATGTGATGTCGAGGTCACAATTTCTGAAGGTATTCCACCCACAATATCTGTATGAGATTCAAGTCCTTCTAATAAAAGATATAACTTAGGATCTTATGGATAAAAAAGATTATGAATATCTCTCAAAAAATATAGGGTCACTAAAATTTAAACACATGCATATCTACAGAATGATCTACATCATGAGTGGGGTAATTCTTCTCATGAGGTCGAAGCTGACCATAGTCATAGACATTGCTTGTGGTATTCATAAGGCAGTGTCGAGGCATGGAGAATGCAGTTCTTGATGATGATATGTCTTTATCGGGTGTTTTGGTGTTTTTTACGGATTTTCTTGGTGCACGGGATGATTGTGATGCAGTGTAGACAGATGCAGTCAATGCAGTTTCCTTAATCAGCTCACATGATATGCAGTGACGATGGTTTGAATTTTGAAATAGGTTTGTGATGACGGTCTTGGCACGATGATTTGGTTCTATTTTATCATTTTGATATTTGAATTATTTAATGTGGGTTTTGTGAGTGTGACTTGAAGCATTTGGACTGGTTTGTAGGTTATCACTTACCCTTAAAGTGAATTTTCAATAAAATAAAAAAATGGATTGTGTGGATATAATCACGCAACCCATAATAGAACCATATGCACCACAACACACCATATATACCCTACATATCTTATAAAATATCAAGATAGGTTACCACATTAGAATTCATTTCAAATCATCGAAATAATTCTAAAACTTTGTATCCCATATGAATTTCACCCCTTTCTTAGTAAGAGTAGTCAAAGGCGACACCAACTTCATGAATTCCCTAAAAAACTTCCAATAGTATGCAATAAGACCAAGGAAGATCCAAATATCAAAGACATTCTATAAATCATCCCATGAAAAGACAACCTTCAACTTATCAAGATAAACTGATAAGATCCATTTATAAATCACTTTCCCTAATAACATCACTTCTTGGATCCATAAAAATAATTTTAGAAGATTTCCATACAAACATTGACTCCTCAAGATCTTCAAACCTAGACTCAAATAGGGATCATTCTCACACTAGGACCTCAAATAAACAAAAATATCAACTAAGAACACAACTACAATGGTGTTTAGATACTAATAGAATATTTAATTCATTAGAGCCATAAGAACTATAGGAGCATTAATCAGGACAAAAGGAATCAAAAGATATTCATAATGGACATACCTATTCCAGAAACTCATCTTTGGTATATTATACAATAAAAATTTAAGTTGATGATAACTTGACCAAATATTAATATTTAAAAACCACTTTCCCCCTTTAAATAGTCAAAAAAATCATCCATATGGGGAAAATGAAGGTTATTCTTAATCGTTACTTGGTTCAAGTATCAATATTCCACGCACAATAAAAGTGAACCATTAGCCTTCTTAGAAAATAGGGCAGGGGCTACCCGCAATGAAACACAAGGGAAAAAACATTCTCTATCAAATCATCAAACTGAATCTGGAGGTCTTTTAGGTCCATCAATGCCATATGATTGGAGGGTATCAAAATTGGATGCGTTCCCATCACTAAGTCAATCGTAAAATTTACCTCCCTCTATAGAGGAAGATTGTAGAAATTTTCTAGGAAAATGTTAGGAAATTCAAAAACAACCATAAAAATATAAAAAAGAGAAGAAACTACATCTGAATCAAGAATAATAGTAGAAAAAACTACTGAGATATGGGTGGGAAGGTCCCGTATGACTAGAATTCAGATCCCACTCTCCCTAAAATACTTAATATATCTCATCAGTAACAAGAAACATGACATGATGATGATAATAATCAACCTCATAATGATGATTGCCAATGAAATCCATCCTAATAATAATTTCAGATAGGTATAAATCTAGAATAAGGAAATTCTAGACTAACTCTACACTAATTATTGAAAGAGAACAAAATAGATACAGAAACCCCTACTCTTTCCTCTTTCCAAGAGGTGTTTATTACTTCATGAGAAAGTACATGATTTATATTGGAAGTTTCTACACACTAAAAAAATGGTTAGATATAAATGAGTGGGAGGCACTAGTATCAAATAAAGCATTGTCTATAGAGGATGCAACAAAAATTGAACCTATCACTATCATTGGACCCACACCAACCTCCACTAGAAACTCATTCATTACATGAAAGTGATTCACTTATAAGGCCTAAGGTTGGATCCCTATGAACATTGAAGTTTTGACCGTGTCTTAGTGGACTTTGGAGCCAATGACCCCTGACTATAATGAGGCATAGACATAGTCTGACAGGATTGTTGTATATTACCATAGTGGCCACAACCATTGCACATATTTGCAGGGGAAAGGAAAGAATGTTAGTTATTCCTAAAATTTCCACATTGATAGAAATTTAGGGGCACACTACTGGATTTAATTAATGGTGTATAGGAGGTATGTTTTTGGGGACCACATTCACCACTCCTTCGATGGTCATTCCATTTACTATTCTTTCCATGCGCACCACTAAATCTATCACTAGGTAAAAGTTAAGGGGTATACCAACCAATCTTGCATGCTATACTCATCTCCAATATCATAGCCATGTATACCTTCTTATAAATGGTAGAAAGATTCAACCAAAATACCTATGATATGATATTTAGTCACAGACCCAATAGAAAATTTTTATATATTAATTGATAAATATTTACCACTTCTAGAGAAAGAGAACCAGTTTCTTGAACTGATTGGAACACTCTGTCACAGAGAACTCGCCTTATTAGAAAGAGAAGAACTTCAGAAACTTTTCTATCATTAGAGACTCTAGGAAGAACTATTGAAGGAATAGGGTTTCAAAACCCTTCTAATCTAAACCTATGTACCTATCTTTCTACAATATTAAATATCACCATCATTTTCTATGACTCTTTTTCTGGAATTCTGCACACTTAACTTTGATATTATTAAGTGTATACAAGAATTTAAATATATTATTTATCTTATCTTTCCATCCCTCATCCTCTTGGGGGTTATTAATACATTTAAATAATAGTGGTTCCTTGAGTAATAACTCATGATATCAATCCTTGTCTCCTCCAGATTCTGGATATACCTCGACAACTATATTCTGGACTTGGCTACATTTTGGTCTACAACACGAACTTCTCACATGATATCCTCTATAAATTTTTTATCCAAAGGCATATTTCCTTGAGGATAATCTATTGTAACCTCCCATGGAACTTATGTAATATTTCTTAGAAGAATATCACTCCACACCAAAAAATACAAAGTAATGATCATACAGCTAGAATAAACACATTTCAAACCAGAAAAAATAAGAAAACATTATGATTAAGATCAATAAATAAACAAAAAATTGTTAGCCCAACTAGGTTAAATACCCTAATAGGGGGGGGGGGGAGTGAATCAAGGTATGAAATATTAAAACAATCTCCCCTTCAGATCTTATTTTGTTGTAAAAAAAATTCTTTTCTCTCTCTTTCCTGTAAAAATGTATGAATATAAATTAAAGTATGCCTGAGACACAACAATTTTACTTGGTTCACCCTCACCAAACTATATCCAAAGAGCATACAATGACAATGTTCTGATGTAAAAAATCCACTAAAATCACACTAATATTAATTTTGGTGTGGACTCACTATCCCTCATGGTTTACAAATGTTTACAAGTTGAACTCTCCCTACTCTCTCAACAAAGGTTTTCTCACTACTTCTTCAGAAAATCCTCCATTGATTTCTCAAATCAATATATTTTACAACTCATTTAGTGTATCATTGAGTTATAATTTCATCCACATAATGAATACCCCTTTACCACAAAATTATTGGAAAAATCTATCTTTTATGTAACCCTTGGGTGTCTTGCACACACCATTTATGCTTTGCAACCAACTCTCTTTACATGGAACACTTTTTTCACACAAATCTATTTACACGTAACTCATTTTACTTTCTAAACTTATGCGATTCAGAGACCTAGAATTCTCTTAGGTTTTAACTTATGATATAATAGGGGTAGCTGTCTATTTATAGGATCAGTTGACCATATGCGTAAGATCCTGATGCATCTTCCCCTATGCGTGTAATATTTTCACTAAGTGCGAAAAACCATTTTTGACATCACATTGAGTGTGTAATCCTCTTTCGTGCGAACTCATATTTCATGAAAATTCAAATATTTTACGTGATTATTTCCTTTTATATATTTTGATGTGGTGATCCTAGAACATGTGTTTCATGAAAAATTCCAAACCTACTTCAATCTTTCATGGAAGTTCCTTTTCTAAAAACACCTTTCTCAGTTTTATAGTTTTTTGGACCCAAAAATTTGGAAAACACTGGAAAAAACCTCCCTTATATACCGTATTGTCACATCCCAATCAAGATAACCTATCCATCTAGGATCTAAACTAAAATTTGAAAAGATTCAAGGAGTGTTTCGGATCCCCATAAGCTGATGAATAACACCTACGCATCCAAAACAACTAGAGGGAATGATTTCATCCAACCTAAAAAAGGAAAAGGGAATATATATATATATATACATAGAAGATGGAATGAAATGACAACAAAGAAGGAACTATGATTGATTCACACATCTTAAAATCAAATTTCAAAAAAAAAACATATATAAGAGAGGGTAGATCACAACATACCTCAAAGTCTATGCACCCACCGCACCATAACTAAAAAAAGACTGACCATTAAAAAATACCACACAAAAAATCAAGAAGAATAAACAAACATCACCACGGGGTCAAAAAATCAAAAATGCAGTGTAAAACCATTTCCATTACCAATGAAAATGAAAAAACAGAAAGGTTGTTTACTAGGGAGAATTGGTACAATCTTCATGAACATAAAACATTGAAAAGAGGAACTTAGAAGGATCAAAGACCACCAAAATCACACCTAAAATCACCTAGGGTTTGAGGGAGAAGGGATTCATGATGAATACGAAAAAAATCAGTCATTCAACTTGATAAAAACTACTAAGAATAAGGTTTTATGATGTAAACACCTTCTTATGGTGTAAATACTCCATAACACATATATGCTTAAAAACCCATCACCACAAGTTAGATTTATCACGATTGATGATTTTATAGTATAAAAGTGAATCTTATAGAATAAAAGGAATTTAAAGCAAAAAAAGGATTTTTCTACTGGTAAAAGTCATGTGTTGTAAACCATCTTATGAATTGTTTCCAATTAAGGAATTACACTAAAAGGTATAAATTATGACAAAAAAGTGTCTAGAAAGAGTTCATCACCCTAGGTTCTACAAAAAATCCCCAAAAACAACTCTTATTCCCTCCAAACCTAAAAAACACACTTAAACATTAAAAGAGTGTATCTTAAAATCCAGGATGTTACATGATTCCTCCACAAGTTTTCATAGTTTTTCAACCAATATTAAAATTTCTATTATTTTGGAAATTTTTTATTTTAAGAGTTATCAAAGGTAAATGGGTTTTTATACTTATTTTTACATGAATTTAGAAATTGTTTTTTTATACATGTTGAAAAAATATTTCCTGAGAATTTATGATAAAAATGAAATATTTTATTTGTTTTATATTTTTTTATTGTCCTTGCACATTGTTTATAATGATTTTTTAGTCTGAAATAGCTATCCAATTCATTGGGTAATTATTTTGTTCTTTAAAAAATTATATTGGAATTAACCAAGTAGGTTATTCTATTTATAAGGGTTCCATTAAGATGATACACCAAGGAACCTACATGAATTTTCTTTTCTTGAAAATATTATTTTTGAAAATATTTTGATTTTATATGGTAAGAAAAAAACCTTACATTTTAGGGAATTTTATGAGACTTTTAAGGGTGAAAGGAATGTTTTTCCAGAATTTTTTTCATGGGTTCTCAATTTTTCTAAAAAACACTCATGATTATAATTTTTCTTTCATTATTTCAAATAAAATGTTTTATAAATTTTTTTTAATAAATATGACTTCATGATTAATTAAATTAATATTTTATCTCAAAGTTTATTATGAAATAGGGAAGAATTTTCCTATGGGTTTCATATTTTTTCAAATGGAAAAACAAGTTCCATTCATTTTTATAGTCCCTAGAGAGTTTTTATGCTCATTACAAGTTTTAAAATGTTTTATAGAGGGCATAAGGATGAGTAGGAACTATATAAATGTCGATATTTCTACTATGGTGGCTAGTTTAAAAAAATAAAATAAAAAGTGTCTTGAATAAAAGAGAAGTTTAAATTTTAGAATATCATTTGTGTGAAAAAAATGGTCATTGATTAGAAGTGTACGTTGGTAATGTTTGAGTTTGATTTGTAATATTTTTTCCTAGTTCTCCAAAAATTTAATACGAAAATATCATGGGAATATAAAATAGTAAAATTCTTTCTATTAAACTCATAATTAAAGGTTGTTAAATGCACAAGTCATTATACAATGATAGTTACATACTTTTTTCAAGAGCATCAAAATTCAATTCATCACTGGTGTAAGATTTCTTACACAAACTTAGGTTGTTACTTAGTGCTCATCCACTAAAATAGATATTCACTGAGAAATTTCCTTGAGCAATTTGTGTGCACTAAACTAAATCTTCTCAATAGTACCATTCAGAAGCATTAACTCCCATATTATTCAATGAACGGACCTACAAAGACAAATCCAGTGACCACAAGTATTTGTAACCATATGAGCCTAATAAACTCCACCAATATTTATATGATATTTATTCCATTTCCATAGAAAAAATATATTTTTATTTTCTTTGATTTTATATGTTTCAGTGTCATCTTCTTCTGGGAATCCAACAACGATGTCCCCATACTTCAATCTGTAGGCTCTTCACTTTTCTCGAACTTCATATTCACTAAATAAAATCATCAAACACTATTAACATGTAACTCTAAATGCTAATATATGGTTAATTGGGAATAATTTAGGGCCCACCATATTTGAAAATTAGTTATGAAACAAACAAGAATCCAAAAAATGAATTCATCAAGCTTGTTTCCTCACTCAGATTCCATCAATAGCTATTTGAGCTTCCAAATTTGATTAATTCACAATTTTTATATAATTCCTATTTCAAAATGGATTCATCATAACACAAGTAACTAGTAGGAATTTCCTTTTAATGGCCATTCTTGGATGACATCAATCTTTCTTCTTCCTTACATCTCAATTCATTTTACTTAATAAACCCGATTCTTCTAGATATCTATTGTCTTTGAACAATTATCATTTTTTATTTTGATCTCAAGATCCCCTTAATACCTAGGTATATTCCTCTTATCCTCATCTCTATTTTTCATAAAGTAAAACTAAGGATATGCTTGTGATATTTTGATATAATATTTAAGAAACTATAACTTCATCCTTACATATATGTAATTTATTACATAAAAAAATTAAGGAATTCTTATGGTAGTGAACTGTCACCATTATGAACACTTTTTCAATTATTTTTCATATAATAAGAATCTTACAAACACTAAGGAATCATATAAAACAAATCATATTTTATCTTTATACACAGATGTTTTATATTTATATAGATAAAAAATTTATCCTTACACATATAAAAAACATCTATATGCAAATAAGAATTTACTAGATTCTTCTTCAAGTAGAAAAAATTATTATTACAAAATTAAAATCCTAAAAAATTTTTTAAAACTTTTTAACAATCTATCAAAAATATAAAATTAAAACTTGAAATAAATTTTAATAATTTAATTCCATATTCAAAATAAAAAATAAAAAATATTGCAATAATCAATTTTATAGACAAAAACCATGGAATATTGAAAGAATTAATTCTAAAAAACCATTTAAAAATAACTTCAAAATATATATATTTCAATTAATATTATCCAAATAAATCTAAAATAATTTTTTATTAAAATATATGAATATTAAAATAAATATAATTCATTACTAAACACCAAAAATCCACATTCATATCAAAAAATTTAAAGAGTTATATTTTTGACATGAAAAAAAACAAATTCATTTATTTATCAATTAAAGCACAATTTAGACACAATTTCATCGATATTTCATCGACAATATGTTTCAAACATGTGTTAAAATAAATCCTTATCAGACTCCCCCACACTTAAAGAATTTATAGTCCTGAAGAAACTAGTAAATCATATTCAATAAGATGGAATAAATCTTGGAAGATAAAAAAATTATGTTGCCAACAAAGAGGTGGATTTAAAAAGTGATTTTCCCCATGAATATCATCAAGTAAGTATGTATTATTTCCATCTCAAAGAATAAAAGGTTTAAAAAAATATTGGTTTCAATTTTGAAAGGATGATTGAATTCCATATTTTGAAAGGATTTAAGTCAACTTCATTTTGTATTCAATTATTCTTACAAACTTATTTTTTCTCCTTTGTGAGAAAACATGCATAATTTAACACATAATATAATTAGATACAAATATTTTATGAGTGATTTTAATAATAAATAGGAAACATAATTAACTAATAAAATGGTTTTAGAATAAAAAAAAAATCTCAACCCTGATTAAGAGTTCATTTTTTGTTTAATTTAATGTGAATCTTATGATATTATGTTCGGTCAAGAAGTTAAAATTCAATTAATATCATAAAAATTACCCCCAAAATTCACAAAAAACAAGTGTTTCTAAGAGATAAAAATATAAATTATGTCACCCAATTGAAACCATGAATAAATAAAAAATATTAACCCCATTAATGTGTGAAAACAAACTATGTTATTTAGAAAACACTTCAAAAAATGAAAGTGCTAACAGAAGCTCAAAAATATTCAATTATTTCTGGGGTATTTTTAGTCTTACTTTATAAAATATATTTTAGTACATAATAATGACCCATCAACCACACTTAAACCCAACATTTCCCATAATGTGGAACTTCGAGGTGGGATAGGCATTTAAAACAAATAAGTTCAAAGAAATTTTCAGTCCAGTGGTGAAAATGAATGTTTTAGGGGTCACAATAAAGTTCAAAAATCATGTTTTCCACAAATAAAGTCAAAAAATAAATTTATATTATGAAAAAAAATTTATATCTAGTTTCCATATAAAAATTTTAGTGCATAAAAACAATTTTCAGGAAATGTGAATTTTATAGCCTGAGGTATCAGATGGTTTTAAAGAAGTGAAAAAACAAGCATGAAAAAATATAATTTTAGAATAAAAAGATATTTAACATCAGTGTTAAACAGAAAAATTTATTTTAATGATTTCAATTCACATTAGTACTTTTAAAATAATTTTGAAAACATTTAATTTGAAAAAAGAACACACAATAGTTTTTAAGAAAGATATTTTAAAAGGTACATGAATTTTTATTATGGGAAGAACACATATATTTTCAATATAGATAAAAAATATAATATTTTTATTATAGTTCAATGTATCATGTAGTATATTAAAAATTTTCGAAAATTTCTCAAATAACCAAAAATATTTAGGGTGCTAATATAGACCCCAATTTTGATTCAAAATGATTTTCATAAATAAATATTTAATCTAATAAAGTACCCATTAGTTTTAAAAATAGATTCAACATGTTATGTATTTCAAAAAGATGTTTTTATAAAAAAACCTTTTCACTACACTTAATTTGAAAAAATTAACAGATTAAACTAATATTGACTAATATTACATCCTAAAATAACTATTGTGACAACATGAAATAGTTTTATTAATTAAAATTTTAAGGTATAATAAAAGGATTAGTAAGAAAACTCCCCTGATAGTTGGGGTTATTTATTTATGATCTTGAAAATAATCACTCTCCTTTAAATAACTTAACGTCCCACTTGGTATCCCTCATTCAAACTTTTACAAGAGTAAAACAGATCAACCATTGTATTTAGATATTAAAAAACAATAAAAATAAAACTATGTAATAAAAATTAAAGGATATAGTAGGGAAGTTCTTGGCCACTGAAGATAATGTTGGTGATGTAATGAGATAATTATTAACAAATTCACCTTAAATAAAAAAATTAGAATGGGGTGAAAAGGTGTGGCAGCATAAAAACAAGTGTCCGATATTTTTATTTTAAATAAGTATAGAAAAACAAATAATATTTTATTAAACCATGAGTTGTCTCCTGTGCAATTCTATTTTTAAATTAATATACTAGAATTCCCTCGACATCAAACCAAAATCTAACAAAGGGTGTGTTTTCTAATTTATAAACCAATATATGCACATTTCCTAATCATTTTTAATTAAAAAATCAATAATATGAGCTCAATACCTTTTAATATTCAAATCTAGTTCTATAGTATATAATACACACCCTTGGAAGACCCCTTTGTCAAAGAAGAACATCAATTAGTATAGTTTTTCAATTAGTGTAGTATTTCATTGAAAATATAATTATTGTATAATTTAATTATTAATATATATTTAACCCATTTGAAGTTCTTTTGAAGTATTTGTATGGTATATGATAATTACAAGGGAAAAAATATTTCCAAATATTTTTTCGTAAAAAAATTCATCATTTTCACTAGAAACATAGGTGAAATTAACTGAGTTTGAACATTAGTTTAATAAATTAGTATTTTAATTAAATTTAAAAAATATTTTAGTTCTTTTTAAACAAATTTTAGCCCCTTTTATATTTATATTATCTTTAAAATAAAGTTCATTCATCCTTGTTTCAAATTCTAAAGGAAAAAAAGTGTTGTTATTGGAAAACATTTCATAAGAATTCAATGAAACATCATGAACTAATGAGTTAAAAACAAGATTTTTCAATTCAAAATATGATAATTTTATTTCTAGTTTATATCCAAACACATTTAATATATTTTTGGATATATTCAAATTTTTAAATCAAAAACCTAATTTGTTTAATCATTATTATCACTCACTTCCTCTAAAAAACTATTAGTGTCTAAGCCAAAATGTGTATGATCAATCACTATTTCAAGTTCAAATTCCAAAATTTATTATTCCAAATCAAGAGTAAGATCAATAATGTTTTCCAATTCAAACCATGGATGATTCTTAGTTCATTTTTAAGAATATCAAAATTAATAAATTCTAGACTATACCTATTTCCCCCAAAATGATCAACATGACTTTCTATGTATTTAAGAATGTCCTTAGAGAAATCACAAGTTGGGGGAATAAAAAGTGATTGTTTACAAAAAAAACTTTCTTCAAATTTCACTCCCTCAAACACTTCATCAAGATCCAATAGAAGCATCGATGGGTTCAACTTACCAAAATAAGGAAGATTACTTTTCAAAATGGGTTGAAAATTTCTAGAAGTCACATATTATAAATTAATATTTTCTTCCCCCAAATACTTAACTTTTAGCTCTATTTCATTAATTAATAATTTAGAAAAACCGGTTGAAGGGTTTATAAAATTTAAATCCACACTTCCAAGCTTTTTCTCAACCCAATCCATCATACCCTGAAAACTCCTTCAATAGAATGTTTTTTCATGTTTAGTAAATAAGAAAACAATGATATTTACCTCTTTTAATTATTATTGATTCTCACAATCCATCACATAACCATATTTTAGGGTCTCTTAACATTGATGATAACCATTTTATTTATTTAAGGATTTTATTATTGTGATAAATTTCCCATTCAAAAATTCTCAATCATGCTCTTCAAATTTAGTAGTTTGTTCATTAATTTTGGAAAAACATTCCATTTCTCTTTATTATCAAAGTCACCAAGGTAATTTTATTAATTACTAATTTCAATTTTTTTGAAATTTAAGATTCTATTACAACTACAAAACTATATTTTATAACCATTGAATTAGATGTTCCAACTCTTGTAAAATGTTAATTTGACATTCATGGTCTTGGTTAAGACAAACACTAATCTCTATTAGCATCTGTTTCAAGTGTGATTCATTTTAAGGTTTTAACTCAAAAAAGTATTTGTTTTCTTAAAGTTTGATGGAATTACCTATCTGATTATATACACAATTTCATAAGGTGTTTACAAAACAACTAGGAAAAATAAACAAATGTCTATTATGATTTTTTAGGTAAAAAATCTCCCATTTAAATTTTTATTTATTAAACAAATAACATAAATTATTAACACAATATAGACTCAAAAACAGCCTCAATATACCCAATCATTAGGAATAAATAGTAAAAAAATTTCCTAAATTCAAACAAAACACACAACAAGTATTTACTAAAGTCCCACAAAAAATATGATAAGAATATTTCTATCTTAAATAGTCACCTAATACAAATGTCTTTTTGAATTATTAACCCTGAGAAAATAGTAGACATGATTTTTTTTATTTTTCATATGTTTATATTTTTATTTAAAATCCACATAAACTCAATTCTAACCTTCCATAGTAACAAAACAAATTTTTTATAGGATATTAAGGTCATCACATCCACAAAAATGTTATTTATAAACATCTATACTAGCATATTAGTGAAGGGTTGAACATAAGAGAAGGTGGGTGAGTGGTCTATAGGCGTACTTATTTCTAAATAATGGACGTATTAAATGGGTTGATGATGATGTGGAAATTTGTTCAATTAAAATGAATGAGTGTGTGAGTGTTAGAAAAAATGTTAAGAAGTAAGAGGCATGACTAAATATGATTGAGTGGGGGTTCAATTGAAGTATATAACTGAAAATGTGAGGTTCTAGTGAATTAATTATACAAAACATAAAAACTTTATCACTAAATATATTAGAATATTTTTTAAAAATTAAAACTACTACTACACTAATAAGATTATATATCATGAAGGGTTTTATTATAGTAGTTAGAAAAGAAAGAGATCTTGTGTAATTCATAGATTTCACTATTATTTAACCATTAATTCTCATTTTATCCTATAATCCTCTACTCAATTGGTCAATTTATTATAGAGGATTAAATGATTTAAAATAGATTAAAAATTATTTTAATCTTTTGAAACTTAGGAAAAATAAAAAAAACTTAATTTATTTTGATGTGATCGAGAAGAATAACATATAGTATTGAATAAATAACGAAAGAAGATGAATAAATTAAATAACTACAAAAATAAAACTCTCTCAAATAATTTAATTACAACAAAAGTTTTTAAACTGAAGAAGGATTTATGAGAATAATATAATGGAAATAAAGAAGAATAAAAATAAGGTAAAGGAATAAGTTCTTCTCTATTGAGTTCGTGTCTTCGTTCCCTCCACCTATCTTTAAATTTATCTCTTATTGATGCTCATGCTTGTACTTTCCCTACATATCTTACTCTCGACCCAATATCTAAGAATCAGAATCTCCCAAAAATTAGTTAGTTATTCCCATTCACTATTTTTTTTCACTCCCATTTCTAAAGAAAATTCTAAACCACCACAAATTCTATGCAAGTGATTGGAATTTTTTCACTTTTACCATCAATAGATTTAATTTATACTTTTAAAAAATTCAATTTCCAGAATCCACATGACAATCAAAAATGGTTTAGTACATTTTTTATAACTATAGCAGTTCACTCTAATTCCACTTTAACCCAAAAAAAACATAAAAACTATCAATTAGCTTCGGTAAATTCTAGAAAACACAATTCATTATCTCTAACTCAATGAACTTGACCCTGATATCTTAGATCAGGTTTTGTAATCTCTAGGGAGTTATTTGAACATGTAAAGTATGAATTAATCATGGCTACTAAAACCCACAGATACCTCTTGGTTTCATCTATGCTCATACTTATCCCTTTGTAAAAGATAATTTCATCATTTCTTCAAGCACATAGAAATTCAGTTCATCACTAGAGGAAGCATCCTTGAATACACCTATGAAATCAATTATTTTTCATATGATAAACTAGAGATTCACTGAGACATTACCTTGGTAAACTAGGTAAAACTAAAATAAATTATCACTACAATAGTGTTAAAGATCTTAGACTCCCATCTTCTTCGTCAAACTAACCTACACAAACAAACCTAGTGATCACAAGTATTCAGTATCACATAATCCGGATTTGGGTTGTTGGTATTTATCTACAATTCAGTCCATTTTTATAGTCATGAGTGATTTTTATTCCCCGTGAAAAAAAATTAATGTATTATTTATCAAAAAACCCAACACCGATGTTATTGTCCTTCAATAAAGAGGTTCTTCACTCCACTCGACCTTCATATTCCCTCGATAAAATCATCCAACACCATGTGTATGAAACTCTTAGTGCTTGCAATTGGTGAATTGATAAGAATCAAGGAACCACTATCTTCAAAAATTAGTCTTTAAATAAACAATAATCTCAAAAATTAAGTCTTTTATATTGTTTCCTCACTCATATTCCATTAACAATTGTTTGAGATTCCAAATTTTAATAATTTATCAAAGTTTCTATCAAAATAGATTCGTTATCTCATAAGTCTTTGGTTAGACTTGTCCTTCAATGGTTGTGCACAGGTTGTGTCAAGCTTGTTCAAAATAATTTCTCAATTCATTTTCCTCAATGAATCTAGTTCATTTAGATCTTCATTGGTTTTGACCAATCTTCATTTTTTATGAATCTCAAGCTCCCCTTCGTAAATTTGTATATGCCTCTCAGAATTAGATTTATTTTTTAAAAATAAAAATGAAGGTTATCCTTGTATTTTCTTAAAAATATTTATTCTACTATAACTTTATCCTTACACATATTTTATTTCATTCTTACAAAAGTGGAGGCATGCTTATGGTAGAGAACTGTCATCATTACAAATAATTTTCACTTTTTTTCATATTGGCATCATCTTATGAACACTTGGTCCTCATCCAATTGACAACATATTTGGTCTTTATGAATATGTTTTCTCATCTTTGCATAGATGAATAAATCATACTTACACACATGAAAAAAAATAATCCATATACAAATATTACTTTCCGAGATTCTCCTTCAAGCATAAAAAATAATGATTTCACAAATCTACTGCTGTAAAAAAATTCCAAAACTTGTAAAAAATATATAAAATATATAAAATTTAAACTTCAAATTGATTTTAAAAGTGAAATTAAATATTAATAAAATTAAAAACATATCCCAAAAATTTATTTTCAAGATAAAATCCATGTAATTTTGAAATAATTAATTCCAAAAAACCATTTAAAAATTACTTTAAAAATATATTTCAATTTAAATTATTAAAAAAATAAAATATTTTTTTTCATAAAATATATGAATATTAAAATAAAAAAAAAATCTTTATTAAACACCCAAAATCCATATTATGATCCAAAAAATAAAAGAATTATATTTTTATAAAAAAGATCCAAATTCATTTATATATCAATTAAATTGCAATTTAGGAACAAAATCATTAAAAGTTTTTTAAAATGACCTGGAAAACATGTATTAAAATAAATCCACATAAACTTTTTTGTAGGAGAATGTGTAGACCCATAAGAACTATATATTTTGTATCAAAGTGTCTGGGTTGGTCTGTTGGGGGTGTGGTTGACCCCTTAGAGGGGGATTGATAGGTTTATGGTACAGAATGGTCAAAATCACAACTTATTCCATGGGGAGAGAAAGGGTTATCTACTAGGGTGATTAGACCTTGAAGAAGATTTATGTGGTCATTTTAGGATACAATTTTCTATTGATTTGATGTAGGGATTTGGGTGACAATTCCCCTTTCTTATGGTGGTATTTGACATGTGTTATTTATTATTCAAGTTGTATGAATGTTGATCTTTAGGTTAACCTTGAGTGATAAGGTGTGGATTAAGATGTGATGTGTGGAATGTATTGAGTAAGAAGGAATCTTAAGGATAGTGGATATTAGGTGCACATTAAGTGATAAGGTGTGGCTTGAGATGTGTGATGAATCCCACCTTGAGTGAGAAGGCATACCTAGGGATATTGATAAGACCGAAATTGAGTGAGAAGGTGGTATATGATATGAAAAAATCACTTGATTGAGAATGTCATGGTTCATTGTTTGGTGTAAGTGTGTGTCTTGAGTGAGAAGGCACTAATAATGATCCATGTTCTATATGGGATTCATAAAACAATTCCTTTTGGCATGGGGATGATAAAGGTATGGATTGGAATTCATGGTATCCAAGTAAGTGCATGATGACCCAATTGGTGTTGTATAATTATTTATTTATCTTGATGAATACACATTTATACATCTTCCAAACTTATGAGAAGGGTATTTTGGTGGTGTTAAACTATGTTTATATTCACACCTTGTATGGGAATATTGTTCTATATACGTACTTTAAGGATAGAGATCCAGCTTAGGGAAATAGAATTATGAAGAACTATTGAGTAGAAATTAGTGGATGGGTGCTGAAGCGATATTGGGAAATATTTTTAGATATTTTTTAATGATTCCTCATTTGTTATTTTTTTCTTTTTTGAATTATATATACCTTGATCCATTTTATTTTAGATTCCTTTTAACTTTATATAGTGGTTATTTTATGAAATTATGATATTTCATGTAATAATGTTTTCTATTGATTTTTCAACATTTATTTCTATTAGTTTTTATTATTTTTGTTTCTGTAATTCCATTTACTTTGTTATATATTTGAAATCAAGGGAATAATCTCCCCACAATATAGTTCAGACTCTCACCACTAGTCAAAAACCTCTTACATATAGGGAGGCACACATGTGGTAATGTTACGCAATGGATCAAACCAAGTGATCCAAACCATGGTGTCAAAAAATGGTATTTGAGACCCCTATTATTTTGATTTACTATTTGGGGTTTGATATAATAGAGACAAGATACTCAGAATTTGTGATATAAGTTATAGTTATGTCTAGATAATGCATTTATAGTAGACCATCGAGTTGCGATAGAAGTGGGATTGCTTTTATTGGTTAAAACATTATAGTTTAATGAATTTATCCAAATATTATTTTTACTATTATACATTATGGGGGTTTCTCTTGGATCGATTAGTAAGAGTGGGTGAGTTCATGCATCATGGATGTACATGTTGTTCTACATGTTATATAGTTGATTACTTTTTATTTATATAGGCTAAAATTAATTAAATTCTAGAAATAATATATTAGGAAACTTCCTTAATATATCATTGGTAAAATTTAATTAATATAACAAAATAATTCTTATTATTTTGCTAATTATGAATGTGAATAATGGGAAGGTACCAAAGACCTGAGATTTGGACCAGGGTGAGTGTTAGTTGGTTAGGCCTAGTGGTTGTTGGTAAACCTATAGGATGTGTTTTCTTAGGGCTGTTTATTGTGAGATCATCTATTAAATACTTAAAATTTGTTAATATTTGACCTATTAAAGGAATTCATAAGTATCCTCTTTAAAATTTCAGAGAATGTCACCTCATTTATGTCTAGTTGTGCAACCTAGGGACTAGGGAGATGATTTTTATGAAGCAAGGAATGTTCTTATTGCACAAAAAGATTTCTAGGATAGTTAGGCTGATAATTCTTCTGATGATTCCACCATGTACTAGGAAGTGACTCCCCTTTAGTTGAGGGATTTCTACTTAATACTGATGGAAGGTAGAGGTTTCTATTAGGGAGGGCCTACGATAGTGTATTTTCCCATGATTTTTATCTACAACACCCTCCATCATTTCAATGTATTCATGGTCCTCAGTATTATTTGGAATTAATTGAGATCATTGAGTGTATATTTGAGTTGGTAGAGATTACCCATTATTATTGGGTGAATCTGGAAACTTACATGATGTAAGGACCCACCAGGAGGTGGTAGGGCAAGATGATTTAGGATTTAAGGCATGAGGTTATATTATGGAAATACATCAAGGACTTATTCTTTGAGGATTTATTTCTAGATTACCTAAGTCTAAATAAATCTAAGGAGTTTATAGATATTAAATCAGGGGTGATGTTTGTAGTGGATTGTGAGACCCGTAGGATTTGATATGTTTTTCTTTATTATTGGTCTAGAACAAGGATCATAAGGCTGGGAGGTTTGAGATGAACCTTTATCCTGATGTGAGGTTATAGAACATAAATTTTAACATGACATCTTACTTTGACATGGTATAAAAGGACCTCACTATTGGGAAGGTCCTAGTGGAGGACGGTTCGGCTAGGTTTCATCCATTATTTAGTGGGCTAGATAGAGGTACCTGAAGTGGAGTTGTTTGCGCGTCTTCTTTTGGTAAGAAGAGGATATATGAGTAAATAAACTAGGGTGTAGAGAGGTAGTTGGTGTAAGGAAGGGGTCATATATTTTGGACTTAGAAGTGACTTACCATATGTTTTTTTAGTTTGAACATGTGTGAAATTTACATAGTATGTATACTAGTCCACCGAGGGAGTTCCATGTATGTTTCAAGATTGTTCACCCTCAAATATTTTCAAGGGTATTCTAGATAGGTATGGGAAGAGGTTTAGGACAAATGAAAACCTCATGGGATTGGTTAGGGGGGACTCTAATGGATAATATGGTTACATCTGGAAGGTCAGGTCATGGAGTTGGATGAGGGTCTCAGGGGTAGCTGCAATAATAGACGCCTTAAGGATTAATTCTATAGGTGGGTTAGGGATCATAGGGGAAAGACCTCGAATAATAGGCAGGTTGAGTATGTTCATTATACTAGGTTCTAGTTGATGGAGCTAAGTGACCTTGAATTATTATTGGTACGGTTTTTATTGCCTCATTGATTTTAGTTTATTTATTCGATAATGGAGTTTCTCATTCATTCATTTATTCCAAAGTTGTATCTGGATTAGCGTTAACCATAGAATTACCCTTGTATTTTGGGAACTTGATAAGACTTTCTAGGATATATAATTTTTAGAGGTACTTAAAATAAATCATATTGGTGGGAGGCTATAATAATTTGTGGGATTTTCCATTCCTTGATATGGTGATCCTATAAAACATTTTTGGGATACATTTTCTGAAAATATATTTAGATCACATTGATTTATATAGGAGGCAGGTTTCTTTTATTACCCATAGGGAATAAGAGTATGTTATATGGAGAGAGTGGTATTCAAAGTCATGTATATCTTGACCCGACTTCACCCAGGAAAGACCCATTATAGTGCAGGTGGAGAGTAGGGTACTTACAAATAATTAAGTGATAATTCCAACCACCATTAATCTAGTAGTGGATTGGTTTTAAGATTTATTTAAAAATTATTTCTGAATAATTCATCCTAATAGGTATATTGAGTTCATGATTGATCTCATACCATACGTGGAGCACATATCGATCCCCCCATATCAAATGACACTAGCTGAGCTGAGGGAGTTAAAGGAAAACCTCATGAACTTGGAGGCAAATAGCTTCATTTGTCTAAGTACATATCCTTAGGTTGCTCCAAATTTATTTTCCATTAAGGAAGATTGTATCCTTAGGTTGTACATAGAATAATAAAAATTAAACTAGGTTTGGGTGAAGAACAAAAATTCATTTCCAAGGATTGTTGACTTGTATATCTAGGTGATGGGATCCTGATAATTATCTAAGATTTTTCTATGATTAGGTTACCATTAGTTGAAAATCATGGAATATGATGTACTGAAGATGGAATCTAAGAGCATGTATTGTTTATATGAGTACCTTTTGATTTCATTCGGTATGATGAATGTGTCATTGGTGTTCATAGATCTTATAATCTAGATTTTTCATCCCTACCTATACTCCATATTCATGGTTCTTGTTGATGAAATCTTAATATATTCATGGACCCAAGAGTCACACATTGAGAATATTGAGATTATATTGAGTAAACATTAAGAACATTGGATTTATTCGACGCAACCTAAGTGTCAATTTTGGATTTAGAAGGATCACTTTCATAGGAATTTCGTCTTATAAGAAGGTATATAATTTGATCTAAATATTATTTAGGTGGTGATTTCATGAGCTTGGTCCCTGAATGTGTTTCATATCTAGATTTTCTTTGGATTGCTAGGGTATTATAATAGTTTATTAAATAAATATTTCTCTTAGAAATTCCCATTACATGGATGACCAAGAAGGGGGTCAAGTTCAAGTGGACCAACAAGATAAATGAGGACTTCTAGGAGATAAATCATAAGTTTAAGTGTATTATAATTTTAATTCTTACAAACCTAATGATTGGTTATATACACTTTTGTGACACTGTAAGAGTCAAATTGGGATTTGATCTGATGTAGAGGGATTATGTGTTTTCTAATGGGTCTCATAAGCTATCATACCACATGAAAAACTACCCTACTCATTATTTCTATCTACAAAATGTGGTTTATATCTTGACGTGTTTGCTCCATTATCTCTTCAGTGATAGATTTGTATTCTATATAGACTATAAGAACTTGCGATATATATTATTCCAATTAGATTTGGACATATTGTAGAGACATTGGGCCAATTTTGTAACACCCCGAGCTTCCACGGTACGCTTCTATTTAAATAATACACTAGCGTGTGTTGTACGCAACTTCGAGTTCTAACACACACCACGACCAATCAAAGTAGCCGTTATGAATAGTAATATCCACTTTTTAAAATTTTATAAATTTTATCTCTCAAAATGGACTTCATTTGTGGATACAGAATATCAAAATTAGCGTAGGGTGAAATTTTGGTACTTTTTGGATAACTTTCATATTTTGATGAATAGTGAAAATTATTAATTATTAATTAAATTTTTTTTTAATAGAAATAATTAATAGTGATAAATTATGAATTTGAGTGGTTTTGAATTATATTTAGAATATATTTTTACTATTTAATCCAATGTTGGTCATTAGACATAATTTCACATTTAAACTGGACATAAACAAATGTCAATCTTTTGATGATTATTGTTTCTTAAAAACACGCTTTTTGTTTTAACAACGGGAATTAATTTTAAATTAATAAATGAAACATCTATGTTTTGAATTTGGTAAAATAGACTTCATTATTTAATTCATAATATCAAAATTATCTTAGGGTAAAGTTTTGGTATTTTTCTGAAAACTTTCAATTTTTGATGAATAGTGAAAAACACTAAGTTACTGTTTAAAACCAGATTTTTATTTAAATAATTATTTATATTATTTAAATTTATTTTAGGTCAAAATAGATACATAACACCTATATAAATTTAATTTAATTCATTGGAGGCAGTTTATAAAAATTTTATATATATAAAAATTTTATTGAACTTTTTCACCGTCTTTTACCCACCTCCTAGGAGAATTTGTAAATTCACATAAAACTTAATTTTACCGCTTCTGTGAGTGAAATTTTGAAAATCCGAGAGACACGGTTAATATCAAGGAGTAAAATGTGGTTCAATAAGATAAAAATAATTTTTGGTGAATAGTAACTTTTTACATTTATTTACCACGGTAAAAAGTAAGTAGGGTAATTAAGGGTAAAAATGATATTATTATTCCCCTAACACATGTCCTAATTCTATTGGATAAGTTTAATTCAACCAAAAACAACCTTAGGAATCAAATATGACCCTTTAGGACCACTTGGATTAGATTAGGACATTTATTATTATTTAATTCAAAGAAGAGTTAAAAGAGTTAAAATCAAAGTTTAATAACTAATTTTTTTTAATATTGGGTTATACATAATATAAATTTGATTATAAATATTAATTATAAAGATAAAACTATTTCCTACATAATGGTATTTTAATTATAATTTTTAGACATTAAATAATTTAATTTATTTATGACACAATGATGATGTAGTAATTACATTATTAATGAAAGAATCAAATAAATGGAAATATAAATATTAAAATAAATATAATATCAAAGTTTTTATTACATCAAATAATTTTCTAGGTGATTATGACATGTTAAGTCTTATTCAATGTATATTTTTAGAATTAATCAAGTTGTGATGACTTTCACAAAAACAAAATACCAAATAGTGTCAAAATTGACATAAAAGAGTTTTTAAAACAAATATTATATTATTAATTGATATGAAATTCCTAAAAATATAAGGTTCTTCCAAAGGACTTGTATCATGATAGGTGTATTATTAATGGACCACTTGGGTGTCGCTTGGAGGTATATAGTAAGTTTATTAACTATATAATATAAAAATACAAAGTGACATGGTAAGTGTCAAACTAATTAACCAAGAGTTAATACTAAAAGATAAGGTTAATATAATGACCCAAACCTATCTAAAATATATTTGTTGAAAGTATTTCAACCCATCCCCACCTTAGGATTTTAATAATCTACTTTGGATCCATTAGAAACCGAATTTGAATTTATTATAAATTAATACTTTAAGTTTTTCCTAAAAAGCCCCTCCTCCCCCTTATAAAAGGACACCACTTATAACCAATTACTCACACCTGTAAAGCCTTTTGAATCATCCAACCTAGGCCCAATTAAGCTACGTACATCCATATCCTCCTTCTAGAAGCATCACCTTAGGCAGAAGGCACTTCAAGAGTCCCTTTTGGTTCAAACCAAAGGGAGTTACCCCAATTAAAGGTAACAATTTCTCTTAGCTTCTTTTATTTTATTTTACTTATCCAACCCCTAAAATCTTCTCATTATTTTCTCTTGTAACAAAAACAGTATCCTAAATATACTAGGATATTTTTATGAGAAGTTTTAGATCTACACATACACACACCTTCATCTAATGGGTGAATAACATAATGTTTCTGTGGATGACAACCAAACGCCTCACGAAACGATGACTGTTCAATTATCTCCTACTACCTCTCATGGTGGCCATTATGATGGAAATATAATTAAATATGATATTAATGATATTTATTTTATATATAAGCTTCTGTAATTCCATTTTATGTCATACCATTATTCATTTCATGTTGTATATATATACAGGATAATTTCATTTGGGGAAGTGCGGACTACCGCCCCTCAAAGTGATATGACTCATTTATACCATACATGGAACATATAAAGTATGGTATTAATGAACTTAACTAACACATGTAAGATATTATATTATACTTTAATAATAATATACCTATGTATTATTTGGTTTTGATTCCTCTTAAAATGAAAAATGAAATGGAAGTAGCGTTCGTGCGTACGTACGGACTACCGTATCCACGAATGTGATGAGATTCATTCCCCATCATATACATTCAAGTATAATTCTCATTTTATGATTAAAAATAATTTTTAAGGACTTTATATCATTCTGGATATGTATAAGATACAACCTATCCATAACAAACATGGCTTATGTATCAAAACATATAAAATAAAATGAGTAAGTTAACACCTAAAACGACGATAATACTAAGATATTATTAACAAAGAAATGTTAAAAGATCATATATGATATCATATTAATTAATATTATTCTTGTATAATTTTATAACAATAATTTAACCATTATACAGGAGATTACCCTACCCTCGACAAAGGAAAAGTACAAGGTAAGGGGTTTTCATCTCACTCCTTATTCCTGTGAGATTCATGCCATATTGCCACTATTACCTTTTGTATGGTGTATGTACTGCGAATAATTGTATTCTTTATGTAGTACAATTTAATTTATGTGTATTTACATATTCATTGTATGATACCTCTTTCAGGGGGTGTATGTTTCGTAATTTACCAAATTGGTAAGGGTTAATTTCATAATCTCTTTATTATCCGAGGTTCTTTTTACGTATGTATCTACTAGGACATATTTATTATCCATGTCCATGTTTTATGAAAGAGTTTTCAAAGGGATTATTTTAAGGGACTTTTTACTAAAAAATCATTTCAAATGTTTTAAATATTTATTCTTCTAAATCTTTCTCATTAATGTCCATGTCTTCAAAATAGTTTTTAAGGATTTATTTATATAAACATGAATGTTTTTAAAATGTTAATTCCTTTCAAAAGTTTCAAATTGGTATGAGACACTTTGATTTAAAAATGCCTTTAAATGACTTCTTTTCCAAATTGTGTGACTTTTAAATGTTTTCATGAAAAAGGGGTATTTCTCTCAAAGAGTTTTACAAATCATTTTCTTCAACATCAAAATACTTTAATGGATTTTAAACTTGTTTTGAAGTTGATTTATCATGATACAAATCATCCATATTGTGTTGAAGGTTCTGTGATATGTTTGACTGTGGATGTGATATTTTTATACCATCCATGGTTTATGGTTAAAGTATTGACATTTCGTATCCTAGTTCTTATATGAATGTTTATGTTAAGTTTCATCCTTTTCATATGAGGAATGTATTGGACATAGTAAGTGACAGGTGGAGCCCGCTATAGCTCCTCGATGCATCGGTAGGTCTCATGAGACAACTAGACGTGGAATTGGCCAAGTCCCATTCCCATTTTGATATATGGTTTTGGCCAAGGCCTTGACAAAATGTTTTAGAATGTCTGGCATTATACATTCCCTCATTATAGAAATAATATTGATGGTTCATGTGGTTATTCGACTAGTAGAATACCCATTATTATGTTTTATTATTTCATTATTTACTCAACTCATATTATTTCCATAAAAAGTATTCATGTTTATTATTGGTAAAGGCATGTGGTTTCAATTATTCACCATGATTAATATTTATGTCATTTTCCGCATTATTTCTTACCCTTACTGAGCATTTGAGCTCACCCCTCTCTATGTTTTATTTTCCCAGGATTCCAAGAAGTGTATTGTGATTGATATGTAGGGTTAAGCCAAGGGAATAATGGTGTTCATAAAGGATTATTTATGTTGTATTGTATGTTATAAAATGTAACGTAACATTCATGTATGTAATCTATTTTCCAAGACTGCTAAACTGATCGGTCCTTCCGGACTTGATTCTTTGTAATCATGCTAATGTATTAAAATAATGCACCGACTCTGGGTAACTGGGTTCGGGGCGTTACAGTTGGTATCAGAGGAAGTTTAGAAATAACCTTGGAAACTAGATTTAGATAAACTCTAATTAGAGCACATAGCCCCAAGATAGACTTTGAGGATTAGTATAGAAGAACTTCCTAGAATTTTGGTATTGTAGAGATTTTGTGAGTTTTCCGAGCAATACATCCCTGTCTGGATATGAGAAGGTAGAGGCGGCTCTGGAACAGATGTACCTAGGGGTAAAACCCGAAAACACCGCTTTGAGCTAGACTCGAACGGGACCTGGTGCACGACAATGGGCCTTGCTGCACTCTTGGTTACGACACTCCCGTGGGATATGATTAGGATAATTCTCATTTTCTTTACAAACCATTATGAAGGGCTAATGAGTATATACTTACTCAAAGAAAACATTTTTATGATTATGGATTATATCAATAAACTGTTCAGTTTGCTTTAGGTATTTTACAAGTTTGGAATTATTCATTGTAATTCATAAACAGACCTAGTTTATTCTATTGTATAGAAATGGAACCCAGTAGAAGGAATGAGAACTCCAGTAATACGTATGACCCAAAGATTAATAAGGATTATATGTTTCATGGTCCCAAGTTAGAATTTAGAAGGGAAATAGTCTCCCATATATTTTCATCATATAAATAAATAGTATCATGTGTTGTTAAGATAAGTAAAGAATTCTCAGAGTCATATGGCTTTAAAGGGAAACCAGAGAAGAAAAGGATGGTAGAGAGAAGGACAGATAAAGGGAAGAAGGTAAAGAAGGGTTTTCCCATATGTGATAATTGTTTAAAGAATCACTTTGGAAAATGATTGAAGGGAATGGGTGTATGTTATAAGTGTGGAGAAAAAGGACACCAAGTATGTGACTTCAAGTGTAAGAAAAAGGTTTCCAATGTACAATGCTTCATCTGCAAAGAGTTTAGACACTACGTGAACCAATGTCCCAGTTATCAGACTATGCTGCAAATGATGCTATTGGATAATAGTCAAGTTATGATACAACCACAGATGAAGAGGAATGACTAGTGTTCTTATGTTGTTATTTTGGAATTATTTCATTGAAGTGTTGTATCAATGATGTACTGGAAATAAATAAGGATTGTACTGCAGAACTATTTCATTGAGGATTTGAGATTTTATAGTACTAAGAAAAGTGACTCTACAATGAGTTAAACTTTTGGAAATTACATGGTTGAAGGAAAGATAAACCTTAATATGGTCCTAATATTGAGGTACTGATTTTGGAATAAGATATGGTTGATTTGGTAAATTATATTGGATATTCTTGACTGCCTTGAAACTGATTAAAGATTTGTATATTCCATCATTGTTGGAGTTTACAACATTTTTGGATAGATGAAGTATATCCAGTATTCTATAAGGAATGAGGGAGCATGAATGTAATCAATAATGTTTTATGGTAATTCAGGATGTTTCAGTGTTTTAAAAGAATACATGATTAAGGTATTCACATGCTATTACACGGAAAAAAGGATCTTCATTATGTTTACCTTCCTTATAAATTTTGGACTGAGAGTTTACAGAAGTACTTTGGATAAGTATAAAGGTTGGAAGGGATTAAGTTTGAAAGGTTATTTTTGGATTTTTATAAAAGGACAACACGCAGACCGTGTGACGACCCGTCGTGTCAGAAAAAGCTGTAGGAATCGAACCCACAACCATAGTGCAACTGGGATTTGTCACCTACCATTGTGCTACATGAAGTTCTTCGATGGTATAATGTAGTTTCTTTTCATAAACGGTCTGATATGTGAATTATAAATTCATTATATTTAGAACCCTATACAATTAGGATAAATAGAGTATTTTTGAGTTGTATTATGTTTTGGGGTGAAAGATGAGTTTGTGGTAGAAATTTATTAATGGATAAAACTCTAATTATAAAGTAAGAATATCTCCTTATGATCTTACCCAATCTCATAAATAAATTCCTCAACATTAAGAAAAGGAAATCAGAACAAAAATGTTGTCCTAGATGGTACCTTAGATCATCACTAATTTATGGCTTTGGGATTGTTGGCCTTTTCATAGCCATGTTCTCTACCACTCTCCATCAGATAATTGATGGTTAGATTTCTCTTCCTTATCCATATTTTCCTACATGGAACCCTAGTATGTGTTATTTTCGGTAATCTTCATACTTACCAATCTTTATTTTAAATAGAGGCCTCATTAATTCATTTTTCGATGTGGGATTTCAACTAAGATATTTTGAAACGTCAAAATGTGTTATCCTAATACCCTATGTTTTGTTGAACCGATGGTATTTTGAATCATCATAGATTGATGAATTTAAGGACCTCAATTTTAAACTTGTTTGGGATTGATGACCTCAATCACTACCTATTAATATTTATGTTTTCACTCTAATTATATTTCCCTAATTTCCACCAATGTTCTCCTAATAGAGATCATAATTTGGTGGTGACCCTTTCATTTCTCTTTTTCTCTTATTAAGACTAAATTTTATTAACTAAATTTCTGATGTGGGTTTTCCCACAAAGATATTTTCTATTTTCAACCTTTGTTTTCGAAGAACAATATCAAATTGTGAGGATGAAATTTATTGAAGGAGGGGAGAATGTAACACCCCGAGCTTCCATGGAATGCTTCTCTTTGAATAATACAGTAGCATGTGTTGTACGCAACTTCGAGTTCTAACACACACCACGACCAATCAAAGTAGCCGTTATGAATAGTAATACCAAAATTTTGAAATTTTATAAATTTTATCTCTCAAACTGGACTTCATTATTGGATTCAGAATATAGAAATTAGCCGAACGTAAAATTTTGGTACTTTTCGGATAACTTTCATATTTTGATGAATAGTGAAAATTACTAAATTTTAATTAAAAAACATTTTTAATCAAAATAATTAATAGTGATAAATTATGAATTTGAGTGGTTTTAAATTTTATTTAGAATATATTTTTACCATTTAATACAATGTTGGTCATTGAACATAATTTCACATTTAAACCGGACAAAAACAAGTGTCAATCTTTTGATAGTTATTGTTTCTTAAAAACAAGCTTTTTGTTTTAACAATAGGAATTAATTTTAAATTAATAAATGATACTTCTATGTTTTTAATTTGGTAAAATAGACTTCATTATTTAATTCGGAATATCAAAATTAGCTTAGGGTAAATTTTTGGTATTTTTCTGAAAACTTTCAATTTTTGATGAATAGAGAAAAACACTAAGTTACTGTTTAAAACCAGATTTTTATTTAAATAGTTATTTAAATTTATTTTTGGTCAAAATAGATATATAACACCAATATAAATTCAATGTAATTCATTGGAGGCAGTTTATAATAATTTTAGGTATATAAAAAATTTTATTGAACTTTTTCACCGCCTTTTACCCACCTCCTAGGAGAATTTGTAAATTCACATAAAACTTAATTTTACCGCTTTTGTGAGTGGAATTTCGAAAATCCGAGAGACATGGTTAATATCAAGGAGTAAAATGTGGTTCAATAAGATAAAAATAATTTTTGGTGAATAGTAACTTTTTACTTTTATTTACCACAGTAAAAAGTAAATAGGGTAATTAAGGGTAAAAATGATATTATTATTCCCCTAACACATGTCCTAATTCTATTGGATAAGTTTAATTCGACCAAAAAAAACCTTTGGAATAAAATATGACCCTTTAGGACCACTTGGATTAGAGTAGGACATTTATTACTATTTAATTCAAAGAAGAGTTAAAAGAGTTAAAATTAATGTTTAATAACTAAAACATTTTTAATATAGGGTTATACATAAGATACATTATATTATAAATATTACTAAGAAAGATAAAAATATTTCCTACATAATGGTATTTTAATTATAATTTTCAGACATTAAATAATTAAATTTATTTATGACACAATGATGATGTAATAATTACCTTATTAATGAAAGAATCAAATAAATGGTAATATAAATATTAAAATAAATATAATTTCAAAGTTTTTATGACATAAACGAATTTTCTAGGTGAATATGACATGTTAGGGCTGATTCAATGTATCTTGTTCGAAGTAATCAAGTTTTGATGACTTTCAAAAAAACAAAATACCAAATAGTGTCAAAATTGACATAGAAGAGTTTTAAAAAAAATATTATATTATTAATTGATATTAAATTCCTAAAAATCTAAGGTTCAGCCATAGGACTTGTATCATGATAGGTGTATCATTAATGGACCACTTAGGGGTCGCTTGGAGGTATATAGTAATTTTATTAACTATATAATACAAAAAAACGAAGTGACAAGGTAAGTGTCAAACTAATTAACCAAGAGTTAAAACTAAAAGATATGGATAATATAATGACCCAAAACTGTGTAAAATCTATGGGTTGAAAGGATTTCGACCCATCCCAACCTTAGTCTTTGAATAATCCACTTTGGAGACATTAGAAACCCTATATGAATTTATTATAAACTAATACTTTATGTTTTTCCTAAAGAGCCCCTCCCCCCCTTATAAAAGGACACCACTTATAACAAATTCCTCACACCGCTCAAGCCTTTTGGCTCATCCAACCTCTGCCCAATTAAGATCCCTACATCCCTCTCCTCCTCCTAGAAGCCTCACCTTAGGCAGAAGGCACTTCAAGAGTCCTTTTTGGTTCAAACCAAAGGGAGTTACCCCAATTAAAGGTAACAATTTCTCTTAGCTTCTTTTCTTTTATTTTACTCCTCCAACCCCTAAACTCTTCTAATTATTTTATTATGTAACAAAAAAAGTATCCTAAATATACTGTTATATTGTTAGTAGAAGTATTCGAACTACACTTACACACACCTCCATCTAATGGGTGAAGAACATAATGTTTCTGTGGATGGTAACCAAACGCCTCACGAAACGATCACTGTTCAATTATCTCCTACCACCTCTCATGGTGGCCATAATTATGGAACTATAATTTAATATGATATTAATGATACTTATTTTATATATAATCTTTTTTAATTCCATTTTATGTCATACCATTATTCGTTTCATGTTGTATATATATATATGATAATTTCATTTGAGGAAATGCGGACTACTGCCCCCTCAAAGTGATATGACTCGTTTAAACCAAACACGGAACATATAAAGGATGGTATTAATGAACCTAAGTAAGAAATATAAGATATTATATTATACTTTAATAATAATATACCTAAGTATTATTTGGTTTTGAGTCCCTTTAAAATGAAAAATGAAATAGATGTAGCGTTCGTGCGTACGTACGGACTACCGTCTCCACGAACGCGATGAGATTCATTCCCCATCATATCCATTCAAGTCTAATTCTCATTTTATGATTAAAAATAAATTTTAAGGACTTTATATCATTCTTTATTTGTATAATATACAACCTATCCATAACAAACATGACTTATGTAACAAAACATATAAAATAAAACGAGTAAGTTAACACCCGAAACGATGATAATACTAAGATATTATTAACAAAGAAATGTTAAAAGATCATATATAATATCGTATTAGTTTATATTATTCTTGTATAATTTAATAACAATAATTTAACAATTATACAGGAGATTACCCTACCCTCGACAAAGGAAAAGTACAAGGTAAGGGGTTTTCATCTCACTCCTTATTCCCGTGAGATTCATGCCATATTGCCACTATTACCTTTTGTGTGGTGTATGTACTCCACATAATTGTATTATTTATATAATACACTTTAATTTATGTGTATTTACATATTCATTGTATGATACCTCTTTCATGGGGTGTATTTTTTGTAAGTTACCAAATTGGTAAGGGTTAATTTCACAATCTCTTTATTATCCGAGGTTGTTTTTTATGTATGTGTCTACTGAGACATATTTATTATCTATGTCCATGTTTTATGAAAGAGTTTCAAAAGGGATTATTTTAAGGTACTTTTTACAAAAACATCATTTCAAATGTTTAAAATATTTATTCTTCTAAATCTTTCTCATTAATGTCCATGTCTTTACAACTATTTTTAAGGATTTATTTATATGGACATGAATGTTTTTAAAATGTTAATTCCTTTCAAAAGTTTCAAAGTGGTATGTGACAGTTTAATTCAAAAATGTCTTTAAATGACTTCTTTTCCAAATTTTGTGACTTTTAAATGTTTTCATGAAAAAGGGGTATTTCTCTCAAAGAGTTTTACAAATCATTTTCATCAACGTCAAAATCCTTTAATGGATTTTAAACTTGTTTTGAAGTTGATTTATCATGATACGAATCTTTCATATTGTGTTAAAGGTTTTGTGATATGTTTGACTATGTATGTGTTATTTTTATACCATCCATGGTTTGTGGTTAAAGTATTGACATTTCGTATCCTAGTTCTTATACGAATGTTTATGTTAAGTTTTATCCTTTTCATATGAGGAATGTATTGGACATAGTAAGTGACGGGTGGATCCCTCTATAGCTCCTCGATGCATCGGTAGGTATCATGAGACAAATAGACTTGGAATTGGCTGAGGCCCTTTCCCATTTTGATATATGGTTTTGGATGAGGCCTTAATCATTTTTAGACATCTTGGTCGAGGCCTTGACCAAATGTTTTAGAATGTCTAGCAATATACATTCCCTCATTATGGAAATAATATTGATGGTTCATGTAGTTATTTGACTAGTAGAATACCTATGATTATGTTTTATTATGGAATTATTTACTCAACTCATATTCTTGCCATAAAAGTATTCATGTTTATTATTGGTAATGGCATTTGGTTTCAATTATTCACCATGATTAATATTTATGTCATTTTCCGCATTATTTCTTACCCTTACTGAGTGTTTGTGCTCACCCCTTTATATGTTTTATTTTCATAGGATTCCAAGAATTATATTGTGATTGATATGCAGGGTTAAGACAAGGGAATAATGGTGTTCATAAAGGATTATTTATGTTATTTTTTTATGTTATAAAGTGTAACGTAACATTCATGTATGTAATCTATTTTCCAAGACTGCTAAATCGATCGGTCCTTCGGGACTTGATTCTTTGTAATCATGACAATGTATTAAAATAATGCACCGACTCTGGGTAACTGGGGTCAGGGCGTTACAAATTACATTAAAAAATTTGAATTTGAGATAAAATATTCCCTAATAAAGGGCAATGTTGTATGGATGCTCTAAGTAGGAAGACTCAGTATCTAGGAGTTCAAACTTCCAAGGAGGAGTGGAAGGTGATGAGCCTTCTCATTGATTGTAAAATGGATGTGTTAGAGTACTGAGTGGTAGTGTCTTTCACTCCCTTGATTACCAAATCTTCCAAAGTTGATCGAATGAAGTCTATTAAGGAGCCTGATTTTGATTATATTCTTATGTAAGAGTGGATTATAAGATATGATCCTCCCTCGAGATGGTATTTGGATGGAGACGTTGTGTTATACATCCACGATAGAGTGGTGGTCCCTACTTCAATGTGGGAAGAGCTTATGTGGGACTCACATACCTCATGAAGGGTGGTACATATTGGTTTGAATAAGATATTTTAACAACCTATGATTTTAGTTTATATAAATTACTTAAAATAAATTTTGTGTGATCGATAGCTTGTTTCACACATATTACAGAACTAAAATGAACCATGATATATTAATGAGATTAAATCATTAAATGTGACTGTTATAACATAGTCATTGAGTTATTCGGTATAAATAGTAAGTGGCCATATTATGAAATCTATGTATAAATGAGGATAAATGACATCAACTATGGGGTCTTCCTTATGAATCTCATTTTTTCTATCTTGTAAATAAAGTAGAACCCTTATTTTTTTCCCTAGATATATCCCAATATGAACTTCAATAAGTATGGATTGGAAAAAAAAACATATAGTGGAGAAGTTTAAGCTCATAGAAATCACTATGGGATCTATGCTAGATAAATCACCACACGTGATGACCACCGTTGCGCATATTACTCTTATATTTTATATATAGGTCTTGAGGGGTTTTTAAAATAAAATTTAGGTTGATATGACCATATAATGTAATAAATTTTATATATGTTCTCATTATTTTACTTAGAATTTTTATAATATTTAATTTCATAATAAATTTTAATGGGTTTTATTTAATAAAAATGCGTTTAATGATTTATATTAAATAGATAATTAATTTTAAAAAATATTATAAAAATCATTTGAAGTATAAAAGTTCTATTTTTTGAAAAATTGTATTTATATATATATTATGAATTTTTAACTTAATAAACTAAAATTATAAATATTTAATAATTAATTTAATGAAATGTTTTTATAATACATATAAAAAATTAACACTCATATAATTATTATTTATTTTAAAATAATAAGAATAAATTTTCCTTATGCTTAAAAAATTGTTTTTCTGAAAAATGGCTTTTTCTTCGCTATGCATTATTACATTAAAATTAATTTTATCAATTTTAGAAATTGAATTAAGTAAATTGGATTTAATATTTGGAATAATCATGTACAAATTGGGTAATAAGTTCAATTTAATTTTTTGTTTATACAAATAAGTTACCATGGTAAAAATTAGTCGTCGTGGTAAAGGTTAAAATGAGGTAAACATGTTAAATCAAGAGACAAAGTATCAAAATATCACAAAAGAACGTCTTTAAATGGGTGTATTATGGATTTATAAACCTAAATATATATATTAATATCAAATTATAATTTTTTTATCGTCTTTTATCAATGATGAAATGTCTTTTTATATTAATAAATTAAAATTTACAAAAAACACCACCAGACTCACTTAGAAAAGGACCTCTTCACCACCCAACTTCTAATCACAAATAAAGACTCTTAGATCAACCAATATTTTCCAAAAAATATTAAAACTCTATTTACCATGTACTACAGGTTCTGGTCCCACCAAAATACTAGTCCAATAAGGCTTAAAGAGTGGTCTAAAGGAGGATATCCAAGGAAGATGTATTTTTTTTACCAAGTCCTTCCAAATTTCTTTATTCTTCCACCTCCTCCAAAAATATTTCAACCATACTAATATATTGAAACTATTATAATTATGATACTAAAATATTATTATATTTTTATAATAACCATTATCTACCTTTCTCCCATCCATTAAAAAAGAAAACATTGTTTGTGTTATGGTCGGTTCACCACCTCCATGAACAACACAATTCATTTTTCATCGTTGCATTACATGGATGGTCATAATAATAAATTTAATAAGTAAATATTATATTTATTATATAATTAATATTACATAAACATAAAATACTAATTATATTTATAATATTAACAATAAATGATCATTATAAATTTAAAAACCTAAAACAAGATTACCAAGAAAGTATTCATAATTTGAATATATTTTTGACAACATATTTAAATATATAAATTTTGTGAAATTTTAATGATAAATAATTTATATATATATAATTATTGATATGATAAAACTATTCTATAACCCGTTTAACCCTGTTCAACATGCCAAAGCAGTTTTAGAGGAATTGACTAAGCAACCCCACGTGGCTGAGGAGAGTAAAAACTATAAAATAAATGAATGAAATATGATAATAAATAGACCTTAAAAAATAAATATACATGAAAAATATCCGAATCATGTTTTTAATAAACTTAACTTTTATATTGAGGAAGTTATACACACACACCAAGCGAGTTGGAACTTGAGGTAAGGGTTCTTGGTCTCAATTTCAATTCCTTGAGATATTTTCCATATTGTACACTATGTTTCTTTTTATATGGTGTTGTTTTGTTTCAATTCCCCATAAATTTATTATAGTAAAATTTTCATTTAATCCATTTTATTTAAAAACCCAAATTATGTTATTTACTTTAATTGAATTTGATTCAAGTTTTATAAAATTCGTAAGGATTACTCATCTCTGGTTTCCTTCTTTGTGATATGGTTCATATTATGAATTTTTTTTCATTTATATGTTTCATATACTACCTCATTTAAACATTACATCAGGATTATATACTTATTAATGGTATTTAAAGTTCCATTTCAATTTCTCTCTTTCAAGTAGATTTGATTCAAATTTTATAAAAACTATAAGTGTTTTGTTGACTGAATTTTCTTTTTGTTGAGTCATAAATTTTTTTCGTTGACTGTGATATTATAATATTATTTTATTTTTCCATTCCTCTATTATATTTGGTATTTCATATTTATATATGGGTACATTAAATATTGATATCAAAATTCTTTTATTTAATGAATCTCACTCACTATAAAAAATGATGTTGTTCAGAATAATTCTTATCCTTTCTAATGAATATTTCTCTACCATTTCCATATTTTTTTTAAAAAATGTATTATTTTAATATTATGAAATATAAATTTATATTTTATTATATATTATTCATATTTATATTTATATATTTTCAAATATAAAATTTTCAACTCTTTATTTGATGTGTATTTATTTTCAAAAAGGCCTAAAACCTAAAAATATGTTTCCTTTCATGATCATACATTGTTATATTTTACTTGGAATTTATTTTAAAAAACATAAATTATTTTCAAATATCCATTATTCATATTATTTTAATGGTATGTTTTAAAAATTATTTTTTTCACTTTGTCAAAAATGTTTTCTTGAAAGTGACATGCAACTTAGACTTTTTATGAAAACGAAAAGAAGTTTCTAAAAACTCTTGTCTTCACTTCCATTTTTACCCTAAATCTTATAATGTTTTATATAGCAGGAATTAATGTTCATGACCAATATATTTCTTATTTTATTATATAATTATTTTGGGATTATGAATTTTGGTATCATCTAACCTAATCTTGATATTTGTTATGTGTTACCTTTTAGAAGTGGTATGAAACCCATTTTCTTTCCAATGGTTTTTGATGATATGATGTATGTCAATTTTCAAGTGGTTCACATATGTATGGTTTATAATTATTAGTTAGGAGGGTCTATTATATCCCTCTAATTAATTAGTTGAATGTTTATGTCTCATTGTGGTGATGATGTTATTTTTGGACATGATTGTAGTTAACTATGTCCACATATTTATGCGTGTGCATAATTAAAGTTAACTATTATCCTAAAATATATGTGGAAATGATTTCAATTAGATATTTTCACAATGAAATGAATTTTTATTCTTATAATTTTATCACATTTTCATGTTATTTCATATTAAAATTCTATGTTTCTATGGTTTATGATTATTCTCACATGTTTACAATCAGGTGTATATGTTTTATGCTTCCAAGATAGTCATTGTTTAATCTTGTGATCTAATTCCATGATCTATAATTAATCTGTTATTTCATATGATTATCTCTTATTAATACATGGACTTTTTAATTATATATTTCTCAAATTTTCATTCTTATTATCTAACCATTTATGAATCATTAATAAATTTTCCCTTACTGAGAATTTGATCTAACTTCTTTTGTTTTCCACTTCCCCAAGAAATTACATTCAATACTATGTGTATAAGAAAGTTTTATGTAGAGATTTTTATGTGCGATATTGAATAAATAAGGTGTAATAGGATATGTATATAACTAATCTTTAAAAATACTAAAACTTTGGGTTACGAGATTTTGATATTATTTTTGAGATGTAATTATTAAATATAGAAATGATGTAATGTATATACATGTTTATCTTGGGTCATCTCAGTCGGTGTCGGTGTGGGGTTTAGTTATTTTAGGGTATTTAGTAAAGAAAACTCAGTTGAAAGCAACCTTAGATGTGCCAATAGTGAAATCGGTTTAATTTAAAATATCCTATTATAAAATTAAGGTGTATTATAAAAAGACATTCATAAGATGAACTATTCAAATTTAAATAAAATTTCTCTCTGATTCTCTTAAGATATTATTTTTTATTAATCATGTTAACCTCTTTTGGTTTTATTAAATGGTTGGAAACAAGAGGGACCTAGTTATTGTTGGGTGAAATGAATAATGCAATTATTGTCCCAATGAACACGAAAATATGAAGGGAACTAAAGTAAAAAATATCATAGAAATGATCACATAACTATCTCAATCAATGCACAATAATACAAACAATGTTGAGCACCCAAACACACCAAGGAAGTATCAAATTTTTATTGAGTATTTTATGAAAAAATCCAACCTCATTTAGTTGGTATTCCAATCCAATAATTGTTATGAAATGGATCAATGAAATAGAGAAGATATTTTCTATTCTCTAGTGCTTGGACCATGAGAAGTTTATTTTATCCATTAATTATTTAGAGGGTGAAGTTGACCAATGATGGAACATAATTAACAATATAACACAAAAGAAAAAAATTTAATCTATTTAATGGGAGGTGTTGAAGAAAAAAATCTTCACTAAATACTTACATCAAATAATTCTAATAGAAAAAGAGATAGAATTCCTCGAGATAAAACAAAAGAAGGATGAATCTATAGGTAATTATAAGGAAAAATTCATGAGGCTTTCAAGGAAGGGATATAGTTTTATTATTGACATTAAAAGAAAGATCAATAATTTATTTAGTGTCATAGAACCAATTCTTAAAAATGAATTATCTTTCAGAGAGTTTGGTAGCTATGGAATAATTTATAAATTCACACTTATGGTGGGAATCAAAATTGAATACTCTGATTATCCTCATATATTTGGTGATAGTAAAAGGAAAATAATGTTTCATGGTAACTCTAATGATAAATCATATAGAGAAAATAAAACACAACAAACTACATACCAAAAACGTGAGAAGAAGCTGCCAATAAATTTCTTGAAAGGGAATAGAAAATTATTTAAGTGTGGAAGGGTTAGTTAACAAGAACAAGATTATTAAAAAGAATAAAAAAGGTCAATTAATGAAATGAAGGATAAGAAGTCTCTAAAAAACACACTAACCACACATCAATGCTTTAAATTCAAGGATTTAATCATTATAAAAATAAATTCCCAAATCCTAGGGACAATTAGGATAATAGGAATCAACAACCTCTAAGACCAAGTGAACAATGAAGATCCAATGTAATCACACTTATCAAGTAGATTATGACACTAAAGTGGTAAAAGGTACACTTATTCTCCATTCCCAATAAAACATTTTATTATTTTATTATAGTTCTACACAATCCTTCATATTATATAAGTGTGTAAGGGTTATTCCACAAGAACATGATTATAAAAAAGAAGAAAAGAGGTTAATTAATGAAATAAAGGATAAGAAGGTTCTAACAAACACCCACCCACACATCTATGCTTTAAATACAAGGATTTGATCATTATGAAAATAAATTCCCTAATCCTAGGGATAATGAGGATAATAGGAATCAACAACCTCAAAGACCAAGTGAACAATGAAGAGACTGTGTAATAACACTTATGAAGTAGATTATGATACTAATGTGGTAAGAGGTACACTTATTCTCCATTCCAGATATACAAATGTCTTATTTTATTCTAGTTCTACACAATCCTTCATATTATATAAGTTTTATATGAATATTGATTCACCAACTCAAAATTTGTATATTGAATTATTTATTAAAAAACTTAGTGGTATGATGATTCAACCAAGGTATATAAATCTTATCCAATCAATGTTTTTGGAAAGTTACTTCCTCCAGATTTAGTTTTTCATCCCTTGGTAGAATTCACTATACTATTTAGCATAAATTAGATCTCCCAATATAGATATCATATTAATTATTAGGATAAGGAGATCTAATTTTATATCCCAAATCATCTCATTATAAAATATCTATGCAAGGATGATTACGATATACCTTTATAAGTGAATTATATAATAGAGGTCTTGAAACCCAATAACGAGGGACTCTTAGCTCAAATGGTTGGGGTGGAACTCAACGTTGGAGATATTCAAATTTTATAGGAATATATTGATGTATTTCCATAATAATTATATGGTATTCACTTAGGACATATGGTTGAGTTTTCAATTTTACCCATATAGGTTATGTTCCAATACCAAAGAGACCTTACAGAATAGACCATGTTGACATAGAATAATTAAATAATAAACTTATGGATAATATAAAAAAGGGTTTTATATACCCAATTGATTCACCATGGGGTGTAATAGTTATTTTTTCTAATAATAAGGATGGATCAATGCCACTTTTCAATGATTATCATGAACTTCAAAAAATTACAATCATGAACAACTATCATCTACCTTGTGTTGATGATCTATTTGATCAAATTAGATGGGATTGATATTTTTCGAAGGAGGATATCTCACATGGATACCATTATTTAATGGTAAAGAGAGAATATATACTAATATAAATTTATACACAATATATAGATATTATAAATTCATAGAAATGCCTTTTGGACTTACAAATTCCCATGAAGTCTTTATAGATATGATAAATAGAGTCTTTAGATATTACCATGAAAAATTCATGGTAGAATTTATTGATGATATTATTATATATTCTAAGATAAATGAGTAATATAAATCGAATTTGAGGATTATGATACAGACATTCTAAAAGGATAGATCATATACCAAGTTTAGCAAGTGTGAATTTTTGATTAAAAAAAGGGTCTGGAAGGAAGAATTTTGGATAGAAAAAGTATCCTTCTTGGGTCTTGTTATCACAAGTTATGGTATATCTATGGATCCATTAAAGACAGTAGAAATTTAATTATGGTCCATACTATCCAAGGTGACAAAAATCTATAGTTTTCTGGGGTTATCTTGATATTATTAATGCTTTGTGAGAAATTTCCCATGATTATAAAATACTCTAACCAAGTTTACTTGTAAGGGAGTAAAGTTACTATAGATAAAGTATTGTGAATAAATCTTTAAGGAATTAAAGAAAAGGTTGTTCATTTCACCTATACTAATATTACCCTACATTGGAAAAGAGTTTCTCATATACAGTGATGCTTCAAAAAGGGCATAAGATGTGTCCTAATGAATAATAATAAGGTAATTTCCATCATGTCAATTAAATACCCATGAGAAAAATTACCTGACACATGATCTAGAGTTAGATGCAATTATCTTTGCATTAGATATTTGTAAGAACTACCTCTATAGTAAATAGTTTGATATATATATTGATCATAAGAACTTAAAGTATATATTCACAGATAAGAAGTTGAATATGTGCTAAAATAGATGGTTCGAGTTAATAAAAGACTATGATTTATCAATATATTGAAATTTTGATATGAAAACAATGATTTAGATGCTCTGAGTGTAAAGGATTATAATACCCTATCCTTTATGAGGATTTAAAGGGACCCAAAGTTTAATTATATTCAAAGTTTGGATATATAAATTATAAATAAAGGAATGAATTCCTACATTTATAAAATTATTTCTCAATAATCCAACTATATAAAGATCAAAGATGCATAGAAATATGATATTAAGATACATAAGAAGGTAGGAAGTATTTTAGTGCTCAAATTTAATATTGGAGGATTTATAATATTCTGGAAACAAAAATGGGTCCATTCAGAATCAGAATTGATAGAGTGGTTAGATGATGCACATAGCTCATCCTTCTCAATTCATCCATGAATCATAAAGATGTATAAATATTTGAGATAATGTTTTTCATTGGAAAAAATGAACAGGGATGTTGTAGAGTATGTATCTTGATGCTTGGTATTTTAGAAAGTTGATGTGGAATGAAAGAAGTCTAAGGGGGTGATGCAACCATTTCCTATACAAATATAGAAATGGGAAAAAACACTATATATTTTTTCACCGGTATTCCTAAGACATCTAAAGTCTATAATTCCATTTGGGCAGTGGTGGATCAATCTATAATGTTATATCACTTCATTGATTTTTGAGAATATTTCTTAATCAATTAATTTTCCATGTTATACATAAAGGAAGTGGTAAGGTTGCATGGAGTACCACTTTAAATTTTTTCTAATCAAGAAATAAGGTTCACATAAAAATTATAGTAGAGTTTTCAATAAGAATTGGCTATAGAGTTGATATTTAACATAACTTATCACCCTCAAACTTATGGTCAATCTCAAATAATAATTTAGGCCTTCAAGGATATGATAAGATCATGCTTGATAGATTTAAAAGGAAGTTGGGATAAACAATATCCTCTTATTAAGTTCTCATATAATAATAGTTTTCAATATAGAATTCAAATGTCACAATATGAGACTCTACATGTAAAGATATTCAGAACCCCAAAATGCTGGGATGAAGTTGGAGAAAGGATCCTTTTAAGAACTGATATTTTCTAGGAAATTTAAGATGAATTTCAATCAGTTCAACAAAATATAAGAGAGACACAAAATTTGTTGATGTTCTATGCTGATAATCATTGATGAAATTTAGTGTTTGAAGTGGGTGATAAAGTTTCCCTTTAAATATGTATTCATAATAAAGTTACAAGGTTAAAGAAGAAGGAGAAGTTGATCCTTATTTACACCAATACCTTAAATATTATTGATACTATAGGGACTATATCTTATCGCTTATCACTTACACCAAACCTCTCTTTGATACATAATGTGTCCATATATTACTTTTAAGGAAGTACATACCGGATCTATTACATGAATTGAATTCAAAATTTGTGTAATTGGAGAATTATCTCTCTTATAAAGAGTAACCAGTGGAGATATTTTATTAATGATATAATGTGTTTCAAAACAAGACCACCCAAAAGGTCAAATTTCTATAAAAAATCATAAGTTTGGGGCCGCTATTTGGGAACTTGAAGATGTAATGATATAAAATTTTTCTAATTTTTTTTTATCTAATTAAAATTATTTAGAGATAAAAATTATTTTTAATGTGATAAAAATATAACAACCAATTATTTTAATATATATGTATATATATATTTGAAGAAATTATTATTGATAGATTGTTTCACATGTTGTATCAAAGTAAAATGAACAAATAATTTTTTAATGAGATTAAATTATTAAAAAACATTTAAACATAGCTGTTGAATTATAAAGAATAAATAAGAAGTAACAACATTATAAAATCTACATAGAAATGAGAAAAAATTACATAAAGTTGTGAGAATCTTCCTTATGAAGATAATTTGTCTATGATTGGAAAGGAAGTAGCGTTACTAGGGTTTTCCCATGACCATTCCCATTATAAAACGTGACAAGTGGGTATTGAGTGAAATTGACAATGCGAGAAGTTAAAGATCATAGAAATCACTATTAAGTTTATGCTAGTTGAATCACAATCCTAGATGACAACCATTGCTTATCTTAACCATAGATCTTACGAAGAGGTCTTGAGGGGTTTTGTAATTAGAAGTTAGAATGATATGACCATTTAATGTAGTAAATTTTATATAAGTTCCCATAATTGTATTTATATTTTTATAAAATTTATTTCAAAATAAATTTAATAGGGTTATATTTAATTAAAATGTGTTGAATTATTCCTACAAAATATGTAATCAATTTTAAAAGGCCTATTTTTTGATGAATTATATTTTTTATATATTATGTATTTTTATCTTAATAAAGAAAATTAATCACTCTTGAATAATGAATTTAATGAAATATTTTCAAAAAAATATATTAAAAATTAAATTTAGAATATTCTAATGATTTTTACTTGGAAATAAATAATAATAAATTCACTTTATGCTTAAAAATATTTTTTTTTCTAAAAAATATATTTTTCCTCTCCATGCGTTATAATATTAAAATTAATTTTTACCACTTTTAGAAATTGGATCATGTAAAAAAAGAATTTAATATTTTAAATTATTATGACCAGATTATTTAATAAGGTAAATTTTATTTTTTTTCAAAAAGTAAGTTACCACGGTAAAAATTAGTCCCCATGGTAGAGGTTAAAATGATGTAAAAATGTTAAATCAAGAGTTAAAGTGTCAAAATATAACAAAATATAATCTACAAATAAGAAGATGATGGATTTATTAACTATACCCTATCATTTCCACTTTAATTATCAATTTTGGACCACTTGTCTCAATTATGATATCTCTTTTTATATTAAGAAACCAATATTTATAAAAATTACACCCCACTCACATATTAAATGATCCATTTAACACCACACATCTCACCACACCTAAAGAAACTTATATTGAAAAATATTTGAAAAAACCTTTCCTAGACCCATTTTTCATGTCTTAGAGGTTCTGGAATCACAATAATACCAATCTAAGAATGTTTAAGGAGTGGTCTAAAGGGGATATCCAAGGAAGAGTTAATTATTTTAGCTGAGTCCTTTCAAGTTTCTTTATTATTCAACCTATTATATATTTATTATATGAATCCTAATATATTTTTATCAGGATCATTAATATAATAAAATTTTATTATGTTGATGTAATAACTATCATCCACCTTTATTCTATCCATTAGAAAATGAAATGTCACATATATTATGGTCAGTTCACCGTGTCCATGAACGATGCAATTCATTTTTCATCACTACCTTACATGGATGGTTTTAATAATACATTTAATGAATAAATACTATATTTATATCATAATTAATATTTTGGAAAGATAAAATAGACATTATATTAATAATATTAAAAATAATTGGTCCTTTAAGATTTAACCACAAAAAATGAGAATACATAGAAACTTTTTATAATTTGAATCTATTTTGAAAAAAATTTAAATAATATAAATTTTATGATATTAGACATATAAAGAACATATATCTATAAAATTATAGAGATGATGAAACTATTATATAACCACTTTGGAAATAATCAAGATACCAAAGCAATTTTAGAGGAATTAACCAAACAACCCCAAATGGCTATGGAGGGAAAAAACTACACAATAAATGAATGAAATATGATAATAAATGGATCTAAAAAGTAAAATTTACATGAAAAAATTTATTAATAAATCATTTAATAAAATTAATTTGGTTATTCGGGAGGTTAGACACATGCACCATGTGAGTTGATACTTGAGGTAAGTTTTCTTGGTCTTAATTTCAATTCCTTGAGATGTATTTTCTATTACACACCATGTTTCCTTTTCTAGGGTTTCATTTTGATTCACTAACCCATGAATGTCTCGTACTATATTTTCATGTAATCCATGGGATTTACAATTAAAAATCATGCTATTTATTTTAATGGTTTTTTATTTAATTGTTAAAAAAGATGCAAGGGATTCTCGTTTCAAATTTCCTTCAATGATTTATGTTTCATATTATAAACCTACTTTCATTTTTTGGGGTACATACTACCTATTTAAAATATTATATCATTATTATATCTTTATTAATCATATTTAAAGTTCTATTACAAGTTTTATCTTTCAAGAAGTCTTGATTCAAATATTATAAAATCCATAATGGTTATGTTGACTTGATTTCCTTTTTTTTGGGATATAAACTTCCTCCCTTGACTATACTCTTCTATGTTTCTTTTATTATACAATTTCTCTATTCTATATGTTATTTACTCTTTCTATATAGGGAAATTACAACTTTACATCAAAGTCCCCTATAACAAATTTCAATCTATATAAAAACATGATGTTATTAAGAATAATTACTATAGAAAAAGTGGTTTTTGTGATGAGTTATTTGCGACGGATTAGGAACCCTACACAAATAATAAAAACATCATGTTATTTGCAATAAAATGAGATTATCATAAAAAATAACTTTAGATTTCATGGTATTTTCAAATAGATCACTACTAGAAATGGGGACTTTCCCAACGGTTCAGAAACATTAGGAAAAGGGGTAAAACCGTTGGTATAACATATACAATCGGTTCTGAAAACCGTGGGGAAGTAAGCCATTGGGAAAACCAATCCCAATGGTTTACAAAGAACCGTTGGTATAGGTTAGTAAAATTAACCTATGCCAATGGTTTAACCAAACCATTGGCAAAGGTTTTACCAACGGTTTACATAAACCGTTGGTAAAAGCGGTGAAAATAAACACTTTCCCAATCGTTTAGAACTATTTGTAAAAGTGGTGAAAATAAACACTTTCCCAACGGGTTAGAACCGTTGGGAATGGTTTTTGCCAACAGTTCCCTTTGAACCGTTGGCAAAAAAATCCATAGTAATCTTTCCCAACAGTTTGTAAACCATTTGGAAAGGCTTATTACAAGCCCATGCCAATGGTTTCAAACCATTGGCATAGGCTTGCTGTGCAAATTGCAGAGTAGCCTGCAATTTTCACAGCAGACTCCAATTTTGCACACCAACCTCCAATTTTGCATACCAACCTCCATTCTTCTCTTTTGCAATTACTATACCTACAATAACAAACTAATACATACATATAGAGAACAAATTCATACATATTTAACATATAATGGATTATTTAACTATACACATCCATAAATAAATCAAAATTCATAACATAATTATAAACATACATAATTGATTTAGAATTCAATTTAAAATTTAGATGAAAATTATATGTGGAATCCAGAATTCAATTCATAATTGAATACATACATAATTTAAATATCAATTATCAATAAAATACATAAAAACAGAATAACTATCAACAAAATCTGAATACATTTGTTCATATTTTCGTATACCAGTTGTTTTTACTAAAAACGATGTCCATTTTAAACAAAATACATACACATGGATTAATACTAGCCACATCGTGACTCTAATTGAGGTGGGGTTGACTCGTACACATTATATATGACCCATGGATCGTTGTCCTAAAGTATCAACATATTCTGAAAGCATTAGGTTGGTTTTCCGTATGCCAGTTATTGTTTTCACTTAAAATGTTGTTCATTTCAAAAAAAATGTGACACTTTGAGTGGTGCAGCCCACACCAGGCCTCGTATTGAGGCGGGATTGACTTGTAAATGTCACATATGACCCAAGGATCGTTTTCCTAAAGTTTCAATGGAATCTGAATGCATTTTGTCGGTTTTCCGTATGTCATTTTTTGTTTTCACTTAAAATGAAGTATATTTTAAACAAAAGAGAGACAATTTGAGTGGTTCCAGTCACACTGTGCCTTGGATTGAGGCGGAGTTGACTCATACACGTCACAAATGACCCATGGATCATTTTACTAAAGGTTCAACAGAATCCGAATGCGTTTAGTCGGTTTTCCATATGTCAGTTATTGTTTTCACTTTAAAATGAAGTCCATTATAAACTAAAGAGAGACACTTTGAGTGGTGTCGGCCACACCGCACCTCAGATTGAGGTGGGGTTGACTCGTGTACATCATATATTACCCATGTATCATTGTGATAAAGTATCAACACAATCATAATTTGTTTGGTTAGTTTTCCATACGTACTTAAAATGTTGTCCATTTTAAACAAAAGAGAGACACTTAGAGTGATCTCGGCCACACTGAGACTCAGATTGAGGTGCGGTTGACTCATACACATCACATATGACCCATGGATCGTGGTCCTAAAGTTTCAACAGAATTCGAATGCATTTGGTTGGTTTACTGTATGCTAGTTGTTGTTTTCACTTAAAATGAAGTAAATTTTAAACAAAAGAGAGACACTTTGAGTGGTGTCAGCCACACCGCACCTCAAATTGAGGCGAGGGTGATTCTTACACGTCACATATGACCCATGGATAGTTCTCCTAAAGTTTCAACTGAAACCGAATGCGTTTGTTTGATTTTCCCTATGTACTTAAAATGTTGTCCATTTTAAACAAAAGAGAGACACTTAGACTGATCCCAGTCACACCTCGACTCGGATTGAGCCCGGATTGGCTCTCACACGTCACATATGACCCATAGATCATTGTGATAAATTATCAACAGATTCTGAATGCGTTTGGTTGGTTTTCCGTATGCCAGTTTTTTTTTCACTTATAATCCTGTCCGTTTTAAACAAAAGAGACACAGTTAGAGTGGTGTCGGCCACACCGTACCTCGTATTGAGGCAGGGTTGACTTGTACACATCACATATGACTCATGGATTTTTTCCTAAAGTATCGACACATTACAAATGAGTTTGGTCAGTTTTTTGTATGCAATTTGATGTTTTTCACTTAAAATGTTGTCCATTTGAAACAAAAGACAGAAACTTTGAGTGGTGTCAGCCACACTGCATCTCAGATTGAGGCGGGGTTGATTCGTACATGTCACATATGACCTATGGATCTTTATCCTAAAGTTTCAATGGAAACCAAATGCGTTTGGTCGGTTTTTTGTATATACTTAAAATGTTGGCCATTTTAAACAAAAGAGAGACACTTAGATTGATCTCGGCCATACCGCGACTCAGATTGAGCCCGGGTGGGCTCATACACGTCACATATGACCCATGGATCATTGTGCTAAAGTATCAACACAATCAGAATCCGTTTGGTCAGTTTTTCGTATGCCAGTTGTTCTTTTCACTTATAATCCCGTCCATTTTAAACAAAAGAGACACAATTAGAGTGGTGTCGGCCACACCACCCCTTTTATTGAGGCGGGGCTGACTCGTACTTGTCACATATGACTCATGGATCATTGGGCTAACGTATAAACACATTCCGAATGCATTTGGTCGGTTTTTCGTATGTCAGTTGATGTTTTTCACATAAAATATTGGCCATTTTAAACAAAAGAGAGACACTTAGACAAATCCCGGCCATACCGTGACTCGGATTGATCCCGAGTTGGCTCATACACGTCACATATGATCCATGGATCATTGTGCTAAAGTATCTACACAATCAGAATCTGTTTGGTCGGTTTTCCGTATGCTAGTTGTTCTTTTCACTTATAATCCTATCCGTTTTAAACAAAAGTGACATAGCTAGAGTGGTGTCGGCCACACCACGCCTCGTATTGAGGCGGGGTTGACTCATACACGACACATATGACTCATGGATCGTTGTGCTAAAGTATCGACACATTCCGTATGCGTTTGGTCAATTTTTTTGTATGCCAGTTGATGTTTTTCACTTAAAATGTTGTCCATTTGAAACAAAAGACAGAAAATTTGAGTGGTGTCGGCCACACTGTGTCTCATATTGAGTCTAAGATGATTCTTACACGTCACATATGAACCATGGATCGTTCTCCTAATGTTTCAATGAAAACCAAATGTGTTTGGTCGTTTTTCGGTATTTACTTTAAATGTTGGCCATTTTAAACAAAAGAGAGACACTTTGACTGATCCCGGCCATAACACGACTCAGATTGAGCCCGGGTTGGCTCGTACACATCACATATGACCCATGGATTGTTGTAATAATGTATCAACATAATCAGAATCCATTTGGTCAGTTTTCTGTATGCCAGTTGTTCTTTTCACTTATAATCCTGTCCGTTTTAAACAAAAGAGACACAATTAGAGTGGTGTCGGCCACACCGCACCTCGTATTGAGGCGGGGTTGACTCATACACATCACATCTGATTCATGGATCATTGTTCTAAAGTATAGACACATTCCGAATGTGTTTGGTTAGTTTTTTGTATGCCAATTGATGTTTTTCTCTTAAAATGTTGTCCATTTTAAACAAAAGACAGACACTTTGAGTGGTGTCGGCCAAACTATGTCTCAGATTGAGGCGGGGTTGACTCATACACGTCACATATGACCCATGGATTGTTCTCCTAAAGTTTCAATTGAAACCGAATGTGTTTGGTTGGTTTTCCGTATATACTTAAAATGTTGGCCATTTTAAAAAAAAGAGACACTTAGACTGATCCCGACCATACCGCAACTCGGATTGAGCCCGAGTGGGCTCGTACACATCACATATAACCCATGGATCATTGTGATAAAGTATCAAAACAATTAAAATCTGTTTGGTCAGTTTTCCGTATGGCAGTTGTTCTTTTCACTTATAATCATGTCCATTTTAAACAAAAGAGACATAGTGAGAGTGGTGTCGGCCACACCGCACCTTGTATTAAGGCAGGGATGACTTGTACACGTCACATATGACTCATGTATCATTGTGCTAAAGTATTGACACATTCTGAATGTGTTTGGTTGGTTTTTCGTATGTCAATTGATGTTTTTCACTTAAAATGTTGGCCATTTTAAACAAAAGAGAGACACTTAGACTGATCCCGGCCATACCGCAACTCGGATTGAGCCCAGGTTGGCTCTTACACGTCACATATGATCCATGGATCGTTTTGTTAAAGTATCAACACAATTAGAATCCATTTGGTCAGTTTTCTGTATGCCAGTTGTTCTTTTCACTTATAATCTTGTCCGTTTTAAACAAAAGAGACACAATTTTAGTGGTTTCGGCCACACCACACCTCGTATTGAGGCAGGGTTGACTTGTACACATCAAATATGACACATGGATGATTGTGATAATGTATCGACACATTCCGAATGCGTTTGATTGGTTTTTCGTATGCCAGTTGATGTTTTTCACTTAAAATGTTGTCCATTTGAAACAAAAGACAGACAATTTGAGTGGTGTAAGCCACAACGTGTCTCAGATTGAGGCGGGGTTGATTTGTACATGTCACATATGACCCATGGATCGTTCTCCTAATGTTTCAATGGAAACCGAATGCGTTTGGTCAGTTTTCCTTATGTACTTAAAATGTTGGCTATTTTAAACAAAAGAGAGACACTTAGACTGATCCCAGCCATACCGTGACTCGGATTGAGCCCAGGTTTTCTCGTACATGTCACATATGTTCCATGGATCGTTGTTCAAAAGTATCAAAACAATCAGAATCCGTTTGGCCGGTTTTTCATATTCCAATTGTTCTTTTAACTTATAATCCTGTCCATTTTAAACAAAAGAGACACAGTTAAAGTGGTGTCGGCCACACCGTGCCTCGTATTGAAACGAGGTTGACTCGTACACATCACATATGACTCATGGATTGTTGTGCTAAAGTATCAACACATTCCGAATGTGTTTGGTCAATTTTTCGTATGCCAGTTGATGTTTTTCACTTAAAATGTTGTCCATTTTAAACAAAAGAGAGACACTTAGACTGATCCCAGCCACACCGTGACTCAGATTGAGCCTGGGTTGGCTCATACACGTCACATATGACCCATTGATTGTTGTGATAAATTATCAATAGATTCGGAATGCGTTTGGTCGGTTTTCTGTATGCTAGTTGTTCTTTTCACTTATAATTCTGTCCGTTTTAAACAAAAGAGACACAGTTAGAGTGGTTTCGGCCACACCGCACCTCGTATTGAGGCGGGGTTGACTCATAAATGTCACATATGACTCATGGATCATTGTTCTAAAGTATCGACGCATTCTAAATGCGTTTGGTCGGTTTTTCGTATGCCAGTTGATGTTTTTCACTTAAAATGTTGTCCATTTGAAACAAAATATAGACACTTTGAGTGGTGTCGGCCACACTGCGTCTCAGATTGAGGGAGGGTTGATTCGTACATGTCACATATTACCCATGGATTGTTCTCCTAAGGTTTCAACGGAAACTGAATATGTTTGGTCAGTTTTCCGTATGTACTTAAAATGTTGGCCATTTTAAACAAAAGAGAGACACTTTGTCTGATCCCAGCCATAACGTGACTCGTATTGAGCCCAGGTTGGCTCGTACACGTCACATATGACCTATGGATCGTTTTGCTAAAGTATCAACACAATTAAAATCTGTTTGGTCGGTTTTCCGTATGCCAGTTTTTCTTTTCACTTATAATCCTGTCCGTTTTAAACAAAAGAGACACAATTAGAGTGGTTTCGGCCACACTGCGCCTCGTATTGAGGTGGGGTTGACTCGTACACATCACATATGACTCATGGATCATTTTTATAAAGTATCAACACATTCCAAATGTGTTTGGTTGGTTTTTCATATGCCAGTTGATGTTTTTCACTTAAAATGTTGTCCATTTTATACAAAAGACATACACTTTGAGTGCTGTCAGCCACACCGTGTCTCATATTGAGGCAGGGTTGATTCGTACACGTCACATATGACCCATTTATTGTTCTCCTAAAGTTTCAATGGAAATTGAATGCGTTTGGTTGGTTTTCCGTATGTACTTAAAATGTTGGCCATTTTAAACAAAAGAGAGACACTTAGACTGATCCCGTCCATACCGTGACTCGGATTGAGCCCGGGTGGGAACATACACATCAAATATGACCCATCGATTATTGTGCTAAAGTATCAACACAATCAGAATCTGTTTGGTCAATTTGCTGTATGCCAGTTGTTCTTTTCACTTATAATCCTGTCCATTTTAAACAAAAGAGACACAGTTAGAGTGGTTTCGGCCACACCGTGCCTCGTATTGAGGTGGGGTTGACTCTTACACATCACATATGACTCATGGATCATTGTGTTAAAGTATTGAAACAATTCGAATGCATTTGGTCGGTTTTTCGTATGCCAGTGGATGTTTTTCACTTAAAATGTTGGCCATTTTAAACAAAAGAGAAACACTTAGACTGATCCCGGCCATACCGTGACTCAGATTGAGCCCGGGTTGGCTCGTACGTGTCACATATGATCCATGGATCATTGTGCTAAAGTATGAAAACAATCAGAATCCGTTTGGTCAGTTTTCCGTATGCCAGTTGTTCTTTTCACTTATAATCCTGTCCGTTTTAAACAAAAGAGACACATTTAGAGTAGTGTCGGCCACACCGTGCCTCGTATTGAGGCGGGGTTGACTCGTACACATCACATATGACCCATGGATTGTTGTGCTAAAGTATCGTCACATTCCGAATGCATTTGGTCAGTTTTTCCTATGCCAGTTGATGTTTTTCACCTAAAATGTTGTCCATTTTAAACAAAAGACAGATACTTTGAGTTGTGTCAGCCACACCATATCTCAGATTGAGGATGGGTTGATTCTTACACGTCACATATGACCCATGGATCGTTATCATAAAGTTTCAATGGAAACTGAATGCCTTTGGTTGGTTTTCTGTATGTACTTAAAATGTTGGCAATTTTAAACAAAAGAGAGTCACTTAGACTGATCCCGGACATACTGTGACTCGGATTGAGCCCGGGTTGGCTCATACACATCACATATGACCCATGGATCATTGTGCTAAAGTATCAACACAATCAGAATCCGTTTGGTCAGTTTTCCGTATCCCAGTTGTTCTTTTCACTTATAATCCTGCCCATTTTAAACAAAAGAGACATAGTTAGAGTGGTGTCGGACCCACCACACCTCATATTGAGACGGGGTTGACTCGTACATGTCACATATGACTCATGGATCGTTGTGATAAAGTATCGACACATTCTGAATGCGTTTGGTGGGTTTTTTTTATGCCAGTTGATGTTTTTCACTTAAAATGTTATCCATTTTAAACAAAAGAGAGACACTTAGATTGATCCCGGCCACACCGTGACTCAGATTGAGCCCGAGTTAGCTCGTACACGTCACATATGACCCATGGATCATTGTGATAAATTATCAACAGATTCTGAATGCATTTGGTCAGTTTTCCGTATGCTAGTTGTTCTTTTCACTTATAATCCTGTCCGTTTTAAACAAAAGAGAGACACTATGAATGGTGTTGGCCACACCATGCCTCAGATTGAGGTGGGGTTGACTCATACACGTCACATATGACCCATGGATCATTGTCCTAAAGCATCAACACATTTCAAATTCATTTGGTCAGATTTCCATATGTACTTAAAATATTGTCCATTTTAAACAAAAGAGAGACACTTAGACTGATCTCGGCCATATCGTGACTCTGATTGAGCCCGGGTTGGCTCGTACATGTTACATATGACTCATGGATCGTTGTGATAAATTATCAACAGAATCTGAATGCGTTTGGTCAGTTTTCCGTATGTCAGTTGTTCTTTTCACTTATAATCCTATCCATTTTAAACAAAAGAGACATAATTAGAGTGATATGTTAGTTGTTTATTCACATTATTCAAATACAGTATTTGACTATGGGTCTTTAAATTAATTAATTTATGAAAAATTTACATTTAAAATGAGAATATCAGAAAATTAATAGAAGATAAAACTTTTACTAAAAATCCTTGTGGAAATATTAAGGTAAACATGATTTATGAGAATCCCCATGTGTCTATTAGTGGAATGGTATTTACTTAAAATCTTGTGGAAATTCATATAGAATATTTTTATGTCATTCTTAGTATGGATTAGATTTTATTTTATCATGCTACGAAACATTTCAGAGCTAACAATGCCATGCCTAATGAATACATCAACATCCGTGAAAACAAGCAATATATAAAAATAACTCAACTGCAATACTATACTACAGGTCTGGATAAAACCAACAACTAGAATAGATTAAACATCAAATCTCAGTAATATTAGTAAAAAATGTAACAGATCAACTAGTCCCACATCACCATCACCATCATCACCATCACCATCATCACTATCATCATCACCCTCGTCCTCGTCCCCATCATCGTCCTCGCCATCCTCTCCCTCCTCCTCGCCCTCGCCCTCCTCGCCCTCGCCCTCCTCCTCACCCTCCTTGCCCTCCTCCTTGTCCTCATTCCCATCATCGTCAGCCTGGACATTGTCTTTACCACCACTAGAATTTCCACTTGGTGCTCCATATATAGAATGTATCAACAACATATATTCATCAAATGCTGGGCTGGCCTCTGGTGGAAGTGTCAGATGTAGAACTTCAATAAATTTCATAAATGCACTATTTTCCCTAGCAGACTGTTCTGCCATCTCTGTGGCCCTTTTGTTAGCCTGTTCTGGCTGTACCCTAACTTTCTGCAGCTCGGTGGCACTACAACTCATACTTGAGGAGGACCAATACCTCGTCGGGGCTATCGTAGGTCGGTAGCGTACTCTGCCAGGATGCTCCTCTCCCAAAACCTGATGTAAGTGATCAGTTGGCCCAAAATTGTCTGGTTCTTGGGCATCGAGGGCCTCTAAAGCATCCTGTTACAAATATAAATATATTATTAAGTTACAAAATAGACATTAAAATATAAAATCAACAGATTAAAACTTACAATCCGTTGCTGAGTCGCTTCGTTGATGGCACTTCCATCTTTTTTCCGTCTACTCGAGAAAAATAGTTTTGCTCGAGGCACACGTCCTTCAATATTTTATACTTTCCTCTAGAATGACATTTAAAAATAAAGTTATATGAAAACTTTAGAAAACTATTAAATAATTGATGAAATAAAAGAAAGTATAAGTCGTAAACAAAACTTATAAACAATTTTCATACCTGCTTCCTCTCATGATCAGGCATCGTAGTGCGTCCCAGTTTGTGGAGGTATTTTTTTTACATCAATGTTCTTTTTATTTTTTCTAGATGATTCCTAAATAAAATTTTAAAATTCAATAGATATTATTAATGAAAAACATGAAAGTTATTATTTAAATACCTCAAATGTAATTAATACCTTAAACTGGGTACTCATCCAATGAGTAATCATCTGACAATACTGCTCTATAGGACAATCATCCACCACTGGTATCGCCTCTAACTCAGTGCCAACTCTAGCAACCCAGCCAATATACAACTCATGCTTATAGGCTCTCCAAAGCTTGCCTAAATCCTTTAGACGTTCCGATCATGCACCCTCACCATCGGGAAAATTAAATCGAAGTTGAAATCAAAATATTAATTCATATAAATACAAAAATAATTCATGGCATTAAAGAGAACAGATTTTATTACCCATATCTCTGCCTAAGCTCTATCTTTGACCTCATGTGGCAAATTTCTCAACGATAGCGGGCTAACGTGAATGATGTCGGAGTATTTGGCAAGCGTCACCAATAAACTCCGACATTGCTGCCCTGTTTTCTCAACCATTTGGTTGTCTTCATTATAATCAACCATAACATGTGTGCGGCGGTTCCAAACTGAACGCATGCGTGTATGCCCCCGCCCACGTCTCCTGTCAGTAGATGTATCTTTAATGAAAGAAAAACAAATATTTTATCAAAACATGTTATAATGAAAATAAATATTGCTATAAAAATGTGTTAGGGTTATATAAATATACCTTCGCCGGTCTGATCGCTGAGCACTGCTGGATCCACAAAAATTGATGGAACACCCTGTGGTGGAACAGGAGTCAAAGTCGATGGAATATAGAAGCTCAGAGAGACATAAGTAGAAGGAAAAGAAGATGGGACAGCTGTCTGACCAGATTCTGACTAGGGAGTGGGAATCATCCTGGAATGTGAAAATGATGGGCCAGAAGATGCAGAAGGTAGCGAAAACATGGGAGGCCTAAATATCCCGTGTGTCCCTAACGACACACCGGGATCAGAATGTGGGAATGAAGACATGTCAGTGGGAGGGGAAGGGTCTAGTCAGGTACGCGCATCTGCTCGTCTACCTCTGGTATGAACCCTCCTCGTACCACCGACCTGAGTATTAGGACAAGTACTAGGATCATCGTTGAATAACTGTCGACATATAGGTGGATCCTACAAAAATTTTTACAAAAAAATTAATCACATGACATTATATATTCTTTAAATATGTCAATTATAAATAAAGTACTCACTACAGGCACTAATGATGGAATTCCCAACTCCGTCATTCGACGATTGTTCTCCATCATTTTTTTTCCTTTGTCTCTCTTAAATTGGCTTCATTTCCTTCTTTTGAAAACAAATATGTAATTAATTCGATAAAGGAAACTAATGTGTAACCCAAAAAACTAAATATATGAGGGAATAGGGGGATTCATTGGTAATTTAGCCTTATCACATCGCACCTCACTTGAAAACACTAGGGAAATCATAGTACATCTCACCTAAAGACACATGGACAATCACATCGCATATTGCCTAAAAACACATGGTCAATCACTTATGAAGGAAGAGTAGGGAAGACATGGTAGCTATCCAACCATATAACCACCATCCTAGATATTAGAAAAAAATAACCATAACTCAAAACCTCTGATCGTTGGTAAGTTTATCCAACTCTGGTTGGGAATGCGTAGAAATAACCTAAAATACAATATATATAGATAGCACAAAATACCCAACCTATGGTTCACATTAACTACATAATAACACACTTCACTACTACCATAGAACACATAAACCATCACAAACACTTTCACCACTATATGCAACACACCACACCACCACCACAGAAGACACATAACATTTTCCACTTTCATTTATAAGCCACTTCATTCACACTTACATTGTCTATTCATTTAATATTAAGTTAATTAAATCCATTTACCACACATCCATTTCTATTCCATCTCATTTATTTACTATCTTGTTTTTTTGTTTTAACAACATAATTTATTCCATAGATAACCAGGAAACTAATAAAACCACCACACAATAACTCACCATCTCACAATAACCATTGTCACCATGTTACATCGGCCAACCATCTCACCAAAACAACCATATATCACAACAAAAATATTGCACATCACAAACCACCGCACAACCAAAACCACCTCACCACATCATACACCACAACCTCATCACACAACACCTCCACATGGCGCAACACCACCACACAACATAACTATCACACAACTTCACATGTCACATCTTTGCCCACTAACCATAACATTACAACCCCACATATCACAAAGCCCAACTGGTCACCTCAATCACCATACAACAGCCTACAACATACAATGAAACACAAAAAAACCTCTCATAGAAGCAACATACCCCAACTTCCACAATTTATTCAAGGTCATTTGTTACATTACCCCTTTATTTAGCATGGACATTATAACACAAATGATATTCCATGGGAAACTAATTAATTAACAAAATATGCGTTCATTTTCCAATTTTTCATGGTGAAATCTCATCAAAATCCAAACTTAATACTAAAATATTAGATCAATAACAATAAAAACAAGGTAGAATATGTGTATAAAGAATAAAATACCTGATTTGAGATGATTCAGATGGTTTTTCACCTGTTCGGATGGGGGAGTTAGAGAAAGGAGCAGAGCGCCTGATTGATTTTAGGGTTCTGTCGCGAATGGGGGAGAGCTATAACGACCCACACTTTACATACATTGTTAATACTTCAAAATTGAAGCACACTTATTACAACATATGACAAAACCACAAAGGACCGTATAGGTATAGTGTCTTTAGAAACTGGGAAACATAAACAACTGGTTCATAAATCTTCTACAGTGTCTCCCATTTATTTCATCATATCTAGGGTCCCTTTTAGCATATTCTACTTAATATCCATCTTCCTGACCTGGGGAAAAGAAAACATAAAAGGGTGAGCTCAAATGCTCAGCAAGGGCAAATAAAGGAAATAAAAATCATATCATATCTTTATGAAAATCAAAACCTGCAAAAGAGATCATAATATCTTAACATGGAATAAATCATAGAAGTGAAAATGAGATCCCCAAAATCATAACATAAAACTTGAAACTTTGTGGCATGCACACATAATCATGGAAAATCATTTCTTGTTAGTCATGACTCATCGCCAAGACTATCTTAGTGGACAAAGTCCCTTTCTGAACCGAGTTCACTCCTCGTTTCAGTCCTGTATCACTGAACCGAAATAACCTTCCATTCCAGCCATGTCTATCTCATGAGATATAAAATCATTACCCAATGCATTGGAGGGAGATATAGGTCCCACCCATCTTATAATGAATCCTTTCTTATGTGTGCCACATAATCATAAAACATGCATCATCGCATAACACATGTAACAAAAATGGGATTCTTGAAACATCATGACATCATAAATCAATTCATATATGATAAAGGAATTCATAAACATAATTCCATCACAACATAGTCAAACCAATGTAAAAATATGGATAGAAACAGAACCCTTTATTATCTTAGATGGAAAATAATTTTGATAAAACACTTGAATTGAATTCTTGAGGAAAATATCCTTTCTTCTTCAAAAACATTTTTCCTTTCATAACATGTCATACAACTTTAAAATAAAAGAAGTTGATTAAAAATAAACTTGAAAACTTGTAAAGGAAGCTTCTTTGAAGTAATGTTTTAAAAATCCATTCATGCCGTATAAGTTAAAAAAAACATTCTTCGTACTTTTGTCGGAAAAGTCAAAAAGTACCTCGTACGGAAAAACGACAAAAGATTCCTTTCATATTCTTTACTAAAAACTCACCTAAGAGTAAAATTCGATTTAAACTATTTCAAGTGGATGGAAACAATATTACATATTTAGGGAACATGGATGTGGATGATAAAATACACCCCAGTAAATACTTACGAATAAACAATCTCGGATAAAAATGAGATTGTGATATTTCCCTTACCTTAGGTCCAATTTGCCTTGTATGTGTCCGAAGCTCCTGTATAATGGTTTAAATAATGTTATTGACTTATTCCAGAATCATACATATTGATATGATATCATATATGGTCATATTATTAGCTTCTTGTTAGTAATATTTCATTGTTACTTGTTACTCGGGTCTTTATAACTTTTTGTTCTTATGCGTGTTTTGTCGAATAAATTCTTATTCTTATCTTTAGGTTATAGATACTTCATTTCCAGAATGGTATTAGTGTATTATATACCATATTCATTCATTCAATTCATTTATATAATCATTATGAAATGAAGATCATGTAGAACGAGTCGCATCACATCGTGGAGACGGTATTCCGTACGTACGCACGAGTGATGATATCGTTCCTATGATCGTGGAATTGTATTGGAGTATATATATATTATTTCAGTATCAATATTACTTCATAATAATCATAAATAGTTACTCATTACACCATTATACCCATCCTTGTAAAGTGATGGTGGAATATAGATTACACCACGGCGTGGAGACGGTATTCCGTACGTACGCACGCGCGGTGATTTCATTTTTCCGTAGGATGGATAGAAGGTGAATTAGGGTTGTTTCATATTTATAATAACATATCAGTATGTAAGTAATACTGATGTTATTACTTCATCATGAAACAACTAAAGAAGAAGAAGTTGAAGAAGAAAGAAATTGAAAAGATCGGTAATGGATATTACCTCTTCTTTGGAACGCCTCTTTGAATCCTCCACTTAAGGAACTAAGAGTGGTCTTTGGAGAAGACCAGGACCTCTAGGACTATTCTAGGGAAGTGGAGGGGAGAAAAGGGCAGGGGTTGGCCGAGCTTGAGTGCTCAATTTGGTGTGAGGAGGAGGGGGAGGAGGTGCCCTTTTATAAGGGAGGAGAGGGGCACCTTAGGAATATCTCAAAATATTATTTTATATTAAAGTCAAAATCGGTTTATAATGGTTCCAAAGGGTCTTATTTCGAAGATAAAGTGGGGATGGGTCGAAATCCTATCAACCAATAGAATTTAGACAAGTTTAGGATATTATTTTAACCTTATCAATTAGATTTAACACTAAGTTAAATAATTTAACTTTTACCATGTCTTTTTGTTTTCTTTCACTATATGGTTAATAAACTTACTATAACATGCCAAACGAACCCCAAATTGTTTATTATTAATATATATATCCTTATCTAAGTCATTTGCCCGAACCTTAGATTTTTAGGAATACAATAACAATTAATAATATAATATTTGATTTAAAAACTATTTTGTGTCAATTTTGACACTATTTGATATATGATTTTTGTGAAAGTCATAACAGAATTATATGTTCGAACCAAGTTGATTAAATCAACATTAATATATCAAAGTAACCTAGAAAATTAGTGGAATTCATAAAAAGTCTCAAATTACATTTATTTTTGTGTTTATAACATCAATTATGTCAATATTTCATTAATAAGATAATTACTGCATCATCTTTGTGTCATAAAAAAATTAAATTATTTGATGTCTAAAAATTACAAATAAAATACCATCATGTAGGAAATCTTTTTAGCTTTCTAATGAGTATTTATAGTCTAATTTATCTTATGTATAACCCCATAGTAAAAATGATTTACTTATTAAACTTTGATTTTAACTATTTTAACCCTTCTTTGAATAAATTAATAATAAATGTCCTAATCTAATACAAGTGGGCCTAAATGGTCATATTTTATTCCTAAGTTTGTTTTTGGTCGAATTACACTTGTCCAATAGAATTAGGACATGTGTTAGGGTAATATTAATATCATATTTACCCTTAGTTACCCTATTTACTATTAACCGCGGTAAAAAAAGTAAAAAGTTACTATTCACCAAAAAATTATTTTTATCTCATTGAACCACATTTTACTTACTGATATCAACCGTGTTTGTCGGATTTTTGAAATTCCATTCACAGAAGCGGTAAAATTAAGTTTTATGCAAAATTCAGTTTTTAACCTACCACTTAGTGGTTTCACTATTCATCAAAAATTGAAAGTTTTCAGAAAAATACCAAAATTTTACCCTAGGCTAATTTCGATATTCTGAGTCCAAAAATGAAGTCCATTTTGAAAAATAAAATTTATAAAATTTCAAAAAGTGGTTATTACTATTCATAACGGCTAGTTTTAATAGCATATTGTTGTTTAGTGAAACTCGGTATTGCGTACGACGCAAGCTATCGAGGAAGGTCGCGATTGCGTGTAAAGCAAGCCAAGCAAGTGTTGTGTAGAAAAATATTCCTTTGATGATTTATATAACATAAAAGTCTCGGGTGTTACATTATACCCCCCTTAAAAAGAATTTCGCCCTCGAAATTCGTCACTTTGTAACAAACAGATGAGGATACTTCTCCCTCATCAAATCCTCAAGCTCCCATGTAGCTTCTTCAAGTTGGTGGTTCGTCCATAAAACTTTCACCAATCGAGTGGTCTTGTTTCGTAGGACTTTTTCGCTACGATCCAGAATCTCTATCGGCTGTTCTTCATAAGAAATATCTTTCTCCAGCGGTACAACTTCTGAGCTGAGTACATGTGAAGGATCTGGTATGTACTTTCTCAGGAGAGATACATGGAACACATCGTGAACTTGAGAGAGATTCGGTGGAAGCGCCAATCGGTAAGCTACCTTCCCAACACGATCCAGTATTTCAAAAGGACCGATATATCTAGGGCTCAACTTCCCCTTCTTTCCAAATCTCATAACCCTCTTCCAGGGAGATATTCGTAAGAACACTTTATCACCCACTTCAAACTCTAGGTCTTTTCTTCGGTTGTCGGCATAACTTTTCTGTCGACTCTGAGCTGCTCTTATGTGTTGTTGAATAGATCTGACCTTTTCTGCCATTTCATCAACGAGATCAGGTCCTAATAGCTTTCTTTCCCCAACTTCATCCCAGCAAGTTGGAGTCCTGCATTTCTTTCCATAGAGAGCTTCATAAGGAGCCATTTGAATACTGGAGTGAAAGCTATTATTATAAGAAAATTCCACCAAAGGTAGGTGTTGATCCCAACCTCCTTTGAAATCCATTGAGCAAGCTCTCAACATATCTTCTAGGGTTTGAATTGTTCTCTCAGACTGACCGTCTGTCTGGGGATGATAAGCAGTGCTGAAACTCAACTCTGTATCCAGAGTATGCTTAAGACTTCGCCAGAACTTCGAGGTAAATCTCCGATCCCGATCAGATATAATAGAAAGTGGTACTCCATGCAATCTTACCACTTCCTTTACATATATCCTGGCAAGCTGATCTAGAGAGAAATCCTCTCTAATAGCAATGAAGTGTGCAGAATTTGTAAGACGATCAACTATGACCCAGATAGCATTATTGCCTTTGGATGTTTTAGGAAGTCCTGTGACAAAGTCCATAGTGATGTTTTCCCATTTCCATTCGGGTATGGGTAATGGTTGTAACATCCCCTTAGACTTCTGTCTCTCAGCTTTAACTTGTTGACAAACCAAGCATCGAGAGACATATTCAGCAACATCACTTTTCATGCCATCCCACCAGAAGTACTCTTTCAGGTCCCTATACATCTTCGTGCTTCCAGGATGAATAGAGAATGAAGAACTATGAGCCTCATCCAGCAGCTCTTTCTTTAATTCGGGGATGGGAGGAACACAAACCCGATTCCTGAACTTTATTATCCCATCACAATCAAGGTTGAATTCAGGAACATTTCTCACCTTCTTTTGTAACTCGACATCTTCTTTCTGTGCCTCTTTAATCTTCACATGTATAGATGGTTGAACATTCATTTGAGAAAGATAAGATTTTTCCCCTTCCATTATAATTCCAAGATCCATCCTTTGTAAATCCATAAATATTGGATCTTTTGTGATCCTCATCATGGATAAACTAGCATGGTCTTGTCGACTTAATGCATCTGCCACCTTGTTTGCTTTCCCAGGGTGGTAATGGATTGAGCAGTCATAATCCTTAATCAGCTCCAACCATCTTCTTTGACGCATATTCAACTCCTTTTGTGTGAAAATATACTTTAAACTTTTATGATCAGTATAAATATCACACCTTTCACCATAAAGGTAATGCCTCCAAATCTTTAATGCAAAGATTACCGCAGCCAACTCCAAATCATGTGTTGGGTAATTTTGCTCATGGATTTTCAACTGTCGTGAGGCATAAGCTATCACCATATCATTTTGCATAAGAACACACCCCAATCCCTTCTTGGATGCATCACTGTAGATCACAAACCTTTCTCCACTACAAGGCAGTGTGAGCACAGGTGCACTGGATAACCTTCTTTTCAACTCCTTGAAATTCTCTTCACATTCCTCTGTCCAGACAAACTTAACTCCTTTCCGAGTCAACTTGGTGAGTGGATTAGATAATCGTGAAAAATCTTTTACAAAACGTCGATAATATCCAGCCAAACCAAGAAAACTTCGGATCTCAGTTACTGTTGTTGGTCTTGACCATCTTTCGATAACCTCTGTTTTTGCTGGATCCACAGATATCCCCTCTTTTGAGATTATATGACCCAAAAATGAAACTTTTTGAAGCCAAAATTCACACTTGGTAAATTTGGCATAAAGCTTCTCTTTTCTCAGGGTCTTCAATATAATTCTCAAGTGATCTTCATGCTCTTCCTTGCTCTTTGAATAGACAAGAATATCGTCTATAAAGACTACCACAAATTGATCAAGATAGTCTCTAAAGACTCTATTCATTAGATCCATGAAGATAGCAGGGGAATTAGTAAGACCAAATGGCATCACTATAAATTCATAGTGTCCATACCTTGTACGGAAAGCCGTCTTTGGTATATCCTCCCTTTTGACCCTTAATTGATGATACCCTGAACGAAGATCAATCTTGGAAAAGTATTGAGCTCCGCGTAGTTGGTCAAATAAGTCATCAATGCGTGGGAGAGGATATTTGTTCTTGATAGTGATCTTGTTAAGTTCTCTATAATCAATGCAGAGTCTCATTGATCCATCTTTCTTCTTAACAAATAGAACAGGTGCTCCCCAAGGTGACGCACTAGGGCGTATGAATCCCTTATCAAGATTCTCTTGGAGTTGCTTCTTCAATTCCTGCAACTCAATTGGGGCCATTCTATAAGGTGTCTTTGAAATAGGCAAAGCACCCGGTACGAGTTCTATTGAAAACTCAACTTCACGATTCGGTGGAAGACCCAGTAATTCCTCCGGAAAGACATCATCAAACTCCCGTACAGTGGGAATATTCTTAATAGTGAGTTTCTCACCAACCATTTGAGATAAATAACCTTCATTTAGCGGAATCAATACCCATAAGATGGAAGAAATTTCCACTGGAAGGTTATGTTCATCCTTGCATTGATAGACGATCGTAGGTTGATCTGGAATATGAAATGTGACTTCCCTTCTTTGGAAATTGATATGAGCTCCATGTAGAGAAAGCCAATCCATGCCAAGAATCACATCAAATTCCACTAAAGGAAGGATCACAAGATTTGCAGGAAGCACTTTCCCACAAACTTCGATCGGAGAAGAATTATAAACTTTTGATGAGATTGATGTGCCATTAGGTGTTGTCACAGCTAACTCAACATCTAATTGTTGAGGTAATACGGTGATACCCTTAGAAAATTATTTAGAAATAAAAGAGTGGGTGGATCCAGAATCAAATAAAACATTTGCTACTTTAGAATGGATGGTAAGTGTACCTTTCACCACATCGTTATCGTACTCCACATCGCTGATAGAAATTGCATGTGACTTTCCTTTGTCTTTAGCCTTAAGATTTTGTTGACGTCGACCATCATCATCAACCCTTGGATTTGGGCATTGATTGGCATAATGCCCCATCTCCTTGCACTTGAAACATTGAAGTGTAGTAGGTTCATTCTGTGTATCCCTTCCTTTGTTTGCATCATTAGACATCTTCTTCCCATTATCACGGCATTCAAATGCCCGATGACCTTCCTTTCCACATTTAAAACATTTACTTGTCCCTTTAAGACAACTCCCTCCATGTTTCTTTCCACACTTTGAGCATAAGGGAAAGTTCATCTTCTTTTCCGTGTGCTCTTTAGATTTTTCATTGAATTCCATCTTCCTCTTCTTATCAAACCCATGTGACTGATGGGTTACTCCAATCTCCATCTCGACTTTGAGAGCACATCGAACGATTTCCTCGTAGCTATTGAAGTCCCTTATGGCTAACGCCCTTCGAAGACTTGGTTTTAAGCCACTAAAGAATCGATCGATCTTAATCTCAGGTTGGATAATAATACCAGAAGCGTACCTTGCAAGTCTTGTAAAATTTGCTTCATAGGTACTAACAGATTCATCATCCCTTTGCTTCAGTTCAAGGAACTCTTTCTCCATCTTTGTTCGGAGAATACGAGGGAAGTACTTATTGAAAAATAAGTTCTTGAACTCGTCCCATTCCATAGACTCAATTTCATCCCTTTGCCTCGTATTCTTAACAAGATTCCACCATTGATCCGCATCTCCTTCCAAACGATACACAGCTAGGATGACTTTATCATGCTCAGAACATTGAAGAACTGAAAATATCTTTTCAGTAGTACTAATCCATTGTTCAGCAACTAATGGATCAGTAGACCCGCTGAAAGAAGGTGGACGCTGCCTCATGAAGAATTCAACAGAATTTTGCTCCCTCCTTTGCTCGTTTGGAAATCCTGCATGATTCATAGCTTGAGAAAGTTGTGTGAGCATGGCTACAAGATTTTTCATTCCAGCTCCCATATCGTTTGGTTGCTCAGGGGGACAATCATTGCATTGCCCATCGCATTCCGCATTAACACGGTTCCTTCGGGTTCCAGCCATTGACTAAAACCAAGAAGAATAGTGTGAGCAACACTAATTATAATAGGAAACCACATAATTCAAGAATAAAATTTTCATGCTTATGGTCTTATCCTAGGTTATTCATGGCCATTTCTAAGATTGTGTTCTATGCTTAGACTTATTCTTAGGGTTTTTACTAAGGCTTTCACATCCTAGTTTCCAAAGGTTGACTATACCTTTCCTTTGATACCAACTGTAGCGGTCTAGAATTACTTCCAGTGGACTACAATTGATACCTATCAGGGCACTCCATGGGCGGCTACACCCCCTGGGCGGGACACACCACCATCCCCAGTGGCAGCCATTTCCTCATGAAGCCCTTGGGCGGAGAGCCATGCTTCGTCCAACGCTCACATGTGAGAGTTCCCAAGGATCGGATACATTCCTACCTCCTTTGCCTCTGATACCAACTATAACGACCCACACTTTACATACATTGTTAATACTTCAAAATTGAAGCACACTTATTACAACATATGACAAAACCACAAAGGACCGTATAGGTATAGTGTCTTTAGAAACTGGGAAACATAAACAACTGGTTCATAAATCTTCTACAGTGTCTCCCATTTATTTCATCATATCTAGGGTCCCTTTTAGCATATTCTACTTAATATCCATCTTCCTGACCTGGGGAAAAGAAAACATAAAAGGGTGAGCTCAAATGCTCAGCAAGGGCAAATAAAGGAAATAAAAATCATATCATATCTTTATGAAAATCAAAACCTGCAAAAGAGATCATAATATCTTAACATGGAATAAATCATAGAAGTGAAAATGAGATCCCCAAAATCATAACATAAAACTTGAAACTTTGTGGCATGCACACATAATCATGGAAAATCATTTCTTGTTAGTCATGACTCATCGCCAAGACTATCTTAGTGGACAAAGTCCCTTTCTGAACCGAGTTCACTCCTCGTTTCAGTCCTGTATCACTGAACCGAAATAACCTTCTGTTCCAGCCATGTCTATCTCATGAGATATAAAATCATTACCCAATGCATTGGAGGGAGATATAGGTCCCACCCATCTTATAATGAATCCTTTCTTATGTGTGCCACATAATCATAAAACATGCATCATCGCATAACACATGTAACAAAAATGGGATTCTTGAAACATCATGACATCATAAATCAATTCATATATGATAAAGGAATTCATAAACATAATTCCATCACAACATAGTCAAACCAATGTAAAAATATGGATAGAAACAGAACCCTTTATTATCTTAGATGGAAAATAATTTTGATAAAACACTTGAATTGAATTCTTGAGGAAAATATCCTTTCTTCTTCAAAAACATTTTTCCTTTCATAACATGTCATACAACTTTAAAATAAAAGAAGTTGATTAAAAATAAACTTGAAAACTTGTAAAGGAAGCTTCTTTGAAGTAATGTTTTAAAAATCCATTCATGCCGTATAAGTTAAAAAAAACATTCTTCGTACTTTTGTCGGAAAAGTCAAAAAGTACCTCGTACGGAAAAACGACAAAAGATTCCTTTCATATTCTTTAATAAAAACTCACCTAAGAGTAAAATTCGATTTAAACTATTTCAAGTGGATGGAAACAATATTACATATTGAGGGATCATGGATGTGGATGATAAAATACACCCCAGTAAATACTTACGAATAAACAATCTCGGATAAAAATGAGATTGTGATATTTCCCTTACCTTAGGTCCAATTTGCCTTGTATGTGTCCGAAGCTCCTATATAATGGTTTAAATAATGTTATTGACTTATTCCAGAATCATACATATTGATATGATATCATATATGGTCATATTATTAGCTTCTTGTTAGTAATATTTCATTGTTACTTGTTACTCGGGTCTTTATAACTTTTTGTTCTTATGCGTGTTTTGTCGAATAAATTCTTATTCTTATCTTTAGGTTATAGATACTTCATTTCCAGAATGGTATTAGTGTATTATATACCATATTCATTCATTCAATTCATTTATATAATCATTATGAAATGAAGATCATGTAGAACGAGTCGCATCACATCGTGGAGACGGTATTCCGTACGTACGCACGAGTGATGATATCGTTCCTATGATCGTGGAATTGTATTGGAGTATATATATATTATTTCAGTATCAATATTACTTCATAATAATCATAAATAGTTACTCATTACACCATTATACCCATCCTTGTAAAGTGATGGTGGAATATAGATTACACCACGGCGTGGAGACGGTATTCCGTACGTACGCACGCGCGGTGATTTCATTTTTCCGTAGGATGGATAGAAGGTGAATTAGGGTTGTTTCATATTTATAATAACATATCAGTATGTAAGTAATACTGATGTTATTAATTCATCATGAAACAACTAAAGAAGAAGAAGTTGAAGAAGAAAGAAATTGAAAAGATCGGTAATGGATATTACCTCTTCTTTGGAACGCCTCTTTGAATCCTCCACTTAAGGAACTAAGAGTGGTCTTTGGAGAAGACCAGGACCTCTAGGACTATTCTAGGGAAGTGTAGGGGAGAAAAGGGCAGGGGTTGGCCGAGCTTGAGTGCTCAATTTGGTGTGAGGAGGAGGGGGAGGAGGTGCCCTTTTATAAGGGAGGAGAGGGGCACCTTAGGAATATCTCAAAATATTATTTTATATTAAAGTCAAAATCGGTTTATAATGGTTCCAAAGGGTCTTATTTCGAAGATAAAGTGGGGATGGGTCGAAATCCTATCAACCAATAGAATTTAGACAAGTTTAGGATATTATTTTAACCTTATCAATTAGATTTAACACTAAGTTAAATAATTTAACTTTTACCATGTCTTTTTGTTTTCTTTCACTATATGGTTAATAAACTTACTATAACATGCCAAACGAACCCCAAATTGTTTATTATTAATATATATATCCTTATCTAAGTCATTTGGCCGAACCTTAGATTTTTAGGAATACAATAACAATTAATAATATAATATTTGATTTAAAAACTATTTTGTGTCAATTTTGACACTATTTGATATATGATTTTTGTGAAAGTCATAACAGAATTATATGTTCGAACCAAGTTGATTAAATCAACATTAATATATCAAAGTAACCTAGAAAATTAGTGGAATTCATAAAAAGTCTCAAATTACATTTATTTTGGTGTTTATAACATCAATTATGTCAATATTTCATTAATAAGATAATTACTGCATCATCTTTGTGTCATAAATAAATTAAATTATTTGATGTCTAAAAATTACAAATAAAATACCATCATGTAGGAAATCTTTTTAGATTTCTAATGAATATTTATAGTCGAATTTATCTTATGTATAACCCCATAGTAAAAATGATTTACTTATTAAACTTTGATTTTAACTATTTTAACCCTTCTTTAAATAAATTAATAATAAATGTCCTAATCTAATACAAGTGGGCCTAAATGGTCATATTTTATTCCTAAGTTTGTTTTTGGTCGAATTACACTTGTCCAATAGAATTAGGACATGTGTTAGGGTAATATTAATATCATATTTACCCTTAGTTACCCTATTTACTATTAACCGCGGTAAAAAAAGTAAAAAGTTACTATTCACCAAAAAATTATTTTTATCTCATTGAACCACATTTTACTTACTGATATCAACCGTGTCTGTCGGATTTTTGAAATTCCATTCACAGAAGCGGTAAAATTAAGTTTTATGCAAAATTCAGTTTTTAACCTACCACTTAGTGGTTTCACTATTCATCAAAAATTGAAAGTTTTCAGAAAAATACCAAAATTTTACCCTAGGCTAATTTCGATATTCTGAGTCCAAAAATGAAGTCCATTTTGAAAAATAAAATTTATAAAATTTCAAAAAGTGGTTATTACTATTCATAACGGCTAGTTTTAATAGCATATTGTTGTTTAGTGAAACTCGGTATTGCGTACGACGCAAGCTATCGAGGAAGGTCGTGATTGCGTGTAAAGCAAGCCAAGCAAGTGTTGTGTAGAAAAATATTCCTTTGATGATTTATATAACATAAAAGTCTCGGGTGTTACAAGAGCAGCGGCCCGATTGAATTTGGGGAGAAGATTTACCAACGGTTCAATAGAACCGTTGGAAAAGGGGTACCCTTTCCCAACAATTTTATGAAACCGTTGAGAAAGGGTTCCCGAAACCTTCTTTACTAACGGTTTAAGAAAACCATTGGTAAAACCCATATTTTCAGTAGTGGATATGAATCATATTGTAAATAGTTTTGGCCACAGTGCATGTTGTATGGTAGGAAAGTAGTATTTGCAATGGAAATCTTAATTCCATCGTAAATAAATTTATATGTAACAGAATAAGAATTTTTCACAAATATACATATATAAATATTAAATTTCATTACACTACAAATAATATTATTTGTGATGGAATTCCTCTATTCATCGAAAATACTCTATCGATGGAGTAAATAATGATTAAATATAGTGGATAACATTTGTGATGAATATGGATATCCATCAAAAATACCTTTTTATCCATCGAAAAAACTATTTTTGATGGGAAATATTTGCAATGGAAATTATGTCCCAAATAATTCATCACAACTAGTCTAACCTATATAATCCCCCAAAAGCAGCGTCCTCCCATCTCAATTTTTGAGTTATTCTTATGATTTATCTCTCATTTCTTCCTGACATATCTCTATAGAGATTTGAATTTTTACAAGATCCTTTTTAGAATCGCAATAATATAATTATTCAAGTAAAGCATCATTTTTACAATGTTTATTTTAAACTCTTTAATTATTAATTTATTTACATTATTTTATATTAGGAATAAATAGTAATAGTAATAATAATGAATAATTATTATTAATTTACACTAATTACTAATAATTATAAATAATCAGTAATAATTACTAATATTTAGGAATAATTAGCATTTATTAGCACTAACCAGCAATAATTAAAAGTATTTTGAGTAATTAATAGTAATTAGTAATAATTATAATTAAATGGAAATATTTAATATTAATTAAAAAAGCTGATAATAATAAGTAATAATTATTAATAATATGTGATAATTTCATATAATTATAGATAATTAGTAATAATCACCAATATTTAGTAATAATTTGTAATAATTAGTAATAATTGGTAATAAGTAATAATAATTGTAAATAATTAGTAATAATTGGTAATAAGGAATAATAATTGGAAATAATTAGTAATAATTAGTAAATAAATAGTAATAATTAGTAATAATTAGTCATAAGTAGTCATAATTAGTAATAGTAAATAATAATTAGTAATAATTAGTAATAATTAGTTGTAATTAGTAATAATTCGTAATAATTGGTGATAATTAGTAATAATTAGTAATAATTTCTGATAATTGGTAATGATTATCAATAATTAGTAACAATTGTTGATAATTAATAATAATTTCCGATTATTAGTAATAATTAGTAACAACTATCAATATTTATCGATAATTAGTAATAATTAGTAATATTTACTGATAATTATCAATAATTAATAATAATTATAGATAATTAGTAACAATTAGCTACGATTAATAATAATTACCAATAATTATGGATAATTAGTAATATTTACCAATAATTACTGATGATTAGTAATCATTACTATTAATTATTGAAAATTAGTAATAATCGGTAAAAATTATTTATAATTAGTAGTAATTAGTAATAATTACCTATATTTACCAATAATTAGTAATAATTTTTGATAATTAGTAATAATTTCCAATAATTACTGATATTTAGTAATAATTACTGATAGTTAGTAATACTTATTGATAGTTAGTAATAATTTCCTAATGTTATCAATAATTAGTAATAATTTTTGATAATTAGTAATAATTACCAATAATCACTGATAGTTAGTAATAATTATTAATAGTTAGTAATAAGTTATAATAATAAGTAATAATTACCGATACTTACCCCAAACCTAGTAATGTCCTATGAATCACATATAAGAAGTTTGGAACTAACGGTATTCACTACCATTCCATCATTATAATGAACTACATCATTACGAGATGAGAAAAATCAAGAGAAATTTAGATTTTTATTCTTAAGTGTTTTAAGGGGAAAATGGTAATTTCTTATAGTATATGTTCTTAGAATGTTTTTTACCACTCTATTAGTCTTGAAATAGGGTTTTTACCCTAGGATATGAGTTTAGTGGAATTCCAATCCGTTCATGTTTTCACAGTATATTTAATATTTAACTAATTATATATCAATTATTTGTGTGTGCATGAATGGTTATATCTCTTGAATAAAATCTAGGATTATAATTTTGACATCATAATTGATCATGAAACTGAGTGTTTTTCTTCATTGGGGTGTAAAATCATCCTGGGTACTAAGGCTGAGCATGATCCCCCTTTTTATCTTTCTTTTATTTTCTCTTCATTCATTTTCTTTTCCCTTTTCTTTTTTCCTTCCCCATGTATTATTGTGTACTTCCTAGGGAATCTGCCATTTACCAAATTTATCTAAGAGATAAGAGGGAGTAGGGAGTTGGGGATCATTTAATTTTTATCAATCAGAGGTAGATCAGGCTGTGACAACTATGGAGCATGAACCCAGAATCAAATCTTTAGTGTTTTATGCCCTGAGTTAAACCATTGTTTATATTTATAAAAATTTCCTTATTAATATATATTTTGTTAGTTTTAATCTTATTTTTGGGTTTTGGGGTCCCCTTGAGGGTTGTGTTCGAGTATTTTTGGGATATTTTAGGTTTTGATGCTTCACAAGGGGTTTTCTATTCAGTATAACATGATCATATGATGTGTAGTTTAAGAACACATGTTACACGTTCTTCATTTTGGGGGAAGGGTTGAAGAAGGTGGCTACACAACATGTTTGTTTAGTGCACATCCTATAGGGTTACTCAAGTTTTGGCTGAGGTACTCATCTATAAACTCCTATATGGGGGAACATGGTCTTGTAGGGTATATAACTAGACCCCATATGTAGTACACAACTAGTGTCCATGACTTGGTATAAATTACATGGCTAGGAAAATATGAAGGAATCCTATGCAAGGTATACACTTTGTGTGAGGGAAACATAATTTTTACTTAGTAAGTACATGTTAGGTTAGTTTGAGATATATGACATAGTGAGGGTATTCAAGGTACACACCATACACACAAGGTACACACCATGTACTCCCTTATTGGGGGGATTTTGCTAGTTTTTCTCTCTGGATATAGATTAAGACTTGTAGGTAGTTCATTAAGAGTTTTTTTCCCATATAGAACACCATGGTGAGGACCTCATGGAATCTAGAAACCGTTTGTGAGATGTTTTAAATGGTGTGCGGTTTAGTGGAGGTTTCTATTGAGATTTTATTCTAGAATCATCTTGAGGGAAGTGAGCCTTAGAAAGGGTTATTATTTTATTTAGTCACCTTATATTGGGAATGCCAAGGTGATGAGTTAGAGGTACCTTCACATGGTTCTCGATTGGTGGGATCAAGTGTTTTCTTAGATGTATTTTTCTTGGAAATTTATTGAGGTTTAATTCTCTTAGATCCTTGAGACTAGGTTGATTCCATAAAGAATCAGGTATAACTAGATTTAATTGAGTAGAGCTTGAGATAGGTCTAAGGGAATTATTGTGAATTCCCTTGGAAGATTATGATTTTTGAGAATAACCTTGTTGGAAATATTTTTATCAATGATAGGTTGTGTGTGGGGATGTTGGATGAGGTTCTACTATAGTCGGATTAGATCTAGGGGTTTTGATGTGACAAATGATCTCCTCATAGGGTGTCCTATTATTGTTGATTTTCAGAGGACCACTGAGGTTGAATCATAAAATTTTGACCTTGTGTGGTCTAGTGTTGATTTTTATTGGTTGTATTGGTAGGTCCGACACTAGTCCAACAATTTTTCTTACATCATTGATAGGAATTTTGAGGTTATTCTTCTTCATTATGGAAGTGAGATGAGATATTTGGGATTTATTAGATTGGGAATTGACCTTGAGTCTGATTTGGATTTTCTCCCCTATTATTTTAATAGTTTTAGGTGGGTATAAGAAGATAATGGATGATATGGATGACCCCACCCCTTTTTGTTAAGTAGTACACTCTGGACAAAGGGTATTTGAGCTAATGAGATATCAAGGCACTCATAGAGTGAATTGTATTTTCTTGGGATGTGTATGATCTCTTGGTGACCCAGTAAACTGCCTATACACCAATAGCAAGTTAGGATATTACCCCATCTAGTTCTATAGGACTACCTGAACTTGATAGGTTCTCTATTTTTTTCAAGGTATAGTTTCCTATCACCAGTTCAAATCATGCAATTATCATCCTAGAGCTTGTTAAAGGCATGTGTGTCATTTTGGATGCTTAGGATGAGATCCTAGGGTCTGGATTCATTCTTTTTGATGTGTTAGACATCTGGATCTCCATTTTTATTTAGTGGATTCACCATGTTATGTGGCTAGGAAATCCACATCATACAAATATATTATATTAGGAAATAGTGGGTGTGGATTTATCTCTAGGTTCACCTTAGAACCTAATATTTTTTTCTTTTTTATTTTATTAAACCATTTTTTTATTTGTTTCATTTTTTTATTATTCCTATTATTATTCAACTAGGATAGTTGTATCAGGTGTTTCATGTACTTTTTTTAGACAATATATGTTAGGAACACCAATAGGGGTGGCCTACTAAGATTTATTTCTCACCCTTTATATGAGAACATTAGTTCTCCTTAAGACCTTATGTCTACTTTTAGGTAGAGAAAATTACATATGATGGATCGGGTGGAGGCCTAACATTGCATGATTAAGAGAGACTGATCAGGTGGAGTTTGGATATTGAGATGGAATAGCTTGATTGATGTCTGGAGATGAGGTTTTAGGTACGTCACTGAGTTCACAATAGATCCTTATTAATTTTATTTTCTTTTAGGGTAATGGTATATAGGGGGTCTAGGAATGTGTCATAGCTTATGAAGGATATTAGACTGGTATTACATGAACACCTTTTCCATTATGAAGTCCATTATTACAGGGAATTGAATTAAAATTCATGGTTTTGAATGTTATGGTTGTATGATTTCACTCTAGGTGATACACTTAGAGTTTGGGATTTATAATTTATTATAGTTTGTGGATCATGTCTTGATGAAAAGAGGCCAATTAACCAGTGTCATACTAGGCATGTTGGATTCAAATTACATGTACCTATTTGTGTGTTATTTTTATAAACAATGGAGTTTTAGTTTTTTAAAGAATAAAAAACATATATAGAGTTGTTCCATATAGCTTCTTGGTGGTATTATAATTTTTTGAACCATATTTTTTCCTTTGATGATATGACATGCGGATCTTTCAGTGAGATGTTCTATGGTAATGTAAATGAATTCCATTCATTAAGGTATGTACAGAGATACTAATAGGTCGGTGTTGGATTTTAGTGACCTGTTATTGGATCGATGAGGGAAAGGATTCCTGAGAGGTCTTTTGTATTGGGATCAAGTTTCCTTGAAGTTTTAGTTACCATGAGAGTCTCTATAGTTAGGCATGAAGATGCATTAGTCTCAAGAGGAAAAGTGATAGGAGTGGTCATGATTTCATGGATGGTTGAGATGGAAGGATTGGTTTTATGCATGAACCTATTATTTGTATTATTTTAGGTTTGACTTATGGTTTTGCGTTTGGGGCATGGTTTGTCACTTGTGGTTTTGGAATGATGCTCAAGTGGTTAGTGGTAATGTGGCTAGTCATCGAATGAGAGAGATACCTCTTTTTAAAGAAGATCACTATAGGCTCTCTAGCTTATTGGAATTGATTTTCATAAGGAGCATGGTCAGTGGCTTAGGTGTATTATCCTAGGTTCAATAGGGCTTAGATCACATGATCATGACTTTGATAGTGTGTTGGGGTTGAATAGAAGTGTGCGACCACTATGTTGGGGTGAGAATGAGTAGGTTGGAACTCTAGGAGATATGTAAAATAATCCATATGGTGGTTAGTTCTCCATTGGCTCTTAGGAGTTTTAATCCTTATTTTAAGTGGGTATTTAGAATAGAGGATGTTATTCCTAGCAATCCAGGAATGGGAGGTAGTTAGAGTTTTATATAGAGTCAGCTACGTCCAGTCATTGAGTTCAGTAGGGGATAGAATGTGGGATGTGGAGTTTTGTGTTCTGGTCATAAGGAGATGATAAAGTCACTCCTAATGTGAGGATCATATCAATAGTTATAGATGAATGAACCCCATATTGGGAGAGTCAAGAGTTTTGTGAGACTGGTTAGTGGACGGTCATGGTGGTGTTGGATGCTCGATTGATTTGGGTATATCATAGTGGTGGGTTAACCATTGAGGTTTCTTGGGAAAGAAAACCATTATGGTGGGAAGCTTTCAATGAATTTTGTATTTATGTGTTGATAAAAATTAAGAGAAATTTTAATTTTTTTCCCATGTGGTTTTAAGGGTGAAAATGATAATTTATAATAGGATAATATCATAGTATTTTTTGACCTCTCCCTTGGCCCTAGAATAGGATTTTTACCCTATTATTTGAGTTTCGTGGAATTTAAAGTAATTTGTGTTTTCATATAAAATTTAATATTTAATTTATTAAATATATATTATTTATCCATGTGTGAATGGTTATATCTCTTGAACATAGTCTCAGATTAAAATTCCAACTTCATGGTTGAGTTAGGAATAATGGTGTTTCATCGAGAAATTTTATGTGGTATGGGGTTTTCTCGTCGTGTTGCCACTATCACTTTTCCCCAAAACTCCCAATGGTTCCCCCGTCTATAGCTGGGAGTAGGCTTTCTTTCCAAAGGCTGGTGGTCATCTAGGTTTACCGGCCCAATGAATCTTAGGGACTCCCATTGGTTGATAGGATGGGAGGTCAAACTCATTGCACCCTTTGGGGGGAGGGGAATTGTAGTGTACTCTGAGACTCTCTTATAGATTTACGACATCTTTTTGAATCTCTCCCTAATACTGATATGAGACTGATAACCCTAGAAAACATCAGGCCAATTCTCTTTTAAATAAAAAAGATCGAGATCTCTTGGCTGATTCCATCAATATCTATTCGAGGTTCTTTATCATTCCTTGGTAATATGCTATTGCTTATATGCTGAAACCATATAACCAAGTACATCAGAACATACTACCATATAAGGAGGTGATTAATATTCCAAGGATGGGATTGATCCATTATGAGGCATCCTACATATCCTAAGTATTGCTAGAATCAAAACCCAAAAAGTTCATTTAACCCATGTAGTTTTTTGTCATGTAGAATGACTTATATGGGTGTTCTAGGACACCTTTAATCTTGAGTCCTAGAGAGACATCCTATGAATCATGAATATAAAGAGAATCAGAGTTTTCATTGTTCATTCTTTTAGTACATATATATTGGAGTTGTCTATGTCATTATAGAGACTCATGGTGCAAATTACATTATTATCAAAACTCCTTAAGCTCATGTGATCCATTATCATTGTGAAAAACAAGGGATATAAAGTAACTAATGTTATTTCTTTGAGTAAGGGACCTAGATTCTAGAATCACCCAAATGATCAATATGGAGCTTAAGCCTCAGAGAATGGTAGCCTACATATCTTGAGTATGGAAGGAATTCAAGTAGTCATAGTTCCCTTAATGTTAGAGCTTACACACTAAGGTTTCTCTTGATGATATATATTTATGATGATAGTTAGGTGTTCATTATATTATTCTAAGCTCATGTGATCCATGATTAGGGTGAGAAAAAAAGGGGAGTAGATGATCATCCTCATGGAGTATGGGTATAAGACATGTATATTGGAACAATCCTTGTGGTGTTTGGTATAGAGCTCAGGCCTTGGGAGGCATCCTACGTATCCCAGTTATGGCAGGAATTGGAGTTCTCGTAGTTCATTTTATATCAGGTCCTACACATTGACATTTCCCTATACTGCTATAGGCATTCTATAAGAAGATATTGTGGCCATTGAAACTCCCTAAGCCTACATGATCCCTGATCATTTGTGAGAAACAAGGGATATCAAGGATTCAATATTGTTGATTTGGATAAGGGAATCATATGTTGGTCCCTCCATGGATGATCAATATGAAGCTAGAACCTCATAGGTAGGTGGCCTATGTATCCTAAAGATGAAAAAAAATCAGATTCGTCATAGTTACCTTTTTGTCAGGGTTTACACACTGAGGTTTCCCTATACCATTTTAGGGGTTTATAAGGTATATGATATGACCATTTCAACTCCCTAAGTCCACCTAAGACATGATAATTTATGAGAAACAAGGGATATAAAGTAATTAATGTCATTACAATGGATAAAATACTCATATGCTGGTCCCTCCATGGAGGATCAATATGGAGATCGAGCCTCATATGGAGGTGGACCACATATCCTGAATATGGAAAGAATTAGAGTCGTAGTTCCCTTTATGTTGGGGCATGCAAACTAAGATTTCCCTATTGATCAAGGATTACATGTTGAGGATATTCAATATTGTCTAGTCTTGGGATGCCCTGGTGATCTAGCCTTCCGTTCTGGAAGATGTTGCAAGTCTCAGTTGGCATGTACTGGGGTTTATCACATGAATTGACTTGACATATATGGATTGTTTCACGAGAGTCAATGTGTCATAGTCCAAGAGGAATCATGTTTTTGGGCTAACACCTCTAGGAGACACCACGAGACCTGGATAACATATCTAAAGGGAATCACGAGTTTCAACTGACATGAATATAGGGCATCATAGGGGCCTGATTTTCATTCCCATAGGCCTTTGTGAGACTCGGCTAGCATGAACATACACCTTTATATGAGTTAGAAGATGTGTCTAAAGGACATCACAAGCCCATGGTGAAAGACCAAATGGGATTGAGAGATCAAAGAGGTGTCCATGAGGGGACCATATGACTTGTTCTGAAATATCTAGAGTATTTCAAGTATCCCAAATGGCATGTTGAAGGAGTGTCGCAAGATCTGAGCAACATTTCCGGGTGCTGTCACATATCTTTGGGTGACATACGGGAAACATCTGAGGGTCATAAAACAAGTATTTTTCTTAGTCCTTTAAACTTTGATCTTGGTCCTAACCCTTGCATTTCAAAGGCCTCAGATCTATTCTGTGTTAATTTATTTGGGTCTTGTGTGATTTGGAGGACATGTGGTATATTCATTTCATGTCCTGTCGTAAATTCTTTATGTGATCTATGAGTTATCACACAAAGAACTTTATTTATAGAACATTACTAATAAGACTTCCCATCATCATATTACCTGAAAAAAATCTATCCAGTCACATGATTGGTATCCCTGAGAAGTCCACAAAAGTCAATTGTTGAATCCTATAGAGTGTGGGTGTCCAGTCGATCAAAAATACAACCCACATAGTGGTCCTCCATAAAATAAAACCCTTTCTTCGTGTTGGGGTGGGGGAATTATAGAAATCACCACCATTGATACTCACTAGTTTTTTTGGTATATCTAGAGTAAGTTTAGGATCGATTTGGAAAAGGGGCGTGACACTACATAGTTTCATGAATCTCTATCATGGACTTCTTTTAGCGTGTCGCCTAATTTTCAGCGATCGTGAGTATCCTTCATCAACGAATCCTTTATCATATTATTGCTAATTATCGAAGACTTGTTTGATCATGTGGTGTTGTTAAAGAACCTATATGTTTTCATGATGACATTTCTAAGGGCTTTCAAAAGATTCAAATACCTGTGGGAAGACACTCACAGGACCTTGGGTGACTTGTCCTGGGGTCTTTTGGGACAGTTCTGGGTTCATCTCATGCCTTTCAGTGACTGCAATTACCCCTCACCTCCCCTCTTTTAATCCCATTTCTCTAATGTAAAAAAGGTTGAGAGTCATGTGATATTTCATGTATATAGCCCAGGGTATTTCTTCTATTTTTTGGAGATGCATTGCATAACCAATATGAGTCGTATGGGGGTGCATGATCATTTCATGGAGGAATCTATCCATTCGTCATTAGAGAACCGAAAGGATTCCTGGACATGTTTGAGGATTTCTATACGGTGAGGATGATAAGACAGGGGAATTAATGAGGTGAGGAAAACATGTCACCGAGGAATCACAATGTCGTGGGTCACTCAGGCTGAATGTCACATGCCTTTTAGCGACCACGAACCCATCTCACCTTCTCCCATTTATCTTATTTGTTTTATTTTGAAATGATCAGGGATCATGCGATTTGGAATGAGTAGTATCTATGATTTTCACTTGATTTTTAGATGATGTCTCATTTGACCAATATGTTTCATATGGAGAGTATGAAATCATGTAATAAAAAGGTCTATCTGCCTATCTTTTAGAGCGTCGTGGGGTTTTCTAGACACTCCTAAGGACTTCCATGTGGTGTGACTGAAAATCCAAGGGGATTTTTTGAGGTGATAATGATGTGCCATCGATGACTTTCAGTGTCTTGTGGGATGATTAGGGTGCACATTGCATGCCTTTAAGTAACCATGAACCCATATCAAATCCTCTCCTTTATCTCCTTGGTTTTATGTGGTTAAGTCTTGGAGGTCATGCAAGATTGTTTGGATATCACCAAGGGATTTTATTCTTCCTAATGATGACCTAGAACATGAGATTCATGACTACTGGGGGTCTCTTCAATTATAATTTCATCCCTCTTTATTCTCAAAGGATTTTGGATGGTTTTTTCTGAAACATTCCAATGACAAACCATGTGGAATGGGGGAACACGTTAGGTAGTCTGGGGGGCCTTTCAAGAGAAAGCTGGTTTGTTAAAGAGGGATCCAAAACACAAGTCATGGGTGATGTTCCATGCATGGGGAATTTTTGTGGACTTGAAATGGTAACAAAATTTTTAGTCTCTCAGAGGATTCACGATTCTTCAACCATCCCCATCTTCCTTGATTTCAAGGGAAAAATAATACCCATATTCAAGTATTTCTTACCTTATGAATTCTATGATTCTTATTTGGAGGGATTTAACAAATCCCCCCCATGAGTGATGTATGAGGGGACATGGAATTGGTTTTTAGGAATACTAATGCCCACTAGAACCATTGACGATGTCACGAACTAGTTCTTCGAGTGACGTTTCTTCTACCGGGCGACCTTTGGTATTCCTTGAATTATATATATATAGGGTGGGGTGTGGAGGACAATTCATTCTACCATACTCTTGTATTTATAGCACTCCTACTATTTCTCTCATCATGAGACCTTATCATGAACCCTGATCATGAACCCTGCTCGTGAAACTTGTCCACAAGTTCATTCCACAAACTCGTCTCACCAAAGATCTTGCGCAAGGCTAGTTTTTGCTCAAGCGGTCGTCTGCCTCGACCAAGAACTAGATTTTTTTAATTCCTCATAATTTGGATGTGAGGTTATAGTTTCCTTGAGTATTTTTATGAGACTCACTGACCCGAACATTCGACCATTTGTGAATCACGTGACCATGTTTAGGTCATGAGATCATGAGTCGTAAGGGGGATCATGCAATTCACATGATTCCCTATAGGGGCTATACACCCCAAAAGTCCTCTGAAGGTCAAGCAGTTTGTGAACCCTCTGTGTAGTTTACAAGTCCCTTGCTGAGTCATGTGATGTGCATGATTCCATCAGAACTTTCATCATACTTTATTTTTGTCAAGACATTGTGTTTTATTTGTCTTACATGTGACACTTAATTATTTTCAGATGATTTTTTTTCTCATAAAGGTTCCTTAGATGTGTCCAAATAGAGGGCCATTATTTATAGGAATCACAATGTGGATCTTTTCTATCACATGGATACTGATAATGAGGTCTTGTAAAGGTTTTTTTTCATTCGATATTCAGAATTACCCCTTATCCGATCGAATTCCACTATACGAGTTTGGATTGCTGGATGATGCTGTTATGCCTCCCATAGATTTTAACCTTCCATTTCACTAGGTATCTAGCTGTTCAGATTGTGTTCAAGCAATTATTACTGATGATGGTTTGCTAGTTATATCCGAAACTCAGGGCTTGTCTTATATGTTGGATAGTTTTCCCCTAAGTTCGGATTGTTAGAACCTTTCTCAAAAAACTATTTCCCAGAGTTACATAGGTATATTCACCTATTCTTTGGATGCATCTGGCAGCAGATGGTACTCAAAATGGGATCATCATCCTGGTGGCAATTTCTCTGACGAATGGGCATGGCCATTCTGGGTGAGGTAGAGATGTTTGGAATTTATTGATGATATATATGTGTTTCATATCCAAAAAGCTGTGTGGATATCTAAATTCATCATTTAAAACCAACCCACCCTCCTTAGAGAAATGATTAGTCGATGGTGTCCTGAAACCAACATGTTCCATCTTCCCCACAGTGAGGTGGGTATCAGTTTAGGGAATATCCATCAACTGGGTAGTATCCCTCCTATCTGAGAGATGTATGATAAATTTATTCCTACTATGGATGTATGGGATGATACTCTATATACTCTGGTTCTAGATAAGTATATTCTTTATATTATGATGAAAATGCTAGGGAGAGAGATGACAATGTACTCACTTACTTCTTTCACTGGCTGGATTAATATTTTTCTATGTGGCAGTGGGGAAAGGCCCAATGCTATCTACCCCCATAGATGTCATTCCCACCATGTACAAAGTAGTGCTGGCTCATATTGATCCATTCTGGAAGCTGGGGACTACACCTCATGGGGTTATCGGGTGAACCAGGAGGTTTCTTCAGACCTTAGGTTGGAAAGTTCTCCTACTATGTTCCTAAATGGGTAGATATTCTCAGATGGGGATACGTGCTCGAGAATTCATGTTATCATGTTGATAATGAAGTCATTCCTTTCATAAAGGAGGCACCTTAACTTGGAGGATCCCATTCTTGAATTTCTCTACCAGATGTTAGGTCATATCCAACAAGGCAACACTCCCTACGAGATTATTTTTCCTAACCAGTTACTGTTGAGATGGATATAGAAGTACTTCCATTATTCAGAGCAGTAAAATATCTCTAAGATCCTGATACCATATCCATCCCTATATTACTAAATATCTCTAGGGTTAGTCCTGTGTATCTATCCTCTATAGAAGTCATAAGTGCACAATACCAATCTGACAACTTAGACTTTAGTACCTTCCGTGCACTAGGCAGTTTGATTATTGATGATGGTAGAGGCTCTCTTGATGATAGGTATTATATGATATCCATTTGGGATGGTATTCTTGCAGTTAGGGTGGAAAATCTAATTATATGTAAGCCACACACACCTTACTGATTTTCTCAATAGTTTGGTTGTGTTATGAGAGTTTCCCAGCTTCATTTGGCGATCGTCTGGGAGAGAAACATCCTGGATTCATCCAAATTTTTTGGAAGATATTATCCCATAAAGATACCAATGTTGTGATCATATTTCCACAAACCAATGCTCTCGATTTCCTCACTCAACATTATGCTCAGGCTTGGGTGACGACTTATCCTAATGTGGTCCTAGGCCAACTGGTCCACCATGTGGACATGCCCTTTGTGTCACTAATGCCTCTATATATAGAACTAATGAAATTTATTGTGGATTTAGTTGAGGATTCAATGAATAGAACTCGCTTTGATGATGGTTATTTCAAGGAAAGTTAGGTTCTGTTGAGGAGACTAGTCCCCTAGTGTAGGCAATGGATGATGCACCTGTTGAGAGAGAGGCATATGAAAATTATTCTCTAATTTATGTTGGATTCATCCAGTTGGTCATCCTTCTATTGAAACATATTCATTGGTTTTTGAGGCTCAATCACATCGTAAGATTATCTAGAAGTGTGTCCATATCTTGATTACGAAGACCCCCAAGAGACATTCTGATGGTTTCAATTGGAAGCCTCTATACAAAATTATGTAGAAGATCATCTTGAACCAAAAAGACTTGGTCTCACAGGAAATGGTCTTTCATGAACTATTGGATGAAGACTCCCTTGCCAAAAAAAAGATGTAGGCAGTAGAGGTGCTAGAACAGGGTCTTCAATTATCCTCTGAGATGAAATCCCTGATGGATGCTTAGAAAGAGCATATATGGAGGCATGAAGATATGATCACCCATATAAAGTCCAATCTTTTGACATCATCAACCTCATTAGAAATTTCATGGAGGAGGGTTTATTAATTTACTTATATGGTCGAAGTTATCCTCTCTGAGGTAAAGGCAGAACATGATGGGAAGGTGACACCCCAATGCTCAATTGATGCCTCCCACCAGACTCTTGCCAACTTGGCTAGTGTTGCTGCCCATGTTTTGTTGTGACTCAATTTGTTTTATATTTTATACGATAATTTTTCACTGTAATCCATTATTTTTTTGATGTTTCATAGAGATTCCAAAATGTAGAGATACCCCCTATTTTTTAACTATGAATGGATGATTTTTTCTGAGATTACTATCCAATTTTCTTCCTTGGATGATACCTCGATATTTTTTCCTTTTGGTGTCAGCAACCATCCCTTACTTTGCATCGCATGATCATGAATTCCTTATCTATAGAGGGATCACATGTACAAGAAGTGTGTCCTATAGAATGAGTGATTTACATATCTATATAAAAAAACTTGACCATAATAAGGGCATGTTGTGGGCCTCACAGTAATTTCCTTGCGCTTTAGTTTAAGGTTTTTTGGATCAAACCAGTTTTTTCTTTAGTTTAAGGTTTTTTAGCTCAGACTGTTTTTTGATTTATTTTATGGTCTTTTATATCAGGCCATTTGTTGCTTTAGTTTATGGTGTTTTATCTCGAACCATTTTTTACTTTAGTTTTAGGTAATTTAGCTCAGACCATTTGTTGTTTCAGTTTAAGGTATTTTAGATCAGACTATTTATTTCTTTATTTTAAGGTGTTTTAACTTAGACCATTTGCTGTTTTAGTTTAAGGTCTTTTAGATTAGACCATTTGTTTCTTTAGTTTAAGGTATTTTATCTCAGACCATTTGTTGCTTTAGTTTTAGGTATTTTATCTTGGACCATTTTTTGATTTAGTTTAAGGTATTTCATCTTGGACCATACGACCATGGTGTTGACATGGAAGGAGTGACCCAAAACACTCTGAGATGCTAGATCCTACCATGGTGTTGTTGAGGCTGTCATGGATTGGAATACCCATTTTGTAGAGTGACATATTTGGTTGATGGCCATAGGTGTATATGCAGGATCCATAGGCATGTATGAATAGTCAAGAAAAGGGTCCTTGAATCTGGGTATCTTTTCCGAGGGCTATGTAATATTAATGGTGGAAATATTGATGAGGTTAGAATACTAGGGATACAAAACCTGCCTAGGTAGTTGGGGTATGGATGACATAAATCATAACCTGGGAGTTTGATTCCATGAATATGAGATGGTTCCGACATGCTGGGTATGTCCCTTGACATTTTGAAATACCAAGTTCTTCTATGGTGTTGCAAAGGATCACAGGGATCGAAGCTCCTTTCTAGAAATTAGAACTTGCATTTAGTTGGTGGGGCAAGGAACTTATGCATTGGTATCATGAAAAGAAAAAGATGATCTACACTACATTATGAGGGATATAAAAGATTTTTGAAGACTCAAACGTCAATTTGATGAAGTTGGACATGGGAAGAAAGGTATATAGGAAGGTTTATGGAACCCTAGTGTAGATAGCTCTTCAAATGAAGCTTGACCTCTACACTATGTGGTTTTGAATCATGAGACATGGGCCATTAAAGTCTAGTAAATGAAGTGTTGTGGTCCATCTTTGAGAACAAGGTAATGTAACGTTGAGGATATTGAATCCAATTGGGTTTTTTTGTAAGAGGATTTTGAATCATGATCTGGAGCACTCAAATCCAAAGAATAGTATGGGAAAGTCATATTAGTAGTGGTTCATACACAATGGGGTGTTTAGTTCTTCCATGCTGACTTTAGGGATCATGAGAATTGAAATTTCCTTTTTTATAGTGACACATTTTTTTGATTACTATAGGAATAAATGCAGCAGCCATGGGAATGCATGCATAGTCAAGCAAAGGGTCCTTGAATCCAGATATCCTTTCTAAGGGCCATGGAAGGCTATGATGATTTGATGTACCCCAACTCTCAAAGGGTGGTTTGTGTAAGACGTGAAATACAAGGAGGGTTTGAATTCCCTAGAGGTTGTGTCACCACCTAGTGAACATATTCTCATGGAAAGGAGGTGGGACAATTATTTCCCTAACTTTTTCCTGGACCAATAGTTCCAGTGAAAATAGCCTTGATTTTACTAGTGTTATGGTCCTTATGATATTTTGGTATTTTATTTTTTCAAACTAATTTTTTTCCTAAACGCTGAGGATGAAGAGTTTATCAGGAATAGACTTGACTTTTTCTCAGGCCGACCTTTGTGGGTTTTTATCCTGAACAGTTTTGAGTCTCTTTTGTTGGTTGTTTATGGTCTTCTAATTTGGACTTCCATGTGCTAGAGTTTAAGGTCGTACAAATTTGACCAAAGAATAGATAGTTTAGGGTCATGAATTTCATGGACCGAACATGGAGGATGTGTTGAAAGAGGTTAATTAGGATACCTAGGCTTAGGAGTGCTCCCAAATGTTCTCAAGCATTGAAGGGAAATGATGTAAACCAGACCTCAAGTTTCTCATGTAATGAGTAATGACATGGGAAATTCATACAAGGATCGGTTTAGACACACTAGGGTGTTAAGTGCTACCATGATGATGTCAGGGCTCATGATAATTAGATGTCCTTTTTCAAAGTGATGCATTTGGTTGATGGCCATAGGCACATATGTAGGAGCCATGAGAATGCATGCATAGCTGAATAAATGGTACTTGAAGCAAGGTATCCTTTCCATGGTCCATGGAAGGTTGATTTAGGTATAATATTTTCAAGAAATGAAGTGTGGTATATGGATTTGATTTTATAGTGAATTATGATGGAAGAACCCCGTACTCTGGTTGACTGAGGTAATTATATTGTGGTCCTTTGATGAGAATTGACAAATGGGAGATGATCTACACAATTTATTGTAATGTAGTGGGGATGTGTTTGTGTATGTGCAGTTTAACATCATGTGGTAAGGACATGCTTCCGTGCTATGTGATGTCATGTGGTAAGGATGTGGGAACCATCATGAAAGGTGGTAATGTTATGGATGGGCCCAAAGAAGGAAACGTGGGCATCACTGCGTATCCCATGAAAATGGGAATCAATCCATACATAGTTCTAGATGGTTGTGCAATTTAATTTATTTCAATAAGGAAAAACTCCATAAGTTTAACATAATTTGGTCAGGATGAAATGTTCCATGTAGTTTAACATCATGTGGAATGGATGATGCATTATAGCTTAATGTCATGTCGCAGGGACACATGCATGCATTTTAGGGTCACATGGATCAGACCGTAAGACAGAGTTCCTAAAGTTGGGGTGCGCTATGTGGTGCTATAAATTCATCTGACTTGAATGAGGACCAAATCGGTCCCAACCATACTACACACCTTTCCAAGAAAACTCATGTTAAAGGTCCAAATAGGGTTATGGCTACATATAGGCCTGAATACAAAATGTATGGGAATCATTACGCATCACATGAATATGAGAATTAAGGAACATATAGGTCTAGAAAAAGAAATAGTTTATGTAGTTCTGACCCATACATAGAGTTTGGAATTATTTATATTGATAATTTTAGTTGGGCCTAGGATTGGAGATCTATGCATCACTACATATCCTGTATGGGTAAGAATCATGCTACACGTAGTTCTTGAAGTTCTATGTAGTTTAACATTATGCAGCGAGGATGAAGGTGGGTCAATGTGAATTGGTGGGGACATCATGGTTGGGCCTGATGATAGAAGCCTACGCTCAATACATATCTAATGGAGATGAGAATCAAACTACACATAGTTCTTGGAGGTCCATGTAGTTTAATTTTGTATGGAAAGGACATCAACTGCGCAATTTAATGTCATGTGGTAAGGAATCACAACATGTCTTTATAGTCTTTCACTCAAGCCCATCATGGAACTATTGTGGAACTATTTGACTTTCATGTGATGGTAAGTCTATCCCAAGATTCCAAAGCTCACATGAACTATGCTCAGTGTGAGAAACAAGGAGCACATAGGTTCCCCTACAGTGCAGGGATAAGAGAGGGGTATAATAAATGATTTTTATGATGCAGTGTCTAGACAAAGATATAAAATCAAGGCATCCATATGTATCTCATGAAGATGAGAATCAATCCATATATAGTTCTTAGGGAATCATGTAATTTAATTTCATGAAGGAAGGATGATGAATTACCTAGCCTAAAGGGGGAGGGGAGTTGTGAATCTGTGTAGTTTTATGTCATATGGTAAAGACATTGGCCATGAAGTTTAATGTCTTGAGATAAGTATGAATTACATACAGTTTAACATCATGTGGTTAGGATGAACACTCTATACAGTTTAAATTCATGTGGTCATGATGAATAACATGGCTTACTCTGATGTGGATGCCCTTTTTCTTAACAGTTTATGCAAAGTATTTATTAGGAAATCTTGCATTTGTGGGTAGTGTGACATGCTCTCTATCCATGGTGGCTAGAGAATAGTCTCCATTATGATAGAACTTATGAATGATGAAAGGTACTTCCTACCTAGGATCCAATTTCAAGGGATTCTTCCCCAGTATCATTGGGATTCTAAGAGGCAACACTAGTTCTCTCAAAAATAATGGGAAGAGGTGAACCTTTTTATTAAAAGATCATGCAATCGGATTATGGTCGAATTGAAGGTTTTGTAACATGTAAAACTTTTTATCATCTAACCATTTGAACTCATCAAACCTTTTTTGTGATTATTCTTCATCTAAGAGTTATCCAAAAATGGATATTTGGAGTGAGGGAAGCTAAAATTCTATGGGTAATATTGCCATAGTCCCATACACCAGCGAGTATGGTGTTTCTTATGTAGTAGTATGTATGGTGTTATGGCAGGAAGATAAATAATGGAGGATTTTATCTTGAAAAGAATTCTTAACATTTTACACCATCTTTTGAAGTATGTTTGATAAGGTCTTATAGAAGGCCTCTATCTATCCATTTTCCACTACATGATAGCGGGACAAGTGATTGGAATTAATTTTATACTCCTGGTAAAGATTCTTCAACTCTGTCGAATGGAAGATGGTGTCATTGTAAATCAATATTGTGTGAGGAACTCTGAACTTATTGATGATATGGTACTTCATGAAGTTGATGATATTATTCGTCTCGAATTCCTTGTGGGGTATTGCCTCATTCCATTTGGAAAAGAAGTCTGGGAAGTAAGGATATACTTGAATTGTATATCTATAGATATGGAATATGATCCCATGAAATCCATCACCCAAACAGAAAATTTCTAGTAATATTTAGTGGTATGTAGAAATTATAGGGGCTGATGTATGATGATTACATGGATCTAGAATATAGAAAATTTCTAGTTGAATTCCACACAGTTTTTTATCATGGTTTTCCAGTAATATCCCAAACTCTTAATTTGGTGGGAGAACATGGTTCCAGATTGATGGGCTCTACAAGAGTCTATGTAGACTTCCTCCATGACAATGAGAACTTCCTCTTCTATTATGAATTTAAGGATAATTCCATCAAATTCATGATTATAGAGTATTTTTTCTCATTTGGGCCATCTTGCAGAATGAAGTTCGCTACTCGGTGCTGAATCTATTCCCTTCAGACATGATCTTCTAGGAGGGTCCCATCTCAAAGATAGGATTTTATGGACTACATCCATCATTGGGTGGTAATTGGTTCATCATGCTCTAGGGTGGTTCTGACCTTTTCTATCTCCTCTATATCGCATAAGGTGACTAATGACACCATTATTTGATGTGTAATATAGAAGGATGCCTCTTACTATCAAGGCCAGATAGAATGGAGGATGCATTACACAGTGCATCGAAATAAGAATTTTGTGATCAGGGAACACAATGCAAGGTGGGATTTAAGGAGAAATATGTCCTTAATCCCCTAACATATCTAGTGAGGGGATCCATTTCCTCTTTTTCTGGAATATTCTCCATTGAACTGCTTTATCACTAGCTCTAAATACCCTTTGATGTTCATGTAGGCTATGTACAACTATAGGGATATTTCCAAATCAGTGATGAAGGATTGGTATTTTGCCTCATTATTTGTGCATCTTTCGAATAGTGATAATGAGTATGGAAAAACTACTTTGTCAAGAGAGACAAATACAATCCCTAGGACAACTCGATTTAGCTTCAGGTTCTCCATTCTGGTGATGAAATGACTCTAGGATGTTCCAAATAAGTATATCTCCCATGTTTAGGGAGTTTCATGGGGGATAAAAGACATATTTTTTGGGGATCTTAGTGTCTTCCAGTGTACTTTTCAGGGTTGGGTGTGCTGTGAAGAAATTAGTCAGGGTTTTCCCTTTCCCCAACTTCTAAGATATGAACTGGATGCTATATTACTATAGAATGAAAACCCATCGAGCCAAGTGCCTAGTAAACATGGTTAGTCTAAGGATATACTTGAGCGATTGAATATGAGATACCAGGTAGACATCATGGTGCTTCAAGTAGTGCCTCAGATTTTTCACTACAAAGATGAGTGAGAGGCAATTGTTCTTGAAAATGGAATATCGAGTCTCAGTACATTCCATGGTCCAAATGAGGTAGTAGAGAAAATTCATGCTTCTTGCATCATTCTTCTATGCTAGAAGGGAGCCTAATGAGCATTCCATAGTAGCCATATATAATATGAGTGGACTCTCTTCCACCAGAGGCATCAAAACTAGTGGGGTCATCAAGTACTTTTTGAGACTTTCGAAGGATTTCTGAAAATCATGATCCCATTGGTAGGTGGACACCTTATTCATTAACCTAGTGAAGGGAAAAAAATTTCCTTCTAGGTTGGATATGAATCTATGAATGTAGGTGAAGTTACCTTGGAATCCCGTTATTTATTTCAGGTTCCTAGGGGTGACATTAATAAAATAGCACTAGTCTTCTCTCAGTCAACCTCTATATCACGGTGGCGTACCAAAAAGATGATAAAATTTCCTAAAGTTACCTTAAAGGAAAATTTTAGTGGATTCATCTTTAGACTATGTTTTCATAGCTTTTATAAGATTTCTCATAGATCTATGAAGTGATCACATCACTTTCAGGATTTAATTACTATGTCTTGGACATAACACTCGACAATCCTTCCCAAGAATGGCTTAAAGATGTGATTAATTTCACATTGATATATGAATCATGCATTCTTTAATCCAAATGGAATGACTTGATAGAAAAAGATACCTAGAGGTTCTCTAAAGGTAGTGTTTTCTTCAACTTCTGGGGCTATCTTGAATTGATTGTACCCTGAGTACCCATCCACGATGGAATGGGATTGGAAACCAGAAGTTTAATTGATCAAGATGTCTATGATATGTAATGGAAAATTATCCTTTGGTCAAAGCTGATTAGGTCTCTAAAGTTAATTTATACCCTAATATATTTGTTCTTATTATTGATGGGGATGATGTTGGTAATCCATCTCAAGTGTTTCACTTCTCATAGAAAGTTTTATTTGATCAACTTTTCAACTTCCACCTATACATTGGTGGAATGAGATGGTGCATCATCCTAGTTTCTTTCTTGAAGCCCCAATACTCATCGGGTTGTCCATGATGGTGTGTATCCATATATGGATTCAATCCAGAAATTCTTGTATAGATCTAGGAAGACAAAATATCAGTTCTACTTAAGAAATGCCATGTACATCTCTTTATCTTCAAGAGACATGGTGGAACTAATCAAGGTAGGCCACACATCTTCTTCTATCACCATATTTATCTGCTTGAGCTTGTATATGGTAGTAGAGAATCCTTCCTCAAATCATGAAGGGGAATTTATAAGATCATCCTCATCAATTTTTGAGTATGTAAAGATGTATTTAGGTGAAGATGGTTGCAAAAGGGTCTCTATGTTAGTATTAGGGTGAGGGAGGCTATTGGAAGAGATATCACCATCCCCTACTATTTGGGTTGTTTCATAGAGATGCTAAAGATGATGTTTGCTAAGGATAATAGAGGTTTGGACATCTAGGGGAATATATGATACTTCAACCATGTTTATGTGGAGCACATAGTCATAATCGAGCATATTATAGGTATTCATAGGGGTGGTCCCTAATCCATTGGGGGATACATCTTGTATATCATCACCTGCTATTGGTTTCTTACATTTCCTCTTATAAAAATATGCTTTGGAATACATGTCTTTGTAAGTATCGAAGGGGGTGCTGTCACCATGCAGTATTCGAACCTTTCCATTGATGGGGTACTTTAGACATTGATGGAAAGTTAAAGGTACCATGAATTGGATATGGAACCAAGGCCTTCCAAGAAGGACATTATATATTGTATCCTTACAGATAACCATGAACTTGACATTATATTTGAGCTCACAAAATTGGGCTTCGAGTTTGATTTTCCCTAGGGGTCTCTGCTCATGCTTGTTATATCCATAGATAGTTATCATTGTTGGGTATAATTCCACTTCACTATACAATAGTTGTCTAAGGGTCCGTACTGGGATAAGATTGATTCCTTATCCATTATCAATTAGTACCCCTTGGACATTGACATTGATGAGTATGCTCGAAACGTATAAGGGTCTGATGTGACCCTGAACGGAATCCTCTTGAACATGATCAGTGAATGAGATGGTGATATGACAGGGCACAGTCTCCATTGGATATACCTTGGCAGCAACAACTTTTTTCTTGAATTTCTGTGGGCTTTGGAGGGCTTCATGGAGTGCCTCCCTGAGTCCTTTTGACAAATGGAGTGCATCCAGGATTGAGAGGATTTTTGGGACCACATCTTGTTGTTTAAAAACATCATATATTTTCACCAGAGGTCAGTAATTGCCAATATGGGTTTTCTCATAGGCTTTTGGTTTAGGAGTTGGAGCACCCCAAATAGATGAACCTAGTGCATGTGTCGAGGTTGAGGGAATATCTACTACCGGCAGTGTAGGATGCACCGAACTTCCCTGTTTCCTAGGTTGATTAGATTGGACCTCTTGTAGGTGATCATTCAAGAAAATCAGGTGAAATAGACTACTAGAGGTCTCTGAGTAACCTCCTCAACACTTTTGAGCCTTCTGGAGATATTTCCCATGAATCTTGGCTGTATATGTGTTCTTTAAGTGGACATGACCAGAATATAGAGTCTGACCACATCTACGCTACCCCAGATACCCTCAGCTCCGGTGCATGAATCCTCCAATTCCTTGGTTACATGAGGGAAAACCATATTTGGGGGAATACTCATCATCCAAGAAGGTGTTTTTAATGTGTATTGTGTTGACAAAACCAAAGATGAGCTTCTCGTCCGATAAGGGTTCTATTTGGTGGGGTCAGTTCTCATGATGCTGATGTCACACGGTAGAAATAAGTGAGGGTTAATGAATGCTTTGGAAGAGAATATGAATCTTCCTCTTTTGTTTCATTACACTTATGGTAGTTATTACCACCTTTGGGAGGTGTTATGATGGCTCTTTCTTAGGTGGTGGAGCTGATACTAGACTGCATAACTGTTCTCTCAAAGTGGTGTGGGCTCGATCAACTATCTTCTGAACCATCTAGTTATCAAATTTTTGTACACGTCTAGTTGGTACCTACTTTAAATCATCCTCTTATTCTGGTTAGATCATGGTTATGTAGGAAAAATTCTCTTGGGAATTATCTAGTACTAATTTTCTCAAATAGACCATGCCTTGAAGGACTTCTTTGAATATGAAACAATTATGAATATTATAACCCATCCTTCTATGGAAAGGTAAGTAATTGGGCCGGTTAGTGAGGTTAACTTAATCAGGCTTCTTGGGTTGTGGAAGTGTGAGAATATTATTGTCCATGGCTGCTAAGAATTAATTGGGGAACTGTTCATTCCGTAAAGAGTATATCTTATTCATCCATTCTTCAAATCCGGGACGACCTTGGTTTCTCTATGCTTCTGGAAGAGGGTGATTCTATGGTTGTTTCTTCTCGATAGAAGGTTCTAGGTGGTTTAGGGTATTCCTCAGCATCTGGAAAGGTTCTAGTACCACCTTGATAGTGAAATTTGTAGCATCCATTTTTGATGGAATTTTCCCCTATGCTGCGAGCATGAGTCATTCTATAGATTAGGTCGGACGAATAGAATCTTCAAGGAATTATTTAGTTTTAGTAAATTATTGGAATCCACCTAGAAATTTCATTGGAATTAGGGGTGTCTGTAACACACCCCTAATATTTTCAACATAGATTTCTAGAAGCTTCTCTTGCGAGAGAGGGATGGCGAGTGAATAGGTCAAATCCTTCCACCTTGCTATGAAATCAGACACCCTCTCATTTCCACATTGTTTGTAGTTTTTCAGGTTGACTATCATTGTCTTCCTCAATATAGAACATAATTAGAAAATTAATTGATGATGCAGGTCTTCCCATCTGGACACAAATATTGTTAGAAGACTGCTATACCAAACAAAGGTTGTCCCTGTCAGAGTCTGTACAAAACACCTCTTCTTAGTTGCCTTCTATTGACATTAATGGACCAGTAATAGCCCGTATCGAGACACGAAGTGTGTGAGATTATATTCAGGATCTCATATTCCATAAAAGGTAGATAATGTGGGATTACCAAAGTTTGGTTCAGGTAGAGTATCATAAACCCATTCAGGATACAGTTTCCTTTCAAGTTGCATAGGTGTGCACTGCCCTTCCATGGTTTCCATTTGAGTAGTCAGGGACTCAATGAAGTTAAAGAGATATGGAGACATTGCTACATGGATCATTTCCTAACCATGGGGATCCATTTGGGGTTGATGAGGTGGCCCCATTTTTATCTCTTACTGATTTTCAATTCTTTCTAATACCGAATGATTATCCAGGTGGGTAGAGGTTATCACTGCAACAAAGGGAAGTCACAATCATTTTTTTACTTCCTCATGTATGTGGAATGGTTACCTAGACCCAAATACAATCTAATATTCATAATCTACCCTTGATTATGGATTCGCTATGTGGGGGAGAACATTTGTCTCTTCTTGGAGCTGATACCCCACGAGAATATTTCTCCTAAGTAACTCCTCATTAAGTTTTTGAAGAGATTTTATTTCACTATCATATTGTGAAAATAATTCTTCTAGAGATGGAATCACACTTATCCTTAGAGGTGATCATGATGTGGTTATACCATTCCCCTTGGAAGCATTTCATCAGAGAGGTGGCAACTCAATATTTAGAATTTCCATGTTTTGGAGCTGCCTCTGGTTCCTGGTGCATGCAGCCTCATTCGGTGCATTCAAGTCACCCTCTTATCAAGGTATGTTTTTAGTGTTAGGACCTCATTTATTTTTGTCGTGATCAAAATATATTATGTTTATAGTGGTGACATTCTTGTAGGTATATCGGGAAATGATGGGCATGCCATTGCATTCTACACAATAGGATAATTCAACACTACTTCTATCAGGGTCATTATTCGAACCCTTGGACTTATTTGGTCCTTTTGGATTGCAACCCTGGTTGGGATTAAGAATACTCACTATGAATTCCTCCCACATTGGTCTATAAATAGCGATCATAAGGAAGTTCATGGTTAGGGCTTCCGAACGGTCCCCAACTAGTAGAGGTGTGTCTTAGAGTAGGTGGGACACCGACTGTCTATTCATTTCTCCCAATCTAGAGAATACTGATTCCCTCTACAGTGGGGGTGATGATAAAAATTCCCCCATACCTATAGGGTGGGAGTCATTTAGGGCCATATTTGGTGCTAATTAGTCCAATTTTTGAGGTTCTAATGGCTCAAGTAGGGGATTTGACAACTCTTGAGACAACCATGAAGATATAAATGTCCCTATCCCAATAGGGTGAGGTTGTTCTGGGATCCCCGATGATTTTTCCAGGTTCATATCAAGGGATAATGACATGAGGATGGTGATCAAGATATAAATTCCCCTAGCCCAACAGGCTAGGGTTCACTTGCAGCTACTGCCAATGTATCCTAAATTCTCCTAGGAATTGATGATCTGAGAGGTGAAAGTAGTGGTAGATATTCTCTTGGCCCAGTGCGATTGGTTTTCTCCAATAGGGATGATACTGTAGCTACAATATAATCCCACTTAATGGAGAATAATTGTTCTCACATAGGATTTGGGTTCAATGGTGACCTGTTATGGGAATCATTTCTCATGGGAAGTTGTCTCGGTGATCACAAATTAGGTTTATATGTTTTAAATGTCTTCTTATTGTTTATATGGGACCATTTTGAAGTAATATTGGCTATCCTACCTATCTGTTCATAATTTCTGGGCATTTTTGGAGTATAAGAATTCTGTTATAGTGACCAAATAGCCCAAGAATTTCTCAGTCCCTTGATCTCTCTAGAGTCAATAACATTGCATGTTTCTGTATCTTAAGAGATATACTATTCCAAGGGGTCGACGAAGTGTAATTCTTCATATTTTCACCATACATAAATGAGAATTCCTAATGTACCTTCTAAGATTAGCTACAAAAGCATCATAATGCAATGAAAGAATGCGTGTTGTAGGTTTGTGATGTTCTCTTCTAGTTTTGGATCCCAGACCATGGAGATAGAGGCTAGGTCAAGTTAGAAATAGAGTAATCTGATTTTCTGAATGTGACACTCGTATCCAGGATAAGGTAGATATCTATCCATCAGTTACTGATCAGTAGCCCACATATTTTGGTGTAGATAAGAAATTCAATCATTTTCTAGATCATCTAGGATCTCAAAGATTGAAGTAACGAGGGGCCATAACATGATGCTGGGGTTGTTTCTGACTAACTCTCTCAATATGTTAATTTTAGCCACCTCCTCCTCAGACATACATGCCTCCACCTTTTCAGACCATAGAAGATGGATCTGATGGTCGCTTGCTGACTGGAATGGAGTGTTGTTGGATGTTGATGGGGGAACCATATACGATTGAACCTAGTGTTTCGAGCACCCTTGTACAAAGGTGTTAGAGTTTGGTTCAACTCTCCATAAATAGGTTTATAGGAAAAGGTAGTATTTTCTTGTCCATGATAGATATTTATGTGGGTAGTTTGACCATGGTGGATGTCAGGAGTAGAGTCCCTCCGATCCATATCCAAACTACCATGAGGAAGACTATAATGGTAATGAACGCCTTCTACTTATGCTTCAATAGAAGAGTTGATTGACCCTTTTAGTGTTGAGAATGTGTCTCGAACTAACCCAAGGAAAATGGAATTGATCATATTAGGGGGTATGGTCCCTATTCTACATCGTGTTTGGAATTTTTTGAGATAACCTTTTTAGTTTTACATGAGTATGAAACTACTGTATGGTGGTTTCTGGAACTTGTATATAACTTTTAGGTGTTGTGGGAGTATGATCCCACTGCTGAGAAGCTGCTAGAATATTCTGATAAGCTATCACATTATTGACAGTGATATGATACCATCCTGAGTCATGTTCCATTCTCACTTGGTGAGCATTAGTTTGTACGGGATTATGAGCCTAATATCAAGACTTTAAGATATGCCATTGGGTTTTCTTGGAAAGAGTGTGAGCCTACCCTGAGGCATGTTTTTCTCTCACCTAGTTGGCCCTGGTTGGATCATGAATATGTGTCTAGTCCAAATATGCATTCCCCATCAGAATATGCTGACAGACCTCTTTATTGGGAGAAAGAATATGAGACTTTCCTTCTGTTGCCTTAGAATGATACTGGTGAGGTCATTTGTCGGTGGAAGTATGAATATGTTCCTAACATTTATGATCTTCTATAATATGTTTGATGGATCCATTGATATGAAAATGTGCTTTTTCTAAGGCCTGTTCCTTTCCAAATTTGTCAGCCTTAGACAAAGATGGGATTTGCACCTGATCCTAGGCCTTTGGTGTATGCAACTAGACTTCTTCGACATGCATGTTACCCTATCCCGAGTCATATGTTGTACTCACCTAGTTAGCCTTAGTTAGAATGGGGATATGTGCATAATCCTTTGTATCTCCCTTCATTAGAATATTTGAACAATCCTCCCGGACAGGAGAAAAAGTGTGTACTTTTTCTGGTATAGCCACTTGTTTGTGATGATCAGAGTGTTTTACTATCCAGTATATAGGGATAATAATATGAAGCTATCCCTTCATCTGCATTAGTTTTATAATATTCTGGTAGAGATCTTTAATTGTGGCTAAAAAGTATTGGAATTTTAGAAAAGTGTGTGCATGGATATGATCTTTCACATTTTCATTCTCCATGATGAACTGGTATAGGTCCTCTATTGATGTGGGGATATGAGCCCACTTCTTTTATCCTTGTTCCATCAGGGTATGCTGATATAATTTGTACATAGGGGTAGGAATATGAGCCTCCCCGTGATTTTTATGGGAATATTCCTGTTGACTTGTTCAGAGTGAGCAGGGATATGAACCTATTGGATGGTCCCTGCCTGAGTATACAGGAAATCATTATCGGTTGGAATGGTAATATTCAACCTCTTAAGGATATCCAATACCTTTCTCCTCCAATGATTTTTCCTTCCAGCCTGTTCATGGGTGTTATAGGGAGTTCTGTATTGGATGGTACCCTCATTAGGCAACTGAGGGGTACCAACAGGATGGTGTCAGTGACAACAATTAGTATGAGACCTCCTGGATAGCTCTTGAACCTAAAGGGATCCATATCCGACTTCCTAATCCACCTTCCTTAGATACGAAAGGTGGTCGTTATTGCGCTTTGGGGATAAGATCTTGAAGATGTTGGTGGTGGTGATGAGAGCCACCAGTTTAGCAGTAGCCTTTCCCAGATTATATGATATTTCTAGATATCACATATAAAGGAATTGATGAGCAGCCTCCATGCTCAGGATAGTACCATATCAGTGGTACTCTTAAACCATCACATTCTCTACCTGCTACTGGAGTCTCCATGTAGGTGACACTATTTTACGAGCTTCTAAAGTTTCAATTGTGAGAAATTTTCACAAATGAATGATGGATGATGACGACATAATCTCAAATCAAGATGATGAAGTATCATCTTCAATTATGTAGTTGAAAAAGAACAAGGTTACCATTTAGTGAAGTATCATATGCATTATATGTTCAATTAGATATGCATTGTTTACTCAATTTTTCTTTTATTCCCAATTTGGCCATTCCATTTTTTGGACTTATCAAAACGAGGATGGAATTATGAAAACCCTAGTTATAGAGGATCTTGTTTAGGATTATTCCAGTCATATTTATTTGTTTTTATAGTGTTTTAAAAAAAGTGTCTTGACATAATATAACCCAATCATTTTTTCATTGTACAGATTCACGCCGGGTTCAGAATTTGTATTTCATCATGAAATGTGCTGTGTAATGGGTTTATCTTGTCACATTTCCATTTTAGTTTTTCCATGAAACTCCCAATGGTTCCCCCATCCATATCAGGATACATGACTTCTTTCCAATGTTTGTTTGTCATCTGGGTTTTCAGGACCATCGACTCTTTGGGACTCTCATTGGTCAAGAGGATGGGAGGTTAGTCTCATCACACCCTTTGCGAGGGGGGGGGGATTGTTGCCTACTCTAGAACTCTATTACATATTTAATATATGTTCTTTAATCTATTATTAATACTGATACATGATCAGTTACCCTAAAGAAATGACTTTAGGCCAATTCTCTTTTACATGAAAAAGACCTAGATCTCTTGGGTGAGTCCATCTTCATGTGTCTAAGGTTATTCATCATTCCCCAGTAACATGAGGCTCTTTATATGCTGAAAATGTATGACAAAGTGCTTCAGAACATACTCCCATATAAGGAGGTGATTAATATTCTAAGGATGAGATTGAAACATTATGAGGCATCCTATGTATCCTGGTTATTGCATGAATCAAAACCCACACAGTTCATTTAACATGTGCAGTTTCACATCATGAAGAAGGACATATATGGGTGCTCTAGGATACCATAAATCTCAGGTCCCGAAGGGATGCCCAACGTATCCTGAATATAGTGAGACTCAGAGTTGTTGTAGTTCATTATTTCAATACTTATATATTGGAGTTTCTTATTTAATTATAGAGAATTTTGGTGTAGAAGAAATGATTACCACAACTCCATAAGATCACATGACCCATGAACTATGTGAGAAAAAAGGGATAGAAAGTAACCAATGTTATTTATTTGAGTAAGGGACTTAGATGCTTGGATCTCCCTGAATGAACAATATGGAACTCAAACCTCAGAGAGAGGTAGCCTACACATCCTGATTATGTCAAGAATCAGATTTGTTGTAGTTCCCTTGATGTCAGGGCTTACACACTGAGGTTTCCTTGGATAATGGTAATTTATGATGCTAGTGAGGTGTTCTTTGTATCCTACTAAGCCCACAAGATCCATGCTCGGGGTGATGAAAAAGGGGGAGAAAATGATCAGCCTCATAGCTTATGGTTATGGGAATTTTATATTGAATCATTCCTTGGGGTGTTTGGTATAGAGCTTAGGCATTAGGGAGGAATCATACATATCCTAATTATGGCAAGAATCAGAGTTCTCATAGTTCATTTTATGTTGGGGTTACCTACTAAGGTTTCCCTATACCATTATAGGGGTTCTATAGGAAATATTATATAGACATTGAAAATCTCTAATCCCACATGAACCATGATCATTTATGAGAAACACGGGATATAAAGTAATCAATATCATTGCGTTAGATAGGGGACTCATATGTTGGTCCCTCCATAGATGATCAATATGAAGCATATAACTTAGAGGGAAGTGGAATACGTATATGGAATATGACATGAATCATATTCATTGTAGTTCCTTTTATATAGGGGATTACATACTAAGGTTTACCTATACCATTGTAGGGGTTTATATGGTAGATGATATGACTATTGTAACTCCTTAATTTCATGTGATCCACAATCATTTGTGACAAACAAGGGATGTCATATAAGCCATGCCATTGATTTGAAAAAATGAATCATATGTTGGTCCCTCCATTGATGATCAATATGGATCTTGGTCCTCATAGAGAGGTGGCCTACATATCCTGAATATGGAAGGAATACAATTCTTCATAGTTCCCTTTATGTCAGGGCTTACACACTAAGGTTTCCCTATTTATTGGGGATTACACATCAAGGATAAAAAATATTATCTAGTCTGGGGATTACCTAGTGATCTAGCCTTCCTATCTGGAAGATATCACAAGTCTCTGTTTGTCATGAATCGTCCACCAGGGCCCATGCCGTGACTACCCCAAGCCTACCTTCCATAGGTCAGGGGTGGTGGACTAGCATTGAAAAGGCGTATCCCTAAAATGGGAAGGAATTTACTTTAAATCTATACAAACACACAACCCAAGAACACAACAAGACGCAACCAAGAAGTAAAATTGCTGTAGTAAAAGTGTGTACTGAAAGAAAAGGGGAAAGAATACATGTCCAACTAAAATATAAAACTATAACAGAAAATAGTAAACAACTCTTGGAATCTTCTACCAAGATCCTACCTGAAGGGTAGGTACAACTCATCTGCACAGCTCTTCACATCAACTGTCACTTCCATCCACCTTTAGGTCCTAGCTCCCGGAGTCTCAGTCAAGGTTTCCCATCGTCTGCATAGGACACAACATTGTGCGGGAGAAGCCCATGCAGTGGTGAGTATAACAATACCCAGTAGGGACCCTAGGACCCCCAAATGTCTCTCAAAATTCCAAAAAGGAAAATAAAAAACATTATCTCAATAACAAAGCACAAATCAAAAGACTTATCTCAAAATAGGTATAAAACTCAGAGTTCAGGAATAAAGATGACTTGTCTTAAGATATATCATTTTATTCCATTAGGAAGTTCCACAACTAAACCATGAGGTAGTTTTTCCATTTTTGATCCATATAGGGTTGTATAATGCTGATCCACGGTAGGACGCACTAAGGATGGTCCTCATCAGGTCGCGTAGTGTTGATCCACACAGGGTCTCAAGAATGCTGATCCACACAGGGTCGTTATGGTGCTGATCCACCTAGGGTCTCTAGATGTTGATCCACATAGGGTTACAATACTGCTGATCCACACAGGATCTCTTGATACTGATCAACATAGGTTCACTATGATGTTGATCCACACAGGGTATCTAGATGCCGATCCACACGGCGTCGCTGTGATGCCGATTCACACATGGTTTCTACTCAGATGACAACCAACCACTAGATTCCCCACACCCGATGCACTCGAGTTATATAGTATCTACTCCTCTAGATATTGGTCATGCTTCAACTACCACGAAGTTCCAAAAATGATTAAACCAAAGGACCGTCATGTCATAAGGGTTCCAACGCAACATAAGACATATTTACCAGACACCCGGTCTGTGTGATATTGTCATTTTAGTGTTGAGGGCCCAGTTGGATTTGAGAATAATCCGACCTGGACATAATCCAACTTTATCCAAAACTCAGGTGGAGTATCTCAAAAGGACCATCTCACTCCAAGGATTCCAGCGCCATAGACAGTTCATAAAACATGCATTTGGTTCACAGGATACTCCTCTTTAAGTGAATTTGGGCTCGAATGGGTCCGAGTACCATCCGAACCAACTCGGTTCAGGTCCGATCCAGCTCTGTTGGGATGGGCTACGGAATGGCTGGCCCACCAGTTGGGCGTGGCCTGCTAGGAAACGTGGCCCAATGCACTGGCGTGGATCACCATCCGGGTGGCCGCCCATCTCCCTGAATGGCTCAAAGAGTCGTTCGACTCTTCAATCAGGGACGCCACGTAATCCACGAGACCCACGGGGCATGGGTCCCCCTCCTCTGTGGGCCCCCCTCTGTTGTGGCTTCGATGCCACATTAACTTATCCTCAGTGCATGACGGTGCATTGCCTCACCAATGTGGCGACTGAGTGTTGGTTTCCCCTTCGGGTCCGCCGTGGCGCCAAGCGGCACCACCCTCTTTCGTGGCTGGTGAGCGCCAACCATTGCCTTTGCTGCCAGCACCAGTCGTTGGTGCCTCCATGATGGTGCCACACCAGCGAATCTTCCATTGGCCACCAGGTGAGATCCAATGGTCTGATTTCCCTTCCTCTCATGCCTATAGGTCTCCCGGGATGCCGCTGTCACTATGCGGCTCCTGGATTCAAGGTTTTGCCGAGTTGGAAATTCGTCCCCTAAAGAGTGCATCATGAACAAAGTGGCAGTAGGTTCGGGTCTTGTTTGTTTTTCCTGTGTCCTCAAATTAGCATCGTAACAAGAGGGTAACAATTTATTCATCTTCAACTCAAATAATTAAAACATGAAAAATCCCCCTTCCTCGAGAATCATTGGAGTCATCGTGGTGGTGGAAGGAGTATCTGCGCTTTGATGAAGCTGCCAACATTCATCATTTTTGGATCGACCCCTCTGACATTGCTATCCAAGATCTCATTCCTCGTTGGTGGAAGTCACTATAGCACTTCATTAGAGGTTCCTCTCTTCTATTCCAAATGCCCACGATCGAGCTTCAATTAAATAGAGCAAAGAAACAACTAAGTTGCACAACATTAAGCTATTCATTTATAAACCACATTTAACATTCGAATGTCAAGGTTACAAAAACAAAAAGTCAATCTATTAAATGTATTGACAACACAACTGTCCCACCACCGCCACTCAAGAGTTGGAGAAAAAAATTATAATTACCTGTTATTTTATTATTATTTTAAAAGTCTGAAAAACTATCTTTTTCTTACAACCTACTATGGTCAAGTAGAATCCTACTTTAAGAAAATACTTGCACTAAATATTCAATAGTGCCTTCATATTTTTAATCAGAGCACCAGTTCTAAAGATATAAAATGCCATCCATGCATTTACTGAATGTACCTTAAAAAAGTTCAAAATTCAATTTCAGTCACACTGGGCCTCAGAATCACCTGCCATCATTTTTTTAGAATCATAATAATCCCAAATAATTTAAAAAAATTATATGTAATTTTTTGGTCTTTACATTCTCCCTACATTAGATATTTTCATCTCCAAAATCTAAAAAAAATCTAGGGAAACAAATGGGGGTACTGAGCACGTATCTGAGCCTCCCACTCCCAAGTTCTCTCCTGTAGAGTCCCGTGCTGCCAATGAACTCACACTAGAGGAATCAACCGTCCATGAAGGAACCAATTTTATAAATCCTCTATCGCTACTAGAAACTCTGAAAACATTGTCCCATCATCAATGTCCAGCTCTCCCCAGTTGATAACGTGCAATGGATCATGCGCGTACCTCTTCAGCTATGACACATGGAAAACATTATGCACCCAGTGTATATGTGGGGTAAGAGCTAGAAGATACACCACATTGCCTACTCTGCTAAGGATGCGGAAGAGTCCAATTAACCTTAGAGATAGCTTGCTGCAGCAGCCAAACCTCCGTAATCCTCATCGGGGTGAGACCCATAGGAAGACATGGTCTCCCTCCTCAAACTCCAAGGGTCTCCATCTCCTGTCGACATAAGACTTTTGTTGGCTTTGTGCAGTCTTCATCCTCTCCGAGATGATTTCCACCTACTCTATGGTAGCCTGTACCAAATTTGGATCCATAAGTACTGACTCCCCTAGGTTTGTCCATCATAATGATGATCTGCAAGGTCTCCCATACAGGTCCTCAAATAGAGCCATGACGATGTTATAGTGATAAATATTTTTATATGAAATATCCACCAGTGGTAGGTGGTCCTCCCAACTACAGAAAAAAATCAAGGAAACAAGCATGAAGCATTTCCTCAAGTGTCTGAATGGTCCACTCCATCTAACCATCTGTCTGAGGATGAAAGGAAGTGATCAAGCATAGCTATGTTCCGAATGCCTCCTACAATCCCTTCCACAAGAAGGATGTAAAACGCGCGTCATGATCTGAGATGATCATTGATGGAACTCCATGAAGTGGCACAATCTCTTCTATGTAGATACATCCTAATATCTCTACTGATCCCTACTCCTGGATGGGTAGGAAGTGGGCCGACATGGTGAGTCTGTCCATGATCACCCAGATGTAATCGTGACCCCTGGATGTATGTGGTTTCCCTATCACAAAGAATATGGATATACAATCCCACTTACACTTTGATACCTCAAGTGGATGAGGTAAGCGTGCTAGTACCTGATACCCATCCTTCACTTGCTGACAAGTGAGGCACCAAGAAATGAAATTTTCTACTGATTTCTTTATCCTTGGCCACCAGTACTAATGCTAGAGGTCTTGGTACATCTTTTCCACTCTAGGATGTACCTCCAAAGGGGATTTTTCGAACACCATAAACAACTCCTCTCGAAGTGTCAATAGTACCATGGTGCGTCCTCTAAAGAGGATAACGTGCTCCCCACCTTCATAAAATTTATCCGGAGCCTATCCTGAGGATATTTGAGCACATTAGGCCTTGAAGTCTATGTCCCCAAGTTGTGCCTCCCTGACTCGCTGAAGGAGTGGGGGACTAACTGTCATAGACCGAAGATAAGATACTCCATCTCTATCCACAAAGGATATATGCAATGCAGCTAGCTGCTCTATCACCTCACTCAACAACTGTATACCAGAACTTCTACTGAGTGCATTTTTTACTACGTTTCCCTTCCCATGAGTATAGAATATCTTGAAGTCATAGTCCTGGAGAAACTCCAGCCATCTCCATTGTCTTAGGTTCAGGTCCTTCTGCGAGAAGACATACCTGAGACTATTGTGTTTAGAGTAAACAGTAAAACATTCACCCATCAAGTAGTGTTGCCACATCTTCAGCACCAAGATCACTACTGCTAACTCTAGGTCATGGGTAGCATAGTTCTGCTCATGTTGTCTTAACTTCCGTGAGACATAGGCGATCATTGCATGCTCCTACATCAGGACACAACCTACTCTGGTCCCTGACGCGTCATAGTAGACTACATACCCAACACCCTCTTCTGGTAGCCTCAAGGTGGGGGCACTCATCAGTCTCTTTCTCATCTCTTGAAAACTCTGTTGGAATCTCTCTATCCACCCAAATGGCTATCCCTTATTTTTCAAAGTTAAAAGGGGTTTCACAACTCTATAAAAGTCAGGTATGAATCTACGGTAGTACCCAACCAATCCCTAGAAACTACACACTTCAGTCACACTCCTGGGTGGCTGCCAAGCAAGCACCGCCTCTATCTTTTCTGGATCCACTGTAACTCCATCCTCTGAGATAACCTGCCATAGGAAGTGAACTTATTGTATCTAGAACTGGAACTTAGAGAGCTTTCCATAACACAAGTTCTCTTAGAGTGTATCTAGAACTATTTGTAGGTGTGTGGAGTGATCCTCCTATGATGCTGAGTATATCAGGATGTCATCAATTAGGAACACTAAAAAATGAATGAGGTAAGGCTAGAAGATCCTATTCATAATCCCCATGAACACTACCAGAGTGTTGATCATGCCGAAGGGAATTACCAAGAACTCATAATGTCCATACCGACATCTGAAGGCTATCTTTGGTACGTCCTCATCCCATACCATGAGCTGGTGATAGCCTGATCTAAGGTCTATCTTTGAAAACTGTCGATCTCCCATCAATTGGTTGAAGAGGTTGTCAATATTTAGGAGTGGGTACTTGTTTTTATAGTCACCTAGTTCAGGCGCTGATAGTCCACACAAATCCTCAGACTCCCATATTCCTTCATGAAAAAAAATTGGGGATGCCCATGGAGAAACACTGGGCCTTATGATCCCCTTCCTAGTAAAGTCCTCCAGCTATACCTGCAACTCATGAAGCTTCACGAGAGCCATCCGATATGCTGGCATAGATATCGGTGTCATCCTAGGGTACAGTTCGATGTAGAAGTATACCTCTTTATGAGGAGGTAGTTATGTTCCATCATTAGGAAATACGTCAACATACTAGTCCACCACAACAGGATAACTCAGACTCCTCACATCAACAGCTCTAAGGGTAAGTCTAGCCAAATGGTGAGTGATCGGCTGCACCCTCCTCCAAGAAAGTCCATCATGTGCTGCAAAGGTGTACTTCTCACTAGTGAAGGAAAACTTGATCCCATCCTCGCAGACACACCACACTTTGTTCCTAAAACATTCAATCTGAGCAAGGACTATGGATATCTAGTCCATACCCAAAATGATGTTGTAAGGCCTCGACGTTGCTAATAGGAGATCCCAACCGAAGCTCTCACCTTCTGGAGTGAGCTCACACTGTCTGCCCTAGTGTTTAATTGTCAAATCTTATCTCATAGAAGTCTCTAACTGTAAGGATCAAGCCAACAGATCTGTTGGAATCTCCGAGCTCCAGAAGAGTGTTGTGGCAATAAAAGAGTGACTGGAACCTATGTCTATAAGTACTGAAGCTAGGGTGGAATAGACATAGATTATACCTCTAATCATCTCTGGAGAGTCATGATCAAAGGCCTCTACTTCTTGTAGTTGTGCTCGCCCCTATCCACCTTCTCCCTATGGTCAGGGTGGACCTCCTAGGGGTGGTGGTGGTTGTTAGGTCCACTAGGCTGAATACCCTGAGAGGGGGGGTGAATCAGGGTATGACTAATTAAAAATTAATGCCTGTTCTGATCTTGTTTCGCTATTAAGAAAAACACTCTTCTCTCTCTTTCCTGCTACACAATATAAACAGAAAGTAAAGCAAGCGCAGGACACAGCAATTTTACTTGGTTCACTGCTAAGGGCTACGTCCAAGGAGCATACGCCGACAGGTTGCCGGTCGTACCAAATTCCACTAATCTTCACTAGCTGTGGATTACAAGGTTCGGGCTAGATCACTTCTATGCCCATGCTCACTTCCTTTACAATGTTTAAGGTCAGCTCACTGATTTCCCAAGGGTCACTCCCTGTTTCTCTCTCTCTGGCTCACTACCAGTGGAGAGGATCACCTTCTTCCTCTTCCTAAGCTCACTGCTCTTGGAAGGGATTCACTCACTGTTTATAGACCTGTAGGTCTCTTCATTTCCATTAAAGAATGCATCTTTCTCTGTATGTAGATTCTCTGTTGAAGTTCAACTTTCACCCGTAGATGAATACCCCTTTTCCACTATCCACTGGGCAAACAACCTTTGGAAAGACCATCGCAAAGCACCCTACAATGCGAGGCTCCCAATTTCGCGAAGCTCTCTCACGAAGCTCTTTCGCGAAGCACTCTCGTGATGCTCAAGACATCACAAAACAACGACCCTCGCGATGATTAGTAAGCCAACACGGAGCTCACAGGTTTCGCGGAGCTACAATAGCCACCGCGAAGCACCTCTTTCGCGAAGCACACTGGCTCCGCGAACAACCTTCACAAATCGAGAGCGAATGATCTTCTATGAAAATGCTCTCTACTCCTCTCGAAGGGGTCGGCCTCTATTTATAGGCAATTCCACCGACTCTCGTCCCTTCCGCGCGAAGTCAACGCCACGTCATCTCAAATCGTGAAGCTCCAAAGTTTTTGTCGGAATTCTGTCCAAATCGCGAAGCTCCACGGAAATCTTCCGTTCGCGGAGCTTGACGTAGTCGCGATGAATCACCGTCAACTTACCTTCGCGGCTCGCGTCTTCGCCGCGAAGCTCTCTCGCAAAGCCCGTCTCCACCGCGATGCGCTTCAGCCTCTGCCGTTCGTGAAGCATGACGTAATCGCGAAGCATCACCGCCTCCATTCTTCTGGTCTTCGCGATTTCCAAACCATGCATCCTATCTTCGCGAAATTCATGCCTTTTCCATATGAAATTATTCTCTTCATGGAAATCCACTTTTTGCGATGCTCACCAAACTCCAAATTTTGGACCCCAAAAATTTGGAAAACACTGGGAAACGACACCACCTTGTACTTCTCTTTTGTACCGCCTCCAGATCGTCCTTTCCTTTGTCATAGTTCTTTGTCAACATGGAATGTCAACAACTTCTCGGGAACTCGACAATTCTCCATGGAAACCTGCTTTGTCAACAAACACAACCAACCCAAAAATACTGCAATGTTACCTTGAGGGATTTTTTCCCAACAATCTCCCCCTTTGGGTTTGTTGACAACTCTTCACAAATTTGCTCAGAATTATTTTCTTCACGTTGATACCTCTCTGAGTCTTCTTCCAGCCGCTACCACCATTCACCTCTTGCGATTCTGATAGCGTTCAAGGATTCACTTAACACGTACTCTAAGCCCACATGAGCAGTGCTCTGCATGAGAAACAAGAGTAGTATGAAAAGTTCATCAATGAATCACTTCATGTCAGACCCCAGTTGTCGATTCCACCCTGATACCAATTCTTAAATGGATACCAATTGTTGAACCACACTGATACCAATTGGTGAATTCTTAAGTTGATACCAATCATTGATAGCTGGACACCGTCTCACACCATTCCAACACCACTGTTATGCTTTTATCACGATCCTCAGTTGTTGTGATTTCTATGATTTGATCGATCACTTCTAGCATCGTCAGATTTTAAAATCTCCCCCTTTCTCATTGCTCCCCCTTTCTGGCTGCTCCACCTGTCAGCTTCTCCTCGTATCAATTATGATTTATCAACTCTCCGCACTGTCTCCCCCTTGAACAATCACTATTTTCTCCTCCTTTAACAAACACTTTTGCCCCCCTTTGTCAACGAACGCAAAGGTCATTCCTTTGCAGTCTGTAATAGAGTAGAGAATACATTAGCAAAGTAGGGAAAACATATCATATCTCGGGGAGAGGGGGGGGGGTCCCATATCCACACTATTTCAAGTGTGGGGAATCGACTGAACTCCCAGAGCCAGTCGATGCCTCTCAAAAGCTTCTTTGGGTAAGGGCTTTGTCAGAATGTCTGCAACCTGTAGCTCTGTAGGCACATACTCCAACTTCACGATCCCCTGCTCAACTTTCTCCTTGATAAAATGATACTTTATCTCAATATGCTTTGTCCGAGAGTGATGGACGGGATTTTTGCTGAGATTTATAGAACTTGAGTTATCGCACTGGATTCTGATCGGAGACTTCACTTCAACTCCCATATCTTCAAGCTGCTACTTCATCCACAATAACTGTGTGCATGCTTGAGTGGCCGCAATATACTCAGCTTCTACGGTGCTTAATGAAATGCAATCCTTCTTCTTGCTTAACCAAGCAATACATAGTCCGCTAAGATAAAATGCACCACCTGACATTGATTTTCTATCATCTGCTGAACCGGCCCAGTCTGCATCAGTATATCCCAATAACTCTGTCTGAGATTTGTCGTTGTATGTCAAGCCAAAGTCCACCGTGCCCTTGATATACCGAAGTATTCTTTTCACTGCAAGCATGTGACTTTTCTTGGGATTACTCTGATATCTCGCTGCTTGGCATGTGGAGAAAACAATATCAGACCTTGTTGCGGTTAAGTACATCAGACTTCCAATGATTTGCCTGTATTCTGTGATATTAACTGCCTTGCCATCCTCATCTTTTGATAATTTCATCCGGGTAGCAACCAGAGTCTTCATTTCCTTGGAATTATCCATTCCAAACCTTCTTAGAACCTCCTTGTCATATTTGGATTGAGAAATGAAAGTTCAATTACTTCCTTGTGTCACCTGTAGACCAAGGAAAAATGTTAGCTCTCCAATCATTGACATTTCAAACTCATTTTTCATGAATTCGGAAAACTGTCTGCACTGAGCTTCATCTGATCCGCCAAAAATTATGTCATAGACATACACTAGCACCATCATCCTTTGATTACTATCATTTCTGAAATAGAGGTTGTATTCAACTCCTCCACGCTGGAAACCAAGCTTTTTCAAGTACTGATCAAGCCTTGAGTACCATGCCCTTGGTGCTTGTTTCAGCCCATACAACGCCTTCTTCACCCTGCAAACTTTGTTCTCATCCTCATGAATGAGAAAACCATCTGGCTGCTCAATATTAACCTCTTCTTCCAGAACCCCATTCAAGAATGCGGATTTGACATCCATCTGGAACACTTTGAACTTTCTTTGCACTACTATGGCGAAAAATAACCTGATTGTCTCTAGCCTTGCAACCGGTGCAAATGTCTCATCAACATCTATTCCCTCTATCTGGGAGTATCCCTTCCACACTAGTCGTGCTTTGTTCCGAATCACTGTGCCATCTTCATTCATCTTGTTGCGATAGACCCATTTAGTCCCGATGACATTCTTGTCTGCTGGCCTCGAAACAATCTCCCATGTCTGGTTCTTCTCAATCTGATCAAGATATTCGTTCATGGCCTGAACCCAGTTTTCATCTTCAGTTGCATCAGAAAAACATTTCGGCTCCACTTGAGACAAAAACGATGCTTGCTGTGATGATTTCATTCTTCGAGTCTGAACTGGAGCTGTTTGATCACCAATGATATTCTGCCTATCAATTTCAGCTCGACTCTTTGGCTTTCTCACAGACACCGACTTGACACTTTCCTCTTCATCATCAGTATCTTCTTCTGAGTCAGCTTCTTCCACTTCTTCTCCCCCTGGGTTGCTTACCTCATCATCACTTTCATCCAGGAACTGTTCACTGGATCGTTGAGTATTCTGCTCATTTTCAACTATAGTGACATCATTGCTTTCAATGATTTTTCCCAGCCTTTTTTTGAAACATTTATACGCTTTGCTTTTCCCGGAATAGCCAAGGAATATCACTTCATCTCCCCATGACTCAAACTTCCTATGATGTTTTTTGTTGAGAATGAAACACTTACTTCCAAAGATTTGAAAGTACTTCAACGTTGGCTTCTTTCCGTACCACAGTTCATACGGAGTCTTCCCTTGCTTCGGACATAACAGGGACCTGTTTGAAACATAGACCGATGTCAAAAATGCTTCCTTCCAAAATTTCTCTGGCAGGTCCTTATCAATAAGCATTGTTCTGGCCATGTTGTTGATGATCCGATTTCTCCTTTCAACTACTCCATTCTGTTGGGGAGTTCTTACTGATGAAACTTGATGCCTTATCCCATGTTTCTCAAGATAGTTTCCAACCTGACTGTTTGTAAATTCCGTACCATTATCAGTACGAAACTTCAGAATTTTCTACCCAAGCATCTTTTCTAATTCCCTCCTGTACTGCTTTATGCAACTGAAAACCTCTGTCTTATGGGTTATGATGAATACCCAGGCCATTCTGCTATAGTCATCAATGAAAAGAACATAGTACCTTTTCCCATTTATAGCTCGTGGTGAGATAGGTCCACATACATCAGCATGAACCAATTCGAGCACTCTAGTTGATTTCTGTTCCTTTGGCCTGTATGTATTTCTGATGATTTTCCCTTGTTGACAAGCATCACACGTATGAGTGCGATCACGTGATAGTTTGGGAAGGTCTCTAGCAGCATCACATTTAACGAGATCCTCCATAGATGGTTGGCATAGATGACCAAGTCGCTTATGCCATAGCTAGTTTTCTTCCTCTTTGGATAAAAGACAAGTATCTTCTTCCCCACCTACAAGATAGAGATTTCCCTTTGACCTTTTTCCCTACAGAACAACTGCTCCATCTTTTCCTTTCACAACACACATCTTCTTGGTAAATTGGATAGAGTGCCTAGAGTCACATAGTTGACTGACACTGAGTAGGTTATGACTGAGACCCTCTACTACCAAGACATCAGAACGTCTCATCTCTTTGCCCCCAAACTTGGCTTTCCCGGAGCCAACAATCCTCAGGACTTCATCATTTCCAAATTTGACAACTCCTTCTTTTTCATATTTGATGCCTGTAACAAGATCCTTATTACCCATCATGTGGGATGTGCAACCACTATCAAGGATCCAAACACCAGATCGATCTGATGATTTAAGGGCAATATCCTCCACCACAGCCTTCTCATTTTTCTTCTTCTTGGTCCATACATTTTCTTTCACACTCGGCATGGATTGAGACTTCTGTTCTTTCTCAGAGTATGATGGACCACCCTCATCTTGCAGAGCTGCAAATCTGTTCTGAACTTTTAACTCACTTGTTGGTTTATTGATCTGCTGCTTGCGAACATTTTGATTATGCTTTGACACATTTCTCTGAATGTTTGAAGTGCAGTACCTATCCATGTGTCCAAATCCTCCGCACCAAAAATAGTTTCCTTCAAAATGTGTCCTGGAAAATCGTTCTCTGTTTGGCTACCATCTCTGTTCATGTTCCCTTCTGTATCTCTTGGCTATGGAACACACATACTGTGAATGTCCCATTTTCCCACAGCAATAACACCTGATATAGGATGCATTCCCTCGTGATATTTCAGCACTATGATTTCCCATTTGGTATCTCTGAATATTCTGATTCTGTTTTGTTCCCAAATCAACCTTCACTTTCAGGATGAGTGATTGCGGTCTGACTGCAATTGTCTCAAATTTTTGTTCTTGACTAAGCCCAGAAACGACCTTAACATCTGAGCTCAATTGCTGCTTCTTCCCTACTGAACTTCTAGGCTCTGCTTTCATCTTCTCTATCTTCTGAATGACTTTCTTTTCGGATATCACATTGGGGGTCAAGAGTTTATCTTGATCCTTAAGTATTTTTCGCAGACTGACCACTTCTTCTTCAATCTCTTTGATACATCTAACCTGCTCCTTTCCTGTGTTAGTCAAACAATCAATTTCCTTCTTTTGTTCCTCAATTTTAAGCTTATACTCGACAATATTTTCTGAGCTCTTTGGTTTTGAGGATTTTAGTAATTCAATTTCTTCTAACATCTCAGACTTTTCTTCATCCTGTTGTTGCATATAGAGTTTGGCATCACGAACCACTTTATTGGCTTTCTTCGTTTTGGCTCTCCAAACATCTATCTCCTCAAGAGCTGCTTCCAATTCGGCTTCCATATCAATTATCCCTTCAATTTCTTCTTCTTCTTTAACATCATCTTCTTATCCCTTTTGAGAACTACCAACAATTGACACCAAGGCATTTACCCCACGATCTCTGCAATTTTCTATTTCCTCAACTTCTTCATCCTCAGACTCATCTGAACTTTCAAATTCTTGTGAAAGAAGATTCTTTTTCTTGAAGAAATTTCTCTTGAATTGTTTCTTCCCTTTCACAAAAGCTGAAGTCTTCTTTTTGGGAATTTCAACGTCTTCATCATCATCATCATCTTGAAACTTCTTGGGGCATCTTGCCGAAAGATGACCAACCTTTCCACATCTAAGGCATGCTAGTGGAAGTTTACCTTTAAACTTTCCTCTTCCTCTTTGTAGATTTCAAGAAACGAATGAAATCACCTCATCTGTCTCTTCTTCTTCATTAGAATCTTCAATGGTGAGCTTCTTCATGGCCTTAAATGCCACCTCTTTAGACTTCCCCTTTTCCACAGCCTCATTATCATCGTTCCTCATTTCATATGCAACCAAGGTACTGTGCAAATTGTCCAATGTCAGCTCTTTTGGATCTTTATCTTATAGTATTGAAACTTTCGGATTGAACCGAGGTGGAAGTTTCCTCAAGATGCGCTTTACAATCTTTATGTCTTCAATGAATTCTCCAAGACCTCACATATCTTCCACAACAATGTTTACCCTGTCAAAGAATGCGTCAACAGACTCATTCGGGTTCATTTTCAGATCTTCATATTTGTTCCACAACACCTGCAGCTTTGCCTCTCTGACTTTTGTGTCCCCTTCATATATATTCAAAATCTTTTCCCACATGGAATGTGACGTTTTGCATGACATCACCTTTGTGTAGATGGGATTGGAAAGGGCTCCCCCTAAGGCATTGATTGCTTTGGAATCAGCATCCAACTCTCTATGCTCAGCTTCTGATAAGGCACCACTATTAATATTAGCTGTGATACCATGCATAGCTACTGAAAACACATCCATTCCCAAGGATCGGAAATAGTGTTGCATCCGATACTTCCATATCTGAAAATTATATCTGTCGAAGATCAAAATCCCTTTATGATTGGTTACCTCCATTGAGAGAAGAACAACTTTCAACCTTCCCTCTGATACAACTTGTTAGGTCCACTAGGCTGAATACCCTGAGAGGGGGGTGAATCAGGGTATGACTAATTAAAAATTAATGCTCGTTCTGATCTTGTTTCACTGTTAAGAAAAACACTCTTCTCTCTCTTTCCTGCTACACAATATAAACAGAAAGTAAAGCAAGCACAGGACACTGCAATTTTACTTGGTTCACTGCTAAGGGCTACGTCCAAGGAGAATACGCCGACAGGTTGCCGGTCGTACCAAATTACACTAATCTTTACTAGCTGTGGATTACAAGGTTCGGGCTAGATCACTTCTATGCCCAGGCTCACTACCTTTACAATGTTTAGGGTCAGCTCACTGCTTTCCCAAGGGTCACTCCCTGTTTCTCTCTCTCTGGCTCACTGCCGGTGGATAGGATCACCTTCTTCCTCTTCCTAAGCTCACTGCTCTTGGAAGGGATTCACTCACAGTTTATAGACCTGTAGGTCTCTTCATTTCCATTAAGGAATGCATCTTTCTCTGTATGTAGATGCTCTGTTGAAGTTCAACTTTCACCCGTAGATGAATACCCCTTTGCCACTATCCACTGGGCAAACAACCTTTGGAAAGACCTTCGCAAAGCACCCTACAATGCGAGGCTCCCAATTTCACGAAGCTCTCTCGCGAAGCTCTTTCACGAAGCACTCTCGCAATGCTCAAACCGTCGCAAAAAAACGACCCTCGCAAAGATTAGTAAGCCAATGCGGAGCTCGCAGGTTTCGCGGAGCTACAATAGCCGCCGCGAAGCACCTCTTTCGCGAAGCACACTGGCTCCGTGAACCACCTTTGCAAATCGAGAGCGAATGATCTTCTATGAAAATGATCTCTACTTCTCTCGAAGGGGTCGGCCTCTATTTATAGGCAATTCCACCGACCCTTTTCCCTTCCGCGCGAAGTCAACACCACGTCATCTCAAATTGTGAAGCTCCAAAGTTTCTGTCAGAATTCTGTCCAAATCGCGAAGCTCCACGGCAATCTTCCGTTCGCGGAGCTTGACGTAGTCGCGATGAATCACCGTCAACTTACCTTCGTGGCTCGCGCCTTCGCTGCGAAGCTCTCTCGCAAAGCCCGTCTCCACGGCGATGCGCTTCAGCCTCTGCCGTTCGCGAAGTTTGACGTAATCGCGAAGCATCACCGCCTCCATTCTTCTGGTCTTCGCGATTTCCAAACCATGCATCCTATCTTCGCGAAATTCATGTCTTTTCCATATGAAATTATGCTCTTCATGGAAATCCACTTTTCGCGATGCTCACCAAACTCCAAATTTTGGACCCCAAAAATTTGGCAAACACTGGGAAACGGCGCCACCTTGTACTGCTCTTTTGTACCGCCTGCAGATCGTCCTTTCCTTTGTCATAGTTCTTTGTCAACATGGAATGTCAACAACTTCTCGGGAACTCGACAATTCTCCATGGAAACCTGCTTTGTCAACAAACACAAACAACCCAAAAATACTGTAATGTTACCTTGAGGGATTTTTGCCCAACAGTGGTAGAGTCTCAAAACATCGTCCACCACATACTACACGACATACTCCTCTACCATGTCTTCCACCCTGCGGACCTCCTTTCTTGAATTTTTTCCTCTTCGTCGACAGTCCCTCAACCGTCTGCTGATTATCAGTATGGTAGTTTAGGTAGTTGTGAGCCATGTGGCCCTACCCACCGCATGTGAAGAAAAATATTCTTCCCAACTAACCTCCTCTACATCACGAGATTCGCTCCTCTGACCCTATGTCCTGAGGTCGTCCTCCATAAGTTCTAGCCCACTTGGGCCTCTGCGTCATATGCCTACTATGTGATGTAGATGACTTGGATACCTGTTTCTTGATGGTGGCTCTCACTATCAGTGCTTTCTTAGCCAAGAATCTCCCAACCAAAATTTTTTACTCAAGCACTCCAGCCTACGTAGAGATATTCACCGATATCATTGATGCTTTGATCTCCCACTGGAGACTCTAATCAAAGGTCTGGGCCCTGATGAATGGGTCTCGTACCATGTTGGGGGAGTAGCAAGAGAGGTTAGTGAATCTCGTAGAGTACTGGGCTACTTTTAGGATTCCATGTTGTAAGTGAAGGAGCTCCTGAATATGCACATTGTGTAGTGTTTCTGGAAAGAACTATGCACTGAAGAGGGTCTCAAAGTCAAACTAGGAAAGCATCACCTCCTCATGCTACTGGAGCATTATCCTCCAATATATTCCTATCATGACCTAGAAAAGAATAGCAGTCAGGATCACCATCTGCTTTACTGGTGTCCCAACTAGGTGGAAAACTCTAGCCACAACTTCTATCCAATCCTCATCTACTTGGGGATCTATCTCGCCTAGAAACCTCTGAGGCCTCCCTTTATGGAACTCATGCAACACACTCAGTCGGCGTGAACCATATTCTAGTGGGGATGGTGGAAACTTCTTCCCAATGGCTGTTGGTGCTGCTGGTACACCACCTGAAGGTGCTAACATAGTAAAAGGGACCTACAATGAAGCCACATCGCTCAGTGGGCCATCATCCTGAACTCTCTTGGGAATCCTGGCTGGCTGTCTACATGGTGGAATCCTAAAAAGAAATAGGTGTGCCACGGTCAATAAGTTATACTTGATGAGATGACTCAAAATAGATCAAAAGTAAAACATTTCCAAAGCACGCTCAATCAGTTTTTTCACACACCAAGTTAGAAATCATTTGAGGGTCCTGGTGTATGGATACGTTGGTCGCTGCACCAACACTGGACTCCTCGAACTGAAACCCACATTCAAAATACTTAACACTATTGCTCCATTTAAAAGATAAAATTCCTAGTTCTTTGGTAGAACTAACTCCTCTGACACCACATTGTCACAACCCGTCCCCCAAGGCCCATGCCGTGACTACCCCAAACCCTCCTTCTACAGGCCAAGGTTTGGAGACTAGCACTGAAAAGGTATATCCCTAAAACGGGAAGGCATTGAATTTAAATTTGTACAAACAAACAACCCAAGAACACAACAAGATGCACCCATGAAGTAAAGCTGCTATAGTAAAAGTGTGTACTAAAATTAATGGGTCTAGAATACGAGCCCAACTAAAAATATACAACTAAGATATAAAACAATAAAAATCTCCTGGAATCTTCCACCAAGATCCTACCTGAATGGTAGGTACAACTCATCACCACAACTCTCCATGTCAACTGTCACTACCGTCCACCATTAGGTCCTAGCTTCTTGAGTCTTAGTCAAGGCTACCTGTCATCTGCACAAGACACCACAAGGTGTGGGTGAAGCCTGTGCAGGGGTGAGTATAACAATACCTAGTAGGGATCCTGAGACCCCCAAAGGTATCCTAGAATTACAAAATGAAAAAAACAAAAATATTTATCTCAATCACAAAGTGCAATGAAATTGAATCATCTCAAACCGGGTATACAACTCATAGTTTGGGAATAAAGATGATTAGTCTTAAGCTGTATCATTTTATTCTATTAGGGAGTTCCACAACTGAACCATGAGGGAGTTGTTCCATTGTTGATCCACATAGGGTCGTATAATGCTGATCCTTGATGGGCTGATCTAAGGCTGGTCCTCATCGGGTCACACACTGCTGATCCACACAGGGTCTCTTGAATGCTGATCCACATAGGGTTTCTAGGGTGCTGATCCATACAGGGTCGCTAGATGCTGATCCAAACAGGGCCGCTATGATGCTGATCCATAAAAGTTCACTAGATGCTGATCCAAATAGGGTATCTATGATGCTGATCCACACATGGTTTCTAGATGCTGATCCACATAGGTTCGCTATGATACTGATCTACATAGGGTCACTACTCAGATGACATCCAACTACAAGATTCCCTGCACCCGGTGCGCTTGAGTTCTATAGTATCTGCTCCTCTGGATATCAATCGTGCCTCAACTAACACAAAGTTCCATAAATGAGTAACCCAAAGGACTTTCATGTCTTAATGGTTTGAATGCAACAAACGACACGTCAATCAGACACCCGATCTATGAGTTATTGGCATTTTAGGGCCAAGGGCCTGGTTGGATTCGGGTACGATCCAACCCAAACATACTCAAACCTTATCCAAAACATAGGTGGATTATCTCAAAAGGACCATCACACTCAACGGATCCCATCGCCAAAGATAGTTCATCAAACATACATCTAGTTCACAAGCCTAAATGGGTTCGGGTCCAGTTCAACCTAGGCGGACCAACCCAGTCCGAACCGACCTGAAATGGCCTATAATAACTCATTTTGGATGGCCCGCGGTAGACTTGGACCTCCATTTTTAGGATGAGCCACATCGTGCTCATCCAACTGGGTTGCGGACAGGCTCGGCCTGCCAGCTTGGCATGGCCCACTGGGCGATGCGGCCTGGTGCACTAGTGCATCTCACTAGCCGGGTGGCCGCCCAGCTCCTCGAACGGCTCAAAGAGTCATTCATCTCTTTAATAAGTTGCTCCATGTGGTGCCGCCACATGGTCTACGAGACCTATAGGGTGCGGTTCTCCCTCCTCCATGTCTTCGATTCCATGACCCCTTCACCACAGCATGGGACAGTATGACGTCTCGCCAACAAGGCCGACCGAGTGCTAGCCTCCCCTTTGGGTCCACTGTGGTGCCAAGTGGCGCCTCTCTCTTCTACAGCCTGCGAGCGTTGGCCGCTGCCTTTGCAGCCGTCATTGGTCGCTAGTGTCGCGCCGGCAGATCCTCCGTGGTCTACTGAGTGAGATCTGATGGTCCATTTTCCCTTCAACTCATACCTACAGGTCTCTTAGGATGCTGTTATCATTGCACAGCTACCAGATTAAAGGTTCTGCCGAGTTGGAAATACATCCCCTAAAGAGTGCGATAAGAACGAAGCAGTGGAGGGTCTGAGCCTTGGCCGTTTGGCCCACACCCTCTGGGTTAGCATCGTAACAAGAGGATAACAATTTTTTCATCTTCAACCCAAAGAATTAAACCATGAAAAATCCCCCAACATCGAGAATCGTTCGATTCGTTTCAGTGGTGGAAGGAGTATTCATGCTTTTATGAATCCACCGACATTCATCATTCCCTGTTCGATCACTCCAACATTACTGTCCACGCTCCTGTTCCTCATCCATGGAAGATGCTACAACACTTTGTCAGATGTTTCTCTCTTCCGTGACAAAATCCCACACCCGAGCATCTATTAAAAAGACTGAAGAAAAAACTAAGTTACACAACATTAATGTGGTTCATTTATGAACTGTATTTAATATTCCAACTCTGAGGTTATAGAAACAAAGAGTCAATCCATTAAATGGATTGACAACACGGTGGTCCCACCACCACCGCTCAACCACTGGAGAAAATTAAAATAACAATTACATGTTATTTTTTTATTCTTTTAAAATTCCGAAAAAACTAGCTTTTTCTTCCAACCTACTACGGTTGAGGTGAATACTCCATTAAGAGAATCTAAACGCTGTGGATTCAATGGTGCCCTTGGATTTTTAATTCGATCACTGGTTCTAAAGATAGAAAATGTCGCTCGTGCGTTTACTGAACGTACCTTAAAAAAGTTCAAAATCCGGTTCTGGGAACACCAAGCCTTGGAATCATGATCTGTCAATTATGGAAGACTTTTAATAATCCCAAATAATTTAAAATATATATATTGAATTTTAGGGTCTTTACACAGTTTTCATGTCCTAGGGTTTATCGTATGAGTTGGATTGACACATATGGATGATATTGTGAGAGCCAGTGTGGTATAGTCCAGGAGGCATTATGTATCTTGGCTGAAACCTCTTGGAGACATTATGATACATAGATGACATGTCTGAAGGGAATCGTGAGTCTCAACTAACGTGAACATAGGGTGTTGTAGGGGCCTTTTTTTCATACCAATATTCCTTCACGAGACTCGGATGGCATGAAAAATCACCGCTATATGAGTCTGGAGATGTGTCTAAAGGACATCACAAACCCTTAGTGAGAGACTCAAAGGGTTTGGGAGATCAAAGAGGCATCCATGGGGGGACCATGTTACTTTTTTTGACATACATGGTGTATTTCTTGTGTCTTAGATATCTTGTCTAAGGAGTGTTGCAAGATCCAAGCGACATGTACTGGTGTTATCGTGCGTCTTCAGGTGACATACCCAAAGTTTATAAGGGTCATCGAACAAGTATTTTTCTTATGCCTTTAAACTTTGATCTTGGTCCTAACCATTGTGTTGTGAATTCTATAAATCTGTTCAGTGTCAGTTTCTTTGAGTATTGCATGATTTAGAGGACATGAGGTATATTCTTTGCATGTCCTACCAGAAATACTTCATGTGATCTACGAGTGATCATGTGAATCACTTTATGTTAAGAGAATGAATACATTGAATGCTTTTTGATATATCACTTGACATAAAGATAGATGATCATGTGATCAGTTTCCTTGAGAATTCTGTAGAAATCTAGAGTCAAATCCCATAGAGCTTGGGAATCCGATCAAAATCCAACCCAAGAAGTGTTCCTCAAAAAATCCAACCCTTTATTTGTTTTGGGGTGAGGAATTTATAGTTATCACCAACGCTGATAATCACTTGTTTGTGCATCATATCTGGTGCAATTCTAGGATGGTGTTAGTGAAGGGGACTGCTGCCATGCAGTTTCATAAATCATTATCATGGATTGTTTCAATAACATCGCTTGATTTTCAATGATAGCAAGTCTCCTACATCAACACATCATTTATCAGATTATTTCCGATTATTGAAGACTTGTTTGATCATACAGTTATGTCGAAGGACCTCTATGTTATCATGCTGACATGTCTGAGGGCCTTCACAAGATTAAAATTCTTGTGGAAAGAAACTCAATAGACCTTTGGTGACTTTTCATTGGGTCTCATGGGACAATGTTATGGGTGCGATGGGTGTGTCACATTTCATTCAGCGACCATGAGTACCTATCAACTCATCCCTTTTAATCCCTTTCTCTAATGTAAAAAAGGATGGGAGTCATGTGATATTCCATGTATACTGCACAAGGTATTTCATTTTTTTTGAAGATGCATCATGTGACCAATATGGGTTGCATGGGGGTGTATAATAATTTCTTGGAAAAATATATCTGGTCATCATTAGAGCACCTTCGGGTTTCTTGGACATGTCTAAAGATTTCTGTGTTGTGAGGCTGACAAGCTAGGGGGATTTCATGAGGCGAGGAGGATGTGTCGTTGAGAACTCACAACATCTTTCGGGTCTCTCGGGGTGCATGTCACATGCCTTTCAACAACCATGAACCCCCATCACCTCATTCACTTTATATTATTTATTTTATTTTGCAATGATCAGGGATCATGTGAGTTGGAATGAGTAGTATCTATTATTTCTACTCAATTTTTAGATGATGTATTGCTTGAAAAATATGGTTCATATGGAGAGTGTATAATCTTGTAGTGGATAGGTCTATATTCTTGTCCTATAGAGTGCCACAGGGTTGTACGAAAACTCCTGAGGACTTCCGTGTGGTGAGGACGACAAGGCAGGGGGCTTTTGTGAGGTGAGGTGGATGTGTCGCCATGGACTCATGACATGTTTTGGGTCACTCGGGGTGGTTGTCACATGCCGTTTAGCAACCATGAACCCCTATCACCTCCTCCCCTTATCTCCATCATTTTATGTGGTGAAGGATGAGAGGTCACGTGAGATTATTTCTATGTCACCAATGGATTTTATTCATCCTAATGATGACATGACACATTATCTTCATGACCAATGGGGACCTCTTCCTTTAGAATTGAATCCCTATTTATTCTTGAAGGATTTTGGAATTTTTTCCAAAACATTCCAATGAAAACCATTTAGTTCGGGGGGGACACATTTGGTGTTATGGGGGGCCTTCACAAGAGTAGAAATGTTTGTTGAAGAGTGATCTATGGCACTAGCCACGAGAAATGAGCTATGCATGGGGACTTCGCATGACATCAAAATGGTAATGGTATCACGAGTCTCTCATAGGATTCATGATTCTTCCACCATCCCCTTATTACTTATTTTTTAGGGAAAATAATACCCATATTCATGTGTTTATTCACTTGTGATTTTGTAGATTCTTATTTTGTGGGCATCGATAATGGAGTTTTCATTAATTGAGGTGTAAACTTATCCCTAATGATGGGGTTAGTCCTGAGATCCCTTTTTACGTTTTGATTTTACTCTTTCATTCTTTTATTTTTTTATTTTTCCTCTTATTTACTCCTCCCCCTTGGATTCTGAGGTATTCTTGAGGGGATATCCCCTTTGATTCCTTACAATGAGAGAGAAGAGAGAGGATAAAGTGGGGTCGCATTGAATTCATTAATTAGAGGTAGATCGGGTTGCAGCGGCTGTAGGGTGTAGATTCAAGACTAATGCTTCGATGTTTTATACCTTGAGGTAGGAATTTGTTTATATTTCTAAAATATTCACTTTTTAATCCATATTTATTAGTTTTAATAACGTTTTTGTGTTTCTATATACTCCTTGAAGGTTATTTTTTATTGTTTTTGAATGATTCAAGGATTTCAGGGCATCAAAATGGATTTTCTATTTAAGAAAACACAAAAAAATGATATGATGTTCAAGAAAACACACTATGTGTTCTTCCTTTTGGGTGAAGGATAGAAGAAGGTGACTAGATTCTGAGAATGTTTAATACACACCATGTTGGGTGAATCTAGGTGTGGGCGAGGTACTCAGCTAGACACTTTGTGTAGGGGAATATGGACATGTATTGTATATGTAAAAACCTCATGTTCAATACATGAATAAATTCTATGTGGTATTTTTGGTCAGAATCTATGTCGGGTACATGGCCAGACACATTTATAGGAACCTTATGTGAGGTACATTCCCTATTTGATGGAGACACACCAGGAACATGGGAATTACAATCCAGGTTAAGGTAGAGTACATGACCTAATGAGGTTGTTTTAGGTACACATTGTGTACACAAGGTACAAGCCACGTACTACCTTATTGGGGGTGTTTACTAGTTCTTCTCATCCCAGAGTTGGAATAAGACTTTTAGGTAGTTCATTAAGAAATGTTTTCTGCAAATAACACCATGGTGAAGACCTATTAAAATTTATAGGTCCTTTGTGACATATTTTGTATGGTTTGTGGTTTAGTGGAGGTTTCTATTTCGTTTTTCCTGGAACACATCTTAGGGTAGTGATATGGGGTGTGAGACTTAGAGGGGGTTCTGATTTTGTTGGACACCTTGTATTGGGAATGCCAAGGGGCTTAGTTGAGGTTCTTACAGATGATTATAGGAAGGTAGGATCAAGTGGTTTCTTGGATGGGGTTCTCTTGGTGGTTTTTAAATGTTTAGTTTTATTAGAACCTTTGGGCTGAGATGATGTCATGTGGAATCAGGTATAACTAGGTATTATTGTGTATACATTAATATAGGAATATAGTTCCTATTGAGAATACCATTTGGGAAGGTGGTGTTTGAGAATTCCCCTGTGGGTGAGGTTTTTCTTGAGGATATGTTGTGATTTAGGAGGCCATATGAGGTTATCTTGTAGTGGTATTTCACTATGTTTTTTTTGTGATGGAGGATCCCCACATAGGGTGTATTATTCTTGTTGAGGTTTAGAGGACCACTGAGGGTTCCTTATGAGTTATTGACCCTAAGAGGTTTGGTGTTGGTTTCTGTGGGTTCTTTTGGTGGGTTTGGTGCCATGGAAACTTTTATTATTACATATTAAGCCAATAATGTTGAGACTAATCTTATTCAGTTTTTATTTGAGAGGATACCATTGGGATTTATTATCTTGGGAGTTGTACCTAAGTTTGATCTAGATGCTCTCCTCCATTGGTTGGTTAGTGTTAGAAAGGTATAAGGAGATAATAGAAGATCTAGATGAGTGTAACCCCTTCTAATTGATTATTATTATATGGATAGAGTAGATTTGGGATCTGGAGATGCTGAGACAATAATGAAGTGGGTTATGTTTTCCTAGGATGTGTATTATCCATTTGAGAACTGGTCAAACACCTATATGCCGATGATGGGATAGAATATTAGCCTGAAAATTCTTTAGGATTATAGGGACTTAATAGGTTATCTAGTTGTGTTGACCTAGAGATTTCAGTCACTAGTTTATATTATTCTATTAGAATCCGAGATCATAGTAGTGGTGTGTGTCACATTTTGGATGTCTAAGGTGAGATCCTAGGGTATAACTTTGTTCACATTGAAGTGTTAAATGATTGGAGATCACTTTTGATATGATGGACATTATTGATGTTATGTGACTGGGTGATCCACATGCTATAAATCCATTGTCTTATGCTAGAGTGGGGGTATATCATTCTTATGTTTCACCGTAGAACCGGAGGTTAACTATTTTATTCTTTTATCTTGTTCATTAATTATTGTTGATCTATTTTAGTATTTTATTATACTATTTAGTATTCCACAATAGGCTAGGTATATCATGTGTTGGTTGCACTTATTATGAAAAAATATGTTATTACCACCATTTGGGGTGACCTACTGAGATTTATTTCTCAACCCTATATATGATAACTTTGATGCTCATTTAGACCTTATGTCTAATTTTTGGTGGATTGCAAGACATGTGATGGATCAGGTGGAGGCCTAACATTTCATGGTTAAGCGAGACTGATTAGGTGGAGTCTGAGGATCAAGCGGGATAAGCTCATAAATTTTTTAGAGATTAGGTTTGAGGTGTGGATCATATTTGGTAGTAGATCCTAATGCATTTTTTTATTAAATTTATTCGACCTATATATTTGGCCAGTCCAATGGGGGATCAATTATATATAGAATGAACACGATTCTATATGATTCATTTCTTTTATTATATCATGCTTCTATTTTCATAATTTATTTTTCAAACTCTAATATTTATGGGTATATATGTGTTTTATTATTTTTTGGATTTTATTTCAATTTGATATGATGTCATAGTCTCCCCAATATACCTCTTTGCATCCCCCTTCTAGGTTGTAGCCTCCAGTATACATGGAGGAAAACTTAAGGCCTTACCATAAGATGGATTAGGTAATGGGATAGGTCAACCCAGTTTGGTTCATAGCAATTATCACTGTACCATTCAAGTTTTCTTGGTACCTAGATAATTCTCAATGTACCCTTATAAGTTCCATTCTAATGTCTCACATACAAAAAAGGTATTTCTTATAAAAACATTTATTTCTCATCTCAAAAAGGACCCGTTGAACTAAGGCATCATGAAACACTCTTACTCACCTTCCATGATTAGAGATAACCCCCTATGAAGTATCTCACAAGTTTTTTCACCACTATCCATGTTGATCTTATCTAAACCCAAATGGTAAAAAAATATCATATCACTCAACCATACCACCCGTATAATGATTCCAGGAGTAAATTTTCATTTATATTAGGCTCACACATTGAGTCAAGTAACCATTTATCCGTTGTATGATAATATACCCATATAGAAGATCTATTAGTTATTTCTTTACCAAAACACCCTAAAAATATAACCTACACCATGGTAGACCACAAGATCGTTGCCACTCTGGAATCGTTCCAAATACACAAAGATTCAACCCATGATCTTCCAATCCTAGATCCATACATCTATGATCACCATACACAATCCCATAAAAAACACTCTTGGAACTAAAAAGGCTAGGTACCCAAATGATCTTTCCCTACGAACATTACCATAATACCAAAATCACTCCAAGTTATTCACATCACCAATGCTCAAGGAATTCCAATTCTACCCTCTCAAGGAAGCGAAAATTAATAAGGAAAATTTTTAGCATTATGAAAAATATCCAATTCCTATATCAAACCATTTCCCAAGACTCAACTTTTAGAGCCAACCCACCATGGGTTTTGATACATCACATGCACATATGAACATTATAATCATAATTAGATTAAAACAAAAACTATGGTTCAACAAGTGGAGTTCCTTCAAAAAATTATATATGTAAACCAAATATACATTTTTGATGAAAATTTAAATAACTAAACCCTCTATAATAACTAAAAATAAATTACACATAAGCACACTAGTGTCATGTGAATCCTACATACCAAGTATGATGCATGTACATATGCCTCATGCCACTATTAGGTAAGAGTAAAACCATAAATAATGATCTCAAATCCACACATTATACTCAAATAAATATCTTTACTGTTACATTAAAAAAATAACTATAATCCTATAACCGTAGTAACATAGAATTCCTAGTAAATAAAAATTAATAACTCACCAGCTTGAGGTCCATCAAAATCTTTGACACATTTTTATCTTTGACCACCAACCCATTATTAGTAAAATAAAATAAATAAGACTCTGATATAATTTTTTAATGCCTTGAATAAAATTACCTAAATGAAACCTAATCCAAAGTCCCACATAACTATAGGCATTCCTATCCATAATCATAAGGCCTGCAAGAAATGACGGTAGCCTATGATCAATGTTAGAGTCTTAATACTCTCAATATCATAGTTTATAACCCTAAATAAATCACAAACTATTATCCAAAACCACATATCAGATTACATAAGTATATAATTACGATCAAATAAAACTATAAAAAAAATAAATATAGACCCATGATGTAAAAAATGAATAATTCAGTCATAAATTCATACAAATAATAGACCACCAATTGGGCTGATCAAATATACAAAATAAGTAATTGAATAATTCAAATAAGGAGGCTTCACTATAACCCTGAGCCTCACTATAACCCATCTACAAATCATGTCGATATTCTCTAGCCCAAACCACTTTGTAACATATTATCAGACCCACATAATAGACTTTAAGACTATATAAAAACTACGATGCCTATACAGGGAGTGAGAAATACATCTCAGTAGGGTATCACAATGTTCCCCTAATATATGTCATAATATACAGATTTATACATGAGGAAAATAAAATATAAAAACATATAGAATAAAAACATAAACATATGGTCACTGTGTGATAACTAGGACCCTATGAAACTCAACTATACCTGGTTTGATCTCCACTAGTGAACCATGCCTATCATAGTATTACATCATCAAAAATTCCATCATGGGAATGTCAAAACATAACCAAGATCAAGTGTATTAATTGATTGGGGATTCTATCTCGATAATACTAGTGTTAGAACTAACTCGGGACCCAAACATAGTGATCCTTGAACTAAAATGAATCCGGGGATCCTGTCTTGATGATTCCCGAAACTAATAACAACTACATTACCATAGTTTTTGAAATACATAAAATCAGGTGATATAGAGGGAAAAGATGAAGACATCTTCCCACATGTTCCAAACTAACTGCTCGGGGTAAGATCCCATGGATAATCACACATACTAAAATTGTTTCTTGAGGAGGGAAAAATTAGATCCAAACTCCGACATAAACCAAACTATACCATCACTAGGTAGGTCCCATGGCTAGCCACACATACATAAAGTTCATTTTGAGGGGTGAAACAATGCATCCAACCTCCTACACAAGTCAAACCATACCACCACCAGGTAGGTCCCTAGGATAATTTTATACACCAAAAGTAGATATTTAGAAGGGAAACAATTCATGAATCTCCCACATACAATAAATCATCCCCTTGGGGAAACTTCCCATGGATATCTCTCATAAATTAGGTAATCTCATCCAACACACCACTCTCATCCAGCCATCTCCTACATCTAGTGCATCATACATCTCAATTCACGATCTATATACTAGTCGTATGAGAAATCTATACACTACACATGTCATGTTATGTAATATATAACCATTTAGGCTGACCTGTATATGTTGAACTTAATATACATGGAATAATAAGAAAACCCATCCACATACCCATCCATATCATGAAGAAAATAGATCTTATTCTCAAGCCCAACTTAGTTTTTATGCATTAATGTAAAAATTAATTGATAACACTAGAATGACATCCTAGCCCATAGGTCCTACCAAACTCAAGCCTAAGTTGACCGGTCCAACATTTATTTCAATTCTCATGTCACCATCATTTCCCTGATACTGAGGGAACATTCCATTCTTAAAAAACCCTAGGAACCTTAGAAACTCATTTATAGGTTATGAGAACACAAATCTCATTATCTATACTTAAGTCCCATGTTATAAATCCTAGAGGATATCTCTATAGAAAACAATCTAAAGTAAACCTTCATAGTACACCAAGATTAAGAGGACATATCAGGAAAACATTAGACACCATTATTCCAATATTATTTCAAGTGGGTGTTCCCCACCGCTCAAAATATCATGATTGATTAATCAATCCTCTAGGCCTAAAACTTACAAGAATACCATACTATCCATAAGAAACTAACCTAGGATATCTAAAACTTATCTCAAGATCTAATTATTTTCATATGACTCTTCCAAAACAAACTAGAGTCCTATCCCTTTAGGGATACAATACCAGGTGAATCTAAATTAACCTCCATATGGTGAAAACTTTAAAATTATGAGGCTCAATTCCAGTTAATTATTTAGATAAGGAACTCTTAGTTAATATTCTAATTTCTTGAACCTGAATACTCCATGAAAGGTTGAAAAAACATGCATAAAAATACATATGATTATGTATTATAGGGACCACCTACCTGTATATAAAAGTAACTATCCTTAATCCAATATTTCTCACCCTTAGATGGGACGACACTAAGAAAAACCAAGATCCCGAAATTCCATGAGACCCCATCTCATCCAAAATTTTCAATAGATTAAATATAAAAACTTTTTGTTAGTTAAAAAATTTAAAACAACAAGAAATAACCTTTTGAATCTCCCTAAACCACCCTTCACCATCAAAACTAGAACCAAAAGTGTGTATAAACTCTATAGCTTAATCTTGAAACCATTATGAGAAAAATCAGTATTAATTGACTATTGGTCATCATCACATTTAATCCAATTAATCAAAAAACCAAAATAGAAATTATTAATTAAATACATTAAGAAAAATGGGGAATAACTATTTTTATTCACCATTCCATAATGTCCTCTATCTACTAATTACCAACTTACCATCATTCAAGATGATTCTAATATAATCCAATAGAATCTTCACTCAACACTTAAAATAAAATCACCATGAATAAGAGGATATATGTAACACCCAAAGATTCCAGGGTACACTTCTCTTTGAATAATACAGTAGCATGTGTTATACACAACTTCGAGTCCTAACACACACCGCAACCAATCAAACTAGCCGTTATGAATAGTAATACCCAATTTTTCAAATTTTATAAATTTTATCTTTAAAAATTTACTTCATTTTTTGATTAATAATATCAAAATTAGATTAGGGTGAATTTCTGGTACTTTTCAGATAACTTTCATATTTTGATGAATAGTGAAAATTACTAAATTTTGATTAAAAACAACTTTTTTAATCGAAATAATTAATTGTGATAAATTATGAATTTGAGTGATTTTAGAGTATAATTAGATTATATTTTAACCATTTAATCCAATTTTTGTCATTGGACATAATTTCACATTTAAACGGGACTAAAGCAAGCGCGAATCTTTTGATAGTTATTATCTCTTCAAAACACGCTTTTTGTTTTAACAACGAGAATTAATTTTAAATTAATTTCTGCCACTTCTGTGTTTTTAATTTAGAAAAATGGATTCAATATTTAGAATTAGGAGGTCCAAATTGTTTAAATAGGTAAATTTTATTTTTAGACATTTTGAATAATTACTTCGGTAAATATTTTATTTACCATGGTTAAAGGGTAAATCCGGTAAATAAGGGTAAAAAATATTATTATAATAGTTATAAATTACCCTACAACATGTCATAACCATATGGGTTGATACATGTATGACCATGGGCATCTTCGGGTCGATTTTGGGACCCCATGGATCCACTTGTAAGTGATAATGACACTTTGTATTAATTAAGTTAAAGTAAATAAAAAATGACATAAGCATATATCTTTTAGAAAAACAATTTTTACATAGGGTTATATATGTTATATTTTTGACTATAAATATTCATTAGAAAGATGAAAATATTTGATAAATAATGGTATTTCATTTATAATTTTTATACATTGAATAATTTAATTTATTTATGACACAATAATGATGCAGTAATTTTCTTTATTAATGAAACAATCAAGTAATTGGTATTATAAATGTTAAAATAAATATAATTTGAAAGTTTTGATGACATACACGAATTTTATTGGTTAATATGACATTTTAGGATTTCTTAAATCAATTTTTTTCGAATTATTAAAGTTGTTAAGACTTTAACAAAAATTAATTATTAAATAGTGTCAAAATTGACATAAAGGGGTTTTTAAAACAAATATTATATTATTAATTCATATTATATTTATAAAAATCTAATGTTCAGTAAAAGTACTTACATAATGATATGTGTATCATTAATGTAACACTTTGGGGATTATTGAATATATATAGTATGTTTATTAACCATATAATATAAAAATACAAAGAGACATGGTAAATGTCAAACTAATTAACTAAGAGTTAAAACCCAAAGATAATGTTAATAAAGTGACCCATACCTATCTAAAACCTATTTTTTTAATAGGATTTCGACCCATAACCTCCTAAGGATCAAAATAAATTCATTTGGAACCATTATGAACCGAATATGAGTGTATAATAAATTAATAGTTTAATCTTTTCCTAAAGTGTCCCTCACCCCTCTTATAAAAGGGCACTTACCCTTCGCTCAAAATCACACCTCGAAAGCCATTTGGATTGACCAAACTCTGCCCAAATATCCTCCCAACTTCCCTCAATTCAACCTAGAGGCCTTATTTTTATCATAAAGGCAACCCAAGGCGCCCTTTTGATCAAATCAAAAGGAAGAACCCGAAGAAGAGGTAATGTTTTCACCACCCTCTTTCAAGTTCCTTTCTTCTTCCACTTCTTATTTATTTGTTATTTCCATTCTAAAATAATAACTCCAATATATTATATATAAAGTGATGTGATTATAAATATGGTACAACCATATTCAGTATTCTATCCATCCTTTGAATGACATTTCACCATACGCGCGTACGTACGGCTTACCGTCTCCACGTCGTGGTGTAATTGTTATTCAATACATTATTATTTGGATGGGTATAATAATGATATGTAATTCATGTAAATAATAAATATAACATGATAATGATTATGTATATATGATATAATATCAAATTTTATATTATTTTAATATCAAAAGAATGATATTGTCACTCGTGCATACGTACGGACTACCGTCTCCACAAACACGATGAGATTCATTCCCCATCGTATCCATTAAAAAATAATTTTCATTTGATGATTAAAAATAATGTTTAAGGACTTGATATCATTATGGATATGAATAAGATACAACCTATCCATAACAAAAATGGATTATGTAACAAAACATATAAAATAAAACGAGTAAGTTAACACCCGAAACGACGATAATACAAAGATATTATTAACAAGAAATGTTAAAAGATCATATATGATATCATATTAATGTATACGATTCTTGTATAATTTAATAACAATTATTTAAAAATTATAAAGGAGGTTAACCTACCCTCTACCAAGTAAAAGTAAAAGGTAAGGGGTTTTCATCTCACTCCTTATTCCCGTGAGATTCATGCCATATTGCCACAATTACCTTTTGTGTGGTGTATGTACTGCCCATAATTGTATTCTTTGTGTAATACACTTTAATTTAGGTGTATTTAAATATTTATTGTATGATACTTCTTTCATGGGGTGTATGTTTCGTAAGTTACCAAATTGGCAAGGGTTAATTTCACAATCTCTTTATTATCCGAGGTTGTTTTTACGTAAGTATCTACTGGGACATATTTATTATCCATGTCCATGTTTCATGAAAGAGTTTTGGAAGGGATTATTTTAAGGGATCATTTTACTAAAACATCATTTCAAATGTTTTAAATATTTATTCTTCTATATCTTTCTCATTAATTTCTATGTCTTCAAAATGATTTTTTAAGGATTTATTTATATGGACATTAATGTTTTTAAAATGTTAATTCATTTAAAAAGTTTCAAAGTGGTATGGGACACTTTGATTCAAAAAATTTCTTTAAATGTCTTCCTTTATAAATTGTGCAACTTTTAAATGTTTTCATGAAAAAGGTGTATTTTTATCAAAGAGTTTTAAAAATCATTTTCATCTATTTCAAAATCCTTTAATGGATTTTAAACTTGTTTTGAAGTTGATTTATCATGATTAAAATCTTCCATATTTTATTGAATGTTTTGTGATATGTTTGACTGTGGATGTGTTATTTTTATACCATTCATGGTTTATGGGTAAATTATTGACATTTCGTTTGCTGGTTTTAATATGAATGTTTATTTTATGTTTAAACCTTTTCAAATGAGGAATGAATTGGACTTAGTAAGTGACGGGTGAAGCCCGCTATAGCTCCTAGATGCATCGGTAGGTCTCATGAGACAAACTATTGTCTTGGAACAATTCCTTGAAAAAATCTTTTTTGTAGTCTTGGCACAAGGCCTTGACTATGTGGTTATGATAGTCTAGAATTATGCATTCCATCATTATTAAAGTGGTTATTGATGTTGCATGTGATTATTAGACTAGTAGAATACCCATGTGAATAAGTAAATGGAATTATTTCATTTCATTTTTTCAATATTATGCTGAAGATCAAGTTTAAAAGGCTTTTGTTTTAGTTATACATTTCCCTAAATGTTTATGCTCATTTATGAAAGTTTCCGCTATATTTTTATCCTTACTGAGCATCAGAGCTCACCCCTTTCTTTGTTTTATTTTTCCCCGGATGTGAAGAAGTATTTTATGAATGGCCTGCAGTGATAGTATGAGGGGATATGAGTGTGGTCTATGGAGAAAAGATGTTTTTGTAGTTTTTTTCACTTTATGTTGTAATGTAAGCTTTATAAATGTATCTAGTGATTCCAAGGCTACTAAACTAATCGGTCTTTTGAGACTTGATCTTTTATTATCATGAAAATGTTATGTAATAATGCACTGACTCTGGGTAACTAGGGTTGGGGCATTACAGTTGGTATCAGAGGAAGTTTAATACAAACCTTGGAAGCTAGATTTAGATAAACCCTGATTAGAGAACATTACCCTATGATAGAATCTGAGGATTAGTATAGAAGAACTTCCTAGAATTTTGGTATTGTATAGATTTTGTGAGTTTTCCAAGAAATACTTCCCTGTCTAGATACGAGCAGGTAGAGGCAGCTCTGGCACAAATGTACCTAGGGGTAAAACCTGAAAACACCGCTTTGAACTAGACTTGACTGGGAACTGGTGCACGACAACGGGCCTTGCTGCACTCTTGGTTACGACACTCCCGGGGGATATGCTTAGGATAATTATCATTTTATTTAGAAATCATTATGAAGGGTTTATGAGTATATACTTCCTCAATGAAAACATCTTTATGATTATAGATTATATCCATAAACCGTTCAATTTACGTTAGGTATTTTACAAATTTGTAATTATTCATTGCAATTCATAAACTAACCTAGTTTATGAAATTGTATAGAAATGGCACCCAGTAGAAGGAATGTAAACTCCAACAATACATATGATCCAAAGAGTAAGAAGGATCATATCTTTCATGGTATTAAGCCAACATTTAGAAGGATAATTGTCTCTCATGTATTCTCAACATATGAAGAAATAATATCACGTGTTAATAAGATAATTAAAGAGTTCTCTAAGTCCTATAGATTTGAAGGGAAGCAAGAGAAAAAAAAGATGGAAGAGAGAACGATGGGTAAAGGGAAGAGTGAAAAGAAGAGTTTTCCCATATGTGATAACTGTGGGAAGAAACACCCTGGAACTTTCCTGAAGGGAATGTGAGTTTGTTATAAGTTTGGAGAAAAAGGACACCAAGTACGTGACTGTAAGGGTAAGAAAAATGTTTCAAATATACAATGCTTCATCTGCAAGGAGTTGGGACACTACGCAAACCAATGTCCAAATCATCAGAGTATTCCCCAAATGATGCTATTAGTTAATAATCAAGTTATGATACTACCACAAATGAAGAGGAATGATTAGAGTTCTTAAGTTGTTATTAAAGAATTATGTCATTTGAGTATTGTATCAACACTGTACTGGTTATAATAATTATAGAGTATATAAGGATTGTACTGCAGTACTATTTCATTAAGGACTTGAGATTTTGTGGAACCAAGAAAAGTGACTCAATTGCAGGTTAAATTTTTGGAAAATATATGGCTGAGAGAAAGATAAACCATAATATGGTTCTGATACCAAGGTAGTGATTTAGGAATAATAGATGGTTGATTTGGATAAATTATATTGGATATTCTTGACTTCCTTGAAACTGATTAATAGTTTCTTTATTTCATCATTGTTGGAATATTAAATATTTTTGGATATAAGGAATATAACCAGTGTTATATAAAGGATAAGGAAACATGAATGTTATCAATAAGGTTTTATGATAATTCAGGATGTTGTGGTGTTTTAAAATAATACATGATGAAGGTGTTCATATGTTATTCCGTGGAAAAAAGGATCTTCACTGTGTTTATCTTTCATATAAATTTTGGACTGTGAGTTTGGATAGATGTATTTTAAATAAGTCTAGTTTTAGATTATTTTTGGATTTCCATAAAAAGGACAACCTGGAGGTCAGGCGGCAACCCGTCGTGTCCGGCATGGCTGTGAGACTTGAACCCACAACTGAAGGGTGACAAGGGTGTATCACCTACCACTGACCCACATGATTTCCCAGATTGAATAATGTAGTTTTTTAAGGGTTTGGTTGATGAATTATAAATTCATTTTTTTATAACCCTATATGAACAAGATAAATAAAATATTTTTTAAGTTCTATTATCTTTTAAAGTGAAAGATGAGTTTGTGGTAGAAAGTAGTTAAATGATGGAACTCTACTTGACAAGTATGCATTTTTTTATTCTTCTCTTATTCTATGAAGAAATTAATTCTTATACTTTATTAATGGGATATTAAAACAATAAATGTGTTATCCTAATACCTTATATTTTGTTCAACCAATTCTATTTTAAATCATCATAGATTGATGAATTTAAGGCCCTCAATTTTACACTTGTTTGTGATTGATGACCTCAATCACTACCTATAAATATTTACATTTTTCTTCCAATTATATGTCTCTAATTTTCACCAATGATCTCTTAATTGAGATCATAATTTGGTGGTGACCCTTTCATTTCTCTTTTACTCTTATTAAGACTAAATTTTATTAACCTAATTTCCCATGTGGGTTTTCCAATAGGTATTTTCTATTTTCAACCTTTTATTATCAAAAAACAATTTCAAATTTTGAGGACACAATTTATTGAAGGAGGGGAGAATGTAACACCCCAAGCATCCACGATACACTTCTATTTGAATAACATAGTAGTGTGTATTGTTCGCAACTTCGAGTCCTAACACACACCGCAACCAATCAAACAAGCCGTTATGAATAGTAATACCCACTTTTTGAAATATGATAAATTTTATCCTTCAAAATGGACTTCATTTTTGGATTCATAATATTGAAATTATCTTAGAGTGAATTTTTGGTACTTTTTGGATAACTTTCATATTTTGATGAATAGTGAAAATCACTACATTTTAATTAAAAACAACTTATTTAATTGAAATAATTAATAGTGATAAATTATTAATTTGAGTAATTTTACAGTATAATTAGATTATATTTTTACTATTTAATCAAATTTTTTTCATTGGACATAATTTCACGTTTAAACTGGAAAAAAGCAAGCGCCAATTTTTTGATAGTTATTATCTCTTAAAAACACGTTTTTTGTTTTAACAATGGAAATTAATATTAAATTAATTTCTGCAACTTATTTGTTTTTAATTTAGAAAAATAGATTCCATATTTATACTCATGAGGTCCAAATTGTGTAAATAGGTAACTTTTATTTTTAGACATTTGGAATAATTTCTTCGGTAAATATTTTATTTACCATGGTTAAAGGGTAAATCCGGTAAATAAGGGTAAAAAATAATATTATAATAATTATAAATTACCCTAAAAAATGTCCTAAACCTATTGGTTGATACATGTCCGACCATGGGCATCTTTGGGTCGATTTTGGAACCCCATGGATCTACTTGTAAGTGATAATGACACTTTATATTAATTAAGTTAAAGTAAATACAAAAATGACATAATCATATATATTTTAGAAAAACAATTTTTTACATAGGGTTATATATGTTATATTTTAGACTATAAATATTCATTAGAAAGATAAAAATATTTCCTACATAATGGTATTTTATTTTTAATTTTTAGATATTGAATAATTAAATTTATTTGTGACACAATAATGATGCAGTAATTTTCCTTATTAATGAAACAATCAAATAATTGGTATTATAAGTGTTTAAATAAATATAATTTGAACGTTTTGATGACATCCACGAATTTTATTAGTTAATATGACATTTTATTATTGATTAAATGAATTTGGTTCGCATTAATAATGTTTTAAGACTTTAACAAAAAACAATTATTAAATAGTGTCAAAATTGACATAAAGGAGTTTTTAAAACAAATATTATATTATTAATTCATATTCTATTCATAAAAATATTAGTTTCATCCAAAGTAATTATATAATGATGGTTGTATCCTTAATGGACCACTTGGGGGTCTCTTGGATGTATATAGTAAGTTTATTAACCATATAATATAAAAATAAAAAGAGACATGGTAAATGTCAAACTAATTAACAAAGAGTTAAAACTAAAAGATAAGGTTAATAAAGTGACCAAAAAGTATTTAAAACCTATTGGTTGAGAGTATTTAGACCCATAACCACCTAAGGCTCGAAATAAATTCATTTGGAACCATTATAAACCGAATATGAGTGTATAATAAATTAATAGTTTAATCTTTTCGTAAAGTGTCCCTTGCCCCTCTTATAAAAGGTCACATCCCCTTATCTCAAAATAACACATCCAAAGCCATTTGGATCGGCCAAAATCTTCCCAAATATCCTAAAAACTTCCCTCACTTCAACCCAGAGGCCTTAGTTTGATTATAAAGCCAACCTAAGGATCCCTTTTGATCAAATCAAAAGGAAGAACCCGAAGAAGAGGTAATGTTTTCACCACCCTCTTTCAAGTTCCTTTCTTCTTCCACTTCTTTATTTGTTATTTACATTCTAAAATAATAAATCCAATATATTATATATACTGTGATGTTATTATAAATATTTTACAACCATATTTAGTATTCTATCAATCCATTGAATGACATTTCACCGTACGTGTGTACGTACGACTTACCGTCTCCACGTCGTGGTGTAATTGTTCTTAAATACATAATTATTTGGATGGGTATAATAATGATGTGTAATTAATGTAAATAATGAATATAACATGGCAATTATTCTGTATATATGATATAATATCCAATTATATATTATTTTAATATCAAAAGAATGATATTGTCACTCGTGTGTACGTACGGACTACCGTCTCCACGAACGCGTTGAGATTCATTCCCCATCGCATCCATTCAAAACTAATTTTCATTTGATGATTAAAAATACTGATTAAGGATGTAATATCATTCAGGATATGATTAAGATACAACCTATCCATACAAAACATGGCTTATGTAACAAAACATATAAATGAAAACGAGTAAGTTAACACCCAAAACGACGATAATACAAATATATTATTAACAAGAAATGTTAAAAGATCATATATGATATCATATTAATGTATATTATTCTTGTATAATTTAATAACAACTATTTAACCATTATAAAAGAGGTTATCCTACCCTCAACCAAGGAAAAGTACAAGGTAAGGGGTTTTCATCTCACTCCTTATTCCCATGAGATTCATGCCATATTACCACTATTACCTTTTGTGTGGTGTATGTAATACCCATAATTGTATTAATTTTATAATATACTTTAATTTAGGTGTATTTAAATATTCATTGTATGATACGTCTTTCATGAGATGTATGTTTTGTATGTTACGAAATTGGTAAGGGTTGATTTCACAATCTCTTTATTTTCCGAGGTTGTTTTTAAGTAAATATCTACTGGGACATATTTATTATCCATGTCCATATTTCATGAAAGAGTTTTGGAAGGGATTATTTTAAGGGTTATTTTTACTAAAACATCATTTCAAATGTTTTAAATATTTATTCTTCTAAATCTTTCTCATTAATGTCTATGACTTCAAAATGGTTTTTTAAGGATTTATTTATATGGACATTAATGTTTTTAAAATGTTAATTCATTTAAAAAGTTTCAAAGTGGTATGGGATAGTTAGATTCAAAAAATGTATTTAAATGTCTTCCTTTCTAAATTGTGGGACTTTTAAATTTTTTCATGACAAAGGGGTATTTCTCTCAAAGAGTTTTAAAAATCATTTTTATCTATGTCAAAATTTTTTATTGGATTTAAACTCATTTTGAAGTTGATTTATCATGATACAAATATTCCATATTTTATTGTATGTTTTGTGATATGTTTAACTCTGGATGTGTTATTTTTATAAAATTCATGGTTTATGGGTAAATTATTAACATTTCGTATGCTAGTTTTAATTCGAATATTTATGTTATGTTTAAACCATTTCATACGACGAATGCAATGGACTTAGTATGTGATGGGTGGAGCCCGCTATAGCTCCTCAATGCATAGGTAGGTCTCATGAGACAAACTAGTGTCTTGGAACAAGGCCTTGACAAAATCTTATTTGTAGTCTTGGCACAAGGCCTTGACTATGTGGTTATGATAGTCTGGCATTATGCATTTCATCATTATGAAAGTGGTTATCGATGTTGCATGTGATTATTCGACTAGTAAAATATCCATGTGAATAAGTAAATGGCATTATTTCATTTCATTTTTTCCATATTATGAGGAAGATCAAGTTTAAAAGGCTTTTGTTTTAGTTATACATTGCTTTAAATGTTTATTCTCATTTATAAAAGTTTTCTCTATATTGTTATCCTTACTGAGCATCTGAGCTCACCCCTTTATATGTTTTATTTTTCCCAGGATGTGAAGAAGTTTTTTATAAATGACCTACAGTGATAGTATGAGGGTATATGAGTGTGGTCTATGGAGACAAGATGTTGTTGTATTTTTTTCACTTTATGTTGTAATGTAAACTTTTTGAATGTATCTAGTGATTCCAAGGATACTAAACTAATCAGTCTTTTGAGACTTGATATTTTATGATTACACCAATGTTATGTAAACCGACTCTGCGTAACTGGGGCCGGGACGTTACAATAGATAAATAGAAGAGAAACATAAGGAGAAATAGAAGGATTATACCTCAAATTATTGTGCCAAAAACCTCTGAATAACCTTGGAACAAATGGTATCCATGGTTGGTAAATTAGGTGGAGATTATGGTGCTTGGTAAACCATACATGGCCTCCCTGACCCCTTATCCACTAAATAACCCAAGGAGACTGATACTGAAATTATTATCACACCCAAACCAAATAAAATAAACCAAGAAACACTAGGTACCCAGTCACCCATGATATGGTTCCCGATAAGGAATTGACCATATAATGGAGTTCTAGTGTCTATCTAGTGGAACACTAGGGGATATAACCCCTCTTATAGAACCACTAAGTACCTTATGTCTTCCCACCAGGTACCCTATGGTAAATACAAAAATTTTGTAATTCAAAACCTAATCTCATAATCATCTAAACACCCAAGGCTCCTCATAAACCTCTCAAAACATCCAAAATAACCTCTTAGAGATGGTCAAACTCTCATAATTCCAATTTTAATATTGATTCTCAAAACACCCTTTCTCTATGAATCAAAATTCAAATTTACTCTTAATTTATCAAATTGTAAAAATTTTAGTCATTACATGATATCCCATTAATTAATATTATTACTAGATTTCATGATAATTAATTCACCATATTTTTGTAATTATTCCATGGGAGTACCCTTATCATACTAACATTGGCTAAAGTAAGTAGGATCACTCAACCAGGTGGTTCCATAACTCTTGGTAACATGACATAGGTTATTTTATTTAGTTTGTTTCCATATTATACTATACACAAAATAATATATATATATATATATATATATATATATATATATATGTATGTATGTGTGTGTGTGTGCTGTATTTATTTTGGGACACCATCAACGCTGGATTACTGTGTATATTTTTAATACCCTACATGTTCACCTTATTGGGAATAAAAACTACATGGTCTATAATTCAGGTTAGATATGGGGTCTATGGTCAATGGTTGAGTAAAAGTTTCATAACCGAGATTCTGATATATGACTAGGTGATAACATGGACCTTGATTTTTTATTTATCCCTTATTTTTAATTTTTTTTATCACACTTGATTATGAATATCCAATTAAGAGATCCCATATATGACGTGTTACTTGTATCAAACTTACATGGGCTAATATTTTTTCATGGAATATGAAATTTTAATTATGGTTTCCATTTGGTTATTAATTACATATTATGAATTTATATTTTAGGTAATGGATATTTTTTATTTTCTAATTATTTATATTTATCTTTTTAAGGGTGCGATCTTCCCCTGATACCAATAATCACTCACATCTATACGACATAATTTTTTTATATAATAAATCATGTATGAGGCCATGTAAAAACATTGGATCATTATATTTTGGTTGACTAGGTAGAGGATATTACATCAGTTTGGGTATATTTAGTTTTTTATCATTTAATTAAGCCTACTTAACCCATGTTAGTTTGATTTGTTTTAAATATATTGGGATTAGTTTAATTGTATATGAGTTGGTTTTATAATATTTGAATAAAAATAAGTTGATTATGGATTTTTTAATTAAAATTGATTGAATTAGTCAATTCTAGTTCAATTTAGGCCATATTGGTTTGAATAACATTTTTTATTTAGTTTGGGTTGGTTGAGTATCATTTAATTTTATTTAGATTTTTATAGTTTTATTTTATTTTTTTAGTTTCATGTGATTTTTTATTTCTTCATTTTGGTTTATTATTAGTCCAATCAATTCAGTCCATGTTATTTTATTTTGGTTTTTTGGGCCTTTTTATATCTATAAGATTAAGTTATATTATGTTTACATATGTAAGATCATTTTTTATTAGACTAATTTGGTAAAATTTAGTTTGATTTAGATCATTTAATTTATATTGGGTCTTTTTAGGTTGATTTAATTTACTTTAGTTCCCTTTAGATCAAATAAAATAAAATAAAATCAACTTTATTCTGGTTTTTTAGTTCAAGTTGGGTCCTTTATATACAATTTAATTTGTTTTAGTGGTGGTTAGTTCAACTAAATTTGGTTTAAGGTTTGTTAGGTTAGTTCAATTTATCTCTTATTAAGTCAATTATGTTTGGTTTATATAATATGGTCTCTATATTATTAGAGTTTTTTTTAATTTTTCTTAGATTTATTAGATTTAATTGAGTTGAATTCCATTCCATTTGGATTTATTCACTTCAAAATACTTTTGTTACATTTATTTTAATTCAATTTTATTCAATTATGTTAGGTACTATGTGGTGAAACAACATGATTCATGTTACTCAATCAGGCCTTCGAGTCATCTCCTTCATGGGATTTGGGCCAAATTCAGATAGGCCTTTTGGAAATCAAGAACTTCATCCTTCAAGTTATAAATATGTAATAAAATAGGTCTAGTGGGTGATTCCCATTCTTTATGGTGAAGTATGGGACTTGACCCACCAGAGTGTCTAGGAGTGTGTGTTGTTTGTGATTTATAATCCCATATAACTAATATATATATATATATTATTGATTTCAATATGTTCCTTCTATTTTTTCTTAGTTCAGTATAGTATATTTTTGGTCAATTTTGGTCAGTTTAGTTATGTTTAGTTCATGAAGTTAATATTATTTTCAATAATGATCAAATTTTTTGGTTCTTTTGTGTTAATATTGATTTAATACTATATTATTTATTTGAATTCTATTCGATTAGGTTTTATTTCATTATATATTTAATTTTACCTTTCGATTTTATCTGGTATAATTTTATTGAGTTAATTTGTATTTAGTTTAATTTACCTTATTTTAGTTTGGTTTGATTTTATTCAATTTGGGTTTGTTTTTTTTGATTTAGTTAATTTTTTTTTACATAAATTTTTATTATATTATTTTTAGTTCAATATGTTTCAGTTCATATTGGTTTGGGTTATATCAGTTTGGGCCAGTTTGGATTGGCTTGGTTCTATTTTGTGTGGTTCTATTCAATTTAGCTTATAATGATTGGTTCAATTATATTTTCTTGGTTTTGGTTTAGTTTAGTTTTTGGCTAAGTTAGTTCATTTCAATTCAATTTAATTCAATTTGTCTTAGTTTAATACAGTTTTGTTCCATTTCTGTTACTTCAATTATAAAATGACCCTAACCAAACCTTTCTATGACTATATGATTTTCTATAAATATTATATTATTAAAAAAAAATATCAAATATTACAATTTTAAATGATTTAAAATTTAATCATTCCCTAAAATTATGCATGAAAAATCACACTATTTAAACACACAAGTAAATCATTTCTTCTATACTTTTTTTCTTTCTTAAATGAAAAATAATTGTATCAATGCATTTGGTCCTCTAGGGACATATATCAAATGAAATGGGTGACATAATATACCAATAATAAGACAAACATATGAAAACATATAGAGATGAATGAACATGGGATACTAGAAAACAAATGTTTATCATATAATAGGTTTGTGTAAATTAGGTGAATGATGAAGAAATAGAGTAATGAGACCTTATAATAATAAGTCCACAATACTTTCTAAGATATCATAACATATATTTATAAATATCAGTTTTCATGCCCTAAAGGTATAATCTTATGAGTATATATATATTAGACTACATTAGAGGATATTAAAATTCAATGTTCACCCATTATATCATACTATTTTCATACTTATGTGTGTTATAAAGAAATAAAGAATCATCCCTCAAGGATAAAAATAATAATATTAAACTTGTGAGAAGAATGATATGAATCATAAAAATACTTTAAAAATTATGTTTATGTATATATTTCATGAAGGAAATTAAATTAATGAAACCATCAAGAAATACCTCCTCTCTTCTCCTCTCCCCTCATGTTGGTTTCCTCTCTCATATTTCTCATGTTATCACCTTTCCAGTGGTTAGGTTGAACAATATTGGGTTCAATCAATTTTATTTGGGGTCCATATTTCTATTTTTGGTGTCTTATTTCTTCCTTAGGGACCCCTCTTGGCGCAAATTATGATTTCTAACCGGTTCCTGGTGGTTTCAAGGAAGAGGTATGTGGTTCCATGGATTGACATTAATTGATGATTTTATTATGATTTATTTTGTTTCCAAATGCATTTTACAAATTCCGTGGGTAGTGAGAAATGGGTTTTCCATGGGTTTTGGTGTGATTTGAAGGTTTCATGGTGGTTTTCCATTTTGAATGGTTTCTTGTCAACTAAGGTTTCAATTATTGAAGTTTTTATTGTACAAAAAGGGATTTCACTTGAAATTGGAATCAGAATAAGGCACATGGGGACCCTAGGTATATAACTAGGAATACTAGGTCTGGTATGTTAGGGAAGATAGAAGGGTTGAGGCCTAATATATTTGGTAGGATTACATTATAACACTAACTACATTTATATGAGGGGGGATTGGTTGTATCAATAAGGATATATACCTTCATGCCCAGGATTTGATCACTAAGAGTACAAGGATACCAGGACCCCACTAATCCTAGTTATAAATTTACCTTTTTTATTATACCGTGTTTTTTATTTAAAATTGTTTCCTCACTCATTTCATCTTTTACAGAAGATCATGTTTTTAATTAAATTATATTCTTCATTTTCCTAAAAACCAACATGTTGATTTATCTTTTAATTTCATTTCATGGAATCTTTTAGTGGTATCCTACTGTGAAATTTAGATAACACCATACATAAACACTTGGGTGTATGTAGGTCTTGTTAATTTTTTCCAAGGTAAAGTCAAGACCTCCTGTGAGGGCGATGGTTGTTCCTGGAATAGTGACCCCCTTCTTGGAAGGTGTTGGTGGTGGTTACGTGGGGTGTTGACCCATGTGATGAATAGAGTTTTTGATCATCTAGTTGCTTCCCCTCCCTTTTTTGATATATTTTCTTCCAATTTTACTTGTTAAATCTCTAAATCACTTTTTTATCATTTCCAACCTTTTTATTATTGAATGACTTGGATGTTGATTAAGTTGTATGAAATATTTTTTTTTATGTTGGTTAATTATTACATGGGTTAACCATTACCAATGGAGTTAATCATTTCCCAAGAACTTGTTTCCTATCTGTGGGGATCATGAATACCCTTTGGTCCATGACATGAGTCAATCTAGGTGTCAAGTTTGATAGAAACCCAGGTTGGTTCCTGAAAAAATATTATCAAATCCGGTTTTCCCTTTCTGTAGGTCGTGTTATTTGGGAGAATCTAGATATATGGGAGCTAGGATTGTTAGGGATTAAGATTATGGTTATGAGTGGGGTCTCTAGAAAACACACCCCATGACAGGACTTGTGTCAGCAAGGGATGTTTGTGATTTATTTTAAATCCTCCTCTAGTTGTGAGGCACATGTGGTAGACTATGCATGGACACTAAGCTAGGGTGTAGTGATTTAATCTATTGTTTGTGTTTTTTATGGTTTCATTTAAATTTTTGAGGATGAAAAATTATTTTGTTATTGATAAACTGTAGGGGTTATGTATTGATTATTTATTTGTATTGTTAATTGATATAACATCATGCCTCCTTGGGTACCTCTCACACAACTATGGGAAGAATCTAGAGGGAGTTCTCCCACACCAGTTGATCAGAGACTAAAAGAAGCCATGGTTTAGGCTACCCAAGATTTGGATAAGGGAATTGTCCCCAGTTATTATTAGGATAAGGAATATGAACCAGGTCTTTAAAAGGATAAATCCCAGGATTTATTTGGGCATAAACTCATACATTCTGGTGTAGAATGGATCCCTGAGAAGCAGAATATTTGGTTGAGAATATTGAGTGGAATTTCTAGTTTCACAAGACTCCTGATGTAACATCCTAGGTAAATAAATTTTAAGAAATTTTCATATTTATTAATATTTTTGAATTAAATATTAATTATAATTTAAAGGGGATTCTCTGTTTGATGGAGTACCTGATACGTAACAACGGGTTTCTTTGAGATCTTACGTTGCACACAATGTTGAGTTATACTAAAAAATAATAAAATAATAATATTATTTTAAATGGCAGTTAACACATAGACGTTGTATTGTCGATAATGAATAGAAACAACTACAATATGATTATACATGTTTATTAAATGTCTTTACCTTTATCCAATAAAATATAGAGGCTTAAAATGTGAATGAATCCAATTTTAAGCATAAATACTTTAATATTCATTAAAAGGTTGATTTGCCTCCTTTTGATGGTGAACCCTTTTTAAATATAGTTTTTTTTTCACTTTTATATGTTCTATTTGAAAAAATAAACTTCTTATTTATAAGTGTGGCATAAAAATTTACTTTGGGTAAATTCTTAGTATTTTTCTGATAAAGTTCATTTTTAATGAATAGTGAAAAATACTTCATTTTAATTCAAAATTGTCTTTTAATATAATTTATTTATATGGTTATATTATCTTTTTAATTGTTTTCAAAGTGTAATTTTATTATATTTTTATAATTTAATATACTTTTTTTTCATTAGAATTAATTTAACTTTGAAATTGTACATAAACAAATGTCAATAATTTGATAGTTATTATTTCTTAAAACACGCTTTCTGGTTTTGACAATGATAATTAATTTTAAATTAATTAATTCAACTTATATATTTTGAATTTGAAAAAATAGAAATAGTTGTTGGATTTGGAATATCAAATTTATCTTAGGGTGAAGTTTTGATATTTTTCTGATTACCTTCAATTTGTGATGAATAGTGAAAAATACTACTTAGTAGTTAAAAACTGACTTTTTCATTTAAAAGAAAATTTACCACTTATGTGAATTGAATTTCAAAAAGCTAACATAATTTTTTTTCATTAGTAAGTAAAATATGGTACAATGGTTTGGAAATATTTTTTGGTGAATAGTAACTTTTGATTTTTATTTACTACGGTTAAAGGTAAATAGGGTAATTCAAGGTAAAAATAATATTATAATAATATAAAATTACCTTAACAAATTTCATAAATATATTGTATGAGTCATTTATGACCAATACAATCTTTGGGTGAAACTTTTGGCCTTTGAAAGCCTCTTGGGTAAAATAAGTACATTAATAACTTTTTATTTAAAGTAAAAATAAAAATATCATAAACATGTATTGTTTTTCTAAAATAATTTTAATGTGGGGTTATATAAATTATATATTTGACTCTAAATATTAATTGGAAAGCTAAAAATATTTCCTACATCATGGTATTTTATTTATAATATTTAGACATCAAATAAATAAATATATTTATGACACAATGACGATGTAATGATTACCTCATTAATCAACGTTTTAAATAAATGAGATTATAAATGTTAAAATAAATTTATTTTGAAACTTTTATTCAACACACGAATTTTATGGATGATTATGACTTTTTATATTTGAATTATTGTAGTTTTTTCAAAATAATCAACTTGTTATATATTTTTTTTTAAATTTTTGATACAAATAGTATTTAAATTGACATAAATGCATTTTTAAAACAATAAATATTTTATTAAATGATATATTAATCCTAAAATTATAATATTTATCCAAATTACTTAGATAAGATTTATAATGTCATTAATTAACCACTTGTAATTCTATTATCATTTTATGGTAACTATATTAACCATATAGTATGATATATAAGAGAACATGGTAAAAGTTAAATAAGTTAACAAAGGGTTAAATAAAAAAGATAAGGACTAAAAATTATACAAAACTGGTAAAATTATTATTGGATGATTTTATTTATAATTATATTCACCTTATCTTAGAATTAAATAATTTCAGGACCCTTTGAAACCTAAATTTAGTTTATAATAAAATAATATTTTCAAACATTCCTGAAGAGCCCCTCCTCCCTGTTATAAAAGGCCATCACCTCTAACCCATTACTCACACCTCTCAAGCCCCTTGGATAATCCAAAATCTTCCCAAATAAGCTTCCAATATCCCTCTATTCCACCTAGATTCCTTAACTTTGGCATAAGTCACTTAAATAAAGCCTTTTGGTTCAAACCAAAGGGAGTTACCTGAATTAAAGGGAACATCTTCCCTCAAGTTATCTTCTTTTATTTTACTTCTTCAATCCATATGATATTTTTATTCTTTTTTTACGTAACAAAACCAGTATCCTCAATATACAAGATTGTTTTTATGATAAGTATTCAAACTACACTTACACACACCTCTATCTAATGGGTATATAACAAAATGTTTTTGTGGACAACAAACAACTGCCCCACAAAATAATGATTGTTCAATCTTATCCTACCGCCTCTTATGGTGGTCATTAGATGAAACTATAATTATATATGATATTTATGATATTATTTTATCTATATGATTTTTTATTATCTTTTATAATATACCTTTATTCTTTTCAGGTTGTATATATATGATTATTTCATCTGAGGAAGTGCGGACCACCGTCCCCTCAAAGTGATATGATTCGTTCATACCATACATGGTACATATAAAGGATGGTGTTAATGAATTTACATAACATATATAAAATATTATATTATACTATAATAATAATATACCTATTTATCCTTTTGTTTTCATTCCTTTTAAAATGAAAAAAAATAAATGGAAGTAGCTTTCATGCGTATGTATGACTTACTGTCTCCATGAACGGTGCATTTCATTTTCATATATCCAAATGATATTGAAAATTATAAATACATATATACTGAATATATATAATATATATGATATGTAAATCATGAATATAATTCTAGAGATAGTGGAATTTTGACCACATGGACAACTTATAATTATAACAAGTTCATTTTTTATTCAAGTTCCGAACATTGACAAAATGTCCGATATGAACTCAAATAATTAAATAATTTTTATAGCAAGATAATAAGTGATATAAAAGGAATAATAAACTTGAAAAAGGTTCTTAATAAAGTATAAATTAACTTAAGTTTATTATTTAAGAAATTAAAGAACGAACGGGTCAAGTCGGACACGCGGTAAGGGATTTCGTCTCAATCTCCTTTCATTGAGGCTTGTTTTGATAATATACACATTCTTATTTTATACGGTTTATAATAAACCCCTTTGACTTATAATTTCATTCAAAGGGAATATTTTTTCAATGAATCATTTTACTAAATGACAAAAGGAATGTTTTTAATGTTTACGGCGACATTGACCTCTCCACCACCGTAATCGTTATTTGGTTTCCTCTATAAGCCTTAACGTTTTTAAAATGATAAAAATCCCTTCTTACCTTTTTCAGTGTTTTGTTATTGAAAATGGTTTTTGAAATAGATTGATATTTTTTCAATATCTTTAAATGATTTCTTGTGATTTCAAATGAAATTTTATTAGTGAAATGCAATATTTTATGTGTTATGAATTTATAATGGTACATGGACATGTGATGAGTGGTTACATGACAAATCAAATGACAGGTTTTTCTATGATAAACCTAGATGTGTGGTTACGTTATAATCTTAAAATCATTGGTTATGGAAGTTAGTTGTATGACTATTATATTTAGTGATATGTGTGGAAGTCGACAGTATGGTTATTTCATTTAAGTATGTTTATGTCCCATATTAACTTTATATGTTATGTGTTCTTTATATGGGTTTTTTGGTATTATTTTAGTTATAAAATGGTAATTAATGTTTTTTATTTAGTGAAGAGTATTTACTCCATCATAATTGTGAAAAGTATTACTTATGATAAAGTATTCATGGTTTACTTGTTGTTTTAAAAAACTAAAAGTTTTCCTTCTTTGTGTATCCCTTAATGAGCTTTTTATGATCATACCAAGTTTTTTTTGAAATGTTTTTCATAGTACATAAAGATTAATAGGGTCAAGGATGCGATCAAGGAAAAATCATGATGTCTAAAATATATAACTAGACATGACTCTTTTTTCAAGAGTTTTTATTTTATGAAAAAATGGATACTGAGTAAAAGTGTCTACATGTAATATTCAAATTGTTATGTATATGTTATAAAATAATTATATAAATCTCTAAACTTGTAAATATCCTTAATGTGTATTATTAACTTAATTCAAGATTATGTAATGTTTAAGGCCGGGTCCTTAAAGTTGGTATCAAAGGGAGGTTTAAACAACTTTAGGAGTTAGGGTATTGTTAAATTAATAGAATTAAATTAATTTATGTTAAGATTGAAATGATATAACATTTAAAGATTACCATGTTGCTTCACGTACAATATTTCTATGTTCAGAAAGGTTTTCCATAGGGGAAATAGAAAAGCTATGTTGGGAAGGCATACAGAGAAGAATAACCTTCCAAATCAGCATCTTGAGATGGTCAGAATTTGAACTGAATAGTTTGGTGCAGTAATGGAATAGTTGAATCAGGCTATATTTGGTGGTGGTATACATGCACGAGACCAACTAGATCAACCCCAAAGGAGAATTTCTATAGTGGATAATTTCATGAGGCAATGTCCCCCATCATTAAAAGTATCATCTGACCCTATTCAATCCTAAGGGTGGATCCAAACACTAAAAAATATTTTTGATGTCATGGGTTGTATAGACAATCAAAAGGTTAGTCTTTCTATTTACATTTTTGAAGGTGAATCCAATCAGCGGTGGTCGATGGTGAAAATTATCAAGGATAGTGAAGAGATTTATGATCTTGGATAGGAAAAATTCAAAGGTATTTTTCTTGAGAAATATTTTCCTAAGGTGGTTCAACTTAGGATGGAAAAACAATTCTTGGAAATGTGGCTGGAGGATGACTCAGTGACTGCTTACGAATAAAAGTTGACTCGACTGGAAAATTATGCTCCAAATTTTTTCCAAGATCTTGATAGTATGATAAATTGATTTTACTCAGAACTAAAGCCATGATATCAAATAGAATTAGCTATTGTGCATTAAAAATCTATGAGAAACTTGTCAGATGTGCTGAGAAGGTAGAAATGGAGTTTTCTGATGATTAGGTGTTCCAAGAGAGAAAACAAAATAAGAGATCCAGTTGGTAGGAAAAGGTAAACAATTCATCAAACCAGCCTGAAGGTAAGAAAATTAAATATCCATCTAGTGAGAAGTGTGGTAGAAAGCATCCTAGAGAATGTTTATCAAAGTCTGGAAAGTGCTTCTAGTGTGGTAAGTCTGGTCATTTTCTCGTAGTTGTAAATAATATGATCAAGAAGGCAATGAAAATTCAACGGTAAGATGTTTTAAGTGAAATGAAATGGGTAATTACGCAAATGAGTGTCCAAAAAAGAACTCAACTGAGGGAAATCATCCTAAGTACAAGAAGAAAGGGGTGGTGAAATCCTTTGCAACTACTTCAATAGATTTTGGTCTATCGAATGAAGTAATATCAAGTACACTATTTCTTTATTCAGATTATGAAAATGTGTAGTTTGATTTAGGGTCTACATATTCTTTCATTTTTGAGAATATTTCTAGTAAATTAGAAATTCAATCTCAATATATGAATCCTAAACTTATAGTAAAAACAATGAGTAGAAATGTTGAGACAAAAAGAAATTATAAGAACCTTCCTGTATTTGTGTGAAAAAAGAATCTACCTGCAAAACTTATTATTTTACCTCCAGTAGAGTTTGATGTTATTTTGGTTATGGATTTGATTCCTGTTTATCTTGCTAAGATTGACTACAGAGCTAAAGTGGTTTCTTTTCAGAAATAATTTCAGTTTGTGTACAAGAATGAACCTTTACTTTTGATAATATATCAAGAAGCTGAGAAACTAGTGAAATATGGAAATGAATGTTACCTTGATCATATTCTTGAAAACAATGGAACTGTTTAGATTAATGATGTACCATTAGTAAATGAGTACCTTGATGTTTTTCTTGATGAGTTTCCTAGTATAATACCTGATCGGGAAGTTGAATTTAATGTTGACTTAGTTCCTAATGCTAAGAAAATTTCAAAACCCCCTTATCGAATGGATCAAACTGAATATTTAGTGTTAAAGAAGAAATTTTACGAATTATTAGATAAAGGTTTCATTTGACCTAGCACATCACCATGGGGTGCTACAGTCGTGTTTGTTAAAAAGAAATATGGTTCAATGAGACTTTACATTGATTATAGGGCATTGAATAACATCACTGTTAAGAAAAAGAATCATTTTCTTCATATCAATGATTTATTTGATTATCTCAAGGGAGATTAGTATTTTTCGAAGATTGACTTGAGGTCGGGGTACCATCAGTTGAAAGTAAAGTAAACTGATATTCTGAAGACTGCATTTTGTACTTGATATGGCCATTATGAATTTGTAGTTATGCCTTTTAGGTTAACCAATGCACATATTGTATTCATGTATCTCATGAATATAATTTTCCGTGTGTTCTTGGATAAATTTCTGGTTGTGTTTATTGGTTACATTTGGGTATATTCCAAAAGTAAATAAAAACATGAAATTCATTTAAGGATTGTCTTCAAAACATTAAAAGAAAAGAAATTTTATTGTAAATTCAGAAAATGCGAGTTATGGTTATAACAAATCTCATTCCTTGGTGACATTGTTAAAAAAAGCATAACTATTGATCCTTTTAAAATAGAAGTTCTTGAAGAATGGACAAGACCTACCAATATCACATAGATTTGTAGTTTTCTTGGTTTAGAAGGTTATTAATAGGGGTTTTTTGAAACATTTTCATGGTTATCTAGCCCAATGACTAAGTAAACTCAAAAAGGTGTTAAGTTAATTTGGACAAAAGAATGTGATGATTATTTTCAGTAATTGAAAAGAATATTGGTGAATGCTCTAGTTTTGGCACTGCCTTCCAGAGATGGTGAATCTGTTAACTATAGTGATGATTTGTTGAAAATAATTGGTTGTGTCCTAATAAAAAATGATCAGGTAATTTATTATGCTTCATGTCAGTTGAAACCTCATGAGTTAAATCACCCTACACATGATTTGGAATTATCTATTGTTATTTTTAACTTAAAAATTTGGAGGCATCATCTGTATGAAGTAAAATGTGAAATATATAATGAAAAAAAATATTTAAAGTATATATTTACTCAGATGAAATTAAACATGAGATAGAGGAGATGGTTAGAATTAATCAAGGATTGTGATTTCACGATCCATTACTATTCGATAAAGGCAAATAAAGATGCTGACGCTTTGAGTCGAAAGAGTAATTCTACCTTAAGCATGCTACATTTGAAATGATATCCTTTGGTTTTTGATTTGACAAATTTTGGATTGGAAGTTGTTGGTGTAGGAAATTCCTCTGTTTTTTTGGGTTTTAGTGAATTCATCTCTAGAATAAAGAATAAAGAAAGTGTAGAAAGATGACAACGAGTTGTAGAAAAGGGTAGAATTAGTTTAGAAGGGTAAGTTACCCGAGTTTAATATTGATATAGATTGTGTTTCGAGGTTTGGAAAGAGATTATGTGTGACTTTTGATTCACAGTTGAAGAAAGAGTTGTTATGTGAAGCTCATAGTTCTCTGTTTTTAGTTCATCCAGGTAGTACTAAGATGTATAGAGATCATTAAGAGTATTACTGGTGGGATGGAATAAAAAGAGATATTTGTGAATTTACTATGAAGTGTTTGACTTTTCAACATGTTAAAGAAGAGAAAGTGTTATAGAATGTAATGTTTCAGCCTCTACCAGTAATAGAGTGGAAATGGGAAAATATATCCATAGACTTCTTTGTGGGATTACCTAAGATATCTCAAGGTAACAATGTAATCTGGGTTATTGTTGATCAATTGACTAAAACTACTCATTTTATTCCTATTCGAGATGCATTGTCTCTAGATCAACTTTTTTGGTTTTATGTTAAAGAGATAATCAGGTTATATGGAGTTACCCTCTCCATTGTATCTGATTATAAACCCAATTTTAATTATAAATTTTGGAAATTACATTATAAGTTATTGGGTACTAAATTAAATTATAGTAAAAATTTTCATCCACAATCATATGGGAAGTTAGAATGAAAAATTTATATTTTGGAAGATATGCTACGTGCTTATTCCATGAATTACTAGGGAAGTTGGGACTAACATCTTTCCTTGGATGAATTTTCTTATAATAACAGTTTTCATTCTAGTATACTGATGGATCTGTTTGAGGAATTATATGGAAAGCAGTGTCGAACTCTAGAATTTTTGGATGAATTAGGTGAAAGGAAGATGATGGGACCAAAATTGGTAGAAGAGATGGCAGATAAAGTTCAGTTGATTCAAAAGAACAAGAGAACAGCTCAATGTAAGAAAAAAAATTATGCAGATAACAGGATGAAGGATCTTTATTTTTAGGTAGGTGATCATGCCTTTCTTAAAATTTTTCCATGGAAAATTGTGATGTGTTTTGGAAAGAATGGAATGTTGAGTCTAAGGTTCATTGGACACTATGAAATATTGGAGAAAGTTGGATAAGTTTCATACAAAGTGGCTTTACCTCCATGTTTATGCCTGGTACACAATGTTTTTCATGTTTCAATGTTGAGAAAGTATATGCTGGATCTATCTCATTTTTTGAGTCTAGAGGAAGTTTAGTTGGGAGAAAATATTTCTTATGAGGAACAACCAGTCAAGATTTTTGACCGAAGAGAACATGTGTTGTGGAATAAGGTGATTAATTTGGTAGAGGTTTTATGGGAAAATCATATGGTTGAAGAGGCAACATGGGAATATGAAAATGCTATGAGGGATAAATACCCCCATTTATTTGATAAGTGAATAAAATTGAGGGGACACAATTTCCAAAAGGGGGAAGGATGTAACATCCCAAGTAAATAAAGAGTAAGAAATTTTCATATTTATTAATATTTGTGAATTAAATATTAATTTTACTTTAAAGGGGATTCTTTGTTAGTTGACTTACCTGATACACAACAACATGTTTCTTTGCAATCTTATGTTGCACACAATGTTGAGTTATACTGAAAAATAATAATAAAATATTATTATTTTAAATGGTAGTTAATGTATAGTTTTTTATTGGTGGGAATAAATAGAACTAAATACAATATGATTATAGATATTTGATAAATTTATTTACCTTTATCCAATAAAATTTATAGGCTTAATATGTGAATGAATCCAATTTTAAGCATAAATACTCTAATATTCTTTAAAAGGTCGATTTACAACCATTTGATGATGAACCCATTTTAAATATATATTTTTTCACTTTTATATGTTCTATTTGAAAAAATAAATTTCTTCTTTAGAACCGGGATATCAAAATTTAATTTGGGTAAAATTTTGGTAATTTTCTGATAAAGTTCATTTTTAATGAATAGTGAAAAATACTGCATTTTAATTCAAAACTTCCTTTTAATCTAATTTATTTATATGGTTAGATTATATTTTTAATTAGTTTTAAAGTGTAATTAGATTATATTTTTACCATTTAATCCAATTATTGTCATTAGAAGTAATTTCAATTTGAAATTGGACATAAACAAATGTCAATCTTTTGATAATTATTATTTCTTAAAAACATGCTTTCTGTTTTTTACAATAGGAATTAATTTTGAATTAATTAATGCAACTTATATGTTTTGAATTTTAAAAAATAGACATCATTTTTGGATTCAGACTATCAAATTTAGCTTAGGGTGATTTTTTGGTATTTTTCTGAAGACCTTCAATTTTTGATAAATAGTGAATAATACTGCTTAGTAGTTAAAACCGACTTTTTTATTCAAAAGAAAATTTACCACTTCTATGAATTGAATTTAAAAAATCTGAAATACATGGTTTTCATCAGTAAGTAAAATTTGGTTCAATGGGATAAAAATAATTTTTAGTTAATAGTAACTTTTAATTTTTATTTACCGCGGTTAAATGTAAATAGGGCAATTCAAGGTAAAAATAATATTATAATAATATAAAATCATCTTAACACTTTTCTTAAACATATTGTATGAGTCATGGTCATCGAATAAAATATTTGGGTGAAACTTTTGGCCTTTGAAAGCCACTTGGGTAAAATAATAACATTAATAACTTTTTATTTAAAGTAAAAATAATAATATCATAAACATGTATTGTTTAGATAAAACAATTATAATGTGGGGTTATATAATTGATATATTTGACTATAAATATTCATTATAAAAATAAAAATATTTCATACATCATGGTATTTTATTTATAATTTTTAAACATCAAATAAATAAATTTATTTATGACACAATGATGATGTAATGATTCCCTCATTAATGAATGTTTTAAATAAATGAGATTATAAATGTTAAAATAAATTTATTTTGATACTTTTATGCCATAAAATAATTTTAGGGATGAGTATGACTTGGTATCTTTGAATTTTTTTTGTTTTTTAGAATTAATCAAGTTGTTATATATATTTTTAAAAGTCTTGATATGAATATTATTTAAATTGACATAAATGAATTTTTAAATCAATCAATATTTTATTAAATAATATAATAATCCTAAAAATATAATATTCAGCCAAATTACTTAGATAATTTTGATAATTTCATTAATTAACCACTTGTGGTTCTATTGTAATTTTATGGTAACTATATTAACCATATAGTATGAATATATAAGAGAACTTGGTAAAAGTTAAATAAGTTAACAAAGGGTTAAATAAAAAAATATTAGGATTAAAAATTATCCAAAACCTATACAACTATTATTGGATGATTTTATTTCGACTTATATACACCTTATATTTGAATTAAATAAATTTATAACCCTTTGAAACTGAAATTTAGTTTATAATAAAATAATATTTTCAAACCTTCCTAAAGAGACCCTCCTCCTCCTTATAAAAGGTCATCATCTCTAACCCATTACTCACACCTCTCAATCCCCTTGGCTCATCCAAAAATTGCCCCAATAAGATCCCAATATCCCTCTTCTCCACCTAGAATCCTTACCTTATACATAATAAACCTCAATAAAGCATTTTGGTTCAAAGCAAAGGGAGTTACCCGATTTAAAGGTAACGTCTTCCCTCAAGTTCTCTTCTTTTCTTTTACTTCTTCACTCCCTATTCTTTTTTTTATTATTTGTTTACATAACAACAACAGTATACTCAATATAATAGGTTGTTTTATGAGAAGTATTAGATCTAAACTTTCACACACCTCCATCTAATGGGTATAGAACATAATGTTTCTTTGGACAGTGAACTATTGCCTCACGAAACGATGATTGTTCAGTTTTCTCCAATCACCTCTTATGGGGGATATTATGATGGAAATATAATTATATATGATATTTATGATATTTATTTTATCTCTATGCTTCTGTAATTCTCTTTTATAACATACCTTTATGCTTTTCATGTTGTATATATACGATAATTTCATTTGAGGACGTGTGAACTACCACCCCCTCAAAGTGATATGACTTGTTCATACCATACATGGAACCTATAAAAGATGGTGTTAATGAACTTATGTAACATATATAAAATATGATATTATACTGTAATAATAATATAACTATGTATCATTTTGTTTTCATTCCTTTTAAAATGAAAAAAAAAACGAAATGGAAGTAGTGTTATGCGTACGTATGGCTTACCGTCTCCATGAACAGTGTATTTCATTTTCATATATCTAAATGATATAGACTATTATAAATACACATATAATGGATATAAATGATATATATGATATATAAATCATGAATATCATTCTGGAGATAATGGAATTTCAACCACATGGACAATATAAAATTATAACAAGTTCATTTTTGACTCATGTTCTGAACATCTACAAAATGTCTGATATGAACTCAAATAATTAACTGATTGTTATAGAAATGTAATAAGTGATATAAAAGTAATAATAAACTTGAAAATTTTTCTTAATCATGTAGAAATTAACTTAATTTTATTATTCATGAAATTAAAGAATGAATGGTCAATCAAACACGAGGTAAGGGACTTCGTCTCAATCTCCATTCATTGAGGCATGTTTTGATAATATACACCTCCATATTTTATATGGTATATAATAAACTCATTTGGATTTTAATTTCATTAAATGGGAATATTTTTTCAATGAATCATTTTACTAAATGAAAAAAGGAATGTTTTTAACATTTGCGATGACAATGATATCTACGCCACCGTAATCGTTATTTGGCTTCCTCTATAAGACTTAATGTTTTTAAAAGGAAAAGATATACCTTATTCCCTTTTTGGGTGTTTTGGTATTAAAAATGGTTTTATAAATAGATTTATTTTTTCAATATCTTGAAATGATTACTTGTGATTATAAATGAATGTTATTACTGAAATGAAATATTTTATGTGTTATGATTTTATAATGGTACTTGGAAATTTGACAGGTGGTTATGTGATAAACCAAATGACGGGTGATACCGTGGTAAACTAGGTAGGGTGTTTTTGTTATAACCTCCAATTCATTGGGTATGGAAGTACGCCGTATGGCTATTACATTTATTGATATGTGTAGAATTCAAAAGTATGGTTATTCCATTAACGTATGTTTATGTCCCAAGTTACCTTTATATGTTATGTGTTATTTATATGGTTTTTAGGGTAATATTTTGGTTAAAAAAGGATATTCAATGTTCTTTTATTCGTTGAAGAGTATTTACTACTTCATAAAGCTGAAAAGTATTACTTATGATAAAGTATTCATGGTTTACTTGTTGTTTTGAAAAACTAACAGTTTTCTTTCTTTGTGTATCCCTTACTGGGATTTTTATGCTCATCCCAGGTTTTTTTGAAATGTTTTTCACAAGACATAAAGATAAATAGTGTCATGGATGGGATCAATGAAAATTTGTGATGTCTAAAATATGGAACTAGACATGAATATTTTTTTCAAGAGTTTTTATTTTATGAAAAAATGGATACTGAGTAGAAGTGTCTACATGTAATATACAAATTGTTATTTATATGTTATGGCCTAATTCTCTAAATCTATAAACTTGAAAAGACCCTCAATGTGAATTATTATCTTAATTTAAGATTATGTAATGTTTAAGGTCGAGTCCTTATACCTGAAAAGCTCAAGGTGAAATGTGTTTCATTCATGTTGTAAGGCCCCAATCATAGGTGGTGGGACATAGTGGTTCAGGCTGAAAAACAAGAGAAGATGGGCTGGAAAGATTTCATGTTTTCTTTCAATGAGCATTATTTCCCCTAGACCTTGTCCCTCACAAAGACCTAAGAGTTTATAGATCTCTATTAATGGAATTAAATTATGTTTTAATATTCCAAAATTTTTGTATAACTAGTATTTTTCTCTCACGAGTTGGTTTCAAATGAGTAATTAAAGGCATAACAGTCTAAAATGGGGGCTATGACCAGATATCCAATTCTGGGACTTCTTTTCTAAGATGAAGACATATACTGAGGTGGTTGATCGGTGCCTGATGAATATTGATTAGGAAGGTAAGTTTGGTTTCTTTGGGGGAAACCTTATCTTTGGGCCAAGGTTTTCATGGAACGATTACGAAGAAAAGTAAGCATGATGAGTGTGAGAAGAAGGGAGCTAATAGATTTGGCTACACATCCTGACCACCTTCATCTATGACCACTGGTGGTGGGTTTGTCATGTGCTATTAGTGTGGAATGTCATGGAATGTGCAGTCAGCATGTATAGTTCAACCTATATCCTACCATCATTGTGGTGGATTGGGTTACTTAGATAGGTAATGTATGAGTGGTTTGTCATATTAGAGTGGTTCAATCTCCTCAGTATATAGGGAATGACCACTCAGTTTGGGGAATAAAGGGTTTTGGGTTCTCAATCTGCAGGGAATGGGGGCAAGGTAGGATATTATTATGGTAAGATTCAACTCAAGGTAGAGCCACATGTCAACAATCGACCTCAGGTATTAGCATAAATGAAGAACCTTCATGCTATATATTAGTCACCAATGGAATTAGAAGTTGGTTCTGCCATAGTTTGAGGTATTTTTTTATTGCATCATCCATAACTATTTCTTTATTTGATACTGGTGCTTCTAATTTTTTATCTCTACCCACCTTATGGGACTACTGAAAATTCCAACTGAGATTATTCCTTATTCCATGAAAATAGTTACTCCACTTGAAAATAATTGGGAATGGGGTTTCAAATTTATATATTATGCTCATACTTGGTTAGGGGTCAAATTGGAATGAGACTACTTGGTTGTAGAAATGGATTTGACATGATCTTGGGCATGGATTGGATGGTTCATTTAAAGGTGCACATCAATTGTTATCATCATCGAGTAACTTTCATGGAACCCTATGGGAGTAATTAGGTATTCTAAGGTGAATGGGATCCCCATTCATGGTGATCTAGACCTATACTTCTAGAGTTAGGAAGCCTCATTTTCTAGGTCACTTCTCTTATGTTGGAGGATGATGTTAGAGGGTATAAAAATGGGTTGCCTCCAATAGTAGGTGAGTTTCTATAGGTATTTCCAAGGGAAATCTTGAGTTTAACTTCAGAGAAGGATTTTGAGTATACTATTGATCTAGCATTGGTAACACAACTAATATCTATTTCCTCATATCTTATGGCCCCAAACGAGTAGAGGGAGTTAAAAATATGACTCAATGATTTGGAATCTAAAGGATTATTTTTCATAAACATCTCAACTTGGGCTTCCCAAATTATATTTTGTAAAAATATCTTATGGATCCCTCTAGTTGTGCATCAATTTCTAAAATATTAATAGGGCCACCATGTAGAATAAATATCCCTATTCCCACATTGATGACCTTTTTGATCAACTATAGGGGAAAATATGGTTTTCTGATATTGAATTGTGCTCTAGGTATCACAAGTTAGAGTTAGAGAGAAAACAATTACCAAGACAGCCTTCCAAAGAAAGTATGACCACTTTGAATATTTGTTCATGCCATTTGGGTTAACAAATGAATCAATGGTTTTTATGGATCTTATGAATCAGGTGTTCTCTAAGTACCTCAACTCGTTTGTAATGGGGTTTATGTATGAAATCATGGTCTAATCTATGATATAGGAAGAGCATGAGAAGCACCTTAGGACCGTTTATATGAACTCTTCAAGAACATCATTTATATACCAACCTCTCCAAGTGCACTTTCTGAATTTGGGAAGTTAAATTTTCAGGCCATTTAATCTTAGAACATGGGGTTTCAATGGATGGTATGAAAATTGAAGTATTAATGTCATGGGAGAAACCAAATAATTTCTTTGATATTAGTATCTTTTTGGGTTTGAAAGGGTACTATAGATTATTTTTCAGAGATTTATCTTACTTATCTTTTCCATTGACTGCACTTAATTGAAAAGGGGTAAGGTTTGAATGGAGACTATAATGTCAGAATTATTTTGGGGATATCAAAAGAAGATTGACCATTCCCCCATTTCGATCTTACTATAATATGAAATGGGATACATGGTCTACTGTGATTCTTTAGGTATAGGTCTTGGGTGAGCGTTGATGTAGGATGACCATGTGGTAGCACATTGCTCCCATCAGCTCTAAACACAATAAAAAATCACGAAACCCATGGCCTGAAATCAACACCAGTGATGTATGCTTTGAAAACATGGTTCCACTATCCCTTTATGGAGAAATTCATAGATTAATTGGGTCACTAGATTTCATCCTACATTTTCTCCCAAAAGGATCTGAATCTGAAGAAGTGATGATGGGTTTAGTACCTTCAAGGCATTGACTTTGATATTTTTTACACCCTAGGAAAAAGGAAAATGGAAGCTGACTCCCTCAGTAGAATGATACCAGTGAAATCCTTAATGTATTCAAGGGATGAGTGGACCCTGATGTGGATTACTTCCTAGATGCACCTGAAAACCAAGGATCAAAGTGGTGGCACGATCTTGGATAGAATTTAGTTGATGCACTCTCTTTTAGAACTGATTCAGTAAGAGTATCCTAATGATGAACTGTGCTAACATTATATAAAACTTATAAATGGAGGGAAAGTTTTCTATGAATGGTCATTATCTTTAAATGGGATCCTTTATTTTCAGCTTCATCTAATGGTGTAGAGGTGGTGATGTAGGGTAGCCACCGGTCTTAGTGATCTTTTCATCTTGGAACCACCATATTTTTTTTGATGTGAGACACTAGTTCTGAAAACCACATATGAGGTGTGATATTGTTGACTTCATATCAAGGTTATATAATTATTAGCAGGTTAAATAAAAGCACCATATGTCCTCATGTTTACTTCATCCAGTCCCCATACCTACCTGGAAGTGGGATGAGGTCACCATGGACTTTATCATTGGGGTTCCTCATACAACCTAAGGAAGGAATTAAATTTGATTGTTTATTGACCATATAACCAATAAATACCATTTCATTCAAATCAAGGATTCAAAAAGGGTAGATGAGTTAGGTCAATTGTTTTTTAACGAAATTATGAGGCTTCATAGTGTGTCGTTTCCTATAGTTTCAGATAGGGACACCTTTTTTACCTCTCAGTTCTGGGAAGGATTTTGAAGATAATGGGATCTCAAATAAAACATATTATGACATATCATCCTCAAATTGGAAGACTAAGTGGGAGAACCAAATTTTATAATATATTATCTTGTGTGCATGATCAATTTCATAGACTCATTGGATAAACATTTGGGATTGGTGTAATTTTCATATAAAAATAGTTTCCAATCCTTAATTAAAATGGATCCCTTTGTGGTGATTAATGGTTCACCATGTCAATCAACCCTTTTCTAGATGAAAGTGGGTGATACTTATTTACTGGGATTGACCCTTATTCAAGAGACATATTATAAAGTTATATTAATCAGATAGTGGTGGTTGATATCATAGATCTTCCATAAGTCTTATGCTGATCAGTAGTGTTGAGCCTTGGAATTCTCAGTAGGTGATTGGGTATTTCTAATGGTGGAACCTTTCCTAGGTCATTATCATCTTGGTAAGTAGGGGAAGCTCATTCAAAGGTATATTAGATTTTTTGTGATCATCAAAATAATTAGAAAGATGGTATACTGATAGAATTTATCATCTCAGTTAACATCAACCCATGACGCATTCCATGTCTCATAATTAAAGAAGTGTTACCCAAACCTATATCACATGATGAATTTGGGGGAGGGGGGGGGGGTACTGGAGATGGATTATGATTTGTTTATGTTTAAGAAACCAGTGCAGATTTTGGATTCCCAAATTAAAGTACTTTAAGTAAAATCCATACCATTGGTTTTTATTCTTTGTCAGCACGACAATGACGAACACGATACATGAGAACAAAAATCTTGGGTGCAAGAGTAGTATCCTCATTTATTCTATGATTAGACATTGGTTTTACTTTTCTAGGACATAAATATTTCATGGTGGGGTTAATTTTCACATTCATGATGTTCTTTTGAGTTATTTTGTATTTTATTTTTGGAATTACATTTATTACATGGCTTACCTAGGTGTTTTTCAAGAAACATAGTGGTTTTTGGGATAGATAGAAGGTTGTTCAGAGTAATTTCAGGGTTAGGGAAAAACATGTGCCAACCTAGTATAATACATGTTCCTAGGATAGTGGTACTATTCATACTACACAACCATCCAAATGGGCATACACCCTCTCTAGGCAATCATGTGGTCCCCTTTTCCTCTTGGACAATGGTATCACAAGGTTGGTTCATGGTTTAGAAAACTATGTGTCCTGACTGAACATTAAAAATTTGGGATTTATAACTTTCCCACCTCTATTTAAGACCCTAACCCCCTTTATCACTCCATTAAACTCCCCAAACCAATTCACAACCCCTATCCTCCTACCCTCCCTTAGGATCAAATTTTTGGGTTGATTGGGCTTGAAATATTCAAGAAATCATCAAGTAATTCCCTCCTATATTCTTGTCTTCCATATTATTTGTCTCTTATCTCTTATTTATTATGTTCTCACTTTTCCAGAGATTAGGTTTAACTATATTGGGATAAATCTATTTTTTTAGGTTAAATATTTCTTGTTTTGGTGTTTTATTTCTTCCTTAGGGTCTCCTCTTGTTGCAATTTGTGATTTCCAACTGATTTCTAATGATTTTAATAAAGAGTTAGGTGGTTACATACCTTGACATCAATTTACTATTTAATTATGATTTCTTTGGTTTACAAATGGATTTTAAAATTTTTTGCGGGTGATGTGAACGGTGTTTTCGATGGGTTTTAGTGTGAGTTCAAGGTTTGACGATTGTTTTCCTTTTTGAATGATTTCTTGTCAATAATGGTTTCAATTATTAATGTTGTGATTATACAAAAGTGGATTTCACATGACATATGAATTGAAATAAAGAACTTTGAAAACCTAGGTATCTAGGTGGGAAAACTAGGCCTACTATACTAGGAGAGCTGGAAAGGCTAAAAAGCAATCTCCCTGGTAGGATAACATTACAACACTAACTAAATTTATATGATAGGGGATTGGTTAGCTCAAGGAGGAGATATACCATTATGTACATGATTTGATCACTGAGAGTATAAGGATCCTAAGACCCCACTAACCCAAGTTACTTTGTAATTTCCTATGGTTCTTATACTATGGTTTCTATTTTATTTTGTTTTTGCACCCATTTACTCTTTTATGGAAAAGTATGTTTTCAATTAACTTGTATTCTTCATTTTCATAAAAAACAACATATTAATTTATCTTTTAATGTCATTACATGGAATATTTTGGAATTATCCTACTAGAAAATTTATCTCACACCCTATATACACACTCAGGTGTATGTAGACCTTGTTATATTTGACCTAGGTAAAGGAAAGGCCTCAAAGGGTGGGGATGGTGGTTCCTTTTTCTAGAGAACCCCTTCTTGGTCAAGTAATGGTGGTGGTGGAATGGGATGTCGACCCACATATTGCATGGATGTTTTGATTATCTATTTGTCCCCCTCCATGTTTTTGTTATATTTTATTATAGTTATACTTGTTAAATGTATTATTAACTCTTGAATTGTTTCCCCCTTTTTATTGTAGCCTAACATGGATGTTGATTCTATTGAATGAAATTTATTTTTTCTATTGGTTAATTATTTCATGGGCTAATCCTTTCCAAAAGGAGTTACTCAATGGCCAGATACTATTTTCTATCCCATGGGGATTGGGAAGTCCCTTTGGGTAATGCCATAGGTTATTCCGAGTGTCAGGATGGATGGAAACCCAGGCTGGTTTGTGACATGAAACCAAGAACAGATCATTTACCTCCACATTGATACCTTCAACAATGTACTCTAAATCATCTTACCAGTTGAATCAAGCCGGAGTTATATCATGAATAATGAAACTGGGGGAATTTTTCATGTGTTACTAAATAATTCTCCAATTCCAAAACTAGATTCATCAAGTATTGATGAAATAATGACTCTTACTTAACCTTGTCAAAACTGATTGATCCTTCTAGAGATATAAATATTGATAACTAAATTTTGGTGGAGGTTTATCTCTATGATCTTGATCTACATGGATGTTTTTTTATCAAAGATCCCTCAAGGGATATGAATCTAAATCCATTATAATTTTTTTATAAAAACTCAAAATCTATTTGAAGTTGTGAAACCCCCCTCCAACCACCAATAACGAACCAATAAAACCTGATCTTTCTGAAAGGATGAACAAGATGACTTGTATGATATTTTTTTTTGTATTTTTGAATTCTTGTTGGTCTATTCCTTAGTTAGATGTCTAAGAATAGTGAGACCTCAAGCCTCCCTTATGTGGCAGTTGTAGATGTGAATAAAAATGTACTAAAACTATTTGAGGTTATGTTTTAATGGGTCCATACTTTCCAAAATTCAAGTTACATAGACACATGATCTATTAGTTTTTGTGATCCATCGACTGAGTATCAACTAAGCTCTAACTTGGGAACCCATATTCAGTGACACGAAATAATAAAATGGAAGCTTCTATTGTGATGAACCAAAACTAGAATATACATGGTGTGTTATTAAGGAAGGATTGAAATCAATATCAGGTTCTAGTCGTGATCTGATATTCTAGTCCTAGTTTTAAAGCCCAAAGTGAAAACAAATCCCGACTCACCACTATGCCTACAATATTTTTCAAATCCACTCTTAGGACTAAGCCAACATTTATAATTCTTTACATGATCATGTTAGACATAGAATTATTTCAAATATTCTCATGATGCACTAGAAAATACCTCTTATATTATTCTTAAATATTTACAGGATCATGTTCATGGGAATAAAATATTTCAATAAAAATATTCTGAAAATTATGATCATGATACTTGGAGTAGATCACATTTCATTCATCTACAAAAGAGGAATTCATTTGATCCTATCACTAAAATTGAATACTATTCTAGAAGATATAAAATCAATATATAATATTAAATAATAACATGCTTATCATGTGGTGGTAATGGAGGATTGATCATATCTATAAATGGGGAATTATTCACCTAAGAGAGGGTATTTTTTCAAAACTGATTAATCAATCAGATCTATTATTGTTTATTCATACTTTATTTGTTTTATTTAAACTCTACAGTTATGAAAAACTAGTACATTAGTGGATCAGATGAAGAGATTCGCTTTACTTCCATATTAATGAATTTAATTTTTTAATCAATTATCTCTTTTATTAATATTGGGAATTATTATAATTTATTATTCAAAAAAATATTTTCTTAATTATGTACATTTTGGATTTATTCTACCTTTTCCTTTGGTTTTCACACACATGCCACTTGGAACTTATTATGTACTGTGATAGTCAACAACTTGATGACCTATGAGTAAGAATAGATTTATAATCACTGGTCCATATAAGATAAGTAGATACAGTGATTACCATACTCCCTTATTCAAGAATAATTAAAAAGATGAGGGATATCTAGACAGGGTTTACTTGATTTTAGTGAAAACATGATATTAGAAAATGAAATAATGATCTAATAGGAAATTTAAAGGGATATATAAGGTTAGGCAACCATTTTAAACTGATATTAATACCAATTTATCTCAGTTAGTGTTTCTAAAATTTAAATCCATTAAGTAAGGAAAAACACCTCTGTAGCATTATATTCTCTGGATAAAACCCAAGTCCCACCAATACAAAATTTTTCTTGGGTTCAATATTCATTTTCTGGAGGCCCCATGATACTAGGATTATAAAATATTCACCACTTCCAGGGAAGTGAATGTTAGTGATTCATTTTTTTAAAATGATTTTAATTAATGACTAGATTTAATTCTTCCCACCACATTGGTTTTGATCATGAGGATGAGATAACTATTCCCAAAATAAATAGAACTCTAAAAATCATTGAACTAAAGGAAAGAGAGTTTGTCACCATTATATTGCGTAAATTTCCTTCCCCATATTTTTTCCAACTAAAGTTACATAATGAAGTGAAATATGGATGATAATCTTGAAAAAGTGAATAGATCTTTGAGGGAAATGTATGTAATTAATTTTTATGTTAGTAATCGATAATTTCAATTGAATAATAAACAAGATTATGAACATAAAACTAGAATGATTGGTATTTGCCTAAATTTTATAGATTATTAGGTGAAGATCCCAATAGAAATTTTTGAGCACTTAAATTAATTATTCAAAGGATTTATAACTAGAGGAGTCACTAAGTCTCAAATCAACTAGAAAGCACCCCCTTCTATTTTAAAGGGGAAACCAAGAAGTGGATCTAGAATCTAAAACCTAGAGATGTCACCTCATGGGATGAGATATAGAGGGAATTTATGTAATTTTTTCCTAGATTTAAGGAGTGATCAAATAAGTAAGGAGATCTAAAGAATCAAACAAAAAAGTGGAGAAACTATCTTGGAACTTTGGGAAAGGTTTAAGAAATTGATTTCATGTTGCACACATCAACCCTATGAGGAAGACCACTTATTGGTATTATATTACCAAGGATTTTTGGATATTGACCAAAACCTACTAGGTGTTTTTATAGGATCACTGATTGATAATTCACCCACATATGTTAGATAATTGATTGAAAATATCTTCCCAAATTCCAACCAATTAATTAAAAGAACTGAAAATATAGGTGTACATGAGGTAAAAAGTTCCAATTCACCATTACTAAAAAATAAATTTGAATAACTAACCTATTTTTTTTAGTCAAATGGATATGAAAAATGTGTAGGATACATCACTTACCTAACCCCCTTGGTTTTTCCAACTACGTTATTTTTAAGAGCACTACACTGATGGATGCGCTCAAGTTCAAGGGATTGAGAGCCGCGATGCCACATACTAGAGGAAATTACAATATAAAACAAATATAAATTAAGTAAGAATAGTGTATTCCAAAATTTATTTTTGGAGATGTGATCCAATAATCTTAAAGGACACCATTTCAACGAGAATTCTAATAGGATTCTCAATAAGCTTTCCAACCGTCATAATTCCAGAAAAAATGTTTCCAACCATCCAAAATACATCAACAAGTACATGATCAAGATCCTTCTATAAAGGACATGCTGAGACATGTAATAGAGTCATAAAATAGTCAACAAACCACTCTCACCACTCATGGATTTGAATTAAAGTAATTAAAAGGATAGTTCGTCTAACTTAAGACCACCCTCAATAACTTAGGAAATCAAGGCACTGATAAGATTCCTTCTAAACTAATTACCAATCCCAAATATATGTTAGTTCTATTTAATTAAGGAGTAGAAATGATCTAGGATTCAATGAAGGATTATCCCTATATATAAAATTTGGATGTGGAAAACAACATGCACCTGAAGAATATATATTCCCAAATATGAACCCTTAGATGAACATGGAAAGGAATCCCACTCGAAGAAAGAGAAGGGGAAATCAAAAATGTAGTACCTATAAAACACTAACATATCTTACTTATAATGATGATATCACCTAGAAAAAACCCCTGAAAAATCATTCCAACATGAGATCCTGGAGGTGTTAAAAAAAGTATAGATCAACATCTCTTTATTGGAGGCCATTTTTCAAATTACAAGGTATGAAAAATTCATTACAGACATGTTCATAGGGAGAATGATATTATGAGGAAATAAAGAGGTAATATAGTTTAATAATTATTCTACCCTTGTTATCCCATAAATTCTAAAAAAAATTCAAGCTCCATGTACCTTCACTATCCCCTACACCATAGGAGCGATTACTTTTTCCAATGCATTATTAGATTTAGAAGGATCAATTAATGTAATTCCTTATTACATTTTTTATTCTCTTCATATGGGAGAAATCAAATATTCCCATGTGATTGTGCAACACACTAGTCAATCAACTACATACCTAGTAGGTGTTCTTGAATATGATTTGGTAAGTGTACTCGGATTTTCACTCCTAGACAAATTCTAAATTTTCAACATAGAAGAAGGAAAAGATAAAGATAAATATCTCATAATTATAGCTTGCATATTCATAAAGACTTTTAAAACTATAATTAATTTCAATAAAGAAACTCTTTCCTTGTATTTTGGTGTGAAAGCAATGAGATTCAACATCCTTGACTCAATGGAATACCCATATGAAGAGAAATAAAGTTTTACATTAAAATATTATGAATTACCTTATTATTATGAAGAGGAAATATAATTTTTTATGAAATAATAAGATTAGGAGAATCTTTTTAAAAAACTAAACTACTTGATGAATTCATTTTTTAAAATGATCTTAATCTGGATTTTTTTGTGTGTTGAACAATTTTAATAAATTGATGAAATTTATTTTTATGAGTTAATCAAATATTATACTAATATTTATGCCTTGAATGTATAGGTTTATAACATGGAAAAATCAGAAATAAATCTACTATAGAAACCTCATTGAATATAAAGTTACGTTTTTAATATCAAACTTGAAATATGTATTTTTAATGGAAAATGAAAAACTATCAGTAATCATTTCATATAATTTAGAACCTAACCAATAAAATAAACTAATGTAAATTATGAAACATAATTCCAGTGTCATAAGATTTACATTAGGGTACATTTTAGGGATTGTACTTACCACCTTTATGCATATTATTTTGCATGAAAATGAATTCAGACCAGTGAGACAACCCCAACGAAGGCTCAACCCAACCCGCAACATCCTGAAATGGGGTCCACTGAACTCGTGACTTGATTTGATGGGTCAGATGACCTCAAGTGTGCCTCCCTGTATGCCAAAGGTAACCAAATAGAAGCGAGGGTGTAGATGCGGTACACTAGGGAGACTATATCCCTCTAATTAGAGTGGAATAATAGATACAAAAAGAAACATACAATAGTAGTAGAAGAATATAAATATGAATACTGAATACTAAAGTAAATGTGGAAGTGTAAATAATTGAATATCTAAAAAATATAATCAAAATACTCTATAGAAGTGTCAACACATGATGAATGGCAGACTGAGATACAAAAGTGGAACATGGATCAAATATAAAATCCTACTACACAAAAAGTTCAAAATATAACAAAAAGCTTCTCCACTATAATCTCAAGCGTATTCTTGGTCCTCTGATCCTAAGATCCATCTACAAGTTAAGCATATAAACATCATAAATTAGGTCCCTTTCTATTATAAAAACATGATGATTAATTATATTCTTGGGTACCAAAGGAATCCCAAGTAGGGTGTGAGATAAAATATTAGTAGGCCACCACCATGAGTGTCTATATATAATCTGATTAGTTCTCATAAAAAATCAGTGTTTTGGTATAAACAAAATAAGAAAAAAATGATGAAAATAAATAACCATCCCACTCAGTTTCCTCTAGGACACTTGGCAGTTCTACTTGCTTCATCTCATGAACAAAATGAAAGTCTAAATAGTTACTATATATATAGTAGTAATATATATAGTGTAAGTATATATCTCATCTGCCTAAATGAATTAAGTACATGTGGATGTAAGTGGTCATATACCCTGAATACTAGTTACTGGCTAGACCAAGGTGATACTCATATATCCATTACTAGTATAACTAGCCTATAATATCAAATAATAGGGCACATGACCTACATCCCAATAAGAGTGTGAGACATGATGCCTGAAACTCTCGATGGTGAGTGAGCCATAATGTCATCACTCAAACAAAGGAACTTGGCATGTCAATACCACCATCCTTATAGTGTCAATGGTGTGAGACGTCATACTCAACACACGATGTAAGGGAACATGATACCATCATTCTCAATTATCCATTTCCATCATATCACATCCATATCCAGTTGTATTGCAGTTATAAATATGGGTATGAGGCATTACGTTTCATTCATGTCATCTATATAGATCAACATAGAGAAGGCTTCATAACTAATTTAATTTCACTTGATTAAATTTGAATAGACTTGGCCATGACACCCTTATAAGTCAGTCATTTAATTCATCCAATTCATTTGAGGAAGGAAACCACTTAATTCATGTGTTGGCCATATTATATAATCAAGATCATTTAATTCATTTTGTAGTGTCAACTCAATCTATAAGGCTCAAGTCATATAAATAGTGACATGGTAAATAAGGCAATTTCCTATATGGAAAAATCCAATTATAATTGATCCAAACACCTATAAGGTGCATAGGTATCATAAAAAATTACATAATAGAGGGAAATTAAATTTAAAAGTTAAGTTGGAAGACAAATAGGTGTACTATAAATTTGATTCAATTATCAAAAAGGGAAAATTTCACTTGTCACACTCATAGGGAGTCCTTAAAAGGTCAAACCATCATCTAAAATCCTAAAAAAGGATAAATAGGTGTATAACATGGCATAAGGTAAAATTAGACATTAAGGAAACAAATAAAATATGGTGCTCGACAAAGGTTGGCATGCAGCACAACAACTTATGCTACAAAGAATAAAAAATCAAGCAGAAAATGATGTGCCCACCTACCTTAAGGCTGTAGATGACTCCTCTCCCATTATCATCCTTAGAATTTAAGTGGGTTGGAAGTGATTTGAGAAACGATCCAATATCCTAAAAATAGGGAAAATGAGCTTGTACCTAAATAGCATGACAAATCTAGAATTAAACTTATACATGAGATAAAAGACTAGGTGAGCTTATTGAGATGGATCCAATTCTTCAGATGGGCCATGAACCAGATATTTTACGAAAGAGCTAGCTCAAATCCTGGTTTAGGTGGATTCATGTGCAGAAAGGAGGAGGAAAGGGTGTTGGTTTACTAGAGGAAAAAAAGAAATAAATAAAAAATTTAAAAGTTAAATAAAGGTCTAAATTGTAATTCACAATGAAATAAGGGGGCACACAGTTTTAAAACTATTCAGAAACCGTGCAGAAGTCACTACTACTTAGGGGCACATCGCACAGTTAGGCACAAGTTTTCCTAACTATGCATAGACTATGAAAATATACTCTGTTCCAAATTTCAGAAACCCTATATAGCCATTCACCTTAGGTCACATAGATTCTGAAAAAATTTATGACCTATAGGTCTCCATTTTTTGCAACTACATGGTTTCAAAAAACCTATGTGGGATGGGCGATACGGTTTTCCCAAATCATGCAGCCAAGATTTTCCTATTTTTCTATAACTTCGTGCCCTGGAAAAGTCCCAGACAATCCTAGGACCTTTCTTAGAATGTAGTTCATGTTTACAGTGATAAAAAAGGATTCAAATTAAACAAATGGTTTGTATCTTCATGAAAACATAGGTGGTTACAACCTACCCTCCTTAAAGCAACTCACCCCTAAGTTTGACTTATGAGGTTAAAAAGGTATTGTTAGATAATAGCTCTGATCACTGAGCTTGTATATCATCTTTCCATTCCTAGGTCTCATCCTACACTCCATTGTTCTACCATAGCACCCATACTAATGAAATATACATACCTTAGGGAGTCTTCATGCTCTGATCCATAATAAAAACATGATACTACTTAAAGGAAGAATCAATATACAATTCAACCTCATCAGGATGGAATACAAGTGATGGTTCTGGATAGTATCGACGAAGATGAGATACATAAAATACATCCTGAATTGACCAATATCTTTTAGGAAGCACTAACAAGTAAGCCATTGGTCTGATTTGTTTCACAACCACAAAGGGTAAAACGAACCTCAGTGACAGCTTAACCTACACTTGAATATGTCCATGCCCCAACCTGAGTGATACTCACTAGAAAACCTAGTATCTAACCTCAAACTCAAGAGTCAACCAATGTCTGTTGACATAAGAACACTTTCTAGATAGATCTATCATCACGCGCTTTCTAATCAATTTGATTTTCTTTATAGTCTCCTCCATGAGATGTGGTCCAAGAATGCATGACTTCCCCGCCTTTATCCAGCATAAAAGGTGAGTAAAAAGACCTACCACATAAGGCTTCAAAATAATCCATTTTTATGGTATTCTAAAATATATTATTATAATAAAACTCTATGAGGGGAATGTGTTTCTCCCAGAAACCCCCAAAGTCAAGGACACATTCACAAAGCACGTCCTTTAGAACCTGAATAGTATTCTCCATATTTTCATTGGTTTGAGTGTGATAGGTTGCTCTTAGAACCACCTATGTACCTAAGGCCTTCTGCAACCCATGCTAAAACTATGATGTGAAATAAGCATATCTTTCATAGAATATAGAATGAAGATCTCAGTGAATATGTACAAACTCATTGACATACAACCTTCCATATCATCTATCAAGAAGGTATATTTCACAGGTAAGAAGTGCACAACCTTTGTTAAATGATCAATGAAAAACCATACTGTATCTTTTTCACAAGGTCATCTAGGTAGAACAGTCACAAAATCCATCAAAACATCATCCCACTTCCACTTGGGAATTGACAATAGTTGTAAAATCCTTTCTTGTAATTGATTTTCCACCTTCACCTACTGATAAGTGGAACATTGAGTGATGAAAACATAAATCAAACATTTCATACTAGACCACCATTACTAGAAATGTAAGTCTCAATACAATTTTGTGACACCTGGGTGAACCACCAAGGCTTAGGTATGGAATTCCCAAATCATATCAACTCTGGTATCTATTGGGACCCATACATTCCCATGAAACAATAAGGTATCATCTCATCCATGTTATAACCTAAAGATTTATCATCATTATAGATGCTTTACCTTAGGAAAAGGGCATCAAGATCCTATAATCACCTTATTATTATCTATTATAGAATAGTAGAAGTCACATTTATGGTCAAGAGGATATTCAGACCATGTTCCTCCAAAACCTCAAAATACATCTTTGAGAATAAGGCCATAAGCTACTAGTCACCACTAGATACTTGAACCACCTGCCTCTGAGTCTTTCAACTCAGACCATTAGACACATAATTTCCTTTACCAGGCATGTAGGAAAGATCAAAATCAAACAGATATAGGTACTCAACCCACCTGCATTGTCTGAGATTAAGATCCTTCTGTGTAAAGATGTACTTGTGGATCTTGTGTTTTGTGAACACCGTAAAACTCTCACCCAGTAGATAATGTCTCTAGTAGTGGAAGGCATGTACAGTAGCAGCGATCTTGAGATCATGCATTGGGTAATTATTCTCAAGAGGCCTCAACTTATGAGACCCATATGTAACAACTTTCTCATCCTGCATCATAACAAATCCAAGACTGATACCTGATGTGTCATAGTATAAAATACAGATCTTTTTTTCTCTAGTAGAATCAGTATTAGTACTAAATTCAAATGACCCTTCAACTCCTGAATGGATACTTCACAAATTTCTAACCATAATAATTTCACACCCTTCTTTGTCAATCCTGTAATAAATGATATAAGATGTGATAAATATTAAATGAATCATCTGTAATATTTGTAAATCCCCAATAAGCTTCAAATTTCAAAGGTGTTCTTGGGATGCTTTTAAAAACTATTTTTATCACATTCTTTGGGTCTACTGAAACTCCTTACTCTAAGATGGTATGACCCAGGAAGTGTACTTTATCAATATAATAGTGGAATTTACTTAGCTTATCATAGAGATGATTCCCTCTCAATTTATTCATCATGATATCAAGATGGGTTTCATTGTCATGTCTAGAGTGTGAATACACTAAGATATCTCCAACAACGATTAACAAAAATGAATCCAAATACAGGTAAAAAAACTATTTCATAAGATCCATAAAGGCTTTTAGTGTGTTCATGAGTCTGAATGGAATAACCATGTAATCATAGAGACCACATCTACTCTAAAAAGATGTGAGAGGTATGTATAATGTCCTGAAACACACCTAATGATAGAAAAACCTCAAATATATCTTTGAAAACAGTCTCCATTCTCATAGATGATCAATGATTTCATCTTTTCTAGGCAGTGGATTCCAATTATCTATCTTAAGTTTGTTCAATCTATGGAAATCTACCCAAATATTGAGGGTACCATCTTCCTTATTGGAAACAATAATTGGCGAACCCTAAGGAGAAGTGTTGGATCATATAAAACCTTTGGCATCTAGATCCTCCAATTTCTTCTTGATATCAACAAGATCTTTAGGTTCTATCCCATAAGGATGAATGGCCACCTATGTTACTCCTGGAACATGCTCATTGGTGAATTATACCTCTCACATTGGAGGTAGACCATATAATTGTTCAAAAAAAAACATTCATAAAACACTCCACTATAGGAAGAAAGATAGAAGACTATAACCCCTGACCATCTAGGAAAATACTAGTGATTTGTGATGTCATAGTTTTAAGACTCTATTTCTTGGGTCCAACTCATGTCACACTAACATTCCACTATCCCATATACGCATGCCTAATGCCCTCTAGTAATGTAAATTCCAGACTCTGATGATAGCAGTTAATATGGGATCAATAGTGAACTATCCAGTCTATCCTAATGATTACATAAAATATTTTTATAACGAGGATAAAAGGATTCTACATGAATAGGTATCCACTGATCTCAAGAGGGAAATCCTTATAATGGTGAACACCCTTTGATCGAATACCTAATAGGGTTTCTAATTTCATAAAACTATAAAAGTGTTTGATCTCGAGTCCCAAACATCCAATTATTGTCTCAGATATAAAATTGTGAGACATGCATATTTCAAATAAAGAAAACACTAAAGTAGAGGCTACTAAAATAGTACCTCAAGTTGTAAAATGTTTGGTGCACTGCTCTACTAGCATATGATAGACTGCATATAACCGGCCAGTACTATGGCCCTGAGTATTGCCTGACTGGATTAATCAAGCCCACTCTGCTGGTACTAAGAATCATAAGCTTGAATACCTCTGTCTTGACCTCCAACTTGGCCTGATCTATTGGTGGTATTCCAGTTTTTCACCTATCGTGATCTTGCTAGCCCCACTCCTGACCAAAGAGTTGGTGTAGATACCCGCTCTCTAGGCACTAAAGGTAAAGTCCTTCAAAATCACTTGATATTCCACGTACTTCCACAACCTCTATACTTGAATAGATCATATAGACATTGAGGCTTATTGTGTCCCGACTTCCCACACCGATGATAGATAAAAAATCTCTTTTCATGAGGAGCCTGACTATTGCTACCTTCATGAGTAGCTTTAAAGTGCCTCTTTCTCCCAGAAGAGGAACCATTAGTAGCTCTAGGTGTCGAATCTCCCTGACTCACATCAACAAATTCCCTCAAGTTTTGCTTCATAATAAAGGCATAGTTTATGATTTCATAAATGGTAGTTGGACTGAACATGTTGACATGTGATCAAATGGAATATACCATCCCATCCTCAAATTGCCTGGTGGTTATAAGATTGTAACTCTCAAGAGTCAGATCTAACTGCAAAATCTCTATGAAACAAGAAGAGTATTCCATAACTGACATTCAAACCTATTAAAAGTTCATGAATTATCTAGCTCTATCAGGCCTCAGATTCTAGGGAAAGAAATATCAATATAAGATCATTTGAAAATCATCCCAGAACATGTCACAATGCTGATCTTTCTGGGTGACAACATCCTACCACTTCTTGGTAGAATCACGTAGCATATATGTAGATAGTTTGACCCTACAATCTAATGGTTTCCCCAGATACTCAAATATAGATAATATAATTTTGATCCATGACTCAGTAATGTGTGATCCTTTATCCCCTAAAAAGTAGGGAGGATAATGCTGTAGGAATTTCTGAGTCAACTCTACCATACCTGAGGTAGGTTGAACTACTCCTTACATAGAGTAAAATATACGTAATAAGTACACTAAAAAATGGACATTAGTTCCCATTTCATGAATGGTAATAGGAACCATAGGAGGCTCTATGAGAGGAATCACTAGTAACTTAGGACCCACCACCTTGGGCACATGGTCATCACCACCTTCAGGGAATGAAACCATAGTACATAATGGAGACATAATTCTATAATTCCAATTAAACACCTCATAAGTGATTTAAGAACATCTAATGATTATACAGAGGAAATTATTACCAGTACAAGCCATACTATAAAAACAATCACGCCTCTCTTCCTACTTCACAATATAGGTCCAGATGATATAAAAAGACCATGATGTATATTAGGATGAAAGGGATACCCACTACCCACTACTGAGGGGATCTGGTCTAAGTATCTATCTTACATCTATACAAGATGGCCATTTTAATTTTGGGATAATATTAATTTTAAAATTGTTCTAGTTTAAACATTTAAGTCTCTTTTGAATGGCTGAATTATTATTTTTACTATTCCTAAACTATAAGGGCCCATACTTCTTATAAACCAAGATATTAAATCCACTTAATCCAAACCATAACATGCTTCATCCCTTGTGACCAATGGTCTATGGCTCAACATTCAATAATTGACAGATTAAGGTGTCCTCTTTAACATATTCAGGAACACACTACTAAGTTATGGTTGACACATTAAGTATCAATTATTGTTTTCCAATACCTACAAGAAGTGTTAAGATAATTCAATATATATTCATGGCTCAAACAACATGAAAAATGAATATTCATACTAAAACATGATGTGGAATGAAAAAATGCATGGCTTATTTATCCTATATCACCTAATATGATCCATGAACTGATAAAATTCCCTCATTTCATTGGTCCTAGGTGAAGAAATCATCAATTCAATAAGCCAAATATCCATAACATCATAACTCAAGTGTTTCACCCAATAGTGAAGTTTTATCAACTATAAATAAAATAATGAATTAATACAATTACCCATCCCATGTAATTTGGGTTTCCCCTATACATGGACTAGCTACATCTAGGAACATGGTCAATTAAAAATCCCTTTAACTCACTCTCTCCTGTCTAATACCCAAATAGCAAGTCAAAGGAAAAACCTAAATTCTCTCATACATCTTTTTAACATCCCAACCCGGGGTCCACTGAACTTGTGCCCAGAGTTGGTGGGTCACATGGCTTCAAGATCACCTCCCCGTATGCTAGAGGTTATCAACTAGTTGAGAGGGTGTAAAGGTGGTACAGTGGGGATACTATACCCTCTTATAAAAGTGTCACAATAGATAAAACAAGAAACATAAAATAGTAGAATAATCATATAAATATGCAGACTGAGTAATAAAGAAAATTCAGAAGTGTAATTTAGTAAAGATTTGAAAAAATATAATCAAAATCGTTTGTGTGAGTGTAAATACTAAATGCATGGAATGTTGATATACAGAAGGGGGACATGGGAACAAACATAAAATTATTATATAAAAAAAGTACAAAAAAGGAACATAAATATTCTCCACTAGAATATCAATCATATGCTCTATGATTTGATCAGAAGGCCCATCTTTAAGATAAAAATATCAACATCATAAAGCATGTAGCATTCCCTTATCAAAAACTACAAACATATAATATTCTTGGGTACCAAAGGATGATCAGGTATGGTGTGAGATAAAATCTTAGTAGGCCACCACCAATGGTGTCTATGTGTAATCAAATTAGTACACATAACTAAACAGTGTACAAATATAAGCAGAACAAAAAAAAGATGAAAATAAATAACCATCCCACTCGGGTTCCTATAAAACACATAGTAGGTCTACATACTTCATCTCATTACTGAAATATCAGACTAAAAAATTACAATATATATAGTAGTAATATATATAGTATAATTATATATCACATCCACCTATAGGAACCAAGTACATACAGACGGAAGTGGACATATACAAAAAATACTAGTTACTGGATTGAACAAGGCATAACTCAGACATCCATTACCAGTTTAATGAGCTTATAGGCTCAAACAATAGGGTATATTTCATACATCCTAATAAGAGTGTGAGACATCATAAAAAACACCCAGGATGATGAGTGAGACCTCATGTCATCACTTGAACAAAGGAAAGTGGTGCATCAAGAACATCGTCCTGATAATACCAATGGTGTGAGACATCATTTTCAACACCCAATGTAAGAGAGTGTGATACCTCCATGCTCAACAATCCCTTACCATCTTATCATATCCACATATAGGTGTATTGAATTTATAAATATGCGTATGATTCATTACCTCCCATGCATCTCATTTATCAAGCTCAACATAAATAAGGCTTCATATGATATTTAATTAAATTTGATTAAACATTAATAGCCATGGACATACCACTCTTATAAATCATTCATTTATTTCATCCAATTCACTTGAGGAAGGTAGCCACCAATATTAGTTCTTCCTATATAATCAATAACATTTAATCCAGTTAGAAATGTCAACTAAATTTATAAGGTTCAAGTCTTATAAATAGTTACATGGTAAATAAGTTAATTTACTACATGGTAAACTCCAATTATAGTTGATTAAAACACCTTTGAGGTGCCTAGGTCTCATCAAATAATTACATAATAGAAGGAAATCCAATTTAAAATTTATGATGGGGGAAAAATAAGTTTCTTAAGCCTTTGCTTCAATTATCCAAAAAGGTGAAATTTCAATTTGAAGAATCATTGGGTGTCCTTAAAATAGGCAACCATCCTCTAAAATCCTAAATAAGGACTTCTAGGTGTATAATATGGTGCAAGGCTCAATTAAACACGAAGGAATAAAATAAAAGGAGATGATCAGAAAAGGTTGATGTGTCACAAAATGACTTACACAATGAATCATAAAAACTCAAAGGAAAAATGATGTGGCCACTTACCTCAGGTCCATATATGAATCCTCACTCAATTTCAGACTCATATTCAAATAATGTTTGAAGAGATCTATGAAACCATCTAATTCCATGAAAATAGGGAAAATGAGTTTTCACCTAAAAAGTGTGATGAATCTAAAAATAAACTTAGAAAGGATATAAGAGACTAGGGGAGCTTACTATAATGGATTCAATGATTTAAAAAAAATATAGGATCAGATACCAGATGCATGAACCAGCTCAAATCCTAGTTGAGGAGGATTTTTGATCTCAAAGGAGGAGGAAAGGGTTGTTGGTCCATTGGAGGAAGATGAAGAATGAATGAAAAGGTTTAAAAGTTAAATTAAAGGATAATTAATAATTTCACCTTGAAAAAAGTGGTTTCATTGTTTAGGAACACATTTTGGAAACCGTGTGCAAACCATGCACAAGTTATTGCTACTTATGGGCACATCACTTGGTTAGGTGCATGAGTTTCCTAACCATGAAAATATTTTCTATCCCAAATTTTAGAAGCCCTTGAAATATCCAATATTTTATGTTATTTTAATTTTAATTTTAATGTTTTAATCCAACAATTGTATTATTTTAAGGGTAATTTTCCAATTTTATGTTTTTTGAAGTATTTTGATCTTAATTGCTAAAATGGCCTATTTTTTATTTTAAAATTTTTAATTTATTTTTATATTTCATCTATAACATTTTCTATACTAATACAGATTTTGAAATTATTTATTTTTTAATATTAAATACATAATGGGATTCATTTTATCCTTCTAGACCCAAAGATCAATCCACTATTTGGAGGACTAAATCCACCTCACAATGCGGGCCTCAAAAACTATGAAAAGATGTGTCTATTTTTTATGTTATCCCTCTATCACATAAATGTAAGATCAAAATGAGCTTAAATTCAACATGGATAAATTTAAAATCCATAGGAACAACTTTTATAAAGGTTTACATATGTGATTCCTTCATTTACAAGGAAATAAATAAATGGTAATTTGGTTGAATTGGGATACGAATAGTCACCTTCACAGAATAAATTTATTGAGTAAATAAACTATATATCTCTAAACCTATGTCCACATAAGATCCAATTTTTTGGGTATAATTATAAGATATATATGAAGAACTTTAAAAAAGTAAACATTTTCAAATTCATCCATTTATTAGGGATAACACACAACATATTTGGGACCATATTTTTAGAGAATAAATTTAACCCCCTATCCCTATAAAAATGTACTTCAATGTAATTTAAAAGGGTTTACAACTTAGGTTATCCATTTTCTTAAGAATTAGGGTTTATATTTTTTTAATATTGTTTTAATTTTTAATTATGTTGTGTTCATATTCTTCTATTTAATTTAATTTTCTATTTTATATTCCCCTGTCGTGATACTTCTAATCTCCATGCAAGTGGAGAACTAACTCTCACTGTTGTTCGGAAGGGGGGGGGGGTTCTTGAGTTTTTTGTGCTTAAATATTTCTATTTATTTTATTATAATAATTTCAATAGGGGTGAAATGTTTTTGGACTAGGTTTCACCCCCACTTTCACTTCTATTGAGTTCTCCTTCTTGTTTTAATCTTATTCCTCTCCTTCATCGTCATACGATTGTATCCAGGATGGAGTAGCATAGTAGTGAGGATGTGAATGATTATTATAATGAATGTAAAAGGTTAGTGTGGGATAATAACACTTGATGAGAAGGTTTTGAGTGATGGTGTTGATCTCAACATTGTGTAGAATATTTAGTTTAAATATTTTTTAAAGAACAATTATTTCATCACCACAATCTCCCAAGAATGACAACAATTCTTCACTAACTTCTTTTTATCTTATCTTCTCCATTATGTTTTGTTTTATTCTTTGTGTATTTCTGGAATTCATATATATATATATATTATTTTCATTTATTTCAAATACTCTATTGTTTATATTAGTTTAGTAGTTTGGTAGTTAGTTTATAAATAGTGATAAATTAAAAATCAGTGTGTGTAAGTGTCCTATGTGAGAGATATACCCTAGGGTCCACACTATATTTTATTACTAGGTAATAATATTTTCTCAATGATTTAATCAAAACTCCCTCTCACCAATTTGATTCAATTTAAATGGAATCCAATCACATTTACACCTTGTATTTAAAAAATAAAAAAAATTGAACATTATTATATATCTTTAATTTCTTATTTTAAATTTGAAATTTCAATATAATTTTTTATTTTTTTCATGATAAAAGTAATGACGAGTCTGTCAAACAAGTATCACATAAGATTTAGTTGGATGAGAATGAAAAAATGATAGAAGAGTTGAGGAATCAAATGGCATTTATTTCCTATTCCTTGAGGGAATTGGAAGCTTAAAAGGTGGTTCATGAAAAAGAGGAATCAAAGCTTGTTTTTCAAAAAATTTCAATTGAAGATACATGTGAAGAATATATTATTAAGGAAATAGACTCAAAACTATCCATACCATTTCTAAAGGAGGTTGAAGAAGATGAATTTCCAACTGATGCACATGTTGGAGATCAAGGTGAATTGGATGAATTTTGGGAAGATTTTTTAGAAGTCAAAATTGTATGCGATTATCCCATCTTTGATAATAAAAAATTAGTGCCTCTCTACCTATATATTAAATTTTAAGAAGATTATAATGTACTTTATGATATTAATTTTCCAATTATGTTTTCAGAAGAGGCCAATTTTATAAGATGAATTACTTAAAAAGGAATATTTCTCTATTGATTCATCATGTTTTAAGATTATTAAAGATGAATTATTTTCTAAAATCTCATTTTATGAAATTTCTGATACAACGGAAGTGGATAAGGATTTTGATTTTATGGATGAATATATAAAAGTAGAGGCTATAAAAGAAGATCTACAGAAGATGGTGGTGGTGTAGCTACCACCTATATAAAAAATTTCATACCATGTGGAGGAGGAAACCACGTAAGTCAATAAGGAGAACCCTTGTTTTCTTTTCCCTCCCACTATGTACCTCAAATTATATGTTTCTTCTTTCTTGGGGGCTGGGAAATTTTTAATCTTATTTGGGGTTCTCCATTCTTGGTGTCTACTCATGGACACTGGAAAAGTCACAAGTGGTGGTTCATCTCATAGATACCACACCCACCATCTAAATGAGGACAATCCACTATAACTTCCAGAGTAGGGTCAATAAAAACCTAGAACCTTCATGGGGGGTAAAATCCAAGCATTATCACTTTTATTCCATATTTTTATATCATTTTACTTATTTATCTTATAATTTTTAATTTATTTATTGTATTTTTAAATTGGTAGCAACTAAGATCTTAAATCAAGGCTGCTACTGCAAAATAAATTAGGTTGTGTCTTTCCTTTCATTTATATTATTTTCTATCCAATAAAAATTATTTGTGTGAAAATTTATTGATATAATTTGAGATAAAAAAGGTTAGTAATGTAATAGGTGTGAGGGATTAATTTCAACTTGTTTTTAGGAATTTTTAATGCTCATTAATTTTATTTTTCATATATTTTTCTAACTTTTTTTCATATTTTACTTTTTCATTTTTTTGTGTTTGTTTAAGATTCTTGAGATGAATTGACTACATTGGAAAATTCAAACCTTCTTGGTGTTTTCAGAAAATTGATTAATTTGAGTATTTTAGGATATAAATTATTTCTAAATGGATTTTGTTTTTTAATTTTCAATATTTTCATTTTATGAAGTTTGATTGATTGTAAAAATCCTATGCACTAATGCTATCGAAATTGAAAATCATGTCTCACTTGAGAGTTTTATATACCCTTTTGAATTTTTTACATTTATCTTTGTTTTGAGAGTCTTGAGACATGTTTTTTGATAAAATTTTATATTTTATATTTTCCAAAACTATTAGAATTCATGTAATTGTTAAATATGATTGAGGCACCACTTTGAAATAACTTCTTACATTGAACACTAATTTTTTACTACCTTTTCATATAACTATTTTTAATCCCCTAGTATCCATGAAATAACTTATTATTTAAATCTATTTTTCATTTAATAACCTATAATATAAGTTAAAATAAATATTATTGATAAAATCAAGTGCGGGGGAGAGATAATATGTGTTGTATTTTACTTTCTTAAAAAATATGTTCGAGATGAAATAAAAAAGGTTTTTCCATATTTATTACTGCTTTAGTGGAAGAAATTTTATAATTTAAAGTTAGATGGGTGGCCTGAAATATATTTAAACTTATGGGATGGGTGTTCCCCAATATTTGATGATATAAATTTTCCCTTATTTTCCAAAAAATATGATTCTAAAGAGAAATCCATATTTATATTCAAGATGAAATAATGCTATAATTGGGTAAAATATACAATAAATTCATTGATTATAAAATTAAAAGTGGAAAATTCCCAAATAAATCAGGGGAGTTTTTGAGGTGATTCATTTTAACTTATTTAAGAGCACATCATTCCTTATAAATATAGTTTTCATGCATTTACTTCACTTTTGAGCTTAACCCTCTTTATTCTGCGCCAAGTGTTTTTACATTTAAATTCTTCCAACCCTCATCCTCATAACAACCCATGAAAAAGAACTCATTGTTGAAATGTTTTAAAGTTTTTTAAGTAGAGATACTAGGATTATATCAAGATTATGGGAAAAACACATGTTGTTGGGAATGAGAACAACTCCACATAAATAAATCTTGAGAAAAAAGAGAAATATTTTTCAACAGAGGTAGGAATGACATGCAGATGAGAATTAACATGATATTGAATTAATTATAATAATTTTTTAGGATTTAGGGAATTTTTATCCAATTAAGAGGCATCATATTTTTATTGATATGATAATTGATCTGTGTTATCAATTATGCTTTGGGAAGTTTTTTTTAACCTTGGTATAAGATGATTGCCTATGAGTGGAATTGTTAAGTGTGGGGGAATTGACATAGCCAATATTTTAAATTATTTTAAATTTAAATTCAATGTTTTAATACAAAAATTGAATTATGGTTTTTGAAAAAAAAACCATAATTCAAATGGCCGATTATGGTTTAAACCATAATTATTTTAATGTTCTCAGATTATGGTTTTTAAAGTATTTTATGGTTTCTGTAAGATTTTGAACTTAATTAAAAAAATGGCCTATTTTTGGATTTTAATTATTTTTATTTATTTATTTATTTTGTTCATAATATTTTATATACAAATAAAAATTGTAAAATTATTTCATTTGATGATTAAATACAACATGGGATTCATTTTATATTTCTGTACCCAAAGTTCAATCCGCCATTTGGAGGCCCCAATCCACCTCACAAGGTGGACCTTGAAAACTGTGTAATGATCTGGCTATTTTTGATGTTGGGACCTTATCATATAAATTAAATCTTAAAAGGAGATTAAATTAAATATTAATCAAGTAAAATTATGTATTAAATACGTTTTTTAAGGTTTCAACATGTTATTAATTTATTTTCAATGCAAAAAATTCATGTTAATTATCTATAATTAGAATCCGAATAGTAACCTTTCAAGAATACATTTTTTAGTAAATGGGATATATATATCTCCACACATGTCCAATTAAGATCCAAATTTCTAGGTAAAATAAAGATATATATAAAAAATTCTTTAAATCATTAGTTTTTTTTCAAATTCTTCCATTTATTAGGGCTATCACAAAGAATATTTTTGAGGATATTTTTGGAGGCAAATTTTAACCCCCTCTATCTATAAAAATGTACTTATATATCATTTAAAAGGGTTGAAAACTTAGGATGTCCAATTTCTAAATAATTATGGTTTATAATGATGTAATATTGTTTTACTTGTTTAATGTATCTTTTTTCATATTATTCAATTCTCTTTCATTTTCTATTTTGTGTTCCCCCACCAAGATCCTTCTTATCTCCATGCATGTGGAGAAATAAATCTCATTGTTATGTGATGGGGGAATGGGGGTTCTTGAGTTTTTTGTTATTAAATGTTCCTCTTTATTTTATTACAATAATTTTAATAGTGGTGAAATGGTTTTGGTGTAGGTTTCACCCCACATTCACTACTATTGAGTTCTTCTTCTTGTTTTAATATTATTTCTCTCATTCATCATCATAATATTGAATCCAGGGTGGAGTAGCATTATGGTAATGATGTGAGTGGGTATTATATTTTATGCAGAGGTTTGGTTTGGGATGATAAAAATTCATGGGAAGTTTTTGAGTGGTATTTTTGATCTCAACATTGAGTAAAATATTGAAAATAAATATTTTTTAAAGAATAATGATTTCATCACCATGATCTCCTAAGAACGACAACGATTCTTCACCAACTTCTTTGTCTATTATCTTCTCCCTTGAATTTTTTTCTATTATTTATGTATTTTTATATATATATATATATTAATTACATTCATTTCAAATTCCTTTTTTATATCAGTTTAGTAGTATATCAGACAGTTTATAAATAGTGAGAATAAAAAAGTTAGTGTGTGTGAGTGGCCTCCATGAGAGATTGATCCCAGTGTGCACACTATATTTAATTCTAAAGTAATAATAATTTATCAATTAGGGAGTAATGAAAAATCCATCACACTAATTTGGATCTATTTCTAGGGACTCTAATCACTTTCACATTTTTTTTTCAAAAAAAAATCAAAAAAATCAAAAAATTTCAAAACCTAAAAAATTGAACTTTATTTCATATATTTATTTTCTTGGTTAAAATATGAATTTTCAAGGTAAATTTTCAAATGATGTTAATTTTAAAAATATTTATGGGTCTATAAAACAAGTATCATTGAATAATAAGTTGTATGAGAATACAAAAAATGATAGAAGAGTTGAGTAATCAAATGGAATATATTTCTTCTTCATTTAAAAAATTGGAATGTCAAAATGAGGCTTAAGAAAAAGAGGAATCAAAGCATGTTTTTCAAACATTTTCAACTGAAGATCCATTTGAGGAAGAAATTATGAAGGAACTACACTTGAATCTATCTATACCATTCCCAATGGATGGTGAAGAAGAAGACTTTCCAGCTGATGCAAATGTAGTAGATCATGGTGAATTGGATAAATATTGGGCTAATTCTATAAACATTTAAAAGGTATGTGATTCATCCATATTTGATAATGAAACATGAGTGAATATTTAACTATATATTTCTTTGGAAGAAGATTATGATGTACTCTAAGAGATTATTCTTCCAACTGTGCTGTTGGAAGAGGTCAAATTCAAAGTTGACTTACTTTAAAGGGAATATATCTCCATTGATTCCTAATGTTTTAATCGTATTAAACTGAATTATTTTCTAACTTATTTTTTTTCAAATTCCTGATATTGTGAAAATGGATCATTCCTTTGATGTTCCAAATCAATAAATATAAGTAGAGGCTATATAATAAGATATAGAGAAGATTTTGGTGGTGTGACTACCTCCTCTATAACAACTTTCATACTATATATAGGAGGACACCACATAAGTTAATAGGGATAACCTCTATTTTCTTTTCCGTCCTAGAATGGACCTCAAAATTATACTTTTATTGTTTCTTGTGGGTTAGTAATTTTCTTATCTTCTTTTAGGTTCTCTATTATTGGTTTATACTCATGGACACTATGAAAATTCACATGTGGTGGTTTATCTCAAAGAACCCACGTCCACCATCTAATTGGGGATAATCCACTGCTACTACCTGACTAAGGACAATAAAAAACTAGTACCCGATTGGTGGTCTAAACCAAAAATTATACCCTTTCTTTCCCCATTGTATTTAATTTTATTTAATTTTCTTATTAATTTTCATTTATTTTTTGTGGTTTTTAAGTGGTAGCGGCTAAGAGACCAACTCAAGTCTACCACTGAAAAATAAATCTGGTTGTGTCTTTCCTTTAATTTATTTTATTTTCTTCCCAATATAAATTATGTTTATAAATCATTCTTAATATAATTTGAGATAAAAATAGTTTAGTAATGTAATAATTTCTAGGGATTAATTTAAAATTGTTTTTAATATTTTTTTGTATTTTTTTGTTTTACTTTTAGGTCTTTTTATAAAATTTTAAATGTATTCCTTTTTCATTTTTTGGTGTATTTATAGGATTCTTGAGCAGAATCAAATACATTGGAAAATTAAAACCATTTAGGAATTTTGGGAACAATACTATATTTGAGTAATTTAGGATTTAAATTATTGGTTAATGGTTTTTGTTTCAAAATTTAAAATCTTTTTATTTGATAAAGATGGATTGTTTGTGAAACTCATGTGCACTAGTGCTGTCTAAATTTAAAATCATGCATAACACTAGTGGTTTCTAATACTTCTTGAAACATTATTTAAATTTATATTCTTCATGAGACTCTTGATAAATGTTGTGTGATCCATAATTTTATATTTTTTTCAAAGCTGTTAGATTTCATGGAATGTGTTAAATATAATTGAGGCAGCACTTTGAAATCTCTTCTTATGTTGAAATCTAATTTTGGTCTACATTTTCATCTCACCTTTATTAATCCCCAAGTATCCATTAAATAAATTTTTATGCATCAAAATTACAAGAAATTTATCCCTATCCAACCATCTCTAGATGTTAAATTCATAATTATTATTTTACTCAAGTGTGGGGGAGGGAGAAGATGACAAGTATTTTGCTTCCCTGAAGAATCTGTTTGAGTTGAAATGAAAAAAGTGTTTCCGTATTTATTTATGCTTTAGTGTAAGAACTTTCATGATGGTAATAGGGATGTGTGATCTAAAATATCATTACACATATGGTTCAGTAGTTCACCAATATTTGAAGATCAAAATAAGCATGCCTGTTCCTCAAAAATATGATTCTGAAGAGAAATACATATTTAGATTCAAGATGAAACAATGATACAACTGGGGAAAAGAGGGAAGAAATTAATTTTTGATGAAATTATAAGTGTGGAATTTCTAAATAAATCAATAGGTGTTTGTAGGTGCTTCATTTTTTATATTATTTAAGAGCACACAGTTCTTGAGAATTTTTTTTCATGAATTTACTTCACTTTAGAGCATAACCATCCCCATTATGCCTCAAATGTTTTTACATTTAAAACCTGCTAACCCTAAACCTAAAAAAAACATGAAAAATACCACATTATTGATTTTTTTGACTCTTTTAAGTGGAGATAATATAATTATATCAAGCTTATATAAATCACACATGTTATTGGGAATGAGAAAATGTCCACATAAAAAATCCTTGAGCGAAGAGAGATTTTTTTTTCGGGAGGTAGGTATGACATGAACATGATAATTAACAATATATTGAATGAATTATTATGGTTTGTTGAGGATTTAGGTCATTTTTATCCAAGTAGGAGTTATGATATTTTCTTTCATATGATAATTTAAGTGTGTTATCAATTATGCTTTGGGAAGTTTGTTTTGACCTTGGTACGCGATGATTGCCCTGGAGTGAAATGTTTAAGTGTGGGAGAATTTCCAGATACAATATTTTATAATTATTTTATTTTTAATTTGAATTTTTAATCCAAAAATTAAATTATTTAATGAAAATTTTCACCTTTTATAGTTTTTGAAGTATTTTAAAATTAATTGCAAAAAATGGACTATTTTGGATTTTAATTATTTTAATTTAATTTTTATTTTGACCATAAATTTTTTTATACTAATAAAAATTGTGAAATTATATATTTTTAGGATTAAATTCATAATTGGATTCATTTTATCCTTCTGGACCTAGATCTCAATCCACCATTTGGAGTCCTAAATCTAGATCGCAATGCGGGCCTCAAAAACATTGTAAATATCAGGAGATTTATGATGTTGGGTCCCTATCACATAAATGGAATATCCAAATTATATGAAATGAAATATGGATCAAGATAAAATCCAAAGTAAAAACTTTTATTTAATGTGACCACATGTGATACCTTCATTTTCAATTTAATAAATTCATGATAATTTGTCTGAATTAGAATATGAACAATCACCTGTCTATAATAAATTTCTAGAGTAAATGAGCTATATCTCTCACTACATGTGTCAACATAAGATCACCATTTTTAGGATGAAGGAGGAGATATATATGAACATGTGACAAGAATTAATGTTTTTTTTCAAATTTCTCCATTTATTGGGGTTATCATGCGTAAAATGTAGAAGCATATTTTTAGAGTTAAATTTTAATTCCCTCTCCCTATAAAAATGCACTTATATCTCATTCCAAAGGTTTGTAAACATAGGTTGTCCATTTTCTATAGAATTATGTTTTATAATTATGTAATATGATTTTACTTATTTAATGCGTCTTTTTTAATATTCTTCCCTTCTATTTCATTTTTTATTTTGTGTTCCCCCATTATGATCCTTCTAATCTCCATGCAAGTGGAGAACTAACTATTGTTGTTGCTCGATGGGGGGAGTGGTGGTTCTTGAGTTTTTTTACTTAAATGTTTATCTATATACCATTCTAATAATTTCAATTGTGGTGAAATGGGGTTGGTGTAGGGTTCACCCCACTTATACTGCTATTTATTTCTTCTTCCCGTTTTAATATTATTCCTCTCCTTCATCATCATAATGTTGTATCTTGGTTGGAGTAGCATTCTGTTGATGATGTGAGTGAGTATTATCCTTAATTCATGGGAGGGGGTCAGTGTGGCATAATAAAAATTCATGGTAAGGTGTTGAGTAATAGTGTTTCTCTCAACATTGAGTATAATATTAAGAATAAGTATTTTTTAAATGACAATGTTTTCATCACTATGATCTCTCATGAATGACAATGATTATTCACAAACTTATTTGTGTCTTATATTATCCATTAAATTTTGTTTTATTCTTTGTTTATATATATATATATTAATTTCATGCATTTCAACCCCCTTTTTATATTAGTTCATTAGAATATTAGTTAGTTTATAAATAGTAACAATAGAAAAATTGGTGTGTGTAAGTGGCCTCAATGAGAGATTGACCCTAGGGTGCACACTATATTGCATTCTCAGGTAGTAATAATGTACTGGTTTGGGATTCAAGAAAATACCTATCACCACCCCACAAAGCCATGTGCCTTAGGATGCACAGTTCTAGAAAAACTGTGTGGCCTACAGGTCTCTACTATCTGCAAACACACTATTTCAGACAAACCTTACGGGCTTGGCGACCCGATTTATCAAAACCATGTGGCCTAGTTATTTGAATTTTATTTGGAACTCTGGGATCTGTAAAATACCCAAATTATTTGGGGACCATTCATAGGACAGAGTGCATGTTAACCACGATCAAGAAGAGGATTAAAATTACAAAAATGATCCATACCTTTGTGAAAAGATAATCCATTACACAACCCTTCTAAATATAGTAAAAAAGAAGTTGAAATACTTTTATGATATAGAATAATCTACCCCATCTCAGAATCCCAATGGGTTAGATCCATTCAAATTTTCCCTAAAAAAATTTGATACATAATTTTTCAAAATTAGATTAATGAGTTAGTCCCAAAAAAATCAGAATAGCTAGAGAGTCAGCATATATTATAGTATATTGAACTATGTCACCCGAGGAGACTATTTTACCATTCCCTTTGGAGAATAAATGTTATTAAGGTCAATATTATTTTGTTGATTGATTTTATGGGTGTTTTCATATATAAATTTATCAGGTGGACCCTGAAAAATACCACATTCACATGTCCCTTTGATATTTTTACTTACTGAATGATTCCTTTTTGATATTTTTAATAATACATGCATGTTCAATTATTGTATAATAAGTATTTTCTTATACTTGATTAAAAACTACATATATGTATTTATTTCTGATTTAACTGTGTATATAACTAGTTTGTAATGTTGTATAGATGGGTTTCAAAAGTTGTTAAAAATATGTATTGAGAAAAATTTGGTCTTATATTTTGAAAAGTGTGGTTTTATGGTTGAAAAAGGAAATGTTTTGGGGAACATATTTTTTAAAGATGGAATTGACGTAGACAAGGATAAGAATGATTTCATATCTACATTACCTTACACCACCATCATGAGACACATTAGATCTTTTATAAGGAATGTTGGATTTTATAGAAGGTTTATTTGGGACTTTAGAAAAATTGATTTTCCCTTAACTAACATACTCAAGGGATATAACATTAATTTTTATGATTCATCCATGTAATATTTTGACATATTGGAAGAATTATTGACCAATTCCCTCATAATCTATCCAAAAAACTAGATTCACTACTTTGAGATACTATGTGATGCTTCTAATAGATCTGTAGTGGTTATGCTTTCTAAAAATACTGATGGAATTATACAAGTGATATACTACACTTTACACATGATAGTCACTTCCCAGATTAACTACAAAAAATAAAGAATGAGTTTTTCTTCAATTGTTATAACTTTATAAAAAATCATTATTATCTTTTAGAGAGTAAAGAAACTAAATATCACGATCATGCGTCATTGAGATATTTGGTCAAGAAAGTTGATGCAAATCCTAGAATAGTAATAGGGATACTGAATCTGTAATATTTTGACCTAGAGAACATTGGAAAAAGAGTTCTGAGAATAAAATGGAAAACTATATGAGCCAGATGCCAACACAACTATGTTATAACCAATCCAAAATACTAATCTAGATGACACTTTCACTGGTGGTAAACTGTACAAGCTCACCCAAGATCACTGGTGTGCCAATATAGTTAATTTTTTAGTCACATAAAAGGAACCCTTTTTATTTTATAAACATGAAACTACTAAATTCAATTTTGAATAAAAATACTATGTTTGAGAAGATCTATATTTATTGAAAATTATCAATGACCATGTCTTTAGGAGGTGCATCCTGGAAGAGGAAATGTAATTTGTGATTTGTTTTTACCACACACCTGCATGTGGAGGCCATTTTGGAGCTCAAATAACTAAAAGAAAAGTTTTTTAAGATGGATTATTCTGGCCCTCAATTTTCAATGACTCATGTGTTTTTTGTAAAAATTGTTCAAATTGTCTGTTCGCTAGTGGGATTTCCAAAAAGACATGAAATTACTCAACAAAAATCTGGTTTTCTGTGAAGTATTTTATGTTTGGGGAATATATTTCATTGGCCCCTTTTCAGTGAAATTTGTATTCTCTTACATACTTTTATAAATGGACTATGTTTCTAATTAGATTAATGAAAAATCTACTTGAACTGAAGATTAAAAAACAATGATTCAGTTTCTAAATAAGAAATATTTTTTTATAGGTTTGGAATACCTCAAGTTATAATTAGTAACCAAGGAACTTGATTATCTAATAAGAATATTAAAGATCTCATGATTAAATATGGAGTGCACTATAAGCCCTCAAATACCTATCACTCTTAGAAAAATGGTTTGGATGAGTTGTCCTATATAGGATTCAAAATAATTTTGGAGAAAACAGTGCTACCCAATTATAAAGACTAGATTAATAAATTAGAGGATGCATTGTGGATTTAAAAAAACTACTCACAGAACAAAATTAGGTATGTATTACTATAGAATTGTTTATGGAAATCACTGTCACATTCCCATTGAGATTAAACACAATGCCTACTGGGCTATCAAAAGATTGAACCTAGAGTTTGGAAAATATGGGGAATAGAGAAAGCTATAGATGATGGAATGTGAGGAGATAAGAAGGGAAGAATATGAGAACTCTCTGTTGTACAAGGAGAAAGCTAAATATGTTCATGATAAATTTATCCAGGAAAGATAATTCTTAGTTTTGGACAAATTGTTTTTATTTTCTTCAAGGATAAATATCTTCCCTGGTAATCATTACTCCAAGTGAACTGGGCCATACATACTAACAAACACATTTCTTTTGGCGTAATTGATATCAAAGGATATGATTTAAAGAATCCATCCTATGTGAATTCCGAAAAGTTGAAGAAGTATCATGAGAATATTTAGGAAGAACCCTTAGAGGAGTTCAGAATCTTCCCTATTATTGTCAAATAGATCACTATTTGGTTTTATCTTTATATCATATTGGTCTACCTGGTTACTTTATTTTGATATATTTTAATTTAATAAATTCATTTTATAAGTTTATTATAAGTTTTTCTAAATCAAGTTGGGGGAAAGGGATAATGTAGCTTGGGATGTATCTGAAAAAAATAGAATAAAAAACAAATAAAATATCTCAATTATTTTTGAGGAATCTATACATAGTTTTTGTATTTTTTTTTGGTTTTAGATTTTTGGAGTATAAATAAATAAATAAATAAAATTGTTATATTTTTAAATGTTTTAAAATTCTATTTGTACAATTTGTGTTAGGATTTTTCAAGCTTTCATTGAACTTTATTGTTGTACTGGATAGTTCAAATACAATTTTTGAATGTAAGTACTTCATTAGTTCTATAATTTTGGAAAATAAATGTTTTTTGAGTGAATTTAACCAATATTTGCTTGGATATTTTTTTCTTAGAACTAGGAAATGTAGTGTGAGAGAAAACTATTTTTTTGAAATGAAAATTATAAGATGAGGTCATTGGAAGGTTGATATTAATTCGAGGTAGCTTAGCCTATGTCAAAGAGAAAACCTTAGGGATCCAACTCAAAAGAAATTGAGATAAGTCCTTAGAAACTGAAGTGAAATGGGTAATTAGGACCCCATAATGAATCTTTGAGACATTAGAGTTTAAGTGAGCGAGTATGTCATTTGTATATATCTAATAAGTGCCTTTGCACAATGATTTTCACATATATGGTTGGGAAAAAATAATAAAACATCAAAGAAATAGAATAATGTGCCTAATTGTAAAAAATAAATTCATTTAGGTCAACAGAATATTGAACATAGATGAAGATGGGGGAAATTCACTTGTAATGAATTCATTTTACTTGTATCACTGGAGTCAAAAATCAAACTCTATTTTAAGAAACTTAGGAGAAAGGGTCAAATGGAAGTACTTATTGTTAAAATTTTGATTTCTATTGAATATAATTTATCCCACTCCTAGACATGAATGTTTGATTAAATTGAAATGAAGTAGTGAACTAATTCATAGAGGAAGTATGATAATTCAAGAATGGAGGAACATGTGATTTTTCTTCTGTCCTTTTTTGCATATTTAAATTTATTTTGGATCATCCAATATGGGAAAAATTCCCTTTCCTGATGGGCTATTTGCAATAGTTCTATCTCCGGTCACAAATAATATTAAATAAAAAAGTATTTACGATGGTAAAACAAATCCATCATAAATAATTTTGGAATGCCTTCCTGCAAAAATGTGAGAATGTGTATTTGCGACAGAACATGGTTCCCATCGCAAAAACCCTTGGTCAGGTAAAGCTAATTGCGATGGGATCATTCTCCCATCACAAATACTCTATAGACAAGTGAGTATTTGCGATAAGACCCATCACAATTAGTTTTTTTACCGTAGCCTCAATTATTTAAAGCGAGCATTATTTACGATGGGTCCTGTCACAAATAGTCTCATCACTACTAATCTAACCTATGTACCCCCCAGATTTTTATCTCCATTCACCAATTCACCTCTCTTTTCTTCATTTTCCCCCTTATTCTCTTCACTTATTCAATTAGAAGTATAAATTATTATGGGAAAAGAAATTTTGAAGTTATCAGCACATAAAAAGCTTCATTTTTTAGGTATTTATCTATGTTTTTAATTTTTAATTTTTTTACTTTATTTTATTATTTGATTTTAATATTAATAATTAGTTGTAATTAGAGTCAATTAGACGTAATTATTTATAATTATAAGTAATTATTTATAATTAGAAGTAATTAATTATATTTAGTAGCAGCTATTTTAAATTAGAAATATTTAGTTTTAATTAGTTGTAATGTTTTTAATTAAAAATTAAATAGTTTTAATCTACTGTAATTAGGATTAATTAGCGGAAAATAGCTATAGTTATCTGTAATTAGTAATAATTAATGATAATGAGTAAAAAATAATGGCACTTAGTATTAATTAGTGGTAATTAGTAAAAAGTAGCGATAAATCAAAATAATTATTAAAAATTAGCAGTAATTAGTAAATATTGAAATAAATTAATAAAAAATTGTAATAATAAGTTGGAATTAAAAGTAATTAGTAATAATTAGCAATAGTTAGTAATAATTAGTGAGTAATAATTTTCGGTACTTAGTAAAAATTTGCACTAATTAGTAAAAATTTGTTATAATTATTAAAAAACAGCATCAATTAGTATTAATTAGTGGTAATTAGTAAAACATACTAATAAATCAATATAATTGTTAAAAATTAGAGGTAATTAGTTAAAATAGTTTAAAACTAATAAAAATTAGTCATAAAAAGTGGTAATTAGTGGTAATTAGTAAAAATGAATGGTAATTAGCAAAAATTAGCGGTAATTAGTAATAATTAGCAATAATTAGTAGTAATTAGAAGTAATTAGTAACAATTAGTAATAATTAGTAAATATTTGTTGTAATTAGTAGTAATTAGTAATAATTAGTAATAATTAGTAATAATTAGTTGTAATTAGTAAAAATTAGTGGTAATTAGTAATAATTAGTGGTAATTTGCGGTAATTTGCAATAATTAATAATAATTAGTTGTAATTAGTGATGTTTATAATTATTGGTAATTAGTAATAAATATTAATAAATAGTAATAAATATTAATAATTCTTAATAATTAGTAATAATTTGTACTGATTATCGATAATTACTAAAAATTATTGTTACTTAGTGGTAATTAGTAAAAATTAGTGATAGTTAGTAAAAAATAGTTGTAATTTGTAATAATTTGTAATAATTAGTTATAATTAGTGGTGATTAGTAATAATCAGTATTAATAAGTAATAATTAGTAGTAATTAGTAGTAATTAGTAGTAATTAGTAGTAATTAGTATTTATTAGTAATAATTAGTAATAATTAGTATAATTAGTGATAATTAGTAAAAAATAGTGATAATTAGAAAAAAAGAGGTAATTAGTTGTAATTAGTAATAATTAGTAATAATTAGTGGTAATTAGTAAAATTTCTGGTAATTATTAATAAATAGTGGTAATTAAAAATAATTAGTAATAATTAGTGGTAATATAATGACCTGGTTTTTTCATGTAATTTTTTTTAATTATATGGGAATATTACAATTCCGTGAAAATTGATGTTGTGTGATTCCGAGGCTCGGAGTACCCAGACTGTATTTCTGAACTTTTTTTTGGGTATGTTCAGTAAACGTGCATGCGGTTTTTTGTAACTTTTGAACCGGTGCTCAGAATTGAAATCTCAGGACACTATTGAGCTCGCTGCGTCGATATTCACTTAAGGAGACCTTCACCTTGACCATAGTAGGTCGAGGGAGGAAGTTAGTTTTTGTGATTTTCATGGGTGAAAATAAAATAAACTTTATTTATTTTATTTTTGAAATTTAATCCTTCCAATTTGAATTTTTGGTGGTGGGGACCACCCGACTTGAACTCCTCCTTTAATGTGTGGAAACTCTTGGGTTTTACCTAATTAAATGTGCCAATAATTAATTGAATTTATTCACTTAATTTAATAAGTTTGGTTCTTTAACTCCTATGTGGAGGATTTGTGTTGGAAAGGGGAGTTTTTAGGAGAGCTTTGGAGGAGAAATCTCGAAGGAAGAACATCCTCCAATGAAGAACATACTCTGGATCAATAACGAGGAACCAAATTATAAGCATGTTGTAGGAGTAACAGATGTCAGCATCTTCAACGTCTTCATCCCCTTCCTCATGACATCTCTAATGAACGTCAAGGTAGGGATTGTGGTTTTTGCATACCCTTTACTCTGTTCTTGTCGTTTATCTTGATTTAAGAACAACTATGCCGCTTTCTACCGCTCTAACGTGGAGGGTGCGGTCCAAACGAACACGGATCGACCCCTCCGTAGCCTTTGTTAATTTTGGTGTTCTTTGCGGATTATTTTTGGGTGGATCAAATCAGGATCGTGGTGGTCTTGAATAGAAGGGAACGTCTGAAGATGAGTGTGGGAGTCTACAGAATGGAGAATGGGCCACCAGGGTGTGCCCAATGTCCTGAGGAATGTCGTTGACAACCACTGCCGATGATCGGTGCTAGAAGGTATTGGGAGCGATGGCCAGCTCCGGCCGGCCACAATGACGGTGATGGCATGACTGTACTGCCGGAGAAGGGCCACAGCCCATTGGCTACGATGGATCAAGGGTGGCGGTTGGCGCTCAGCTAGCCGTGTGAAGGGGTGGCGGCGCACGTCCGTGCCGCCGGGCTTGCCGGGGCCACGACACAAGGCCACGACGACAAAGGAGGGGTGACCAACTCAATGTCGGCTGTCAGTGGTGGCATGGTGTACACCCGTGCTGTGCAGGTGGGCTGGTCGTTCGGCCAGCCGGGGAGCCGAGCGGGACCCTGGGTCCCACGTGCTAACTACCGGTGCCACGTGGTGCTGACCGGTCGACCCAACTAACTCAAATGGCCTAGCCGTTTGGGGTACCCAGGGGGCGGCTTCCCCTTGGGTGGCAGCTAGGGCAGACCCCACCATGGGGGCACCCAACCGTGGGCCCCAGCAGGTCGCCCAGCGGGCCGGGCTGCACCGGCTGGCTGGGTCGCGCCTGTGGGTCGGGCCAGACCCAGCGGGCCGGGTTAGACCCAGGGCCGGACTCGGGTTGGTCCGGGTTGACCCAAACCGGGTTGGGTTGGCCCAGGCTGGGTTGTGCCGGGCCGGACCGGACCCAGACCAACTTTGACCCCTTTTCACTCTTTCAGCTATAACTTGAACTACACGCGTCTGTTTGATGAACCATATACGGTGACGAAAACCTTTGATTGAGACGGTCCTTCTGGTATACCCCACTTGAGTTTCAGATAAAGTTGTGATACAACTGGGTTGGATCGTACATGAATCTAACCAGACCCTTGGGACTAGAAGGCCAATAACTTACAGACCGAACATCCGATTAAAGCATCATCTGTTGCGTTGAGACCGCTATTACATGGGTATTCTTTGGGAAACTTTTTCATGGTAATTTGTGGAAGTTGGAGTATCGACCTGTGGCTTGAGGATCAGACCCTCCTGGAATCAAGCGAGATTAGTGCGGGAACCCTATGGCTGACTGTTACACGAGAAAATGGATCCTAGGTGGGTCTGTGCTTTGGGATCCTATGTGGGTATGTGTTCTAGTATCCCACTTGGATCCAATCTAATCCATGTGTGACTATTCTAGGATCCTACATGGGTTTTTTGTTCTAGGATCCTACGTGGATGTGATGATTTAGGATCCTACGTGGGTCTGCCTCTCAACAGAGTAAGATGATTCAGTAGTTACATCTAATCAACTTTACTACCGTAACTAAGTTTTACCTAGTGTGAGCTGAGTCTATAACTTTGTGGTATTCCTTCCTTCATGGAACATTTTAGCTTTGGTATTTGAGTTGGGCCCTATGTTTCATCATGATTGAGATGGGTATACATGAAAAATTAGTTATATTTATGGGAATATACCTAATTTGGGTTATCATATGTTTTCATGCCTTGTGGTTTATCCTTTGTGGATTTTGTGAGACCTTCGAGGGTGTCGAGGTCCCTATTGAGTATTGTTATACTCACCCCTTCATGGTCTAGGCCCACACCTTGTTGTGTTTCATGCAGACGATAGATAGTGCTGACTGAGGAAGTGAGTACCATGACTGGTGGTAGCTCAGAGGTGGACATTAGACGTGGCATACTGTAGAGACAAATGTTCAAGATTTGTACCTACCCTTTAGGTAGGATTCTTGGCGGGTGTTCAGAGAAGCTGTTCTCAGTTATTCTTGTACTTTTCTGTTGTACTTGTACTTTCAGTTGGGCTTGTATTCTGGCCCTTGATTTTTGCACACTTTATACTATAGTAGTTACTTGTGGTTACTCCATGGTTTGTTTTTAGACCATGTGTGTTATAGGTTTTAAAGGAAATGCCTTCCCAATTACTGGGATATTCCTTTAGGATGCTAGTCTCTAGCCCCTGGCCTATGGAAGGCGGGCTTGGGGTAGTCACAACATGGGCCCCGAGGAGGGGTTGTGACAAATTGGTATAAGAGGAGTTGGTTATACTGTAGAAAATTGGACTATGATCTTTTAACAACAATAGTGTTAAGTGTTATGAGTGTGGCTATCAATTTAGGGAATCCAATGTTGGTGCAGTAGCTGACGTATCCCTACACCAGGACCTTGAATTTTTATTTCTGACTCAATGCACAAAACCAATAATGGCGTGTGTGTTTTGAAAATTTTTATTTGTGATCTATTTAGGGCAGATCACCAGGTATAAATTATTGACCGTGGTACACCTGTTTCTTTTCAGGATGCCTCCACGTAGACAGCTAACACAGGTTCTAGGTAGAGTGTGCCATGATAGCCCACCGAACGATGAGGCCTTGGTGCAGGGCCCTTTATCAGTAAAGGCACCATGCAGAGGAAGTAGAATACCATAACCAGTTTCTCCACAAATGCCACCAGCCCCAGAAACAGATAATTCCCACCGCTTGAGCGGGTTGCATGAGTTCCAGCACCAGAGGCCACCCAGGTTCAGGGGTGAGACGGACCCACAGGTGGCTGAGGATTTGCTGGAGGCCGTGGTGAGAGTCTTTCGACTAGTAGGGACATCAGCTGATGTCATGGTGATCCTTTCCACCAGTCTTTTATAGGTAGCAGCAGTTAGATGCTGTATATTTATGCTCAAGGTTCATGATGAGGTGGTACTTATCTGGGTGGAATTTTAGAGCCTATTTCGAGCAGAGTTTGTCCCACTGACCCTTCATGCAGTGCACATACAAGAGCTTCTTCATCTGCAGCAGGACAACATGACTATGGCTCAGTAATCAGTGAGGTTCACCGACCTCTCGCACTACTCCATTGATATGGTGCAAGACTTATTCTTCTGGGGCCAGACCTTTGATTAGGGACTCAGGTGATAGATCAGGGCTTCTACGATTTCTCTCCACATCCCAACGTAGGCGGGGGTGTTAGAGCGAGCCCTCTTAGTGAAGCTTTTTCTTGCTGAGTAGTCACCAGCAGCAAGACCCACCACCGGGTGTCACGTAGTAGAGTCTTCTGCAGCTGGAAATAGATAGAGGTAATAGAGGTCCAAGAGAACCAGACCTATAGGTGGATGACCATAGGATTCAGGGTCGGTTGTGTGGGGCACTCGAGACATAGATAGTCATGCGAGGAGCATGCAGTGTTGCGCATGTGAAGGGAAAGGACACATGGCTCGTGACTACCTGACCCACCATATGGATGATCGGAAGACGGTTGAAGGAATTCCTAGACAGAGACATAGGTTCGACCGAGGAGGTCCACAGGGAGCAGATGGACGTGGTAGAGAAGCTAGCTGTGTAGCTGGTGGTGGTCGACGATTCGAGGTTTTACCACCACCACCACTAGGTGGTCCACCCCGAACATAGGGAGCAAGTGGAAAAGGGGCGAGCTTAGCTCCAGGTAGATGAGGCCTACGATCATGGAACTCTGGAGATGATACGAGGTATGATCTATGTCTAATCCACCTTAGCTGTAGTGATTATAGACACAGGTGTCATTCATTCTTTTATTTCCACTTCCATTATTCAGAGCTCAGAGATTCCAGTGGAGTCATTGGCTCGATCCTTACAGCTAGAGACTCTTATGGGAGAGGATTCGATGATTACACACTGGTGCCTATAGTGTGAGATTATTCTAAGAGGTGAGAGCTTTTGCTGGGATCTTCTAGTAGTGGCGTCGAGGCCTTACAATGTCATCTCGAGTATGGATTTGTTATCTATAGTGTATGCACAGATCAACTACATTAGGAGAAATGTGCGGTGTATCCGTGAGGATGGGACTAGGTTTACCTTCACCAGTGAGAAGGGATTATTTGCAGCACATGATGGACTTACCCAGAGGAGAGTGCAGCCGATCACTCATCAGTTTGCTAGCCTTACCCTCAGAGTGGTTGACGTGGAGAGTCTGAGCTATCCTGTAGTGGTGGACCAGTACATGGATGTCTTACCTGATGATGTTCCGGGTCAACCTCCTCATAGAGAGGTGGACTTTTACATTGACTTGTACCCCAGAATGACACTGATATCTACACCAGTATATCATATGGCTCCCATGGAGCTTCGTGAGCTGCGGGTACGGCTAGAGGACTTACAGGAGAAGGGGTTCATCCAACCCATTGTTTCACCTTGGGAAGCCCCGATTTTGTTCTTCAAGAAGGAAGATAGGAGCTTGAGACTTTTTCTTTACTATCGGGGCCAGAACCAGGTGACCATGAAGAACAAGTACCCACTCCTGAGGATTGATGACCTCTTTGATCAGCTGAAGGGAGCACGTTGGTTATCAAAGATAGAACTCAGGTCATGCTATCACCAGCTCAATGTATGAGATGAGGATGTGAAGTAGAGAACTTTCAGATGTCGGTACAACCATTATGAGTTTTTGGTCATTCCGTTCGGTGTGACCAACGCTCCATCTATGTTCATGGGACTCATGAATAGGATCTTTCAGCAATACCTTGATCGCTTGGTAGTAGTCTTCATCGATGACATTCTGATCTACTCAGCTACTGAGGAGGAGCATGCATATCATTTGCAGGTAGTTATGGACACACTCTGAGAGCACCAAATTTATGGTAAGATCTTGATGTGCCAGTTCTAGATTTGAGAGGTTCACTTTCTAGGACATGTCATCTCGGAGGATGGAGTTGCGGTGGATCTAGCGATGATGGAGGTGGTACTTTCTTGGGATCCACCCAGGAGTGTGACAGAGGTATGGAGTTTCCTGGGTTTGGCCAAATACTACCAGATATTTGTGCCAAATTTCCCTAGAGTTGCAGCACCTTTATCAGCATTGACAAAGAAGGGGAAACCCTTCGTGTGGTCAGAGATATTCCAGTAGAGTTTTCAAGAGCTGAGGCAGAGGCTGACTAGTTCCCCCATCTTGAGGCTTCCAGAGGAAGGCATTGGGTACGTAGTCTACTGTGACGCATTAGGGATAGGGCTCAGATGTGTCCTGATACAGGAGTGATCAGTTATCGCACATGGTTCTCGACAGCTAAGACAACATGAGTCAAACTATTCTACCCATGACCTTGTGTTACCAGCAGTGGTCTTCACTTTGAAGATGCGGAGACACTTTCTGATGGGAGAGCATTTTATGGTCTACTATGATCACCAGAGTCTTAGGTATATTTTATCCTAGAAAGACCTGAACCTGATATAGATACATTGGCTTGAGTTCCTCCATGACTATTATTTCGAGATAGTCTATACTCTAGGGAAGGAGAATGTTGTAACAGATTCACTCAGCAGGAGATCTGGTAGACTACAACTAGGTGAGGTGACAGAGCAGCTGGTCGCTTTGCAGATATCCTTTTTGGATCGAGATAGAGAATCTTTTCTTCATTATCTTATAGTCACTCCCCCACTCCTTCAGCATGTCATAGAGGCGCAGCATGGGAACACTGACTGCAAGGCTCGACGTGCTCAGATATCCACAAGACAAACACCTAATGGATTTTCTGAAGGTGGGGAGCATGTCATCCTTTTTAGAGGATGTACCATGGTACCTGTGTCACTTCAGGAGGAAGTGTTGAGTGAGTTCCACGCATCCCATCTAGTGGTACATCTAGGAGTGGAGAGGATGTACCAGGGCCTCCGATGACAACAATGTTGGCCGAGAATGAAGAAATTAGTAGCATAGTTTGCCTCTCAGTGCCTCCCTTGTCAGCAAGTGATGGAAGAGAATCAGGTACCAACTGTCTTAGTTTAGCCTTTAGAGGTCCCAGAGTGGAAGCATGATGGGATATACATGGAATTTGTGATAGGACTTCCATTTTCATCTAGGGGTCACGATTCTATCAGGGTGATCATTGACCAACTCACCAAGTCAGCCCACTTCTTATCGATCAGAGAGCAGGGTTCAGTAGAGAGTTTGAGACGCCTCTATGTGTAGTAGATTGTGCGACTACATGGAGTACCCTCAATGACTGTCTCTGATCATGATGCACATTTCACTTCCCATCTATGGAAGGGGTTTCAAGAGGATTTTAGGATGCAACATCATTTGAGCACCACCTTCCATCCTCAGATGGATGGCCAGACTGAGCGGACCATTCAGACCCTCAAGGATATGATGCGTGCTGGCATCCTGGACTTTGGTCGTAGCACGGAGGATCACATGGACTTGGTGGAGTTTTCATAAAACAACAACTATTACTCCACTATTGGGACGACACCATTCGAGGATCTGGACGAACAATCTTACAGATCGCCTTTGTGCTTGACTGACCCTGGTGAGTCAGCAGTAATGGGACCAGAGATGGTACAAGCTACAATAGAGAAGGTGTAGATTATCCTGGAGTGGATGAAGACTACTCAGAGTAGGCAGAAGTCTTATGATGATAGGAGGAGGAGACCTATAGAGTTTGAGGATGGTGACAATGTCTTTCTACTGGTATCACTGCAATGAGGTTTGTAGAGATTTTTTTGGAGTGACAAGTTTTCTCCGAGGATCATCAGAACATTTCAGGACCTCTGTAGAGTTGGTGAGGTGGATTATCGATTATCTCTTCCACCTAAGCTGCACCGAGTGCATGGATTTTTCCACGTATCCCAGCAGAGCAGATACGTGCATGACCCTTCACACATCATTGACTTAGGCGAGCTAGACATCGACAATGGGGGGATGTTTAGGGAGGTTTCAGTAGAGATTGAGGATCGACAGAAGAGGGTCCTTCATTGGCAGTCGATTCCTTTGGTGCATGTCCGCTAACAGCATGGGAACATTCAAGAGAGACTTGGGAGTGGGAGGCTCATATATGTGCTCAGTACCCCCAATTGTTTCCTTATTTTGTGTTTTGGATTTTGGGGATGCAAATCCCTGAGGTGGGGAGAATATAATGACCTGGATTTTCCATGTTATTTTTTAATTATATGGGAATATTATGAGTCCGCGAAAATTGAGGATGCATGATTCTGAGGCCGGGAGGGCCCAGAATGAATTTATGAACTTTTTTTTGGGTACGTTCAGTAAACATGTGAGTGAGTTTTTGTAGCTTTTGATCCGGTTCTCGAAATTGAAATCTGAGGACATTGTTGAGCTTGCAGCATTGGTATTCGCTTAAGGATACCTTCGCCTCAATCGCAGTAGGTCGAGGGAGGAAGTTAGTTTTTGTTTTTTTGTGGGAGAAAATAAAATCAACTAGCTTTATTTTATTTTTAAAATTTAATCCCCCTAATTTGAATTTTTAGTGGTAGGAACCAGCCAACTTGAACTCCCCCTTTAATGTGGAAAAACTCTTGGTTTTCCCCGAATTAAATGTTCTAAAAATTAATTGAATTGATTCACTTAATTTAATAAGTTTCTCTTCATTTCTTGTGGAGAGGATTTGTGTTGGAAAGCGGATGTTTTGGGAGATCTTTGGTGGAGAACTCTCAAAGGAAGAACGTCCTCCAACGAAGAATATCCTCCGAATCCAGAACGAGGAACCAACTTTGAAGCGTGTGGTGGGACCAACGAACGTCGGTGTCTTAAACATCTTCATCTCCTTCCTCATGAAATATCAAATGAATGTAGAGGTAGGGATTGCTGTTTTTTATACCCCTTACCCCATTCTTGTCGTCTTTCTTAATTTAAGAACTATTCTTCTTACTAACATTCTAATGCGAAGGGTGTGGGCCAAACGAACATGGCCCGACCCCTCCAAAACCTCTGTGGATTTTTGTGTTCTTCATAGCTTGTTTTTGGGATGAGAAAATCCCTACAATGGTGGTCTTGAATCGATGGAGATGTCCGGAGACAAGTGAGGGAGTCTACGGAATGAAGAACGAGCCACCGGGGCGCGCCTGGTGCCCTGAGGAACATCACTGGCAACTGGTGTCGGTGTTTGATGCCGGAAGGGATTAGGAGAACCGGCTGGCTCTGGCCAACCATGACAATGGAATCAGCGTGACTGAGCCACCGGAGAAGGGCCAGGGCCCGTCGGCCATGGTGGAGCAAGGGCGGCAGCTCGTGCTCGACCGACTGCATGAAGGGGGTGGCAGCGCGTGTCCGCGCCATTGGGTGTGTAGGGGCCGTAGAACGAGGTCGCGACGACGAAGGAGGGGTGGCTGACTTGCTGTCGGCCACTGGTGGTGGTGTGGTGCGTGACCGCGCCGCATAGGTGGGATGGTCATCTGGCTAGCCAGGGAGCTGTGCAGGTCCTTGGATCCTGCCTTCTAGATATTGGTGCCATGTGGCGCTGGCCGATCGACCAACCCAACTCGAACGGCCCAGCCGTTTGGGTTACCCAGGGGGCACCTCCCCCTTGGGTGGTAGCTAGTACGGGCCCCACCACGGGGCCACCCATCCATGAGCCACATCAGGCTGGGTTGACCTGAACCAGGTCGGGTCAGGCCTGGTCGACCTGAACCGGGTCTAGTTGACCCAGGCCAGGTCGGATCGGGTTGGACCAGACCCAGACTAGATTCGACCCCTTTTCACTCTTTCGACTATAACTTGACCTATGAGCATCCGTTTGACGAATCATCTGCGAAAACAAAAATCTTGGATCAAGACGGTCCTTTTGGTATACCCCACTTGAGTTTTGGATAATGTTGGAGTTCAGACCGGTTGGATCGAACACAAATCCAACTGGGCCCTCGGGACTAAAAGGACAATAAATTACAGACCGAGCATCTGATTGACACACCATCTGTTATGCTGAGACCCCTATTACATGGTGGTCCATTGGGATAATTATTTATGGGAAATCATGGAATTTGAAGTATCGAACTGTAGATTGAGGAGAGAAACCTCCCGGAATCAAGTGATCATAGTGCGGGAACCCTATGGCTAGGTGTAACATGAGAAAATGAATCCTATGTGAGTCTGTTCTTTGGGATCCTATGTGGGTCTGTGTTCTAGTATCCCACTTGGATCTGCTCTAGGAATCCACGTGGGACTACTCTAGGATCCTACATGGGTCTGTTATACTAGGATCCTACATGGGTATGATGATTTAGGATCCTATGTTGGTCTGCCTCTCAACAGAGTAAGATGATTTAGTAGTTACATCTAATAATATTTACTACCATACCTAAGTTATACTTGGTGTGAGATGAGTATTTAGCTTTGTGGTATTCCTTCCTTCGTGGAATAGTTGAGATTTGGTCTTTGAGTTGGGCCCTATGTTTCCTCATGATTGAGATGGTTATACTCGACAACTTAGGTATATGTATGGGTATATACCGAAGTAGGGTTGTTAGTTGTTTTTATGCTTTGTGGTTTATCCACTGGGGATTTTGTGAGACCTTCGAGGGTCTCAGGTTCCCTAATGAGTATAATTATACTCACCCCTACACGGGCTATGCCCGCAACTTGTTGTGTTTGATGCAGATGATGGACAGTACTGACTGAGGAAATGAGTACCAGGACTGGAAGTAGCTCGGTGGTGGACATTAGACATGGCGTACCGCAGAGACGACTGTTCGATAGATGTACCTTCCCTTTAGGTAGGATTCTTGGTGGGTGTTCACATGAGTTTTTCTCAGTTATTCTTTTACTTTTCAGCTGTAATTGTACTTTCAGTTGAGTTTGTATACTGGCCCTTGCTTTCCACACAGTTTCTACTATAGTAGTTACTTGTGGTTACTCCATGAAATGTTTTCAGACTATCTGTGTTACAGGTTTTAAAGGCAATGCCTTCATGATTACTGGGATATTCCTTTCAGTGCTAGTCGGCAACTCCTAGCCTATGGAAGGTGAGTTTGGGGTAGTCACGGCATGGGGCCCGACGACGGGTCATGATAGGTAATTTGTAACAATTAGTTATAATTAGTAATAGTTTGAGGTAATTAGTAATAATTAGTGGTAATTAGTAATAATTAGTGGTAATTGGTAATAATTAGTGGTAATTAGTAATAATTGGTAATAATTAGTAGTAATTAGTAATAATTAGTAATAATTAGTAATAATTAGTGGTAATTAGTAAAAAATAAATGCAATTAGTAAAAATTTGTACAGTTAGTGGTAATTAGTAATAATTAGTGGTAATTAGTTATAATTAGTGGTAATTAGTGATAATTAGTGCTAATTAATAATAATTAGTGGTAATTAGTAATAATTAGTAATAATTATTGGTAATTAGTAATAATTAGTGGTAACTAATAATAATTAGTGATAATTTGTAATAATTAGAGGTAATTAGTAATAATTTGTGGTAATTAGTAATATTTAGTGATAATTAGGCATAATTAGTGATATTTACTGGTAATTAGAAATAATTAGTTATTATTAGGATAATTAGTTATAATTATTGGTAATTAGTGAAAACTAGTGTTAATTGGTTATAATTAGTGTTAATTAGTGATAATTAGTGGTAGTTAGTGGCAATTAGTGGTAATTAGTGATAATTAGTGGTAATTAGTTGTAATTAGTAGAAATTAGAAATAATTAGTTGCATTTAGTTGTAATTAGAAGTAATTAGTTGTAATTATTAGTAATTAGTAGTAATTAATAATAATTAATAATAATTTGTGGTAATTATTAAAATTTAGTGGTAATTAGTTGTAATTAGTAAAAATCACTAGTAAATAGATAAAATTTCCAATATTTATAAATAAATTATGATTATTTAATTTATAATCTTTTTTGGATTGTCTTTTTCTTATATAAATTTAGTCAAAAACAATTTTTTTGATTTTATATATTTTGAGTAATATGGAGAAAGGAAGTCAACAATAGTATTTATTATATGATCGTGATTGGTTAAATCATTACATGAATCCTCACAATTTTTATATAAATCCTATATATATTGATAATGTTGATTTTTTTTTTAATTTTCATCATCAAAAAAAATTTATTTTGAAGGGAAGATTTAGTACCCATGTAAGAAATGTGATCTGAGGAGGTTTAAAACATTTGGAAATGTCTGGGGCCATTTACTGGGATTTTCTTCTCAAAATGATTATAATTTTTTGGTATCAACATGGTGGAAATTTTTTTGGTGAATATACTAATAATTTGGTTCCAGATCCATCATGGTTTCAAAATTTAGAACATTAATTGGCTAGTACATATTTTTAATTAACTGAAACTCAGGATGATATTGAGTTAACTTCTAAGTTGGAACCATCTCAATTTTATCAATTTTTAAAGTATGATGAGGAATACTTATATCCTGGTTGTATGATAAGAAAATATTAAGTGGTTTCAAAATTTATGGATATTAAATCAGATAATGGAATGTAAAATAGATGTTTTGATCTGATATTATCATTGGTTAAAGCACTATTACCAAAAGTAAATGTGTTGCCTACAAATTTTTATTAAAGAAAGAGGATGGTTTGTAATTTGGGTATTGCTTATGAGAATATTCATGAATGTTCAAATGATTGCATGTTATATTATGGTGAAAATGATTCATTAGTTAGTTATAATACATGTGGAAAATCGAGGTATAGAGAGGCTCAACTAAGGATGTATGGATTGATTCCAGTAAAATAGTTGAGGTGTTTCCCACTTACACCCAAATTGAAATGTTTATTTATGTCTTAGAACATATAATCATTGAAATATTAAAACAAAACCAATATTTCAACTAGTAAAAGAGGAAATACTTCATGTAATGGTGATTCATGGAATTTTTTTGACCAAGTACACCTGTCTTTTATTTAGAACTCGAAAATGTGCAATTAAGTCGTTCAAATTATGGTTCCTGTCAATTTGGTTCTTACGGTAGTCAATATTATTATTACTCCATCTTCAAAACTCTATAAAATTTACCTCATTGGAGGTTTTTGAATAAGATATATAACTTTTTTACCTTACTCATTTTAGGACATCAAAAAATAATATCGATGTTTATTTGAAGCTGTTGATTGATGAGTTAAATTTATTTCGGCATAATGGTGTCAGTACATATGATGTTTTTATGAAACAAAATTTCCTAATGAAATCTATATTGATGTGGACAATTAATAACTATCCAATATATGAAATGTTATATAAATAGAGTACCCATGTTCTAAAATAATTTTCATACTGTATGAGAGATAAAAATCATTTATACTCGTCAATGGAAGAAGACTGTGTTTTTTTACTGTCATCGTAGATTTTTTTTCCAACCGATCATCATTTTTAGAGGAAAAAGTATCATTTCAGAAAATAGAGAATTGAAAGAGATGGACCTCCAATAGTGATATTAGGCATTGAGTTAAACTCTATTATCTCATCATCACCTCCCATTACATTTCAACTGATTATAAACCAACAAAAAATTGATGGCTTTGGGAAAGAATACAATTGGATAAAATGGATCATTTTTTGGATCTTCCATATTGGTAAGATTTTTTGTTCCATAGAATGTTGGATGTCATACATATTGAGAATAACTATTTTGATAATAGATTTTATATTGTTTTGGACACACCAGGTAAGACCAAAAATAATTTAAAGGCTGGATTTGATCTTGCCCAAATTTTCTGAAGAACATAACTAGAAATGTTTTTAAATATTAGACCATAGAAGTTAATGAATACAAAATAATATTATACAATTTCCAAAAAAATGAATATTATTTTAGTAGTGTATTGTAGATTTAAGGCTTCCATATGGTTATGTTTCCAATTTTCATAGATCAGTCAAAAATGGTAATATTATCAGATTAAAATGTCATTACTATCATGTTATAATGGATATAATTATACCGATTGAGTTTCGAAGTTTGTTGAATTATATGATTTGAGACGCACTAAAAAATATCATATTTTTTCCAACACATTTGTGCGGTGAAAACAGACTATCATACAATAAGTATACTACATGATGTTTTTGTTTTAATTATAAAAAAATTAGAAAAAAATTCCTGTTAGATTTCATTGATTCAGTGGAACATTTGATATTAAATTTTCCACATGAAGAAAAATGTGGAGGGATGGTATAGTTCCAATGGATTTATGAAAATGAAAGATGAATGATGAAATTGAAGAAAAAAGTACATAATAAAGAACCGATTTAAGGATCAATTAGAGAAGATTATTTGTAGGATGATTTTTTATGATCTCATTATTTTCTATATGAATATCCCTCAAAATATAACCACATGGACTATAATGAGGAAAATGTTGATGATGAAATGAACAATTAATTATCATTTTTTAATCATCCTAATCTTGGATTTGGTGGAGTTCATAAATGATGGATTTCAGATGATGCACATCACATAGCTCATACATATGTTCTTCTCAACTGTTAAGAAATGAAACCAATTGTATAGTGAGTTTTACTATCACTTATTCTTTAATTTTTTTTAAAAGTAAATTGTTATTATTTTATTTTTTGGTTATATGATAATCATATCAGGAAATATTTTCCACAAATTTCAATAGCTGCACTTGAATAACGGCGACAAAATAATTTTTCTTACTGGTTTCAAAAATAGGTACAATAATTTTTTTTGGTTTAACATATAAAATAAATTTATTTCTTGTTATATTGATATTTTTTTAAAAATTGTAAGTTATCTCAACATGCTGATAAAATTATTAATCAATTATCTGTATTGAGTAACCCACCATCCAAAAATGGTTAAATATTATAATGTATATGTGGTGAATGGTTTTGGATTTCATACATGTGCATATATGAAATAAAAAAGTAATTAATAATGGTGTTTTCTTGAGAGGATATTGTCCTAGGTGAAGTGAATTTGAATATTATGGCTTGATGGAAGAAACAATCAAATGTGTTATCTGGGATAAAATTACATAATGATGTTTAAATACCATTTGTTGAATATTGATAGAGGCTTATGTGTCCATTCACTCCATGGAATCATTGATATTAAATATAAAAGTCTTATAGTAGTAAATAAACAATTTATATTGGCTCATGAATCATATTAAATTTATTATGAAAATTATTATGCTGCTTTAAGAGAGTTAAGTGATTTGTAGAGGATAATAAAAATGAAATCCCATGAAAATAAGTTTATCCAAAGTGAATGTGGTTCCAATTATGTGCAAGGGATTGAAAATTTTCAAGAGATAACTCCAAGTGTATCTTTTCCACAAAGAGACATGAATATTGATGATGAAACCCCTTAATTATGGGTTAATGGAGGTGATGATGTTGCTAATGTAACACATGAATTTGAAATAAAAAGAAATTATGGAGATGAAACTCCCATATAAATTAACGATACTGGGGAGGAATATGAAGATATTGACACCATCATATATGAATATAAGGATGAATATTGACGTAATTAAATACTATTTATAATCATTATATATATATATATATAATACTTGTTTTTAGTTATTTGCTGACAAAAGTCATTTCATGTTTTAGATGGATGGAGAATATTTATCTAATATATTTCCTGATTGGGATGATGTTGTATTACCTAATGATGATATTAATGATATCTCATCCGAACCTCATATTATTAGAGGTACTGCAAGGACTTGGAGGGGTCACAGCCTTGCGAGATTAATGAATCCTAACCCTATCCCTGAACGATGTCCATGTCTTCAGTTTGATCCGTACATAAAGAGGTTTGTTTATTTGTTTATTTTAATTAGTTTTTTTAAAATAAATTAATTTTCATTAATTTATTTATATACTAATTATTGGATTTTTTTTGTCTTTTTTCATAGGATTTCACATATAACTATTGGACAAAGAAGTTCTATATTGGATTTTTTTTTCTAGAATGTGGGTTATATGAGATCAGATTCCTATTGATATTTAGTACTGCATGTTCGATTATTGGATGATATGTAAATAAATAATACTTATTTTGAAATTTATTTAATTAATAACATGATATTATTAATTATTTGTAGGATTTATGATATCCCATTGATTATAGAATGCGAGACTCTATCTGGGAGGAATGAGAGGCCAGTATACGTGAGCATTTCCATCGGGTTTTGTACAATATGAGGATGACAACAATGTGGAATGATGGTGTCACTGATTTTGATCAGTCTTGTTACACACACTACCACAGTACATCTCATCTCAAGTTTGGGATGGATTATATTCATTTTTGATGGGAGATAATTTTTAGAGGAGAGAATCATTAGGTCGACATAGCTGGGGGAGATAGGAGGTGACACATTGAGATGGTACTTGTACATTCAGTACACATTAACAACATATGGTAAATAATTTTTTAAATAATTTATATACATTTAAATGTAAATTTTTTATTTTATACTCATATAGGAAGTTGAAAAACCCGATATCACATAGTTCGATGTCTACAGGAAGATGTACAATGTTCCTGCCCCTAGAGAGATTGGAGTTGATCACCAACATCATATTTTGGTCATTATAATTTCTTTTTGAGGTTAAAAATTAATTGAAAATAAATTTTTAACAATTTTAATTTAAAAAATCAATTGAAGGAGTCATATGAGGTTATAACGTCCTAAACTCCGGCTGAGAGTCAAGCCTAGAATAAGGATCAGACATCCAGTACAATTGGATTTGATGATGCAACATGGATACAGGTGGCTCAGTCTGCCTTTGAGAAAGGTTGAGTTATTGGTATTATCTCTCGATTGATGCTTGAGACATATTATGTTACCATTATGATGTTGTTTTCTAACTCGTGAGGAGGTTGCAGAGAGTCATCATCATCTGCTGCATAGTACGAGGAGCATTTGCGAGCTCAGGGTGAGATTATAGAGATCATTCATATGGAACAGGAAGAGCTCCATCAATAGCAGTAGTATGAGGAGATGCATCAATGTTTGAAGCACCATCATGAATGGACAATAGAGTACATGCAATATCATACTCAAGGATTAGGGATGTTGTTTATTCCACCAGCACCTTCGATACCTCCAACTCCTCTAGATGACCCCACCATAAATGATTTATGTAATTTTTCGTATAAAAATTTAAATATAATTTTGTTTGAATTTTTTTATTAATCCATATATTTACATTATATATACAAGGGGGAGAATATATTGTTTCAAATATTTTTTAATTAAAATTTTATAATGTTATTATTTTTTATTTTTTAATTTTTTTACTAATTTGTTATATTTTTTCAAATTTTTTGTGAATATTATTTTTTATTAGTTTAGTATTTTTTTATTTGTTATTGTTTATTATTTTAATTATTTTAATTATTTTAATTATTTTAGTAATTTTATTAGTTTTCATTATTTTTTTTGTTTTTTTTATTTTTTTTATTCTTATTCTTATTATTTTATTAAATTTTATTAATATTTTATTAATTTATTAATTTATTATTATTTTTTTTCATTGGGTGGATCATCCCTTCATAAATAATTATTTTCCACTATTATATCCACATGTCGCAAAAGAGTTTTTAAACATCATGGGTAAAATATTTGTGATGGGAACGACTCCTGTCACAAATAGTTTTTTTGAGATAGCCCATCTAAAAAATAATATTTGCAATGTTGTTTTTTACAATGGCCCATTTGTGACGGGGTTCTTTCGCAAATGACTCGTCACAAATACTTCTATTTCCAGTAGCGATCACCTTGTTTTTATTTTTGAATAATGAAATTGAATGATTAAATTGCTCAGAAGTCTAATAGTTCAAGTGTGGGGGAGTGATTTTTGCCCAAATTATTAGACTTTTAAATTGGTTTTTAGTGATAATTAACCCCCTAATTTGATTAAAATACCAAGTAATCATTCACTTTTTTTTTATTTTTGAGATTCTAGAATTTATTGGAAATTATATTTAATATTGGGTTTTATTTATTTAAATAATATTTTAATCCAATCGAAAAATTGAATTTTTATTTTTATTTTGAAATTTAATTTTTTGATTCAATTTGGAATTGAAATTCTAAAATGGATATATTTATGAGACTTCTTTTTTATTCATTATTTCAACTTAATGAAAATCCCTAAATTGAAATTGAAATTGATTTTATTTTGAAGTTTTTTTAAAATTATGAAATTTCAATAAGGAATTTTAGAGTGTTTTTTAAAATTATAAAAGGGAATTTATTGTGATTTAAAAAAATTATGATTTCAAATAAATTAATTAATTATTGAATTAAAAATTAATTTTTGAAATGATTTCTTTAAAGGATAAAATTATGATTTCAGTTATTCTTATCATTTTCATAATTAATTAGAAAAAAACTACACTATGGGTATTATTTTTTGATGATTAGATTGGGACTTTAATTTTTTCAAAGTCACGTGACTATATAGGAAGTGACTGCATGAGAAAGGCACATTGACTGTGCATATATTTTTTTCAACATACCGTATATAAAATTCCCAAGTGACCATGCATAGAAAAAAATTGAAAAGACATGGGATGTGATTGCAATTAAAAAATTTCAAGTGACTCTATGTAAAGATGAAATAATGGAAAATAGTTCAAGTGACCAAATATACACTCATGGTTAGTTAATTATAATAATAATACATTGACATCCTATTTCCAGGTAATTGTACTTCTTTAATTTACAGAAACCTAAACCTGCCACACATTCATCTTCAACCGACCATGAGACCTAAATCAACCTACTTCAAAGAAACCTCCATGTTCGGTTCTCTCAAAACTACCATACCTCATCACATCAAGATACTATCACAAATGGAGAAATTTCTAACTGGTTTCATAGAATCAACTAGTTTGAGCTCGATCACACATCACAGATTCCTTGTCTAGAATTTCCACTAATGCTTATAGTGAAGATGAAATGACCTAATCCAATTAATCCATGCTATTCCAAGATCCTCTATGAAAAACAAATCCCTGAGCATTTACCTCTATATTGATATATGCTACGATGCAATCTGAATCCTCCTAGTTGAATCAATCCAGAGCTCCACTATGAATGATATAAATGAATGGAGTCCGAGCGTTGTACTAAATGAAGTTCTGATCAAGAAACTATATTATTGATGGAAAAATATAGGAACAATACTTGTTGAACCCTAATAAGGATGATTAATTATTCTTGAGATCCAAATCTTGAGAAATGAAAATTGAAGGAGGTTGAGATTGATCATCTTAATCTCCATCAACCAATTTTACCAAAGCTCCACTGAGGGAGAGATGAATCCAAATATGCTCCACCCTATTCACTGAAAATCAAAAGCTGACCAAAGTAGTGAAGTACCCCATTTTACTTCCAATAAAAAATTAACGAGACCTAAGATTTCTATAAGGATTAACAAGTTAATCCATAATGAATTATTTATTATATTTCTAAATGTCTATTGTTTTATTCCCTATGCAGATGTCCAACACTAGAGAGATATTGAGCCTAACTAATGTTACAACTACTGATGTGAAGAATAAATCACTCAATATATTCTAGGTTATGCTTCAATGGGTTTAAAATTTCCAAAACAAGATCCATTAGTTTGTGTGAGCCACAGATTGAGTATCGGTTAAGCTTCTACTAAGGAACTCAGAATTGGTCCCTTGAAATAAAAAAATGGAAGCCATCCTTGAGCTGAACCAATGATAAAATCTACTGAGAGTTCTATTAATAAAGTACCAAACTCAATATTAGGCTCTAGGCCTTATCTATCATACTAATTACAATTTTAAATCCCAAAGTTATAAACAATCCTAAATCATCACTAAGCCCACTAAGTTTTTAACATTCACTCCTAATAATGAGCTAACACGTAAATTTTTTACATTAGAATGTTAAAAAAATATTAATTTTTAATATTTCCATGATTCATCAAACCCTATCACGTAGATTATTCTAAAATATTTACTAGGGCATGATCATGGGAAGAAAATATTTCAATAAAAAGATTTTACTGATGATGATGTTAAACCTCGGAGCTGTACCTCTGTCAATCATCTGTAGGAGTGGAATTCATTTGATCTCGACACTAAAATTGAAGATAATTTTGGAATATCTTAAAGCATTAGATAACACTTAAGAAGTTTATGCTTATCATATGGTGGTAATTGAGGATTTAACATCTCTATAAATGGGTAACTATTCTCTAAAGAGAGGGGATTATTTTCAAAATAATTGATCATTTGGAGTTATTTTTGTTTATTTCTACTTTCTTGGTTTAGTTTTTTATACAATATCCAGTGATAGAACACTAATAAACTAATGGTTGAGCCAAGAAGATTCACTTTACTTATTTTTAATGAATTAATTTTTTTAATTTATTATCACTTCTATTAATCTCAACATTTATTCAAATTTCATATTAAATAGAATATTTCCATAACTCTATGCATTTTGAATTTATTCTTCCTCTTCCTCTATTTCAAAGACTCATGAAACCTATAAATTATTCACTAATATGATATTCAATAGTGTAATGAACCAAGAGTAATCCAATATTTTTTCTCACTGGATCACGTAACATAACTAGATACAGTGATTATTGTAGTTCCTTATTCAAGCTGAAATAACTGACGGAGGGTGATCAATAGAGGTTTCAATTGATTTGAGATAAAAAATGATAGTAAATAATGAAATAATTATTTAACAGGAAAATTAATTGGATATCTAAGGTTATAAAACCATTTTAAACTAATATTTAAACAAATCAATCTCATTCAATTTTCTAAAATTCGTACCCATTAAACAAGATAAAACACCTTCGTAGAACTCCCTTTTTTGGAGAAAACCCAAGTCATGCTAATACTACATTTTTCTTGGGTTTAATTTTTTTTTTCTGGAAGCCCTATGATATGTTTCTCATAAATTGGTTTGGGGGGTCAAGTGGCGATTTCATTGTGAGACACTACTTCGCACTATAATGTGTCATGGGGTGAAGGGGAATTCAAAACAATAAGAGAAACCATGTTACTACCACTTGAGTGGAAATGGTTTAATAGATTGATTGTTTTTAATATTTGAAGCATGTAATGTTGTAGAAACAGTTCTATGCCATAATGGGTTTGACTGGTAGAGATCAGTAGATTGATGGTTCTCAATAATTCAAACCGATCACAATATAAGACACTAGTTATATAACAAATCCAATAAAAGATATTATTAGATATTACAAGATATTTGGTATTTATTCTCCTATATCATTCATATTTTAGGACCATGCAACAAGAATAGGCAACCTAACACAATGTATGTTATTTCTATAAATATATAGAGACCCATCAAGGTAGGTGTGTGTGTGTGTGTTTTAAAAGAAATAGAGATCCACATCTTCTAGGATCATTCCAAAGATTATTTATAAGGATTTTAATGTAATGAAAAATGGTTTACAAAAATTCCAAATTTTATAGGGAATTAAAGTATGGGAAGCGAACATTCTTTGACATGTTGTAGCTTTTTTTCAATTTTTAATAATATTTCAAGACAACCCTCTTGGTTCTTTTGTTATTTCCTTTGATAAGAAATTAAATTTTTTGAAGTAGGATCACATTCGTTGCACCCTGAGGATTATCCACCTAATAATAAGGATGAGAGAACCTTGTAAAAACCCATGTGTATGTCTATGTTATATCTCACTCAATATTTCATTATCACATTGTCACTAGAGATACTGTTTCTCACTAGTTGGAAATGAGAACCACATAGTGAGAAATTTAGAGTTGGTGTTTTTAGTGACAATGATTCATTACCCCTCTCAGTGGGGTTACACTCTCCCATCAGATTATCAATAGGTATCACAAAATCGTTATTTGATTATATTTTTTAATGATTTGATCATTTGATATCAATAAATTGGTATTAGTGTAACATTTATTGAATATATTTTTAAAAAAATTCATAATCTAACACCAATAAGTTGGTATCAGAGTTGCATTTCATGAAGATATTTTTGAATTCTTTGATTATATATTAACTATCAAGTCATATCATAGTGTTCATGAAATAGTCATAGTTACGATTCCCACATATATGAGTTTTGTTTAGTTTTTAATATCTTTATTTGATGTGATCCATCAATTTAATGGATACCATCAACATCAAGGGGGTTTCTTTATACATTGGTAAGGGATTTTATTTATAGAGAGAGGATAGTTTTTTATCCGCTATCATTTATCATGTAAAAAATTGATATAAACAAGAATGGTGTTAAAATTCTTGAAATTGGGATGACCTATACTTCTCTTAATAGTAATAGTAACATATCTGATAGGAGAGAATATAATGCACTAATCTAACCACTTTTGGAGAAAGAGTTGAAAAGAGTTTTATAAATGAATATAGTAAATAAAATCTAGAGAAAATTTCAGGATATCCATGAATAATAAAAAGAGGTGAAAGAACCTTGGTTATAAATCTACTAGGCTCAGTTTGATGATATTATAATGGGTAAAAATGAATTGATTAATTAATTATTCATTCAAGTATATAAAATACCAATCTTGATTTGAAGCTATGGACCAGAATTTTAATATTCTAGCATCATGATGAAATATATGATTATCCTCCCAGATAAATTAGATATGATGATATAATAAATTAAGGTTCATGATTTGGATGAGTGTACCATTGATAAATGAAATAATGTTTTAATTTCTTATTATATTAGAATAGGTCTAGTCTTAAGAAGAAAAGTTAAACTAGAAAAGTAGATAAAATTCAATGCTTTAAATGGGAAAAATCATGCTAAGTTAAATAAGTCTCATGAAAAAGAGACTGATGTTGAATATGATTCCATGTAATTTGAATAATTTATCTCTTTATTATTAAACGAAATTCTATGAGGAAAAGGTAAATATATAAGTTGGATTACATTTAAATATTTTAATTTTTGACTGATTGGACACTTGCACGTTTCGTTGATAAGTGAGGAGAAGATGATGGGAGTGATCAATCAAAAAGATTATGTAGAAGGAAAAAAACTATATGATGTGAAAGAGGGATATTTTTAATGTAAAATAAAAATACAAAAAAATAAACAAGAAAAATATTTTATCATAAGATGAGGCCACATCTTTTTATGAGTAAAGAAAAAGATAAAAAGAATACTTGATTTTTGAAGGAAAAACAACCTATATTGACCAATAAAATCAACTCAAAGATCCATAAAATGAGGAATAATAAGGGATAAATATAGAAGAAATAAGTGATAACAAGACAAAAACATTGTTTCAACTAATATTTGTAATCATGGTGTGCTTGAAAGAAACTTAGAGACACTAATGTGAGAAACAATAATTAGAGATAAATAATGATTCATTAATAAAAAACCTCGATGATTTAAAATGTAAAGGAATTATATAAATGGAAATTGAATTAAAATAAATATTTGAGAACTCAATACAATTCTTGAATATAGAGATAAATTTTTCAAGATTACTACTATAAATATAATTTCTAAAAAAGAGGAAGTGATGAATCTTGAGTCAAAGATACTTAAATCTAAAAATTCATTGAGTAAAACCAAAGTTATGAAGTTAAAAAATTATATTAATGAATTTAGTGAATGTAACACCTTTATATTTTTTTAAAAATATATATTTTCAAATAAATTTAATTTATTGTAAAGCAAACATTACCCACAACACCGATTTTTAATGAATCATGATATACTATGAATATTTTCATTCAAACGTGACCATTATAATATACCCATTAAATTTGGATGTATTAATAAGATTTTTTTTTAAATTTAGTATAAATGTTTTATATAAATAAACTATATTTATAAATAAGTACTTAATTTTTAGTGTAGTATTTATATGTTTTGAAAATACTTTTTTTTTCTCCAAAAAATGATTTGTATTGATTTTTGTGCACAAATAATAAAAATTTTTGTCGATTTTTTTTTAAAATTTTATTTGAAACAATTAACTCTATTTTTGGAATCAACATGACAAATATATATTTCGGTATGTTTTTGATAATTTTTTGAAAGGATTAATTTTTCAGTGAATAGTGAAAAATACTTATTTTTTTAAAAAAATTCCTTTTCATTTGAATATTTTAATTTTATTATTCTTGTTTAATTTTTTGAAAGTAAAACTAGTTTATTATTAAAACAATTTATTTAATTTTAATAAAATTTACATTGAATGTTTATACTAAAACATTCTTTACATAGGAAAAATTTCTTTTTTGGAATTTTTTTTTCATCATGTCTATATGTTTAATTTTATATTAAAATTTGACACTTCAATAATTGGAATTTGAAAAAATGGATTAAATATTTCTAATAAGAATAATTAATAATATAAATTATGGTTTATTTAATTTTTTTGACAAAAAGGATTGTAAAAATAGTAAAAATTAAATACCGCAGTTGAGGTTAAACAAGTTTACCAGGGGTTAAACGAAAGAGGTAAGGGGTAAAATGACTTAAAAACTCTAACAAATTCCATTTTATGGGAATATTTAGACCTTATAAACTCTAAGTTTAAATAATGACTTTTTTTGTCCCTATGAAATGTTTAAAATGTGGGTACACTTTTTTATTTTCAAACATTCTAGGTCTGTCCTCTTCCCCACTTATAAAAGGGAACCCCCACTCCTCTCAAATTCACAATTATTTTTTTTGAAAAATAAATAGAAAAATATATTATTTAATTATCTTATTACATAATAGAGTAATTATTTTTATTATTAAACCCTATTAATAAGGATTTATTAATAACCATAAAGAGGTTCTCTGAAGAAGAGGTAAAATTCTTAAACTTTTTTTGTTTTATTTCTTTCTCCAGATCCTTTAAATTTTCTCCAAATATTCTGATATAATAAAAAAAGTATCTACCATATACTAAGATTTTATTATGTTTATTTAATAACCTATATTCACCTCTTGTTCCATTAATTGGGAAAGAACGCCATCGATCATGTGTACGGTGGACTACTACCTCGCAAATCGATGTAATTCACTTTCTAGCACCACCTCTCATGGATAATTATAATGAAAGATTTAAAATATTTATATGATATTTATTACTTAATTATAATCATGGGATTATTATATCACATATAAATTCTAACTTTACATTACATGAGAATTTGATAATAGTGCTCATATGTATGACAGACTACTGCATCACGAAGTTATATGATTTGTTTTTCAATCATTCTTTACATGGAAGGTAATAAAAATAAATTTAATGAATATATGTGATATATATGAAATAAAAATTAATATATAAATTATACCCATTATTTACCTTCCTTATTTTTCATCTATCAAGAAAATGAAAACAACATTCATGTGTATGCACAACCAACAATATCTATGAATGATTTAATTCATTTTCTATCTCTATATTTTATGGATTAATATATATAAATATATAATTAATATATACAATATTTATATAATATTTAAAATTACTTAGATTATGGGACCATGATCAAAGTAAAAAGACTAAAAATACCAAATCAAGACATTCATAAAAACAACGCAGTTATTACTCGAAACATGATTTTAACATGGAATTTTTAATAAATGGGTAATAAAATGTTTTAGGTAAATTATATTTGTTATGATAAATATAGTTATGTTTATAAAATATATTTATAATAAAAAGTATATTTATTATATTTAATGTTATAATGTGTATGAAGGAAGTTGAGACTTAAGATAATGGATTTTCGTTTGACTTTTATTTATATGGGACACATGACTTATACATCACTTTTTACTTTGTGTAGTGTATATATACACTAACCCTGAATGTGTTTTATAATTATTCTAATGAAAATTATTTTATATGAATATCAATATAATTTTATTACTTTTATTTTGATTATGATTCAAAATTTACCAATGTGGTAAAAGTTTTATGTTATAATTTTATTATTTTTTGAGATTGTTTATGATAAAGATTAATATGATGAAATATTATGATCTAACTCAAGAAACCCATGAATTTCATTATTATATTTTTAATTATAGAGAATATATGATTTCATTTCATTTTTCTCCCTTTAAGTACTTAATATTCCAAGATAATAGTTTTAAGGAAAAAACTAATTTATTTATCTCTTCAGTTGAAAACCCATTTTCATCAATTTCCATGTTTTCTAGAATATTTTAATTAATGTTTTCTCTATTACCAAATGATTTTTTAAATTTATTTTTACTGATTTTTTAATTTTTTGAAAATGTTTTAAAATTAATCTTCTTGTCATTCTCTAAATAAAGAACTTTTTACTTTTTACTAAAAAAATGTAAACGAAATTTTTATTTTAACATGTATGATAGGAATGGAATTCTCCACTATCATGACCACTAAATTATTATAAGATTACTTTAAAGTTTTTCAAAATTAATTTCAAATAAAATATTTTACTTAATATTTGAGAAATTTTTATATTTGAAAATGGTGATTTCAAATTTGAAAGGATAATTTCTCCAAGAATGTTTGAATGATATTTTTATAGAATTTCTATTAATTGTTGAAAAAAATATTGGGTGTTGATTATGTTCTACACGGGATATGATACAATGGTGCAATCCTTATTCTTTCTTTTTTAGTTTTTTATGATTAAAAGATGTTTATGAAACATATTCCTTTTTTACTAGTTATATAATGATTTATTGATAAATTGTTTATGAAACCAGTTTCATTTTCATAGGTACTAAAATGACGAATTAATGTAATATTTAAGAATCCCTTTTATTTTGTAGTATTTATTCTATGCTAAAATGTTTATGAAACCCATTTCTTTTCACGGGTTCTGATGTGATGAATGTTTTATGATCTTGTGGAACACTTATGTATGGTTTTTATTATGTGATTGCGGTTACATTATAACCATTGATAATGGTTACATTATAACCAAGGATGGGTGGGAACTATATATACCTCTAATGCATTGGTTAAAGATTGTTATCTCATGAGACATACCATAATGGAATGGGGAGTATACCCAATTTAGTAAGGGACTTTATCCCATATGACTGTCAGGGGGTAATCCACTATTAATATGATGCTTTGGAGAGTGAAATAAATCAACTATAATAGTCTTAAGAGTCAATATTAACTACATTGATGGGTTTCAGAGTGAACCCATTCCACTATAAGAGTTTTGGAAATTATCTTTGACTACGAAGGAAATTATTTTCTATTCTTATGTAAATGACATAAATCTATGTCTTGTGCCAATTTAATGCCAATTTAATGCCACTATTGCTTATTTTTATAGATTTCACTATTATTCATGTCTTATGAACTACCAATATTTATACCATGAATCATGTTTATTCTCTAATTATCATACCCTCATGCCCATTTTATGTTTTTATCTCCCTTGTTTACAGTTACTGAGCATTTGAGCGCACAATTTCTTATTATTTTTCTAGGTTATGAAGAAATGTATTATCTATGATATGTCTAAGAAGGGTTCTATTTATGAAAAACTTATTGGGAGTTAATGTATTTAAATTTTGAAATAGTTTTTATGTATTCATGTTTCCAAAGGCACTAAAAAGAGATGATTCTAGAATTGATCCTTACTTAATGTAATGAATATTCATCTATTAAGATGTAATATTAATGTATGAGAAGATAGGGTCTTTAATGTTGGTATTAGATAAAGGATTAGTTAACCTTTTTAAACTATTATGAGAAAACTTTAGTGAAAACTGTAAGGATAAGTATAAATATTGGAAAAATATCCTAGAATTTTGGTAAAGGATATAACAATTAGTTTCCAAGCAATTATGTCCTTGTATGGATACTACATGTGGATGTGGATGTGGCACGGTTGTACCTAGGAGTAATTATTAAAAAAAGGGAAAATTAATATTTGAATCAATCATCATCTAGTGTATCACAATGTTAGTTTTTTCACACCTATTTTTTCACTCGCAGGGGATATATTTGGGAAATTTACATGTTATTTACAAACCATCATAAACGATTTTAATAGATAATGACCATGAATGTACAAGGTTAAACCTGAAGTGATATATATTAAAAATAACATGTCATTATTTATACATAGTTTGAATTATTTTTCATGATTGATCACTATGATCAAATATTCTAAAATATCAAGCTGACCATTTTGGTTTTGATATGGGAATGAGGATAGAATAATGAATTTGGGATGGTGAGAATTATTCTCAAATATTAGAGTGTATTATTTGAGATTAGTTATATGAATTACCATATATCATAATAAGTCTCTAGGAATGTCAATTCCTATCCCCAATGATTAGATGTTGAATTAGCAGTGGAAACCCCTAATAGCATTATGATCACATCTCAATTATACGATTATTATCTGGTTGAAGTATGGGGGAATCTTCTTCCTAAAAAATTCATTATTCTCCCTTTGGATGAATTTGAGGTTATCTTAGTCATAGATTGGATTTCACTAAATAATTACCATATGTGATATGGTATGTGAGTATGATACACTCTATAATACCAAATGTAGTGTTGAATATGTAATGATATTCTCAAATACAAGATGGGGTGAATCGTAAACTTTAGAAATTCTTTAGGAACTTTTAAAGGTGATTATGTTTAACAAGGTTAAACAATATAATTCACCAAACCTCTATGTTCTAAACACTTTCTTGATTCTAGAAAAGTTATTATGAAAATGAAACTTAACAAAAGTTTACAACAACTAAGATTCTACATTAAAGCGTATAGAATCTAACTAAATCAGAGTACAAGTATAACGAAGTATAAGATAGCTATACTTTCCTCAATAATAAAAATGCAGCAGAAAACTTGAAACAAAAAAAAGTAACTAGTAGTAAATCTTTTTACCCAAAGAGAATGGTATACAAGAACCTTGGTTAAAGGTCCCTTGATTTATAATTTCAAGAAAGTCTATCTTACCCACCCCAGGTTAACCCCTCGATATGACGATCAAAGTCTTTCTTACTATCCCCGCAAGCCCTCAACTATTAGGTAGTAAGCACCTATTTCTTCCTCAGCAAGGAAGCCCTCAAATTCAAGGTAGTCGGAAACTCTGTCTTCCTATCCTCAGAAGCCCTCTATTGTACACAACAATAATTGGAGTTTCACTAAGAAAATCTGCACAAGGAAAAGTTTGAACAAGTTGTTCAAACTTTCTGCACGAAGCTTGAGAGTTGATACGAGCCTCTCTCTAGAAATCACTTCAACATCATGTAAGCATAGTTGTCAAAGTTATGTCTCCTCTTTTAAATGATCTCCTATTTATAGGCACAACTCCAATGGTCGGCTCCCTCCTCCAATGGTCATATTCTTCCTTGAATTTCAGAGGGAACTGTACACCTGTCACTCAAAAAACGACTAGTTGATTACTGATAGCACGACATCGTTTTAACTCAACAAGTGTAAGTATAACCAAAAACTAACATTCATAATGTAAGTAAAATGAAAGTTCAGAGTCATCCAAAAATGAATTTGGAGTCTATAATACAAGATATTCAGATTCTATTTTGTAGGAATTTGGAATCTGAATTCTATAGAATTCATGAGTATTAATTTCAATAAAATTCAGAGTCTGGATTTACCAGAATTTAGAACCATAACTTACAATGTTCGGAGTTAGAGTTCATGAGAATTCAGAGTCAGAACTCATAGGAGTTTGGAGTTTGTATTCAGAGAACTCAGAGTCAGAACTTAGAAAAGATCATAACCAGAATTCGTAATCAGAATTCGGCGTTAGAACTCAGAGAAGTTCGTAACTAGAATTCGTAATCAGAATTAGGAGTCAGAACTTAGAGAAGTTTGTATCCAGAATTCGTAATCAGAATTCGGATTCAGAACTTAGAGAAGTTCGTATCCAGAATTCTTAATCAGAATTAGGAGTCAGAACTCAGAGAAGTCCATAACTAGAATTCTGATTCAGAATTCCGAGTCAGAACTCAGAAGAGTTCGTAACCAGAATTATGAGAATTCAGATCCTAAAACCGAATGCTTCATATCTGGGTAATTATATGATTCTGAGTTTTTGGTTTCAATCAGAGTTTTACACTTAGAAAATTTATGATATGAACAGTGAAATCTAGGTCGTAGTAAATTTCCTTGGGTATGAGAATTTTATTTATAGATGTAAAACAAGGGGTAAAATAAGATTTCCCTTAAGATAAGGTGTTTGTGTTTTTGAAAACAAGAAGAAATGGTAAATACATAAGGAACCCTTAATGACTCAACAATTTCCCCCTTGAAATAAGGAATGGAAAATTCATAAGGAAAACCATATTGACTCAACAATCTCCCCCTTTCTGGAAAGCACAAACATCCTTATAAAAAAGAATATAAGGGCTTGTAAAAAATTTATAGACTTTGAAATAAAACTTATCTCCCTTTTTACATTGGAAAAGTTGAATATGACTAACTCCCCCTTAGGCTTTGAAACTCTAAGGATCATATTCTAGATTTCTAGAATGGTATTTTCATTATCTTGATAATGGAAGTATTCTTAATGAGAAAACCCCCTTAGATAAACTCCCCCTTACTTAGGGATATTTCTTACTCTTAGAAATCCTTTTCCTTCTCCCCTTTGGAATTCTTTTTCCTTCTCCCCCTTTGTGATTTTCAAAAAGAGTTTGAGGGAATGGAAAAAAATATGGTACCTGAAATATTTGTATATACGACCAAACAAGATGAGAAACCAAAAATTCATTATAATTGGAAGAATTACTACAAAGAAAGAAAACAAAAGATCATATTGGGACTATTTTGTTTCTTTTTTTCCTTTGACATCAGCTTCTTCACAATTGCCTTCAACTTTTTTAGCTCTTTGTGATCCTCTTCAGATTTCTTTTCTAAGGCTATGATTCTATCTTCTCAAGCCTTTAGGGCCTCTACCTGAGACTTCGGCAAGTCCTCTTGCTTCACAATCCTTTCTTGCATCTCAGTTCAGATATCTCTCTCTGTTTTCAAGTTTTGGACAACATAACTTAGCTTCCCATTCAGATCTTTTACATCCTGAATCCGAGAATTTTGTTCTAGACTTAGCTTTTCCTGAAAACTCTTTGTAAGATCCTTTATTTTTACATCTTTGGTATCAAAATCCTCCTTTACATCTTCTTGAAACTGATCAAGCTCTCCCAAATATTCATTGATTTTCTTCGACTATAGAGTCATTTTCTTGCAAGATTTTATATGGGCCTCATAATTGATAAATAAATTTTTTTGTTCTGTCTCAATCTTCACACATCTATCCATCACCATAGATACATATTCTGAATTTTGATTCATGGTTTGATGAAGTATATGGCATCTAAAATAAATTGTAGGAAATATTGGCATGGTATCCACTAGCTTCTTCCGAGACTGAAAAACAAAATAATTCTCTAAGGTTGATGACTCCGAATCAGAAAATTTTCTTGGAGATGGTTCTTCCTCTAACTCTACTAGCTTTCTCTTTGAGGATCCGCCGGATTCTTTCTTCCTCAAAATATCTTTGGTTGGGGTATCAACCACAAATTGTTTACCCTTACTGATTTTCAGATTAGCCTCTTCATCTGGAGATTCATGCTCACTTCCCAATATCTATAAAATCTTATCTTCATCATCCTTTTCTTTTTCTGCTCCAACCTCAATATCTTCTGGATGAATGAAGTGATGATTATGAATCTATTCCTTAGATGGTTTGTTTACTTCCTCTTCAACATTCTCATCATCTCTAGGAGTAACAAGTTTAGAAGATCCATCTTGAGAAGTCTGGAGTGAAATCTTTTCGGAAGCACTTTCTTTTTCCTGATACTCTTCAACCAGATTAATCACATCATCAGAGCCACCACTGCTCATAGCTTCTTACACTTATTCTATAGCTTTATTCTCTTCCACAGTCTCCTCTTGGGATTTTTCTAGAGAGATAAACCTCTTTCCTGGAGTCTTAGGCAATTGTTATACTAGGAAGGTTTTCGGTATGTGAATTTGTTCAGATGCAACCTCAGTGGCCTTCAAAAGATATTGGACAATCTCGACCTCATACATTTTCTTCTTGACCTTCTTTTCTTTTTATTACCTCTCAAGCTAATCAGAAGCTGATTCTTTTAAGGCCTTAGCCTCAATAGGATCCAAACCAAACTATGGATCACCTACTTTTCTATTTTTCTTATCCTCCCTCCATTTTCTATGACTTCATCTGGGTAGGATTTTTTCCTCTTTGGTTTAGGATGTGAGGATTGAGCTTCATTAGCTTTGGGGGTTTTGTCTTCTGCTTCCAGTTCCTTTAACTTTATTTTCTTCCCGGCTTTCTTTGAGGGTTCGACTTCTTCAACATTTTTCGGAATGGATTCTGCATCATCCTCAGGCATATCATAAAATTCTCCTGTCTCCTTGGAGAAACCAACCTTCATCCTATTGAGGATGTCATCACTGATCAGCATCACCTTGCAATTCCTCAGCTTGGAACTGCATGGGATCTTGAAAGATTCAAGACACTGAACTATCAGCTTAGAAAGAAGGGCAGGACACATGATAATCTGAGCTATCTTATTTCCATTATTAATGTTCTCAATTGTATTGAAGATATTATTCATAAGGTTTACCTTTCTTAGGTTTACCAAAAAGTCTAAAATATACATATCACTTTTCTTAAGGGTGTCCTAATCACCCTTCCTTGGTACGATGAGACCTTGAACCCACAACTGTATAATATGATTGTTGGTAGTCAGATAGGAAATCTTGGGTGTCTTGACTTCTTTGAGCCCAAGGCATTCCATAGCCTTTGCCTTTACAAATATTCATTGAACCTCTAGTAATTTGTTGGAGAAAAACTCGGCTTCTCCTTCATATGAGAGCCCCACCAAGCTTGCAGCCTTGGTTAAGAGAGTTTGAATGTTTTTCCATAACTCTTGAAGGATAATTTTTCCCTACCATCTTCTATAAAGAAGCAAAATGATTCATATAATTCAATAAGAAGGTCTGGATAGACTACATCTTGAGCTGCTGTCTTTGAGATAGCTACACTTTCCCATCCATTGAGCATTATTTTCTTGAAGATGATAGATTCATACTTATTGAAAAATTTTAGACGAACTAACCTCTCCCTATAAATTTTCCACTTCGCAATTGGCTTGATTGAAGACATATCTTGAGAGGGAACTTCTGTAGACATTCGGACTAGAGAAACTATGAGAGATACAAAATGAGATTTTTTAGAGAGGTAGAGCTTTTGCACGCACAAGCTTGATAACTGATGTTGGGAAACCCTTCGGGGGTCCTTTATATAGGCAATGGAAGTGACCTTTCAACTTCCAATTTGAATCTAATGGCTGATAATTCTTCAGATCTGATCTGAATGTTGAAAAGATATCCACAAGGAGAAAATTTGGTTGAATCCAATCTTTTGAGGTTTTAAAAAAACATTCGGATTTAAGGAAACTAGAATCCAAGATGTTTTAAAAACAAAAGAAACTAACATCAAGTAAAGGGTAATTACAAAAAACTCATGAAAGAATCATACCTTTCAGATTTCTAGTAAGATTATTCGTATTGAGGAATATCCTTCTTAAAGAACTTTTGAATTCCAAAAAAAATACTTGAATATGAAAAAAAAAACATGACTACGAAAATTTCAAATCTGAAAATTTCTATTATGAAATTTTCAAGTCCGAAAGTTTTCATTATGAAAATTTCAATTCCGAAGATTTTCATTAAGAAAATTTCAACTTTGGAGATTTTCATTACGAAAATTTCAGGTTTGAAGATTTTTATTACGAAAACATCAGGTCCAACAATTTTCATTAAGAAATTTTTTGAAAAACTAACTGTGAAAATTTTTATTAACAGAAAATTTGAAAAGCTCACTATAAAAAACAAAATTTCATTAAGAAAAATTTGAAATGTTCACTACGAAAACAAATTTCATTATAAAAAATTTGAAAAGCTTACTACGAAGAAAAAATTTTATTACAAGAAAATTGAAAAGATCACTACGAAAAAATTTCATTACGAAAAATTTGAAAAGCTCAGTATGAAAAAATTTCATTACAAAAAATATAAAAAGCTCAATTCAAAAAAATTTCATTATGAAGAATTTGAAAAGCTCACTTTGAAAAAATTTCATTACGAAAAATTTGAAAAGCTCACTACGATTTTTTTAAAAAACTTCAACAACAGATGTACTCCCCTTATGAAAAGGAGTTTATTACTGTAAGGATATTAGTTCAATAGGAAGTTAATTAAGGAAGATTACCTTATAGTTATAATTCCTAACTTATGTTTAATGTATTCAAATCTATCGTAGGGTAAAGATTTTGTGAAAATATATGCACGTTGATCTTGCGTTCTGATGAATCGAAGCATGATATCTCTTTTTTGTGTGTGATCTCTAAAAATGTTATGCCTAATATTTATGTGTTTTTCATGAGAGTGATGTGCATGGTTTTTACTAAGGGAAATGGCACTTGTGCTATCACAAAAAATTTGATTCTTAGTAATACTCAAGCCATAGTCTGTGAGTGTGTGTTTCATCCAGAATACTTGAGCACAACAAATTCCAGCTGCTACATATTCAGCTTCAGTAGTGGAAAGTGCTACTGAGTGTTTCTTCTTTCAAGAACAAGAAACTAATGAATCTCCTAATAAATGACATGTTCCAGATGCACTCTTTCTATCCATTCTACATCCACTAAAGTCAGTATCTGCAAAAAAAAATTAGAATAAAATCATTTCCAGAGGTATAAAAGAGTCCTAAATCCACGGTTCCCTTTAAGTAACGAAAAATTCTTTTCACTTCCTTTAAGTGAGATTCCTTAGGATTGGATTGATATCTTGCACATAAGCATACTGAAAACATTAAGTCTGGATGACTACATGTCATGTAAAGTAGACTTCCTATCATACCTCTAATAGATGTTAGATCTACTGGTTTCCCAACTTAATCAAGATCAAGTGTGTTTGAGGTACCAATGGGAGTACTTATACTTTTAGTGTTGTCATATCCGTAATTTTTAACAAGATATTTAATATACTTATGTTGGGGTATGTAGATTCCTTCTAGTTTTTGAGAAATTTGAAAACCAAGGATAAATGTTAACTCACCCATCATACTCATTTCAAACTCATATTTCATTAGATATGCAAAGGAATTAGTTAAAGATTGCTGAGTTGAACCAAATATAATGTAATAAACAAAAATTTGAACAGTCAAAACATTATTCTTATCATTCTTTATAAAAAGGGTTGGATCAGCATTACCCTTAACATAGTTATTTTGAAGAAAAAATCCTTTTGTTCTATCATACCAGGCTCGAGGGGCTTGTTTAAGTCCATACAGAGTTTTGGTAAGTCTAAAAAAATAATCAGGATGTTTTATATCTTCAAATCCAGGAGGTTGTTCAACAAAAACTTCCTCTTGAACATAACCATTAAGGAAAGCACATTTCACATCCATTAGAAAAAGTTTGAAATTGAAGAATGATGAAAAGGAAAGTAAAATACGAATAAATTCAAGTCTGGCTACTGGAGCATAGCTTTCTTCATAGTCTATTCCTTCTTGTTGACTATATCCTTTAGAAACTAATCAAGATTTATTTCTAACAATGATTCCATTTTCATCACACTTATTTCTGAAAACCCATTTTACTCCAATAACAAAAGTTTCCTTAGGTCTTTCAACCAAGGTCCAGACTTTATTCCTTTCGAATTCATTTAGTTCATCTTTCATGGCTTTAATCCAATCATCCACACCTAAAGCTTCATTAGTGATTTTTGGTTCTAATTGGGAATGTAATGCTAGATGTTTTACTTCATTTATTAAGGAACTTCTAGTCCGTACAGGCTGATTCAAATCACCAATGATACTATCAATAGGACGATTCTTACGAAGTGACTGATTTGGGTTTTGTAAAACCTGTTCATCAACATAGGGTAGGAAATCTTCTGGGGTAAATGTTTCAGTAGTATCTTTTTGAACATTTTCATTATCAGAAGGATTTTCTATCAAAGGTTGATAATAAGTTTTTGAAAACACATTCGAGGATGTAGGTTGGTGTTGTTTAAAAACAAAAGGACCAGTTTCATCAAATTTGACATGTACTGTCTCTTCAACAGTACAAGTGTATTTATTGAAAACTCTATATTCCTGAAAAGTTGTGGAGTAGCCTAAGAAAATTCCGTCATCAGATTTTGGTGGGAATATATGTATATTATCTTTATTATTCAGAATGAATACCTTGCAACCAAAAACCTTAAAGTAGGAAAGTCTAGGTTTTCTACCATTCCATAACTCATAAGGAGTTTTATTAAGAAAAGGTCTAATCAAAACATGATTTATAGTATAACAAGTAGTACTTATAGCTTCATCCCAAAAATGATTGGCTATAGAATTCTCACTCAACATGGTTCTAGTTATTTCTTAAAAAATTCTATTTCTTCTTTCGACAACACAATTTTTTTGAGGTGTTTTGGGTGATGAGATGTTGTGAGTAATATCTTTTCTACTACAAAAATTTTCAAAATCAGAATTTTGAAATTCTTCACCATGATCACTATGAATAGTTTTCAATGGAAGGCTTTTCTCATTTTTAACTTGGGCTCTAAAACTTTTGAAATAAGAAAAAGAATCAAACTTCTTTGCTAGAAAATAGACCCATATAAATCTAGTGTAATCATCAACCAAGAAAATACATAATACATGCCTCCAATTCTTCCAGTTTGTGTTGGACCAAAAAGATCTATATGAACTTGATGTAATGCATAAGTAGTTGAAACTTCACCGATGAATTTAAAACTTGATTTATGTTGCTTTCTATATTGACAAGGGTTAAAAACTTTTCAAGAATCAAATCTATGCACTGGTAGATCCTTAACTAATCTTTTCTTAGAAAGTTTTCATAAGTTCCTAATGTTACAGTGACCTAAACTTCTATGCCATAACCAAGAGTGACATTCCATTGCACCAACGCAAGGTATGTCTTGGCTCCTAAGGTCTTCTATGTTTAGTGTGTAAACATTCTCTTTCCTATGGGCAGAAAGAATAAAATCTTCATTGCAATTGTTTATTAATCACTTATCATTCCTAAAATTCACAAGTTAGCCTACATCACATAATTGGATTATTCTAATGAGATTGTTCTTAAGAGCCTTAACAAATAAAACATTTGAAATCAAAGTTTTTCCAATAAGATTTATTCCTGAGCATTATCTCCAAAAGTTACTTTTCCTCCTTTCGTCTTGATAATCTTTTCAAAATAGTTTTTGTTACCAGTCATATGTTGGGAACATCCACTATCCATGTACCAAGTATTGTTGTTGGTACTTTCTCTGTTTTTCGGAAAATAAGAAAATTTTGGTTTTCTGAATCCAAACTTGCTTGGATCTGGAAATTTCAGAACGAAATATTTTTGGTACCCACATCATCATAGAAAAATAGGCTTTATGAAATCCTAAAGACCATGTTTTGTTTAGAGAACAATTCTTTGCCCAATTTCCACCACACTGACATTTAGTGCAGAATAGAGCACTTTGAGGAACAAAGTAATTGTTACTAAAAATTGGTTTAGAACTAGTATAACCAAAACCAGTACTATTCCTTAGAGGTCGGATTTGAGAATACATTTTATCATAATTTTCTTCACCTAAGGTAAAGTTTGACAAACACTTCCTCAAGGAAAAAATTTCAGATTTGAGTTTAATAACTATGTTCTTGCCTTCAAAAACATTTGGTTTTGTAATAGAGCTAGGCTTGAAAACATTTTTCTTAGAAATTATGTTTTCTAGATCTTTAAAAAGTTTATTCTTCTCAGAATTTACTTCCTCAAGATTTTTTGAAATACTTTCAAAATCAGTATTTTTCTTATCAAGATATTTAAAATGATATGATATTTCCTTAATAAGAATAGTATTCATAGAACATTCCTTATCATGTTTTTTATGAGTTTTTAATTTTCAATATCAAGAAGTTTAGCAAACATAGAAACTTCTTCATAGGAAGGTAAAGTATTATCTTCATCAGAAGAAGATTATTTATTCGAAGAGTTATAATATTTATTATCATTTTCATTTAAAGAAACATAGGTCATTGATTCAACATTGTGTACCTTATCCATCAAGCAATGATTGTCAATAGGTATTCTGGCTATTAGACTAAGATTCTTTTGTCCAGAAGATTCATAATCTGAAGATTCATTTGAAGAGTCTCCACTACTGGCACTCCAAGTGTCACTATCTTTCAAGACATTCTTATATTTAGCCTTGTAATACTTTTATTTTTTTCTCAAAATGTCTTTTCTTTCTTTCTTTTCCCTCAAAAATAGGACAATCAGATCTTATGTGTCCATCTCTCTTGCATTCATAACATGTGACTTTTAAATATTTCTTATCTTTCCATTCCTTTTTCTTATATATGGTTTGAAAGTTCCTCTGTCCGGATAACTTGTTCATCCTTCGAGCAAGATTTTCTAATTCATTTTATGAGGATTCACTTCCACTAGATTCAGATTGGATAACAAATTTCTTATATTTGGATCTAGTAACTTTCTCAGGAGTCGTGGATTTCATATGATTAGAAGTTGTAGTAAAAGAAACACTTCCATTTACATTATTTTTCTTCACATTATTAGCATCTCTCTTTATTCTAGTCCCATGCTGAAGAAGAGTTCCGAACAACTCATCTAAGGTAATCTGAGTAACATTTATATTCTCATCAATAGTTGTCCTCTTGGATTCTCATTCATTCGATATGATGTCTATGATATTATCAACAAGTGCTTCATCATCTAATCCTTTCTCACCCATTTATTGTAAACTATTCATAGTAGTCATAAATCTTTGTTGCACCTTACATATGGGTTCTCCATAAGGAAAGAAAAAACCATGATATTTAGCTCTAAGCATGGCTCTTCTTGTTTCAATAACTTTGGAAGTTCCAAAGTGTGTAGCTTTGAGTTTCTTCCATATAGAATTTTTTGCTACACAAGATGAAATTTGGCTATATATGTTTCTAGTTATTGAGCAAAGAAAGGTATTGCGTACCTTATAATTTAGTTGATATTCATGCTTTTCTTGATTTATAAAGGTACTAACTTCTTTATCTGGGACTTTATATCCTCCAGGGAGCATAACAGAATTATCAACACCAGTATTGATAATAAAAGTCATCATGCGATCTCTCCAATATTCATAATCATTTCCATCAAAGATAGATCATCTAGTTGGATTGAGATTGTATATGGAACCAACATTGATTCCAGTCATCTTTATGAAAAATCATTCCGCAAAAACTAGTTAATAGAAAAATTTTGTAATCAAGAGAAAATATTTCTAAGAAAGAAAAATATAGAACAAGAGTGTCTTTAAGAAAATATGAATCCAAAAAATGTGATTCTGAAAAAAAAATTCAGAAAAATTGTGAATCCAGAAAATGAAAATTCGAGAATTTTCTTCTCAATCTAATCATGAGATTAATTCAGATTGAACCAAATGCTCTGATACCAATAGTTGAATTGGTATAGGTTGTGAGGTTTCCAACCATTGATACCAATTGTTAGATGGTATGTGAGTATGATATACTCTATAATACCAAATGTAGGATCAAATATGTAATGAGATTCTCAAATACAAGAGGGGGGGGGGGTGAATTGTACGCTTTAAAATTTCTTTAGGAACTTTTAAAGGTGATTATGTTTAACAAGGTTAAACAATATAATAAAAAAAATATCTAAGTTATAAACACTTGCTTGATTCCGAAAAAGTGATTCTGAAAATGAAAATTAACAAAAGTTTACATGAAATAAGATTCTACCTTAAAGCTTATAGAATCTAACTAAATCAGAGTACAAGTGTACGAAAGTATAAGATAGTTATACTTTCCTCAACAATACAAATGCAGCAGAAAACATGAAACAAAAACAAGTAACAAGTAGTAAATATTTTAACCCAAAGATAAGGGTATCCAACACCCTTGGATAAATGTCCATTGATTTATACTTTCAAGAAAGTCTGTCTTACCCACACCAGGGTAAGCCCTCGATATAAAGATCGGATCTTGTCTTGATATCCCCACAATCCCTCAACTATCAGGTAGTCGACAACTCTGTCTTCCTCATCAAGGAAGCCCTCAACTTCAAGGTAGTCGGCACCTTTGTCTTCCTATCCACAGAAGCCCTCAATTATACACAGCAATAATTAGAGTCGCACTAAGAAAATCTGCACAAGGCAAAGTTTGAACAAGTTTTTCAAACTTTCTGCACGAAACATGAGAGTTGATAAGAGCCTATCCCTCTAGAAATCACTTCAACAGCATGTAAGCACAGTTTTCAAAGTTATGTATCCTATTTCAAATGAGCTCTTTTTTATAGGAACAACTCCAACGGTTGGCTCCCTCCTCCAACGGTCATATTCTTTCTTGAATTTTGGAGGGACCTGTACACGTGTCATTCAAACAACGGTTAGTTGATAAATGAAAGCATGACATCGTTTTAACTAAACAAGTTTAAGTATAACCAAAAACAAACATTCGGAATGTAAGTAAAATGAAAGTTTAGAGTCAGCCAAAAATGAATTTGGAGTCTATAATACAATTAATTCGGATTCTGTTTTGTAGGAATTAGGAATCTAAATTCTATAAAATTCCTGAGTCTAAATTTCAAGGAAATTCAGAGACTAGATTCTCCATAATTTGAAACCAGATCTTACAAATTTTGGAGTCAGAGTTTATGAGAATTAAGAGTCAGAAATCATAGGATTTTGGAGTCTGTATTCGGAGAACTCGGAGTCAGAACTTAGAAAAATTCGTAACCAGAATTCGTAATTAGAATTCAGAGTTAGAACTCAGAGAAGTTTGTAACCAGAATTCGTAATCAGAATTTGGAGTCATAACTTAGTGAACTTTGTATCCAAAATTTGTAGTCAGAATTCGAAGTCAGAACTTAGAGAAGTTCGTATCCAGAATTTGTAATCAGAATTCGGAGTCAGAACTCAGAGATGTTCGTAACCAGAATTCTGATTCAGAATTCAGAGTTAGAATTCAGAAGAGTTCGTAACCAGAATTCTGAGAATTCAGATCCTAAAATAGAATTCTTTATATCTGGGTAATTATATGATCTTGAGGATTTGGTTTCAATCTGAGTTTTACCCTTAGAAAATTTATGAAATGAACAATGAAATCTAGGTAAGAGTAAATTTCCTTGGGTAATGAAATTTTCCTTATAGAAGATAAACAAGGGGTAAAATGTGATTTTCCTTAAGATATGGTGTTTGTGTTTTTCAAAACAAGAAAAAATGGTAAATTCATAAGGAACCCTTAATGACTCAACAATCTCACCCTTGAAAGAAGGAATGTAAAATTCATAAGGAAAACCTTATTTACTCAACACCATATAAACTTTCTGGGGATGAGAAGTCACATTTGATATTCTAAACCATCCTATGACTGTCTATCAGGAAGATGATAAATACAAACATTAAATGGAAACCACATCCATTGTATGGGTCATGATTCCAATTTGAAAGGATTTTTTTATATATGATGGTTGGGTAGAAACTCACAATCAATGATATTTCTATTTTTTGGGATCTTTTTTTATGTATTTATAGAATAATTTCATAATCTTCGTCTGAATTATAAAGTTGAGTTTTCAGTAAAACTCATACCTAGTTCCACGCCTATTTTAAGGAATCCCTAAATAATATCCCCAATTTAGTTGTTGAGATTTAAGAAGTAACTCTAGGAGAATACTGAAAAGGGATTCATTTGGATAAGTTTTTCACTTTGGGGTTCAAATGCTTTTTTTTTAAAAAAATATGGATCGATATGTATCTGAATTGATTATTGGGATTTTAGCAAGATCACAATCAAGGAAAAGTATCCTATACCCTGTATTGATGGATTTTTTGATCAATTATGTGGAGGTGAATAATTTTCCAAGATCAACCTTGATTCTAGATATCATCAATTATGGGTCAATAATGAGGATATACCTAAGACAAAATTCAATAAAAGTTATAAACATTGTGAATATATAGTGATTCCATTCAATCTTATTATTCCCCCACTATATTCATGGATTTAATGATTAATGCCTTTATATATTACCTTGATTAGTTTGTGGTATTATTTAAAGGTGATATTCTTATTTATTCAAAGAGAAAGGAAGGGAATTATGATCACTTGATAATTATACTAATGATCCTAAGAAGAAACATTATAAAAAATTCACATGTTTCAATTTTGGTTACAAAAGGTTTTATTTTTGGGTCATATAATCTCATGATAGGGTATTTTAGTCGATCCATCAATGATAGAGGCACTTGAATGTTGTCCTAGAACAACCAGAATATTTGATATCTAAAATTTCATTTGTTTGATGGGATATTATCAATGGGTTGTGGATAACTTCTCATGACTATCTAATTCACTCAACATGTTAACACATAAGGGAGCCAAGTTCATATGTATAGATGAATACAATGGAAATATCAAGAAACAAAAGAGAATATTAATTAGTCCACCTAAGTTTACATTAACCTATAGAGAATAAGGGTTTTCAATATATGGTAATGCCTCCAAGAAGGTTTTGGGTTGCATTCTCATGAAGAATGACATAGTTATTGCTTATGTGTTAGGAAAATGTAGGTTCTTGAGAAAAATTACCCAACTCATGATTTGGAGTTAGCTACTGTATTTTTTGTATTAATGATATGTAGGAATCATCTTTCTAGAGAAAAGTGTGGTATATATACTGATCATAAACTTTTAAAGTATATATTCACACAGAAGGATATGAATATGTGCTAGAGAATATGGTCAGAGATGACAAAAGATCATGACTACTCAATACATTAACACTATGGGAAAGAGAAAAAGGTTTCCCATGAATTGAGTCAAACAAATTATACAATATTATCTATGATGATGATAAAAAATGATGTAATATATATGGATTTAAAAAGTATGAATCTTGAAATATTATAGGAAGGGGATAAATATTATATTTCTCAAATAAGTGTTCAACCATCTATCCAAGTGATGATAAAAGAGGTTTAAAAGGGTGATATGGAGTTGTAGAAGAAAAGTAACAAATTTTCATGTGATTAACGATTATCGTGATAGAGTAATAAGGTTAATTATTAAATTCAAAGGAGTTTTTATTTTTCTGGGATTTCAAAGTCTATAAATTTCTTTTAACACAACCTACACTAACAACTAAAGCATATAATAGTTACAAGAACAAGGTCAGTCCCAAGAGCAATATATAATTCCATTGATAGTATTTTGAATAATCATTAGGTCTCCTTAATTTTGTCTTGAATTAATAATTTATATTAACAAAACTAAATTACATTAACTAAATTAAAAAAACATAAAATCACCATAAACTAAATTAGAAATGATGAAGATAGGGTAACAGATGTTAGGGGATGTTCTTTTTTTTTAATTTTGAAACATTTAACATCATTTATGAATTAATACAATTAATATTCATGAGAATCCTTGAATTCACTAATCCTAACTCTCATAAAAAACTAGACAACCTTGGATATCCAACCACTATCCAAAGGTGATCTGGATAATCTAAATGTATAAGGTCTGATCTCTTGGTTAAATGTGAAGTAAGGTTAGCTCTTTCATTCCAATTCCCCTAATTACATGGATTTCATCCCCTAATTATCATTTGTTTCACTAGGTGATTAGGGGATAAGATAAAATGTTGAAATAATACAATATATTTTAATTTTAAATAATTCATAAATGAGTAAAAAAAATTAAACATGTCACACACTGCCCCTTAAATTAGAACCAACATCTTCTATGAGTTTAGACGTTCTTGGTTGATTCTTCATCGACCATGGATGAACTATGATTTTGAAGAGGGAATATAAATTTAAACTAAAAAAGTGTTGGATAATGAAAGAAATAGTTATTCTAATCATTGTTTACAATTAAATTATGCATTAAAAAATTACACATTGAAAATAAGAAAAAGAAAAATAATTCTAACTACGTAGGGTTTCAATATAGAATCCACTATCTATTATTCTTATCTAAAAGTTTATATATGATAATTGGAGTATCATTCTTTTTTATTCTTATCCTCTTTCTCCCCAGGGGTAAATTTATCCATCCATTTATTCTTAAAACCCTTTACTGAACAAAATCATAATTAAACTCTAATAAAATAAGGTTTATGGATTTAAAATGGGATTTTTTCCTTAACTACGGTTTGGAAAATAACACTTCTCCATAGTATCCTTCATGAAATATAAAAAACCAATTTTTTCTATGAAATTTTATTGATAGGATGTAACTTTGAGATATGAAAATTACTCTAAAATTGAAAAAATATTATAACCGGGACATTAACTTCTCATCCCCATGAATCTCTGGGATTGGTGAACCACTTTCAATAGGAATTTGGACCATGTCATGGAGTGGTAAAGAGAGAATGAATCAGCCTCCTTGAGGATCTTATGTTTGAATGAAAATGATCCACTTCCTATATCAGGTGAACTACATCGTAGCACTTGGGTTGTGGTGAAACAAACTCCTCTTTGAATACTTCCTCTTACCATGGAATATCATCCATGGTAGTAGTGAAACTGTATTTTATTTTTATATTTTTCTTTTCATTAATCATTATCCTTGGTGAAATTAGCCAAACCGTAGTGTTTTGGCCCTATCTAGGTATTATTCTTCCCCATGGAGAAAACAGACGACTGTGGTACAAAATCATCTCCATGGTGAAATGGTGAATGGTGTAGTGATGAATATTGCGCCACAATAGTGGTGATGGTGGGTTCTGACAATGTAAACTAATGGTCAGGATGTTTAGTAGCGAGTGAGGGAAGTGGATGGTTATATGTAAGGAAGAAAACATGAGCCACTGAGTAAAATGGTGGAGTTTCTCTAAAAATAAATAGTGCACATGGAATGTTGTCCCACATCGTAAATGTAGGTGGGATGGCTCCAATATTTATGTTAGCATGTTCCCATATCCCTCCAACAAGCTAGATGGGGGCCAAAGGACCCTATTAACCATCATGGACCACCTCATCCTGGTGAGTCTATCCTCCTTCCACTACATGGAGATACACCATACACTCGTTCTTGCTTTCTCTTGCATTATGTGCCTCTACCTATGCCCATGTTCTGACCCACATAAGGGAAACTCTATATGCATGACCTTCCTTAAGGGGTATTGGATGGCTTTCCTTTGGGTTGGCTAAGTATCTTAACCCCATAGGTTGAGGTATGGACATATATGGGACATTTTTTTAGGTCCAACACCTCCCAATAATTTTCTCAAAACCAACGTCACCAGAATGCCTTCCAAAGAATATTCCTCTAACATATAATTCATCAAATTATCACAATTCACAATTCAATAAAATCTTATGCCTTAAATTTTGAAAAAAAAATAGAAATAAATGAAAATGAAATAGAAAAAAATAATGAGGAAATAATATATAAATATATAAATGAGTTGACAAACATGCCCACACTTAAGACTTTACTCATACTTAATCCAAATCTAACCTTAAACATATGGGGTCCTAGTTCTGCAATGGAAATTCTCAAGAAATCATGCTCATAAAATAAAATTTACAACTAATGTTTTTTTAAAAGAAAAATAGTCAACCAAAAATAAGTTACAAAATCATACTTCATTTTTATATCTGAAATTTAAAACATTTATTTCTATTTCACTCACATAATTTATAATTTTATTAAATATTCATGCCAATAGTGATTTACCTCACTTAAATGTCTTTTACTAATCACTCAAGAACATTATAAAAGGATTTATGTGAAAGCTTAAGCATTTTTACACTATCTATAAGCTTTCATGTTTTATCAATATACACATAGAAGTTTAACTAAGAAAATTTGACTTTTCATATAGGCTATAATGTCTTTGAGGCTCATGGTGGGTAGGCCATGATGTATAAATTAAAAACTTGGAGGCTGAAAAGAAGGGATGAATTTATCAAATTATAATTCATGAAATTCAAGGAAACATCAATGAAATTTTTTTCCCACTTCAACATCATTAAAAAGGAAACATCCCATATTTCATTCTCCTATTCTTCAGTATGGTCCACTTTTTAACATGGAAAATAATGATAAATCATCCACCTTTTTCTCACATTATTTTTTTCTATTATTTTATTTTTTTTGAAAATTGAGTTAGGATAAGTCTCAAATACATCAACCAACCCCAATGATAAAAATAATAGGTCATGTGATGCTGATATTTAAACCTCCACAGCTCAACCCATTTTTGTTTCATTTTTTAGAGGTTATAATTAATCATAATGAAAATTAAAGAAACCTTTTCCCAATATCCCAAGAAAATAAACCGCAATTTTCATTCCAACACATGTATCTCCATGAAAATACTCAACTCCCCTATTAAGATAAAATGGATGATAACGCATTAATACTCAAATAAATTGGTTAAGAAGAATAAATTGGCTTGTAATTTAGCTTCCTATGAAGGCATTTCTTGGTTTCTACATGTTCCTCAATGGATAAAAGTTATGTAGTTCCCAAGGTAAAATTGGATCAAGTAATATCAATTGACGCCTCAATCATGCTTAATAATCTTAAAATAATCATTTTTTTCATAGAAAGAAGAATAAATTTCTAATATTGGAACACATCCTGAGTCTCCCATGAAAAGATATTATAATGATAAAGGTGGTAAAGAATGGCTCATATTCATTTTAGAAATTGGAATTTAAAAAATTTGGATAATAAATTCTTATAATAAATGTGAATAATTAGTGTAATAAATTAAATATTCAAAAAATTAAATTCAATAATAAAAATAATACTGGTAATCATTTTTTGACAGTCAAAATTAAATAAAACATGTGACTCTCATAAATTTCCACTAATATATTTTACTTTTAGGGGGATGAAAAATTTAAAAAAATTCTAATATGTAGAAAATATTCCCTAAGTGAAGATGTCTCCCAGTTCATAACAAAAGGATATAAAAATATCCCAATACAGGGTATCCAAGTATTCCTCCCCCACTTAAACCGGACACATCCCAAATGTTCAACTATGGTGATGGGGTGAAAAAAAATTGATTCATATTTTATGTTCATCATAAGGAATGACTCAAAAAAGATATGTAAGAATAAAATAATTAAAATTATATCATGTTAAGAAAATTATTTTACTTGATTCCTTGAATGATTCAATTTAAAACATTTAAATCCATGTATTATTGATCCTCATATTCTCTATGTAACTTTAAATTCTTCTTAGACACATTATCTTCGAAAAAATAAAATAAACAAGTGAAAGTGTAGATATCCCTACAATTAAAGTTAAAAAATAATTGAGAGTAAATATCAAACACAAATTGATTTCCTAAAACTAAATTTAAAGTTAAAAAATTCAAACTAAAATTTAAATTAAATTTAAATCCTACAAATCATCAAAAAATTAAGGTTTCCTTCCAGAAGATCTTTATTTTATGTATTTATATAACAACCCTGCTCTTTATTACACACTTAAACATGATTTATTACATAAACATGCACTTAAGACAACATTGAGGATATAGAGGTCTATTTTATTTGGAAATTAGAAACATTACATAACAACTTATAACATAAAACACAACATCTTTATTGAAAACTTCTTTTACCTGACCACAATGTTCCTTCATACTTAGCATTGCACGGGATAACTTGAGGACATAAATAAGAAAATGGGGATATATAAATCCAAATAAGTGAGTAAACAAGGAATAACATGAAGAATATTTTATATGATTGGAAATATGCATATCAATGGAGAAAAAGAGAAAAATGAACATAAATGCATGATATATCATGATTATGATAACATGGAAATGTGTCAACAACATTTAACATGATATTAGCATGATCCAAGACTCATTGCACATAGAGCATGAGTAAACCATCATTGCACTTGAATTAAGATAAGTAAACCCTAATTTTACTTGAATTATCATGATTAAACCCCTATTTAACTTGATTTATTATGATACTAATATTTACCCAATGCATTGGAGTGCTATCAGGGCACAACCTTCTTAATCATTTCATTTAATGCATAAGTGTGCCACATGGATCATACAACATGGAATCATTCAACATAATAATTTATTTAATGATAAATTAATTCATAATATATACCTGAAACAATATAATTTATAATTAAATGTGAATAAAGGTTAATACCCTTGATAGAGAAATTAGTATGGTATTCACTACACACTGAATTTGGGTTGGAAAATCTCAATGCAAATTTGGCAGCACAACAGCGTGACATAAGAATCCTAAAAATGGTTGATGAGAGAGAAAGGGGTATATAATAATATGTAAATTAAATTGATTGTAATGGGGTCATATATATACTTGTCCTAATATATTTAATGGAATATAGATGCATAATATAAAAAAATTGCATGAATATAAATGAGGAGAGAGAAATACCTTACAGAATTTCGGTATAGAAACAGGTGTACATTGGAGGAATTAATGGGAGAGAAAGGGTTCTCTAATAATTAAAACATTAGGTGGTAAGTATATTGGAGGTTCGAAGTCATACCCCAACATTTTTAATTGAAAATAATAGGGCATAAAAACATAATGAAATTTGGACAAAAATGAGAAAGGGAGAAATCCCTTACTTGGAAGTGTGATCCAAAGGCTTGGTAAAGGCTTAAGAGAGGCTTATTGGGATATTGAGGCACCTTGGGAGGATACGAGATAGAGTAGGGAAAAGTAGGGACATTCTCCAAGGGCTTTGAGTGAAGGAAAGTGGGAGATTGGGTGGGTTTATATAAGAAAAGAGAGGGAATTTTTTATTATATAGGTTTTGGACACCACACATTAAACTAATCAAAAACACAAACCAAAACATGGTTTTTTCCCATGGTTTCTTCCAAAGGAAAGTGGAAAAAATTATTTTATATGGCCAAATGCCTAAATTTTTAAAATATTAGACTTTTTTATGTGGAGGTGAGTCACACTCTCAAGGAAATCATTTTAAAAGTTAAAATGTTTTATAAGTCTTTGAGGGTCCACTAAGGCACCATAAAATTAATAAAAAAATCTAAAATCATGCTATTTTTAAGTTAAAAAATATATTGGCTGAAAATACAGTTTATATTATTTTATTTCATCACTATTGGGTCATTATGATGTCATAAAACACATTATATATTTAAACGGTATTTAATTTTTACCCAAAAATTTGACTCTCTTAGAAAATTATAAAAAATTCACTATTGGAAAATTTTGACATCCTAATTCCAAAAATAATATTTATTTTATCTAAATAATTTTCTAAAAATGTTAATTTTTACTTTTTAAATAAAAACCGACATTTATTAAAAAATCTTGAGTTTTGAAAAAAAAATATCTTTCAAACCTTAATAAAAATTACAATTGTATTCATAAAAAATTTTAAGATCATTTTTATTTAATAAAAAGTAATTTAGTAATAATACTTTATTAAAATATTATTTAATTCAAAAATCCATTAATTCATCAAAATAGATTTCTTAATTAAATATGAACTAAAAAAACTATTTGTGATTTAAAATATATTTACAAAGTAATAATGATAATATGAATATATATTCTATATACAAAAATAATGCACATAATCATAGTTCTACGTTATTGTTACAAAACCCCATAAAACACCTGCATAAGTCCTAAGGGTAAGGTGTGCGATGATGACAGACTCTTGTGGTGGCTTGGATAACATCACTCGGGTGGTAATCTCTATTAACATTCACATCTCTCATAAGAGATTATGTTCAAGATTAACATGTTAAATCTCAGCTTGGTCTTGGTCAAGAGAAAATATCAGTGATTCCACCGCCTTTCCGAGCTCCGAAAAATGGGCTTTATATGGAGAAATTCTATTGGATGAGGTCATTGCTTCCTTTTTCTGAGTAAATTTGATTTTTAAAGCCCTATATTTATACTAATCATGTGACCACTATTCAATGGATATATTAGCAATAGTAATAATTATTAATGATATATTAAAATCCAAGAACATAAAACCAAGGAAGTGAATATTTTATATAACCATTTTACATAATAAGACATTTAAATAGATCAAGTGGAATTTTCATTAATAAATTTTTGGGTTGTTACAATCTTTCCCCCTTAATAAATTCACCCTTGAAATTTCCTTTTCCCACACTAAAACAGATGTGGGTAACTCTACTACATTACTTCCTCTGATTCCCATGTTTCCTCTTCAAACTTGTGGTTTCGCCATAACACCTTGACGAAGGGCATTGTCTTATTTTGTAGAACATTTCCCCTATGATCTAATATCTTCATCATCTTTTCTTCATAGGAGTCGTCATTCTCAAATGGTACCACCTATGGATTGAGTACATGCGATGAGTTTGGTATGTAATTCTTTAAGAGTGATATGAGGAACACATCATGTACTTGAGATAGGTTCGGTGGGAGTTCTTGTCGGTAGAACACTACTTCAATGCGATCAAGGATCTCAAAAGGGACAATGTACCTTGGACTAAGCTTTACATTCTTCCCAAATCTCATAACTCCTTCCATTGTGATATCAAAATGAATAACATGTCTCTAAAATTAAACTCTAGGTCTCATTGATGATTATTAACATAACTATTTTTTCGACTCTGAGCAGTATTAATTTGCTGCTTGATGGTCTTAACATTATCCACCATTTCTTCGACCATTTCAGGAACTAGGAGTTTTTTCTCCCCAACTTCTTCCCAACATGCCGGTGTTCAACATCTCTTCCCATAATAGGGTTTATAAGAAGCCATTTTTATGCTTGAGTGCAAAATTTTATTGTAAGATAACTCAACCAGAGGAAGATGTTGATCCCATCCTCCTTTGAAGTCCATTAAGAATTCTCTCAACAAGTCCTCAAGTGTTTGGATAGTCTGCTCAGAGTGTCCATTTGTTTGAGAATGATAAACCATAATTAAGTTCATCTCAGTATTCATATCATGTTGAAGACTCTTCCAAAACATAGTGGTGAATCTTAGATCTTAATCAGATACAATAGATAGTGGTACTCCATGAAGCCATACCACTTCTCTGATATATATCTGTATGAGTTGATACAATGAGAAATCCTCTTGAATTTAAACGAAGTGTGCAGTCTTGGTAAGATGATCCACAATAATCCATATATCATTGTTTCCTTTGTATGTCTTCAGAAGTCCAGTGGAAATGTCCATGGTGATGTACTCCCATTTCCGTACTGGTATGGGTAATGGTTTCATCATCCACTTAGACTTTGGCCTCTCAGCCTTCACTTGCTGATATATTAGGAACTTTGATGTATACTTAGAAATATCCTTATTTATGTTATCCCACCTATAATTCTCTCAGAGATCACGATACATATTTGTGTTTCTTAGATGAATGGAGAAATTATAACTATGTGCATCATCCAAAAGTTCATTCTTTAACTCCAAATTTTATGGAACAAATAGTCTTTTCTAAAATATCACAATTCCTTCTTCATTAACATTAAAATCTAAGGATTTACCTTTTTTGATAGTTTCCACTTTATTCTGAATTCCCACATCATCATTTTGATCATCCTTTAATCTTTCCAAAAGAGAGGGTTGAGACACTCCCTATGGGTTATAAGGACTAATCCTATCTTCCTTAACCGATGGAGACACAATCAGCCAAAAAAAAGGGTAAACTAATGGGGTATGAGATACAGTTAGAGGTAGGAGAGGAGGCTCAATAATTTGGCACCGTAGAGCCTCAATTATAAGTGAAAGGATCCTCAAAGGCTTATGAAGTGGAGGTGCATCTGCATTTTTAGGATACAAGGCTGGTGAAGGGGGGTGCTATTTCCCCTGGACAACAATGTGATGTAGGTTCTCTAGAAGGCTTTCAGTGCCTGAAGGATGAGGACCCGGAAACTCAGATTATACTATTAATGCATTATGGTGAAGAAATGAAGGAGGATATCCTGGTGATCAAGGCAAAGAGGGAAGAAATCGACCAAATGATGGAAAGATTGATTCAAGTGGAAGTTTCCAGGAAGCAAGAAGAATGGATTGACAAGAAAGATTGTATATTGATTAGAGGCTTCAATATAGAGAAGATCACTAAAGAAGAATATATGAAAGATTGGGAATACCTTCCAAGGCACTATGAAGACAACATAGAGAAATATTTATACTGTCAGGTAAGTTCCCTCCCTTGGAAACTATTGAGGGAAGGGGATTCTAATCGTGTTAAACTTCGGTTTAATAAGCCAGTAGTTTCCTTTATTGTTTGAACTTTTTGAGAGGGTTCTCACTATCAACTTAAAATTAATAGAAAATAAAAAAAAGTAAGCTTGGATGGTGAGTACATGCACAATGATAAGACTCCTTTTAAACTCCTCGAAGCTCTCTTAACATTTATCACTCCAAGAAAACTTGACTCCCTTCCGAGTTAGCTTGGTAAGAGGGTTTGAAAATTTTGAGAAATTTCTCACAAATCGGTGATAATATCCAGCTTACCCTAGGAGGATACAGATATTCTTCACTAATGTTGGCCACAACCATCCCTTATTTACAACTATCTTGGAGGGATCCATAGATATCCTTTTACTTGTGATGATATAACCCAAAAAATAAGACCTCCTTTGACCAGAATTCACACTTGTTGTACTTTTCATAGATCTTACCATTTTGAAAGGTCTCTAGTACAATTCATAGATTCTCTTCATACACCTCCTTAGTTTTGGAGTATATTATAATATAATCTATAAAGACTACAAATTTTTTTTCTAGGTAATCTCAAAAGACTTTATTCATCAAGTCTATGAATGTTTCACAAGCATTAGTGAGTCTGAAAGACATTACTATGAATTCATAGTGGCCGTACCTTGTACAAAAAGTAGCCTTGGGGATATCCTCTGTCTTCACCCTTACATGGAAATATCCTGACCACAAATCCACCTTAGATAAGTATTGTTCTCCACATAGCTGATTAAACAAGTCATCAATTCAGAGTAGAGGATACTTGTTCTTTATCATGATTATTTTGAGCACATGATAGTCAAAGAAAAGGCGTGTTGACCCATACTTCTTCTTGACGAAGAGGACCGGTTCACCCCATGGTGAATCACTTGGGCGTATAAACCATTTATCCAGATTATCCTATAGTTTTTTCTTAATCTCCTCAAGCTCCACAACATCTATTATATACATAGTATTGGATATTAGAAACAGCCCAGGTATAAGATTAATCAATAATTCAACATATCTTATAGGAGGGAGACCAGAAAATTCCTTGGGAAACACTTCAGTGGATTCCCTCACAATAGAGATGTCTTCAAGGATGGTTTCTTCCTCATACATAATCATTTGAAAAATATATGCATGCTCATAGGGTAGTAATATCCATGATTGATATGATGGTACTAAAGAAGATTCATCCTCCTCCTTGCACTTGTACAAAATCTAAGGTTGCTTCTCCATATAGAGATTGATTTCCCTCTTAAAGAAATTTATACTGTCTCTATATAAGGAAATCCAATCCATGCCAATAATTGAATCCAATTCCACCAAAGGGAGTATGATGAGGTTCTATGGGAAGTTAAAACCACAAATTGTGACATGGGGGGAGTTATATTCATGAGTTTAAATGATTTCCCCATTTTTCATTCCCACCGACATCTTTACTTCCATGATTTTTTATAGAGTTGGGATTGTTATACTAAATTTGATGGATATAAAAGAATGCGTAGAACCAGAATCAAAAAGTTTGTTCGCTATTCTTGAATGAATAACTAGCGTACCTATCACCCCTTTGTTTTTGGGGTTTACTTTGGCAGTAGGGATGGAAAAATCTTTCCCTTTCTACCTTGGAGGTTATTGGTAGCCTCTGAAAACCCTTGTCTTAGGGAACTAGTTTGAAAAGTGCTCTGGTTATTTGTAGTTGTAGCAATGAACTATGCGTTGAGGGTTGAACGAAGCATTCCTATCCTCTATCGTAGCTTCTGTTTTTTCTTGACAATAGTTAATGGCTAGGTTCCCTTCTCTTCCACACCTAAAGCATTTCCTCTTTTCCTTCAGGCAATTTACATGGTGCTTCTTTCTGTACCTTTGGAAAGTGGGGTGATAGAATTTCTTAGCACTGTTGGATTTACCCATCAGAATGCTAGAATTAAAGTTCACCTTATTATTCTTATCCCCATGATACCCCTGTGATTATCTGATCTATATTTCTACTTTGAGGGCACATCAGCCAATTTCCTCATAGCTCTCGAAGTCATGGATCTCTATGGATTTCCATAGGCTAGGTTTTAGCTCACAAAATAAGCGGCCATTATTGTATTCTAGGGTAATGAGAAAGCCAGAGGCGTATCGTGCAAGCATTGTGAAGTTTTCCTCTTATGCTCTGATGGATTCATCATCTTTTTTCTTGAGGGAAAGGAAGTCCCTTTACATATTAAGTCATAGGGTGCAAGGAAAATATTTATCCAAAAAAAGTTTCCCAAATTACTTCCATTCCGACTATTCAATATCCTCCTCAGGCTTTGAATTTTTGATCAATTTCCACCATTTATCATCTTCACCCTCCATACGATAAGCAGCCAGAAGTACCTTCTATTATTCAAAACATTGAAGGATGGAGAAGATCTTGTAAATGGAGCTGGTCCATTGTTCGGTAGTTGAGGGATCAGATGATCAATTAAAAGTAGGAGGCCTTTTTCACATGAATCTCTCGATTTCATCTTGTTATTTCTTTGGTGGAGGGTGAACATTCTTCTTGATCCAAGTTTCTATTCAAAACTTGAGTTAACTGAGAAATTATCATGACAAAGTTCACGATTCCTACTCCCAGAAGATTAGGAATCTCATTAGAACAGTCATCACATTGATCTTTACATCAGTTGTTAGCCCGAGTCCTCCTATTACTAGCCATTGGATGGAATAATAGGAAAGATATGGGTAACACATAAAGGGGAATCCCATGAAAAAATGGATAACTTATAAATTACTTTTATTTGTTTAACATAGGAATTTATAGGCTTTAATCTATATTATCCATGATATAATTCCCAACATATATTCTTAGGGGAATTTTTTTTTGTTCCCTTAACAGTGGTTCATACTAAGATTATACATTTACCAAATCATATCCCCCAGGAGGGTCATAACTTGGAATGCATCAAGGGTTGTTGCTGTGAACCAGTTCCCATTCGAGCCTAGCTCAAAGCGCTGTTTTTGGGTTTTACCACTGGATACATTTGTGCTTGAGCTGCCTCTACTTGCTCGTATCCAAATAGGGATGTATTTTCTTGATAAACCACTTACTCAATACTCAAAAAAATTTAGGGATGTTTTTATTATACTTGGTCTTATCCCTAAGGCTTTCACTAGGGTACTCTAATCCTAATCCAAAAAATAACTAAACATATCCTCTGATACCAACTATAACAACCCTTTTCTTTATTAAACACTTAAACATGATTTATTACATAAACAGGCACATAAGAAATATAGGAGGATTGAGAGGTATGGTGTTTTGGTGAATTAGGAACATTACATAACAAATTATAACATAAAACACAACATTGTTATTGAAAACTTCTTTTACATAACCACAACGTTCCTTCATACATAGCACTGCTTGGGATAACCTGAGGACATGCATAGAAAAAGGGTGAGATATAAATCCAAGTAAGGGAGTAAAAAAGGAATAACATTAATAATATAGTACACGATAGTCAATAGGAATATCAATGGAGAAAAATAGAAACATGAACATAAAGGCATGATATAACATTATTATCATAACATGGAAATGTAAAAAAAACATCTAACATGATATTAGCATGAGACAATGCTCATTGCACATGGAACATGCGTAAACCCTCATTGAACTTGCATTAGCATGAGTGAAACCTTATTGAAATTGAATTTGAATGATTAAACACTTATTTCACTTGATGTATCATGATACAAATCTTTACCCAATGCATTAGAGCGCTATTAGGGCACACCCTTCTTAATCATTTCATTTCATGCACAAGTGTGCCACATGGATCATACAACATGGAATCATTCAACATCATAATTTATTCCACAATGAAAGAAAGTGGAATATATACATGAAACTATCTAATCGATAAGTAAATATGTGTAAGTTGAATGCCCTTGATAGAGAAATTGGCATAGTATTTACTACACAATGACTTTGGCTTGGAAAATTGTGATGCCAATTTGGTAGAACAATGACGTGACATAAGAATTCATAAAAATATTTTATTAGAGAGAAAGGGGTATCTAATAATATTTACATAAAATGTAAATTAAAGGGGTTATATAGATACATTTACCAATATATTTAATGTAATTTAAATGCATAATATAAAATAATTTCTTAAATATAAATGAGGAGAGATAAACCCCTTACCGAATTTTGAAATGGTAACAAGTGTACATGAGAGGCATTAATGAGAGAGAAAGATGTATCTAATAATTCAAACATAAGGAGGTAAGTATAGTGGAGGTTCTAAATCATACCCAAATATTTTTAATTTAATCTAATAGGTCCTAAAAATATAATGAAATTTAGAAAAAAATGAGAAAGGGAGAAATCCCTTACCTGGAAGTGTGATCCAAAGGCTTGGGAGAGGGTTGAGAGAGGATTCTTGGGAACTTGGGGTACCTTGGAAGGATAGTAGAGAGAGTATGGAATAGTAGGAATGTGCTCCAAGGGTTTTTATTGAAGATAACTGGGATATTGGGTGGGTTTATATAGGAAAAAAGAGGGAATTATTTATTATTTAGGTTTTGGACATCATACTTTAAACTAATCAAAACCACAAACCAACCCATGGTTTTTGAACATGGTTTTAACCAAAGGGGAGTGGAAAACATTATTTTATAAGGCTAATGGCCTAAATTATTAAAATATTAGGCATTTTTATGTGGAGGTGATCCACACTCTCGAGGAAATCATTTTAAATGTTAAAATGTTTTATAAGTCTTTGAGGGTCCACTAAGGAACCATACAATTAATAAAACGAATCTAAAATCACATTATTTTAAAGGTAAAACATATATTGTCTAAACATAAATTTTATAGTATTTTATTACATCATTATTAGTTCATTTTTATGTCATAATACACATTATATATTTAGATGGTATTTAATTTTTACCAAAAAATTCGACTGTATCAAAAAATTATGAAAAATTCACAGTTGGATAATTTCGATGTCCTCATTCAAAAAATAATATTTATTTTCACTAAAAACTTTTAAAAATGTGTGAATTGTTAATTTTAAAATAAAAACTGACATTTATAAAAAATTCATGGGTTTTGACAAAAACAGCTTTCAAATCGAAATAAAAATTATAATTATATTCATAATGAATTAAAAAATAATTTATACTTTTTAAAAATTAACTTTATAATAATATTTTATTAAAATATTATTTATGTTAAAATTCCATTAATTCATCAATATATTTTTCTTAATTGAATATTAACTAAAAATATTATTTGGGCTTTAAAATATATTTACCAAGTAACAATAATAAAATGAATGTATACTCTCTGTACAAAAATAATTCACATAATCATAGTTCTAGGGTGTTGTTACATAACCCCTTAAAAAACCCTCAAAATTCCTAAGGGCGAGGTGTGGGATGGTTATAGAATTTTGGGGTGGCTTGGATGGCATCGCTTGAGTGGTAATATCTATTAACCTCCACTTCTGCCATATGCGATTCCATTCAATCTTAACTTGTTGAAGCTCAAATTGGGATTCTTCAAGAGTGAATACTAGTGATGCCACATACTTTCCAAGCTCTGAAAAATGTGATTTTTACGGAGTAATTCTACTGGATGAGTCCATCACTTCCTTTGTCTGAGTAAATTGGATTTGTTAAAGCACTATATTTAGACTAATCCTATGATCACAGTTCAACGACTATATTATCAATGGTAAAAATTCTTAATAGTATTTAAAAATCCAAAAACATTAAACCAAGGAATTGAATATTTTATATAACCATTTTAAATAATGATACATTTAAATAGATCAAGATGAATTTTCATTAATAAAAGTTTGGGTTGTTACAATTTAAGCTATACCTTTTACCTCGGGTCTCACATAATTGGTGTACAAAAAATTGTTACCTAGTCCTGATTTAGAAGTGAATTGAAATTCTATTCATCTGGGCTGATAGTGATCTTTGTCTTCCATGTAATATTCTCGACACTAGTTCATGGTGGACTCTAAATGTTGGATATATTTAAGTAATATAAAAATATCAAAATCTAACCATAATTTGTCGCTTTTTTTATCCACAACTTCATCCTTATTATTGTAGTGGAATGCTGCAACTAAAATTTTAATTTCATCAACTAATTCCTATTTTTTATGTTGGAACTACTTACCTTTTCATGAAATAAACATTTCTCCATAAGTTATCCCATTATAGAAACTATTATTTTCAAATTTTAGTGAAATAACCCCCCTAAATACCTCTTGAGGCACCTATTCTTGCACCATTATGTCTCAGCTAAAGGTTGGAGTGTATTATTTTTCTTCCTTGAGAGTTAGAACTACTTATATTTAAATTTTAGCATCATACATAAAATTTTTCTCAACCACGCCATCTTTATCTTCAGGTTATACCTCTTTAATTTCATCGTAATAACAATGGTCTTCCTCTACTACAATAGATTCATTTTCCTTAACCTTGACGATAGTGACAAACGTGGAAATTTCAACATCTATGTCATTATTTTTATGTTATGTAGGTGCAACATAATTGGAAATTTCTATAGGTTCAACATAAAATTTGAATTCCATTACTCAATTAAATTATTCTTTAAGTGTTATGTTGGAGCAGAAAATTTCAACAATTTTGATCCCCGTTAAATATATTGGAAGTGGATCTTTATTCTTACAACCGGTTGGTATGTAATAATCTTCATCTTTACTAGGTGTCAGGGCTTTTCACCAAAATGTGCTGAAATTTCCATGTAATCTTCCATCATTCCATCAACTTCTTTTTATTATTCCATTATTGTGATGAAATTATGAATTCCATTAACTTGTATCCCTTAGTTCACCTCTTATGATCAAGTTTCACAAAAAAATATCATCTTTGTTTCATCCACAATATCATCCATGAGATTCCATACTGCTTTATCCTATATTTCATATAAGTGGAGGAATGAGTCTCATTATACTTCATTTTCAAGAATTTCAGTGAGGTATAAGCATATCAATTTATCAGTCTCCTTTTCTTACACTTAAACCAACTGCACATATTGTTGGTGTGTCTCTTAAATTTTCATGAGGTGTTGTTTAATGCATGGTTTGTGGTCTTCCTCATCCATCAAAAGTCCATCAAGTCCCAAACAATTTTACTTTTCATTTATCAAGACACTCTCAGCCTGAGACTTCTCTTCATTCTTGGCCACTAATTTTCCAACTAAGTCCATCATGGTATATTCTTATTCTTGAACATAAGGGAGTGATGATTGATTTTTTTCCTCACAATCTTTTTCTAAATCTACTATTTATTTTGGTGGTTCTTCATTGAAAATTTCAACCTTTTCAAGGAGAATTATTTACTCCATTAGATCTTCTGTTACAACTATGTATACTTTCTATTGTTTCCCATTATCTTCATAGGAACTATTACTTTTCATCAAGATATAAAAATATGTTTTTTTAAATGTAACTCAATATTCTTCAATGAATTTGTTTTCCTCTCCATCATCTTATCATGATCCTTGAATTTCATTTCATTGTTGTAAATGGGATTCAAGAGTGTGTCAATAAACTATTAACATACACTTTGTGTTTGAAACACTTAGAGTTCATCATTCTTGTCATAACCATACTCACCTTGGATTATTTGAAATCTAGAAGCTCCATCATATGGTGAGTAATTTTCAACGACTATCTACTATTAGTGCTGAAATTCCTCATACCTAGTTGTGTATGAATTATTCCATCCCATTTTCTACTCTGACCACTATTTTGAATTTGGTTCCACCCATAAGGTTGAATCCTTTTGATATCTAAAGTACTCCAATGGTTGTGTGCCATCATATTCTCACTCTGTGTAGCTCATCATTCACACCATTACAAACAACAAGATCAAAACAAAGAAAAAGAAAAGGAAAGACAAATAAAATAAAAATAAATTGATAAAATAAAATTAGAGAAAAGGAATGAGGTAATAATCGAATTGACATTGTTAATAAATTCTCAAATCGAAACGAGTTTCTATTGTGTTCCCTAAAAGTGGTGGTTGAAACTTGATGCACTCCGATAGTTCCATTATTCGGTCAGACTATCAATATTTATAAATTTATTTTAACCATACCTACACTGACTATTAAGGAGTAAAATAGTAGAAAGAGCATGGTTTATCCCATGAAGAATTTTAAGACCAATGATATTCTTAGTAATAATTGTTAGGTATCCTTAATTTCATCAAAAATTAAGAAAGTAAATTCACCAAACTAAATTTAACAAAATATAATCTAATGATAAACTAAATTACAAATGAAAAATAGAGGGAGACTGATGTGGGGAGATGATTTTTTTTAATAATTTAGAAATAGTAAACATCACTTATGAATTAATATAATTAAAATTCATGAGACTATTTGAATTCATTGATCCCACCTCTTTATAAATACAAGACTATCTTGGATATCCCACCCCACTCTCAAGGTGATCTAGAAAATCTAAGTGTAATGGGTTTGATCTCTAGGTGAAATGTGTTATTAGGTCAACAGTTGTTTTCTACTTTAAGTAATATTATTGGATGCCATCCCCTAATTTTCATTGATTTTACAAGGTTGTTAAGGTATAATATAAAAATAAGACACAATGCAATACAGTTTAATTTAACAGAATTCATAAATGAGGAAGAACATAAAACATGGTACATGCATCCCCTTAAACTAGAATCACCATCTTTTATAAGATTATCCATTAATGGATGATGGTTCATCGACAATGGAAGAACTAAAATCAAAGATGAGGGAATATAAATTTAAACTAAGAAAAGTGTTGAATAAAATAATAAATACTTATTCCAATCATTCCTCACAATTAAAATATGCATCAATCAATTATACATTGAAAATAATAAACTAAAACAGAATTCAAATTATGCAGCATCTCAGTGATGAATATACTATCAATTATTCTTATCCAAAAGTGATGATTTTATTCTTGGTTTATCTTTATTTTTTTTATTATCATCGTTCTTTCTAGTGGTAAATTCATCCATTCATGTCTTCTTAAAACTATCATACAAACTCCCTTGCAATTAAACTCCCATAAAATTGGATTTATTCATTTAAATTGGAATTTGTACCTCAACTATGGAATGAAATAGAGAAATTTGACATAGTATCCTTCATTGTTAGTAAATAAACAATGTTTATGTGATGAAAGTGCATGTCCATTGTGAAACATTGAGGTCCAAAAAATATGCTAAACTTGAAAACCCTTTATAACCGTAACACTAACATCTTATCCCCATGAATCATAGGGATTAGTGGACTACCTATAATAGAACTTCAAACCATGATGAACCATAAAAAAGGGAGGATGTAACAACCTTGTAGAGGAAAACTAGTTCAAAATAAAATTTTCCAATGTCTATATCTATTTCATTACATTGCAATGCTAATGTTTCGGTGAAATGGAATCCTTCTTTAATTATTCTTCTTCCTAGGGTACATCATACATGGAGGCAGTGAAGCTATATTTTATTATTATATTTTTTATACTCTCTTCATTATCTATGGTGACACTAGTCATACCATGGTATAATGGACTTCTCTTTGGTTTTCCCTTTGGTGAAAATGGACAACCACTGTGCAACATCATCTCCATGGTTTAATGGTGACTGATGCAGTGATGGACCCTACACCATAGTGGTGGTGATAGTGGGTTATACAGGTGTGTAATGGTCTTTGGGTTGTGCAATTGAGAATTAGGATGTTGACTAGTTATGTGTGATGAAGGTGAGATGATCCGTAGGAAAAAATAGTGGTGTTTTTCAAAAAATGAACGGTTCCTATGAAATTTTTTCCCACATTGAAAATTTGGGTGGGATGGATCTTCCATTTATGTTAGAAAGTTCTACTAGCCCCTCAAAAAGTTGAATGGGATTCAGAGTACCCCCTATACTTCCATTGACCAACCCATCCCTAAGAGTCTTTCCTACCATCACCACATGGAGGTGCCCCGTACGCCAGTGCATGCTTACCCTTATGCTATGTGCCTCTACCTCTACCCATATTCAAACCCATGTATGGGATTAACTATATTCACTACCTTAATTTGGGGGGGGGGGGTCTCAGTTATCTTCCCTTTGGGATAGATAAGTGGCTTGACCCCTAGGTTGGTGATGGCCATATGTGAGCCATTGTTTGTCCCAACTCCTCCAAATAATTTTCTAATAAAACTTCATTAGAATTACTTCCAAAGAATGTTCCTCTCACCTTTACATGATTTAATTTAATAAAATCATAATTCAATAAAATTATATTCCTTAAAGGATTAAAAGAGTAAAAATAGGCATAAATGGTAATTAAATAACAAAAAATAACAAGGAAATAATACATATGAAAAATGCATCATCAGGCCAGGAACCATGTTTGTGTCCCATCAATACCACTTTTGAAGATGGATATATTAGAGATGGATCAATGTTCTTCATTCTATATTCATCCTGGAAGTATAAATATGTATAGATATTTGAAGGAGTCTTTATGGAGGTATGACATGAAGAGATACATTATAGAGTTTGTATCTCGATGTTTGGTATGTAGACAATTTAAGGCTGAGAGACAAAAGTCTAAGGTAATGCTACAATAATTACCCATACTAGAATGTAAGTGAAAAAAAATCACCATGTTTTTTTTGTTTGACCCCCCAAAACATATGAGGGGTATAATACTATATGAGTTTTTTAAGTTTCCTTACAAAGTTATAAAACGGTATCGCTATCATAAACTATTTTTCTCTAGATTATCTCACAATGATATACATTAAATAAGTGGAAAGGTTGTATGGAGTACCATATTCTACTGTATCTAATTGAGATCAAAGGTTTTCCTTAATGTTTTGGAAATGTATTTAATATTCCCTAGATATGAAGCTATATTTCAGTATTGTGTATAATAATTAGAAATATGGTTAGAAGAGAGAGTAATTAAAACCCTAGAGGATTTGATAATATTTTTTTATGGATTTAAAAGGTATTTTGGATCAAAACCTTCTTATAGTTTAGTTTTCTTACAATAATAACTTTCAATCAAGTATTCTGATAGCTCCTCATGAAGCCCTCTATGAAAGTACATGTAGAAATCAAATGTTTTTATGGAGTTAGAGAAATAAATAAATATATATATATTTATTAGGACAATAACTAGATAAATACATGTAATAGAATGTTATAGCCATTCAACAACACATAAGGGAAGCATAAAGTCAGTAGAGATGTTAATTATGATGACAGTCGCTAAAATGATCTAGAATTTGAAGATAATGACAAGGAGTTTCTTAGAATTTATACATGGAATAAGGTAATGATATTTGGAAATAAATATAAACTAATATCTAAATATATAAGTCCATTTGAATTTATTGATTGTATCAGGACTATATTTTATCACTTGTTGCTTCTAGCAAACCTCTATCAGGTTCATTATGTGTTCCATGTACCTCTCTAGAAGAAGTACATACCCGATCCATCAGATGCACTAAACATAGAGGTCATAGAATAGAGAACGATATTTCTTATGAGGAAAACCCAATAGAGATTGTAGATTGAATAGATAATGTTAAATGAAAAAACTACCACTCACATGGTTAACATTTTGTGAAAAACCCACCAACTTGAGGAAACTATATTGGTATCCTAGCATGTAATGACGTACAAGTATCCTTATTTGTTTGTACCAAAGTGAAGATATTTTAAGAGTGAAGTTCATTTTAATGCGAGAAAATGTAACATCGTGATATTTTATGAAATATATACTTTTTAAATGAATTTAATTTCTATGATAGCTTTCATTACACAGAACACTGATTTTTAACAAACAATGATATAATTTTAAAATTATTATTTAAAATAGAAAATTAAAACCTATCCATTAAATTTTTTAGTACGAATAATAATAATATTTTTAATTTAATTATAAATTTTTTAGATACTTAAAATATTTCTATAAATAATTACATAATTTTTAGTAATGTCTTTTTATGTTTTAAAAATACATTTTCTATGAAAAAATCATTTGTATTGCTTTTTGAGAAAGAATAATCAAATTAATTATTGATAAATTTATAAAATATAATTTAAAATATTAACTTAATTTTTAGAATAAAATTTTCTAAATTATCTTACGGTAAATATTTGAGAATTTTCTAAAAAGAATAATTTTTTGATGAATAGGGAAAAATAATAACTTTTTTTAAAAACTACCTTCTCCTTTAATGAATTTACAAAGTTAAAACTTGTTTAAAAATGTTTTAAAAGTAAAATCAGTAAAATCAAGTAATTATTAATAAAAATTATGTCATTTTAATCAAATTTATGTTTATTTTTTTATTAAAACATTATATACTTATAAAGATTTTCTCTTTGTAAAACCATTTTTTTTCATCACGTCTATGGGTTTATTTTAAAATTAAATTCTTAAAATTATATTAATATAAATTGGATAAATATATTACATAATTAGAATAATAATAATTAATATTATATAATAATTTTAACTTAATTTTTGGTCAAAAGTTATAGTAAAAACAATAAAAATTAATTACCTTTGTTAAGATTAAAACTGGTTTACTAGGGGGTTAAACTAAAAAGATATGGGGTAAAATGATCTAAAACTTATCCAAATAAAATTATCTGAACATATTTATAACATACAAACTCTAAGGTCTTAGAATGACCTATTTTATCCTTTTTCATGTTTAATACGTGTTTACACTTTGTTTTTTACAAATATTCTAACCGTGTCCTCTCCCCCACTTATAATAGGGCACCCCTCTCCTATTCTCTTCACAGTGCCAAACCCATTTGGTTTATAAAATGCCTAAATAAATATCTTTATTAATTAACTTTCCACATAAAATATTATTTAATTTTATTATCAAAACCTCCTAATAATACTTTAGGTATAAACCTAAAGTGGTTATTTGAAGAAGAGGTAAAATTCTTAGACATGTGTTTTTGTTTTATTTCTTCTTCCTCCTCCTTAAAATATTTTTAAACTATTATGATATAATAAAAAAAGTATATAACATATAATTAAATGTTATTATGTAAATTTAATAACATATATTCACCACTTCTTCCATCCAATGGGAAACAAAATCGTCGATTGTGTGTACATCAGACCACCACCTCACGAACTGATGTAATTTGTAAACTCTCATCTCTAGTTATAATGAGGAATTTAAAATATTTATATGATATTTATGAAATAATTAAATGTATATAATTATTATATAACATAAAAATTATTAATTTACATTCTTTGGTAATATTATAACATCGCTCACATGTTTGGCAGACTACAGCCACACAAAGTGATGTGATTCATTTTTTACTTATTCTTTACATGGAAGGTAATAACGATAAAATTAATGAATATATGGGATATATATTTAATAATAATGAATATATATATTTAATATATTATTTACCTCTTTTTCATCCATATAGAAAATGTAAACAACATTTATGATTACGTACGACCAATCGTCACCATAAACAGTGTAATTCATTTTTTATCTCTAATTTTTATGGATTAATATGAATAAATATATAATGAAAATAGAATATATTTATATCATGGTTATAATTTTATAGATGAAATAAACATGTTCAATTTAAAAGTACTGAATAGACCAAATCAAAACAGTTATTACACGAAGCATGATTTTAACATGGAATCGTTAATAAATGGGTAATAAAAGGTTATAGGTAAATAATATATGGTATGATACATATAATTATAATTATTAAATATATGTTTAGTAATACTATATTTATTATATAGGTGGTTCTAACATGTTATAAGGAAATCAAGATATAAGGTAAACTATTTTCATCTCACTTTTTTATTTTTATGGGACATATACCTTATATGCCACTTTTTCTTTTGTGTGGTGTATATATACTTAACACGAATGTATTTTATGAACATTATCATTAAATTTATGGTATATTAATATCTATATAAGGTTTTATCATTCATGGGGACTACAATTAACATGTTTCCAAAGTAGTAAAAGTTTTATGTTACAGTCTCACTATTTATCCAAATTATTTATGATCAAGTTTCTAATGATGAAATAATATGATATAAATGTCAAGAAACTAATTCATTTTATTATCATATAGTTATTTATGTAGAATTAAAATTTTACATTAATTGTCTTCTATTTATTTACTCAAAATTATAAAATAATTTGTTTAAGGAAAAATTGAATTTATTCCACTCTACGATTGATAAACATTTTCTTCTATGTCCATGTTATCTAAAATAGTTTAAAGAATGTTTTCCCTATTATCAAATTATTTTTTAAATAAATTTTTTCCCTTGTATGAATTTTTATTAAATGGTTTAAAATGAATATTTTTATTATTTTTCAAACAAGTAACTTTTAAATTTTTACAAAAAATGTGAATGGAATATTTGTTTTAACATGAACAATATGAAAGATCCATCACGAATAATCAATTATTCAAATCTTACTTCACACGTTTTCAAGGTTATTTTAGAGAAAATATTTTCCACAATATTTGAGAATATTTTTAGATTTTGAAAAAGTGATTTCAAATTGGAAACAATACTTTCCTCAAGAATGTTTTAATGATCTCACTACACCAAAATCTGACATTAGTGGTGGTTTATTAAAAACTAATGCTAAATATTTTAATGTTTTAAAAAAACTCATCACTTCTCCCCATACCCCTCTGATTCTTCATCCCTAACCCCCTTTACCCCCTGAATCAATACTAAGCCTCATTGCTGATCCTATCGCTCACCACCCATCGCCACCAATCATCGCCGGTACGACCGTCACCAACCCCTCTAAAACTTCACCCCGACCCCCCGATGCATCTCCCCAACCCCCCAACTCCCTGAATCCCTAACTGACCCCCCAAATCCTTACAGTTGATCCCAACCATAGGTGTGGTCATTTTTGAAGGAGATGATTTTCATAGTGATTCATATTAGTTTCTATTTCTTTAAGGTATGTGTTACTATGAAATTGTTTCATTTTATAATTATAAGCATGCATTTACTTTATAATTTCCATTTTAAGAAATTATGAATATTTTTATTATACCATTGATTTTTTTGAAAATATTTCTTGGTGTTTTGAGGTTATTATAAATGGGTTTTTATTTGAATACCATGTTTTCATTTTTTAAATGGAATGTTTTGTAAATCTAATATTCATTTAAAATACAATATTTCTTTTTGAAATGGTTATCATGTTTTGAAATGGGGGTTGACCCAATTAGGGGTTTTAATGCATAAAAACAATGTTTTAAATATAATTTGATTTGTAATTAAGATGTTTACCTTTAAATTTTTTTAAAAGGTTGTTTTAATGTATTTAAAATTGTTGTTTTAAATGATTACATGGTTTAAACATTCTAAAATGTATTGTTTTATTGTTTTAAATTGTTTGATGGAAATGGTTTTCCCTTTTTCCTTGTTTTTACTTTCAAAGAGACATAAAATTTTTGAAGTGTAGATTTGAAACATTTTAAAATAAATGGTTGATTTTTGTGGACATATTAAAATGTTTCAAGTTATGTTCATGTGATTTTTGAGGGAAATGAAGGTCATTGGCCATGATTTTTTTCAAAGAAGAGAGCCCCTGTGTAATTGTGGAATTGAAATGTTTTAAATAATTTGGTGTTTTACATAATTTTTATATTGTGATTGGTAATTATTTTATGAAAAATGAAATATTTTTTTCATTCCAAGACATGTTCTGGTGTCAAAGTACTGTTTAGAACATTGGTTTTAAATGTTGTATGTGGAAGGAAACCATTGATTCTTCCTTTATCATTTACCAATTGAGGGGTTTTGTGATAAATATGTGATTCTTGTTACTCCCCATGAATAATAATGTGATACATAATAATTGAGTATATGTTATGTATATATGGGGTACTACATCATTGGGTGTTGGTTGAGTGGAGTTATGGTTATTCCTCATGTGTTAAAATTGTCTCATTTTAATTATGCCTCGGTACTAATATTGGTCAGGGGAAACCAGGTACTAATTGGATGACCTGACTTATTCTTCTAGTTGGTTCACATACCACTAGTTTCAAACCAGTCATTATAGGAACATGGTCTAGGAGGGGGGTTTTCATCACAAGTCTTGTGTGGAAAACATGGTTATCATCTATATATGTAGCATAATCTGGTAGATAGATAGTTCAAGTTGTTATGCCCAAATATGATTTACTACTTATCACGTCAGTATTCCTAGGGTAGATCCTAGGAAACATTCAATTATATGGTCACTTAGTGATTTAGGGGAGTTTTATCTAGTGTTATATTATTTCATTTTCCCAGATTTCTTCATCATGGAGTCTTTCTTGTTTATATTGTATTATGTGGTTACTTAGGGATTTAGGGAAGATTTTTCTAGTGCTATATTATATCATTTCCCATGATTTCTTCATTATGGAATCTTTCTTGTTTATATTGTATTTTTATATCCCTTACTTAACTATTTTTCTTACACTTACATGGCATTTATAGTCTGTTTGTTACCTTTACATATGTACCTTTTTTCCCTTATGCATGCTTTGTATTCTTGGTTTTACTTGTATGTACGCTCTAAATATATTTACACAAGTATTTATTACCTTTTAAAAAGTTATTCTTACCTTTACACAATTTTTTTACCTTTACACAAGTTTTTATTACCTTTACGAGAGTGCTAATCTACCCTTATGAGTCATGAAAAAAATATACATTACCCTTGTGTAGTGAACTAGATACCTTTAAATAGTGTATTAAATTTATGTTTTTCCATTATACGTGCTTTTGAAAATTCTTATTACTGTTATGTAACTTCTAAGTGCCTTATATACATATTTTTTAGGTACCTTTACATGACTAGTGTAAGTAAAATCTTACCATTACAATACTTTACTAGTTACCCTTAAGATTTGCTTATAATTTGTTCTTACCTTTACATAGAATTATAATTTACTTATATACAACATGTGTAAAATTCATCTTATCTTTTTGAGAGCTATATATTTTAAAGGTTACCTTTATGTTGATTATAAAAATTATGAGGTAACCTTATGAAGCCTGTGAAAAAATATTTTACCCTTACAAGGGATATATAGGTATAAAATTTCTCTATTATAATTAAGTAGTAGTGTCAATCATTTTTTTGAATTGTAGAAATACTATGTCACTAGACAACGTTACCAGGAATGAAATATATTGAGTATTTTTGAATTTGCGCATAATACTTTAAACAATAATATGTTTATATTTTAATTTCTAACTTTTAGGTTTTAAATGTATGACGAAGAATTTGGAAACACCCATTCATAGAAGATTCAATGCATTTCTAAATACTTTTATCCATTTGTGTTTTTCTGTAAATAGAAGCTAAGGAAATAAGTGGATAAAGAATAAGAAATACATTTAGAATTTCATGGATTCATTATACAGATTTTTTTGGGACATTTCTAGTTGCCCTATATTTTCTTGTTCTGTATCAATTAAAGAAGGGTTAAAGTTCACTACTCAACACCAATTTCTTCCTCAACATATTCTAATAGTCCAAATTGTTTTATTATTTTTCAGAAGTGTTAATAATTCTTATTTCATAGATGGTTATACATACATTTTAAAAGGTATTGTATGGTTATTTAACATATTAATATTTTTTTCAACTATTATATATGATTATCTTTTCCTATTTAGTAATAGTTATGTGTTTTAATTTTTTTTAATAATGTGTAGGAACATTGTAACATATATATATATAAAAGTTGGATCACACTACTGAGAAACACACCTTAGTATACTAAGGGTCTGGAGGAGTTTTTAGATTTTTCTGTTTCCAATTGATTCGTTGATGTAAGAATAATATTTTCAAGTCCTAAATGTAAATTTAGAAGATGGTTGAAGATAGTTGATGTTTATGAACACTTGACATTGAATTAATTCACTTATCAATATTTTTTTGGATTTTGTACGAAGAATAGAATGTTATAGAAAGTTTGAGCGATAATGTCAATCCATAAAACATGCTCCCAACTTCATCGACAATGAAAAATGAAATGTAAAACCTTATAAATGATTCATTCGGCATTTAAAAACACCAACATTAACATCAAAACATATGAGAACAACTAGTTGAGGGTGATACAAATAGAAATGTGACCAGTGATGTTTTTGAGCCTTTAGGACAACTAGATCAAGATTGAAACATATCATTGGATCATCCTCTTGATTATGTGGAGATTAATTTAAGAGAAAATGTCACTGAGTAGACAGATGTGTTTCATGGTTTAGATGATGATGGAAATCAAGAGTTTTATAGTGGATGTTTTAAATATTCAAAACATTATTTTCTGTTGATATTTTACCATTTCAAATTCCTATGTGGAATTAAAAATAAGTTGATGTCTATGATAAAGGAATTATTTCATGATTCATTTACTAAAGAAAATATCCCTAGGTCTTTTTATGATATTAAAAAAGTTGTTAACAATCTTGATCTGAATTATACAAAAAAACATGTGTGTCCCAATGATTGTATGCTTAATTGGAGAGAGGACTTAAGTAGACAGGATTATAAAAATGTTATTCTTCTAGTTGGCAGTCTATGGGTGATGTTTAAAGTCTTAATAAACCTAATACCATTAAGAAGAAGGAAAGGAGCACACCTGTAATGGTTTTGTGTTACATTCCTTTAAATACTTGATTGAAAATATTATTCATGTCATCAAAAACTATCAAAAACATGAAGTGGCATTCTGTAGATAATAAAAATGCTGGGATAATGTGACATCTAAGAGATTCAAAATCATTGAAGGCATTTGATTCATTACATCCAAATTTATCATCTTATTCAACGAATATTTGATTGGGATTGGGTACCGATGGATTTAACCCATTTAAATCCTTAAGTACCAGTTATAGCATTTTTACAGTTGTTTTGATCCCTTATAATCTATCTTTGTGGATGTGTATGCAATAAATGTATTTTATCATTTTGATGAGTAATTTTGGAAAAAAAATACTTGGAAATGATATTGATGTATACTTATAGCCTTTAATTGAATAATTATATGAGTTATGGAGAAACTATGTTGATACTTATGATGTATCTTTTAGAAAAATGTTCAGAATTCAAGCTACTCTAATGTGAGCAATTAGTGACTTCAGAAGACATGGGAATTTATCTATTTGGAACACATACATGGGTTTGGATTGTACAATTTTTAAATTTGATTTTAAGCCTGAATGACTACCTCATAGTAGAAAATGGTGCTTCTTGGGTTATAAAACATTTCTCAATGCATATCATATATTTCATCTAAACAAGTCAAAATTCAATGCGTTCATTGATCATAGACCACCTAAAAAGTTGTTAATAGGTTTTTGAAATATTGGAACAACTTGAAAATGTTGATACAAAAATTGGGAAGGTGCATAATTTGAATGACAGTGGTAAATAAGTTCAAAGTGCTTCATCAAGTGAAATAGGAATGCAAAAATATAAGGAAAAAAGTATATTCTTTAAAATTACATTTTGGGAATTAAATTTGTTGCGGTATAATATTGATGTGATGAATATTGAGAAGAATTCCTATGAAAATTTGATATTAACATTTCTTAATGAGCATGGAAATTCTAAGGATCATATCAATGCTCAGAAAGACTTACAACCAATGAACATAAAGCACAATCTATGTCCATATGAGAGTGAAAGGTATGCCTCTATAATTTTTTCAATGAAAATTGGGATAAAGTTATGTTAATTTGAATTTTAAAACATGTGAAGGTATCTGGTGGGTATTCAAGTAACATCTCAAGGTGTGTTGACTTAAATAATCACAAGTTACATTGATTGAAAATCCACAATCCACATATTTTGTTATAGGAGTTACTTCTATTGGCATTGCGTACATTATTACCTGAAAAGTTTACTACTTTTATAATCCAATTATGAAAATTTTTTAGACAACTATGTGAGAAAACTCAACATCCATTTCAGCTTGACATCCTTCAGGAGAGATGTGTATTGACACTTGGTGCAATGGAGATGATATTTCTCAATAATTTTTTCTACCATGATGCATTTAACTGTACATTTGGTTGTGGAAGATAAATTAGAAGGCCCCATACATTATCAATTTATGTATCTAATTGAGAGGTACTTTATTTATATGTTTTTTTGTTTGAGTAAAAACAATTTCTCACCTCATTAAATAAATATTTATGTTTTTTATTTTTTTTCCCAGATATATTGGGCATTTAAAATCTTACGTGCAAAATAATGCTCAACTTGAAGGATCTATTTAAAAAGGCTATTTGTTAGAGGAGTGTCTTATATTTTATTCTAGATACTTGGATGACATTAAGAAAATATTTAATCAAGTTTTATGTGTTGAAGAAACATCGAATAAATTTTAAATACATGGGAAATCAAAAATATTTCCTGCTATTTGTCAATCAATTTGAAGGAGCTAAAATGTTACAATGGAAAAAATAGAATTATTACAGGCACATAGATATGTGATACTAAATATTGAAATTGCAGATCCATTTATTGAAGAGTTAAGGATACAAACAAATTGATTAATGAGAGGATGAACATGAAATGATAAAGATACAACAAAATATGTTAATAAAAAGCTTGTAGAATGGTTTACACGACGTGTAAGTTCATAAATATTTAAATAAATAAAGATATTAGGTTGACACATATATTTTTTAAATCTAATAATTCGTATTACTTTTTCTAGATCATGAATACTGATACTCGAGAAGATTTTTCTGAAGATTTGATGTTTCTTTCTCGAGGTCCTCTAAAATAACCTAGAAAGTTTTATGCTTACAACATAAATGGATTTAGATTTCATACAACCGATCTGAAAGAGGGTTTTAAAACATATAATAGTGGCATATTTATGTTTCTTGAAGAAGATTACTATGGATATTTTACTGGTATTATTTAATTAAACTACCACAAGTATTTTTCAGTTGTTTTATTCAAATGATATTGGGTGGATATTATTAGGGGTGTTAAAATAGATTCCTTGAAATTTACTTATGTGAACATATCTTGCTTGATGGATGTTGGTGACTGTGAATTACATGATATGTATAAATTATCATGACTATAAAAAATTGTATATTATATGAATGATGTCATGGATTAAGGGTGGTGTTTAGTTACTCACATAAAACAAAGATACATATATGATATGGGTGATGAAGTGGAAGATTAAACCACTAACATTGATTCCCATCAACAGCAAGAATCACACTTATTTCTCCATCATAATATTGAAAATATTATTCTTTCAAGGGTGGATGAAGTGAATAATGTAATGGAGCATGAAACAGACCCGATTGAAGGATAAAATTATTGTATGTGTAGTTATCCATCCATTTATCAACCACGTGTGTCATTTGTCTAATCATTAATTATCGTTGTTATGTATATTCTATTTGTTAGTATTATGCATCTATTATCATTTCTAATTTTTTCTCTATATTTTTTTGAAATATATGTTCTAAAATTAATTTTATTTGATTAATTGATAGGATTTCCAAGGAGGAAGCATTATACTATTCCATCAACCACACTGACAGATGAACATCCATCTATCTCCCTCCCTATAGAATCTGAGACACCATCTATTTACCCCCTACACCATCTCTAACACCCTCCATCAACATCCCATCATCTCAGGCAGTGCCTTCCTATTCAGCAACCTTAGTAGTGAGGGAGCAGGGCGCTACTCCTAGTTCTTTGTGGGGATATTGGAGAGTGACTGTTATAGGTAAAATTTTTAATATGAATAAATTTATTGAAGTTTTTATAATACTTGTTATTTTTCCTAAAATATGAAAAAAATTCAACTATAGAGAAAAATATGAAAATTTCAGATGTATGGAATATGATCGGAGTAGAGATAGTTGTCCCATTTGATTCCTATGGGATCCCCATGTATGAAACCACAAGATTTCATGTTTAGATTCTAGATCAGTTGGTGGTAGAGCCAATTACCCACCCCATTACGTATGATGATTGGAGGAACGTGCCTTGATCATGGAAAAATGAAGTTTTTTATTAACAAATAAAGGTAATTTTAATACATTATGGTGTAATTTAATGTGAATATGTTATTAAATGATAATATTTTTAAAATGAATCTCTGTGAATAGTTGTTATTCTACCAAAATGTTTAAAGAGATTTTGTTTCTATGAAAAACACAATTCAGGAACAAGGGGTTGAAATATCCTCTTTATAGAAAGCGTTATTTGATTTATATTAAAAGATGACAGGATATGTACCTAATGGTAATACATCCATGACTGATGGTGAGTAGGTAAATCACACAAATTTCAAATCATTTAGTTTTCAAACATTTACTAGTTTTAATTATAAATATAAATATACACCATAATTTAATTTTCAATATACTTTTCTTATAGGTTCCGGTAGTAGGAGGTAGAGATGGATATGGAGATGGAAATTTAGAGAGAGATGGAGAGGGTGAGGAGAAGTGTTTATCATCAGTTAGTTATTAGTGGTATTTTTGAAATTTTTGAAAAATATGGAAATAGAGGGTTTGTTCATGTATAATGTGTGGCACAGATTTTTCACCAAACATTTTCATGACCTAACATTTTCATGATGTTTTTGGTTCCTTATTAATTATGTGTTTTGGATCTTGTCTCATTCCCAAGAGACCAGTGATTGGATTTGAATATTTGACAACAATGGAAAGAGAAATTTAATGCATTATATCTAGAAAGTATGGTCCACATTACACATAGGATTTCTAGTGAGCGATTTTACTAATGACTGAGGTTTTGTTGTTTAATGTTTCTAAAACTCCTCATACTATAATTTCTATTACAATTACTTGGTGGGATTCTAATCAATTGGGATAACATGTATATGGATTTTCATATAATGGAAACTCATGTGTATAAATTGTGATATTCTCTGTGATGAGGATGATGAAACCGTCTTCATTCACATGATGTTGATTGACTATGGTGTGTTAACATGAAATTGTACGCCTAATGATGAACCCATAGTGTATTTTTGTTATGAGGTATGGTTATCTAAAGTGCTAGTAATAGCCTATATTGTCTTTTATAAATATAATGGAATAATCTTCAACTTATCTATACAATTTGTATGTGTTTTCCTTAGATATGGATAATATAGGGTGATTTATTTATTTGTGGTAGGATTTAATTATTGAGAGATGATCCTAAAGAGAGGGGGAATATTGGTGGATGATCATGTGGAAGAGTTCTCTAATTTAGAGCAGTGGTTGACATGTGATGTAATCATATATGATACCCCATTAATGGTGTTTTGGAACATTTATGTTGTGGGTTAATATGAGACTGTGTATGATATCCCATGGGTTGTGACCCAATCATGATACTTGATTGGTAGAGATAGTTGATAGACTTTGAGGCACTTAGTTTCAACCAAGACACTAATGGGTCAGCAGACGATATGATCGAGTGTAACCCATGATAGGATTTATCTTAGGATGGTTATTTCTTTAGATATTAATTCATTGGTAAGATCATTGAGGTATGATACTGATGCACAAGAGGTGTTGGGGTTTTTGTGATAGGATCCTTAGATGATTGAGATGTTATGGTTTAGATTATTCTGTTATATGTTCTCTACACATGGTTTTTATATGAAACCTTGTTATATGGATGACTTGTAAACATTTTTATATGGTTTAATACTGAACATTGTTAGATTATTCTGTTATATGTTCTCTGCACCTAGTTTTTAGGGTACTAGTACTAGGGCTGTAGAATTTTTATCCTTATTTCATTTGAAAATCCTCATTTAGTGGCAGTTAAAACTGACACTATAAGGTGATATTTTTGTATTATTTGTGGTTTTAAACAATGCTAAATAAATGTACATTATAATTTCGTGGTGGTTTTGGTGCTTTTATCTGTGGTTTTTGTGAAAATAATGGAAACTTTTATTGGTGGTTTTAACCACCACTAAATATATTTTATTTTTTTAAAGGAAAGATGCCTTTAAAACCATGAGAACCTCTGCTAAATATGTTTAATATGAGTGGATATTATAACCAACACTAAATACACTTATTTTTTTATAGGAAACCACCAATAAAACCACAAGAACCACTTTTAAATATGTTTACTACAACCCTTACCAAAAACATCTGCTAAATTGAAGAAACTATCCTGTATTGGCTACTGGTACCCAATTTATTTGAAATTTTATTAAACTGTCATAGATGAATATAGATGTGGTTTAAACTATGGTTATAAGGTGATTTTATTATAGTGTTTTTATGGAATTTATATTCATCAATGAAAATAACATTTGGTGTTGCTTATGTTTTACCGGGGATATGATCCAATGATACTATCCTTATTATTTATATTGATTGTTTATGTTTATGATGATAAGATGTTTGTGAAACATGTTCTATTTCCAAGGGTTATATTATGATGAAAAGATGAATTGTTTATGAAACCTTTTTTTCATGGGTTATGCTAAGATGAATTAATGAAATTTTTATGAAACACATTTCTTTTACATGGGTTATACTATGATGAAATGCTTAAGAAATTTATTTCTTTTCATGGGTTCTGATATGATTAATGTTTTATGATCTTTTGGAAGGAATACATATTATGTTATTTATGTGTTGGTGGTTATGTTATAACTAAGGAAATTGGTTACATTATAACCAAGGATGAGTGGGACCAATATCTCCCCTTAATGAATTGGGTAAAGATTGGTATCTCATGAGGTAAACATGACTGGATGGGGAGTGAACCTAGTTCAGTAAGGGACTCTATCCACTATGATAGTCATGAGAGTAAACCATGACTATGATGATTATTTGGAGAGTGAAACCAATCCACTATGATATTATTGGGTGTGAAACTTGACTACTATGATTTTTTGGGGAGTAAACCCATTCAACTATGATAGTTTTGCAAATGAGACTCAACTACTAAGGAAATTAATTTATATGTTTATGTCAAAAATCAATGTCTTTTACCAATGTCATTCCCTAATATATCATGTTATCTGATTCCATTTTTATTCATGTATTATGACCCTAAACATTTTATTCCCCTGACCCATGTTTATGATCAATGATATATGAGTTATAATTTTTAAATGTTATTATATTAAGGTTTCAGGTGTAGAAGAAGCATTAGATGGGTCGTTTCCAACTTATATTTTTTTTCAAGATAAATGGTTAATTATAGATTTCCATGATGATAAATTTGGTAATCAATGTAATTTAATAAAATATAATAGATCATGGATTAATTCTTAAACTGAAGCACACAATTTTCACATATTAATTATAATTAATTTATGAAATTAAAGAATTACATTGTGAGAAATTATTTTTTCATTAATGTATCTGAAAACGGATCTACATCCTAAAATTATTGTGTAATATAAATCAAGAATATATTCCCTTTATCGACAATCGAAACATGTTTTAAAAATCTCCAAACATCGCCGTAGGAGTCTCTGGGTGCTAGCACGGTCGATCTTATCACTTGCATTGTCGGCCTTTGATTAGCAGAGGAATCACATAAAAAGAATTATCCTTGATCTCTCTAGACTCCAAAGTGTGTGGAGGATTAATATATCTCTCTATTCAAGTGATTATTCTAGGAGAGGAAGATATCTAGTGCATGAGTGGATTCTCTTTGTTTCATGTTGTGCACAAGAAAAACTGAATCGGCTTTCTTAAAAAAATAACACAATTTGGTTTATATACAACTAGGGTTAGAAAAAATAATTTTGAAAGTGCATTTTATTATTTATTTAATCCCCTTGGAACCCCATGTCTATAATAATAATAATATTATTAATTCTTGACATTCTATAAACTAATAAATTAAATTAAATATTATTTATTCAAAAAAATCAATATTTATATTATTTCTCCCTAGACCATTAAACTTGTTCCACCATTCCCCAACAATATTTATCGGGTCTTGAATAATGACTATTTATTTAATAAATAAACAACATTTCATTATCATCCAGTAAATAAATAAATATCATATCAAGTAAACAAAAAATAAATATTTATTAAATAATCCATTCACATAATATTCACTTGAATAATTGGTCACATAATATATGTGATAAAAAAACATGAATAATTATTAAAAAACATGATGGAATAATATTTATTCAAAATTTTAAATAATAAATAATAATATATTATTTTACTGTTGTTTTGGATACACTTAGTGTGTGACCCTCTAGGAATCTTTCTCAGTGGCATTGGGCAAAGCAGCCTAAAGTTCAAGTTTAGAGTATATCAACACAACAGGATGCCCATAGAGAATGAAGCTAATAATGTAACAATATAATACCAGAAAAAAATCTTACTATATAATATAATCCCTTTATCATGATTTCTCTAATGAAGAAGGTTACACACCGATGACAACAACCTATGTGCTCGATGTCTCTTTGACTTTCTAAAAATAGTACATTCTGATTGAACACCACAGCCAAATATTTACGTAGTAAATATCATTTATATCAATGGTATTGAGATATTAACTTCCATTAAAGAAAAGAAGGGAAAAATCATTTCTCACATTATTCATTAATGAAATATTTCTCATGAAACATCTAAAGTATCTTAACTCACTACGAACATATGTCATCATAGTTTTCATAAATACATAAGTGTACATGACTTATAACAATAATTAATAATAATCTTAAAGGCTATGGATCAGTGAACATGTCTATTATAGGATCATCCAGTGACACATATAAATGTGTATTTCTTATTTGAAGGTATCATTCTTATAATAACCTACACTGGATATTACCAAGGGCATACACTATGAGAAGTGTTGAAATAGTGGGTTCTCTAGACCCAAATATGCCATAATTTTGATTACTATATTGTGTATATAGTTATATATACATGATGTATTCTTAAAATACAGTGTAGATTTTTTTTATCCACTATTGAAAAGAAAATTTCTTAGATTAATTGTCATTTAGAAAGGTTATAGAAGATCCCCTGCTATAATGAGAACCTATAAATACAATGAAATTAATCTTAAATATAGTTCTTATGGTCTAGATACATCATAATGATTGTAAATAGAAGATGTATGACTATCCGGTGCTTGGGGCTCATAAGCATTGAGACTTCTTCTCATGAAGTTATCACATGGTGATCTCTTATAGTAAGATCACGAGAACAGAACCTCCAATAGGAACACCACATGTTTTGAGTGCCATTGGTTGTTCTTATCTACGAACATATGTATTGGTCTCTTAACATTAGATCATTACCAGTGTGTACCATTTGATTGGAAACTTTGATACAAGGAAAAAACATGGTAATGAAATAATGGAGAGGTAGATTGTGTTGGGTGCTTCATTAGTGGTATGACATTTCTTGAATGGCAGAGAAAGGATTTGTTGCTTCTAAGTTAAGGAAGTTGTATATATTAGGCCTAGTTGATCAGGACGGTGCTACCTTCATAAGTCTTTGGAAAAAGAAGTCGAAAGGTAAATCCATCTGAATAGATCAAAAAATAATAATGAAAGAAAAGTGTGATGGTACATGTGTGAATCCTACTTTATGATATATTTAAAGACAAATAGATTATAGTACATAGTATGTGTTTATAAGTTGGTAGTCATTTCTATGACTATACTTATCTCTTTAGAGGCCTTGATGGGTTATTATATTCCTCTCTTGGTCTGTGGATTTTATTCACTGGTATTGATATCAGATCCTAGGCTATAACACACAATGGCGCATTCCAGAATCTACCATATTCAGTTGAAACGGTATATTGGACATGGTGGGCCCCAACATGGGGTCTGAGTATTGTCCATCTTATCAATCACCGATAAATAAATAAATTATAATTATTCAAGTAAATAATAATTGGGAATGGATTTATTTAAATTATTTAAAAATTAAGTAAATATGAGAAAATAATATTTGAATGAATGTTATTTTAATATTTAAGGTTTGTCTAATATTAAGAGGGAATGGCGAGTCATGTTAAATGGATCTGTTTTATCATGTAATATATTTTATATATATCAAAAGAATGTTATAAATTATTAATAATACTTATGGAATAGTTTAGTTCGTCATAATTATCATTTAGTGGATGTTATATTTTTAGGGGTCGGTTAACCATACCAGGTGTTATTAATCATCCACTATAAATAAGTAGAGAGAGGATCAAGCTCTTAACTAATCACGGAATGAAAACTAGAGCCTCTCTATCCGTTTTCCTTCTAGAGAGAGATAATCTCAATACAAGAACTCAGATCAAGATCTCCCTCAATCATAGAAGGTATCTCGATGTGTCAATCATTAGGTTATTGAAGATATCGTCAAATCATCGATCTAGCACTAGGAATTATAAGGTTGGTGCTCCCATGGATTTTTGAAGTGCATGTGGATGATCTAGAGGGATCCTTCTATGGATCCTTTATGAAACAATCACTGAGAATGAGTTTCAGTCAACCACGCCTTTAGATATGTAATAATGTGTTTATAGTTTTAATTTTGTTCCTTTCTAATTTAAGTGATATCCTTATACCATACAGGGGATCAGATCGTCGGCGAAGAAAAGTTCTATCGTCCTAAAGATTATTTTTATTTAAAATTACCTGGCCCACTAGCTTTTTCTATGTGCCTCCATACCTTCAATTGGAATTAGATGGACCACATAAATTTTCCGATCTAAATAAAATTAAATTTCATAAAATTGAGTTGAGGGTTTCAAATCGGTCCCAAAGGTTCAAACCATGCATTAATCTTATTTTGAACTGCCATGTTATAGTCAATAATTTTTTTTAGAAAGATAGTATTTTCGATTTAATCCCTTTTTTAAAATTTTAATTGATTATTTTTTATATAGATATGGTTATGTTTCCACCATTTTCTGTTTATTGAATATTATATGATTTTTATAAAGAATTATAATAATTATAACTTGTATTATTTTAATAATATAATTATAATAAATAATAATAATTAAAATAAATTAATATTTTATTATAATAATTTTGTTATTATTAAATTTAAAGGCTAATGAAAAGTCTTTTGAAAATGTGTATATAAAAAACACACCAAAACAAAAAAAAATGAGGGGAGACTTGCTGGAAAAAAGGGGTTTCCAACTTGGGGTCTTTTTCCACCCGTGTGTCAACAAATAAAATAGAGGCAATCTAAAAAAGGTCCAAAACATGGGGCCAACCGGTTAGAAACCCTTCTCCTACACCAGATGTGTGCCACCCCACCCTCATCAATCCATCCCCCGCTAACTAGATCCACCACCGTATGCCTTGGGTGGCACCACACCCTACCCACCGGAGGACCGCCTTAGCTCACTACTCCCACATATCCACCCTAGAGCTGGTGTCCAAAGGATCCAGCCACCCCTCCTTTATAGAGAACCACCTACACAACGAGCTCCTCCTTGGGCCTCCTCACTCTTCAGAGATCGCTTCTATCATGACACCTAGGCTTTCCCCTGAAGGTCCCAGGCGCAGTGGAAGCTCGTGGGTGGATGTGTCCACATGGATTTTTGTCATTAACAATGATCAATCCAAGATCAATATGACAATAAATTCCAGACACGATGAATCAAATCACAGAAATAAACAAAGAAGAAGAAAAGTCTCAGAACCACAAAGGAAAGATCATCACAGGTTGATTATAATTAATTCAATTAATTGACAAGAAGTACCTTTTATGGAGTTATTTCTTCGGTGATATTTCTGATCACGTTCCGGTGAGATTCATCATTTCGTAGTGTAGACTTACTCTAGCAGTGATCCATACATGCACCACGTCTCTCTGGACATCACCAAAGGAATCTCCAGGTTCTTGTATGGAGAAGCCTTTGCTTGTGGAGTCCGCCTTAGATCACCTTGTTCGAGTAGAGGTGGATATCTCTCGGTCTTGAGATCTTTCTTGGAGGATAGAGTTTTTTTGTTCTTGAGAGAATTCTCAATAATTGTTGTGCACAACTATTCCTACTAAAAGAGTTGGGGTTGTGAAGATATTTATAATCAGGTTTGAGGTTGTAGAGTTATGACAATAAATAAACCTATTACAAATTTTATTTATTTAATTAACTCTTTTGAAAACCCCATGTCGAATAATTAATTCCTTGACATGCACCCACACAGATTATAATAAATATCATTTAATAAAATGATATTATTTCCTCAAAATCCCAATTGGAAAAATTACACGGTGTGTAATCATAAATACATGGTGTGTACTTTTTTTTCATTGAAAACTACACGGCGTGTACATTCAATGTACACGGTGTGTATATCTTGTTTTAATTTTTAATTTCCTTTTCAAAATGAGAACTACACAACGTGTAATCATTAATACATGGTGTGTACTTGTTTTTATTTTATTCTTCCTCCAACATTAAAACAATTAAGGCTTCTTTGAATAATTATTAAACCACACAGGAGAATAATTTTTATTCTACTTGAGATACTTGAATACAGTTAGTGTGTGATCCTCTAGGCCTCTTTCTCATTGGCATTAGGTGGGCTTGTCTAAAGTCCAAGATTACTATCTAGCAACAGGTCAAGGCACCCAAGAAAAAGAAGTTGATGTTGCATTGACGTGTCACCTAATAGAAAAAATTACCATGTAATTTAATCCCTTTGTCTCAATATCTCATCAAGGACGTTTCATGGAAGTTTCATAAACCTATATGCTTGATCTATCATTCTTTAACTTCAAGAAATAAACTCATCGTGACACCATGGCCATGGAATTTGTTCAACAGTTCTACTTCAATCAAAGGGCCCAAGATATTTATTTCCATAAATATGGAAGGGACATATCCTTCCTCAACATATCCATTAACAACATGTCATTCGTGACGCACCCAACGTACCCTACTTCCCACCAACTATCTTCATGATAGTTTTTGTCAGCAAATCTCAGTGTGAGAGTCTTGAAATGATTTAATGATAATCTTACAGTATAAGGACCATTACACACACTCATAGATAGTAATGTCTGATGACACCAATACATGAAAAATTACTACCGGTGGGTCTGTTCTCATAATCTCCCATCTTGGAGATTACCATGTGTGAACTCCATGAGAAAGATTCTCGTCTTCTTACGGGTACTCACACATGATGGTCTATATACTACGTGTCCTATCATAGTATGTCATCCAACCATAGAACTTTATTTAAGAATATTGTTATATAATTTCAAGGTTCTCATCATAGCGGGGATCTTCCATGACCTTATCAATGAAAAAAAATATTCCAGGACATTATAATATTATAGTCATGCAAAACAATGAAAAATATATAATAAGTGTACATTCATGTAATAAAAGTAAAAAACATTTGGTTCTATGGTCACCAATGCTTACAAACTCCCACCTGGACTAGATCCAACTGCCAACGAATTTTAGTCTGCTAGACCTCACATGATGAACATTTTTCTGCTGAGTCAAGACTTTAGTCATGGGGTCTGCCACGTTGTCTTCCATGGAAATACTACTCACTGCAACTTCACCTCTCTAAGATAAATCCCTCAAGAGATGATACGTCCGAAGTATGTACTTTTTCCACTGATGTGACCTTGGCCCTTTTTTCAAGTGCCACCACTGTAGTATTATCACAATAGAGTGTGATAAGATCTTTAATACTAGGTACTACATCCAACTCTTGGATGAAGCTTCACATCCATACTCATTGTTTAGCTGCCTCAGAAGCTACGATATACTCGAACTCTGCTGTAGAATCTGTGACCACACCTTGTTTTGAGCTCTTCCAGCTCACTGCACCTCCATTCAAACTGAATATGTATCCAGTCTGCGACTTAATGTCATCTTGATCAGTCTGGAAACTAGCATCTACATGTCCTATGATGACTAGTTCCTTATCTCCTCCATAAACCAGGAACATATCATTAGTATGCCTCAAATACTTAAGGATAGTCTTGACTGCCATCTAATGGCGGTCTCCTAGATTAACTTGATATTTTCCTACCACACTTAATGAATAAGCAACATCTATACTTGTACATAGAAGAACATACATGACTGACCCAATCGCAGATGCATAAGGGATCCTTTCCATTTTCTTTCTTTCCTCATGTGTATGAGGACACATTTTTTTTTGAAAGATGAATGCCATGTGACACTGGCAACAATCTCCTCTTGGACTATTCCATACAAAATATCTTCAGTATCTTGTCAATGTATGTACTTTGAATCAGGCCCAACATTATCTTGGATCTATCACGATGGATCATGATCCCAAGAAGATATGATGCCTCTCCCAAGCCTTTCATAGAGAAGCATTTATCCAACCATGTCTTAACTGACTGTAAGACATGTACTACATTTACAATTAGTGATATGTCATCAACATATACTATTAAGAAAATGACTGTACTTCCACTAAACCTTTTGTAGACACAAGTCTCACATTCATTCTTAATAATTCCAAATTCTATTACAGCTTCATCAGAACAATTGTTCCATGACCTTGATGCTTGCTTTAATCCATAAAAGGATTTATGCAACCTGCATACCTTGTTGGCATCCTTTGGAGTCACAAACCCTTTAGGTTGTGTCATGTGGACATTTCCATGGAGGTTCCCATTAAAAAAATTCTGTTTTGATATCCATTTTCCAAATTCCATAGTCATGGTAAGCCGCAATGGCCAATAGGATTCTGATGGATTTCATCATCACAATCGGTGAAAAGGTTTCATCATAGTCAATTCCTTGACGATGTCTAAAACCTTTTGCAACCAGTCGTGCCTTAAAGGTGTTGAATTTCCCCTCCATGTCCATCTTCTTCCTGAATAACCATTTGTTACCAACAATATTTACATCAACTGGAGGATCTACCAAAATCAAGACTTGGTTTTGGTACATGGAATCCATTTCAGAATTCATGGATTCTTTCCACTTGGAAGTGTTTGTGCCTTCAACTGCTTCCTTGCAGGTAAGAGGATCATTATTGTCAACCAATAATGAGTCACCATCCTCGGTGACAATAAAACCATATCGTTCTGGGTCTCTCACCTCTCTCATGATCCTACGTAGTTCTTGTGTCTTTGGAACATATTGTTCTTCCACAGGGCTTTGTGGAATCTGTTCTTGTACTAACTCTTGTGTATATTGAGCCTCAAATTCATCGAAGTATGTCTCAGTCCCACTATCTCTTTTAGAGATGTGCTCCCTCTCAAGGAATATGGCATGTCTTTCCACTGTTACCTTTTTATATGAGAGGCTGTATAGGTAATATCCCCTCGTTTCCTTAGGATATCCTATAAAGGTACACTTTGTGTCTCGAGGTGAAAGTTTGTTACCTGAATAGGCCTTAACAAATTCTTCGCAACCCCACACATGTAAATTTGATAACATGGCTTTGCATCCACACCATAACTCGTATGGAATACCATTTTTTAATTTAGTTGGTACTTGGTTTAGTATGTGTGCTTCTATTTGTAATGCATATCCCCAAAATGATAATGTAAGACTAACAAGACTCTTCATTGATCTCACCATGTCCAAAAGGGTACGGTTCCTCCTTTCAATTACTCCATTCCATTGATGCATGTAAGGAGGAGTGAGTTGAGATAGAATCCCAAAATCCCATAATAAATCAATGATGTCCTGATTAATATATTCTCCTCCTCTGTCTAAGCGGAGTTTCTTAATCTTCTTACCATGCTAGTTGTCAACTTTATTCTTGTATTCTTTGAACCAATCAAAAGAATATGACTTATACCTCATTAATTAAACATATCCATATCTACTAAAATCATCAGTAAATGTTATGAAGTATAAGAACCCACCCCTTGGTTCAACTGGAAATGGCCCACACACATCTGTGAGAACTAATTCTAGAAGCTTTTTTCCCTTTCACCTTTCCCACTAAATAGGGCTTTGGTCATTTTTCCTTGTAGACACACATGGCACACACCATTTGGTTTTAGTTCAAAAGAATCTAAATACCCATCTTGATGTAATTTTGTCAAACATTTCTCATTGACATGACCTAGCCGGTGATGCCAAAGTTGGGTGTGGTATGATTCATGTGAATTAACTTTTTCATCGATTTCCATTACTTGGTTTTTGTAGTCTAACACATAAAGTCCGTTATATAAATGTTTCCTACCAAAAAAAATTCTATCTTTATAAAAGTAGAAACATTCATTTCCAAAAATAAAGATAAATCCATAAGTATCTAATCTGGATACAAAAATAATGTTTTTGGTTACATAGGGTACATAATAACATCCTTTTAATACCAAGACCATCCTAGTAGGCAATGTAAGGTGGTAGTCTCCGACAGCTACAGCAGCGAGTCAGGCTCTGTTGGCTGCTCGCAGATCTACCTCACCTTGTTCAATATTTCTGAATCTACTTGGTTCCTGTATTTTGATACATATGTGAGCACCACAAGAATTATCTAATACACAATTAGTAGAAACAGTTAGATTGCATTTGATAACAAACGCACCTGAAGCTTCCCCTTCCTTCCTTGGCTAGGTATAGTTTTTATTATAGTGTCCCTTCTTTCCACATGTGAAACAAACAACCTCCTATTCTCTTGCCTCCCCTTTGATCTTCCTTTTCATGGAAGGCCTTAAAGAAGACTTGGGCTTAAAGCTCTTTTCCTTCTATTTCATTTTATTCACCATAAGGATAGAATTCTTTTCATGCTTCATATCATTGTCCACTTGGTGAATAAGGATAAGAAGATCATATATAGACTTCTCAATGTTGTTCATGTTGAAATTTACAAAAAAGATAGAGATGCTCTGGGGAAGTGATACGAGAATGAGATCGGTACCCAGTTTTCAAGGAGTTTAAACCCTAGAACCTCCAATCAGTCAATGAAGCCAATGAGCTTGACTACATGAGGCCTAGCTAGGGAACACTCTCTATGCTTTCTCTAAAATAGAGCCTTGGAGATCTCAAACCATTTGTTATCTTGCTCTCTCCTAATATAGACCACAGAGGTGCTTGAGCATGCTATGGGCATCCATGTCTTCATGAGACTTCATGATCTCATTAGACATTGTTGATAGCATCAAACATTGAATGTCGAGTGAATCATTCAAATGTTGATCATAGATCAGGAAATCTTGATCACTCACCCCTTGGGTAGGAGAATCAGGAAGTGGGGACTCCAGCACATAAAACATTCATTCATGGTGTAGGATAACCCGAAGGCGCCTAAACTATTCCTGAAAGATACTGTCATTGAAGATAATGTCTTTATCCAGAATTGATCATAGAGAAAATGTGGTTGATTCACTTTCCATATTGATTCTACAAATTAAAAGATCATATTTATTAGTACTTTCTTGATTACATTTTATGAGAAATAATGAATTTATTTATTCTCCCACTATTTTATCATGTCCCAATGGTCCTCCCCATTGAACTCGGAATGTCCAGTTTCTTTGAAATTCAAGTGGGAAGGATCCATATTCCCTTTCGCTTAACCCCAACAAGGGTTGGTCAAGCTATTTGAAGGTATTTAGGTAGGCAGGTCTTTGCTAACTATGATCTTCTAGTTCATTGATCGTTTGAGTGGACTCCCCCATCCTGAAATCCTGACTTGGATTTCCTCAACACATGCCTTCATTTTACAACTAGTCTAGTAAGGGATACTCCTCTTGATGTAAAATGTTTAAGTCAACCCGAAACTCTCATAAGATCTTCCTTTATAAAAGTAAATGTCCCAACAAGGGTTGGTCAAACACATAGTTTTATTGAGTCTTTCCCTTGATCAAGTAATGGAAGGCTCGGTCTGACTTAATATAGAATTTGAGGGATTTTATTCTTTATGTGTAGTTTTTCATTATCACGTGCTTGTTAATATTAATTGATGCTTGCATAAGTGATTAACCATGTTCTGATAACGTTTATGCATAGTCCAGTTTTTATTTTATTCCATCTTTGCATGCTTGTTTATTTCATTAATTAGGTGAACACGACAAGACATACATAATAAATAAACCATGCAATCAGACAGAAATAAAATTAGATGGCTTGATCATGAGCTTCTATTGGTTAGCTTATCTAGCAGTTTTGATAAGCTAATCATAACCTATGGAAAACACCTTAAACTTGATGGTTCATGTTTTGCAACTCCCATCTATCCACCTTTTCATCTTCATGGGTTGGTTTCTCCTCATCTTCGGATTTTTAAACTATCTCCACTGGCTAGGGAGATCCTCCATTACATGGGGTTTACATTAAAGAAACCATGGACACACAAGCCCTAAATATTATTGGAAGAAGGCTCGTAGGCCAACGAATTTAAATTAAACAAATTTAAATGAAACCATACAAACATACAAAAGGGTTTGGGTCTATCTCATGATCATCCATAGCATGCAATGACATTTACTTATATTTAGAATTCAAATTCTTTTAATCGTTCTATTATTCAAAAAAAGTCACGCTTGAATTCAATTAATTATGATATTATAATTAATCAATTCTTTATCTTAAATTCCTTTCTGAATTTCCTTGAGATTCTTCTCATCCATATTCCTTGTACATGTATTTTTAATTTTGGAGGAAACCTGGTGAAATTCAATTTCTGGAAAGTACACGACGTGTAGGATATATTACACGACATCCATTTTTCACCCTTTATCCAAAGTACACGCTGGGGGATTTGGTGTGTTTTATATACTTTGGAAATTGTAGAGTACACAACGTGTAGATTAATCTAACACAACATGTACTCCCTTGTTACGCGGTTATCATCCTAGAAATCCCGTGTACATGGTACACGACTTCTCTTGGTACAGGGTTGCACCTGGGCCGGATCAGACTACATGGCGTGTTGATTCAACAAACACGCCGTATATTCCGATTTCCACACACCGTTCAATTCTGGTCAACATGGTGTAATAAAACATAGGTATACTCAATTCACACGGTGTGGTTTGGTGGAACAATACTAGTTCATTGAACCTAAGTACACGACGTGTAGTTTTCACTACACACTTTGTATTCTTGTGTTGTACAAACAGAAAGAGCGACTCCTCCGGATGAGTTACTCATTTTTAATTTAATCAAAATTAAAATTAAAAGGTCGTTTCTAAGAAGTGAATTGAGAAACAATGAAGGAAAAGCAGATCTCGATCATTCAGTTTTATAGAATGATTTATCTTGAATTGAATCAAATATAAATGCATAAATTATCAATGAAAATTAAATAACTATGATCAATGTTGTGACTCCCCTTTGATACCACTTGAAGGTCCTGAGCGCATCAAAAGCTCGTGGGTGGATGTACCCACTTGGGTTTTTATCATTAACAATTATCAATCTGAGATAAATACAAAGATAAACACCATACTCCATGGATCAAATCAGAAAAATAGACATAGAAGAAGAAAATTCTCGGAACCACAAAGGAAAGATCATCATAGGTTGATTATAATTAATTTAATTAGTTGACAAGAAGTACCTTTTATGTCTCTCTTTCTTCATTGATATTTCTGATCATGTTCTAATGTGATTCGTCATTGCGTCGTAGAATCCAAGTGTAGACTTCCTCTAGAGGTGATCCACACATGCACCACGTAACTCTGGACATCGCTAAAGGAATCTTCGGGTGATAGCATGGAGAATCCTTTTCGTGTATTGTCTGCCTTAGATCACCTTGATCCGATGGAGGGGGATCTCTCTTGGACTTGAGAGAGTTCTTGGGGATGAAGTTCTTTCGGTCTTGATATAATTCTCCAGAATTGTTGTACACAATGATTCTTAGGAAAAGAGTTGGGGTTGTGAGGATATTTATAATCGGGTTTGAGGTTGTAGAGTTATGAAAATAAAAAAATATGTTACGCATTTTATTTATTTCATTAACTCTTTTAAACGTCATGTCGAATCATTAATTCCTAGACATTCACCCATGCTGATTGTAATAAATATCATTTAATAAAATGATATTATTTCCTCAAAATACCGACTGGAAAAACAACACGTCATGTAATCATAAATACATGGTGTGTACTTGGTTTTCATTGAAAACTACATGGCTTGTAAATTCAATGTACATGGAATATATATCTTGTTTTCATTTTTCATTTTCTTTCTAAAATAATAACTACATGGCGTGTAATCATTAATACATGGCATGTACTTGTTTTCATTTTATTCTTCCTCCAACATTAAAATGATTTATGCTTCCTTGAATAATTATTAAACCATGTACATGAATAATCATTATTCTACTTGAGATACCTGAATACACTTTGTGTATGACCCTCTAGGCCTCTTTCTCATTGGAATTAGGTGGGCTTGTCTAAAGTATAAGATTACTGTCTATAAATGGGTTAAGGCACCCAAGAGAAAGAAGTTGACGTCACATTGACATGTCAGCTCATACAAATTCTTATCATGTAATTTAATCCCTTTGTCTCAATATCTCATCAACCAAGTTTCATGGTAGTTTCATAAACCTATATGCCTAATCTATCATTCTTTGACTTCCAGAAATAACTCGTCATGACACCATGGCCAGAGAATTTGTTTGACAGTTCTATTTCAATCAAAGGTCCTGATATATTTACTTCCATAAATATGGAAGGGAAAAATCCTTCCTCGACTTATCCATTAACAACATGTCATTCAGGACGCACCCAAGGTACCCTACATCCTGCCAACTGTCTTCGTGACAGTTTTCAACAACAAATCTAAGTGCATGAGTCATGATATGAGTTAATGATAATATTACAGTCTAAGGACCATAACACATGCTCGTAGATAGTAATATTTGATAACACCAAGATAAGCGGAATTACTACTGGTGGGTCTGTTCTCATAATCTCCCATCTTGGAGATTACCAAGTGCAAAATCCATGAGAGAGAGTCTCATCTTCTTATGAGTACTCGAACATGACGGTCTGTATACTATGTGTCCTATCATAGTATGTCATCCAACCATAGAACTTTATTTAAGAATATTGTTATACCTTTTCAAGGTTCTCATCATAGCGTGGATCTTCCATAACCATATCAATACAACAAATATTCTAGGACATTATTATATTATAGTTATTCAGAACAATGAACAATATATAATACATGTACATTCATGTAATCAAAGTAAAAAACATTTGGCTCTCAGGACACCAACCCTTACAGCCCCAAACTTCCTCTTACGAGCCATATAACCTAGGTCACTCCTCCCCTCAGCTGGTCCGACCACCAGATTGTGCACCACCTGTAGTGCTTCAGATCTGATACGTCTAGATCTTCACCTCCCTACGATCAGGCCACCACGTCGGCCACCATCCTGCTCAGACCATCACCACTGTCGCCGCCCTCTACTCTAGCCCGATTCCTCTCTCACACGACACACATCCCTTGGTCTGAGATTCCATGGCTAGATCTGCTCCTTGTCATCCATATTTCTTGCCGGATCTTCTCCATTGCTGGAGTCGCGACAGTTCAGTCATGAGAGTTAATCCTATACTGGGTTTTCTGGATCAGGTAATTTATGAAGTAGGCCTGGGGGATTCCGCCCGACCCGGAGTGGGTCCACCCAACCCAGAGTGGGTCTGCCCATCCCGGAGCGGGTCTGGGTGGACAAACCTAGCCTAGAAAATCCATAAAAGGGCTTTGTTCGGCCCATTATAGGTCTTCACATGTTTGGTGCAAACCGTAATGAGTTAGACCAAAGTTTTGAGGCCCATGATAATTTAATTAATATAAATTAGTTGAGTTAATTTCATAATTATATTAAATTAATTAATATATCAATTGTGTTTTAAAATAATAAAATTTTAATACTCAGGTCAAATTAATTTAATTTGGATATTAAATTAAATTAATAATTTAATTTAATCTTGGTAGTAAAATTAAATTTATTAAAGGACCAGGAATACTTAAATTATTTTAATTTTTTTATTCATTTAATTTAATTAATAAACCTCATATATTATTTAACATGATTTAATTTTTATCACTCATTATTTTATCTACCTGTGGGTCCTAAGCAACGACCCATGTATGTCTGCATTTAATTATATATTTAATTAATTATTTTAACTACATGTGATGTTTGTAATTAATTAAATTATGGTATGAACATCATCTTTATTTTCTATCAATATGTGTAAGGACCTACGCATCCAAAATCATCTCATGTACATTGCACCCCTAGTGCCCCTCACCTTCACATGAGTATTTTAATAATCCAGATGAAGATGTTGTATGACGTGGACCTCACCAAGTTGAGACTGTGTATGTTGATCAAGATGATACAAGATATCATGTGGACCCCACCAAGATGATGCGGTACTCCAAGACATGATGTGGACCTCACCAAGACAAGGCGACACTCTAGAGGAGAAGCAGACATACACGATGGGGGTGAGATGCATCAAGAGTCAAGTGATGACTCGGGTATTATTCTCTTAATTCATTTAGATGCTCAAGACCACTTGGGTAGTGGTTTACCTTTATGCATTTATTTATTATTTTATGCATTTTTATAACTGTGAGAAAATATATAAAATAATAAATAATAAAATGCATAAATAAGTGATGTGTGTTTTTCTATTAATGTTCAGTTGTGGGCATGATAAGATAGATGAAAAAAATTAATAAAAATGGATTACAATTTGTCAATAGAAAAAAAAACTCATAGAAATATTAATTCATTAATTTCCTTCCATCATTCAAATTTGGACAAAACCAAGTGTTTGGGGTGTTGGTCATGCCAAAGTTGAGGGTACCTCTTACTACTAGGGAGTTCTTATGAGATTGGTTGGTTGAATTACCTAAAATAATAGTAAGGATTAAAAAGAGATAACTTTCTATCATTTCACAGGCAAGTGTTGTGAAAATAATGTTATGACATTAGAAGATGTGACTTCCCTCAACAGATCATAGAATCTCCAATTAATGCGGTTGGCAAGAAAAATGCCTACCTTGAACCCTCTGAGTAGTCATGTTTCCATATCTTGTAGACTATGAGGGGAGGTTCAGGGATCCTTTCTACTAGAATATTCAAGTGATAGAGTGTTCTGATTCTAGCATAGAGGGTTCTTAGAATTCGATAAAATGGTGGGAGATATTTAATGATTAAATTAATCTGTAATTTCTAATATGGTAATAAATATAAAAGTACTAATATACTAAATTTTATTTTTGTATAAAATGGAATGTAATACCATAATAAAACTACAGTAACTATTGTAAAATGTTAATGTCCAAACTAGCATGAATTTCCATGTGTAGTACAAGCCCTTGCACATAATACTAATATATATAAATACAAGGTACTACTGTCCGTATACCTATTTAAGCCTCCCCAGGAATAAAGTGTGTTATAATGCTTACTAGAGACTTATGAATCAAGCATATGATGGTTCTGTCATAATGTTATCAACAACATCCGATGTTAGTTGTGGTCACTACATCATGACTTGCATGATATCACATACAGTATCATCTCTAATAACCTACCAAGGAGAAAGATAAGAAATATTTGAATGTGATGATTACACAGGATTTGTGTAAGAATTAAAGGTATACTATGATCTTACATTGAATCCCATTCAAATACATTTTTTCACCCAATTACTCTAGTTTTTTTTAAGGATACATTCAAATTGTATGGAGTAAACTCTTCATTAACTTTTAGTTAAGGTTTACTAAGTAAGGAGAATATTAAATAAAGTACCACGTTAAATTCTTATGAAAAAAAAATTAAAAAGGCAGCCCAAAAAGGATAATTGAAAGTCATGCCAAAAGAATATTCACAATGTTTTTTGATTAATAGAGGTTGGTTATTAAACATGAGGTTATTTTCATCACATATTATTAAATAAATTTATGTAAGTTTAAATTGCAATGAACTGTACTGAATAAGAAAGAACCTTCTTCTTATTCAGTATATATTCATCAAATAAATGTATTGTTTCTAATATATGTCTTGGGAATTTAATACAACATTACTTTCACATATGTGTATTGAAATACAATAACTAAGTAAGTATAACATTAAAATAAGTAATGTGTCATTTCTAAGAAGCTGAGAAAGGGTGATTCCTAAGTTAGTGGTGAGATGCACATAACTTATATTTTTCAAGTTATTGATTCTAGTTGAAAAATTTGTTGAGTATAACCAAAACATTTATCTCACATGCCTCTTGGACATAATGAGAAATTCTTCCAAGTTTATGAGTGAATGTTCTTTTTTGGTGTATTATGCTTAACAAATAGTTCAGTGATACATGATTCATAGGAAATAAGTGATGAATATAAAAATTTAAGACATATTTACCCATTTGTGGATAGATAATCATTTTTTAAGAAAAACTAAAAATATATGTCATGGACATACCTGGTTTGGTATTTAATCTCGGTACTACTAAACTCCTCTAGTATTATTGACGTATTTAGTATGGATAAAGAAACCTTTAAAAATTATGGTATGTCACAAATATTTTAAAATTAGTTCAACAAGTATGTGTAAATTATTTCAAGCAAGACCTAGTGGTAAAGATACTTCATAACATTCACTTAAGTTATTAAGGAATAAAAAAGTGAATATTATGCATGGTTAGAATATATGAGTAACTTTTGATCGACAAGGCAAAGAATTACTTGATTAAGAATTCATCAATCATGATAATGTATCATGGATTAATTTGTAAACACACATTACATTATCTACATCATGTCATTGATGTCCATAAGAAGGATCGATGATGAGTCTTACATATTAACATTGATCAAAAAAATTTAGCATGGAGTAATTCCTAAATTAACATTCTATACATCAATGTTATGGTTTATGTAGTATCAATGTTACAACATACAAAAACATTCATTATATTTCAAGATTTTCTTTTAAAATAATAGTGAAATACCATAAATTATAAGACAACTAAAAATTAGAAATAGATATTATACCGGTTAGAGTATCATGGAAATCCATTATGTCATGACACATGTGTTTAGATGAAAAAAGTTTGTTCGAATATAAAAAAACTTACATCAAGATAAATACATGGTGTATCTAAGTATTTATGCTAACAGTTTCTTAGGATATTAATTAAATCCATAATATAGAAAAGTGGTATTCAAGTGATAGACTACAATTCTACACAAGGTCACGCATATATACTTGAGATAGTGGGAGAAATATTGACTTGGGTATATTCAATACCTTAGATACACAAATGGTTGTCATAGGAACAAGTTCCACAAGTACATGTGGAAGAGTAATGTTACAGTGACACATGCTCTGTAGGAAGGTTAAAAACCATGGTGATGGTTTTGAGTTCATTGTGGCTGGTGATATATTATTCCTTGAGAATAATAAATCCTACAAGTAAGTAGTATATGGAAACTAGTTAATATTGACAAGACCAATTAAAATTCAATAATGTATTCCATTTATCAAATTTAAAAGTGATTATAAATTGAATATTGTGGTGGTTATTCAAGTGAGTTGATACATGGATGGTATAAGTGAAGTATCAATAAGTCTTGATTGGTAATACAAAGTTGTCATGCCTAAATCAATTATATTTTTCCTTTCCAAAGATAACATCTAATATCATTAAATTTTCCATTGGATGTCAAGATGAACATTCTTGGAAGGTGTATATACGACACAACCAGAATAGGATGGTGACATCATATGGTTCCAATAAGGGTTGAAATTTACTAAAGTACAATTCAAGATTAAAGCAACAAGATCTTAGAGCATTCAGTTGGAAATAATCTTTATCATGTGTCTACTAAATTTTAGTAGGAGAACTATAATTTTCTAATAGAAATATGTTCGACAACATATGGAAAACAAATATTGGTCCTACTGTTTATTAAGACTAGGATAAAAGTAATTTTCCAATGATTGGATTAAAGTAGAAACCTAAGTTTTTGGGTAAAGGATCTACTATGGTAGATGTAACGGTTACTTGGACTTAGTCAATCTCACATATAGTTACATGGTATTAGAAAACATAAGTTGGAAAAATTGAATAGAAGAATTGTTACTAATGTCATGTGTCATGATCTCTCCAGGTTAACATGTTCAGGACATGGGAAGAGATCAACATGGTGAGTTTATATCCCTTCACTTAAGTGATGTATTAATCATGAATGGAATGATATGTACAAGAACTAATATTATGAGGATATAATTTATAGTAGGATAATATTAGTTATGTCTAGGAGAAATGAAAGGGACACAGTTAAAACTATCTGATTATACTTTAGAAAGTACAAATGATAAGTACCTGGTAAGTGGAGAAGGAAGGATACTAGTTATTATGGGAAAAAACATTCCTAGATCAATTTGATCTAGTATCATATTTAGGATAAGGTTTTGAGCAAGAAAAGATCATATAATCTAGTGGTAGTCATACCTACAAAATACTGAGAATATTGCAGCTTCTGTGGTAGTTAATAAGAAGTTAAATGCAACAATTTGTTCCATTTATTAGAATCACACCTATTGAGTAAATAATTACCTTAATATAAATTATGATATTCATAATAGCCAATATTTCATGTTATGAAAGTGGAAAAAAGGGGTATACTTATGGATACCATCTCTTTAGAAGATTTACTCAAGGAGATATAGTCACATATAGTAGAACATCCATGTGGTGAAAATGTGGATGACCCTGTAGCTAAAGCTGTTACTCAACAGAAACACGATCGTTATCATGTGAGTAGCTAACAAGTATGGTTAGAAAGTTGGGTCTAGTTCAAGTGGGAGTGTTGAAATAGTGTGTGCCCTAGACCTAACTATGTAGTACTTTTGATTACTGTATAGTGTATACAGTTAGATATACATGATGTATTCTTACCATTATAGAATATACTTTTCTATATACACTATTAAAATGGTAATTTCCTAGATAAATTGTTGTATCAAAAGGTTATAACTGATACCTATCTATAATGGGAACATCAAAATACTATGACATTAATCTTAAATATAGGCCCGATAGTCTAGATACATCTTAGTGATTGGAAACAACAGATGTTTGAATATTAGGTGCTATGGGGTTATAAGCACTGATGCTTATTCTCATGAAGTAAAATGTTGGTGATTTTTAGTAGTGAGATCATGAGGATAGACCCACCAATAGGAACACGACATGTTTTGGGTGTCATTGGCTATTCCTATCTATAGAAATGTGTATTGGTCTCCTAACTTGAGATCATTAAAAGTTCTTACCACTTGATTGCATACATTGATGCAAGGAAAAAACCGTGGTAATGAAATTGTGGCAAGGTATCTTGGATTGGATGCATCATTGGTGGTATGACATTGGTTGAATGGTCAAAAAAGGATTTTTTTTCTTCCATGTTAAGGAAGTTGTATATCTCAGGCCTGGTTGATCAGGATGGTGTTGCCTTCATATGTCTTTGCCAAAGTAGTCGAAAGGTAAATCCATCAAGATATATCAAAAAATAATAAAGCATGAAAAGGGAGATGACACATCTGTGCATCCTACTTTGTGATACATTGAATGAAAAGAGATTATATTACGCAAAACTTGTTCGTAGGTTGGTATTCATTGCCATGACTATCCTTATCTCTTTAAGGGCCTTGATGGGTTGCTAGACTTCGCTCTTGGTATGTGGATTTTATTCACTACTATCGAGATAAGGGCCTAGAGGGTCACAAACAATAGCGTATTCAAGAATCAGTCCTATTTAGTTGAATAGGTATATTGGGCATTGTGGGCACCACCACGGGGTCTGGGTATTGTCCAATTTATTGATCAACGATAAATAAATAAATTCATATTATTAAATTGAAGAATAATTTGGATTGAATTTATTTAAAGTATTTACACGTTAAGTAAATATGGGAAAATATTATTCAAATGAATATTATTTTAACTTTCAAGGATCATTTAATATTAAGTGGGAATGGAGAGTCGAGTTAAATTTCCCAGTTTTAAAACGTAATATATTTTACATATATTACAAGTTTGTGATAAATTATTAATAATATTTATGGAATAGTTTAGTTCAAAATAATTATTATTTAGTGGATGATAAATTTCCAGGGGCCATGGAAGCCTACCCAGTGATACTCATAATCCACTATAAATAAGTAGAGAGAGGATCAAGCTCATTACTATTCATGGAATGAAAACTAGAGCCTCTTTCTCCTCCCTCTTTATAGAGAGAGAAACTCTCTATATTAGTTCTCAGATCAAGATTTCTTACAAGCATTGAAGTAATCTTGATGTGGTGATCATTAGGAAATTGAATATATTGTCGGATCACCGTTCTAGCCCCAGAAATTCGATGATCAGTGCTCCTATGGATTTTTGAATCATGTGTGGATGATCTAGAGGGATACTTCTATGGATCCTTCAAGAAACGATCACTGGGGACATGTTGCAGTTTGTCACACCTTCAGATCTATAAAGGAATGTTTACAGTTTTATTTTTGTGATCTTTTAATTTATGTGAGATCCTTAGACCATACTAGGGCTCATATCCTATACGGAGACAAGTTCTGTCACCCCGATGATAACTTGTTTTAAAACACTCAGCCCACTGGATTCCATTTCAGTCCTCGTTACCTTCAAGAATGTGTATCAATGTACTTTGTGTCTCCAACCCTAATAAACTATATCATTTTTGTCCCTAAAATTATCTCATGGGGCTATAGAACATATATTTAAGAATAGTTTCATTTTTTCCCTAAAATTATCCCAATCGGTGTGAAAAATACTCTTAGGACATTATCACATGATTTGTCACATAGAAGAACAATCATGATGTGATTGGGATTTTATTAACATTAAAAACATGGATATATGTTATCATAAAGTACATATAAGTTTGTTATAGGGCACTAACTCTAATAGAATCCCACATTCACTAGATCCAACATCTAACAAATTTTAGTTTACTAGCTGTCACATGATACTCATGCTTCTACAGAGATAGAAATTTAGTCAAGGGGTCCAACACATTTTTTTGTAGGAACTTATCTTCGTGTAACTTGAACCCTATGAGAAAAATATCTCAAGAGGTAATAATTTTAGAGTATATTATCTTCTTTTTGGTGTGATATGACTCTTTTTCAAGATCCACCATTGTGTTATTATCAAAATATATTGTGATAAGGTATTTACTGCTAGGTACCACATTAAGATCCTAGAAAAAGTTTCATATCAAAAAATCTTTCTTGGATACATCAGAAGATGATATATACTCGGAAACCAGGGTAGAATATGCAACAAATGGATTGATTGAAATCTTCCAGCTCACAAATTTTCTATTGAGGTAGAAGAGTTATCTTGACTGCAACTTCTGATCATTCTGGTTTGTTTGAAAACTAGCATCAGTAGATCCCATGCTGACTAAAACATTGTATCCTACATACACCAGTAACACATCCTTAGTTCTTCTGAGATACTTTATGATAACCTTAACAGTAGACCAATGAAATTATCTTGTATAATCTTGATATCAATCTACCATTCTCAATGAATAAGAAACATCAAGTCTTGTACATAACATGACATGCATGATTGATCCTATCGATGAAGTATATAGGATCTTACTCATTCTCTCTTTCTACTATTACACCCGAGGATACATGTTCTTAGAAAGATGTATACCATGTGAAAATGTAACCAATCCCCTCTTGGATTGTTCCTTACTAAATCTCTTTAGTATTTGGTCAATGTATGCCCTTTTACTTAGTCCAACAATTCTCTTGGATCTATCACGAATTATTTTAATCCCTAGAATATAGAATACTTCAGCTAATTCCTTCATGGAGAAACACTTTTTTAACAAGTCCCTAACAGATTGTAAGATTGGTATATCATTTCCAATAAGTAATATTTCATAAACATATACAACTAGGATAACAACCACATTCCCACTAAACCTCTTGTAAACACATGGATCACATTCATTCATAATGAAACCTAATTCTTTTATATATTCATTAAATAGAACATTCCATGATTTGGATGTATTATTAAATACATTAATGGATCTATATCACTTGAAAATATTTTCTGGCATCATTAGGTGTCAAAAACCCTTCTTTTTTGTGTCATAGAGACATATTACTGAAGGTTACCATTATGGAAAGTAGTCTTGATGTCCATCTTCTGAATTTCATATTCGTGGTAAATTTTGTTGGTCAGAGTGGATACTCAAGAGGGGGTGAATTAAGTTCCAATTAATAATTTCTGTTAAAAAAATTTATATGAAAATCCACCAAATTGAATAATAAGCTAAACTGTAGTGAATTTACAAATATTGTATGTTTTCAATTAGTTTATCAAGAGATTTATTATTTCTCTGTTGACACAATATGAATATTGATTAACTTTTGAAACTACCTTACTAGATAACAAAAGTTATAAAAAGTTTATAATTTAACTATCAGAGTTACTTTAAAATAGATTTGTGTTTAAAGTACTTAGTAGTGGAATATTCAATAGTTTAAAACCAAATAAATAAGCACATCAGTTATAACCAAGAGGTTCAGTCTCAAGCCAAGACTTAGTCCTCTCAAAAACATTTATATAAATTTTGATCCACACCCTGGATCAAGGTTAACAATAGTGAAAAGACTGTTCAGGTACTAAGACCTCTACCATAGTTCTTTGTGGGAACAAATAATAATAATAGCACACAGGCTATCCAGGTCACACTTGACCTCTACCACTATCCATAGTGGGATACAAGATAGTTATAGAAGTTTTTTATGAGGATTTATAAATCCTCTAGTTTAGAAAAAGAGACAGTGTGTGTCTAAAAATATAGAGCACACCCACTGCTCAAAATATAAATAAAAGAATCAATAAGAGAGTAGATATGACTTTAGAATGCTCTAGTGATTTGAATTGTAGCACTGGACTCCTTTTGATTAAACAGAAATACTTCTGAGTCCTTCTCTGGTTTTTTTTCTTGAAAACAGAGTGTCTTTTGCTTCCTTGATTTTCAGGTTCAGTTTGATCAACTTGAGTGTATGAAGAGATCGTTGTAGTTATTCACTCCGTGACTAAAATTCAGTTTTTTTGTATTAATGGCCTCGTATATGTCTAGTGTTCTTCAGGTATACAGGTGTATGGATGTCGCCTTTCTTTATTATGTATATGCACCTCTATCTTCTCTACAGTTCAATCTTCTTTTTATGCCTTAAGCTTCAACAATAGGAATGATTACCTTTTCATAGGTAACTATCATTAATTAATAGTGCATGCATTAAAAACATCAAATATGACTGTTGCTTAATAAATAAATAGAAATAGAGTTTAAGTAGTAGTGACTGGTTAACAGACATCTTTCATCAGTAGCTCTCTGTTGGTAGACTGGCAGTAGTGGACTTTGTGTCAATGGATGTCTTGTATCGGTAGTTGTTATTCTGTGTAACAGTACCTCTATGTACCAGCAATTCCTTCTATCGGTAGCGTTCATCTATCAGTAACTAGCTTGTACTACTAACTACTTATATCAGTGGCTCTGTCTATCAGTCAACTTTGTATCAGTAGCTCTATATTAGTAGTCATTAGTCTGTTTGGTTGTATAGGTAGGTCTTCCCGTATCAGTTGCTATGCTTATTGGTAGACTTGATCTATCAGAGACATTTGCTAACCGGTGACCTTTGTTTATTAGTAGAATTACTCTAACGGTAACCTTTCAGTGTACCGGTAGGATTAAATACTGGTAGCTCTATTTTCTACCAGTGTACTTAGCCTTATCAGTAGCGGTGTATTTGTTTGTCTGTATCAGTATCTATGTGCATACCAGTGAACTTAACACTTATCTGTTCTATGAAAAACATATCCAGATTGAGTTAGAATTATTTCAAAGTATCTATAAACATAGATAAACAGTGATTAAAATATTCCAATGATTATTTTGATATTATTGCCAACATAAGATTCTAAACACATATTAAAACATAATCGGGATTATCAAAATAGGCGAGGTCAACAAATTTAATAGTAAGTAGTTTTATGATGGATTTAAACATATAAAATGATGAAAATGTATTATAATAGTCAATTCCATGACCTTGTTTAAACCCTTTTCCACTATCCTTTCTTTATAGGTATTTACTTTACCTTCCATGTCAATTTTTCTCTTGAATACCCATTTTTTACTCTATAGGATTTACATAAATTGGCACATAGAATAGAACCAAAACATTGTTTATATACATAGAATCTATTTCAGAATTCAAGGATTATTTCAATATTACATCTTATGATATCTCTACTACCTCATTTTTAGTATATAGGTTAATCATTGTAAATCAATACAAAGTCACTATATTTGGTGATTAGAAACCCATATCTATTTGTTTCTCTTACACCTATTGTTCACCTACAAAGTACTTTTGTTTCAAAAACAACTTATTCTATGGGGACATGTGGAATCTATTCCTATAGAATCTCTTATGTATCTTGAGCATAAACTTCATCGAAGTCAACGTTTCTCCCACTTTCCTTTTTAAGGATGTGCTACCTCTCAAGAAAGATGGATTTTCAAGAGATAGTCACTTTCTTTTCTTAGGGTTTTTATAGGTACTATCCATTTTTTCCATAGGATAACCTATATAGAAACACTATATTCCATGTGTTGGTATTTTTTTCCTAAAAAGTCTTTAAAAAATGCCTCATAACCCCATACACGTGAATGATACACAAAATATTTTCTTTCCACTACCTAAATGGAATGGAACTCTATTTTATTCTTTAGTTGGTACTCAGTATAGTGTTTATGTCACATTGTATAATGAATATCCCCAAAAGGATAATGGAAGATCTTCATGACTCATCATCAAACATACCATGTCTAATAGGGTAAAGTTTCTTCTTTCACAAAACACCACTCCATTTTGGTGTGTAAGGTGGAGTAAATTGAGGTAGAATCCCAAAATCCTATAGAATTTTAATAAATTCATGGTTAATATATTCACCACCTTCTTCCAATTGAAGATCATTTATCTTCTTTCCAAGTGAATTCAATACTTAGTTCATGAATTATTTGAATTTTTCTATGGAATCATACTTATAACTCATTATGTATACATGTCCATATCTAATCAAGTCATTAGTAAATGTTATGAAGTATGGAAATCCTCCAATTTCTTATTTTGGAAATGGTCCACACACACAATTGTGTGCTAACCCTAGAAGCTCTGTGTCACTTTTACCCAATCCACCGAATGAAGGTTTGGTAATTTTTTCTTATAAACAAGCATGGAGCATTTCATGTTGTTTTATCTCATAAGAGTCTAAATAACCATCATGATAGATCTTTTTCAAATGCTTCTCATTTACATTACTAAGAAAATGATTCCATAATTGGGTGTTATACGAATCATGTGAACACTATTTTTTATCTATTTATAATACTTAGTTTTCATAATTTAATACATAAAGACCATTATTTGAATGATCCTACTTTTTTATTAGAAGAAGATGTGTGTATGGTATCCACTAAACGTTTTTATTATGTGGGGGTTTGTATTGTGAAAAATCGTGAACATCAGGGTACAATTGTATCTCTTACTAGAAACTCCCAATGGTTCCCTCATCCGTAATTGGGTACAAACATGATTTCTAAAGATAAGAGATCACCTTGGTTTTCAGGCCCAATGACTCTTGGGTAATCACATTGGTCAAGAGGATTGGAGTTTTGGATTATCACACCCTTTTGGGGGGGGAACTTTTTTCTACTCTGGGACTTTCTTATAGATTTAAGAAATGTTTGCGAATCTCTACGTAGTCTTGATATAGGACCAGTTACCCTAAAAAATGAAAATAGGATAATTATATTTTATGTGAAAAATACTAGGGAGATATTTATTGAATCAATCTATATGTATCCAACGTACTTCATCATTTTCTAGTAATGGGTGGTCACTTATGTACTGAAGCCATGTAAGAAAGTGCTTCAGAATGTGAAGCCATGAAAGGGGGAGGATAATATTCCAAGAAGGGGATTGAGCCATTATGATGCGTTCTACACATCCTAGTTATTAGAGGAATCAAAACCCATGTAGTTCATTGGGCTCATCCAGTTTAATTTCATGTGTAAAGGACTTTTATGGTTGCTCTGGGACCCCAAGTATTCAAGATCAAGTCTAGGAGGCATGTCCTATGTACCCTGATTATGGAAATAATCAAGGTTATCTTAGTTCATCTGATTTCTCAGTCCACTTATGGATGAACTAGAGTGACCATAACATGAGAATGATTGGGTCCCAATGGCTGAGATGTTAGTGTTATAAAAGGACTTACATTAAAAGGGGTGGTTATTTGAGATCAGGCCTTAGGAAGGAATCTTACATATCCTAATTATTATAGGAATTAGAGTCCTCATAGTTCAATCATATTGTCAGGATTTTTCTTCAGGTAGAATCCCTTATGTTGAGCCTAATGTGTCAAGAAAATTATTAATGATTTACATACAAAGGTTTCCCTGGGTGGTGGACAATTGTGATGAGAATTATATGATTATTTTAACTCCCTAAGAACACATGATATATTCTTGGGTTGAGAAACAAGGGATGGAAAATTATCAATATCATCACCTAGAGAGTGAGGGTATTAAGTATTAATACATCCTTGTGGAGTTCTAACCTTGAAGAGGTGGCCTACATATCCAAAATATGGAAGGAATCAGAGTCTTTGTAGTTCCTTTAGTTAGGGCTAACACTCTGATGTTTTTCTGGATATTGGGACATTCCATGTTACGTCACTAGTTAGGAATTGCAATATGTGGTTACCCTGTTTTCATGCCTAAAATGTGTCAATGGTCCACTTGTTCTGATATGGAGTATATTATCTTCATGGAATGTCTAAATACAACTAAAAGATCAATTGGTATTTAAAAAGGACTTCTCATAACCCGATTTTTATATCTGAAGGTTGTCACATGATCAAAGATGACTTGTCTAAAGGATATCACAAATTATAAGTGTTCTATCCAAGAATCCATCGTGTGACATGGCTTTCTTGTCTAGAGGGAGTCAGATGATCTAGATGAATTTACTTTATGTCATTAGCAAGAGTTGGCTTGAAACATATGGAGGGTGTCACAAGAGTCAATTCGATCTATCTTAGAGGGTAACACATGTCTTGGCTAACATCCCGGGAGGACATCGTGAGACCTGGAAAACATATTTGGAGGGAGTCTCAAGTCTCATATGACTTTCCCAGACGGTGTCTCAAGAGATTAGTTGACATGTAGAGAAGTCTCTGTGAGACTTAGTTGATATGATATGGTGTTGTTATATGAGTCAGGAATTGTATTTGAAGAAAATCACAATATTCAGGCGACATAAGAACGGGGGTTTACAATACTATGGTTGTACATCTCGGGGGGAAACTGTGTGACCTTCTATAACATTTCTGAAAGACTTCAGATGACCTAAGTGGCAAACTAAAGGAAAATTTCTAGATCTGGGTGACATGTCCTGGTATTTCAGTGTGTCTTGGATGACTTAAACGAAGCACATGATGGTCACCAATTTTTTTTCATATGTATTCCACATTCAGTCTTTGTTCAAGACCTTATCTTAAAAATGAATTAGATTTATTCAGTATAAGTTTATTTTGAGTCTTGCATGATCCTAAAGATATGTCGTATGTTAACTGCACATCTTGCCAGAATTCCTTCACATGATCTATGAATTATCAAATAAAGTGCTTTATCCATGTTGCATGATCACACAAGCAGTTTTATAGTATATTAACTAATGAAATACTTTTAAGTTGCAAGATCATTCACACTAAGAAATCCTCTCTAGTGTTGGTGTGAAATTCCTAGACATTATTCTCTTCATCATGATAGGTAGAGGTTATGTGGTTGTGGTAGGTAGTGATACATTTTTAATTCTGGAGTGGGGAATTTATAGGTCCTTCCACCCCAGTTGTTCGCTGATTTATGCAGCATATCTAGTGCAGATCCTGGATGGAGTTGGCAAAGGGGTATGGTGCCACACATCTTTGCGAGCCTTTTCCATGGATTTCTCTTGAGGACCTCACCAGATTTTCAGCGACCACAAGTCCCTTCCATCAACACTTTCTTTATCAGATTAATTCTAATTGATAGGGACATTGTTGACTCATGTTGGCATGTCAATGGATTTCCATTTTATCATATTGACATGTCTGAGGGCCTTCGTGAGATCAAAGTACATGTTGAAAGTCCTTCTCAAGAAGATTGACGACTTTCCTTGGACGTTTTGTGTGGTAAGGTTGGATTATTTGGGGGTCTCCATGACATTAGGGTGTCTTTTCCAAGAGTCTCACAGGACTATGATGTGGACTTCCTTAGTGAATTGCATGTATTTCACGAATGCGAATGGATTTTGTATCATCTTTATTTTATTCCCTTTGTTTTATTTTACAAAGGTTGGGGAGTCATATGAGATTAAATGAGTAATGTAAAAAAAATTAATCTATTTTTTGATGGTGAAATTCATGAACAATAGGGATCATTTGATGGTGTGTGATCATTCTATGGAAAAATCCATCGATTTTTCATTAGGGAGATAAAGGGGGAGTGCGAGGTTTCCTGGGAATACCCAAGGTGCTTTTTATGGTGAGGATGACAATCCAAAGGGATTTCTCAAGATGAGGAAAGTATGTATCTATGGTCTCATGGTGTCTTGTGAGTCACCAAGAGTGTGTCACATGTCATTCAACAACCTCAAGTAGATCCTGCCTCCCCCCTTTTTAAATCCTTTTTTGATTTTATAAATTTTCAAGGATTTCATAATTTTTCTTCGATGTTGTTATGGAGTATTTGCCTTACCTTTGGTGATGAGCCTCATGATTTCCACAACTATTAAAGGCCTCCATCCTTTGGACATATTTACTTCCATTTTCAAAGGATGTTTGGTCGGATATATAGGTTCTTTCTACCCACAAACCGCATAGCCTTATGGAGCTTACCCAACTACCTTCGTGCATCTATTTTTTGTCCTATGAACCTTTGCAAGAGTAGAGGGACTTTCAAAAAGAGGATTTGAGGGACCTGTTACAGGATATATGCAACGTGTTGATTCTTCCCACGAACTTATCATGAAAAATAAATCTCCAGTACCCTAAGGGATCATGTAATTTATAGGTCTTGACCATTTTCTTCTTACTTTGTGTTTGTGTGGAAAATAATGCCCATATTCAGGTATTTCTTCCTTTGTGAATTTATCGATGCTAATTTAGTGGGTGTCAAAAAATGAATCCCCTTAGGAGGGATGTCCATGGGGATAAGGGATTGGTTATAGGGAAAGTAAATTCTCACTAGAGTCTTTGGCGGTGTCGAAAATTTGTGTCTTGGGTGACATTTGGTCTACGGGGTGACACTTGGTATTTTGCGGAGAACCCAATATATAGGGGGGAAATGGTCAATTCATTTCAACAACCACCCCTTCTTTTAGAACGCTATTTATTTTCCCTCCATTACACACCTCCATCATAAGAACATTATTTAAGACCCAATCATGAGACCTTGTCATGAGCCTTCATTCTGAGATCTGTCCCGCAAGACCTTTTTTTCTTAGGTGATCATTTGAACCATCTATAAACTATATTTTATTTACCTTTTGAACTTTGTCCATGAGGTTATATGATTATATTATGGGTTCCATGGGTTTTTCTGGTTTGATCATATGATCTATTTTCCATCATTCAATTCGTGTGACCATGTCCAAGTCACGCGATCATGAGTAGGGGTCATGTGATTGCATGATGCCCTACCGAGGGGTTATGCGACCCTCAAGACCTTCAGAGATCATGAAATTAGTGAAACATTTAGTGTGATTCAAAAATTCTTCGATGATTCATGCTATGAACAAGGTTCTGTTGGGATTTTAGGCTTTTGTTTCTAACATGATTTTATAATCTCTATTTCTGAAATATTATACTTACTTATTTTTAGATGGATTTCAGTTCCCATCGATCTTCTCCAGCTGTTTCCAATCAAGGGGCCATGATTTCTAGGAATCACAAAGCTGATCCATGATATCATGTATATATTGACAATGAGAGTTTAAAGAGGCTCCTCTCATCTATGACTCAAGATTATCTTTTATATCAATAAATTCCTCTGTATGGGTTTGTTCTACTAGATGATGCTCCCATCCCTCCTCCATACCCTTGTTATATATCTCACTGGGTGTTGGTTTGTCTCGATTGTTTCTAGAAGACAATTGATGAGGATGGTTGAATGGTCTCATTTTGGTGTTAGGAATTATCTTATATATTGGTAATCTCTGCCTTAGGTTCATATGTCCATGAATTTTCTTATCAACCCATTTCTTAGAGTTATTTGAGTACATTTTCTTCCTCTTTGAACAATCATGGTGCTATATGGTGTTTGAAGTGTGATCTATATCCTATTGGAAATTTCTTTGATGAATGGGATTTACCCTTTTGGGTTAGGTAAATTTGGTTAAGTTTATTCAATCATCTATACTATAAAGATGTATGGATTTTCTAGTACATCATTTACCTCCATCCCAACCTTCTTCGAGAGATGATCATCTGTTGGTGACCTGGTACGAAGACATTCCATCTTCCCCATGGTGAAGTGGGTATCAATCTATGGGTTATCTAAAAACTAGGTGGTGTCCCCCCTCTTGGAGAGATATTTTATAAATTCCTATATACTACAACTATCTAAGATGATCCTTTTAGACATCATTTTTTGGTGAGGGAGATGATTTTTATTGTAAAGGAGAAATTGGAGAAGGAGTTTACAATGCATCCCCTCATTTCATTAATAGATTGGATTAGTATTTTTCTTTTTTTAGAGGAGACAAACCAACTATTGATCTCCCCATTGGTTACATTCTCAGAAATTCTGTGATGGTACTGGATCATATTGGGATATCTTGGAAATAGGGGATTATTACTCATGGGGATACCAAATGAATTAAATGATCTCTATAGAGCATAGGTTTGTAGTCTTTATATACATGTATTTAAATGGGTGGATTTTATCAAACTGGGATGCATGATTAGGGATCCAAGTTATTATATAGGTAATGGAGGCACGACTTGAAGAAGGATGAAATCACAATTTGGAAGTACCCGTCCTTGCATTCCTTTACCAGCTCTTGGGCCATATTCATCAAGGTACCACCCCTTAAAGGAACATTGGCCATCTCTATTTTTTATTTGGCTGGATAAGGGAGTACTTTCATTGTTACAAATATAATAACAATGCCTAGATCCCTAATTCTTCATCCCACCCAAACTATTGAATATTTCTGGGATTGAGGCTATGTCTCTAATCCCTACTGAGATTAATTATGTGTTGAGACACTCTAACAACTTCAATATTATTCCTTTTCATGCACCAACAAGACCAATTATTGATAACAACAATAGTTCCATTTATTAAAGGTCATATATGATCTATCTGAAGGATGTAGTTATTACAACCAGAGTAGACGTGGTAGTTATCTTCAAACCTTATGAACTTCATCAGTTTTATCTTCAGTTTGGATGCATTCAAAGAGTCTCCCTTCTTTATTTGGTTGGTGTTTGAGGGGAGTGACATCTTGAAGGCATTCAGATATTTTGGAGGGTGTTGTAATGTGAAGATACTGAGGATGAGATCATAATTACACCTTCTAAAGCTTCCATCTTCCTTTCCCAGGATTATGACCAGACTTAGGTAACAACTTACCCAAGTGCTATTCTAAACCTATTGTTTCATCATGTGGATAGACCCTTTTCCACCCAACACCATTTTTAGTGGTGATGATAGATTTTATCAAAGATATGGGTGAGATTTCAAGAAAGATACCTCAATTTGAGTGATGATTATTCTAATGGTGAAACATATTTTGATGATGAAATTAATCCTATAGCATAGGATATGGATGATATGCCTATTGAGAGAAGAGAATATGGGGCTTCTTATTCTATTCTTTCATTGGTTCAACTGGTTAGTCCTCCATCTGCTATCCCTACTCAGTCAGTCGTAGAGGCTCAAATTCAATGTAAGATAATCTAGATATCGATTCATTCCTTCATCACTAAGACACCCTTGGATTTATTCTACTACCATGGGGAATGGATTCATTAGTTATTTGATGACTTGGGGATGGTGGTTTTGACCAACAAAATATATATGAAATTAAGAAGCAAATTGTTTTGACTCTGCAAGATCTATCCATAAGAAAAATATATTTACTCAATCTTGTATATGTGGATCCTCTTGCTAGGTAGATGTGGGAGACCTTAGAGGAATTGGAGTAGGGTCGTCAGTTGATATATGAACTACAATCTCAAATGAATGATTAGACTGAAAAAATAGAGAGAAGTGAGAATATTATTTAACATATAAGGTCAAACCTTTTAACACCATCATCCATATAGGTGACTACTCAGAATAGGGTTGAATAGTTCACTATTTTTTTGAGACCCTCCGTCCTAGGGAAGAAGTAGAAGAGGTGGGGTGAGCAGAACTCCAATATTCAATTGATGCTTCTCACCAGAATCTTGCGGATATTACCTATAAAACAAACCTAATTTTATCGTGATTCAATGTTTTTAATTCACTCATTTTTATTAGAATTTTGAGAGACTCCAAAATTTGGATATTCCACCTAATTTTGCACAATGTGAATTGATGGATTTTTTATACTTTCTATACTAGTATCCATTTTTCTTTCATTCATGATGTGCATGATATCTCATTGCTATAATAATATGATAATCACCAATGATACCTATCCTTTGTGTTACATATAGTAAAGATGAATGTATGGATCTAAATATTTAAATCATAATAGATTCTTTTTGAGAAGTACCCATGAATTCCCACCAACACGAGACTCTCTATTGAAGATCTGTTCCGGTTATCTTTAGATAACCTGATTTGAAGAAGGATTTCTTGTGTAGGATACATTTCCTAGAGTGAGAGTGATCTATCTTCTACCAAAGGTGATCTTATTTACTAGAGAACCTCGATCGTGTTAAGTCCATGTAGTGGGGATTACAATATTTTTCAATCTAACCAGTTTACATGCTTTAGATTATGGTGTTTATATTCTGACCTTTGGTGTGTTGTAGTTTAGGGTCTTTGAACTTGTAAATTTGGTGTGCTGTAGTTCAGGGTCTTTGATCTTAGACCTTTGTGTTCTATAGTTTAGGTTCTTTAATCTTGGAACTTTGGTGTGCTGTAGTTTAGGGTCATTGATCATGGACCTTTGTGGGATGTAGTTTAGGGTTTCTATCATGGACCTTTGGTGTGATGTATTTTAAGATCTTTGATCTTGGAACTTTGGTTTACATTAGTTTTGGGTCTTTGATCTTGGACCTTTGGTGTTCTGTAGACTAACATATTTGAGCTTGGATCTTTGGTGTGCAGTAGTTTCGGGTATTTGATCTAGGAACTTTGGTGTGTTGTAATTTAGGGTACTTGCACTTGGACCATTGGTGTGTTATAGTTTACGGTCTCTGATCTTATACCTTTTTGTGTTCTCTAGTTTAGGTTCTTTGATCTTATACCTTTGGGGTTTTGTAGTTTATGGTCTTTGAGATTGGACCATTGGTGTGTCGTAGTTTAGGGTCTTTAAGATTGGACCATTGGTGTGCTGTAGTTTAGTGTCTTTGATATTGGACCTTTGGTGTGGTGTAGTTTAGGGTCCTAGATCTTGGAACTTTTGTGTGCTTTAGTTTAGGTTTTTTGAGCTTGGAAATTTGATGTCCTGTAGTTTTGGGTCTTTGATCTTGGACCTTTGGTGTGCTGTAGTTTAGGGTCTTTGATCTTGGAACATTAGTGTGCTGTAGTTTAGAGTCTTTGAGATTGGACTTTTGGTGTGTTTTAGTTTTTGGTCTTTGATCTTGTACATGATATTGACACCCATGGAAAATGGTGCCGACATGCCAAGAATGACCTAAAACACACTGAGGTCATAGTTTATTCTATAGTGTTTCTAAGGATCACAAGGATTTGAGTTCCTTTCTTATAAGGAAGAGATATCATTAGCTGGTGGGTTGAATCCCTTATGCATCAATATAATGGAGAAGAAAATATTATCTCAACTCTTTTCCAATGGTCATGGAATATTTAGGTAAACAACATCAGTTGAGGGAGAAATAATAGGGATACTGGACCCACCTTGAGAGTTCGAATGTGAGTGATATAAATAAAAACCCAAAATATTGAGACTGTGGATATAGGATGGATGATACATATCAGGTATATCCCATAACACTAAGATGTTTGGTTGCTCCTCGGTCTCCCCAAAGATCAAAAGAATTAAAGATCCTTTTTTATAAGGAGGGTATTCCTCTAATTGGTGGGTCAAGGACCTTATGTATCAGTATAATGACCAAGAAAAAGATAATCTACACTTAATTACAAGTGTTTTGAAAGACATGTGAAGACTCAAACATCTATATGATGAATTTGGGTTTGGAAAGTAGTTTATCCAATAATGTTCCTAGCCCCATTGAAAAGTTCACCTCTTGATTATGAAGAACTATCCCTATTTTATGTTGTTTAGAATCATGAGTTTTGAGCCATCAAAGGTTAGGTAAGTAAGTTCCATATTCAATCCTTGAGAAAGGGTACAGAACATGATGACGTAATGTCGAGGATGTCAAGTCCACTCAAATAGTTTGGTATGAGGATTGTAAATCTTGGTCCAAAGTGTTCAAGTCACATGGAAGATACAAGATTATAATATTGGGAGTAGTTCAACTACATAGAGGTGTTGATTGCTACCATGATGATGTTAGGGCTCATAAATATTTTAATTTCCTTTTTTAGAGTGATATATTTAGTTTTTGACCATAAGTTCTTATGCATGATCCATAGACATATATGCATAGTTAAGAAAAGGGTCCCTTGATTCCATATATCTTTTCTAAGGGCCATGTAAGGTGTATGGTGATCCTAGGCACTCAGATTATGATTTTTGATTTATAGAGAATGTAACATCCAAGAATATTTAGAGAAACTTAAAATTTGTGTCACTACTTACAGAACACATTCTCACAGATAAGAGATGTGAAAAATCATTGCTTGAACTTTTTTCTGAACTAGGGGTTCCAGTGAGCACAACATTACTTTTAGTAGGTCTATAATGTAGACCCTATAAGCTTTATGCCTTATTTATTTATGCCTTTTTTTCTAAACTCTGGATATGGAATGTTTAGTGAGTGAATACTTGCCTTTTTCTCAGGCCACCCTCTTTGGGTTTTCAACCTAAAAATCTTTTGTGTATCTTTAAGTAGAAGTTCAAGGTCTTGCAATTTGGACCATTATACGTTAGAGTTTAAAGGAATACATTTTTTTTACAAAAGTGAAGATATTTTAAGGTCATGAATCACATGGAACTAATTTGGAAGATGCTACACAAGAGCCTAATTATAATACCCTGGGTAAAAAAAACTCCAACATCCTTTTGAGTGGGAGATGGAAATGTTGTAAATCACATCTTGAGTTTCTCATGTCCTGAGTAATGATATGGGGTAGACATGCTGGGTTTGTCCCATAACACTTTGATATGTTAGGTTCCACCTCGGTGTTGTCTGGGATAATAATAATTATAAATCCCTTTATATTAGACTAAGATGTTTCCGATTGGTGGGTCTCAAGCCCTTCTACTTTAATAGAATGGCCAAATTGATACATCTATTTTCTTTTACAATGACCTTGAAAGGCTTTTGGTGACATGAGGTTATCATGACATGAATTGTGGTATATGGATTGAGTTGATTTTAAAAGATGATATAAGAACCACATACTCTGTTAGATCAAGGTAAGTCTCTTATAGTCCTTTGATAAGGAATAAAAAATGGGTGATGTTATATATAGTTTATCATCATGTAGTGAGGAAATTTTTCAAGTATTTTAGCATCATACAGTAAGGAAATTAGTCTTTCAGTTTATCATCATGTTTTAATGACGTATTTATCTTTTAGTTTTAATTTCATGTGACCAAGATATTTTCCTTGCAGTTTAACGTCATGTGGTAAAGACACACTTGTCTAAAATTTATCATTATGTGGTAAGGATGTAGGAACCGATGTGACTGGATGGAAATGTTGTAGTTTGGCCCAAGGGTGAAAGTCTAGGAAACACTATGTATCTCATGAAAATGATAATGAAACCACACATAGTTTTGAAGATCCATGTAGTTTAATATCATATGGTGAGGATGCAGATCCCCTGACATGAAATGGTGGTATCGTGGATGGTCCCATGAATATAATTATGGGTGTTACTACTTATCCCATAGTGTTGGGATCAAGCCACATGTTGTTCTTAATGAAGTCCCCTATGTAGGTTTGAACCGTATGTGAAGAGGGGGTAATATTTATATTGATTTGATGTGACTAGGCTTAGTGTTGGAAATCCAGACGTTGCTACATATCTTATGAGGATAGGAATCAAGTCACACAAAGTTCTTGAGTAGGAAATACTCTACACAGCTATAGACCATATATAGAGGTGGGAATTATTTCTATTAATTATTTTAGTTGGTCCCCGGATTAAAGATCCAAGAATCACTACATATCCTGTGATGACAAAAATCAAGTCACATGTAGTTATTATAGAACCATTTAGTTTAACATCTTGCAGAAAGGATGAAGATGGAAAAACATGGAAAAGTGGTGATGTTATAGCTGAGACCATGTATGGAAGTCCGAACATTGATACAAATCAAATGAAAATGAGAATCAATCCACACATAGTTCTTAATGAACCATTTAGTTTAATGTCATGCAGAAAGGACATGGGATCCCCTACATGAAGATGGATAGAGTGGATTAAGGTGTGGTAAAAAGCCAACACCAAATATAGTGGTCCCCTCAGGAAAGGTTTACATGATTGTGTGGTTTTATGTCATGCATTGGGCATTAAATATGTATTTTAACACCATGTAGCAAGGACTCATTATATACCATTAATTATCTAGCATTCAATACCAAGAAGGGCCTGTCAAAAGTTGTTATTCCTTGTCTATGAGGGTAATCCCTTATTGAGACTCCTATGCCCACATGAGCTATGATCAGTGTGAGAAACAAAGAATAGAAAGGGTTCCTCTCACTATGTCGGGGCATTTAAAAGAAGGACAAGGTAACTTTGTATCATGTGGTGGATAGACTAAGTTATAAGATTGAAGCTTCCCAACATATCTCATTGGAAATAAAAATCAATCCATACATAGTTCTATGAAACCCATGTAGTTTAACATCATGAAGTAAGGATATGGGTGACCCAACATGAATGAAGATGGATATTATGGATCCAGGAAGTTTTATGCCATTCAGTAAGGACATAAATAACTCGATGTGAAGAAAAAAGGACGTTTTGGATCCATGCAGTTTTATGTCATACAATAAGGACATTTTCCTTGCAGTTTAAAGTCATGCGGTAAAGAAATTTTCCTTATAGTTTAATGTTACACATTAAAGAAATTGGGTAAACCAATGTGAAATTAATGTAATCCAAAAGATGGGCCCAAAAGTAGTGGTTCAGTTATCAATATGTATCCCATTATAATAATAATTAACACATACATATTTTTTAGGGAACCATGCAGTTTGACATCATGCATCTATGAAAAACTCTGTACAGTTTATCATTATGTGGTCTAGATGAATTTGTAAAGTTCAAAATCATGTAATTAGGATGAATGATGGTGCATACTTTAATGTGGATGCCCATTTGAGGATAACTATTTCTTGTGAAATCTGTCATATGTGGGTGGTGTGTCATGGACCCTCTTCATTGTGGCTAATGAGTATGCTATATTATGATAAAACCTATGTAATATATAAGGCCCTTACCACATGGGTTCCAGTTTAAGGGGGTTTTTCTGGCATCATTAGGGTTCTGAGAGCTAAAACCAATTCCCCTTGGAGGAATGAATGAAGGAGAACCTTGTTATTAAGGGTCTGTGCGATTCGATTATGATGAACCTCTATGTTGTGAAGTGTGCAAAATATGTTCTCATCTTTCCATTCCAATTTGTTGAGAATCTTTTGTGATAGTTCATCATTTGAGATCTGTCTGAAAATGGATACTTGGAGTGAAGGTAGTTGGACAAATATGGGTGACACTACCTTGATCCCCCAAACACCAATGAGTATGATATTGACTATGTGGTAGTATATGTGGTGGTACGATAGGCCCATAAATCATAGAGGAGTTTTTTCAATCAAGGATTATTATGCTTGTTCATTATATTATAGAGTATATTTTATAGAGTCTTATTAAATAAATATATTATTCCATTTTCCACTTCATTATAGTGATATGTGTGATGGGGCTCAATATTATAATCATGGTATAGTCTCTTCAATTTTGTAGAATATGAGTTGGTTCCATTTTCCATCAATATTGTGCGAGGGACCCAAAACTTGTTGACAATATTGGACTTCAACAAGTTGACGATATTCTTCATCCTAACTTCCTTAATGGGTATTTCCTCAACCCATTTGGAAAATAAGTCAGTAATAGTACGGATATACTTGAACTATTTAGATGTGGTCGGGGGATATGTCACCATAACAGCCATTCCTCAAATGGAAAACAACCAATAATATTTACCTATATTTATGAATTACGGGGGCTGATGGATGAAGTTTTCATGGATCTAGAATACATGATATTTATTAGTGAGTTCCACACAATCCTATATCATGGTTTTCTAGTAATATACCATCCTCTTGATTTGGTGGGAGATCCTGGTTCTAGATTGATGGGTGTTGCAAGATCCTATATGGAATTCTTCTATGAGGGTGATAATTTCTTCTTTTTCTTTGCATCTGAGGGGTATTCGATCCAATCCCCTTTTTTTGAGGTCTTTTCACTCATTTGGATAATCCTCTAGAGTGATATTGTTTACCTAGTGCCGAATCCATTCCCTTCTAGCATGATATATTGGGAGAATCCCATTTTGATGACAACCAATAATGGGCACCATCTATCCATGGGTGGTCATTGGCACATCATGGTCTGGGGTAGTGCTGACCTGATTTTTTTCTTCTATATCAAATATAATGATTAATGAGACCATTCTTTGATGTGTGATATAGAATATTGCATCCTTTTGATCAGGATCGACCATGATGGTGGCTGCATTAGCCAGTTCACTAGCGTGAGCATTCTGTGATTGGGGAACATGATGCTATGTGGGATCAAAAGGGAATTCTACCATCAATACCTTAACATAGCTTGTTATAGGGTAAAATACATTCTATTTAATATAATATTCACCAATGATATTATTTATCACCAATTTTGAGTCCCCTTTGACATTCAGGTAGGCTATGTGAAGCTGTAGGGGTAGTTCTAATCCAACGATGAGGGTTTGGTATTCAAACTCATTATTTATACAACCTTTGGATAGTGGGATAGAGTCAGTAGAAATTATTTTTCTATAGATACAAATATAACCCCTATAACAACTTTATTGAGCATTAGGTTTTCCATCCTTGGGACGATAGGGCTCTGGGAGGCACCATCAAAGTACATATCCCATATACGAGGAGTGTCATGGCCATAGAAGACCTCCTCATCTAGAAGCTCAATGTCCTCTGGTGTATTTTACAGGGCAAGATGTGTTGTGAGGAAATAATCTAGGGGTTTTCCTTTCATAGAGTTTTGTGATATGAAATGAATGTCATATTTCATTAGAATGACCTCCCATTGGAAAAAATTCCCAATCAACATAGTAAGACCAATGATATACTTGAGTTGATCAATACAAGAGACCAGGTGGACTTCATGGAGCTAGAAGTAATGCCTCATATTTTTCACTGAAAATATAAGTGCAAGGATGTTCTTATCAACAATAAAATATTTGGTCATGTTACCTAGAATCCTCTGAATGAGGTAGTAGAGATTATTATCACTTCCTATATTATTTTTTTATACAAGGAGGGTGCCCAGTGAGTACTCCATTGCATCCATGTAAAATATGAGTGACCTCATTTCCACCAGAGGTATCAGAACCGGTGGGTGAATTAAGTACTTCTTAAGACTTTTGAAAGATCCTTGATAGTAATCATCCCATTGATAGGTGATTCCCTTCTTCATTATATGGGTTAAGGGGGGGGGGGATTTTTCGGCCAAGTTATCTATGAATCGCCAAATGTAGGAAAGGTTCCCTTAGACTCAACTATGTTCTTTGAGATTTCAATGGGGGTGACATTGCTAAAATAACACTATTATCCTCTTGATAAAACTCAATCCCATGGTGGTGTACCACAATGCTAAGTAACTTTCTCGATATTACCATAAAATCACATTTTAGAGGATTAATTTTTAAACTTTGTTGTTGAAGCTTGTCAAAGATTTCCCTATGATCCATGAAGTGATCACATCAATATTGGGTTTTAAAAAATAGTTCATTGACATAACACTCGGTTATCCTTCCTAGGAATGGCTTAAATATGTGATGCATGACACACTGGTATATAGCACTGGAGTTCTTTAATCCAAATGGAATAACCTGATAGAATAAGATCCCTTGAGGTGCTCTGAAGGTAGTGCATTATTCATCTTCAGGGGTCATCTTGATATAATTGTACCCTGAGGACCCATCCATAAGTGAAAGGACTTGTAAGCCAATAGTTGCATTGATCAACAGTTCTGTGATCGGTAATGGGAAATTATATTTTGGGAAATGATGATTAAGTTCTATGAAGTCAACAAAAACCCTAACCAGTCCATTCTTTTTCATGATGGGGATGATGTTGTCCATCCATTTTGGGTATTTTACTTCTCAAACAAAGTTTTATTTGATCAACTTGCCAACTTCTGCCTCTAAATTGAAGGCATAAGAGGGGATCATCCTCATAGATTCTTGTTTGATGCGTTGATTCTCATCGGAAAATATGATATGGTGCATATATACATATAGCTTTGTCTGGTAATTTCGCTATAGTTCTCAGAGAACACATATTTATGCTAATTTATAAATATAATGTACATCTCTTTCTCTAAGAGGGGAATTTAGGCACTAAATAGAATCATCCGTGAATATTATTCCATTCCTAGATTTAATTTTTTGAGCTCATCTATGGGGGTGAAGACACCTTATTCGAATGATGTATGGTCATTCATGAGATAATAATCATATTCCTCTACTTATGATTATGTAGAGACATTTTTAGGTGAAGATGGAAATTTGGGGGCTTCTTTATCACTATTCGGGTGAAGGAGGATATGTGAATAGAAATTATCACCCCTTTCTATCTGATTAATCATAGAGATATATCAGAGTTGATTTCATTTTACACTATGAAAGATTATAATAGGGGTTCATAACTTATGGATTAGTTCTACTACCTCGACCAGACTTATGAGGAGCACATAATCTCTCTCAAGCATCTCCATGGATTCATAAGGTGAAGTCCCCAAGCCATTAGGAATCGAAACCTGTATATCATCATCTTCCATTAGTTTCATGCCTCCCTTCTTATAGAAATATGCTTTAACATATGTGCCTCTTCATGTCTCAATGGGTGTATTGTCACCATGTAGTATGCTGACTTTTCCATTAATGGGATACTTCATACAATGATGCAATGTTGAAGGTACCATGAAGTGGCTATGGATCCAAGGCTTTCTTAGTAAGACATTATATACGGTGTCTTTCTGAATAACCATGAATTCAACATCATTTGAGTGTTCCCCAAACTGGTATTCGAGTTTGATCATCCCATGAAATAATTTCTCATTATTATTATACCATTGAATGGTAAACATTGTGTGAGATAATTCCAAATATCCATATCCCAAAAATTAGAGGGTTCAAAATGAGATGATATTGATCTCATATTTATTATCAATTAGAACCCTTTAGAAATTTATATTATTGAGTCTTCCCAAAACATATAGTGGCCATATATTTCCTTGAAGGACCAATTCCAGATCCGGGTCAGTGAACAAGATGACAACACGACATTCCTAGGACATGGTCTCCACTCAATAGAACTCAGACAAAGAGAATTCTATCTCAAACAACTATGGGCTCCAGAGGTCTTAAAAAAGTGCATATCTAAGTTATTTTGAAATACAGAGTGCATCAAGGATTGAGATATGGGATGGGAAAACATCAAGCTATTTCATAACATCTTACGTCTATGCTAAAGGTCTGTGATTCCTTATAAGGGGCTGCTTCTAGGCATGTGGTTCATGAGTTCAGTAATTGGAGTTGAATGGGCCTGGTGCTTGTTTAGAAGTTGAGGGAATTTATACTAACAATGGTATTGGTCACCCAATCCTTTCCCATTTCCTCTGTCAATTGGATTGAACCCCTACTAGGTGGTCATGGAAGAAAAACAGATGCAGGTAACTACTGGAGGTCTTTAGGGAACCTCCTTACCAATTTTGGGACCGTTGGAGTGCTTTCTAATGAGTTTCAGCTACATTTATGTTCGCCAAAGGGATATAATCATAACATTGGGTCAGACCACATTTCCACTATCCCCTATATCCTCAGTTCCAATGCACGTGGCCTCTCGTTCGTCATTTATGTGTGGGAAATTTATATTCAGGGTCACAATCATCATTGGAGAAGGGGTCTACTCAGTGAATCACATTTAAAGAACAAAATATAAGCTCTTCATTTTATGATGATTCCATTTGGTGAGGCAGTACCCATGCTGCAAGTGTTACTGGGAATAAATCTTTAAGAGTTAGGGCTTTTTTTAGTAGAATATTATTCTTCCTCCTATGACTCTTCCTTCATTCAGTGGTCATGACCACTTTTGGGAGTCATATTCAATGCTACCAATTTTGGTGGTGGAGTATTTTTTATGTCTGATCAAAAATGATTTCAAGGTGGTGCGATCTTGATCAACATTTTTTTTGAGTTATCCAATTTTCATAATTTTGCGTATACCTAGATGAAAATTTCTTCCAACCATCCTCTTCTTCTTATTAAACGATGGTGACACAAGCCACCTACTCTGGAGAGTTATATAATTCCACCTGTATAGATTCGACTATTCTTTGAAGGAAATCATTGACGATAATGTGATCTTGGATGCTTTGGATGAGCCTTCTATGGTAAAGGCATTAGTATGGTCAGTTGGTGAGGATGAACTCATCAGGCTTTCTAGGATATGAAATTTTGAGCAGGTCATTATCCATGGTGGCCAAGAAATAATCACGTACATTTTCATTTTAGAAGGAGTATGATTTTTCCATATATTCCTCACATACTGGGAGAACTTTATTTCTTAGTGCTTCTAGTCGAGGACGATTTCGTGGTTATCGCCACATGATAGGAGGAGTTGGGCAGTTCAGAGCCTACTTAGGTGCCTAGATGGGAACTACTACTCGAATGAAGGTGAATGTTGCAAATTTTTATTTTCTTTTACTTTTCCCCCATGATGTGGGAATTAGTAGAGTTTAGGATTGGGTTCACCGAATAGCCTCCTAAAGACTTGATGTAATTTAATCAAACTCTCAAAACCCACCAAGATACTTCATAGAGATCAGAGGTGTCTGCAACTCATCCATGAGATTTTCAGGATAGAGTTCCAGTAGTTCCTCTTGTGAGATATGGATGCAGAGTGAATAGGTTAAACCATTTCATATTGTTATGAAATCATAACCCCTCTTTTTTGTCACATTTCATATAGTTCATTAGGTTGAAAATTATTACCTTTCTTAGTGTGAAGTTAAATTGATGAAGGATATGACAATGAAGATCTTCCCATCCTACAACAGATTCTAATGGTAGGATACTATACCAAACAAAGGTTGGCACTATTAGAGTATGTACGAAACACCTCAACTTTTTTTGCCTATTATTGATCTTGAGGGACCATTATTATCACACATCAGGATACAAAGTGTGTGAGATATTGTTCAGGGTCACCTGCACCATCAAAGGTAGAGAAGGTTGGATTGATGATGTTGGGAGGAAGTGCAGTATCATCCACCCCTTTGGGATATAGATTCATCTTAGGCTTCTTAGGTGCACATATTTCTATCATGGATTTTATTCAAGTATCCAAGGGCTTGATGACATTATGCAACTCCCCATGAAATTCTATTGAAACCATCTCCCATCTATAGGGAGTGAGTAAGGGTCGTTGAGGTGTTCCCACCTTTATCTTACGCTAATGATTGATTCTACCAAGGAATGAATGATTACCCTAGAGATGGAGAGACTATCACCACAATAGAAGGAAGTAACATCCATTTTCAACCTTAGAATTTATTTAGACAGTCTGTCTATATCTGGAGGCAATCTAAGGCTCAAATACCACTCTTTTTGGTGGAATGGGTATTGGAGAGATTCTATTCATCTCTAGTTAAAGATGATACCTAGTGGGAATATTTCCACAGAGTATCTTCTCATTGAGTTTCTAGAGAGTTTTTATTTCACTCTTATATTGAGACAATTGTTCTTCTGTGGAAGGAATATCAAATCTTGTGGTTGGTGATTAGGATGTAGTCACACCTTTCCCCTTGACAATCATCCATCATGGGGATGTAAACTCAATATTCAACGGTGCCATATTTTGGAGCCGACATTGCTTCCAGGTGTGTGCATCCTCATTTGGTCCATCCAAATCACCTTCCTCTTGGGGTAGATTCTCCAAGTTGTGGCCCTTTTCATTTGGATCTTGATCAATGTCTTCCATTTTGATGGTGGAAAAATTTATAGAGATATATCAGGAAATGGTGGTCTTTCCATTACATTCAATGCAATTGGATGATTGTGCAATACAATAATTAGGTTTTTTATTTAGGCCCTTGGCCATTTTGGTCCATTTCGTCTTGTGACCTTAGCAAGGTCTGATCAGGTTTTTTATATGTTCCTCCTATATTGGCCTATGATTAATGACCTTAAGGGATTTTATGATCATGATTACTGAATGGGCCATATCTAGAAGAGGGTTTTCCAGCGATGGGAGGGATAGTTGGTACACCAACTGTTTTCATCCCAACCTAGACAAGATTAATTCTCTATATGGTGACGATGATGATGAAAATACCCTCATCCCTATGGGATGGGGGTCATCTGGGGCTATAATATTCACTAATTGGTCCTATTTTTGAGCATCCAATAACTCCAGTCAGGGACTTTATGATTCCCAAGGTAGACAAAATGATATAAATGACCATAGACGAATGGGATTGGGGTGATCTAGAATCACCACTAATTACTCTAGGACCCTCTTAAGTGACGATGGACCTAGACATGGTGGTTGAGATATAAATACCCCATCCCAGTAGGGTGGGGTTGACTTACATATGTCGATGATATGTATTGAATCCTCTTTAGAATTAAAGATATGATATTTGGTGGTGGTGGTAGATATTCTCCTGGAAAAGGGGACCCAGTAATCTCTTCGATGAATACTATGGAAGCTACTATTGCAGCCCATTTTATGTGGTTCAATGATGCTCGCATAGGGTTTGGGTGTGATGGAATCAGGTGATTAGAACCATTCTTTATGGTATGTTTTCCCTGTGATTGAAACTTCAGTCACTATGTCTTAAATGAATTCCTATTGGTTCGAGGGCCCCTATTTAAAATCTTATTGGATATCTTATCCCTCAATTTTGGGTGTATGGGAATAATTGAAGTGTCTTGATTCCATTGTAGTGACCAACTATCCTAAGCATTTCCCAGTCCCCAGATTTCACCGGAGGCTATAACATTATAGGACACCGAATATGAGGGGTTCTATTGTTCCTGGGGTGAGGTAAAGTGTAAATCTCTACACTATCTCCATTCTTGAATACAGATACATGATCTGTATTTGGAGATTATATGATGAATTTTCATGATTTAGTGGTGGAAAACATGTTATAGATTTGCAACTTTCTTTTATTATTTTAGATATCAGGCCATGAAGATAGAAACCTAGTCTAGTTGAAAACAGAGTATTTTGATTGTCTAAAGGCGAAACTCATTTCCAAGATAAGTTAGATATTGATCGTTCAATTGATGTTGATTAGACCAAATATTTTAGCATATATAAGGAATCTACTCATTTTCTAGTTCATCTGAGATCTCATAGTTAAGAGTATCCTGGGGGCATAACATGATGGGGAGGTTGTTTCGAGATAAATATATTTATATTTCAATGTCTTCCTCCTCTTAATCAGAATTAAATGACTCCATCCAGCCATACCATATAATATATATATAATGGTCACCTACGGATGGGAGTATTGTTCTACTAGAGGTTCATGGGGAAACCATATACAGTAGACCCCTATGTTTCAATGACCTCTCTTTACGAAGGTGTGGAAGTTTTGAACACCTCTCTATACAGAGGTGTATGAGAAATGAGAGGATTTCATTGTCCATGTGAGATATCTCCATGGGGAGGATGACTACAATGGATGTTTTGAGTAGATTCTCTACAATCCATTCCCACAATACCATTATTAGGACTACCTTGGTAATAAACATTTTCTTATTCTGCGTTGACAGAAAAGTCGAAAAAGCCTCATGTTATTGAGAATGTGTCTCAAAAAACTGGAAAGACACTGGGATTGAATAGATTATGAATATGGTCTATGTTCTAAATCATATTAGGAATATGCTAAACAACCTTTGGGGATTGTATGGGGATATGAGACGACTTTATTACGGTTTTTGTAACTTGTATATAACCATCTAGTGTTAGGAGAATATGCAACTGGTGCTAAGAAGTTATTGGAATATGCCAACAATATATCTCATTATTGATAGAAATATGAGCGTTTCCTAATGCTTTCTCCATTGTCAAATGGTGAGAATAAGTAAATATGGATATATGAGACTAATCCTAAGCCTTTAGGAAATAAAAATTATCTTTCATGGCGGAAGTATGATCATTCCCCAAGGCATGTGCCACTCTCACTTGGTGAGCCCCAGTTGGAACATGAACATGAGTTTGATACAAATATGAATTCCCCTCCAGAATATGACCAAGTCCCTAAATAATGAGATAAGGGATATTATCCTCCTCTTATACTACCTTGGAATGACACCGGTGTAGTCGTTCAATGATGGAAGTAAGAATATGCACCTGGCTTCCGTGATCTACTGGAATATGCCAGGAAGATTCACCAATAGGAATATAAGCCTATATCAGGGTTTGTTCCATTCTAAATTGGTCAAACCTGACTAGAAAATAGATATATTCATGATCCTGGACCTTTGGAGTATGCTGTTGGGCTTCTTTATCAGTAATATGTGTCTATCCCAAGGCTTGTTTCCCTCTCACGTGGTGATCCCCAGACAGAATGAGGATATGATCCCAATCCTAGGCCTTTAGAATATGCCACCAAACATTTTTGACAGGCATGTTCCCCTGTCCCGAGGCACGTTCCTCTCTCACATGGTGATCCCAGGTTGGAAAAAAAGTATGACCTCGGTCTGATGCCTCAACCTTTATTGGAATGTGCTGATAATCATCCCGGATAAGAGAAAGAGTTGGTTCTTTCTCTGGTACAACCACTTGTTCGTGATGATGAAAGTGTTAAGTTTCCTAGGCTATAATTTATTAGTATTCATATATCCCTTTATAAAAAATATTTCTAGAATATACTCGTGGATTTCATCAACTGTTGCTAAAATATATTGGCATTTTAGAAAAGTGTGTGTAGGGACATAAGCCTACACAATTTACATGTCCATTATGAAATGCAATATTTCTTTGATTGAAGTGGTAATATGTGTCCACTTCTATCCTCATTGTGCCATCGAAATATGTCGATGGGCTTCATACACGGGTGGAGGGATATGCACCTCCCCCATGCCTACTGCGGGTATATGACCACAGAATTATTCCGAGTCAGCAGAGATATAATCTTACTATTGGTTCTTGTTGGAATATGTTGGTAGGCATTATTAGAAGGAGTGGTGATATGATCCCTCTCTTGGATATCCAACACCTTCCTCCCATGATGAGTCTTTATTGATTCCCATGCAAGGGCATTAGAAGCAGCAATGTGTTAGGCATTACTATAAGATGGAGACTGGTGAGTACTGGTAGGATGATGTTAGTGATGATGATTGATAGGTGCGATCCTCATCGGCACCTGAACCAAAGGAGGTTGTATTTAGCTTCCCGATCCAACTTCATCAGAGACTAAAGGTGGAGGTTGTCGTGCTCTGGGGATAAGCACCCTAAGTGGTTGGTTATAGCGACAAGGTTTACTGGATTAGTAGCATCCCTCATCGGGCTATATAGACTTGATAGCTTCTGTTATTGGATAACCTCACAGATAGATTCCATGGTCTTTATTGTACTATGTCAGTGGTACTCCAAAACCATGGTGTTTTCTATATATCGTTGGTGTTGTTTAGATGGTGAAATAGTTTTCTGTCCCCTAGAGATTTTTGATGTAGGTGATTTACCAAAGTGAATAATGGATGATGACGACATTATTTTGTGTTGATATGCTGTCAGTATCTATAGTCATGCAGACAACAAGGAATAAGGTTACCAATTAGTCTGATATTGTAGGCATGATGTGCTCAATCATAAATTCATGGTTAACACAATTTTCCTATTTTCCTAATCTGACTATTTTAACCGTGTGGACTTATCAACATGAGTATGTACTTATATAAACCCCGATTACAAAGGATTATATATAAGTTCATGTCAATCTTACTACTTTTTTATAGGGAATGCAAAAAATGTATCATGATGCATTCTTATTCAGTTATTTGGGAGATTCATGATGGATTTTCTATCCTTATTTGCATATGGTTTGAAAAAATGTATCAACAAATTATAACCCACTAATTTTTATTACATAGATTCATATAAGGTTTACCATTTTTTTTTCATATACTGGGAAAATATAATGGTTTTATGGATAATAAGTGATTGTTTATTATTAAAGAGATTCACATTGGATTCACCATTTTTGTTTCATCGGGAGAATAATAGGCATGGATGGGATCCACCTGATGGTTTTATTGTTTTCGTGGGAGGGGGGGTTGTGTTGTGAATAATCATGAACATTGAGCTACCATTTTTTCTATTACTGAAAACTTCCAATGGTTCCATCATCAGTAACTAGGTACATAACTATTTTCCAAAGGTAAGAAATCACCTTGGTTTGCAAGCCCAATGAATCTTATAGACTCGCATTGGTTAAGAGGATTGGTGTTCGGGAACATCACACCCTTTTAGGGGGAATTATTACATACGATGAGACTCTTTATAGATTTAATATATGTTCGCAAATATCTTCCTATTCCCAATACAAGACCAGTTACCCTAACAAAATGACTATAGGTTAATTCTCTTTTATGGGTAAAATGTTGGGGGGATCTTTAGTGATTATATATTTATCTATCTAAGGTTCTAATTCATTTTCCCTTAATGGGAGGTCACTTATGTGTTGAATCTTTATAATCAATTTCTTCATAATGTGTTGGCATGAAAGGAGGCAATTATTATTATGAGAATGGGATTGATCCATTGTGAGGAATCCTATGTATCATAGTTATTGAAGGAATCAAACCCACATTTTTTTAAACCTATATAGTTTAACATCATACATTATGACTTATATGGGTTCTCCAAGACACCAAGAATTCAATCTTAAGTCCTGGAGAGACATCTTATATATCCAAATACTGGAGAGAATTAGATTTTCCATAGTTTAGTTGATTTCTTAGTCCACTGATGGATAAGGTAAAGTGATCAAACCATGAGATTCACTAGGTCCCAATTGGTGAGATATTAGAGTCATAAAAGGAATTACATTGAAAGGGTGTTTATTTGAGATCGAGTCTTATAATGGTGTCCTATGTATCCTAGTTGTTGTAGGAATCAGAGCCCTCATAGTTTAATCATTCCCTTGGGATTTTCCCTGATGTAGAGGCCCTTGTGTCAAGGATAATTTTTTATTCTACTCATTGGGGATTTACATAAACATGTTTCCATAGTTGTTATAAACCCATGAGGAAAATTATATTATTATTACAACTCTCTATGATCACTTGAGATATGCTTGGTGTGAGAAAAAACGGATAGAAAATGATCAATATCATCACAAGGAGAGTTAGGGATTTATATATTGGGACAACCCTATGGATCCTGAACCTTGAAGAGGTTTAATACATTTCTTTATTATGGTAGGAATCGAATTTTTTGTAGTTCCATTGTTCAGGGCTAACAGTATATGGTTTCTCTGGCTATTCAGACACACCATGTTATGTTGTTGGTTGGGGCTTACACTCTTAGGATGCCATGTTTTTCTGGTTGACATGCGTCGATTGTCTTCTTATCCTGATATATAGAAGTGTATCTAACTAGAATATTTTAAGATAACTAAATGATCAATTGGTCTTTCTAAAGGACTTCTCCTAACTTGGGCAGCATATCTGAAGGGTTTCAAATGATCAATGTTGACTTATCCAAATGAAATTACAAGACCCAAGTGGTCTATCCTAGAACCCAACACATAAACTGGATTTATTTTCTAGGGGGTATTAGATGATCTAGATGACTTTCCCTAGGGTCATTAAAAGAGTTGTCTTGAAACATATGGATGGTATCACAAGAGTCAGTTCAACATGTCTCGAAGGGCGTCATATGTCTTGGATAACATCTCTAGAGGGAATCCTGAGACCCGAACGATGTGTCTAGAGGGAGTCATGAGTCTTGGATGACTTGGCCAAATGGTTTCATGAGGGATATGTTGACACGAACTTATAAGTTTGTGAGACTTAGTTGTCATGAGATGGTGCCATTATATGAGTCAAGAGATGTATCTGAAGGATATTTTAAGATTTAGATGACAAACCTATGGGGGATCATGACACTAAGGTGGTACTTCACGAGGAGAAACTATGTGAATTTCCTTGACTTGTCTAGAAGACTTCACATAACCTGGGTGGCATAATGAAGGAACCTCATATGATCTGAGAAACATGTCATGGTATTTTTTCATGTCTTTTATGACATACATGAAGAACACGAGGGTTAGTGAACATGTTTTTATTTTAAGTATTCCACATTTAGTATTTGTTCTATCCCTAATATTCTAAATGACTAAGATTTATTCCGTATCAGTCTATTTTGAGTCTTACTTGATCTCTAAGATGTGAGGTTTGTACTTCACACATCTTGCCAAAATCCCTTTGCATGATCCGTGAATGATCACACAAAGTGATTTATACATGGTGCATGATCACTCTGGAAGTTTGAAAGTATATTACCTAACTGAAGTCATACTAGCAATAAGATTAGTTGTTCTGATAAATACTCTCTAGTGCTGGTGTTAAATTCTCAAAGTTTATTCTCTTCATCATGATTGGCAGTGGTTGTGTGGTCACGATAGGTAGTTATGAATATATCATTATGTGGTTGTTAATTTATTGGCCTCTCCACCCTGGTTGTTCACGAGTTTATGCCGCTTATCTGGAGAGGATCTAGTAAGGAGTTAGTGAAGGGGTCACACACCATATTTCTTTACGAGCCTTTTCCATGGATTTCTCCTGAGGGCATCACCTAATTTTCAGTGACCACAAGTCCCAACCATCAACTCTTCCTTCATGTAATTATTTCTTATTAATAAAACCTTTTTGACTCATGAAGTCATTCCAAAGGACTTCTATATTGTCATATGGACATTTATGAGGGCCTTCGTGAGATCCAAGTGCATGTCGAAAGGACTTCATGAGATGATCAATGCCCTACAGAAGAAATTTAACGAGGCAAGTGTGGCTTGTTCAGGGGTCTCCATGAGATTAGGGTGGCATGTTCTGGAGTCTCTCAGGACCGTGATGTGTACTTCCATAGTGTGTCGCAAGAATTTTATGATTGTGAGAGGCTTCTATCCCTTCCTATTTTATTCCCTACATTTTCTTTTACTAAGTATTGGGAGTCATGTGAGATTACACGAGTAATTTCAAAGACAATTACTTAATTTTTTGATGATGTATCACATGACCAAAAAGGATCCTATAGAGGTGTTCAAGAATTCTTTGGAAAAATCCATCCTATTTTCCTTAGTCATCAAAAGTGGGAGTGTGAGGTTGTTTGTTTTGGGACCACTTTGTTTATGAAGATTGTATTTGTTGTCAACAATTGTCAATACTGGTCAAAATGAAGAACGAGATGAAGAATAACTAAAAAGTTAATAGAGATTGGATGAAGTGAGGTTTCCTAGGGAATTTTTATGGAATTATATCATTGGATCTCATAATTGAGAAATTCTCTAAGAAGATCAATTCAGATGATTGATGCACTGATCCTTAGTTCAAAGACCTGGTGTTAAAGGTGGCACATTATTTACATCAATGAAGAATAGTGACGTATCATCCCTCTAAGGATTATTGAAGCAGAAAGAGGATTTGAAGAAGACCATGACACTCTTCATGATTTAATGAGAACCACACAAGGGATAACTTGAATAATAGAATCATTTGATTTTCTTGATGTGTAGAATGATGGTTGAAGAAGAAGAGATAATGTGGTAGGGATTGGAATTTTGTGGTGGCCATGAATTTCACATTGTATCAAAAACAGACGATGCTTTGCTGATTTTTATATCACAAATATCATAAGTTTTTAGAACGTGTGATGCAAGCAATATGAATAAAGGGGGGGTAATGGTGATGCCATTCATATGATGTTTTGATTGGAAAGAATGATGCTACTAGAAGATAGTGAAGTTATAGTACTTCCCATTGAAACTCTGACGATGCTAAATTTGGACTACCAAAGGATACAGATCACGATGGTGGATTTAGTGATGAAAGCTGAAGAATGGTTATGGGATGAAGTGAAGAGAGATATGAAAAAGGAATAAACAATCTGGAGATGGCACAAAATAATAGTTCAAGGAGGCCCCATTTTCCAGTGTTTTCCAAATTTTAGGGCCTAAAAATTGGGAGATGAAGAAAGGTGTTTTTGGAAAAGGATGTTTCATGCATGTTTTAAGATAGCTTGGTATGTTGAACACAAGTGTAGTTCCATGATTTGAACATCAAAATCATGCAAAGGAGAGGTATGGACGAAAGATTGGGTTTTGTGTGAAACATTGGTTTTTGTGTGCAAGATTGAAGGTTGTTTGGAATCTTGCATGAAATGCATGATTTGAGGTCCAAGCTTTGAGAAATGGTAAAGGACAGAAGTGCACAAAAGAGGAGGTTGCACAAAATATTGGATAATTAGTGCGAAATAGAAGGTTTCACAAAAGATTGAAGAATTGGCGCGAAATAAGAGGTTGAAGTGAAAGAAACTTGCGTGCCAAAGGTGACGTAAAACAGGGTTTTCACTCCTTGTATAATTCATTGTCCTAACTTTGAAATATGGAAAAGGAAAAAAGTGCACGGAAGATTTCAAAAGTGTTCAAAAGAAGTGGTTAGCGTGAAAGAAACTTAGGCGCCAAAGGTGACGTAAAACAGGGTTTTGCACGCCATGCATAATTTGCGGTCTGAACTTCAGAAAATGGCAAAGAAAGAACACAGAAGATTTCAAAAGAGCGCGAAAGATGAGGTTGGTGCGAAAGAAACTTCCGCACCAAAGGCAACGTCAATCGATGTTTTGCGTGACATGTCATAATCTTGCGTGACCCATTGGGATTTTGGCACATAGAGGAAAATAGGGTCTATAAATAAGAGGTGACCCCCTCAAATTTAAGAAGCTCAACACTTAGAAGAAATCAGAGCTCTGAAGCACATAAGAAATATATGCAAAGGTATCTGCATGAAAGAAGTAAGAGTTTCACTAAAGATAGGATTGTTTCATACAATAAGGGAGCTAAGAAAAATAAGTAAGAGTTGCACACAAGATAGGATAGTTGCACGCAAGAAGAGAATTTCATGAAATTTTGATATTGCGTGCAAGAACTCTTCTAAAAAAAATTGAATGTTGCATGAAATTCATTAATGTTGCATGAAAGTCATTAATGGTTCATGCAAGTCACCCAAAATGGGGCGCACGAAAGACTAGGGCCCCGTAGGTCTTTGACAAGTTCATTACACTCTCCAAGTGAATTTTAGAAGAAGAAAGTACCGTGAACAATTCGGTATCATGAAGAGAAGTAGAACCACACTCACACGACTGATGTTTAACACTCTTATTGTGCTTTGCAAAGTGAGGAAGAAGTAGATGTGAAACTGAATTCATATCTTCATGAAGAAAGAAGGTAGTATACCAATACACTTCTGTGTTGGTATTGAGAATTGAAGAAAGAGATTAAGACACTACTGTAGCATTTTATATTATACCATGTCAAAGAAAAAAATGAAGAAGAACAAAGTATTCCTAACTAAAGTCTAACAATTATTAAAGGAAATTTGATTCAGATGATGCCAAGTGATCTGATCTTCATTACTTAAATAATCACATTGGTGTATGTGATTCTATCCATGAAGAGAGAATAAGTTTTAGTGCAGTTGGTTGTTGCACTAGGAGGAAGAAATAATATGTCTAGTGCAGTTGGTGTTGCACTAGAGAAGAATAGAACAAAAAAAGGGGAAGAATTGCTTGCCAACTACTTTGCAAGTAATCAAGTGAAGAGAACTAAAAAATACCGAGAGCAGAACCAACCTATTGAAGAAGGGAGAAAACTGTCTCTATAGGCAGTATTAAGAACCATCTATAGGCTAAAAGTTGGACTAGGCTATCACCAATCCATGGAAGAGGATGGTTTCCCACCTCCTTTTTAATGGGAAGGGACTGACACTGTTTAGAAGATTTATTTTCTATCCACTCCACTATAATAGCATATCACATCATAGTGGAGAATCCATGCAATGGTCATATCCATGCATGTAAAGGACGTAGCTACTCTTATTGAGTGGTGAACCTTGTAAAAATATCATGTGCAAATTTTTACTGTTTTCTATTATTGCATGCGATAGGGAAAAAAGAATAAGAGAATCAAGATCGTAACAGGTCAAGAGGTAGAGGGATAAAAAATTGGAATTGGTATTAAAGGTCCCAATCACTAATTCACCCCCCTCTCAGTGTTAGGTATATCCCAAACTGGTCCTTTCAATTTGAACATACAAGAGGAACTTTTCATGGTTAGGATTAAAAGCCAAAGGGAATTTGTGATATAAGGTAGGTATGTCACTGGGGTATCATGGTGTCTTGCGAGTCATCATGAGTGTTCCACATGATGTTCAACAACCATGAGTAGCTCTCACATCCTTCCTTTTTGTCTCCTTTATTTTATTTTAAAAAGTTTTGAGGAGTTTTCAATTTTTTCTGGATCTCATTATGGATAATTATCCTTCCCCTTAGTGACAAGTCACAGGATGTTGAAAACTTCTAGAGACCTCCACATTTTGGAAATATTTCGATTCATTTTCGAAGGATGTTTGGTTATATTGAAAGGTTCTTATAGCTGAAAAACCATGTGTCTTGGGGGAGCTTACCTAACTTCCACATTGTGTCCATTTTTTCCCAATGAACCTTTCCGATAAGAGATATAATTATCAAATGGGGATCTCTAGGAACTGTTGTAGGCTATACGATGACTATGTATTCTTCACATGACCTTATGATGGTCACATGATCATGGGTCCCCTGAGGGCTCATGCGATCTATAGGTCTCTGCCATCTTCTTCTTGCTTTTCCTATTTGGGGAAAATAATACCCTATTTAGGTATTTATTCCTTTGGGAATATTACAATTCTCATTTGGAAGGCATCAACAACACAATACTATAACATATGTTTTCTTCATAAAAAACAAATTTTATTTCTAAAATTGAAAATAAAACCATCTACGTCTAAGCATGATACACAAATTATTTTCTTGGTAACAATTAGTACATAATATCAATCACTTTAAACTGATATAATTCCCATTTTCAATAAAAGGTGGTAGTCACTAATGGATTGAATAGCTAACCTCACACTATTGATTGCTTGAAAATCAGCCTATAATCTATAAATAATCCACAATCTAATTGGTTATTTCATCTAGATAATGTTTTGAGCACCACAAGTTGTATCTAATACCCATTGTGTAGATATTAAAATATAACACTTGATAACAAATAAAATTTTATATTATCTTTTATTTTGGGTTATGTTCTTCTTTTAGAGTTTTTTATTTCCATATTAATAACATATTTCCCCCTTTTCCTTTCCGTACCTCTAGATATTCTTCTTCTTAATAGGATGCGGCTTAGCAGCTTTAGACCTGTTATGAGTCTTGGGACCCTTTGTACTATTCTTCCTATTCTTATTCACCATAATGACCATTGTTTTTTCATGCCCCATTCCCTTATCCACTTGGTGAATGAGAGTAAAAAGTTATGAAAGAATCTTATCATTATTTCGTAAGTTATAATTAACAATAAAACTGAATAAGGTCTTGCGTAGTGAGGAAAGTATGTGATATCTGTGTAACTCATTTGAAAATTTAATCCCTATGATGTCTAAACTTTCAATGTAGCCAATAATCTTGACTTCATGAGGACCAAATTGTGAAAACTATCCATGATTATTTGTAAAAAGAGTATTGGATATAATATATATTTCTTATATCTCATTCTCTTGATAGATATATTTAAGGTGAGACATCGTGCTATATGAATCCATGTCCTCATGTTTCTTCAAAAGATCATTGGTCATGGATGATAACATGAAAAAATAAACATATGTTGAAAATTTTAAATGTTTATCATAGATATTAAATTCTTCCTCACTAACCACAATACCAATTTCATTAGGAATATTTTCTTCCAGCACATACAATTTCCATTCATATAATAGGATAACACGAGAATGGCTTTTCCAATATTGGAAATCCTTTATAGTGAGAAGTTTATCCGTATAAAGTATGGATTATAGTGATATATTTGATGTAATTTTTATTTCTGATTATAAAAATAAGATTATCAGAGTTTAGTACTTTATTTGATAAAATTTTGACAAATAAATGAATATTATATCTATTAATTCCCCACTATATTATCAAAACACAATATCCCTCACCCTTATCTTTAGAATATCCTATTTCTTAGACATTCTATGGAAATGATCCATTTTCCCATTATCATCACCATGAATTTTTCTAGTCAAAAAATTTATAGGTTTTCTTGTAGGAATAATAGATACGAATTGAATTAACTCATGGTTCCTGATCTATTGAGTAAAATCCCCAATTCTGAAATCCTTAAATTTTATTTCCTCAATATTTTTTCTTAGGTAAACCAATTCATACTTTATCAGTAAACCTTTGATGCGAAATAATTCATTTTAGCCAAAAAAATTCAAGTTACAATTCCCCAATAATTGAATTTTTTTTAACTTTGGCTAGTCAATCACTTGGAACTATGGTTTTATTTTAACTGATGTTGTGGAAGGATATAATGAATTAATATATATGATAGAGTGATTTTATATTTTATGTTTAAATTTACAATTATTATCTTTATTACATGATTGTTAATATCGATTTTATTTAATGAATTGATTAAAAATTTCTTAGATAATATTTACGCATAAGTCAATTTATTTTAGTTCTGTCTTGAATACTTGTTAATTCATCAGTTCATGTGATCATGAAAAAAAATCCATAACTAAATAGCCATAAAACTTGATAGAAATAAAATAATAAATTGGAATGATCATGATATTTTAATAATAATTAGTTTATCTAGATGATGATAAAATAGATGTTGACCTAGGGGAAAATACCTTGAACTATTTGTGGTTTGTGTTGTAGATTTCAACTTATATACCAATGTATCACACTTTGATTGGTTTTTCTTCATGTGAAAACTTGAACTGCCTCCACTTACTTGGGAGATCCATCCATTACATACCTGTTTACTCAAAGGCAGGCAAGGGGAACCAAAGGGTTGACTAATGGGTTTACATTACGGAAACCATGGGAATGTGGTCCCTTGAATAAAGAGAGGAGAGATGAAAAACATAAAAATAATTTAATTTAATAAAAAATTAATTGAAACCAATCACATATAAAGGTCTAGTCTGGGCTCATGATCATCCACATGCATGCAACATAGTATTCATTTAATAAAATTGGCATTCAATTATAATCATTCATATTTAAGATAAATCATTATTGAATTAATAAATTATATTTTTTAATCAGACTATTATTTTATCTTAATTATCATCAAGATTTCCTTGAGACTATCACCCATAATAATTTTAAAATAATTAATATTTATTTAAAATTAATTGTGTTAAAAAAATATACCTTGGAGGAAACATTGTGAGTACCTTTCCAAACTACCCAACATGTATTATACTAATATACTATCTACCCTTTCAACATGTGGCATACACAACTTATCACATAATTTAACATTGTGTACTACTAGCTTAATGACCACACAAAACACATGGAATTTATGTATCATGTAATTCCTAAATACCTAAAGATTGATAACTATAATAAGACCTATATATGATATGTAGATATTAACATTACAAAAAAATTATTTAGGTTTTTATTTATATAAAGCCTATCACATGACATGTACTATCAACATAATGAGCACACATAACAAATATTGTTATGGTTTTCACAATATATTAGATTAATTTTAGTTTTGTGTGATTTGGTAAAAGAAAAATCATGTACATTGGAGCTACATGATGTGTATTTTTCTCATCACCTATTCACGATACTTGCCAAGAGAATCAATGACTAACCATTCCATAGGAAATGATAGAGTATAGGATGTGTACACGGATACAACACATGTTCTATCTATGTTACATAGACACTAGTCATGTCGGTCGTGTAAGAGAATACATAGCACATCTATAACTAAGGGGAAACATGTCATGTATTGAAGTTATATGTTGTGTACTCCAGCTGATTGTGTACCAGGATGGCCTAGCCAACACACATTGAAAAATTAAATTCACCACATTTAATTAATGTATATGACTTGAATTATTTCAAAATTAATTCTTGGTTCATTAAACACTAGTACACAGCATGTACAATCAGGTTACATGAAATGTACTCTTGTGTTATCATGCCAGAATCCTTGTCACTTCCAGATGAGATCTTTGAATTTATTTTTATAAAATCAATCAATTTGATTATATTTTTGAGAGAAAATAAGAAGCAAATAGATCTTGTAATTTATATTAAAGAAAAATTAAAGTACAATTGAAAATGAATTATAAATACACAAATCAATCAATGATTTTGAAAATAATTATGAATAAATATGAGACCCCTCTAATTCCACTTTTAGGTTTTGAGAATAGAGGATGTGTCAGATGGAACGTTTGTAACACATCTTTTTGTCAAAAAAAGTTTAATCTGAGATTTAAATGATGATAAATTTCATGATTAATGTAATTGAATCAAATAATATAGACAATGGATAAACTCAAGAACCGAATAAGAAGATCATTGCATTTTAATTACAATTAATTTAAGAATGTAAGAAATTACCTTGTGAGAAATTATTTATTCATTTATGGACATGACAGAAGATCTACATCGCACCTCAATTTCATTGTAAGAATCATGAATATATTCACTATAGTGGTGATCCATATGTGTTCCACAAATATCTAAATGTTGTTATGGGAATCTCCGAGTGCAAGCATGGTAGATCTTATTGTCTTCATCGTCCATATTTTATCACCTTAAGAATCACTTACAAAGTACTCTCTTGTATCTCTCTAGACTGAAGAGTAGACGGTGGAGGAGGTTCTCTCTCTATTCTTGGGATCATTCTGGGAGAGGGAGATCTCTATTTCTCGATAGAATTCTCTCCATATTTCGTTGTGCATAACACTAAATGAATTGGTTATTTAAAAAATTAATTTAGTTGGGTTTATATACTACTAGGATTAGAATAAATTATTTCATAAGGTCCCTTTATTATTTATTTAATCCCTATATAACCCCATGCCTATAATAATAATATTTGTTTGTTTACGTACACTAAACTCAGAATTAAAATAAATATTATTTATTCAAATAATATTCCATATATATTATTTCTCATTGGAACATTAAAATCGGTTCTCCATTCTTCTATAATATTCGCCAGGTCTTAAATAATTACTATTTATTTAATAAATAAATATTACTTAATTATTATTCAATAAATAAATAAATATTATATCCAATAAATAGAAAATAAATATTTATTAAATATTCCTCTTAGAAAATATTCTCTTGAATTAATGGTGTCAAAATATATATGATCAAGAAAACATGAATAATTATTAGACCACATGAAGGAATAAAATATATTCAAATTGATAAATAATAAATAAGAATATATTATTTAACCAAGATTCAATATACAGTTAGAGTGTTACACTCTAGGCCTATTTCTCAGTGGTAATAGGTGATGTAGCCTAAAGTCCAAGGTTAGCATCTAAAAACATGAAAATGCACCCATAGTGAAAGAAATTAATGTCTTAATGACATAATAGGTCACACATTTGCTTACTATGTGTTGACACTCCTTTTCATCACAGAGTCTAACAAATGGAAAAGGGGAATAACTTAAGAACAAAGAGAGTCATCCTTTGAAGAACATAAAAAATTGACAAAGGAATGAACAAGGAAACCTTTAAGAAAGGGTCGTGCAAGTTTCCTTTTGGTCGTGCAAGTCACTTGCACACCACATTTGGGTCGCGCAAGTCACTTGCGCGCCCTATTCATTTTTTTCACCCAAGGAGTTTAGTGGCCTATAAATAGCCCCTGTGGGCCCCCCATTTCGAAGACAAATTTTCCAAAACTCATATTCAATCTCTGGTCGCCCAAGTCTTTTGCTGACATCTTCCGAACACTTATAAGGTAATTATTTACCTTGAATGGAATCTCTAAAGAAGAAGAATAAGGCCTAAGTATTAGAACTCATCAATACTTGGTCACCTAAGGGTCCAGCCCTTAAGAGAAGTGACGACACTTGCGCACCTCCTTACCCTTTCAAGGGAACTTGCACGCCACCCTTCTGGAAGCCTCTAGGGATGATACTGAGGGATTGAGTTCAAAGTATCCCAATTATTACCCTATTGATTCTTTATCGCCCAAGGTGACTCATGTCACTCAAGTATACTTGCGCGACCAGGACTTGAGCGCCAGAAAAACAGTTGCGCGCATTCTTACTAGTCACCTCCTTTCTTCAAATTGACCTTTCCTCTTCAAAGACATAGCCTTCTAAACCCTCTTTAATGACATTTGTGCCATGGTTCCTTTATTTTCTTCCTTAACTGAAAGGAATTCAAAGAAGATCTTTTGATTTGGGCCTCCTTCTCAATATTAAGCCTCAAATTACAAGTCCACTTATTTGGGCCTCCTTCTTATGAGTAATCCCCAGTCTTAATTTCTTTTTATTTGGGCTTCCTTATCAGGAATAAAACCCAATCATAATCCCTCTTAATTTGGGCTTCCTTTTTATGAGTAAGTCATGGGTTAAAATCCCAAATCTCCATAAAGTACAAACACCTTTATGGACCCTGCTCTTGAGATTCTTTCCAAAAAGTCTTTTTCTTCATTTACATGGGCTGTCATACCTACGTAAGCCCCACATTATTTCTTATGATTGCATCTTTCATGGAACAATCTTTAGTTTTACAGATACCTCTTGTTTCTCACACCGAGCATGACTCACGTGAGCTTAGAGTGTAAAATTTATTATGACATCTCTCCTTGGGCCATTAATCATGCATAAAATTCATACTTCTTCACCCGAACTACGTGGAATTTGATCTCTGGCATAAAAGTAGAGTACGTAGGAAGCCTTTCAATGGTTCAAGCCCATATTTAATTAATTGTTTTCCATCCCATATGACATAAAAATATATCCTTCTTACCAAACTATGTGGGTTCTAATTCCTTTTCTAATGAGGATATGTAGGTAGCCCATCTGCGGGTATGATCCCAACTGTAAAATAATCCTATCTTTCTGAATGTCAATAAACTTCAAGTGCCCCGCTGAGTAGATTTAAAACCAATATGGTCATCATAATGACCAAGATATTTCTATATAATTTATGGAAGGATACCATTGACCAAGAATATCTAATTCATTATGAATGATTCTCTATTGATGAAGAACCTCAAATACATATAAAAGGTTCTCCAAATTCCCTACATATCAATCATTGATTGCAAAATCTAAAGAAAAAACTCATTTTCATTCTTGATAAATTAATAAGGATTCATAAACATAACTTAAATCTATAAGAGAGTCCCGAAGTAGAAAATAATTCCCCCCAAAAAGGTGTGATGAGTCTGAACTCCCATCCTCTCGACCAATGAAAATTCATAAGCCTCATCAGTCCACAACTAATGGGGACCTACCTTTGGAAAGTAGGTCCTAATGGATATATAATCATTAGATGTTTCTAGTTCTACAAATATACCCGTTAGAAACCAATTGGAATGTTTAAACCTTAAAAAAAAGGTCATCCCAATTTCCAGAAGAAACAAAAATGGTGAACCCGAAATGAATCCTTAACCAAGTTAAATGATGTTTTACTTATTTGTAAGGCCCCTATTTAACTCAATGTGAGGGCCAAGAAAACAATCAATAACATATGTGCTCATACAAAAGATGTAGTATGGCCAAACTTATCTTGATTATGTCGTTATATCAAATAAGAAGTCTTTTCCAAGATCTCTCTGCAATATAGAAATGGCTTCTTCAAAGTTCACACCTATGAATGCCTCGACTGCTACTCCTGCTGGATCCTCATCCGCTCTGAGGATGACATCACCTACTTAGCATCTTCAATGTTGGGTCTCAAATTCATTGGTTAAGGAATACTATCAATATGGTACTATCCCAAATCTGGAGTCCATTAGACAAGCCCTCCAAGTTAACAACTCACCCGGAATATCCAGACAGCGATGACCAGTGGTCAAGAAGCAGGTGGTGCCAACCACCGTCTCCAACCGTTTTGGGTCGTTATCCCCAGAACACAACCACCAGTCCCTCCCATATTATGTTGAGGTGAATGAAAAGGTCACTAAAGGCATCAATTCAAGAAGACACGAGTCTTTCATGATGGATCCCATCAACAATCACTGCCAGAATCGTGCAGTAGTGCACCCTCAACATGATGAGGGAATCACCATTAGGGGTTCAGCTCAGGTTCATCAGACCCAAGCACGCAAGATGAAATGTCAGAGGTGAAATTCAGACAACAGGGAGCATGTTCTTACTTCTGACCCCTCCAGAGAATTCCATCAAATTAACTTGATGGAGAACAATGAGAAAGCATATACACCTGTCCGTCCTGATTTTACTGCCCAACAGACTCGTCTGGTAGTAACACACCAATCCCGCCAGGCAATTCTAGTGGAGTATTATAGGAAGGCATGTACACCTGTTTATAATCCATCAGCTAGTCAGTAGGATCATCTAACTGCAACCAAAGAAACCCACCAATTAAATGTGGTGGAGAACAATTAGCAGGAACACAAACCTGAAATTAATCAGGATAACCAACAGTCTCATTTGGTAGCACCCGGAGATGTCAATCGGAAAGCTCTAATGATAAGCAGGAGGCAGACACAATTTTCTACCCCCACATATGAGTACTATCAGAATTCACTGACAGGAAAAGGAGGATCGGAGTAGGAATACACACTTACTCCAAGCATGGAATGGACGTATATTCCCGTTCCGGAAGCTGATGTTACCAAGCACATTCTGACAATGGTAAAAGAGCAGAAGATAATCCCTGCCCATATTCTGGATGTCTTTCAGAATATTATAACAACTTCAGTAGCATCACCGGGAAGGAATCATGAATCTATCCCTATTAGTGGAGTGACTCATCAACATATCACTATGGAACAGATACACACCTCTGTCCCAGTCCAGGAGGGTTGTGGGGCATACTCCCCTATGTCATACGGATAATCAAGTCAGGCATATACACCCGATTTTAATGGAGATAATAAGCCTAACCCGACCATTTCTCCTGAGCAGGCACATACACCTTCCTATAATAATCACTTTTGTCAAAAAGTGGTTTCTAAAGTGATTAATAAGGCATCTAACAAAAAGACCCATCCAGCACAATCGAGAATTCAAGAGCCAATCTATAATAAGGCCTTTCTCGATGTTGGAGTTCTTGAAGCCCTCAGACAATTATATGTTGCAACTCAAGATTATACTCTTTCATTTTCATATTCTAGAAGTAACAACAACAATTATGAAGTTCTTCATCAGACATTTCCTCATGAAGGCTTGCTTCATGACTATTTAGTCAATCTCGAAGTATTATCTTCAGAAGAGAGCCACGATAACCCTCTGCGTGGCCAGAAGATCAAGGAGAAAAATGTTTCATCTATTACAATAACCCACCATAGTGTTACTCCCCATGATGATGAATTTTGCTGTGATATTCCTCTCCATAGTAGCAATTAGCATTTCCTGGAAAATTCTTCAATGGAAAATGCAGTAATGAGAAAGCCCTCTTATCTTGAGGCACTTGCAAATGCGAAGCCAGTCATGTATGATCTTTACCTCTAAGAGGTGAAATACATTCTCAATTAGAATATAACTCAGGGTGTAGGTTATTATCTGAACCACCCCCCGAGTCATTCATCTTCTAATTTGATAAATGAATTCTCTACCAATCTTGTTGAATCTGATGAAGAAAAAAAAAGCACCTACTTTGGTCTAATTTGGTAGAATAATCCTCATCGAATGATAAGGAGGAAGTAAGGAATATGAGAAAACAACTGGAGAAAGGTGAATTACCAGTCATGTTTTGGCCTTTGGCTGACTCTCAGTATGATATTCTAGAAATGTTGATTGAAGATTGTATTCACGATGTTAATCTCAACATGTGGAAAAATATTTGTCACTTAAAAGAGAGAATATTACCTTATAATGAATATCAAAATGATGTTAAGGTAATAGAAGGGTTGCAATGACAAATTGAATTGGCATCTCTCTCAGTTTCCTGATATCCAAAGGTTGAAAAGAATTAAAGATCCCTTCAGTGTGCATGCATTGGAGCACTAAAAAGGTTACACCAGTTAATTACCAATGCCCCATCTGGTATTCATATCTGGGGATGGGGTGTTCATGAAGCATTGTATTTTACTGTGCTCTCCAGTCAACAAATCCTACCAAAAGTGTTCTCATGCAATGTTGTTGCCCATGGTCAGCCATAGTCAATTGGTTTTGTGTGTAATCAAAGGCTTTCTCAGGAACATGCCTCAACTAGTTCTTCCCAAAGTAAGGCATATAAAGAAAAAGTTATTGAATTACTATTTCATCAAGCAAATGAAAATATTGAACATGCTTCTTGTTTAGATCATGCACATCATCAGGTGATAGAGGTCTCATAAATCATCCAACGACAATCTGAGCCAGGTGATTTGATTGGATGTCGGATGATGCATCCGGCCAATTTTCAGACTAAAATCCGCAAAATTAAGAGTTATTTTAAGAAATTGTAAGATGTAAAAGATCAATAACCACCTCAGCTTGCCAGGCTAAGGACTCTTTTAGCCAACCCTTGGGATCAATAGATGGGATTCAAGGAGTTGAGAAGGAAAAGCAGGAACAACCCCAGTTCACTAGACTGGGTACTTTTTCAAATTCTCAATCTCTTCCTCAGCGAATGTCAATCTTCTATCGATTAGGGAAGAAGCCAAAAGAGGAACGTAGAGCCGAATTATCTGGAGATTACCTCTAAATTATGTTTCATCAATAAGCTCCTGAGGGATCAACTAAACAAAAGGCAATGTCTCAAAAAAGACTTGGAAGAAGACACTATCACAGAAATGTCGACAGAAGGGATGCAATGCGTTATGCATCGATAAATGTCATCAATGTCATTGTCACTGAACCCCCAGATCATGAGGTTCACTCAGAGGAATCAGATGAAGAAGTTCATATTCAAGAGGCTGTACATACATAAATAAATGAAGTAGGTGTGCGTACCAGAAGCCAGAGTGCTTCCCAAAGGAAAGATATTCCTTCGGGTAATGCCATTCCATACTACAAAAAGGCACATGCCTAGGAAAAGGGTAAAAGTTAGGTTACATCCCAAACTACCTCTGGAGAAGGCCAATCACTCTCATTAGAGGTAAGGTTTGCATAGAAAGAGGATGAAATAATGGAGTTAAGGAGGTTAAATGCAGAACTACTTCAAAGTAGTCTTCCTCCTAAGCGTGTTGGGGTTAGTTAGTCAAGGAAATTCGTTGTAGTTACTGGGATGGATCAAGAATATCCACCTTTAAAAGTACACCCACACAGGTCCAATCCTATGGGTCACGCGTGACAACAACTGGTAGTACTACCATCAGTTGTTGTACCAGTCAGTACACCCGTCCAAACTCCAGTTATTGCACCTGCTTAGGTCCAAGATCAACCAGATGTTTCTCAAAAATTAATAACCACTATTCAGTCATTAACAGCTCGGTTGGAATCTATGGGGGGGGAAAACGTTCACAAGTTCAACTGGAAATGAAAGCTTACCCTGAATGGGTTGATGCAATTCCTCCCCCATTGAATTTTGAGAATACAAAATTACCAATTTTTTAATGGTTCGGGAGATCCAAAACAACACTTAACACATTTTGTTTCTCGTTGTAATCCTATTATGGGAACTCCTCAATAATAAGAACCAGTTAAGCTCAGATGTTTTGTGCAGCCATTAAAAGGGTATGCTTTTGTCTGATATACAAGTTTGCAGTCTCAGTCAATTACCGAGTGGGAAGATCTCCGTCAACAATACCTTCTTTAATTTAGCTCAACATTACCAATGAAAACATTTTTTGATCTTACAAATTGTATAAAAATGGAAAATGAAATAGTTTTGGATTTCATTGCTCACTAGAAGGGATTAACATATTCCTTATGATTAGCACTCCCTCAAGAAGAGTTGTTGACAATATGTGTGGAAAATTTATGTGATGAATTACGCACACCATTGATACTTATGAAATACACTTGAGGGTTTCGAGACCTTACTTCAATCGCTCAACAGATCGAAGACTCTCTTATACAGACTAAGGCTAAAACTCATGTAATTCCATCAGCTCTAGGAAGGAGAATGGGGAGAGCAGAGACTGCTACAGTTACACTTAAACAAGTACCTATACAAGCTTCCACTTCAAAACCTTCATTATATCGAAGAGATCCACCTCCTGAATGTCAAAAACAAAGGCCGTCTCATCAAGATGATCAAAGAGATCAAAGAAGGAAAAAAATTGAGGATTTAAGGAATAAAGTTTATTCTTTTCAAAATGAACAAGTTCTTGGTTACTTCATTTTGTCTCTGAAAAATAATTTGGTTCAGCTGCAAAGGGCTAAAAGGCCAAAAAAGGATGGAGATGAAGACCTTGCCAACTATTTCCCATTTCATCAGATGTTGGGGCATACCATTTAGGAGTGTTTTGTCTTCAAAGACCTTTTTCAAAAGATGGTGGAATCTGGACAAGTAAAACTAAAAGGTTCATCAGACTAGGTAGCATGTGTTACTGCTACAGATCCAGAGGAAGAAGGAAAGTGGAACAAAGAAAAAAGAAAAAATGCATATAAATATGATTATTGGAAGGTTAGGAAAACGATCAACCGAACTCATGCTATTTTAGGAACACAATTGAAGAAACCAATGGTGACTTCTGCTATTCCCGCCACAACAAAACAACGTTCTTTAGAAGGAAAATCCTCAAAGAGGCGGCATAATTTGAAGAAAGAAGAGAAGTTAGAAGAAGATGAGCTCATGTCAAAGTCGAATTTGTCTGACTCTGGTATATTTTATGCCATCTACTTCAAAAGTCCGGGCACCGCCCCGCCAAACAGCACAGCCTGAACCGGTTCATCAGGAAAAATCTTCACCATATGAAGAATTGATCTTTGGTTCTGTTAACATGATTCACTTAACGGATCCCTATGCCAGTGACAGTTTTTATCTTGATGAGCCTGAGTTCCCTATATCAAATAGAGGAATTATAGGAAGAGACAGAGGTCTAGGATACAGGGGAAGACATAGATATTTGAAAAGCCACTATTTCAATCCTACCCCTACTAGAACTATATATGCAGCAGAAACTCATGGTGAAGACCTTTAGTGGGCTCACCCGGAACAAGAGAGTTCTTCTACACATAGAAGATTCAGTCATGGCACAGTTATTTTGGAGTATCGGTTAGAGGTTACACCTTCTTCCTCGTAGAAAATAAATAGACCTATTTGGTCTAATCTGCCAAAGCCAGGAGTATTTCCAACTCCTACCCCGATACGAGATGCATCTACTTCCAAAGCATCAACTTCTAAGGCACCTGAAAAACCACAATTTCCTATTGGAAAACGCAGACCTTTGGACCAAAAGTATGATGTATTGAAACATTTTTCCCAATTACCGGCCAAGTTATCAATTTTGGATGCCTTTAATATATCAAAAGATCTCCGGGAGGCTCTTATTGAGGCTCTGTAAAGTCCTCAGAAATTAAAAACTTAAATTGTTGTGGCTGAAGTATACCCTATAGAGAATGTTCATACAGAATGCCATGCAGTGATATCTTTTACAGATGAAGATGAAGATTATGTTGTACAAGGACATATTAGACCTTTGTATTTATCTTTCAAGGTCAATGTGGTAGACATCCGATGATATTTCATTGATAATGGTTCGAGAGTCAACCTCACCCCTATTCATACACTTCATCTATTGGGCCTCAACGAATCGGATTTATCTCCTTCTACTTTGATGTTGCAAGGATATGATAAAAATTAACAAGAACCTCTGGGCGAGATTACACTCAGAACTCAGTTTGAATTCCTTGTGTCTAATTCAGATTTCATAGTTGTTCATCATGACACAGCCTTTAACATCTTTTTTGGAAGACCTTGGCTACATCAACATGTGGCTATACCTTCATCATACCATCAATGTCTCAAATATTGTTTCCATGGTCAAATTGGGACATTTATGGTGATAAAGCCCCATTCAAAACATGTGAATCTCAATAAATTGAGGTAGAATTATTTCACATGGAGGGAAAGGAGAAATCCACAACAAAGGAGGTTTCCAAAATTAATGCTCTAAATGGTTCAGAAAATATTCCAGTAAATCCATTCATACATGTGAGTACAGATTATGTGTTTCCTATGAGTCAAATTGATAGGATAGACCCAAATCCGAACACTCTTATGGAAACTTCCATAATGTCAATTACGACAACCAAGCCAGATAGCATGGTAGAAATTTTTGATTCACCAAGAAATGATGAAAGTTTAAATGGGGATTTCTTCATTTCACCTGCTAAAATCAAGAAATTATATAGTTCATCAACCAGGCCAGAAGAAGTTATTGCAATGTCAGAGGTGAATGATGATGTCGATTCTCAATCCATCATCTCCTCTTTATTACCCAAGGAAGACCCTTCATCATAAATATGGTTAGAAATGGTAGTCTCTTCTTTAAGATGTTAAAATTTTAACTTCTCCCTTGATTTTAGAAATTTTGCTTCATCATCTACTATGAAAGTAGAAACAAAAGAAGTAACACATATTGAAGAAGAAGAAGAAGTTCTCAGGGATACTCCTACATCATTTAAAGAGGGTATCTCTACCACTATGGATGAACTCAGAGAGATAAATCTAGTTATAAAAGAAGATCCATACCCCACTTTAATTAGTGTGGTCATGACTCTTGAAGAGCAAGAAATGTATATTTCATTTCTAAAGAAAAACCGAGTTGTATTTTCTTGTAATTATAATGAAATTCTAGAGATTGATCCTGATGTTGTCACTCATCATTTGGGTTTTCTAGAAGAGCATTGAGGATTCAAGCAAGCCGCAAGAATAACACACCCAACTTAGGTCTCCAAAATTGATGCTGAAGTGGATAATCTTATCAAAGCTAACTTCTTTAGAGAAGTTCAATATCCCAAATGGCTAGCTAATATTGTCCTTGTGAAAAAGAATAATGGACAAATTACAGTTTTCATTGACTTTAGAGATCTTAATCGACATTGTCCCAAGGATGATTTTCCAGTTCTGATCACAGAACTCTTAATTGATGCAATAGCTGGCTATGAAGCACTTTCCTTCATGGATGGATATTATGGGTATAATCAAATCTGAATGGCTCCAGAAGATGAAGAATCTATAGCCTTCAGTTCCCCTCAAGGTGTGTTTTGCTATCGGGTAATTCCCTTTGTCCTGAAGAATGCAGGTGCAACATATCAACGTGCCATGCACCATATCTTCAAACCCTTTTTAGGGAAATTTGTTTAATGTTATGTGGAATATTTGGTGGTTAAATCTAGAAAATGTTATATTAACTTGGCTGATTTGAAAATCATATTCCACAAACTTCGACAACATAATTTGAAGATGAACCCATTGAAATGTGCTTTCGGGGTAACCTTAGGAAAATTTCTCAGCTTTGTTTTATGCCATCGTGGTATCAAATTTGATCCTGAGAAGATAAAATCAATCCTTGGTATATCACCTCCCTGAAATTTAAAGGAATTGAGAGGACTTCAAGGAAACTTGGCCTATATTCGGCGTTTCATCGCTAATCTGACAGGAAAATGTTTACCCTTCACCAAATTAATGAAGAAGGGAGTCCCATACCAGTGGACTGAAGAATGACAAGAAGAATTCAATGTTCTCAAGAAATATCTCTTGAGTCCACCAATATTAATTCCACCCATTTAAGGAAGACCATTTATTCTCTATGTAAAATATTTTGAGTTATCATTGGATGCCTTCCTTGCCCAAAAGAATGATGTCGGGAATGAAAACATCCTTTACTATCTCAGTCAGACTATGCATGAGGCAGAAAATAAATATTCAAGTATTGAAAAGTGCTTCCTAGTGTTAATATTTGTAGTTTAGAAATTGAGACACTACCTGCAACATCATGAGGTTCAATTGGTATCTTGCAAACACCCGCTCAAATTTATCCTTTGTCATCCTATGCTTACAGAATGTATGGAAAGGGGGGAAGTTATTTGGCAGCAGTTTGATATCCAGTATGTATCTCAAAAGGAAATAAAGAGCCAAGATATTGGCTGATTTCCTTGTTGAACACCCTTCAGTAGAATATACATCTTTAGATATTAAACTTCCTGATTAGAAAGTCTTCTCTATTCAAGATAATCCTCAAACGTAGGAAATGTACTTTGATGGTGCTTCCAGAAGACCAATAGGGAAGAAAATGGAAGATCTCAAATTCAACAAAGTTGGGTTATGAATTTTGTTTATTTCCCTAAAAAAGGCAGTGCTAACCTATTCCTTCTTATTGTTGGAAGGTGTTACAAACAATGAAGCAGAATATCAAGCTCTCATCACAGGATTGGAGTTGGTGGTTCAGGAACAGGTGAATCACTTAAAGGTAAAAGGTGATTCAGATTTGGAAATCAAATAAGTCAATGGGGACTATGCCATCTGAAAAAAAGAGTTAATCGCTTTGTATGATTACATCAGATAGTTAATGGTGGAATTATCTTTATGTCTCGTGTTCACAAAATTCTCAAGCTGATGCACTGGATAATGTAGCCACAACTCTGGCAGATCCAAATCGGGACGAAACAATCATCAGCATTGCCCACTATCTTACAGTTTCACCTTATGTTCAAATCAAAATAGAGGAAATCAATTAAACCAGTCCCATTTCTAAACCATATGTTCATACTATATGATGGATGACACCTATCAGGGAATACCTTCAAAATGGAACACTCCCACCTGATAGAGCCCAAAAAGAACAAGTCCAGCGATGTGTAGTCAATTTTACTCTTTTGGATAGCCCAAATCACTAAAAAATTCTCTATAAGCAAGGTTTTGATGGAATTCTTTTCAAATGTATTGAGGGTGAAGAGACAATGGCTGTCATGAATGAAGTACATACAGGAGTTTGTGGTGCCCACCAGTCTGTACATAGACTATCTGATCAAATTTGAAGGCTTGGATACTTATAGCCTTAAATGATACAAGATTGTGTTGATTTCACTAAGAAGTGTCATTATTGTCAAGTATATTCCAATTTCATTCATCAACCCCCAGAGTTTCTCCATACAGATAAATACTCATGGCCATTAGCCACATGGGGAATGGATGTAGTAGGACCTTACCCTTCGGCTACATCCAAGCAGTTTAAGTATATTCTTACTGCTACTGACATCTTTTCCAAATGTGAAGAGGAAATACCTCTCAAATAAGTTTGTTTTATGAGAATTGTTAGCTTCATCAAGGGTAACATCATTTCCAGATTTGGTGTCCCACATACCATATTGACTAACAATGGCACCAACTTTTGTTCATCCAAGGTAAGGAATTTATATCAAGAATACAACATCAAATCCAACCGTTCATCTCGGTATCATGTAGAACCCAATGGCCAAATAGAATCCTTTAATAAGACTCTTTCAAACATATAGAAAAATATGGTGGATAAAGATAAGAAATCATGGCCTGATAAATTATTTCATGCTTTATGGGATTATCGGACCAGCACTCGCACTGCTACGCGGTCAAATCCATATTCATTTGTATATGGACTAGAACTAGTCTTTCCCATTGAGGTTCAATTACCTTTGATTAGATTAGCCATTTGTGATCAGTCATCTACGGATGAAAAATCTGAAAAGCGATTGGATGAAGTGGAATGATTAGATGAAAAAAATTGTGCACCCTACACCACTTGGAAGTCTATCAGAATCGAATATCACGGGCTTTCAACAAAAAAGTTTGTCTTCATTCATTCATTCAAGGAGAATTGGTATTGGTCCTAAAAAATCCAATGATACCAGGAAACAAACCTCCAATGCTTGATTCAAAGTGGGAAGGACCTTACTCAATACATAAGGTCTACTAAAATTGAGCTTATTCTTTAATCTCAATGGATGGAGAACTCATCACGACTCCAACCAATGCCATATTTCTTAAGAAATATTTTGTGTAACACAAATGCACCATTGTCCTTGCTGAAGGACATTAAACTGCATAGCTACCTCCATTGTCCAACATGACGTTAAACTGTGTCTAGTCCCTTATATGTCCTACATGACATTAAACTGTGAATCGTTAGGGTTGTTGCTACCTCTGGTTTCTTACATCGAGCATGACTCACGTGAGCTTAGAGTAAGCTTCAATCATAACAGACTCTCTAGGCCGCTAACCACGCATAAGTACCAACACCATCTTTAGGTCGTTTTCCCCAAGTACAAATCGATCACTAATTCATTCTCAATCGAACTACACGGACTTTGATCCTTGCCTTCTAGGATGGGTACATAGGAAACCTCTTGATATTCAATCCCAAAACCAATATCATCACATTTTTTCACAATATTCCTTGCTATATGAAGTTGAACTATACAGTCCCCCATTTTCCTCACAGCAAGACATTAAAATTCATAGCAATATGTCTTAGCTACATGATGTTAAACTGTGCAGCACCGTTCCATACATATGACCCTAAACTATTTTTACTTTTGTCCTATATGAAAATAAACTACCGAAGTCTTTGGCACCCTCACCTGAGAGGGAATCATTATTGACATTGATCTCCAACCATGTCATATTCCAAGGACTACGTGCATACAATACAATGCCCAAAACATTAATCTCGAATCAAAACCATCATTTCACTAAATTCCCCTTTCACCCTTCACTTGTACTAACCAAATCTGTAAAGAGGGCATTTAAAAAACTATGTATGGATTGATTCCAATATTTATGGGATACGTAGAAACGTTTGAGAATCCCTTGAATCTAGCACCAAGTGTTTGGGCCTAACCCCAAATTCCACTTTCAGTACCTTAGCTGAAAAGTCCCCCTGTGAATACATGAATGTGGTATGAAAACCCTACTCTTCATTCACATTAGGTTTATAAAAATTACACAATGTGTATCCCTCATTATGGTCCGAGCTCTACGACCATAAACTAAGATCTCCTACACTCTCGTCCCACATGACGTTAAACTATATTTCAAGAATTACGTATGGCTTGATTCTCATCCTAATGAGACATGTAGTGAAGTCCAACATCTTAATTTAGGACCCAGCCACAAGATGATTATGGTCAGCATTGGTCTATGTATCTCCTTCATGCATTGGACAATACCCATTTTTATGTTTCATACTCCCATACTTAAATACTTCCATATCTCCATAACCCTTTTCTTGACTTTTGGTAACAAAATGTCTGATACCTGGGAATTCTTTTGCCTGACTATGTAGCACGTTCCCCTAGGTGGCCTTGCATAAGTATTCTATATAACAGACCTGTCAACCAAAAGATGCTATTATTTGACTATGCAGCCAATTCCCTTAGGTGGCCCTGCATAGTTCAACCCCCTAACAGTTTTGTCAAAGAGTGGTAATTTCATTATTGGGGGAAAAACCTCCTTTTTACTTATTTGTATTAATGAAAATACGTAGGTATCCACAAAAATTTCCATCCTTAATATATTTGTCCCATACTCTTTTTCATAATATGAAAGTATTTAAGTCTATGGTTTATATTTCACTTCCCCACGTTTGGTTCAGACCTTCACAGGAGTGACATTTATCCAATTCTTTTACAATCATGATTGGAAATAACCTCCTCATATTCAAGTACCTCTCTCCATACGGTAGACTCTATGCTTTGGGAAATTTGAATCCCTCTAAACATTCACTGGCTTTTAGCAATAGAAAAGTAAAATTTCTGAGATTTCTTTTTCCTGACTATGTAGCACATGCCCCTAGGTGGATTTGCATAAGTATTCTATATAATGGACCTTTCAGCCAAAAGATGCTATTATTTGACAATGAAACAAATGTCGTTAAGTGGTCCTACATAATTTAACCCCCTAACGGGTTTGTTAAATAGTTGTAACTTCACTCTTAGGAAATACTTCCTCTAATGCATTTTAGCCCTTTTTTCATATCATCCCTCAGATTCAAAATTTCATAAGTCATAGTTTACATGTTTTCCCCCATACGTGAATGTAGTAATATGTTTTCAAACAAATTATCAAGGAATTGAGTCAATTTTTATCTATTCAATCAAATATATTCAACCTTAAACATTAGCCTTTTTATGTCCGACATGCATGACTTTAAACTGCTAATAAGATACAACATACTCATTAAATTGGGAACCTATAAAAGGAACTCTAAGAAAAAGCCGAGTCCCAGATCACTAAACATATATTTTTTATGATTTAGGAAATATTGAGCAACAAAAAGATGAAAAGATTGTGAGGTTATTTGTATAATCCTAGCAACAATTAAACTATACTTTTACTAGGCCCATTCTCTTAGGTAAAAAATATATATAATTAATTAGCAAGAGAATGCAGGTACAAATAATTGAAGATGAATTGTGTTTTTTATTGATGCACAAAATTATAAGAACATCCACATATTGGATTATCTTCTCTTTTTCAAGAATTACAAGAGGCTTTCAACATAACTCTTCATTTGATTTATGGCATCTCGAGATTCATTAGCAACAACTTGAAGTTCATACACTCGACCAGCTTCACTCTTTTCAGCATAATGGAGTTCTTTCTTGGCATCTGCGATGGCTTTCATACCATTCATTTGAAATCCTTCCAATAAATTGTTAAGCTGGTCATGTTCCCTAGTAACGACATCTAACTGTTGCTGAAGGTAAATCTATTAGACAACATTCCCCTTGATCTTATTCTTTAGCTCCTTCAACATTTCAGCATGATCAGCCTCTGCTCGGGACACCGTAGCATCGAATTTGCCGATATTGGTCAACAACATCACTCTGGTAAGATCTTGACGACAATTTTGCTCCTGCTCCCTCCTTAAGAAGACTTGTTTCACCGCAGCATGGATCTTTTGATATGCAAAACTGCCAAGTCCCAACATGACGAACAAGGATGACAGTTGTGGGATCATAGAAGATATCTCTTCAAGAGGCACATCAAATATGATCTTCCATATATTTTTCCATTCCTTAAGACATGAGAATTGGAGTGCCTTTTTCACATCTGAGTCTCATTCAGCATCACTATCATAGGGGGGAATATAGTCCAGGATTAATTCACTTAAAGAAGTGCCTTGTTCTTCTCCACCCCCCTGACCATTGGTACTTCACATTCTACTCCTGTTGGGGTGGAGGTTGAGGCTTCATCTCTAGATTATGCCACTGAAGTTGACAGGCCTGCATAGTCAATTGAAAGCTTTGGTTAATTTAAAAGGATAACAAAAGTTGTTTAGCTATTTCACAATTTAAGTACAGCCACAAATATTATCATCTCTTACCCAATGATAGATTAGCAGTATGAGAAGGCTCTTTCCCATATTTCCTAGCCTCAACAGGATTTTCAAGATGTGTTTCAGGAAGCTCTTCCGGGTTAAGTTCCACTTGAGCTAGCATCTTTGTAATGATATGGTTGTCTCTACCCCCTTTAGGCATCGACAGATCTACAACCTGCTCAGATGCAACTGTATATTTCAACCAATCATGGTCAGAGATGTAATAAAAAAAATTAACAGGATGAAGGATAACACTCACGTCCAAAATCTTCTCAATCACATGGTAATTTAACATGATCTAAAATTTCTTCAAAAGATGCTCCACGTTTCCTCATTTCATCCTGTGATATCTCAGATTCCTGGTTAGTCTCACCAGTGGGAGCATTTGATATGTCTTTTTGGTGACCTTCCTCCTCCGACCTCGGACCTCGAACAACTTCCTCAGAGAAAATTACGGACTCAGTTGCAGTGTCTGCCAAATGTTCTAGTGAAGGTGTTGAACCTAAAGCATCACAAAATGGAAGTCAGTTGATGTTTTCATTCAACTTTATATGAAGTATTGTTAATTTACTAGAAGCAGGCTCTTCTCTCCTTGCAGAAGCAACATGAGCAGCACTGGGAACAGACGCTGGCTCTTCTTCAGGAGCATCCAAGTCAGCATGAATTGGCAACTGTTCACCAGCACCATCCGTCTTCCTCAGAGGAGGGTCAATCCTCTCCCTCAAAGGAGAAATTGAATAAGCCCCTACAATCCCAAGAAGTATGAGCAATATTTTTCATGAGTTTGGATTCATGACTATCTGAAGGACTTACCACTACTGATTAAGCATTTGGTTGTCTTATTCTTCCTTCTATGCCATTGCTTCTTTTACTTTTTGGTTGTGTTGACATCATCACATCCAAATACAGGTATTGTAGAATGAAAATCCCTCTCTAACTCCTTATCCATGGCTTGATGGCTTGGAGATACTTCGTCCTATTCACGGGGAGATTCAGTGGCTCCGAGAGTGATGCCACGAGGGATATACTATGGTGAAGGGACCTCAGTAGTTCCTTTCTTTACAAGCTACAGGACGAAGAAAGTAATTTCTTTGAGTAACAAAGCTTTAACTAAAATCAAGTTGTAAAGTAAATAAAGAAAGAGAATTACATCTTCAGGAGCCACATAATCGTGCCACTCCTCGTCTACTGAAGCACCAATCCCCTTAGTGGTTCCATGATCCATCATTTCCTTCACCCGATTGGTGATAGGAATGGAATCATCAGGGGCATATATGAGCATCTCCAGATCTCTGATGCAAGACCGCACTTCATTGGGGTTATCCTCAAAGAAGATATCAGTAGAAGCCCAAATATTCCCCACTCTAGGGATATGTATCCCTTAGAATATGTCCATCCAAGCGGTTTCAGCATCACAATATAAACTCCGCCAGGTCTAGAAAACCTCTGGTCGTAAATATTTGGAATGTGCACCAGAAGGCCGTGAGGAGGGTCCTACAATCTGGGACTTCAACTTCTCCCCAGATTATTCAATCAAAGATAATGGATAAGAAAATGAAACTTGTTGCTCTATAAAATAATGATGACTAAATTACCTCAATGATATAACTCACCAGGAGTCAATGGAGTAGGTCTCTGGACTCTAGTAGGAGAATTATATCTGGCATGAGGCTGCTTTGAAGCATGTTGTGCCTCATCATCCCCATCCTGGGAATCCGGCGAATCAGCCACGGGTGAGGAACCTAGTGAATCAGCTCCGGGTGATGAAGAATCACCTTTTAGATGAAGGGTTTCTTTCTTGACAGTTCTCTTTTTTGTCCCCACCCAAGGAACTAGATGATTCATTACTCTTTTAGGGTATAATGCCACAAAGTTCTTAGCATACCATGTAGTCAAGTGACTCGCCGCTCCAGCAACTGGTAGATCAAACACTACCCTTGTCTTCTTCATAGCTGTTAGCAACCATAATAGTCAGGAGAACAATGGATGCTGCTCTGACCTGAAATGCACAGGAGGGGATATAACAATCTTATATAGACACTTGAATTGGTGTTAAAATCTATATGGATCCTAGGCCTCACATATAATCTCTCCGTCAATTCTGGTGGCCAATACACTATCTCTGCAAGTCACCATGTATGACCTCAATTCTAGGCTAGTTGTTCCATCATCAACAAACCCCCCAGTTGGCAGGTTTCCATAAAGAAAGAAGTGAAATTCTTTGAACATGCTCAGCCTCACCATCAGATCATAGGAATTGAGGGACAACAGATAAATTCTAGAAAATGCCTGCACCGATGGCCTCAAAGAACTTCCAGAAACCTATAATCTGCTCTGTATAGTGTAAGTCCTGATGTGAGTGGAAATCCATCCCCACAAAACATGGAATGGTCCCACTATTATAAAAGGAGACTTACCCATATCGACATGGAGTAAGATCATTTGAATCTTCACCAAAATTGGGGTGGCCAACCCAACCATTTTTCTCTTAGCCAACTTGGATGTAACAATGGAGGTACATGGCCTAATGCCTCCCTTCAAATCCCTAACTAGTAGAAGATAAAATTTGTGCCACAAGGATAAGAAGCCCGCCAGACAGGTCTTCTCTAGGAATCTTTGATCCACTTCATACCCCCACTTTTCAAACTCTCCAACTTCCAGAGTTGGCTAGAATAAGCCAAGAACACCCCTCTTCTTTGTTCTGGGGCAGCTGGTAGGATGAGTACAGGTGGGCCCCTTCTCTTTCCCTTTGATGAGAAACATATCCATCCACTCATCTAGATGAATATCCTTTCTAGAATGAGTTTTGGTGGACTTTGAATTCTTGATCTTGTGGAAACTTTTCAACAACTCTCGAGCCAAAGACAGAGTCTTCTCTGAATCATTCCTGGTCACCTTGGGGAGGATGAATTCATCATACATATCTCCCGAAATTGGTGCCCCTAAGATCTTGTAGACATCCCACAAGATGATGCCTACTTCTCCATGATTTAGATGGAATAAATTGGTTTCTGGGATCCAACGGCCAATTAGCTTCAACACAAAATTATTTTTCATGTAGACATATGTCTTCCCATCCTAGACAGCTTCGTATATTGCAGCTCCCTTCAAGTCCTCGACAAACTCTACACAGGTTTTTTTCACCCAATATGCCCACATCCAAGTCGGCTTCACACCTCCTCCGGGACGGAAATCCCAACTCTTTTCCATCACTTATGTTGATCCAGCTGAGAATTCCAGAAAATAGAGGGATAGCAATGTGGCTACAGCTCAGTCTTGTGAGGCTTTAGATCGAGAGCACATGGGCTATGATGCATTATAAATTCCTTTTCCACTATTGCAACATTAACAAATGATCCTGCAACTGAGACATTTGCTGAAGCGAAATTGGTGTATTTCTGAAACCAGGAATGAGGAATATAATTCTTTGCATCTGGAATGTTGACTCCTTATAGATGACCATGGCCATATAAAGGCAAGTAAATACTCTATGGGAAATTGACATGATATTTATTCAAGTACTTGGACAAATATGGGAGAGTGCGGTCACATATATCATAATTTTCATGTCCAATGACGTTCATCATATCATCAATTCTCTTGTTGGCCAACTCATCAGCCGATCCAATTCTTTTTGGAGCCATTGAATCTGCACAAATATCTAGCAGTTAACTTTTATGTAAGTCAGTTTTTTTATGAAATACTTGAGAAGAAAACAAAAAAAATGGCTCAGCCATTAAGGTACGCAAGTGTGGTCGCGCAAGTGTGGTTGTGCAAGTATTGTCGTTCAAGTAATGTCGTGAAAGTCAAAATCTTACTGGAGAAGCGCGACACTAGAAAAAAGCGAGCGACCAAAGAGATGAAGACACTTGAGTGATGAGAGCTCAAAAAATCAGAAGGCTGGATGGTTTTCACAAAGTGACGCCCATATATATAGGCGATTATGCAACCCTTCCCACAGGAACCTGCGCACCTACCACCTGTGTGCTGCTGCACCTTGGTTTCTCTTTTTTCCTCAAAGTCTAATCCTTTTTCCCTTTTTCAAAAACAACTCTGAGGGGGGACTTTTTTTGACACTCCATTCCACCACATAGTCTAACGAATGGAAAAGGGTAATACTTTAAGCACAAAGAGAGTCATCCTTTGAAGAACATAAAAAATTGTCAAAGGCATGAATACAGAAACCTTTAAGAATGGGTCACACAAGTTTCTTTCTGGCCGCACAAGTCACTTGCGCACCACATTTGGATCATGCAAGTCACTTGCGTGCCCTATTAATTTTTCTCCCAAGGTGTTCAGTGGCCTATAAATAGCCCCTGTGGTCCCCCCATTTCGAAGATGAATTTTTCAAAACTCAGATTCAAGCTCTGGTCACCCAAGACTTTTTCTGACATCTTCTGAACACTTATAAGGTAATTCTTTACCTAGAATAGAAGCTCTAAAGAGGAAGAATAAGGCCTAAGTATTATAACTCATAAATACTTGCACACCTAAGGGTCCATCCCTTAAGGGAGGTGAAGACATATGCACGTCGCCTTTCCCTTTCAAGGGAACTTGCACACCACCCTTTTAAAATCCTCAAGGGATGGTACTAAGGGCTTGAGTTTAAAGTCCCCCACGTATTAACCTATGGATTCTTCGTCACCCAAGGTGACTCATGTCACGCAAGTATACTTGCATGACCAGGACTTGCGTTCCAGAACAACACTTGCACACCTCCTTACTAGTCACATACTTTCTTCAAATCCACTTTTCCCCTTCAAAGACATAGCCTTCAAAACCCTCTTCAAATCCATTTGTGGCATGGTTCCTTTGTTGTCTTCCTTATCTGAAAGGAATTCAGAGAAGATCTTTTGATTTGGGCATCCTTCTCAGGAGTAAGCCCTAAATTAAAAGTCCCCTTATTTGGGCCTCCTTCTCTGGAGTAATCCCCAGTCTTAATTTCTTTTGATTTGGGCTTCCTTCTAAGGAATAAAACCCAATCATAATCCCTCTTAATTTGGGCTTCCTTTTCAGGAGTAAGTCTCAGGTTAAAATCACAAATCTCTATAAAGTACAAACACCTTTATGAACCCTTCTCTTAGGCTTCATTCCAAAAAGACTTTTTCTTTATTTACTTGGGCATTCATACATATGTAAGCCCCACATAATTTCTTATGATTTCATCTTTCATGGAACAATCGTCAGTTTTACTGATACCTCTTGTTTCTCACACTGAGCTTGACTCACGTGATCTTAGAGTGTAAAAGTAATTATGACATTTCTACTTGGGCCATTAATCATGAATAAAATTCATTCTTCTTCACACGAACTACGTAGAATTTGATCTCTTCCTTAAAAGTAGAGTACGTAGGAAGACTTTCTATGGTTCAAGCCCATCTTTAATTAATTATTTTCCACCCCATATGACGTTAAAATATATCCTTCTTACCAAACTACGTGGGTTATGATTCCTTTTTCTAATTAGGATATGTAGGTAGCCCATCTATGGGTATGATCCCAACTCTAAAATAATCATGTCTTTCTGAATGACAATAAAATTCAATTACCCCACTGAGTGGCTTTAAAACCAGTATGATCATCATAATGTCCAAGGGATTCCTATATAATGTTTGAAAGGATACCATTGACTAAGAATCTCTAATACATATAGATGACTCTCTATTGATTAATAACCTCAAATGCATATAAAAGAGTCTCTAAATTCCATAGATAGAAATCATTGATTGCAAAATATAAAAGAAAAACTCATTTTCATGCTTGGTAAATTAATAAGGATTCATGAACATAACTTAAATCTATAAGAGAGTCTCGAAGTAGACAACAATTCCCCCCAAAAAGGTGTGATGATTTTGAACTCCCATCCTCTCGACCAATACAAATTCTTAAGCCTAATCAGTCCACAACTAATGGGAACCTACCTTTGGAAAGTAGGTCCAAATGGATACAGAATCATTGGATGTTTTTGGTTCTACGAATAAAACCATTAGAAACCGATTGGAAAGTTTGAACCTTAAACAAACAAGGTCATCCCCATTTCCATAAGAAATACTGTGTAATATAATCCCTTTATCATGATATCTCTAATGAAGAAGGTTACATGTTGGTGCCATCAACCTATGTACTCGATATCACATTATTTTACGTTCTAAAAATAGAATTTTTTATTGAACACCATGTCCATAGATTTATTGAGGATATAACATTTCAATCAAAGGTCCTAAGAAATCAACTTCCATTAAATGATAGAAAGGACATATCCTTTTTCTCATTATCTACTAATTTAATATTACTAGTTACACACCTAATGCATCCTACCTTACCGCAAACATATATCATCATGATTTTCATCAATACATAAATGTACAGGAATTATAACACTCATTACTAATAATCATAATGTTCTAGGATAAATACAAACATCTATAAAGAGGAACATCTAATGACACATAAAAATGTGAATTTCTTATTTTCTTGTCTTATTCCCATAATATCCTATATTGGATATTAGAAAGGGTTTAACAACGAGATGGTGAATCAAAGTCCTATGAGTATCCACCCATGATATCATATATCATTTGTGTCCCTAAAATTATTTAATCTAGATATATAAATATATTTAGTAATACTGTCATAGAACTTCTCGATTCTCATCATTGTGTGGAACTTCTATGAGCTTTCAGTGAGACAACTACTCTTGGGAAACTATCACATGCTATGTTATAGAGTAGAATAATCAGGATGTGATAATAATTTTATTATTATTAAAAAAAATTAATATAGGTAATCATAATGTACAAAAAATTTGAATCTAGGGCACCAACTCTAACATTATCCAACCCCTATGCTCCTGTTATATGGATATCTTTTTTTTACCCATACAGAGCATCTAAGATCACAATTTCTAATATTTCTTTTCCCATGATTATAAATAAAAGTATTATTGGTTAGATTGAGTAACTTAATATTGGGGTGAATTGAATTTTAAATATTTTTTTTTGTTAAAAATAAATTAAAATGAAATCCCCCTATTTAATTAAAAACAACCAAGTTAAAAATATGGGGAAAAATTTAAGTTTAATATTTAAATATATTTCTCAAAGAGGGACCAAGATTAGTTAAAAAAATATCTACAAGAAATTTTTCATTTGAAACCAATTTGTTTAATAAAATCCTTTATATAAACATAGGTTAAGACTAGCTATCAATGTGTATTTTTTTCTTACAGATTCAAAAACAAATGTAGTTTTAGCCTTGAAATAAAGGAAAAAAAACAGAAACACACAATTTAGTAAATAAAAGGTTCAATATCAAGACAATACTTAATCCCCTCCACTTCAAAATCACCTTCTATTAGGAATATAATAATAATCATTATCATAATCATAATCAGATCAAGAACCTCGATCAGGAATACAAATAATATCACACCTTCTATCTAAGATCAAAGACTCTTCTATAGTAATAAACAAGAATAAATACATAAAATTTCACACAATATCTCTTTAAAAGTTTCAATGTATATAGAAAATATATAAAGTTATAAAGAATATGTCTAGCATACTCTAGTTGCGGTAAAAAAGTTAGTGTGTGAAATATACATAACAATACAACACACTATATAAATGTAAGAAAAATCATAGAGAGTAAATAAAAAGAGATGGAAGATGTAGTGTTGATCTGTCTAAGTAGCTTTAGATGCTCAAGGATTCTCGTATTTGTCTTGAATAAGAGCATAAACAAGTTTTTATGAAATTATAGGAAAAAAAAGTGTCATAGATTTTTTTTTCTATCAATAGATTCTCCACATTGATCTCCTTATTTATATATAAAAGGTTCTTGATCTTATATAAATTCCACCCTTTCCCACTTTCGTTTATCTAACATATAAAAATGTATCAAAACACATGTAGCTAACTAAACGAATGAGGGAGTATTACAGAATATATAGCTCTATAGGTTCGAATTATCCATTGAAGAATACTATTAAAGATATCATGGATATTCATACTAAACAAAAAATTTGGAAAATTTTGACTTTGTCTTGAATTCATCCATAGAATAGTTTAGGAATAATCATTAACAAATCCAGGTGGGGATATTTGCATTAACACCCCATAAACTAGCCATTGGAAGAATAAATTTTGAATAAATTATTGTAATAGTGGGTTCCATAGACCCAACTATATAGTACATTTGATTACCATGTCATGAATATAATTTAGATATACATGATGTTTTCAAACCATTATAGTGTATACTTTTTAGAATCTACAATTGAAATGTAAATTTCCATAGATTAAATGTCATATCAAAAGGTTATAATGATCCCAAGCTATAATGAGAACCTCAAGATACCATGAAATTAATCTTAAATATATGTCCTATGGTTTAGATACATCGTACTAATTGGACACAGTATATTTCTAACTATCAGGTGTTGGGGTATCCTAAGAATTATGACTTCTTCTTATGAATTTCACACTTGGTGATCTCTAGTAGTGAGATCATGAGGATAGACACACCAATAGATTCACCACATGTTTTGGGTGTCATTGTATGTTCCTATATAGTACCATGTGAAGTTGTCTCTTGACATGATATCATTTCCAATGTGTTCCATTTGATAACATAATTTGATGAAAGAAAAAACCATGATAATCAAATCATGGTGAGGATTCTTGTGTTGGGTGTGTCATTGGTGGTATGAAATTGGTTGAATGGTCAAGCAAGGATTTGTCTCTTCCAGGTTAGGGAAATTATATATATTGGGGAATGTTGATCAAGATGGTAGTACCTTCATAAGACCATTACCATGGAAGTTAAGGGTAATTCCACCCAGTTAGATAAAAAATTAATAAATCAAGAAAAGGGTTATGACATGGGTGTGCATCATAATTTATGAGATATTAAAGACAAAGAGATTATATTACAAAGTGCATATTGGTAGGTTGGTTGTCGCTACTGTGACTATCCCTTTATCTTTAGGGGCCATGATGGATTTCTAGATCCCACTCTTGGCTTATGAATAGCATTCAATTATATAGGGATAAGGGCCTAGAGTGTCACACTGAATAAAGTAGTCAAGAATCTACCATATTCAGTTGAATAGGTATGTTGGACATGGTGGGACCCACCACTATTGTCTGGGTTTTTACCAAGGATATATGATCACAAAATTAATAAATAAATTCACATTATTCAAGTTAAGAATAATTGGCATTAAATTTATTTATTAAATTTATTTATAAGTTTTAATATAAATACATGAAAATATTAATTGAAAGAATATTAGTTTAAAATATTCAATTTTCATTTAATATTTGTGGGAATGATGATTCGAGTTAATGATTCATTTATTATAATGTAATATATTTAATATGTAAAAATATGGTGATAATAATAATAAATTATATTTATGACTTAATTTAGTAGTCAAAATTATATTTATATAGTGTGTTAATTATTCGGGGGATGGGAAGGCATTTCTGGGTAACTTATAAACATGTTGTAAATAAAAAGAGAGAGGTGATTTCCATGTACTATTCAGAGCCTCTCTCTCTCTCTCCTATTCTCTCTATCACACTCTAGAGAGAGAGGCTCTGGATCCATTAGTTTGGATCGATATCCCTCTCATGCATCACAACCAAGGTAGTGTATTGATCATTATAACATTGAAGGCGTCATCAGATATCTGCACTAGCCCCTCAAATTTGATAATCAGTGCTCATGAAATTTTTTAAAGAACATGTGCTTCGAGTAGTAATCACAAAAAAGGATCAAATGTAGAGGTATGTTTCAAATCTAAACCATTTATTTTATGGTTTTATTTTGATCTTAATTTACTTCACATGTTATCCTCGAAAAGTAATGGACTATGATTTCACTACTGTTGACAATGTCACGTTGATCGTCAGTGAAAAAATATTACAAACCCATTTTGGGGGAATTCAGAGCATGCTCGATACCTTCAATTGGTATCAAAGGGACGTGAGCATATTTTAATCCATGGAAACATTAAATTTTTATTAAATATAAGAGGTTGTTGATATTATCCCAACACCACAGATGAAGATTCAATCTGAGATCAGATAGACAGGTTACAACCATCTGAAGATTTTAATAAATATTGAATTTTTATAAATGTGCATCACCAAAGGAATTTTCAAAAACATTCTAATTATTTTTCACCATTTTACACTTCTGGTGAGAGTTGGTGTCCATAATAGTAATTTCCAGCCACCCATGTATTCCACTGAAATATTAATTATTTAAATTTATAATAAAAATAATATTATAAAATTATTATACTTGTAATCACATGTGGAAAATTCTATATATGGAAACAAGATATTTTGGTGCGGATATAGTCTTTGGGTGGGTCAACTTTTACAAAATAAATAAATAAAATAAACAAATATCTACATTTGAGATTATTTCAATGTGTGGTTGGCCCCAGTTGTCTCCACCACCACACCTTATCACTGGAACAGCACCCCATCACCTCTCTTATTCCCTGTCCAGTAGACTAGACTGGATACCGGCCTCTCCAGCAACCATACACCTATGTTGGACATGCCTCCTCTATTCAGCCTCCTCCTCGACACCTGAAATCGAACTGAGCAAGATTCCTCCTTTAATGAGATTCACTACGGCTACACTTACTAGTGTGGATCTCCCCTTAACCTAATATCAGGTGGTTGATAATTCTAGATGTTCCCCCATCTAGCCAGATCAAGTGCCTCCTAGCAGGCACATCGCCTCACTGACTCTCCATCCTAAGGCAGAGCCCCACTGGCGTACACCCCTACCTCCACCTCGCCTGTATCCAAATTGGCCTCATGTGTGCTGACTATGACTGGAATCACTCCTTACTCAGCTTTCACTACACTTGACCACCCCCACTTCCCACAATGATCCCACCCCAACCGCTTCTATCTTGCCATTGTTCACTTCACCTTCCAGATCCATTGGGGGCGTCTGACCTCCTCCCGCCTTCACTGCAATTTTGGCTGGATCCACCTCTCCCTAGGACATCAGTAGCCATTGTTGGACCCATATACCTTTGCAATACCATTACATAATGGTATCTCCATCCCCATGGGTGACTAGATGGAACCCCTTCCCTATCCAGATCTGGTGAGATGGGTGAGATAACCCCTACTGCGGCCTGTTTGGAGTTGATCTGACTCAAATTGTGTCTGGGATGGTTTACCCAACCCAAAATGGGCGTGGGTAGAATGGATCGGCATGGAACATGCCTACATGGGGTCTTCAAGGCACAAAATGGGCCTGTGTGGGTTCAGCCCAACCCCCACATGCCCTCCTTAGTGTTTTCAAAGCCCAAGTATTTATTAAATAATAAAAAATTAATTAACTTAATTTATTTATTTTTTGTTCAAAATTATATGAATAAAATATTATTTTTTGGTTTAAATTTTAATTATACAGGTTAAAAATAATTTAATTTTGGTGATAAATTCAATTAATTATTTAATATATTTTTTGGATTTAAAATTAAATTAATAAATGGGACTGAATGTCGAAATTACTAAATTAAAATAAGAGTGAATTTTAATTCAATAAAATTCAGTTATAAATTATTTTTATTTAAATTTTAATTTTTATTTCTATATTTAATTATAGATATATGATTTTAATGTGTATTTACTGTTCATGAGTCATGGAATGACCAATTAATGTTCGGTGTTCATTCATTTATTTATTTAATTATTGAGTGGTTTGTAATAAGTAGTTAAATAACTGGATATCTACGAATTGTCTTGGTCATTATAGGTATAAGGGCCTATGTGTCCATTCCAAATTTATATTTTATACTCCCTAGTTCCCCTCACATGTGATAGAGTTCTGTTTTATAATGATGAGATGATAAAAGATGCACTTCATGCTAAGATATGATGATTCACCAGATAAGAGTTTGATGCATTGGATGGATAGACGCTACAATTTTAGTCACAAGCGATGTGACTCAAGGTATTACCCCTATGGTCTTGATCGATCCATTATTTACACAATTGACCAACCTCTAGTATTTTCTCATGATCACATCATCATTTTATTTTTTTTCACTATTAATTGTTTTTTGAATGTGTAGTTTATGTGTGATCACATAGAAATAATAAACAAGCATGCACAAAATAAATGAACATGTGACCCAATGAATTTTTCTATTTATTTCATAGTAAGTTGTAAGTGAGATTACATAGTACATGATTACAAAATAAAAATTGATTTATTTCATCACATTTAAAATACAAGAAACCTTGAATGTAATGTTAAGTGCTTACTACTTTCCATATTTCAAATTTGAACAAAACAAGGTGTTTGGGGTTCTCATTATGCCATAGCTGAGGATGCATCTTACTACCAAGGAGTTCTTTTGATAGTGGTGGGTCAACATAACTAAATTGGTAGTAAGTATTATCCATAGGTAAATTTCAATCCTTTTTGAGGTAAGCATTAATTAAATCAAGTTATGACTTTAGAAGATTGGAATACACTCAACAGATCAAGGAACCATGAGTTAATGTTATTTTCTAGTCTAACACCTACCTTAAACCCTCCAGGTAGTGGCATAGATAAATCTTGTAGACTATAAGGGGAGAATTAGGGATCCTTTCTACTAGAATACTCAAGCATCAAAGTATTCCAATTCTATCACATAGGGATACTCTAATATGATAAAATAGAGGGAGATATTTAGTGATTTAATTAATTAATAAAAATTTCAAAATATATAGTTAAGATAAAAAGTATGAATCTAATAAAATATTAATTTTTGTAGAAAATGGAAAGACACTAGGATGAATTTCCAAGTGTATTACAGGTTCTTGCACACAATACTATGATACTAGAAATTTAAGGTTCTAGTGTCACCATACCTGTTAAGCCACCTCGAGAAGCGAGGGTGGGAAATATGATTACAAGAGAACCATGTGTTAAGAATATGATGGTTATGTCATAATTCTATCATCAATGTATGATTCTATATTTGGCCAGTACATCAAGACATGAGTGATATAACAGGTAGTCTCATCATCAAGAAGTCTGTGAGGGGAATTTGAAGTAATATATGAATAAGGTCATGATTACATCGGTATGTGTAAATTAAATGATGGATCATAGTATTTAAATAGATCCCTTTCTCAAATATGTTTTACCTGATTACTCCAGTTTCATTGAAGGTTCAGAATAATTATAATGGAGTAAATGATTCATTATCTTTTGGGTATGGATCACCATGTAAATAAGAATATATAAGCTAGTATAATCTCAATTCTTATGGAAAAAAATTAAAGTAAAGAAAAAATTTCCATTACAATGTAATTACAAAGGCACATTTGAGACATATTTCAATGAAAAATCTACTAACAGGAGGTTATTTTCATCGAATAATATGATGTGAATTTATGTAAGTTTAAAAAAAATAATCTGAATTGAATAAGTAAGTAACTGTTTCTTCTTTATGAATATTCATCACATAAATATAATGTTTCCGGCCTACTTTGGTGTTAAATAAAATATTCCAATCACATATGTGTATCTAAATACAGTAACCATGTGAACCTAGAAACATTACTATATGTAAGGTGTATTATCTAAGAAGATGTGAAAGGGAGATTCAAAATTCAATGTTGAGAAGTACATTACTTCTAAATTTCCAAGTAAATGATTACTGTAGAGATTTTATTATGTATGAACAAAATATTTATCTCATGTTTCCTTTGGACACAAGGAGACATTATTACAGGTATGATAATGAATTTTTTTTTTCGAATACCCGTCCAATAGTTTATTAATACATGAATCATATAAAAATTCTTGATAAATATAAAATGTAAAAATTCATTACCCATTTTTTGAAAGATAAATATTTGTCTAGAAAAAATAAAGTGTAAATCAAAGATATGACCAGTTTTGTATTTAGGGATGGTAAAGATCAACACCATTGGTATTATTGATATCCTTATTTTAGACAATTAAACCTTTTAAAATAACGGTTATCCATAAGGATTTTTGAATTAGTTCTACAAGTGAGCATGAAATATTCCAAGGTAAATCTATTGGTAAACATACTTATTTATATTCCTTTAAGTCATTGAGGAATATTAATGTGAAGTATGAAATATTCATGGCTATATGATATGATTAGCTTTAGGCAAGCATGCCAAAGAATATCTTGACCAAGCATTCATCAATCAATACAATGTAGCTTGGAGTAACTCCTAAATTCACATTTCATTATATGTATCACGACATTGATGTTATAGAGGAGGGTCAATGATGAAGACTTACATGTTAACATTTATCCACAAAATTTAATGTTAAATAATTTCTAAGAACACATTTTATACATCATAGTTATGATATAAGGAGTATCAATGTTGGATATTTTAGAAACGTCCATTATATTTCAAGACATTACTTGAAAATAACAATGTTATCCCATAAATATATCCTAATTATTATGAAAAATGGATATCATATGAGTTACAGTATAATGTAAATCCATACTATCATAAGAACATGTGTTTAGATGCAAAGAGTTTGTTAGGGCATAAACAAACATGCATCTAGAACAAACACATTGTGCATCTACCATAATTATCCTAGCGGTTTATTAGGATATTACATAAATCTCTAATATAGAAAACTATTAGTCAAAAAATAGAATACATTTCTATAAAAGGGTTCACATCTCTATTAGATGGAGTGGGATCCAGATTGAATTAGGTTTAGTCAATGCCAGAAATTCACATGTTGTTGGAATAGGAACTTGTTCCACAAGTGCATTTCGAAGAGGAATGTTCCAGAGACACATAATTTGTAGGAATGTTAAAAAAAAATTAAGGTGGTTTTATATTCACCATGGATGGTGATTCATTATTCTTTTGGAATAATATTTTCTACAAGTAAAGAAGTATATGTAAATTATCTAATATTGAGAAGATCAATTAAAATTCAATAATGGTTACCATGTATCAATATGAAAATGGGATTATTATTTTGAATACTATGGTGGGTATTAAAGTGAAATGATACATGGATGGTAGAATTGTAGTACCAATAAGGATCGATTGGTTATACTATGTCCGTTTTCTTAAATCCACTTTAATTTTAATTGTCATAGCTAATATCTATGATGATTTTATTAAGAATTTGATTCCATGACCACTAATAATGGATTGTGTTTATATGGAACAACCAGAAATGTATGGTTACATCACAAAATGCTAAAAAAAGTTACAAGTTACTAAAATCTAATTTAGTATTTATGTAAGCAATAGGATCATAGAATATTCATTTGGAATGAATGTTTTCCACATGTCTACCAGAGGTCAGTGAGAGTGCCATTGTTTTCCAAGTAATATATGTTTAGAAACATATGAAAACAAATATTGTTATTACAATTAGGTAAGTCTAGGATCAATGAATATATTCCCTATATATTGAATTAAAGTAGAAACCTAAGATTGAGGGAACATGATCTACTGAGGCAGATCTAATGGTTTTTTGGACCTAGTAAATCTTATATATAGTGATATAGCATTGAAAAATACAAGTTGGAACAAATATAGAGATAATTGTTACCAATGTCACATGGAATATATACCTCTCGGTTCACATGTCTAGGACATGGGTGGAGATTAATGTGATGAAATTAAATCCATATGCTTGAATGACAGATTAATCACATATGCCATGATATTTAAAAGAATTTATATTTTTTAGATATAAGTTATAGTAGGATGATATCAATTATATCTAGAAGAACTATAAGGGAAGAAATTAGAACTATCTATTTGTACTTTAGAAAGTACAAATGATATGCACCTAGTATGTGGAGAGGAAGGATACTAGTTTTCTTGTGACACAATCTAGTCTTCCTTAGATAAATATGATCTATTATCATAGTTAAGATAAGGTTTAGAGTGAGAGAAGCTCATATAAGTTAGTGATAGTCATAATTACAAACACTAAGTATGTTCCCACTTCTGAGGTAGCTACGAAGCAGTTAAATGAAATTATTTGTTCTAATTATTGGAATCGCACCTAGTAAGTAAATAATTACCATAATATAAATTATGATATTATTAATAGAAAATATTTCAAGTTATGATAGTGGAAAAAATGTACATACTCAGGTATAACATCCCATGAGAGGTTTTACTCAAGGAGATGAGGTCCGAAATTGCATAATTTCTATGCAGTGGAATCATGGTAGGCCCAACATCTATAACAATGACTCAATAGAAACAAGATCTTAATTATGTGAGAGATATCAAGTTTGGTTATCAAGTTGAATCTATTAAAAATGGGAGTATTTTAATAGTGGGTTACTTATTCCCCACTATACACTACTTTTAATAACCATATTGTGTATACAAGTTAGATATTCATGATGTTTACTTACCATTATAGTGTAGCGGTCTCTATGTCTACTATTGAAATGGTAATTTCCATAGATAAGATGTCATATCAAAATGTTATAGTAGATCCTTGGATATAATGATAACCTAGATATACCATGAAATTAATTTTAAATATGTATACTATGGTCTTGATACATCATACTTTCTAGGCATAATAGATATCTAACTATCAGGTGTTGAGGGATCATAATCATTGAGACTTCTTCCGATGAATTTTTCACATGGTGAATACTAATAATGAGATCACAAGGACAGACCCGCCAATAAGAACACCACATGTTTTGGGTTTCATTGGATGTTCCTATCTAAATACATGTGTAATTTTCTCCTACCATTAACGATGTGTTCCATTTTATCACGTACTTTGATGTAGGGAAAACCCATGATAATGAAATTGTGGTGAGGTAGATTGCGTTGGGTGCATCATTGGTGGTATGACACTGGTTTTATGGTCAAGAAATGATTTGTCCCATCTAGGTTAAGGAAGTCATATATCTTAGACCTTGTTGATCCGGATGGTAGTACCTTTATAAGACCATGTTTATGGTAGTTGAGGATAAATTCATCCAGTTGGATCAAAAAATAATAAAGAAAGAAAAGGGAGATGACACAGGTGTACATCCAACTTTATAAGATATTTAAGACAAAGAGATTATATTACACAGTGTGTGTTCTTAGGTTGGTTGTCACTAATATGACTAACCTTTCCTCTTTAGGGGCTATGATGGGTTTCTAGATACCACTCTTGGTTTGTGAACTGTATTCACTATTATCGGGATAAGGGCCTTGAGGGTCACACACAATAGTGTATTCAATAATATTCCCTATTCAGTTGGAAATTTTTATTGTGCGTGGTGGGACCCACCAATGGGGTCCAATTTCAATGAATGGATATACAATTCGAAAAGTAAGAAATAAATTTATATTATTCATGTTAAGAATAATTGACATTAAATTTATTTACTAAATATATTTACTTTTTTAATGTAAATATAGGAAAATATTAATAGAATGAATATTAGTTTAAAATATTCATGATTCATTTAATATTTTAGGGAACAACGAGCCAAGTTAATGGCTTAGTTATTATCAAATAATATATTTAATATATTATAATAGGGTGATAATAATAACAAATTCTATTTATGACACATTTTAGTAGTCAAAATATTATTTAAATGCTGTGTTAATTATTTGGGGTCTAGGAAGGCATTTCCTTGTAATTTCTAAACTTTCTATAAATAGATGAATATAAGTGATTTACATGTACTATTCATAGCCTCTCAATATCTCATATTCACTATCCCACACCCTAGAGAGAGATAGATGATCTAGATCCCAGAGTTCATATTGAGCTCCCTCTCATGAATCACAAGCATGTCGATGCAGTGATCATTATAGCATCAAAGGTGTTGTTAGATATCCACGCTAGCACCTAGAATTCAATATTTGGTGATCTTATAGATTTATAAAGTGTGTGTGGATGATCTAGACAAATTTTTATTCGAATTCAATGATTTTAAATCACTAAAAAAGATTATACATCGAGTGCAGCTTCAGATCTAAACAAGGTATTTTATGGTTTTATTTTTTTGCTTAATTTCCTTCATGTGTGATCCTTGGTAAGTAATTTGGAACCGTTTCACCAACAATGAAAAATTCATGTCTATCATTGGAGGAATAATTTTAAAAATCCATTTTCAGGGATTTTTATGTGTTCTTGGTACAATCATAATGGATATAAAATCAATGGTATAAAAAATAATGGTAGATCAACTATGACAATAGCATTGTCCATTGGTGGCATAAGACAGTGGAAAAAAATATATGGTGGTAGAACATATGCTGGTAGAAGTTATGAACTAATAGTGAAAAATGGATGGAAGTAGCACATATATAATTATTAGAAGTAAAATAGTAGTAATATATGTTTGTTAGTAGAACATATGGTGGTATCATAGTTGGACTAACCATAGCACATCTCTGGTAGTTTTAGGAGTATGACGGTAGCATGATTGTGGCAGTGGAATGTCTGGTTGTGACACATTGAACTAATGGTAGAAAAGTCCTAATAGTGGCATGTCTGGAAGTAGTAAAAATGACCTGAAGGTAGAATAAATATAGTGGTACTGGGATTAAAGTAATGGTAACACCTCTCTGGCAGTATCATAGAGATGGCTGTGGCATAATTGAACTAATGGTAGACCTTTTACACACTTAGCCAATTTTCTTCTTATATCCTTTACAAAATAATATACTATCATAAAATAGTAATCTCATTAGAAACATAATACATTATTTGTGATCATTAAAATGAGGTTCCAATAATCTCCCCCTTTTGATGATCACAAATTATGTAATTTTAAAACCATATATAACTAACAACTACAAGTATAAATAGACGAATCCTAAGTAATGACATCTTCTTAACATTTAAAAATTATAATTTAAAACTAAAATACTTAAACATTAAACTTAATAACTATAAACATGTTCTCCCCCATTTTGAAATATCAAAAATATAAAAAATGGAATACACTTAAATATTGAATGTGGTAAAAGATGAACAATAATAAATATATCAGTCAAAATATTACATCCCCAAAATAAAGACAATAGAAAATACAACACAACCCCTATGAAAAAACTATCATGTTTTTAAGTCACTCATGGCTCTTTGGGATGTACAAAAAAATATTCCCTTTTTATTTTACATAGATACGAGGCATAGAGCTAGAAGCAAAGGAAGATAAGGTACAAGTAGGAAGATCCTAAGTCACCACTGTCCTGAGAACACTAACTGATTCAGTTAGAGGCATGATGAATGGATAGTACTAAGGAGGCAGAGGGGAAAGAGAAGGTGCAGAAGTGACTGCCAACATAGTAATATCTCTAGGATCTACAATCATGGTCCCATATACATTAATGAATGGATCCATCATATTCTAAAAGTCCTTGATCATAGTTCTACCTCTCTCCATAGCATTAAAGAATTATATCTTCTCTTCCATAAAACACAAGAGCAGAGGAGCTTATACTTTAATATGGTCTACATCTTCCTTGAAGTCCACAGTGATAAGGAAACATTCTTAAGTTATTATCTAATAATATAAAATGATATTTCAAAAACATATTTTCATATACTCTGGAAATATAGTATTTGATAGCCATAGTGATGGTCAACCTACCACCTTAGGGATAAATCAAACACTCTCTTACCAATTTATATATATGATCACCATGCTATCAAATTTAACGAAGATCCTCATAATGGTATGTATAGATATTACCCATAATGAAAGGAAACTCCTCTCTGACTATGAATCTGATAATCTCACCATCAACTAAGGAAGAAGGAGGTGGAGTAGTAGATGAAGATGCAACAACTAAGAGTAATGTCTCAATCCTATTCAAAAGGGTAGTCTAACTAGAATAAAATTAAGAACTCATGTCCTCTATAATAGAACTCATAGATTCCAACTCACTAGAAAATATTATATTTTCAGTTTCAACTTATTGAATCTTTAAAATCATTTTTGGATGAATATTAAAAATAACCAACTCAAAGAGATTCCTAGAATCAAATTCACTCAACGGAGTAACTAGAAGATCCTAATAACTTAGAATGCCACTGAATTCATAAATAAGTCTCTCTATGAAGACATAAAAATTATCTCTGGTAGCATTATCTGAAAGAACTGAGGTAGCAGTAGGGAGAGGTAAAAATAATTTCTCCAGAATAGGCATGACAACCTCTATATTCTCTGATCAAGTAGTCGGAGCATCATAATAATAATCCTAAAGTCGACCTTTATTATCAATTTCTTCCACCAAAGACCCCTGTTGATATATCCTAAATGTATATGGGATAGTAGGTCCATTATGTTCTGAAGTACTTCAAATATCATCAACATTGTCACCATCCTCATCTGATTAGGATATGAAATTCCTTGTAATTTTGAACTAGGTGAAGGACACCCAATAGATGTATCTCCAACCTCAACTGAGTCATAAAAATAATCCTTATGGACTGACTTCTAGTAGGTAGATCTTGGGTATTTCTTCCCCTCAACAAAATCTCTTATTTCACATCCAATAGAGGCAACATCCTCAATAGACTGAGTAAAAACTAGTCTCTCCATAGACCTTGTAGAAACATAACCAATAAGATATGGGTGTAACTGATCAATCTCAACATCATTATCACCACCACCCCCACCATCGTCATCATGAAAAACACCATTCTTATCATCACCTTTATCTCCATTTCCAGAACCATATAAGACTTTAACAACTTCCTATGAGGTCTCATAAGGACTCTAAATCTACTCTTATTTAGATAATTTAGTCTCTTTATATTATGTTTCACTTGAGGCACACTCTTTAACAGAGAGATAAATAGGTGGAATATAAAATGCATAAGATTATAAAGGACTATTATCTATGCTGGGATCACTTCCCTCTTCAACATAAACAACCTCTTCCCCATCAGAATAAAGCACAACCTCATCTAGCTCCATCCTACGTTCCACTAAATTATTGGGTCTGGTAGGGTGTATGAAAGGATTAAATCCTCAATGATTTTATCATTATCCCTAACCCACTTAATAACCCAGAGATTCTAGTTGAGTCTCATCCTTTTAAAAGTATGTTTTCATAAAAAAAATCCACCATAACTTACCTCTACTTCTTCTTCTTCATTAAATAATCCCTTGGATTCTAGCATAGTTAATATTAGCTTTGGGTATATCAGATAATTTTACCTAGATGATGAATTAAACATTTTCATCATGTGAACTATAATATATCTACAATGATTAATTTAATCCACCTTTCTTATAAGGAATAAAATATAAATATCTTGATACATCATTATAATAAAATCCCATTTCCTGAGACCTAACATATACTGAATAAACAAGAACATTAGTCTACACTCACCATCTAATTAAGTAACATTTGGTATTATCACAATATAATCCCCAATCATCTCTAAAAATTAATTTTAATACCAAAAACCCATGATCACTTGGTATACAACCTTGATAGTATTGAAAAAAATCCTCTATGAGGTGCATTGATACTACTATACCATTATTTTGAAGAAAACATAACCTCTTTTCTATATACCATACTCCAAATCAAATATTTTTTTTCACACAACTTTAACTTTGTATATTGGTAGAACTGGTGAACCAACCTCAGATATTTATAGAGAACCAATAATTCCATCCCTTGTTATGGATCACCTTGAGCACCAATGAATTTCTTGACAAAAACCATTCTACATCTAATTCTTTATCTACAACAACCACACAGTTCATAAGTTGAGGGTCTTTAGGATTGACTACAACATGGATCGATTCTTTATGAGATCTATTTTTTGGACACAAAACTTATGAAGAAGACACTGATGGGCGCTTAACTCCCACCATTGCAATTGGATCAAAAGAAGAGGGAAGAGCACAATGAAGGATGAAGGTTGGGAGAGAAGGGAATTAGAAATGATTCGAAGGAGTATACAGGAGGGATATTGAATATGAATCATATTTAATTCCAAATTTTATTATTTACGGATTTGAAATTTAATATATAAAAAAATTATAAAAAAATAAATTAAATAAGCATTTTAACATAGAAAATTAGGACCAGTATAAAATAAAAATATAGACCAATAGATCACCCAAAAGAGTATCATTCCAAAAGTGGATCATTGTAATAGTGTGTCATTCTAATGGTGGATCATTACAGTAGTGGATCACCCAAGGGCAGGTCACCAATGGTGGATTACCAATGGTGGATCATCCAATGGTGGATCACCAATGGTGCATCAGCCAATGGTGGATCACCAACTATGTCTTATCTAATAGTGGATTATCCAACGATGGATGATTACATAAAATTTTTCATTCCTTATTCATGTTTTATGTATTTTAATCTATCAAAATTCAATGGATTTATAAAAATATCATCAAGATAAAGTTTAGTTCCTATGAATTCAAGATTTATAGAACCTTTTTTCAAATAATATGTTAAAAAGTAATTTATTACGTCAATAGTATTTGTACTTGAATGATACAAAATATTTTTAGAAATATTTATCGTGCTTTTGTTTTCACAATTTATAAGGAAATGTATAAATTGATATATATAGTCTAAAAAAGAGTGTTTCATCCACAAAATCTGTGGACAACAACTACCTGTAGCTTTATATTCAACCTCAATAGTAGACAATGGAACAATTTTTTTCTTTTTAATTCACTAAGATACTAGTGACTTGTACATAATGTTACATTTTTAGAGGTTATTTTTCTATCTAGCTTAGAACAACCAGAATCTATATATGAATAACTTACTAAGTCAAATATTTGTCATATAAGCTAGAACAATCCTAAATTGTATGTATATTTAAGTTATTAGAAAATTCTTTTAAAGGAATGTTAATGCGATTTTGTAGGATTTGATTGAAAAAGGTCAGACATATATACCCTAAGAATAATATCTGATCAGTTGGAAATGAAGTATAACAAGATATCAATCATTCCTCTTTAACAGGTTTTATCTACTAACCTTCCAATTTTATCATTATCTAGCTTATAGGTGGTCCTCATGGGAGTATAACTACTTTTATATCTATACAATCCAAAATTATTTAGAAGGTAATTTGTATAATTACATTAATGTAAAACAAACCCATCATTATTTTGAAAAATTCTATAACCAAGAAATAATTTAAGTTCACCCATTGAACTCATTTCAAATTCACTTTTCATCATTTTTTAAAAATATGCACACCATTTTTTTAGAATATCTAAAAGTAATATCATCAACATAAATTTTAACAACTTAAATATATTTTAAAATTATTTAAAATAAATTCGGATTATCTATGACTTTTGAAAAACCTTTAGAAATAAATAAAGGGGTGATCTTATCACACTAAACTCAAGGTCCAAATTTTAAACCATATATATATTTTTTAATTTAAAAAAATTATTTTCAGAATGAGTATTTTGAAATATGGGGTTTTTTTTTAAAAAAACATCCTCAACTATATAAACATTTAATAATGCACTCTTAAAATCCATTTGATATAGTTTTAAATCCAAATGTGTTTCATACGATTGTATCATTCTGATGGATTCAAGTATAGCCACTAGTGCAAAGGTTTCCTTATAGTCAATTCCCTCTTCTTAACTATATCAACAGGAAACCAATATTTTTTAATTTTTGGCTATAGTTCCCAACTCGTAAAATCTATTTTTAAACGCAAACATAGTTCTAGTAGTCAATGTGTCTTTAAGTCGAGCAACTATTTAAAAAACTCTATTTATTTCAAATTTATTATGTTCTTCTTCAATTTAAATCATCTAAAATTAATCATTAATTTCAATATTGATGTTCTTAGGTTCAAGATGTGACAAGAATGTTTGATGTTCAACCTGATATCTAAGAGATTCTCTTGTTTTTGTTCCTCTATCTAGAGTTCCAACTAAAATATACATAGGATGGTATCAATGAGTCATAATAGTTCTATTAAGACAAGGGAACAAAATATCATTGTCTTCTATAGGTTTGCATTCAGGTTGTTCCTAAAAAATTGATGAATTGTTTACTTGTTTCATAGAATTATGAGAAGGTTTGGCATTGATATTCAAATTTGAAAATTCATCTATAAGGTTTTATAAAGGGGTTATAGGCTTATGTGGATATGTTTCATAAAATTTGGAATGAATAGATTCTTCCATGTTTTGAATTATTTTATTAAACACCCTATATGATTTACTAGATGATAAATAACTAAAGAAAATTCCTTCACCACTCTTGGAAAAAAATTCTAAATATTATCTTTTGTTATAAGAATAAAGACTTTGAAACAAAAAATATAAAGTAATTAAATTATTTTTCTACCATTTCATAATTATTAAATAGTTTTATTTAATATAGGTGAAATTAAATATATATATTAAATATGTAGAAAAATACATTCATAAATTCTACCCAAAAATAAATAAGAAAAGCATACTCATTGATCATGGTCTAAGAAATTTTTTGAAGGGTCTTAATTCTCCTTTCTACAATACTATTCTATTGTGGGGTACTAGGAGAAGAATATTCGTGATAATATTATGTTTTTGATGAAAAAGACTCAATGTATTTCTTTCCAAACTCACATCCATGATCACTTCTTAAGGACTTAATTCTAAGTCCACAATGATTTTATACAGATTTAGAATATTTAGTAGAATAAGAACATGCTTCACTATTGTGATCTATAATGAATTCCCATGTTTATCTAGAAAACTCATCTATAATCACATAATAATTGTGGTTCCAATTTAAGCAAGAAACTTTATAAGGTCTAAGAAAGTATATGTGAACAAACTTTATGGGTTAAGAAGTTAAAAATTATTTCTTTTATTTGAATGATATTTTATTTGTTTCTATTTTTTACTTGGGTTACATATTTTAAAATTTGGGAATTATAGTTTAGGAAAATACTTAAATAAACCCTTACTAGTGAGATTTATAAGTTAATGAAAATTTCAATGGCATAGTCTCCTATGACATAGCCATGATTAATTGTGAAAAGCACTTAGAAAAGAACTATTTTGAGAAAATAATGAATCTTAGTTAACAACATAGACATTATAATTTCTTAAGGTAGTAAAATATAAATTATTTTTAGAATAAAATACATTTTAGGAATTATTTTTATACTTAACATAAAAAACCACCATCACATATCTATGAGATGATAATAAAATTATACTTTAATTCATCTACAAATAAAACTTTATAAGTTAAAACAGTGTTATAATTTTCAATTTGGCTAAGTACAATTATATTTCATTTAGAAATGTCACCAAAGGTGGTATATACACCATCAAACTTGATTATATTAATAAAACATAAATAATCTCCAGTCATGTGTCTATAACATCAACTGTCTCGGTACCATAAGTTCTTACTAGATATTTTAATTAATCTTTCCTAAAAAATAAAATTTACACGAAAAATAACTATAGAACAAAAATTTTCTGGGGTCTAGTAGTGTTAATAATAAAATATTTTGGAACCAATCATTTATTAATAGGATTCATATAGGAATATTTTAATTTTTATATATAATGTTTTTAGTACCCAAAGAATTAAAAATAGTGAATTATTTTGAAGAGTAGTAACTAGGAATAAAACTATTTTTACTGATTTTTCTCTATCCAGGTTAATAGCCTATTCGAGATGTGTATTTGGGTGCAGTTTTCTTTCTAAGAATACTTTTATGAGTATTTATTACTTTGGTGAACCTTTAAACATAATTCTTTATTTTATCATTAGAAAATTTTAACTCATTTTTGTCTTTTATAATTTGATAATTTTTATCTTTCTCAATAGTATGTTCAGTTTTAAAACTTGCAAGTAAAGCATGAAATTTCTTTAAAGTATTATATTTTAACACCAAATGTTGGTCTAAATGACTAAATCAGTGGGGGAGGGGGTGAATGGAGTTCCCAATAAAAATTTATATTAAAAAAATTAAAATTAAATCCCTCAATTTAATTAAAAACATCCCAATTAATAAAAACTGTAGAATAATATAAGTTCAATCTTTCAAAATATTTCTCAAAGAAATATTTGAACTCAGTTAATACAATGTTTTAAATAAAACTAACTTTTGAAATCATTTTACTTAATCAAATCATATATATATATATAAATTAACAATAAATATAAAAGTATAAGTTTTGTGTATATTTTTATAAATAAATAAAATTTTAACTTGAAAATAAAAAAATAGAAACACACAATAAAGTAAAAAAGGGGTTCCGTATCAAGATGAGACTTAATTCCCTATAATTTAGAACCACCTGCTTAAATATAGATTATTATAAAAATAATCAGATCAACAACCTATATTAGGTATATGAACAACAACATACCTTCTATCCAGGCTCAAAAACTCTTCCACAGTTATATTTCAGAAGAAATAAAACACAAGACACACCTGACCTCTTACACAATTTTCATGGTTATAAAAAATAAATAAAGTTTGGTAGAAGGTTTATAGAACACTAAAGTTAAGAAACATGAGTCATTGTGTGAAATATATAGAGAAACATATCACACTACTCACATGTAATAAAAAATAGATAGATAAAATATGAAAAGATGGGATATGTAGTGCTGCTCAGTCTGGGTAGATTTAATGCTTTGGGATTCTCATATTTTTCTTGAAGAGTAGCTCAGAAAAGTTTCTTTGAAATTGCAAGAAAATAGAGTGTTGAAGTGTTTTGTTTTCTATATTTTGAAAATATACACAAATCACATAATTTAGGGTTTGAAAGTTTCTTGATATTTTATAAATTCCACCCTTTCACACTCTTATATATCTAGCATACAAAAAACACAGAAAGACACATATATTTATTTACACATATGAGGGAGTCTTATAGAATATACAACTCTATAGGTATGGATTGTCTATTTAATAATAATATTATAGATATAATGGATACTTGTACCTAAAAAAAATCTAGAAACCTCTGACTTTTTCTTCAATGCATCAGTGGAATTGTTTAACAATATTCATTAACAAATCCATAAGAGGTTATCTGCATTAACTTCATTAAATAGATATTGTAAGCAATAGATTTGAATAAAGGTCATTATAAAAAATGGTAGAATAACTGATAGTAGATCCAATATAACGAAATTATGGTCCAGCAGTGTCATAATCCAATGGTAGAAAAGCTCTGGTGGTAGCACACATGTTGGTAGAAAAATCGAACTAATGGTAGTATAGGGTTGGAGGTCACACATCATCAGGTAGAAAAATTGAACTAATGGTATCACATGTCTATAGGTAGTAGGAATCTAATGGTAGCATGACTCAAGTGATGGAATGTATGGATATGGAACATTGAACTAACAATAGAACAATATTGATGGTGGACTATCTAGAGGTAGAAAAAATGAACAAATAGAAGCATAACTATAGTGAATGTAGGATTTAACTAACGGTATAACCACTATGGCAGCAACATAGAGTTGTCGGTGGAATGATTGAACTAATGATATATCATTTCTATAATTATCATTTTTTCCATCTAATATTTATTAAAATGTAATATAATATCATAAAAAATAATAAAAAAAAAAAAATAAACATGATTTGTGATCTTTAAAATAAAGATGCTATAATAGATATTATATATAATATGTCTGAGAAGGTTTCAAGTTATGAAGAACATAGTGGGAGATGATTTAGTTCAATTTTGAATGAGTTATTTAGGTATCCATGTTTCCAAAGGCACTAGACCTAAACTATTCTTTCCTTGATCATTATGTTATTTAATGAAAATTCATATATTAAGATGTAATATTTATGTAGGAGAAGATAAGGTCTTTACAATGAAAGATCTTAAATAATGGAAAAGGTTATGATACTACATGTTTTCCAAATTATTATTCCATAGTGCCAAAAAATAATTAATTTTGACACCTATAATTAGAATTATAGTAGTGGAAGTTTAATAATGGAATGAAAAATGAGATCACATTACTTAAGAAGGAGAATACACCCATTGGTCAAGTTAGTGATGTTTCTAAAAATTCAAGAGGTAAAGATGTGTGTAATTAAAAGAAAATATAGGAAAATACTAAGGGAAAGGTCAAGATAAAATTGAAACCTCCAATGCATAAGGATATTGAGAGACAAAAACATTCATCAAATCAAAAAAATAATAACAAAAAACAAGTAGATTTTAAAGAAATAATTTTCTATCTAAGAATATTTTTGTTTTATGGAAGATATTAATGTTGTATTATGTATCGATATAAATAATATATATTTTGGTTTAATCTATTACTCCCAAAATTGAATATATGTGTTGAATATATAGAAAATAAATTTGATATTCCAGGAATCTATCTAATACAATATCCAAAAAATATGGGTAAAATTATAAAATTATTTTTATTATACTATAGAGACTTATTATATGTGTGATCAATCTAGAAACACCACCGCAAATTGTCTTACTATTCCACTAAAGATTCTAAATCCAAAGGAAGGTTCCAAATAATTTAATATAAGAAATGTTGGTGGCCAATTGAATAAAGATTTGATAATATTAGATTTTTTTCAACAAGATTTAGGTTAGTTGTGTTGGAGTTGTTGTAACATCACATTACTAATTTTCTAGTACTCCTCGACCATATTTTTCATCATGCCTTGGTTGGGTTTATTTTAGGGTATTCTGGATGAAACATTGAAATTTTTTTAGGGAACACGGGCGATGCATAGTTTGTGCATGATTTTCCCAAATTATGCACTCACCAAGTGCATACCTTGCAACCCGATGTAGGGAGGGTTTTCATGGTTAGTGCATAGTTTAAAAAAACCATGAATTCACCAAGTAGAAACCCTACACCCAGTATGAGGGAATATGGTTAGGGCACACATTTTGTCTACAAATGTGTCCCTACCCAGCTAACCTTTTAAATGATGATTTTTAAATCTAAAAAATGTTTTATAAATTACCAAACCCCCTTTTAACCTTTTTCTTGACCCTAAATAGGAATAACATGATTTTCTTTGTCTAGAGGGATATAAAGAAACCTTTTAGGACCCCAAACCCCCCTTTTTAGGCTGATAAAATCTGGTAGGATATTTATCAATCCCTCTCGAGTAAGTTGTTTTTCTCTTGTTCCTTCTCTCCCACTCCCTCTTCCTTTACTCCATAGGGTTTGTTAGATCATCTTGTTGCTAATGGATCTAAAATCCTTTGATTTAGATCTTGAAACTAGGTTTTGCTTCTTGATCTCCATTTCCATAATCCTTTATTGGAAAATCCTATTGCAGGTGTTGTGTTTTGATACCATGAATAATGATAGGTGGATCTATTTATGTTTGTCCAATTGATAAACTTTAATTTCATGAATTGATTTAAATTTTATTTCAATTTGAATATGAAAGAACCATTCTATGTTAATTATAATTAAAATTTATTTGGTATATAATTTTAAGGAAACCCCCAAGTTTAATGAAATTTTTATTTAGGGTGTAATTTGAAATTGTTGGAATATTTTAAAATTGATTTGTTAACTATTTTTGAGAAAAATGGATAAAGATGAATTGATAAAAATATATGATTGGTTTTTAGGGGAATGAAATGATGAAAAACCTATATTTTGTTTTTAGAATGAAATATTCAGATTGAAACTAGAAATGGGGAAATTTTATTTTATACTAATTTGAAATGATTTGACAATTATTGATTGGTTGATTGAGAAAATGTGAGCCAAGGTAGTTTGAGGGTAATTTGGGAAAATAAAGCTAGGGTAGTAATTCCCAAGAATTGGATTGATGTTGGAAACTCAAGAAAAATATACTTAGGAAAATCATATTCTTAATAGAATGTTTATGAATTCTATTTTTCTTGAGCTCAAGGGATGTGTGTACACATATGAATTTATCACTAATATGATATTGTGTGGATATTATGATCAATAACTATTGTATTTCAGGGTAGATAGCCATTGTTCACGTTTTTATGATTTATATATATATATATATATATATATATATTCTATTGAGTATGAAGTTGATTTATTCATACTGGTTTATTTATATAAATTATTTTATATAAAATTTTTATTAATCCATTGTTTGAAATGTTTTCCATAATTTTAAATGAAATAATGTCTTGCTTTAAATATAAAAATGTATTTCTATGCTTGTTTTTTTAAAATTTAATGCTTGATTTAGTTTATCAATTAAGGAATATTAATATAGAACACTTGGTGAGAGCATACTGGTATTTTATCTCACACCATACATTTTCCTTTAGGACATTATAGATTTACTTATTCCAACTATGAGAAAAGGGAAGGCACCTCTTAGAGGAGGTGAATGCTCTTGATTAATTTGGACTTAGAGTGTTGATTACTTTGGGATGTTTGAGTTTATCTTGTCAGTTTCTGAGTACTTTTATGAAGTATTATTTTTGGTTTTTGATATAAAATTTTGGATTTTTGTAATATCTCCCTTTGGAGTTTTGAGCATACCATTATGTATCTATTATCTTCTATTATTTTGTGAAAAAAATTGTTTCCTCTTTTATCTTGTATGATTCCAGGTGCTAGTCACCAACCCGTAGGGACCGAGATCTCCCTTCAGGGTATGTTAAGATTAACATGGGTATCAGAGTACTAGGGTATCTGGGCCAGTTCATGGAAAAGTGCTATCAAAGGCATCAGGTCGGGTATCTCTCCTTGATGTCAATATATAGTTGAGAGGTCTATTAAGGAATTATAAGGTAGTTAGAACAGAGTTCCTCAAAATCTCTCATCATAATGAGCCTTAAGTCATCGTGGGTGGTTTAAAATAGGAATCACGAGGAATATTTCTAGTCTATTCCCAACATTATATTTTTTTAGGTAGAAATAAAAATCTTATTTTCTTATATGATGGTATTATTTTACAAATTTATATTGTAGAGTTTTTGATTTGAGTAGTCTTATGATGTCTTCAATATTGTTTTCTAATGTTATGTAGAATCATGCATCTGAGAAAACACATGAATAGGATATAGAACGAAGATGTTGATGAACCATAATGAGAATGTCCTATTATAGTATAAAATCTCTTTTAGAATATTGTACGTGCTTTCAAAGGTATATGATAAGCACCTACACCCATTCCCATTCAGGCTCTAGCTGTGGAACCTCAATGGGATGAGTCTCAGAATCATTACAAAAGATCCATTTCTAGAATCCACCAATGTTCAAAGGCTCTAATAATCCTAAAAAATATGGGGATTGGATTAATATAATTGATATTTTGTTTTAGTTCATAGAGATTCCTGATGCGATCTAGGTGAAATGTCACACCTTCAAGCTGGAAGGACCTAGAAAGTTATATCTTCATTTCATGAATGTGTTTTCTGGTTTTTTTTATTATATTGATTTTTGTATTTAAATGATTATTTATTATAATTTTTGAAAGGTTTAACTCATTTTCTGTTTTATGTCAGGACAAAATAGATAACTAAAAAAGGATAAAAAAGACACTTTTCACTGTGATTGAAGTAGATTAGTGTGACACTAGATTTCTGAGGATAATAATGGATCACTCCCAATGCACATAACTAAATAACCAAATAAAAAGAGAATTACAGAGAAAAAAAATGAAATTACATGTCATTTAATCATTACATGATGTAAACAATTTCATTTTGTGAAATAGTGACATGTAAAAAACAGAATAAAAGTAAAAGTTGTAATTACATGCTATTTAACTATTACATATTGTGTAAAAAGTTGTTATGGGATTTAATTTTCTTGATTTGACATATCATTAACTTTAGACTCAATTTAACAACTGAGACCCACCTGTTACCACTTTTGGACAAATCCTCAATGACCCTAATTAATACCTAAGTCCATATAAAGCATATAAATAGAGGGATGGACTGCTATAGTTTGAGGGATCCTGGAGACCAAATATTAAACCGAGAAGCTCCATTGTGCAGGGCCCTCCCCTGTTTCATCTCTATTTTCATTTTGATTTTTTTATTATTTTCTTCCCTCTTATCCTATCATCAATATAAGGAGGGTGTAAACACACCTTTTTGTAGGTTTATTTAATTTTAGGGGGAAGGTTCTGTTGGATTGACTTATTTTTATTATATTCATGTATTTGGTTTTCCATTAATTAATATTAAAATTCTTATCAATTTTTTTATCATGAACATTGATAATTTAATTTCAAAGGAACTTTAGAAATGTTCAACTTACAACCCTAAAGGAGGAATAAACATTTTTAAATTTAGCGGAATCATGTTTAAACATGGAATCAATACAAACATTATTCTATAAATTGTAAAATTACTTGACCAAGGGAAATAAGTGATTTCCACATAGAGGAGGGGATACCATGAATATTGGATCTCTCTTGTCTTGAATCCAACACCAATTATGTATTAATAAATTTATTTTATAAAAAACCAATTGAACATGAACCCTAAAATTAAAAAAATTTAACACTTTTTTCAAAACGATTTTTAAACCAACCAATCAATCTACATCACTTTCAATTCTTGATTTCTCTAAATTGTTTCCAAAAACCCAATATAATGCATTCCCATTTCTTTAATCAATAAATAAAATAATTTTCTTTTAAAATCCTCATTAAACAATTTTTATTATCTTTTTTTATTGATCTTGACATGTTAATATATACATTTTAATTAATTTAGTATCAAAGTTGAGTTTTATAGATTTGTGTCTTGAATAGACCCATAGGGAATTAACAACACACTCTAAGTTTATCAATAAGAGATGGTGTGACTCAATGGTGATAATGAAGATTCATTTTTGTTTAGTGTAGAAGGATTTAAAACTTTTTTTCTCCAACCAATTCTTTCCAGAGTCTATGGTGTTGGATAAGGTGATGAATTTTCTCATACTCGAGTAGGCTGATAGGACCATGACAGAATATGTGAACCAATTCACCAAGCTTGTGCAGTTTTCATATGAGATTATATCAAATGAAAAGTTGAATAATAAATAGTCTGAGATGGAAATTCTATATAATATTCATTGTAAGGTTTTTTTTCTGAATCTCTATTCTTATGTAGAAGTTCTTGATAGGGTGATGGTGGTCGATCTTGATCTATTTGGCATGTCAGGGTTAAAGGGAGTTACTTTTCTTTATAGTGGTAGTTTTATGAGTTTATATAAATTTAAGAGGAATTATAATTATTCTCATGGTGTGTCTTAAGAGTGGGGTTCTTCTAGACCTCCTTCATTTCCTGGCAGTGGCACTTTGACTTGATTCTAATATGGAAATATTGGGCATTTGAAATTGGTTTGCACTATGTCACCCAAGATCTACGTATCATATGGACATTAAGGAAACATTTAGATAACTAGTTATATATTTCCCACCCCATGTAGTGTAATAATATAATCAAAACCAAAAAGTATTGTGGTTCAATCATATAATTCAATATTTAATAGGTTCCTGCCCCAAACATCCAGAACGAAGCTTCTTCATGTAGTGGAAAAATCTCCAGAGGAAGAAGATGCCCATCTAATGATAGTGAGAGCTACCATCAATATTTATTAATCTTTAGAGACTTGTTTATTTGATACATATACATCTCATTCGTTCATTTTGACTCATATTATGAACTTGCTAAATCATCATGTAGATACTTTTTCTTATAGGATGGATATTACTACAACCCTCGAAATGATGATAGAAAATGGTCTTCATTGTACTTCTTATATTTTATATTTATCATAGATTGAGATTACTTGTGATTTTTTGGTTCTCAACATGAAACCTCTTGATTTCAGTTTTTGGATATATTGGCCCATTGCTAATAAATCCTGGATTGATTGTTATCTCTTGTTGGTCTCCTTTACCCCATCTGATGGGGCGTGCTGTATCTTTTAGGGAGAATGAGACCCATGGTCAGGTATAAAAATACCTTATTTTACAAAATTTTGGAATGTAATATCAAAATTTTATTATGACATGGAGAAAGAAGCCTTGAGTGATTATGTACCTCTAGTTTTTGTTGAGTTTCTTGATGTTTTTCCTTCCGACTTCTCTAGTTTTCAACTAGTATGTGAGGCAGAGTTTTCTATTGATTTTTTGTATGGTACTCAAGTAGTGTATATAACTTATTTTCATATAGAATTAAATAAGATTAAAGAGTTTAAGACTTATTTTAATGACATTTTATATAAAGTATTTATACACCATAGCGTTTCACCTTGGGCAGTGCCTGTTCTCTTTTCAAAGAAATCTGACGAAACACTTCTCCTATGTGTTGAATATCATAAATTCAATCGAGTTTTGGTAATGAAAAAGTATCTATTACCACATATTGATGATATTTTTGACCATCTAAAAGGGGATAAGTAGTTCTCAAATTTTTATCTTCAATCAGGTTACTACCGGTTTAGAATAAATTAATTCGTTATTCAGAAAACACCTTTTGGATCATGTTTGGAATTTATGAGTAGGTTTAATCACAATTTGGTCTATCCAATACTACTAAAAACTTTATGGATTTAATAAACATGATATTCCATGAGTATCTTGATAACTTTGTGATGGACTCGGGGGATGTTATCCTGGTGTACTCTATGTCCGAGGAGGATTATGTGCATCATCTGAGAGTAGTTATGGATTTTTGAGAAAAAAATGACTTTATTCAAAGCTATTAAAATTTGATTTCTAAATTTAGGAAGTGACGTTATTGTTACTTGTGGTGTTGGAATATGGTATCCTGGTTGATCCAAACAAGGTGAAGGTTTTTATGACATGGGATCAACCACATAATGTTTTCATGATTCATAGCTTCTTTGTTCTAGTGGGATATTTTCACCAGTTTTTAGAAGATTTATTAATGTAAGATTCTTCGATGAACACTCTCACTTGGAAGGGAGTGATGTTTTTTGTGATGGGAAATGTCAGTGTTCTTTTGTTTTGATGGAATATCTTTTTACTTCTACACCAGTGTTGACACATTGATATGATGGGTAGGGCTATGCTGTCTTCTGTGATGTGTTATGTTTAGGTTTGGGATGTGTTTTATGTATGGTTATCATGTTTTCTCCAGTAGATATTTGTAGATTAAGCCCCAGGATATGAATTATCTATAATTGGTCATTGAACTCATATCCAAATGCATGTGTTTAAGATTTATCATCATAAACTTTAAGGAAAACGGTTTTCTGTGTATTCTTACCATAAGAGATTGAGTTATATATTCTATAAAAAATTTTATAATCTCCATGAGAGGTATTTTATTATGTACCTAAAATAATTTGAATTCAATATTTAATAAATCATGGGGAAAGGTAATGTAATCACAAATGGTTTGAGTGGGAAAATTTTGACCTAGGCCATGAAAGAACCATCCGAAGAGTGGAACTTTTTGTCTCTTTTTAGAAGTTTCATATTGGAGTTTTGGAAACAAAGAACAATGTTTTCTTGTATAGTGTTATGTCGACCTCTTCTCTTCATGAGATTAATTTTTTAGGAACAACCACTTGATGATGAGATTCATGAAATTAGAAATTCTCTTAATGGTTGGGATTCCATTGTTGACTGTTCATTCTCCACAATGTGTATTCTATGTTTTAATAATTGTCTTGTTATGCTGTTAACCATGAGAAAAGTTTTGATGGGTGATTTCCATAGAACCTAGTTGGTTGTGTACTTAATAACCGCAAAGATGTTCTATGACATGGGATACTGATTTCGGTGTCTGGGTATAATATGAGAAATATCTAACTTTGTTTCAATATTCTATAGTTTCCAATAGGCCACAGATGATCATAAAAAGCGCTCAGGTTTGTTTCAGCCACATCTAGTGCAGAATTGTATGTTGGATGATATTTATTTGGAAGTTTTGGTTGGGTTTTCACATACCAAGATAAAAAATAATTTGATATGGTTTGTGAGTGGTAATATTACCAAATTGGATCACTTTACATCCATTAGTGATTCAGCCAATGTTGAGGAGCTAAGAAATCTCTATATGAGAGATATCTTTATTTGCAAAGAGTTCCATCTACTATAATATTTACAGAGAACCCCATTTTACATCTCTATTTTGGAGTGGATTTTAGGAGGCACTAGGGTCACATGATCGTTTGATTACAACATATCATCCACATACATATGGCCATATAGAGATGGATATACAAATTCTTAAGGATATTCTTCATGCCTTCAACCTTGATCTTAAGGGAGATTGGGATGACCATTTTGGACTGGATGTGTTATCTTATAACAATTATTAATAATCCATAATTATAATGGATCCTTTTAAGACCATGTAAGGATGACCATGTAAATATCTATTGTGTTTCTTATAGATTAGTGATTTTTCCTTGGTTGGGCTGAGTTTGGTCCAAGATATGATAAAAAAGATTCAGTTGATTCATCAGAGGATGTTGACGGCACATAGCCAGTATAAATATTATGCTGATCATCATTGTAAAAAATTGGAGTTTTCAGTTGGTGACTAGATGTTCTTGATAATTTCAACTATTTTTTGTCATCAGTGGCTTGGGAGGAAAGGGAGGCTTGTTCCTCATTTTGTGGGACCTTTTGAGGTTTTTGAGAAGGTGGGGAAAGTGTCTTAAAATTTATCACTTCTTTAACAATTGATGTCGATACATAATGTGTTCTATATATCTCTAATATAAAATTATCTTTCTAATATAACTCATGTTTTGAGATGGAGTGAACTTGATGTTGAGTCTAATTTCTCGGTGACTGAGAAACAAGTCTAGAAAGTCGATTCTGAGACAAATGTACTTCTTGGGAGGATGATACCTTTGGTCAGAGTGCTATGGTAGCATAGTTTCATTACATAGAAGATGTTGGAGAGGTAGGAACTTATGAGATAGTAGTAGAATCATATTTTTGATATGAAAACACTAGTAAAAAAATATCCTTTAACAACACTAAAATAGGCTTTTATCACTGATAAAAATGCAATGATAATTTGAGCGCATTTAAAGGCCTGAAGCTTTTATCAGTGCTAAAAAAGCACTATTAAAGGATTCCTTTAACAGTTCATAAAAAATTAATATTAATAGGGTCCGTTATCATCACTCTTTTTAGAAGTATTAATGGGGGAGTTTAACAATGCTAAAAATGTGCTCATAAATCCCCATATGATAAAGGGTATATATACAAAAAATCATACCCCTCCCACCCCCTCCATTAGTGCCTCCCAACCCACCCCTTTAGTAGTCTTTCTGTCCCCCCTTTATCTGTACTTTAGATGATCCCTCTATCTCTCATGCACCCCTGCCTCTAGTGAGTTCCAAACCCTAGACCTCCGGTATATACATCAAATCCTTTTGCACTCCCATATACTATTTTGTCTCACATTTTATGATATATCTATATATTTATATATATTTCATCAAATTTTTTATTTATATATTTATATATATGTTTATATATTAATAGATATATTTTATATTTAAATATATTTAATTACTTATTTATAAATTAAAATATTTATGTGTGAATATATAAAAAAGATGTATAAATTTTAATATATTTTATTATAAATAATAGTACGTTATGGAAAATTTTAATATTTAAAAACCAGAATATTAATGTGAATATAAGACCTAGGAATAAATTATGTCCCCAACAAAGGGATAAAAGATCCCCATAAAAGAGCCTGAAAATCCATCGAATGTGAAAAAATTGGGGTACACCGACTAAAAATCATTTTTGGAGGACTTATGGGCCTTTATTGGCCTCAAAAATGTGAAAAAGGTTTATAGATGTCAATAATAAAATATATCTCATAGAAGGATTTGATTTGAAGTGTGGTAGAGCCTAAACAGAAACTTGGATCAAAAGTTATTGTCATTTGAAGTTCGAGTTACATTTTTAACTTATTTCAGATCATTGATTAATTTTATGATTTTCTAGATTTAAATTGTTATTAAATGACTATTACTTGGTAATAATAAGATAACTATTAAATAAAAATATATTTTTAATTATTTTATAAGTTATTTACACTAAATATTTTATATATTAAGTGTAAATTCCAATTTACCTAATCTAAAACATATTTTAAAAAATATATATTATATTTATACCAATATAAATATATATTTATATATTAATATATTATTATTAATGAAATATTTTATTTTTTATGATTATTTTATCAGAGATTATAAGAAAGAATTGATAAAGTAGTTTATCAATAAATTTATAAAGTCACTTAAAAAGGCCCCACTTTAATAGCACTAAAAAGTGTTGTTAAATACCCCCTTTGACAACACATTTTTTATCACTAAGAAAGAGGTAATTTAATAATGTTTTTAGTAACCAGAGTTAAATATTTATCCCTAGATAAACCCAGTTTTATAGTAGTGAAAAATCTTGGTAGAATTTCTAAGTACTAAAAGTTTCTTTGTTGGGGAGGTTGTAAAATCTGGTTACTAATTTTCAGGTACTCTTTAACCTTCCTTTTGATAATTCCTTTGTGGGATTTTTTTTTCAATGCGTTTCTTATGATATTTTTAAATTTTTTGGAGGGATGTTGGTCTATGAAGGGTTTTCTCAAATGGTGTTCCCACCCAGTGTAAATAGAGAAAACCCAAGTAGTGAGAGTTTTCATGATTTGTCCATGGTTTCAAAAATCATGCACTAATCTAGTATAAATCATGTACCCTAGTAAAGGGGAACATTGTTATGGTGCACTGTTTGTCTAACCATGTGTCCCTCCCTAACTAACCAAGTAGATGGTGAATTTTCATTTTAAAAAAATATTTAAAAATTTTCACGAATCAACATTTAACATGCAGTTAGACCCTAACATGGCATATTATGATTTCATTGGTCATGGGGGATCTCAAGAACCCTTTTCCCTCCTTTAAACCCCATCCAAGGAAACTTAAAGGACAACGAATATCATTCGATCCCTCACCTTTAAGATTTTATTATCCCATTCCTTATCTCCCACTCCATATTTCTTTTATAAAAAGGATTTTTAGATCATCTAGCTATTTATGGATTTAAACTCATTTAATTTGGATCTTGAATCTAGGTTATATTTCTAGATCTCTATTCCCATCTTCTGTCATTGGAAAAACCAACTATATGTGTTGTGTTAGGATACCATGAATAAATATAAGTGGTTTTGTTTAAATTTGGCCAATTGATTTAACCTTAAATTGATTGAATTTATTTAAATTTTCGTTCAATTGAATACTGAAAACCCAATTTTATGAAAATTGGAATTGAAATTTATTTGGTATTTAATTTTAAGAAAACCCCCAAGTCCAATGAAATTTGAATTTGGGGTGTAATTTCAAATTGATGGAATTTGTGAAATAATTTGTAGAAAAATGGTTTAAGTTTAAATGATAAAAACCAATGATTTGTTTTGAATTTAAAAGGCATGAAATTATAAAAAAATATATGTTTTTGTTTTCAAATGAAATTGTCATATTGAAATACAAAAAGGTAAAATTTTATTTTAAATTTATTTGAAATGATATGAAAATTATTGATTGGTTTATTGAGCTCATGAGAGGCTATGTAGTTTGTGGGTTATTTATGAGAAGAATTATAGGATGGTAATTCCCTAGAAATGGGTTGACAATGAAAAATATAAGAAAATCTAGTTAGGTTTGTCATATTCTTGGTGGAATATTGATGATTCATATTCATCATGTGCTTGAGGGACATGTGTACACATATTCCTTGATCACTCATATGAGAGTGTGATAATCCTATAACAAGGAATTATCATAACATAGGAAATATTACTTGGGTAATTTTTATTATGATTATATATATATATTCCATTTATTATGAAACTTATTTAATCATACTGATTTATTTATATAAACTATTTTATATAAAATGTTTATTAAGACATTGTTTGAAATGTTTTATATCAAATAAAATGAAAGAATGTTTTTTTAAATATGAAAATGAATTTCCACACCCATATTATATAAAATTGAATGTATGATTTTGTTTATATATTATGAAATATTCTTATGGAATACTTGGTGAGAACCTACTTGAATTATAGCTTACACCCTACCTTTTTCTTTAGGTGTTTTTAGATTTCATTCCACTAAGCCTGAGTAATGGGAAAGAGCCTCTTTGAGGAGGTGGATTCTCTTGATTCATTTGTCCTTGGTGTTTTTATTTATTTGGGATGTTTGTGTTTATCTTGTCAACTTATATGTACTTCGATGATGTATTATTTTTGGGTTTTTGATATTCCTATTTGTTTCCTAATACTATATCTCGTTGGGGTTGTGAACATATTGATTTTCACATGTTATCTTCTACTATTTTGTAAAAAAAATCACCATATTTTATCTTGTATTATTCAAGGTGATATTATCCAACCCATAGGTATCAGGATCACCCTTTAGGATATGCTGGGATCGGCTTAGGTACCAGTGTACCGGGTATCTAGGTTGATTCATAACAATTATTTTCAATAAATGGTGATGGTTGGTTTTTTATTTAATGTCAAACAACAAATATATTTTCCCACTATGAAAAGTGTTAGAGGTAAAGAATTGATATTTTATTGGAGTTTTCATATATGTTTAATAATTTATGGGGTTCCAAATGATCTTTGTTTGGAATCTATTTGTTGGGTTTGAAGAAGAATGGAAGTGAATATTGCTTAATGATAGAATATTCAAGTTTTTATCATGAATATTTTGAATGAAGGAAAAGTATTTTAGGAATACATATATTGATGTTACTAGATATTAAGTTCATAAAATGTGGTATGGATGTGTGTTGGAATGATTCTAGAGTTCTTTGGTTGAATTTTATATTGTACATATTTCTAATTTTTTAACTAAGTCCAAATCAGATGGAATATATTGAATTGAATAACAGTCACATATAACTTTGAAAGAGTTATCAGGTATTCATAAGAGTCATAGTTTGGAAACATAAAATACTACGTGATTCATTTTGGATATATAAATGGTAAAATTAACATTGGATCAAGTTCATAAAAGTCATTTTCTGACAAAGGAAAATATTTTAAGAATCATTGTGACCACATCAGAAGAGTAATTTTATAGAATTTTAAAAATTCATAAAGATTATTAGGAAACATCTTAAGTTTGATATCATAAATTAATAAGTTTAAAAACACACTTTTATGGTTGTTTTAAGAAATTCATAACGTTCATTGCATTTGTGAATTATGGTATTCATGATACATCTCATGGTAAGTACCACAAGGTTTATTCCCTTTGTCACATAAAGTAAAAGGTTTTAAATTATAAAATTCACATCATGATATTTAATGTTTCAAAAAACATGATGGAGAATATGATCATGATCCAAATTCTTGTTTTGGTGTTTATAAATGAAGATAAATATATTCGAGTTCTGAAGGAAAAAACCCACACTATGAATACGATATTGAAGAGAATAAAGCTGATATTGAAGGAGGATTGTGGAATGAAATTATTGGTAAATTAAAATGAAATATATCAAATCATACATGTAAACTAGTTGTAGGAAGACATATGGATTATGGTGTTAATTATAAATTGTAATATATGATTTGTAACTCGATCATATTTAAATAAAGGTACTTGAATATTTTGTAGAGAATTGAAGATATTGATTTATCAAGACAATTTTGAGGATTATAAAGGATGTAAAGTAGCATATTTCTCAGTACTTATATATTTAATATATGAAAAATAACTCATGATGAGATAATGAACCAATTGGACCAATAATTTTGGGGACTCAAATGATAATGTTATCTCAATACCAAGATTAATGGAGCAATTCCCATATTCAAAAAATAAGAAACTATGGGACCTAGAAATTATGGATTTATATAAGAAGGGAATAATGAGGTGAATAAGAGAGAGTGGATACCACCTATTTATCTGAAAATAGGGGAAAAGAGAGACTCTCAGTTTCCATTATGTAAACTAAGTCTGTATACACCCCAAAGAATATGTATGGTTGGAGGGAAATCCCATTAAGGCACCACAATAAATCTACACATCACTTTAAATAGTGTAGAAGAATAGTTCAAGTTTGAAAAAATTATTTTTGAAATAATGTATTTCAAAAAATTATTATAAAAACATTTATTTCATAAATCATGCTATGAATGTGAACAACATGGATTGTGTTATAATAGAATATATCCTAGGGTAGTAAATGATAACATATTTACTCATAATCAAAAAACACATGGGAATAAAATAATTATAATTCATAATAAGCTCAAAGTATATTTGCAACGTTGGGGTGGTATGAACTATAGGATCTAGTTTTCTAGGACTCAATCAACGAACACTATCTAACCTATGGTATCCTAAACATGTAGTATGACCTAGAAACTCTTGATTCCTCACTAGAAATTACTCCTAGGGAAGAAATCACCCCAAAACTATCCACCCAAGGTCTCCCATGTAAAACCCATAATCACATCAACAATGATCAATGAAGACCATGAACAAGAAAATAGGTTGCAAACCAAACTACCTTTTTAAAATCTGTTTGTGGTCACATTTTAAGGTAAAATGTTTTTGGAAAACATTTTATCTTATTATTTATAATTATAGAACTATTTTTAAGGGAAAATCCATAGTAAAATTCAATTTTTTATAATAGATTCCAATAAAAATGACAATAACACGTAAATCGACAAAAAAATATAATTTAAACAAAATATTTACATAAGATCAAAGAAAGAACTCAAAAATCAGGGTATTACAATTGAAAATTCTATGTATATTGATAAACCTACATTAAAAGTGATAATACATTATCACCTTCAAAAAATAATTCCAAGTATAATGAGAGGAACCCTCATGAAGATAAAACCCCAAGGTTATAATTATACCCCCAACAAAACACGAGGTTTTAACCTCTACATTTTATGGATAGAGGGTCGAAGAAAAGTGGAAGATCATAGAATAAGAAAAAGGAAAGAGGAGAAAATCATAAAGATCCATGGCTTACCTTGAAGAGATCAACCAAATCCAATGGGAGAATCACTAAACATTGAGAGGAGGAGATTGTTATAGCTAGAGGATAATTGGTAGAGATATGGGTAAGAAATGAGAGAATATGGAGATTAAAAATCGAGGGGTGGGGTGGTTTTTTTGATAACTTATCATTTTTTACAAAATAGGATTGTCTGTATGGTTTTCTAAATCATACACCAACAGTGCAGGGATACCCTTACAAAAAACCATTTTGAAATGTTATTTGGAGTCTCCCATATATCTTGGATAAACATTATAAGACCACACATAATTTCACTATAATCCCGAAACCCTATTTGAATGGTTGTTTTGTGGTTACTTCTAACCATGTACCAATTGTTCATACCGTCCTTTTTTACACAAAATGCAATTTTCAACCTCTAACTACAAGAAACAAAAAAAATGTCTATAATTGAATAAAAATATAAATAAATTTTATACAAGTTACTAAGTAGGTGTCACAATTTACCCCCAATATTATATATTCTACCCCATGAAATTTCTTAAGGCTTGGTTTCTGAGAAAATATGAGGTTACTAAACTCTCAACAAGCCATCACACTCCCAAGTATCATGGTTATAATTTCCATGATTCCAAAAAATATAAAATAAATGATTTTTTACCTCACAATATCTTGAAGAAATAATCCAAAAATATAAACAGACTGGTCAACCACATACGTATTGGTTTCTAAGTCCAAACTCTCCCATTTCACCATGTGAGATTAGTATAGATGCTATACTAGGAGATAAGGAATAAAACATGAATATATGTCATTTTTCATGGAAAGGAAAATTGATATGACACCATACAAAGATTATCTATAATCCCAAAAGGCTAAAAAAAGGTGATAAAATCTTACCTTTTCTTTTAAAATGACGACCCTCCAATCAAGGAGAGACTTTCAGAAATACCCAATCCCTAACATTAATCTTCAATGGGTGATGAATATGTCTAGAATAAAATTTCTAATGAATATTAGTCATATCCATCATTTTAAAAATCATAAAAATCATTATAATTATCTCCTAAACAATTTTCAGTCCCAAAAATGAATGCTTTCCCAGCTCAGAACAACACAAAGGGGACTAGAATAATTACCCATAAAAGGCTTCAAATGGATCATTCTTTGTCAGGGATTGATAGAAATTATTATATGATAACTAAAACATGATAAGTGATTATCCCATGAGACACTTAAGTAGATGAATCATGATTGAAGTATATCCATAAGAAATTTAATGGCCCAATATGTCTCACCATTGGTCCAAAGATAACAAGTCATGTTTTGTTTCAACTAGGATCCCCAACCTCTTGAATTACATTTTGGGAAATGGATTTGAAGTGTTCTTATTATTTGGAAACCACAACTTAAAGATCTACATGAATCTGAACAACTAGTTAAATATAAATTAACACAAGTTATTTTAGTTTTTTTACACCTTAATGCGAGTAAAATGAGTTAATTTTGTTATTGATCGATGGTTACCCATATAACATCATTCCCACTAGGTGAATATAAAAATTCAACAAAAATATTTATAGATATCTCATCCCATTTCTACATTGGGATAGGGAGAGGCTATAACAAGATGAATTTTTTATATTAATTCGATTTAATTATCTTACAAGTGAGGCATTAAGATACAAAATCAATGAAAAATCATTTAATCCAAGGACCCCAATTTTAGAATTCTAAATCATAGAAAATTTTGGTAGTGTATAGATGGAATGCACCAATAGAGTGGTGAAGACCACTAATTAAATCCCCCTTAAATATAAAGGATTTATTAATCACTTTTTAAATAGAGTATTTTATCAACTGATTGATACAAATTTCTAGAGGTCTCATAACCATTTAAGATTCATTAAATTTATTTATAGTAATGGTATAATTCCTAACCAAGGTGAATATGGATATCAAGAGAGGAGGTGATCTATAAGATATTTAAGAGAAATGATCCACCCTCCTCTTCCACTTATATATGAATCTTAGCTAAAAAACTAATTAGAATGCATTCTTACCTAGACTCTTTCACTTCCCAAGTCAGTAAATTCCTACCCAGCATGTCATCTACCACATTTCCCTTTCATGGAGTTCAATACCTCTAAAAATAAAAAATTTCTATGTAATCTACCTATATCCTCTATCAAGGATTCAAATATCTATGGGTAAAGATATACTTTATAATTTTATGATTTTAATACACAATGAACATTACGCTTAAGAGTTTTTGGAACCATGTTTTCAGAGAACAAACCACCATAAATAATTAAATATCATGAGTGGGGTTTTTATTTTCATGTGGGAAAAACTAATGTGAGACATTGCTACCACATGACCATTGTATATCAAAAAAACACACCAATCCCACTCTGGAAACATTGAAACACATAATGTATACCATTCTTGGCTTTAAGAGAATAAAAAAATGAGCTAAAGTCAAACTCACTTCAAAATATTCCTATAAATTTTCACTCTATTTGAATTTAACATAATTATTTGTTAGAGATATTACATGGTATGATAGCTTAGAGAAATCCATTACGAATAGCCCATAATACCCTACTTCGAAAAAAATTCAGATCTCGAATATGTTCTCGGGTATCTCCCAAGATATCATAGCATGGATCTTCTCTAGGTCTACCTAAATGCCACTTTGAGATACCATATAACCTAGTGATTTCACTATATGGATCTAAAATTGGCACTAAAATAGATCCATGTATAGATAGTAGTATCTTCAGTTTCTAAATTTTTCTTCCAACTGACCCTCATGATCCTCCATCACCTAGTATTAAGCCAGGATATCATAAATGAATACCACCATGAAGTCTTTGAGATACTGATAGAAAATATGATTCATCAATGAAATAAAGTCTACACGGTAATTGGTAAGGTGAATGACATAACAAAATTCTAAAAACTCCCTTATTAACTATAAAAGGTGTTTTCTGAGAATGTATTCATACATCACCCTTAACTAGTGGTACCTCGACCTCAATTCATCATTTTGAAACCATCCAACTCCCCTAATAAGATAAAAATAATAATCAATTCATAGGAAACATATGATTAATTTTTATCATCACCATTTTGAGATTTTAGTAATCGATTAATATCAAGATGCTTCCATACACGTTATTTCTGAAGATAACTAGAAAAACCCATGATGATGTAATAGGGAAAATGAACCCCTTTCTCTTGATTTCCTCTAACAAGACCTTTAACTCCTTTAAATCAGCATGTTCTATCTAGTAAGATATCATGGAAATGGGGCCCATTCCAGGGAGTAGGAAAATGGTGAACTCCATCTCTCCTTGGAAAGGAAAATTTTATATATTATTATGGAATACCTCTAGGTACCTATCCAACACTAATTAAAGTTGTCCATCTATACCCCATTAAAAAACATCCAATAGCATCCCAAAAAAACATTAAATAAGCCTCAATACTAGGATATTCAAACTTGATCTAAATTAATGTGAATCCTATTCATTATAAAACATGTGAGTGTTCCTATCAAAAGAGAGAAGTTAAACCTTATTTTTGTATTAGTCATTCCAATATTTAATGCCCACTATCCAATCCATGCTGAATATAAGTTCAAATATGTCTAGGTCCAAAAAATGGAAATCCCAAACAACATCAACATCAAAAATCATCGCACAATATGTGACAAAATAGGTAATTTTTAAAAAAAATCAATTTTATGTCTTATTAATATTCATCAATTTATTTTATGGATTCACATTCATTATAATACTTTGACATTATATTTCAAATAGAATAAAGAAATAGTATTATTCTAAATAAAGGGTTTTCCATGTATTATATGGTATCATTTTAAAGATAAATTTATAAATTTTACAAATATAATTTGATAAAATTTAATTCATCTTTGATATTAATATATAAAATATACTTGATGGTGAATGATTAAGATTTTTTTAAAAAGATTAATTTTAGGGCTTATATTGAAAAATAATTTTTTTATAAAATATTGTAATTTACATTCAAGTATTTATATAATGGAATTATATTTCGATTAGTTTGAAAGTAAAATTAGTCCCATTTTATTAAAATTAACCTAAATAATTCCATATTAGTCAACATTATTATTTATTTTGGTATCAATTCATTTTTAATCTTAGAAACACATTTTTTCAAAACAATTTTAATTTCTTTTTTCATGAAACTATTAAAATTAAATTATGACACGTATTAATATTTAATAATGACAACTGAATTTCATATTTTTAATCATGAGGTTAAAATTTATTAATGATTTAAATTTTATTTTTTCTCACACTGAATAACAGCCATTGTAAAACATTTTCGCTATGATAAATGGGGAAACAAGTTTATTAATATTAAAACTAAGTGATATGGTCATAAAATTGCATATAAAATCCTATTGGATTAGATTATTTCAAGACATTTCACATTATATTTTAAATGGGATAGATTTTTTTTTATAATTTCTCATTAATAATTCTTAATATTATTCTAAAAATTTGAAAAAATTACAAGGGTTCTAATTCCCTTAATTATAAAAGGGAACCCTATTTCCTCTCCTATTTACATATTTTTATCCATTTATATTGGAAAATATATACCCTAATACCTTATAAAAATCCATCCAAAAGTTTTATAGGTCTTTGTTTGTCCAAAATAAAAACCTATAGGTCTTAATGTGTAATCCAAATTAGGCTTCCCAAAGAAGGGTATAATTATTAATAGAATGTTTTAATGATTATTTCTCTGTAAACCTCTTTCAAATAATTTATAACCATGATGATATGATAAAATAATTATCTTAATTTTCATGAAATATTATTCTGTTTATTACGAAACTACAACAACACTGACCATATTATCCTAGAGTATGTGATTAATTTATTATATTGGCATAAGATACAAGTAATCACATCTCAAAGGACTAAATAGTTTAGTATTGTGGGTAAACTAGATACATATTTTAGTCATGAATATATAGTTTAATTCATGAATTCAAATAGAATGCATAAGATATAACATAGTGAGATTAAAAATTCATATATCCATGAACTAATTCAGGAATTATTTTTTCATATCCCAGGGAAAAGAAAAAAATATGGGAAATCTCAACTATTTAGTAAGAATTTCATACCATATAATCCATCATTAGTCAACAATATATAATACACAATCCATATGTAAAGGTGAATCACTAAACACACATTTAATTTAATAAATAACTTTACAATGAAGAGAAGATAATATAGAATCAATATAAAAAGGTAAATAATTTAGCATACATTCTATTTCATCAATAACTTGAGCATAATTTTAATCCGCTAATAATATCATAGTGAAAATTTCATGGATAAAGATAATTGAATTATAAATGAAGGAAATGATAAATTATTAGATTTAATATTCTCAAATACATGATAAACCCACCATAAGACCTTTGAAAATACATTTCAAAACTAAAGGTAGAATCCCATTTAATTATACCGAATAATTTGTTTCATGATACCTACTAATGCATCAATGAGCTATATAATTCTAATCCCCACCCTACACTGTAGGTCCAAATCATTCCTCACATATCAAATGATCAATTTAATTCATGAATCAATATTACTAATAATAAAATATCCTTATCAAGTAAAGGACATGGATTTATCAACATTTCCCAATTAATCAAATAACTTTAAAATTAAACACTATATATAAAAACAGAATATAGTCTAGGAAATAATCATATCCAATGTAAAATTATATGGATATTTATGAGAAATGAAATATTTGATGATCAAAAGTAAGTGAATTATTTGAATGATGTTATCATTAAAACATATAACCAGTGATGAATAAGTGAAATAAATTATTTTTTTCATTGATGAATAGATGTAAAATAAAAATAAAAAAAAATATTTTTGATGAAAATATCATTTTTCTTTTGATATTTAATTTTAAAAAGAAATTTCACAAATTAAAAGGAAAAAATTTTCTTCAAAAATAACCTTGTAAACTTATAAAGGAAGATTCAATGAATTAAGGCATCATTGTAGTGGAAAAATCCCCTCTTTTTGTATAAGTAAAAAATATTCCTTCTGTATTTTTTCTTCAGAAAAGTCACAAAGTACCTCATTTAGAAAGTAAAAAAAATATGATTCCTTTAAAACCATTTGGAAAAAATTAAAAAATGGTTAAAAATGACTTTAAAAAATTGTATGAGAATGTTATAAAATTTTTAAAAAAAACATTATTAAAACATGAACATGGAATAGAAATATTCCCCATTGGAGACTTAAAAAACAATCTAAAATAATGATGAGATTGTGAAATAATCCCTTTCTATTTTGGTAACTCTTGAATCGTAAGACCCATGAATAAAAGAAATTTATACGAATCTTTATATACCATAATTTTCATGATAATATTAATAAATTATATTCATTGTAATTATATATACCACATAAAAGAAACAAGTAGTGTATAAGGCATGTTTCCCATAGAAATAAAAGTAAGAAGAAAATCCCTTACCATGTGCATTCCTTTAGTGAGACTTGATTTCAAATACTGTGTAATGGTTAAAATAATATTAATAATTTATACTAGAACCATATTAACATTTATTATATCATATATAATTATTATACAAAATCTTGTCACCCCTCATAAATAATATTTCATTATTTCAATTGTTTTGGGTGTCAACTGCTTCATTTTTTCACACATGTTTTTTCATGAAAGTTTTGTTTAATGTGAAAGGTACATATATTAATCATATATATAGAATTAGAAATTATATAATTATCATATTTAATTTTTTAATACATGTTTATAATCATTATTCTAATTTGGATATGGAAAATGAGTCGCATCGCTTTATGGAGACGGTTGAGCGTACATACACACGAGTGACAATATCATTCCCTTCTTGGTAAATTAGTATGGAGATGGATGATATATTAATTTTAAAGAATAAAATATATTTCATAATTATAATATATATTCATTATTTCTATCATTATAAACATCCAAGTTCAGTGGTTATGAAAAACGAATTACACCGCTACGTGGAGGCGGTAAGTCGTACATATGCACGCGTGGTGATTTTATTTACCATAAGATAGATAAAAGTTGGAATATAGTTACATAATAATAATAATAAAATATTAGTATATAGATGATACACTATTTATTAATTTGGGATGAAAAAACACATTAAGAATAACTAACAAAAGAAATAAACTTGAAGGAGTGGGTAAAGATGATTTCCTCTTCTTTGGAAAACTTCCTTTAAATCTCTTCATAAGGGATTTAGGGTTTGTATTTTGGAATGAACATAACCTATATAAACTTTTAAATGATTTTTCTAGTGTTAATGTGTAGGTTTTTGGAAAGATAAATATCTCAATGTGGTGTGAATAAGCTAAGGAAGGGGATCCCTTTTATAATTGATGTTAGGGGATTTTTTGAAATTTCTAAAAATATTAAAATATAATAAGACTAATATAGAGAAAAATGATTTCAAATGGCTTATAAATCCACAAGTTATGATATATTCGATCATAAATTATCCAATATATTATTATTTAATAATTTAGTAAAATATCAATCTAATAAAATATCATTATTGTGAATTTTGATACTATTCATTACATTGAGTTTACAAACCTCAATAAAATAAGAAAAATTCAAACCAATTTTTTTAATATATCCTAAAAATGTCATGGTTATCTATATAATTTTTATATCTCCTTAAATTGGTCAAATTATGTTACTTTTAATATTTTTAACATAATTTATTGATTATTCCATTAATTAAATAATTACTTCCTCAGTATTGTGTAAGAATTTAAGTTATTTATTTATTCAATAAAATTTAAAAATAAGTTATAATTATGAAGATAAATATTTTATATTTAAAAAGGACATTTGTAGTTAAATATATCTTTTGTTTAACCCCATATTAAAAATATTATTGTTATTATGAAGTGAAGTGTGACATGATTGACTTTTCATTAAATAGAATATTAAAAAGTACATAATCTCATATAAGTGGTCTCAAAAGTCATATATTAGACCACTATACGATTATAAATGATATATACTCATAAAATAATATTTATTTAAGTTTTTTGGGTTATTTTATGGTACTTATCATTTTATTTCTAATCTAAATTACCCGATTGGCCCTTTATTGTGGTAATACAAATACTAACATTACCATTCATATCAAACCCAAATAAATAGAAAATATTTAAAAATTTTGGAACCACTAATTATAAATATGTAATATATTTTTTATTCTTAAAAATGCATAATTTTTTGAATTTAATTTAAAATTAATCCAACAAAATGCAATGAAAAATAATTTTCTTAAAAAATATGTTTTAAGCAAAAAAATGTACTTATACAAAAATAATGTATAAATATGATTAAAATTTAATTAATTATATTATATAAAACTAAACAGTAATTATATTAATTTTATATAATATTGAAATCAAAAATATAAATTTTAACATTAGGAAAATGATTGTTTTTTAAAATTGGTATTTTTGACTATTCGCTGGAAAATCAATATTTTTAGAAAAATATCAATAATTTATTCTAGTGTAATTTTAATATGATTATTTATATAATTAAATTATTTTTTTAAATAAAATTTATATAACTTATCAAAATTTGTTATTATATTCTCTCATAAAAAACCATTTTTGAAGAAAACATATTTTTGAAAAATAAACCAAATTTTCTTAAAATAAAGTAATTATTCAAAAATAATTAACAATGAGTAGGCCAATGATAAATTTCATAATGTGTTTAATACTATTAATTCATTTCAAATTAATATTTATGTTATAATTATCACATAATAGTATTTCATTTTTTGTTTTAGTTGGGTTTTATGTCTCTTGTACGCTCTTGAACTTAGTGTTATTTTAAAATCACAGGGTGTTACATTCTCCCTTTAAAAAATTAATTCCTCAAAATTTTTACTTTTTTTTGGTAATAAAGAGTTTAAAATTTTTAAACTCCTTTGTGGAAATACCACATCATAAAACGTGTTAATAAAACATCCTTTTATAAAGAGGAAAATATAAATGAGAAAGTCACCAAAAAACTATGTTTTGGATTAGGATAAAATTATTGGTAAGTAAAAATATAGACATAGTTGAGAAAAATAACACCCATGGATTAATAGAGAGTGATAGATATTATGGTCATGGGAATGTGAACCACTAAAAACCATAAATATGTGATGTGTTAAAAAGAATATTGATTTTTTGGTAAGAAAATTAAATTAATATCATTTTTATTTTAAGGTCCTCTTCCTAAAGTCATGGTATCATTTTACTATCCAAATAAAAAACTTGAGAAAATAATCTTACTTGATTTATTTTCATTTTTTTTAAAAAAATAATCCTTTGGATTTGTTTGATCTATTTTCAGTTATTCTTTTACGCTAAGAAAATGTTTTTTGTTTATTCCTGAAGAACTTTTTAATGAATCATAATGTTCATAAGTCATTACTTCAGTTTTTAAATATTTACTAAAATCAATATGGTTAGCTCAATTTATTCAATAACAGAAAAAGATTAACATAATCCATTCAATAGGTAGTTAACCTTAAAACTCTTCCAAAATATTACTAACCATATTCAAAATCCAAAAACTTGATCAAACATTTATCCCTAGATAATATAAAGTAGTTCATAATGTCACATTCAAAACATGTGAATACTTTGATAAAACATTATCCTAAAACATGGTAATAACTTGAATCACCATAAAAACATAATGAAATTTATTTTCTTTCAATAATTAATTCTCTACTTATTCTTTAAATTAAATCTTATATTATCAAATATATTTCATAAATCCCAAAAATATAGTAAACATCATGATAAATTATTTTCTCATAAAATACCTATCAATTTTCAAGTTCACCAATACTATCACAATTAAATCCCTTTATCACTATTATCTCATTAACATGCACATATTTACGGTTATATTTACCAAATCACGTGTTTCCAAAATATCAACTTTCCATAAAATCATTTCTCTTGGTTATCAATAATATTCATCACATGCTTCCAAATACGTAAATAATACGTATTGAAGTAAAATACTTATATATCTCATTATTTTTACAACAATAACATAATTGATAAAATACTTGTAAAAAATAATTCTTGAATCTTAATAAACAAGAAATATAATCATTCCACTTCATTCTCAAACCATTAACTATGTTTCATTATCTTAATCTTTAATAACTCATTTCTTTCACATGTCATTTATTACCACTTCAACAATAGAAATAAAAACATTTATTGTACATATATTATGATTATATTCATGAGATTTCCCCCAAGGACCTTAATTTTCATAATTCCCATACTTAAAACATTTAAAACATCCATCCGTTGATAATACCTTAGGGAGAATATTATTCTCATCAATTATACTAATCAAAATTTACATTTTTCCTCATAAATTTTTCTCTTTATGACGTTTTTCCCACACTTAAAAAATTTCCCATTTATTTGAGATATTCTCCAAGGTGAGCCTTTGCACATTCTTGACATGATGGAAACCGAACTATCTTTCCTCCATGGCCTCTATTACCTGAGGTCTCAGAAAACTTTATCATTATTTTCTTTAGTGATTTTGGGATTTGGTTAAGGAGTTGGTTATTAATCATATATCATGATAACTAATTAAGACTAATAACAATATATTTCAATCCTATTATCATTGTGTTTGGTTTACTAGGATCACTAAATTTTCTATCACATTTGATGTTAATTCGATTCCTTCTAGTTCTATCCATTGATAGAAACCAAAAAGAAAGGTATAATAATGAATCTGTTATAATCAGAGTGAACTATTGAATAATGATTACATATTATTCAAAGGATGTCTAAATAATGATTCATTATTCTCAACCTATAATACCTCATGTTTAAACTAGGTTATAGATTCTCATCACCAAATCTATAGGATATTATCCTATACTTCAACTTATCCTCAAGGTCATTCATTTGGAAATATTCCCTAATATATTTTTTTCTAAATATAGTTATCATGGTATCTACTAAACTTCATATGATACCAAATATAACAACATCTACCACAATAGCCTATAGGTAGTGTCAACATTATTACATTGTTATAATATATACGAAATCACATCCTGAAGAACCAAATAGTTTAGTTGTCTTGGTAAACTAGATACATATTTAAGTCATTTTTACATATTTAATTCATGCATTACAATAAAACATATAAGAAATAATATATTTAGAGTAAAATTTCTATATCTTGGAACTAATTCATGGATTTCTTCTTCATATCCTAAAAAAACCAAAATAAGGGTGATCTCAAATTCTTAATAAGGGATATATATAATGGAATCCATTTTGAATCAATAATAAATGAAATAGAATTAATATGGAAAGGTGAATCCTTGAAGACACATAACATTTAACAAAATAACAAGACTATCAAGAGAAGATAATTTAGATTCTATTTGAAAAGGTAAATAACTGAGAATAAATTCCATTTAATCAATAACTTGAGAAAAAAATGGATCCATTGATAATATTATAGTGATAATCTCATTGATAATAATAACTGAATTTTATGTAAATTAAATTCTTAATTATTGGACGTCTTGTTCTCAAGAGTATGATACCTCAACCATCAAGACCTTTCACAAGATAGTTAAAAAATATAGGTAGAAACCCATTTAATTTTTCTAACTAATTTGTCTCAAGAGACCTACTGATACATATAAAATATATATAATTATAGACCCCAACTTTCACTATAGGTCCAAAGCATTCCTTACATATCAAATGATCTAATTAATTCATTAATCAATATGATTTATCATCATATATCCATATTGAGTAAAGGATCAGATTCATAATATTTTCCCAATTAATCAAATAACATTCAAGGTAAAAACCATATGTAAAAATGTTATGTAGTTTGGAAATACTCATATCCATCATACATGAATATGGATATTTAAGGGAAATGATATATTAAATGATCATAAGTAATTGAAAACTTTTGGAGGTCATATCATTAAAACATATACCCAGTTGTGAATAAGTAAAATAAAGGATTATTTTCATTGATTAATAAAATCACCATAAAAATATCATTAAATTATTTTGAGGAAAATATATTTTTTACTTTTACATTTCAATTTTAAAAAGAAACTCCCCAAATACAAGGGAAAAATGTTTTATTTGAAAATAAAATTGAAAACTTATAAAGGAAGAGTTACTGAAATTTGGTTGAACAAACTTTAACTTCATGTATAATGGTTTAAAACATTTTATTAATTTATAAAAGAACAATTTTAATATTTTTTATATCATATATAATAATTATTAAAAATATTACCACCTATTTGTAAAAAATATTTCATTATTACCATTTTTGGGTGTTAACTACTTCATTTTTCATACTTTTTTGTCACATAAGTTCTTGTTTATGTGAATGGGATAAAAATTAATCAGATACATAATTTTATAAATGATATAATTATAATATTTAATGATTTAATACATTTTTGAACCATTAAATAATGTTTGATATGGAAAATGAGTCACATCGCATCGTAAATATGGTTGGTCATATATATGCACAAGCAATGATATCATTCTCTTAATGTTTAATGGGTAAGAAATTGATGATATATTAATTTCACATAATCAACATTATAACATAAGTATAATATATATTCATTATTTCCATCATTATAACCATATGAGTAAATTGGTGATGAAAAATGAATATCATCACTACGTGGAGATGACAATCCATACATATGCACACAAAATGCTTTAATTTTACATAGGTCAGATAAAACATGGAATATAGTTGTTTAATAATAATAATAACAAATATAATTATGTATATCATACTATATTTATTAAATAAGTATGAAAACAACATAGAGAGTATGTATAAGAAGCAATAATCGTGAAAGAGTTAGTAAATATGATTACATCTTCTTCAATAGATTTCCTTTAGATCTCTTCTTAAGGGATCTATGGATGATATTTTGGAAGGAATATAATTATATATCTTTTATAATTATATTTATATGGTTAATAGTTAGATATTTTTAGATCTATATAGCTTAGAGTGGTGTAAATATGTACATGAAGTGGTTCCATTTTATAATTGATGTGATGGAAACTTTTGGAATTTCTAGAAATATTAAAATATAATAAGACCCATCTAAATTAAAATGATTTCAAATGGAATAAAAATGCACAGAGTATGAAATTTTAGACCATATATTATCCAAAATATCATTATTTAATATTTTCATTATTTTTAAAAAATTTAATAAAATATAAACCCCAAAAAATATCATTATTGTCAATTTTGTTACTATTCATTACCTTGAAATTAAAAACATCAAGAAAATAAATAAAATTAAAAAAAATATTTTATTATATCCTAAAAATGTATTTTTCATTGATATAATTCATGTATAACCTTAAATATGTAAAATTATGTTGCTTTTAATATTTTTAATATCATTTATTTTATTATTTCATTAATTAAAAAAACACCGCATCAACATTATATATGAATTAAAGTTAATTATTTATTCAATAAAAATAAAAAAACACCAATATGAATGTAAAATTGTATATATAAAAATAAATCTTATATTTGAATATATCCTTTGGTTAACCCCATATTAAAAACATTAATGTTATTAAGAACCAAAGTGTGACATGTTTGACTTTTCATTTTTTAAAATACTATAAAGGTCATGATCTCATCCAAGAGGTCCTAAAAGATTATAAGTTTTACACTTGGATCATTATTGTCGATACATACTCATGAAATAATATTTAAGTAAGTTTTTGGGTAATTTTATGGTTCTTGTCATTTTATTTTTAACCTAAATTGCATGATTTACTCTTTACCGTGGTAATAAAATTACTAAGTTTACTATTCAAATCAAAAAAAATCTAAGGGACATAATTTATAAAATTTGAAAAAATGATTAAAAATATGGAATCCATTTTTAGAAATTAAAAACATATAATTTTCATAATTTATTTTAAAATTAAACACACAAACCACAGTGAAAAATAGTTTTCTAGAAAAATGTGTTTTTAAGCCCAAAAACATACTCATGCCAAAATAAGATATAAAGATGAATCAAATTAAATATTTAGATTATATGCAACTAAATATTTTCATGTTTATTTTTTATAAAATTCAAAACATAAGGTTAATTTTTAATGTAAATAAATTAGTAATTTTATAAAAATCAGTTTTTTACTATTCAATGGAAAATCAATCTTTCCAAAAAAATCCTAAAAATTCACCCTAATATAATTTAAATATTGTGATTTAAAAAATGTGTTTAAAAAAATGGTATTTATAGAATTTCCTGAAATGTATTATAACATTCACTCATAAATATCATGAAAACCATTTTTGAAGAAAAAATATTAGTGAAGAATAAACTAACTAGTCTAAAAATCAAGTTTTAATAAAAAATAATTTACAATGAGTGCGACAATTATATATTTCATATTATAGTTAATACTATTTATTACCACTAATTTGATGGTTATGTTATAATTATAACATAATAATATTTCATTGATTATTTAGTATGTGTGTTACATATCTTGTATACTATCAAACAAAGTGTTCTTTTAAAATATTAGGGGGCTAAAACCCCCATTTCATATCCTTTTCTGTCCTATGAGAAATGAAAACATCACTCATGTGTATGTATGGACTACCACCTCCATGAATTGATGTGTTTCAATTTTCATCAACACCTCACAATGGATAGTCATTATGACATATTTAATGAATATATATAATATCAATGAAATAATTATGATTATGTAAATATAATATATTATTTTCCTTTTTAACCTTTAATCCATTAGAAAATGATAACAACGCTCATGCGCACGTGTGGACTATTACCTCCATGAGGTGATGTGATTCAATTTTCACTTATGAATTTCATGGATGGTTATAAAAATTATATTTAATACATGAAAATAATAATTATTTCTTGATTAATTTTTTAAATATGATTAAAAAATGATCCCTTTGATCATGGCCAACCTACAAAAGTTGTTTTCAGATCATTAACCAAACATCCTCAATATGCTTAACATGACCTTAATCAATCTAGTAAATATATAAGAGATGGAAATAAATGAAATAAAATGTATTATGATAATTGAATCATCCTAAAAAGGGTTCTAATAAAATTAAATAATTAATACAAGTTTATTATATAGTAGTTAAATAATGCACATGGCGAGTTTGACTCGAGGTAAGAAATTTTCATTAAAACCATTTTTAAAATGTTTTAATGTTTTCTTTTCAAAAAAATTTCTTCCATAACCATGTTTCTTAAAATTATTTAATAATTTTATTCTTATAATTAAATTATTATTTGAATCCATTTTAAACTATCTTTTACATTCCTTATAATTGTTTAAAATGGTATCTTTTAAATGTTTTTATATATGTTATTTTTGAAAAATTCTGATAGTAATATTTTCTTTAAAATATATTTCATGAATTGAAATTTATACCATCATGAATGTAATTATTTAATAATATTACTTTATAAGTATTAATGAATTTAAAAATAATATTTTATTACCTAATCATGTTTTAATTTTTAATTTTTTTTGGGCTTTAAATGGAAAAAATATTTTTACACTTATTTTTACATGAATCCCAAATGCACTTCTATATTTGTGTTAAAAAAATATTTTATGGGATTTTATGATGAAAATTCATGATTATATGTGTCTTATTTATTTTATATCCCCTATAATATTTTTATTATGATGGGTGAATTCGATATATCTCTCAAATGTGTTGTGTAGTGATTTTGTTCTATAGATAATTATATTATAATTTACTGAATAGGTCATTCTGTTTGAAAGGTTTCCTATTAAGGTTATATGAATATTATATGAAAAGATATATACTTGACTTTTATATTCCTGAAAAATTGTTTTTTGGAAATATTTTGATTTCACAATGTCAGAAAAAAAAAACATTTCTTTTTTATGTTAGTTTATAACCCTTTCAAAGGGGAAAATTATGTTTTTCAAGAAAATGTTTTTCTTGGGTTCTCATGTTTCCAATGAAGTGATCATGATTATAATTTTTAATTAATTATTTCTTATGAAATATTTTAAATTTTTTTTAAATAAACATGATATCATGAGTAAGTAAATAAATTTTTTAACTCAATGTTTTTTATTTAAAATTGAAAAATTTCTTATTATTTTCATAGTTCTTTAAATGGACCAACAAGTTCCATTCCGTTTTCTATTCCTTAATAATATTTTTTTAATCATACCATGTATTCAAAAAATTTTCATTAATCCTATAGATAATTAGGAATTATAGTTAGATCTATCTTTCTAATGTGGTTGCTTATTTAAAAATAAATCCAAACTATACATGAATAAAATAAATGTTTAAATTTAAGAATCCTATTTTTTTTTGAAAAATGGACATTGAGTGGACGTTTCCATGTTATAATGTATGGTTTATATATATATATATATATATATTTATACTAATTATATAAAAATCTAAACCTAAAAGATCACGAGAATTTAAAATTGTGAAATACTTACTATTAAACTCATAATTATGGGTTTTTAAAAGAAATAGTCATTATACATAGTATTAGAGTGAATATTAGATAAATTTATAGATTCAGATGTTATGAAGAAAATATATTTAAGAAATTTTAATCTATTCTTGATATAATTATATGAAAAAATTTAGGATTCCTATGTTTCTTTATATAGTATATGGATATTTTATAATGGGTTTCTGTAGAGGAAACACGGTAAATAGAGTAGAAATACATCAGGAGGATATTATACCTTTGAATAAAAAATAGGAACTATTGGAATTTCAATAGATTGTTTATTTACTATGTTATCTCAGTTAACACAAGATATAAATTGTGGTGCCTATAACAGCTTGATACTTTGAGAATTACTATTTTTCAAATTAATTTATCTTTTCAATATTTTTTTAATTTCACATGACATTGGAAATAGTTATATATATATATATATATATTAAAAAAATAATTAAAAAATTCCTTTCACATGCAATAACAATTTAGCTGGTGCTACACGCAATACAAACTTGGCTTGCACTACAAACAACATCGACTTGGCATATTATGCACGCAACATTGAGTTTCTTCAAAACATGTATTTTTATTATTTTAATTTTTTAAATAACATAATTATAACCTACCTATTAAAATCAGTAATATTAATAGTATTAACTAATTTTAAAATATTTTTTTTATAAATAAAACAAACTAATAATGAAAGATAATATTTTTGGTAAATTATTTTTTATTAAAAATATTATTTTCTTTAATGATTTAATTTTAACAATAAAAGTAATTTCAAACACATTTAGAAATTTAATTGGATAAAATAAAATTTATTTTTGAATTCTTGACAACAAATTTAGTTTAAGGTGAATTTTTTTAATTTTTCTGAGAAACTTCATTTTTTGATGAATGGTGAAAATACTGCTTTTTAGTTGAAAAATATATTCTATCTAATTAATCACTAATGATAAATGATATTTTAAATATTTTATAAGGTAAAATTATATAAATATTAAATCTATTACTACAATTTAATTCATTATAATCAATTTAACTTTGAAAATTAATATAAATTCTTAACATAAATTTGAACTTTTTTCACCTTTAAAACCCTATTATTTAGTCCCTTCTGTAGGATTATCACTAATATTAATTTTTCCTATTTTGTGAAGTGAATTTTAAAAATCTAACAAACACCATTGTTTTCAGTATAATATTTTCAGTCTAATATGAACCTGTAAATTTTTTACCAAAATTATCAGTAAAAGTGATTAAAACTAATCGTAGTAGTTATGGCCAAATTAAGCTTAATTAGGATCTAAACCATAAAATTAAGGTCCCAAACGACATAGAAACTTGTATAAACCTCTTTTGATGTCCATATTTAGTCCATACACATTAAATTTTTTATTTGGCTAGGTTTTTTAAGACTTTTCTTACGTAAAAACATGTGCACACCTAACTTCATTCTAGAAATTTTAAGTGAGTCGTTTTCCTTCCCTATATAAGGCCACAACCTCTACCCATTCCTCACACCTCTAAATCCTTTTAGGTTCATCCAATATCTTCCAAAGTAGAATCCCAAATATCCTTCCTTCTACCATGAACCCTCCCTTTATGAAAAAATCCTCTCAACAAAATCTTTTGGCATAAACCAAAATGAGTTACCCGAATTAGAGGTAACGTCTTCTCTCAAGAACCTTCCATTTACTTTTATTCTCCACCCATAACATCTATTTAATAAATTATTTAGTAAAAAAATAGTATCATAAATATAATAGTATGTTTTTATGAAAATATTCTGACCTAAACTTACACACACCTCCATCTAATAGATATTGAACATTCTATTTCTGTGTATGGTGAAATACTTCCTCACGAAATGATGATTGCTCAATTTTTCTTTTACCACCAATCATGGTGTACATTATGATAGAAAATATGTTTATATATGTCATATATTATTTTTAATTCATATTTAGTCTTATTTGTTAATTTTATAATACACATATCTTTACTTTCCATTTGGTGTTAATACAATAAGCTCATTTGAGGAAGTGTGGACTACCGCCCCCTCAAAGGGATGCGATCTGTTCACAAACCACATGGAAGGTATACCAGATAGTTTTAATGAAATTATATGATATATATGATATATTAATTATACATTAATAATTATATATTTACACACACAAACACAGAGATATTTTCATTCACATACTTTATTTCAATACGATAATAAAGATCGAAACAACATTCATGTGTACGTACGACTTATCGTATCAATGAATGGTGTATTCCATTTAGTACTACTATATTATATAGATTTTATAATTCCCATATAATTTATATACCCGATATTTATATCATTTTTCTAATTCTTAAATCATGATATATTTATAAGAAACAAATATGTAACAAATTATGACACAAGCGAAGAACAAAGTAAATTTTACTGAAAGTGAAACTTTAATATAGGATTGTTAACAAGTGGGTAATATAAGGTTATAATAAAAACATATATGGTATTATGTATAATAATATTCTTCTGTAAAATATATCTAATAAAATTATATTTAATATATTGGAATATTGTATGAGTACTAAGGGATTCATGACACAAGGTACGAGGTTTCATCTCACTTTTAATTTCTGTGACATAAAAGCTATGTTCACCACTCTTTACTTTTGTGTGGTGTATATACTTACCATTATTTTATTATATGTATCTTGTACAAATTTTTTTGGGTTTTAACATGAAAATTCTTGGATCCTTATTTCATGGGGTTTATGTTTCAAAATTTACCAAATCGATAAAAAATGATTTGTCTTAATTTTCCTTCAATGAGACTCTTGTTTTGTTATACACCTAAAATCTCTTTCAAGGTTCATATAATTCAATTTTAAAGGAAATATAATAAATCTAAATATTTTAATTATATTATATGATTAATTAAATTTCCTTTCCTTACATGTAGAGAATGATCCCAAGATACCAAGTTATAAGAGTTTATTGAGACAATCTCAATGTTTTTTCGAGATTATTTATGTTTATGCTTCCTTTGATGAAATATTATTATCCATATATCATGAATATTCATGATTTTAGTTATCCTCTATTATTTCATGATGTAATAATTTATTGGTACCATTTTATATTCTTTGGAACATATGATAGTTAGAAAAGTGTTATTAGGAAAGACCAACTTTACCATCTCTTCAGTCAGAAATCTATGTTTTCTAAAAAGGTCTTCCCAGAATATTATACCATTAACCTATAATATATAAATGAATTTTTTACCCCATTTTTTATTTTACCAATATATTTAAGGTAATATTATTTTCACTTTCTGAACATGTCACTTTTATATCCTTTTTACTGTGCAAATGGAATGTTCTTTTAACCTTGTATAACATGTAAGAATTTACCCGCCATCATTTTTTTGAAGGAACCTTTTAATTTTTAAAAATTTTAATCTTTAAGAAAATGTTTTTAAAATTATTTTTCATGGAAAATTGTTTTCAAAATGGTTTCAAACATCTTTAATATATTTTCATGGAAAACTATTTTCAAAATTTTTTCAAGTCTAATTTACAATTTTTCAATGTGCTTTCAAAGAAACTGTATTCAAAAAGTTTTGAAGCTTATTTTATATGTTTTCAAAAAAATTATTTTAAATTTTTTTTAATATTTCTTTATATGTTTTAAATGTATTTTCAATGATATGGTTTTCAAAACAATTTCAATATTTCTTTAATTATTTTCAAGTGTTTTCAACGAAAAATGTTATAAAAATGTTTTGAATCTTATTTTAAAAGTTTTAAAGGAAAAAATTGTCTCAAAATTATTTCATGTGATCTTTATTATTTTTCAAGGTAATTTCTAAGAAAATTATTTTCCAAAGGTTTTATGTATTAAAATTCATTTTTCAAACAAGAAATGATATTTTATTCAAGAAACTAATTTAGAGTATATTTGAAAATTATTTTCCATATAATATAGAATCTTTTGATGTTACTCTTGAATTTCTAGGAAATTATCTAAACATTCAATTCATATCCACTCTATGAATGAGTTATGCTTAATGTCATGGTCATTATGAAACTGATTCCTCCTTTATGGTTAGTATGTTTATGAAATCGGTTTCCCCTTCATGGGTTATATTCTTTTGAAACCCACTTATTTTCATGGGTTATGTTTTTGATAAAATGATTATGGAAAATATCTCTTTACAGAGGTTATTATATTTTTACATGTTTATGATACCCATTTCATTTTATGGGTTATGATATGTTTATATATGATCTTGTGGCATATGTGTGTATGATTTCATTATGTGATTGGTGGGACCTATATCTACCTCCAATGCATTGGGTAAAGTTTTATATATCATGAGATAAAATATGATTATTTTGGGAGTGAACCTTGACTACTACGATGGTTATGGGAGTGAAACGTGACTACTAAGATTGTATGAGGAGTAAACTCATGATATTGTGATAGCCAAGGGAGTAAACCATAACTGCTATTATAGAATGGGGGTGAAACGATACTAGTAATATGGTGTCATAATTGATGCATTGGATACTATAGAAATCATTATATGCTTATGTGTTCTCCACAATTCCATGTCTTATTCCAATCTTATCCTTACATTTCTTATGATAATTATTTCATATGATTCATTTGTAATGAACCGCCATGATTAATGCCATGATTTTGTTTATGATCTTTGATATGAAGGGTATGATATTCTATTTATAGGAACATGTTCTCATACCCTTATACTAATGTTTATTCTGATATGTATCCGTTGTTTACCCATACTTAAAATTTGATCTCACCCCTTTTATGTTTCTTTTCCCCTAGGTTATTATGATTTACACTATGTTTAAAATTTCTACGAAGGTTTCTATCAAGAAGAACCTAGTTGGAGATTATGTAGATCACATATGTACCAGTGTTTATGGTTCCATGCTTCTAAAGGAACTATACCAATCACGATCTTTGGGTGAATTTTTGTATAATGTTTAAGGATTCTACAAAAGTTATGTAAAGTCAATGTTTGAAAAGAATGTGACTCTACAGTTTGTATCAGAGAAAATGTATCATTAAAATTTGGAAACTAAGATGATAAAACATTAGTGATATCCCTAGGATTATTTCTAAGGATATGTTTAGGGATGTCTCTAAGGATATGTATAAGGATGAGTTAACATTTGGTAAATCATAAAGGATAGAGTAGGTGGTTTCCAAGAAATAAATTCTTGTTTGGATACTACAAGTTAATGTGGATTATCATTGATGTACCTAGGGTTAAAAACATTGAAAAGATGTTCTGGGCTTGACATGGGGTAATCTGGTACACAACAGCAGGCCTTGTTGAACACCTTATTTGACACTCCTGGGGGATAATCTTTGGGAATTCAAAAACTCTTTAAAAACCATTGTGAAGGATTTAGATATAAGTTAGCTAGGAATAAACTAGAATAAACCCAAGGTGTCATAAATTATAGAAGGTGTCATGATTTAAACATCCTATAAGTAATTATTTTCATAACTATGTGGTTTTATTATATTATAATTAATTCTCACAATATGATTATGGTTTTATTCAATAGCAGAAATTTTCAGGAACTTGTTTAAGTTAGAATCTGATGGAAGATTTTTTGATGAGCAGTCATGTGGGATGATAACTAGAGTAAAAGTCGTGGTCATCATGCTTGATCAGTTTTCATGGAACATGATTAATAATGTTTACCTTAACCAATAATCAGACTCACCAAGGAAGAGAAAGAATAAGTTATCTAAGAGTTTGGGTAATCGAGACCATAAAAGATAGAAGATTATATTTCCATTATGTCAAGAATGTCGAAATAATCTCCTACATAAATGTATTATAGGAACAAGAAGGATTTTTGACAGTTGAAATGAATGAAAAAAATAAAGTGTTTATAAGGGAAAAATGAAGCGTTTGGATAATGAAATGTATAGGAATTTTGGCCTATCTAAGTCATCATCAAAGGTTATGTGATTTAGGTGTGGAGAAAATGGTCATTACTCATCTCAATGTCCCAAGAGGAATGTTTCTAAAGAGAATTAGCAAGGTGGTGTGATTAACTATTACATTATGGATGATGATGATACTACAAGTGATATGTGAATGGAAAGAGGTATTATTATTAATGGATTAAAGATGATGTAATCAAAGTATTTATGTATTCAAATTCAAAAGTTATGAATGATGAAATACAAAAGGATTTTTATACTTATGTTTTTTCTCAGTATTTACAAGTTTATGTTGATTGTTCCCTATGGAATGGTGAAGTTATTTAATTACAAGGTGATATTTTGACTAAAGGAAGGTAACCCTTAATATATCATTCATGATAAGATAATGTCGTATAAATAAAGATACATGGGATACGTATAAGTAAATAGGACAATATTTATTACCTTAGAACTATGTAATTAATTTTTGAAGTGTGTTTTTTTTAACATTGATGAAGCTTACTGTATTTTTTATTTAAGGAGTAAATCCCTTATACTTTGGAATGAGGAACCATGCATGTTTTCCAAAAGGATTTATGGTAATTCATGTTGTTACCATGTTTTAAGGGAATATAAAATCAGGGTATTTACATATTTGGAATGTTACAACCATGAAATACTTTGTTATATAGGGGAATGGATTTTAATCTGATTTTGTGACCCTCTTTATAAGGTTTTATATTTTCATCTTTTTGAAGGGTTATAAGGTTATCCTTTCATGAAACGTTTAAGCTAAACTTTAGAGGAAGTATTTTTGCACTGATTTTGTCTTGAAAATTGGGTTAAAAGGTTAATAAATGGTTAAAAATATTTCAAGGTTTTCTATCTTATATATTATATTAGTGTAGTTTAAAAAAATACATCATGTGTGTCAGGTGACAAACAATAAATTCTTGTAAGGCTGCGGGTCTTCAACCCATGACCGAATGATAATAATGGTTTTATGCCGACAACTAGACTGCATGATATCCTGGTTAATGTGCATTTATTTTTTATGAATAAATATTTATGAAAAAATATTAATGTTACTTTTTATTTTTATAGATTAATGAATTTTTTAGATACAAATAGTTAGAATTTTTATTTTTTAGGGGCTTTAGGATCTGTTAAAAGATTATATTAGTGATTTATTCTTATAAGTAAATTTCTAGACATTAATTCAATGAGGTATTGGATATATTATATTTTTTTTAAAGAACAACCCAACAATAATTTTTTTATTAAAATTTTATCAAAAATTACTAAATGTTATGGAAGTGACAAAAAAATTGTTGTCATAATACCAAATTTTTCGTTGAGCTAATGAACATTAAAATCATCACATGTTTATGAATTTGAGGCCCTAAACTTTCCTTTGATCATTCACTTATTTGTGATTGATGAACTCAATCAATCCCTATCAATATTTATGCTTTTTCTCCATGTCTAATCTTCACTCCCAAACTATGTTATCCTATGTGGAAACCCATTTATATGTTACTTTGGGTAACCGTTATGGTTCCAAATCTCCCTTTTAAGGGAAGTTTGAGTATTCATTTTTATGATTTGGGTTTCATTGAATGAAATTTTCAGGTATTAAACCTTTGATAACCCAGATAAATTTCTAGGATGAAAGTCATTTTAAGGGGAATAGAACGTAACTCCATGAGATTTTGAGATTTTTTTAATTAATTTATCATTTAAATATATTTTTTTCATTTCAAATGACACTAGAAATAGTTATAAATATAAATATAAATATATATATAAATATATATTAAAAAACTGCATTAAACATTTGTTTCGCACACAATACCAACTTGGCTTGCTCTACACACAATACCAACCTGACTTTAACATGACTTTGACTACAAGAAACACCTGCTTGGCATACAATCCATGCAACCCTGAGTTTCTACGAAACATATCTTTCTATTTTTTAATTATATAAATAATATAATTATAACTTATATGTTAAAATTAGTAATATGAATAGTAATAACTACTTTTCAAATATTTTTTATAATTGGGTTATAAAAATAAAGCATTTTGATAATGAAAGATAATATTTTTGGTAAAGTCCTGTTATATTAAAAATATTATTTTCTTGAAAGAATCATTTTCAAAAATAAAAGAAATTTTAGGCACATATACAAATTTAATCAGATAAAATAAACTCCATTTTTGAATTCAGAATGTCTAAATTAGCCAAGGGTGATTTTTTTGGGATTTTTTTGGGAAACATTATTTTTAGATGAATAGTGAAAATACTGAGGTGTAGTTAAAAACTACCTTTTTTCTGATTATTTATTAATTGTAAATAATATTATAAATATTTTATAATGTCACATTAGATAAATATTTCATCTAGTATTACAATTTAATTCATTATAATCAATTTCAATTTGAAATAGGATATAAAATCATAACAAACTTTTGAACTTTTTCCAACTTTAAAACCCCATTATGTCATCCCATCCACGGGATTATCAGTAATCTTAATTTTGACTCTTCAATGAAGTGAATTTGAAAATATGACATAAAATTTTTTATTCAGTCTAATATTTAGAGTCTAATAGGACCATGTTAATTTTTGACCAAAATGATTAGTAAAAGTGATAAATATCAATCATAGCAGTTAAGAAAAAATAAAGCTTAATTAGGGACTAAACCTTAATATTAAGGAAAAGAGACCTAGAAACATGTATAAAACCAATTTTATATCCATATTTATTCCATACATCTTCCATTAGTGAGATTTTTTGTCTTTTTAATACTTTTTTAGTTAAGAACAAGTGCACACCTAACTTGTTTTTAGAAATTCCATGTGATTATTTTTCCTTCCCTATAAAAGGCCACCACCTATACCCTTTCCTCAAACCTATAAAACATTTCATTTTCATCCAATATTTATCCAATTATTCTCCAAATAATCCTACCTTCGACCTTTAATCCTCTCTTTGGAAAGAAATCCTCTCAAGGAATCCTTTTGGGATAAACCAAAAGGAGTTACCCAATTTAGAGGCAACGTCTTCTCTCAAGTACAATCCATTTATTTTCATTATCCACCATCTCCACTATATTTATTGAATTATTGTGTGAAAAAATATGTATCATCCATATAATATGATGTTTTTATGAAAATGTTCTGACCTACACTTACACACACCTCCATCTAAATGAAATTGGACATACCATTTCTTTATACGGTGAAATATTGCATCATGAAATGATGATTGTTCCTTTCTCCTTTACTATAAATCATAATAGAAATTATGATGTAAACTCTATTTATATATTTTATATATTATATTTACTATGTATTTATGATTCTGTATTCCTTTTACAACACACATCTCTTTACTTTCCAATTGGTGTTAATAGGATAATCTTGTTTGAGGAAGTGTGGTCACCCACCCCATTAAAGTGATGTGATTCGTTCACACACCACATGGAATGTATCAAGGATGGTTTTAATGAAAATATATTCTATATTAATTTTATGTAATAATTGTATATATATATAGATACATACACACACACTCATATATATATATATATGTCATTTACATACATTATTTGAATATGATAATAAAGATGGAATCAATGTTCATGCGTACGTACTGCTTACCGTGTCCATGAATGGTATATTTAATTTCATAATACTACACTATATAGATTATTATAATACAAATATATAGTATATAACTTATATTTATATCGTGGTTTACATTTTAGAATCATTATTTAAGTATAAGGACCAAATATTTAACAAATTAAGACACATTCAAAGAAAAAAGTAAATTTTACCCGAAGTGAATATTTAACATAAGATCTTTAACAAGAGGGTAATACATGGTCATAATAAAACCATATATGGTATTATGTATAAGAATATTAATTTTTAAAAGATTTATAATATACTTATATCTATTATATAGAAATATTTTATGATTACAAAGTGAGTCAAGACAAAATGTAAGGGGATTTCATCCCACATTTATATTCAATGAGATACAAGCTATGTTCAACACTCTTTGATTTTGGGTAGTATATGTAATTAATGAAATTTTATTCTATTTATATTATAAATAAATTTATGGGTATTAACATTTATATTTTAGGATCTTTATTTCATGGGGTTTAAGTTTAAAATGCTACCAAATGTGTAAAAATATATTTTCTCCCAATTTGTCTTATTCGAGACTCATGTTTTGTTATGTTACCAAAATATTTTAAGTGGTTCATATATATCCATTTTAAATAAATTATAATGAATCTAATTCATTTCATGATATTATATGCTTAATTATATTTCATTTCCTTACATGTAGATCATGATCCAAAGATACCTAGTTATAAGAGTTTATTGAGACAGTCTCATTGTTTTTCGAGATTGTTTATGTTTATAATTCCTTGGATGATATATTATTATCCATCTTTCAAAAATATTCATTAGTTTCCTTCTAATCTATTATTTCATAATATACTCTTGTATTGGTACCACTTTATAATCTTTGTTACGTAATATAATTAAGAAATTGTCATTAGGAAAGCCTTACTTTACCACCTCTTCGGTCGGAAATCTATGTTTTCTAAAAAGGTTTTACAAGAATATTATACTATTCCCCTATAATATCTAAAATATATTTTAATCGATTTTATATTTTACTATTATCTTATAGGAAATATTATTTTCTCTTTCCAAATAAGGCACTTTTTTATTCGTTTTACCAAGCAAAAGGAATATTATTTTGACATCATATGACAAGTACGGATTTACCTACCATCTTTTCTTTGAATCTCCCTTTACAATTTAAAAAAAGTTAATACTTCAGAAAATGTTTTAAAAAGTAATTTTCAAGGAAAGTTGTTTTTAAAATGGTTTAAAACTTCTTCTATATGTTTTCTTGGAAAACTATATTCAAAATGTTTTCAAGTCTTATTTACAATTTTTCAGAGTGATTTAAAAAAATAATTTTCAAAGAGTAATCAAGATTGTTTTATAATTTTTCATGAAAAATTATTTTCAAAACGTTTTCAATCTCTCTTTATAATTTTTCTAAGTATTTTCAATGTAATGGTTTTCAATTTTTTTTCAATATTTCTTTAAAAGTTTCAAGTGTTTTCAAAGAAAAAAGTTATAAAAATGTTTTGAATCTTATTTTAAAAGTTTTCAAGGAAAAAGGTTTTCAAAATGATCTCATGTATTCTTTATAAGTTTTCAAGGTATTTTATATGAAAATAATTTTAAAATGGTTTGAGGTATTAAAATTCCTTTTACAAAAAAGAATGTATATTTTCTTTAAGAAATGTTTTAGAGTATATTTCAAAATTAGTTTCCTTCTAAGATGACATCTATTTTTATTACTATTGCATTTCGAGGAAATGATCTAAAGGTTCCATTCATATCCTTTTTATGAATGAGTTATGATTAATTATATAGTATTCATTAAACCCATTCATCCTCCATGGGTAATATTTTTTATGAAAACCATTTCCCTTTAATAGGTTATATGCTTTTGATACCCTCTTCTTTTCACGAGTTATGTTTATGATGAAGTGATTATGAAACCTGTATCTTCCCACATGTTATGATATGTTTAAATGTATATGATACCCATTTAATTTTAATGGGTTATGATATGTTTATATATTATCTAGTTTAACATGTATGTATGATTTCATAATGTGATAGGTTAGAACTATATCTCCCTCAAAATGCTTTGGGCAAAGTTTTATATCTCATGAGATAAACTAAGATGGTCTTGGGAGTAAACCATGACTACTATGATGGCCATGAGAGTGAGTCATAACTACTATGATAGTTTTAGGAGTGAAATAATGCTACTATTATGGCCATGGGAGTAATCCATGACTACTATGATGGTATGGGGAGTGAACCCATACTACTAAGATGGTATTGGTAGTGATGCCTTGGGTAATATGGAAATAATTATATGCTTATGTGATTGCCATGATTACATGTCTTGTTCATATCTTATGATTTCATGGATTATGCTCTTTATTTAGTAAGATTCATGTCTTATGAAATTCCAATATTTATTCCATGATTTTGTTTATGTTAATTGATATGCAGGGTATGATCTTCTATTTACAGGATCACATTCTCATACCCCTATACTCATGATTATGCTTACATGTATCCCTTTTTTACCCTTACTGAACATTTGATCTCACCCCTTTTATTTTTCCTTTCCCCTAGGTTATGATGATATGTACTATATTTGATATGTCAATGAAGGGTTCTAGTCATAAAAAACCTAGTGGGAGATGATGCAACTAACATATATACAAATTTTATGTTTCCATGTTTCCAAAGGCACTATACCAGTCACAGTCTTTGGATATCTTTTTGTATAATGTTTATGTATTCCAAAAAAGTTATGTAATGACAAGGTTTGAAAAGTAGGGGTTTCTATAGTACCCATGATATATAGAGACCAGACTCTATATAGAGGAACATGTTTATATTGGATAATTTCATGAAACAACACCCTTTAAAAATAAGTTAAACCTTATATCCAATGGTATATGAAGGTTGGATCATTACTATGGAGAAGAATAATTTATTTTTTCGGTTATTAAGAACATCAAAAGAAAATTATTAATATTGATAGTTTTTAAGGTGAAGAAGATCGGTGTTGGTTATTTCTTAAAAATTACAATGAGAGATATGATATTTATGCTATTGAGTGGAAAATATTTATAGATCTTTTCCATGATAAGTATTTTTCAATGATTTTTTGACATTTGGTGAAAATTAAATATTTAGAACTGAAGAAAAAAGAGGAATCTTTTTTCAAATAGAAAATTAATTTTACTAGATTGTCAATTTATGCACAATTTTTTACTTCAAACCATGATAGTAAAATTGATTTGTTTTGATTATGATTGAAACTAAGATTGTGAAGAGATTTTTCCTCTCATGAATTTAAAATATTTGAGAAATTTATTTGGTATACTGAGATGGTATATATAGAGTTTGTTTTATTTCCCCACAAAAGGTTAAAAAGTGTTCTAGATGGATTGTAATGGGGAAGAACTAGTCGATGAAATCATTGGGTAAGTGGAATAAATTTTATTCTTGTGATAAGTGTTTTAAGAATAATCATTGTGAGTATCTCTTGAAATCTATGAAGGTTTTCTAGTGGAGTAAGATGAGACATATAACTCATGAATTTAAGTGAAAGGTAATGTTAATAGTTTGAAAAATAATGAAAATTAGGTATTAAGGTGTTATAATTTTAACAAGATGGGTTATTTTAAAAATTCATGTTTGAAGATAAATATAAAGGATGGAAATCATCAAGACCATAACTAAGAGGGTGTGAAAAATTTATTTGTGAATACCTATAGACAGTTAGGACCATCAAATGAAATATTGAAATATAGAACAATATTTTTCAAATCTTGATCTCAATTCTATATTTAATTAGGGAAAAGTGAAGCAGGAGGACATTCATTGGAAAGAATTTATTCTAGGTCTGATAATTAGAAAATTTTGGTTATGCCTTCTAGTTTAAAGAATGCACCTATAATATTTATGGATTTTATGAATATATTTTTATATGAGTTTTTAGATAAATTTTAAGTGGTTTTAATTAATAAAATTTTATTTTATTAAAAAAAATATTAGTAATATGATACTTATCTATGTACTTTCCTACAACTTGAAAAGAGAATAATTTTAATGAAAAATTTAGAAATAATGAATATTGGTCCCAATGTATTTCTTTTCTTGGAAATATTATTTATAAAGATGCAATAACTATTTATCCTTCTAAAACTAAAGTTGTGGATGAGTGTCCAAGACCTCCAAATGCCACTGAGATTCATGATTTTCTTTGATTAGTGGGTTACTGCTAACTGTTTGTTGAAAACAATACCCGATTATATAGACCACTGACGAGGTTATCTCTAAAAGGAGTTTAATTCATCTAGAAAAAGGAGTGTTATAAATGTTTCCAATAATTAAAAAAGAAGTTTGGTGAATTGTAGAGTGTTATGCTTGAAAATATTAAACGGTAAATCTTTTATTTAGATTGATGCTTATTTTAAGGTATGTGGTTGTGTCTTGATGCAACATGATCATATAATTTCATATTATTCACACCAATTGAAACTATAGTAATAGATTTACCTCTCCTATGACCTTGATCATGTACATGTGTTTTTTATCTAAATATGGGGAAGTATATTTTATATATGCTAAAATGTGAAATATACATTATCCATAAAATATTCAAATATATATCCAATAAAAAATACTTAAACATGAGATAGAGAAGATTCATGTAACTGATAAAGGATTGTGATTAAAAAATTCACTATCATATAATAAATAAAAAAAGTAGTCAATTCCTTAAACTAAGAAGATAATGAATCATTTATATACTATGTTTATAACATAATACTTTGGTTAATTATTTAATTAATATTATGTTAGAAATTTAAAATGTATAAACTCACCCACTTTTAGTATAAGTGTTATCAAAGTTATATTTTGAAGATATAATTAAGCATTCTTAGTAAAACAATCATCGTTTTTAAGAAATAGTAGAGTTTTATATTAATGGAACTTTGTTTCTTGAATTTATCATTAAAAAGGAAGGATTTATAAGATTTAGAAAGAGGTTGTGCATACCAAGTGATTTGTAGTTAAAGAAGAAATTTTAAAGTGAAGCTCTTAGCTCTCTTTAAAATTTTCACCCAGTAACACTTATATGTATAGATAAATTTGATAACATTTCTGGTGGTATGGAATAAAAAATGATATTTATTATTTTACTATTAAATATTGGACTTTCCAATAGGTTAAATCTGAGAGATAACTACTAAAGAGGATAATTCAACATTTTTGAGTACTTGAATGAAAATGGTAGAATATATCTATGTATTTCATGGTAGAACTACCAAATACATCTCAATGTAATAATGTGATTTGGGAAATTTTTGATTGATTAACTAATTATGAACATTTTATTCCTATTAAAGTTACCATGTATTTGGATAATCTTTCCTGACATTGTCTTAATTCAATAGTAATGAAACATAGATTCCCTCTCTCTATTGAATCTGACCATGATCCTAAATTTACCACTAATTTTTATAAATGACTTCCAATGTCATTAGGTATGGAATTATATTTTATTACATCTTTTCATCCAAAACCTAATGGATATTAAGAGTAATGGATTTATAATTTGGAAGATATTGTTTGATCCAACTCATTAGATTACCACTAAATTTTAGGAAAAAATATTTTATTAGTTTAATTATATTATAATAATAGTTTATATTCCAGTATACATATGATACCTTCTGAGTTATTATATGAAAATTAAGTCTGAACTCTATAATATTGGGTTAAATTTGGTGATAGGTTATTGTTGGGACTAGAATTGGTAGGGGAAATGGTTGAGAAGATAAATATGATTATAAAAAACATGACGAAAGCTCATAGTTGGTATAATAGTAATGGATATTATATGATGAATGAAATTTAATTTGAGTTAGATGATTATATATTTCTTAAAAAATATCCATAGAAAGGTGTTATACAATTTCATAAAAAAGAAAAGTAATGGCCATGGTTTATTGGAATGTATGAAATATTTTAAAAGGTGGTATTAATTACTTAGTAATAATCTTTTCCTCTATGTTTACCTTAGGTACTTTATGTGTTTCACGGTTCACTATTAAAGAAACATGTACCTGATGCCTCTAATTTTCTGATACCTAAGCTGTTATAATTATAATAAAATATTTATTATGAGGAAAGGGTAGTGTAGATTCTATATCATAGATATAAAGTGTTATGAAAGAAGGTAACTCACCTGGTTAATATTTTCTAGAATAACTAAATTATTGAGGATGTAACATGCGAAACTGAACATGTTATGAGGGAAAAATATCCCAAACTATTTAAGTGGTGAATAAAATTAAAAAGATACAATTTAATCAAGGATAAAATAATATGGAAAATAAAGTGATGTTAATAATAAATTAATTTCATTTATTATTAATATTTATTATTAGATTTTATGAGTTCATATTCATTACAATAATTTTAAATAATTTTTCAAATTGAAGAAAGAAATAGTTTTATTTTAAATAATGTTTTTTCCATATATCATATGGGTTAATTTAAAATTTTAAAAAATAAATTTTAGAAATTTATTTCAATAAAATAAAAATTAATTTTGATATTATCATATCAAATAAATCTTATGATTAATTTTTGGGTTGTTTCTAAAAATATTTATTTTTAGGTGTATAATAAAACATGCTAATTTTATAAAACTTTTCATTTCATTTCAAGTATTTAAAAAGTACCATTATATTTCAGACTTATTTTAAAGTAAAATTAATAAAATATGATTAAAAAAATATAATAAATTCTCTATGAATGTTCATTATTATTATTTAGGTATAAATTAATTTTAATCTTAAAAAATGATTTATATAAAAACTATTTTTCATTACGTGTTGTGTGATTATATGAAAATTAATATACAAATCTTATAGAAATTCATTCTTGAAAAATGGATTTCATATTTTTAATAATGTGGTTAAAATTCATTAATGATTTTAATTTCATTATTGGTGATAATGAATAATCCCAATAGTAAAAAGTTGTCACCATGATAAAACGTAGAACAAGTTAATTAAGGTTAAAACTAAGTAATATGGTAAGAAAATATAATATTAAACCTTATTTTATGAGATTATTTTGAACCTAATAACCTTATATTTAAAATTTTAGATATTTATTTCCACTTTTCAATGAATAAGAATTTATATTATTTTAAATCTTTGAAAAAATTACAAGAGTGTCACTCCCCTCACCTATAAAACGGTCCACTCTCCTATATTATTAACATACATGGAGAAATTTATCTCAACAAATTACCTACCAAATACCTTCCCAAAATACCTACCCATGGTATTGAGGTCCTCGTTTTATGAAAAAACAATCATAGATGGCTTAAGGTGTAAGCTAAATGGAGTTTTTCCAAGAAGAGGTATAACTCTAAACCGACTGATTGTATATTTATTTCTTTTTCTAACTCCTTAAAATATCATATAAACACCTTGATATAGTAAAATGGATATAAAAAATATGATTAAAATTTATTATCTTGATACAAAAACCCTTTCTCATATCATTTTCCATCATATAGTTAATGAAAACAATAATTGTGAGTACATGTGACTTATCATCTCCACGAAGCGATGTGTTTTGTTTATGACCACCACATCAAAAGGTAGGTTTTTAAGATGGATTTAAAGAATTAAAATGATATTAATTACATTATTTTGATTATATAAATATATTATATTACATAAATTCTTACCAGTATATCTGTTGGACTAAGATAATGTCATTTGTACGTACATGTGGACTCCCACCTCCACCAAACGATGTGATTTTTTTTCATTTACTTATTTTATGAATTGTAAAATAAATGTATTTAATTTTTAAAAATACAAATTATTTCATTATTAATATTCTATATATGATTTAATAGTGACATCTTTTACTATGGTCAACCTAAAGTTGTTGTTTTTGGATTATGCATTTATCGTCCTCAACATGTCTGATGAGAATTAAATGGATTTAGATACTATATAAGACATGGTAATAAATGAAATAAAATGGATTATGATAAGGGAATAATACAAGGAAAAATTTATTAACAAATTAACAAATTAATATAAGTTTATTATATAGTATTTGAATAATGTATGTGGCGATTCAGACTACTAGTAGGGGATTTAAATTAAAACATTATTTTAAATGTTTTAAAATTTTCTTTCTGAAACATTTTATTACATATCCATGTTTTAAAAAATGTAATTATTATTCTAAAATTATTTTTTAATTTAATTTTAATGTATCATTAATGTCTTTTATAGTAATATAGAAAGGTATAATATTAATGATTTTTATACGAGTTATTTTTTCTAAAAGGAATCTTTTTTTAATGTATGTGACATGAATGGAATTTTCCCCATCATGTCCAATATTATTTAATAATTTTACTCCAAATAATTTCATGGTTCTATAAATAACATTATAATTCCTATTATTATAGGATTTTTTCATTTTCTAGAGTTTTCAATGGAAAATGGGTTTTATACTTATTTTTACATTTAGCCTGAAAGGGATTCTTTATATGCATTAAACAAAACATATAAGGAAAATTTATTATTTAAATGACTGATTATATATGATTATGTGTTTTATTTTCCTTATACATTTTTTATGATGATGCGTGAGCCTGCTATAGATCTCTAATATATTGGGTAATAATTTTGTTCTCCAGAGAATTAAATTGGAATTAACTGAGTATGTTATTACATTAGAAAGGGTTATATAAATATGAAATACCAATAAAACTAAATTAATTTTAAATGAAATAAAAAGAGTTTATTATGGATTTTTTTTAAAAATGTATGAAAACGATATTCCGATTTATGAATGTTAATGACACCTATAAGGGCGAATGGTATGTTTTTTCAATAAAAGGTTTTCCATTGATTCTCATGTTTTCTAAGAAGACCTTATTAATATGATTTTCTTCTTCTTTATTACTTATGAAATGTTTTATGTTAAACATTGGGAAATAAACATTATTTCATGAGTAAATATATTAATATTTGAGATCAAATTTTATTATGTAAAAAAGGAAAAATTTCTTATGGATTTATAATTTTTTCAAATAGAACAACATGTTACATTCTTTATTATATTCCATAATAAGATTGTTAGGCTCATCCTAAGTTTTGAATGTTTTTTAATGGACCTATGGATGATTATTAACTTTATTAATGTCAATAATTCTCATATTGTGACTTTTTTAAAATAAAATTAGAGACTTTAATGAAATAAAAGTTTAAATTTAAGAATACAATTTTTATAAAAAATGGCCATTTAGTAAAAGTGACCACTTTATAATGAATGGGTTTAATATATAAGATTTTTTAATAATTATATTAAACTATAAATATAAAATATAATGAGAATGTAAAAAAGATAAATCCTATCTATTAAACTCATAAATTCAGTTTGTTAATGGCATATGTCAATATATGACACTCATAGAACTTGAAATCCTATCATATCCTCTTTACCCATAGTGTGGAGAGATCCTAAACAATTGGAATGTACTCAAAAAATAATCCAAAGGAATTAATAATAATAATATAAATTAATTAATGAGATTAACCTATGATAAATAAATCCATTTCCATTGATAAAGTATTAAAAATTATACTTATGGAAGTTATTATCCCTACCTCACACTATTGTAGATTATATTAAAAATTCCTACATTTAGGAATAATCTAAGTATTCTTGGTATAATGAGAGTCCTATTTCACATTGGAATGAGATAAAACCCCTTTATACACATATTAATGGACCTAGGAACCCCTGGTATAAGAGGAACCAACCATGATTCCCTGAGGATGGTGCTTGAAATATTATAAAAGAAGTTTTAGGATCCCACCATAATTTAAGGTTTTTAGAGATTCCGTGTAAGTATTATTGTTGCGACATTATTCCTTATAATTAAAACAAACCATATGTCTTTGATTTTAGGAATACATAGGAATATTATTAAGTGGATGTTGTATTCTCAAATTTCTACCCATGCATGACTCCTCATGCTACCTATTTTTTCGGAAGATGATCTTTGGCTACCACCCTTGGAAGTAGAAGCATGAATAAAATAATTTAATCTATATATATCTTTTTCATAAATATCCACCTTATAAACCAATTCTAAATATGTTGAATGATATATAATAATAAACCCATACCTTATTTCCAGCATCAATCACATCTCGAAACGATGCACCTTCAAGTAGCTGTTTGTAGGGATCTCATGGGAAATATGAACAAGCTTGAAAAATCAAGTATATTACTCCATTACAGAACAATCCCCTTTATTCAAGGTAAAAAACTCACTAAACATTTCCATTCATAAGGTCTCTAGGTAAAATTTCTAGTTTAAAGTCGTTTTGAACCCGATTCAAGAAAGATATTAATGAATGTTAACCAACACAACCAAGTCTTTACACCTCTAGTTTGACCCCTCTAAATCATAGGTAGTTAAAAAAAACATTAATGGATTAAGGGTTTATATAAATTAAAAGATAGATTAAATATTTTATGACCATTTATATAGTTATTGGGTCCCTCAATGACCTTAAAACATAGGTGTATTCTTGTCTATGAGCTCTTAGGCTTGATTCATCAACTAGAAATTACCTTGATAACTACTCTACCATAGATAATTAATGGTTTTTATTACTAATTCAACGATATGGGGGTAAATAATAGGATTGGAAGATAAATTACTCTTCACAGATCCTTCTGTATAATTCTTAGAGGTCTTTTAAGGATGCATGATCTAAAAACATAAAACACATGAATCATATTAATACATTATTCAGTTTTAAATGCTTCAAATAATAATAAATTAGGGAATAATCTCAAAACACACAATAGAAATAATACATATCAAAGTCCATAAAATTACTCATCATAAAATCATCCCAAAAAGACATCCCTCACTTCCATGGTAACTCAAGGTTCGACATGTAGAAGACTTTTCTTAGAACTCCTATAGCATCCCATCTTTTTATAACATAACTTTCATTTCATTACATGGAACTGAGGATCTTTAAGGTTTAGTGTCTTGGAAACAAGGAACATAATACATGAAAAGAACAAAAAAACACTCTTCTTAAACACTTGAAAGGCTTCTCCTTAAGTTCCTCCTAGGTTCATTACTGCATCTCATAACCTGGGGACATACATCAAAAGAAAGGGTGAGAAGAAGGCCCAATAAGGGAAACAAGAGAAACATTTTACATGTTAACATGAGATACTTCAGTAAGGACACAAAAATAACTTTAAGGCATGAGAAAGAAATAATGAGATACATCATAATAAAAATAACATTTTTCATAACTTGAAGATGTGGCTGCAACATTTAATATTGAAAATCATTTCGTTTCACCAAGGTCCATCCCCAAGGTGTCATTAAAAATTACCAAGGTTATTCACCATGGCGTCATAAAAAAAATGGTCATCTCTAGAGATTAATTCTTTACCCAATGCATTAGAGCGCTATCTGGGCGCACCCTTAAACTATAATCTCTTGTGGTTACATCATTATCCAATGCAATGGGGCGCTATCAGGACGCACACTCGAATTTTCCTTTATTATCATGTGAGCCACATATATCATCATCAATCATTTCATAAACAACCCATATAGTATAAAATAAATGGGTTTCATTCCATAATCATAACGTTTTAAAAACTGCTTTAAAGACATGATCTTTATGTCACTTTAAACCCACAGAAAGGGAAAGAGGGTTTCATGTATGTAAATCCCAGAATTTAAAATAGAAAATTTTGATATATATGTGAATACCCCTGTAGAAATAAGTGCTTTGAGTATTCACTTTATAACATAAAATAATTTTTAGAAAATAGAGAGAGGAACTTTGAGACGAAAATTCTGCAGCATAATGGCTATGTTAAGAGGTTTTAGAAAACATTGAGAAGAGAGGGGACATGGGTCAAACATTCATAAATGACCCATAAAACAGTATAGGGACAAAATATAAGGGATTTAATAACATGGTAATGAAATTTGAAAATATACCATATGAAATGAAGAACACGAAAGGAAGAAAAAAATAAGATTTCTCTTGTGAGAATTCGGCAGCCTAACGACGTCACATAAACTTCAACAAAATTGAATTAACAAGGTCAAATAGGGTATCTCATCATATGAACATAAGAGTCCAGTATTATAGATATAGAGATCATACCCCAACATAATATAAAGGAACTTGAAAGAATTGACATGAATGTAGAACTTCAAAACGAGAAGGGTGAAGAACCACTTAAAATTTCGGCAGCCTAACGGCGCCACTTAAAACTTCAAAATACTGAATTGAAGAGATCAAATGGGGTCTCTCATCATATGGTCATAAAAGAAAAGTATGATAGATATAGAGATCATACCCCAACATAACAAAAAGAAACTTGAATGAATTGACATGAATGTAGAACTTCAAAACGAGAATGGTGAAGGACCACTTAAAAATTTCGGCAGCCTAACGGTGTCACTTAAACTTCAACAAAATTGAATTGACAAGGTCAAATAGGGTCTCTCATATTATGAACATAAGATTAAAGTATGATATATATAGAGATCATACCCCAACATAATACAAAAGAACTTGAAATAATTGACATGAAAGTAGAACTTCAAAACGAGAAGGGTGAAGAACCACTTAAAAATTCGGCAGCCTAACGACGCCACTTAAAACTTCAAAATACTAAATTGAAGAGATCAAATGGGTTATCTCATCATATGGTCATAAAATATCAGTATGATAGACATATAGATCATAACCCAACATAAAAAAAAAGAACTTTAAAGAATTGACATGAAAGTAGAACGTCAAAACGAGAATGGTGAAGGACTACTTAAAAATTTCGGCAGCCTAACAGCGTCACTAAAACTTCAACAAAACTGAATTAAAAAGGTCAAATAGGGTCTCTCATCATATGAACATAAGAGTACAGTATGATATATATAGATATCATACCCCAACATAATATAAAGGAACTTGAAAGAATTGACATGGAAGTAGAACTTAAAAACGAGAAGGGTGAAGAACCACTTAAAAATTCGGCAGCCTAACGGCGCCACTTAAAACTTCAAAATACTGAATTGAAGAGATCAAATAGGGTCTCCCATCATATGGTCATAAAAGATCAGTATGATAGATATAGAGACCATAAACCAAAATAAAAAAAAGGAACTTGAAATACTTTACATGAAAATAGATCTTGAAAATGAGAGGGGAGAAAGAATCCGTTACAAAAATTTCGGCAACCTAACGGCGCCACATAAAACTTCATAAAACGAAATAATGAGAGTAAGAGGGGATCTCTAATTATATGAACATAAAAAGGGCAGTAAGAGGAGTATAAAATAACATCCTCCAACATAAGAACATGGAGCATAAAAGGAATGACATAAAAGAGATCACTTGAAAAGAAAGAGAGGGGTCAGATCCCTTACCTTAAAATATAACTCTTAAACCTCAATGGTTGGGACCTTGAGGGCTTGGGGGATCCTTGGGAGGACTCCTTGGGAGGTAATGAGACCATACCTTCGTTTGGGAAGAGTGGGGAGTCGAATGGATGAGAGGAGGGCTTGGTATTTATAGGGAAAGTGAGGGGACAAGGCATTAATGGCCAAGGGACACCTCAAAAGTGCTTTTCTCAAAACCATGTGCTCTCCCTTGGCATTTACCATGGAGTTAGGCCACATGGGCCCCCCAAAACAATTATTCATCACCCTTGGCCGGCCAAACCTTAAAATATCTCATGAAATCATCATGACACAGCTATGATGTCATTAAACATACCGAAACCCTAAAACTGCATTTTTACTATTCACTGAAAATTCAACTTTCTCAGAAAAATCTCAAAATTTGACACTAAACAAATATCAATGCTCTGATTTCAAAAATGAACTCCATTTTATAAAAATAATTTTCTATGTATTTTTAAATTTATTTTTAAATAAATACACTATTCACCAAAAATTCATTTTTTCAGAAAAAACCCCAAAAATTACCATAACATAATATCGGTGCTCTGAGTTCAAAAATTAAATCCATTTTATAAAAATAAATTTCTAAATATTTTTAATTTAATTTTTAATTAAAAAACACTATTCACCCGAAAAAACTAATACTTGAATAATAATTTATGAAACCGTTATTTAACCATTTTATTGAATCACATTACTTAATCAAGGTTCCTAGATTATTTTAAAACTTTCTTTAAGTGAGATTACTAATCCATTTGGTCATATTACTAATCCTAATCATAAAATCACTATTCATAATTTACTATTCATTAAAAATCTAGTTGATCATATTAGACTCCAAATTTCGTTCTGAACATAATTGTAGAAGACCATTTTTTGAAAATCATTACACATTTTTAATTATTTAAGGTTTACCTAAAAATTTTTAAAATATCCTTTTTCTAAAATTCATCAAAATATGCATACTATATTTATCCGGTCATTTGAAAATTCATAAACATCATCATAAGAAGAAATCCCAATTTTTATTTAAAACAAAGGATTACACAAGGCAGTTACGGTCTTCTTACATAGCCCCTTATCACACCAGCATAGGACCTAAGTGTAAGGTGTGCTAGGGTGAGAGAGTCTGAGGGAGGCTCGGCCAACATTGCTTGAGTAGTAATTTCTATCAGTTTGAAATTCTCGTGAAGGCGATTCTGTTCTAGCTTCACATGATGAAGTTCGGCTTGGGTTTGGTCCAGAGCAAAGCCTAATGGTGCTACCTCCTTCCCAAGTTCTGTTAGATGGGCTTCGATCGGTCCAAGACTACTAGGTGAGGCCATCAAATCTTCTTTCTATAATAATCAACCAAGATTACTTATATTTAGAGAGAATAATCAAAACATTTTGTTCACAGCGGTCATATTGACCGATGGTTATATAACAGTCAAAACCCAATGGTCTCATTTTAATTATAATCGGGTTTATCAAATAAAACATTTTTGTTGAGTATAAAAATAAAATAATATAACACATGAAATTAGGAAACAAGATTTATTCAATATTTCGGGCCGTTACAATCTTCCCCCCTTAAGAAATTGCATCCTCGCAATTTTTAAAATTGGGTTTTGAAATTTCGTTGAATGTCCCACATCGGAAAAAGAGTCAGTAACACCATTACTTTAAAAGGAGGAAAATGAAGTACAAGGTCCACCCGAGTTTACTCATACTAGGATTCCATGTAGGAAACATGGACATGGAGGAGAAAAAAAAGGGTCACATTCTAAAGGAGAGTGATAGAAAACATTATTAGGAGGAAGTTAACCACCAGAAAATCCCAAAATTATGATGTGTGTAAGCGGTCTTTGATTACCTAGTAGGAAATGTAAACCAACAACGTTTTTGTTTTATGTTCCTTTTAATAACTTTGAGGAATTCATTTACAACATAGAACAAAAACATAAGGAAATATATCTACCTTCATGTAGAGTTTCATACATTAATAAGTTTTTACCAAAACTAATCTTTTCTCCAAACGATGAGCATTCGAAACTACTTGGTCTCATCAAAACACAAGAATCATCTTCTAGGGAATCACATAATCCACAAATGATCAACTATATATTTCTTCTATCTTTAAACATTATCCTAAAAAACAGAAAGGGTAAGGTAAAACAACTCTTCAAAAAGAAAGAATCCCATAGGAATGGAATCTACTTTTAAATCTTCAAAGTTCCATGGTACTACCCAAAGTTCCTCATAGACCATTCCATAAATAACGGTCCTTAAAATTCTTCAAAATAAACCAAACTAAGATTGAAACCCAAATACAAGAGGGATTTGATAACATAGTCTTCCAAAATAGGCTTCATTGTTCATCTCTAAACAACATCAACCACTCCTAACATCTTATAAAAAAAGTAGCTAACCTAAACATATTTTAACCAAGATAGGTTAATCATTCCCATAAGTATCCTAAATTACTATAAGTCCACCTTAAATTCATCTATTCTTCAAAATATAAGTCAACCTTACTTCTCAACGAAAATAACGCAGTAATCTATTTACCTTGATCATATAGGGTCCCCAAAATAGTGAACGTATTCCAAAATAATAATCATCTTTTAATCCCATAATCACCTCTTTCATATTAATATGGAAATCGTCACATTTCTTATCACATTGGTTGTTGGGACATGTTCTTCCATTTCCCGCCATTAACTACGAAAACAAACTATAATTAGGGGCTTAAATACTTAGCTAATAATCATGAAAAGGAGCTTAAAGCATATAAGGATAACTTGTAGAAGAAAACTATACCCTAACTTGTGATCCCCTAGGTTCCAATCTAGGTTATCCATGATCATATATTCTTATGGGAATCTTTGTTCCTTTAACAATGGTTCATACTAAGCTTATGAATTTACCAAAGCATATCCCCCGGGAGTGTCGTAACCAAGAGTGCAGCAAGGCCCATTGTCATGTACCAGTTCCCGTTTGAGTCTAGCTCAAAGCGGTGTTTTCGGGTTTTACTCCTATGTACATCTGTGCCAGAGCCGCCTCTACCTGCTCGTATCCAGACATAGATGTATTTGCTTGGAAACCCATTACACAAGACTCACCAAAATACCAGGAATATTTCCTATATATAAACTTTTCTACAGGCTTCTTCCTAAAGTTTTCATATCCTAATTTCCACAAATAACTAAACCATCCATTGATACCAACTATAGCATCCCGTCTTTTTATAACATAACTTTCATTTCATTACACGGAACTGAGGATATTTAAGGTTTAGTGTCTTGGAAACAAGGAACATAATATATGAAAGGAACAAAAAAAACACTCTTCTTAAACACTTGAAAGGCTTCTCCTTAAGTTCATCCTAGGTTCATTACTGCATCTCATAACCTGGGGACATACATAAAAAGAAAGGGTGAGCAGAAGGCCCAATAAGGGAAACAAGAGAAACATTTTACATGTGAACTTTAGATACTTCAATAAGGACATAAAAAGAACTTTAAGGCATGAGAAAGAAATAATTAGATACATCGTAATAAAAATAACATTTTTCATAACTTGAAGATGTGGCTGCAACATTCAATATTGAAAATAGTTTCGTTTCACCAAGGTCCATCCCCAAGGTGTCGTTAAAAATTACCAAGGTTATTCACCATGGCATCGTAAAAAAATGGTCATCTCTAGAGATTAAGTCATTACCCAATGCATTAGAGCGCTATCTGGGCGCACCCTTAAACTGTAATCTCTTGTGGTTACATCATTATCCAATGCAATGGGGCGCTATCAGGGCGCACCATTAAATTTTCCTTCATTATCATGTGATCCACATATACCATCATCAATCATTTCATAAACAACCCATATAGCATAAAATAAATGGGTTTCATTCCATAATCATAACGTTTTAAAAACTGCTTTAATAAATTTGCGGAACCAGGCTTACGCCTCCTTCAGACTTTCCTGGGAAAAACTGCTTTAAAGACATGAACTTTATTTCACTTTAAACCCACGGAAAGGGAAAGAGGGTTTCATGTATGTAAATCCCAGAATTTAAAATAGAAAATTTTGATATATATGTGAATACCCCTGTAGAAATAAGATCTTTGAGTATTCACTTTATAACATAAAATAATTTTTAGAAAAGAGAGAGAGGCACTTTGAGACGAAAATTCTGCAGCATAATGTCTATGTTACAAGGTTTTAGAAAACATTGAGAAGAGAGGGGACATGGGTCAAACATTCATAAATGACCCATAAAACAGTATAGGGAAAAAATATAAGGGATTTAAGAACATGGTAATGAAATTTGAAAATATACCATATGAAATGAAGAACATGAAAGGAAGAAAAAAATAAGATTTCTCTTGTGAGAATTCGGCAGCCTAACGACGTCACTTAAACTTAAACAAAATTGAATTGAAAAGGTCAAATAGGGTCTCTCATAATATGAACATAAGAGTCCAGTATGATAGACATATATATCATACCCCAACATAATATAATGTAACTTGAAAGAATTGACATGAAAGTAGAATTTCAAAACGAGAAGGGTGAAGAACCACTAAAAAATTCGACAGCCTAACGGCGCAACTTAAAACTTCAAAATACTGAATTGAAGAGATAAAATGGGGTCGCTCATCATATGGTCATAAAAGATCAGTATGATAGATATAGAGATCATACCCCAACATAAAAAAAGGAACTTGAAAGAATTGACATGAAAGTAGAACTTCAAAACGAGAATGGTGAAGGACCACTTAAAAATTTCGGCAGCCTAACGACGTCACTTAAACTTCAAAAAAATTGAATTGACAAGGTCAAATAGGGTCTCTAATCATTTGAACATAAGAGTACAGTATGATATATATAGAGAACATACCCCAAAATAATAGAAAGTAACTTGAAAGAATTGGCATGAATGTAGAACTTCAAAACGAGAAGGGTGAAGAACCACTTAAAAATTCGGCAGCCTAACGGCGCCACTTAAAACTTCAAAATATGGAATTGAAGAGATCAAATGGGGTCTCTCATCACATGGTCATAAAATATCAGTATGATAGATATAGAGATCATACCCCAACATAACAAAAAATAACTTGAAATAATTGACATGAAAGTAGAACTTCAAAACGAGAATGGTGAAGGACCTCTTAAAAATTTTGGCAGCCTAACGACGTCACTTAAACTTCAACAAAATTGAATTGACAAGGTCAAATAGGGTCTCTCATCATATGAAAATAAGAGTACATTATAATATATATAGAGATCATACCCCCAAAAAATAGAAAGGTACTTGAAAGAATTGACATGAAAGTAGAACTTAAAAACGAGAAGGGTGAAGAACCACTTAAAAATTCGGCAGCCTAACGGCGCCACTTAAAACATTAAAATACTGAATTGAAGAGATCAAATGGGGTCTCTCATCATAAGGTCATAAAAGATAAGTATGATAGATATAGAGATCATACCCCAACATAAAAAAAATGAACTTGAAATACTTTACATGAAAATAAATCTTGAAAAATGAGAGGGGAGAAAGAATCTGTTACAAAAATTTCGGCAGCCTAACGGCGCCACATAAAACTTCATAAAACGAAATAATGAGAGTAAGAGGGGATATATAATTATATTAACATAAAAATGACAGTAAGAGGAGTATAAAAGAACATCCTCCAACATAAGAACATGGAGCATAAAAGGAATGACATAAAAGAGATCACTTGAAAAGAAAGAGAGGGGTGAGATCCCTTACCTTAAAATGTAACTCTTAAACCTCAAAGGTTGGGACCTTGAGGGCTTGGGGGAACCTTGGGAGGACTCCATGGGAGGTAATGAGACCAGAACTTCGTTGGGGAAGAGTGGGGAGTCTAATGGATGAGAGGAGGGCTTGGTATTTATAGGGAAAGTGAGGGGGCAAGGCATTAATTGCCAAGGGACACCTCAAAAGTGCTTTTCTCCAAACCATGTGCTCTCCCTTGGCATTTACCATGGAGTTAGGCCACATGGGGCCCCCGAAACAATAATTCATCACCCTTGGCCGGCCAAACCTTAAAATATCTCATGACAGCATCATGACACAACTATGATGTCATTAAACATACCGAAACCCTAAAACTGCATTTTTACTATTCACTGAAAATTCAACTTTCTCAGAAAAATCCCAAAATTTAACACTAACCAAATATCAATGCTCTGATTTCAAAAATGAACTCAATTTTATAAAAATAATTTTCTAAATATTTTTAAATTTATTTTTAAATAAATACACTATTCACCGAAAATTCATTTTTTTCAGAAAAAACCCCAAAAATTACCATAACATAATATCGGTGCTCTGAGTTCAAAAATGAAATCCATTTTATAAAAATAATTTTCTAAATAATTTTTATTTAATTTTTAATTAAAAAATACTATTCACCCGAAAAAACTAATACTTGAATAATAATTTATGAAACCGTTATTTAACCATTTTATTGAATCACATTACTTAATCAAGGTGCCTAGATTATTTTAAAACTTTCTTTAAGTGAGATTACTAATCCATTTGGTCCTATTTCTAATCCTAATCATAAAATCACTATTCATAATTTACTATTCATCAAAAATCAAGTTGATCTTATTAGACTCTAAATTTCGTACTGAACATAATTGTAGAAGACCATTTTTTGAAAATCATTACACATTTTTAATTATTTAAGGTTTACCTAAACATTTTTAAAAAACCATTTCTCTAAAATTCATCAAAATATGCATACTATATTTATCCGGTCATTTGAAAATTCATAAACATCATCATAAGAAGAAATCCCAATTTTTATTTAAAACAAAGGAATACACAAGGCAGTTACGGTCTTCTTACATATCCCCTTATCACACCAGCATATGACATAAGTGTAAGGTGTGCTAGGGTGAGAGAGTCCGAGGGAGGCTCGGCCAACATTGCCCGAGTAGTAATTTATATCAGTTTGAACTTCTCGCGAAGGAGATTCCATTCTAGCTTCACATGATTAAGTTCAGCTTGGGTTTGGTCCAGAGCAAAGCCTAATGGTGCTACCTCCTTCCAAAGTTCTGTTAGATGGGCTTCGATCGGTCCACGACTACTAGGTGAGGCCATCGAATCTTATTTCTATAATAATCAACCAAGATTACTTATATTTAGAGACAATAATCAAAACATTTTGTTCACAACGGTCATATTGACCGATGACCATATAACAATCAAAACCCAATGGTCTCATATTAATTATAATCGTGTTTATCAAATAAAATTTTTTTGTTGAGTATAAAAATAAAATAAAATAACAAATGAAATTAGGAAACAAGATTTATTCAAAATTTTGGGTCGTTACAACTCCAATACACCCTACACTCAAATCTTGATGACCCTACTCCATACTAGCACACTTCACAAATATCAGGATGGTGGATTTGATACAAATTTTTAATTAATAGTACCATTTAAATCTACCATCTCACCCAATTTATAATGCTACAATTTTAATATCTTTAGATTTTAAAATTAAACAACGTTTGGTAACATATACAATACCCTACACTAAACTTAAACGAACCCTGAATCTTTTTGATTTAAATATTATACTTATAACATAGATATTAAATTGAAAATATGAATAATACTAAAAATTATTCGATATATATAAATAACATACTCAATAAAAATTTATTGATTAATTCTTAAGAAATAATAACTCAATTTTTCAATAATGTAATTTTGTGCTTTAAAAATATGGTTTCTTAATAAATAGGTTTTATTATTTTTTTTGAGTGAATATCATAATAAATTTCTATAATTTTTAATAATTTTATTTTATAAAAAGAATATAATTTTTTAATTTACAATGAAATATTTATCTTATGGTGAATGTTTGAAAATTTTAGTAATTTTATTTTATGTTTCAATAAATAATGAAAAGTACAATTTTTTTTAAAGCTGCCATTTATTGTCATTAAATAAATTAATTTAAAATTTAAATTTTATATCAAAGTAATGTAATTATCATTTAAATGGAAATAATAAAATTAATTACAAATGAATCTTATTTATACTTGATTTTCATATAAGTTCTTTTTTGTGTTTAAAAATACAGTTATCTAAAAAACTGTTTTTCATTACATTTTTCATTTTTATCTATAATTAATTTATTCCAATTATATTAACTGAATCAAAAAAATGAATTCCATATTTGATATCAATAGTTTATTTTTTTTAAATAATTTCCTTTTAGTTTTGGTCATTATGAATAGTAACCATAGTAATGTTTTTGTTACTACGGTAAAGATAAGTTGGGTAACTATGGTTTAAAATAATATGAAAAGGTCAAAAAATAAACCCAAAATAAGAATTAATTTCATTGTATTTGTATATTTAATTCTTAATAATTAAAAATTCAAAACGAAAAAAATTATTTCAATTTTCTGTTTATTATAATATCTATATTATTTTATGTAAAATATTATGTCAAAGATGTCACTCTCTTGTTTGAATATTTTTAATATTGTTTGAAATAAAAAGGAAATATGTTCAATTATAAATTTTTATTTTAAATATATATTATTTTTTAGTCATGTTAATTTATTATTAATATTTAATGATGAAATAATTAACTTAAATTCTTACACAATGCTGTCATAGCTCTTATGCAAGCAGTAAAAAAATAAATAAAATTATTTTTAAAAATATAAAAATAATATTATTTGGGTTGGTTATAGTGTTATATGAATTTTATAGATAAATATAATATATTATAGGATGTATCAATGGTTTATATTCTAAAACCATTTCTATCTTGATGTATTTAAAGTCAAATTAAATCAATATTGTCAAAAATGACATTAAGGATATTTTTTGTTAAATAATATTTCATTATATTTTTAAAAAACATAAACATATTGAAATAGAACAAATAGTATTATAATTGGTCAAAAAAAATTATCCCTTATCCATTAATGATCCAATTTTCACTATATTAGAAAAATTATTACACTTTAATTTTGAAAAAGGCATTACCACAGTTACAGTAAAAAATGATTAATGAAGGGGCTTATCTAAATGATATGGTTTAAAATGATATCAAAACCAATCAAAATTTAATTTTAAAATTATATTAAGACCAAATTCTCTTTATATTATAATCCATATTATTTTTGACCAATTTTATATGAGTTATACACAAATTATAATATAATATTTCATTTATTTAAAAAAATGACATTAATGATATTTTATAGTAAACAATATTTTACTAAATGATAAAAAAATTCATCAAAATATTATATTTAGAAAGGTGAATGACATTTGGTTTAATTTTTTTTGAAATTTATGGGTTACTTTTCTTTTTATAGTAACTTTCTTGGCCACTAAAGTGTAAAACACATTGATGTCTGGGTAATTGTAAAAATGTATAATGGGGGTTAAAACAAAGAGATAAGGGTGAAAAAATTACCTAGACTTGTTCAAATTTTATTTAATGTGATTATATTTACTCTTAATCATCCTATAATTTAATTATATCTATTTCTCCCCACATTAATATGAAAATTAATTTTTATTAATTTTATACTTTATGAAATTACAAGAATAATCCTCACCTAAATTATAAAATGGAACCTCCTCTCCATTATTCCTCACATATTTTGAGCTCTCTAGATCATATAACATTTAATTGAATGTTTTAGTGATATTTATTCTTATAACTCATTCAAATATTCTTCAAACTAGATGAAATAATAACAATAGTATCATATATATATTTTGATGTTTTTATTTTAATTATATAACCTTTATCCATCTCCTTTTTATATAAAATGGAAAATGAATCCATCATTCATGTGTACGGTGGACAACCACCTCATGAACTGATGTAATCCATTTTCTATCACCACCACCCACAAATATTTATAATAATGGATCTATTATATATATATATATATTAAATTCCTAGAAAAATTAACATTCTGTAAATATAATAGGTCATAAATTTTTTTACACGCCCTTTCATTTAAAAATGATAACATCATTTATGTGTACCTGTGGATTACAATCTTCACAGAGTGATGCGATTTGTTTTTCACCCCTAAATGAAATTGTTGGTATATATAAGTGTATTCAATAATTTAATATGATATTTATGATATAATAATCATTATGTGAAGGTAAATTGATAATTTTATTTTTTACCTCATTCTCTTTGGAGATATGATCCGAATATCATCAAAATATCTGACATGAAGTTAAATTATTAAGTAATTGAATATAACATGTAAAAAAATAAAATAAAAGGAATAATAAACTTGGGAAATGTTCTTATGAAAGAAAATAATTAAAAAGATTTTATTATTATAGAAGCTAAATAATGTAGGTGATGGGTTGGACCTGATTTAAGGGAAAATTTAACTTAGAACCTAATTTAAAATGATTTAAAGATTTATTATCAAAATAATTTTTTCCATGTACTTTTTCTTTAAAATATTTTATTAAATTATTTATGGATATGCTTTAATGAATATTGTAACATATTTTCCAAGGAATATTTTGAATTTATTTACAAAATTAAAAACAACATTCTATTTTAACATAAATATGATTAATGGATTTTCCCACCACCATAACCATTATTTTATTATTTTAATTATTTTATATTATTTTATTTTGTTCTTAAATGAAAACCCCTATTTCCATTTATTATTAGGATTTTAGTTTTGAAAATAATTTTTTAAAGGAAAAATTATTTTTATATTTGAAAGTGTTTTTCATATGAGTTCAATTGAGGTTTTCAATGATTTTATGATAAAAAGGTTCAACATTAAAAATTTTAATTTATGATATGCCACATGATAATTATATATTATGATGGGTGATCCTTATAGAACATATTCAAATGGCTGAGTATGATACAACTTATATTCACAGGTGATTCGAATACATCTTATACAACGAGTGATCATGATATAGGACTCCAATGAATTTGGTAATGTTACTTATCTTAAAAGGATAGAATTGGGTAGCCAACAAGGGTGTTTTATCCTAGAGAATTAATTAGCATCCAGTTATTTCTGACATGTGATTAACATGGGTTATGAATATAATTATCTAAGTTTCTTAAAAATGATTTTCTTATTTTTTATGGGTTTTAATTTTTTTCTATAAGAAAAAAGTTTGTTTTACATGGTTATGATTTATTTCATATTTTCAACTAATATTGTGATAAATGTAAAAAATTTATGGGTTTTCATGTTTTTTATTAGAATAACACATTTATTAATTTTATATCCCTTATTGAGATTTTTTGGGCTCATACCACATTCTTAAATTATTTTTATAGGGATTAAGTATGAATAGAAAATTTAATAATGTTAGAGTTGTAGATATAGAAGCGAACGTGAACAAAACAAGAATGAATTTATAAAAAACATGGTTTTTTTGAAAAAAATCGGAAATTATTATAAGTTTTCACTTGGTAATATATGGGTTGGTATTTTCCAATTACCTAAAACTATAAACCTAAAAATTAATTTGGTGGTAAGTGATCCATTATTTCATTTTTATGTTATAATTCTTTAATTGTTGAAATTTGGTCACATTTACTAGTATCAAAGCTGAAAATGTAAGGATGACGTTTTAGCATCAAATTTGGAAGTGCAGGTTCCGGGCTATTATAGATGGTATTAGAGAATGGTTTAGAAACATTTGGAGATTATTATATTTTTATATGAGGTTATCTTAAGATTTATGGATACCATCATGGGTTTTTAAGTTAAACATTGATCATAAATTTAGAGGAATATAAATCCTTTCAATTGTTTATGTTATGGGATTTTAAGGTTATTAATGATATTTTGTGAGATAATTTTTAGGTTGATATATATGTTACCCTTATGTTTAATGTGAAGTATTACTCTATAAGAATGATATTAATTTTTTTGGGATGTAGAATGAAATTTATGAGATAAAATTTTAGGTCACAACCATATTTAATATTGAAGATATTGATTTTATAGGGTATATAAAGTTATTTATTTATAGAATGATCTACATTGAACCTTTTGTGTTATTATTGATTTTTTAGATATTAATGTATTATTTATTCATATAAAGGTTAATACATTTTGGATATTTTCTATACTTATTCTAACCATTTTATTTTTCATTGACATCTAAATACATGAGGAATATCTTATTATCATTATGTGGATTATATGATTTGAGAGAAGTTGATTTCAGTTCTTAATGCATGAAAAATTTATCTTTAATATTAATTATTTGTTGAAAAAGATTAGATTATGAGGTAAATTTATTAAAGAATGAAATCATACTTATTCAATAAGTATATTTCTTTTTGTTCACAGTATAGATGTAAAAGGGATTCTGCAAATCTATGAAAATGATCCTAAAAAATTAGGCAATTACCTTCATTTTTATGAATCAACGGTCTTTTCACACCCTATAAGTTTATGCTTTTGTAGGAATTGAATTTATCATGACCATTAAACTTCTTGTGATCAGTGTTCTATATCATTCCCCATAATTATTTGAACATTTAATTTTTCATCTATGTCCATTTATTGACTTCCGATTAATTCTCTCCTATTTAGAAACCTAGTTTGTTTTATTCAAGATATCCCTGATATTTCCTTTTCCCTCTTTTAGAAAGGATGTCTTATTTACCCTTTTTGTGATGTGGGAGTTAAATAAAGTTATTTTAAAAATTCAAACCATTCATTATTGGACCTCATTTAATATTATAATGAAAAAAATTATTAAAGGGGGAGGGAGAATGTAATTTCTTAATATTTTAAAATAACACTATGAATTATTGTGTATACAATATCTATCACTGAGCTTAAAAGAACCATGAAATATTGTTAGTTAAATGTCATAGTTATAAAATACTCATTAAAATGGTGTGTATGAATTGTATTAACCACATTATGAAATATACATAAATTTTATAATCAATACAAATGTTATTCTTAATTCTTAAGAAATTTATAATCAATTTTTATGTAAAGATATTTTATGCATTAAAAAATATATTTTGTTCAAAAAATTTTGTTATTGATTTTTATGAGTTAATATTATAATTAGTTTCTATAAAAGTTTTGAATTTTATTTTTTAAAAATGATATCATTTTTTAATTCATCATGAATAAATTATCTAATGATGAATTTTTGAGAATTTTTGAAAAATTTTCCTTTTCAACGAATAATGATAAAAACACTTTTTGTAAAATTATAATTTATTTTCTTTAAATAAAGTAATTAAATTGAACCATTTTGTCTTAAATAAAAATAATCATCCTTAAAATATAAATATTATAATTAATTATATAGGAACCATATTTATACCTTATTTTGGTATAAGTTCATTTTTTGGGTTTATAAATACATTTTTCTAAAAAATCATTTTTCCATTGTGTTTCTCATTTTTAACTTAAATCAATTTTAACCAATTATAGTAATTGAATCTTGTAAAATGTATCCCATATTTATAATTATGAGGTTACATTTTTTTAAACAATTCCCATTTATTTTTTGTCATTATGAATAATAACCATATTAATGTTTTGTTACCATTGTAATGGTAAATCCAGAAATTAACATTTAAAAAAATATTATAACATAAAAAATTAAACAAAAAATATTCCTTAATTTAATTTTATGATTATATTTAAATCATAACAATAAAATATTAAAAAATGGGGCAACTTTTTTCTATTTCCCATTGATTATAAGATTTATATTATTTTATGTAAATATAGAGTAAAAAATGTCACTCTCTTTCTTTAACTACTTCTAATATTTTTTGAAATATATAAGAAAAAATCATTTAAGTTATAAATTATATTTTTGTCATGGTATTTTATTTTTAATTTTTAATTTTTAAATAATTCCATTAAATGCGACAACACCGACATAGTGCTTGTGTAAGAAGTGAAAAAATCAAATAAATAAAATTAAAAAGTATAAGGGTAATATTATTTGATTGAGTTGTAGTATAAAAAGAATTTATCAATCAATATAACATATTATATAATGTTTAAAAGTCTTAAATTAAAAATCCATTTCTATCTTATAGACTTTAAAGTCAAATTAAAAAATATTGTAAAAATAAGAATAATGATATTTTATGTGAAATACAATTTTATTAAATCATTTAAAAATAAAAAAATTAAATATGAAAAATATCACAATAAATGGTGTAAATTGTTATACCTTATCCATTTATTATCCAATTTTCCCCTTATAATTAAAATTATGACCCTTTAATATTAAATAATGGATTACCATAGTTAAGGGTAAAGATAATTAATGGAAGGGTTAATCCAAAAGGTAAGGTCTAAATTGATATAAAAACCAATAAAAATTAGATTGGGAAACTATATGAATGCCATATAATTATTATTTTTGAATCCATATCATTTCGGAATGATTTTATATGACTTATACTCCTATTATATTATAATATTTCATGTATTTCCCAAAATGATATTAATGATATTTTATAATAAAAATATTTTATTAAATGATTTAAATTTAATAAAAATATTTTATGTATACAATTGAATGGTATATGGTTTAAAATATCAACCATTTTTTATTTATGTTTCACTTTTCCTTCTGTTGTATCATTCTTGACTACTAAAGAGTAAAAAACATTGATATCATAGTAATTGTCAAAAGTGTTAATAAGAGATCAAAATAAAGAGATAGGGGTGATAAATTCACATAAACTTTTCCAAATTTATTTTTTTAAGATTATTTGTAATAATAATCATCTTATATTATAATTTGATCTTTTTGGAGCCACTTGAACAATTAAATTAGTTTTTATTTATTTAATAATTTTTGATATTCCAAGATTGCTCTTCCCCTCAATTATAAAATGGAACCTCCTCTCCTCTATTCCTCACACCTTTTCAGAACTATAACTCATCCAATACCTATAAAAATAACTTAATTAAATCCATAATAATGTTATAAAGGTACTATATTTAGAATAATACCAACCTTATAGGGATTAAGATGAAAATAAAAGAATGTTGTTCGAAGTTGAGGTATAACTTTTAACTAAATATTTTTGTTTTATTTGTTCTTCTACCTACATAAAATATTTTTCAAACAAGATGAAATAATAAAAAATAATATATTACATGTGCTATAAGTTTTTAATTTTAATTTCATAACCTATACCCATCTCATTCTTCGATCAAATGGTAAATGTATTCACCATTCATGTGTATGGAAAAGTATCGCCTCCCAAACAAATGTAATTCGTTTTCCACAACCACATCTCAAATGTTGTTATAATGATGGATTTAAAATATAAATATATTATTCATGAAATAATTAATATTATGGATAGGTAATATATAATATATTTTCTTACCTTTCCTTCAATTGAAAAATAATTATGTCATTCATGCGTATGTGTGTATTATCATATCCGTGAAGAGATGCGATTTATTTTTCATCACCGCAAAATATGAATGGTGTATAAAAGTTTATTTAAATATTTACTATAATATTTATGATATAATAATCATTATAAAAAGAAAAAATTATAATTACTTATTTTCCTCATACTCTTTGGAAAATGAAAATGTTACTCATGTGTACATACAACATACTATCTCTACGATTGTAACCTAATTAATTTTTTAAAAGAAACTTTCATGATAAATTTTAAAATTATAATTTATATATGAAAATTATAATTATTTAGCTATTATTATTCTCAATATTATATAATAATGACCTATTTTACCATAGTCAACCCATGGAATTCATTTTGGACATATAATCTGAATATCTTCAAAACGTCTCACATGAATTTAAATGATAATGTAATTGAATATAACATGGAAAATAATGAAATAAAAAGTAATAATAAACTTCAAAAAGTTTCTTATGCAAGAAAATAATTAACATATTTTTTTTCAGGAAGATAATGAAAATACGTGATAATTCAGACTCGAGGTAAGGAACACTTTAAAATAAAACCTCATTTTAAATGATTAAAAGATTTATTTTATAAATATTTTTATTTCATGTAATTTTTATAAAAAATAATCTATAGATTTATTTATATGAACATAAATGAATTTTATGTCTTATTTTAATTTATTAAAAATTATTTCAAAAGGGATTTTTTACATATTTTCTACAGAACGGTTTGACTTTCTTTACAAAAGGAAAAAATGAATTTCTTATTCTAACATATACAAAATCAATATCTTTCCCCCCCACCATAATCATTATTTTATTTTTTTGGATTGATTTATTATATTCTATGTTTTCTTCAATAAAAACCCACATTTCCATTTTTATGTGTATTTTAGTTTTGAAATTGGGGTTTTAAAAGGAAAGGGAAATTTGATATCTGAAAATGTTTTGCATATTGGTTCAAAATATTTTTTCAGGGGTTTTATGATGAAAAAGTATAATATTAAACTATTTTAATCATGATTTGGTACTTCATAATTATATATTATGATAGGTGATCAGGATACATCTTATATGAATGAGTAAGAACAATATAGGTTATAAAATGGTTGAGTCTGATATAGCTTATAAAATTGGTGAGATCGATATATAACTCCATTGAATTGGGTAATAGTATTTATATTACATGAAAAGATGAGGGGAGGCAACTAGGGTGGTTTCTCATATGAATTTAACTAGGATCTAATTATTTATGATATTTTTTTAACATAGGTTATGAATATAATGCTCTAAGATTCCTATGAAGGTTTTTAATTGATTTATATGGTGTTAAAAGGGTTTTTTTGAGAAGGAAGTTTGTTTTTTATGTGGATATTATTTATTTCACATTCTCAAAACATATATTGATTAAGGTAAAAATTTTATGGTTTTTCCTATTTTGACCTGGACTTATATCTCTCGCTGATATTTTTGTTCTCAAAAAATGTTTTAAATTTTTTTAACAAGGAATAATGATGATAATAAATGTTAAAAAACTTAGAGTTATAGATATTGAAGTTACCATGAAAAAACATGTATATAACGACCCATCCTAAGGACCCATTCCATGTCTACCCCAAGCCCGCCTTCCATAGGCCAGGGGCTGGCTACTAGAACCAAAGGCGCAAATCCCAATAAAATAGAAGGCATTGCCTTTATATAAGAAAAAAACACCACAAAGTATGCAAGCTGAAGTAAACATTATGTAAACTAAGTACAAAAGTAAGTGCTGGAAAGTAAATGGGCCAGTATACACACCCAACTGAAAGTACAGTACAACTGAGAAAAGAAAGTACAACAACTGAAAAGTAAAGAAGAAACCACCAAGTCGTCCTCCAGAATTCCCACCTAAAGGGAGGGTACAGATAGTCTCATCGACTCCTCGGGTCCGTCCGTCTAGTCTGTGTACGTCATGCCTAATAGTCCACCTCTGGGTACCATCCCGCTCCACAAGCCTCAACCATGATCAACGTTGTCCATCATCTGTAACCAACACAACGTAGTGCGGGCATAGCCCGTGCATGGGTGAGTATACGATACTCAGTATGGACCCTGAGACTTCCAAAGGTATCCCATAATCCACAAAGGAATGTTAAATAACATAAAGTATCAACCAATATCTACTTAGGTATATACCCATACATATACTTAAGTCATCAATTCCAGTTTGTCTCCAAATCACGAGCCCAAGTACAACCCAGTCTACATGGGAAAGCACATCCCTGTCCACAAGGGAAAGTATAACCCAGTCCACATAGGAAAGCACAACCCAGTCCACACACGAAAGCACAACCCAGTCTAAAAAGGAAAGCACAACCCAGTCCACTCAGGAAAGCATGTCAATCATATCGAAGATATTGATTGATGTCAAGACTCTGGTCACACAGGTATACTACCCACGAAGAGGGGTGGAGATGATTAGATATAGCCTTTGAATCATCTCCTCTTCTGAACCCACGTAGGATCCAAGTACAAAAGTGGTCGCTGATGAACCCACATTGGATCCAAGTACAATAACCGTAACTGCCGAACCCACCTATGATCCAAGTACATCCGTCTTTGCTGCCGAACCCACAGAGGATCCAAATACAGTCACCCTCATTGCCAAACCCACGTAGGATCCAAGTACAGTTTTCATCGTTGCCAAACCCACGTAGGATCCAGGTACAGTCGTCATCATCATCGTAGTCGCAGCCAGCTCTAGGGTTCCCACACACAACATACTCGATTCTGGGAGGGTCCGCTCCTCGATTCAACGGGGTGGATACATCAATCATCACGAAGACCAGAGAAGAAGTATCCCATCGTTCGGTCCCATGTCACAGGGAAAAAACCAAGAAAAATGTGCCCAAGTCATGGAGAACAAGATTACTAAGCCATTTTCCTAAAGTACACGGCGTGTAGGTAAGTGATACACGCCGTGTAATTAGACACCAGGTACTGCCCATGTGAAACAGACCATGTCACAGGGCTGGTCATGTAGATAAGGACACGGTGTGTGGTATGGCTACACATCGTGTCCAAAACTCTAGGGTCGGTTTCATGTGTGCTGGCCCTGCCTGGCTGTCTGATGGAGTACATGCCTGTGTACTCCACCCCGTGTCCATGTATTCCCGGAATACACGTCGAGTCATTACGAAGCCGCTTCTGCCATGGTGAGTTAGTACACGTCGTGCCCCTAGCCGTGTGGTTCTGCCCGTGTCCGTGTATCTTCCATATTACACGCCGAGCCTCAAGAAGCCACTTATGCCTTTCTATGAAGAGAATACACGCCGTGTTACTTGGTCGTGTATTGTTGTTACTGTCCGTGTATTTTCTCTGAATACACACCATGTCCATCTAAGCCTCCTATGAAAAACAGTGTGGAGAGTACATGCCGTGTGTATAGAGTCACAAGCCATGTGTTACTTTTCCAACATCTGAAATGGATTCCACAGTATGCTAGTACTACACGACGTGTGCTCCTGGAGGACACACCATGTATTCTGGAATTTTAAAGGAACGATGCCTCTTGCTAACACGCCTCCCGAAGTGTTCGTTCTTCATTCCGATGATCCGATTTATACGAAACTTCTGATTCTAGTTCACACCGATGCTCTGAGACCATTTACGATGTTTTCAGGCCTCATATCGGCTCCAAAAACATAACTTTATTCGCCACTCATGAATTCTTGAAGAACTCCACTTATTCACAAGAACGGCAGAGGAATCGAACCGTGTTAGTTTTCTCTGGTCCCTTCCACATTAGTCCGATAACATGCGGTTTAAGAGGATCAATAACATGGAAGGAAAATCAATCATTACTAAATCCAAACACACTCCTACCTGTATTTAACGATGTCGTTTTCTGGTAACGCGGAAGATGGCACCACAGGGTAAGGTTTCAAAGACGGAATTGGCGTGCGTCCAAGGAGAGGATGGCGTCTCACACTAGCTGCGATGAGACGAAGGAATGGCACGTCATCTCTCCTTGCGGTGATGGTGTTCTTATTCGAAGGGTTTCATTCTTCGTGGGAGGATGAAGTTCTTCAAGGGATTAGAGCTCTCTCCCAAAATCCTCACACAACAAGTCAACAAAATATAATATGGCCTCCCCTTATTTTATTATTTTTCCAATCATTTCAAAAACTCAGAATTCAAACACTTAATTAAATTAATTAAAGAGGTTCAATTAATTAAATTAATGTGTATTGGCATCATTAAAGTGGGAGAGGAGTAGTCACCCAATTAATTACAAAGGGGTTTAAATGGGGAGTTTAAGAGGGTTAAGGGAACATGAAGGGTTGGGCTCATGCGGGCCCACCCCGCATTTATCCTCACATGGGTAGTTAGGATGCTAGTGGTTCCCATCCTAACTTTCCCATTTATGATAAAACCACCTTAGAAAAATAAATAAAATTGTACCCAATTTTATTCACTTTTTATTTAAACCACTTTTTTTAAACAACTCCTCCCAAGAAAATGCATCTTCAATAAATGTCCTCTTAAGAAATTACTGATGATGCGGTTTCATCGGTGCCATCAGATTTCAATTCCAAGTATCGGTTCAAAAGATAGAAAAACCCGCTCATTCGTTCATTGAACATACCCGAGCTAAACATCGATAATTGATTTCGGGCACACCGAGCCTCGGAATCAAGTGCTGTCAGAAACTTTGAACTCGTAAAATCCAAAAGAATATATGAAAAAAAAATTCTTTGAAATTTTAAGGTCTTTACATTACTCCCACCTCAGGGCTTTACGTCCCCGTAAAGCTACATCATAACTAGGGAAACCAATGAGGGTACTGTGCACGCATCTGAGCCTCCCGCTCCCATGTTCTCTCTTGGAGGTTCTCGTGCTGCCACTTGATGCACAATGGAGGAATCGACCATCCACGTAGGACCCGCTCCTGTCGATCCACGATCTCCACCGGGACCTCCGCAAATGTCACCCCGTCATCGATGTCCAGCTCCCCGTGATCAATGATATGCATGGAGTCATGCACATATCTCCTCAGTTGAGATATGTAAAAGACATCATGCACCCGGTGCAACAGAGGTGAAAGAGCCAGGCGATAATCCACCTCACCTATACTGCTGAGAACCTGGAATGGTCCGATGAAGCACAAAGATAATTTGCCACCCTGGCCAAATATCTGTAGTCCAAGTCAAGATGAGGCCCGTATGAAAATGTGGTCTCCATCCTCAAACTCCAGTGTTCTTCGCCTCCTGTCAGCATAGGACTTTTGTCGGCTCTATGCAGTCCCCATCCGCTCCTAGATGATCTGCACCTTCTCGATCATAACCTGGACCATCTCTGGTTGTACGAGTGCTGACTCCCTAGGGTCTGTCTAGAACAGAGGTGATCTGCAAGGTCAGCCGTATAGTGCCTCGTATGGTGCCATCCCGATGGTGGAGTGGTAGCTGTTGTTGTACACAAACTCCACTAAGGGTAGGTGATCCTCCCACCTGGGACCAAATTCAAGGACACATGCATGGAGAATGTCCTCGAGTGTCTGAATGGTCCTCACCATCTGGCCATCCGTGTGAGGGTGGAAGGTGGTGCTCAGGCATAGCTGTGTCCCAAATGCCTCCTGCAACCCCTTCAAAAGCCGGGATGTAAAATGAGCATCTCGATCTGAGACGATAGACGATGGTACACCATGAAGTCATATGATCTCCTGAATGTATATGTGTCCCAAGATCTCCCCTGAGCCCTGCTCTCTAATAGGTGTGAAGTGGGACGACTTGGTGAGTCGGTCTACGATCACCCAGATGGAGTCATGTCCTCTGGAAGTATGTGGAAGTCCCATCACGAAATCCATAGATATCTCGCCCCACTTCCACTCTAGGACCTCTAAGGGCTGTACCAAGCTTGCTGGTACTTGGTGCTCCGGATTCACCTTCTTGTAGGTGAGGAATTGTGAAATGAACTCTATCACAACCTTCTTCATACCTAGCCACTAGTGCTATCGTCTGAGATCCAGGTACATCTTTGCCACTCCTGGATGTACCGCCAAATGGGAAGTGTGAAACTCCCTCAACACCTCCTCCCATAATGCAACTTTGACCATGGTACGTCCTCTAAAAAGGATGATGTTCTCTCCTCCTATAGAAAATCCATCAGGTGCCTATCCTATGGATATCTGTGCACGTCACGTCTCACAATCAATGTCCCCACGTTGTGCCTCCCTGACTCGCTGAAGTAGTGGAGGAGTGACTGTGAGCGACTGTAGAAAGGCTTCCCCATCTCTATCCATGAAGGATATCTGGAATGTGGATAACTGCTCTGTCGCCTCTCCAAGTAGCTGAATGCCCGACCTCCTGTTGAGAGCATCAGCTTCTACGTTCCCCTTCCCAGGAGTATAGACAATCTCAAAGTCATAGTCTTGGAGGAACTCAAGCAATTGCCGCTGTCTCAGTATCAGGTCCTTCTGTGAGAAGATTTACTTGAGACTCTAATGGTCATAGTATAATGTAAAGCGCTATCCCATCAGATAGTGCCGCCACATATTCAAGGCGAAGACCACTAATATTAACTAGGTCACGGGTAGCATAGTTCTTCCATGCTGCCTCAACTGTCATGAACCATAGGCAATCACTTCCCGCTACTACATTTGGACACACCCGAGTCCAGTCCCTGATGCATCACAGTAAACTACGTACCCTATGCCGTCCTCTGGTAGCCTCAAGATGGGTTCATTGGTCAATCTCTGTCTCAGCTCTTGGAAGCTCTACTGACATCTATCTGACCGCACGAAGGGTTTCCCCTTCTTTGTCAAAGCTAAAAGTGGGAATGCAACTATGGAGAAATCTGGCACAAATCTCTGATAGTACCCTGCCAATCCTAGGAAACTCCACACCTCTGTCATGCTCCTAGGTGGGCCCCAAGCTAGTACTGCCTCGATCTTCATAGGATCCACCACAACTCCCACCTCAGAGATGATGTGTCCTAAGAAGTGGACCTCTCGAATCTAGAATTAATACTTCGAGAGCTTACCATAAACCTGGTCCTCTCGAAGTGTGTCCATCACAAATCGCAAGTGGTAGGCGTGATCATCTTTAGTAGTCGAGTAAATAAATATATCATCGATGAAGACTATGACAAATCGATCAAGGTAAGGCTGGAAGATCATGTTCATGAGACTCATGAACACTACTAGAGCGTTGTTTATGCTGAAAGGAATAACCAAGAACTCATAGTGCCCATACCGACACTTGAAGGCCGTCTTCTGCACATCCTCATCTCGAACTCTGAGCTGATGATTTCCCAACCTGAGGTTTATCTTCGAGAACCAGTGTGCTCCCTTGAGCTGATCAAAGAGGTTGTCAATCATCAGAAGTGGATACTTTTTCTTCACAGTCACCTAATTTAGGTGACGGTAGTCGACACACAGTCACAATCTCCTATCTGCCATCTTGGCGAACGAAATTGGGGAAGCCCAGGGTGAAACACTGGGTCGAATGAATCCCTTGGCCTATAAGTCCTCCAGCTTTACCTGTATCTCTCGAAGTATAGTGGGAGCCATCTGATATGCTGGAGTATATATCGGGGCTGTCCTGGGGTACATGTCAATAAATAAGTCTACCTCTCTGTGAGGAGGTAGTCCTGGAATGTCGTTAGGAAAAAAATATGCATACTGATCCACCCCAACAGGAAACCTCAGACTCCTCACATAAACTTCTCTGAGGATGAGACTAACCAACTGATGAGTGATCGGCTTTCCTCTCCTCTGTGTGAGTCCATCCTACGCTGTAGAGGCTCACTTCTCACCGGTGAAGGTGAACCTACTCCCATCGGTGCAGAAACACCGCACCTTGCACCTAATACAGTCGATTTGAGCATGGACCATAGATAACCAATCCATTTCCAAGATGACGTCGTAAGGCCTCGACGCTGCTACAAGAAGATCCCAGCCGAATCTCCCGCCTCCTTTAGTAAGATCACACTGCCGACACCAATGCGTAATCATCGAGTCTACTGCCGTAGGATTCTCTAACTGTAAGGATCGAGCCAACGGCTCCATCGAAATCTCCGAGATCCAAACAAGGGCAGCAAAAATGAAATAATGACTCGCTCCTGTGTTTATATGAACTGCAGAAAGGGTGGAGTAGACACATATAATATCTCGAATCATCTCAGGTGCACCGTGGTTGTAGGCCTCCACTGCCTTAAGCTGAGCCTGTCTCTGCACGCTAGCTCCCTATGGTCGGGGTGGACCTCCTGGTGGTGGTGGTGGTGGTAGAGCCCCGAAGCGTCATCCACCACCTACTTCTCGGCCAGCTCCTTTACCTCGTCTGCCTACTCCCTGTGGACCACCACGATCAAAGCTCTGCCTCTGCCTAGGTGGTCTCTCAGCCGTCTGATACTTCTCTGCATGGTGGGTCGGGTAGTCACGAGCCATGTGGCCCTGCCCATTACATGTAGAGCACTGTCTGCCTCTCGTATGACTGAATCTTTTGTGTGTGACCCACACCTCCGAACTAGTATCCTGAGGTCGCCCACCTGATGGTCTGGTCCACATGGACCTCTGTGACATCTATCTACTATCGGCTGCATAAGACTCTGCTACGTTTCTCCCTATGATAGGCCTCACTGCTGGCGTAGGCTCATATAAAAAGCTCTCCATAAGAAGCGCTCGCTCAAGTACACCAGCTTGCGTCGGAATGCTAAGGGAGATCATCGATGACCTAATATCATGCCTTAGTCCCTTCTTGAAGGTTCGGTCCCAGAAGAATAGGTATCATACCATGTCCATGGAGTAGCACGAGAGATCAATAAATCTTGCCGAGTACTGGGATACTCTCATGCTGCCCTTCCGCACCTGTAATTACTCCTGGATGCGCACCGTACGAAGGGTGGATGGAACAAACTCCAAGAGAAAGAGGCTCTCGAAGTACGTCCAATGCAGAGATGCCTCTTCGTGCAACAGAAGCATCAGGCTCCACCATCTTCCTACTATTGCGTGCAGGAGACTCACCACAAGGATCACCCTGAGGTCAGCTGGTGTCCCTACTAATCTGAAGACTCGAAGAACAGCCTCCACCCAGTCCTCGGCTGCCTGAGGGTCCACCTCTATGCAGAACCTGGGTGGCCTCTAATGCTGAAACCCATGATGTGCACTTAGGCGACGTGCACTTTTAGCTGCTGGGAATGGTGGTATCAGTGGATCGGCGAGTAAAGGTACTGTCGGTGCCTCCACTGTAATGGGGACCTTCACCAAGGCCTCATCGCTCGGTGGGATTCCATCTCTCACAATGCTTGGAACCCTAGTTGGCTGCCATCATAGGGACATCCTAAAAAGAATCAGGTGCACCACAGTTTATATTGTATACCTAGTGAGCTGACACAAATTAATCACAAAGAAAACTTTTGAAACACACACACAATCAATGTTTTCGTACATTGAGTCAGAAATCAGAAGTGAGGGTCTTGGTGTATGGATACATCGTCCGATGCACCAACAGTGGACTCCCTGGACTGATAACAACCCTCAATACTCGAAACATTATTGCTTCAACGAAAGAAATTATCAGAGTCCTAAGTTCTGCGGCAGAACCAACAACTTTGAAACAAATTTGTCACAACCCGTCCTCGAGGCCCATGTCATGACTACCCCAAGCCAGCCTTCCATAGGCCAGGGGATGGCGACTAGAACCAAAGGAGTAAATCTCAATAAAAGGGAAGACATTGCCTTTATATAAGAAAAAAAACACCACAAAGTATGCAAGCTGAAATAAACACTAAGTAAACTGAGTACAAAAGTAAGTACTGGAAAGTAAATGGGCCAGTATACAAACCCAACAGAAAGTATATTACAACTGAGAAAAGAAAGTAAAATAGCTAAAAAGTAACGCAGAAAACACCAATTCATCCTCCGGAATTCCCACATGAAGGGTGGGTATAGATAGTCTCGTCAGCTCCTCGGGTCTGTCCGTCTGCTCTGTGTACATCCCGCCCGATAGTCCCCCTCCTGGTACTGTCCTGCTCTACAAGCCTCAACCACAATCAATGTTGTTCGTCATCTACAACCAACACAACGTAGTGAGGGAATAGCCCATGTAGGGGTGAGTATACGATACTCAGTAGGGACCCCGAGACTCCTGAAGGTCTCCCAGAATCCACAAAGGATGTACCACAAAGGAAAGTTAAATAACATGAAATATCAATCGATCTCTACTTAGGTATATTCCCATACAAAAACCTAAGTCATCAATTCCAGTTTGGCTCCAACTCAAGAGCCCAAGTACAACCCAGTCTACATGGGAAAGCACATCTTAGTCCACACAGGAAAGAACAACCCCATCCACACAGGAAAGCACAACCCAGTCCACACAGGAAAGCACAACCCAGTCCACACAGGAAAGCACAACCCAGTCCACTCAGGAAAGTATGTCAATCATATCTATGATATTGATTGAAGTCAAGACTTAGCTCACAAAGGTATACTACTCACGAAGAGTGGTGGAGATGATTAGATGTAGCCTCTGAATCATCTCCTCTACCGAACCCACGTAGGATCCAAGTACAGAAGTTGTCACTGCCGAACCCATGTCGGATCCATGTACAGTAACCGTCGCTGCCGAACCCACGTAGGATCCAAGTACAGTCATCGTCGCTGCAGAACCCATGGAGGATCCAAGTACAGTCTTCCTTGCTTCTGAACCCATGCAGGATCCAAGTACAATCATCCTCGCTGCCAAACCCACATAGGATCTAGGTACAGTCGTCCTCATCGTCATAGTCGCAGCTAGCTCTAGGGTTCTCGTACATAGCATACTCAATTCCAGGAGGGTCCGCTCCTCGAGTCAAAGGGGTGGATACATCAACCGTCATGAATACCAGAGATGATGTATCCCATCGTTCCGTCCAATGTCACAGGGGAAAAACCAAGAAAAATGTGCCCAAGTCACGGAGAACAAGACAACCAATCCATTTTCCTAAAGTACACGACATGTAGGTAAGCGATACACGTCATGTCATCAGACACCGGGTACTGCCTGTGTGAAACGGCCCATGTCATAGGGTTGTTTGTGTAGATATGTTAGTACACGGCGTGTGGTATGGTTACACACAGTGTCCAAACCTCTAGGGTCTGTTTCATATGCGCTGGCCATGCCTGGCCATGTGATGGAGTACATTCCCGTGTACTCCACCCTGTGTCCATGTATTCCTAGAATACACACCGAGTTATTACAAATCCATTTCTGCCATGGTGAGGTAGTACATGCCGTGCATCTGTCCATGTGGTTCTTCCCATGTCCATGCATCTTCCAAATTACACACCAAGCCTTGCGAAGCCACTTCTTCATTTCTATGAAGAGAATACACACCGTGTTACTTGGTCGTGTATTGCTATCCGTGTATGTGTATTTTCCCTAAATACACACCGTGTCCATCGAAGCCTCCTCTGACAAATAGTGTGGAGAGTACACGCAGTGTGTATAGAGTCACATGCTGTGTGTTACTTTTCCAACGTCTGAAATGGATTCCACAGTACACTTGTATTACATGGCGTGTGCTCTTTGAGTACAAGCCGTGTATTTTGGAATTTTATAGGAATGACACCTCTTGCCAGAACGCCTCTTGAGGTGTCCGTTCTTCATTCCGATGATCCGATTTATACAAAACTTCCACTTATAGGTCACCCTGACGCTCTGAGACCGTTTACAATGTTTTCGGGCCTCCGATCGGCTCCAAAAACATAGCTTTATTCACCGCTCTTGAATGCTTGAAGAACTCCACATATTCACAAGAACGATGGAGGAATCAGACCGTGTTAGTTTGGTCTGGTACCTTCTGCATTAGTCCGATAACATGCGGTTTAAGAGGATCAACAACATGGAAGGAAAATCAATCATTACTCAATCCAAACACACCCATACCTCTATTTAACAATGTCGTTTGCCGGCAACGCGGAAGATGACACCATGAGGTAAGGTTTCGAAGACGTCGTTGGCATGCGTCCAAGGAGAGGATGGAATCTCACACTAGCTGTGATGAGACGAAGGAATGGCACATCATCTCTCCTTTCGGTGATGGCGTTCTTCGTCAAAGGGTGTCGTTCTTCGCGGGAGGATAATGTTCTTCAAGGGATTAGATCTCTCTCCCAAAATCCTCACACAACAAGGCAACAAAATAAAATAAGGCCTCCCCTTATTTTATTACTTTTCCAAGCATTTCAAAAACTCAAAATTCAAACACTTAATTCAATTAATTGAAGAGGTTCCATTAATTAAATTATTGTGTGTTGCATCATTAAAGTGGGAGAGGAGAAGTCACCCAATTAATTAAAAAGGGGTTGAAATGGGTAGTTTAAGAGGTTTAAGGGAATATGAAGGATTGGGATCATGCGGGCCCCACCCCACATTTATCCTTACATGGGTAGTTAGGATGCTAGTGGTTCCCATCCTAACATACCCATGTAGGATAAAACCACCTTAGAAAAATAAATAAAACTGTACACAATTTTATTCACTTTTTATTTAAACCACTTTTTTTAAACAAATCCTCTGAAGCAAACACATCTTCGATAAAGGTCCTCTTAAGAAATTAACAATTCTGCGGTTTCATCGGTGCCCTCAGATTTCAATTCCAAGCACCAGTTCAAAAGATAGAAAAACCCGCTCGTTCGTTCACTGATCGTACCCAAGCTAAACTTCAAAAATTGATTCCGGGCACACCGAGCCTCGGAATCAAGTGCCATTAGAAACTACATACACGTAAAATCCAAAATAATATAAGGAAAAACAATTTCCTTGAAATTTACGAGTCTTTGCAATGTATTTATGAAGAACTTATTTTTACAGAAAAAATTGGTACTGAGAAGAAGTGTCTAATTTGTAATATATGGGGTTTTATGACATAATTCTTTAAAAATATAAAACTAAAATGTTATTGGGTATGCACGTGATCCAAAATTTCCTTTTTTTGTAGTAAGTTTTGTATGGTTAAAATTGAGTCACATTTATTGGTATTAAATATAGATATGTTAAGATGATGTTTTAGCACTAGATCTAGAAGTTTGGGTTCAAGGATGTTATAAGAAATCTTGATGAGTGTTCCTAATCACCAAGGGATTAGAAAAATAACTAGATAATCAATTATAAATAAATGGAAATTATTTCACCCTTAGAATCCCATAAAACATTCTAAGGATTCTAATCGAGAATCTAGCATGATCAATCCAAAGGTTGGATGTCCACACTAACAAATAAATAGTTACAATAATATAAATCATACCAATAGGGTTATAACTAGTTGTAGAATTACAATAATATATACCTAGTATCAATATACAACTAATGTAGGATATCCCAAACATTACATAAATAAACATGATTCAAAATATATCCCAATATAAGTTAGCTAATACAGTACCAAAATAGAAAAATACCAAAATTCCAAAATATGGGATCTCAATGATTCCCAATCAGGATATTTTTATATGGCCCTAGGACACCACCAAACCCATACCATGGAAGGTGAAAAAACTTCAAGAATCCCTGATATGATAATTTTCTCCTTTACCTTTACCTATGCCTAACCAAACCAATTCTATATATGTCCAAATGAATGTTTAGGGCATCAGGTAATATAGCGACCTGACATTAGAAGGATAGGATCCAATGTGATGATACCATTACATTAACATAAGAAATATGTAAATCACATCCCAAAGGACAAATTTTTTTAATATTCATGGTAATCTAGATAAATACATGAGTCTTATATTACAAATTAAAAAAATAATTATAAAAATTTGTTTCTCTTTCAAGGATAAAATTATTCCATCTATTGTATCTTTATATAAATTTGTTAGTAGAATTCAAGGAATCATAGGGAAAGGAAACATAATAAGGGTGAGAACAAATGACCAGTAAGGGAAAAGTAAAGAGGAATTAATAATAAATTAATAATGAATCAATGAGAATAATCTATATATAAAGGTAATAAATAGAAGGAACATGCCATTAAATCAATAATATGAGAAATGATTTCATAAATAATATAGAAATGTAAACTACTAAAAACATATTCCAATTATATAAATAGATAATGAAAAATCAACCTTAAAAAGTAATAAAATAAAAAGACAATACATTTAATCAATGAACTGATAATGAAATACATCCATAGAAATGCCGACATAAAATATCATGGATAAATAATAATTGATCAAAATGAAGGAAGTTATTAATTTTCTTCTTCCTGTATGAGGCATATGAAAACCTAATCCATCAATACGATTCACAATATATATTTAAACTATAGGTGGAAACCCCTTTAATTTATGCAACTAATTTGACTCATGAGAACCTATCAATGCATCGAGGGGATATATAATGTTTGGGCCCCACCCAATATTTCCTATCCAAATAATTACTCATATCAAATAATTGATTTAATTAATAGAAAATATGCCTTATAAAATTTCTATATTGAATAAATAATATAGATTTTCCATTATTTCCCTAGAAAATCAAATTAAAATTAGAGTGATCCCCGTATGAAAAAAATAATGTATAGTTTAGGAAAGAACATATCTGTTGTAAATAATATGGATAATTTTGAGAAATTCAATGTTTTATGATCATAGTAAATTTAATATTTAAAGGGGACTAACAAAATAATCAAGTAAGAGAATGTAAGTACTACCCACAACCAAATAAATCTTAAACCATCTATAAGAATAATATGGATGGTATTAATAAAACACATCCCAAGTATAGTAAAAATAAAGAGATGATGTCATTGATGAATTCGAATACTATAAAAATTATTTTTTAAATTATTATTAAGGAAAATATCCTTTTTATTTTGAAAAACATTTAGAAAACCTTTTCTTTGAAAATAACATTTAAAAAAAATATTTAAAAATTAACCCTTTAAATTATTAGTGTAATTATTGAAGAAATGGCAATGGGTAAATTTATACATGTCATAACTAATAACTAACTATTTATTAGAAAAATAATATTAATGGAAAAGTGAGCACCCAAATTGTTTAACCAAATCGAACAGTAAAACAAAATAAATAATTATTAAAGGATAGTTTAATCTAGTTGGAACCATTCTCCCTAAAATATTTCAAGGGTATAGAAGCTACCCGTGTTTCCGGATCATCCTTTAATAGTTACTCAAAACAATATTCCAAATAGTACCATGTTTTCATGTATTCCTCTTTTTTGATCTTACAAAAATTGAAGCCACTTATCATTATATGGTATTTCTTGTAAATCTAAGAAAATTTCAAGATTTTAGTGTCCACTCAGCATCCTCCTTTGTGGAATTAGTCATCAAAATGTAATCCACCATTTATTCACCCGAATGGATGAGCAGTTATAGATTATGCTCCAAAACAACAACTTTCTCTCACTTAGGACCATCTAGAGTCCATTTGTAAGGAACTTCCCCATAGGTTGTAGCCTCTTCCTAGATAAGGGATCCAGAAATTGTTCATCACTAGATACATATTTAATGACTCCCAACCCTCATTTGGAAAATCAAGTACGACTACTTTAACTACCAGGTCTAACCTATCATCCAAACCCTCAAAGTGGTTAGAAGGATTTAGGATAGAAGGATACCTTCTTTGGTTTTTCTTTTTTACTTCTTTTTGATCCATCTCAAGTCTCTTAGGCTCATGGGATTCCTTTATTACTATAGAACCTTGTATTGAATATACTAAATCCACATAGAAATCAACGTTGGGAGTCCCAACACCTAAAACATCATCCACATTGGACACTATTTCATGAATTATGCCACTTTTAGATCTCAGATCCCATCCGTGGAAGTCCTCTATTGATTTTCTGGTGGAATAAACCAACACTGCAACTGCCCAAACCCCTTTTATGATCACTAGACCCAGAGGAACAAATTTAGATGGAATAGAATCACCCAGGTCCTTATTCATCCACATGAAGTAATTATCTACCAATAGATTTCCCCCATGAGGCTCGTGTTGAACATCATTAACATTGTATAGGTTAATAGAAGTAGCAAATTGAATCTTCCCTATTGGACATTCACCAAAACCTGACTCTATTACCATGTTGTTACCTATTTAAACCTCAATTGATTTTTTCATATTTATTAAACCTTCACCTAAAGAATGGTGTTTAGTGACCCAAATTATTACAAGAAGAACAAATATCTACCCACCATTCAAAACAAATATACTTCTTGTGTTGAAATTATTCAATCCTTTTGATCTTAATAAAATCCATAGTAAACATCGAGACATCAACTTACCCAAAAATTCAAGGAGATACATGGTGAGAATCTAACCTAGTTCTTATTTTGAAGCACAAATATCTACCAACAAAATTCACCATCATGCATATAATCCTTGGATTTTAAAATAGTAAAGGTAGATTGAGGAAACTAACCCAAATATCTATTGTTGGGATTTCAAGATTCATAAGGAAGTTATTTCATCACCTAATAAGGGATAATTGGAAGCCATTGCAGCTATAAGGGGCACTATACCAGGCCCTGGCTAGACCTTCCTCCATTGAAAACATGATAATTATGTGCCTCTGGTAAAGAATACCTACCATTACTTTATATTCCAATCCCAAAACCCAAAGACAACCGTATCAAAGAAGTTGAACAAGGGAAAAATTGCTTAAACAAAGAAATAAAGGTGATATTCAAAAGATATTAAGCAACATTGAATTCTAATGTCAAGTTTAAAAGCACCAGAAAACCATTGATCATATCTGGGACCTTCAGGTTAAGTGGGATTTGATGGAAAGAAGGCCTAAAGTTGGGGATGGATAAATTGGAGAAGGAGAGAGTAGTTCTCTTAAGGGATAATATAATTCCTTCCCCCATCATGGAGAGAGGGACCAGTACATTGACCATTTCCATTATAGGGGGGAGGCGCCATCAAAGTCTAAGCTGACCGAATCTCTCGTGACACAGAGCTACAAAATATATTTGTAAGACAGATATACCAAATACAGTTTCATTAGACAATGAATTAGCTGAATCCTATAATAGAGGTATACTAGATAGACCTTCAAAGTCTTAGGCGCAAATAATGACCATACATGCCGTATGAGGTAAAAAGAATATTACTTTTTTATAGTAAAAGGTTATAAAAATGACTTGTTCTGAAAAAGAAAAAAATATTCTTTTGAAAAAATTGGTTAAAGAAAAAAAAGGAAAAAATTTATTTAATATATCATTTTGTAAAGGATAGAAAAATTAATTTTTTTTAGAAAATATGGGATTTAGTAGAATATATGTTCTCCAATTAATGTTTGAAATGAATATTGGTTTTCTTGAAAACATTTTCTAAATAATTTTAAGTACCAAAGTGTGAAAAAATGGTAATATTTCTTGAAAAAGGTCATAAATAAGCAGATGAAAAGAAAATTAAATGGTATATTATAAAATGTTAAAACAATTTTCTCTGATGGAAATTCAAAGTAAACTATCCTGATCAAATTGATATTGTGAATTAAACCCTATAAAATACCATAACATTGATGTGATAATAAATTAATGAATAGATTCTGTGTTTTAAATGTAAATCCATGTACAATAAGTGGAAATATAAAAATTGAGAGTAAATATTTTTTAAAAACATAATATTATAATATTAATGATAGTGAGGAAGTAATATGAACCAATGAAAATAAATAGGGTTAAGAAATTGTTTTTCCACTTGCTAACATCTAACTCAAATCCCATTAAAAGAAATAATTCAAATTGAAACAAAAAATACCATGAATAATGAATGAATCGTGATATTATTTGTAAAAGTGGATGAATATAGACCATATATATGAAATTAGGTTGAAAACAATAAATTATTCCTCAAAAAATAGAAATAGCATAATAATATCATTAAAAAAATTCTTGAGGAAAGTAATCATTAAACATTTCAAAGTGTCCCATACCACATTGAAATCTTTAAATCATAATAATCAGGAAGTAATAACATTAAAAGAAACTTAAAAAATCATTATAATGGGTATATTCATGGTATGACATGTCAATGTTTAGTAAATTCACCATATAAAAGTGAATTGGTGCATAATAACAAATTAGACTCAATAGAATGTAAATTGAGATACAACCCATTAACATGCGTTTCCTTTTTGGGTGAACATACTTTAAAATTTGGTATAATATTTTTAAAAATGTTACATACTTATTAAAAAACCATATTAATATTTATGATATCATATATGATCTTCTTATAACATTTTATTACTATTTTGCTAATAATATTTTATTATTTTCATTATTTCATGTGTTAATTTTATAGTTATTATTTTATGTTTTGAGTTGATACTTATTGTTCCTATCTTGGTTTCATTATTTATATAATGTAAAACATGATTTATGTATCATATATAATCATTATATATGTATTATGAATATTCCATAATATTTGGAGATAAGAAATGGAATGCACCATTCATTGATATGGTAGGTCGTACGTACACAAGAACACTACTTTCATTTAATTTACATATTAAAAAAATGAAAATTAAATGACATATATTTATATTATATTTAAATTTTCATGCATATTTCATATATATTATATACATTTATTAAAACCACCATTTATACATTCTATGTATAGTGTGAACGAGTCACACCACTTTGAGGAGACAGTATTCCACACTTTCACAAATGATGTTATTGTATTTTCACAAAATGGAAAGCAAAAAGATGTGTGCTATAAAGTAATAAAAGATTCATTAAGGAATTATAAATATTATATATATCATATATGAACATATTTTTCATCATAATTCCCATCCATGATAGGTGGTAAAGGAAAAAAGAATGACATCATTTTGTGAGGCGGTAGTTAGCCGTACACATAAACAGTATGTTTGTTACCCATTAGATGAAAGTATGGGTAAGTTATGGTAAAACCATTACAAAAAAATATAATAATATTTATTATATTGGGTTTATAAGATAATAATGGAATAAGGATAATTTATGTATTTGGGAAAGAAATAAAACAAAATTACTTGAGGAAGGATGTTACCTCTTATTTGGGTAACACCTTGTGGTTTACTCCTAACAGATTCCATGGGTAGATTTATGCCTAAGGTGAGGATTGTTGGTTTATTGGAGGTATTTTTATTACCTATTTGGGTAGATATTATTTGATAAAATTTGTCTTGACATGTGTAAAGAGGTGAGAGGGGAGAATGTCTTTTATAGTGGAGAAGAAGTGATATTCTTGTAATTTTTTAAAAGAGAATCCCAACTGTATTTTTAAAATGAAAATTGAATCCAATAATGATCCAAAGATTCTCCAATGGAATTTAGGGTTGAAATATTTCTAGAAAATAGATTTTTAAAAAATTTCTAGGTCATTTTGACTCTTAGTATTAAATTTTATTCTCTTGTTAAGCTAATTTTTCTCTTAATCATTATAATTAATTTTAATCACATCCACTAATATATTTTTTTAATAAATATGTTTAACTTATTATACATTATATATTTTTATGATTATATATATTAAATCATTTTTTCTAAATAAAAATCACATAATATCCCTAAATTAATTTAAAATTAATCCCTTGAATGGAATGATAATGTATGTTTTAAAAGTAAAAATATCCAAAAGTTTGAGATATTTTTATATAAAATTTCAAAGTAAATTCATTCCAATTAACTTAATTGGATCATTTTATTTATAATTGATATAATTTTAATTTAAAAAAAAAATAAATATAGTTTGAAATTAAAAATAAATTAGTCGAAAAAGAAGTTCTGAATTAAAATTCAGTATTTTTTTTACTATTCATCATAAAAATGAAACTACAAATAAAAATATAAAAAATTCACCATAAAATAATTTTTTATGTTTGGATTTAAAATTTTAATTTATTTTACATAAAATATTTATAAAATATCCAAAAATTTCATTGAAAAAGGTTCTCTATTAAAAGATGATAAAACTATCTTTATAAAAGTATAGTGTTTTATGTGTAAAATTAGGTTTGTTCATATATTATTCCTATAAAATATATTGGGTTTATAGAAAAAAATTACTGAATAAATAATATATATATTACATTAATATAACTCACCAATTATAATTAATATTATTTATTATGATAAAATAACATTGTAAGCATAAAAATATTCCATTGAAATTCAATTGGTTCTTATAATAATTTCTTATTAATTTGTAACCAATGAAATCAATATAGATTTGTGTAAGCCATTGATTTTAATATTTTAGTTAAAAATATACATAACATAAAATTTAATGGCTATGTTATATCTTATTATATAAAAAATAAATGTTTAAATAATATATTATTGTCCAGTAAAACTTGTTATTGCATGAAACACAAGACATCAAAGAAACTAGTTGTTGCATGTGACACATGATAACTTAGTATTTCATGATTTTATATCTATATCATGGACTGAATATATTTAAATTATTAATTATATTTCAATTTATCAGGATAATATATCCCCTTACGCACTTAGTGTTGTGTATCATACACGCTATCAAATAGAATGGCCTTATTTTTGAATTAATGGGAGTTACATACTCCCCACATTAAATAAATTGCATCCTTTGAATTTAAAATTTACCTTGGTAATATATTGTTTTATATTTCTTATGTTGAAATCCAACATAATTTGAAGGTTTCATAAAAAATCCTCTAGAAAAGAGAAAATGGTACGTTCAAAGGACACACTGACTAATATATAACGAGGTCTGTGAGTAGGAGAACGTTAAGGGAAAGTAGAGATACATACATAGAGGAAAAGAATAAATATTTGTAGGGAGAAATTAAGGTCACCAATAAAAAACAAGTCAATGTTCTATAGAATTTTTGGGAACTCAATTCCATAAATCTTTGAGGATTTATAAACCATTGGGTCAAAAAAATATGGTATTAGGAAACAAATTTATTTTATTTTTTTATTATTTTTTGTTCATTTTCCTACAGTTTAGTAATTATTTTACTACCTAATAATATAAGGGAATATTCTTACTTGATATATTTTGATAAATACAATTTCATCACTTGGTATTTCTTCGTTCCATTTTCCAATTCATCCATTACTTCAACAAAGGGATATCCAAAAAATAACTTTTATTTCTTGAAGTAATAAAATAATATTTCAATGGATTATATGGCCCATAAAAGGGTGAAAAGTATTAGTCTTTTTCTATAACTAATCTCCAAAGAAAAAATGTTTTATACATTAAAATATAAAACTAAAAAGTGATACTATAAGATCATAATTTATATTTCTTAATTAAATTTATTAAATAGAATGAATGACATATTAATAGGGAGATTGTGTAGGTTAGTGGTTGGTGTTAAACCCTTATCATCAATCAGTTATGGGTTCAAAACCTGCGACCTATCCATATTTTATGGGTTGTTACCCGACATAGAATTTGTAATTTTTTAAAACCAAATTAATATAATTTCAAAATAAATATGATGTATATCTTTGAAATTTAATAATTAAATATACTTTTAATTAAGGTTTTGAATATAAACCCAACACATAAATACTTCATCGAATTTTTTAACATTGGTCCTTACTTGGTTTACAGATAAACCTTTATAATAGGACATTTCAAAAAACCGAAAACCATAGTGTGAGAATCAATTATTATATTGTAAAAAAATATAATTATTTTTAGGATGTCTAAATAATAACACATTATATTCGATCTAAGACCCCTGAGGTTTAACCTTGGTCATTCATTGTAATTATTTATTCATATCCTCCATAATGGTTTTAAAATAAAATATGAATTATCCTAAGAATATCCACTTAGAGTGTCAAACTATGTTCACATTAAGGTCCATTTTCATTCACCAATTTAAGAAAATTCAATCCTGACACACCTTTTTTAGTTATTAACCCTAGGTTCTTCTATTCCAGAACAATGTCCACATTTACTATCCAAACATGTATGTATTTCTAGGAAGACCCACATGGTTTATACCATACCAAAATTATAGGATGTTATTTTATACTTTCCTTGAAATTATATTATATTTTGATGTTATCTAATCTATGCTTTCCTAAATTTGGTTCTAAAGGCTGCAACTAAACATGCTCTGATACCAACTATAGAGACCCAACCCCCACAAGGCTTCAAACCGATGTCATTATACCATTATAATTTCATAAGATATAAGTAAATCACATCCAAAAGTACTGAACTATTTATTAGTATTGGTAAACGAGATATATACGTGACTCTTGTATTAGAAATCAACACATTAATTACTACATAATTTTTTTCCTCTTTTGAGGATACTATTATTCAATATACTATATCCTTTCATAACTTTCACATTATACTTTAGAGAATCATTCAAAAATAAAACATAATAAGGGTGAGATCAACTGTTTAGTAAGGGTAAAGTATATCAGAAGTAATAACGAGACAAATGAGAATGCTCAATACGGGAAGGTAATAACTGAACACACATTCCATGTAATCAATAAAATGAGAAAGGAGTTTGTAAATAATATGGAAAGGTAAATAATTCAAAACACATTCTATTAAGATAAATGGATAATGGAAAATTAATACGGAAAGGTAAGAAACATAAACAAATATTCCATTTAATCAATGAACTAATAATCAAATGAATCTATAGAAATGTAAACATAAAATATCACGGATAAATAATAAATGAGTCAAAATAAAGGAAATTATTAATTATTGGACATCATGTCCGAGAAACATGAAAACCTATACCATCAAGACCTTTCATATAGCAGTTTAAAAATTAAGGTAGAAACCCATTTAATTTGTGAAACTAATTTGGCTCATGAAAATCTGTTGATGCATCGAGTTGATATATTAAGCACGATCCCCACCAATCATTACTTGTCCAAAGAATTCCTCACGTTTAATAATCAATTCAATTAATATAAAAAATTACTTATCAAATATTGATATTGAAAAATATATATGGATTTATCAATATTTTCTAAGATAATTCATTAATAATTAAATTGAACACCTTAAGAAAAAATAATATATTATTTATGAAATAAACATATCGATGGTAAATGATATGGATATTTAGGATAAATTAATTTTTTAATGATTATAGGAAATTTATTATTTAATGGGAATAATAAAGGAATGAAGGAAATGAATGTCAATACTATCCTTAGACAAATAAATCATAAACCATCCAGGGGATTAATAAGGATGGTATCAATAAAACAAGTCCCTAGTGGATTAAAAATAAAGGGTTGTCATCGTTGATGAATATTAATACTATAAAAATTTATTTTAAAAACAAATATTGAGGAAAAAATTCTTTTTATTTGGAAATCAAGTGTGAAAAAATATATTAAAAATTAAATTTAAAAAAATAATTAAAATTTAAAATTTTAAAATTACAAAGTATGTTTCTATGAAATGATGATGGTTAAATCCATACATGATGTATCATTTAAAATGAATATTACTTTTACATGGTAGAAAGTTTAAAAAATCCTTACTCTGAAAGTGAAAATCATATTCCATTGAAAACAATGGTAAAAGAAAAAAGGTTAATTTTTTTAAAAAATAACACTGTATAGAATAAATGAAACATTTAAAAACTTTTTAGAAAATAGGTTTTTATAATAAAATAGGTTCTCAGGATAAAGAGATTAATAAAGTCCAATTTTCTTGAATGAATTTTATTAATCATTTTATGTACTGAAGAGTAAAAAAATGGTTCTATTAATTGAAAAAAATACATGAATTACTATAGTGGAATAAAATGAATGGGTGTATTATAAAATGATAAAATAATTTCCTGTAATGTGAATTCAAGTGTAAATAGTCTAGACCAAAATGATATTGTGAAGTAAACCCTATAAACGACCATAATATTGATGTGAGAATCAATTAATGAATAAATTATGTGTGTAAAATGTAAATCCATGTAAAACAATTGAAAAAATAATAATTTACTCTAATAAGTGATTAAAAACATAATATATAATATCAATGACATTAAGGAATTAATATAACCAAATTAAAATAAATTGGTTTATGAAATTATTTTCCACTTGCTAACTTTTAACTCAAATCCCCTTAGAATAGATTATTAAAATTGAAAATAAAATTAGCCTGAATAATAAATCAATCATGATATTACATGTAATTCACCATATATAATAAATTAGTTTAACCAAAAAAATATTCCTCAAATAATGGAAATACTATAAGAAGATAATTAAAAACATTCTTGGAGAAAATAATCATTAAATATTCAACAGTGTCAGATTCCACTTTGAAACATTTGAATCATAATAAACATGAAGAAATAAAATTAAATGAAACTAATAATATATTTATGATAATTATATTCATGATATAATATGTCAAAGGCCATTATATACACCGTAAAAAGTGAAATGGTGCATAATAACAATTAAATCTCAATGTAATGTATATTGAGATGAAACCCCTTACCTTGCATTTCCTTTTTGGTTTAAAGTATATTAAAATAATGTATATGGGTTTTAAAAATTTAAATAACTTATTATAGAACCATGTTAATATTTAATATATCATATATGATCATCTTATATTATCTTATTACTCTTTTGTTAATAATATTTCATTATTTTCACTATTTCTGGTGTTAATTGTCTAGTTTTTCTAGTATTTTTGGAGTTCTTACTTATTATTCCTATCAGGGTTTCATAATATCATTAATTTAAACCATTATATAAATTTAATATATATTCATTATATATTTATTTAAAATAACCCATAATGTTTCTAGATAAGAAATTGAATGCACCGTTCTTGGAGACAGTAGGCTGTATATACGCATGAACATTACATTCATTTAATTACAATTTACAAAGAATTAAAAATAAATGATATATATTTATATTATAATTACAATATCATATATGTTTTATAAATACTACATAGGTTTTTAAACTATCCTTTATATGTCCCATGTAATATGTGTATGAGTTACATCACTTTGAGGGGGCGGTAGTCCACATTTACACTAATGATGTCATCACATTTAAAAAAATGAAAAGAATAAAAGAATGTGTAATAAAATAATTAAATAAGAATATAAAAATTATAACAATTATATATTTCAGATATAAATAGTGTTTCCATCATAATTCCCAACCATTAGAGGTGGTAAAGTAAAAATGAACGACATCATTTTGTGAGGTGATAGTTTTCTATACACATAAATGGTAAGTCAGTTACCCATTAGATAGAAGTTTTTGTAAGTGAAGGTTGATACCCTATAATAAAAAAATATCATTATATTTATGATAATAGTATTATTAAAAAATAATGGAATAAGGATAATTGATTAGGTGTAGAAATAAATAAAACTAAAGAGTTTAAGGAAGGATGTTACCACTTATTCAGGTAACAAATTTTAGTTTTCACTAAAGGGATTACATGGATGGATTTATTCCCAAGGTGAAGATTATAGGTTCAGAGGGATGTTTTTAGGAGATAATTGTTTAGATATTTTTCATTAAAAAGACAATTGAGAGGTAGGGGAAGGGGGAGGTGGTGAGTGTCTTTTTATAGTGGAGGAGTGACATTCTTATAAAAATTTTAAAAGGGAATTCCAACCACGTTTTTCCTTTGAAACGTGGATAAAATATTGAAAAAATGTTTATAGAAGGTGTGATAGGGTATAAATATTTAAATACAGTGGATTTTGGAATGCTTATAGGTCATTTTGGCACTTAGGATTATGGTTTAGTCCATTGTTAACCTAATTTTTCTCTTAATCATTGTAATTAATTTTAATCATAGTCACTTATATTTTTTGTCAAAAACTAAGATAAACTTATTATAAATTAGAAATTATGATTAATCCAAATATTTATTCTTCTTTTCGAAATTACAATAATATAATTGGCATAAATTATTTTATATTTAATCCCTTATATGGGACGATAATGCAGGTTTTTAAAATAAAAATGTCCCAAAGTCTGAGATATGTTTATATCAAATTTCAAAGTGAAATTTATTCCAATGAACTTAATTAGATTAAATGAATTATAATTTATCTTAAATGGAATAAAAAAATTTAAAATGCAATTTACCCTTATAAATAAATTTGAAGAAATATCATTTTTGAATAAAAATTTAGTATTATTTTACTAATCATCAAAAAATGAAACTTCCCATAAAATAAAAAAAATTCCACCTAACCTAATTTTTATGATTCTATTTCAAAAAAATATGTTTCTCTTTTATATATAATATTTATAAAATATCCAAAAAATTTATTTTTAATTGGTTCTTTATTAAAAGGAATTAAATCCACCATTATAAAAATATAGGTTTTTATGTGTAAAATTGGGGTTGTTCTTATCTTCTGCCTATAGAATCTATGGGATGAATATAAAAAACATTTTATTGAATAAATGAAATTTATATATTATATTAATACCATTCAAAAATTATAATTAATTTGATTTATTATGATAAAAAATCTTTGTGAGCAAAAAAATATTCCCTTTATATTCAATTGGTTATTATATTCATTTCTAATGAATTTGTAACCAATGAATTAATTTTATATCTATGTAAACCATATATTTTGATAAGTTTTTTTAATTTATCTTAACTGCTAATTTAGTGTCTAGGTTATATCTAATTATATTAATTAATAATATTTTAATAATATACTGTTGTTCGGTAAAACTCATTCTTGCATGTAACACAAGTCATCGAAGAAAATATTTTTTTTGTATGCGATGCACACTAACTCAGTGTCACCTGCATTAAAATCTATATCATGGATTTAATTTATTTAAAATAGTAATTATATTGTAATGTCTTAGGATATTATATCCCCCTACACACTTGGTACTGTGTGTAATATATGTTATCAAATAAAATATTCTTATTTTAGAATTTTGGGGTGTTACACGTAAATCCTAGAAGGATACCACCATGAATTTACATATCACTTTTCCTAGTGAATACCAATGTTTATAGTTTGAGAACATTGTTTGGAAAATATTTTCTTTCAAAACATATTTATAAATCCATTAGTTTTTTATAAATAAATCCAAAGAAGGTAATAAAATTTAAATTTTAATCACACAATATAAATAATTGAAAAAAAAAGATATAACTAACATACTCATAATCAAACAACACATGATAGTTAAATAATGGTTATCTATACCAATCTCAATATACATGTGTAATATGGGGGATCTCTGACGTATGATATCTATGCGTTTGAGACTCACTCATGAAACATAGGTTGACATATGTGATCCTAAACAAGTAGTTTGACTTGGAAATTCTTGAGGCCTCACTTGAAATTAACCCTATATAACTCATGCCTAATACATGGGTAGTAACTACCCCAAAACTAAACATCTATGGTCTCCCCTATGAAACCAACAATCACATGAATAATGATCAATAAATCCCATTAATTTTAATTGAAGTTTCCTACCAAAATTCCGTTTTATAAAATTTTTAATTCCATATTTGAAGGTAAGAGAGTTTGAGAAAACATGTTATCAAATGACTTATAGGCATAAAATTGATTTTAAAAGAAAAATCCCTAGGTAGTATCATTTTTAACAATATATTGTAAGAAAAATTGTTGGAATCACCTGTTTTGATAATCTAAATTTTGATTAATTTTGTTTTGATAATCCCAAATGATGTTTATTGATCAAACTTTTCTTTACTTTATTTACTATTTATGTGATTTATGTCAAAATATCAATATTGTTGAATATGTTCAAATGATATATCTTTCATTCAAGAAAATTCGGTTAATCAAATGTTCATTTACTTTGTAGTGTTTAATTCTAAATTAATTTTTGGATAGCTTGCATAAACAGACTAACAGCTACCAATATAGAAAGGTCACTAGTATACAGATGAGCTACCAATACAGAAAGGTCACTGGTATGCAGACAATTAGTGTTATACCTGAGATACCGATAGAGTAAGTCTACAGGTATGCACAAGTCAACTGATACAGAGTGAAAGCTATTGTTATGAAGTCTACTGTTACAAGCTCACCGGTATGGGTCATTGGTACATAAGTCTACTGCTACCAAGAGCAACTGGTAAAGGAATTCATAGCTACATATATTTATCAATACAAGCAAGCTACCATTACAGAGAGTAACAACTACCGATGCAAGATCTACCATTACAAGTCCACCGCTACAAGTTCAATGATACAAAGAGCTACCGATGGAAACCATCCACTATTTCTCTAAATTCTATCTCTGTTTATATAGAAGAAATGGTCATATTTTGTGCCTTTAATGAAACCTATATTAATTAATGGTGTTTTTTGGAAAGTCAGGAACCGTACCTTGTACAAATCATTCCTATTGCCGAAGATCAAGGAATATAAAAGGGAACCTCGATTACTGGAGTAAAAAAGTCCTTCAATGCACATACGAAAAAAGTTTCTTGATATACAGAAGGACATAGAGAATGAAAAGAGATACACATACAAGAAAAACCCATGAAGAACTTGAAGAACACTCAAGAAAAGAAGTTCAAAGTGGATATTCAAGTGCTGCAAGGAATACTCTCACATTTCAAACTGAACACCTGTACTAGAAGTGAAGGAACAAAACCACGATACTCTGTTTTCCAAAAAAATCCAGAAAAGGAATCAAGCTTCATCTGCTTCAATCCAAGGAGTCTATAGATTCACTAAAAATAGATAGAGTGTTATAAACTCATCTCAATTTGTTTAGATCTATTTGGTTTCATTTATTTACATTTTGAGCAGTGTGTGTGCTCTGTATTTTAAGCACACACTGTCTCTTGTGCTGAACTGGTGGATTTACAAATCCTCACTCAATATTTCCCTTACCTTCTTGTATCCCACTATTGATAGTGTTAGAGGTCAAGTGTGACCTAAACAACCTATGTGCTGTTGTTTAGTTTTCCCACGTAGAACTGTGGTAGAGGTCTGAGGACTTGGACAGTTTGTGCACTGTTGTAAAACCCTGATCCAGGGTGTAGAACATAGTTTATATAAAATTGTTTCAGAGGACTAAGTCTCTGCTTGAGACTAAACCTCTTTTTTAAAACTATTGTGAATTATTATTTTAGTTAAAACTATTTTTAATATTATGCTGCTAATTACTTTAAATATAAATCTATTTCAAAGTAACTTTGATTGTTAAACTAGCAACAATTTGTATTTATTGTAATCGAGTAGGTTAGTTTAAAAATCTAATCTAATCGTCAGATTAGATTAACTAAGAACTAATCAATCTCTTGAGAACCTACCTGAACCTTTACGATATTACAAATTCAATACAATTTAGCATATAATTTAAATTGGGGGATTATAATATAAATCTTTTAAACAAATTTTTTTTAATAGGAACTCAATTCGCCCCACTCATGAGTTTTCTTCTCCGACCAACATTTGGTATCAAAGGTTAGATAAGAGTTTTTCAAAACACTCTGTTTTTTAACTGTGATCCTAGTTGTATATTAAAGATCTTAAATTTCTGTTATTTCTAAATTTTTAACCCTTTAAATACATTAGATAAAATATAATTATTCATAATAGACTAGAATGTGTAGCTACCAACATGCTACATTTCTTTAATGGTGTTAATTATGCCTAATGGAAAATAAAACTGAAAATTCATTTAGAAAGTATGGGATTTGACATCTGGACTGCTATAGAGACTCAGAAGAAGATTCTAGAGACTATTAGAACTACTTGGGTTGAACCTAAGAAATATGCTTACAATAACAAATGTAAAGAAATGAATGCCCTATATTGTTCTTTAGGAGATGAAGAATTTAATCAAATATTTTCTTGTAAGACTGCTTATGAAATATGGGATACTCTGGATGTTTCCCATGGGGGAACAACCAATGTTAAGTAAATGAGACTAAATACATACAATATTAATTTGGATAATTTTTAAATGAAATCATATGAATCTTTTTCTGATATATATATCAGGTTTAATGAGACAGTCAATACAATGAGATCACTGGGAAAAGTTGTTCTAGAAAAAGAGAAAATCATGAAAATACTAAGATGTCTGCCAGAAATATTTGAGAGGCACATCAGTTTCAATAAGAGAATCGTGTTACAGAAGTTCACTACATCTTAAAGTTCTTATTGGTATGTTGATGATGTATGAAGAAGAGCTGAAGGAAAACAAATAAGAAGATGATGAACCAAGAAATAAATCAGTACCCTTCAATACCTATACTTCAAAAATCAAGGAAAAAGTGAAAATTCAAGCTTCAAATGATAGTTCAAGTAGTAAAGAGTGTGTATCTGATAGTGATGTTGAAATGGATCAGATAGCCCGATGATTTAAGAAGTTTTATAGGAAAAAGAAGTTTTTCAAAAAATCTAATTACAATGGGAAGTATGAAAATAAAGGTCATTGGAAGAAGGATTGGAAAGGACTGATAAAAGTGATGACATAGTCTGCTATGAATGAAAGAGGAAATGACATGTGAAATCCGACTTCCAGAAGTTAAAGTACAAGAAGAAATATGAGTATAAGGAAAAAAATTTAATAAAGCTATGAATGAAACCTGGAGTACTTTAGAAGATAGTTCAAGTGATTCTGATTCCACTCAGGATGAAAAATATCAAAAATCTAATATGGGTTTCATGACAAACACATCTGAGGTACCATTGGATACTCCAGCTTTAAACTCTTATTATTCTGGAGATGATTCTGATTTTGATTCTGAAAACATGTCTAGTGAATAATTATTTATATACTGTAACATGATAGAGGATACTTGAAATGAGCTGAAATACAATTATAAAGCCTTAAAGAAACAACATTCTTTAATTTGAACTGTCAAATCTGCACAAGAAGCAGAAAATTCAAAGAATACTCAACTACTCAATGAGAATACTAAACTAAAATTGTATAATGAGAATCTCAGGAAAGATTTAGAAAACTTTACTAATGGAAAGGACACTCTTAGACAAATTCTAGGAAAATAAGAAGCACCAAAGTATACCATCGGCTTAGGCTATCAGCCAGGAAAAATACAAATTACAATGAATATATTTATTCTTAAATCTGAACAGTATGCTGCTAGTTCTGGAAATTCGTAGGTCTCAACTAGCTACTCACATAGTTATAGATCAAAAAAAACATATCATTAAAAATCTTTTAAATATATTGATTATATGAAACCCATTATACAAATAATGGTACCAAAAGTTTTTCTTTCTAACCTGTCTAGACCCAATAAAATATGGGTACCAAAATTATTTTATATCTAAAATTGTGTTGTAGGAAACCTTATTAAAAAGTTCTATTAGGAAGACATGGTACATGGACAGTGTATGTTCAAGACATATGACATGAGACTTTTCATGTTTCAAAAGATTAGTCAAAGTTGATAGAGGATATTTCACCTTTGGGGGTAACTCAAATGTAAAGATCATTAGCTTAGGCTAGATTGGTAACACTGATTCAATTTTAATTTCTAAAGTTTTATTTATTGATGGACTAATGTATAATCTGTTAAGCATTTCTCTGTTGTGTGATGATGGATTTAATTTTTTGTTTCAAAATGATTCATGTAATGTTTTAAATTCTAAAAATGTTTTGGTATTTATTGCATCAAGTAATGAAAATGTTTATGTTATAGATTCTAATTCTTTAGCTAAGAAAAATATTTCCTTCTAAAATGATTTTCATAAAGATTCTTGGCTTTAGAACAAAAATTAGGACAATGCAATATACACTCACTTAGAAAACTGACTAGGAAAGACATAGTTAGAGACCTAACTAAACCTTAATTCCTAGCAGACAAAGTCTGTAATCCCTGTCAAAAGGGAAAGTAACATAAAGATTTTATTAAATAAAATAAATAAGTTTCAACTTCTCAACCTCTTGAGTTGGTTCACATGGATTTGTTTGGACTATCTAGAATTTATAGCTTAAATGGAAAGAACTATATCTATGTCCTTGTAGATGAATTTTCTAGATATACTTGGGTATATTTTATAGATCAAAAAAGTGAATCTTTCTCTTACTTTATTAAATACTCCTTGCCTGTAGAAAACCTTAGTGGACTTAAGATTAAAACCTCAAGAAGTGATCATGGTCATGAGTTTGAAAATCATGAATTTGAATCATACTGCTCACACAATGGCTACAAGCACAACTTATCTACCCCTAGAACACCTCATCAAATTGGTGTAGTAGAAAGAAGAAATAGAACTCTTCAAGAAATTACACTAACTATGCTTAATGAATATGATTTACCTGTTTATTTTAGGCTAAAACTATAAATACAACTTGTTACACTATAAATAGAGTTTTGATTAGACCAGTACCAAAGAAGACCCCTTATGAATTATGGAATAATAGAAAACCTAATGTTAGTTATTTTAATGTTTTTGGTTTTAAGGTATTTATTCTGAATACTAATGATAATCTAGATTAATTTTCATCTAAAAGTGATGAAGGAATTTTTCATGGTTATTCTTTAACTAGAAAATCCTATAGAGTTTTTAATAAAAGAAACAAATCTGTGGAAGAATATATTCACATCAAATTTGATGAAACTAATTCACATGAACCTAAACCTTCTCTTGAAAATATTGAAGAAGATTTGTCTGTTCTGAACCTTAGTGATGAAATTAGTGAACCTGTTGTAAAGACAACCATCTATGGAAATATTTTATAATCTGCTGCTGGTGAACCTAAACCTAGAGAAGAACCTGAAATTTCTCATCCTACCATTACTAGATCAACTAGGATTCTAAAGAATCATACTTTAGATGTTGTTGTAGGTAATCTTGATAGAGGGACATAGACTAGAGATTCTCTAAGAAACCAGGTTGAACATCATTCTTTTCTTTCACAGTCAGAACCTAAAAATATCACCGATGATATGAATGATATATTTTGGGTAATGGCTATGAAATATGAGTTAAATAAAATTGAATGAAAGAAAGTACGTAAATTAGTAGAAAGACCTAAGGACACTTTGACCATATGCACAAAAGGGGTGTTTAGAAATAAGGTTGATGAATCTGTAAAAATCGTTAGAAATAAAGCTAGGTTAGTTGCACAAGGATACATTCAAGAAGAAGGAATTGATGATGAAGAAACCTTTACACTTGTAGCTAGATTATAATCCATTGTAATTTTACTTGCATATGTTGCCCATTTGAATTTCAAGTTATATCAAATGGATGTTAAAAGTTATTTTCTAAATGGTTTTAAAATTGAAGATGTTTTTGTTGAACAAGCACCTTGATTTACTAATCCTCATTTTCCAAATCGAGTTTTTAAACATTCTAAAGCTTTGTATGGTTTAAAACAAGATACATGAGCTTGGTATGATACACATAGTTATTTTCTTATTTAAAAAGGTTTTTCTAAAGGAATTGCTGATCCCACTCTTTTTATCAAAAATATTTCCAAAGATGTTTTGATAGTAAAAATATATGTTGATGATATTATTTTTGGATCTTCTAAAAATTCTTTATGTACATATTTTTCAAATATTATGCAAAATGAATTTGAAATGAGCCTAATAGGAGAACTCAAATATTTTCTTGGATTTCAAAATTTTCAAAATAGGGACGGTATTATTCTAAATCAAAGTAAATACACAAAGGATTTATTAAAATGTTTTGGGTTGGATAGTAATAAGGGAAGTGATACACCTATGAGTACCACATGTAAGTTGGATATTGATGAATTTAGGAAACTATTAGATCAAACCAATTACAGAGGTATGATTAGAATCTTACTTTACCTTAATGCTAGTCGACTTGATATTATGTTTAGTGTATGTTTGTGTGCACGATTTCAATCTAATCCAATAGAATCATAATTACTTGCTGTAAAAAGGATTTTTAAATACCTTAAAAATACTACTAATTTAGGTTTATTTTACCCAAAAGGACAATCTTTTGATTTAATAAGTTACTGAGATGCTGACTTTGCTGGTTAAAAGTAAGATAGAAAAAGCACATCTAGAATGTTTCTTTTATTGGGAAAATCCTTAGTATCTTGGTGTAGTAAGTAACCGAATTCATTTGCATTGTCAACCGATGAAGTAGAATATATAGCTGCTGGTAGTTGTTGTGCACAGATTCTGTGGATCAAACACACTTTGTTGGACTATGGATATGATTTTAGACATGTTTCTATCGACTGTGATAACACTAGTGCAATAAATATCCCTAAGAACCATGTATCTCACTCAAGAACTAAGCACATTGATGTAAGACACCACTTTCTAAGAGATCACTATCAAAAGGGTGATATAACTCTTGAATTTATAGGCACTGAACATAAACTAGAAGATATATTTGTAATGACTTTATGTTCAGATAGATTAAGTTACATTAGCCAGGAATTACTAATGATCAACTACCCTCAAAACACACCGTTATAGAAACCTCACCATTAGACAAACCTCACCGTTAGACAAACCCCACCGTTATACAACTCTCACCGTTATAGAAACCTCACCATTAGGACACCTCACCATTATAGAAACCTCAATGTTATGAAACCTCACCATTATAGAAACCTCACAGTTAGGACACCTTACTGTTAGAGAAACTTCACCATTAGGACACCTCACTGTTATAGATACCTCGCTGTTAGGACACCTCACTATTGTAGAAACATCACCATTAGGACACCTCACCATTATAGAAACCTCACCATTATGACAACTCACCATTATAGAAACCTCACCATTAGGACAAATAACCAATATAGAAACCTCACCATTAGGATACCTCAGCGATAGTGATTACCGTTATAATCCTCATTAGTATAATGGTTACCAATATATCACAATGTTTTAAATTTTTGTGTTTTAAGCCAAGAAACATTATCATTTTAACATATATATATATATATATTATTATTATGTTTTAATTTTTAAATTATATAATTTGAGTCTAAATCACATTCAATCCACCACGAACTCCACCTCTCCAAGTCCTCACCTACCCAAGCTTCTGAAATCTTGCAAACCCTAAGTTTCTCGATTTGGAAATGGCCCGAGTTAAGCAACTGATAATTGATGAAGGAAATGAGCAAAGTTTGAAGTGACCAAAAGTCGGTTCTAGAGCCACTGGAAGTAGTAGTGGTACTAGTAAAGAGAAGATAAAGTCTGAGAATCTGCATTTATATAAAAGGTAAATAGTGGTTGAGAAGGAGCTTTGTGCTGAGTGGTTGATGACAATAAAGTCTCTGATTTGGAGGATTTTAGAAGAGCAAGGATTTGTAGATTGTTTTGAAAACAACAATGGGACTTATTACCCAAATCTGGTTAAGGAATTTTATGAGTTTGTTAGATTTTAAATGAATGAATATGATAAAAGAATTATTTCTATGGTAAATGATAAGGAGATATCTTTTTCATCTGCTGAATGGGATGAGTGATTGAAATTTCCACACAAGAGTGAGTATGGATATTTTTCAAAGTAATTACCTCCCACTAGTGACATTTTTGAGTATGAGTTTGCTTTTCTTGAGTTAACCGAGAATGGATCACCTAGACAATTGATTGCTGCTGAAATGGAAGGAGAGAAAAGATTGTTTTTTAAGTTCATTCAACATGTGATTAGTCCCAGGAGAGAAGATTTTGCAACCATGATGTTTCAGGATATATATTTGATTTAAATGTTTAGGAATTGATTAAAGGTCGATCTATGCAGATTATGGATGATTCAGATAAAGTATATGACTATACCTAAATCAAAGACAAATAACTTGTTCTTTGTTAAGATGATTTCCAATAAGTTAAAAGTAAAAGGTATTTCTGAATCTAATGATGAAACTATTGTTGTTAAAGACAATTTTTTCATTACTAAGACTATCTACAAGTATATGAATGTAAACTGGAACCTGTGAAAGAAACAATGTCTGAATAATGATGGTAAATTGTATGATAAATTTAATCTTGTGGTCTATCCTTCTAGGCCTAAGGATGATAGGGATACAGGTCTAGGACCTGTTGAAGATGAACCTACTTATAGTGATGCTGAGGATATTGTTGATGATGAGGATGGAGAGACTTTAGTGGAAGGAGGAAAACCTGACCTGCCTCCTAGACCTGCACTTTAGAGTATTTCTTATAGAGAGGCTAGTCCATCAGCTACTATACCTAGAAGAGAATCTGATTTTGAAAGCTCAGATGAGAGTATTTTGAGTTTGAGTCTAGTAATTGGGAGTTCTGCTATGCCTATATAGGCTATTTTGGTTGAGATGCCTGAACCTATACCAATCCCGGATGAGGATCTTGTTGTTGAAATAGAGATATTTGTGGCTAATTCTTCTGCGGAAGACCTGCCTGCTGAGCTTGCTATTGATGTACATGTACAGGAGAATGCACGGATTGAGGCGGAGCATCCCACCAGACACGGTACAATATTAATAGCTCATGATATTGAAGACTAGGTAGAAGACCCAATTTTTTTAGTTTTTGGGATGGGCTATACTAATTCTGAAGATGAAACACCCATAAGAAGACCAAATATCAGTTATCATATCCTTTCTGAGACTTTACCTGAGGATTTAGTAAGAAATTCTAACCTAGAGCAGTTGAAGTTTGATCTCAAGACCTTTTTTTGATGAAAAGAGAAAAATGGAAACCTCTTTAATATCATCCATTCAATCTGTTATGACTGAATTTGTACCTTGTATTTTGGATGAAGTCAAGACCTGACAGATTCAAGTTTCAATCTTGGAAGAGTAAATTGAATCTCTAAAAAAATCAGTAGTCTCTATGGAGTACTATATGAGTTCTAAATCTCAAGCAGACAAGGATTTGAGATTTGTGAAAAGTATAGGTGGCCAGATGGTATCAGTTTTTGAGGAATTTAAAAATTCCATGAAGTAGCTTGTCATCACCCAAGACCTTGTTGTGAAAAACCTCATTAGTGGGATGACTAAATAATTTAAGGAAACAATATCTTTTACTGTTGCACCTCTGAGTGCTCCCAGTCCTTCTTTATGTGTTGATCAGATTAGAGCTGTGATGAGAGAAGAGCTTGGACAGTCATCCACTAGTGGCTCTGTAGGCTCTTCTTCCTTGACCCAAGTGGTGACTACCACTAGGGATATAGGAAAAAAAATTCAGGATTTTCTGAGGGTGGCCTATGCTTCTCACAAAGAAGTAAAGGACAAGGTGGATTACTATTTCCAAAGGGTATACACTAAACATCAGATGAACAATCACTTCAAACTTTTATTAGAAAATTTGAAATTACATCTTGTAATTCAATCCTTCAGAGAGAAAGTGAGTAAGCTAAGGGACCTAACTCTAGATTTGGAAAAATTACTTGAAAACAAGGATGACTTCATTTCTACTATGGAGAGAGGAGGAGGGATTATCATGGATTACATAAATTGCATGCTTCCCTTTTTTCATGTTGATGCTCAGCCAGTGATTATACCTCCAGATTTACCTTCATCTGGCTCTACTACTTCTACATTTCAGATGACCCCTTCTCAAGCTATTAAAAGCTTGACACCAATGATTACTCAGAGGAGTTCCAACTACAAGGCATGAATAGTGTTAGTTTCTCACCCTCTAGTGGTCATTTCTGGAGTTCCCAAGCCTTCAACTGAAGCTACCGATCCTGAGACTACCTCAGAACCCAAAGGAAAATACAATGTGGACATTTAGGAATTGTATTTAGTGGGTCTAGATGAATTTGATAGAGATCATTTGTACCTTGTATACAATAATTGTAATCCTTATGTACTTTTGACTCCTTAATATATAACTCTTTTTCAATATCTTTATCTCAATTTTTACCTATGCTGCCTGCTTAATTTATTTCTCCTTTTATTTTAAACATTTGTTTTCACATGTAGTCCATAATTGTATTGTCTAATTTCTCTTGATAAAAAACTTTATCTCTTATATTTTAACTATGATTCCCCATATTTTTTGTTCTTTGATACACTCTTTACGCCCTTATCTTATACCTCCCATCTTTTTTCTAATCCCAAAGGGGGAGAAATATTTCCCAAGTGGAAGGCTTATAAAGGGGGAGAAATGATAAAGGGGGATGATTCATTATTAAAAGAGGGACATATTCCAGATATGGATATTAATATTTTTTAATCAATTTTCTCTGATACATTTGACTTTGAGAATTTCTATTTATCTCTGAAACATATTCTACCTGTGTTTGAACACTCTGAGAAATAAGACCAATTGAATTTTAGTCTCATATATTTGGATTACCTACCATAATTTTTGATTATCAAAAAGTGGGAGACTGTTAGACTCACCTATTTTAATAATCTCAATTATGATTAATTATGTTTTGATAATCCCAAATGATGTTTATTGATTAAAAATTTCATTAAATTAGTTACTATTTATGTTTTTAATGTCAAAATATAAATATTGTTGAATATGTTCAAATGATATATCTTTCATTCAAGAACATTCGGTTAATCAAATGTTCATTTAATTTGTAAAGTTTTATTCCAACTTAATTTGTGGATAGCTTGCATAAACATACTAACAGCTACCGATACAGAAAGGTCACCAGTATGTAGATGAGATATCGATACAGAAAGGGCACCGATATGTAGACAATTACCATTATACCTAAGCTACCGAGAAAGTATGTCTAATGGTATGCACAATCGACCGATATAGAGTGACAACTACTGTTATGAAGTCTGCCATTACAAGCTCACTGGCATGGGTCACTGGTACATAAGTCTACTTATACCAAGAGATACCACTAAAGGAATTAATTGTTATATATAGTTACCAATACAATGAAGCTACCATTACAGAGAATAATAGCTACTGATGCAAGATCTACCATTACAAGTCCACCGCTACAAGTTCAACGATACAAAGTGCTACCAATGGAAACCAGAAACTGTTTCTCTAAACTGTTTCTCTATTTATTTAGTAGCAACAGTAATATTTTGTTCTTTTAATGCAACCTATATTAATTAATGATGATTGTTGTAATGTTAGGAACCGTACCTTGTACAAATCATTCCTATTTCTTGAGATCAAGGAATATAAAAGGGAACCTTGAGCTACTGGAGTAAAACAATCCTTCAACGCACATACAAAACAAGTTTTTTGATATACAGAAGGACATAGAGAATGAAAAGAGAGAAACATACAAGAATAAAACATGAAGAACTCGAAGAAAACTCAAGAACAGAATTTCAAAGAAGAGATTCAAGTGCTGCAAGGAATACTCTCACATTTGAAACTGAACACCTATACTGGAAGTGAAGGAACAAAACCACGATACTCTGTTTTCCAAACAACTTCTAGAAAAGGACTGATGATTCATCTGCTTCAATCTAAGGTCCAGAGCTTCTCTGAAATCACATAGAGCATTCTAAACTCATCTCTATTTTTTGAGATTTATTGTGTTTCATTTATTTACATTTTGAGCAGTGTGTGTGATCTGTATTTTAAGTCCACACTGTCTCCTGTGCTAAACTACAGGATTTCCAAATCATCAGCCAATATGTATCTTACTCTCCTGTATCCCACTCTGGATAGCGGTAGAGGTCAAGTGTGACCTGGACAGCCTGTGTGATGTTTTTTAGTTTTCCCACATAGAACTATGGTTGAGGTATGAGGACCTGGACAGTCTGTGCACTATTGTAAAAACCCGATCTAGGGTGTGGATCATAGTTTATATAAAACCTTTTTAGAGGAATAAGTTTTTTCTTGACACTGAACCTATTTTTTAAAACTTCTATGCATTTTTATTTTAGTTAAAACTAGTTTGAATATTCTGCTGCTAAGTACTTTAAATATAAATCTATTTTAAATTAACTCTGATTGTTAAACTAGAAAGTGTTTGTATTTAGTAGAAACCAGTAGGTTAGTTTCAAAAGCTAATCTAATCATCAGATTAGATTAACTGAGAACTAATCAATCTCTTGAGAACGTAACTTAACCTTTACTGTATTAAAAATTCACTACAGTTTAGCTTGTTATTTAAATTGGGGGATAATAATATAAATTTTTAAATAGAAATTTATTAATATCAACTCAATTCATCCCCCCAATTGAGTATTCCTCCCTGACCAACAAAAATAATAATCACATATAGAAGAGCCTTCAAATAAATTAATTTAAACAAAATACTTTCATAAAACCAAAGGAAAAACTCAATAATAAGGGTATTACAAAGGAAAAGTCTAGATATATAGATACGCATACCTCAGAAGTGAGAAAACATTATTTCCTTCACAATATAATGAAAAGGATAAATAGAAAGGACCACTATAAACCTAAAACCCAAATAATCTCATAAAACCCCAACCTAAACCATAGTTTTTCCCTACATGGCCATTAAGTTTAGGGGGATTGTGTAATATTTCAAGACCATGGAAGAATAATAATGAAGGAGGAGAAAATAATAAATATCTAAGTAATAAATTTAATAAATTAACCAAATATAAAGAGATAATCACAAAAAAAATGAAGAGGAGAGTCTTATGGTGAGAGGAGACCTAGTCAAGAAATATGAAAGAAATAATAAAGTATGGAGATTAAGAATATTAAGGGTGTATTTGGATAATTTCCCATTTTTAACAAAATAGGGAAGACAACATAGTTTATCAAAATGGTCTTCCAAATCGAGGGCCAACTGTGTGGGACTACCCTTATGAACAACCCTTGTGTAAAACTACCCAGAGTCTAACACATGATATTTATAACTATGTTAATACTATGAAAAAAGTCATTGTAATCCCTCTCCCCTATATACATAGTTCTGTGCATAGTTACTTATAATAGTACGCTAATAGTTTGTACCATCCTATTTTATTTGAAATTCATTATTTCAACCTTCAACTCCTGGAAATTCAAAAATAACCAGAATGTAATAAAATTTTAAAAAAACACATAATAAATACCTTTTAGGATTCATAGGGTATCACTAAAAAAGTATATTATAGTTTTAACAAGTTCTATCCGATCATATATTTATTTTATTGGATTAATTTTTGTTTGAATTTATCTGATTTTTTTTAGAATAGAGTTTTATTATACTATTTTATTATTGTGTTAATATAGTAATGTAAAAGAGTAATTATAAATCTAATTGAATTTCATACTATGTAATATTTTTAGTTAAAGGTTTGATTGATATGGAAGGCTCTAATAACTTTTAAAAGGGAGGAATGGATGAGTTAGATAATGAATTTATTAATTCATTCAGTGATGCAAAAAAATGGATGAGGAGACTCATATTACAATGGATATTAGAAATAAATATATGGTGAGGATATCCCAAGGAATAAAAAGTTGAAGTCTATCCACTTATCAATGGAACCGGATTAGAGTATGGATTAGTAGAATAAGTCTCAAGAGATCAATATTGATGTGCTAAAAAAATGAATTTGAGAAAGTAAAAAAACCAAAACTAGATACATGTTAAGGTTGTTACTAGTATGAGAGATAAAAATGACTATTATTGAGAGGAGTTGGAAGATATTTCTTCTATGGTATATAAGATTCATGATAGTTTCAATAAGAAGGACCACGACTCAAAAGAAATTTTAAAATTGAGTGACAAAAAGGAAGAGCTTGCTAAAAACATAGAATATCTTTAAAAAAAGAATAAAATAAAAAAACATTATCCCACATGATTCCTCTAATGAGATGACGTCCAATATGAAATAAAAAAGTGAAATTCTAGATAAATTTACCCTAGAATTAGAGGATGATATGTCTAGTGGGAATATAGTCAAGGGAGGTATGAATGCACAAGTTGAAAAATATCATGAAATAGATACCCCAATTGGAAGAGGAATTAATTATGGTTAAGAAGAAATTATAGAAATATAATTATAAGGGTAACTAACTATTAAAAAAAAATTCATTTATATTTTGATTATCATTTGGAAAAGGATAATGAAATGAAGAAAAATATTCTTTTTTAGAGAAGAAGGTTGAAAATATTATAATATCACAAAGGGAATGTTTCATGTTAATACCCAACCTTTTCCATGTTGAAACCTCTTCAAGGAAATAGATAAAAATATTTTGGAACACATTTAAGAAGGTCCCAATAAGATTCCATTTCAAATGAATGCATCCCAGAGGATGGTATGAAGACATGAATCTATATTGAAGTATGCATGAATATATTTATAGTTTTTTATTTAAAGAAATTGATTATATAAACTAATTTTATGTTAATGGGTGTATTAAAAAAATATGTTACCAACAAAAATAATAAAGGTTTGGGTACTATTCCAATAGGTACTATCAATATAACAATGTATCGAGTGGAAATATTATGAGGATTTCAATTGGAATAAATGGTGTCAACCTACATGTATTCGACGATAAATATATCCCCTTTAGAAATATATATCAAGGGATGGCTTAAGAAAATTACAAGGATGAGTTTCATGTCCACTACTCAAAACAAATTCATGGAATGACAGGAATAAAATTTGGAATGGATAAAGATGTTCACATACCACTGAAACTATTAAGTCAAATGTGAAAGGAGTATTCTAAGGAAAGGTATATGTTAAGAAATATAATAAATATTATGGTCATAATAAAGGCACGATGAAGTTTTGGAAAATATAGTAACAAATAGTGAAGTCTCATGAGATCCTTGATGGTAGGTGTATATAAGTAAGAGTAGTTTGTATGTTGGGTTATGATGAAAAGAGTAATCCTAGGGAGGTGGAAGATAATTTTTATTTTATTTACACCATTTAAAATCTAAATATGAATTCCAAATTAATGTATCAAGGAAATTTGATGGTCTATAGTGGCTCACCATCTGCCTCAAATTGAGTAACTTAGAAATTTACCTATCCTTATGTATTAAAAATGTAATAATTATTATTTAAGTGTTTCAGTTTTCATGGGAGATATAATCCATGGAGAATTTGTATGAAAATATTCAATTAGATTCAAGTAATTCTATAAATTTTTAATTATTATTTCGACGTAGTACAAGTTGTATCCTATTTAAGCTAAAAGTACAAAAAGAGGTGTCCGAGAACACATTATCCAATGAAAAGTGAAATTAGAAAATTGGTATCAAAGGATATTATTGAAGTTTTTATGTATACAATATATATTCTCAACTAGTTTGAATATTTAAATGTGAAATATAACATCTTTTATGGAAACATATCATTACAAATTATCATCACGGTTTATTTGTTTTGATCTAATAAATAGTTTAACATGTTATATCAACTGATGGAATTTTGGATATAAAAAATCTATTTTGGATACATGTATTTAAATATAAATATTAATCAAATATTTAGTTATAAAGTTTATGAAATTATAGGGTGTTTTTTGATGAACATCAAAATATTTTATACCCATCACCCAAGTAAAGACACTTTATAAGGAATGTTTAAATATATATGTCCTATAAAAGCGGTATCAATCTATTTTTAAAAAGTGTTATATGGTTTTGTGTGTAGAAATGAAATAAAAAATGAATTAATATATCAATCAAACACTATATAATTCATGTTTATTCACTAATGGCTTAGTGATGGTTTGGTTGAGTTCATAGGAAGTGTTCCTTGGAAGAAATTGGTAATTATGACAGCATGTAACTAAGGGAAGTAAGTGAAAGGAAATGAAAAAATGTGATGTGATTGGATTAATCTCGTATTTCCTATACCACGTTCAACAATAATTGGTGTAATATCCCATGTTTTGGATTAAATTAATATTATAATAAAATTTTAGTTTTTTGTATAGTGGACCATCCCATTTGAAATTTGAGATTCCTAGCATAATTCATAGGGTTAGAACAAGTAATCATGTTTTTTGGATGTGTTTTAATGCATGATAGTTTTATTAGTTGTGTATATGGGTTTTTGGAGCATCATGATTCAAAATATTGGTTTTCGGAATGAAAAAAAGGAAACACAAAGTTAGCACATGGTTAGTACATAAGATGAAACTCAATTGTGAAACCTTATAGGGGTGTCACATGATTTGTAAAACTATCCACCTAGGGATGAATGACTGTGTGAGAGGTTTGTAAAAAAATGTAGTGGTGAAATGCACATCATTCACATGTCTTATCTAACCATGTTCCATTCCATGATCTAGTTTGATCATTTTAAAAAGTAGCCTAGCATGAAAAATATAAAAATTTTATAAATGAGCACCATGCCATGAGAGGTCGTGTCCCCTTATATAGTAGATGCACTTGGTTGGAACCTAGTTAGTATAACCAAGTGGAAAAATTATTCAACCCTTTAAAAGAGGTGAATTTTTTATTTTCCCGAATTTCTATTAACCTTAATCCTCCTTTATTATCCCTATTCTCAAAACAGACTCTCCGACAACTAAAGAGATCCTTATTCCTTTATGCTAGGATTTAAGCTAGCTTCCCCATTTGAGTTCCAATTCCTCCTTCGTTCATTTAATTGGATGACCCTTAGTTAGTCTATTGTTCCTCTTGATTATTTTTATAGTTTCTATCATCGTATTGGGTGTTATTTCTATTTGATATCTTATTCCCTATTTTTAGTGTATTTTTCTAATTTATCAATTTCTCTGATTTTGGTTCAAATCCAAGATAAATAATGGATGAGTGAAGATTCCTTTGTATAAGGTTGTTGATCTATTACTTTTCCCTAAAATTATACTATTTTATAAAGTTTCAACATTTTTATTCACACCATACATTATTTACATTGATCTCAAATTATTAAATACATTAAATTAAATGCCTAGACTATAACCTTAGTGTTCATTAAAACCCTTAAACATGGTTTGAGGTAGTAAAACAAAACTAGAACCACCCCTTTAGGTGTATTTATCAAGTATAAGTGATATCAATGTTTTTTGTTTTAAACACCTCTTTAGATGTGTTAAATTGTCTCTCACATGTGTTGGTTAAATATATTTAAATGTAATGTGAATAGAAAGACCATATCACTTATCCCATGTTGAGTTGTGAAATATCCCGTTGTTTAATAATGGGAATTGAATTAAATGTGAGACTCCTATAATTAAATTTCTTTGACCATGAATATGATTCCATTTATATTATTGGTGGTTCATGACCTATGTTTGACCCACCATTAAGGTGTGTCATACTAAATGGTTCAGATGATCATGTTGCCTATGTAGCCAAACAACCTTATAAGATATGTTGGATTATATTCTATAAGTTAATTATGAATGTTATGATTTAATTGATGAATGTAATAGACACTAACATGGCCCCTTTTTTCACTTTTAAGTGATTGGATTAATAAATTTAATTGATAAATGGTATGGACATTAACATGGCCTCATGTACTTTTAGATCATGAATGATTACTATCACATACAAAAAATTATTAAAAGGTTTAGAATACCCTATGAAATACATAGATTCTAATTTTTGTTTATGTTAGAAGGGCACATGGGAAACAAAGAAATTCATTAAGGTATCATCCAAGAAAAATATCACACTAGGATTCAAACTTTGTCTTAGATAGTGATTTCCCCGACATAGAACAAAGGATTCATAATATGTCTAGAAATTAAATTAATTACCATGAATGATTCTTCTTGGATTCAGTTTAATGTTATAAACCCCATTGTATTATTCCTTGGGATCCTTTCATGTTACACAACAAGGATACATAGAACATGTTCCTAGGGACCAGGTAAAATTTTCCTATTATTTATAATTTCGAGGGGTACACCCTTGTAGACTTCACCCAATTTTTAAAATGTAAATTCCATGGGACTTATGGACCTTCAAATAGAAATCATGATATATGGAATCCTTGGTTATATGAATTAGGTCCATACCATCAAATATTGATGAAAATTTAATATTCTCAGAGACATTTCCATCTTAAGAAGAAGTAGGTAGTATTGGATGGTTGTTCCATGATGGACCTCAACCAATATGGTCTGTCTATTTAATACCTTTATTTATTATATCATCACACTAATCATTTATAATCATAGACTACATTAGAGGTAAACATTGTTTGTAGCGACCTACAGATTTATACTCATACCCTTTTCAAGACACCAATGGGTACTGGTAAATATCTCATAAATGCAAGTATGTATCAGGGTAAGCACCCAACTATGGATGTGTGATCATCTATACTAGGATAGATTACGAGAGTATTGGACCAAGATAGTTCTCATAATTATAGTGGAGTTCAGTTTTTGGACTCTTTTTATGTTGTATAGAATATATTATATTATATTTCTACTACCCATTTTATAAAGTATCCTATAATCATTATTTTTTGTGATACTAGTTGTGTTTTTCATCAGTTATCATGTTTGGGATAATTTACATTCAATTATATAAATTTATTATATTTTATAGGATTATTATTAATAATGATGGAATATTATCCCCACTATACCAGATTTAGACCCTTTCTAATAGTTAAAATCCTTTGGCATATGTGGAGGTGTGCTTATGGACTTATCGCTAATCGATATGGTTACTGTTTATATGGTGAACTAGGTTAGGATGTGACAAAAGTGGTATCATAGGTTTATATTTATTTTCGTTGTCTAGTTTTGGTTTAGTAGAGATAATATAAGGAATGTGATAGAAATTGTTAAATATATTGTATTTAGGAATGTCCAACCCACACATGAGGGAATGTTCAAGTTGCTAAGGATGTGACTATTTTTCATGTTGTTTGTTAATATAGTTGATTTTTATTTCACGTCGATTGATTGAAGTATGATTCAAATAGTTACTGATTTTTGGGATTTACCTCTTGTAATGTAATGTTAATAGAATATATGTGTTCATGATTTATTTTAGGAAGATATCTTTCATATTTTATTAATGTTCTTATCAGCATACCATGACTGTATGATTATGTGTTAGGTTTTTTTGTACACCATACTGGTATTATTATTTAGATTTTTTATCATTATACCATGATTTGGTGATTATTTAAATGTCTAACTATATTCTTTTCTGATGTGATATATTTCCTTATTGAATTTAGGATGTAATTTTTGTCAAATAAAGTGTCCATATCAATTTATATGGTGTTTTCCAACATATATTGATGATGGAATTCTATCTTACTATCCTGTTATTGATTAAATAAATTAAATTTTCTAAAATGGTATCTTAAAAATGGAAATAATTTTTTTTTAGTTCCAAATATATAAATGTTAATTTTATGTATGTAAGTTAAATGGTGTTTCCATTGTAACTTTTACAGGCTAGAACCTTTATAACTTAGTAACAACAACCCATATTACTAATTCCCCTTATTCTTTACTCGACACTAATAGGTGAGTTTTAGAATCATATTCTTATGAGATAACCCTGATTAGGGAGAGATAAAGGTCTTGATAAATTTGAATATAAATTTAACATACTTAAATGTTATACTAATTGCAATTTATAGATCATTGAATCAGAATAATTGGGAATGGATTCCCATATAATTGAACCCACGATGGTCAGACGAGACCCTAATAGGATGCCTTTATATTTATATTCCATTGTACTTAACCCCTTGGGGGTATGCTAGTTATAAATAAGGGAAGTTATTTGATGTGTTAGTGGCCACATATATTCTGTTATGTAAAAATGTTTTATGTCATATTACATGACCAATCCATTTAAAATGATAATGACCCCTTGTTTGCTTTTGATCATTATTTGATATGAGTCAATAGTCAATTAAAATGTCAATTAAAACATAAATAATGTTTTTATATATAACTTGAAATTGAAATTTTCTTTAACCAATCCTAGATGTGAGAACATATAGATAAATGAAATGGTTTTACAAGTAAATTATGAGACAATTATCCCAATGCAGCTTGATTTGAACTAAATAATGTTCCAATTACAACTTGAAAAACATTTTTTTAACTAGTAATGGTTAAAAACGTATATACGAACCTCTTTAATGTTTGTAAAAAAATTATGTTGATGAAATTTCATAAATAAAACATTTTAATGGTTTTAGTCACTAGGGATCCTCGTGTAAGGGATAAATTTTATTTTTTTACTTGAGATATCCCTTGAATGGGAATGTAGATGATTCCCATGAGCCTTTTTGTATTATTTTAGGCTATTTTTTAGACCTCCAAGATAGAATGTAGGGTCTAGTGACCTTTTTATGAATGAATATTGTTTTAATTTTATTATTTACGTAAAAGAGAGAAGTTATACTATTTTGGTATCACCATTGTAAATATGAAATCGCTATACTTTTTTGTCGATTTTCTAGGCACATTATGTTCTGATATTTGACAGTTTGAGTCAGATAAAACTCTTAGTGATGAAATTAAACCTTGGTTATGTGGGATGATATGTAATGAGTTAAGCTATATTAAGGATGTCAGAATCATATAATAATCATGTTCAGTAGGTTATATATGTCTAGGGAATGACCATCCACTTTGGTAATAATGTAATATTTTCTCTTTTCAGACAAATAACTGAAGATGTCATCATCCAGGTTAATAATCACATGCAATAATATGGATTGGGGTTGATCCTTTTCATATTCCATCACATTCTAGGATAAGAAGTTTCATTGGTCTAATAATTACTAAAAAGGAGTTCCTCCCACACTTTATGAAATCAATAAGTACACGTTGATGCACATGGTGCCCATAGAGTTAAATTATATTAAAATGAGATATGTGTAGTGTTGTGGAAATAATTTAGGTTTTATTGATTTTTAGTGTTGTGATTATGGAAATAGGTTGAGTTTGATAGTTTACAACAACTTGGATAGAAGTTCATGAGTTCATGGATGTTATGTTAGTGGGGAGTCTCTATAGTAGAGTGAAATGGGAATTAAAGAGTGGTTACGAATGTGGTAGTCTTGAGACACTAATGGAAGGATGATTTATTCTAGTGCTAAAGTTTTTTAACATAGACATGTTGATGCATGTGGATTATAGGGAAGAACATATGGTGATTTGGTACCACAATTTGATTAAATGGGTATGACTATTCGGGTTCCTAGCCCATTTGACCAATACTTAAGTAGTTGATGCTTCAATTTCTAAAAGGAAACTGTGAGGTGGGTTCTTGTTTTCTAAATAATTCCATAGGTGGGGTACTTGATCTTTAATAGGAGTTCCAAGGGAGATCCGGGCATGTTAAGGTGGATGTTTCACATAGAAGGTACAATTAGTTCTTATTGATGGATGACTCATGGGAACATGATTTAAGTCTTGAATTGAGTGGTATGATATGGTACACATATTATGTATGGAAAGTTTAGTGCATGGTGGTTACACATGGGAATCGTTTCATGTGGAAAATTACTGATAAGGGAGGTGTGGTCAAAGGATCAATGTTTTCTAGAGATGATTCTAATTGTAATGGTGAATCGTAGCTTTTGGTAATTTAAAATAAGTTCCAATAATGAGGGTCATATTGAAAATAAACCATGTGCTATTAGATAGATTCAAAATGGGTGTACCTTGACTTACATTGTCAGTACACATGGTGTCAGGGGTTGTTTAATGGATGTATAACCTATTTTTTGTGAACATGGATCAAGATATAGATACACCTCTATCAATGTAATATTAGTGTAATATTAGTTTAGAGATAATCATACCCATCATCTTGAAATTTTACTTATTACACTATGGGATGATTAACTCTACGCCAATATAAGATAATGAATTTTCATGGTTTATGGAGGTAATAATTAAGAGTTTCACTCTAGTATTGGTTCGACACATGCCATAAGGTGGGGAGTACACCATTGGCGATTTTGGAGTGGTGAACATTGATATTATTTGAAACTCCAATAGTGAATTAGGAATCATTTTTAAGAAGTATAAATAGGTGTTGGGTGATATTTTTGTTGGTTCTTGGAGATGAGTAGCTTCTTAGGAATCTCAGTAATTATGTACAGGGATAGATGGGGAATTGGTTGTGGTAATAAAAATATCATTTTGTTGGTGTAATGAAAAGGATGATCCTAAGGTGGGGAGCATGACATCAGTCACTAGTGGGTGACCATAATGTGAGAAGGGTCATGAGATATTAAGATAGGCCATTCGAAGATCATTATGGATCACGTAATCCGTTAGATTAAATGACCAATGTATGTATGGATTTATAGATAAATTCTAGGTATATATTTGAATATGGATTGGGGTGAACTCTAAGTATGGGAATTAAAACCAGGATATCTTGTGACGATACATGGATATTAAATTGGGATTACACTTCTATTTATGATATAGTATGGTAACAATTTTAAACATGGGATGGTTTGTCTAGGAGACACCAACCAAATTTAGGTTATGGCACTACTAAGATTCAAAGAATTTTTTTATGCCTCAGATTAAAGGAACTCAGATCTGGTGTTGGTGAAGTGATAACTGTTGAAGTTGAGTGGTTTCAAAAAAATTCATTTGAAAGAGGATCAACTTGAATTCCATTAAGTAGTATTATTTTGTCAGTGAGGAACCATTTTTAGAATGTTTCTGGGTTGAAATGTGTGTAATATAAAGGTCATTTAAGGTTTTCAAGAAAAATATTATGAGACTGAGCTAAGATGGGTCTAATAGAATTTGGTTTTTTATAAAAAATTATAGGACAATATCATTATCCTGATGTGTGATTGGATGCTTTATGTTTAGAATTTTTGTTGGACCATATATATGATAGTAAAGACATGTTTTATAAAAATTATTATAGTGGAAATATTGTGACCTTAATTGGATGTTTTAAGTTGGAATCTATAGGGGAGGAATCATAGGCTAATTGATGGATTCGATGATGATGTGATCATGTATCAGGTTATATGAGATTGGGATAACACCTTCTCGATGATTATTGAGTAATTCTGATATTTGGATCAAGTTTTAGTTTCTTATGTAATGTATGTTTAAGGTGATGATTGAAGGTGTGTTGGGAATTCAAAAATTTACTACAACCTTTTGAATAGAAAATTGATAACATGATTAGGTCAAGTGGTGTTTTAATTGTCCACCAGGGTTTCTTGGGGATGCGAAGTTATATGATCGTGGGGATATAAGATCATGTATTTTGGATCGAGTTCAAATTCTAATGGGATTTTATTTTTTCATTTTTTGGATGTGAAGATTTGTAATTTGAGCTTGAGAACATAATTCTGAGGGTTGGAACGATTAAACCTATTATTTCTAGATGAGGTTTAAGGCCTAAGAAGTGTCTCAGGTGTCTGGATGGGTTTTGGGATAATCGGGCTTCAAAAGACCAGTTTCTTGAAAGGTAATGGGAGGTTCATAGTTAGCACATGACTTGTTCTATATATGCACATCAACCGTGTGACCCTATTAGGGTGTCACACAATTTGTAAACATGTGCAATTAAGGTAACACAAACATGTGAGAGGTCTATAGAAAAATGTATAGGTAAACCACTATAATTTTCATAGTGTTTCTGACCATGAACCTAGTCGTTCAAGGGGGTGAGCCTATTGGAAAGTAACTCCTTATGTGTTGTACATAATTTAACCAACTGTGTGTCTATCTATGCAATGACATGTCACCCTGGACAATAGGTGTGCATGGTTGGCATAGAGTTAGTCTAACCATGTAGCCAAATCATATTTCCCTTTAAAAATAGTGAAATTTTTATTTTACATTTATTAATTTTAACCCTAAAGCCTTGTTTATTACCCAAGTTCACACAGTATCCTCTCTAACATGTAGTGAGACCCTCCACCCCTCAAGCTAGGAATTAAGCTAGCCTTTTTGTCTGAGCTTTGACTTGACCACTATTTTATTTCATTGGATTTCCCTCAGTTAGTCTATCATTATTCTTGATTATTTTTCCAGTTTCTATCTATACATTGGATTCTATTTTCATTTGATCTCATACGATTTATTTTAAAGATATTTTTTTGATTATATGATTTCTCTCATTTCATCTCAAATCAATGGAAGATAATGGATGAATGATGCTTCCGTGGTATATTGTAGGTGGTCTATTTATTTAACCTAAAAGTATCACTTTTTTTAAACTATTTCTCTTATGTTCCATGATGGAATTTCCTTGTGTTTCCCCCAAAAATATGAAATAACTAAAATTTAATTCATAGATTAAAACTACGGTGTAATTTAAAACCCATAAATGTAGTGGGAGGTATTCTACCCCAACTAGAACAACCCATTAAAATGTGTTTCTCATGTATCCTTGATCATCATGACTAGTTTTTTTAAAAACCCTATTGAGGTGTGTTACATTACATCTCACATGATTTGGTTAAATTTAATTAATGAAATTTATTGGTAAGACTATATCTCTTATCCCATGTTGAGTTATGAACTATTCACTTGGTTAAGAAAGACAATAAAATTAAATGAGAGACTTTTATAATTAAATTTACATGACCATGAATATGATTCCCTAGAAATTATTATAGTTTTGTGGCCTTGGTTTGATTCACCACTTAGGGTGTGTGATATTAAATGGTTCATGTGATCATGTTTCCTATGTGAACAAACACCCTACTAAGGCGTGTTGGCTTATCTCTAATAAAATAATGATGAAATGTATATTTTAATTAATTAATGTAATATAAACTTACTTAGCCTATTTTTTATCACTTTTTAGTGAGTGAATTATTAAATTTAATTGATTAATGACATGGAAATTTACATGACTTTATGTAATTTTAGATCTTTCATGATTACAGGCGCATACATAAAATTATTAAAAGGTGTTTCATGCCCTTAGTGATACTTGGATTCCTATTAATTTTTACTTCGATGGGATCATGTAATGATAACTAATTCATTTATATATCTTCCAACTGAAAAACTACCCTGGGATTTGATCCTTACTTTAGATTTTGAATGATCAAACATAACATCGATGATTCGTTATATTTTTTAAAATTAAATTGAATGAATTAGATGATTATTTTTAGATACATCTTGATGTTACAGACGACGTTTGATTGTTCCTTAATTTTTTTTCAGGTCTTGTCCTGATCCTAACAGGGACATATTCTTAGGTATCAGGTTGAAATTTACCCTTAGGGTGAACTGCCAAGGGTACAACCTAATGGACTTCAACTAGTTTATAAAACAAAAATTCCCTAGGAAATAAAGAACATTTATGGTTATCAATATTTATGGACTCCTTGGTTGTATACCTTGGGTCCCAACCATCAAATGTAAATGAAAATGTAAAATTATCAGAGACTTTCTCAACTTAGGTTGAAGTAGGTAGTATCAGATGGGTGTTCTGTGAGAAACCTAGACTAAAATTGATTTTCTATTTACATTATTTATTTATTTTATCTATAAACTCATTATTTGTAACCATAGACTATATTAGAGAAAGAAATCATTGGTGGTGTCCTACTAAGTTTTACTCATTCTGTATCCAGGCTGCTAATGGGTGCCTAGATAATTCTCATTATTGAAGGTATGGATCAAGGAAAACACCTAGCTATAGATTTTTGATCATCTATATTTGGATGGATTATGGGAGTAGAATACTGAGCTAGTTCTCAAAATGATAATGGAGTTTAACTATCAGTCTTTCTTTATTTGGTATAACAAGTATTATATTGTATTCCTCCTCCCCATTTTATATATCATCTTGTCATCATCCTTTATATATGATACCGGTTGTGTATTTTCACTATTTATTGTAATTGGGATGATTTAACTTCTCCTACCTACATTTATTATTTTTCTTCTTTGTTTATTACTAATATTGATGGTATAGGATCCCCATTGTACCTCCTTTAGACCTTTACTTCTAGTCAAAAGCCTCTGGCCTATGCGGAGGCATGCTTGAGTCATTGTCTCTAACTAGTCCAGTTATTATTTATAGAGTGAACTAGGACAGTATGTGATAGTAGGATTTTAGGTTCTATTGATGGATCATTTCTAAGTGGTAAGATCACTCAATGAATGTATTTTAGAATATAACCACATTTGGTCGAGGTTCTTCATCTTGAAATATATACCTAGAATTATATTTGATTGGGGGTATTTATTATTATCATGTGGTTAATAAGTTAATAAAGAGATGAAATTACAAGATCATTGGAGTTTATTTTAAGATTGTGATCCTAGTCTCTCTTAATTTGATAGAATGTCTACATTATTAAATAGGTATAAGATTTATTGATAATCTGACTAGTGCGATATTCTATCAAATGGAATCTGTGAAAGTGGCGTCCCCAAGGAAATTTACAAGTGGAATCTAAATAAATTCTTGTGATGTTTGAAATCATGGAGAAAATGGGTTATTATAACAAGTGATATTTTCTCATAACAAGTGTAAAATTTTGGATTTTATGTGAAAGTGGGAGAAGATATAATCAATAATATATATAGGGACATCAAGAATCCATATAAAGGGAGACAATTATTCATGAATCCTCAAATATAATATTTATTTATAGGGGGAGTTGTAAGCCTAATGATGACATGGAGAAATATTATATTCCTAAAAATGTTTCCAAAAAATACAAATGGAGATATTTTTTGGAAAGAAATTAAAGAATTATTGTAAGTTTTGGGGTTAATTTTCAATAGGAATTGGATTATTTTTGTTAGATTTGTTTTCAAATAATCGTGATTATCGGTGTTGGGTTTAATATCAACAAAAATAGATATTTTCTATCTAGGAAATGTAGTATTGGAAAATCATTGAGATTCACATGGAGTTTTCAGGTATGGTGGATACATTTTAGTGATTAAAAATATATGTAGAAGGAATTTTAAATTGGGGTTTGAAAAATCATGGATGTGAATAATGTTTAATGATAGAAAATTCAAGAGTTATTTATAAATGTTTTAGATGAAAAAAGTAGTGGAAAAAGGAAAATATTAATGTTACCATATATAAAGATCAATGCACAAGGGATGGATGTGTATTATAATTATTCTATAGTGCTTTGGTTAGATTTTATGTCATATAGGTTTCTTATTTTTGGGTATTTCCAAATCAGAAGGTAAATCCCAGATTTCATAAGAGTCAGTTGGAACATCAAAAGGGTCATCATGAATTTAGAGGTTTCATCCCATGGAAAAGGAAAATAGTAGAAGAGTCATTTTAAAGGGTCATATATTACATAAGAAGAGTAATATGGAAGGCCATAAGATGCATTTACTGAAAATGGAAATGTTTATAAGAGTCCTAAAGACCACATTGGAAGAGTTATTTTTTAGAAAATAAAATTTTCATGAGGATGATTTGGAACCTTCATAAGCTTTATTTCAAGACATCATAAGGTTATAAGTAAACTTTTTAAGGTTGTTATAGGAACTTAATAAGGTTTATTTTTTTTCAAATTATGAAAATTAGGAGGCATTTCAAAGGAATAATTATATATATATTTTTCTTTTTTCACAACTAGTAAATGGATTTAAATTAGATGATTAGTGTTATTATCTTCAATGTTTCAAACATCTTGTTTTAGAATAATATCATGATTAAAGATACTAGTTTGGGTGTCAATAAATGCAGATAAATTTTTTATGTTCCATGAAGAATATAAGAAGCACTATTAATAATTCCACAAAGTGGATCAATATTATATTCAAAGTGCGTTGTGCTATGAAATTATTGTTGAATTGAAATGAAATATTTTTTCTTATTGCATACATGTAAATCATTATTAGGAATATACATAGATTATAATGGTAGTTATAAACTATGATATATGATTAATAATTTCGTTAATTTTAAATTAAGGATATTTTTTATTTTTTAGAGGATTAAAGATCATGATTTTTATGGAAAATCATGAGGATTTTGAAGAATTAAAAGAAGATAATTTTTTTTTCATATTTAAGATATGGAAAATTTCTCATGGAGAGGTAATGAACCAACTTGGATGAGAATTTTGGTTACTATAAGGAGAAAGAGATATCAAGATCGAGATTATTGTAGGTATTGACATATTTAAAATATATAAAAATATCTCACAATGATATTCTATTTTTGATGAGAAGAGATAAATAATGAGAATAAAAGAGATAGCGGTTATCACAAGTATATCCAAAAAAGTGGAATGTAGAGGCACTTTATTGTTATTATCAAAATATATATGAATAAAAATATTAATGGGAGATCCAAATAAATATTGTAAATCAAATGAAGATGAGAGTTATTGTTTCACAATTAATGAGAGAGCATTCCAATTCTACATGTTAAAAAGAAGTAGAGAAAACATTATAACTTCACTAAGAACCTATAAAAGAAGAAGAATAAGTTTCCATGAAGTCTCATGGAAAGATGAGGATATTTTTCAAGAATATTTGTAAAACCTACCAATAAATAATCACTGTATAGATCAAATTGTACCAACCTAATCTGATGCAATAAAATCATGGTAAATCTATTTGGGTATCTCCTTCATGATAACTCTTCTTTCTTCTAGGATTAGTTAGAGAAGGAGAGAAGTGTTAGGGAAGTGATCATGAAGAATCATTGAGAAGTCCCATAACATTATAATGGGACTGGGCTCATACATTGTTGGATCGAAATATGATGTAGATGATCAATATACAAGAGGGGGTGAATTGTATCCTTTAAAAATTACGTTGGAACATTTAAAGTTGATATAAAATTTTCAATTTTTTTGCCTTAAGGAAAACTATATTTGACAAGGTTAAATAAGGTAAATTCACAATACCTCTTAGTTCTACAAACTTGCTAGATTCCAGATATATGGCTCAAAAAATGAATCTGAAGAAAAGTTTACAAGGGAAAAGATTCTACCTTAAAGTGTATAGAATCATACTAATTTGAGTAGAAGTTCAAGAAAGTATAAGATAGTTATACATTCCTTATTAATCAAAATGAAGCGAAAAATAAACTTGAAACAATACAAGTAACAATTATAGAATCTTGTAACCCAAAGAGTAGGGTATCCAACAACTTTGGATAAAGGTCCATTGATTTATACTTTCAAGAAAGTCTATCTTACCCACACCAGGGTAAGCTGTTGATTGAAATATCAGAGTCTATCTTGATATCCTCGTAAGCCCTCAAACATCAAGGTAGACGACACCTCTTTCTTCCTTAACAATTATGTCCTTGAACTTTAAGGTAGTTGACACCTCTGTATTCCTATCCTCAAAATCCCTCGAATGTACTCAACAACATTCAGAGTTTCACGAAGCAAGTTAGACAAGATGTTCAGTACTCAGAAAGCATGAGAGTATATCTATCTCTTTTACAACATGTTTTCTCTAGAGTTATCAAACTTTAAAAAAGTAAAGTTGTCTGATAATTCAAATGAGTTCCTTTTTATAGGCATTTTTTCAATGGTCAGCTCCCTCCTCCAATGGTCATTTTTTTCGTGAATCTCAGAGCGACCTGTATACGTGACACTCAAAAAACAGTTAGTTCGAAATAGTATGCACAAAATCGTTTCATAACTATAACATGAGTAAGTAAAATATTTTTTCTCAACCAAATATATTTTTCAATATCTAGGAAAAAATAAATGTTTGAAGTATATATTACATGGATATTTGGATTCAGTTTTCCAAGGAATTCAGAATCAGAATTCTAAAGATTTTGGAGTTTTAATTATAAGGAATTCAGAACCAAAATTATGAGGAATTAGGAACTTGAATTCTAAGGAATTTGGAACCTTAATTCTAAATAATTAAGAACCTGAATTCTAATAAATTCGGAAACTGAATTCTATGGAATTCAGTAACTAAATTCTAAGGAATTTAGATTGTGAATTCTAAGGATTTCGGAACCTGAATTCTAATGAATTCAGAACCTGAATTATAAGGAATTCGAAACCGGAATTCTAACAAATTTGGAGTCTGAATTATAAGGAATTTGGAACATGAATTCTAAGGAATTAGGAACCAAAATTCTAAGGAATTCAGAACCTGAATTTCAGAGAAATTGGAACCTGAATTTCAGAGAATTTTTAATATGAATTTTAGATAATTTAGAATCTAAATTTCAGAGAATTTGGAATTTGAATTTCAGAGAACTCAGAATTTGAATTTCAGAGAATTCGGAATCTGAATTTCATAGAATTTAGAATCTAAATTTCATAGAATTTAAAATATTAATTTTAGAGAATTTAGAATCTTAATTTCAAGGAGATCAGAATTTGAATTTTATGGAATTTAGAATCTAAAATTTGGATATTTCGGAATCTAAATTTTAGAGAATTTGGAATCTGAATTTCATAGAATTCAGAATCTGAATTTCATAACCTAAAAAAATATAATTTATATCTAAGTATTTATAGGATTCTAAAGTTTTAGAAATGAAACTTTATTTTATACTTAGACATAAAAGGAGCTGGATTTGGTGAAACAAAATCCTGACCATTGAAAACAAAGATAGGGAAAAAATTTTGTGGGGAAGGAAAATTTTCCTTATTAAGAAAAATCTTCAAGTAAATAAAATTTACCTGGAGATAAAATGTTTGTGATTTTTAAAACACAACGGAATGGAAATGTCATAAGGAAACCTTATTGACTCAATAGACATAGCTTAAACCAACCACCAAATAATGTGTTTAGTTGATTATGGTGCAGCGACACATAGTTGATTCAATTCTCATTATATTATCCAAGTATAATTAAACCAACTAAAAATACTTGATTACTTCATGCATGATTTTTTACATTATTCCTAACATAATTGGTGTGAGTGGTAAAGAATAATTGAAAAATGGATAAGGAATAAGGAATAGAGAGTTAAAAATTTGATCTCCATTAATAATGGATCTAAATGGTGTCCCTTTTAATTATGAGTTCAAGATCATATAGGGTACTAAGAGTATAAGGAAAAGTGTTTTAATGGAAATGTTTTCCTACCTTGATCAATCCACAATATTAGGAAATCCATAACTAAATTTATTTATGGGGTTAACAAGGAATAATTAGGATCATGAAATTGTTGTTGAAATGTCCAACAAGTTATAAAATGATAAAAGATATTGATCCTTGATAGTGTTTTCTCATCACACGTGATTAGTAAAAAATATCCTAAAAGTGATCAAATATTATGATGAAGGACCTACTACTTTCAAAAACGGTGGATCAATAAATTTATAAGGATTGGGTATTCCAAGATTTCAAAGAATATATATAATGGTGTTCATTTTATTTATGGTTTGAGGCATAAGCACCTTAGTTTTTATTAACCTTTTGGTAATGGGAATTGGGTGATATTTTGGATGAATGAGTGTGTCATGAATAGTTTTGAGGATAGAATAATTACATTTAAGGGGTATCGAATGAGTGAAAACTTATTCTAGATTTCTAAGGATCAAAATTCATTTTCCATGGTAATAAAGAATAAAAGTAATTATACAATATAAGTTATGGAAATTTGAGATACAAGAATATATCTAATAATTTTAAGAATGAAGATATTATTTATCTACTAAATATTAAATTTTAAAGACACAATAAATCTGTTACATGTCATAAGAGATAAATAGTAAAAAATAATTAAATGATAGTGAAGACCAAATCAGAGAAATCTCTTGAGTTAGTACACTTCGATATGTGTAAAATGATGATGTTAAAGTCATCCAATAAAGATAAGTATTTAGTTATTTGTTGGATTATTTTTCTAATATTAATAATTTCCATATTTATTTAGTAAATAAAATGATCTTAAAGAATATAAACACTTTAAATGGATTACTAAGAATCAAACATGGTATATCATTAAAGGATTTAGATCTGATAGTGGATCCGGATATAGTAATGAAGTGTTTGATATATATCTTGCATAAAACAAGATAAGACATAAATGTAGCATTATATACTCACCCTAACAAAATGGATTTTCTAATAGGAAGAATCGATGATTTGTGAATATGGTGAGAATAATTATTCTAGAGAAAGGCACTTCAAAATTATTTTAGAGACAAGATAAAACCATAATTTTTTATATTTAAAATTTGTTCTTAGTTCAATCAAATTTGGGAAAAACACCATATGAGTTATGTTTTGGAAAGAATAAATTCTTAAAAAACATGAAGTTATATAGAATCATTTGACTTATTAATGTAATATGAAAAAATTTTGGAATATTCATTGAGACGGAACACAAAGAAATATTTCCTTAATATACACAAAATATAAGAATTTACCGTTGCAATAAAAAGAATCCAAGGACATTTTGGATATATATTATGTGAGTTTTACTAGAAAATAAAAATTCCCCACAAAATAATTTAACAATTATGAAACCATTAAATAAAACCATGATAATGATATTGGACAATAAGATCGTATTTTGTATATTTATATAGATTTTTAATAACTCAATATTCTTCAAACAATTCCAGTAATGTGGAATGGATATAGTGAGAATATTATAAGTTCTAAAGATATAGAAAACATGTTTAGCAGTAAAATATTCTTAGAGATAATATAAAAGGGAGTAAAAACCCAAGAATTCTTGGGAATTTCTATTCATATTATTTTTGTTTCATAGGTTGAATGAATGAGTGTGGATTATTCCTTTAAATATGGGCATTAGATTTTAGTGATGGGAAAAGAGATGGACCAAATTAAGATTAATGAAACTTAAAAATTAGTTTCACTTTATAAACAATTCAATGTGTTTAGAATTAAGTTGGGTTTTAGAATAAGCTCATGGAAAAAGGTGAAGTTACATGGAACAAAGTTCATCTTGTATTAAAAGAATGTTATAAAATTTATGGTATTGATTTTGATGAGCCCTTTACTTCAGTCATGAGGTTAGAAAAAAATTTAATATTTATTTTTATTTATGCTGAAAGGAATTAATTTTTTTTTAAAAATGGATATAATGTATATTTTCCTTATGGTAAATATTATGGTAGAGGTATAAATTGAACATTGGGTAGGTCTTATCATTGAAAATGATGTTTCTCATGTGTGTAAGATGGAGAATGAGCTTTATATACTCAAAAAGATCATCAAGTCGGGTATTAATGGTAGGAAAATATTTTTAAAAGTATTTAATTAAAGAAAGGAAAAGTGGATTCAAATATTTATGTTAAGGGAGATAAAAAAAAATTCTCATTTGGATTGCGTACGTCGATGAAATAATTATCTCTTGAAATAAAGATGGAAATTATATATAATTTTCTACCCAAATGTGGATACTCTTTGAGATTTCAATTATTGGTAAGATGAAATTATTTTTAGTACTTTAATTAACATATTAACCAGATTTTATCTCTTTCTCATAAGAAAAATATGCTCATGTGTTACTCAACATGTTTAAAATGGATCAGTCAAAAGAAGTTTACACTTATGTAAATCATGGGACTATTATAACCCTAGATAAAAATGAAAAGTGTTTAAACCAAAAAAATAATGAAGTATCATTAGTAGCCTATTCTATTTTATGGAATTAAGATAAAAATTTGAGTTTTTAGTTACACATTGTGAATGATCCCAATGAAACATTATGTATCTGCATTTCATCATAAAAAAGATTATTTTACACTATGTCAAAGGAAATCTCAATTGTGGAATATTGTACAATAAAATTAATAATTATAGATATATATATATATATACTAGTAAATATTAGTTAAGATATGTTAGGGATATAAAGTTAACTTCAAGGGGTGTTTATTTTTCAACGGAAGATGTGTTTCTTAGCACTCCAAGAAGCAGAGTAATGTCAATATTAGGTCAATAGAAGTGGAGTATGTTTCAACATCACAATATAAAAATAAAATGATATGGATGTAGTCATATCATAAGACATGTAGGATGATGTCTTATAGAATCTAATGAATAGGTGTGGAAATAAAAGAACCATAAACCTATCAATGAATGTTGTAAATCATTTGTATTTGAAAAATATTGAAATCAAGTACCAATTCATTGAGGAAAAGATAAAGTGAAGTGATATTTAATTGTAATATGTTTTAACCAAGGATAAAATCAAAAATATATTGATAAATAACCAAATCAATGAGGACTTACAAATATAGATAGTGTTTTTTGGACTGAGTTTTTCTCCAAAATCTATAAAAGTCTTTCATGGATATTTTCCCTCTTTCATTACATTGTATTTTTTCAAAGTGGGAGAGTAAAAAAGTAAACCTTCATTAAAAGTTATAGATACTATATTTTATTTTTGAAATTGATCATCAATGGGTGAGGATATAATAACTTGATGTGTTGATAACTGGATTTTGAAAAAGTGAAAATGTTTTGATTTTCAAGTTGTCAATTTATATAAAATTGAAGATTGGAGATCCCTTTGATATATTGAAGCTTAATGCACCCTGATGAAGATTAATTGAAGGGGGGGGGTTATGTTTAGTTGAGTAATCTTAATTGAGACATGTTCAATTTGGAATTGATCTGAAACCAATGGATGTAGTTATAACATAATCACTATTTTATAAAATAGTGAGATGTTTAGATGATATTCATATTAGAGGCTTGTTATTTATTTTTTCATAAGGGAATTCATTCATGTTTTTGTGATTTTTTTCATTTTATATTCAACAAAATCATGCTTATTGATGGCATTAAATTACTATATACTTTAGTGGAGATGCATAGGAATGAATAGAGTGAAATTATTTCACAAAAGGAAAAACCATAACGTGAGGGATTATTATAAAATTATAAAATGGTTAAGTTAATACCATACAAGTAAGAATTTTTATAATATGAGAAGGTGGTATACTTGACTTGTTCCTATACATAAATTATTTAATCTCATGTGAGGAGATTCTTTTAAAATATTCTTAGGTCAATTCCTGATGAGGATGATGATGAATATGTTAATCCTATGTCATATCATGTTATGTAGAGTTAATATCACATGAGGATGGAATGGTTATGACGTAAGGGAGACTGCACCTTAGTTAGAATATTAACAATACAAATATCCATCTGATTAGTTATTGAAGATCTAATTCATCATGAAGACAACTCCAGGATAGTTAACATCAGTACAAGTTTAGGGGTCGAGGGACAATTGTATTATGAGACATTACTTCACACTAAAATGTGTTTTGGGGGTGAATAAGAGAACTTAATATCATTAGAAACTATGAAGTTACCATCTAGGTGACAATGTTTTAAGATAATGTTAATTATTATGATTTAAGGAAATGGGTCTAATTATATGGGATCATGAGATTATTGGTTCTTGATAATTCAAACATATCTTGATGAAAGACACTCAAAAAAGAAGATTGATTTACATTCCATTAGTATTCCTAAATCCATCCTTTTAAATTCTAAGACAATATCCTTTTGAATCCTTGTCATTGATAATGTTATAATATAATTTATTTTTAGATCATCTACTATTATGTTTTATTTTCTAGGATGGTAATGGAATGTGTAGTCAAAGTCTTTGATCATATATATCCATCTTCATTATAATGTGTTAAAATAGGTCAATTTTAAAAGTTACTTTATCATTTTATGATCAGTATATTTGAAAAACATTTATCCATTTTGATTGAATAAAAATATTCCATCAAAATATTACAATTACCATCTTCATATCACATGTCAGTTAATTTTGTTAATGTTCCTTCAATTATCTTAGGGTATATGCGATAAATATAATATTTTTTGATGATCACATAACCCAATGCTTTCTTCTAAGAATAAATTTATATCAGTAATACTCTTTTATATATGTGTAGTGTGTGTATAGGTGATGTGATTATTTTTTTTTACTAAACTCTATATAGATCTAATCACATTCATCTATCCAAAAAAATTAAGTTTTTTTTGAGATATCATGGTCAGTGGGTTTGGAAATTATGAAATTTTTTTCAAAATCATTCATAATACCTTGATAATCCAGGGAATCTATTCATATTTATTTCTATTATTGGTATGTTCCATTAATCAACCCTATTAATTCTAGAAGGATCCATATATATCTATTCTCTTGTGATAACATGAACCAAGAATGTGACTTTCCACAAAAATTATCCAAATTTAGTATAATTTTCAATTGAATTTTTATTTTCAAAAGCATTTAACACAGTGATCATGTTCTCTTTATATCATTTATATGTTTTTAAATATATGAGAATATTATATATAAAGAAATTTTTTTTTCAAGGTCATCTATGTAGATTCTATTCATTATTTCCATGAATATTTTTAGATCATTAGTGATTATTAATGAAATTAGTATGAACTCATAGTGTTCATATCTTACATGAAAGTAAGTATTGGGAATATCCAACCTTTTCACCATTAATAGAATATATCCTAATAAAATGTCCACAATAGAGAAGTATTGAACCCAGTGTAGTCGATCAAATAGTTCATCAATAAATGGAAAAAATACATTCTCTTTATCAGGATATTTTTAATATCATAATAATCAATACAAAGGCATATTGACCTATACGTTTTCTTGAAAAAGGGGAATGAGCCACCCTACAGATTAGAACTTGGGTGAATTAAAACCTTTTCCAAATGTTATTTTAGATTATTCTTCAGATTTTACAGTTTAATAGGAGAAATTATATAGATAGTATTTTAAATTGGTAAATCTCTAAGAATAAGCTATATAGGGAACTCATGTAACAAACTCGATTAGGATGACCTAACACATCAATTAACTTGGCTGACCATAAGACCCAAAGAAAATTCTTGATCCCCATGGGTAAAAAACATATTGGATGGGTATCCAAAACATAACATTGGGAATGATCAGACCCTTTAAATTCAAAAAACAAAATCAAGGACCCCCTAGAAATATGACATGACTCATCCAAATGAAAGACATCCACATCATAAAATAAACATAAACAAGTATAAATGAAATTATTGATCCGAGTAACTCAAAATACAAATTATAAAAAAATCATGTATAACATCAAACAAGAGAGCTATATATATAGAATATATCCACATATACAAAATAAACCAAATGAGAGTTCATGTATTATAAGTCTGATACATGAATATACTAAAATAAAATGAAAAGAAAAATCTAAATCCCTAAAACCATATTCTCATAACCCCATTCCCCGATAATGTCATAGTACTAACTGTCAACGGTCCAACACAATCATTACTCCCACAAAGTCATAATGATGTAACTTGGGGGAAAACACAGAAGTTTTATATAGTGAATGGTGTATAAAGGATATGATAAAAGCACACACAAAATGAGTTTACCAAAATTTTAGGCCATTTCCTTTTCAAAAGGGATTTAATTAATAGTAGTTTGAAATATAAATATTAGGAGTGTTTACACATGAATTTCAAGTAAAACCAAATATAACACCATCAATTAATTTATAAATATTATAATTATTATAATAATAACAGGTGGATCCAGAACCTTTTCAAAAAAATTATTTTATAAAACATGGAAAGATTCCTTTATAAAAACCATGAAAATATGAAAAATACCATTTCATCTTATCAATAACTTTCTCAAACATCCATTTTATGGAAATCTCATCACTTAATTTTTTAAACACGTTTTCCAAATGATTTTATAGTTCAATTTAAATGTGATAAAAAACCACAAATGAAACGATATGAAAACACACATGACACCAACATCAATAAAACATACCAAATAAAAAACAAATCAATGGTTTTATGACAAATATAGAAGCAGGGGATTAAAATAAATAATACTTATTTAGATCCCCCAATTTATTCTAAAACATATCTAAGCATCATGGGTAACACACTAATATCTAACTAGAACAATGCTGGACCTAGTTCATTGGAAAAACACTTTCTAGGGGCTCATTCATGAAATCAGGAAAACACTAATTTTTACAACATTGGGCCTCCAAATTAAAATAACCCCTTATAAGGGCTCAAATATCACAAGAAACTAGCTATTGAGGATCACTGAACTAGTTTAAGCAGCATCTAGATCTTCTCTTAGCTACCCAAGGTTCCTATGATAATGTATAGTGGAGGTGAGAAAATAATATAACAATTATTATCAATTTATGAATTTATAATTGTTGAAATAAATCTTATATCACCTTATACACCCTTATAATAATCATCTCCTTTCATATCCAAGTAATTTCATACATAAAATAAATAACAATATAAAAAATCCCCCAAGGGGTCTCTATCTATCACGTAAGGGTCTTAATTGAGGGTTCTATGTATTTTTGAAATAAGTTTTTAAAGTTCCAAATGATCCATTAAAACTTACAGGAAATGAGAATCCACTATTCCAACCATTTAAAAATAAATTTTTAAACACTCCTTTAAATATATCAATTACAAATAACATTGAAAACCATTTATTAAATCTAGAATTTCCATTAAAAACCACATTCAAAACAATTAATGAGATAAATGGGGCCAAATAAAATTAACTATTAAAAACCATTTCAAATAAGCATATTTGGAATTTTCTAGAACACTTTTAATTGGAAATAATATTTTTGATAACTGTAAAAATCAATAAAATTTACTTATTTCAAGAGACCAAGTCCTAAAAATATGTATAAAAATCATACTAAAATCACATATAAATTTACTTTAACAAAAAAATCATTTAAAATCATCAAGAATTCAATGAAACATACATTGAAGGAAACAAAAATAAACACCAAGCCAAAATTACGTAGAACTATTTTTAAACCATTCTAAAACTTATTATCTACAATGGAACATGATCAAACAATAACTCATATTAGAACCCACCCTAAACCCTATACTCTACCAAATAACCCACTTAGGGGTTTTAAGAGACAACTGAACTAAGAAGAAATGGAAGGAAAATGGAAGATGTAGGAAGAAGATAACCAAAATAGGGATTATTGTGGAGAAACCTCACGAAATCTAAGAATAATGGATACAAAATTGAAGTTTAAAGGGGTGAATAACTCCCCTTAATGTGACTTAGGTCCGATAGAGAATAATTGGAGAGAAATGAGGGAGAGGATTAGAAAAAACCAAAGGGGCAGAAGGATAATTTTAACTTCTAATAAAATATGGGAATCTCATATGGTTTGGCCAAGAAATTTTATATACCATGTACTAAATATGAGAAATTCACTAGAAAGACAAAATACCCTACCACAACTTGGTAGGATGGTTTTCAAACCATGTTACAACCAGGATAAGCATCAATGTTAAAGAACTAAAAAACCTCACACACTAGTCCCATGCTTTCTTCTGACCATGTAAAAGATGTGGTTCATCATCCTTAGGCATAAAATTCTAAAATGTTTTCTCTTAGATTGTTCATGGTTTGAACCAATTTTTCTGCTCTCTATACTCCCAGAACCATAAAAATAGCACACTAAAACCCCTATCTTATGCTAACCGTATGGTTTCCCCTAAACCATGTATTTTAACCATGCACAAAAGAAATTTCTATGTTAGGGAAACCTATAAACCCATGGAACCAATATAAGGGTCACCTACATGGTTTACTAATCGGGTGGTGGCTATGTGAAATCCATGATAAGACACAAAATTCAAAAAATTTCAAAATTTCATATGAAAACTCTAAAAATTAAATTACCTCAAATAATATAGAATATAATTTAATGATGACATGAGGGTGGGACAATTCTCACAAACATGACGCTTCATTCTCTTGAAAAGTCATTAATAAAATTAAAAATAAAGAAGATCAAAAAATTCCAACACTCACAATAGTGTTATGAGGGTTGGGAATGTTTAAAGAGGTATATTAGGAAAGAGAAATTGGAAAAATACACAAAAACCCTATACCCAAGAATTTATATCTCAATAATAAACAATCTGCAGAAACAACCAATACATAAAAAATAGACCAAAAGGTTACAAGAAAAAAGATACAATTTTTTTTGTCTCCCCACCATTTATAATTCATGTAACATGGTGGATATAATGGGAAACATGTCAAGGCAAACTAAAAAATTACATTACTCAAATGATTATGATTCCATAAATAATTCACAAAGGAAATATCAGATGATATCAACCACATCCAATTATTAAAAAAACTAGATAATGTCTAAAAAATATCTTAACATAAGGAATATAGATGGATATAAGAAAGAGCAATCAAAACCAATACCTCCCTTATAACCCATAAGGTAAATGTATCATAATCGAAACACGAATCATAAATAAATGACAAGGATATAGACCTTGATTCGTAAAATAAATTAAAGGGGTAATATAGGGCCTCAAACCTAGGTTAATATCTCATGGATAATCCAATAAGATTTATAATGTCATCAAGATGTGATTAATCTCAACTAGTTCCACATCCATCCTAGTGACTTGAACCACACACACCCAAGACTCGCCCATGCCGAATCCATCAAAATACATCCAAGTAATTTTTCAGAGGATAATATTTAGAAATAAAAAACAATATGGAATAATAATATCCACATTTATTAACACCTCAAGAATTCATAACCGTATAATCATTAAGTGGTACATAATATAAAAACTACATCAAGAACCTCCATCCAATTAAAAATCAATGAGTAAAAGTCAAAAAATAAAAAAATAGCCCAAACCATTATAGAAAAACTCAACATACTAGATTATATAAAACAATATAACCATTTAATAATATCAATAGGACACTGATTATTGTAGAATAGAGGATGGAGATCCACAAATTCCTAAGTAAAAGAAGTCCATGACTCCACCACTCTTTTAGAGTCTGGGAAAATCCAATCACTAGAAGAGATAAACATAAACAGGAATTGGAATCACCTTAATATTCATCCTTAGAAATAAAATTCCACATTTCCTAAGACATTTATGAGTATGACACAAAATAAATTGAAATAATAGTCTAACTCATCTGTGTTTCACAAAAAAACTAAATCATGGAGTCCCAAAACATGAAAAGTGAAATACATAAATAGAAAAACCCACTAAGGAAAAACTTTTAAAAAAATTAACTAAAAAATACATTTATTTAAATCACACCCATTTTTCAAGGGCTTTCAAATTCATTTTTCAAATATAAAATTCTTCAAAAACAAGACAATCACTTTTTGAAGAAATTTCATGTAATTTAGATAATAGAAAAAATTATATTCCTTAAAATAACCATATTTAAAAATTGATCTGTAATCAACCATATCCCATTCAAAAACCAATATTATTTAAAAACATATCCACTTTTCATTTCCAATTATTTTAATTAATTATAAAAACTTTCTGAAAATTTTATAATGAAATCAACCGTTTCTAAAACATATCAAATTATAATTTTTTCATTCAAAAAATAAAAAAATTATTATAAAATACACCACACTTCATAAATACTATTTTAATTTAAAAAACTACAAAAAGTGACAATATAATATAAAAAATATTTAAAACATTTCATATTTATCAAAATAATTTTATTACCTCAAAAAATATCTTTTCCTAAAAATTAAAACTATAACACTTCCTTTTCCACGCAAAAAAAAATATCTAAACAAAAAAATGAACCTTTAACAACACAAATCCCAAAGTAAAAGTCCCAAAAACTAAATCAATAGTCCACTAATAACATCAATTCACCATTTATCTCCCAAATCAACCTCAAAAAATTGTTAACAACATTGGGATTAATCTGAAAAGAAAGGGATACAAAAGAACTAATCTAGAAGAAATAAAAACTATGTATGGTTTGACCACACATGTTAGTGAAACATGTACAAATTGTGAAACAAACTCTTCTATGGTGATTAAATAAACTACACATATATTGACCGAAGCCTGAAACCTAATTTATTTCATAATTCTTTCACATAGATTTATATTAAATAAAATCTAGGGGTTGATTGGTCAAATTTCTTTTGATGACTAGACAAATAAATACATCATCTAAAACATAAAAATATCATCTTTTTTTTTTTAAAACTCCACATTATTATCTAAATTTCAATAGAACATTAAAACCTATATAGGATAACCAAGGGAAAATACATAAGGAAATTTATGGTCTATAAATCCTATTAAATGAATAAACATGATTATAATTATACCATTAGAGATAAGAGGATTAAAACGATATCCTAAAAAGGATGGTCGTAATCCTGGAAACATGGAATAATGAAATCACATTATAAGATCATGGACTCATAAAATATCAAGAAATAATATAATGTTTTCCATCATAAACATAATTTAAGGGTCACTCCTAAGAACATCACCATGATGTGTAAAAATTCCAATTATGGATTCGGTCCTCTCCAAATTCCCATATAAATATTGGAAAAAGTCCCTTGGTTGATTTGATTCACTCACTAATATCTTACACAATATATCATGATATATAAAATTTTCCCAATGCACGATGGATATCATTTTTTAGAGTGGAAAACACAATAGGGGTGGGGGTGAATTGAGTTTCCAATTAAAATTATTATTTAAAAAAATTTGAAACTAAATCCCCTAGTAATAAAAACAACCCAATTAACGGAAATAGTAGAAACATATAATATGATATTTTCAAAAACTTTCTTCATTTTTATATCACAACACAGTTAAAAAAGAATTTAAAACTCTTAAACTTTTGAAACAATTTAATTTCTATCAAAAAATATATATAAAACACTAATTAAATATAACTATCAATGTAATGTTTTTATATATAAATTTTGAACAAAAATATGTAGTTTGACTTTGAAACATAATAAATAAAGAAATAAAACAAAAAATTTAATAAAATAATAGGTTTAGTATCAAACAAAGACAACTTACTCTCCAATTAGAAATCACCTGCTACTAAGAAATTATGTAAATAAATAAACTGATCCATAACCTAGATTTTTTTACAAGTAAAAATTTCACACAAGTAGCCCATTCCACATAATACCAATTATATGGTTATAAGTGGGATACAAATTTAAAATATTAAATGAAAGAGTATATAGTAATCTTTAATATAGAGCAGGATCTAGTTATAATGAATACATATAGTAATCAAAAAATAGATCAAAATTAATCTAAAAAATAGAGAGATAAATTAATAAAGAGAGAAAAATTCTAAATAATCATAGTCTAATCAGATTTAGTTGAAAAATTATATTTAAATCCATACTTGAAAAGTCTTCAGTCAATTGTTTCACTATGTGATCTAAAAAAAGTGTGTTTTGTAAGTGTTCAGTTTATATTATGTCAGAGTAACTCCTTAGTGTATCATTTTGTCTCTCAGGAACATTCACTCATTATTTTTCAATGAGTGGCTCTTCATCTTAAATTTAAAACATTCTATAACTATCCATTATAGGATATTCACAAATTAATCATCATACTTATTATAAAGCTTAAGTGATATTAATTTTCATTAAATGATTCAAAATATAGTTTTTTGAGAATATAATGTACCTCACTACTTATGTTAGAGATAAAAACTTAGTATTAACTTCAACATAGACACTTTGGATTTCAGTCACATATCATGGTTACTTTCTATAGTCACTTGTCACAACCAATTGTTTTATTTATGTAGTCCCTTATTTTCTTCATACTTTCACTTCATTTCTTCATGCTGTAAGTTTATTTCTTCATGTGGTCACTTCATTTATTTATGCGGTATATTTTCACCTTTGTGTATTCAAATGATCTTTAATGTGTATTTAGTTTCTGTCTTAGACAAAATTAGCTCATCTGATTCATAGTCACTTGATTATTCATTTGGAAACGTAAATTTCAAGGTGAAATTATATATTTCTTCCTTATGGAAAGTTGACATTACCACTACAAGACATAACCATTTTTAAAATTTTTTATAGAAAAATTATTTACAATAATTAAACATAAATATCATTAATATAATAGGAAATATGAATTATTGGAATTAAAATAAGAAGGTGGTGGACTTAAAAAATCTCCTCTTTTTAGATGATAAAAATAATAGAATATTAAATATAATGTATCTAAAAGTGTAAAAACATTTTTTTCATGGTTTCTCCCCATTTTTGGAAATTCAAAAATGATTATAGATAAAAAGAAAAAAAAATATTGCAAACGAAATATTGAAAATCATCTAATAATAATAAATACATAAATATGAACAAATTATTTTTTGCTAATTAAAAATGTAATATAAAAAACCATTTCATTCACCCCAATAAGAATTAAAATTAGACATATTTTTGAAGTCATATGGGAGAACATAATGCATTCCATTGTGTATAGAGTCTAAGGATATAGAATCTGGTTATGGTGTAGAGGTGGAAAAAGGCTCTTGAATAACCATGCATATATAAATAGGTCGGTGATTCTAAACTGCTTGGCTAGAAGACAAGCTAAAAGGGTTAGTAGTATAAATGTTAGAAGGAGGGGATAAGGAAATAGGTAAGGTAGAAGGGGTTGAAATGGTAGTATTCACTTCATAAATGTCTTTCTAAATCAATAGAGTGAACTCCTTCACATCCCTTAAACCAGGATTCATAGCCTGAAAAAACATTCCTTGTTGTCTATAAAGGAATCCAGAATAGGAGTAATGACCTTTAGATTATACACTTGAGATTTGAAGTTTGGAGTCAAAGGAGGAATTATAAGATCAGTATACAAGGATCTAGACATGGTATCCATATCATATTTTGTGAATATTAAATTCAGATAGAAATCAGTTTCCATTTAGATAATGTTTTTATCTTTACTAGCATTCTTAATATCTTTTCTAGATAGTACAAAGTTCATTTATACATGGATTTGAAATCCATAAAACACCATATCTCTGGTTTTCTAAAACTCACCTAAGACTACTTTAAATTCAACACTAATAAGTTGTTTTATGTACTCTTCACTAACAACAATTTTCATAGAAATTAGAGGTGGAAAACAAGAAGATGGAGGAGGAGTAGATGCAAATTACTGAAAAATAGAATTTATAAATCTCTGGTATATATTTAACATCATATCTTGAAGAAATCCTTACATATAACAAACTTAATACCTTAAACCTTGAACATTATTTCTCATAATATAAAACACATGATCCAATTCATGTTGAAAATGATAAATAACTAGAGTGACAATCCAGGATATGTCCTCTTCTCTGATTGGTTCCACTGTTATCCCAAAAACTATACATAATTACATTATGAACCTATAAAATATGATTTTAAACCATTAAAATAATATTTAGTCACATAGGATGTAGAATGGGTAGAATAAGTAAGAGGAGTATATGAATCATAATTAGCCTAACTACCATCTAACTTGACATCAAAATCCATTGGTTCTGATATCAAGTACTAAACTTATAATTCACCGTAATCTTATTTTTCAATTTCAAGAACATTATTATGGAGAGATCTATTAGGGTCTATCATAATTTTATCCATTTGTTCCTCAACATTTTTGAAAGGAGATGGTCCAAACATTTATTTGAGAACCTAGTCCACGGAAGGACAATGAGGAGATACTTTGAGTCTTTGTTGATATTCAATATCAGAAATTATGGATCCTTAAAATACTCTTTGAAAAGAAGTGATGGAAGTTTCACCATACTCAGGTGGACTATTCCCATGATCATCATCATCATATTCCTCTCCCCAATGTGATTTTAACTTAATTCTAACCTAGGAGTACTTCAATTTATTGGGATAAGTATAGAAGATTTTTCTAAACTATCTTAACTTCCTTCAGATTCACAAGATTCACTATCCTCCCATTCCATTTCTATAACAAACCTGCTCACAAATACCTCATTATCCTTGAGATCTTCATCTTCTATCTCTTACACTATAGAAGGTATAAGTAGAGGATATTGAGGAGGTCCAACACACATTACACGATATGGATCCTATATGTACTCATTAGATTACCTAGCTTTCTCAACCAAGTAAGATTCATCAATCTCCTCCTCCTAAAATTCTATAGAAACATCATTTTAATTTTAGGAATACTCCACTATTTCATTAGGTTCTTTATGAGGGTCTATTTGGTATCTTTATCTTTCATAATTTTTGAGAGGATTAAACTTATCATAAATCTTTTCATTGTTTGTTACCCATTACTTTGTCCAAGGATTCTAGAATACATTTATGTTCCTACAAATATTTTAATTTAGGAAAAAATCATCATTTAAAATGAACCCCAAACATGAACTAATCTGTTAAACTCTAAAAGGGTGGATATGATTTTAGTATAATAAATTGAATTAAAATCATAGGAAGACTTACATTTCTCATCCTTTTTGTTCATGACATACTAGGATAATCTTATTTGAACTCTATTTTTCATTAAATAAAATAAATAATAAATATTTGTGCCTTAAGATGTTAAAATACCCTTTCCCAGGAATGATTGGATGGAAGATAAAGATAACCAACAATATACATTATCTAGTAAATTCCTTAGTCATTAGACTATTGGGAGTCATGTTCATAGTTAATTCATCGAGATCATTTAGAAAATAAAAATAAGCATGATTCATAGTATATAATCTAGGATAAACTTGGAAATATTTTATTTGAGGAAAACCTAAACACTTATCCTAAATATTTGAGAAAAACAAAAAGTTTTATCAATTTACCCTTATTCTGATGGTGTCCCATGAACGACCAAAATCAAATTATGTATGGATATAAAAGTCATTAACCAACCATGGATAACATGACTTTCCATTATATTTAATGAATTCACTCCACCCTTGATTTTGAATTAATTTCTAGGATAATAATCATTTAGACATAATATAGTCAGTATCTAATTCCTTTTCCACATATATAGGCTAATATATCAACTAAGGATTGTGTTTCTTGACAATAGCACCTGAGATAACTTGTTTCATTATAGATATATTTCTAGGAGGGGATCCAACCGTAGATGTGGCATCACAATCTCTATTTTACGCTGAAAATATTTATGTTGCGATTCAAATCTAAGAAGGTTTGGGTTTTAGTTCAAAATGGAAAGAGGTTCAAGAAAGATATATTTGAGAGAGTGAGAGTAAGTAGGGAATTGAAAAATTGAATGTATTTTTAGGTAATAGTGATGCAATAATTCAAGTTATGATATGAAATTTATTCAATAATTTAGGGAATAAAATAATAATAAACTAATTAAGATTCCGCAAATACATTTTAAAATATAACTTAAAACTTAAATATTTATAGTAGGTTAATTGAATCTAGGATCATGGTAAATTACATAAGTTTCTGTTGATATAATGACCATAAATTCACACTAGGTATATTTACTACATGAACCATTGGACAAAGTTATTTAGATAACTAAATGACTAAATATCCCATGGTCACTTAACTGACCTAGTGAACTAATATTCATGGATACTTAATAAAAAGTGTATTAAAATCTAAATATAATAATATAAAATTAAGAAAACTCTTAATAAACACATATGTTAATCATTATAATAAAAATAAATAAATACAAGATTTGTAACTTAAGTGAAAAATTTAGGAATAATTAATAATTCCTAACTCAAGGATAATATAATTCATTCTTTCTAAATTTAATGTACTTTTTAAAGTTTCATCATGATGATTTTCAATGAAAATGAACTCCAGAGTAATATATCATTTTTGAACATTGTATCTCAAAAGTGATGTATTTTACCAATATGCTTTCTCCTTGAATGAGATATAATATTTTTAGAAATTTTCATAGAAATTTTATTATCACAGATTATTGGGGTATGTCTATATTGATATCTATAATCCAGTAGTGTGTGTTTCATCATGAGAATCTATTCATAATAACTCCCTATATCCATGTAATCATCTTTAATAGTATATAGTGAAACATAATTATACTCTTTACTCCAATATGAAACTTGAGAGTTTCCAAAAATGTGACATGTTCTAGATGTACTTTTACTTTCTAACATAACACCACATAAATCTATATATGAAAAACCAATTAATTAAAATTATTGTCCTCTAGAATAGAAAAAATCCTAAATAGGATATATTTTCAAATTATTTAGAGAGAGTTAAAATGAGATTTATTTTTATTTTTATTGATAAAGATAACAAATAAATACACCAAACATAATATTATGTTGGCTAACAATTAAGTATAGTAAAATTCTAATCATACCTCTATAAGTAATTTGGTCAACTGACTTTCCAGTTTTATCTAAATCAACTTATAACTTGTACTACTGGGAGTATCACTAACTTTTGTTCAATCCACACCAAATTGTTTTAAATCATAATTTATTTTCTTTTATTTTATTTAAAATGAATCCTTCCTTATTTTTATAAATGTGAAAACCAAAAAATAACTTTTACTCACTAATCGATCCCATTTGAAATTAATTTATCATAAATTTTGAGAAATTTGTATACAAGGAGTTTTTGGATGATCCAAAAATATTATCAACTACATAAATTTGAACTACCAAAACATCTTTGAAAACCCTTTTAATAAATAAGGATGTATCACATATATTATTGAGAAAGTTTTTTTTTCAACTATATATATTTTATTATTATTAAGGGGGATATTGTTGAGAACAATACTCTATCTTTTTATGATGATTTTGATGCTCATAAATACCCTTATTTTTTATTCTAATTATTTTACATTAAGTATATTTTAGGAATTTCATATTTGTTATATTCTTATTTCTGGAAGAAATATTTAAGTATTTGAACAATGATAATTAATTTCTAAAGTACTCTGAATTCATTTTGAGTGTGTTCTGGAAACACTATTCATACCCTACATTTGAAAGCATAGTGTAAGGATGGAATGCGGTGTTTATCTTACGAGTAATCAGAATAGTATGGTTAAGAAACCTTCCACTATTGAAAAAGTATGGAAGAAGAACCCTACGTATAAGAAGGAACATTACATTTGGGATATCAGCAAAGTATGGAAGAGGATCATTGTGTACGTATGGAACTTTGACTTTATTTCTCAAAAGTATGGTTCATTAACCTTACTTTTGGAATGAACCCTATATTTTAGCAAAAATTATGGATCATAAACCTTACATTTGGAATAAGAGAAAAGTATGGTTCATCCACCTTACTTTTGTAAACAACCATATGTTTAAGAACTGAAGATACAAGTATGAATGATCAAACTTACATTTGAAAGAAGAGAAAAGTATGGATCATATATTATATGTTACAGAGTTGAAAAGAAGAGTATGGAATATCAACCTTATGTTTGAATAAGGTACATCAACCATACTTTCATTATCAACCTTAAGTTGAAGAGAAAACCATGCAGATCAACACTACATTCGGCATCATAAATTTAAATACGAATTGATCATGCAATGGCTATAAGAGAATGATCAGGTAGATTTCAAGCCAGAATCAAAGATGAATATAAAGCGAGTCTTTTAAAAATTCAAATCTGTTTATTCATGATTAAAAGGATTGAAATTAAAAGATAATTTCATGGTAGATTTAATGGGAAGTTATGATTGCTCTGTTAATTCAAATGTTAGAATATCGCGAGTCAGAAGGCGTATTTTATCGATCTAAATTTGCAGAAGAATTACTCATCATTATTCATTATATATTTTATAATATTTTGAATTTCAAAATACAGATGCGATCTATAGAGATACAATATAAAAGAACTTATGAACGACAATAACATATACACAAGAGATAAAAATAGAGACAATCATGATCTATAGATCTACTATTACAAAGAGATACAAAGCTTTATTTTCTGAAGAAGAAGAAACACAGTTGAAAATGTAATGTTCTATGTAGAATATATTTTAGTGAATCAACTTCTGTTAATGTTTTGAATGAAATTTTAAGATCTATTGAAACCGTAACAGATCATAACTACTTTTACTCAATGATCATCATTTCTAAAGAAGATGATCCATCTACTATCAATTGCATTCTGTTGCAATTATAAAGAACAACTGAGAAAGTATTTTCAACAAATGAAGTACTCTTTTATCCTGAGCGATTAGCTTATCATACTAAGATGTGTATGTTTTGTGTTTGAACTAGAAGGCTCTGTTTAACCATAATATTGAAAAGGTGTCAACTGCCTGTACTCAATTGTAAAATGGTCTATTGATACGATGATCGGATAGTGAAAATCACCAATCTCATGGAGTAGAGCGTTGGTGGAGTGGACTAGGGGTCTTATGTTCCCCGAACCACTATATATCATGTGTCCTATGCTATTTATTTTCTGCTTCTTAATCTTTGATTTAAAGATAAATGGACAGATAACCATCATTTGAAGAAATTGAAAAAGGCACAATTAACCCCCCTCTTGTGCATGTCCAGTATAACCCAATCCAACAATTGGTATCAAAAGTTGATCTTTTGTTAAATTTTTAACAAGATAAAAGTTTTAAATTATTATACTCAGATCAAGATGGATGATACAAGATAAGGAATTTCTATGGTTAGTTCTCCATACTTCAATGTTGAGAATTATGGATGTTGGAAATCGAGAATGATAATCTATTTGAAAGACCTTGGATACAAAGTCTACTCAAAGATACTAAATCCTTATGAAATACCAGAGAAACCTGAAACATGGAGTAAAACTATAGAAGATGAGTATGGCATGAATTTGAAGTCTATAAATACAATCATATGTTTTCTAGGACCAGACGAGTTTGACAGAGTATCTCAGTGCCCAATAGCATATGAAATGTGACAGAAAATTGTAGTTGCTTATGAAGGAACTAACAATGTCAGACAAATGAGGTATGCTACTTTCAAACTGATATTCGATACATTCAGGAAGTTTGAAGGAGAAAGAATCACCTAAATGAATGGAAGATTGACAGAGATTATAAAAAATATAACTTCTTTGGGAGATCCAATCAAACAAGATGATCAAGCCTTTAATGTACTAAGAGTGCTTCTAACTTGATGGAATGTAATTTCTACTGTTATCAGATAATAAACACCAATCAAAGATTTAAAAATGAGATAGTTAAATTGGAACTCCCATGATGTATTAAGTTGAGATGCAGGATAAAGAAAATGAGCATAATATTCTGATCAAGAGAGAATACACTACCTTAAAAGTTTCATCACAAAGTAAAAGTAGAAAGCTGAAGAAAAAGGAAGAAAGGGTGAAATCATAAAGTTTTGATTCATCAAATTCAGATGAGGAACTGGCATAGATATCCAGAAAGTTCAATAAGTTTTATAGAAAGAAGAAAGGTTCCAGAAATTATTTTAAAAAGGATGAAAAGGAAGTTAGATGGTATGAGTACAAGAAACATGGTCATATCTGAACTGACTATCCACAATTAAAGGAAGATCAGAAAAATAAATTCTTTAAGAGAAATTATTATGATCAAAAAGTCAAGAAAGAAATGAAGGCTACTTGGAGTGTATTTGAAGACTCTAGCTACTCTTCAGAGTCTAATTCGGAAAAGGATGAATCAAATATGAAATCCAATATGTGATTTATGGATGAAACAGATGAGGTTCAATCCTATTACTCTTCTGACTCTAGTTCTGACTCAATCTATTCAAATGAAAAACTTTCAACCTACTACAACATGATTGGAGAAAAATTTGATTCTCTTTTTAAGAAACAAATGTCTTTAAAAAATATTCACAATGCTACTTTAAATGAATGAGAAACAATGATGAAACAACATAAAGAGTTAACTGAAAAATATAACTTAACTAACACTAACTATATAGATTATGAATAAAAAATAAAAACTCTGGAAATTTAAGTAGAAACTTATAAGAGTGAAGCTCTTGTTTTTACCAAAGGAGAAAACTCTTTAAATGAAATTCTTGGAAATGATGTAATTATAAAAGTAAGATATGGAATTGGTATTAATGGTGAAAAACCTAAATTGTACAAGAATTACTTTGTGCCTAGTAAAAAAAGATTAAATTGTAACTACTATGGAACAAGAGGGCATATATCTAAGAGTTTTTACATAAGGAAACCCCAAATAAGGGGAATAAAGAATACCTTTATTTCAAACAATTTATATGATCTTGTTGATATTAGAAAAACAAAGTAAGTCTGGATTCATAGATCTCTACTGGCTAACAAACCTGGACCCAACAGAATATGGGTACCAAAACAATTTGTTTAAATGCCTTTGCAGGAAGCAGGTCACAGGAGTAAAAACGTAATATGATATATGAACAGTGGCTGCTCCAGGCATATGAGTGAAAAATCATCGAATTTATAATATTTAACACAAAAATATGGAGGACTAGTCACATTTGGTGACAATGCCAATGGTAAGATTATTGGCATTGGAACAGTTAGAGATCCAGAAACTGTCTCAATCAACAATGTACTCTATGTACAAGGATTAAAACACAATATGATAAGTATCTCTCAACTCTGTGATGATGGTTATATTGTTGATTTTTCAAACAACTATTGTGCAATTTTCAAAGATAAATTTCTTATATTTAGTGCACCAAGAAATGATAATGTGTATACCCTGGATTCAAATTCCTTGTGTAAAAAACTAGTAAACTACTTAACTAATAAGAATAACTAATATTGGATCTAGAATAGAAGACTTATAAATTGCAATATATATGTTTTACATAAGTTATCTAAGAAACAATTAGTTTCTGATTTTCCTAGTCTCAAATTTGAAAGTGATGGATTTTGTGATGCATTTCTACTTGGAAAGCATCACAAATCATCCTTAAAATATGTTAACAAAATTTCTACAACTAAAACTCTAGAACTTATTAATATGGATCTGTTGTAACCTTCAAGGGTAGCATGCTTGGCTGGTAAATTATATGTATACATTTTAGTTGATTACTATTCTAAATTTACATGGATCTTCTTTTTAAAATATAAAAATTAAGCTTTTACATTATTTGAATGTTTTTGCAAATCTTTTCAAAATGAAAAAGGTTTTAATATAATTTCATTAATAAGTTATCATGGTTGAGAATTTGAGAATTTGGAATTTAATTCCTTTTTCTCAAATATGGGTATTAAACATACCTTTTTTCATCAAGAACACCTCAACAAAATGGAATTATTGAAAGAAGAAATATGACTATTAAAGAAATGGCTAGAACTATGTTAAATGAATATAGTTTGCCTACCTATTTGTGGCCTTAAGCTATAAGAACAATCTGTTATATAACAGATAGGGTTTTAATTAGACCAAATTTTAAAAAATACACCCTATGAACTCTAGAATAACAGAAATCCTAAAGTAAATTACTTTAATGTTTTTGGTTTGAAGGTTTAAACCATAAACACCAAGAACAATCTTGGTATGTTCAATCCAAAATCTGATGAAGGAATCTTCTTAGGATATTCTACTACTTCCTAGGCTTAAAGAGTTTTTACTAAGTCGTGGATTTTTGAATAATCAGGTCATGTGAAATTTTATGAATCTGATCCCTTTTAGAAAAGGACAGATCAAATAGATGAACTTGATTCTAATGATAACATGAGACTTAAGAATCTGAAAGATGATTTTGAAAAGGATAGAAATGAAATTTAGTCCAGTATAGAAGAACATGATATTAAAGAACCTATAAGTGTAATATCTTGATAGTCAAGAACCTTAAATAATCACCCTTTAGAAACTCTAATGGGATACTTAGACACAAGAATAAAAACTCGAAGAAATATAGGATTTTTTTTGAATTTTCTGCCTTTCTATCCTAATAAAAACTTAAGTCTATAGAAGAAGACTTAGTTGATGAATGTTGGATGATAATAATGCAAGAAAAATTAAACCAGTTCAAAAGAAATGAAGTTTGGAAATTAGTTGAAAGACCATAGAATTATCTAGTAATAGAACCCAAATGGGTCTTTAGGAATAAACAAGATGACCGAGGAATAATAACCAGAAATAAAGAAAGGCTTGTAGCTAAAGGATATAATCAGGAAGAAGGTATAGATTATGATGTGACCTTTACACCTGTATCTAGATTAGATGACATTAGAATCCTCTTAGAATATGCATTTCATATGAATTATAAATTATTTTAGATGGATGTTAATTATGCCTTTTGAAATGGTTATTTAATGGTGAAAGTTTATGTTGAGAAACCTCCTGGTTTTGAAAATTCACAAAAATCAGATTTTTTTTACATAATAAATCTCTTTATGGCCTTAAACAAGATCGTAGAGCTTGGTATGAAAGATTAAGTTCTTTTTCTACTGAAAAATTAATTGACTATTGGAATGGAAGTTCCAACACTTTTTTTAGAAAGCTATAAACTCTAATATTTTGTTGGTTCAAATTTATGTTGATGATATATTTTTTTGGAACAAAAAATAAAACACTTTGTCATGATTTTTCAAATTTAATGAAAAAGTAATTTGAAATGAGTATGATGGGAGAATTAAATTTAATTTTTGGACTTCAAATTTTTCAAAGAGATTTTTGAAATGTTTTAAATCAAAGGAAATACATTATTGATTTACTAATGAAATTTGGACTTGAGAACAATAAGACATATACAACTCATATGTGTACTAATATAAAACCTGAATTTTATGAAACTAGAAAATCAGTTGACAACAAGTTATATAGAGGTATGATTGATATTTTATTACATCTTACTACTAGAGAGACAGATATAATGTATTCAATGTGTCTTTGTGAAAGATCTAAATAAAATCCTAAAGAATCTCATTTAACTACTATTAAGAGATTTTTTAGATATATAAAAGAAACTCTGTCACGACCCGACCCTACCTGGGTTTGAGCCACAACTACCCCAATCCCACCTCCATAGGCCAGGGGCTGGCGACAAGCATCGAAGGCTAAACAACTCGGGGAGGCCTTCGTCGAAGTACATGTACACACAGACGCATCCCAATAAATGCAGAAGTGAAGAGTAAAAAGAAAAGTAAAGTAAAGTACCAACAACTATAAACAACCACAAAAAGTGCATTGACCTCTAAACAGTACAAAGTAAGTGTTGAAGGTAAACTGAAAAAAGGAAAAAACATGCGCCCAACCAGAAAAGTGCCACAACCCGGCAATAGGTAAAAAAAGCAAACAGCTGGGAGAGTCCCACACCTAGAACCTAACTACGACCACCATATGCGGTCCACGTTCCAAAACTCCTAAGCTCCGTTGAAGTCATGACTGACTTGTCCGTCATCTGCAAGGGCACACCAAGTGCGGGCAAAGCCCAAGTACGGGTGAGTATAAAAAAAATACTTAGCAGGGTGCCCCGAAGGCTCGAGGGAGCTACAAAGGAGGTACTGAAGAGGTGAGAAATAGATCGAACAGGGAAAAGAAAAGGAGTATAACCAAGATTGTAGTGAAGAGTAAAGCTCAACCCAATAAGAGGAAGGAAGTAGACTCATCCAGACACATGGAGCTAGAAATAGTGAGAAGATGAACTTCTCATCAAGTCTTCTCTACCTATAGTAGGAGAGTAGACTTATCCAACCACAAGAAGCTAGACACGGAAAGCACGTGGCATACCCCGCGCATCTTCGCCTTCCTGGAAGGAGAGTAACCAAAACCCATGGAGTGGGTACTAGAAAAGGTATATACATATCCATATTCTCAAACAAGAAACCCAAAAAAGATCGTAAGGGGGTCTCTATCCCGTAGCTCAGCTGAAAGAAATGAGTAGCCAACAGTCCCATAAGTAAACACCATAGATTCCCAACATCCTACCCATCTGCCCCAAACTGCAAGTCAAGGGGCTCAAATCACCGCACCTTGACACTATCCTCTTTGGGCGGCACTGACTCGCCCACACGGTTTTAGGTCGCGTCTCACAGACACGTCTTGGTGGGGAAATATCCCCTCATACGTGAGAGTTCTAGGGAAATTCAAACCACACATCGTCACTGTTACATAATCGAGTGGTCTTCTTAAATTCAAATCTATCACATCACTGACCCGTACAACCAAGGGTCCCGTTATGGAAGTCACGGAGAAATGCCACAGACTAACCTAGTAAAAAGGACTGAGTCTGAAAGAAGTCATCAGGTAACCCACTGCCCAGCCCCCTGGAGGGTAAACCCTAAGAGGTCTCTCGGTAACCAACTGCATAACCCCGCTGGAGGGTAAACCCTAAGAGGTCGTCAGGTAACCCACTCCCCAGCCCCACTAGAGGGTAAACCCTAAGAGGTCATCGGGTAACCCACTGCCCAGTCTCTGCTGGAGGGTAAACCCTAAGAAGTCATCGGGTAACCCGCTGCCCACTATCTGCTGGAGGGTAAGCCCTAATAATTCATCATGTAACCCACTACCCAGTCTCTCTTGGAGGGTAAACCCTAAGAAGTCATAAGGTAACCCACTGCCCAGTCTCTGCTAGAGGGTAAACCCTATGTAGTCATCAGGTAACCCACTGCCCAGTCTCCGCTAGAGGGTAAACCCTAAGAAGTCAATGAGAAACCTACTACATAGCCCCCTGGAGTGTAAACCCGAAGAAGTTGATGAGATACCCACTGCCCAGCCCCACTAAAGGGTAAACCTGAAGAAGTCGATGAGCAACCCACTACCCAGCCCTGCTAGAGGGTAAACCCAGAACTGCTCTCGCCATCCCTACTAAAAACAACCTCCTTGGAAGAGGATCGGTGCCCACGTGATGTATTGGTAACACCAAATCCTCAAAATTCTACTAGGGAACACGAAGGGATGTAATACTGAAAGGACACATGGCTAAAAGGGAAAGGGGATCCCAAACAACTCCGTCGATCAAACCGTTGAGAACAGAACCAGGGGAAACCAGTCAACCATGCTGGTTTAAACCATCGTGAACAGGACCAGGGGGAAACCCATTCAACCCTGCTGGTCTAAACCATCAAGAACAGGGGGACACTCTACGTCATGAGAGGTCAAAGGTATGTAAAGTATAACACAGCACACACATGGGGTCCACACGACGTGTGTCCCAAACTTATCTCCAAACCAAGCTCACAAACATTCTTCGGTACAAAATAAAACATGTACCTCTAAGCATTCCCGTATACTCTCAGAGTATTCCACATTGCAGCCCAAGGGCTATCATGCACACGACACCCAATGTCAACGAAAAAAGGCATAAATGAAATTTTTGTCATCCTTCTTCCTCCACTTCCCTATCATGGCCAACCACATCTCTTCAAACATCAACTTCACTCACATAGGAGTGAAAGAAATCTCATGCCAAGGGTTCTCTACAAGAATCATAGGAAGAACCACCACCAGTACACCTTTCATGCTTCCACATTAAATGAGATCTTGAATGAGTCTCTACACATCCAAATGGATTATACCATTGTAATCATTGTGAAAAAACACGCAATTTAGACTATTTACTCGCCTCAAACAGACATTCGTCAAAAAATCCATCCAACACCACTTTACGCCCGAATGACATCTCGTGGTCCCAAGCCTCGGTCTTGAAAACAGGCGAGCATATTGCACCGTTGCGATCTCCTCAGAAAGACACATCAAATTGACTGCTTACTTGCCTGGAATAGATGTCCAGAGTCAAAGATGCATTTTTCCATACCACACACAAGCGGTGCTTCTTGGGACCCAAATCACAACCCCGAAGTGCAATGAATAGATCACACCATGACAATCCTCTCGAGAAAGTACACAATATTGAATATCCACTTGTCCGAAATGGACACTTGGTGATAAAGATAGAAATCACAGCCAACTCCAAAAAATGGCCCCAGTGGGGCCCACACTATCATGCAGAATGAAAGTGGTCTGATTGTGTCATTGCAATGCCCTCAAAAACACCCAAAATCGACTGATCACACACACCAAACAGACATCTGATAAAAAAGTTGAAAAATGCTGCTCACAGCTTAAAAGATGGGTCGTGAGGCCCACACCTCAACTCCAATTTCAACTCCTGATACCACCCTAGAAAGCTCCACCTTGGCACCAGGGTCCCAACACTACTGACAGTGCTCAAATCAGACATTACATGTGTCTGCACCATCCAAAACAAGAACTCCCGGAAAACGCCAATCCACTTAACGTGTGTGTCCTGCCACTGAGACCCTCATCTCTGCAATTAAAAATTCTTGAGACTATATCAAAATGTCTGCCTCGTTTCAAGGAATGTGTCTCTACTGACGGCACATGAATCCAACATACGGTATGAAATCTAGAGGCATATTAATGCCAAAAAATTGAAGCAGGGTGGGCCGGGCCGGTTCAGCCGGCCCCCCCACACCCTGAACCGGCTGTCCGAGGTTCACTGTGCAGACTGCCACAAACCGCCTGGACCAGCATGGCTAGTCCGAATCCTCTAATGTAGAATAGCAGAATGCTGGTCAGCTGCGCGTCCTGAGGTCATCGCGACCCCGGTCTCCTGTGTCAACCGGTCGGCACACCTGGCCGGTCCTCCCAAGTCGCCTGCCTAAGGAGCCCCACGCTAGCGCCGTCCGCTACTCCGCCAAACATCCTGAAGGAGCCACCGCTGCCTGATCTACCTGCCACTCGTTGGACAGCTACCAAAACCCCCAAATCCAATCGGAAAATCTCCAAAACCACCAAAAAACTTCAACGAACCACCCCAGACTCATTTGGACTCGGATTTTCGATCTGAAAATAGCACCGGGAAGCTCAGATCATCCCCTACACATCTACATCCCTCTCTAGGAAAATTTAGAGCATAAAAACACGAAAACTGAGATTCAAAGAGTGGTTCAGCATTTAAAAACCTGAAAACAATGACTGCCTACCTTACAGGGCGTAGCCCGAAGCTTCACTGCTCGTAGAGCCTCGTCGTCACTGCAAGAACCTCGATCGGAAGAAGGAAGATGAGGTTGGAGAGGAGAGAATGAGGAAGAGCGGAGGTTTCACCAGGGGGAGCAAATGAGGTGAGAGGTAGAAGGGTATTAACTTAAATAAAATTTAAACATTAATTAAGAAACTCCTCCCAAAATAATCCCGCGTCCGAAACCTCCAGCGCAGTCGAGGTTAGGTCGTGCCTAGGGTAAAAATCACCTCCCAAGCACAACAGATCTCTCACAATTTTAATCCGAGGCTCCATTCGAAATTTATAAAACTCAATGACCGAGGATTCTAAATTACAAAAACTCCCCTAGTGTAATTTTTCACAGAAGGGCCACACCCGCGAAAGTTACACCCCTCCTAGGGTAAACGGCATGCTCCAGACTCAATAGTGCCCCTGGTTCTCCCATCAGAGAAACCGTTTAAGAGACACCTGAGTTTAACAATTAAACGAATAAATTAATTATTTTATTTATCTGTTTAACGTTCCATTAATGGGCGAGGGGTCCCAACATCCCACGCTGACATGCTTTATGTCGTTCCAGGGTAAAAACCCAATTTTAGACCCATCCGTGCACTCATATTTCTGATCCGGATCTCCATTTAGAAGTTATCTTATTTATTTGGTGTGCCCAATGTGAACAAACTTAAAATTTAATTCTGGCCACACTGGGGCTCTGAATCATATACCGTCTGAAGGCCCTGCTCTGGAATAACATCAAGAATATTCCAAAGTCCTTTATGGAAAAAACCAGGTTCTTACATCATTCCCTCCTTCATGATTTTCATCCCCGAAAAGTAAAACTAGGGAAACAACTCAGGGTACTTAGCCCACACTTGGCTCTCCCGTACCGAGAAGAACTCTTGCACAGTTCCGCATCACTGTGCCTGAACCAAGGATTGATCCGTTCACATGAGGTCTGCCCTTATCGAGGACGTGCATAGAAGTACACCCACTTTTTCTCAGGTATGACACATGGGAGACGTCGTGCACCCACTCTCGACCTTGGGGTTAGGGAAAGGCAGTAGGGAACCTCGCAATCCCTTTGCACGGTCTCAAATTTCCCGAAGGCCCTCGGGGGTAGCTCACCTCCTCGAACGAACCCCTACGTCACACACCATGACTAGAATCGCCATTTGGACTTGGGAAAAAGCTCGGTGATTCCCTCTTTCAAAATATCCATATGGTAAAACACCCAAGGATATATGGTCATACAAGATTTCATAGTCGATGTCCCATGAACAAGCCTCTCTTATACACTCGAAAGGCGAAGGAGTCGCCACCATCGACTAAAGATAAAGGTTTCATGCCTTCTATTCCACCAACACAGGGTTACACTGACACCCCGCACAACCCTAGTATCAACTCAAGCAAGGAGTAGGGAAAAAAGAATTCCACACATAGAGTCTAATAATTATATTGCAAAAAGTAAAAGAGTCATAGAGAATACCTCTTATCACCTCATGCGCTGCCGGATCGTAGACATCCAAATCTCACGGTTGCCTGTGGTCCCAACTGTCACCTCTCGAAGCCTAATGTGGACCACCTAGTGGTGATGGGAAGACCTCGTAAGGTCATCCTACAATTCTTACTCCTCCCGCTCCTCTGCTAGCACCACCTCTTTGGGTACCACACCGATCACGGTGCTGCTTCTATCGTGGTGGTGCACCTACTGCCTGCTCGACATTCTCAACATGCCTGGTCGGGCAGTCCCTTTCCAGGTGACCTCGCCCATCGCAAGCATAACACCAGCGATCTCTGGGCTGCCCTGGTGCCCTCTGGCACCACTGTGGTGTACGACCACGCCCCTAAGTCTAGTTAACGAAAAGCCACATACGTCAAGGTTCTAGTAGCCGACGCCCACTAGCTGCAGTAGACGTCTCGGCTCTATCGAGCCTGCTGCCACCACCAACTGTAGAACATGACAAGAAGATTTTTGTCCCTAGTTCTTTCTCTAGCACCCAGGCATAAGTAGAAATTCCCAAGGGTACTAGGACTGCATGAATCTCTTAGCGGAGGTCTTTCTCGAACTTCCGCACTCAGATGTTTCCATAGTGGACTATGTATAGGTAAAAAAATGTGCACGGACTGCGAAACTAGTCGCATACTCAGTCACCATCATCCCTTCCTACTGAAACTGCAGGAGCTCCTGGATCCTAATGAAGCATAGGATGGAGGGGTAAAACTCCTCACAAAATAGCAGATGAATGTCGTCCCACGAAAGTGATGACTCGTCAAGTAACTGAGTCACCAGACTCCACCAATGCCCAGCTGATCCATGGAAAAGGCTAGCTGCCAAAGCCACCCTCTGATCTTCCAGTGTCTGCACAAGCCTGAAGTGGAAAACCACTTCCTCAAGACAATCCTCTACTGCCTGAGGGTCTGGCTCACTGCTGAACCTCAACAGTCTCTACTACTAGAACTCACAGAGCGCGCTCAACCTGCGCTCAAGCTCAGTCCGCTCTGCTGACGCTGTCTGCTGCTCACCAGGTGGGGGTGATGCTACCAGCCCACCCGGAGAAATGGACTCACATGATGGGTCCTGGACTGAGGCCTCATTGCTCACAGGGTCATCATCACGAATCAAAGATGGTATTTGTGGTGACTATCTTCACGGAGGCATCCTAGATGTTATTAGGGAGTACCACGATCAGATGAGAATATATGTATACAATCGTAACAACAATGGGGAGCTGACCCAAGAAGGATAGTCAAGGACTCAATCTTAGGCGATTCACAAACCAATTTTCCCGAAAACGGGTGTCTCAGCATGTCGAGTCGACAAGCGGGTTATCCGGGTCCTGGTGAATGGATACGTCTTCCGCCGCACCATCACTAGACTCCTTGGCCTGAGAGCCGCTCTCGAGACACATTGACATCGTTGTCCAAGACCCCAACCAATTCCTTTTTAGGGACGTCCGAACAATGTCCCAAAGTATAAACCACCTCTGATACCAATTTTCCATGACACGACCCCACCTGGGATCGAGCCGCAACTACCCCAAGCCCGCCTGCCTAGGCCAGGGGCTGGAAATAAGGGTCGAAGGCTAAACAACTCGGGGATGCCTTCGCCTAATTACCTATACACACACATGCAACCCACTCAATTCAGAAGTGTAGAGTAAAAAGAAAAGAAAAGAAAAGTACCAACTACTATAAACAACCACAAAAAGTGCATCGACCTCTAAACAGTACAAAGCAACTGTTGTAGGTAAACTAAAAAGAAAAGGGCAAAACACGTGCCCATCCAGAAGAGTGACACAACCCGGCAACAGGTAAAAAAAGTAAACAGCTAGGAGAGACCGATGCCTAGAACCCGACTATGACCACCATACGTGGTCCAAGCTCCCGAACTCCTAAGATCCGCTGAAGTGACGACCAACCTATCCGTCGTCTGCAAGGGCACACCAAGTCTGGGATAATCCCAAGCAGGGGTGAGTATAAAAACAATACTTAGTAGGGTGCCCTGAAGGATCGAGGGAGCAATAAAGGAGGTACTGGAGAGGTGAGCAGTAGATCGAACAGGAAAAAGTAAAAGAGTTTTACCGAGAGTGCAGTAAAGAGTACAGCTCAACCCAATAAGTGGAAGGAAGTAGCATCATCCAAACATAAGGACCAAGAAATGGTGAGAAGATAAACTTTTCGTCGAGTCTTTGCTACCTATACTAGGAGAGTAGACTCGTCCAACCATGAGAAGCTTGACACGGAAAGCACGTGGCATACACCGCACATATTCACCTCTCCTCGAAAGAGAGTAAACAAAACCCAAGGAGTGGGTAATGGAATATGGTATATACATATACATATTCCCAAACAATAATCCCAAAAAAGATCGTAAGGGTATTTCCATCCTGTAGCTCAGCCCAAGGAAATGAGTATCCAACAGTCCCATAAGTAAACATCATTGATGCCCAGTATCCTACCCGTCTTCCCTAAACTGCATGTCAAGGGGATCAAATCACCACACCATGACACTATCCGCTTTGGGTGACACTGACTCGCTCGTAATGTTTTAGGTCGCATCTCATGGAATCGTCTTGGTGGGGAAAGCGCCCCTCGTACTTGAGAGTTCTGGGAAAGTCAAACCACACCTTATCACTGTCACATAGTCGAGAGGTCTTCTCAAAGTCGAAGCTGTCACATCACTGACTTGTACAACCAAGGGTCCCGTTTTAGTATTCATGGAGAAAAGCCACAGACTAGCCTAGTAGAAAGGACTGAGTCTGAAAGAAGTAATCGGGTAACCCACTGCCCAGCCCCGTTGGAGGGTAAACCATAAGAGGTCATCGGGTAACCCACTGCCTAGTCCCAATGGAGGGTAAACCCTAAGTGGTCGTCGGGTAACCCACTACCCAGCCTTGGAAGAGGGTAAACCCTAAGAGGTCGTCGGGTAAACCACTGCCTAGTCTCTGCTGGAGGGTAATTCCTATGAAGTCATCGGGTAACCCACTGCCCATTCTCTGCTAGAGGATAAACCATAACAAGTCATCGAGTAACCCACTACCCAGTCTCTGCTGGAGGGTAATCCCTAAGAAGTTATCGTGTAACCCACTGCCCAGTCTCTGCTGGAGGGTAATCCCTAAGAAGTCATCAGGTAACCCACTGCCCAGTCTTTGCTGGAGGGTAAACCCTAAGATGTCAATGAGCAACCCACTCCCCAACCCTAATGGAGGGTAAACCCGAAGAATTCGATGAGCAACCCACTGCCCTACCCCACTAGAGAGTAAACCCAAAGAAGTTGATGAGAAACCCACTACCGAACCCTACTGGAGGGTAAACCTGGAACTGCTCTAACCATCCCTACTAGAAACAACCTCCTTGGTAGAGGATCATTGCTCACGTGATGTATTGGTCACACTGAATCCTAAAAATTCTACCAGGGAACATGAAGGGACGTTATACTGAAAGCCCACATGAATGAAGGAGAAAGGGTAACCCAAACAACTCCTCTAATCAAATCGTCGAGAACAGAACCAGGGGACACCACTCAACCCTGCTGGTCTAAACCATTGTGAACCGGACCAGTGGGAAACCGACCCAACCCTGCTAGTCTAAACCATCATAACAGGAGGACCCTCTATGTCACGAGAGGTCAAAGGTATGTAATGTAGAACACGACACAGATATGGGGCCCACAAGACGTGTGGCCCAAACTCATCTCCAAACCAAGAGCACAAATGTTCGCAGGTACAAACAACAACATGTACCACCAAGCATTCCCGTATACTCCTAGAGTATGCCACATTGCCAGCCCAAGGGCTATCGTGCACACGACACCCAATGTGAACGGAAAAAGGTGTAAACTCAATTTTCACCAACCTACTTCCTTCATGGACCTAGTATGGCCAGTCACATATCCTCAAACATCAACTACTCTCACACAAGAGTGAACACGATCACACGCCAAGGATTCTCTACAAACATCGTAGGATGAACCACCACTGGTACACCTTTCATGCTTCCACATTAAATGAGATCTCGAATGACTCTCTGAACATCCAAACAGATGGTTCAATTGTAATCCTTGATGAAAAAAATGTGAGGAAGACTGTTTACTTGCCTCAAATGGAGATCCGATGGAAAATGCGTCCAACATTGCTTTACTCCTGAACGTCGTCCCGTGGTCCCGAGCCTTGGTCCCAAAAACAGTCAGGCGCATTACACCATTGCGATCTCCTCGGAAAGACATGTAAAATTGATAGCTTACTTGCGTGGAAAAAATGTACAGAGAAAAAGATTCATTTCATCGTACTGCACACGAGCGGTGCTTCTTGGGACCCGCATCTTGGTCTCGAAGCGCAATGAACGGATCGCACCATTGCGGTCCTCTTGAAAAAGTATACAAGATTAACTATCAACTTGTCCGAAACGGATACCCGGTGATAAAGATAGAAATCACCGCCAACTCCCAAAACGACCCTCGTGGGGCCTGCACCATCATGAAGAAGTAAAGAGGGTGGATTGAACCATTGCAATGCCCTCAGAAAAACACACAAAATCGACTGCTCGCACACCCCGAACGGACATATGATAAAATTTTTTCTAAGCACTGCTCGCAGCTTAAAAGATGGGCTATGGGGACAACACCTCAACTCCTTCATCAATGCCTGAAACCACCTTGGAAAGCTCCATCATGGCGGCAGGGTCCCAATGCCACTAACGGCGCTCAAATCGGACATCGTATGTGTCAGCGCCATCCAAAACAAGAACTCTAGGAAAAAAACGCCAATCCAATTAATGTGTGTGTCATGCCACCAAGCCCCTCATCTCAAGAATTATAAATTCCCAAGACCATCTCAAAATTTCTTCCTCATTTCAAGGAATGCGTCCCCACTGATGGACAATAAATCTGACTTACGGTTTGAAATCTAAAGGCATATTAATGCCAAAGAATTGAAACGGGGTGGGTCGGGCCGGTTCGGCCGGCCCGCCAACACCCTGAACCGCTGGTCCGAAGTTCACCACACGGACCACCCAAAACCACCCGGACTGGTGCGGAAAGTCCGGCTCCTCCAACACGGACCTTCATAATGCGGTTCCACTATGCATCCCGGGGTCGTTACGACCCCGACCTCCCGCATGAACCGGCAGGCATAGTTGGCTGGTCCTCCCAAGTCACCCGCCTGAGGAGACCCATGCCAATGTCGTTTGCTGCTCAACCAAACCGCCTGAAGGAGCCGCCGCCACCTGATCTGCCTGCCGCATGTCGGACCATCGCAGGAACCCCCAATCCAGCCGGAAAAGCTCCAAAACCACCGAATAACATCAACGGACCACCCCGAACTCATCGAGACTCGGAATTTCGATCTGCAAATAGCGTCGGGAAGCTCATATCATCCCCTACTCATCTACATAACTCTATCAGCAAATTTAAAGAATAAAAACCCTAAAATTGTGATTCAAAGAGGGGTTCAAAGTTTAAAAACTAAAAACAACAACCACCTACCTTATAGGGCGTAGCCCGAAGATTCACTGTTCGTTGAGCCTCGCTATCGCCGCAGGAACCTTGATCGGAGGATGGAGGACGAGGTGGGAGAGGAGAGATTGAAGAAGAGAGGAGGTTTCACCAGGTGGAGGAAATGAGGGGAGAGGGAGAAGGGTATTAACTGAAATGAAATTTAAGCATTAATTAAGAACATCGTCCCAAAATATGCCCGCATCTAAAACCTCTGGCGCAGTCGAGGATAGGCTGTGCCTAGGGTAAAAACCACCTCTCGAGCAGAAAAGAGGTCTCATAATTTTAATCTGAGGCTTCGTTCGAATGTTATAAAACTCAACAATTGAGGCCGCTAAATTACAAAAACGCCCCTGGTGGCATTTTTCACATAAGGGCCTGGCCCGTGAATGTTACATCCTTCCAAGGGTAAATGGAACGCTCCGGACTTAACTGTGCCCTCAGTTTTCCCATCAGTGTAACCGTTTAAGAGACAGATGAGTTTAAAAATTAAATTAATAAATTAATTATTTTATTTATCCATTTAACCTTCCGTTAACAGGAGAGGGGTCTCAACGTCCCGTGCTGACATGATTTATGACGTTACTAGGGTAAACCCCGAATTTCGAACCCATCTGTGCACTTAGATTTCTGATCCAGATCTCTATTTAGGATTTATTCTATTTATTTGGTGTGCCAAATGTGAACACACATAAAATTTAATTCCGGCCACACCGGGGCTCGGAATCGTACACCGTTTGAAGGAGCTGATCTGGAATAACATCAAGAATATTCCAATGTCTTTTATGAAAAAAACATGTTCTTACACACTGTTTTCCAGTCTCTACATTATCCAAAAACTTCTGATTTTAATTTAATTTCATATTTAGATGATGACTTTGGAATTTTTCAATTATATAGAAAAAGAATCTCAGGAACTTGTCACTTTTTAGAAAAATATTTAGTGTCATGGTCAAGTATGAAACAATACTCCATTTCCCTGTGAACAACGGAGGAAAAATATGAATCTATAGGTAGTTGTTCTGCACATGTTTGGTGGATGAAAAACCCCCCTTATGGATTTTGGACAAACTTTTAATAATACACCTATTTTACGTGATAATACAAGTGAAATCAATATTTCAAAAGTTCCTATTAATCATTCATGGACTAATCATTTTAAGAGACCATGTTCTTAAAAAGGATATATTTTTAGAATTTGTGAACACATAAATTCAATTAGCTGATATTTTTACAACACCACTTCCCACTGCAAGGTTTGATTTTTTTAGGGGGAGTTAGGTTTATTTAATTTTAAGTAATTTTTTTTAAATAGTTTAGTTATTTATTTTTCAAATAGTACATTTTATTTATTTATTTATTTTTTTTCCGCATGAGATTTTAATTTGTTTTAAAATTTATGAAATGATTACTATGTACGTAATGACATGGGAATCAAGGATGTAAGTGAATTTTCGAATTCTAAACTACTTCTCTTACCAAAAACACTTCGAACTCTTGAAAATTTACCGAGCTTCTCTAACCCTGAACCTTCAAAAACGTAAGCATATAACCTTCATATCAGAGTCAAAAATGGAAAAAACCAAGATATCCAATGAACCTTAGACTAGTACTGCCAAGAGGAAGTTCTCGACCGAAAGACAAATTTTAAAAGGAAAAGTCATAGATCTTGAGTGGCTCTATTAGACGAACCTGACACTGAGGAAATCCCTAACTTTTGAAAACATGGAATAGTAATTTAATAAAGATTATACAGAGTTTCTATATGAGGTATAACTTTCTAATTTCTTTAATTCAATACAGCTTAGTATGTGAAATGATAAGGATTCGATAATCACTAAGATTGAGGATCAAGATTTTTTAATCTCAACTGTGGAAATCGAAAAAATTCTACACTGTCCTCACGAGGGAGTTTATCATTTTGATTTGAAAAATATTGGAGATATTGTACATAAATCTAAAGATATTAGGTCTTTTATATTTGGGTAAACTAATATTAAGAAGATTCTTGTAAAGGACTTGGAACCAGACCTGAAAATATTGATTATGTTTGTGCAAACTGGTATTGCATCGAAGATGTCTGAAATGGAAAATATTATTTATACAAATATGTATTTAATGTTTTTACCGATGAGTGATATCACATTGAATCTTCTGAGATACATTGTATGGTATCTTAATTACTATTTCCAACCAGAGGCCAGAATGAATTTTTATCCTTATGGATGGTTCATCTAAAATATTTTGTTTAATAAAGAAATGATAAGACTGTTGGATGATCCGGTGAGATTCCACCATAGTAATATCTTCAATGTTGGTACATTTAAAAATATTGGATTTTTCTAGAGCACAACCAAAGGAATGTTTATACCTATAGGATCATAAGAGGATGAAGAAAGTGCTCAGGCCCAACTAGAAAAAACAAAGAAAGGACAAGCTGAATCAGGAGTCGGTGTTGTATCAAGAAGAATCAGGTTTGAGGCTGTGGATGTATATGAAGAAAGCCGTTAGGAAGGACTTCAATTCCAAAGGACCAGAGATCCTAATCCTATTGAAGAGCCTATAGTAACTTCAGATGTTATAACATCTGGTAATATCATAAGTTATATGTTTGTGGGAGAAACTGGAGGTAAAGAGATGATACAGGGAGCAGTTTCTCAAGATAAGGTGACTCCTCTAGTGGACCAAGAAATTTTGGCTCAAAAAGTCACAGCAACAAAGGCTCAATAAAAAAATTTAATAGAGATAATAGTGGAGGATAAATCAGAACTAACAATAGAAAAAAAAGGTGGGAATGTTTATCGTGAAGAAGAAGAAGTGGCCCAAACTCAAATTGATCAAGTAGAAATTGATCAAGACAAAATTATTTTGGAGAATCCAGTAATAGAGGACAAACATGCAAATGATGCTCATGAAGAGAAACCTCCAGAACCTATTGAAACTCAATAAGATATTGTTTAAGAAGTTCATACTGAGATATTGAATCTAAATTTTTCTATGGATGAGTTTGGGAAAGGCTCATAGGAAACATCTGTTGAGAAACTAGTATAGGGAGGGGATGATGAGAAATCAGATGTCGAATCATTTCCCATTGTATTGTTACATCAGGCTCAAACTGAGAATAAAACAAAAGGTGCCTCTAATTTAGTAAATGAATTAGTTGAGGAGCTATAAAGGAAGTTAAACATAGCTGAATCTGAGAATGCTACTCTAAATAGAGCATTAGAAAAGGAACATTTGAAATTTCGAAGACTGAAAACTAGTATTGTTTCCAAATAGGACGTTGATAATTTTAAAAGAGATTCCCAATTAAGTTGAAAAGTTGAAATCAAAAATGATTATGAAGTTTGATTTGATGGAGTTTAAATATTTCAAGGAGACACAATTTACATATGTCAGAACTAGTGAGGATAGCACATTAGGTACTTCACCTGAATTAATTAGGTGATTTTAGGCCATTACAACAGTAATGGTGAAAATGAATGATAGACTGCAGGACTTATAATGAAATAATGCTCCTTTCTCAGTGATGTTAGATAATAAAAAGTTTCTAGTTGATCAATTAACCTCAAGTTAACCAAGTATTAGGGATGTGTTGAATCAGTTCACAGAGAAGTTGGCTCTTTTTAGGGTGAAGGAAGAAAGGATTCATGAGTTTTTCAGAGTGAGTCTGATTGAAGATATTCATTTGACTCCGGAAATAAGAGATATAATTATCCAGTTGGGAGATGGATTAATGAGAATATTGAGGGAACAATTTTCTTAGATCAAGGAAATAGTTCAGAGGAGAGGAACCTTATCTCACACCCTTACCCAACATTGATTCCTGTTATTTTTCATTATTGTACATGTAATTCTATTTTCAATGATCTATATTTACATCTTATTTTTATGTGTTTTAATTTGTTTTACTGTGCTATCTATAATAGAAATGTCTATAATCTAGATTCACATATTGATAAATAGTCTATAATTGCATTTTCTTACGTTCAGTGCTACATTAAAATGTGTTATATTACTTTTTCTATCATTATTTTTGATATCAAAAAAGGGGGAGAAATTAGATAAACACATCATTTTATTTTAATATATTTTAGTTTATTTAAAATTTTACTTTAAAATTTTATTGGGGGAGAATTTTTTTTAATATATAACTTTGGATAATACAATGATTATTTTTATTAAATTTTTTTTTTCAAATTAAATATTGTATTTATCTTAGAAAATTTTGAAAATATATGTAATTAATTTTGTAAATTAATTTCATTGGTTATTTTATGGGTTTTGTGATCATCAAAAAGGGGGAGATTGTTGAGAAAGTGTTGTTTTCAACAATACTTATTTTATTTTTATTAAGGGGGAGATTTTTGAGAACAATAATCTATCTCTTTATAATGATTTTGATGCTCACAAATACCCTTATTTGTTATTCTATTGATTTTACTTTAAGATTATTTAAGGAATTTAATATTTGTTATATTCTTATTTTTGGAAGAAATATTTAAGTATTTGAACAGTTATAATTAATTCCTAATGTATTTGGAATCTATTTTGAGCGTGCTTTAGAAACACTATTTATACCCTACTTTTGGAAGCGTAGTGTAATGATTGAATGCAGTGTTTATCTTACGAGTAATCAGAAATTTATGGTTAACAAACCATATCCTGTCGACAAAGTATAGAAGAATAACCCTACATATTGGAAGGAACCTTACATTTGGGATATCAACAAAGTATGGAAGAGGATCATTGTGTAAGTATGAAACTATGAGTTTATTTTTCAAAATTATAGTTCATCAACCATACTTTTGGAATGAACCCTACATTTTATCAAAAAGTATGGATCATAAAATTTATGTTTGGAAGAAGAGAAAATTATGGTTCATCAATCTTACTTTTGTAAACAACCATACGTTTAAGAGTTGAAGATACAAGTACGAATGATCAACCTTACATTTGAAAGAAGAGAAAAGTATAGATCATATACTGTATGTTGAAGATTTGAAAAGAAGAGTATAGAAGATCAACCCTACATTTTAATAAGGTATATTCAACCTTACATTCATTATCAATCTTATGTTGAAGAGAATACCATGTATATCAACTCTATGTTTAGCGTCGTAAATTTAAATACGAATTGATCATGCAACGGTTATAAGCGAATGATTAGGCTAATCTCAAGATAGAATAAAAGACAAATATAAAGTGCATCTTTGAAAAATTAAAATCCATTTATTTGTGATTCAAAGGATAGAAATTAAAGGATCTTTTCATGGAAGATTTAAAGGGAAGTTACGACTGATCTGTTAATTCAAATGTTTGAATATCGCAAATCAGAAGGCATCTTTTATAGATCTGAATTTATAGGAGAAGTAATCATCGTTATTATTTATATATTTTATGATATTTTTAATTTCAAAATAAATATGAGATCTATAGAGATACAATATACAAGAACTTTTGAATAAAAAGGATGTATACACAGAAGAGAAAAATAGGGAAAATCAAGATCTATAGATCTGCTATTACAAAGAGAGACAAAGATCTGTTTTCTAAAGAAAAAGAAACAAGATTGAAGATTTACTGATCTAAGTGGACTATGTTTTTTTGAATCAACTTCTTTTAAAGTTGAAAATGAAATTTTAAGATCTACTGCAACCAGATCAGCTCAGAACTACTTTTACTTGAAGATCATCATTTCTGAAGACGACAATCCATCACCTGTCAATTGTATTCTGTTCCAATTGTGAAGAACAATTGGGAATGTATTTTCAATGAACAAAATACTATTTTTTCTCGATTGATCAGCTTCTCGTACTAAGGTGTGTATGTTCTGTGTTAGAACTAAAAGGCTCTGTTTTTCCTTAAGATTGTAATGGTGTCAACTTCTTGTAGTCAATGTTATGGAACGGTCTGTTGATAAGAGGACCAAATAGTGAAAATCACTATGATCATGGAGTAAAGCGTTGGTTGAGTGGAATAGGGGCCTTCTATTCCTCGAACCAATATACATCATGTATCCTGTGTTATTTATTTTTCACTACTTAATCTTTTATATAATGATAAACGAACAGATCACGATCATTTGAAGAAATTGAAAAGCGCACAATTCACCCACTCTTGTGCGTATCAAGTATAACCTGATATAACAAATACTTTTGGAAAAGTATTTTGTAATAAAAAAGAGATATGATTATCATACAAATATATAGGATCTTTTCTTAACCCAATAAACGTTTGGTTAATTTGAAAAAAGGATGTGAAAATGTGGTTTTTTAAGTCTATGGTGTTGTTTAACAAAAATAAACTCAACAATAAAACCATTATTAAACTCACTTTTATCATCTATTTTATACAGTTTAAAATTAAAATGTACCGCATATATAAAAAAAATTCTAATAACATCAAGTATTACTTCTGGTGAAATGGTTCTTTATATTCAATATGTTTTTTTAATATATACTTGTTCCACCAGTATAGATTTATTTATTGTTATTGTGTCAAAATCAACATCCTAGTTCTTAAACACCCATTTAGTGCCTATTGTGATGAATTATTTAGATATTTACACTAGTCCCTACACTTTGTTTCATTCAAACATTTTTAACTCTTCATTCATAGTCATTAAAAAAAGTAATCATCTTTAACATTAGTGAAATTTTTAGGTTAAAGATGTTATAAGAGGGATTAATGCTCAAACTGTTTTTTAAGAGAATCTCTAGTTTGAGTACCACTATCTAGATTTGCAGAACATATAATGGTTAGTCTTTAGGAGTTTTAATGGATCTAGAGATAGATTTAATTTGAATTTATTTTATTCTTTTGGGAATAGTTCAAAAATTTCCTAAATTTTGGTTAATTTATCTATAATATTATTTACTATAAAATCAATAGGATTGGTTGAAGAATTGATATTTTAAAAATAAAGGTCATCCACAAGGTTTTTGAAGGATGTTTTAGGTTTATGTGGATATTTTTCATCAAATTTTACATTTATGTATTTTTCTATAAGTTTTATTATTTTATTAAACGCCCTATATGACATACTCAAGGTTAAATAACCAAGGATAATTCCTTCTCCACTTTCGGATAATTTTTTTAAACTTCAATTTTTTGTTGATAATAAAGACTATGCATCAAAAAACTCTAAAATAATTAAAATTTCGTTTTCATTCATTACACAACTCATTTTCATTTTTATTTCATAGTGATATGATAAGAAATCTATTAATAATATAACTGTATATATTGATAGCCTCTTCCAAAAAATAAATTGGTTTGACAGACTCATTGAGAATGCTCTAGAAAATTTCACGAGTAGTTATATTTCTTCATTCTAGAGAACCATTCTTCTAGGGAGTCATAGGAGTATAAAATTTGTTCTTGTATCAATGTTGTGAGCATTATTTTTTAAAATCATGATTTTAAGACTCTGGGATATGATCACACCTTAAGGATTTAATAGTAATCTCATTAATATTTTTCATATATTATTCATATTTTCTAAATTAAAAAGAAACCTCACTTTTTTGATCAAAATATAAAACCAAACTATAGAATGAATAATAATATACAAGAATATAATAAAAATTCCTACAATTTAAGATAGAAACTCAAGAAGGTTTAAAAAGGTTTTGTGTGAACCAAGTCTAGGGGTTGATAATTTGAAATTTTTATCTTTATTTTGAAATAAATGTTATTTTGTTTCATTTTTTATAGGAGTTACAATATTTATCTTTTGATAATTCTAGTTTAGAAAGTTCCTTAACTAAAAATTTATTAGTTATATTTATAAGGGAGTGAAGGATCGAGTTGCCTATCCTCCTATTCTATATCAATGATTCATTATGAAAGGTATTTAAATAAGAAATGTTCTAAAAAACAAACAACCCAAATCAACTACATGAATATTATCATTATATAAATAACTAAAGAGTAAAGCATGATTAAAATCATATATTTTTCAATAATTATTTTGAAACATGATATGGTAACCAATATCAAATAATTATGAGATACTTGGAAGATTATACTTTAATCCATCAATAATCAAAACATTATAAATTAAAATATAATTAGAGTTATCGATTTGACAAAGTCCTATTATTTTTTCATTTGGTGTTGTCAACAAAAGTGACATGTTTAACATCAATCTTTATAAGGATCTGAAAGATTGAGTTGTCTCTAGTAATGTTTCTAGAACATCCACTGTCTAGAAACCATGAATTCATACTGGTAATCTTTAATAAATCTTCCTACAATTTTTTGATGAGACATTATTTTGGTAAAAACAATTTTTTGGGTCTAGAGATGTTAGAAATAAGAAAATTTGAAGTAAAATGGTTTTTAATATATTTAACATTAGAAGACTTAAAGATTTTAGAAATGAAAACCTTATTAAGTTGATGAAAATATAAACCATTTACAAAACTAGAAGAGCTTAACCCAAAAACAAACTTATTTTTATAAATTCTCCTTTGGATAGGCAGATATCTAATTATATTTGTGTACTTGGATGTGGTCTATTTACCAAGAATCCTACTCAATGTTTCTCTACCTTTCGTAAAACATTCACGATCCATTTTAAAATATTTATTTGAAGTTTTATTCCCATAAATATCTTTTAATAAATGATCATTATTTTTTTATACACCACAATTAAATTTAATATAAACATATAAATCATGTTGTTTCTTTAATTTTTTTTAATTTTCTTTAATTTCATTAAATGTATATTCAATCATATTCTAATACAAAAATAAATATTCATTGGTCATATTGTCAACATTATTTTCATTTTCAATGGTATTTAAAATATGAGTAGGATATGTAGAGACAATATTTATTACCTTAGATGTGTTTTAAAAATGAACATGTTTTCCCTGTCAACATTATCTTCTCTTCTTGAATCAGACTCACTAGAGCCATCTTTAGAGGCACTCCATATTTGTTTAATATTTTTTTGGTATTTTTTATTTATCCTCAGTCATTTTCTTATACTTTATCTTTCTAAATTCATCTTTGATATGACATTTATTCTTTCATTTGAAACAAGTCACTTCTCTTGGTTGATTTTCCATTTTCCTGCTTCCTCTTCTATTATACCTTATTTCATAATTTTATTTCTTGAAAAATTCATTCTTCCTATAGAACTTTTAGAAATATTCTAGCTAATGAACCATCTCCCTGTCACCATATGATGGTGATTTTTACTTGAAAAATATTACTTGACTTTATATATCATAATTTAAACATAATTATTGAAAGAAACGGATTTTCAATTTGGTTCATCATCTTTATTGTTTACTTTTAATTATTCCTTTTACATCATGATTTTTACAATCAGATCCCTCACTAGTAGTTTTGTTAAATTTCATGATTCTCTAATAGATAAATAAGTTCCTCTCCATCAATAATGTAAACACCATTGGAGTCTTATCACCTTTTATTTATCTGTTTTTTTATTTCTAAGTAGATACATCATATTGTAATTTTTTAAACCAAAGATACAAGTCATAAATTGATTCACTAGGTTAAATTTTATAAGTATATTATTTAATAGTATTGGTATTTAGGTTCATTTCATTAACATTTGATGGTACTTTATGAGACACAACAACTGTATCCCAAATTTCATATGTAGAAGAACATGAAATAATTAAATTGAATTTATCTTATTCTAAAGAACAATATAAGTCATTCAAAAATTTAAAATTACAATAATATGTAGCCTTAGTTGTATCAAATCAATAAACTATAATAGGATTATATTTTTCATTTTTCTGTTCTATTGCAGTCCAAATATCTAATGACATGATCTTGATATATATTTTTATCCAAATATTATATTGATTGTAATTTTTTCCATTAAATTAAAAAGTTATGTTACTAAAAGTCCCCTCAATTCTATTGTTATCCATAAATATAGAAATTTTGAATAAATAAAAATTTGAGTATTTTGGTAAAAAAAGAACATAGTTAAATAATAGATACATGAAAATGAAACCCTCTTGATACCAAATGTTGTTCAGAGTATAAAACAAAAGAGGGGTGAATTGAGTTTCCAAATAAAATATATATTTAAATTTTTTAAAACAATCCTCCAGTTAATTACAATAACATAGTTAAATAAAATAGCAGAAATATATAATCTGATATTTTTAGAAATATTATTAAATATTCAAACACAATTAGGAAAAATAGGTTTTAAAAACCCTTTAACTATTGAAAAAATTATATGTATCAAACACCATATTTAAAATGATGATTAAATTAAATTATCAACATAATTTTTTTCTCTATAGTTTTTGAAAAAAAAAACTAGATTGATTTGGAAACAAAGTAAACAAAACAAATAAAACACATAGTGGAATAAAATAAGAGGTTCCATATCAATCTGACATATAGTCCTCTCCATTTAGAAATAACCCACTACCTAGAAGTTTATTAATCAAAAAAACTAATCGAAAATATGTTCCACGTTTTTATAAATAACAACTTCACAGGGGAATTCTAGGTTACACCCAACAACATCAAAATTTATATATATGGGATAAAATATATAAAAGAATAAATGAAAGTGTATCTTATAATATTCAATATAGAGCATGAGCTTATAATAATGAATATAAAGAGTAGTTTAAACACAACTCAAAAAGAATTATAAAATAGATAGAGTAATATATGGAGAGAGTAAAAGTATAAAGAAAAATAGTCCAAATAGTTTTGGTTGACCAATTATCTTTAAATAATTCTTTGAAAAGGATTCATCAATGTGTTTCACTGAGAGATTAAAAATGATAGTTTCTGGGAAGTGTTCAGTGCTGTATAATTCTAGTGTATGTACTCATTGTATCATTACGTCTCTCATGATTGTTCACTCCTTCCATTTCAATGATTGGACATTCTTTTTAAAGAGACAACCTTCTCTAATTCTCTATTAGAGGATATTAAAAAATTAATTACCATACTTATTAGAAACATTAAATAATTTGAATATTCAATAAATTCTTAAAAATATATCTATTGTATATTTAAATATACAACACTACCTAATATAGACATTTCCCTTAGTCATTAGTCAATTATGGTCACTTTGTCATGTAGTCACTTAACACTATTATTTTCCACGGTCACTCTCCAAAGTCACATGGAATGGTCAATTGGAACATTCATTTTTTTATTTGTACATTCACATCATTTATTTTTGATATCACATAATTTTTTATTCAGCCACTTTATTTCTTCATGTGGTCACTTCATTTCTCCATATGGTAAGTTGAATCCTTTATTCAGTCAGTTGATCTTAAATGTTTGATTAGTTCAAGACTTAGAAACAATTATCTAATCTGATGCATGGTAAATTTAATTTTCATTTTTCCACTTGTATTTTAACATTTTATCTATTATTTTCTTCATATAGTAGATTTAACACCACTTTAAAATAAAATAACTTTTATAATTCTCTTTAGAAAAATATTTCATTATCATAAAACATAAAGATATTTAATAAAAAAATAAACATGATTTTTGGGAATTAAAATAATATGGTATTGTATTAATAAAATAACTATATTATTATGATACCACCATCACATAAAATAAATCATATATATTCCAGACACATGAGGAAAATAAATAATATATAATTCATAAGCATGATCAAACCAATGAGAAATAACTAGGTTTCATAATTTTGATTCAAGTGCATAAGTATTACTAATTGAATAATGAATTAAATTTCTATGTACTTAAATAATTGAAAAAGGGGTGTAGGTTTTTAAAATGGAGTTCAACTTTATAAAATCTTTAAGAAAGATCAGGGGAAGAAATAATAAAAAATGATCTAGTTGGGTAGAACAATATGAAATATCTAAAGGATAATCTAAAGATGGAAAGAGAATATTTATTTCCATAAATCCCTAATTTAACCAATAGGGTTATAAATAAAATAATAAGGTTTTTTAAAAACTATTCAATGTTTAAAATCATTTTATGGGGTGATGTTTGAGATGAGAAAATAAATATTCTCCCTTAAAATAGATTTTTATAAAACAGTTAATTTAAAAGGGAACTAAAAACATGTACAACACAAAAAATTATATATACTTATAACTAATTTTATATTTAAGTATTATAAATACAAAATATATTAGAGGTAAAAGAGAATAATATTTTCAAAAATAAAGAAAATAAAAGATGATGTGCAACCGACATATAACCCAGGTGGTATAAAAGATCCTTTAGCATGAGTTCCTGATTCATTTTGAACACATAGTTAACATCATGAATAAAAAAATTATGTTTATTATATACCTAATTTATAAAATTATTCATCCATATTTCATATGGAAATTTCCTTTAACTATCATATGTTACTTATTTATATTATATTTGTTCCCTATTTCTGTTACTAGAGGTTGTTGGGTAATTTTTTCCATTAGTCATTATGTATGCTGATAACAATAGAACGTATTGTAAAATGATATGAAAATATAAAAATATCAATAGTTTTATATAACTAATATTTAAATATTAAATATATTTTTAAATGCATCCATGATGAGTGGTGATGACAAATGAAACTCATTACTCTTGGAGATGGTAGTTCATACGCACATAAGATTAATGTTTCCATTTCCAATGAATGATTGGTAATAGATTAAAATTAATATTTTAACACTTCATAATCATATATATATATTAAATATGTAATATTAATTCATCCAAAACATCCTTTTTACTATTGACTAATAAAAGTTAAGAAAAACAGAAGACATCACTTTGTGGAGGCCGTAGTTTATACAACACATTAACGAATATTCTGTTTTTATTAGCAGATGGAGTGGAATAATTAAATGTTAATACATTAATATAATAACATATAATTATAATAATGATATTCATGTCATTATAACATAATTTATATAAGATATTTTCAATAATAATATTAAAGATAAAATATTATGAAGACTTGTTCTTCTCTTAAAGACATTCATAGAAGTAAATGCATTAAGATAAATTATATAGAAAAGAGAAATATTTATGAAGAGAGGGGTTATAAGTGATTTATTTATTTCATAGGTTCAATATAAATTATAATGTGAACTTAAATAATGGAGGGGTGAAATTTATATAACCTTTTTAAGTGAATAAAATATAACTTTTGAATACCCTTTAACCTTCTATGATATCGATGAATTATTCCTTGTAAAATGACTCTAAAAAATAATAATAATGAATTTTTGTGTGATATGGGTAATATAAATACGCATAAAAAACATTCCACACATGTTTTAAACTTTTTTTAGTCTTTTACCATATGTTTTTACATTTTTACATTTTAATTTTCACCTTGATAACTAGTTTTCAACTAAGTAATTTATATTTTATTAACAAATATTAGGTAACCCCTATCATCAAATTTTTATTTGTTAATTTTTTTATCTCTATTTAGTATAATACAATTTATAAATATGATAACATTATGTTTTAAATTGAAATATATTTTATATAAAAAATCTATTTTTGTTTAAAAATGATCTCTAATCATTATGTTTTCTTAATATTATTTAGTACTAACTAAAAATATAATGAGTGTCAATAAAATTATATATACTTTTAAAAATAATTTTAGAGTCATATTTATCTAATATAAATTTTATTTATTAGATAAAACTACACAATATTATTAAAACAATTCATCTTAAAAAATTGTTTTACCATTATTGCCGGAATTAACATTAATCATATTAATATTATCATTTTTCTCAAAAATGAACATAAAATTTCTAAATAATATTGAAATGTTGAACTCAAATATAAAATATATATTTTTATAATTAATTTATAAATGTAATGAGTTCAATATTTTAATATAAGAATGTAAAACTAATATTTATTGTGAAATATTACTCACGTTTAAAAAATGTTAAACATGTATTTTATAAATTCAAAATAGTATTTTTAAATACTTTATATTAATTTTGAAATATATATTTTTTATTAAAAGGGTTTCTTAGACTATTAAGTCATTCATGTACTATAAAAGTTTTAGTTTTAGGCAAAAACTAGTAATTTTACTATTCACATTAAAAATGAATATTTCAGAAAAATATAAAAAATGAATACTAATTTTTTTTTGATTTTTTTAGTTCAAAAATTAATTTTATTTTCTTAAATCAAAATTGAAATTTTATTGAAAATAAATTTTATATAGGAACACAACAAAATAAAATTAATATTATTTATTCCCACTCCATTAACAACTATTACAGTCATCTTTAAAAGTTAATGTTTATTAATGTTTTGAAGTTTTTGGTTTATTTTAATATTTTATATTAAATTATATAATAAAAAAAATATTTATCATGGGAAAATAATCACGAATATCTCATGTCCTTATATTTTCCCCCCTTAAAAAAATTTCCTTGCAATTTGATTTCGTGCACTAAGGTGAAAATAAATAAGGGTGTTTTTAATCATATCTTCAGGTTCCAATGTTTCTGCTTCATACATGTTGCTTATATAAATTACTTTAATAAAGTGAGTTGTCATGTTGCATATATATTTGTCTCTGTAGTCTAAAATCTTTACTGACTACTTCTCATAAGAGATATTATTCTCCCACTCTACACCTCTGAATTTATTACTTGTGAGGGATATAGTACATAATTCTTTAAGAGTGATACATAGAAGATATAATTCATTTTTAATAGGTTTTGGGGGATTTATAATCAATATTACAGATATTTGATATGATTAAGATTCTCAAAGGAGCAAATATACCTTAGACTTAGCCTCCACACCTTCCCAAATCTCTTGAACCTCTTCTATAGAGACATACAAAATAAAAATTTATCACCAACCTCAAAATCTAGGTCTCATTGATGATTATAATTTTAAATATTCTTTAGAATCTATAATTTTTTAATTTGCTGATAAATTATCTTGACACTTTTTACTACCATTTCAACCATCTTAGGGCCTAAAAAACTTATATTCACATACTTCACCCCATCATACTAGTGTTCTACATCTATTTCCATAGATGGATTCAAATAAGTATATTTGTATTATTGTGCGGAACCTATTTTTACAAGAGAAAATGACTAAAGGAATATTATGGTCCTAGCCTCCCTTTGAGTCCATAGAGTATGTTCTCAACATATGCTCAAGTATTTGTATAGTCCATTTATATTGGAAATAAATACATGGATTATAGTACGTACTGAAGCTAAAATATGTGTTTAGATTATGCTATATATGCTTCCATAACATTGAGGTGAACCTCATATCTTGATCAGATACAATCGATATTTGTTTTCCTTACAGCTTCACGACTTCTCTAATGTATATCTTTATAAGGTGATTGAGTGAAAATTCCTCATTAATGGAAATTAAGTGGGTAGTATTTGTAATATTTTCCACCACAACCCATATATAATTGTTCTATATTTATTTCTTTTTAAGACCCATAAAAAATCTACAGTGATGCTTTACCTTTTCTTTGTAGGTATGGGAAATGTTTCCATCATCCCTTTGGAATTTTTCCTCACAACCTTCACCTACTAACACACCATGAAATTAGATTTATATTCCACAATATCCTTCTTTACATTGTCCTATAAATATTTTTATTTTACATATCTATACGTATTTATGATTCTTGGGTGGATAGAGAAGATTTATATATGAACATCACTTTGTAGATCCTTTATATCCTCCACTAGTATAATGGGATGTTATTTTCCAAATTTCAAAACACATTCATCATCAATATTGAACTCAATGTATTTTTATTTACTTGTAGAATCCATTTTATTTTATATCTCTAAACCATCCTTTTTGATCTTTTTTAATCTTCTCTAGTAGTGATGGATGAGAAATCATTTGGGAAAATTTGGATGTTATTCCTTTCTTCACGATTCCCATGTCCATCATTTAGATGTCCAAGATGATCAGAAAATTCTCAATCCTTATAATATATAAGGTTGAAATATAATTTCTACTTTATTTCATTCTACTGTTTTTCTTCCCCAAATGGAAGTTGATTGAGAAATCATAATTCTTGATCATCACTAACCATATTTATTGATTCATGTTGAGCTCATTTTTTGTGAATATATATTTCATGCTATTGTGGTCCTTATATATATATATATCTAAATTTTCTTTATAGATATAATATCTCTAAACCATCCATGAAAATATTACTATTTCCATATCAATATCATGTTCTTGGTAGTTCATTTCATGAACCCTTACCTTTATTGAGAAATATTATATTTCTTTATTATTCTACATGTGTAAATACCCTAAAACCTTCTTTTAGTCATCAATATAAATAAGAAATTCTTACCCATTTGTGGGATGTGAAATTATAGGTGTAGATTTTAGCCTATTGTTTAGGTCTATAAATATATCTTCATATTAATCCATCCAAACACTCGTCATTCCCATACAATTCAATTTGGTTTGTGGGTTTTACAATTTTTAGAAATTTTTTAGAAATCTCTAATAAAATCCAACTAATCTGAGGAAACTATGTATTTTTCCAATATAAGTTGGTCTAACCCACTCATTAACTACATTGGTCTTTAAATGGTCTATATATATCCCTTTACTGATGATAAAATTCTCTAATAAAGAGATTTTACCCATCCAGAGCATATATTAACTTTATTTTTCATATTACTTCTACTTTCACAAAGTCATTAGAACAGAATTCAAATGCTCCTCACATTCCTCCTTGATTTTGGAGTATTTAAGGATATATTATATAAATAATACTACAAATTAAAAAAGATAATATCTAAAGGATCCATTCATTAGGTTCTTGTATAAATATGGAGCATTCATGAGTCCAAATGTAATGACTATGAACCCATTTTTCCAGTAACTTATATGATTGATGGTCTTGGGATATTCACCTTCATTGTATTTAACTAATGATATCCCAACCAGAGATACTATTTAGAGAAGTATTTATCTCCAAATTAAAGGTGAGAAATTCATCATTATTTTATAGATGATAATTTATCATTATTTTGATCTTGTTTAGTTCACTATAACTGATATAAATATATGTATACATGTCATTGTTCTAGAAAAATATGGTCGGTGCACCCCATGGGGAAGAATTTGGGTGTATGAAACCCATTTCCATATGTTTGGGTAATTTATTATTCAGTTAATCTAGTTCAATGAGTCCCATTCTATAATGACAATTGGATATCAACAGCGATCCGTGTAAAAATTTAATTGACTACTTAACCTATCAGACATGAGTAAGAACAATAAATTATTCAGGGAATACAATAGTATAATAACTTAAAATGGGAACGTATTTAAGAGTGTTCCTCTCCTGGGACTCAATCATTTGAGAGAGAGATTATTTCTTATAGGGAAATAATATCTATTCTTTTTAAGAATATTCCAAAGGGTATTCATCATACACCTTAAACATGTATAGAATCATAGGCTAATTATTTATATAGAATGTTATTTCCTTATCGTGATAGTTGATGTGTGATATATATATAAATAGTCATTCCATTCCTAGTATATCATTGAATTACACTAAAGGGATTATGACAAAGTTTTCTGGGTGATTCATACCAACAAATAAATTGAGAATTTTTTTTACTTGAGATGAAAAAATCCTTCAATTAGTATTTTGCACCAAAAAAATTAACCTCCATGTTTTTTGTAGTGTTTGAATAGTTCTAAAAAATAGTATGATATGAAAGAGTTTATCTAACCAAGATTAGATATTATTTTTCTATTATTAAATGAATAACTAGCACAAATTTCACTATATATTTGTCTTGATCCACTTATTCCATTGAAATAACATAATTCTTCCCTTTCTCTCTTATCCTTCAGGGTTATTTTCAATGGTTATTTTTGAAAACCCTTGTCTTAGTGAATTAGTTTGCATAGCTTCCACATTCCATATAGTTGAAAAATTGGACATAGGCTACATATTTATATATATTTTATTTCTTTTATCACATTAGTGGGATACTTCATCCTAATTATAAATTAATTGTATTGATTCTTCTCCATTATAAATAAGAAACATTTCTTGTTCCCCTTGAGATAGTTTCAAGGATTATTTATTCCATACATTTGACATGTGGGGTGTTGAACTCTATTACTTTCATGTGTTTTTTCTATGATATCCTAAGGTTAAATTTTATTCTCCACTAATTATCTCAAATACCATGATTCCATTAATAAACAACCATTTATATATGAACTTCTATAGAACATCGGTCAAATTGTTTATAGTTTTCAAAGACATAAATTTTCAAAGCACTTCATAGGCATAAATTTATCCCACTAAAGAAGTGTTCAATTTTAATTTTGGTGTTATTTATATTCCAAATTCATATCACAAAATCCATGTGAATTTCACCTTATAATATCCTATAGATTCATATTTATTTTTATTGAGTGTAAAGATACCCTTATTTATTTTAAGACAATGAGTGTGGGGGAAATATTTATTGATAAATAACCTATTAAATTCACCCACTCCATAGATTTTATATCTTCAAGGGGATTTATGTTCTGGATTAGTGTCTTTAAAAGATCATATTATTTCTTATGGTAGTAAAAACCTTAATGATCAAATCTTGATCAGAGCATTGAAGGATTGATAATATCTTCACACTGGAGTTAATATATTTTTTAATGATTATGGGATCAAAATATATAAAAACGGTTGGTTGTATATGTTTCATAAAATAGTCAACTACCACTATCTTTCATGGAGGGTGTTCTATGGGTTTACTGTTATTATTGAAATCTTGAGTCATTTTTTCAAGAAAATCAATGAGGTTCTTAGTTGCGTATACCATCATGTTAGGCACGTCATTAGGGTATAAATTCCCATTGTACTTTTCATTAACATGATTCCTACAATTTTTATCGATTTTTCGTATCCCATCATGTTAGCCACTACTTATCTTTGATTTCCATAACCGGTGAGCTCCTACAAGGAAGTCTCATAATCGAATATATCACTTGTAGGTGGTATAGAATTCTAGATATATCCAAATACACCTTCATGTGGAACCTTCAGGCATTCAGGCCACTCAACAGATGAAAAAGATATCTTCTTTCCATTCACATAAGAAATCTCTCGGCTCTCATCTTTTGACTTCTCAAAACTCAAAAACTCATAAAATTGTTTTACTATCTTTGGATAGTAGGGTCCATTGTTGTACAAAAATAAATCTGCCCACTTTTGATCTTCCAGCACTTCGAGCACTAACTATTTTCTAGCTGACAACAATTCCACGCAGAGCTCTTTTTCAATCACAATAAATCTATTCTACAAATGAGGGTTAACTCATCGCCTACCCGGACTAGTTCTACCAACACTACAACTTGCTTCTGGCTTGGACTTCTGCTTCTTTGCATTCGGCTCATCAGTGTCATCTCTGATGGTTGGAAGTTTGGTTTTTTCCATTTCTGGTTTGAGGGATTTTAGGGTTTTTGAGAGATTCGGGAGATAAGGTTTGAGTGTAAAAGGTTTGAGGCTCGGTGGATTGAAAAGTAACTATGACATTGTTTTTATCAATTAGGAATCATAAAATAAATAAATAAAATGAAATAAAGGAAAAACGATTCAGATTCTGGCGGCAGAAAGATGTTTAAAACACTGCACTCATCAAGAGGGTTTATCAGTGAGAATTCCTATCAGTGAGGTCCATCGGTGAGGTATTACTTCGGTGAGGTTACATCGGTGAGGCTACATCAATGAGGTTACATAAGTGATGTTACATCGGGGAGGTTACATCGGCGAGGTTACATCAGCGAGGTTACATCGGCGAGGTTACATCAGCGAGGTTACATCAGTGAGGTTACATCAGTGAGGTTACATCGGTGGGGTTACATCGGAGAGGTTACAATGCTGAGGTTACATCGGTGAGGTTACATAGGTGAGGTTACATAGATGAGGTTAATCATTCCTAACTCATGTCTAATGTAACTTAACCTCTCCGAACTTAAAGGATTGGTGAAAATGTCAGCTAATTGATGTTCAGTTCCAATAAATTAAAGAGTAATATCACCCTTTTGGTAATGATCTCTCATGAAATGGTGCCTTACATCAATGTGTTTGGTCCTAGAGTGAGATACAGGGTTATTTAAAATATTAATTTCACTAGTGTCGTCACCATTAATTGATATTTGATTAAAGTCATATCCATAGTCCAAAAGAGTGAGTTTCATCCACAGAATTTGTGCACAACTACTACCAACAGCTATATACTCTGCTTCGGCAGTGGACAAAGCTACAAAATTCATCTTTTTACTACACCAAGATACAATGGATTTTCCCAATAAATTACATGTTCCATATGTGATTTTTCTATCCAACTTGCAACCAACAAATTCTGTATCTGAATAACTCATTAACTCCAAGGATTGCCATTTTGGTAAAACAAACCAATGTTTACAATGTGTTCAAGATTCTTAAAAATTCTTTAAACAGCAAGTAAATGAGATTCTTTTTTATTATCTTGAAATCTTGCACACATTCACACACTCAACATAATATCTAGTCGACTAGCAGTATGGTAATGTAGACTCCCAATTATACCTCCGTAATTGGTTTGATCCACTGGTTTCTCAGTTTCATCTACATCCAATTTAAAAATAGTACTTATAGGTGTTTCACTTTTTTTAATAATATCCAAGCCAAAACATTTTAAAATTTCCTTTTTATATTTACTTTGATTAAAAATAATACCATTTTCATTTTGAAAAACTTGAAATCCAATAAAATATTTGAGTTCTCCAATTAAGCTCATTTCAAATTCATTTTGCATACTCTTTGAAAAATTAGAACATAAAGAATATTTATAAGATCCAAAAATAATATCATCAACATAGATATGTACTATCAAAACATATTTAAAAAATATTTTAATAAAAAGAGTTGGATCACCAATCCATTTTGTAAAACATTTTGAAATATGAAATTTACTAAGTCTATCATGCCAAGCTCTTGGAGCTTGTTTTAAACCATATAAAGCCTTATATAGATTGAAAAATTGATTTGGAAAATGTGGGTTAGTAAATCCAGGTGGTAGTTCAAGAAAAACATCTTCAACAATAAAAACATTTAGAAAATCACTTTTGACATCCATTTGATATAAATTTATATTTATATAAGCAGCAAAGGCAAGTAATATCCTAATAGCTTCTAATCTAGCTATAGGGGAAAAGGTTTTCTCATAGTCTATACCTTATTCTTGACTATATCCTTGTGCAACTAACCTAATTTTGTTTCTAACTATATTTCCAGATTCATCAACTTTGTTTCTAAAAGCCCATTTAGTGCCTATTGTCAAAGTGTCCTTGGGTCTTTCAACTAATTCCCAGACTTTGTTTCTTTCAAATTGATTAAACTCTTCTTGCATAGCCATTACCCAAAATTCATCATTGACAACATCATTGATATTTTTATGATCTAACTGTGAAACAAAACCTTGATGATCAACCTAGTTTCTTAGAGAAGATCTAGTATGTGTCCCTCTATCAAGATTACCAACAAAAGCATCTAAAGGATGATTCTTTAGTATCATAGTTGATCTAGTAAAGGTAGGACTAGAAATTTCTGGTTCATCTCTAAGTTCGGGTTCTACAGAAGCAGATTATTGAATATGTCCAGAACTGGATGTTTTTATAGCAGGTTATTTAGATTTATCATTAAGGTCTAAAACAGAAAAATATTCTTCAGGATTTTCAAGAGAGGTTTTAGGCTCATGTAGATTAGTTTCATCAATCATGATGTGAACATATTCTTCCCAACATTTGGTTATTTTGTTAAAGACTCTATAGTCTTTACCAGTTAAAGAATAACCAAGAAAAATTCCTTCATCACTCTTAGAAGCAAACTTGTCTAGATTATCCTTTGTATTGAGGATAAAGACTTTGCATCTAAAGACTCTAAAGTAACTATGTTTGGGTTTTCTATTGTTCCATAGTTCATAAGGGGTCTTTTTAGATATAGGTCTAATTAAGACACTATTGATAATATAACAAGCTATATTCATAGCTTCATCCCAAAAATAAATAGGTGGGTCATACTCATTAAGCATTGTTCTTGCTATTTTTTGAATTGTTCTATTCCTTCTTTCTACTACACCATTTTGTTGAGGTGTCCTCAGAGCAAAAAAGTTATGTCTATATCCATTATGCGAGCAGTAAGATTCAAACTCATGATTTTCAAATTCACGGCCTTGATCACTTCTCAGGGTCTTAATATTATGTCCACTAAGGTTTTCTATAGACTTGGAGTATTTAATAAAGTAAGAACAAGCTTCAATTTTGTGTGCTAAGAAGTATACCCAAGTATATATAGAAAAGTCATCTACTAAGACACTAACTTAGTGCTTCCCATTTAATCTAGAAACTCTAGAAGGTCCAAACAAGTCCATGTGAACCAAATCGAGAGGTTGAGAAGTTGATATTTATTTCTTTGATTTAAAAGAAAGTTTATGTTTCTTTACCTTTTGATAGGGATTACAAACTTTGTCATTTGGGAATTCAAGTTTAGGTAGGCCTCTAACTAAGTTCTTCCTAGTCAGTTTTCTAAGTGAATATATAATGAAGTGTCCTAATCTTCTATGCCAAAGCCTAGATTATTTATGAAACGAATTTAGGCAAGTAACATTTTGTTTGGATAAAGAATTTAAATCAACAGCATAAACATTTTAATTTATCAAGGTAGAGAATACTAAAACATTTTTAGTGTTAGAAACATTAAAAGAATAATTTTCAAATTTAACATTAAATATATCATCACATAACTAAGAAATACTTATGAGATTTTATTTAAGTCCATCTACAAATAAAACTTTAGAAATTAAAACTGACTTAATGTTACCAATATAGCCTAGGTCGATGATTTTTCCTTTAGAATTATCACCAAAGGTGACATAGCCTCCATCGACCTTTATTAATCTTTTAATGCATGAGTAATCTCCATTCATGTGCCTTAAACATCCACTATCCAAGTACCATATCTTCTTGTGAGAACCCTTCAAACATGTTTCCTACAAAACAGGTTTAAACAGAAAACGTTTTTGGTACCCAGATCTTATTGGGTCCAGAAAGGTTAGCAATCAAAGCTTTAGGTACCCAGATTAGTCTTATGGGACTCATATAATTTACAAAATAAATAGATTTTTAAAGATAGACTTTATTTGATCTATAACCTTATGAATAACTAGTTGAAGCATAATAATTTCCAGAACTTGAACAAGCAGAATTTTGTCCAGATTTAGGAATAAATCGATTTTTGGTAAATTGTCTCTATCCAGGTTGGTATCCCAAACCAGTAGTGTACTTTGATGTAACTTACTTTCCTAAAATTTGATTTAGAGTATCTTTTCCCTTTGTGAATTTTTCTAAGTCCTTTCAAAGTTTCTCATTAAACATTTTTAGTTCAGTATTTTCATTTAACAGTTGAGCATTCTTTTCCTTTTCTATATCAAGGGATGATTTAACATTGGCAGTGAGAGCATGTTGTTTCTTTAATTACTTATATTTCTCCTTAAGTTCATTGCATGTTTGTTCCAGCATGTTACAATATTAAAATAGTTTAGCCTTAGGCATAATTTTTTCATTATCTGAATAACTGTTATTTCTAGAAAAATAATCATTTAGAATTGGGAAAACATGTACCTCAGATATGTTAGTCATGAAGCACATGATGTCAAGATTCTTTTCATAATAAGAAACCTCAGATTCACTTGTGCTATCTTCTGAAGCACTCCAAGTAGCTTTCATGGATTTATTGTACCTCTTGTCCTTATAATCATATTTCTTTTTGAATTTTAATTTTGGATAGTCAGCCTTGATGTGTCCTTTCCTCTTGCATTCATAGTAGACTATATCATCTTCTTTCTTAGATTTCTTCCAATCCATCTTCCACGTACCTTGTTGATCATACTTACCCTTGTAGTTTGGTTGTCTGAAAAACTTCTTCTTCCTATATAGCTTCTTAAATCTCCTAGCTATTTGAGCCATTTCTTCATCACTATCAGAGTCTGAATCTTCACTGGTTGAACATTTAGTAGATATATGCATTTTCTCCTTGTATTTTCTCGTTGAAGCAGTAGACTTGAATGCCACAGATTTTCTCATGGGTTCATCATCATCTTCTTTTTTCACCTTCATCTCTTCCTCATACATCATTAGCTTAGCTATTAATTCCTCAATAGGCAGTTTGCTTATGTCTCATTATTCTCTAAAGGAAACAGATGTGCCTCTCCGTCTTTCTAGTAGACATATTAACATCCTCATAATTTGTTTCTTTGCTGGAATAGCTTTTCCAAGAGAGCTCATAGTGTTGAAAATCTCATTGAACCTGAGATACATGTTAGAAATAGGTTCATCAGATTTCATTTTAAAATTATCATATTTAATAGTAAATGTATTCAGCCTCATTTTTTTAACATTGGTTGTTCCCTCATGGGAAATAGCCAAAGTGTCCCAGATTTCATAAGCAGTTTTACAAGCAGAAAATCTATTGAATTCCTTATCTCCTAATGCATAGTACAGGGAATTCATGGCAATAAAATTATTATTGTAAGCAGTCTTTGTAGGTTCATCCCAAGTTGTTCTTTCAGTTTCTAGAATTTTATATTGTGAATCTATAGCAGTCCAAATATCAAAACCCATACTTTCTAAATGAATTTTCATCTTAAGTTTCCACTGGGCATAGTTTGTACCATTAAATAAAGGTGGCATGTTAGTAGCAGCACCTTCTAGTCTATTATCTGTAACTAGATTTTGGAAAATAAATTTAAAGAGATAAAATTTTGAACTAACAGAAATTTAAGATCATTAAATATGAAACTAAAATCATAGTTGAAAAAAACAATGTTTTTGAAAATTTTTATTAATAAAAACAACTTCTGAAACCAAATGTTGGTCAGGGTGGATACTCATGATGGGGGTGAATTGAGTTCCAATAAAAATTTCTGTTAAAAATATTTCTCTTAAAATCCCCCATTTTAAAAACAATGTTAAACATTAGTGAATTTATATAGATTGTAAATGTTCAATTAGTTTCTCAATGATTGATTAGGTCTCAGTTAATTTATTCTGAAGATTAAATTGACTTTTGAAACTAACTTACTGGTTTTCAATATGTATAATAACTTGATAATTTCACTATTAAAGTAACTTTTAAACAAATTATTTTTCAAAGTAGTTAGCAGTGGAATATGAAATATATAGTATAATTAAGTCTTATACAAAAATGAACAATAGATGTAACCAAGAGGTTCTGTCTCAAGCTGAGACTTAGTCCTCTCAAACAATATATATAAATTGATCCACAACCTGGATTAGGGTAAAAAACAGTGCAAATACCGTCCAGGTTCAAAGACATCTACCACAGTTCTACGTGGGAAAACAGAAAACATCTCACAGCTATCCAGGTCTTACTCAACCTCTACCACCATCCAAAGTGGGAAACAAGGGAGTTATAGATTTTGAATGGGGATTTAAGAATCCTCCAGCTTAGCTCAGGATACAGTGTTTGTGTAAAATAAACAGGGTACACACACTGCTCGAAATGTAAATGAAAGAATCACTAAAGTAAGTGTGAATGAGTTTAGAAAATCTTTAGGGATTGGCAGTGCAGCTCTGGACTTGTTTGATTGGTCAGAAAAGCTTCTTGAGTCCTTCTATGGTTTTTGTTCTGAAAACAGAGTATCATTTCCTTGATGATCCAGGTTCAGCTTAGCAGCCTGAGTGCATGAAGTGTTTGATGTTGTTCTTCACTCAAGATTCACCTTGTGTTCCCCTCTAGAAATTAATTTCTTCGTGTATGTCTAGTGTTCTTGGTGTATGGATGTAGACTTTTAGTTTTTTTGAATGCAACACATTTCAATGCTGTTAATCCCTTGTCTTTTTCACCCTTCGTGTGCCTTCTTAGTTCCTCGATTCTTTCTTTTGTTAGGTCTTTATCTTCCCTTTTATACCTTTCAACTCCGACAAAAAGGAATGATTACCTTTTGAATGGGTACTAGGTATGGTTCCCTGACATGCCAACAGATATCATTAAATAACATTAACTGCATTAAAAACATCAAATGTAACCATTAACTTAATAGATAAATAATATTAAGAGTATAGAGTTTTACTGGTTGGTCAATCATTAGTAGGCTTCTGATGGTAGATTTGTATGGTGGACTTTGTGTAGCAGTGACCTTCTATCGGTAGCTCTTTGAACTATCGGTAGCTCTTAATTTGTGTATCGATAGCTTTTGGTATCGGTCGCAATTATATACCGGTGACTTCATTCTATTGGTAGCTCTTGATCTATCAGAAGCTCTACTTTGTATCGGTAGACTTATGCATATCGGTAGCTCCATTATGTACTATCGGAAGACTTGTTCTATTGGTAGAATCTGTATCGGTGATCTTGTTCTATACTTACCAGTGGACTTGTATATATCGGTAGATTTGCATATCAGTGACATTATCTTATTGGTGACTCTGTCTATCTATAGACTAAGTACCGGTAGCTCTGTATCAGTAGCTATATGCATATCAGTGACTTAACACTTATCTATTTTATGAAAAACATATCCGATTGGGTTAGAATTACTTCAGAACTCATATAAATATGGATAAACATTGATTAACATATTTCAAGGACTATTTTAATATTATTATCATCTTGATAATAGAATATCATAGATTTAAAGAATTAATATATAAATAAACATTAATTAGGATTATCAAGTTATGTGAAAGCATAATTGGGATTATCGAAATAGGTGAGGTCAACAATATCCCCCTTTTTGATAATCATAACTTATGATATTATAGTTTTAAAATAGTGAGTAGTTTTATCAGAGGATATATCATTAAATTCAATTTTCTCAGAGAAAACAGTATGTTATAGAACATAATGTATTAGATGTAGAATTAAATGCAATGATATCAGAGGGGAAAAGCATGGAAGCTCTTCCTTAGATAATATTTCTCCCCCTTTATGATAATCAAAAAGTGGGAAACAACAAAGAGAATAGGAACAAAATGAGAAAGAAAAGAAAGGCAATTTTATTATATGTTGTAAAAAGGTTCATAGAAAGAAAACAAAATACAAGGGATTCTTGTCAAACATCTTAGCCGCCTATTAAATCCACATCCTCAATGTGTGATTTTCCCTTTGGATCAGAAGAGGAGTCATACTATGTGGATGCTGGTGAAGGCGTAGAAATTCCAGAGATGATCACAGGAGGCTGAGCCATAGAAACTATTCCTGGCCTGTACTGAGGAGTTCTTTGAGTGATCATAGTTGTAAGGATTTGAATGGCTTGGGCTGGAGTCATCTTAATAGTAGAAGCAGTAGAGGTAGATGCAGGTAAAGATAGAGGTACAATCACTGTCCTAGCATCGACATGTGGGAAAGGCAACAAAAGATTTCTGAAATCCATAATTATTTCTCCTCCTATATCCATAGCAGATATGAAATCGTCCTTGTTCTCCATGAATTTTTCCAAGTCTAGAGTCAATTCCCTTAGTTTTCTAACTTGCTCTCTGAAGGTTTGATTGACAGGAGGTAACTTCAAGTTTTCTAATAGAAGTTTGAAGTGATTGTTGAGTTGATGCTTGGCATAAATATTTTAGAAACAGGAGTCTACTTTGTCTTTCACTTCTTTCTGAGAGGTAGAATCTTCTCTCATATAGTCTTGGACTATCTTAATTATTTCTCTAGCTGAATCTCTAGTAGAAATCACAACTTTTCTCAGGTCAGATGAGTCCACAGAGCCACTGGTTGAAGCTGAACCAAGTTCCTCCTTCATCACAGCTCGAATATGATCCAAATCCACTGAAGTTCTAGATGAAACAGAACCAATAAAGAAGGTTACTATTTCCTTGATGTTTTTGGACAACCCACTGATAATATTTTGGACTTGGGAATCCTAGGTTTTAACATGATCTTTCATGGAGATTTTAAAACCTTCGAACACTGAAACCATCTGGGTCACAACACTTTTGACATAGGATAAGTCCTTGTCTGTTTTAGTTTTAGAACTCATGTAAGATTCTAAAGAGATAAAAAGTTTCTTTAGAGCTTTAACATTCGCTTCCAGTCTAGATACATGAGTCTGGAAGGCTGTAGCTTCTTCCACTATTTCTACCATAAAAGTTGACATATTACAACCGAGAGAGAGTTCAAAATATTTTTCCAAATTTCACATCTCTTAAAAAAATAAGTGCTTCAACTCAGTAATAGAAGCACTAAAGGACTCTTTCATCTCATTTTTTAAGGATTCAAGGTCAGCCTTGGTGATCATATCAGTAGGAGAAATTACAACAGGTGCTCTTTCATATGCTATACTGGCCACTAAGTCAGTTATAATCGATTAGATTGATGACACCGGTGAAGATTCTATCTTCCTTGCCTCTTCCACAAAACTGTCCTTAAGATTTTCCTTCAAAATATCCAGGTCATGAATTCTTACCACATCTTTAAGAAACAACTCAGTCTCAACATCATAAATGATTTTTGGTCATTTTAGAGATGCCTCATTATCATAATCAGGATAGTATAATCCACAAACCACAAAACATGTGTCCTCTGCCCAATCCTCAATCTCAACAACCACTACAACACTTCCAAATTTGGTTTGATGGTCCCTCTCAATGGGTTCATTCTCTTGTACAACAAGATTATTCCTAGAAGTCCTTTTTTCCTCAAAAGAATCTTCTACTTTCAATTCCATCTCTGCAACAGCTCCAACAACAGGAGGCTCCTCTAGATTAGGTACAACTTCTTCCAATAATCTTACTACATCCTTAGGAGGCACAACTAAGCTTAAAATTAATGGACTCAGACTTAAGAAGACAGAATCAGAGGCTTCAGATTCATTATCCTTTTCTTCTTCATGCTCAGGGGCTGGCTGGTCTTCCTCATCAGCAGGAGTCTCTTCTTCTACTAAAGCTTCCTTTTATAAAGATACAATTTTAGCAGCAAGACTTGGAGGTAAGTCTTCATCCCTTCCATCATCCATAGAAGTCTCTTCTTCTTTAGTCTCATCATTGTACATAGGTTCTTCTTCATCAGGTAATAGACTTGGGTCCCTCACATCCTTAGTTATTGAAGAATGATTCACAGGATTGAATTTATCATAGACCTTTTTGTCATCATTAAACCATTCTCCTCTCCATGGGTTCCAATTTATCTTCAGGTATTTGAAAACGATGGTTGTGATGCAAAAATTATTCTTTACTACTAGTGTCTCAGCTTGAGACTCAACTACCCCTTTCACTTTGATCATCACTGAGATCATCTTGGAAAAGAATAAGTCATTAGTCTTTTATTTTGTCCTTGTCAAGTATTCCATTTGAATCATCAGCAATCTGCACAGATTCAATTTTACACAATTTATCAAGAGATGCAGGAGATAGATATCCTGATATCTTAAATTCGTAAAGTCCCCTCTCATTGTTATTAAGACATTCTGAACAAATTTGAACAACATTCTGTTCTCTCCATCCATTTCAGCAGTCACTACTTGTCTTTGATTTCCATCACCGGTGATCTCCTCCAAGGTATTCTTATAATCGAATATATCACTTGTAGGTGGTATATCTTTCGAGACATATCCAGATATGTCTTCATGTTGAACCTTCATGAATTCAGCCCACTCAACAGATGAAAAAGATATCTCCTTTCCATTCACATAATAAATCACTCGGTTCTCATCTTCTGACTTCTCAAAACTCACAAACTCATAAAATTGTTTTACTAGCTTTGGATAGTAGGGGCCATTATTGTTTGAAAAGAAATCTATCCACTTTTGATATTCCAGCACTTCGAGCACTAATGATTTTCTATCTAACATCCATTCCACACAGATCTTTTTTTCGATCACAACAACTCTATTATGCAAATGAGGGTTCATAGTTCACCTAAATGACCTAGTTCTACCAACACTACCACTTTCTTCTAGCTGGGTCTTCTGCTTCTTTGCATTCGGCTCATCAGTGTCATCTCTGATGGTAGGAAGTTTGGTTTTTTCCATCTCTGGTTTGAGGGATTTTAGGGTTTTTGAGAGAATTGGGAGCTAAAGTTTGAGGGTATATGGTTTGAGGCTCTGTGGGTTGAGAAGTAACTAGGACTTTGTTTTTATCATTTAGGAATCATAAGATAAATAAACAAATTGAAATAAAGGAAAAATGATTCAGATTCTGGAAGTAGAAAAATGTTTAAAACAATGCACTCATCGGTAGGGTTTATCGATGAGAATTCCTATCAGTGAGGTCCATCAGTGAGGTATTACATCAGTGAGGTTACATCGGTGAGGTTACATCGGTGAGTTTACATCGGTGAGATTACATCATTGAGATTATTTCAGTGAGGTTACATCGGTGAGGTTACATCGGTGAGGTTAATCATTCCTAACTCATGCCTAATGTAACTTAACCTATTTGAACTTAATGGTTTGTTGAAAATGTCAGCTAATTGAAGTTCAGTACAAATAAATTCAAGAGTAATATCACCCTTTTGGTAAGGATCTCTCAAGAAATGGTTCCTTATATCAATGTGTTTGTTCATAGAGTGAAATACAGGGTTCTTTGAAATATTAATTGCACTAGTTTTGTCACAGTTAATTTAAATATTCTTAAAGTCATATCCATAGTCCAAAAGAGTGTGTTTCATCCATAGAATTTGTGCACAGAAACTACTAGCATCTATATACTTTGCTTCGGCAGTGGATAAAGCTACAGAATTCTGCTTTTTACTACACCAAGATACTAATGATTTTCCGAATAAATGACATATTCTAGATGTGATTTTTCTATCCAACTTGTAACCAGCAAAGTCATCATTTTAATAACTCATTAACTCAAAGGATTTTCCTTTTGGGTAAAACAAACCTAAGTTTACAGTGTGTTTAAGATACTTAAAAATTCTTTTAACAGCAAGTAATTGAGATTCTTTTAGATTAGCTTGAAATCTTTCACACATACACACACTAAACATAAGATCTGGTCAACTAGCAGTATGGTAAAGTAGATTCCCAATCATACCTCTATAATTGGTTTGATCCACTAGTTTCCTAGCTTCATCTACATCCAATTTACAAACAGTACTCGTAGGTGTTTCACTTTCCTTAATACTATCCAAGCCAAAACGTTTTAAAATATCCTTTTTCTATTTACTTTGATACAAAATAATACCATTTTCATTTTGAAAAACTTGAAATCCAAGAAAATATTTGAGTTCTCCCATTAAGCTCATTTCAAATTCATTTTTCGTACTCTTTGAAAAATCCGTACATAAAGAATGTTTAAAAGATCCAAAAATAATATCATCATAATAGATTTGTACTATCAAAACATCTTGAGAAACTATTTTAATAAAAAGAGTCGGATCATCAATCCCTTTTGTAAAACTTTTTGAAATAAGAAAATTACTAAGTCTATCATACCAAGATCTTGGAGATTTTTTTAAACCATATAAAACCTTAGATAGCTTGAAAACTTGATTTGGAAAATGAGGGTTAGTAAATCCAGGTGGTTTTTCAACAAAAACATATTTAGCAATAAAACCTTTTAGAAAATTACTTTTGACATCCATTTGATATAACTTGAAATTTAGATGAGCAGCATAGGAAAAAAAGATTCCTAATAGATTCTAATCTAGCAACATGGGCAAAGGTTTCCTCATTGTCTATACCTTCCTCTTGAATATATCCTTGTGAAACTAACCTAGAATTTTTTCTACCTATATTTACAGATTCATCAACTTTGTTTCTAAAAACCCATTTAGTGCATGTTGTCAAAGTGTCCTTGGGTCTGTCAACTAATTCCTAGACTTTGTTTCTTTCAAATTGATTCAAATATTCTTGCATAGTCATTACCCAAAATTCATCATTGATAGAATCATTGATACATTTTGGTTCTAACTGTGAAAGAAAAGCATGATGTTCAACCTGGATTCTTTGAAAAGCTCTAGTCGGTGTCCCTCTATCAAGATTAACAATAAAAGCATCTAAAGGGTGATTCTTTAGAATCCTAGTTGATGTTGGAAAGGTAGGACTCGAAATTTATGTTTCAACTCAAAGTTCGGGTTCTATAGAAGAAGATTCTGAAATATGTCCAGAACTGGATGTTTTTACATCAGCTTCTTTAGATTTATCATCAAGGTAAAGAACAGACAAATCTTTTTCAAGATTTTCAAGAGAGGTTTTAGGCTCATGTGGATCAGTTTCATCAAACATGATGTGAACAGATTCTACCACACATTTGGTTCTTTTGTTAAAGACTCTATACACTTTTCTAATTAAATAATAACCAAGATAAATTCCTTCATCACTCTTAGAAGAAATTTTTCCAGATTATCCTTTGTATTGGGGATAAATATGTTGCATCCAAAGACTCTAAAGTAACTATGTTTGGGTTTTCTATTGTTCTATAGTTCATAAGGGGTCTTTTTAAGTACATGTCTAATTAAGACTCTATTGATAATACAAAAATCTGTATCCACAGCTTCAGCCCAAAAATAAATAGGTAGGTTATAATCATTAAGCATGGTTCTTGCTATTTCTTGAAGGGTTTTATTCCTTCTTTATACTACACCATTCTATTGAGGTGTCCTAGGAGCAGAAAAGTTATGTCTACAGCCATTATGTGAGCAGTAAGATTCAAACTCATGATTTTCAAATTCATGGCCATGATCACTTCTGAGGGTCTTAATCTTAAGTCCACTAATATTTTCTACAGACTTAGAGTATTTAATAAAATACGAACAAGCTTCAATTTTGTGAGCTATGAAGTATACCCAAGTATATCTAGAAAAGTCGTCTACTAATTCATAGAGGCAGTGATTCCCATTTAAACTAGAAACTCTAGAAGGTCCAAACAAGTCCATGTGAACCAACTCGAGAGGTTGAGAAGTTGAGACCTATTTCTTTGATTTAAAAGAAACTTTATGTTTCTTTTCCCTTTTGACAGGTATCAAAAACTTTGTCATTTGGGAATTAAAGTTTAGGTAGGTCTCTAACCATGTTATTCCTTGTCAGTTTTCTACGTGAATATATACTACAGTGTCCTAATATTCTATTCCAAAACCAATATTCTTTATGGAAAGCATTTAGGCAAGTAACATTTTTTTTGGCTAAAGAATTTAAATCAACAGCATAAAAATTTTCATTTCTCAATGCAGAGAGTACTAAAACATTTTTAGAGTTTAAAACATTACGAGAATCACTTTCAAACTTAACATTAAAGCCATCATTACATAATTTATAAAAACTTAATAGATTGTATTTAGTTCCATCAACAAATAAAAATTTAGAAATTAAAATTGAATTAATGTTACCAATCTGGCCTAGGCCGATGATTTTTCCTTTAGAAATATCACCAATGGTGACATAGACTCCATTAACCTTTTTTAAGATTTTTAAGCATGAGTAATCTCCAGACATGTGCCTTGAACATCCACTATCCAAGTACCTTATCTTCATGTGAGAACTCTTCAAACATGTTTCCTACAAAACAGGTTTAAACAAAAAATAATTTTGGTACCAAGATCTTCTTGGGTCTAGAAAGGTTAGCAATCAAAAATTTAGGTACCCAGATTTGTCTTATGGGTCTCATATAATTTATAGAATCAATATATTTTGAAAGATAAACATTATTTGATCTAAAACCATATGAATAACTAGCTGAAGCATAAGAATTTCTAGAACTCGAACAAGCAGAATTTTGTCCAGATTTAGGAATAAATCGATTTTTGGTAAACTCTCTCGGTCCAGGTTGGTATCCCAAACCAGTAGTGTACTTTGGTGCAACTTTCTTTCCCAAAATTTGAGTTACATCATCTTTTCCCTTTTTGAATTTTTCTAAGTCCTTTCTAAGTTGATCATTAGACATTTTCAGTTCAGTATTTTTGTTTAACAGTTGAGTGTTATTTTCCTTTTTTATATCAAGGGTAGATGTTTCATTGGCAGTGAGAGCATGCTGTTTCTTTAATGACTTATATTTGTCCTTAATTTCATTGCATGTTTCTTCCGGCATGTTACAATATTCAAACTATTCATCCTTAGACATATTTTCATCATTATCTAAAATAATGTTATTTCTAGAATAATAATCATTTAGAACAGGGAAAACAGGTACCTCAGATATGTTAGTCATGAATCACATGTTGGCATGATTATTTTTTAGAATCAGAAACTTCAGATTCACATATGCTATCTTAGGAAGCACTCCAAGTAGATTTCATGTCTTTCTTGTACTTCTTTTCCTTATAATCATATTTCTTTTTGAATTTTAATTTTGGACAGTCAGCCTTGATGTGTCCATTCCACTTGCATTCATAGCAGACTATATCATTTTCCTTATCAGATTTCTTCCAATCCTTCTTCCACTTACCTTGTTGATCATATTTACCCTTGTAGTTTGGTTTTCTAAAAAACTTCTTCTTCCTATAGAACATCCTAAATCTCCTGGCTATTTGAGCCATTTTTTCATCAATGTGAGAGTCTGAATCTTCACTGGTTGAACTTTCAGTAGATACATGCATTTTCTCCTTGTCTTTGCTCTTTGAAGAAGTAGACTTGAATGTCACAGATTTTCTCTTGGGTCCATCATCTTCTTCTTTTCTCACCTTCAGATCGTCATCATACATCATTAGATTACCTATTAATTCCTTAATAGTTAGTTTTCTTATGTCGTACGATTCCCTAAGGGAAGAAGATGTGCCTCTCTATATTTCTGGTAGACATGTAAATATCCTCATAATTTGTTCCTTTGCTGGAACCACTTTTCCATGATAGCTCATAGTATTGAAAATATCAATGAACCTAAGATACAAGTTAGAAATAGGTTCATCAGATTTTGATTTTAATATTATCATATTTAATAGTATATGTATTCAGCCTCATTTCTTTATCATTGGTTGTTCCCCCATGGGAAATAGCCAAAGTGTCCCGGATTTCATAAGCAGTTTTACAAGCAGAAATTCGATTGAATTCCTTATTTCCTAAAGCACAGTACAGGGAATTCATGGCCTTAAAATTATTATTGTTAGCAGTCTTTCTAGGTTCATCCCAAGTCGTTCTTTCAGTTTCTATAATTTTATATTGTGACTCTATAGCAGTCCATATATTAAAACCCATACTTTCCAAATGAATTTTCATCTTAAGTTTCAACTCGGCATAGTTTATACCATTAAAAAAAGGTGGCTTTTTAGTAGCAACACCTTCTAGTATATTATCCGTAACTAGATTTTAGAAAATAAATTTAAAGAGATAAAATTTTGAACTAACATAAATTTAAGATTTCTAAATATGCATCTAAAATCACAGTTGAAAAAAACAATGTTTTGAAAATTTTTATTAATAAAAACAACTTCTGATACCAAATGTTTGTCAAAGTGGATAATCAAGAGGGGGGTGAATTGAGTTCCAATAAAATTTTCTGTTATAAATATTTCTCTTAAAATCCCCCAATTTAAAAACAAAGTTAAAGTGTAGTGAATTTATATAGATTGTAAATGTTCAATTAGTTTCTCAAAGATTGATTAGGTCTCAATTAATTTAATCTAAAGATTAAATTTACTTTTGAAACTAACTTTTTGTTTTTCAATAAGTATAAAAAATGATAATTTAACTATCAAAGTAACATTAAAACAAATTATATTACAATGTAGTTAGCAGCGGAATATGAAATATAGAGTATAATTAAGTCTTATATGGAAATGAACAGCAGATGTAACCAAGAGGTTTAGTCTCAAGCTAAGACTTAGTCCTCTCAAACAGTTTATATAAATTGATCCACACCCTGGATCGGGGTAAATAGCAGTGCAAAGACCGTCCAGGTTCAAATACCTCTACCACATTTCTACATGGGAAAACAAACAACAACTCACAGTTGTCTAGGTCTTACTCGACCTCTACCACTATCCACAGTGGGATACAAGGGAGTTATAGAGTTTGAATGAGGATTTAAGAATCCTCTAGCTTAGCTCAAGAGACAGTGAGTGTGTAAAATAAACAGGGTACACACTCTGCTCGAAATGTAATGGAAAGAATCACTAAAGTAAGTGTGAATGAGTTTTGGAAAGCTTTAGTGATTTAGAGTGCAGGTCTGGACTCGTTTGATTGGTCACAAAAGCTTCTGAGTCCTTCTCTGGTTTTTGTTCTGAAAACAGAGTATCATTTCCTTCAAGTTCTAGGTTCATCTTAGCAGCCTGAGTGCATGAAGTGTTTGATGTAGTTCTTCACTCTAGATTCAGTTGGTGTTCTCCTCTAGAAATGAATAGCTTTGTGTACGTTCAGTGTTCTTGGAGTATGGATCTAGCCTTTTAGTTCTTTTTAATGCACCACATTTCAATGCTGTTAAGACCATGTATTTTTCACCCTTCATGTGCCTTCTTAGTTACTTGATTCTCTCTTTTGTTAGGTCTTTATCTTCCCTTTTATACCTTTCAACTCCAAAAAAAAGGAGTGATTACCTTTTGCATGGGTACTAGGTACGGTTCCTTGACATGCCAACAGATATCATTAAATAACATTAACTGCATTTAAAAAATCAAATGTTACCATTATCTTAATAGATAAATAATATTGAGAGTATAGAGTTTGACTGGTTGTTCAATCATTAGTAGCCTTCTGTTGGTAGATGTGTACGTTGGACTTTCTATAGCAGTGACCTCCTATCAGTCACTCTTTGAACTATCAGTAGCTCTTACTCTGTGCATCGGTAGCTTTTGGTATCTATAGCTTTATATACTGGTGACTTCATTCTATCGGTAGCTCTTGATCTATTAGTATCTCTGCTTTGTATCGGTAGACTTATGCATATCGATAGCTCCATTCTGTACTATCGGAAGACTTGTTCTATTAGTAGAATCTGTATCGGTGACCTTGTTCTATACTTATCGGTGGACTTGTACATATCGGTAGCTCTATGTATCAGTGAACTTAGATTATCAGTGACTCTGTCTATCGGTATAATAAGTACCAGTATCTCTGTATCAATAGCTATATGAAGATCAGTGACTTAACACTTATCTGTTTTATGCAAAACATATCCGATTAGATTAGAATTACTTCAGAACTCATATAAATATGGATAAACATTGATTAACATATTTCAAGGACTATTTTAATATTATTATCATCTTCATAATAGAATATCATAAATTGAATGAATTAATATATAGATAAAAATTAATTGGGATTACCAACGTGTGTGAAAGCCGAATTGGAATTATCAAAACCGGTGAGGTCAAAAATTAATAAACTTATTAATATATATTTCACAATACAAGGTGATATAACTATTATATGTTAATTATTTATAATATTTTTTTCTTTCCTAAGTCAGTTACTTGAGGTTGTTTAGCCAATTTTTCTATAACTCCATATGTATGTTTACCATGGTAGAAAATGTTGTAATTTTTTTCAAAATATAAATAATATTAATAGTGTTGTGTTTAATTTTTTTAAATATTATATATATTTTTAAATTCATCTATTATCGGTGGTGATGAAAAATGAAACTATTTTCTCATGGGGGTGATAGTATGAACAAACACATAATAATTATTCCCACTTTTTAACGAATGGCATGGAATTGAGGTTGATGATAATTTTGAAATTTTATAATAAAATGTTTTTTATAAATAGAGTATTTATTAATCCATTACATAATTTATTCCAGTCATGAATTGTGGTGATAAAAAATAGAAGGCATATTTTTGTGAAGGTTGTTTTCTATGAAAAAAAACTAATGACACTTTAGTTTTTATTAGAAAATTGAGAGGAATAAATAATGGTTATTCCAATAGTATAATAAAATATAAGTATAATAATTATACTTATTTCATTAAACCTTTATTTATATAAGATGTTTAGAAGAAGATGATCAAGGAGAAAGTATTGTGAAGAAGGAAATACTTACATTAGAGATTTGATCTTCTCTTAGAGATCTTCTTAGAAGTGAAGACTTAAGATAAATTCTAGTTTATAAGAGATTAAATTTAAAAAAATTATTTGTATTTTAATTAATATTTCAATAGGTTTAATTAAAATTTTATTTTAAGTGTAACCATGGAGGGGAGGAATTGGTCCCCTTTTATTAGTGAAGAAAATTGTACTTTTGTGAATACCCTTTACCCTTCTTGGATATCAAGATGTTTTTCCTTTGTTAATGAATATAAAATTTTTTTAATAATTGATTTTGGAGTTTTATTGGGTCAATAAATCCTCAACGAACACTTTGTATACATGTTTTAAACATGTTTCAAGTCTTTTACCATTGGTTTTTACATTTTATCATTTTGTGTTTTAGCTTGGTAACTAGTTTTCAACTAAGTAATTTTTTTTATTTAAAAACATATGGTAAACAATATTATCAAATATTCATATTTAAAACCTAAATTTAATTTAAATTTATTCTAATTAAATTTAAAAAAATTATAAAATAAAATTTTAAATTAAAATATATAATATATAAAAACAGTTACTTTAAAGAAACAAAATTTTAACCATTATGGGTTACTAATATTATTTATTATTAATTTAAAAATTAATTTGTGTCCAAATAAATATATATAGATTTTAAAATAATAAATTTTCCACAATTTAACATTGATTAGTTTTTTATTAAATAAATAATAACACTATATTAATACAAAAATTCATTTAAAAAATCGATTTACCATTATCTTGTTAATTTAATTTAATCATACTAATATCATTTTTACACCTAAGAAATAAATTTAAATATTTAAATAATATTGAAATATTTTAATCTAATAGGAAATATTTTTGTTATAATTAATTTCTAAAAGTGAAAAAATCTAATTCTTAATATATGTGCGCAAAAATAGTTGTAAGTGTGGAATATAACTTGAGTTTCAGAAATGGTAAACCTATGTATTATAAATTCAACTTAGTATTTTTAAATAATTTATATTACTTATATAATATATAATTTCCATATAAAAATTATTTATTAAAATTTTAAGTCATTTATATATTATAGAGGTGATATGTTTTTCATAAAATCAGTATTTTTTTGTATTCACCTAAATATTGATTATTTTAGAAAAATAATTAATGTTAAAGATAAGCATATTTTTATATATTCAATTCAAAAATGAAATTATTTTATTAATTTTGAATTATAATATAATAGAAAATAATTTTTATAGAGGAACAAAAAGAATAGTAAATACCATTTATTCCCACTAGTTTAACGATTATAATGATCATCTTTAATAATTTATGTTTTTTAACCATTTTAGTTTGTTGGTTTAGTCTAATATTGTATTTAACATTAGATAATAAACAAAACCATTTTTATGGTAAAATAATCACAAATATCTCAATTCATTATAGAAAATACTCAACATAGTTTTTCAGACCGTGTGGACTAACTGGGTAACTCAGATTCTCCCTCCATTTTCACCCCAAAAGTAGAAAGGGACCCCCAAAATCATCTATATTATCTATGAGGATGCAAACAAAAATATCATATAAAAAACATATCAAATAATAAAACATTCAAATTAATTAATGATTAAAACCCATACTACCCATGGAAACTCAAGGATCAGTGTAGGAATGAGCTCGTGACACTCACCCCACACCTATCACTCATGTTCCAAAAGAATACTAATATCTATTTTACCATGAAAATCATAAATTAAAGTAAATTGATTATAAAACCTATGCCTTTATTAAATATAGGCTTTGTTAGCATTTTGTAATGTATCATCTGGGAATGACCTGGCACATCACCCAACTCAGCTCTCCATAATCCTCTATGTGGATTTTTAATTTGAATGGCCTATAAAATAGTGCTTGGGTACAAAAAAAATACTTTGGGAATTATTTAACTCTCTATATTCAAATAAAAACATCTAGGATCCCACCTATAAATTTATTATGACCCATCCCAACCATGTGATTCCATGCTATCAAATAAACTCGAACAAATATTAAATAAATATCTTATCAAAGTAACTTACATTATTAGTGACAAAACAACTTATAAACGACATCATATAAGAGAAATAATCATAATACGTACATCCATATATAAAAAATAAACCAAACGAGATGTCATGTACTATAATGATGATACATGAATATCCCAAAATAAAACCAAAACCAAAACCCATACCGCTATAACCATTTCCTCATGACCCATGATCACTCATCATGTCCTAATACCAAACTTCAATGGTCCAACTTAATCATAAATCCTAAAATTAAAATAATATGGATATTGAGAGAAAACAAAAGAGTTTCATACATCGAATGATGTATTTTGACAGTAAAAAACACTTTTAGTAGTATTTTACCAAAGTGTTTCATCAAGTTCCTTTTCAAAATTGATTTCACTAATTATAGTTTCAAATATAAATATAAAATAGGCAGTTTTAACATTAAAAATATGTAATACAAAATATCACACTATTATTTAATATATAAAACACTCCTTCATAGAATTATAAAGGAAGGATCAATAACATTTTTAGTAACGTTATTTTAAATACACGAAAAAGGGTCCTATATAAAAAATATGAAATCAATAAATATCCCATTTATTTTTTCCATCAAATTTATTAAAAATATTTTTTTTATGAAAAAAATCATCACATCCATTTCAAAACACACTTTTCATATAATTTTACTTTTTCAATTTGAAGTGATCAAAAACTATAACTGATACAACATGAAACCATACACAACAAAAACATCAATAATATGTTCCAAATAACTAAAATGGATCAATATTTCCCTAAAAATAAGAATTCATTCTATCAAAAAATGAGTACATATTAGGAACCCCTATTTAATCCTAAAAAGGATATAAGCATCATGGGATACACACTAGGATCTAATTAGAACATTGTTGAATCTGGATCATTAGAAAACATCTATCTTGGGGCTCCCCAATGAAGATAGGAAAAAACAATACCTCACCAGGTCACTAATAAAAAATAAACCCCAGGATAGAAAAAAATATCTTAGAAAACTATAAGTGAGCGTCATTAAACAAGTGTAATAAACATCCAAAACTTATATTTCCATCTCAGGATTCCAATGAAAAAAATATAATAGATATAATAAAAATATACCATCCATTATCAATTTATCAAAATAAAATACTTTCAATAAATTATGTCTTATATTCACACCATATAAATAAATAACCCTTAAAAATATTTATAGAAATATTTAAAAAGTTAAATAATATAAACATTCTACATAGGGGTCTTAATCTATCACTAAAAGTAAAACACATGGGGATTATGTAAGGGTTCCTCACATTTGAATTTTTTTCATAAAAATTCCAAATGTGTCTTTAAAAAAATTATAATTCCAATACACCTTTAACACTATTTAAAAATCTAATTTCATAAAATCCATTAAATCCCCCAATATTAAATCTCATTGAAAACCAATTGAAAAATAAATCATTTCTATAAAAATGAAATTTTAATCTAATTCATGACCACACAGGTTCAAATGACCATAGTTATCATAACTATTTCAAACATGCCTTGTAGTAATTTTGCAAACCACTTGGCACTAAAACAAATCTTTTTAAAGTTGATAAAATTACGTGAAATACCATTATGCAATGTTCCCAAGTCCTCATAAAATTTATAGAAGACATAATTATATATATATATATATAATTTTATAAAATTGACCATTCAAATTATTCAATTCTTCAATTAATGTTTATTTAAAGAAAATATAATAACATGAACCTCAAATTGGTTAGACTCATTCCAAAACCATTCAAAAATGCATCTCCTAATATGGAGGATTCCAAACCAAGAAAGAACACGCCCACTATAATCCATTTCAACTAAAAAATTAGTTTAAATTCCACCATGAACCCTATAATTGACTGAAAACCCCCCTTAGGGTTTGTAATAATCAACCAATCTAAAACAATATACGGAAATGGAATATAGAGGAATAAAAAAATAGGGACTAGTGGTGAGAAACATCTTGAAATTAAAGGAGTGGGGATAAAAATCTATAATTGAAGGGAGAAGGAAGTTCCTTTAAAACAACCTAGGTAAATTTGACTGAAATAGAAAAAAAATTAGGATTTTAGGGTTTAAAAATAAAGAGAAAGAAGGATAATTTCATCTTTTAAATAAATATGAGAAGCTCACACGATTTCGTAAACCATACACCAGCTGCATAGAATACACCAAATTAGACCCCACACAGTTTTCCCACATGGTTTACAATATCTAAACCTTCCATGAGAAATAACTTTGTTAACGAAATGAATCACCACACACACTTGTGTTATGGTTTCGACAAAAAATGAACAAAACATGCCCCGTCACAAATAAAAAAAATGGTCTCATGGTTTCTCTTACATTTCACATGGTTTGACCTAAACTATGTGCTAATTGTAAACCATGAATGATGAAATAACAAAATAAATTAAAAATACCCTATATATGGGTAAACATAGGGTTTTCTATAAACTATGCAAGATAGCCATACATAGAATAAATTTAATTATATGGGTTACCTGGATGCCAAATCCACCACTGTAAGTGAAACCTGCATAGTTTTCCAAACAATGTCGTGACTATAGAGAAGCAATACAAAGAGGAAAAATACATTTTTTTTAAATTTAAATTAAAACTCTTTAAAAATTATATTTCACTCAAAATAATATAATTTAAAATTTATTAGTTACATAAGGGTGTCATAACTCAACCACTTGATCCATAAGAATAATATAAAACCATTTAGGGATTACATCAACATATTTTATTTTGGTTGGAATGTATTTAAGGATAATATATTACTTTACTTCTATCATATCAGAAAAATAGGATATCTTATAAGTAAATTATATCCATACATTAAAAGGAGTTTTAAAAGGAGATTCATAAATATTATTTCACTTATATAGTATTAAAGGTTGATTTTGGATATAGAATGTTATTTCCATCACATAGAAATTAATATTAACTCTATATAATAAAAATAGTCAATTCCCAATATAAAATTGAATTTTACTAAAGGTAGAATAGTTGTATTTTTAGAGAAATTATTCTCATAAATATTCACTATGGAGTTGTCATATTCTAAAGATGAAATGATTGCACAACTTTGTGTTTTCACTAATATACTAACCTCTATGTTTCGATGTGATAGTGTAATACTTTTAGAGAACATGAAATATATGAATATATATATAGGAAAAATCAAAGAGGACAATATATAGTCTCAAATAATAACATGTTTACCTACCTATAGTTTTATTTCGTTATCTACCTTAGAAATATTCATAGAATAAACAATTTCATATTCCATTAGATTAGGTGGTTATAGTAATCAATTATCATCAACAACCATTGGAATGGAGTAATTATATTAATTGTGTCGATATATCATGCAGTAGTAACAGTGTACATTAGGGGAAGGGTTGATTGAAACCATATTTTCTTCTACTATATTAATTATATTCTCCATGTTCCATTGGAATTATTGATCTAGATGAATTTTTTTTTACCTAATTATAGTATCTTCTTTTTATTTGGATACATTTTTCTGGGATTCTTCTTCCCACACTTTTAACATGTGGGAAATTGAATATTTTCTCCATTTTGAAGTTCATTAGTTGATCCCCTAATGTTAAAATCCATTCCTTATTTCTTATTTTATGTCACATATAATAATTTAGAATCAGTAATCACCATCACAACCTTAATATAACATTAGATAATTTTATTATAGATGTCAAATACTCAAAGCACTAAATATTTTTGTATAATAGTCTATGAGAAACTAAAGAAGTGATCATCCTTGGTTTTAGGGTCAATTGAAAATATTATTATGTAACTTATAAGCTTTATGAATTTATCTTCATATATCATTAATGATTTATACTAATTTTACTTAAGAATAATAAATTCTCAATTTATTTTAATATAGAGAGTGTGATGAAACTATTTATAGAAAAATATTTACTTGAATTCATTATATTCGATTTAGTTGATATCTTCATTGGGATTGGAATTCTAGAATAGTATCCACCACCTATAATATTCTTCTTAAAAGTGGTAATTATTACATATAACCTTATATTTCTCAAGGTATTAGAGAATGAAAAATTACTTCCCAAGGGAGTTTATCTTTTTCCGCCAATTAATGGATCAAAGGATCCACCAAAATTGGGGGCTTGTTTTCACATAAAAGACTTACCACAACTTGATCCCCCTATAGATTTATTGGGAACTAAATATATTTTAACTACTTTTTCATTAGCATAGTAAATTGATCATGTACCACTATGACGGTTTTAACTTCCGATCCCATCATATTAGGTGTCCAATTTTGGAAATCATTTAATTTTCCATCACACTAGTTATTGACACTATTAATCTAATATCCATTCATTAAATAATAAAATGGAGATTTTGGGATGATAATACTTGAATTAAAAATAATATACGAGACAAATTATTATCATAAAAATAATAAATCTGGAATCATAAGTAAATATCATCTTATGACTTCCTATGTACCTATATAGGTTCTTTATTTACTATTATTTTGTCTAACCCAATCCAAAAAAATAACCAAACCTTTTTTAGTACCATCTATAATGGTAATTATACCATAGAAATAATATATCATCATTTTTAATGTGAAAATATTATAAAACATGGTAAAAATCTATAGTTCAAATGTCATTTTGAAATTAAAAACATAAAAAACATCTATAAAAAATTATGTGATATTTTATTTTAGTATGCATTATTTCCTCATAGAAAACTATTTATTAATATCACTGTATATGAAAACTTGGTGGAAAACAAAAAATAAATGCGTAGCTAAAAATAATAGTAAGGGTGTTAAATATGATAAACAAGGGATGTGATATCACAAGAGTCAATAATTGTTAACTAAAATAATTTATATAAATATATATTAAGAAAAAATATGTTATAAGATCATGGTAATGATGAAAACATACTGATTTTTTACATACAAATACATGTAATCATAAACATTGGTCATTGATAGACACCAAAATGTTATAAACATAGGTCAAGTGTCACACCTGGGTTTTCATGTCTTTGTTTTGATCCGGTTCAGTTGAAAACTTGATACTTTTATTGGGTCTTGTGTGAGATTAATGTTGAGTTTCTAAGTTTCAAATATTTCTAATCACCTTAATTTGGGTTCCCCATTTCTTGTTTAGGAGTTTTTGGAGAAAGGGTGGTTACTTCATGATTTGGGCCAACTGTGAGGCCATTTCCAGTTTTAAAATCCAAATTTATTTCTTATATAACTCCTTTGTTTTTCAACCTTTTTCACCCATTCCATGTCCCACGTGGCCTCAACCGATGTATTAATACTACTATATCATTTTGGACCCCTTATGTAATCATAATTATAGTGAATTGGGGTTACATATTTAGGCATTGGGCCAGCCCACGAGCTCATTTCCAGTTTTAAAAAAAATAATTTTTTTATTTAATATCTATTCAATATTTAATATTTTTTGGAGATTCTACCTCCCACTCGAATCCAATTTCCCTATCCTCACCCCCATTATCTGTTTTCCATCTTTGGATCTCAGAATAGTCATAGAGTGGGGAAACATTCTCAATGTCTCTCAAATCATCCAGAATTGACAAGGTAAATTGTATTGTTAATAAATAAATAAATTCATACTATTTTGGCCACCAATATTCTTTCACTGGTTTTTTCAGACAACAGGAGTCTCTACACGAAGTTTGAAACCATTCTATTTTATCCCTCAGTGCATATCTAGTGGAATACGAAGTGTTTTCTAGTTGGAATGGTGAGATTCCTTCTCCTTTATCCTCCATCTTCTTCCACCTTTCATTATTTCTTGGTTTTATAATCATCCCTAGTCCTGTTAGACTTAGGGTTCTGTTATTACATGATTTTTATGGTTTTTTTTATTAATTTGGGTCTGGTCATCATAGGTTTAGGTTTTTTAAACCCTCAGATGATGATTTTGGGAGTGTGTTTCTATTGTGCCAAGGATTTGAGGTAGGATGTCCAATGCACAAGCCTTTATAATTTAAGATTCATAATTATCATACTATTATAACCTTATTCCTAAAATATGTTCTACTGTTAAATGTTTGTTTTAAAGATTTTGTGTGCAAATTATGTTTTATGAGTTATTTTGTTAAAAATATAGTTGTTTTGGTATAAATGTGCACTCCTCTGGTTAAATAAATTATTCCATGAGATTTATCACCTGGTTTATAGTATTTTGAATATGTCTCAGTAGATTTAATAACTTTATGGCATTAAAATGGTATTTTATCCCTTTTTATGTTCTTAACATAAGTTGTTTTTTTAAAGAGTGCATGCCACGTGTTCGGCAAATTGCCTGGTTAACTTTTATGTGTCTAGTGAAATTTGAAATGATTTGTTTGGATTAATAAATACATTGGAATCATGTAAAAAATTTATTTTTCGATACTTTAATGGATTTCCAATTTTTATTTGGTTTTACAAATAAATGGGTTTTGGTTTACAACATGTTTTGGCCCGAGTTGGTGAAAAATGGCATGTTTCACATTCTTATGAAAATGGTTTTGTTTTTAATATGTATCCTGGGTGTTTTATTGGATTTATGAATGTTGTCTGATGCTGTATATGGTGTGTAAATACCTCTTAAAAAAATTAAAGTTCATATCTATTTCAAATGTTAGTTTTGGGAAATTTTTAAAGGCATGTTGTGCCTTTCCTAAAAATGAAGAATGAGTGTTTTACATGTATATACCATGTTGTCTCAATTGGGATTGTTTTATCGTCCACGAAATGATTTTATTAAATGTATTTAGGGATGAAAAATATTTTTGGGTATGGTCTTGTTGTGTGTTTATAATTTAAATAGTGTTTTTGAATGAGTTTTATCTGCAAAGCCACAATACACTCCTTTAAATTGTTTTACGAAAATTTGTAGTGGTTTATTGATTCGTTAAAGAAATGTGAAGAAACTATATGGGATAATTGTGTTTTTATGTTTTCATAATAGAATTTGGTTGTGAAATGTGTATTTGATAATATGTGTAACATGATTGAGCACTAAAGGGAGTCCCGAGTTTCTAGGTGGGCAGACGTGTACTAGTATGCTAGTGATTCTTTGGGGTTTGGCCCCGGTTTCACTTAGCAAGTTTGACGATGAAAACAATAACTAAAATATTATGATGATGATGATGTGGGACCACTATGTTATGGGTATTATCCCTACTAGTGGCTTATGTCCATGAGAATGGATATTTATTATGGTTACTTTCACCGAGATACTTCGTACCTTGGGCTCACAACTAACTAGTGCCTAGGGGTGTTCCCGTGATTTGTGATCATTGGCTATTTTGTACTCACCATTGGCATATGATGTTTTTGTTTGGTAAATTCAGTAGTGTGTGTTATTTATTTTAAAGTGTACATTATTTAAACAATCCCTCATTGAAACAATTTTCATTTTGAAGTTTCACCTCTTTGAAAAACTGTTACTTGCATTTTTGTTTATTAAACATGCATGTTTTTGTCTGATGATTATTATAGCATGGAACCTCATTTGAAAAACAAACATTTATATCATTTATTTAAAACTATAAATTTATGTTTCAATTATTTTAATGGAAGTGTAGTGGGAATAGAATATTAGGCTAACCTAATGAGTTTTAATACTCATGCCTATAGTCTTCTTCTGTTTTTATCCCTTGTGCAGGTTTCAGCTCAAGTTTGATCGTCATGGGTGTTGTGTGATCATTTTGTTGGAGAGTGACTAGTGGGGTCACATGGAGTTAGATGGTTAACTGGTTTAGTCAGTTGATTTTTTGGTTTAGTTGTACTTTTAGTTTCTTGTACAAATAATCTTTAGTTCAATTTTTATATAAATGTTTTTTTGGTTGTCCATTTCATTCTGATGTTTGTTTGATTTTTTATATATGGGAGAAATCATTCTGTTGTGTACTATATTTATTCCCTTGGTGCTTTTCTCCATCCTGGGAGGATCGAGAAAGCCTATCGGGACTTGTCACAGACTATCCTGGGTGACCGGTTTAGGGTTGACTCGAGCTGGTTCGTGACATCAATGATCAATTTAAAAACATCATAAACATAGGTTAAGGGACAAAATTGAGGCTTTATAAACATAGGTCAAGGGTAACCTCCAATATGTTATAAAGTAATGTAAAAAATCTAAATACAGATTAAAATTTATAATAATATCAAGAGATATAATGAATTTACCAATTGATTGGGGGGGGGGCTATAACTATGGTCCCACCTATCATTCTAATATTTCATTAATATGGTTTAAACATAGGAAAGAAACATATATAATGCATAATCCTAAAATACAACATGAAAAAGAAATGGGTTACATTATTAAATCAAATGGAAATGTGAATAGAGAAAATCATATAGATACATAGTATTAAAAGAAAATATTTCATTTTGGAAGTTCAATGGAAAAATATAAACATATAATAGAAGATATTAGGTCTCTAAGGAAACAATTAAGGTGGAATAACATCAAAAAATATTCTCATAAAAGAAGAAAGAAACTAGAAAAGATTTCCTATTAAGCTTTGTATGGATTTAAAGAAATAAGTAGAATAAAATGATACATAAATGAATTTATACACACACTAAAATTATGTATAAGGAAGTATATATATTACAATGGAAGTATAAGAGGGATAAAATAGGGGGAGAGTTTGATAGATAATACAACTATATTAATGAAATAGAGTTTGAAGGAACCCTTTCCTTAAGTCCCATATTACATTGAAAACTTTTGTAAACTATTTAATAGTTAATTTATATACATTAATTACTTTATTCATAAAATTTTAACTTATTACATATCATAAAAACCAATTTTATTATTTATAATTTATTTATTAAATTAATATTGTCTATGTTTTATGTATTGAGGTTGTTTGGATCATAGTTTTAAAACCCCATTGGAGTAGAGGCAATGGTAGAAATTAATATATTAATGGTTATATATGAATAATAAATGTATATATATATATATATTATCATTTCATAATCAATAGAGTCTAGTAGTTTATTCCATAGTCAAAATTTCTAAGAATATTCCTTGCTAAACGTTTTTGGGTAAAAAAGACTATGATTTTGAAATTTTAATATCATTATTACCATGCATATTTTTAATTTAATAATTATATAAGTCAAATTATTTTATTTTTATGTTATATTAAATCTTGAAATAAATTTATAAGAAAATCCATTAATGATATAACGTAAAAATAAAACATCATCTTTCACTTTGGCAGCATAAAACTATCACGTGTCCAGTGATGTTTTTAAGAGATTTTGAAAAAGAAAAAGTAAAATAGTAAATATTATATTTTATTAAAATTAAAAATACATCTTAAAATTTTAATTTTAAATGTACTATTTCATATCACTTAAATTATAGAATTTCTAAGTATAGAATTGAAATGGAAACATTAGTTTTGAAACCTTACCTTACATGTTGAGTTTCCTACTTGGGATTAAGACTAAAGACTTCGGGGGAGGGACTTTTTGTCACAAAATGGGATTATGAACATGTAAATGTTATTTTTTATATGAATTTAAATATATAATAGGCCATGGATTTTTTTTGTATGTGGGGAGAAAGGGGTGTAGTATGGGGGTATATATATCTAGAAGAGATGACTATATTAGGATAAAGTATTGTTTATTTTATTATTTAGGTTAAATACTATAAATAGTGTACATTATTATGAATTTTAATATTGTATTATTAAAAAAGGATTTTCTTATACATTTTAACTTGTCTAAAAAAAGAATATTTGGAAAATTTTATAAAAAGTAAATGATCAAAAGTAGTTTTTATTTGAATGAAATATAATTTACGTATTAAAATCTCAAACACAGGTGTATATATTAAACTTAATATTTTATAAATTCATTACTTTTCTCATTAAAATAATTAGGTTCTTGAAGAATTATTTATAAAATTTGGAATCATATTTATATCATGATTATGTCATAAAGCATAAGTTATTCCTAAAAATAGTATTTCTACTATAAACCAAAAATTAAAATTTTATAAAAATATTTCACATTTACCCTAAGATAATTCCAACTTGAAGATTAAAATAATTAATTCCTTTATATATAATTAAATTTACAAATAATAGTAATTTACTTTTTAAATAAAATCATATAATTGATGGAAAATAATTGTATCTTAAATAAATACCATTTATTTTATCACGGGTCATCAAATTTCTATTTGTTATCATAAATAATTATAATATAATTTATATTTATTTATTATATATATTTTATCCAAAATATGTTTTAAAATTAGATAATTAAATTTTAAAAATTAATGAAATATTCTATTCATCACAACTGTTGACATAGTTGTATTGTTGGTCACACCAGATCCCATTACTAAACACTCAAGATGACAATACATAATATGAAAAGCATTCGCTGGAATATCCTTTGAACATACATAAAAATTATGATATCCCAATCATATGATGATTTTCAAGAACCACATCACCCCTTTAACTGATCAAAAATATCATAATTTCTATGAAATGGATACCAATTCTTCAACTTTACTTGATTTATCATCCAATAGTCTACAAGGAGTTAAAGACTCCCATCATCATTTTTAGAAAAAAATAGCCATACAAAATAAAGATGTGCTCATAAAAATATAACAATTTTCTTTGAGTTCCTAATATTCAATATTTAATTCCCTGAATTTAATCTAATAAATATGGTGTAATAAATATTGGTTCAGTATTTGGCAGTAGAATAACGTTAAACTCTACCTCTCTCTTAAGAGGTAACCCTAACAAATCATTAGGGTACATGGAAAGATATGGATGCACTAAATGAGATAGAATTTTTAGTCTATATAATCAACCACTTGAAGGACCAATCTATCCCCTCAGTGGCGATCACTCCCACTTTTCCTTAATTAGGACTTACCTGATCGTCTTAGAATTTCCACTATCCAGAGAGATTATAACATATATTAATGTGAGATGTAAAGGTTAATATCTAACAATATTAATCAATGTATGAACATAATTGATTTTATCTATATATACAAATAATGAAATAAAATCATTTCATATTAAGAACCATTATATCATAGACATTTTCAAAAGTTTCCACCACCAATGAATAGGATAATTGTTTCCTCACCAGCACTATTCTCTTCCCTAGAGGGGTATCATGATTTACTAAATCATGTGATACATAAACATCATGTTAAATAAGAGAATATTATTTATCCAATATAGAATAAAGTGAGGAACCTATATTGAATAAAAAACAACTTAAAATAGGGGATTTTAAAATAGAAACTCTAAGAGAATATAACCATTATCTAGACTCGTCAATAAGTTTCTCTACAATATATACTATGTATAACCCTCAAGAAGAAACTGGGGAGAGAATCCTTGAATAGTTGAATGCATTGTATCTAAGAATACCTAACTGGAATTTCATCCTCTCTAAACTATAATCCCATATGGTTAGTGGTTTCCTTCAATATACCACAATACTAACTATGCCTTTAATACCTGAGTGTGATGATGTTTCTTCCCAATAATTTCAAAAAATCTTGTTTTGAAAAATATGACATTATAAATAATAACTAAAATAATATAACTACATTAATTAAAAGTCAACATTATGCTTATTAGTTCCTGAATTCCAATATAGATGACATTGAATAAGAGTCTTTCCCTTGATAGGTGATAAAGTGAAGTTTCTACCTTGGTTCCCTAAGAGAGAGTCACATCTTATCATCCCCTCTACCCGTAAAATCAATCTATTGGAAGAACTATCAATCTATGGGAATCTAGTAAAAGTACTACCTACACCAAAACATCATTTAAACCCATTATCAATAAGTAAAACATTCCTTACCACTTTTGAGAAGGTTGATAAATTAGAATCCATCAATTGGCTATGTAATAAATTATTTAGACCCATATCAAAGCATATAACCCTCAAAAAATTATACAAACAAATATTTGGATTTAAGTGAATTATAAAAGTAAATTTTGTAGTGTACTCTATAATATAAATTGAGCCATATGTTAGGTTCATGAATTATCAAGAATTAACTCAATCCACAGTATTTGGGTATAGCAGCTTGATGAATAACTTGTAAAATCTCTTTTAGATAATATCATGGTTACTCATAGCCTAAATTATAATATCCCATGATTGGTGAGAAACCCCTTATAGAATATATTTTTTTTATTCTGACCTAGTGTTTCTTTATAATGTTTTATACTCTAGAAAATATGATAAATTAGATAAATACACTCCTCGACTTCCTGAGTATAAACATCATTCTTAAAATTTATGGATGATGAAGCTGAAATTAACTAATAATGTAATTAGACATAGGATTTTTTATGTAACCCATTGAATAATCACTTAGAGTAGTTGCGGAAGAAACATCGTGACCTATGGGTCAACATCAAAATATAATACAGGACACATACTAGAATACTGGATAGTTTATTACCCTTTGTGAATAAGATACATACAGAAATTTCAAATTTACATTTGAAAACTCAAAATATAATACAATATTTTATTTGAGAAAATCATTATTACCTATAGAATATCCATATGTTTTAATCATAAAATACCTCCCAATATCCTAAGGAAAATAAAAATAAGAAATAGGTGAGACTAGATGCTCAGTTAGGGCATTTTTATAAAATAAATCTAAATAAGGCATTCATAATAAGGTAAAAAATAAATCATAATAAAATAATTCCATATAATAAATCACATTATCTAAAACTTTTCCATGGATATAAAAACTATTCAAATAATCACATAGAAGTCAATAAATGTGTTTAAAATGATGGAATCCATAATTTTAAAATTATAAAACATACCTTTGAGGCCTCATTCCAAGACATATAAACCTTCAGGGCCTTGGGACTGGACATCTACATCTTCAAAGCCTCATACCAAGACATATTATATAAATGGGTATGGCCTCAACCAAATACTCATGTTGGTTTGTATCATGATACCTTCAAATTCATTTTGGGGATATATTATTCTGGGCCCTACCCATTAAATAATAATCCCAATTCATTCATCATATGAATAAGAAAATCAACAAAATATAATTCCTTAAAAATCAATAACTATCTAAACTATAAGAACAAGTATTTAAAGTATCAATACATTTCCCATATCAAAATGACCATAAATTGTCCAAAAAAATATGACAGATGACATCATAAGATTATAATATCATTAAAGAATAATACTTTAAATTTTATTTTAAATTGAAGAAAATTATTTAAAAACATCATTTGAAAATTTATGAGGAAAATAACCTTATAATTTTAACATTGCTTATATAAAAACATATTTTCTGAAAATAACATCATAAACTGATAATATAATTTATAAATAAAATATTAGTCGGGATGGTGAGAAATTATGTTCAATCCATATAATTTAAAAAAACATTACTTTTAAACTATTTAAAAATGGTTAAAAATTATCTCATTCAGAAAATGAAATGAATATTCATTTAAAACAATTTTTTACAAAATAAAAACACAGGTAATTTTTTGATAAATCATTTGGGGAATTTTAAAAACATTTTTGAATTTCTATTTAGACAACATCAATATGGAAGAAAAATATTCCCCCAGTAGAGACTTAAACATAAAAAATCTTAAATAATGATAATATTTTTAAATAAACCCTTACCACTTGGGTATCTTTTTAATCATAAGACGAATGAAATAAATAAGTTAAAATAAAACTTTAAATACCATGATGAAAAATAGATTCATGAAATAATATATGAAAGGGGTATTATATTATTGGCACTATATTTTTCAAATGGATGGAAATGTAAAAAAGGGAAATATCTTTTGGATAAGAGAAGAAGAGAAATAGAAAAGGCCAAGGATCTGAAAGTCCTGCAAAAGACATTTTCCTAGGTACCCTCAAAAAAGCATCGGTGCTTAGGGTACATGTGAATTTGCTTGCAGGATTGGTTCGAGAGAGTTTCTATATGACATTTCTTTGTTTAACCCCTGGTTGAGAGAAACCTTTTCCCAATGTCCCATATTTTCCTATAATAGGACCACAAGGTCTTCATTCGGGGGGGCAAAATTTCCCGAAGGCCTTGTGATGCTCAGCTCACCCTTTTCCTTTGAACAATCTCTCCAAAACCATATAAGTAGTCCTATAAAACATAATAAAGAGGATATTAATGAGGGTTAGTAAAATTAAATTCCTCTCGAGGTTTAAAATATATAACACTTATGCGAGGAATCTACCCACCCAAGCCTAATGAAAAATTCACTAAGGTCCGCTTCCGTAACCAGAGACCTACATGACCCACTTTTGGGAACACTTATACAAACCCTTAGAGGCTTGAATAAAGACTCATCTAAGTGGTGATATCAATTGTTTCTATCACCTATAGTACCATCAACCCACCCAAGTCCACATGAGCGAAGAAGTACTTGCACATAACCTCCATGGTTTACCCAAGCCTACCTTAGTGAACCGTCCTTTGGATCATCCTCAACTCCATAATGTGTGAACCTCTATTCAGACCCGCTTCGAAGCCATCCATGGTAGGGACTCTATTCTTTTGTCTCCCTTCTCAAAAAGGGACCAAACTAAAACCACCACCAAAGCCTTCAAACTTTAAAAAACATGGAATGGGGAAAACCAACATGTCTTCCATTTGGGTTTTCATTCCATTAGTCAGAGGATTACCACACTTGTTCTACCTGATTGTTAGGGTCCTTGGGGTGCATGTGGTTTTGCATTGCTTTGGTTATGAGGACCCAGACCCTAGGGGCAGTGTTGGGGAGTTACCAGTCTCGAATACTAAGATGAGAAAAAGGACCAAACCTTGTTGTCTCTAAGACCCATAGTCTATAGTTTCCAATAGGGAGGGTAAGGATTACACTTAATTTTCCATTTATCATGGTGTTAGATCCTCCTACCTTATTGTGAAACCTATTTTAGGGAATCTCTCATGGTGTAATCACATAGCCTTTCTTGTGGGAGGTTTCACTCATGCTTCACCTCACCCCCTTGGATACTGGTCCATATAAGGGATTAGAACCATATTTTTCTCCTCTCTCTCCCATACCCTCAACCTCTTCAAACCGAAGAGGAGGAGACGTGTGGTTTTCTAGTTATTTCTCTCCCCCTTGTCCATCACATTCAAGCATGAATCATCCTGACTCATGTAAGAAAAAGGGATATCCATGATTGTGGAATCCACACCATAAGATACATGTTTCAGTAGTGTATTATCCTTTTTATATTCCCTTATCCTTCATTAAAATTCCTTCATAGGTATGGGTCCTCATGGCCATGTGTCCAATATCAAGGAAAAGAATAGTGTTTGGTTTTTAGGAAATTCTATCTCCTCTTGTTTCTCAAATCAGCTGGGCTTTGGATTAGATTGTGGTCATGATATCCACATTATCCTAAGACTCATGGGAATCCTCTTCATGAGGGATCCCCAAAATCTCATCCATGGACATCGTTTAAAAGAGTAATCACCATCCACACTACTCTATGGGCATGCTCCTTTGAAGTAATCCCCAAAATCCAACCCAAGGACATCCTTTTCAAGCATAAGTCCCAATTATACTATCTTATGTGAATCTCCCTTTGGAGTAATCCACAGTAATATTATAAAATAAGACACCTACTTAGAATAATCCCCATAACCTCATCCATGGCCTTCTTCTATAGAGGTAAACCCTAATCATGACTCCAATTCATTAGGGAAACCTCTTCATGAGTAAGCCCCAACCTAATCCTCTTAAAGTTCCACACATCCCTATGAGATAAACCTTTAAAGGGTCTCCATAAACATGATCGCTCATAACAGAACTACATGGGATTTGATTACCATCCAAATGGGATACATAAGATGCCTCCCAATGGTTCAAACCCAATACCTGGAATAAATCCTATTCTCTTTGGGATACATTACTAGCACGGTCTAATTCAAAAAAGATATTCATATCACTTCCAGGTTACCTAGGCTACATTGGCATAGGTCCAACAACAAACATTGACTAAGAAATTTTCTCTTAGGCTTCCTTGCTGCATGATGTTAAAATGTATAGTTAGGTCCTTATCACATGACCTTAAAAAGTATGATGTTCCCTATTAAGTGGAACCAAACTATGAATGTTCTGATTCCTTTCACGAGGATATGTTTGAATCCCATCCAGGAGTCTGATCCCAATATCGAAACAAACCTCATCCTTCTAGAAGATAATACAGTCTTGAGAACCACAAAGTGGGTCTAGAAAACCAACAATGTCGTAATAATGACCAAATAATCTCTAATTAGTACATAAGTGGATTCTATCAATGTAGAACCTTAGATACATAAAAATATATCCATTGATAAAGATCCTCAAATACATATATATGATTCTAAATTTCTTACATGTTAATAATTGATTCTCTACTCAAGGGTGATCCATATCAAAATTGGGAAATAATGAAGGATTCATGAACATATCTTAAATCTATAAGAGAGTTATAGATTATGAACTAAATACACCTAGAAAGGTGTGACGAGACTGAACATCCATCCTCTCGACTAATGTGAGCTACTAATTATCATTGGAAAAACCTAAAAAATTAGATCCTATCTTTAGAACAAAGGTCCCCATGGATACATAACCGTTGGGTGTTTCTGGCTCTATAAATAAACCCATTGATAACCTTTTGGAGGTAGTGAACCCGATGTAAATTATTACAAAAAACTAAAATACCTTAAATCAACCATTTGTTATACCAAATATATCTTCATTGGAAACAAATAATGGTAAACCCGGCATGCATCCTTAGCCATATATCTATCCCCTTTTCCTCTCAATAATGAAATAGGGTTTGATAAGACAATCAATTATACTTATATTCATTCAAATGAGATGGTTCTTTGATGGGGTTTTCATTTTCGTGTTTTTCATATATTCTAGAAATCTCTCATAAATCCCTTTTATCTAATGGATACCTTCCATCTTCTAAATATGTATTCTAAACAAATATACACATAGGGTCTTCATCCAAGAAAAGGACAACACCGCCAACCTATCCTCTTCAATGCCAAGTATCTAACACACTAGTATGAGAGTATCATCAACATGATAACATCTCAACCCTCGAGGACTCTTGAAAGGACCTCTATCTTACCAAGCCCCACAAGTCATCCCACCAGCAATGACTAGTTGGTCTACAAACAAATAGTTCCAACCACTATCATCAACTGTTTCGAGAACTTATCCCTAGAACCTGATATCCAGTCCCTCCCATATCTTAGGGAGGTGGATTATGAGACTTCATACGACCTCATATATAAGACAAAGGGGTCCATAAAAAGGGATACATGACTCAATATACACTGCCAATGACCAATGGTAGTGGGCCATCAACATGATGAGGTTTCCATCCCCGGCCAACTGACCCAGTTCACCCAAACCCTAGAATGTAGGAAAACCTACTGAGGAAAGAGACTAGCTAATTGGGAGCATGTAAACACCCAACTATCCTTTAGAGAGTAACAAAAATACAATTTTATAGGTAGTTGTGAGTGGGAAGAAGAAAAGGGACACCATAATTCAACCAACTAGTATCCTCTTCTGGAAACATCCTAGAAATCCCATTAATAAAATCTAGAATTACACCATGAGTAGGAAAATACACCCTCTTAGACCCACCATGTATGCCGGTAGCCTTATCTTATAGAACATAAATAATACCTCCAACCAAGTTTGGTAGAAAGATATAATAAGGCACACATACCTACCAACATTTATCAAGACTTTTAGTAGTTTAGTCTATCAACATATGAAGATGTCAGTCCGAAAGTCTTGAAGAAAAATAGGGGCAGACCCGACACTCTATCCCCACACATGATTACTATTAGTATCCACATATAGTAAAGGGTGGTTAAGAGAAATCATAAATAATTGATCCAAATATTAAATGGGAACATATCCCCATTATAATCACTGAAGTCACCAAGAATATCCTGATAATGATGAAAGGGTAGATGAAAATCCCTTCCCACATTCTATAGACTAGTCAATACATCTTTATGGAAACAAAAATTTTTCCATAATGAAAATATACACATCTTCATCCCCACTAATGGGGTGGATCCTCAACATGTATCTCCAAAGAACACGCACACCTATGATCCCATCCAAGAGAGTTATGGGGGAAAACATCCCCATATCATAAGGAAAAATGAACTAGGAACATAAATACATTTCAATCCGAGGTAATCATCCTATCCCAACAACCACTCTATGGAGGGAAGAAATCATTCCCAATGAAAACCACTTCCCCAAAAAAGTGTCTCCAATCTCTCATAATAAGGAATCTATGAATAAGTCTCACCAAAGAAAACAGGAAGAAAAATAACCAATGAACGATGTTTCTCTAGTTAATCCTAATGTTATTGAAGTCCCCAGATTCTTATCTATGATAGCTCGAGATAATAATCTCAAATTTAAAAATTACTGGAGCTATATCAGTAATCCCAAAGGTCCTCTATAAGCACTTCACCAGGAAGGATTTCTTTATGACCACAGTCCAACTAATATCGAGATTCCTTCTCTTGATGAGAGTCACAACAACCGTCTATGTTTTTATAAGATCAAGGGGAAATAAAAATTACCCCCTGATGTAATACACCATAGTGGTACTCCACATGATGGTTAATTCTTTGAATGTTCCCTCTATAGTAGTATTTCACATCATCCAGAGGGTCATCCCATTTGTGATGTAGTGATGTGAAATCCCTCTTACCATGAGGAACTTGGGAAAACAAGGCTATTAGTGTATAATTCCTTTTCATTGGAAATTAAAATTCTCTGTTAACTAGAATACATCCCAATGTTACAGATATTATCAGAACCTCTTTTGGATCGTTTTCCTTCCAACATCGGAGAGGATGCCTAAACCAATCACACAACTTATGATAAAATAGTAGTGAAGTGTCTAGTTTGGTCATACCATGTAGGGGAAACTCTACCAAAAGATGAATAAGACATGATAAACATGAGGAAACATATGGATAAAGATGAAAAACAAGTCAGGTCCTTCCCTCTATCCACCCTTTCATACAACATTCCAAAGGCATTGTTCATAAGATTATGTTCCTGACATATGCCTCAATATATGGAAAACTCTTCATCACTTGGGAGAGAATATATTAACCTATAATAGGTATCAAAATAAATTTATAGTAATAGAAGGGATTAAACACTAAATTGAAATGGTGGCTCTCCTATCTGTACGACACCCAAATAAATAGTGAAGATCCCTTCAATGCACATGCCTTAGTGCGTTAAAAATATTGTGGAAACTCATCACTGATTCCCCTTTTGATATTTATATTTGAGGATGGGGTAAACATATAGTGATATATATCACTATTCTCCCTAACCAAAAAATCTTGCTGAAGGTGGTCTCATAAAATTTCATAGTCGTAGTTCGTCTCTAATAGAAATACCCTTTTCAAAACTAAAGATGTTATCAACAACAACTAGTATTGACCGACTCCCACCAACATCGAACTATAAGAGTTCATTTCATAGAGATAATTTCTCACCAAGAATCTAAAAATGTCAACAAAGCATCCCTTTTGGGGGAGATCATCCATAAGATAGAAAAAATGACAGAAATAGAGCAATGGCCTTTATTAATGGGTGTTCCAAGTGACCACTGAATGATACACCAACCCATGTTTAGAAAAATGTCCATAAACTGTGATGGGAAGCTTCAAAAGAAGTATCCACGAAAGCATAGGAGAAACCCCAGTCCACATAGCTTTGGGATTTCTTAAACCAAACATCAAGGTCAGTAAACTAGACCTAAAGGGTTGTGAAAGAAAAATGGGAACAACCCCAAACCACATGGATGGGGTTTTCACCTCTTTAAAATCCTCATTGGATATTTGTCTTATCCCAAATAGGGGAAATTCCATAGAGTGAATCATCTATGTTCATCCCATATCATGATATCGTATCCTCATAAGGTATGAACATGATTGAACTGACCAGATATTTCCTTCAGATCACCTCCTTCCAAACAACTCCATAGAATCATCACTAGAGAGGATAAGGCCTCATGGATGGAATAGAAGGTGAAAACCCCATAAAGTAAACAATAAAATTCTATTAACGTGTTACACATTAATGAATGTCATCTACTCCACCCTAAGAGATTCTATAGAAAAAACGCTAATTTAGAGGAGGGGTCAGAGGAGGAAGTTACAACTCATAATGAAGTCCACACCGAAATAATTTAATGAGGTTTATATACACAAAAACAAAATATTAACTAGAATCTGGAAATTTCCTCAAATAATTCATCCATACAACCGTGAAATGCCTCCAACAAGGAAAAAGGTTAGAGTCATATTGTACCTCACCTCCCTCCAAAAGTGGTTAATCCCCTATCCCTAGAATAATGATTTCTCAAGAGGAGGATGATATGAAATAATTAACTAGAATAAATGAAGAACTAATATGAGGCAGTCTTCTTATTGGATATACTCTGCAAGAAGGTCCTCAACCCACACCACCAACTGGATTACCTCAATAAAGGGGACTCATCACAGAAAATGAAAAAGATCTAGAACACCATGTAATGCCCTGACCCCAGAAGCCCAGAGTCAGTGCATTATTAAATATCATTGGAATGATCACAAAAGATCAAATCTTGAAAGAACTGTTAGTTTAGTAGCCTTGGAAGTACTAGATACATTCATAAGTTTACATTACATCATAAAATGGAAATCTACAACAACATTGTTTCCATAGAAAACACTGAGATCTCATAGACTATCCCTGAAGATCAGTCATAATAAAAACATTCGCATCCTAGGAAAAATAAAACATAGAAAGGGGTGAGATCAGATGCTCAGTAACGATAACAATATAACAAAAACTCTCATAAATAAGAATAAACATTTGAGGAAATGTATATTACTAAAACAAAAGCCTTTTAAACTTGAACATCAGCATAATATAGAAAAGATAAAATCAAATAATTTTATTTACTTATTCACATGGATATTCTACTAGTCAAATAATCACATGAAATATCAATAACCACTTTCATAATGATGGAATGCATAATGCTAGACTTTCATAACCACATAGTCAAGGCCTTGTGCCAAGACTACAAATAAGATTTTGTCAAGGGCTTGTGACAAGACACTAGTTTATCTCATGAGACCTACTGATGCATCGAGGAGCTATAGCGGGATCCACCCATCACTAACTAAGTTCAATGCATTTCTCATACAAAAAGGCTTCAACATGACATAAACATTCATATTAAAACTAGCATACAAAATGTCAATACTTTATCCATAAACCCTGAATGGTAAAAAAATAACACATCCACAGTCAAACATATCACAAAACCTTCAATACAATATCGAAGTTTTGTATCATAATAAATCAACTTCAAATAAGCTTAAAATCCATCAGAGGATGTTGAAATAGATGAAATCAAAACCATCTTTTAGAGAAATATCTCTTTCTATTTTGAAATCTTTTAAAATTCATATAATTATCAAAGAAAACATTTATTTTGGAAATATTCTTATATACTTGTAAGAGAAGCTTTGATAATGTTATAATGGTAGAAAATATCCGCACCCACCGTATAAGTTAAAAAAATACATTCTTACCTTAGTTTTTTTGAAAAGGTTATAAAGTATCCTGTTTGGAAAACGATGGAAATATTCATTTCAAAAATATCTTACAAAAAGTCGAAAAAGGGTATAAATGAATTTTACCCATAGTCTAGTATATAGTAAAAATGTTTTGAAATTTATTTTTAAGAAACATGGATGTGGATGATAATGAGGTCCCAGTATATACTTATGTAAAAACAACCTCGAATAATAAAGAGTTTGTAAAATTAACCCTTACTTTGTACTTTTCCTTGGTTGAGGGAAGGTCAAACTCTTTTATAATGGTGAAATGATTTTTATTAAAATATAAAATAATCATATACATTAATATGATATCATATATGATCTTTTATCATTCTTTGTTAATAATATCTTAGTATTATCGTCGTTTCAGGTGTTAACTGATTCATTTTCCTTTATATGATTTGTTACGTAAGTAATGATTGTTATGGATAGGATGTATCTTATTCATATTCATAATGATATTAAGTATTTAAACATTATTTTTAATCATATAATTAATATTAGTCTTCAATGGATACGGTGGGGAATGAATCTCATCACGTTCGTGGAGACTGTAATCCGTACGTACACATGAGTGACAATATCATTCATTTGATATTAAAATAATATATAATTGGATGGTATATCATATATACAGAACCATTATAATGTTACATTTTTTATTTACATCAATTACACTTCATTATTATACACATCCAAATAATAATGTATTGATTAACAATTACACCACGACGTGTAGATGATAAGTCATACGTACTCACGTATGGTGACATGTCATTCAAAGGATGGATAGAATAATGAATATTGTTTTACCATATTTATAATAACATCACAGTATATAGAATATAGTAGACTTATTATTTTATAATGGAAACAAAAAAAGAAATAATATGTGGAATAAGAGAGGTACATGAAAGAGGTGATGAAATATTTACCACTTCTTAGGGTTCTTTCTTTTGATTTGATCAAAAGGGCTCCATAAGATGGATTTATGACTAAATGAAGGCCTCTAGGATGAAATGAGGATAGTAGATAGGGTATTTGGGTATATTTTGGATGAGCCAAATGGCTTTGATGGTGTGAATTAGATAGAAGGCATAGTTTCCTTTTATAAGAGGGGTGAGGGGAAACTTAGGAAAAGCTAGACATATTATTTTATAATAAAATAATTTTCGGTTTTTAATGGATCAAAAATGAATTATTGAAAGGATAAGATGGGAATGGGTCTAAAAAAACTCAACCAATAGTTTTTAGACAGGTTTTCATCACTATATTAACCATATTTGTTAGATTTAACTCTTAGTTAAATAGTTTGACATTTACCACGTTACATTGTATTTTTATATTATATGGTTAATAAACAAACCATAAACATTCAAGAGAACCCCAATTGGTTAAATAATTATATACCTATTATTATATAATTATTTTTGCTGATCCTTATATTATTTAGGAATAGAATATCAATTAATACTATAATATTTTTTTTAAAAACTTTTTTATGCCAATTTTGACACTATTTGGTATTTTGTTTTTTCTAAATTTATAACAGCATTATTACATTGGATAAAATTCATCTAACCAACTATAATATGTCATATTAACCAAGAAAATTAATGGAATTCCTAAAAAAGTCTCAAATTACATTTATTTGGATATTTAATATATCAATTATTTTAATCTTTCATTAATATGGTAATTACGACATTATCATTCTGTCATATGTAAATTTAATTATTTAATGTCTAAAAAATATAAATAAAATAAGATTATGTAGAAAATATTTTTATATTTTTAATTAATATTTATAGTCAAATTTATCTTTTGTATAACCCTATATTAAAAATTTTTTAGTTATTAAACTTTGATTTTATCACTTTTAACTATTCTATAAATAAAATAATAATAAATTTCCTAATCTAATCCATGTGGACCTAAAGGATCATATTTTATTCTTAAGGTTGTTTTTTTTTCGAATTACACTCATCCAATAGAATTTGGATATGTGTTAGGGTAATAATAATGTCATTTTTACCCTTAATTTCCCTATTTACTTTTAACCGTGGTAAATAAAAGTAAAAAAGTTACTATTCACTGAAAATTATTTTCATCTTATTGAACCAAAAGTTACGTACTAATATCAACCATGTCTCTCAGATTTTTGAAATTCAACTCACATAAGTGGTAAAATTATGTTTTATGTGAATTTGAAAATGCTCCTAGGAGGTAGGTAAAAGAAAGTAAAAAGTTCAATAATATTTTTATATATATAAAATTATTATGAACTGACACCAATGAATTAAATTGAACATATATAGGAATAATGTATCTATTTTTACCAAAAATTAATTAAAAAAACAATAATTATTTAAATAAAAATTCATTTTTAAACTATAATTAGTGTTTTTCAATATTCATCAAAAATTTAATGTTTTCAAAAATATATCAAAAAATAACCCTAAGATAATTTTGATATTCCAAATCCAAAAATGAATCCCATATGGAAAGATAAAATTTATAAAATTTCAAAAAGTGGGTATTACTATTCATAACAGCTTGTTTGATTGGTTGTGGTGTGTTAGAACTCTAAGTTGCGTACCACAGACACTATTGTATTATTCAAAGAGAAGCGTACTATTGAAGATTGGGGTGTTACAATATCCCCTCCTTCAAATAATTTCATCCTCGAAATTTCTAGAATATTACTGCATAAAAATACTCGGGTAGTTCTTCATCATAAGTTCCTCAGGTTCCCACGTTGCCTCTTCCATCTTATGGTTTCTCCATAAAACTTTTACCAGACACGTTGTATGGTTTCCAAGTAGTTGTTCTCTTGTATAAAGAACCTTGAATATCTCTTTGTAATAAAACAGATCAGTTTCAAGTTCTAATTCCTCATAGGTAAGTACATGCATTGGGCCAGGCATGTATTTTTTCAACAGTCAAACATGGAACACATCATGAACTTTGTAGGGACTTGGCAGCATTGCCAAATGGTAAGCTATAATCCCAATTAGTTCTATAATTTCGAAAGGTTTGATGTGCTTGAGACTCAATTTACCCTTCTTACCGAAATGTATAACACCCTTCCATAGAGATAACTTCAAGAAAATATGATCTCCTACATGAAATTCCAAATCCGTCCTTCGGTTTTCGGCATAGATCTCTTGCCTACTTTGAGCTACATTGATGTGTTTTTGGTTTACTTTCACCTATTATATAATTTCCTCAACCAGTTCTGGGCCTACATGTTTTCTTTCACTAACATTATCCCAACATGTTGTTGTGTGAAATATCTTTCTGTATAACACTTCATATGGTTCCATCTGAATACTTGAATGGAAGCTATTGTTATATAAAAATTCTACCAGAGGTAAATATTGATCCCAAAAACCTTGAAAGCCAAGTGATCATGATCCCAATATTTCTTCTAAGGTTTGAATAGTCTATTCTAATTGCCCATCAGTTTGGGGGTGGTAGACAGTGCTCAAACAAAGATCAGTATCCAGGGCTTTCTGAAGACTTTTCCAGAATCTTGATGTAAAATGTGGATCATAATTAGAAGCAATCCATAGGGGTACTCTATGAAGTCTTACAACTTCATTAATATATAGTCTTTCTAGACGTTCAAGTGGTCAATCTTCTCTTATATCATGAAAATGTGCTGACTTGGTAAGAAGATCAATAATGACCCATATTGCATCGTTCCTTCTAGGAGTATTTGGTAGTCCCATGAAAAAGTCCATCGTAATATTATACCATTTTCACTCTAGTATGGGAAGAGGTTTCATGACTCTTCTAGGTTGTTACCTTCCAGGTTTCACTTGTTGACAAACCATACATCTTGACACAAAATCAGCAATCTCCCTCTTCATGTTGTCATACCAAAAATGTTCCTTCAAATCTCTATAAATTTTTTATCTCCTAGGGCGTATAGGGAAATTGGAACTATGAGCATCATCCAATAATTCCATTTTTAGATTAGGTATATCAAGAACACAAAGTCTCTTCCAAAATTTCAAAATTCCATCTTCATACACAAATTCACTCAATCTTCCATCATTCAAAACATTAATCTTCTTTTGAAACTCTTTATCACTGGTCTGAGAGCTCTTTATCTTTTCTAGTAAAGATGGTTTGGAAACCATTTGAAAAAGTATTGATGTTTCACCATCCATGGTGATTCCCATATCCATCTTTACTAGATCCATGTATATTGGATTCTTTTCAACTCTCATCTTGTTCAAAAATCTATGATCCATTCTACTCAAAGCATTTTCCACCTTATTTTCCTTCACTGGGTGGTAGTGTATATTGAAATCATAATCCTTGAGTAATTCAAGTCATCGCCATTGCCTCATGTTGAGTTCTTTCTGTCAGAAGATATAGTTCAAACTCTTATGATCGGTATATATCTCACACCTTTCACCATAGAGTTAGTGTCTCCAAATATTCAAAGCAAAGATTACAGCTGATAACTCAATATCACAAGTAGGATAATTTTTCTCATGAATTTTTAGTTGTCGTGATGCATAGGCAATAACCCTATCATTGTACATAAAGACACAACCAAGTCCTTTCTTTGAAGCATCACTATAAATAACAAACCCATCATTCCCTGATGGTAGGGTCAATATAGGATCATTGATTAATCTTCTCTTCAGTTTTTCAAAACCTTCTTCACAATATTTTTTCCAAAGAAATTTCACCCCTTTACGTGTGAGCCAGTTAATGGGTTATCCAATCGAGCAAAATTTTGGATGAAACACCGATAATAACCTGATAAACCAATAAAACTATGTACCTCAGTTCTACTTGTCAGTGCTGGCCATTCTTGGACCGCTCTTGTCTTTGAAAGATCAACGTAGATTCCATCCTTAGAGATGATATGTCCAAGAAAAGAAATCTCCTAAATCCAGAATTCACACTTGCTAAATTTCCCATAAAATTCATGTCTTCTAAGAGTCTTCAGGATAATCCGCAAGTAATTTTCATGATTTTCATAGATTTTGGAGTATACCAAGATATCATCAATAAATAACACTACAAAGTCATCAAGATATTCCTTGAAAACCCTATTCATTAGATCCATGAAATCAGAGGGTGCATTAGTCAATCCAAACAACATTACTATGAACTCAAAATTCCATTACCTAGTCTGAAATATTGTCTTCGGAATGTCTTCCTTCTTCAAAAACAACTAATTATATCTAGATCAAAGGTCAATCTTTGAAAATTATTGAGTTTCATGAAGTTATTTGAATAAATCATAAATGCGAGGTAGGGGATACTTTTTATTTGTCATTATAGAATTGATCTATTGTAGTCAATGCACAAACTCATAGATCCATCTTTCTTCTAAACAAAAAGGACAGGGTCTCCCCAAAGAGAAACCCTAGGGAGAATAAATCCCTTATTACTCAATTCCTCTAGTTGTTTATTTAGTTCCACTAATTCCAGTATGGCCATTCTATAAGGGGTATTCGATATGAGCCTTCAACCAGAAATTATATCTATGGAAAACTCAACTTCTCATTCTGGAGGATGTCCTGGTAAATCTTCTAGAAACACATCAACATATACTTTCACAATAGGTAAATCCTATATTTGAACATTCCTTTCCTCATCCACAATTATTTTATTCACTTCCTCCCCAATAATTGAATTTAGATGAGCTACTGGGGGTGGATCTAGATAAGAATAAGGTGGTTACATTTATACTATAATGATAATGTGTTCTTTATCATCGTTATGAAAAATAGTAACCTCCTTCTACTTACAATAAATTTTTGCATCATGGTCTGAAAGCCAATCCATACTGAGGATTATATAAAATTCAATCATGCGTATAGTGATGAGATTAGCAGATAAAGAATATTTATATGCTCTACTGGGGACTGATTTACAAAAAATCGTTGCTATGATACGTCCATTAAGAGTTTTTACTAAGAAATCCCATGTTAAATCAAAATGGAACTCTCTAATTTTCTTTGAAAACTAGGAAGATATGAAACAATGTGATGATCTATAATCAAATAAAGCAATTTCTAAACATTAGGAAACCATTAAATTACCTACTACTATGTCTTTGGGAGATTTAACCTCAGCACTAGTGATATCATAAGCTTGGCCTTGATCTATTGTCTTTTTCTGAGGTAAGTTCCCCTGACGCTTAGGACATTCATTCACATGATTCCCCCTTTATTTACAATTTTAGTTTTCAACATCGACAACCTCTTTCTTCCCCTTACAATCATGAGATTGGTGGACTTTTTCAGAACACTTGTTACAGACTCCCATTCCCTTCAGGAAAGTTCCATGGTGTTTCTACCCAGATTTACTGCAGGATGGGTATTCAACTTTTCTCTTCTTCCCTTTATTTCCATTTCAAAAGTGTTCAGTAGATCTCTTTTTTTCTTGTTTTGCTTGAAAGTCGTAATACTTAGAGAATTCTATTTCTATCTTGATAGCACATGAGACAATATCTTCGTACGATGATAAGGATTGTGAGACTAATGCTCGACAGAGAAATGGTTTAAACCCATCAAAGAAACAATAAATCGTACTTATTGGGTTACGTATATAATCTGCAGCATGCCTCGCTAACCTTGTAAAGTTAGCCTCATACTTTGCAACATTCTCATCCTCCTTTTTCCTCAGACTTAGAAATTTTCTTTCTATATCTTCTCAATGTTCACGAAGAAAATAATTTTCTAAGAAAAGATCTTTAAACTCCCTTCATTCTATATTTGACACTTCATCATTTTCCTTTTTGTTTTGAATAAATGACCACCAATGATCAGCATCTCCAGTGAGGTGGTAAACTGCCATGACAACTTTTTTCCTTTCACTAATCCCCAAGGGGTGGAATATTTTCTCTAAGGAATTTATCAATTGCTCAACCACTAATGGATTTGTACTCCCATTGAATTTTGGTGGTTTTTTCCTCAGAAAGTTATCTAACATTGATCCTCCATGATGTGGATCAGGGTTCTTCATACGGGTAAGGTTATTATTCATAACTTGAGTGAGTTGTCCCAGCATGGTGATAGGATGATCAACACCAGTTGTATCACCAACTCCACTATAATTATCTTTGTATGAGGGTAATCCCTACATAGAGTGTGTTCATTGATATGGTTTCTATTCATTCCACTAGGCATCATTTCTAAACAGTGGCATAAACAATATTAGTTTATGAATCAAAATACATAAATGGAACCTTGTAAAACACTTAACATAAACTGATCAATTTATGGATATAATCTATAATAATAAAAAATATTTTCTTTGAGAAAGTATATATTCATACACCCTTCATAATGGTTTGTAACGAAAAAGAGAATTATCTTAAGAATATCCCCTAGGAGTATCTTAATCAAGAGTGTAGTAAATCCCGTTGTCATGCACTAGTTCCCATTCGAGTCTATATCAAAGTGGTATTTTCCAATTTTACCCCTAGGTACATCTGTGTCAGAGCCGCCTCTACCTGCTCGTATCCAAAAAGGGATGTAGTGCTTAGAAAACTCACAAAATCTCTATAATACCAAAATTCTAGGAAATAATTTTATACTAATCCTAAAATTCTATCTTTGGGCTAAATTCTCTAATCAGAGTTTATATAAATCTAGTTTCCAATGTTTGTACTAAGATTCCTCTGATACCAATTGTAACACTCTAACCCCAGAAGCCCATAAGCAGTGGATTATTATGTATCATTAGCATGATCACAAAATATCAAATCTTGAAAGAACGATTAGTTTAGTATCTGTGGATGTACTAGATACATTCATACGTTTACATTACATCATAAAATGGAAAACTACAACAACATTGTTTCTATAGACAACACTGAGATTCCATAGACTATCCCTGAAAGTCAGTCATAATATACTTCTTTGCATCTTGGGAAAAATAAAACATAGAAAGGGTTGAGCTCAGACGCTCAGTAAGGATAAAAATATAGAGAAAACATTCATAAATAAACATAATCATTTAAGGAAATGTATAAGGATAAAACAAAATCCTTTTAAACATGAACTTTAGCATAATATAGAAAAGATAAAATCAAATAATTCCATTTACTTATTCACATGGATATTCTACTAGTCGAATAATCACATGCAATATCAATAGCCATTTTCATAATGATGGAATGCATAATGCCAGACTTTAATAACCGCATATTCAAGGACTTGTGCCAAGACTACAAATAAGATTTTTTCAAGGAATTGTGCCAAGACACTAGTTTATCTCATGAGACCTACCGATGCATCGAGGAGCTAAAGCGGGATCCACCCATCACTTACTAAGTCCAATTCATTCATCATATTAAAAGGTTTAAACATAACATAAATATTCGTATTAAAACTAGCATACGAAATGTCAGTACTTTATCCATAAACCATGAATGGTATAAAAATAACACATCTAAAATCAAACATATCCCAAAACCTTAAATACAGTATGGAAGTTATGTATCATAATGAATCAACTTCAAATAAGCTTAAAATCCATCAAAGGATGTTGACATAGATGAAATCAAAACTTTTTTTTAGAGAAATATCTCTTTCAACTTTAAAATATTTTAAAATTAATATAATTATAAAAGAAAATAGTTACATTGGAAATATTCTTGTAAAATTTTATGGGATGCTTTGATGATGTTATAATGGTGGAAAATAGCTTCACCCACCAGATAAGTTAAAAAGAAGACATTCTTACCTTAGTTTTGTCGAAAAGGTTATAAAGTACCTTGTTTGTAAAACGACAAAAATATTCCTTTCAAAAAATGTCTTATAAAAATTCAAACAAGGGTATAAATGACTTTATCCCATAGTCTAGTAAATAGTAAATATGTTTTGAAATACATTTTTAAGAAACATGGATGCGGATGATAATGAGGTCCCCGTAGATACTTACTTAAAAGCAGCCTCAAATAATAAGGAGATTCTGAAATTAACCCTTACCTTGTTCTTTTCCTTGGTCGATGGTAGCTTAATATCTTGTAAAATAGTGAAATAATTTTTATTAAAAAATAAAAGAATCATATACATTAATATGATATCATATAAGATCTTTTAAAATTTCTTTTTTAAAAATATCGTAGTATTATCGTCGTTTCAGGTGTTAACTGATTTGTTTTCCTTATATGATTTGTTATGTAAGTAATGTTTTTTATTGATAGGATGTATCTTATTCATATTCAGAATGATATTAAGTCTTTAAAAATTATTTTTAATCATCTAATGAATATTAGTCTTGAATGGACGCGATGAGGAATGAATTTCATCACGTTCGTGGAGACGGTAATCCGTACATATGCACGAGCGACAATATCATTTTTTAATTTTAAAATAATATATAATTGGATGGTATATCATAAATAAAGAATCATTATCATTTTATAATTATTATTTACATCAATTACACATCATTATTATACCCATTCAAATAATAATGTATTGAATTACAATTACACCACGACGTGGAGATGGTAAGCCGTACGTACGCACGTATGGTGACATGTCATTCAAAGGATGTATATAATAATAAATATGGTTGTACCATATTTATAATAACATCACATTTTATAGAAGATACTGTAGATATTATTTTATAATGGAAACAACAACAAAAGAAGAAGTGGAATAAGAAAGGAACTTGAAAGAGGTGATGAAATATTTACCTCTTTTTCAGGTTCATCCTTTTTATTTGATCAAAAGGGATATTTAGGATGGATTTATGAAAAATGTAAGGCCTATAGGATAAAGTTAGGAGAGTTGAAGGGGTATTTGGGCAGAGTTTGGCTGAGCCAAATGGTTTTGAAGGTGTGAATTAGATAGAATGGAGAGTGTCCTTTTATAAGAGGGGTGAGAGGCACCTTAGGAGAAGCTAGAAATATTATTTTATAATAAAAACATTTTCTGTTTCTAATGGCTCAAAAATGAATTATTTAAAGGATAAGGTGGTCATGGGTTGAAAACCACTCAAACAATAGGTTTTAGATAGGTTTGGGTCACTATATTAAACTTATTTGTTAGATTTAACTCTTAGTTAAATAGTTTGACATTTACCTTGTCTCTTTGTATTTTTATATTATATGGTTAATGAAATTACCATAAACTTCCAAGAGAACCCCAAGTTGTTCATTAATGATGAACCAATAATTATATAATTCTTTTGTCCTAACCATAGATTTATATGAATAGAATATCAATTAATAATATAATATTTGTTTTAAAAACACTTTTATGTCAATTTTGACACTATTTGGTATTTTGTTTTTTCTAAATTCAAAACAACATTATTACTTCGAATAAAATTCATCTAACAAACCCTAATATGTCATATTAACCTAGAAAATTAGTTTAATTCACAAAAACTCTCAAATTACATTTATTTGGATATTTAATATATCAATTATTTTAATCTTTCATTAATACGGTAATTACTGCATCATCACTGTGTCATAAATAAATTTAATTATTTAATGTCTAGAAAATATAAATAAAATACCATTATGTATGAAATATTTTTATATTTTTAATGAATATTTATAGTCAAATTTATCTTATGTATAACCCTATATTAAAAATGTTTTAGTTATTAAACTTTGATTTTAACTCTTTTAACTCTTCTTTAAATAAAATAATAATAAATGTCCTAATCTAATCCAAGTGGAACTAAAGGATCATATTGTATTCCTAAGGTTTTTTTTTTTGTCAAATTACATTTATCCAATTGAATTAGGACATGTGTTCGGGTAATAATAATGTCATTTTTACCCTTAATTAGGCTATTTACTTTTAACCGTTGTAAATAAAATTAAAAGTTACTATTCTCCCAAAATTATTTTCATTTTATTCAACCACATTTTACTCAATGATATCAAACGTGTCTCTCAGATTTTTCAAATTCAACTCACAGAAGCGGTAAAATTTTGTTTTATATGAATTTGAAAATGCTTCTAGGAGGTGGGTAAAAGACGGTAAAAAGTTCAACAAAATTTTTATATATCTAAAATTAATATAAAATGACTCTAATGAATTACATTGAACTTATATAGAAATTATGAATATATTTTGACCAAAAATAAATTTAAATAAAATAAATAATTATTTAAATAAAAATTCAGTTTTAAACTATAACTCAGTGTTTTTGACTATTCATCAAAAATTAAAAGTTTTTAGAAAAATACCTAAAATTCACCCTAAGATAATTTTGATATTCCAAATCCAAAAATGAAGTCCAATTTGAAAGATAAAATTTAAAAAATTTCAAAAATTGGTTATTATTATTCATAATGGCTAGTTTGAATGGTTGTAGTGTGTTAGAATTCGAAGTTGCATACAATACATGCTATTGTATTATTCAAAGAGAAGCGTACCATGGAAGCTTGGGGGGTTACACATCCAATCAATATAGGGTGCCAAATAATAATATACTTTGATTGTATAGCGATAGATCGATAATTCCTTCCACTGGGTGCATAAATGGAACATGTCCCAAAACACCCTTACTGACATGCCCCAATGGGCTACCCGTGGAAAATACTAGTGGTACCACAACCCATGTCCCTACCAGCTACTACACCTACTCATACTCCAACCCAACCATACATTCCTTGAGTGATCTTGAATGGTCTGGAGTCACTCAATGCTCAATTACACGCCATGTATGAGAGAAAATCACTAACAAAATCAAAAAATAAACCTTAACACGAATGGGTTGATGCGACTCCCCCCACAAAAAATTTAGAAAAGAAACATTTCAAATTGTCAATGGTTCAGGAGACCTGGGGAAACATTTGATGGATTTCATCTATTGATGTGATCCCATGATGGGGTACCCTAAACAATATGAGGTCACATGACTCAGCTTATTCATAAAATCAATTCAAGGACTAGCCATTGTGTGGTACTCAAGTTTGCAATATTGGTTAATCACTGGGTGGGAAGACCTCCATCAGAATTTTCTCTTCCAGTTCAGCTCAATGCTATAGATGAAAATAGTCTATGACTTATCAAACTACAAGACTAGGGAAAATGAAAGAGTCTCAAATTTTATTTCTCAGTGAAAGAGTTGATGTACACCTTTAACTTACCACTCCCTCAAGAAGAGTTTTTCACCATATTTATTATGAATATTCATAATTATTTTTATGTCCCATATCCTAGTGAAATACATAGAAGGGTTTCAGGACCTTGCTGTAATCACTCAAAGAGTGAAATAATAAATCACTTAGAGAAAATCTAACTCCCGAGTAGTTCTATCAGATTAGGGAATGAGAACATGAAATGTAGAGTATGTCACTATTAGACATAACAATCCCTTATACCCATTTGTAATCTAAATCATAGACCATATCATGCAGTTGTACCACTTGAGCATTAGAAATGTCCAACTCATTAGGATGATCAATGATAATAGAGTAAAAATAGTTTGAGGAGATGAAAAAGGTCTATTCTCTCTTAAATGTACAATTCCCCTGATACTTCATATTGGAATTGGAAAATAATGTAATAAAGTTACCAAATCTCAGGAATCTCATGAAAGAGGGTGATTAATATCTCCCAAATTATTTCCCCTTCTATCAAGTATTAGGGAATATCATCTAGGATTATTTCATTTTAAAATACCTCCTATAAAAGATGGTGGAATCTGGGAATGTGATGTTGAATAATTCCATTTCTCAAATATCGGTGTCTCTACCAATGAGCTAGAGGAAAAGAATGAATGGAAGGAGGTCAAAAACAAAGTTATGTGGATTTTCAGTGAATGGATGGATAGAAAATTGATAAATCGAATTAATTATATCCTTTGATCATTTTATTCATTAGTAGATTTTTCCTCTGACCAATTCCCCTACAACACAACCAACAATATTGACAATTATTTCCTCTAAAAGACAACACTCAAGAAAGAGACATGAAATGAATTGTAAGAAGAAAATGATGAAAGATGATATCATGTTAATGACAAAGTTAACCATGACCCTAGAAGACCTCATGCCAATTTTCTAAAAATCTTAGGCATGAACCAACCAAATGACACCATAATATTCAACCCATCAAAAAATATCAATTAGACGAGGAGTTGATCTTAGATCCGATTAATGTTCTCCATTTAATGGATCCCTTATATAATGATGAGAATTATTATGAACATGAATTCCCTATAGTTGATTGGGGAACTGGGGGAAGACGCCGTCAGGTTCAAGGATACATGGGAAGATGCAGTCATGCTAGAAGTTACTACTTTAACCATGCCATTTCTCGAAATGTCTATGTAGTTGAAACTCATGGGAGGGAAATCCAATGTGCCTAGAAGGAGTAAGGAAGTCTCTCACAAACAGGAAAAGGTATTACCTAACATGACCATACTGAAAGATATATTACAGGTTATTCCTCTTTCTAATAAACATCATCATGATGGAGGGAATGTCTGACCTAACCCACCAAGAGAGGAAGCACATTCAACTCCTGCTCTAAAGGATGATCCATCTAAATCAGGAACATCAGCTCCCAAAGCACCTTCAAAATGACACCCCATGCTAGGAAGCATAGACCAATGGACCAAAAATATAATTTATTGAAGTAATTGGCCTTGGTTCTAGCCATGTTTTCAATCCTAGATTCCCTGTGTCTATCAAAAGATCTCTGGGAAGTACTCATTGAGGACTTATCAAGCCCTCATGAATTTGAAACTGAGGTTGATGTTACTGAAGTATATCATTTAGAGAATGATCCTAAAAAATTCCATACGCTCATATCATTCACAGATTAGGACCAGGATTCAATCATTGAAGGGCTTGTTAGGACCTTGTATATATCTAGTAGGATAGAGGACTTTTATATTCAACATAACTTTATTGATAATGACTCAAGAGATAACCTTATCCTGATTCAAACACTTCATCAACTGGGATTCAATGAATCTAACTTTTACCAATTTAGCCTAATGTTATAGGTGTATGAAAATAATGAGGGAAATCCTCTTGGATAAATAAAACTATAGACTAAGTTAACAGATCCCATGTTTGAAAAAAAAAATTATGGTTGTAAGATAAGATACTACTTTCAATGTTCTTCTAGGAAGACCTTGGGTAAATCAGTTTGTGTAAGTCTCTTCGTCATTCTACCAATTCCTCAAATATTTTATCAATGGTAAAATTAGGACATTTCATAGTGACAAGGCCCCACTCAAATCTTGCGAGTCATAATACAATGATGCAAGATTCTATCACAAGGTAGGGAAATAGTCCATGGATGATACTTTCACTTGGATCATTACCCCAAATGGTTTGGATAAAATTCCAAGAAATACTTTCAAAAATATAAGTGCATATTACGTGTTACCCATCAACCAAATCTAAGAGGTGGGTTAAAATTTTATAACACACCCAATGATCCCTAATATATCAATAATAGAAATTGAGACAAATAGAATAGGAGATCATTTCAACTCTCTAATAAATACTAAAATCATGGATAAAAATATGTTCATTCCATCCCCTATGCTCCAAAAAATCATATTTTCGTCATCTAGATTTGAATAAGTTTTCATGGAAAAGATGGAAAAAATAGGCTCATTCCTAGTCCCGCCTTTCCCCTTCAGATATCAAAAAATGACTCATAATAGCAAACAATCATAAAATGGTTGCTTTTATATTCTGGATGGCCAAATAGAGACTCCCCTACACCCTCTAAGAAACTTAAATCACCACCTACCTATATGTTAGATAAAAAATAATTAATAGAAGAGGAGGAGAATGAAGATGAAGACGTTATGGATTCCCCTAGAATATTTTTGAAGGTGTATTTATCACTATTTTCGAGACCAAGGAGATAAATCTGTGTACAAAAGAAGATCCAAGACCAAATTTGATTTTTTCATCCATAAAAATCAATGAATAGTATGTTTATACTTCCTTCCTTAAGAAACATCGACATTTTTTTCCATGAATTAAATATAAATTATATGGCATGACCCCAACGTGGACACCTATAACTTGGGTTTTCCAAAAGACCATCTAGGGTACAAGCTAGCAGTCAAAAGGACACACCAAACTCATGCCACAAAATTTGAATTATAAGTGGATAAAATCATCAATGAAGAAATCATATATGAGGAAAATTATACGAAATGGATAACCAACATCATCCTAGAAAATAAGAAGAATGGTAAAATCATATTTTTCATCGACTTCAGAGATCTCAACTAGCATTGTCTGAAAGACAACATCCCAATTCCAATCACCAAACTCTTGATTGATGAGAAAATTATTATTAAGAACTCTCCTTTATGGATATGTATTAAGGGTACAACCAAATTCGAATTATCCCATAATATGAATAATCCACCCCTTAAAATACCTCTGGGAGTATTTTTCTATCAAGTAATGCCATTTTCCTTGAAGAATTCTAGTTCCACATACCATAAAGTCCTAAAACACATCATTAAAACTTTCTTGGGAATGTTTATTAAATGTTGTGTCAGTGATATGGTGGTAAAATCTTCAAAATGTTTTGGCCACTTAACTTACCCAAAGACCAAATTCAATAGACTATAGAAATATATCCGGAAGATAAACACCTAGAAATGTGCTTTAGAGGTATCCTTAGGGATGTTTTGTGGATTCATTGTATTCCATTACATCTTCAAAGTTAACCCTGACTAAAAAAAAGCTATACCTAGCATGTCACCACCTCAAAACCTTAAATAAGTGAGAGTAATTCTAGGAAAGTAGGTCTATATTAAGATATTTATATCCAACCTTATAGGAAAGTGTCTTCTATTCACCACAACTCTAAATAAAGGGGTCAAATATCAATAGACCAGTGATTTCCAAGAATCATTTGATAACCTCAAGAAATAACTCTTGATCCCACCAACATCAATGTCACATTTTGGGGTAATACACTCATAATATATGTGATATTCATGGAGTGATAACTAGGTTCCTTCCATAGAAAAAAGAATGATTCCAAGAATGAAAATAACATTTATTATCTCATTCAAACCATGCTCAATTCTAAGACTCCTTATTCATATATTGAGAAGAGTTACATAGAATTAATCTTTATAGTCTAGAAAACAAGGTACTACAAGTAGCACCATTAAGTCCAATAGTTCACTCACAATAAACCTCTCAAGTACACCTTCAACTTCTCTATATTGACAAGACTTTTGGCATAGTGGGAAGTTATCCTACAATAGTTGAAAATATAGTTTGTTCTTCATAGAGTAGTCAAATTCCAAGACTTATCATATTTTTTTTCAAAACAACCATCTATAGAAGTGGAATTGTTAAATTTTTAACTACCTAGTGAAAAGATATTTTCTATTCAATATGACCACCATATGTGTGAAATGTATTATGATGGAGCATCTTTGATCCCAGTGGGGAAGTGAATGGAATAAATTAAACTCAACCAAATTGGGTCAGGGATTGTGCTTATTTACCTAGTGAAGGTTGTCTTACCTTACTCCTTCCTACTTTTAAAAGGTTGTAGCCATAATAAAGAATATTAATAGGCCCCCATTATAGTTCTTGTATTTGAACTCCAAATATTGTGGGACCATCTAGAGGTGAAAGGTGACTCAGACTTAGTTATCAAATAGATCAATAGTTATTACGCCATCAAAAATGAAAAGTTGATCCCCCTTCTTGATTATGTCTATAGGTTAATGTCATATTTTCCCTCAAATCCAACATTGACTAATATATCATAATCATAGAATTCCTAGTCCAATTAATTGTAAAATGTATATATATATCTAGCCAATCCAAACTAAATTGAGATATTCTTTTGTATTTCTCATCAACAAATTATCTTAACATTATTGAATTCAGAATTGAATAGATTGACAACATTAGCACTATCCTTGAGTTGTGTGGTCCTACTATGGGATGGATAATTTCCATCATGTAATACCTCAAGGATGGAGTAATCCTATTAGACAAGGTTGGGAAGGATCAAATATGATATTGAGTATATAACTTCACCCATTATGATGTCCCAAATCACTAGAAATTACTCTAAAAACATGGATTTGAGGATTCCTTCCAAGATGTATTCATGGATAAGAGATTGTGTATATTATGGAATAATTACATGAAGGTTCTTGTGGTAACCACCCTTCAAGGAATAAGATTTTTGATTAAATCCAAAGACTTATATACTTCTATCCATCAATGATATATGATTTCATATAATTCACAACAAAAGGTCACTAATTTCATGTGTATGCCAGCTTCATCCATCAACCCCAAGAGTTAATAAATACATAAAAATACTCATATCTATTTTCCATATAGGGAATGGATATTGTGGGGACATACCCCCTAGCTACAGACAAGTAGTTCAAATACATCTCAACTGATACTGACTTCTTCTCCAATGGGATGGGGCAATATCCTTCAAAGAATTCAAAGCCAAAATAATCATTCGCTTTGTAAGATCCAACATATTTACTATATTTTGGGTCCCTCATACAATGTTGACAAACACTGACACCAAATTATATTATTTTGAGTTTGAAAAACTATACCAATAATATGATATCATGTCCCACCATCCATCCTACTATCAAATAGTGGCTAATGGATAGATATAAGACCACAACAAGACCCTATCAAACATACTCCATAAAATTATGGATAAAGATAAGAATTATAGGCCAAAAAACCCCTTTCATTACTTATGTTCTTACTAGACTAAAACCTCTACTGCCACAAAGGTGGCCCCATTCTCCCCTGTATGTGGAACCAAAGCAGTTATTCCCATTAAGGTCTAGTTTCCATCACTCCATTATTCCATATGTGATTATCTATCTATAGATAAGAAATCCCAAAAATGAATGGTTTAATTTGAGTGATTATATGATAAAACATTTCACACCTTTAATCACTTGGAGGTCTATCAAAATTGAATAGCATGAGCTTTTAAAAAGAAGGAACACCTCGGATTATCCCTCCAAGGATAATTGGTATTGATCCTCATAACTCCAATGATACAAGGAATGAAGACTCCAAAGCTTGAATGAAGTGGTAAGGATCTTATTCCATACATAAGGTATATTAAATTTAAGCTTATTCCTTGATCTCAATGGATATAGATATCATTATGACGCTGACTAATGAAAGTTTCCTAAATAATTATTTTGTGTAGTCATGTGGAGTACATCTCAAACATAATATGTTAAAATTAGTAGCTAGTCCTTGTCACACAACCTTAAAAGGATTGTTATCATGTTCTCAACACATGATTTTAAGCTACATGGAATTATCATTTGTGTCGTATGATGATAAACTACATGACATATGGTGTTAGTATTGTGGCCTAAAACTATAAGACACTATTATTCCACACCTCATGACATTAAACTATATGATTATCATCCCAATAATTCAATTTTATAAAATGAACAATGTATTATAAGATAAGACACTCCTCTTACACCCTAAAATAATGGGCCTCCATCTTATGTGTAGGACCCAATCTCACACCTCTAACCCCTCAGTAAGTTTAGATGCCTCCTTGTCCATACATGAGGAAAAAAAGGGAACCTCCCGTGAATAAGACCAATTCACATCATAGCCACTCTACAATAGAATGGGGGCCCATTTATGCGTATAAGACCTAGAATTTTCATTTCCTTAACATAAGATGATAAATTTCACAACCAATATCCTCAACTCATAATGGAAAACTGCACGATCTATTCAACAACGTCATGTGGATTGATTATTGATCCAATAAAATATATAGTGATTCTTGAATCCTATATCCTAGTCCAGCTACAATGTTTCTTTCACATCAGTTGACCCCATCCTTATCACAAGATGTTAAACTGCATGTTCAACATCAATTTTAGATGATGTTAGACAACACAATTCTTTAAGAAATATGTGTGGATTTATTCTCACTCCAATGTGATATGTATTGACACTCAGATCTCCAATCTCTAGTGAAACCATAACGACAAAGAAAAATTCCCCTTTTCTTTATATATTTACAAAATCTGCATAAGGAATTTTTCCATAACTTAATGCTTAAATTTCATTATCATGAGATGTATAGTGACACCTGAACCTCATGTTTTCAGTCCAACCATCATCCTAGAAAATTATAAAGAACCTCTAGCCTTGTCAAAGACTGATTGATGTGGGGAAAATATATCAAGAATGACATGTGTCTAGATTCTCAGTCCAATGAGATACGTATTGATGCCCAGATTCTCAATCCCATGCCCAACCACAACAAAATATTAAAAAACTTTCTCTCCCAATGAATGGGTAAGAAATACATAGGGAACCTTCCAAGAACTTTTTGTTGGTCGATTTTCATTCAAATAAAATACGTAGTAATTCAATGATTTCCATTCTCATTCCCAATCACAAAATTTCTATTATTTTACATCAATTCATCCTCATCCTCACCACAGAACGTTAAACTACATGGGATTTCAAGAATTATATATGGATTGATTCTCATCATAATGAGATACATAATGATTCCTAGATCATATCACATGGACCACCCACCACATAATCTAAATGTCCCCATCCTTCACTTTTTCCCTTTGTGTTTTGTAAATAGCCTTTGTCGGTCCTTGTTTCTCACATAGATCATATATCACATGGACTTAAAGGTTTTGGTAAAATAATTCCCCACATAACCGAGGAATGTTAATTCACGTTGATGTTACCATGGTCTTGGATACAATACATTAAAAGGAACCCAAGATGTCCTCCACACATGACCCAAAATTGTATGATATCATCAATAATTATATGAATCTTTATTATCATTTTAATGAGATACCTAGTGATGTTAAAATCTTTAATCAGGGACCACCCATAACATAATACTGGAAATGTCCCTACTCTCCCATATATGAGTTAAATATATATGAGTGGAACCAATATGAGTTCTCACCTTATTCATGAACCCATATCAAAAACAAAAAAAATCCATTTTTCCCATACATAAATTCAATCAGAATGGGTAAAAAAATTTATTTTTGATCTATCTACGGCTTGATTATCATTCCAATGATATATGTAATGATTCCTAGGACTTAAATATTTGTCTCATCCAAAGGGTAATGATCTGTACCCCTATCCTATGTAAAAATGATGATATATGCTGGAGATCTTCATTTGGTCTGCCTCATTAGGGGGTCCACTGAGGAAACAGAGATGTCCCCCTTCTAAATAATATCCTAATCTAGGAAAAAGAATCAAAACATCATGACTAATATGAGTACAAAAATATCCTATATACTCCAATATATCCCTTCCACATGTTACACTCCAAATCTTGGATAATTTTTAATCTTCAAAATCCTGCTATTAGTGGTAGAATGTTTGATACCTAAGGATTTTTTTTCCTAACTATGTTGTAACACAGCCTAGAATATTTCTATAGAGTATCTCAAAAATTTTTTTATTCAACAAAATATTCCTCTATTGATAATGATGTAACAAAATCCAGCTCGCTTTTCATAAAACAATCCATACAGTGTGTTTCACAATCAGTGGAAACTTCATCCTTGGGAGAATCTTCTTTTACACCATTAGATTTGTTGAAATTATTTTATAACTAACGTGCCTACTTTTTGTGAGGATGGTCAATTTTACATTTATAAATACAAAAGATATAGCACAGTGGATAACCTTGGGGCCGCTCTCAAGGAAGTAGTGTTGAGAGCCTAAGTGGTCGTTCCAAATATCTTTTTTTGTTTTTTAAATATTTTGAAAACAGAAAAACACAACTCTTAATAAATCACTAATCAGTGTTGAAGAGCACAGTGGAGAGAGAGAAAGTGATAGAAATGTGAAAAAATATAAAGAAACAGGACAAAACCAAGAAAAGAAAGTAGGCTCAGACACAACACAAGATACAGAACAAAAAGATAACACCAAGACACAGAAGGCAAAAGTTAGTGTGAACAAGTTCGAACCCAAGTTATTTCACCCTATACTCCTTATCCAAGATTAATATAAGAATTTGATCAACAATTATCAACTTTGACGAGTTCATGATCGATGTATCACATGACACACCAATCTCACCTAAAAATTAAACACTCAAGCATCAAATTTATTCAATACCCAAGCATTCCTTGGAACTGCAAGGTGATTCAATCAGCAAAGTCATTCTGGAAATAAATTCCCACAAACGAGAATGATTCTATCAGGATTGTCACATCACACAACCAATATTGATTCTCAGTTTGAGAAATCAAGACAAAAAGGGGAGAATGAATTAAACCAGAATGTGGAAAATATTCTTATGCAAGATCTTGTCCTCGCTCAATCTAATTCACAGATACGATCTACCAAGTCTAATAAAAATAACTTGATCGCATTAATGTGCGGATATCTAGATTGTGGAATGTTCCTTAACATGGATCCAACCCCGCATGTTAGATCTCAATATTTGGAGATTGAAGGTCACAACATGAAACAAGGATGAATGAAAGACACGAGACAAATGAAACAAAAATCACAATTCAATTAACTATATGTGCAACACTAAAAGAGTAATTAAAGACTCAGCATAAAACACCAAAAAAAGAGCAGTGGAGGAGAGGTGGAGAATGGAGGAGCAGGTCCCATCTCCAAGTTGAATTTGGCCACAATCTGTGAGATATGGATGGAATGGATGGTGAATGGTGGTAGATTATCCTCCCCCCCCACTATAGAATGATTCCCTCCCCTGACCCTAGTCTTGGCCTTCACTAAATCCAAAAGAGAGGAGTCATGCTTCCTCTTTTATTTGGAAAAACTCAACTAAAAATAGAGGCAAACTAATATGCCAAAAATCCATGTGGCATGCTTTCATGTGAACATCATGAGCTTTTATGTGAACTCCATATAAGTTCATACAACCCCTGTAACAAACTCGTGAATATTCTCGCATCTTCCCTGCGAACTGCTTCATTTATCACTTCTTCTGCGAGTAGCTCCCCATGCACTAAACAACAAAAAAACCAAAACAAGTTAAAAAAAAGAAACTAAAATAAATATATATTAATATTATTACTTAGATTAGTTAATAACAATACTTTTTAATATATATATATAATACCGAATATTATCATTACTATTTTATGTTAATGCCTTTTATATTTATTTAATAAACCTATAATTATTATATTATTGTATATGATATAATAAAATATAATAAAAAATAAAAAATAAGTAGAAAGAAATAAAGAGGGGGGAAGGGTTCGGCATGGAAGAGAGGGGGAAGGGGGCTTCGGGTGGTGGAGCTACTTCAAAAGGGTCGCGACGAGGTCTGAAGGCAACAAGGTATTGCACGAGCGGAGATATCCTGGTGTAGGCTTGTGGTGGGAGTGTTCTAGCAGGGGTGACAACTAGGGTTGAGAGCAGTCTTGGGTAGGTTGTGCAGTGCTGTCCGAATGGCGGTGCAGATCTGTTCGGTTTATCGGCATAGAGAAGCCAAGGTAAGGAGTCACGACGCAGATGGACCAGGTTAGGGTTATGCAGATTTGCAGAAGAACAAGGGATGCGGGTGAACTCATGAAGTGGTGTATTTAGGTAGGTTCAGATCTGGAGAGATTTGGGTTTCTTCTAAAAATTTGGATTCTGAGATTGATAATTGTTTGATTCTTTGATTGTGTTTCATTGTATTGATGGATTCTTTAATTTTCTGTTGGGTGTAAATTGTTGTACTGCTGGTGCATTGATGTGTTGTTGTGTTGATGTTGTGTTGATGAGGTGCTACGTGGATCAGGCAAAAGGAGGTAGGCATGATGCTGGGGGTTTGATGGTGTGACGGTGTTGGGGCATGGAATGGTGAGACAAGAAATTGTGGTAGAGGTGTGGAAAAGGCAGAAAATAGTGGAAATTGGTGTGGCGGTGAAGGAAGGACCATGAGTGAAACTCATGGTGAGATCTTGAGGAAAGCTCATGGTGAGACCGTAAGGAATGGGGTGGAATAGTGAGACATTTGGGTGGGGGATACGATGGCACCGTGAGGTGTGAAATGGTGGCACTGTTAGTGATGCTCATAGTGAGACCATGAGGCTAAAACCGTGGGACAATCAAGAGGAATGGTGCCACCGTGATACCTGCAAAATAAATCAAAAATTAAATTAATTAAAACATTATTAAAACTAAAGGTGGATTAATGAATCAAATTAAAAAGAATATAATTAAAACAAAATAAGATATACTTAATTATGATGTATTAATGAGTATTAATTTATTGTTATTCAAAAAAAATTAATTCTATAATTTTTTAAAATAGTTACAATTAGTTGATTAAATTAATTAACTAATTAATTAAATAATTAATACCATAATTAATTAAAGAATAAAGATGTTAATTTAATAAAATTTGCATGTTAAAATTAGTTAAATTATTAAAATAATTAAAAAATATCTTGTGTTGTTTATTTACGAATTAAAGAATAAATATTTAATTAATTTATTTAATGAATTCAAAATTATTGAAAACTAATAACATAAAAAATTAATTAAATGAAATTAAAATAAAAAATAAATTTTTGTATTAAAAAAAATAAAAAATAACAACAGAAACACAATTTTAATACATAAACACATTTTTTATAATGTAATTTACAAATATACAAGACTTGATGAATATTACACAAAATAAAATGGTTTGATATTAAAAAGTAAACAAAAAAAATGAAAAAGGATGTGGAAAAGAGCATGAAAACACTGCCACATCAAACTCTCCCATACTGAAAACTTTGTTTGCCCTCAAAAAAATACATGCCTTTGACTTTAAAACTGAAAGATGATTTGGGAAGTTTAGTTTAAAAATTGCATGATTAATCTTTAATACCTAGAGGATCAAAATCAATAGTTAGTTAGGTTATCCAATGGTATTCAAAAAGAGTATCATGACTAGGTTAAAATACCCATTGGAAGTCAAAAGCATCACAGGTTCATACACTTTCAAGTATGTCATTCCTCATATGTGTACTCATTAATTTTCCTTCTTCACCTTCTAATTCAAGTTCTAATTCAAGTAGTGTTGACTAGTTAGATGAAGGGAATTAAAAAACGTAACCAAGGGAACATTTCTTTCTCACCTTCCCCCATGTTCCAAAAATTAATGTTTATAAATTTTGTCACTTTACTGATTCAACACAAATGAAAATTAACCAAGTCAATTCCTTCCTTATTCAACTAGGTTCAAAATTACCCTCACCTTAATAAGCTCATTTTTGATAGGGGAACTTTATTTTAATCATTCCCAACTATATTCCATGTGCAGTGCACTATGCATAACACTTACTAAAATTTGAAATTGGATTCATTTATTAAAAAAAATGCACCCAGTGCACCTTGTCTCAGATACTCACCATGGGATCCCATTTCACCATTTTACTCCAGTTACAATGGAATTAATTAATAATCAATCAAGTTCACATCCTAAAGTGATTGAATATTTTTAATTAAAATGTGAGTCCCTTAGGTTTCAATGAGAAATTCTAGTTACACTATGTTATGAACATCATGACCCAAAACCTATCATGTTACACTCCAATATTTAGTTCCTAAACAGAAAGGTTCATAGAGACAGTGAACAATTACACTCAGCAATCATTCATGCTTAACAGTTTCTGACTAAATGCCACTCTCAACATCTAGAAAGTAGGTATCCACTAACAGGACATAATTGAAGTACCAATGAACCTCCAATGACCGTAAAATGATGAATTAATTTGAGATTGGTTGAAACATTCTGAACAATTTTTGAAAAAAAATTGACCATTTTTTAATCAACCACAAACTTAGGTTCAAGAAGGAGGAATTAGACATGACACTATAATGAACCCTCTCCCCCACACTTAAAACCCATCATTGTCCCCAATGTTGAATTATAAAGGGAAAGATATTTTATGTTCAAAATAGATTGAAATTTCATTTTAAAGAAGATATGGAGGGGTAGCAATGAGGTTCAAAAAAAAATTCCACACAAAAATAGAAAGAAAAGAAAACATCAAACAAACAAAAATAGAAGAACCCAACCCCAATAACAATCACCAATAAAAAAAAGTTTTGTTATATTCCTAAACTATTCATTCATTGAATTTTTAAAGAGTATACAAAATATTGTATCAATTTACTTCAAATAATTGCATGATTAGTAGTGATATGCAGTAGCAGTATAAAGAAATTGAAAGCAGTGGGTGGAAGCATGATTCACAAATCAACTCAAAATAATTTTTCAACTGAATAGGTATTAGGAAGATAACACCCAAGCATAAAACACAGTCTAAGAGTTTCAAAAATCAGGGGGAGGAACCCCACACTTAATTCACAACAGCATGAAAAATGGATGACTCAATATAAATGAATTAAATTAAGAACTCCCTAGAATGAGTTTCTCATATTTACAAATATATCTCTTTAATTACTTTGCACATGAACTCTAGATGGTATAGTTTGGTACCTACATGATGACACAGTTTAACATTAGGGTTTATGATTTTAAATTTAAATAAAAAGTAACCACAGAGTATGATTTAGGGAGTGTTATCCATGATATTCAGTGTACTAGACCCCCTGAGGCTTGAATGATAGCCACGAGGAATATACTACCAGTTTATTGTCCTAAATACACTCAAATTATAAAAAACTTGTAAAAAGAAACTAAAGGATGAAATTAAAGATTATAATCCAAGGATAACCCCCATGGGGTGCTGTACATTAACTTTCCACAGCTGGACAGTCCTCGGATCAACCCCAATCAGATGGTGGATTTGGATTCTTTCTTAGGAACCACCAGATGCGATACCTTCCAACTTGAGGGCTTTCCCATCTTTGGCGTACCCCATGTGCATCTTCATCCAAATTCCCTTCTTGGGAAATTAAGAATTTCATATTTAATAGTGAAGGGGAGAACATGATATAGGGGTATTCCATACTTCTTCTGCTGGAGGATGACTGTGAACAAGTTGTAATGTCGGAAATGTTGGAAAACTTGGATGTGACTTGTCTTATAGTTGAATCTTATAAAAAAATTTCTCTTTGAAAATTATTATAATGTCATCATCCACTTCGATTCTAGTGCATAACTTCAATAATTAATCTTTAAGAATAACTCCCAAACTGGAATTGTCATCCAGAATTGGAAGTTCCATTAACTCTTTAGCAGATTCAACCTCAACTTCCTCACTCTCCTGGAAATCAAAAAGTTGTATTGCATCTTCAATACCTTCATAGGGAGAAACACAATTAAAATAATCTTCAATGTAATCCATGTTAAATGAAAATACATCTTCTTCCATAAAATAGTCCACTCCCATTAGCAGTGTTGTTTCTTCCTCCTCGTGATGGAATAGTGATCCTGGGAGAGGGTCGAGGGCAAGAGCGAGGTAGTCAACCTTTTCCAACCTCTTTAAAAACACACCACCTCACTTACTGAATCTTCTAAAGATAGTGATATGATGTCATGTGCTGGATTTTCCTGTTAAATCATTGAAAAGACATTAAAATGGTTATTACAAGTAAAATCATTAGAACGTAAATAAGAGAAAAGATGATCATCAAAGAAATGTCCAACATCATGAATCTTTGAATGTTACATCTCCATCAATCCCTTGAAAACAACCTTGGAAATTGGTTCTAGAATTTCCAGCTTCGACTCTATGGGAAATCCATATCAATGTTGTGAAACTCCAACTTTTTCTTTCTTATGTTTATTTTCTGTTTCCTTCTCAACTGCTTTCCAGAATGTTGGGATTCAGTGGGAGGTGGTGGTATTTTACTATCTTCTTGGTAACCTTTGACCTTATCCATGGCCTGTTGCATCAACTACATGATCTCATGAGAATAAGTTTTCTCAACATCAGTGTGGTGTCAATGTTGTCTTTCAGGCATCCAACATTGGAATTTAGCAACAGCCTCCTCAAGATCTTCAATCATCTCAAACAGTGACATTTTATCAAATTTGTTAGAGTTCATCACTATTTGTGTGTTTTTTTGTTTTTATATTTTTTTTGTTTTGAAATAAAAAATGGAAAAACCACGGTGACACTCGTTGCTTCCCCGAAAACGGTGCCAAAATTTGATATGTTTCCTTATTGCGAGGATGGTCAAGTTTACATTTATAATTACCCAAGATATAGCACATTGGCTAACCTCAGGGTTTTTCTCAAGGAAGTAGTGTCAAGAGCCTAAGTGGCCATTATGAAAATATTTTTGTATTTTTAAATATTCTGAAAATAGAAAAACACAACTCTTAAGAAATCACTAATCAGTGTTGAAGAGAACATTGGAGAAAGAGACAGTGATAGAAATGTGCAAAAATATAGACACACAGGACTAAACCAATAAAAGAATGTAGGCTCAGACACAACATATAACCCTAATGATTCAGATTCAGTCTATGGCTATCAACCATATACTTTCCCGAAATCCTTTTTCATGATCCATTAATAACCATGAAAATGGTTTACAATTTCCTCGCTAATGTCCAAAGTATTCTGGAATGGTCTTGGTCTGATAGGCCACATGTTACCTATTGTTTCCACAATGACCTGGTCCTAGGCATATGACCTAAAACTACAGGAACCATATTTCCCATGTATTGGTCATACTTGCATGAGGAACCCTTTCCCTTAATTCTAGGGTAATATTGACTTGAAATGATCTACATATAATAAGGTACATTCCTTCCACAAAAAAAACTCTATTCTTAGGGATATCCAAATCTTCATAATATTTCTTCATCCATAATCATGTTAATATCATAATTCTTGAGATCTTATTTTATTGAAAACGTTGTAACACGCCCTACATTGATTTGCATAGAGTATCCCACAAAATCAGTTTTCCAGCCAAAGGATTCAACTATTGAATGTACTATAACACTCCGCGGATATATATTCATAAAACATCCAAAAAAATGGATTTTTCAATTAGTTGTAACATCATCCTTAGGATAGACCCCCTCTATCACCATAAGAACTCTTTCTATATACCACTTTTCTGATTAGGAAATCCCGAGATTATAGTTTAAAACATTATCCTCTCACACCTAAATATGGTAGAACATCTCCATATAGATTACCATTAATGATAGAATCATTAATCTTTAGGTCAAGGATAAAAACCTTAAATTATAACCCCCTAATTTACTTGTTATATAATTTTAAACTACATAGCCTAATGTTCTTATTGTATGAATTTAAACGTTATAGTAGAATGTATTCATCATAAAAAAATTAAACTAAATGCTAAAACACTTTTCCATAAGATTTTATACTTCATGTTTAATGTTATGGTTTCATGACATTAAAATAAATGATAATTTAACCCTTTTTAGAAAGGGTAATTCTCCCTGACGTCAGTCATTTTAAAAAATGAACCCTCCTTCACTTGAGAAAATTTTCTACAATAGAGATTTACCTTTCACATCCAAAGCCAATACATATTATCTCTCTTTTATTAGAAACCTCTATTTATCTAGGCCACCAATCAAGTTCCTATGAAATCTAAATCTCCACAAACTCCATTCGGTCATCAATGATAGAATGTTGGAATTACTAGGAACCTGTTTTCCTGATTATTCTGTAATACACCCTAGATTGATTTTCATAAAATAACCAACAAAACGGGGGTTTCAATGAATGTATTCCACTATTGACTATACAATAACATTCCTCAATTGGATTTACGTAAATTATCACAAAAAAATGAATTTTCAATCAGTGGTAACTTAGCCTTATAGAGAGACCTCCTCTATTCGTGAATATCATGTTTTATATTTAGAAAAACATGAAACTATGGGTCAAGATTTCCTATAGGATATATAATGAATGTTGGAACATTATCGAGACACAAGCCTTTTTTGGGTCATCATTTCAAATCTTTTTGTCAAAGATGTTCAACAAAAAAAACAGTATCACTAGTCCAGATTTCAGGACATTCAACTCCCCGCACATAGAGATATATCACTCACCATATTGAAAAAACAGAAAAGGGATCAATGAAAAATTTAAATGTCTTAGCTTGCAAAGCCCTTATTCTATATGGTCTAGGAAAAAAACCAAGAAATTAAAAGATAAAAGGCATGAAACATATTTGGTTGAAAACCTAAGAAGGGTAGTCTAAAAAACCCAAATATCACCCACTAAGTCTCCTCCATATTGGAATTAGGGAAAAAATTTGGGGTGATGAAATAAAATACAAAATTATTGTATGTTTGTCAATATGACCCTATAAATAGTCAAAGTACACTCTCTAAGCCCCATGGATTAGGAAAATATTGGAACATTTCCCCATATCATCATTGTTTTTTCAACTAGATGGTTTAAAAATGTCTTGATACACAAATCACCTTTATTGTCATATTATGATCGTAGAAAGAAAACATGGAGGAATACATAGATGAAGAGGACATAATTATTTTCATTTATGTAGAAAAAGAAAAAAAGGGGATAATCCATAAGATTGAGTATCTCTAAGAAAATTTAGAAGAGGCCATGAACATAACGCTTCATTTGTTGAATAGCCTCCCAATCCCCATCAACTACTTATTGGGGACCTGTAAACTGAATGAATTCAGTATCCATGACCTAGCGATGTTCTTCCACTATGGATGAAATAATTGTTGACCCTTTATTATGGGAACCTTCTAGTGAATTGTGGAGTTGTACGAGCTCCCAATAAGCATCATCCAATTTATACTAAAGGAACAACACTTGAATGGTTTTATCATTAATATTTCATTTACATTCAATTAGATTCATTGTATGGTTGGCCTCCACATGGGATAATTTAGCCTTGAAATATTTAGTGTTGATAAGAAACTTTTCCTTTCTTATGTCCTATTGAATCTTGTGCTCTTTTTCTCATTTGAGAATTATTTCCTTCATAGTAGTATGAATCATGTGGTAAAAAAATCCTTCATATTCCATCATATGGAATAAGAATGAGATTTGATTGATTTATAATGGAAGGTCTTCAAGAGTCATCTAAGAGATTATTTTCCAGATTCCCCACCAAGCCCCATGACATGTGATGAAAAGGGAATCATGTATCTCTGAATATATCTCCGATCCACTTTAAGAGGAAGAAATGTACTCTAGGATCAGTGCACGTATTGAAGTACATTTCCCACTCCCTCCTGTTCAATAATAAGTTTTGTTACTGGTACTTACTACATTGGCATAGAGGCTTCCCCCTCAAACCCAACCACAAATTTTTATAGTATCAGTTAGTGGGAATGACTCATCGTTAGCCTCAAAAGGATAACATATAGAAGAAATATGGGATGATTAAAGCATTCAGTGACACTCACCCAATAACAGGTCGACATCTTAGTTAGATTTCTCCCTAGCATCCTCGAACATAGTTGTTTTAACTAGAACCTCTTGATGAGGGACACTATCCTAGGCCTACCTGGGGTGTATCAAATGAGGATGAGGAAGAAACATAATTTCAAGTTCCACTTGAGACCCCCCTAAATGGTGGGATTAGGATGGACTTTGATGTCTTGTTCATGCACCGTCACTATGACTTTTTCATTAGATGGGGATACACATTTCAATTTTTCATGATCAGTGAATCATGCATAAAATATTGTTTGCATAAAAAATAAAGACACGCATCCATTCAATTACCTATTATGTTCTCCCAATTCTACTAAATTAGTGGGAAGATTAATATGTTTTACCATTTCATCATTGTTCATGACAAGATTTATCATGGAATCTATTGATGTCCCATGCCCGGTGGTAATCTCTCCCATGGAGATGCTTATAATGTTTGGCTCAAAACCCGACACATCAACCTCCTATAATGACTTGAGACCATGAATATATTCCTCAGTAATAATTTAATGATCAACACTAGTTATTATAGGGTCCTATGGTGAATGAGATGACCCTGAAATATCATAAGGAAAAATCCATATGTCAGCCTACAACACCTTCTAACATACCTTGTACATTACGCGAAACCTCCTCCCTCTCTATACTGGAATGAATGTTGACCAGAGCAGATGAAAAATCCTAAATCTTCAAAACATCTTATGTCGAGGGAGTTGACTCATGAGTAGAGATATGGTCTATGTCTGGAGAACACTCCTTAGTTCTTAGAGGCTTATCTTTAAGTTCCTTGAGAGATGACAAGGAGTGATATTCAATACCCATAGATGAAGTTAATCATTTTTTCTAGATAAATAAGATATTAATGGAACCATGATGAATTAACACTACTAACAAGGATCTTAGACAATGAATTTATCCTCCAACATTATTACTTTTTCAATGGAGGTGGGATAACATCAACCACTTCAATGATAGGAATCATAGGAGGGAATATAGTTTCCCTTCCATCTTAGTCACCATTTTTTGCTATCATGAAGATAGATCACTCCATTTAGAAGAAAATCCATCAATCTGGGTACTATTAGGGCTATATTATTGTGGTGGAACCACAATTTGTTCCCCAAGACCACTACAAATCAAAATGAACTTCTCCTTAACAAGAGTGATTTATTCTAGATAAAAGAAATGAAGAATAGAAAAGGAGATGAGAAAAGGAGGAATTACATCATTGATATTGGTATAATCAATCCATTCCTTAGAAGACAAGTGATTTATCCCTTTAATATCACCCAATATTGTAATTTCCTCCACTCTTCTCATGGAAGGGATCCAATTTTCAGTTTCATAAATTAGAATCTCTCGTCCCAAGATATAAATCCTTACCTCGGTGTGATTTTCATCAAAGTGAATATTGAGTGTGTCTAGGGAATATCATATCTCTATAATATTTAGACCATCATAATAGAGTGTCCATATAATTTCAACATCAAATGAAATTTCATACAAAAATTATACTACTTCTGGTTGCACAAATTATGAGGTCTTCCCCGGATGCCTTGAAGACGATTCAACATCCATGGATTTCACAAGCTTCCCGACCCTCTCCTTAGTCGGTGGAGGAGAACAGAATGGAACCTATGTTTCCTCTAGGTGGTGATTATTGGACCATATGGGTGAAATAAAAGTTGGTGATGCCTATTTGATTCTGGCCGATAGGCAAGACCGTGGATGAGGTAATTTTGGGGAACTTAGAACCTCATTATGAGCACTTTCCGAAGGGAATGAAACATTCAATGGGGGAGAAACAACTTTTTCTCTAGGACCATAATACTTCCCAATCTTCTTTCCATGCTTTCCTATTTTCCACGAACCATTTCATTAGATAACCTCCGCCAATGCTACCTCAGGATATGATGCAATCCATGCCTTGACATACCATGAAGTAAATACACTGGTAACATCTACTAGAGGCAAGTTGATTACCTCCTGAGTCAAATCCATTACTGTAATCATATGTAAATATTATACAACCATTAGATTCATTTCTAATAAAATATGATCCAGATGAGAAATGGTTATCTATTGTAAGAACATGAATTACTGTCCAAACCTATTTGGGGACTAGGTCTTTCATATAACTTCACCGTTGATACGAGTAAACATCACACCATCCCTAAAGTCCATCATTTATGATCATAGATCATTGTCATAATTCCTGTAATTAGTTAATCTCCTAGTAGGCAAGATCCTATATGGGAATAAATTGAACTCCTTAACAAAGTTCAGCCTCAATTGGGACTCGCCGGGCTTCAGGGGAAAGGGAGAAATACCAGAAATGACCAAAAAATATGGTCAAAAATGGATATCAAGTATCTCAACCCCTTTTAACATGGTAAAAGATCTTATGTGAGTCACTATCCATCCCCACAGAACCTGGAACAGTCGTATAATTCTGAATGGGTAATTCCTCACAAGAACAAGCAATATGATTTGATAACTTTTTTCCTGGATGGGGATTTAAAATCCCACATTATTCTTTTGACTAGCATGTCCACTATGATGAATGTCCCTAACCTCATTCCACCATTGGAATCATGGATATAAAACATGTGAATTCTTAGCCACATGGCCAAGAATGCTTTGAAATATTTCTTGAAAGGTACATTGGATTTGGGATTATACTCCCATTTTTCATACTCTCCATTCTCCAAGGTCATCCAAAATGTACCAGGAGTTCTCCACTTTTCCATATTGGGAAACCCTATGCAACGTTCTCTAGAGGTGACATACTATTTTGGATCTAGGAAGGTATTCATCCACAATTAAGCATAGATATCCCCCTTTAAGAAAGGGTATTATTTTGAAATATCATGATCTATTTTTAGTAGATATCATTTGAGAGGTTGCATCCTTTGAGTTTCATCCCACATCATCCTTCGAGGGATGAACTCATCAAACATATCTATAAGGATTTTAGCCTCATATATCATGTGGAAATTTCATAATCTAATACTAAATTATCCATGAATTATGTGGAAAGAGTTTTTCTATAGACTCCACTAGATTAATAGAAAATAGATGAACTCAGTGATCTTCAATACATAAGTTTTCCCCACCCATGATGGCCTCATATATTTTGATTTCTTGCAGCTCCTTCTTGAACACTTCACAAGTTTGAAAAAACCATTATGCCCACATATACTCTATCTTAACACCCCCACCTGAGCAGAAGTCACATTATTTCCTCCATTAATTTGACAGACTTGTTTGGGAATCACAAAATACTGTTAGATAATTATGTGGCTTCAATTCCAGATTTTACAAATTCAGATTTGAAGCACATTGTCTGTGGTTCATGACACATGCTAGGGATGATGTACAAGTATTAATATATGTACCCATTCTTGAAAAATTAGCAGTAGTGATGTTTTTTTAATCTTGAAATCAAGAGAGAGGCGTACAATACTTTGAAGATGGTATGAGAATCTCCTTTACATGACTTCATTAATAGAGTGGAATATAATTACTATCATAAAAGTTGTGGTGATATTTCTTCAAATGTCCCACCATATCGGGTAGAGTAGTATCTCAAGCATCATAATAGTCGTGCCCTATATTTTTCACCATCTACTTGATTTGATTCTTAACTTTCTCATCAGAAACACTAGTCTTTGTAGAAGACTCTTAGACTAATAATAACTATTATTTTTTTAACAACTACATCATTTAAAAAATTAGAAAAGGAAGATTTTATAGAAGGAATATATTCTATCAAGATACTCACACATGACCCTCAACCAAGTTCACTATATATGTAAATTTCCTAGAAATATGCATCACATATATAGATGCATACCTTATATGTGTGAACGATACATTAACAAAGATGGCTATGTGGATGGTCTATGCGGGAAGCTAGCGTGGAGAGACCGAAGATACTAAAGTGCAAGAATCACCTGTTGGAAGAGTGAACCTATTTATAGACGAAGAATCCCCCTACATGGCCAACGTATGTGCCCCTTCTATGCGGAACACCCATGTGGAAGACCTAGGTAGACTACCATATCAGATGACTTATGTGGATGACTTCCATAATCCATCAACTGTTTTTATCCCATTATCTCATTATCATATCCTCTTCTTTCAATTGGTTCCAATCCAAAGGGGGTCTTCTGTTGACACTATTTCCTTTCACATGGATGAAAATGTAAAAGGAGAAATACCTTAAGAAGAAGATAAGAAAAAAATTTGAAAAGGCTAGGGGACACAAAGTCCTCTAAAGGCCATTCCCCTAGGTATCCCCAAATCAGCATCGATGCTCATGGTATGTAGACATCCACATACACAACCATTTTTGAGTGAGAGACTACATGAAATATCTATGTGGCCCCATTGACTGAGAATTAAGCTTCACCCAAGGTCCCATATTTGTTTATAAATAGGACCATGGGGTCTTCATTTGGGGGGGGGGGGATTTTCTGAATGCCTCTCAATGCATGGTTCAGCCTAGTCCCTCACCCCAGACTTCAGAAACATTCTATATATTCCTCTAAAACCTAAATAAGAAGGGATTAAAGTGGGGTATTGTAATTAAATTAATCTGTGGATTTAAAATAAATAACACATGTGTGATGAATCTGATCCCCCATTATTGATGAGAACTATAGAGAGGTCCCCATCCACAACTAGGGAATGACATTATCCAATTATAAGAACACCTTTAGAGACCCTTGGAGTCTTGAGTAAAGACTTTCCCATGTGATGTTACCTAGGTGGTCCATATAATAAGGTACCATCAACTCACATAGGTCCACCTGAGTGAATAAACCCATACACAAACCCTCCTTGGTTTTCCTAGGACTTCCAATGTGGCCCTTCTTCAGCTCCCTCTATCCACAATCTTGTATGAGAATCAATTCAGGAACTCATTTATGTAATCCATAGTAGGGCCTCTCTTCTTTTTTCACACTTTTCTAAAAGGGACCAAGATGAAACATCTACTGATGCCTCCTAACAAGAAAAACCATGTAGTGGGGCACATCAGCATGTCTCCCATTTGGATTTCATTCCTATGGTCATAGGTTTCCTACACTAATCATATCAAATAGTTAGGGTCCTCAAGATGTATGTGGTTTGTAATTCCTTTGACCATGAGGACCTCGATCCTGGGGACAATATTGGTGAGTTCCTGGTCTCAGATACTTAGGTAAGGACTACATCCTAGCCTTGTCCTCTCTAAGCCTGAGAGCCTCTATTTACCTATAGGGAGGGTAATGATTACACTTATATTTCCATTAAACATGGAATTAGATCCTCCTCCATTACTGTTAGACTAATTTTAAGTAATCACACTAAGATTAAGACCATAGACTTTATTATGGGAGGTTTCACTCATACTACTCCTAACCCACTTTGCTACTAGGGTAGAGAGGGGATGGGAACTAGAGTTGTCTCCTCTCTCTCCCATACCCTTGGACTCTTACACTAGCGGTGTAGGAGATGTGTGGTTTGCTAGATCATTTTCCCTCCCTTACACATCACATTAAAGCATGACACAAACAGACTCATGTGGGAACAAGGGATATCCATGGTTTTGGAATCCATTACATAAGATGCATGTTTTGGTAGGGGCCATCCTTTAAACCTTTCCATCACCTTCCTTTAGAGTGACTCTATAATCGTGGGTCCTCATGTCTATATATCCAACCTCTGGGAAAATAAGATTATGTGGTTTTATAGATCTTCAATATCCTCATGTTTCTCATACTAAGCATGACTCACATGGTCTTAGAGGTAGTTTATGGTTATGATATGCACATGATCTCAAGCCTCAACGGAATCCCCTTCCGAAGTAAGCCTTGAAATTTCATCCACAGGCATCCTTTTCAGGATTAATCCCTAGTCACACTACCCTATGGGCATTATTCTAATGAGTAAACCCTAAAATCCAACCAATGGAATAATTTCTATGAATAATCCCTAGTCATACTATCCTTTGGTAATCTCACCAGGAGTACCCCAAGTCATATTATTAAATGGGAAACCAACTTAGAATCTAAACCATCACCTCATCCATGGTATTCTTCTATAGGGTTAATCCCTAATCATAACGCCCATTCATTATGAAATCCTCTTCAGAAGTAATTCCTAACCTATCCCTCTGGAAAGGACACACTCCCCTATGATTTAAACATTTAGAGGATCTTTATAAACATAATCCATCTTAACCAAACAGGGTGGTATTTGATTCATATTAAAATGGAATGCATAGGAAGTATCCCTAAGGTTCCAACCCAATACCCTAAATCAACCTTGTTCTATCTAGGAAACTTACCTGGTAGGGTTTAATTCAATAGGAAAATTCATATCCCTTTTATGTTCCCCAGGATGCTTCTATATAGGTACCACAACTAACTTTGACGAGGCACCTTTCACATTGATATTTTTTTCACATGATGTTTAACGGTATTGTTATGTCCTTTTCATATGACCTTAAAAGGTATAATTTTGTCTATTACGTGTCACCGATCTATGTGGGTTATGATTCCTTTCACAAGGATATATAGAAATTACATCCATGGGTCTAATACAAACATCAAAAAAGCCTCATCTCCCTATATGACAATACGCACTAGAGCTCCCCCCTGTGTGGCTAGCAAATCAGTATCATTGTAATAATGACCAAAGAATCTCTAATTACTACATTAAAGAATACCATAGAGAGAGAACCTCAAATACCTACACATATCTAATGAAGAACGTAAAATAAATACATAAGATTCTAAATTCCATACCTGTTAATATTTTATTTTCAATTCCAGGGTGACCCATATCATTCTTGGGAATTAATAATGGATTTAAAAATATATCTTAAATATATAAGAGAGAACTAAAGTAGGTAATAATTACCCCCCGAAAGTGTGTGATAATCCCAAAATCCCATCATATCAAACTATGTGAGTTCTTACGTATCATTGGACAAACATACCAATGAGTGTCTGCCTTTGGAAAGTAGGTCCTCATGGATACATAACCATTGGGTGTCTCCAGATCGACTAAAAAAACCCATTTGAAACCATTCAGAGGTAGTGAAACCAACATAAATGATTGAAAAAAACTCAAATCCTTGAAATAGATCATTGGGTGAACCAAAAATAACTCGACTAGAATCATATATACATCACATAAAATAAAAGAGTGTTAAATATGACAAATGGCTCATAGAATTAAAATTGAGATGAGAAACCCTAACCTCATGTTTAAATTCCATAATATGTGTCCAAAACTACTATAGAATAAATATATATTTATTATAAATATATTAAAGAACCATAAAATAATATATCAACCAATTTATAATTTATATAAAAAATTTTATCACCCATTTATTAATAATTCTTTATTAAAATAATAGTTTCATGTAAAAACATGTTTATTTTTCAGGAATGTTTTGGTTTTGTAGTTTATGTCCTTGAACATTGATAATGGTCACATAAAATACAAAATTTTAATAATTATATAAATATATTATATATTAATTATATATGTATTTATATTAATCCATTAAATTTAGACATATAAAAATGAGTTACACCATTTATGGAGATGATTGGGCATACACACACATGAATGGTGTTTTCATTTTTTGAATGGTGGAATGAATGAAATGTAAATAATAATTCACCTATTAAGAATTATCATTATATAATATAGATAATATATATTTTTCCAACCCATTATATTGACCATCCATGTAAAATATAGAAGAAAAACAAATCACATCTCTTTGTGGAGGTGGTAGTTAACACGTATGCACGAGCGATTTTATAATTTCCCAACGATTTGGAAGGTAAGAAGGTATATATGATATTATAATTAAATAATTAAAATTATTATTATATATATATTAATCCCATCATAGTTCCCATCCATAAAATATCTTAATGAACAATGAATTGTATCACTATGTGGAGATGGTATGTCGTACGTACGTACGAGCGATACTTTGACATCTCATTTGATGGGAAAGAGGGTGGATAATGGTTGATTAATTATCATGATAAAATTTAAGCATATTTATTTTATTCATTTTACCATTTTATGATAAATATTATTGATTTATAAAAGTTAATATGACAAGTAAAAGAATGAAGTGAACGGTTAAGGCGATTTGTTCTTCTATTGAAGAACTCCTTTGAGTCACCAATTAAGGATCATAGGTTTTGTACATTGGGGTAAAAATAACATTTATAATGTGTATGTATAAATTATTAATGGAGTTTTTCATATTATGGTAAATATTTGGGGACTTATGTAGTGTTAAGACATGAAGGAGGAGGTTCCCTTTGAAAACTGAGGTGAGGGGAACTATTAGAATTTTTTAAAATATTAAATTATAATAAAGTATTTATCTAGAAAAATACATCAAAATGGATAAGGGTTAAAACCTAGGGTAGTATATGGTTTATATATCATCAACCAATAATTTGTTTTATGTTATTATGGTGTTACAAACCTTATATTTTGGTTTAATACCTTAATTAACCTATTTTAACATTAGTCACAATAACATATTTTTCACTCTTAAAGGGTTATAATTTTACATATACAGTAAATATTGAACCCTAAATTAAAAATGGGTGAAATTTTAAACAATATATTACCCCCTTTATACTCTTTCAAAAATTTAATTATTTTTAAATATTTAATTAAATCTTCTTTCGATAAATTATCATTAATGTCAATTATGATGGTATCATTTAAATTGAGTTAAAATACATAAAGATAATGTTTTATTTATAATATAATTATTTTTTACAAAACTGATATGTCATAATCACATAAAAATTAAAATGACAGTATAAATGACTCTAATTATATTACATTAATATTTTTAATATCAGTTATTTTATTTTTCTGTTAAATGAATATATATTATATTAGTGTTGCAAAAGAATTTATGGTATTCATATAATAAAAAAATTATAAATTAATTATCATAATGAATATAATTTAATTATGAAAAAATTGAAATTTATATTAATTCATACCTTACCTTTTTGTCAATGTGGACACATAATAGATATTTAAAACGAAGAGAGTGAAATTTTGAAACTTTCTTTGATTTAAATATTATACTATTAATTTTCAGGTTCACGTTTCCATTAAACAAATTAGTTTATCTTATTAGGTGATTAAGGTAGAATTTAATTAATCCAATAATAATTAATAATAAATATTATGACCTTAACAGTTAGTTTTAACTATGATTAACCCAATTTACCCATTAAAAACTGATAAATTTCACCACAGCTACTAATCATAATGATCAAAAATAAAAGGGATCAATTTAGTAAACTTGATCATACATTTAAAAACATGGAATAAATTTTATAAAATTCAATTTATTTAAGTGAAATAATTTAAATTAAATTAAAAAAAAATGTGATGAAATACAGTTTTTCAGAAAAATGCCTTTTGTGTATAAAAATGTGTTTATACTATATTAAATCATGAAATTGATTCTAATAAAATTATTTTATTTTTTAAAAATATAATAAAACTAATTTTAGTACTAATTCATTAATAAAAAAATTATCTTTATAAATATTTAAAAAATACATTTTTCAATAAAAATCATTCTCTTTCACTCTTTAGTAGAAAATCAATCAGTTCAGAAAAATCTGAAAATTTCACCATAAGATAATTTTGATATGGTTATTTATAAAAAGATATTATTTTTGTAAACTAAAATTTATATAATTTACAAAAAATTATTATAATGTTTTCTCACAAAAATGAATAAAAATCATCTTTGAAGAAAATGTATTTCTAAATCATAAAATAAGATTACGAAAAATTAGGAACATCATTCATAAGAATTAATAAATACATTTTTATTGGGTTGGAACATTATATATATATATATATTTATTTAAAATTTCTTTAATATTATTTTTATGCTCCAAATAAATTACTAAAAGATAATTCTATCATTATATAATATATTTTAATAGTATATTGTGGTTTGTTTAGACACGATGTTGTGTGTTGTGTATGATATCCAACATAATGTATTTTTAAAATCATAGAGTGTTGCGTTCCCCCCCACCAATAAATTTATTCTCATAATTTGAACATTTTCTTGATTATGAAATACTGACATATAAAAATCAGTTTTTGGAAAACCCACAACATAAAAATGGTTAATAAAACTTCTTATTGAAATGTGGGAAAGAGAAATAAAAAATTCATCTATAATAACACATGAATAGGTTTCCAAATAGGGTAACATTATTGGAAATGGGAAATATAGACATGGAAGGGAAATCTAATTCCCAATGACTAATAGAGAGAAATAAGGAACCTGGTCATGATAATTTTAACCATTAGAAAACCAAAAATCTGGTATTGGTTAGAATACCATTAATTTTATAGTAAGAAAAGTAAATGGACAAGATTTTTATTTAAAGGACATTTTCTTAAATTCATGTAACTAATTTACTATCCAAAAAAATTACTCTCGAAAATCAACATAGTTGGTTTATTTCCATGTCATAATACAAAATATCATCCTTTGGTTATGCTTCGATTGGTTTCTACTTCATATCTTATGCATGAAAATGGATATTTGAGATTATTTTTTGAATACATGAGGAACTAATATAATATTTTAGGAAAAAATAAAGTCATTAATTATGAATCTAAATATTTTTACAAACCAACATTTTTAGCACATGTTATCAAATATGATAAATCATACTTTAACCTATTACAAAAGTATCCAATATTTAACTTAATCCATTCCATAAGTAGTTAACTGTTTTGATACTCTATAATATGTATGAAAAAAATTTAAAAATACAAAAAATTAGGAACCATGTAACGAAATTTCCAAAATAATCTTATCATTAATCCACCATAATGTGACTCTTAATGTTACATGTAAATACTTTGATCATATAATAATAACTTGAACCACAAAAATGATAACATTAATGCTGTAAATAACTAACTATATAATTATATAATCAGATATTATCAAATATAAATCCAAAAATTAAGTAAAATACATCATAAACTACTTCTTAATTAAATCAAGAAACATATTCAAGGTCACCAATACTATCCCATTTACTTCTCTAATGTCAATATTCTCTTTATCCAAACAAAAAAATTATTAACTAAACCTCACGAACATATTAATTGTTATATTTCTGTTATTCATGTATTCTCATAAAATACCACCTTACCACTAATTCCCATTTCTTGGTTATATGTACAATTCAAAATATTATTTTAAATACTTAAAGTAAAAAATAGTATAATCCTTTTACATTTTGTTATTATTATAACCAGAATATCATTGATCAAATATATCTACAACATAATTATTGAATCTAAATACAAAATTAAATTAACCATTCCACTTTGGTAGTAATAATATCATAATATTTGACTTGATAACCTAGATTCTTCTAATGTATATTCCCTTGACACATGAGGAATTCCTTTGTATAGTGCCCCATATCCTTATAGTCGAAACACTAAATGTTAACGGTTTATTTCTTACCCAGTAATTCATGTTCCTGATGGCATTTATCTCCACAGTATAATCAAACTCTCATTACCTTCAATAATGTACATGGTTTTTTATTTCAATAATTATCACATATAGGAAAATCCTTCTTTATTTACTTCACATTATACATTATTTTTTATTTAATCCTGTTCATAACATGCATTCCTTCATATTCATTAAACATCAAGAATTATTTCTCTATATTGATAACACATGATACTATATCCTCAAATTAAGAGAATGTTTGAGATATTATTCCCCTTCAAAGGATTTTATTTATCTCAAAAAATAAACTGTTAGTCTTTTTATTTGGAATATGTATATAGTCCAAAGTATAACTTATTAACCATGAAAATTTAACTTCATACTTAGCAGAAAATTTTATCTTCCTTTTATCTCAGACTCAAGAATTTTCTTTCCATGTATCCTCATTGTTTGCATGGAAAATATTTTTTCAATAATAGTTCCTTAAAATCCATTCATTTTTGCTCGTTATTTCCATATTATCCATAGTATTTTCATCAATAACCACCAATGATCAGAATTCTCTATGATATGATAAATTTCTTTGATAAACTTATTTATTTAATTACTTCCCAAATTGATTAATATATTGTCTATGGTACCAATTTCATTCTCATATACTGATGAATTTTTAAATTCATTAAATGGTTGAGGGTTCTGATGTTTAAAGTGGTCTATTATTGTTACACCACATTATGGATTAACATGATGCTCCACATAGGCAAGGCTGTTAGTCCAAATGTTATTCAATTTCCCCAATATAGTTATAATTTTTTTAGCTACAACTATATCTTCAACTCTAGTTATAAAACCATCTCCCACATCATTATCATTCCCAGAAGTTCAATCCCAATATGAATTATGTGAATTGATATGGTTTCCATTCGTTCTACAAGGATCCATTTCTAAACAATGTCATATAATAGACTGAAAATTAACATTATGAATCATAATGAAAAATTTTAAAACTAGTTAAACACTTAACCTAAATTAAAAAATTTACACAAAAATATTCATAGAATCATAAGATTGGTTTCATTGGGAATATCCTCAAATTTAGACATATGGTTATTTTTTCAAATATATGTCTTTTTATATTTTATTCTCATGGTTTCTACTAAACTTTCTCTAATACCAACCAAAAATAAATTAACCATAGTATCTCATAGTCAGTAATTACATTATTACATTAGTAGTAGAAATAAGAAATCAAATCCCAAAAGATTTAATATCTTAGTATCTTGGTGAACTAGAAAACTAATTTAATTTCACATTTAAATTTGAAAAATTAAAATAATATAAAATATTTTATTATTGAATTCCATTGTACCCTTTAAGAAATCCCTATTTATTAATCATAAAACACTTCCTGATATCCAGGGGAAAGGAAACGAAAGAAATAGGTGGGATCATATGTTTAGTAAGGGTAAGTTTATAGAGGAATCTAAATAAGCCATGAATAAGATAGACAGAAAGAAATAATAATCAAATAATTCCATTTTAATAATCACATGAGAATAAAATTACTCATGGATTTCAAAACTATTAAAATAATCACATGGAAATCATTAAATGATTTCATAATAAAAAAATTCATTATTTTTGGAATCTGAAACTTATCATCGAGTCCTAGTTCCAAGAAATCAATATTGTCAAATCCTCATTCCAAGACATATTACATAAATTGTTAAGGCCTCGACCAAATGACCAATATATCTTATCTTGTGATAAATTCTAATACATTGAGGGAAAAATTAAATTTTGGTCCCAAACCATCACTTAATAATTTTTTTGAATTCCTCATATGAATAAATATCAAAATATAATAAACTACATTAAAAATAAAAAAAGAATATATTAGAATAATAAGAATACGAAATATCAAAACATTACCCAGAAAAATTGTTCATAAACGATCTATAAAATTATGATGGATGGTATCATATAATTACAAATTTAGTAAATCACATGATTAAACAAATTATTTTTCAATAGATTAAAATAATAAAAATAACATTGGAAAATTCTTGGTGAAAATACCCTTTTCAAAATAATTAATTTCAAAACATCCTAAATATCAATAAAAAAATTATTTGAAAAGAACCTTATAAAATTGTAATGGAATATTGAAATAAATTTTTTTTCATGATGGTGGAAAAATTCATCCATTCGATACTTGTTAAAGAAACATTATTTACATTATTATCAAAAGTTTAAATAGTACCTCTTTTGGAAAAAGAAAAGAAGATTCTTTTAAAAATATTATTTCAAACATCAAACATGGGTAAAAATTCATTTAATAATTTATTTGGATAATTTTTAAAACATTCTTGAAAATATTTTTATAAAACATGGATATAGAAGAAAAAAATTCCTCCAGTAGTGACTTAAACATAAATATTCCCAAAGATTGATGAGATTGTGAAATAAACCATTACCACTTGGGTAGATTTTGAATTATAATCCCCATGAAATAAAAAAACTCAAATGATATTTTAAATACCACGAATAAAATAAATTTCTGGAATAATATATCAATTGGGAATTATATAGTAAATATAAAATAGATTAGTGTTGAATATGGATTATGTATCCCAGAAGTAAAAGTTAGATAAGAAACCCTTACCTCAGATTCAAATTCTGTTATATGTGTCTAAACCTCATGTTTAGTAAATATACATTCACTATAAATATATCTAATAACTATAAACATATATATCAACCCATATATGATTTACTTAGGTAGTTTAATCCCTTTTTTATTAACAATTCTCTATTAAAATAATTTTTTCTGTTAGTAATTGCTTCATTTTTCATATATGTTTTGGTTTGGTAGTTTCAGTCCTTGTATAATAATCATGTTTCATTTATATTTTTAATAATGATATAAATATAATATATTTTTATTATATATTTATTTATTTTAATCCCTAAAATTTAGTGAGATAAAAATGAAATACACTGTTTATTGAGACTGTGGGTCATATGTATGCCTGAATGGTGTTTTAATTTTTTGACGGAAGAAAGGAATAAAATGTGAATAATAATTCAACAATATAAAATTATAAATAAACAATATAAACAATATATATTTATAAAAACAAATTTTTATTACCATCCAAGTAAAATGTATACAAAAAACGAATCACATTACTTTGTATTGGTGGCTGTCCACACATACACACGAGCGATGTTATCATTTCATAATGGAGTGGAAGGTAATAAGTTAGATATGATAATTTAATTCCAAATATATATATATATATATATATTTATATTTATATATAATATATAAACATTAAACCCATCATAATTATCATCCATAAAATATTGTAATTAAAAATGAATTGTATCTCTATGTGGAGACGATAAGTCATACATGCACATGAGCGATACTTTCACTTCCCATTTGATGGGGAAGTGGGAATATAATGATTGTTTCATTATAATGGTAAAATTTATGTATATTTAAATAAATCATGTTTCCAGTTTATGATAAATAACATTTAATTACAGGACTTTAAATAAGAAGTAAAAAGAAAGTGATCGGTTATATAGATTACCTCTTCTTCGGAAAAATTTCTTTAGATCTTATATTATGGTTTTTAGGGTTTTCTGTTATCATAAAACTAACTTATATAACGTGAATAAGAATTTTGACAAGGGGTATTTTGGGGGATTTTTGATCTATAAGGATCAATATGGTGTTAATAAGTGAGGGAGGAGGTGCCCTTCTATAATTTAGGTGAGAGGCACTTTTGTAATTTCTTAAAAGAATAAATTATAATAATGTAATTATCAAGAAATATGCATCAAATTTCCAAGTTATAGACTCTAAATTATTTAATGGTTAAAATAAAATAAACTAATAAAATTTGGATAGGTTTTTTTAGCTTTTTAAAATGCACCTTTTGGTTTATCCCCTTAATTGACTTTTTATAACACTAACCACGATAATCTATTTTCACTATTAAAGGGTTATAATTTTAATTATAAGTTAAATATTAAATAATAAAAGGAGAAGAGGACAAACTTTTGATTATAAATTACTCCATTTTCACTGTTTAAATATTTTAATTATTTTTAAATTATTTAATAAAATATTATTTTGATAAATTATCATTAATGTCAATTTTGATAATATCATAAAATTTGAATTAAAATACATCAAAAAATGTTTTATTTATAATATAATTAATTTAAAAATAACTAATATTTTATATTAATCTAATATATACATATAAAATTATAGTTCACTCAAAATATATTACTTTTAATATTTCTAATACCACTTATTTTATGTTTCTATTAAATAAATAAATATTGTATTAGCATTGGGAAAACATTCAAGGTATTATATAATCACAGAATATTATAAATAAATTATCATCATGAATATAATTTTATTACCCAAAAAATTTACATTTATATTAATTCATTTCTTTCTTTTGTCTTTATATAGACACATAATAGTCATTTAAATCTAAGAGAGTGATGATTTGCAGGTTTTTTTTATTTAAATATTATATTGGCCATTTTCATGTAGAAATTTCCACTAAAAATACTAATTTATAGTTTAATGTAATAAGGGTAGAATTTAATTTATCTAATAATAATTAATTTGAAATATTATGACCTTGTCACTTAGATTTAACCAAGATTAACCCAATTTACCCATTACTAAGGTGATACTTTTTACCATAGTTACTATTCTTATTGAAAAAAAGAAAAGGGATCTATTTAACAAATTTGAACTTTATGATTAAAAATATGGAATATATTGTATGAAATTTAATTTTTTATAATTAGAATAAATTAAAATTGAAATTAGTATGAAAAACATGATGAAAATAAGTTTAAAAAAACACATTTTATGTATAAAAATATTTTTATACTAAATTCAAATATTAAATTGATTAAAATGAACATAATTATATTATTATTAATATAAGATAAATAATTTTAGTTTTAAATATTTTTTTAAAAACTTCAACTTTTTACTTATTTGAAAAAAAAAAATTTAATAAAAAATCGATATCATTCATTATTCACTAGAAAATCATTATTTTTTTTAAAAACCAATTAATTTTACCCAAAGATGATTTTTATATGAAGATTTACGAAATTATATTATTTTTAAAAAATAAAACATAGATAACTTCATAAAAAATAATTATAATATTTTCTCTAATAGAATTAATAAAAATCATTTTTTGAAGAAAAAATATTTCCAAAGCAGATAATAACCTTATTGAAAATTGCATACTTATTCAATAAGAATAGAAAATTTATTTTTTATCAGGTATGTCCTTTGTATGTATTTAATAATTCAATTAATACAATTCGAACATGAAAATTCAATGGATATGATATAATTGTTACATTAAAAATGTATTTTAATAGTATATTCTGATTCGTTTATACTCGATGTTGCATGTTGGGTACACTATCAAACATAGTGTTCTTTGAAAATCAAAAGGTGTTACATTATCCAATTTTCAACAAGTTTCATCCCCATAATTTTAAAATATTATCAATTATAAAGGATTGACATAATAAAATTCATTTATGGAAAACCCACACCATAAAAAGGGTTAATGAAACTTTCTCCTGAAAATAGGGAAGTAAAATAAAAAGTTAATCTAGAATAACACATAAACAGGTTTAAAAATAGAAGAAAATATGTAAAAAGTAAAAATATAGAATTGAAAGAGAAATGCAATGCCCAAGGAATGATAAAGAGTGTTAGATAATCTTATCGTGATAACGTTAATAATCACAATTCCATAAATCATTGACGGGTTAAAAGACTATTGATTTCTCAGTAATAATAGTAAATCGATATCATTTTTATTTCATGATACTCTTATTATTGTTGAGGGATCATTTTACTCTATCAATAAATCACTCAAGAAAGTAAATTTAAATGATTTATTTTTATGTCATGAACTAAATTTTCATCATTCAGTTGTGTTTTGATCAATTACCTCTACATATTTTATGTTAGGAAATGGATTTTCGAGATGATTTTTTAATTTTTGAATGACTAAAATTATATTTTAAAAAATAATAAAAACCATAAGTCATTAATTATGCTTATAAATATTTTTCAATCCAAAATGGAAAGCAAAAGTTATGTAATATGATAAATCATATCTTAACCTCATACAATAATATAAAAATTTCAACTTAATGAATTCCATAAGTAGTTAACCTTATAAATCCTCCAAAATATTTTTTGACCAAAGTAAAAAATCTAAGGATTTTAGAATAAGGTCACTAAATTGAAAAAAACTAAATAATCATTAATCCTCCATAAATTTACTCTTAATGTCACATATAAATAACTCGATGATAGTGTAATAACTTTAATCACCAAAATCCATAAGAAAAATATGATTTCTCCTAAAAATTAACTATCTCCTAATAAAGTATAATATTTTCACATATAAATTAAAAAAATTAGTAAATTCCATATTAAATTACCTGGTCATAAAATCAATAACATTTTTCAAGGTTACCAATTCAAACCCATTTACTTCTTCAATGTCAATATTTACTTTTTCCAAACTAAAAATTATTAACTCAACACCGTGAACATATTTAGGGTTATATTTACCTTATTCATGTATTCTCCAAAAATATCACCTTACCAAAAAATATCCTTTATTGTTTATTATTACCATTAAACATATTCTTTAAAATCCATAATGAAAAAATACGACAATATAATCCTTTCAAGTTTCATTATTCTTATAACCAGAATACCCTTGATCAAAGAAAAATATAACATAACTCTAACATCCAAATATAGGTACATTAAGCATTCCACTTTATCCATAGAAATAATATAATATTTAAGTTGATCCCTTAGTTAATTCTGAGGTATATTTCATTGACCCTTTATCATTAGTTTACATAGTTCCCCATATCCTTATTGTTGAAACAATGAATGTTATAGGTTTAATTATTACCATTTCATTCATATTCCTAATTTCCTTTCACTCTACACATGATGAAAAGTATAATTCTCTTTATGAAAGTACTAGGGTGTTTCTTTCCCAAATTATCATGTGTGGGAAAATAATTTTTTACATTCTTCCACTTATCCATTTTTTCTCTTTCATCCACTTATTTTATTTATTTCCTTCAGAGCCATTGGAGTTAGATAATTCTTTCTATATCTTGATAGAACACAGTTTTGTATCCTCATATGATGAGAATTTTTAAGTGAATATTTACCTTTTAATGATAGTATTTATACAGTCAAATATATTATTGATATTTCTCTTTGGATTAGGTATATATTACACAATAGGCATTGATAATCATATCAAGTTAACACCATACTTAATAGCATTTTTATATCCATTTTCTATCAGACTCAAGAATTGCTTTCCCATATCTCTTCATTGTTCATGAGGAGAATATTTATTTCAAGAATAGTTCCTTAAAATCCTTCAATTAAATGCGTTTTATTTACCTCATACATAGTATTTTTAATCAATACCCCCTTGATATTCACCCCTGAGAGATGGTAAATTCCCTGATAAACTTATCTATTCATTACATCCCAAGGAATGAAATATATTCTATAAGAAACATATCCATTTTTCATCCACAAATGGATTCTTAGTTACATTGAATTATGGTTATTTATGATGAATAAAGTTTTATAACATTATAAGACCACATTATGGATCAAAATTGTAAAGACCTAAATTTTCCATGTAATTGTTTTTAATTATATGGAATTATTACGAGTCTACAAAAATTTAACGTTTCCTGATTCTGAATCCCGATGTACCCATAATTAATTTCTGAACTTTTTTGTGGTGCATTCAGAAAACGCATGAGTGGTGTTTTATAACTTTTGAACCGGTTCTCGGATTTAAAATCTGAGGGCACTGTTGAATCTGCAGCCCTAGGATTCTCTTAAGTGAGGATTTACTTTGACAGTAGTATGTCTAGAGAAAAAGTTATGTTTTGTGACTTTTTAAAAGTAATGAAATAAAATTATTTTATTATTTTATTTTCTTTCTTATCCACCAACGGAAAAGTAGATTGTGGGGCTAGTGATTTGGAAATCCAATAAATGGATTGACATATCAATCTTATGTAACGATGTAATTAGGGAATTTGAAATGTTCTTAATTAATGAGACCCCATTAATTTACAATGTCATTACTTACCCTCCCCCTCTCCTATATATATGGAGTTTGGGGAGGGGTATCGACAATGCTTCTCCAAGCAACAAAGTGCTGAAGGAGTAACGAGATGACGAACCTATAGAGGATAGAGCCAATCCCAGTGGGAGGTGACAGGTGACACAGAACCATGATCCAATGCACGACGTATGAGTGGTTTCATTGGAAACCGTTTGCGGGAACGAAGAACAAGATGCACCTTCAAGCGTGGGCACTCTCTAATGCGTTTATGAGGTAGGGGTTTTAATTCTCTTTTATTTCTATTGAATTTATTGAACACCTCTATCCTACCTCTAGTTTAAGAGCTAATGTGGAGGGGATGTCCTAAAAACACTGCCTAGAACCTCTAGAATCCTTGCTAAAACCTTGAGTTATCCATGGAATACTGCCAGCGTGGAAACACCGACCGGTTACAAAGAAGGCATGCACTGACACACGCTACAGGGGGAGGATGTGGCACAAAGTCACGGTGGTCATCAGAATGGTCGGCACCAGCCGGCCGCGGAGGAGGTGCGTCGTGCCATCCTGAACTGTTAGTGAGTAGAGGGTCGGGGCTCGTCAGTCGCGAATATCAGAGGAAGCTGCCAGAACTTCAGCTGTCCATGCTACCAACAAGCGGGAGGCGATGCGACTAGTGTGCCGTCGATGAACAAGATGTCGTGGTTGAAGCTACGACAGAGGCCAAACCCACACCTTCGTCGGGTTCTGCAGTGATGGGTCTATGCCCACACATTGCCGCCGCTTCACAAACAATACAGATTTTGGGCCGTTTGGGTGTTCGATATACCAGGGGGTACACCCCCCATGACTACTATGGTGGACCCCACAGCGGGCCGCACTCCCCCATGGATAGGACTGCGCCCTCCCCTCAAGCCGGGCCGCACTCCACCTCAGACCGTACCACGCCCCACCTCAGACCAGACCGTACTCCACCACGACCAGACCGCCCCTTCCAGGCTATCCCCTTGCGTGTCGGGTCGGTTCGACCAGGTCAGACCGGACCCGGGCCAACCGGGCTTAAAAACACATAAAGGGCCATATCATGAGAACCAAACATCTATTTGATGAACCTTCTATGGCATTGTGATACATGGATCAAGACAGTACTTTTTTCATATACTCCTCTTGAGTTTTGGATACAGTTTGTGTACGACCTAGTTGGATCAAACCCGAATCCAATTGGGCCGACATAACTAAAATTCTTATAACTCACAAACTGGGCGTCCGATTCACACACCGTCTATTGCATTGGAACCCTTATGACATGGAGATTATTTGGGTTACTCCATTTTGTAGCTTAGTGGTAGTCATGGTATGACCGATTTATCGAGATCAGATTCTTTGAAACTTGAGCGCACCGTGTGTGAGGAATCCAATGGCTGGCAGTGAGGTTGAGGTTGGAGATAGATCATACGGAGGTCAGCACTCAATGATCCTATGTGGGTCAGTGCGTACCGATCCTATGTGGGTCAGATCTTAAGTGGGCCAGCGCCTAGCGATCCTTTGTGGATCAGCGCATACCGATCCTATGTGGGTCAGATCTTGTGTGGGTCAACGAGTGTTAGTAACCAATTAACTTTGGGCAGGTCATATCCTCTGTGGATCATTGCGGGGGTCAGTAACTATTGATCATGTGTGGTTCAAACTCCTTATGGATATAAGCAATTCCTCTTGACAGAATAAGATTATCTAAATTCACAACTAATCAGTTGTACTTCTATAATTCAATAAAAAAACCTGGTTTGAGCTGAATCTCTTTTTGAGCTGTGTCTATTTCTTCGTGCTTTGTGATTTTGATCATGCTATTTTGTTTTTCTTTTTAGAATTATGAGAGCCGTTCGAGGGTATCAGGGTCCCTAATGGGTACTGTTATACTCAAAACTACCTGGGCTTCGCCCACACATTGTTGTGTCTTGTACAGATGACGAGCAAGTGGGATGAGGTTTGAGAGACCCAGGGCGAGGCAGTACGTGGAGGAGAGGGGAGGACGTGGTGTGCTGAAGAGGAAATCTATACCTACCATTCTGGTAGGATCCTTTGAGGATGACCCAAGAACTGTTCCCTTTTTCTAGTTGTATTTTACATTTCATTTGTTCTTTTAATTTTCTAGTTGGGACTTGTATTCCAGCCCCTTACTTTCAGCAATCTTTTACTACATCAGTTACTTAGTTCTTGCTTCTTATAGCGTTCTAGTTTGTTTGTTTGTACAGGTTTAAAGGGAATTCCTTCCCGTTATAGGGACACAGCTTTCCGGTGCTAATTGCATACCCCTGGACTTTGGAAGGTGGGTTTTCTATAGTCACGAAACGGGCCCAAGGGGACGGTTCGTGACGAAAATACAGCTCTAAACATGCAAGGTAATTAAAGATTTCATGATTCAATTTCCCTAATATAGTTATAATTTTTTCGATTATAACTCCAAATTTAGCTCCATCTCCAACAATATTATCATTCCTAGGAGGTAAATCCCATCATGAATTATGCATATTGATATGGTTTCCATTACGTATAATTGGCTCCATTTCTAAATAATGGCATACACAAGATTGTCTCTTAACATTATTAATCATAATGTATAATTTTAAATCAAGTGAAACACTTAAAAAATTGAAAAAATAATTTATAGATAATATCAAAATCATAATCATAGATTCAGTTGGAATATCTTCATAGTCAATCAAATGGATATGTTCCCTAATATTTATTTTTGTAAGTATTTTTTCCATGTTTTCTACTAAATGGTCTCTTATACCAACTGTAATGAACCTAACCCTATAAGCCTAAAGATGGTGGTTAATTTTTTAAATTAGATCTATTTATAAGCAATCATATCCCAAATGTATGAATAGTTTAGTAGTATTGGTAAACTATATATATACTTGATTTTCATATTTGTATTTGTAAAAATAAATTATAACCTAGAATTTTATTTGAGAACATAATTATCCCCTTTAGAATATCATTGCATATTAATCTTAAAATATTTCCTTATATCCTATGTTAAATAAACATAAGAAATTGGTGAGATCAGATTTTCAGTAAGGGTATGGGTATAATGGAAGCTAAATATGGAGTGAATAATATGAAAGGAAATAAATGATAGTCAAATAATTCCACGTAAATAATAACATGAGATAAAACATATCCATGGTTAAAAAACTATTAAAATAATTAAAAGTTCATCTATAAATGAGTTCATAATTAAAAAATGCATGATTTTAGACATCTAAAACATATCATCGAGGCCTAATGCCATTATATATATACACACACACACACACACACTATCAATGCCTATTGCCAATACATTTTATGCAAATGGTAAGGCCTCATCCAAATAACCAATCTAGTTTGTCACATGAGACCTACCAAAGAGTTTAGGGGAAATGAAATTTCATACCCCACCCATAACTTTATAATCTCATTGCATTCCTCATAATAATTAGAAACAAAATACAATCAACTTCCTTAAAAATCAACAACTATCTATATTAGAAGAACTAACATATTGAATATCAATACATTACGTAGTCAAACTTATCATAAACTAGACATCAAAATATTGTGATTAGTAATATATGATAATAAATTTTGTAAATCATAATACTCAGCAATTTATGATGACATACATGAAAATAAATTAAAATATCATCAGAACATTCTTGTAGAAAATATCATTTTCCCTATGAAATCACGTATTTAAAAACATCATAAAAATGAAGGAAAAATTGAATTCAAAAAGATATTTTTAAATGATAAAGGAATACTCAAAGAATATTTTAATGATGGTGTTTGTCAAATTCATTTATTCCGTATAAATTTAAAAAACATTCATTCACACTATTGTAAAATGGTTAAAAACACCTCATTTGGAAAATATAAGAATATTCTTTTCAAACCATTTTTGTCAAAAAGTAAAACATGGTTAAAATTTTATTTAAAAAATAATTTGGATAATTTTTAAAATCTTATTTAAATTATTTCATGAAAACATGGATATTGTTGAAAAATATTCTCACAGCTGGGACTTAAACATAAACAATCCTGAATAATGATGAGATTGTAAAATAAACCATTACCACATTGAAATATTTTGAGTCATAATCCCCATTAAATATATAAAATCAAATAAAAATTTAAATACCAGGAATACAAATATATTCATTATATAATATATCAAAGGGAAATTATATACACCACACAAATTAAATATTTTTTGAATATGGCATATATCTCCCATAAGTAAAAGCGAGGTGAGAAACCATCACCTTAGGTTTGACATCCCACTTATATGCCTAAAAGTGCTATATAATAAATATATATTTATTATAATTATATTGAAAAACAATAAACATTTATTTAAACACATATATTATTTTCTTAAAATATGTTTTCACCCATTTACTAAAACTTGATTGTTAAAATCTTTGTACTAGGTCATAACAACTTCATTTTTCTGTAAGTTTTTGTTGAATTGTTTTGGTCCTTGAACGTTGATCATGGTTAAATAAAATAAATAATATTTATAATTATTTAAATATTATATATTTTCATTATATATGTATTTATAGTAATCTATAAAATTTATAGATAGAAAAATGAAGTACACCATTCATGTAGACAATATGTCTTAAGTACATATGAATTTTATTTAATTTCTTCAACAGATAGAATGAAGGAAAGGTAAAAAATAATTAACCAATAAAGAATAATAAGTAAATAATTTAAATCACATATATTCATAAAAATTCTTCTTTATTTCCATCTATGTAATATATAAATGAAGAATGAATCACATTGTTTCATGGTGGTAATCCACATGTACACACGTGCGATATAATCATTTCCTAATGGGTTGAAAGGTAAGAAGTTAGATATGATATTATAATTAAATATTTATAATTATTTTATAAACACTATATATAATCCTTAACCCCCTCATATTTATAATTTATAAAATATGGAAGTAAAAATTGAATTATATCACTACATGGAGATCATAAGCCATACATATGAACGAGTGCTAATTTCACTTCTAATCTAATGGGAATGATGGTGGATAAGGGATATTTAATTATCATGATTCAATTTCCTTATATTTATTATTCTTATTTTAATATTAATCTATGATTTTTTTTTGATTAGGTCATTTTTTTATAATCAATAATTTATTTAATTCTATTAATACTAAAAAATTCAATGTCTAGGATATAATTGTTACATTAAATAATAATATTTTAAAAGTATAATGTGGTTTGTTTAGGCTCAATGTTTAAGGTTTTATACACTATCAAAAATAATGATAATTTAAAATCTAAAGGTGTTACAGTGTACTCTAAAAAATAGTTTGGAATAAAACATCAAGACCATATTTGAGAAATATAAACAACTCATAGTTCGTGACTACATAATATAGGTAAGGTATAACCCCTTTACTCTCACCATTAATTTCATTTCCATTTATCAAAACACTTCATAATTTTTTTTTAAAAATATCAAAATATTTTCACTAGATCATAATATCATTCAGAATAATTAGAATCATTATATAGACATAACATGAAGGAACTAACTATCAACATAATAAAAAAAGTTCACAATCAGGGGAATCAATGATCAATTCATATTAACATAATTATGATTAAGAAATATACATGGAATTATTATTTCTTTATTATTAATGTTTTAATTAATATGATTTTATCAATTAGTTTACCAATAATGTAAATAAAAATAATAAATCACTTAAAACGTTATGTTTTCATAACTATATGAACTTATTTACACATCCATTGATGCATTAGACCCTAGAATATAAAACTAACCCAGGATAAAAAATAATGATCCTAGAATACCCTTAGTATCTCATGTTTTCACTATAGATATGTTTGAAAATCATGTTTATGAGTTTATTCATGATTCTTGTAGTATTATATTCTACATAATATCAATTATTTTAACTTTGATCACTTAATATAGAATATGATACCATTTTTTAATAAATGTGACTCGATTACACAAAAAACATTGACCCATGTCACCAAAATACCTCTAACAAACCACATGTTTTCTAGATGTTGGTATAGACCCTGAGGGTTGATTAATATGTTTTTATTATATGATTTTAGATTTTTGATAAAGTATCATTAGATAATTAAATATATAATGAATTGAATCAAAATTTCAACATGACAGCTAAGGTCGACAGACCTGTGTGGCCATAATTTAGAAACATTATGAGGACCCCAATTGGTAGGCTATTATTATAAAAGGACAAAACTATCTATATATTAATATGAAATTCCATGAAAAAAATCGATCACTGCCCTACCTTTATACACCAATATTAACATATATTGAACATGGAAATAATATAGATCTTTAAAGAATAAGAGACATAACAAATAATATAATTTTCATGTCATTTCATATGGATGTTTATGTTAAAACAAACTCCTTATAATGGGCGGGTCTTTAACAAGGATACCTGGTTGGAGCCTTGAATCAAGATCTAAACATAATATCTAACCATTATCTAAAGTTTTATATGAGAACACCTATATATACTACAAAGATAAATCAGAAAAACATATATATAGATGTATGTATACCATGTTAGGGCCCAATAACCCATCATAATGGAAATATAAACATGTTTACATAACCAGTGTTCTCCTACAACACATACCTTTAGGAATAGATGGAATAATAATTACTAACATATTGATGTGTTATATTTATCCTCTTATTTCAATCACTAAATTCCCCTTTTATTGTATTTTGAATTGGTATAACAATAGGTGGGTTTTGTAACAAAAGGGGATAACGAGATAATTGACCTAAGGAGTTGTAGTGATATTGAGTACATAATGATCTAGTAATATGTTCCTGGTGGACCTATGTGGGATATAGATGCTCTTTCAGCACCATTAGGTACCCATTTTCTCTTTATTAGGTACTTGAAAACATAAAGACCAATTTTTTAAATTTTTAAGGTTCAACCTAAAATTATATATTATTAATACATAACTTAGGATTTCTTCATTCACTTTAGTCTCTGATACCATTTGAGAGCTTCCCCTGTATTCCTATTTATCCTCTTTTATCCCTTGCCTTGATCTTTATATGGACTCATAACCAAGTGGTCATGGGATTGTATTATATTTTAAGGAATATTAGATTAATCCTTTTCATCAATCTTTATTTTTAAATATAATTTAGTTTTAGAACCTAATTATCTTTATCCTTTGTATAGGGTTTAGATTTATGACCCTATTTGGATCTTCCTTCTTCCTGGTGGAATAAGGAGTTCATATATGATTATATTGTTGTATGGTTGATTTTTAGCATTCCAAATTTTGTGTTTTTAAAATAGATAATCATCCTAAATTCCTTTTTGGTATAGCATAGTTTCCAAATGTCAAATGGGGGTGGAATTTATAATTCTTTAAAGTATTTATCTTTTCATCTTCATAGGAAAATGTATGAGATCTCTTATATTTCACTAATTCAATTTTAATTTTACAAAAATATGAGAATTGGGTATATTGAGGTATGACCATATCATGCTTTTCATTAACAACCATCCAAAAAATTGTTTTCCATATAATTATATAAAAAATAGTCACCCTACTGAATCTTAAGACTTTATTATTTAAATATATTCCATTAATTATTCCCTCGTATTTTAGTGATAAGGAAATATTGACATTAATTGGACTGATTTGATAATATTGGTTCATGAAATTCTTACTGACTTTCTTAGGCGGGCATTGATGATTTCCCCATTTTCAGTTACAAGGAATATCTAAGTAATGTAACTCACATGTTTTTATGCTTTATTTTGATACCCATATGCATGTTATTTATTATTTTTATTTTATATCCATAAAATTATGTAATAATTTATTTATTTTAATGTAATCATGATTTTTAAATCCATATTTTATGATACTTATTATATATAGCCTTGCAGTTCCATGTATTTCATATGAATTTGTTAATCCTTATCTTACATGCTCTAGTTCAGGGCAGGTGTACAAATTACCCATGGGGTCTTTGTGTGTGTGTGTGTATGAATTTATGATATATTTATACCAAAGAGGATAGATGCCACAAAATGGTAGGTCTATATATAAGTATATTATTATGGTATAGATATGTATATATTTTTTCTTATGAGAATATGGGTGGAATCCTAAGTGAGGATGTCGATGATGTGTGTGTGAGTGTACAAATAATTCTAAAAGTGGGAATATTAGTGGAAATATGGGTTATTATGATTCAAATTATTTATTGTCCTGTTACTTCCTATTAGGAGAGATTGTCCTCACAAGGAGGAGTATTTTAATCACACAACACCTTGAGATTCGAAAAGAATCACATTTTATTCAATAGCATATGTGACACACAACACCTAGCCTAAAAGAGAATATAACATCTCAAGAAATTAAAATATATTTATATTATAATAAAATTAACTTCTTATAAAGCTTATGATACATGCAACAACATCTCTTTTTGATAGCTTGTGTTACACACAAGACTGAGTTTTACCAAACAACAATATGAAATTAATATGAATATTTAATGTGATAGTTATCACCTAGATGTTAAAGTGATGAGTATGAATAAGATTAAATAAATTATGAAAAAAATTAACACATGTGAATTAATTTTGTATTTTTTAGTAATAAAATAATAATTATTTAAAATAAAAATAAATATCTTATGAAAACAATATTTTTCTAAAAGAATAATTTGTCGCGCATTGCGCACATAATTAAAAATTAATTTTTATGAATATTAGAATAATTTATAGGAATAGATAAAAATATTTTTTAAAATTGGTATGTAAAAATTAACTTGGGTTGAATTTTTTGTGTTTTACAACGAAATTTCATTTTTGAGGGATAATGAAAAATACTGAATTTTAATTGAAAAAAGACTTTTTGATTAAATAATTTATAATTTTAAATTATATTTTGAATTGTGTTAAAAGTTAATTATATTACTATTATATCAATTAATAGAATTTATTTTTATTGGAATCAATTTCATATTGAATTAAGATATAAAATATTAACAATCTTTTGAACATTTTAACTTTAAAATCAACATTCTCATCACATATGTTTGATTAATTTTATATTAAAATTTTCCACTCATGTAAATTTTATTTGAAAAAATGGATTTAAAATTTTGAATTTGGATATTTTATATCTTTTCATACGTTTATCATTATTTTTTACCAAAATTAATAATGAATTCATTAAAAATTAATTATTGCGGTTTAGGTAAAAATGTGTTTACTAGGGAGTTGAACTAAAAAGATAGGGATAAAATGACATATAAACATGTTTAAAAACTGTTTTATCATCATATATTTACCATTATACCTATAAAATTATATAATTGTCCATTTTTTCCTTGTGATGCATAAAAAACACAAGATCACTGGATTCTTCTAAAAAATACCAATTGTGTCATCTCCACCACTTATGAAAGGAAACTCCATATCCTATATCAAACACACTTCAAAACCCACTTTTTAAGATAATATATTCCCTAATAACTTCCCAAATTCCCTCTCCTCATATTATAAACCTTATTTTGGGCCTAAATACAACCTAGGAAGGCATTATTGCAAACCTAAGGAGGATACCTAAAGAAGAAGAAATATTCTTCAATGAAACTTTTTATTTTATTTCTTCCACAACTTCCATAAATTGTTATTAAAACATGATGACATAATAAAATAAGTATATTAAATATAATTATATGTTTTTATGTTAATTAAATCACCAAAAACTATCTCTACATTCATTAAATGTTTCACAAATCATTATTCATGTGTATAGAAGATGAAAGTCTTTCCAACCGATGTCTTTCATTTTTTTATTTCCACATATCAAGTATTGGTATTATGATGGTTATAAAGTATATATAAGATATATATAACATAAATATAGTTTTTGATTCATAATATCATATATAATTTTTTTTAGTTTCCATTTTGTAGGATATACAATAACATCTCTTGTGTGTACGATATACTACCGCCCAGCAAAAAAATGTGTCTAGTATTTCCCTAACACATTACATGGATGGTGATAAGAAAAAACATAATGATTATATGTAATATAAATGAAAAAATTATATTAATTTCATATTTTTTATTCTATAAATATTATATCAACCATTTTCTTTCTTACCTTTTTTTAAATGAAAGGTGATAATGTCGTTCATGTATGTGTGGATTTTCACCTTCATGAAATGATGTGACTCGATTTTCATTTCCACACAAAATGGGTGATATATATAAGTATATTTAAATATATAATATTATATTTTTGAAATTATTATTATTATTTGAAGAAAAAATTTTACCAACCAACTTTCCATAATGATCACTGATAAATTGGAATGTTGCGCATGTGTATGTACGACCTACCATCTACACGATCGTAACAAACCTCATTTCTCAAAACGATCACTAATTATTTGTAATAAAAGTATAATTAATGTATAAATAGGATAAATATGTCACAATTTTTATTCTGGATACTATGAAAATATATAATAAATGTAATAAATAGACCTTTCATGACGAAACATGCATGAGAAAACAAGACAATTAACACCCAAAACAATGGAAATAATGAAATATTATTAATGAAAACGTATTAATATGTTATGAAAGGGTCATATATGATATTATAATTGTTAATAAAGTTATTTAATAAGTTAAAAACGTGTTTAAAATCAATATACATGAGTTTAAATCATGTTCAACAAATATAGAGCGTAAGGTAATGGATTTCATCTCAGTTTACATTTCATTGAGAATCATTTTCTATTATGAAAAAAATTACTTTTTATGTAGTTTATATAATACCACTTTTAAATTTAATATCATGAATATTAATTCTTAATTATATTTTACACTTCAATTTTAATTATTTTATGTAACGGGATTTGACAAGAAAATTACCATGTGGTAGAAATTATTGTGAAATTTCACTTTATTTTGTGATTATTAACCTTCTCTTACAACGATCACTTTCTTGAGATCATTTTTCATTAAAAAATAAATTTATATTAAATATCAATATTATTTTGTGATTTATATGATTATTTCCTAAAAATTATAACATTTTTACATTGGGGGTTTACTTTGAATGTTATTTGATTAGGCTGATAAATATTGTTAAATTCATATCCTTTACACAATAATGATAATTTATGATAAGGAAAATTTTGTATAAACTAAATTTTTTATTAGATATATGATAAATTATTTATACTCGAATGTAATAGGTTGTGGACTATTTATCAAAATACTATAGATTCATCAACAAGTCTCATGAGATAAATCAATTAGACAAAGCAGACAAGTTTCTACACACATATTCAAATATTCTTGAGGCTAGATGTTGACACTAACTATCTTAAGTATAGAGTATGACAATAACAATATTGAGGATATATGAACATAGTTCAAACATCAAGTATTATTTATTCAATAATTATGAATATAGTTATTAATATTCCATGGGATTACTCAATTAGTTAGAATATCTATAGTTATGTTACCTTTCTCATATTGTTATTTGTATGGCTTTAACAGAGTATCATTTATTCCTACCAAATTATTCTGAAGTTATTTATTAAATGTAATTTTTTTTCATTTACATAATTTTCCTTGTTGATTATGCTTATTAATTCATCATAACTTCAACTATAATTAACCTTTATTAACCATTTTATCTCAACCTAATTTTGATTCCTTTCCCAAGGAACCGATTAAGTGTAATATGTATGATAAACAAGGATATTCTAAAAGGAATAATTTTACTATTAAAAAAATTTATTTTGTGCTTTTTTATTTTCAAATGTAATTATTGAATCATGTGTGTAGATAGTTTCCCTAGACTACTAATCTATTCATTCTTTTGGGATGAAATTTATTTTATCATATTTTAATATGATAAAGTAGGAGAAAATTCTGAGCTATTGGGGTTGGGTTTATTATTGTTGGTATCATATGAATTTTAGTAGAAACCTTAGGAACAATATTTATGAAAACATATATTTGAGAACATGAACCTATGATAGAATATGAGGATAATTATATAATAAAAACCTGAAGTTTTGGAATGGATGATATATTATTGTTTTCTATGAAATAATTCCCCTTATGAGTACTACATGTGGATAAAATTTCTACATGGATGTACCTAGGGGTATTAACTCTAAAAAGGACACATTGGGATTGACGTGCTCACCACTTGGTGTATGGAAACATGTCTTACTTTACACCTTGTTTGACACTCCTAGGGAATATAATTTGGACAATTCACATTTTCTCTAAAATAATTATGAAGGATTTGAAAATAAAGATATTCCCAAAGAAACCACAGTTATGATTATGAGATTAGCTATGCATAAAATTTTCAATTTACGTTATGTATTTCAATATTTTTGGGATTATACATTATGTTTCATAATGAAATGATATGATACTGTGTATTCCATAATTTCTAAATGGAACCTAGCATAAAGAATTGGAACCACATCAATATACGATATTCAAACTATAAAAATGATCATTTCTTTAATGGTTCTAAAAAATATTCCAAAGGGAACTAGTATCCCAAAAATTCTCTTCAAATGATGGAATAATATCATGGTGTAACAAGTCAAATAAATATTTCCCTATGTATTATGGATTCGAATGGAAACATGAGAATAAGAGGAATACATGGAAAAATATAGATAAAGGAAATAAGTGAAACAAGGGTCTTATAACTTGTTATAATTATTGAAAGAATCACCCTGTCACTTTCTTAGAAGTGGGAGTTTTTTTACATATGTAGAGACATAAGACAACATGCTTATGTTTTAAAGGTAAATCAATAAGTTTCCAATATACAATGCTTCATCTAGAAGAATATGGGACACTATTAAAAGTAATTTCTCAAGTGTTAAATAAAAATAACACCAAATAAGCTACAAGATCATGGCCAAGATTATTCTATTACTCCATATGATGATGAATGATGATTGTTCTTATGTTTGGATTCAATAATTATTTTATATGAGTATTTTATCATTGATTTCCTTTTTATAAGAACTATTAAATATATAAGGATTTTACTATAGTATTTTTTCATTAAGGATTTGAAATCATATGAAGAATGGTTTTGAGTACCAAGAAAAATGATATAATGGAAATTTGAACTTCTTGGAAGGTAAAAAATTGAGGAAAAGATAACCCTTGACATATTCATAATATTGAGATAATGGTTTTGGGATATTTATATGATTGATATGGATATAGTAAATTGGATAGTTTTGGATACATTGGAATTTAATAACGATTTTTTGAAAATTTTGTTTATTCTATCAATGATGGAGTTAATATTTTTTTATTAAAAGAATATATCCAATAATCTATTTTTTCTTTAATGAATAAGGAATAATAATATTTTTCAATAATTTTTATTGTAATTTAGGTTATTACCATGTCTCATGATAATACACGGTGACGGTATTTACATAATTGGTATGTGATGATTTATAGATATTTAATATTTTATATTGTATTAATGATAAGTTCATTTTGGAAAGTTAAAAATCTTCTTAGTAGAGTTATGGATCTTAAAATTATATATGGGTGATAAGGTTATCTATTTATAAAATTGTTTAAGTCAAAATTTAGACTAAGTTTTCCATATTAATGTAATACTTCAATATTTATAAACCTATGTATATTGGATAAATTTTTATAAAAATATTGGTTTTGGAAAATATTTTCAGACAAACAGAAAGATTGGTCACACTTTTAGGGATATAAAGTTTCATTATAAGTTTATATTAATGATTTGGGAATAAGATAATGATTTTTGGATATTAATTTCATTTAGTATTAGAGAAATTAGAAATTTATTAATGAAAAAACAATGTATGAAATTCTTCAGAAAAAATAGAAACATATCATGTAATTATATTTACATATATTCTTTGGTAGTAAAATAAATCTTCAACATTAGTAAAAGGATCTTTAAACAAAAATGTTATCCTATTACCTTCATATATGATGAATCACAGAGTATTTTAAATCGTCATAATTTTTTATTTTTTCCCCTTAACTATCTATTGATCATTAACTTGTTTGGGATTAAATACCTCAATCATACTCTATAGTTATCTATTATTTTATTTCATGACATTGTTTTCATTTCCCATCTATGTTCTTCTACTTGGAAATATAGTTATGTGATATTCTAGATGACCTTTTACTCCCTATATCTCTTATTAAGAGGTTATTTTATTAACCCTTTTTATTATGTGGGGTTTTTAATAACCTTATTTAAAAATATCAAATCATTGATTACTAAGATAATGTTTAAATTATGAGGAAGCGATTTTTTAAGGTGGTGATAATGTAACAACCTGAGATTCTAAAATAATAACGTTTTATTTAAAAAATATGTGACTTGAAACACCTATATTAGGAGAGAATATAACACCCAAAGTCATTTTTAGAATATATTTAATTTCTTGAATTTCTATTTATACATACAGTAGTGATTTTCTTTGATAGTTTGAGTTATATGTAAGACTATGTTTTTCTGAAAAATAATATACTATTAATAATATTATTTAATATGATAGTTATCGCCTATAAATTGGAATAGATGGTATTAATAGGACTAAAAACTTATGAAAATTTATATATTACACATGTTTATTAACTACCTATTTATTATTAATAAAATAATAATCATTTAAAATAAAAAGATGTATTTTCTAAAAACAATATTTTTTTTAAAATACATATTAGTCACGCTTTGAACACAAAATTTAAAATTGTTATTTAATAATTTTTTAAAAATTATATTAAAAAATAACATTTATTTTTTAATTTTTGATATCAAAATTAAATTATGGTGAATTTTTGGATTTTTTTTAAGAAGTTTCATATTTTGTTTAGTATTGATAATATTTAATATAAATTTAAAACAACCAATTATTTTAAATATTTTATAATGTTAAATTATACTTTTAGTTTGTTATAAAGTAAAATTAGATACATTTTATATAAATTAATCCATTTTAGATCATTTTAATCATTTTCTTGTTGAATTTAGATATAAAAAATTTGTAAAATTTTAACTATTTTCACTTTAAAAACATTATATGTTGTCACATATATGAGATTAATTTTAAATTAAAAATTTTCCCTATTTTGAATTGATTTTTTAATAATCGATTTCATATTTTGAATCAGTATAATTTATAATTTTTAATATTTTCAACTTAATGTTTGACAAAAATTAATTTTTATTGCACTAAAATTTAATTATCGTGGTTGAGGTAAAAATTAGTTTACTAGTCGTTAAAGTAAATATTTTAGTGTAAAAATAACCTATACAGTTGTATAAAATATATTTTATAGAAATATTTAGACCATTACACATATAAGGTTTTAAATTGGTCCATTTTTTACCCTTGTGACATGAAAATCACGGGATCACTCAAATCTTTTCAAAAATAAAAAGTGTGTACTCTCCCCCAATTATAAAAGGCCACCCTATATCCTCTTCTATCCATACATTTGTTTCCAAAAATATCTAACCATATAAATTCCCAAATTACCCAAACAGATATGATAATCCTTATTTTTGATAGAAATCCTTCCTATGATGGAATTACAGAAAACCTAATGAGGACAACCGAATAAGAGGTATTGTTATGCAACAAGATTTTTTATTTTATTTCTTCTCAAAAATCATTAAAATATTATTATAAAATATGGATATATTAAAATAATTATATTCCATATAATGATATATTTTTATTTTATAATTATGACTTAAACCATCTCCACTTCCATCAAATGGATCACAAAATAACCAATCATATGTACAACAAACTACCACCTCACAAACCAATGTCATTCGTTTTTACATTTACACATATTAAGCTGGGTATTATGATGTATCAACATTATATATATTATATTTATAAAATAATTATATCTATTGATACATTATTACATATATACCATTTTACTTTCCATTCTGTAGGATATATGATAACGCCACTCGTGTGTACGACGGACTACCACCACATGAAGCTGTAGGACCCGTCTTTCACTAATTATTGACATGGAAGGTGATAAGGGTAAATTTAATTATAATATGTTATATAAAATTACTAGATATTATATTAATTATGTAATTATAATTCTATAAATATAATAAATCTCATTTTATTTGTCACATTTTCACTAAATAAAAGATGATATCATCGTTCGTGTGCGTGTGGACTACCAACTTCAACAAATGATATAACTCTATTTCCATAAATACACAACATGTATGATATATATAAGTATATTCAATGAAAAAAAAATCTTTTTATGATATTATTATAATTATTTTAAGATAAAATTTTATGACCTATTTTTCAAATGATCATTGAAAAAGGGAAATGTTACTCATTCTAACGTAAGACCTACCATCCCTATGATCGTAATGTATTTAATTTAGAAAAAACATCATTCATGATTGGTCATAAAAATATAATTTATATATAAATATGATACTAATGTTACAATTATTATTATAGATACAATTGGACTATAAAATATACATATGAAATAGATCGTTTTTGATAAAATATGCAAGAGAGAAAAAGTAAATTAACATAGGAAACAATGAAAATATTAATATATTATTAATGAAAATGTAATAAGATTATATAAAAGTATCATATATGATATTATAAATTGTAATATGATTATTTAGTAAGTTAATAACATTTTTAAAACTAATATACCAGAGGATAAATAACTTCTAACAAAAATGGAGTATACACTAAGGGATTTAGTCTCAATTTACATTCCATTGAGACTTTTTTTATTATACACTAATATACATTTTTTGTAGTGTATATAATAACCCTATAACATTTAATATTTATAATAATTCATTATTAATTTTATATTAATTTAAAATTGGAATTATTTCATATAAATAGTTTTCAATTGAAAATTATAAAGTGGTAAAAGTTATTGTGCGATTTTAATATATTTTGTGATTGTAAAATTTCTCTTGACACAACATATATATTTTTATAATTTTTAATTAGAAATTAAATTTCAATTAAATATCCATATTTTTGCGTAATTGATATGATTATTTTCTAAATTTTATACCATTTTTACATATGGTGTTAATTTGAATGTTATTTTGTTAACATGGGAAATATTGATATATCGGTATCGTTTAAAAAATAAGGATACATTATGATAAGGTTTATTATTTATTAATTAAGTAGATTATTAGATATATAATGAATTATTTCAAAATGTATGGCACAGGCTAAGGACTATTTTTAGAAATCCTATCGATGCATCGATATGTATCATGAGACAAATTAGTTGTCCAAATAAGATGGGTTTCTACCCTTAGATTTAAACTGTCCTAAGTATAGATATTGATGTAAGTGTCTTTATTATATATATTGACAATAACTATATTGAGGGAAAATTTTGATAGTTCAGACATATGAAATTATTCATACCTTTATTATGAATTCAGTTTTTGATATTCCATGTAATTGTTCTATTAGTTTGAATCTCAATGGTAAAATTTTCAAGATCATGTGATTATCTATTTGGAATTAATTGATTTTCATTTATTACTTACAAGTTTTGATCAATTACTTTATTAAATTGAATGTGTTTTGGTTACGTAACTTTAAATCTTAATTATTATATATGATTCATGATAGATTCAACTTTACTTAGCACTTAATAAGCATTTAAGCTCACCCTTATTTTTTTCCTTTCCAGAAAAACCCTTGAAGTGTACTTTGTTTAATACATTAGTATGTTGGAGAGAATAACTTCATTATTGAAAAATTTTCTGTGGTAATGTTTATTCACAAATGTAATGAATGACTCAAGTATGTATTTAGTTTATGAATACTACAAAACTATTCATTCCATCCGGATGTGACTCCTTATATCATATGTCAATGTAATAAATTAGGCACTACCACCGAGGTCTTTACATGCACACATGCATGCATGTGTGTTTGGATTGATAGATGCATGCATGCATACATGTATGTATGTATGTATGTAGGTATGTATGCATGTATGGATAGATTCATACATGTATGCTTGTATGTATGTCATTATGTATGTATATATGTATGTATGGATGGATGTTTGTATTTTTGTACATACATATATATGTATATATGTATGTATGTATGTATGTATGTATGTATGTATGTATGTATGTATTTATTTCTGTATGTATTATATATGTATTTTGGTATGTATGTATGTATGTATGTAGATCGAGATGGAAGATCATGAGGGTCATACGAGTGAAAACCCTAATTCGGGCGAGGTGAAGAATCCAGGTCGGCGTTCTGATGGAGAATCTCTGGTTGAGGATGGCATTGGGCACAGGGATTTGTTTGCCTTATGTGCAAAGAGAAAGTCGAATGCTGCTCGAGAAATCGATGGAGGGAAAAAGAGTTTTGCGGATGTTCTTAAGAACTCAGGATCTTCTCTCTTCCTTGAATGTGAAGCTGCATCCTCCGAAAGGATTATCAGAAAAGGGTGCATTGCGCACGTCTCTGCAAATCAAAATGCAATTGAGGAGAGAACGAATTTGTTCAAATTCTCGATTATTGCGAGAGTGGTGGTCCCGAAGGGGATAAAACCATGGAAATTCAGTGATCTAAAGGCAAGGATTGCAGAGATTTGGGGATTTGAAACATGGAAAATGACTGCTATGGGTCGTGGCTTCTACCACATTATCTTCCCGTCGGATGAGAGCAAACGACGCGCATGGAGTTTTGGTTCGATTCCTATACGGCCTGGATTTCTCCGCATACATGAGTGGGATCGAAATTTTGATCCCAATGCGGTTAAAAATACGTTTGCACAGGTATGGATTCGGATATGCAATCTGAACTGGTTCTATTGGCATCCACAAATCCTTTGGGATATTGCATCATCCGTTGGAAACCCCATCAGGCTGGATCGGCACACAGAGAACCCCTCATTTGGGAATTATGCCCGAATTCTTATTGAAGTGGACATGGCTGCGACCTTGATTGAGGAGGTAGTGTTGACCACCCTGGACGACACCATCTCCTTAGGTATCTTATATGAAAGGAAACCGAAATTCTGCCTCAATTGTCATTTTTTTGGGCATATTATGTCTGATTGTAATAGGAACAAATCGTGCTCCTTCTATAAGGTTAAGGGGCATGATGAGGAACACTGTATGAAAAGAAAGGGTAAGGAGAAGATTACCAGTGCTTCTGCATTTGGCATAGATTGATTGATATTTCTGGGAGAACTCTCCCGAGACTGCACTCTGATCATAATCCAATTATCATAGATGTCTGTTTCAACAAGGTAAGGTCAGCTCCTCTTCCTTTTAAGTTTAATAATGGATGGCTGGTTATTCCGGGCTGCAGGGAAATTGTAACTAGTGCCTGGGAAGTCACTTACCCAGGCTGTCCCTCTCATATTCTCTCTTGTAAGTTAAAGGCTGTTAAAGCAAGACTGAAGCAATGGAGCAAGGATTCGTTCTCATCATTGGACAATGAAATAAGAGAGGCTGAGGATGCTCTATCACTCTGCCAACAAAGTAATATGGACCATAATTTACCTCCTGGGGATGAAATTCAGGCTGCTGCTAATCTGGACAGATTGCTGGCTCTCAAAAGTAATTTAACTCAGAACCAATTTAATCTAAGATGGTTGAAGGAAGGAGACAAAAACTCCAAAATGTTTCACTGCTTAAATAGAGAAAAAATGATTAGGAAAAGTCTAAATGCTTTCACCATTGATGGAAACTTGTTTGAATCAGAGCATGATATTTCAGAGGCTGTGATTCTCTACTTTGTGAATCTGTATTCCGATTCTGGGAATGATACTTCTGAAAAGATTATAAGGTGATTTAAACCTTCGATTGGAGATGAGCAGAACAAGAAACTTGTTGATATTCCCAGTGTGAAAGAGATACATGATGACTTGTTTTCCCTGAACATTGTTAGTGTGGCAGGCCCTGATGGGTTTACTAACAAATTCTTCATGCTATATTGGGATATCATCAGTGTGGATGTTGTGAATACGGTGATAGAGTTTTTCAGATACTCATATATTCCCTTTGGAATGAATTCTAATTTTGTGGCTTTGATTGCTAAGAAGGAGAATGCCCTTGACATCAGAGACTTTCGACCTGTTTCCATTGGCAATACAGTGCCAAAGTTAATTAGTAAGATTATTGCTAAAAGGCTTGGTGAGATTGCCAAGGACCTCATATCTTGTAATCAGTTTGGGTTTATTCCAGGGAGAAATATTCAAAACTGTCTTTATACTGCTTCTGAATGTGTTAATGTCATGAAGAGGAAGGTAAGGGATGGAAATATGGCAGTGAAGATCGACATTTCAAAGGCCTTTGACACCATTATGTGGAGCTTTTTGTTCACTATTCTGCAAATGCATGGCTTTTCTCAGAAATTTATTGGGTTGCTTGGCTCCATTCTGGGGAGTGTGAGGTTGTCAATTCTGATAAACAGGTCCCCCCAGGGTTTCTTTAAGTGCTCCAGATGTGTACGGAAGGGTGACCCTCTCTCTGGTTTGCTTTTTTCCATTGCTGAAGATTATCTAAGTTGGTGCCTCACTGATTTGGCCAATTTTGGGTGGTACAAGAGGATGCAAGTGGGGAGAGATCTTTATTCCCCTTCCCACCTTTTCTATGCTGATGATATTTTGCTTTTTGGGAGAGCTGATAAAGGCACTATATCTTGTATTAAGTGCATCTTTTCACACTATGAGGAGGTCACGGGACAGGTGATTAGTTGGGGAAAATCCTCTGTAATCTTTGGTGAAGGGCTCTCAACTTCAAGGAAAATAAGAATTGCCCATGAGCTTGGGGTGAAAAGGGGCTCCCTGCCCTTTAATTAACTTGGGGTACCACTTTTCTGGGGAAGAATAAAAATATGTCATTTTGATGATATTGCCTTGAGAATCACTAATCAACTTGCAAGATGGATGGGGAAATGCTTGTCCCAAGCTGGGAGAGTGTGTTTGGTCAACTCAGTAATTACGTCAATGTTTGTGTACTCCTTTTCGTTATATAGATGGCCCAGGGCTCTCATTAAAGATCTAAATGGTAGAATCAGAAACTTCATATGGACTGGATCAATGTATGAAAGGAAAATCGTTACTGTGGCCTGGAAGGATTGCATCAAACCTATTAGTATGGGTGGTTTGGGAATTAAGGATATCAGATTATTCAATGACACTTTGATTATGAATTTCATGTGGAAGCTACTCTCTACTTCTGATCCCTCTCTTGATTTTCTCAGTCACAGATTTGTGGATAAACTTCATGCAGGGTACTCCAGATACATCAGCTCGTCTGTTTGGCCTGCTCTGAAAAAGGCGTATTTTGATATTATGGCCTGCTCTAAATGGATGGTCTCCAAGCAATCAAATCTGAATCTTTGGACTACACCGTGGCTTTCTCGTCCCATCGCCGTTGATGTTGATATTCCAGACTCCATGAAACTTGTTACTATCTCTGATCTCTATGAGAACCCAGAGATAAATGGTTTTCTACCCAGGGCTATCCAGACTGAAATTTCAAGATATTCTTTCAATGACATTGATGTTTTGGTCTGGACGCCCAACTTTCTTGGACGATTCACCACAAGGGAGTTTTATCGAGGGCTGTGTGGTACTTCTGGGAATCCCCCACGATGGGTGACTGTCTTTTATACTGAATTTATTCCCCCTGCTCATTATGTTTTAATCTGGAAAATTTGGAAGCAAATAATTCCACTGCAGATCCATTTGCAGCGTATTGGGATGCACCTGGCTTCGGCCTGCATGTTCTGTCTTGAAGCGGATGAATCTATTACCCATATTTTTGTCTCTTGCAGGTTTTCTGGAAGATTCTGGACTTATTTACAGCAGATTTTTTGCTGCTCATTGAACTGCAGCTCGGTTGATGAGTTGCTGAAATCTATATCTGATATTGATTGTAGCAAGCAGGTGTTTTCCCTGCTGCTTTCTGCTGCGGCCGGGGTGATTTCTTTCATTTGGAAGGCACGGAATGACTTTCATAATGTTGTCCCTTCCTTTCATGCTGGTGTTTTATGTTTGCATCAGACATTTTTGAATGCCTCTAAAGTGCAGACTGGCCCCATGAAAAATGATGTTTCAGACATAATTTTTCTGCGTTCTCTTGGTGTCAATGGTCGGATGAAAAAGCCTCTGATGATGCGGCATATTAGATGGATACCACCCATCCCCCGCTGGCTGAAGGTTAATGTTGATGGAGCGGCCTCTGGAGCACCTGGACCTTCTGGATGTGGTGGGGTTTTTCGTACGTACCGTGGTTTTGTGAAGGGTTGTTTCTTCCATTATATTGGGAATGGATATGCCATTGAAGCGGAGCTGTGGGTGGTGATCAAGGCGGTCAGGTATGCTATCCGTTATGGGTGGACTGATTTATGGATTGAGTCAAACTCTTCTATTGCAGTTCAAATTATTAAAGATCGGTCAAAGAATGTTCCGTGGAAGATGCTACCTGAATGGGGTGACTGTCTTCGGCTTATGGAAAGGATTTCTCTGGAAATCACTCATGTCTATCGGGAGGCTAACCAAGTTGCAGATGTCCTCTCAAAGAGAGCCATCTTGGAGGTCAGTTCGAGTTGGTCTTTTGTTCTGCCTGATTACTGTAATTGTCTTGCTCAAGCTGATCGGGATGGGGCGACTTATACTCGCCTGTGGGACCTCAACGGTCATTAATGTGATTCTGAATCATGTTGGAAAGGAAATTTCTCAATTCTGCTACATTCATTATGATTATTTGGTATGGATTCTGAATCTTAATGGCATGTTTAACTCAAGGGAAGGCTACAGGTTACTGTGCGGCGCTTCCTTGGAGCCTTCTTCTTGTGTCACGGATCTTTCTAAGCCCTTCATTCCCCCAGCTTCAGCTCTTCTTAATGGAAATTCTGAAAAAAGGGCTTCCCCTGCAGGCTATGTTGCAGCGGGTCTGGTCCCTTCTGTTTTTAGCCGTGGCCAGCATGCTTTCTTCTGTTTGGAAGATAGGAAATGCTGCTATCTTCAGCAGCGCTTCTCCATCCTTTCATGCTGTTGTTCTGGAAATTCATTGTGACATTCTGATTGCTTCAAACATCCAAACCGGTTGAAGTAGCCACTGATGATGAAACATGTCCACTGGATTCCACCCATTTCTTGATGGTGGAAGGTTTATGATGAAGGGGTGGCTTCTGGAGTGTCAGGACCCGCCAGATGTTGTGGTGTCTTCCAAACTCACAGAGGGAATGTGCCATGGAGAATGATATCGGCTTGGGTGGAATTTTTTCGGTTCGCAAACTCTCTCTCACTTGATGTCTTACATGTTTATCGTGAGGCCAACCTAGTGGCGGATGCTCTTTCCAAGAATGTTTTTGAAGAGGTTAATTCCAGTTGTTTCTTTATGTCATCAGAGTTTTGTAATGAATTTGTGCAGGCTGTTTGTCGTGGCGAGATATATACTCGCTTTTGTAGACCGCCCCTCTGACTCTATGTTGTTTGCATTACTTTTTCATTAATAGATTTTCTTGGGAGCAGGCGTGCCTGTCTCCTGAACTTCTGGGTATGTATGTATGTATGTATTTATGTGTCTGTGTATGTATGTATGAATGTATGTATGTATACATGAATGCATTGATGCATGTATGTATGCTTGTATCCTCTTATAGAGGGTGGGGTTTTCCAAACATCCTCAGTGAGAATGTTTTATATGGAATACATAAACTTTAATTTGATTTAGAATATGGCTTGAATAATGTTTGTTTGATTCCACTAGAAATTACTAATGTCTTATAAAAGAATGTCATTTAGTTAACTTGATTTATAGGTGATCATGTATAATTTATTTACCATATTTTGTATCTACTGACTATATGTGATTTATAGACACCTCCCTACATTGTATTCTATCTTTGTACACCTAGAATTATAATAGATTAGTTGAGGTTTGGTAGTGACATCCATAGGATGTGATATACTCACACCCTATATGTGTTCAACCGGAATGTGTTTAGACCAGGTTTTTATGACACATGTCGATACCAAGGACTCATTATGTAATAATGGGAGAGGGGTGAATCAGGGGTACACTCTTTTTTTGAATTTTTTCCCTTTTAAATTCAACCTCTTGAACCTATTTGAGTTCTTGATCAACTAAAAATAATCTCAAAACATCACCTCATGTGCAGTAATAATAAATAAGGAAAAAATACACAGTATTTAAAAGGTTATATATAAAATCCTATTACTTTCCATGTTTCTTAGACATCCAAATATATATTCTCCACTATAATGTTATTATCAATTACAATGTCTCTTGATTACACAAGACTGTGATTGGTTATAATAACATAATCACCTATTGATAAAAATAATTGGTTATACTCTCTAATAGTCGATCTTCTAGTTATGGATGCTTCTACACCCATAATACTAACTCTTATACCATGATTGGTTAGACAACCCAACCGATACTCTTATTTTTACTGGTTATAATCCCAATCCATGAGCCACTTCAGTAATTAGTTGGACTCCCCGAAAATAATATTTTTTTTCATTTGTGAATTAGTACTATAAATTACTCAACCTAATTTAGAGTGATCTTTAACTATGATCCTATAGGATCTTGTGTAATCATTTACTCCTAAAATATCATAATCATCTACTTCGAATACATTTTTGTCTTGAAACTAATTCCAACATGAAAATGATCTTGATTATCCTTAGTATTCAAATACTTAGGTCTGTCTCCATGAGGGACTCCAAGACTATAATAAACTTCTATCCTCAATAATTTATGTATTTTTCTCTCAAAATGAACTTTTAATATGAACAAGAGTTATTAATTCACAAACACATTCTTTGATACCTATATTCAACTTAAATAGAGTAATAACAACATCAAAAAGTCATTTTTTCTCATTAATTTTAATTACACAATTTTTTGATAATTAAAAATCTTTAATAATTCATAGTATTCAAATACATTAAAATACTCATCAAAACCCAGTAATGTATTTAGTATTTAATCTCATTTACATATGAGATGATATCTCCATCAAATCCTCTTGAAGTCTTTGGTATTTCTCTACATGTGATATTGAATTATTTTATACTCATTTAAATTATTTAAGATTCATAATTCATTCCTCTTCGAATATCATCCCAAAATCCAAATAATTAATAAATTTAATACATGATATTTCTTATAATAATGTATGTGTATTGAACTCCATGCACTACTTTTTTAATATATTTTTCTCCTTCAAAGGGTGCATGCATATTTCTATGCATTGCTAGTGATGTGGAATATCGCACTACAATGTTGAAATCATCCATATCCCTCATGTATCTTTTGTTTTTGAAATAAATAATGAGTTAAAAATGGTTAATCAACATGAAATAACATCTACATGTAGACCAGAACATATAATCATCTGATTTTATTTCCTTATCGGATATCAAAATCTTGAAACATATAAAATTTCACCCAGTACATATGAGATATTCCCTTATATAAGTTACCATTTCAATTCATGAGTTTGAATATATAGAATTTGGTTGTGTATCTGGATTTAATCATTCCAATAATTTATATATATGGTTATTCACATTACCATAATAAGATACATGTAGATCCTCTACCAAATCGACTACATAGATAATCACATATGCGGAAAATTTTAAACATGGGGACTGTATGTTTTGGATTTTCATATGTTCTCCAAACCCCTATGAGAAACTTTATACATAAAAGGAAATCCTTTTACATGAATCTATAGAATTATAGAACTTACTTCATTAAAAAATGAACTTTCTAAGATCATCTTCATCCCTTCTCACCCATTCAAACACTATTATATCCTTGATCCACAAACACATGTATTTGACTCTTTTAAAGATCAACAAAAAAAATTTATATTTAGGTTTTTTCATGTTGTAGGTACAATTTATTCATGTAGTTTTCCATGTATTTCTGTGTTCATTTGAGTGATAGGATAACCATCCTTTCATGGTCTTCATGACTCTCTGGTTACCCTTATGTAAGTAACTTATATTATGTTTGACCCTTTTCCATTTTCCACTAACATCTACATAGTATATGGGATTCACTAAAAAAATTATGTAGGTATTATATCACCTTTATATTGATTATAGTATTCCCCAGTACCCCTATATAGTGCCCCCTTAGCTTTTTTTATAGTGTAAGTCACACACTTCTTTTATGTACCCAATGTTATTACAGGATGAGGTTTACACTCATTCACTGCTTTTCTTATTACCACTTCACAACTTATGGATCTCATAGCTTATCCTTAGTAATCCTACATATATGAAAATAATTATATTTACATGGTTATAAAATTTTTATATAAATCATTTAGTACTTCCTCAAACACTTCTCAAACCCCTCTCAAACACCCTAGGATCAATCTAAAGGCCTTCCAACTTCAATCACATGTAGTAGACAAGGTTTCGTTATTCCACTTTGTTCTGTATTAGAAATTATATATTCAATCTAATATCCACATAAATATTTTTACAATAGATCATGGTAGTATATCTACCATTTTCTTTGTAACACACAAACATCAATTTTAGTTAGTAAATATTTTTTTCTAATGAAACTCTAACATAATCCACAAAGATTATTAAAAAATGTGATCAAAACCAAAATTAAAAAAATAATTTTCTTTATTTTATTAAATGAATTTAATTTTTGTAATTCTTAATGTCATAATTATATTGCGGTGAATTATTTATATTTTCCAAAAATAGTTGATATTTAGAAGAATAATGTAATATATTGATTTAAAAATAATGTCACCTTTATGACATTGTAATGATATAAGATGTAATTTAAATTATATAAAACATTATGATAGAATAAATATAAATTTATTAATTATTATAATTCATTTAAAAATATAAATGGTATCTTATAAATATATTTTTGACATTTTGAATTTCCAAATAATATTTTTATTAAAATTAAAATGTTTTTTGGTTATCCAATTTTAATAAAGTTTTCAGAAAGGTACATTCAATTTTGGTTTTGTTTAAATGTAATATAGTTCATATCTTAATTAAAATTATCCAATTAATTCCATGGTAATAAACATTATTTATTATTTTGGTATAATATAATTTTTTTTCTTAAAATAGACATTTGTATAAAAATGTGTTTGCATTGCATTTTTTGAGCTTATATTAAATGAAATTTATGTTATCTTTTTTAATTAGATCATTTAAAAGGTATTAAATATTTTGAATCATCCTATTTAACATTAGTTAATGTGGATAATCGTTTTTTTTGTTCATAATTAATAGTAACCATGGTAAAAACCTATCACTATGGTAAGGGTTAAAAAGGATTAATGATGGGGTTAAACTAATGAGTTAAGAGATAAAATAACCTAAAAACTCATTCAATTAATATTTTTGGAATAAATTTATACCCTATATATTTCTATATTTTAAATATATTACATTTGAAACCATATTCCCATGACAATGACTTTTATATATTTTAATATTCATATTATTTAAATTTTTTCGCCCACCTCATTTTTAAAAGGGTACATAATACACTCAACTATACACACATATTAAGACACATAGATAACATACTTCCTAAAAAAATACCTTTCAAACATCCCCAATCACATGTTATAGGTCTTGGTATCATCAACAGACCAATCCTATAAGTCTTTAAGTGTAAGTCAAATGTGGTTTTTCAAAGAAGAGGGATAACTCATAACCGAGTGTTTTTGTGTTTATTTCTTCTTAGACCACTATAAAATACACTATATACATAAAAAATATATATTTAGTATAATTTATATAATATATATTGTTATTACTAAATAAAAACTATTTTCTTTCTCATTTTCATCCAACACGAAATGAAAGTACCGCTCCTGCGTGCATATGGATTACCATCTCTATAAAGAGATGTATTTCATTTACAATAACCACATATCATGTACAGTTATTATGATGTATTTATGGTGTATATATGTTATTATTTACATAAATCTGTTTCTATAGATATTAAATATCATATACCTTTTGGCCCTTTAATTTTTTTGAAAATTATAAAATCCTCTATGCGTACATGTGGACAATCACCTCTATAAAGTGATGTGATTCATATTTCATATAAACCTTACATGGATAGAAATTAGGATATATTTAATTAATATAAATTAAAATTATAAAATAAATATGATAATTTAATTATTAATCATTATATACTTTCTTTCCATTTTATCCATTGGGATAATAAAATGTTATTATGCGCACGTGCAAACTGCCACCTCTATGAATGTAAAATTTTGTTTTATAATTACAATTTTGAATGGTTGGGTATTGTGTTTTATAAAATATGAAAAATTATATTCATCAAATTATTAATATTTATTTGATTAATGAACCATTTATTAAACCATTTGACTAGGTTCAACATACTGATGTAATTTTAGATAAATTGATCGAACAACCATAAGTGGTCAATGTATGCAAGAACTATAAAATAAATTGATATAATATGATTATAAAAGGTCCATAAAAATTAAAATATAGATAAAATTATTTATTATTGAATTATTTAATAAATGTATATTTATTTTTCAAGACGATACAACAGAGATTACCAATCAAGGATCCAATGTATGAGTTCTCCGTCTCAATTCCACTCAATTGAGAAATTTTTTATATAAATAATCTAATTTAATTTATAGTGTTTAAAATAACCATTTGACATATTATATCATGAATTACTCTTTAATCATGATATTTTGAGTTTTAATTCTTGTTTAATATCTTAAATGGGTTTGATTCAAAACAAATTAATGTTGTAAAGGATTATTTTAACATCTCACCCTGATTAGAAAATTTTCATATTTTGATTTACATTGGAATAATAATATATTGTTTCTATTCTTAAACCCCATATATTTTCTTCTCATCTACTTTTTCAGGTACCAATGTTTATATTTTAATGTTTTCCTCTCTTTGGGACTCAATGACCAAAAAAACACTTTATGAAAAAATGACCTAATTTATTCATTTAGGTCAGCAATATTTCTTTTAATTTCCTTGTTGTGAAAATTGTTTTGAATGTTTTTATCTATATATAAATTGTTCAATAAATGTTTTTTTACTACTATTTTTAACTTCTTGGCTCTATAGTGAGGTACATTTCATTTTAGTTTTAGTTGAACTTTGGAAATGCACCTTAATGGAGTCTGTTTTCTTTTGGAAGGAAAGGGACTCTAGGCTAAATGTCATATGTAATATAAGTAAACAAAATGTAATGAATACATGAAATTTATTTAGAGTAATTGATTTCTAATTAGTATACGACATGTAATAGGTTGGAAAACCCCTTTTCATATCAAGATATGGGTTTTATTGGTGGGGAAGGACCCGGATCTTTACATAGAGTGTAAAGAATTTACACGCCATTTGAATTTCTAGGGGTGTTTTTTAATAGGATAGGGGAACCATTTTTTAACAGAATCCCAATTTATCTTCTACTAGGTGTCATGCGAGACCCCCCCCCCTTCAACACCCAATCCAGGATGCACCATATCTCCTCTATCCAAGATTTATTCTCATCACTGTCGAGTACATTGGACTCCTCTCAGTATCCTCTCCACTTTTACTCCATATATTAGTAGTTTTCTTCTTGTCTATTATCCTATTTCAGTGCCAAAAAAGTTTCCACAGATTCAGGTTTTTGGTGCATTTATCTATTTTCTTCCCTCTATCTCGAAACAATGATAAAAAATAGATGAGTGGTCATGTACAAAACTAAAATATATTGTATAGCTTATTTCCTTATGTTTCATTGAATTTATACTACATGTCATTATTCTATGTGCTATAAATTTCTAGAAACACTCCTAAACTGTTTAATAATTGCATTTTAATGGGTTTTTATTCCCTTCAATGTACTTACCAGTTGTTAATCACCCCATGGTTTGATCTCCCTTACATGAGCCAGCCCATTGGGTGCACTATTTCTTAAACACCCTTCTTCCTATACCAAGGAATGGTTAAAACACCTTTTTAGGTGTGTTTTCCTTTTAATAAATATATTTGAATGTGAAATGAATTAATTGAATTGGTATGTCATGAGTTAGAAAATATTCCCTATGATTAGATGAATTTCTTACATAATGGTCTAGGCCGACATGGATAAAATGTTATGGAATTAATACCTTACAAATTAATATGATTTCCTAATAGTTAGAATAATTTTTTCTATTATCCATGGGAAATAAATGTGTACCTATTTAAGGACTCATTGTATGGGAACCACATACTTTATACTTTTAATTTTAAATAAATTTCATATAAACTGTGATCGATACAAGGTATTCCATGGATGGGCTCATAGTGGAGGTTCTTTAACTCTAAATGAGTCACACCTATTCCCAGGGATGAACCCATGGATAGATTTAGGGGATAAATGGTTATATCAGGTCATTAGTGACAATCAATCCCTTTATGAGATATTTGGTATGAACTCAAAAGTTTGTTTCATTTATTTTCACCATGTTGGGAGTGATACTTAGAATTCCACTTACGAATCACCTTGGACTATCTCTTTCAGCATTGAGTGATCAATGTGGTTCTGGTGGGATACCTGGGTTTCATGGTAAGGTTCTCCTTAGATAGTACCAGGATATTACATCATTAAATTCACGAGATACCAATTTTATATAAAAATAATGAAATTTAATAAATTAAATTAAGAGTCATGTTTGCCTAGAAAAATCAAATGACTGGGAACAGTTCACATTTTGATACATTAATTAAAAAACCCAATATTTTCTATACCTAAATTTTATAGATCACCTAGTTTCATAGACATCTATATTAGGATGATTCATGTAGAATCAGTTAGGCATCCCTTGAGGAATACTATCTAAATAATTTATTTATTTAATTACCATGTTAAATTATTGTTTTCAGCACACTAATCATTATAAATACATTGACTAGATTGATCTAGAAACCATTGGTGGTGGAATACTAAGTACATCTCACACCTTACTTGGTCAATTGTTGTTACCCATGTATACATTATGGTTACATGTGTAGATAAATGGAAGAATATTGCTTTTGATGTTTAATTATGAGTTCTAGGATGTAGTATGAGAGTATAGGACAGAGCCTTTGCTCGTGATTCCAACTTTAGTTGATTTTTTTTATTTTTATGAATTATGTGGTATACAACTATTTCCCCCATATCCTATGTAATAATTTTGTATAACTGCTGGATATGATCATTAACATAATTTTTTATCTACGTATTATTCATCTTTCACTAGTGTTTTTATCTCATATGTTTATTATAATTCTATTTCTCATTATTCTTATTTGATTCCAATTTTTTATATAGATATTGTTAATGTTGTGCTATACTATGACTTATGATTTATAATATTCCCATAGATACACCCTATTCCCTTACTATTAGTTGGAAGCCTCTAGCTTATGGGGAAGTGCAGGTGTGGTATTGTGGCCAACCATATTGTGGAACCACTTAGTGGATTCTATGATAGGGTGCCACAAAGTGGTATCTGAGGCCTTTTTCCTTTTTTCTCACTATCTAGATTTTATATAGAAGAATAGGATATATTATAATTTGGTAATGATCCTGTTCTTAGGAGTAGCTTACCCACGTATAGGGGAATCCCATATTACCTGTGATGGGTTATTGATGTTATGTTTTGTTTCATTTCATAGTTTTATGTATTTCACCATTGGGTGACACAATTTTTTTATTACTATTGTTGATATTATTATTATGTGATTCCTCCTATATTGGTCTGATTGGATGAGGGCTTGTAAATTGATGCATCATTCTAGACACCATATGACTTAAATTCCAACCATTAGAAAATTCCATATCTATATTTTTTCATGAATTCTCTGTATTTCATGTACTTGTTGTATGTTCATTGATTTTTATGCCAAGAAGAGTTCTAGTGTCTCCTTCATGAATGAAATAAGTGTATTAATTAAAGTTAAAACATTAACCAAAATAGTGTTTTCCAACATAAATTGATGTTGGCACCTTAATTAAAAAAATTATTCCACATTAGCTGGTTCGATTGATGAAGCAAAATAGAAATTTAATAAGAAATACCTTATATAAACTGGGAATGGTAGTTCATTCAATTAAATCAATATAAATGTCTAATTACATCTTGATACTAGACATAAGGGTAAGATAACATTTATTTGATGTGAGAAATCTAGATCAAAAAGAGCACGAGCCTTTATAAATTTGGAATTGGTGACTCAATTAATTGGATTGAGATATTATTACCCAAATAAATAAGGTTAAATTTTAAAAAATTATTAGTATAAAATGAAAATTTTACCTCAATATGGGGAATCCAAATTAAACTTTAAAGGTATTTTACTCTAAAACATGCATTTGAAACTCTATATAATATGACCTATTCTGTGCTATATGAGAGATTGAACCTAACCCAACCATAGAAGTGGGCAGAAAGTTGTGTGTCCTATGATCCTACCCTGATCTTCTTACCACATAGACCTGACATTAGGAGCAGATAGAGAGGTGTGAATTTTTCTGGGAAGGCCTAATGTATGTTCCTTCCTTTTGTAATTTTTATTTTCTACTATTAGATCTTATATAAGGAATGATATTATCAATTATAGAGAAATACTACCTAAATGTCCTTTCATCGTACATCAAGAAAGTGGTGATGAGCATGCTCCAAAGGATGTGGGACTTGATCCACCAGGTTTACCTCCTATAGTTCCATATGAGGAAACTCCTGTTGATATTTCACAGGGAACCGATTGTTATTTTTGAGATTGTTTCTTCTATTTCATGTGGTTTGTATATGGTGATCCAGAACCTTCCCCTACCATGGTAGAGTTGACATGGAAATTTTAGCAGCAACATCTTCATACCTTCTTGGTGGATGGAAGTCCTCAGGCTGCTGATTCATGACTATTGGACATGTGTTCTATTATAGGGAAAATGGAGAATCCTCTATAGAGGAGGATCAATCTCATCATATACATTTTGTGTGACTCTTCCAAGCATTGGTGGGATGTCCTCACTTAGTCTAGTCTACATCAGGGTATGGTATTGGAAGACTTCTAGACATCACTTTTCAACTATTTTATTCCACATATGTTGAGAATAGACTGCACCCAAGATATTATATGCCCACAAAAAAGTGACATTTCAGTGATGGAGTATCCAGTTTGATTCACTAAATTATGTCATTTTTTACCTAACTTGACCGATGTCATGTTGATGACTATGATATGGTTTTAGTATGGTCTTTCATACATCATCTAATAATATGTATATATATTTTAGTAGACCACTATTTTCAAGATAGTGAACCAAACCCTCACAACTGAGATGAACTTGAGGGATTCTAACGATGTGATCCATGGTGGTACAACTTCCAGGTAGGGAGATGGTTTATCCAATTATAGGAAACATAATTTTGAGGGTGTAAATGGGGGAAGTTCTAGCCAGATGAAACACAAAACAACTATGTGATGTGTCAAAAGTGTGGTAGGTCATGTCATAAAAATCCTCAGTGCATGAGGAAATCAACCGAGTGTTGATATTATAGTAGAATGAATCACCTACAATATTTCGGTGAATATTTTCCTCTTGTTCATAATGAAAGGGGATTGGTACCAACATGAATTTCAGGTATAGGATTAGAAAATAAAAAAAGGATGGTATTTGGTCTTCTACCAGATGATCATTCTAAGTTTGTGTTCATGTCTCATGAAGTAAGGCCTTGGAGGTTCACTGTTATTAGAGCATACTTACCTAGTTTGGTCAGTTTACATCTTTGGGTTGTGGTATATTACATTTCTATACACTACACCATACACCTGAGGGGAAGTTTCCAAGTACCTATATTGTACAAGGTACTATTCTGGTATCCTCTACATTAGTTTCTAATGTTTTTTATAAATGTGTACCACACTCTTTTATTTATACTACAATTATTGAAAATTTGTCTCTAACTATGGATTAATTATATAGTGTTATGACTCTCTACACACCATTAGGGTTTATATTAGAGAATTTTATCTAGGGAAAAGAGTTACCTTGGAGATAGGTGGGCACCATTTCCTATAGAATTTCTTCATCCTCAAGATGAGAAGATTCAACATCATTCTTGGTATGGACTGGATAGTACCTTGTCGAGACTATGTGGATTTCTATCACTGGTGGGTATCATTTACTTTACCTGAGTGTAGAATTTATATTTATATGGGTTAATGAGATATCTAGGTGAGCCGATAGGGGCCCAAGAATCATGGGAAGGTTAAGGTGGCAACCCATATGAAATTTATCTTCATGAGTGATTGGGGAATGCAACCTATGTATTTTCCTCCCATTGTGGATCATTTAAGGGGAATATTACCTACCAATTTCTCTATCTTGCCTCTCATGAGGGTGGTGTAGTTCACCATCTAGATAGTTCTATGAGTGGTACCAATGTACCTTCCTCCCTATCAGATGGCACATACCGATCTCTATAAAGTCAGAAATTAGTTTTAAGACTAGGAGGAAAATTGTATAACCAACCCAAAACTCCTCCATGAGTTTAACCAATCATTTCCAACAAGAAGGTAGAGGGTACCCTGAGGTTTTATGTGTATTAATGAATGTTTAACACTATTAACGTGAAGAAATAGTATACATTGCATCATATTTATAACCTTATAGAATAGTATTGAGGAGTGATAATTTTTTAAAAAATCAATTTGATATCGAGAAACCATCAGTTACATGTATGGCCATTAGAAAAACAAAATATGGCATTCCAAAGAATGAAATAATTATATGAGTATCTATTTATTCTATTTAGACTTATAAACGTTCCGATATTATTTATATCTTTGATGAATAAGATTTTCCATTGGTACATGGATTAATTTGCAGTGTTCTTCATTATTAACATCTTAGTGTACCCTCACATCATACATGACGATGAATACCGAATTGAGATCATTATGAATACACTGAGAGAGAATCATCTATATGATAAGGTCAACAAATTATAATTTTATAATTGTAAAGTTCAATTATTGGGACATATCATTTAATATAAGGTGTTTTTATTAACCCAGAGAAGGTGAGCACCATGGTTTTATGGGAGCAACTCATTTATGCATTTGACATATGCAATTTCTTGTGGATGGATGGCTATTAACTGAAATTTGATCAAGACTTCTCACTCTTTTAGAGACTATGATATGATTTCCTAAAAATGGAGTCTGTTTCATATGGTTCAAAGTCTATGGGATAATATTTTAGTATTATAATGGGAGACTAACTTCTGTGCTGAGATAGGTTCCTCCAAATATTAGAATAATCTACAATGTTTACTATGATTATTCATGTATCAGGCTCGAAGCATTTTTTATGATGGGGTATTAGTTTTTTGTGTATGGGTCCTTTAATCTAAGACCTCTTGAGAGGAATTTCCATATTCACTACCTCGAGCAAGTATCCATGGTTCTTTCTTTACAAATTTAGAGGCATTATCTCTTGGGTGTGTGATTCTTGGTTTAAATAGATCAAAAAATATTAAATAAATATTCACACCACAATACATGAATATGAGGCATCGTAAGTGGTTATATTACCTATAGTTGTTCAATTTCTAGCTTTCATATACACTCATGAAGTGTAATTAAGTAGCTGACACCCAGATCCATAAGACTCGGACATAAGCCCTCCATGAAGCTAGCATTGAGTTGAAGTTGGTGGCCCTGTATTTTAAGATGCACCTAGAGGTTCAAGAATGGCATAAAAAGCCTATTTATATAGATATAATAGTGAAATCCTATATTTTTGAGAGGGTGAGGATGAGAAACTGTTTAGATACTGAGGGACTCATCCTGATGGAAAGTGTATCTAGTAGCACCCACCACCTAGTTGAGTTATTTCCAAGAGTGATACCCTACTCGTCTGCGAACATTTTTATGGTTCCTTTTGTTGTAAGAGAATAGCTGATGTGAGAATAAAATGCCTATATTTAGACAATTCACTTGGGTTTTACCATGATTTATTGAGATGTAAATCAGTACTATTAGTTTTCAGGTATGAAGAGGTAGATTGTAAATTTTATCATTCGGTGTTCCACCTATCCGAAGGTAAAGGCTAAGCACCAGTGACTTGCTAGACTTCTACAAACTCTATCCATTACTATGTGAAATCAAAATAATCTAACTTTACTGAGATCTCATAAAGGTAGTGATTCAGTATGGGTGATCGTTATTAGGCTGACCAAGGTCATGCAATTTCTACCAATTAATTAGAAATTATTAGTTGATGATATTTAAAGGATATATATCAAGATTATTTTTAACTTTCATGGTGTTCTATTTTATATCATATTTGACCATGATTCTCTATTTGTCTCACATTTATAGAAGGGGTTATATAAATAAGTGGGTTCACAAGTTCTCTTGAGTATAACATACCACCATCATACCAACGTGCATTTTAACTAAATGAAACGGGAGTTAGAAGAATTTTATCGGCATGCATCTTTGATTTTAGAGGATCATGGGAGAAACATATACCTCTTGTAGAGTTTCCCTACAAAAATTGATTTCATAAAAATATTTAGATAATTCCTTATGAGGCCCTCTACATTAGTTCATGTCAATCAACAATTTACAAGTTAGATATAGGTGAGGCAACACTACTTCGTCCTCTTCTAATTTAGTAGATTCCAGAGAAAGTGTAACAAATTTAGAAGCATATAGACATTAATCAGTCCAAGAATAATTATTATACCCATATTTATAAATGATCTATTTATTTTGAGGTGGGACATCAAATATTTCTATTTTTCTGAGATTCATTCATAGATGGATATATAGATAGGGAATGTTATTGCCTCATTACTCCACTCTATTTGAGATCATGGAGAGAGTCAGGTTGTTGCCTATCGGTTGCAGTTACCTCAGAGGTTTTGTTCTCTGCACGTTGAATTCGATGCATCAAATCCTTTTTAGTATCATTTTGACCCATATCCATAATTTTACCCCAAGGATATCATGATAAATGTAGATATGTTCTTTTAGGATAATTTGAAATGAATTGTTAATTGGATTATGATTACTCTTTGTGGTAGATTGGTTCCCCTGGTCTATGTGCAATGCTAGAACAGTCATGTGTAGGATTAGAATTTTGAGAGAGGGGCTAATGTACATGCTCAGTTGAAGGAACATATCTTGGATGATGATTTAATACCTTTGGAAGGGAAACTTTGGTATGATTTTTTAAGGAGGGGGGGGTTATAATTTCATGGCTCTTCATCGAGGTAATTTTTCTTTTGGTTTTGGTTAATACTGGAAATAACACCTTAAGGAAGGTCCATTTGATTTATAAGGAATTTTTGTAGGGGAAAAGAGGATGGTTATAAGCCAAGAAAACGATGTGTATTTAATACACATGATGTATTTATAATGAACGATGTTTATTGAGTACACGATGTGTAACAAGTTGGATAGACACTTTACACATCATGATATGGGTTTTCCCAATGGGGAAGGACCTCGAGATTTACATGACATGTAAAGAATTTACACACCTTCTAAATTGCTAGGAATTATTTTTTTAAATAGCGAAGGGGGTCCTTTTATTAATAGAATACCTTTTCCTCCTACAGCAAGTTCTATATAAGACCCTCTTTGATGCCCTAACCAAGTTCTACCAGATATCCCATGTTTGAGATCTGTTATCTTCTTCTTCGGGTGAATTATACTCCCCTATGTTATATCTCCACTCCAACTCATTATATTCTATGTTTTTATTCACCACTCTTACAATATTTTGGTACAATATTATTTCCCTTATTTTCATGTTTTAGTTCTTTTTTTCTATTTTGTTCTATTATAGCTCGAAGCCAAGGCTGGTGATGGAAGAGTCGTCAAAGAAGAACCTACGGTAGGTGGTCTAGCTTGTTCCCCCATATATAATTTATTTTATACTATGATTTGTTGTTCAACACACCAAAATTTTCTATTGAAACTCTATAAATGTTTATTTAATTGGTTTTAATGTTTTTTAATGCCTTCTATAGTCCAAGAAAATGGTGAATCACCCCTTAGGTTGATCACCCTAATATGAGCCACCCCTTTGGGTGAAACATTACAAAAAAACCTTTTACCTTTAACGAATATTGGTTAAAAAAACTTTTAGTTGTGTTTTATTTTTAATAAATATATTGGAATGTGAAATGAATTAATATAATTTCTAGGCCATGAGTTAGGACCTATGCCCTATGCTTAGCTGAATTGATTACATAACGGTCTTATCCAACTTGGATAAAATATTATGGCATTGATGCCTTGTTAATTAATATGATACATTAACCATTAAACTAACTTTTTCATTTCACCATGGGTGATACAGGGGTTTTGATTAAAAGAATCCTTGGATGAGATCCATGCACTTTAAAATTTGAATTGGACATAAAAAATCGAATATGTCTTGAGAGATACAAGGTATTCCTTGGATGGTCTCACATTAAAGGTTCATTACCTCCATATGAGTGATACCCATTCAAAGGGGTGAACCTAGGGATATGCTCGGTGGGTAGATAGTTATAACATGTCATGAGTGACACTCGTACCCCTTTTTACGGTACTAGGGATGAACTTGGAGGTTTGATTGGTGTATTTTAACCATGTTGGGAGTGATAATTCTGATTCAACATAGGGATATCCTTGGTCATACTCTTTCAATGATGAGTTTTCAATGCACATAAAGTGAAATACTTGGGTTCCTTAGTAAATTTCTCCTTAAATGGGGCTAGGATGTTGCTTTAATAAATTTATGAGATTCCATTTTTTTATAAAAATCAAGAAAGGTAATATATTAAATTAAGGGTCATGTCCTCCAAGAAAAATCATATCCTTGGGTAAGGACTACCTTTTGATACTTTAATTAAACTACACATTATATTATATACCTGTCTTGTTCATGTTACCCCATTTTAGAGATATTCAACTTAGGAAGAAGTAGGTAGAATCGACTAGAAATTCTGTGAGGAACCTAGTCGGTTGAATTTATTAATTTACATACCATCATGAATTATTGTTATTTGAACACTATTCATTTTACATGCACTGACTAGATTGATATAGAAACTATTGGTGGTGGCCTAATGAGTATATGTCACAACCTTATTAGGAAGCCTTTGGTACCCAAGTAGACCTCATGGTTGTAGGTATAAATAATGTGAAGCGTATCACTTACAATGTTTGATTCTCAGTTCTAGGATAGAGTATGAGAGAAAGGGACTGATCCTATGCTCTTGATTCTAGTTATAACTACTTTTACCCTTTTTATATTATTGTAGCATGTGGTATATGTATGTTTCCCCTATATCCCATGTATTAATTTATAATAGCTATAAGAAAATATCATTTTCATCCTTTTTTGGCATCTAATTATTGTTGTGTATCTTCTTGTTTATTTATCTTGTATTTTTATTATTAGTCCAAAATTTATTGTTGTTTTCTATTTTAACGATTATATATATATATATATACAGTCACTATTATGCTACACTCATTCTTATGAGGGAATATTCTCCCACAGACACACCAAAGTCCCTATGAACTAGTTAGAAGAATCTAACATATGGGGAGGAACACTTAAGGTCTTATGAATAAACATCTCTTGGTACCACATATTGGATTCTAAGGTAGGATAATACACCTTTTAATTACATTATAAAAGATTAAAAGGAATCCTTTTAAATATTTTTACAATTTTTTATTAATTTTTCAGAAGTGTTAAGTGAATATTATTTTTTAATTTATAATAGGTATATGAATTTTAACCCCTTCATAATAATTATTGAATAATTATATTCCTTTAAAAGATTCTATGTTTATAAATGAAAATTATTTTTCCATTTTTCAATAATTTTTTTGTTTTTATAATTAAAATTAGAAGCCATTGTTTTATAAAAGAATAATAAGAATTCTAGAAATTATTTTAATCTTTTTTTTATAAAAAAACATAATAATGATTTAAGGAAAGTTAATTTTAAAATTTTCAAATTCATTTTTCAATATAATTAACAAAAGACATTAATTTACATCAAAACCTTCATTATTATTAATTGATTTCCTTATATCATATTCAAAGATAAAAATTTATTTTTTGATTATTTAATTTATTATGATAATTTTCTATATCATTCCCCTTTATTCATTGGACAATATTTTTCTCTTTAATGTTCATATTCTCAGGATCATGGATATATTTAGCATTTCAATTTTTTTAACCGTATTCCATTGCTACATATAGTGTTAGTTGAATAAAATTTATTATGATTTTTTTTGGGAAATATCGAGATTCTATATTCTTGATTCAATACTAATATTTTTTTTATTAGTAAGTCATATTGATTATGTATTATATTATGGATACATTATATGAGTAATTTATTAGAAATATATGAGTGATGGTTACAAATGGTAATAAATCACCCCTAAATGCATTAAATTATCTCATAAGGAAAATAGTGAACCAAATTTGTTTGGTATTTGATGTATACCAACTAAATAATTATAATTTTATAACATAAGGAATTTATAGTAAGGTTCATGATGACTTATCATTAGGCCTTGATGATAATATCACAACTTCTAAAAATATTCATTTATTTCATTAATGTTTCAGTTATTATTATCTATATGATTGTTATGTTATTATTTTCCATGGAAACGTTTTGAATCTCAAGTTATTGATTTAATGTATTATGTAATGATTATCTACTCAGCAATATTTTTAGTACCTTCTATACTGTTTATAACTTCTTTTGTTTGTTACAATTACTGAGCATTTGAGCTTATCCTTTATTATGTATTTGTTTTTGTAGGATATGATAAATGACTATTTGAATGATTTTCAAAGATTAAAGAATGTCTTCATGCTATATTTTATTTTTTCAATGTAATATGGAAAACATGGGTATATATAGTTTCCAAATACTTCTATATAAAGTGATAATTTTTGTTGTGATCCTGTGTATCCCGTACTAATGTAATAAATTAGACACCGGATTTAGGTTACTAGAGCCAAGATATTTATAGATGGTGTAAAAGATTATTTTTTGGAACCTTGATAGCCAGAATTTAAAAGAATATAAATAGAATAATAATTATAATAATTCCTTGGTATATTTGAGAGATTTTATCCTCATAAGTATTTTTATTCCATTGGTCAATATTCTTGATGTTTTGAGCCAATTATGTGTGTGGTATTATTTAAAATATTGTCTAATATAAGAAATGTAAATCATATCAACATTTTTAGTTAATGTATAGATTTATCTTATGAGAAAGTAAATACAACAAATTTTGGAGTTGAGAAAATCATTAAAATATTGGAGCAACTAACCTAGATTATAAAAAATAACCTTTGCATTATAGATAAACATGTTTTTCCACAATAGGATGCACCCATGTAAGATCAAAATATAGGAAAAAATAATATGTCCTTTAATAGTATTACTAATCCATTGGTAGTTGAGAAATAGATCAATTCCCTTGAAAATATATTCCAATCTTTGGGAAGTAATTAAAGCGATAATTTTATTTTTCAAATATATTTTTTATGGGAGATATTGATCAATGGTGTTCATTTATCAAGATTATTAATGAAGATAATGAAATAGAAACCATAGAATAAATACATAACACCCTTATATTTTAAAAGTAAACTATGTTCTACAGTGTATAAAACATTCAACACCATGAAGTATGAAATATTATTATCTAAATATGACCACTATAACCTAGCCATTGAATTAGAGGGTATGAATAATATTAACTGAATTATTATTATATTTATATATATTTAAAGGACCTACTCAATAAAATTTAATTGTTTAATTCATAGTAAATAAGAAAAACAAATTTAGTAAAGGCACTTAATTTTTTACAAATGTGTTTTTTTTAAATGATTTATACTGCTTTTTATGCGATAATATTATAATTAATTTCTAAAAGAATATAAATTATATTTTATAAAAATTCTATAATTTTTGAAATGTATATTTTTTAAGATTTTAAAATTTTAAATTAGTTATCTATTTAATAGTGAAATAAATTGATTTTCTAGTTAATAATGAAAATTATTGATTAGTTCTGAAAGGATATATTTTTCAGTGAATAGTGAAAAACAGAGAAATTTTTTGAAGACTATATTTTTGTGTAAAGAATTTAAAAAGATACATTTTTTTAAATTTTATTTTAAAATAAAATTAGTTCTCTTATATTTTTAATAATACAATCAAGTTCATTAGAGTCAATTTAATGATTTAATTTTGTATAATAAAATTTTTATACCCAGAAGGCATTTTTCCTGAATAACTATTTTTCAATTTGTTTTTAGTTTTGAGGTTAAATATAAATATACAATTTAAAGGTATTTAATTTTAAAAAAGGGATTCTATATCTAGAATAAGGAGGTTTATATTTGGTAAAAAGAACCCTTTTGTTTTTTATCAATACGAATAGAAACCATCATAAAATTTTACACATTGATAAAAGGTAAATCAAGTTACTCTTGGTTAAAAATAAATGATAATGTAATAAAATTTCATTATAGTTATTTTTTAATGATTTAAATCCATAAATGACCACCTAATTCATTGAATTTAAATATTTTATGGTAACCTTTCCATGAAAATGATGAATAAAAAATATATATCAATTAAAGATATGGAATGTCCCTCTTTTAGTTTTAAGTATATATTTTATGTCAATATAGGTAAAAATAATGTTATGGATGAATATAAAGGTAAATTTTGTGAATAGTTATATTATATTCATGATTATTATTTATTGATAATTTTTATTGATTATTTAGTTACCTTAAATTCTTTTTAATGATAATATAATATTTCCTCAACTAATAGAAAAATAAAATAAATAATAATAAAAATATTTACTATGATATAATTTATGTCATTTATAGTGTTCCGTGAATTTTTAGATGAATATTATAGATTTGAGATATTTAAATGAATTATATTCTCAATCCAATTTCTTCTTATTGTATTTGAAGTCAAATTAAATAAATAGTATCAAAAATGACATTAATAATAATTTACCAAAATAGTATATTATTAACTTATTTAAAAATAATAAAAGTCTTTAATAATGAATAACTATATTTTATATGGTATAAAATTTCATCCAATTTCTATTTATGAGGAAATATTTACGATATATGTAAAATTATAATCCATTAAGAATAAAAATCATGTTACCACAGTTAATGTTTAAATAGGTTAATTAAGGGTTTAAACAAAAATATATGGTTTTAAACACAATATTAATCTATCCAAATTTTATTAGATGATAATACTTTAATCATATACTACACTATATTTGAATACCTATCCACTTGGATTCATTTATCTTGGGAATTAATTTATTATTATTTAATTTTTTAATAGATCCCAAAAATTTTTGACATATAGATTATAGAAGGGAACCTCTTTCATCATTTATTTACAGTAATTTGAACTTTATAGACTGAAAAATCCCTAGTAAATAACTTTCTATATTTCTTAAATAAACCCTATGTCTTATTTTATTTTCACAATACCATCCCTTCCAGGCTTCAGCTACAAACTAAAAGGAGGTTCTCAATAAAGAGGCACTCATCCAAACCTAACCTTTTTTGATTAATTCTTATTATAATGACTATAAATCTATGTTATTTTTCCTAAATATAAAAAAATAATAATCATAAATATACTTAAATTTTATTATTATTATTAAATCACTATTATCCACCAAATATCACAATAAATGGTAAGTGAATGTGTTTCTCATGTTTACGTATGACTTACCATCTCTACCTAGCGATACAATTCAATTTCAATCACTATATATGATGGATGGTTATTATGATGGGTTTAATTTAAAATATTAAATTTTTGACATAAATATTCTTCTATTATGATAATATAATATCTAAATTATTACCTTCTAGAACATTGGAAAATGATAACATCACTCATGTGCACACGTAGACTCCACGAAGCAATGCGATCCATTTTTATTTTTTATTTTATATGTATATCTATAAGGATAGATTTAATTGATATATATGACATATATGTAATAATAATTATTCTATAAAACTGAATTATTAGTTACAATTCTCTTTTTTCCATCCGTCAAAAAGTAATAATAACGTTCATGTGAACGTATGACCTATTGTCTCCATGAGTGATGTCATTTATTATTCTATTTGCATATTTTATGGATAAATAAATATATATAAATTTTGAATATATATATATATATATATCTCTAATTATGCCATTATTTTTTTATAGATGATGGAAAATTGGTAAATGTAAAAGGCCCAAAAAAATTGAAACTAAAACATACCTGAAAAATAAAGCAGTTACAAAAAGAGGAAACGATTTTAATAACGAACTGTTAATAAAGTTGTGATAAATAGTTGTAATTAAATGATATATGTTTTGATATATATTATTATGTTTCAATAATAGTTATATTATAAATCTATATTTTTTAAATAGTTGTCTTGGAAACATATTAAGGAAGTTGAACATGAGGGAAAAGTTTCTAGTCTCACTTTTACTTCTTTGAAACATATGAAATATTCACCACTAATTTATTTTGTGTGGTGATATGATATATCATTGTTCCATTTATATTCATGCTATTTAATGTTTATATGAATTTATTTATTTCATTTGTATTTGTGATTCAAAAGTTACCAAAGTGTTAAGGGTTTATTTTAAAATCTCATCACCATTCATGATTATCTCTATTATGGGAGTATTTTATTCCATATCAATATTTTATAAAAATGTTTCAAATAATATTTTTACTATAATTATTTTTTTAATAAATTTTTTTCTAGGATTTAATTTTTTTGATAGAAAATAAAGGAATATTCTTATTGTTTTCCAAAAGATCTACTTTTTTAATTTTTCATAATTTGTAAATGGAATGTTTCATTTAACTTATACAGAATGAATTTAATAAATAAACTTATTAACTAGTCATTAATTTGAAATTTTTAAATTTTGAATAATTTTTATAAAATAAAAAATTCTTATTTTCTTCCAAAAAAAATCCATTAAACATTGGAAAGTATTTTTATCAATGTCTATATCCTTTGTTGAATCTTATGATTTACTAAGGTTATACTGTTATGAAGAAATCTACTATATTTATTTGGATGTATAATGATCATTTTGAATAGGGATTTACAATTTTTATACCACTATCCATATTAATATAGATAGTTTATTATTATGTTTATTGATTGGAGAATGTATTAAAATTTCAAATGATTGTTTTTCAATACAAATGTTTACATTAATTATGTTTCTCCCCTTTATTATGAGGAATTAATTAGATTTATTAGGATATTTTATATGACTTATATATACCCTAAAATCATAGGTAGATATCGTGAGAAAAAACTATGTTATGTTTTAGACTAGGCCTTAACAATTTACTTTCAAAAGTCTTGCCACAAGTCCTCATGGTGTTTTCATATGTGAAAAGGCCTCGACAATAAGTTCCAGACATTTTGAATTATGTATTCCCTCAATATGGAATCATTTATTAATATCCGTGTGATTATTGGATTTTTATGATATCCATGGATGAGTTTATAGTTTATATGATTATTTATATGGTATTATTTTGACCATCATTTACTCTTTCTATTTTATTGATTCTTTATTATCTTCAACTATATGCATTCCCTTACTATGAATTTGATATCACTATAGTATTTGTTTTCTTTTCCTAGGATTTGAAGAAATTTTTTATATATAAAATTTAGAATGAAATAATTATTTTATACTTTTTATTCTATATTTTTAATGTAATATAGGAATCTGGTTTTTATCTAGTTCTTCAAGAATAACTATCTATTCAGTAATTTAAGATGTGACTTATGATATCTAATTCCAGTGCAATAAAGTAAGCACTAACTCTAAACTTCTAGGGTCACGATCCTTTAATTTGGTATCAATGAAAGTTTAGTAGAAACCTTGGGAACTAAATGTAGGACAACTTATATTATGGAACATCACCCTGTGACATACCTTGAAAATATTTCAAAAGAAACCAATATTATGATATAGAGATTATTTATAAATAAATATTCCATTTGTGTTATGTGTTTCACTAGTATTGAAATGATACAATTTGGTTGGTTCAAAATTTTATTGTTTAGAAATGGTTTGTAGATGAAGGAATGGAAACTATATCAATGCACATAATCCATGAAGTGATTTCCATTATGGTAAATATATTATAGATGGATCTAGATCTGTAGTTGGATGGGAATAAATCATAACTATATTTGGAAAAATAACTGAGGTTATGGGAAAAATAATTTTCTATATAGAGTATCATGTGGATCCATAGTGTGGCGTAACAATTTTGGATCACTTTATGTGTTAGAAACCTCTATCATTCTGTGGGACTAAAAATCCTTCAAGGTACATAATGGATAAGTTCCTTATTGAAGATATTTATCTCATTGGAATGTAATGAAAGGATAAAAATTTTTATAGAGGATTATTATCTCTAATGGGATTTAGTTTAATGTAAATCATTGATTCAAAACACTAAGGATGAGTAGAAAATAGAGAGCATGTAATGGATGTATTTTGAAGAAATTTATTGGAAGAATATTTTCCACATGTAGAACGATGGGATATGGAGAGAAAATTTTGAGACAAAATGGAAGTTAAAAATATTTAAAAGTATAAAGAAATATTTATAAAGTTATAAAGTAATTCTATGAATTACATACATAATAAAAAAATTAGTATTTGTAATTTCTTTGATTATATTAAGCTAAACATTTGATGGGAATGGGTCTCCCAAACAATATCATCCTATGAGGAAATTGTATCATATCTCATAAAGATAGAAATATAATTCTCCAAGTCACAGGGACTCAAGGTAATTAAAAATAAGAAATTGAAAGAAGATAAAAAATAGATATTGGGAATAAGGCAATGAATGACTTTCTGATAAGTGATAATTGTGGAAAAAACACCAAAGTACTATATTAAAAGAAAATGAGAGTGTTATTTATGTGTGAAGAGAATGTCTTTTAGGAATGTGAATTCAAGGGTAATAAAGAAACCCTCTAATGTTTACTTTTGATTCTCCTCTATCATCACAATTTCTACTTAGAGTCGAAGGGTAGGAAGAATGGAGGCATCCCCTGATTTATCCCTCAGTACAACATTTTTTACCTACCTATCAACTCTATTGGCACTTTTTTTACACATTTATAATACTAGTGTCCCATCACCCATCATCATGTTAGGCAGCTATCCTAGTCAGAGATGTCACTTCATCATTAACTTTTTCGAAGAAACCCCATGTTTTCCTCCAAATCCCAGTGACTAGTTCAAAAGAAATCATCTCCCGAGTCACAGACTCAGAAATGTTTTCTCCCTATCCTTTGTCATCTCAGAATGTGGAATCTCCTTCAGTCCTTCTATGCATGTAGTTGATACCATTTCTCCTGAGGCTTTATTTGTACTCCCTAAACATGGGTCTTCCGTTCAACCCCTCTTGTTTCTTCAGATCAGAGGATAAGGGTAAGGAATTGTCTTGTTCCAGGTATAGTCACTCCTCTTCCCTAAATATAGTTCTACCATCCATCTCTACTGGTCACATTAGAGTACAGAATGTGGGGAAGGATGTGGCCTGTATCAGCACTTTTAGCCACTCCTCTCCCCCTAGAATTCTCTTTGAGGCCTCTCTAGTGTTGATGTTGAACAGGTATAGCCTATTATCTCATGTGTAGGATGGATCATCTCTCTATGAATGTGAACTATTTGATTCCTAGCATGTAGGAGAAGAGGCTTCTACACCCCATTCTCATAATCTCTACCCTAAAAGAGTGTACACCAGGTCTCACTTGAAAATTCTATTTATATTCTCCAACTCTCAATCCAAGAGGCTTCCCATGCCTAGTTCCAGCAATGGGATCACCCTTTTTAAATAATTTCTATGATAATTTGGAATACCTATGGCTTGGGAGATAGGGTGAAGATAGATTTACTCACCAATGATGTCTCCAAGAATGATGTGTCTCTAGTTTCAGTTCTTGAATCGAAATAGTGTTCTTAAAAAGTAATTTTTTTTAAAATTATCGGTATGTGGTATTTCATTCATGGTGAACCTGTTAATCACTATATATGGGTCTTACGGGATCCATGTATCTCAGTTGGGAGGGTTCAGGTTTCTGATCAATAGGTGACTGTTAACAGTTTATCTGACAAGGTGGCATGTTTCTTCTTATTAATTTATGCCAAATACGATGCTAGGCAAAGGGAACAGCTTTGGAGAGACCTGGATTCCTTCAATCTGGGTGACTCCTCCTAGAAAGTGGGGGTGATTTAAACACTATTTATGATTTGTAAAAAAGGTGGGGGGTCTACCCTCATAGGGGTGGAGTGGATTTTTCATATTATTCTTCCAATAAGGGACTATTAGACTTGGTGTTTTTGATATATATGTTTACTTGGTGTAAAAATCAAAGAGGGAATCACCACACATGGTGGATGATGGATCACATATTTTTTAACTTAAATTCCATATTTATGTTCTTAGAAACTAAGGTTATTCATTAGGTTCTAACAGTGTTGGACCACTCACCCCTTATTATCAACATGAATATCAGGAAAAATGGGGGGAAGTGCTTCTTCTTCTCCAACAGGTTTCCCCACCATCTCTCATACCATACAATGGTGAAAAATTCATGCGGAAGGGTGTCACAGGGTAATCTATAGAATGTATTCCATAAAAAATTATGGAGTCACAAAATGATCTCACTACCTGGGCCAATTCCATTCCCTAGGCCCACCCCAACATGGAGGCAATGAAGGCAGATATCATTAGTGAGGAGGTTAGTTTGGAGGTGGCTTGGATTTAGGATACATATGATTCTCTAGAATCTAATAAGAGACATTATAATGAGATGATTCTTGAACACTAAAGGATCCTTCATGAGATATCTAGAGCTTTGTGGATTAAGGAAGGGGACCACTACACTGCGTATTTCCATGATTGCTTAAATGAAAAATGGTGAGGTCGTGTTCCAAAGATCAATTCAGATGATGGTTACCTCCATAGTGATTCAGAGATGATTGGTGGTATGATTTTTCTCATTTCAACTCCATTTCAAGTGATCCTAACCCAAATATGCAGGATGGATACCTGAGTGGTGATGATGATATCTTTATGTATATTCTACAAGTGGTTGATGTGCAGAACAATGATTTCCTTGAGGGCATACCAGATGAGGGGGAGGTTAGGGAGACCATTATATCCTATGACTAGGAGATTTTCCCCAAACCCGATGGATTTATAGGGTCCTTTAATGACAACTCGTGGAATATTATCCAGAAAGACTTGGTGGAAGCCATTCAATACTTCTTTCACAATAGGCCTTTACCTCAGGTAGCTAGTTCCACCACCATGGATTTAATTCCCTAAGTAAAATACCCCTCCTCTATCAAATAGTTTAGACCCCACAGTATGTGAAATTTACTATATAAATTCATAGAATCCATAATCAAAAAAATGATGTGTCTACATATCAAGACATGGGTCTCTGATGAGAAACACATGTTTATTAATTGAAGGTCCATTCAAGGATCTATGGGTAAATACCAAGAGATGAGTGGAGATATTGTAAAGAAGGTGGTGGAATCCGATATTATTATTAATGTGGACTTGGATAGGGAATATGATCATATCGAGTGGAATTTTATTCTCCCGGTGAGGAGGCATATGGGGTTCTTAGAGGGGGTTATTGGATGCTCTTTCCCTGTTATAGCTTTCCATGGTTCTCTATTCTATTCATGGGTAAGCAATGTAGGTTTATTAAATCTATTAGGGTTCTACATTATGGAAACCCCTATCCCATACCATTTTTATCATGGATCAGGATTCCCTAAGTAGTCTAATTGCTTTCAAGGTGAAACATGGGTCAATTTGGCCCTACCACTACCGAGCTAACTACAGTGTGGTCTCTCATCTGCTCTTTGCTGATGACATGTTATTATTTATTAATTGATGTAGTTCCTCAGTCAAATGTTTTATTAACACCATTGAAGATTACTCAAAATGGAACAGTGAAATCATCAATAGAGACAAAAGTGATGTATTTTTTCCATTCATTCCTGGATAAATGATAGAAAAGAGTGCAGTCTATTATTTAAATTCAAATAAATAATTTTCCTATAGAATTTTGGAGCACCATTTTCCCTAGTTATAGTTCGTATCAGATATTTATAGTGTATGACTGAAAAAATTAATATAAGAACTTGGATCTTCTTTTCAGGTATGGATCTTTATTTTCATGTGTTTTTTAGAAAATGTGGAGAATTTTGAAATTTTATAAGTACCCACCATGTACTTAGGAGTATACATTGTGCACCATGTTACCACGTACAACCGCATCTTGGGCATGTAACGTCTGAGACATGGTTATGTGGGGTGATGTGGTAGACCACTTTTATCAGGTGTCGGTTGAGGTAAACACAAGGCATATTCATTAACATTACACACTGTGTACTTTTTCTTTTAATTGACTAATCAGATTGGGGTTGCGTCTAATCCCCAGAAACATCTTCTTCTAGATATACCTCATAAAGGATCATCTATAATTTTTAATTCTTCTCCAATGCACCATTTCTTTATCCAAGGTCTGATTTGATCTCCAGTGGTTGCATTGGAATCCCCTCAGTGAGTTATTGGTTCTTCTAGATCCTCTCCTCCTGATTTCTTCTCTCTCTAGTTATTCAAGGTTGAACATTTTTGACATTTTTTCGATCTACATCATTCTAGGATGATTCAAGGGTTGACATTGAATATTGTTCCTCATACAATGTCAAAGTAGGTGGTTTGTTCCCTTTCAATGGTTGTATTCGAGTTTTATATTCCAAAGTGCCGATTACCCATGTTGTGGGTATTTTGGGTTAAAAAAATTGAACCCTATTTTATCTACCTTAGATTTATTGTTGGACTAATGGTTTATTTATGTGATATTATAGTAAATTTCAATTTTAAGGAACACCCCATGGGTGTTTTTCTTTGTTTTAATATTTAGGGTCGTTTGGTCCGGGTTTCCAAGGAGGTAGACCTTGTTTTCTTGCCTTGCTTGACTGGATAGAACTGATTGCCTTTTTCTTCTTGTTCAATGCTATGGATATGGATTGAAATTTTTTAGACATGTATTATTTGAGATTACTTTGGGATTCCTGATATCATATATGCATGATTTAATTTCACAGGTTTGTGAGAACCTGGTGTAGTTAGCGCATAGGGGGAATTGATGTTTAGTGCTTCGTCAGAGTGTGTTATATTTAATGCTACAAGAACCTTGGGGGGATTAATGGTGATTGCTCCCTAAGAATTTCTATTTTTCATGTTATGACACCAAAGGGGGATTTAAATTTGAGTGATACCCCATAGAGTTTGTAGTTGTTGTGGAAATACCATAGGGGGAATTGATGGTGAGTGCTTCCTTAGAGTGTATTTTCCATTTTATTACATTACATGGCTAGAGGGGTTAGACAGTTTGAGCTACCCAGAGGGTTAGCATAAATATTGAATATTTGTGATATATCTAAGGAGCCAAAGAATAATCTTGTATTTGGTCCTGTTAGGTAGTGTTCTAAGATACCTATTAGTATATGTACTTGATTAAATGATGAACATTAAATTCTAATGAATGTAAATGGAAACTGTAGGATTGTTTACTTTTGGGTAATACTAGTTCATTATAGTATTTCCAATATTTCATTCTATATATACTCATTGACTGTTAGGAATAGATCGTATGGGGTTGCCTACTGGGATTTATCTCACACCATCTTTGGGTTATGTTTTTGGATCCGAATAGATTATATGGTTGTAGGTGTATATAAGGGAAAGCCCCCTTCTTCCTTAGGTACATGATCAGTTCATTGGATATGAAGAGAATATGACCAAACATAGTCTTGTGATGCTGTTGGAGTTTTCTTATTTCCATTATACATTGGTTTAGTTGTATTTCTAGGATATTTTTTTGTTTGGCTGCTTTCGTAGACATATGTGACATGGATCATTTGTATTTGTGTTCTAGTTATTATTTACTTTTATTCTTCCATTGTTTAATTATTGTATGGTATTTTTCTTTTGTCACTATTTATTATTTATTATTTCATTTTGTATGTTATTTCTATGAAGGAATAGTTTCCCCAATATCACACCCAAGGACCTCACTTCTAATTGGAAGCCTCTGGTGTTCAGGGAAATCTGTTTGAGGTTGTGTGACCAACCAAGTACGGGGCGCCTTTGGGAAACACTCTGAATTGGGATGTTACAAAGTGGTATCATAGGTACTTTTTATTTTCAAATTTTTCTTACTGTTTCGAGCCTATATACAGTGATAAGAATAAATGGGTAGTTATTAATAAGTTTAGCCAGGGATTAGATAACCAATATATAGGGAAAATACAATTTACCTTGGTTATTGCAAATTTTATGGGTTTTCAATTGTTACAGTTGATTTGATTTCACCATTTGGTGATTGACATGATTTGTATTATTCTAATTTATATTATTGATGTTTTATTTCTGTTTCAACCTGATGAGATGAGGGTATGCCATCTCATGCATCAAATATAAACTTTCTAGGGATCATATGTCATGCATTTTGTCATGTAATTTAGAATGCATTACAAATTGCATGATGTTGTGATAGATGTTGTGCTAGATATTCATGTTGTTCTGACCATTGTCATGATAGTTTACCTACTATTTTGATAGGGTATTGGAAAATTTAAAGCTTCGTTTGAATGGCTTCCAAAATTTGGTCCCTGAGGTGTTATGTACCCTCTTGGATCAGAATTTGGTGAATCATATTGAACTTTAAGTAAATTCTATTATGATATGACATGAATATGAAGCCAATCTTTGATTCAAGGAGAGTATGTCCCCCCAAGGATCAGAATTTGGCACATTAATTCTTGTTTCAATGTTTTTATGGGGTTATAGAGTAGTTTTTTAGGCTTAATATCCACAAAAACCTAGAATACATGGTGTTTGATGATGAATACATTCCATGTATCCTTTTGTTCAGGAAGAAAATATTTTTATTAATTAAACAACGTGTAATTTTTCTACATGTCATGTAGATAATGACCGTGGGATTGACCATGTACAAAGAGGCACGAGAATTGGGGTCCTTTTATAGGACATGTCGTGTATGTAATGAACACGCTATGTATCCATTTACTATTTTAATAACTGTATGGAAAAAGACATTGGTTGGGAATCTTTTCATCAACACGCCCTATACTAGGTGTACACGCCATGTTTGGGTGATCCGTGTATCTATCCATGTGACCAATTACACGTGTCATTGAAAACAATCTAGTTTACACTGTCTCTGGTATATACATTCCACGTAGTTTTTTTCTAAGAGAACCATGTAGTTTGAGCAATGTAGGAGTACATGGATAGGAGGGAATATTCATGTAAACACCATTTCCCAAATAGAAGATTCCGTGTGTATGGGTGTTACATGACCAGGTTTGGAAGAGGTACACGCCATGTTAAAATGCAAAGGGAACATGCCATGTATGGGTTATACACATTGTGTACCCCTATTTTGTAAAACATGATTGTTTTCTCCTCCTACTCCTTCCTTACACTTCATAGTTTTAGTCCTTGATAATATTGAACTAAGGTGTGTGCTGGAACTTATTGAGTCATGCCACCCAGACTTCCTCTAGTTGTATGTGTAGTTCGGGGCGATGATTAGAAATCATAAATGGTAGACCAAGGACTACAAGTAGACCCTCTCGTTGTTCCCTATATGGCAGCATCTATCATTCTAAATATACGTTCCATTGCAAAGTTCTAAGAAGGCTTCATAGGATGATGTAGACATTCCCAAGAGAATTGCATCCTACCCCGTCTATGTAAGAGTTAATGCTAGTTTTTTAGCAGCAACATCCTCCCACATTATTAGGGGATGGAGGACCTGAGGCTGTAGATTCATTGTTAAAATCCATACTATTTATCTTGGAGAATATAAAGACACCTCTTGAAAGGAGGGTGAATTTCTCAATAGACATGCTTTGGGATTCCGACAAGAGATGGTGGGAAGCGATATCACAGGCAGGACGCCAGCAAGTTATGGCTTGAGATGAGTCCAAGTGGACCTTCTATGACTAATTATACCTAGAGAAAATGTGGGCAGACCGAGCCTGAGAGTTCTTGAGTTTGGAGTAGGGTACTGTCTCAAACATGTAGTATTTTTCTCACTTCACAGAGCAACAACACTTCACAAAAATTATAGGGGTGATTAGTTATTTATGGCAAGAACGTTTTCGTATGGTCTTAGGAATGACATCTGATCTTAGGTGAACATCTTCAGGTTGAATTCCATATCTTACATAGTCAACCAGAGACTAATCAACAAGCACAACATGAATGATTTTGTAGATGTGGGCTAGGGTGGTTCAACATCTTGAGTTTGTACTCTTCTGACCGATAGTAGGAAGTTCCATAGGTATTCTACAAGTAGATATCTGTGTAGGGATGATTTCTGTTTAGGTATCCAGGTGGTGTGCTACTAATGCGGGAAGGGAAGACATAAGAAACCTCTGTTCCTAATAGAGCTTGTTGAGTACTGATATTGTGGTAAGATGGGACATCTTCAGTGTTTTTGAAACTCCCTCCTCCCACCAGCTAGTGAGGGAATCACTGTTTTAACTCCTTGTACTGGAGTAGGACAACCAGTCCCACATCAGGCTAGGTGTTGGAGTTCTTCAGGTCATTAAGGCTGAGGTGGTGGTCGTGGCTGTAGTGGTCAGACATAAGGTTTTCGACAGATATAGTGTGGATCGGCTTAGTGTTCTAAGACAGCTTCATAAGGCTACAACACAGTTCAGGCTTTTGAGCTAGATCACATCCAGCAGGAGAAGGATCCCAAACCCTCTACAGTTAGAGTTATGATTTTGGGGGCCTCAGATTTATCTTCTGATCATTTTGATACAGGGGATTCTCATAGCTTTATATATGTGCCTATTGTAGAGATCCTTGGGATCTATATCTTTACTTCTATTGATATCATGATGTTTGACACTCCGTTGGAGACTAGAATGGCTAGTGTAAGTCAGTGCAAAGAGTTACCTCTTGAGATTTGTGGGTATCACTTATTATGGGACATTTATGTCTGAAAGATGGTGGGATATTATTTAATTCTCTAAATGGACTGGTTAGTTCACTTCCAGGCTATTTTTGATTGCTATCGACATAGGGTGAGTTTCACATCACAAGAGTTGCGCTTTTTTCTACATAAGGGTGAATGAGATGTCCAGGAAAGCAGAGATGGGCCCGAGCATTACGAGTTGAGAGGTGTTATAGCCCATATTGTTAGTCTATTCCTGGATGAACAAGGGACATCACATATGGACTTTCCTCTAGTGTTCTATCATTTCAGGGATGTCTTTCTAGATGACTTTTCAGGTTTTCCTCTAGAACGATAGATAGAATTTTCAAGTGAACTTGTTATAGGGGAAGCACCAATGTCCATTCCTCCTTATAGGATGTATACACCGGAGTTGTAGGAGATCAAGAAAAAGATAAAGGAGTTAAAGGAGTTAAAGGAAAAGGTTTTTATCCAACCCAGTACTTCTTCATGGGGTTCCTTTGTCCTGTTTGGAAAGAAGGAAGATAATACCCTTAGACATTTCATGGGTTATCAAATGTTGAACCAGTTGACTGTGAAGAACCAATATCCCTTATTGAGGACTGATGATCTCTTTGATTATCTTAGAGGATCCTGAGTGTTCTCAAAGATTTACTTGAGATCTGATTATCATCAGTTTCATGTTAGACCATCAGAAATAATTCTTACATCCTTTCAAAGAAGGTATGGTGTATTGAAGTATGTGGTTATTACATTTGGTCTCATGAATGTACCTATAGTTTTTATATAAATGATGAACTGAGTGTTCAATCCATACTTGGACTCCATTGTGGTGGTTTTTGTGGACTATAGTTTTTTGTACTCTCACACTCGGCAGGACCATGCTATCCATATTGAGATCATTATGAGTACACTGAGAGGGAATCAGTTATTTTCTAAGCTCTCAAAAGTCCACTTTTGGATGGACCAGATTCAATTCTTGGTTCATGTTATCTTAGAGACAATAGTATCAATAGACCCAGATAAAGTGAGAGTAGTAGTTTCATGGGAGCCACCGAAGAACATCACTGAGGTTTGGAGTTTTATGGGGATAGCTGGTTACTATATATGTTTTATACAGGACTTTTAATGCTCAACAGTGCCACTTATGGGCTTTACTAAGAAGGGTGTGAAGTATTCTTGGGTAGACTATTGTGAGTCAGCCTTTTAAGAGTTTAAGGGAAGGTTTACATCAACACCAATACTAGTTGTTCCAGAGCTAGGAAAGAGTTACTCTGTTTACTACGATGCATCAGGTATCAGGATGGATGAAGTGCTTATGTAGGGAGAAGGAGTCGTTGTATATGGGTCTCGGCAGTTAAGGACACATGAGAAGAATTACCTAATGCACGATCCTGAATTGTCTACAGTTTTACATGCCTTTGACTGTTTGAGATATTACTTTATGGGAGAGAATTTTGTGGTGTACTCGGACCATGAATGTCTCAAGTATATCATTACCCAGTGTGACCAGAATTTGTGATAATGAAGGTGGGTTGAGTACCTTCAGTCCTTTGACATTGAGCTTTACTACACGCCTTGGAAAGGAAATGTAGTGGTTGATACATTGAGTAGGAGGGCTCAAATACATGTAGTTCAAGAAGCCAGTAGTGAGTGGAAGTTCATGAATTTGTTCTCTTTAATGAATTTGTATGTGTACGATAGATAGGGTAATACATTTATTTATTCTATAGCAATTATATACACTCTTTTAGATCATGTGAGAATGAGGAAACGATCCGATTCTAAAGGCCTTGTCATACAAGAGAGTGTGTCAGGAGAGGGCCCTACTTCTAGGTGGAACATCGTTGAGGATGAGGTCTTACATTTTCATGGACATGTATGGGTTTCATTAGACATACATGAGGAGCTTATGTAAGATTTTTATTCCTCAGTTTGGGCAGTTCATCTCGGTGTTACCAAGATGTATCGAGATTTACACCATTAGGATTGGTATCCAAGTACGAAGAGGGATGCTGCCAGTGTTGTTTTGAGATGTTCCAACTGTCAGCAGGTAAAGATGGAGCATGAGCGACTGACATGGAATTTACCATAGTTTCCCATTTTCGTGTGGAAGTGAAATGATGTTGTGATAGTTTTCATGATAGGGTTATCGAGATTGCCTTGAGGGAAATGTTGTGGTTTGGGTTGTTATCGATAGGCTCACAAAGGTTTCACACTTCTTACTGATCAAGGAGACATTCAATGTTGATGATATTAGAAGTTCATATATCTAAGAGACTGTACGTTTGCATGCGGTTACACACTCTCTCATTTCAGACAGGGTCACTACCTTTAATTCATGTTTCTGGAAAATTCTACAGAAGGATTTGAGTACACATGTAATTATGAGTATAGCTTACCATCCTTGAATAGATGTCCTGTCAGAGCGCATGATTCATGTCATGACCCATCCCCTAGGGCCCATGTCGAGACTACCCCAAACCCGCCTTCCATAGGCCAGGGGCTAGAAACTAGCACTAGAAAGGTATTTCCCTAAAACCGAGAAGTCATTGCCTCAAAACCTATAACCTCACACAAACCAAGAACTCAGAAAGATACAAACAAAAGGTAGACTATATAGTTAATAGAGTGAGTACATTAAGTAAAAGGGGCCGGAATACCACCCCAACTGGAAAGTACAAGGGAAACCGAAAAGTACAAGTAAAACTGAAAAACAACTACTATGAACACCCTTCAAGGATCATACCTGAAGGGTAGGTACAACTCTCGAATGATTGTCTATACGGTATTCCTCTCCTAAGGTCCACCCCCAAGAAACACCTAGCCCTATTACCCTCATCCTTAGCCAGTGTTGTCTATCATCTGCACATGACCCAACAAGGAGCGGGCGAGGCCCATGTAGGGGTGATTATAATGATACTTAGTAGAGACCTCGAGACCCCCGTAGGTCTCTCAAAATCCACAAAGGACAAGCCACAAATCTTGGAAACAACAGTCAACCCTACTTAAGTATATTCCCATACATATACCTATCTTATCATGTATAAGTATCTCATCCATGAGGAAAACACAAGGCCAAACTCATTAGCTCAAAGATCAATTGTTCTATGAAGGAAAGATTACCATGTCGGTAACACCATAAAGGTAAGTTCTACAAAGGTATTCCACATAGAATAATACCAAAAAGGTAAAGAATAAGCTCACATTAGTATTAGTGAAGTATATAAGTAAAAATGATTAGTCATGAAGCAAGATCATTTTATTCTGTCAATAGGCACTACTGCTGATTATACGAAGTCTGACTCACATAGGATCGATAGGTACTAACCCCTATAATGACCCATAGAAGATCTGACCCATATAGGATCAGTATGCGCTAACCCACATAGGATCAGTGAGTGTTGAACCACACAGGATCAGACCCACACAGGATCGGTATGCGTTGACCCACACAGGATCGCTGAGCGCTGACCCACAAAGGATTTTACCGAACTAAACCACACATGATTGATAGGTACAAACCCCTGCATTGACCCACATAGGATCTGACCCGCACAGATTTGATAGGTAACTAACCTCCGTATAATCTGTCTCCAAACTCCGCCTCACTACCAACTACTGGATTCCTCGCACTCAGTGCGCTCGAGTTCTGTAGAATCTTTCCCTCGAGATATCGGTTGTACCTCTACCACCACAAAGTCCCTTTCAGAAGTATCTCAAAGTTCTATCACATTATAAGGGATCCAATGCAATAGACGACGCATCAATCAGACGCCCGGTCTGTAAGTTATTTGCATTTCTACTCTGAGGGCCCAGTTGGATTTGGGGTTCGATCTATCCCGGAGGTACTCAAACTTTATCCAAAACTCAAGTGTAGTATATCAAAGTTACCATCTCAATCCAACGATTTTAGTGCCATAGATAGTTCATCAAACGGACACTCAGATCTCATGATATGGCCAAAAAGGCGAAACTAGGTCCGGATGGGCTCGGGTCCGGTCCAATCCGGTCGGACCGACCCAAGTCTGGCCTGGATGGCCTGGCCTCAGTGGGCCAGACCTGCTGGGCTGTGGTCTAGCCCGACCCGCGTAGGGGGCTGCCTAACCCGGTGTGCTAGGTATGACCTAGTGATGCGGACCGCCCGATCTGGCACTGATGGGGGACCATCCCCCATCATTTTGGAACATAAAAGCGCAATCCCATTATGCACTACCAATTCATAGTGAGACCCAAGTGGGTCCCACCTATCTGCCACGACCGGCAGGGTGCTCTGATCGGTCCTCCTCCCAGTGGCGCGATCGCACACCACTACTCCACTGCGGATAATGGGGTGTCAACCACTCTTCAGCCTCCGCCGCAGCCAAGCGGTCGTGGATTCCTGCTCCTCCGGTGGAACGGATGCGCACCGCCCAACATCATTGCATCTGGCCTGTGTGTCGGCCCTCCTCCTCTTCTGTGGTTCACCGCATCTCTGTTCTTAGACCGAAAAATAAAATTATCTCATATTTGTGATCCTTATGTCAAGGGATCCACATCCATATGTTTCACTCAACAAAATATTGTGTTTCCAACTTCATTAATTATTTGGTGTTGATGAATGCATGAATAATTTGCGGGGAATAGAATAAAAAGAGGCAAGGTATATGCGTGGGACGATTACCATGTTAGTTTTTCCATCATCGTTGTGAAACTAGAATATAAAGAATTATTAAATAAATTCATTCATATTAAGAAAAACCCCTACCTCGATTTTCCATTGGAGGTGGCGTGAGGAGGAAGACGAAGTTGATGAAGTTGGTAACGTTGGTGTCCGTTACTCCTACAAGACGTTCCAAGGCCATTTCCTTGTTCTCGATCTGGGGAATTCTCTTCGTTGGAGAGGCTCTTTGTTGGAGTGAATTTTTCCCTAATGTTCTCCCAATCTCCCTTTACCAATGATCCTCCAATTTCTCAGGAAATGTGAGGATCCAATATTTAATTATGTAAAGTTTAATTCAATTAAAGTTGACGCATTTATTAGATTAAGTGGTAACATTTAATTTGGGGGAGAATCCAAGATTTACCACATATTAAAGATGAGGTTCAAGGATTGGGTGGTCCCCACCACTAATTTCAAATGGGAGGTTTCATTAAATTAAAATAAAACTTGTTTGTTTTATTTTATTATTTTTTAACTCTCCCATGTAAAAAATGAAAAATAACTTTCACCCTTAACCCACTACGGTCAAGGTGAATATCACCTTAAGAAAATATCGGCACTGCGAGTTCAACAGTGCCCTCAGATTTCAATTCTGAGCATCAGTCCAAAAGTTACAAAAACTTGCTCTCACGTTTATTGAACGTACCTAAAAAAGTTCAGAAATTCATTCCGGGCACTCCGAGCCTTGGAATCACGTGACATCAATTTTCACAGACTCGTAATATTCCTATATAATTAAAATAATTACATTTAAAATCTGAGTATTTAAATTCTCTCCAACTTAGGGCTTTGCATCCATGAAATACATAACACAACCTAGGGAAACAAGTTGGGGTATTGAGCCAGAATCTTAGCCTCCCACTCCCTTGTACTCACCAGGAGGATCTCGGGATGCCAACTAACACACACCAGAGGTATCAACTGCCCACGAAGGACCCACTCCAATAAATCCTCAATCTCTAATGGAACCTCTGAAAACGTCACCCCATCATTGATTTCCAGCTCGCCCCAGTCAATGATGTGCAAAGTATCATGTACATATCTCGTTAGCTGGGATATGTGGAAAACGTCACGAACCCGATGCAACTGAGGTAGAAGAGCTAAGCGGAAATCCACCTTGCTAACTCTACTGAGGGCCTGAAAGGGTCCGATGAACCTCAGAGATAACTTTCCACCTATTCCAAATTTCCCCAATCATCATTGAGGTTTGACCCATAGAAATACATGGTCTCCATCCTCAAACTCAAGAGTTCTCTGTCTCCTATCAGCAAAATAATTATTCATGCTCTGTGCATATAACATCCAATACTTTACATACATTGTTATTACTTCAAAATTGAAGCACACTTATTACAACATATGACAATACCATGAAAGGACCATATTGGTATAGTGTATTTAGATACTGGGAAACCTAAACAACTGGTTCATAAAGCATCTACTTTACCTCCCATTTATTTCATCATATCTAGAGTCCCTTTTTGGCACAACCTACTTAATAACATTTTTCCTAACCTGGGGAAATAAAACATACAAAAGGGTGAGCTCAAATTCTCAGAAAGGGTAAACAAAAGAAATATCAATCACATCATATACATAACCACATAACTTTTGGAAATCATAACCTGCAAAAGAGATCATAATTTCAAAACATGGGATAAATCATAGTAGTGAAATGTAATCCCAATAATCATAACATAAAACATGAAACTTTTTGGCATACACACATAATCATATAGAATAATTTCTTATTAGTCAAGGCTCATTTCCAAGATTATCTTAGTGGACAAAGTCCATTTCTGAACCGAGTTCACTCCTCGTTTCAATCCTGTTTCACTGAACCGGTTTAACCTACCATTCCAGTCATGTCTATCTCATGAGATATTAAATCTTTACCCAATGCATTGGAGGGAGATATAGTTTCCACCCAACTCATAATGATTCCATTCTTATGTGTGCCATAAAATCAAAAATCATACATCATAGCATAACCCATGTAATAAAAATGGGAATCTTAAACATCGTGACATCATAAAACAATTCATATAAGATAAAGGAATTCATTAAAATATAATTCTATCACAACATAATCAAATCAATGTAATAATAGGGATAGAAACAGAACCCTTTATTATCTTAGATGGAAAATAATTTTGATAAAACACTTGAACTCCATTCTTGAGGAAAATATCCTTTCTGCTTCAAAAACACTTTTCCTTTCTTAACATGTCATAAAATTCTAAACTAAAAGAAGTTGATTAAAAATAAACTTCAAAACTTGTAAATCAATCTTCTTGGAAATAATGTTTTAAAAATCCATTCATTCCATATAAGTTAAAAATAACATTATTCTCGTACTTTTGTCGGAAAATTCAAAAAGTACCTCGTACGAAAAACGACAAAAGATTCCATTCATATCCTTTACTAAAAACTCACCGAAGGTTAAAATTGGATTTAAACAATTGTAGGTGGATGGAAATAATATTAATTATTGAGGAAACATGGGTGTGGATAATAAAATGCACCCCAGTAAATACTAAAGTATAAACAATCTCAGATAAAAATGAGATAGTGATATTTCCCTTACCTTAGGTCTGATATGATTTGTACGTGTCCAAACCTCCTGTATAATGATTTAAATCATGTTACTGACTTATTCCAGAATCATACTCGTTGTTATGATATCACATATGGTCATATTCTTAGCTTCTTATTAGTAATATTTCATTACAACTTGTTATTTGGGTGTTTATTACTTTTTGTTCTTATGCGTGTTTTGTCGAATAAATTCTTATTCTTATCTTAAGGTTATAGATACCTCATTTCCAGAATGTTATTAGGGTAATATATATCATATTCATTCATTCAATTCATTTATATAATCATTATGCAATGAAGATCATGTAGAACGAGTCGCATCACATCGTGGAGACGGTATTCCGTACGTACGCACGAGCGATGATATTGTTCCCATGATCATGGAATTGTATTGGAGTGTATGTATACTATTTAAGAATCAATATCACTTTAAAATAATCATATATAGTCATTATTTACACCATTATACCCATCGATGTAAGGTGGTGGTGGAAAATAGATTTCACCACGACATGGAGACGTTATTCCGTACGTACGCACGCGTGGTGATTTAATTTTCTGTAGGATGGATAGATGGTGAAACAGGGTTGTTTCATACTTATAATAACATATCAGTATATGAGTGATACTAATGTTATTACTTCACAATGAAAAAACTAAAGAAGAAGAAGTGGAAGAAGAAATAAAGATGAAATAATCGGTAACGGACATTACCTCTTCTTTGAAGTGCTTCTTTGAGACCTCCATTTAGGGCACTAAAATTGGTCTTTAAAAAAGACCAGGACCTCTAAGATGTATCTAGGGAAGTGGAGAGGAGAAAGTGTCAGGGTTTGGCCGAGCGTGAAGGCTCAAAGTGGTGTGAGGAAGAGGGGAAGGAGGTGCCCTTTTATAAGGGAGGAGAGGGGCTTCTTTGGAAAAACTAAAAATATTATTTTATTATAAAGTCACGTTCGGTTTTAAATAGCTCCAAATTGATTTATATAGAAGCTAAGGTGGGGATGGATCGAAATAATCTCATCCAACAGAATTTAGACAAATTTAGTTTCCTATTTTAACCTTATCATTTAGATTTAACATTAAGTTAAATAATTTTACTTTTATCGTGTCTTCTTGTGTTCTTATAATATAAGGTTAATAAACTTACTATAAGTAGAAAAACGAACCCCAAGTTTTTTATTATTAATATATATAACCTTGTATAAGTCATTTGGCCAAAAATAGATTTTTAGGAATAAAATAACAATTTCTAATATAATATTTGTTTTAAAAACAATTTTATGTCAATTTTGAAACTATTTAGTAATTGATTTTTGTGAAAATAATAACAGAATGATTAGTTCGAACAAAGTTAATTAAATAAATACTAACATGTCATATTAACCTAGAAAATTAGTGTAATTCATAAAAAGTCTCAAATTATAAATATTTGGGTATTTATAACATCAATTATGTCAATATTTCATTAATAAGATAATTATTGCATCATCTTTGTGTCATAAATAAATTAAATAATTTAAAGTCTAAAAATTAAAAATAAAATATTATTATGTTGGAAATCTTATTAGATTTCTAATTAATATTTATAGTTGAATTTATCTTATGTATAACCCTATATTAAAAATGATTTAGTTATTAAACTTTGATTTTAACTATTTTATCCCTTCTTTAAATAAATTAATAATAAATGTCCTAATCTAATCCATGTGGGCCTAAATGGTCATATGTTATTCCTAAGTTTGTTTTTGGTCGAATTACACTTATCCAATAGAATTAGGACATGTGTTAGGGTAATAATAATATCATTTTTACCCTTAATTACCCTATTTACTTTTAACCGTGGTAAATAAAAGTAAAAAGTTACTATTCACCAAAAATTATTTTCATCTCATTGAACCAATTTTACTTACTGACATCAACTGTGTCTCTCGGATTTTTGAAATTCCACTCACAGAAGAGGTAAAATTACGTTTTATGAAAAATTCAGTTTTTTTAACTACCACTTAGTGGTTTCACTATTCATCAAAAATTGAAAGTTTTCAGAAAAATACTAAAATTTCACCCTAGGCTAATTTCGATATTATGAATCCAAAAATGAAGTCCATTTTGAAAAATAAAATTTATAAAATTTCAAAAAGTGGTTATTACTATTCATAACGACTAGTTTTAATAATATTTTATTAGCATATCATTGTTTAGTGAAACTCGGTATTGCATACGACGCAAGCTATCGAGGAAGGTTGTGATTTCGTGTAAAGCAATCCAAGCAAGTGTTGTGTGTAGAAAAAAGATTCCATTGATGATTTATATAACATAAAAGTCTTAGGTGTTACATTCTACCCACCTTAAAATGAATTTTGCCCTCGAAATTCGTCACTTTGTAACAAACAGACGAGGATACCTCTCCCTCATCATATCCTCAAGCTCCCATGTAGCTTCTTCTAATTGGTGGTTCATCCATAAAACTTTCACCATTTGAGTGGTCTTGTTTCGTAGGACTTTTTCGCTACGATCCAGAATCTCTATCGATTGTTCTTCATAAGAAATATCCTGCTCCAACGGTACAACTTCTGAGCTGAGTACATGTGAAGGATCAGGTATGTACTTTCTCAGGAGAGATACATGGAACACATCGTGAACTTGAGAGAGATTCGGTGGAAGCGCCAATCGGTAAACTACCTTCCCAACACGATCCAGTATTTCGAAAGGACCGATATATCTAGGGCTCAACTTCCCCTTCTTTCTAAATCTCATGACCCTCTTCCAGGGAAATATTTGTAAGAACACTTTATCACCCACTTCAAACTCTAGGTCTTTTCTTCGGTTGTCGGCATAACTTTTTTGTCGACTCTGAGCTGCTCTTATGTGTTGTTGAATAGATCTGACCTTTTATTCCATTTCATCAACGAGATCAGGTCCTAATAGCTTTCTTTCTCCAACTTCATCCCAACAAGTTGGAGTCCTGAATTTTTTTCCATAGAGAGCTTCATAAGGAGCCATCTGAATACTGGAGTGAAAGCTACTATTATAAGAAAATTCACCAAATTTAGGTGTTGATCCCAACCACCTTTGAAAGCCATAGAGCAAGCTCTCAACATATCTTCTAGAGTTTGAATTGTTCTCTCAGACTGACCGTCTGTCTGAGGATGATAAGCAGTGATGAAACTTAACTCTATATCCAGAGTATGCTGAAGACTTCGCCGGAACTTTGAGGTAAACCTTGGATCCCGATCAGATATAATAGAAAGTGGTACTCCATTAAATCTTACCACTTCCTTTACATATATCCTGGAAAGCTGATCCAGAGAGAAATCCTCTCTAATAGCGATGAAGTGTGCAGACTTTGTAAGACGATCAACTATGACCCAGATAGCATTATTGCCTTTGGATGTTTTAGGAAGTCCTGTGACAAAGTCCATAGTGATGTTTTCCCATTTCCATTCGGGTATGGGTAATGGTTGTGACATCCCCTTAGACTTCTGTCTCTCAGCTTTAACTTGTTGACAAACCAAGCATCGAGAGACATATTCAGCAACATCTCTTTTCATGACATCCCTCCAGAAGTACACGTTCAGGTCCCTATACATCTTCGTGCTTCCAGGATGAATAGAGAATGAAGAACTATGAGCCTCATCCAGCAGCTCCTTCTTTAATTCGGGGATGGGAGGAACACAAACGTGATTCCTTAACTTTATTATCCCATCACAATCAAGGTTGAATTCAGGAACATTTCTCACCTTCTTTTGTAACTCGACATCTTTTTTCTGTGCCTTTTTAATCTACACATGTATAGATGGTTGAACATTCATTTGAGAAAGATATGATTTTTCCCCTTTCATTATAATTCCAAGATCCATCCTTTGTAAATCCATAAATATTGGATCTTTTGTGATCCTGATCATGGATAAACTAGCATGGTCTTGTCGACTTAATGCATCTGCCACCTTGTTTTCTTTCCCAGGGTGGTAATGAATTGAGCAGTCGTAATCCTTAATCAGCTCCAACCATCTTCTTTGGCACATATTCAGCTCCTTTTGTGTGAAAATATACTTTAAACTTTTATGATCAGTATAAATGTCACACAATTCTCCATAAAGATAATTCCCCCAAATCTTTAATGCAAAGATTACCGCAGCTAACACCAAATCATGAGTTGGGTAATTTTGCTGATGTATTTTCAACTATCGTGAGGCATAAGCTATCACCATATCATTTTTCATGAGAACACATCCCAGTCCCTTCTTGGATGCATCACTGTAGATCACAAACCTTTCTCCACTACAAGGATGTGTGAGTACAGGTGCACTGGATAGCCTTCTTTTCAACTCCTTGAAATTCTCTTCACATTCCTCCATCCAAACAAACTTAACTCCTTTCTGAGTCAACTTGGTGAGTGGATTAGATAATCGTGAAAAATATTTCACAAAACGTCGATAATATCCAGCCAAACCAAGAAAACTTCGGATCTCCGTTACTGTTGTTGGTCTCGACCATCTTTCGATAACCTCTGTTTTTGATGGATCCACAGATATCCTCTCTTTTGAGATTATGTGACCCAAAAATGAAACTTTTTGAAGCCAAAATTCACACTTGGTAAATTTGGCATAATGCTTCTCCTATCTCAGGGTCTTCAATATAATTCTCAAGTGATCTTCATGTTCTTCCTTACTGTTTGAATAGACATGAATATCATCTATAAGGACTACCACAAATAGATCAAGAAAGTCTCTAAAGACTCTATTCATTAGATCCATGAAGATAGCAGGGGCATTAGTAAGACTAAATGGAATCACTATAAATTCATAGTGTCCATACCTTGTACGGAAACCCGTCTTTGGTATATCCTCCCTTTTGACCCTTAATTGGTGACACCCTAAGCGAAGATCAATATTGGAAAAGTATGGAGTTCTGTGTAGTTGGTCAAATAGGTCATCAATGCGTGGTAGAGGATATTTGTTCTTGATAGTGATCTTGTTATGTTCTCAATAATCAATGCAAAGTCTCATTGATCCATCTTTCTTCTTAACAAACAGAACAGGTGCTCCCCAAGGTGACGCACTAGGGCGTATGAACCCCTTATCACGATTCTCTTGGAGTTGCTTCTTCAATTCATGCAACTCAATTGGGGACATTCTATAAGGTGTCTTTGAAATAGGCAAAGCACCTGGTACGAGTTCTACTGAAAACTCAACTTCACGATTTGGTGGAAGACCCGGTAATTCCTCTAGAATGACATCATCAAACTCTCGTACAATGGGCATATTCTTAATCGTGAGTTTCTCACCAACCATTTGAGATTAATAACCTTCATTTAGTGGAATCAATACCCATAAAATGGAAGAAATTTCCACTAGAAGGTTATGTTCATCCTTGCATCGATAGACGATCATAGATTGATCTGGAATATGAAATGTGACTTCCCTTCTTTGGAAATTGATATGAGCTCCATGTAGAAATATCCAATCCATGACAAGAATCACATCAAATTACACTATAGGAAGGATCACAAGATTTGCAGCAAGCACTTTCCCACAAACTTCAATCGGAGAAGAATTATAAACTTTTGATGCGATTGTTGTGCCATTAGGGGTTTTCACAGCTAACTCAACATCTAACTGTTGAGGTAATACAGTGATATCCTTAGAAAATTCTTCAGAAATAAAAGAGTGGGTGGATCCAGAATCAAATAAAACATTTTCTACTTTAGAGTGGATGGTATGTGTACCTTTCACCACATCGTTATCATACTCCACATCGATGATAGAAATTGCATGTGACTTTCCTTTGTCTTTAGCCTTAAGAGTTTGTTGACGTTGACCATCATCATCAACCCTTGGATTTGGGCATTGATTGGCATAATGCTCCATCTCCTTGCACTTGAATCATTGAAGTGTAGTAGGTTCATTCTGTGTATCCCTTACTTTGTTTTCATCATTAGACATCTTCTTCCCATCATTGTGGCATTCAAATTCCCGATGACCTTCCTTTCCACATTTGTAACATTTACTTGTCCCTTTAAGACAACTCCCTCCATGTTTCTTTCCACACATTTAGCATAAGGGAAAGCTCATCTTCTTTTCCGTGTGCTCTTTAGATTTTCCTTTGAATTCCATTTTCCTCTTCTTATCAAACCCATATGACTGACGGGTTACTCCAATCTCCATCTCGACTTTGAGAGCACATCGAACGATTTCCTCATAGCTATTGAAGTCCCTTATGGATAACACCCTTCGAAGACTTGGTTTTAAGCCACTAAAGAATCGATCGATCTTACTCTCAGGTTGAATAATAATACTAGAAGCGTACGTTGAAAATCTTGTAAAATTTGCTTCATAAGTAGCAACCGATTCATCATCCTTTTTCTTCAGTTCAAGAAACTCTTTCTCCATCTTTGTTCAGAGAATATGAGGGAAGTACTTATTGAAAAATAAGTTCTTGAACTCATCCCATTCCATGGACTCAATTTCATCCCCTTGCCTCATATTATTAATAAGATTCCACCATTGATCAGCATCTCCTTCCCAATGATACACCGCTAGGATGACTTTATCATGTTCAGAACATTGAAGGACTAAAAATATCTTTTCAGTAGTACTAAACCATTGTTCAGCAACTAATGGATCAGTAGACCCGCTGAATAAAGGTAGACGCAGCCTCATAAAGGATTCAACAGAATGTTGCTCATTTCTTTGCTCGTTTGGAAGTCTTTCATGATTCATAGCTTGAGAAAGTTGTGTGAGCATGGCTACAAGATTTTGCATTCCATCTACTATAACGTTTGGTTGCTCAGGGGGAAAATCATTGCATTTCCCATCGCATTCCGCATTAACACGGTTCCTTCGGGTTCCAGCCATTGACTAAAACCAAGAAGAATAGTGTGAGCAACACTAATTATAATAGGAAAACCGCATAATCAAAAACAATCACACTTAAGGTCTTATCCTAGGTTATTCATGGCCATTTCTAAAACACTAAGATTGTGTTCTATGCTTAGACTTATCCTTAGGGTTCTTACTAAGGCTTTCACATCCTAGTTTCCAAAGGTTGACTATACCTTTCCTCTGTTACCAACTATAACATCCCATACTTTACATACATTGTTATTAATTCAAAATTGAAGCACACATATTACAACATATAACAAAATCATGAATGGACCGTATAGGTATAGTGTCTTTAGAAACTGGGAAACATAAACAACTGGTTTATAAAGCATCTACTTTGCCTCCCATTTATTCCATCATATCTAGAGTACCTTTTTGTCATATCCTACTTAATAACCTTCTTCCTGACCTGGGGAAATAAAACATAAAAAAGGGTGATCTCAAATGATCAGTAAGGGTAAACAAAAGAAATATCAATCACATCATATACATAAGCACATAACTTTTGGAAATCTTAACCTGCAAAAGAGATCATAATTTCATAAAATGGGATAAATCATAGTAGTAAAATGGAATCCAAATAATCATAACCTAAAACATGAAACTTTGTGGCATACAGACATAATCATAGAGAATCATTTCTTATTAGTCAAGGATCATTTCCAAGATTATCTTAGTGGATGAAGTCCATTTCTGAACCGAGTTCACTCCTCATTTCAGTCCTGTTTCACTAAACCGGTTTAACCTGCCGTTCCAGCCATGTCTATCTCATGAGATATAAAATCTTTACCCAATGCATTGGAGGGAGATATAGGTCCCACCCATCTCATAATGATACCATTCTTATGTGTTCCACAAAATCATAAATCATACATCATAGCATAACCCATGTAATAAAAATGGGAATCTTAAACATTGTGACATCATAAAACAATTCATATAAGATAAAGGAATTCATAAAAATATAATTACATCACAACATAATCAAATCAATGTAATAATAGGGAGAGAAACAGAACCCTTTATTATCTTAGATGGAAAATAATTTTGATAAAACACTTGAACTCCATTCTTGAGGAAAATATCCTTTCTTCTTTAAAAACACTTTTCCTTTCTTAACATGTCATAAAATTATAAAATAAAAGAAGTTGATTAAAAATAAACTTGAGAATGTGTAAATCAAGATTCTTGGAAATAATGTTTTAAAAATCCATTCATGCCGTATAAGTTAAAAAAACATTATTCTCGTACTTTTGTCAGAAAAGTCAAAAAGTACCTCGTACGAAAAACGACAAAAGATTCATTTCATATCCTTTACTAAAAACTCACCGAATGATAAAATTGGATTTAAACAATTGTAGTTGGATGGAAATAATATTACATATTGAGGAAACATGTGTGTGGATGATAAAATACACCCCAGTAAATACTAAAGTATAAACAATCTCAGATAAAAATGAGATTGTGATATTTCCCTAACCTTAGGTCCAATAAGCTTTTTACGTGTCCGAACCTCCTGTATAATGATTTAAATCATGTTACTGACTTATTCCAGAATCATAATTATTGTTATGATATCACATATGGTCATATTCTTAGCTTCTTATTAGTAATATTTCATTACAACTTGTTATTCGAGTGTTTATTACTTTTTGTTCTTATGCGTGTTTTGTCGAATAAATTCTTATTCTTCTCTTTAGGTTATAGATACCTAATTTCCATAATGTTATTAGAGTAGTATATATCATATTCATTCGTTCAATTCATTTATATAATCATTATGCAATGAAGATCATGTAGAACGAGTCGCATCACATTGTGGAGACGGTATTCCATACGTACGCACGAGCGATGATATTATTCCCATGATCATGGAATTGTATTGGAGTGTATGTATACTATTTCAGAATCAATATCACTTTACAATAATCATATATAGTCATTATTTACACCATTATACCCATCCAAGTAAGTTTGTTGTGGAAAATAGATTACACCACGGCGTGGAGACAGAATTCCGTACGTAAGCACACGCAGTGATTTTATTCTCCGTAGGATGGATAGATGGTGAAATAGGGTTGTTTCATACTTATAATAACATATCAGTATATGAGTGATACTGATGTTATTACATCATAATGAAACAACTAAAGAATAAGAAGTGGAAGAATAAATAAAGATGAAAGAATCGGTAACGGACAATATCTCTTCTTTGAAGTGCTTCTTTGAGACCTCCTTTTAGGGAACTAAAATTGGTCTTTGAAGAAGACCAAGACCTCTAGGATGTCTCTAGGGAAGTGGAGAGGAGAAAGTGGTAGGGGTTGGCCGAGCTTGAAGGCTCAATGTGGTGTGAGGAAGAGGGGGAGGAGGTGTCCTTTTATTATAAAGTCATGTTCAGTTTTAAATAGATCCAAATTGATTTTTTTCGAAGATAAGGTGGGGATGGGTCGAAATACTCTCATCCAATAGAATTTGGAGAAGTTTAGGTTCCTATTTTAACCTTATCATTTAGATTTAACATTAAGTTAAATAATTTTACTTTTACCGTGTCTTCTTGTGTTCTTATACTATAAGGTTAATAAACTTACTATAAGCAGCCAAATGAACCCCAAGTTGTTTATTATTAATATATATAACCTTATCTAAGTCATTTGGCCAAAAATTAGATTTTTAGGAATAAAATAACAATTACTAATATAATATTTGTTTTAAAAACTGTTTTATATCAATTTTGACACTATTTAGTAATTGATTTTTGAGAAAACCATAACAGAATTATTAGTTCGAAAAACGTTAATTAAATCAATACTAACATGTCATATTAACCTAGAAAATTAGTGTAATTCATAAAAAGTCTCAAATTATATTTATTTGGGTATTTATAACATCAATTATGTCAATATTTCATTAATAAGATAATTATTGCATCGTCATTGTGTCATAAATAAATTAAATTATTTAATGTCTAAAAATTACAAATAAAATATAATTATGTAGGAAATCGTATTATCTTTCTAATTAATATTTATAGTCGAATTGATCTTATGTATAACCCTATATTAAAAATTATTTAGTTATTAAACTTTGATTTTAACTATTTTAACCCTTCTTTAAATAAATTAATAATAAATGTCCTAATCTAATCCATGTTGGCCTAAATGGTCATATTTTATTCCTAAGTTTGTTTTTGGTCGAATTAAACTTATCCAATAGAATTAGGACATGTGTTAGGGTAATATTAATATCATTTTTACCCTTAATTACCCTATTTACTTTTAACCGTGGTAAATAAAAGTAAAAAGTTACTATTCACCAAAAATTATTTTCATCTCATTGAACCACATTTTATTTACTGACATCAACTGTGTCTCTCGTATTTTTGAATTTCCACTCACAGAAGCGGTAAAATTATGTTTTATGAAAAATTCATTTTTTTTCAACTACCACTTAGTGGTTTCACTATTCATCAAAAATTGAAAGTTTTCAGAAAAATACCAAAATTTCACCCTAGGCTAATTTCGATATTACGAATCCAAAAATGAAGTCCATTTTGAAAAATAAAATTTATAAAATTTCAAAAAGTGGTTATTACTATTCATAACGGCTAGTTTTAATAATATTTTTTTAGCATATCATTGTTTAGTGAAACTCGGTATTGCGTACAACGCAAGCTATCGAGGAAGGTCGCGATTTCGTGTAAAGAAAGCCAAGAAAGTGTTGTGTGTAGAAAAAATATTTCTTTGATGATTTATATAACATAAAAGTCTCAGGTGTTACAGTGCAGTCACCATCCACCCCTAGATGATCTTCACCTTCTCTGTGGTAGACCGTACCATCTGTGGTCCCACAAGTGCTTACTCCCCTGGGCCAGTCTAGCACAGAGGTGATCTACAAGTTCGTTCTTACAATGCCTTGAATGGTACCATACTGATAGTGGAGTGATAGCTATTGTTCTACTCGAACTCCACCAATGGCAAGTGATCCTCCCAGTTGTGGCTAAAATCTCAGACGTAAGCATGTAGCATGTCCTCAAGGGTTTGAATGGTCCACTCTGTCTGACCATCCGTCTAAGGATGGAATTATGTGCTCAACCGAATCTATATTCTGAATTCTTCCGGCATCCCATTCTACATCCATGAAGTGGAATGTGCATCATGATTGGTGACAATAGTAGATGGAACTCCATGAAGCTTTAAAATCTCCAGCATGTTGAGGCGTCCCATGCTCTCTACAGATCACTACTCCCTGATAGGTAGGAAGTGGACCGACTTGGTGATTCAGTCAATGATCACCTAGATAGAATCATGACCCCTAGACAAGCATGGAAGTCCTTTCATGAAGTCCATAGAAAATCCATCACACTTCTACTCTGTCACCTATACTGGCTGAACTAGGCCTACTAGAACCTAATGCTCTACCTTCACTTACTGACAAGTGAGGTACCGAGAGACAAAATCTACCACTAATTTCTTCATTCCTGGCCACCAATGCTAATGTTGATGGTTCTGGTACATATTTTCCACTCTAGGATGTACCGCTATAGGGGACGTATGGAAATCCGTCAACACATCCTCCTTAAGCACCATTGGTACCATTGCACATCCTCTGAAGAGGATGACATGCTCCCCACCTTCAGAAAATCTATCAGGATCTTGTCTTGTGGATATCTGAGCACGTCGAGCCTTAGAGTCAGTGTCCCCAAGCTATGCCTCCTAACTCACTGAAGGAGTGGGGGAGTGACTATCAGAGACTGAAGATGTTCTTCTCCATCTCGATCTATATAGGATATCTACAAAGTGTCTAGCTCCTCCATCCCTTCACATAGAAACTGCATACTAGATCTTCTGCTGAGTGCATCTACTACTATGTTCCCCTTCCTTGGAGTATAGACTATCTTGGACTCATTGTCATGGAGGAACTCAAGCCAACACCGTTTTCTCAGGTTTAAGTCTTTCTGAGAGAAGATATACATGAAAATATTGTGATCAGAATAGATTGTAAACTGTTTTCCCATCATGTAATGTCGCCACATCTTCAAGGAGAAGACCACTGCTACTAACTCCAGGTTATGGGTAGCATAGTTCTTGCACATGTTGTCTTATCTTTCAAGAACCATATGTGATCACTACTCAATCCTGCATCAGGACACATCAAAGCCTGGTCCCTGATGCATTTCATTCGACTACGTACCAAATGCCATCCTCTGGTAGCCTCAAGATGGGGGAACTCTTCAACCTCTACCTCATCTCCTAGAAACTCTGATGGAATCTCTCCAACCACACGAAGGGTTGCCTCTTATTCATCAACGATTATAAGGGTGACACAACTCTAGAAAAGGAAAGAAAAAACCTCTTGTAGTAACCCACCAAACCCAGAAAACTCCACACCTCTATTACACATCTGGGTGGCTCCCAAGATAGCACAACCTCAATCTTCACTGGATCCACTGCAACTCCATCCTCCAAGATAACGTGTCCTAGAAAGTGGAACTCTCATATCTAGATATAGCACTTCGAGAGCTTACCATAAATTTCGTGCTCTTGGAGTGTGTCCAGAACTATCTATAGATGATAGGCATGCTCCCCCTCCGTCAATGAGTATACCAGGAAGTCATCAATGAAGACTACAACAATGTGGTCGTGTTATGGCTGGAAGATCATGTTCATGATTCCCATGAACACTTCTGGAGTGTCGTTCATGCCAAATGGAATAATGAAGAACTCTTAGTGGATATACTGACATCTGAAGGCCATCTTCTGTACATCCTCATCTCATACCATGAGTTGGTGATAGACTAATCTACGGCCTATCATCAAAAACCATTGTTCTCCCTTCAGCTGATCAAAGAGATCGTCAATCCTCGGTAGTGGGTACTTGTTCTTCACAGTCACCAAGTTCAGGCATCAATAGTCCACACAATGTCTAAAACTCCCATCCACCTTCTTGGCAAAGAAAATTAGGGCTTCCCAAGGAGAAACACTGGGCCTAATGAATCCGTTTATTTATAAGTCCTCCAATTGTACTTGCAGCCCTCAAAGCTCCACGGGAGCCATCCGATATGCTAGTGTCTATATCGGTGCCATCCTGAAGTACAACTCGATATAAAAGCCAACCACTCTGTGAGAAGGTAGACCTATAATATCTTCAGGAAAAACATCAGCGTACTGGTCCACCACTATAGGATAGCTCAGACTCCCAACATCAACCACTCCGAGGGTAAGTCTAGTCAACTGATGTGTGATTGGATTCACCCTCCTCATGGTAAGTCCGTCCTGCGCTGAAAAAGATTCCTTCTCACCAGTGAAGGAAAAACAGGTCCCATCCATGTAGACACACTCCACTTTGCACCTAATACAGTTGATCTGAGCATGGACTATGGATAACTACTCCATACCCAAGATGACATCATAAGGCCTCGACACCGCTACTTGAAGGTCCCTACCAAAACTCTCGCCTCAAAGAGTAATCTCACACTACCGAAACCAGTGTGTAATCATTGAATCCGCTCTTGTATGAGTCTCTATCCATAAGGATCGAGCCAACAGCTCCACTGATTTCTCTGAGCTCCAAATTAGGGCTTTGTAAATACAAGAATGAATAGAACCTATGTCTATAAGTACTGCAGCTAAGGTTGAGTAGACACATATCATACCTCAAATCATCTCCGGAGCACCGTGATCGTAGCCCTTAGTTTCTTAGAGATGAGCTCATCCCTAGCCACCTACTCCCCTCCACATCCTCCTACTACCTACAAACCTCCTTGATCAAATCTTTGCCTATTCCCAGGCAGTCCTTTGACCGTCTACTGGTCATCTGTATGGCGGATCGGGTAGTCGCGATCCATGTGACCCTGCATGTCGCACGAATAACATTGTGTGTTCCATTCCGATCCTACTCCATATCAATTGACCCTCACCACTGAACCGATATTCTATGGTCATATTTCAATAGGTCTGGTCCTCTTGGACCTCTATGCCATCTGTCTACTACCAACTGTCGATGACTCTGCTATGTGTTGTCCAGTGGTGGGTCTCACTGCTAGTGACTGGTCAGAAAGGAATCTCTTTACTCAGTGTTCTCTCTCTAACACCCTCACCTACGTCGGGGATGCTGATAGAAACCATTGAATCCCTAGTCTCCCATATGAACCCCTGCTCGTTGGTCCAGGCACTGAAGAAAGAGTCTTGCACTATATCATAGGAGTAGTGCGAGTGATCGGTTAACCTCGCTGAATACTGAGCTATAGTCATGCTACCCTACTGCAAGTGGAGAAGCTTCTATATATGCATTGATCATAGGGTCACTAGGATGAAATTTGACATGAAAAGTCTTCTGAAGACTTCCTAGATGAGAGTCACCTCACCATGGTCCTGGAGCATCTGGCTCCACCATATACCCACTACTTCCTAAAGAAGACCAGAGGTAAGGATAACCATGAGATTAGCTGGTGTCCATACCAGTTGGAAAACTCTAACAACTGCCACTAGCCAATCCTCAGCCGCCTGTGGATCTATCTCTCCCAGAAACCTCAGTGGCCTCTAGTGTTGAAACTCATGCAACACACTCAAGCGGTGCGCACCCTCTTCTACTGGGGCTGGTGGCATCAGCTTCCCATTGGATAGTGGTGTTGCTGGTACACCACTCGATGGTACAACTGCCATAAGGGGGCCTTGCATCGAAACCTCATCACTCGGTGGGTTGTCATCACCTACCCTACCCGGAACCTGGGCTGGCAGTCTGCGCGGAGGCATATTGAAAAGAAACTGGTGTGTCACGGTCAATAAGTTATACGTGGTGAGCTAACTCAAGGATTTCACAAATAAAACATTTCAATGACACACACAATCAGTGTTTTTGTGCATTGAGTTGGAAATCAGAACTCGGGGTCTTGGTTTATGGATACATCAGCCACCGCAAAAACACTGGACTCCGCGAACTGAAAACAAAACTCATTACACATAACACTATTACCAAGTAAAAGGTCATTGTTCTAGTTTTTCAGTAGAACTGAACTCCTCTAATACCAATTTTTCACATCCCGTCCCCCGGGGCCCGTGCTGTGACTACCCCATGCTCCCCTTCCATAGGTAAGGGTTTGGCGACCATCATAGGAAATGCATATCCCTAAAACTGGGAAGGCATTGCCTCTAAACTATTAAACTAAAAAAAATAATCACACAACAAGATACAAGCATTAGGTAAACTATATAGTTAACAGAGTTAGTACAATTAGTACAAAAGTCCGGAATACAAGCCCAACTGGAAAGTATAAGGAAAAATGAAAAGTACAAGTAAAACTGAAAAACAGCTCCTGCAAACACCTGTCAAGGATCTAACCTGAAGGGTAGGTACATATCTCGAACGGTCGTCTCTGAAGTACGCCTCACCTAAGGTCCACCCCTAACAACCTCCGGCCCTGGTACCCTCATCCTCGGTCAGAATTGTTTGTCATCTGCACATTAAACAACAAGGTGCGGGTGAAGCCCGTGTAGGGGTGAGTATAACGATACTCAGTAGGGACCCCAAGACCCCTAAAGGTCTCTCAAAATTCACAAAAATTAAACCAAAAAGCATGGAAACAACATTCCACCCTACTTAGTTATATTCCCATACATATACCTAAGTTATCAAGTATACCTATCTCAACCATGAGGAAAACACAAGGCCCAACTTATTAGCCCAAAGCTCAACTGTTCCACGAAGGAAAAAATACCATGTAGGTGACACCAAAAAGGTAAGTATCACAAAGTTACGACACATAGAAGAATACAAAAAAGGTAATGACTCAGCTCACACAGGTATTTGTGAACTATAGAATTACAGATGATCATTCGCGAAGCTAGATCATCTTATTCTATCAGGAGGCACTGCTGCTGATTATATAGAGTCTGACAAACAAATGATCGATAGGTACTAACCCCCACAATGACCCACATAGGATCTGACGCACACAAGATCTATATGAGCTGACCCACACAAGATCACTGAGCGTTGACCCACACAGGGTCACTGAGTGCTAACCCACATAGGATCTGACTCATACATGATCGATATGTGCTAACCCACAGAAGATCAATGACCACTGACCCAGACATGATTGACAGGTAAAAACACTCATAATGACCCACAAAAGATCTGACCCACCCAGAGTCGATAGGTAACAAACCTTTGTATTATCCGTCTCAAACTTCCTCCTAACTGTCAACCACTGGATTACTCACACCCGGTGCGTTCGAGTTCCGTAGAATATGTCTCTCATTATAACAGTCATACCTTGACTACCCCAATGTACCACATAGAAGTATCCCAAAGGCCTATCATGTCATAAGGGACACAACGCTATAGACTGTGCATCAATCGGATGCCCGATCTGTATGTTTATAGTGTTTCTGCTCTGAGGGCCTGATTTGATTCAAGGTTCGATCCAACCCCACCGTACTCTAACTATATCCAAAACTCAAGTGGAATATACCAAATGGACAATATTGACCCAAGGAATCTGGTGTCATAGACGGTTCGTCAAAGGGATGAAGGGTTCTCAAGATATGGTCAAAAAGGTGAAACTGCGTCTGGATGGGTCGGGGTCCGGTCCCACCCGGTCGGACCGACCCATCCTGACCCAGCCTGGGCCAACTCGAGTCCGGCCTAGATGGATAGGGCCTCAGCTGACCACGACCAACTAGCACAGCCTGGTGGGGTGGCCAAGTGGCATGGTCCACCAGAGTTGGTACCAATGGGGGGCCACCCCCTTCCATTTGGAATGAAAAAGGGAAGTTCCATTAGGTGATACTAAGTCACCACTGGATCCAAGAGGGTCCCACAGATCTGCTATGGCCAGTCGGGTGATCCGTCCAGTCCTCCTCCTAGCGGCGTGTTCATGGGTCGTTGTTCCACCATGTTTGGTCGGGTGTCGACCTCTCTTCAGCCTCTGCTGCGGCCAAGAGACTGCGACCTTCTTCTCCCTTGGCGTTGTGGACATGCGTGACCCCACCTTCCTTGTTGCTGGACCGTGTTCCGACCTTACTCCTCTTCCACGGGTCACCACATCTATGTTCTTAGCCTAAAAAATAAAACAATCTCATATTCATGATCCTCAGGTCAAGGGCTCCATGTCCATATGTCACGCTCAACAAAATATTGTGTTTCCAGCGTCATTCATTATTTGGCATTGAAGAACGCACAAAGAACATGAGAATAACAAAAGAAAAATTAAGGTATATGTGCGGGATGATGGAAATTTTAATTTTTCCCTCATCATTGAGATACCAGAATACGAAGAATTATCAAATAAATTCAATCATTTTAAAATAAAACCTCTGCCTCAATTGTCTGTTGGAGGTGGCGTGAGGAAGAATAAGAAGTTGATGATGTTGGTGATGTCGACGTCTTTCACTCATAAAATACACTCCAATGTCGGTTCTTTATTCATGATCTGAGGAATTCTCTTCCTTGTAGATGTTCTTTGTTGGAGAGAATGTTTCTCCAAAGTTCACCCAAGATCCCTTGGCCAACAATCATCCAATTCCTTAAGAAAGGTGAGGAGAAAATATTTAATTATGTTAAGTTTAATTCAATTAAATTTGGTACATTGATTAGATCAAGTTGTAACACTTAATTTGGGGAAGAAACCAAGAGTCACCCGATATTAAAGAGGGAGTTCTAGGGTCGGTTGGTCCCCACCACTAATTTCAAATGGGGTGTCTCATTAAATTAAAATAAAACATTTTTGTTTTATTTTATTATTTTTCTAACTCTCCCATAAAAAACATGAAATCTAACTTTCACCGTCGACCCACTATGGTAAATGTGAAGGCCTCCTTAAAGGAATATCAGCGCTGTGAGTTCAATAATGCCCTTGTATATTAATTCCAAGCACTAGTTCAAAATTTACAAAAACCATCTCGCACATTTACTAAACATACGTAAAAAAAGTTCATAAATTCATTCTTGGCACTCCGAGACTCAGAATCACATGCCATAAATTTTTTCAGACTCATTATATTCACAAATAATTTAAAAAAATACATGAAAAATATGGGTCTTTATATTATGCCCACCTTTGGGCTTTACATCTCCAAAAGCCAAAACACAACCCAGGGAAACAAGTGGGGGAATTGAGCGTAAATTTGAGCCTCCCTCTCCCATGTGCTCTCCTAGAGGTTCTCATGGTGCCAACTAATGCAGACTAGAGGTATCGACCACCCACGAAGGACCCACTCCTATCGATCCTCAATCTCTACTGGAACCTCCAAAAACGTGTCCCCATCATTGATGTCTATCTCACCCTAGTCAATGATGTGAAAAGGATCATGTAAATATCTCCTCATCTGGGATATGTGGAAAACATCGTGCACCTAGATTAACTGAGGTGAATGTGCTAAGAGGTAAGCCACCTCGCCAACTCTGTTGAGGACCTAAAAGGGTCAGATGAACATCAGAGATATCTTGACTCCTTGGATAAATCTCTGCAAACCTTGTCGAAGTGAGACCCACAGAGAGACATGGTCACCATCAGCGAACTCCAGAGGTCTCCATATCCTGTCAGCATAGGATTCTTCCTTCTCTGTGTAGTCTTCATCTGCTCCTGGATGATCTGCACCTTCTCTGTGGTAGCCTATATTGTCTCTGTCCCCACAAGTGCTGACTCCCTTAGGTCAGTCCAGTGTAGAGGTGATCTGTAAGGTTGTCTATAAAACGTCGTGAATAGTTCTATACCAATAGTGGTGTGATAGATGTTGTTGTACGCAAACTCCACCAAAGGCAAGTGATCCTCCCAGCTATGGCCAAAATCTAGGAAGCAAGAACGCAACATGTCCTCAAGGGTATGAATGGTCCTCTCTGTCTTACCATCCATATGAGGATGGAAGGTGGTTCTCAATTGAAGCTATATCCCAAACACTTCCTACAACCCCTTACATAGCCAGGAAGTGAAACGTGCATCATGATCAGATACAATCATAGATGGAACACCATGAATCTGTAAAATCTCCTACATGTAGAGGCATCCCAGTCTCTCTACTGATCCATGCTCTATGATAGGTAGGAAGTGGGCCAACATGGTGAGTTGGTCAATGATCACCCATATAGAATCATGAGCCCTGAATGTGCCTGGAAGTACTATCATGAAGTCCATTGAAATTCCATCCCATTTCAACTCTGGAACCTATATTGGATGAACTAAGCCTGCTAGAAACTGATGCTCTGCCTTCACTTACAGACAAGTGAGAAATCAAGAGAAAAACTATGCCACTACTTTCTTCATTATAGGCCACGAGAGCTGATGCCGAAGGTCCTAGTACTACTTTACCCCTCCTGGATGTACCGCTAGAGGGGACATATGGAACTCCCTCAACACTTCCTCCATAAGCACCACTGGTACCATGGTATGTCCTCTGAAGAGATTGATGTGATCCCCACCTTCAGAAAATCTATTAGGTTAATGTCCTATGGATATCTAAGCACATTGAGCCTCGCAGTCAGTGTCCCGAAGATATTCCTTCCATAGTCACTAAAGGAGAGGGGTTGTGACTGTTAGAGACTAAAGATATGATGATCTGTCTCGATCCACATAGGATATCTACAAAGCGGCTAGCTGATCCATCACCTCAATATGAAACTGTATACAAGATCTCTTTCTGAGTGCATCTGCTACTACATTCCCCTTCCCATGAGTGTAGACTATCTCGAGATCATAGACTTGGAGGAACTCAAGACAATGCCACTGTCTCATGTTCAGGTCCTTCTGAGGGAAGATATACCTGAGACTCTTGTGATCAAAATAGACTGTAAAATGATCTCCCATCATGTAATGTCACTACATATTCAAGGTGAATACCACTGATGATAACTCCAAGTAATGATTAGTGTAGTTTTTCTCAGGTTGTCTCAGCTATTGAGAACCATACGCGATCACTACTCGCTCCTGCACTAGGACACATCCAAGCTTGGTCCCTGATGCATCGCAGCAGACTACGTACCCAAATCACTTCTCTGGTAGCCTCAAGATGGGGGGCACTCATCAATCTCTTCCTCATCTTCTAGAAACTCTTCTGGAATCTCGCCTACCACATGAAGGGTTTACCATTCTTTTTCAACACTGATAAGGGTGCCAAAAATCTAGAAAATTCATGCACAAACCTCCAGTAGTAACTAGACTAATCCAGTAAACTCATCACCTATGTCACACTCCTGGGTGGCTCCCAAGAAAACAAAGTCTCAATATTTTATGGATCCACCGCAAATCCAGCCTCCGAGATAATATTTCCCAGAATGTGGACCTCTCGTATCCAGAATTAGTACTACAAGAGCTTACAATAAATTTGGTGCTCTCAGAGTGTGTCCAGAACTATCTGCAGATGATAGGCATGCTCCTCCTACATCGCTGAGTATATCTAGATGTCGTCAAAGAAGACTACCATAAAACAGTCGAGGAATGTCTAGAATATCCGGTTCTTGAGTTCCATGATTACTACGGGGACATTGCTCACACTGAATGGAACAACCAAGAACTCATAGTGGTCATATAGACATCTGAATGTCATCTTCTGCACATCCTCGTCTTATACCCTGATCTTGTGATAACCTGATCTGAGGTCTATCTTCAAAAACCATCATGCTCTCTTTAGTTGATCAAAGAGATCTTCAATCATTAGTATTGGGTAATTGTTCTTCACGGTCACCTAGTTCAAGTGCTGATAGTCCACAAATAGTCTCAAACTCCCATCCTCCTTCTTGGTGAACAAAATCAGGGTTGCCCAGGGAGAAACACTGGGACTAATGAATCCATTTCTCTGCAATTCCTCCAGCTATACTCACAGCTCTCAAAGCTCCATGGGAGCCATCTGATATGTTGGTGTCGTACTAGGGTACAAGTCGATATTGAAGTCCACCTCTCTACGAGCAGGTATACCCAAATCATCATCTTAAAAAACATCAGCATACCGGTACACCACTACAAGATATCTCTAACTCTAAAAATCAACTACTCTTAGTGTAAGCCTATCCAACTAATGTGTGATCAGTTTCACCCTCCTCTGGGTAAGTCCATCATGTGCTGTAAAGGTTCCGTTATCACCGATGAAGGAAAAATGGGTCCCACATGTCCAAACACACCGCACTTTGTGCCTAATACATTCAATCTAAGCATGGACTGTGGATAACCGGTCCATACCCAAGATGACATTGTATGGCCTCGACACTGCTACTAGAATATCCCAGCTGAAGCTATCACCTCCTAGAGTAATCTCACACTTCCAACACCAGTGTGTAATTGTCGAATATGCTCCCGTAGGAGTCTATAGTTGTAAGGATCGAGCCAATGACTCAACTGGTATCTAAATGTTTTGAACGAGGGCCATGGAAATAAAATAATGATTGGAACTTGTGTCTATATATACTACAGCTAAGGTGATGTAGACATAGATAGTACCTCGAATCATCTTCGGAGCACCGTGATCATAGGCCTCAGCTACCTAGAGCTGAGATCATCCCTGTCCACCTGCTCCCTGCCACATCTGCCACCTACATGCGGACCTCCCCAATCAAATATTCGCCACTTCCCAGGTGATCATTTGACCGTCTGCTGGTCATCTGTATGGCAGGTCGGGAAGTTGCAAGCTATGTGACCCTGGCTGCTACAAGAATAACACTACTTGTTCCTTGCTGGTCCTACTCCATCTAGAGATCCCCACACCACTGACCCTGTATTCTGCGATCGTATTCCTATTGGTCTGGTTCTCTTGGATCTCTACATCATCTGTCTACTACCAGATACCGATGACTCTGCTACATGTCGTCTGGTGGTGGGTCTCTCTTCTGGTGACTGCTCAACAAGGAATCTCCCCACTAAGAGTGCTTGCTCTAACACCCCCTCAAGCATCAGGATGCTGAGAGAAACCATCGAAGCTCCAATCTCCCATCTAAGCCCCTACTCAATGGCCTGGCCCATGAAGAAAGGGTCCCGCACTATGTCAGTGGAGTAGCACGATAGGTCAGGGAATCTCATTGATTACTAAGATACAGTCATGCTACCCTACTGTAAGTCAAGAATCTTCTGTATACACACTGAGTTTAGGGTCGCTGGGATAAACTCTGCCCTAAAAAGGATTTCGATGTCCACCCAGATGAGGGTCACCTCTTCGTGGACCTAGAGCATCAGGATTCACCATCTTTTCGCTGATACCTGAAGAAGAATGGCAGAAAGGATCAACATAAGATCATCTGGTGTCTCTACTAGTCAGAAAACTCTAACCACATCCTCCTGCCAATCCTCAGACGCCTCTGGATCCATTACGCCCCGAAACCTTGGTGGCCTTTGGCACTGAAACTCATAAAACACTCTCAAGTGGCGTGCACACTATACTTCTAGGGCTGGTGGAATCAGATTCCCAATGGGTAGTGGTGCTTCTGGTACACCACATGATGGTACAACTGTCGTAAGGGGGCCCTACAGTGAATCCTCATCGCTCAGTGGGCTTCCATCATGTACTCTACCTGGAACCCAGGTTGGCTGTCTATGTGGAGGTATCCTGGAAAGAAACAAGTGCACCATGATCAATAAGTTATACCTTGTGAGATAACTCAAAGAGTTCACAAAGAAAACTTTTCAAAGACACACATGCAATCAGTTTTTTGTGAACTGAGTCAGAAATTAGAACTCAGGGTCCTGGTGTTGGGATTCGTCAGCCACTGCACCAACACTGGACTATCTGAATTGAAAACCATACTCATTACACTTACACTATTGCTGAGTCAAAATATTAGAGTTATAGTTATTCGGTAGAACTAGCCTCCTATGATACCAATTTGTCACGACCCATCCCCTAGGGCCCGTGCCGTGACTACCCCTATCCCACCTTCCATAGGCCAAGGGTTGGCGACTAGCACCGGAAAGGAATATCCCAAAAATTGGGAAGGCATTGCATCTAAACTTGTAAACTCCTGAAAACCAAGAACACAAGAAGATAAAAGAACAAGGTAAAATATATAGTAAATAGAGTGAGTACAGAATGTAAAAGGGGCCGGAAGACAATCCCAACTGAAAGGTACAATAAAAACTGAAAACAGATCTTGTGAACACCTGTTAAGGATCCTACCTGACGGGTAGGTACAAATCTCAAATAGTCGTCTCTTCGGTACACCTTGCCTAAGGTCCACCCCCGAGAAACCTCCAACCCTGGTACCCTTGTCCTTAGTCAGTGTTGTTCGTCATCTACATATGACACAACAAGGTGTGGGTGAAGCCTGTGTCGGGGTGAGTATAATGATACTCTATAGGGACCACGAGACCCCTGAAGGTATCACAAAATCTACAAAGGATAAACCAAAAAGCATGGAAACAATAGTCAACACAACTTAGGAATATTACCATACAAATATTTAAGTTATCAAGTATACCCATCTCATCCATGAAGAAGACACGTGGCCTAACTCATTAGCGCAAAGCTCAACTATTCCACGATGGAATGAGTGACATGCAGGTAACACCACAAATGTAAGTATCACAAAGTTATGCCACATAAAAGAATACCACAAATGTAAAGACTCAGATCACATAGGTATTAGTGATGTATAGAAGTACAGATTATCAGTCATGAATCTAGATCATCTTATTATGTCAAGAGGCACTACAGCTGATTATACAGAGTCTGGACCACACAAGATTAATAGATACTAACCCCCGCAGTGACCCACATGGGATCTGACCCACACAGGATAGGTATGCACTATCCCACATAGGATTGTTGAGCACTGACCAACACAGAATCAGACCCACAAAGGATCAGTATGCACTGACCCACATAGGATCACTGAGCATTGAACCACACAGGATCTGACCCACATAGGATCGGTATGCGATGACCCACACATGATCGCTGACTCTTGACCCCCACATGATTGATAGGTAAAAACCCATGAAATGACCCACATACGATCCGACCCACCTAGAGTCGATAAGTAATTAACCTCCGTATTATTCATCTCTAACCTCCGCCCCACTGTCAGCAACTGGATTCCTCACACCAGGTGCGATCGAGTTTCATAGAATCCTTCACTCGAGATATCAGTCATACCTCTACTACCAGGAAGTCCAACATAGAAGTATCTCAATGGTCCATCATGTCATAAAGGACCCAAATCAACAGACAACGCATCAATTGGATGCCCGGTTTGTATGTTATTAGTGTTTCCTCTCTGAGGGACCCGTTGGATTTGGAGTTCAATCCAAACCACCACTACTCCAAATTTATCCAAAACTCAATTTATGTATACTAAAAGGACCATATTGATCCAAGGATATCGGTGCTGTAGACTGTTTGTCAAACGGATGTCCGGTTCTCTAGATATGGCCAAAAAGGCAAAACTGGGTCCGGATGGGCATGGGTCTGGTCCGACTAGGTTGGACTGACCCAGCCTGGGCCTACCTGAGTCCAGCCCGAAGGGCCTGGGCCTTGGAAAGCCCGACCCTTTAGGTCGTGGACTAGACCAACCCGCATAGGGGGTGGCCTAGCCCGGCCCGGTGGTGCAGCCCGCCTGAGCTGGAACCGAAGGGGGACCATCCCCCTTCCATTTGGAAAGTAAAAGGGCTATGCCATTAGGTGCTACCAAGTAACTACGATATCCCTTAAGGTCCCACTGATCCACCATGGTTGGCCAAGTGCTCCGGCTAGTCCTCCTCTTAACGGTGTGGTTGCGCGCTGCTGCTCCACCGTAGTCAGCTGGGTGACGACCGCTCTTCATCCTCCACTACGGCCAAGCGGCTGCGGCCTCTAGCTCTTCCAATGGCATAGACGCGCGCTGCCCCACCGTACTTGTGGTCGACCGATCTTCCGTACTTCCTCATCTTTTGTGGGTCACTACATCTTCATTCTTAGCCCGAAAAATAAATCAATCACATATTCACGATCTTCAGGTCGAGGGCTCCACGTCCATATATCGTGCTCAACAAAATATTGTGTTTCTAGCATCATTAATTATTTGGTGTTGATGAAAGCATGGAGAACATGTGGAAAACAAAAGAAAAATATTCAAGGTACATGTGTGGGATGATGGCCATGTTAGTTTGGCCATCATTGTTAAGAAACCAGAAAATTAAAAATTATCAAATAAATTGGTTTATATTAAAAACAAACCCATACCTCAATTGTCCTTTGGAGGTGGCACTAGGAAGAAGACAAAGTTAATGAAGTTGGTGATGTTGGAATTCACCAATCCCGCAAGATGCTCCAAGGTCGGTTCCTCATTCTTGATCTGGGTAATGCACTTCGTTGGAGAGGTTCTTTGTTGGAGCGAATGTTTTTCAAAAGTTCTCCCAAGCCCCCTTTTCCAACGATCCTCCAATTCATCAAGAAAGGTGAGGATCCAATCATTAATTGAGTTATGTTTAATAAAATTAAAATTTACACATTGATTATATTATGTTGGAACATTTAATTTGGGGGAGAAACCCAGAGTCACCCGATATTATAGAAGGAGTTCAAGGGTCTGCTGGTCCCACCACTAATTTCAAAAGGGAGGTTTCATTAAATTAAAATAAAACTTGTTTATTTCATTTTATTATTTTTCTAACTCTCCCACAAAATAAATGAAAACTAAATTTTACCCTCAACCCACTGTAGTCGAGGTGAAGGTCTACTTAAGAGAATATTGGTGCTACGAGTTCAACAGTGCCCCCATATTTTAATTCTGAGCACCGGTCCAAAAGTTACAAAAAGTCACACACATGATTATTGAACATAACTAAAAAAGTTCATAAATTCATTCTAGGAACTCTGGGACTTAGAATCACACACTGTCAATTTTCGAGGACTCATAACATTCCTATATAATTAAAAAAATTACATGGAAAATCCAGGTCTTTACAATTCAGGTGCTAGAGGACATGCTTCCAACATGAGTCCTAGATTTTGGAGGTTATTAAGAGAAGCACATAGCTCTAGTAGAGTTTTCCTACAATAATAGTTTTCAGGAAACTATTCAGATTGCACAATATGAGGTTTTGTATGGTAGTCGATGCCTATCACCCCTATATTGGCTGGAGGCCAGAGAGACAGCTATGATGGGACCTCGTTTTGTCTAGGAGACCACAAAATAGGTGAAGTTAATTTGGAAGAAGATGAATATTGCACTATCATGATAGAAGTCTTATGTTGATCAATGGAGATGACCTTTGGAGTTCGAGGTAGGAGATCAGGTTTTCCTACATGTCACTCTAAGGTTGGTACATAAGAGGATTAAAAGATATAAAATGCTTTTATAGAGATATGTTGGGTTGTTTGAGGTTTTAGAGTGAGTCGGGCCAGTTGGCTATCAGTTGAAGTTACCTCTGAGGTACCGGGATATGCACATTGTCTTCCACATTTTTCATATATATTGTTAATTCTCAGACCCATATCATGACTTTCAACCCGAGGCAGTTGAGTTGGTGGTAGATGTATCGTTCGATGAGAATCCTATCCGGATTATTGATCATAGCGCGAAGGTTCTCCATGGTCGGTCTTCCCCTCTAGTACCGGGATATGCACATTGTCTTCCACATTTTTCATATATATTCTCTCTCTTTACTTATTCATGGTTGAATATTTTTGACCTTTTTATAGATCTACATCATTAAAGAAAGATTCAAGGGATGGAGTTTGAGAGTGTTCGTCATACAATGTCAGTTTAGGTGATTTTTTGCCTTTATTTGATTTTCTTTGATTTTTATATGCCAAAGTACCGATTACCCATGTGTAGGGTATTTCAAGTTATGGAAATTAAAACTTGTTTTATCTGCCTTTAATTGATTGTTGAAAAAAGGGTTTATTGATGTGATATTATGTGAAATTTAATGTTTAAGGAACACCCCATGGGTGAGTTTACTTGTTTGAATGTTTAGGGCCATTTATTCAGGTTTCCTATAAAGGAGACCTTGTTTCCATGCCTTGCATGATAGGATGTAAATAATTTCGTTTTTATGCTTATTAAATGATTCTTATATGCATTTTAATTTTTTATCCATGTAGTAGTTGAGATTAATTTGGGTTGATTGATATCATATATGCATGATTGAATTGCACAGGCCTGTGAAAACTTGGTGTAGTTAGTCCATAGGGGGAATTGACGTTGAGTGATTCCTTTGAGTGTCTATTATATTTTAGGCTATGAGACCAGAGTGAGGAATGATAGTGAGTACTCCCTCAAAGTGTATATAGTTTACTTTATGAGTCTATAAGTTGAATTGACGTTGAGTTCTTCCCTACAGAGTCTGTAGTTTTTTTGGAAAAACCATAGGAGGAATTAACGGTGAGTGCTTCCTCAAAGTGTTTTGTCCATTTTATTTCATTACTTGGATAGAGGGGTTAGACTGTGTGAGCTATGTATAGGGTTAACATAAATATTTAATGTTTGTGATGCGTGTACCATGCTAAAGAATAAGATTGGATTTGGTCCTATTAGGTAGTCTTATGAGATACCAGTTGTGATACTTACTTGATTAAATGATGAATATTAAATGATAATGAATGTAAATGGAAACTGTGGTATTTCTTACTATTGTGTACTCCTAGTTCTTTGGTGTATTTCCATTATTACCTGCTATATATACTAACTAACAGTTGGCACAGATCTTGTGGTGGTTGCCTACTGGGATTTTCCTCACACCCTGTTTGGGTCATGTTTTTTGGACCGAAATAGATTATATGGATTTAGGTGTACATAAGGGAAATCTCCCTTCTTCCTTAGGTACATGATTGGATTTCTGGAGTTGGAGAGAATTGGACCAATCTTAGTCTTGCCATGCTGCTAGAGATTTCCTATTTTCTTTGTATTTGGCTTAGTTTTATTTCCTGCATATTGTCTTGGTTGGATTTTTTCCTAGACATATGTTACATGCATCATTTATATATGTTCTACTGTTATTATTTACTTTCAGTCTTCTACTATTTACTTGGTGTATTGTATTTTTCATCTACTGTTTTTTTTATTCCATTGGGCATTCTCTACAAATGAGGGCATAGTTTCCCCACTATCACACCCAATGCCCTCATTGCTAGTTGGAAGCCTCTCACGTTCAGGGAAATGTGCTTGAGTCCATGTTTCCAACTAGGCACGAGGTACATTTGGGTGGAACCCGAAACTAGTAATTTACAATCCCCAACCACATTCTGAACTGGAAAAATCATTTTCATTCCATGGGGGGGTGGATAATCACTCTGATCAATATCATTCTATTCTCGATACCAATGCACATTCTCTAAGAGCTCAAGGCCCCCAAATACGTACTTAATGAGATTTATAAATTATTATGTTATTTCATTTGGGATACTGAGGGTGAGGGAAGATTCCACTGTGAATCCTGGAAATTATTATCCAAACCAATAGAGAATGGTGGTTTTAACATAAGGAATCTCGGTGAGGCAATACATTTTTTTCAAGGAAAACTTGCATGGGAATTCATAGAAGATATCTCTATTTTGATTTGTTTCATCATTGGGAAGTATTAATATAATTTTATTAACACAATGGTCCTCTCTAATCCCCTCATCCACTCCCTCCTAAAACATTTACATGTTCATAAAAGTCAGTTGAGATGGATTTTGGGGCATGGGGATATTAATTTATAAGAATGAAATTGGGAAGGTGAGGTGTCGGGATTCCTTAGTAGTCCTATGTTGAGGATAAAATTCTACCAGGCCTGTCTCTACCCCTCTTTTATTCAAGAGATCCTAAACCCTAGCTATAAAAATATTTTCAACAACATCGATTTATAGGACACTAAAGCTGAATTCAAATACCCGAGATCACCGTCTACCCTCTTCTCGATTAAAACCTACAGGAACTTATCTTTTGTGGTCTCATCCATTGATGATTAGGGGAGTATTCTTTGGTGAAAATAAATAACAACTAAGGTTATCTTTCTGAACTAAAGGATCTGTAACCAAGAGATACATATTGATGTTGTTGTCCAATAGAAGGGGGTCAGTTTGGATTCCAGCAACTCTTATTGCACAGCGCATAATGAAGAACCCACTATACACCTATTATATCATATATAATGGGTGACCAAGGTGTGGGGGGTGATTGGTAATTGTATTTATGTTTTGAGACTTGAAGGTCCTTTTGATGATTTTCACTCTTTTATGTAATGTTGGTTCAACAGGGTAGAAAATATCAAGAAAGTGGAGGATTCCTAAACTATCCTACTAGTGGCTGGTTGTTGGTTCTTATGGGAGGCTAGAAACAAGGATAATTATAATGGTACCCACTAATATGGCACCGCAATGGTGGTGAGGACCAAATGCATCATCCTCGAACTAGCACGACTTCTGAACAATTGGGACATGACTCCCTCTATTAGGGGCCTTATGGCCAGGGAAATCTTTATTCCTCCTTGCTCTATAGTGTAAGGGTATTGGGATAGATGGAAACCCACAACATTTTATCCAATGGATTTTATAGGGCCGGTAACTCTCTAGAAGCAGAAACTAATTAAATGTACTAGGGACTTTCCTTATACAACACAAATCATATATATTTTGAATTTGTTGAGATGGATTCTATGACCATATCGAGCTCTCTAAAAGGGAATTCTTCCACTCCATGGAGTATCATCTAAATGATCTGAAAATTTTATACCCTCATAGCCAATGGGATGAAGCTTCATCATACATAGAATGAAGGAAACTGGGTGGTAGATTTATAGGCCTCCAAGGCTTCACTAGAGTAATCCTTATTTGAGTTCTAATACACTAGTTCTCTTCCCCCAGGGGACATTATCATTTTTATAGGTGATTCTCTCAACCTAAATTTCTATAAACCTCTTTTACTGTGATTTTTATTCTTTTTGTTCTCCATACTCTTACTAATAACTTTTTTTCTAGTGTTAAATTCCCTATTACTTAATGGAATAAACCAATGAAAAAGATAAGGAATCTAGGTCAAGATAATGTTATTACTACTGCTGAAGTGGAATAAATTAAGTGATTATGTATTTAAATTCATGAATAATGTTGTATAAGTACTTATCAATGATGTTATTGTAATAGAAATATTTATTTGAAATCATATGTTGAATGGTATTGATAATAAGTTAAATTGATTAGTGGTAACGTGATATTATTTGATAATATATGAATAAGGGAATTTAAACATTAATATGTTCATGAAGTTAATATAATAATTTTTTAGATAAATAAAATTATGAATTTTATGAAGTAAATGTGATAATATTGGTGATATTGAAAATGGTTAGTGATTTTATTACAACGTAATTTATGGTTGGCGTTTCTTCATTTTTTGATTTATGGGATATATTGAATACGAATAAAGTTTAAGGTGACTCGGATTATAAATACATGTGATAATTGTATTAACAAGACTGAAATGTGACCTTATGAACTATATTATGTTTTATAGGGATACATGTTTGATTAATTTTTTGGGTTTTGAATATGGTCAGAAATATTTTAGAGGAGTCTTAAGGATTATAGAATAGATTCAGTTGATCTTTAAATACTATTTTTTGAAGATAAAGTATAATTTATCATATTAGATAATCTATAATAACTATTTTCAGTTTCAAAAATATCTATAGATAAGAGGAATGAATTTTCATTATTTTATGGATATTATGATTCATTAAAAGTATATTTTTCACACTAGAAGCCTAAAAAAATCATCTTGAATATTCATTTCTTGGAGTAAGTTATGAAGTTGAAATTGATCGAATCACATCCAAAGGATGTAATTTTAATCAAGGAAGTATACTTTTCTTATGTTATTACTCTAGATGGTAAATAAATTCCTCAACTATAATAAAATGAACTTGAAGTAAAAATGTTAATTTCATGTTGAATTTAATTCTAATGAATTGATGATATTTTTTACACCTCATAGATTTATGGTTTTGTGGTAATTATTTTTCTTAGGATTATTCAAATTATTTTGATTAATGATCTATGCCACTATGAATCATTATATGGAAATTATTTTTTTCTTCCATGTCTATATTTTCAATTCCCACTAATTTTCCCATCTCTATAACCCAATATATGTGTTATTCCAAATGACCATCATATTTCCCTTTTCCTATTTATAAGAAAAAGTTTTATCATCCCTTTTTTTATGTGGGTTTTAAATGGAGTATTTCTTAATGAAAAACCCTTGATTATTGAGAATAAGTTAAAATTTAGAGAATTCAATTTATCATTACAGGGATGTAATACCTTATGAGTTTAAAATAAATATATATTCAATAGAATATTCAATACACAACACCAGGATTTAATGAACCATAAAATACTATTATTTATATATAACCATTACGAAATAGATATTGAATTGAAAGGTATGAATTTTATTAACCAAATTATAAAATATAAAGACACATGACCTACTCAGTAAAATTTATTGATGAAATATTATGAAACAAGAACACAATTATTCGAAAAGTTATTTTATCATTAGAAATATGTTTTCTTCAAAAATGATTTCTATTTATTTTTCTGGGAAAATATTATAATTAAATTCTATAACATCCAAAAATCTTATTTTTTATATCCACATATAAAAATTATCTTAGGGTGATGTTTTTTTTTCGAAATGATTGACAATTAGTGTAAGACATAGTTTTTATTAAAAACTACTTTTTTGTTTCAAGAATTTAAAAAATTAAAATTGGTTTTAAAGAGATTTATAAATAATTTTTTTATATTTTATTATTAATAATATAATTAATTTCATTATAATAAATTTCACGATTTAATTTTATATAAAAAAAATTTTACAAATAAAATTCAATTTTTTTGAAAAAATGGTTTTCCTTGCATTTTTCATTTAGATTTAAATTAAATTGTAAAAATTATATGTATTAAATTTAATAAAATGAATTACATATGAATAATTAGTTTCAAATTTATTAAATATTTCTCTTTTATTTTTTTCAATATGAATAGTAACCATGGTGAAATTTATTACCATGGTAAATGGTAAATCAAGTTAATTTAAGTTAAAACTAAATCATAATTTCATAAAATTTCTTCATAATTTCTATCAGAAGAATTAAATTAAAGAATTATTATATTATAATATAAATGGATCTTTTTAATCGAAATGTTTCTATGAAAAGAAACAATATAATATTTAAATCAAAGAAAGTTACTAAATGCAACTCTCTTAGTTTTAAATATCTATTATGTATCCACACAGGGAAAAAATGTTTGGGAAGAATATAAAATTAAAATTTTTGAGTAATGAAATTATATTCATGATGATAAATTATTTATAATTTTTTGTGATTAGATTAACATTAAATTCTTTCACAATGCTAATATAATATATATTCAATTAATTGAACAATAAAATAAATGATATTAAAAATATTAAAAGTGATATAATTTGAGTGATTCATAGTGTTAAATGATTTATAAAGATTAATATGTAATATTATTGATTGATAACTTAATTATTATCTAACTATAATATTTTACTAATGTATTTGAAGTCAAATTAAATGAATTGTTTCAAAATTGATTTTGATGATAATTAATCAAAATGATATTTTATTAAATTATTAAAAAAATTTAAAAATATTAAAATAGGAAATAATGGATAATATGTGCCCAAAAATTTAATCCCTTATATATATATATGAGACAATAGAGAACTTATATGTAAAATTATAATCCTTCACATGTGAAATATATGTTACAACGGTTAATGTTAAAATAGGTTTATTATGTGGTTAAACTAAATGATAATATTTAAAAAGCCACATTAACAAATATAAACTATATTATATGAATATATTTCAATCACACACACACTATTTTTAAATATTTATACATTTGGTTTAATTTCCCTTGATAATTAAATTTTTATAATTTAATATTTTAAGAGATCCCAAAAGGGCCACTCACCTCAATTATAAAAGGGAACCTCCTCCCTAACTTCTTTATTCCACATTGAGCATTATAGATCAATCATGATCAACCATAATAACTTCTTATATTACATAAATACACCCTATAACATTTTTTCTTTCCAAAATACAATCTCTTCAAGGATTAGGGTGTAAGCCAAAATGAGATTCTCAAGGATGAGGTACACGTCATACCCTAGATTTTTTGATCTATTTCTTCTTCAAACTACTCTAAATCTATGTTATTGATCAAAAATTAATAATTATATTATCATAAATATACTTAAATCTTATTATTATTTTTAAATCATCATTAACCATTATCTTTCCCATTAAGTGATAATTGATTGTATTGCTTATGTGTATGTACAACTTACCATATCCATGCAGTGGCACAATTCATTTTCAAGCACTATATTTCATTGACAGTTATTATGATGTGTTTAAATTTTATATATATAATTTATTACATAAATATTCTTCTTTAATCATAATATTATATATACCTTATAACATTCTAAACCATTCAACAATAATAATGTCAGTTGCATGTACGTGTGGACTACCATATCCACAAAGCAATGTGATCTATTTTTATATTTTTATATAGATAATACTAAGGATATATTACAAATATATATGAGGTATATTTTATAATAATTATTAAATAAAAGTTAATTATTATTTACCATTCTTTTTTTATGTAGCAATCTTACCCCAGTAACCCTGGAGTTGCTGTCAACTACCATTAAATTGGTATAAGATACAAGGAAATCACATCCCAAAGGACTAAATAGTTTAGTATTATTTTTAAAATAGATACATACATGATTATTCTAATACAATTTAATAACAAAATTAAAACATAATTTATTATCATAATATCATTATTCCATCCATAAAATCACAAAATAACAGCCATAGTAAATGTAATGCGGTCCTTGGTAAAGGAAACAAAATAAGTGTAACCAAATTATTTGTAAGTGATAAATACAGAGGATGAAATAATGATTCAATGAGAATAATAAATATTGAAAAGGTAAATAACTGAAAACATATTACTTTTAAACAAATGGAGAAGGAATAATCAATATGGAAAGGTAAATAACTGAAAAAACATTCCATTTAATCAAAATACTAAGAATAAAATGAATCCATAGATTTTTTCATATTGAAATTTTCATGGATAATAATAATAGAATCTGATGAAGGAAGTTATTATTTATTATAATTAATGTTTCCTAGGTACATGATGTATTTTCCTTAAATACCTATTATAGGATAGATTAGAATACTACTATCAAGACCTTTAATATGATAATTTAGATTGTTCTTGGTTACAAACTCTTAGGGTTTGTACCCAATAGATTTCATCTCATGGTATTAATGATCTATTGATGGGCTTAATTAAATTGTCACACAACCTATTTTATACTAGTCCAAAGCATTCCTCACATATCAAATAATCTATTTAATTCATAAATAATTTTCCTTATCAAATATCTCTAATGAGTAAAGAATACAAATTTATCTATATTTTCCCAGATAATCAAAAAAATTAAAAGTGAAAAAATGTATGTAAAAATGGATTATATTTTAGTCAATAATAATATCTATGATAATTAATGTGGACATTTATGGAGAATTTAACATCTAATGATCACATTAAAGTGAACATTTCAAAGGAAAGTTATTGACAACTAAAATGGATCAAGGAAGTGAATGACAACAAGTTTCTTACTCAAAATGATCCTAAACCATACATATGAAGAATATGTAAGATATTAATATAAATTATATAAATTATAGTAATAATATAGGGTCTATTAATTTATTAATTGAAATACTGTTTAATGATCTTTAAAAAAATTGTTTAGGAATATATACTATTTGATTTAGAAAACATTTTGAAAAACTATTTCTTTAGAACCCATTTTTGGAAAACATAAACCATTTTTTAAATCATAAAAATATTTTGATAAACAATTTTTAAAATGTTAAAATTAGTTGTGAAAAAAATTTTAAAAACATGTTTTTTTAAGAAAAAGGATTCCAGACGAAAGAGAGAAATGATGTCAGATTTTATAATAAATAATTTATAAAATATTTTAAATACGAAAGTGTGAAAAAATGGTACTATAACATGAAAATAATCACGAATAACTATATGAGAATAAATTGAATGATTTTATTAATCAATGACAAAATAATATCCTTAAATTTAAATTCAATCTTAAAAAATCCCTAGTAAAATGATACTGTGATCAAAACCATTATAAAGATCATAATGTTGAAGTAAGAATAAAAAATGAATCAATTACATGTATCAAATTTCAACACACTTAAAATAAGTGTAAATACAAAAATATATTTTGAAAATTCATCACAAACATAATATTATAATATTAATGACAATGAGGAATTAATATAACCCAAAGAAAAGGAAATAGGTTGTGAAATTCATTACAATTTGGAAACCTTTAATTCAAATCCACTTAAATGAAATAAATAAGATTGAAAATTAAAATTACATTAATAATTAATTACTCAAATTATAACATGTTAATGTACATTATATACACCATATAAAATTAATTGGGTGCATAATAATATAATATACCTCAGTGAAATGAAATTGAGATGAAATAGCTGAACTCACACATTAATTTTGGGAATACTTGTTTTAAAATATTGTATTATTGGTTTTAAACATTTTAGTAACTTATTATAGAACCATATTAATATGTATGATTTCATATATGGTTCATTTATAACATATTATCATCATTATCTTAATAATATATTATTATATTCATTGTTTCGCGTGTCAGTTACGTTGTATTTAGAGTATATTTTGACTTGTTATTTTTTGTACATATAGCTTAGATAACTATTTTATAATCTCAAGAATTTAAACCATTATTCACATAACATATATATTCATACTATATTTATTTATTTTAATTTATAAAATTTGGTTATAATAAATAAAATTCAACATTTATGGAGATGGGACGTTCTACATACACATGAACGTTGTTTCCATTTTATTATCACATTGAATGAAAGATAATTAAATTAAATATATAAATATTATCATTATAGTATAAGTTTTATTATATATATATATATAACATATGTTTATTAATCTCATCCCAAATTCATTTCATGTAACGTGTGAATGAATCACATCACTTCACGAGGCAGTTGTCTGTCGTGCACACGAACGACATTATCATTTTCCCAAAAAATGAATATCATGATGGTATGTGTTATATTATAATTAAATAAGAATAAATACATCATAAATATAATAAATATAATATATAAACAATATCTACATTATTATTTATAACTTTTAAATGTTCTAATGGAAGAATAAATGACATCAGTTCGTAAAGTAGTAGTCTGATATACACATGAACAATGAAGGTGTGTACTATTTGATGGAAGTTTCTGTAGTTTTAGGTATTAAATTTTACATAAAATAACATTAGTATATTTAATATACTATTTAAATTATATAATCATTATATAATAAGAATTTAGGGAGGTGTATAAGGGAATAAAATTAAAATGCTTTTAGAAAAATATTACTTCTTTTTCGAGTACCCTCCATATATTAACACTAATTACTTTATATATTGGATTCATACTCAAGATAAGTATTCATGAATGAGGATATTTATTTTTGGTAGAGTTTTTTAAGTATTTCTGGAACCTAAGTTCTTTTAAGGTGTGGTGAGATGATTATTCGGGGTAGTTGTTGATAAGTTAGGTGAGTGGCAGTTTTTTAAATTTTTAAAAGACTGAATTCTACAGACATTTTTTCATGTTATGTGGTTTAAATAAGAAAAAAAATTATATAATAGAATTTATATGTCATAAATATTACCATAAAATAATTTTCTTGACATATTTCTAGGTCATTTGTTCCCTTAAGTTTATTGTTTTATCCCTTAGTAATCTCATTTTTCTCCTAATCAATCAAATTAATTTTAAATGTTTTCAATAATCACTTTGGTATATAATAAATTGGACTTTACTAGATACTATAAATTATAATTATTCAAAACATTTAATCCATTTTTATAAATTAAAATAAAAAAAATTGGTAGAATGTAATTTAAAATTTGTCCAGTAGACAGAATAAGAAAGCGGTTTTTAAATTGAAAATGTTCAAAATTTAATGAAGTTTTTATATCAAAATTCAATTTAAAAATTAGTAAAATTAACTAAATTGGGTTAATTGATGTATTATTTAACAATTTTAACAATATTGAAAATTCAAAATATAATTTATGATTTTAAATTATTTATAAAAAAAGGCAGTTTCAAATTAAAATTCATTATTTTTCATTATTCATCCAAAAATAAATCTTCTTATAAAACTAACTTTAATTGACCATTCATAGAATTTTGAAACTACACCATAAAAATGTTGTTTATTTTTTCCTATAGAATTTATAAATGTTTCAAAATTTATTTTTTAAAACACATGTGCCATTAAAAGGTAGAAAACGCACCTTTAGAAAAATACTGATTTTTTTGTGTACAATTGGAATTGTTTTTATCTAATGTCTATAAAATCTATTTGTTTAATTTAAAAAAATTTTATTGAATATACAATATATTTTAATTTAATTTCAATTCTAAAAAAAATATTAATTTAATTTATTAATATAAAATATCTTTGGCACAAAAAAATTAATTAATATGTTTTAATTCGTTATTATATTCATTTCTAATTAATTGGTAACAAATGAATTCACCAATATATTTTATTATGTTAGTGAATAATATTTATAAAATAAAAATTAATTATAAGGATAAAATTTTAATTTTCATAATTTTGATTAATAGTATTTTTAAAAAATCAGTCTTACATGCAACACAATCCATCGAATAAATTCATTATTGCATGTAACGTACGTTAACTCAGTATTCCATGTATTGAAACATATATCATAGATTGAATATATTATAAATAGTGAATATAACGTAAAGTAATATTATTATATATTCTATTTTATACTTGGTGTTTTATTTTATTCATTCAATTGAATAAATCATTATTCTTTTATAATTTCATGCTATTAAACTTTACATCAATTAAAAAGTGTAGATAGTGTTCATGCCTATGAAGAAACGGTCACCTCTATGAACAATATAAATTTTTTTTCTATATATATATTGAATTATTATAAATATCTATATATTTAATATATGTGATATTTATAGCATAAATGGAATTCTGGAGAAGGTATAACCATAGAAAAGGTAAAATTTCTGAAATTGAGAAACCAAAAAAAGACATGAAAAATGATGTAATTACAACCTAGAATAGTGATTTTAAAAAATAATTGTTCATAAATATGTGATAAAAGAATAGAATTAAATGATATAAGTTATGATATATAGGATTATGGTTTTTAGTATATTTATAATAAATATATATTTATCATATAAGAGATTTATACATAAATGAAGGAGTTTAATCATGATGTAAGAGTTCCTCATCTCAATTATACTTTTATGAGGCATATGAAATATTCAAAAATTATTTATTTTTTATGGGGTATATACTAACAATTTTATATGAAATATCATGATTAAATTTGCATTACTGAAATTTAATGTTTAATTTAATGTTTTTTCTTTCGTGGGGATTTTGATTCAAATGTTACCAATGTTTTAAGGGTTAATTTCAAAATATCATCACCATTCTCAAATTTTCTCCATTAGAGGAGTATTTTATTCTATATCCATATTTTTCCAATGTTTTTTAAAGAGTATGTTTGATATCTTCTAGTTATTTAGTAAATAAGTTTTTATCTATGTTTGACCTTTGTAAAAAATATTTCTTTAAAGGGATATTCTTATTATTATCTGAATAAGGTATTTTCATATTTTATCAAAAATGTAAAAGGAATGTTTTTAAACTTATAACACATGAACTTAAATTCAAAAAATCATGAATACTAATTTATTTTATTCTTACTATAAATTTTATAATTTTATTTTTTTTAAATGTTTTCCTAAGTACATTATTTTTTTTATATTTTTATAAAGTGTTTTAAAAATGAAAATGGCATTTTCCTCCTGAAAATTTCTAGTGAACTTTTGAAGGTATTTTCAACTAATTCAACATCCTTTGTTAAATCTCATTATTTAAAAAGGTTATATTATTATTATACCATAAAATAGGTTTATTGTTATGGTTTAAGATCATTTTAACTGGATATGTATTATTTTGGTACCATTTTTTATATTACTTTAGATGGTTTATGATTATTTTAATTAATTGAGGAACATATTTACATTTCATAGTATATTTATTCAATATGAATTTTTACATTGATTATGTTTCTCCTATTTTATAAGATGAAAATATTGGACTTAGTAAGTGAAGGATGTGGTTCACTATAACCCCTCGATGTTTTAGTATGTCTCATGAGACAAACAAGATTGGGTTTTGGACTAGGCCTTTGCCATTTATTTTTAGTGTCGTCAAATAAGGCCTCAATGATGTTTTAATATATCTTGGAAATGACCTTAATGGTAGGTTTTATATGCCCAATATTATATATTCCATCATTTTGAAATCATTTATTGATGTCTATGTGATTATTCAAATTGATATGATATCCATGGATGGGTTTTTAGTTAATGTAAATACATATATATAATTATTCTTAATATAAGATATTATTTCCATATTATTCATTCCTTATTATCCTCTATTTTATTCATACAATTAATTAGTGTACGAGCTCACTTTTTTGTTCATTTTCATATACAATGATATGAATAATAGTATTATGAATAACATAGAGGTTGAAATAATTATTTTATATATTGTAATTTATATTCAAAATGTAATATGATAATTACATTTTTATATGGTTCTTAAATACTACATAACTATTCAGTCCATTGGGATGTCATTTGTTGTATCTAGTAATAATGGAATAATGTAACTACCGACTCTAGCCTACTAGAGTTGTGGTCTTTACAGAGTAATTTTTAAAGTAATATTATTTGAGAATTGTTTTCATTCAGAGAAATGAGTCAAAATAGAGTGAAATTTCAACAACCTAAATCAAAAGGATGTAGAATGTCTTGTTTAATATGAGGTTAGCTTCACAATATTAATAAGGAATATAAAAAATATTTGTAATCTAGAAATCATGATGGAATCCTTATTTTATGCAATTTAGCTGAACCTCCATAGGGAACTGGTCTCTCAAATGTTTTAATCAGACAATGATATATCATCTTTATCCATATATATAGGGAATTAATTATCTTGGTCTTATATATTCAAGGTAAATCAAGAAATTAATAGGTAAACTGACCACCAAGGAAAAATGATTGTAGAAAATTAGAAAAAGTAAAGATGGTAATTCTACAATATGATAATAAGGGAACATAATATCCCTGAAAATACTTAATGGGAATGAAAGTTTGTTATAAGTACACATATAAGGGACATATGGATCATGAATGAAAGGAAAATGAATAACCCACTATTATCTGGTGCATCAATTGTAGGGAAATGAGAAATTATTCAAACCAATTCACCATGAATCAAGGGAACCCACAACAAGAGAGGCTAATAGGGGAGGCCAATCTTATGTAATTACTATAGGTAAATTTGATTTCCCAAAATCTGTGGTTGGAGGTACTTTGATTATAAATTGAAATCTAGCGACTATTTTATTTGATTATAAATCATTGTGCTCTTTTATAGCTGATCTTTTTTCCAATAACCTTAAATCCTTCCCTAGCATCTTAAAGAGGGTGTTTTCAATAAAGAATATTAGTGGAAATATTATTGTAATAGGGATATGTTATTCTTTCCCCATTAGAATGTATAAATATAACCAAATATTAAATTTTGTTACTATACCTATGATTGATTTCGATAAAATCCATGGTATGGATTGGGTTACAAAGTATAATGTGTGTAACTATTTCTAATAAAAAGATATTATGATTTACAAAGTATATCTGGAATCCCATATCGTAAGAGGAGAGACTTCATTATCTCAAACATGTTTGGATCCATCTTTAGTAGCTCCCCTTTATTTAATATTGGGAGAATAAGAGGAGATGCAACCTATAAATGGGAATGGTTACCTTAACATAGAACATATACCTATTGTATTAGAATATATAGATGTGTTTTCTAAATAGTTACATATAAATAAAACTAAGTGTGAAGTTGGGTTTTCCATTTAACTCATCCATGATGAATATGTATATATATATATGTAATAATTCATATTGAATAACCATAGTTGAATTATTGGATCTAGAGAAAATTAAATAAAATATTTTTGTAATAAGAGATTAATCCTCCCTAATGTTTCACTTTAGGGATTCCTCATTCTTTTTGTTAAGAATAAGTATAGGTCTCTGTGGTTGTGTATTGAAAGTAAGAAAATAAATTCCATTACCTTCAGTAAAAATTATCCTTTATCTCAAATTTATGACCAATTTGATAAACTTCAATGAGCTAAATATATTTCAAAGATTAATCTCTGTTATAGATATCATCAATTAGAAGTTAAAAAATAAGGTCTTCCAAATAATATATTTCATATGTGGCAGTGAAAATAATGGTTTATAGTAATTCCCTTTAGATTGACTAATGCACCATCTCATTTTTGGATTTGATGAAAATATTATTCAAATATTATATTGATAATTTTGTTGTGGTATTTTTCAAATATATTTTGGTATAGTATGGAAGATTTGAAGAGTATAAAGGCAATTTAAGAATCATTCTTGAATCTTTAAGAGTAATTAATTTATATGGGAATTTTTTTAAGTGTTGATTTTGGATTTAGGATGTTTTCTTTCTTGTTTATATCTTCTCCAGGGATGGAATATTAGTTTTTACTTCAAAGACAATGTAAGATAAAGAAATACAAACTTAAATGTACATGACTGAGATATGTAGTTTCCTTGGATCAATATGTTACTATAATTATTCGTTAAAACAATTATTGACAATTTACCCCATTATTCATGTTTACATGTAAATGGGTTAGTATCATATAGATAAAATAATGTTTTGAAAAAGTTATTAAGATATTAGTAAATTCACCAATTTTTAAATTTTTATTGGGAAGGGATGGTTTTATGATATATAGTGATGTATCAAATAAAGGAATCTGATGAATCCTTATGAATAATTATAAATTTATTTCTTTCGAATCAATATGGTTAAAGATACATGAACATAATTATCCTACCTATATATTGAGTTGGTAACTACAATATTATCTTTTAATACATAGAGAAATTAATTTTATGATGAAATATTTGAGATATATGTGGATCAAAAAAGTTTGAAATGTAATTTTTCACCAAAATATCTCAATATGAGGAAAATGATATAACTAGGGCTACTCACGTATTATGATTGATCAACACACTTCCACCTTTGGAAGACAAGAATTGTGTTCAATGCTTGGAGTAGAAAAGATCATAGTTTTTTGATGGAAATAAATATTGAAAAAGTTATTATATATATATAGATTATATAAATTTGGACATGGGGATAATTTTGGAAAGGGAAATGAAATTTCTCTTCCAAATGATTTCCAAACCATATTTACTATAGTATATTAAATGTTACCTTCTTGATGATAAGAGTTTAAAAAAGAAAATATAAGTTATGAATGATGGGAAATTGGTAGACTTTGTTTATGAATATAATGTGCTAAATTTCATAAATATACTATATGTTCCACCCATACCCAAGATAAAAAGGGAATTATTAAATTATTAATATAAATAAAATTCACATATACACCTCAATAGTATCAAGATGTATAGGGATTTAAAGAATCATTTTTTTCTGGGATAATATAAAGTGGAAAATTTACATGTATCAAGATTCTTAGTTTTTCAATAGGTAAAAGATAAGATACAACATACTAAATGAGTCATTAAACCTATACTTGTTCTAATGTGGATGTGGGATGATATTAATATGGCACTTTTAACTTAATTTACAAAGAATCATAAAATAATTTCTGTAATATTGGTTATTGTTGATCACCTTAACATGTTTGCACATTTCCTTGAATCGAGGAAGGATATACCCCTTGATCAACTCACATGAACATATATCAATGAAGTTGTGAGATTTCATAGTGAACTAATTTATATTTTATCTTACAATACCATAATTTAAATAAAAAATCTATAGATGTCTTCTGAAGTCTCTTGAAATTAAACAATATTCATGCACTAGTTATTATTCATGGAAATAAGGATAGTCTGAAAGGTTTATTAATACATTAGAAGACATTTTGATGTCATTCTAACATTAATTTTAAGCCAAGTGAGATTAATATTTACCTATGGCAGAGTTATCATATAATAATATACTCCGTTCAAGCATTCAAATGAAACCATATGAAGTTATACTAGAAAATACTTCATACACCAACTTATTGGGATGAAGTTAATAAAATAAATATTAAATGAATACAAATTCATGAGGAGACAACATTAAAAGTGAGAACTATTTAGATTCATTTCTAGGTATACGAATGTTTTAAAATATTTATGTTGATATACAAAGGAAGGATCGATAATTTGAAGTAAGATATCATGTTTTCGTGAGATTATATCTATGGAATGTTGTTATAATGTTTTGAATGAAAGAGAAACTTTTTCCTAGGTACATCGAGCCTTTTAATATTTTTTAATATAATTAAAGCTATGGATTTCCATTTGGAAATGACACCCAGCCTCACTTTAGTGCATGATGTGTTCTATATTTTTTTACTGATGAATTATATTGAATACACAACACATGTAATCCCATATGAAGAAATATAATTGGATCCTAATCTATATTATTATGAAAAAATAATAATGTATATATTTTTGCTCTCTAGTTACTCTCACAAAATTTCATCAGAAATGGATCCTCCCCCATTCTCTTGATTAGAAATGTTGTATCCTACTCTATGTTTATTTTATAGGATGTGGTTCAACCTTGATTCTCATATTAGTGAATTATTTCTTTTGGTGTGATCTTTTTTTCATGATTTATTCCATCCCCTTTTATTTAATCTCATTTCCTTATGGGTTTTCTAGGATTCCCTCTAAATGATACAAATCACAGGCTCTTCATTAATTAGATTCATCATTGCTGCCCCATTACAAATCCAGATGAAAAATGAATGGTGTAAACATCCATTAGTGGGATATTTATGTTTTTTAGTGGCCCTATCATGTCTAGGTACTATCCATTCAAATCCATAGTGAGGATGGTCCGGTCCCTTTTCCATAGTGATGACTCTATAGTTAGTTATGTTCATGTTATAGAGAGGAAAAATCATCGTGATTACATATTAGTATCATCTATGTAGTTGTGGGTGCTGTTTTATTTTTTTATAGTTCAATTTTATTTTTGTTTAAATATTTTTTCTTGATGATTCCCTTATAATGATGAAGGTTTTCATAATGGTCTATAAAACTAAGCTCATGGGGCTTCACCTCGATGATAATGATGTTGGTTTGATGATTTTTTATGTGTTATTATTTGGTTTTTATGTGATTTTTTTACTTTATAGTATTTTCCATTCAATTTATTTTATAATTTATAGGGGTGAATTATAATGATTATGTTGGCTATGTTCACAATTTTTTGGTTGACATGTTTTTTGTGTATTAATATTGTTGAGAATATTTGGCATGGGGTTGATTTTTCAGAAATCATTTTCTATATAGTTATTGGTTCTATTGGTGATATGGATAATAATGATAGCAGTAGTGACCTCCTGATGAAGATGTAATGAAATGTGATCTTAGATAACATGTACTGTTCAAGGTCTTCTTAGTTTTTATGTTCTCAAACATGCTATCCTCTATAATTTTTAAATTTGGAATTTGGAATCCTATTGAATTTCAAATCCCAATCAAATAGTATTATTTGATTTTTTGATCTTTCTTAATGCTCAAGCATAAAGAGGATATATTGAAAATAAAAAATTGAAAAAGAATTTTTATTCATTCAAAAACGATCCGATCAAAATTATTGACACTAGAGAACAAGTATTGCAGAATCAAATGAATTGATAGGTAAATGTAATTTAAAGCGATCATAAGATTGAAGAGACAATTCAAGAAATTAAAAAAATTATGATTAATTACTATCCAAATTTGATTATTAGGTGATATTGTGAAAATTTTGTGGATTGTTTTTTAATGGGTAAGAATAAAACACTTGAGCTTTAGTTATAGAAAGTACATATTTTGTTCTAAAGAAACCATTGAATAATGCACATATCCTTATTTAAGAATGTGATTAAAATATAAATTACAATATTTTATAATCATAATTTTATGAAAGTAATTTCATGTTTGAATTCTAAATAAAAAATTAGTTTAGGGTAAATTTATGAGATTTTTTAAGAATAGTTGATTTTTTATGTGATTAATGAAAAATAATGATATTATAATTATTTCATTTTTATATAATTATAAGTATATAATAATGAAAATAAAGTTTATAAAACCATTTTAATCACTAAATATATATTTATTATGTACTTTAATTAATTTTAAAATATAATGGTCATCTTAGAAATCTATGATTGACACTTCAGTATTCTATATAATGTTTTTATTCAAATAAAAACAATTATTGGTCATCCTATTTTAATCTAGTTCTCACAATGATACTTTTGTTTTTTGTTTTATTTTAATTTTAGATAAATTTACATTAATTTAAAATAATTTAATTAATTCCTTTTGAATCCACATTATAAATGATTTTGGTACAATATATTTATCTATGCTTAAAATAAATATTTTCTTAAAAACTGGTTTTCATTGCTTTTTGGGAAAATATATTAAGAGAAATTTCTAGAAATTTGGAAATTAAATATTTTAACATTTATTTTTATATTTTTAATTATAATATTTAATATTTGGTAAATATTTTCATATAATATTTTTCCATAATGAAAAGAAGCCATAGTAAAAATTTATAACTAATGTTGGGGTTAAAAAGGATTAATGAGGGGGTTAAATAAAAAGATAAGAGTTGAAATAATCAAAAAAAGTATAAATACTATTTTTTAATTTTATTTTCGGCCTATATGATCCCATATTTTAAATTGGTCACATTTTGTGAAACATTTTATTGATAGTGTCTTTATTATATATTTTTTCTTAATATTTTCATGTTTTCTACCCATCTCACTTATAAAACAACACCTCATCCCATAAATTATCCATAATTATCATGCCAATTATATCTAAAAATACATACCCAAATACTGTACTAGCCTCCCTCCCCACTTTCTATAGGACTTGGTCTCACCGAAGGAAAAATCTAATAATGTTTATGGTGTAATTCAATTGAGGTTTTCCAAAGAAGAGTTACAACTCTTAACTAAGTGTTTCCATTTTTTTTATTCTTATAAATCCTTAAAACCAATTGAACCAATCCTAAAAATAATATATTAAGTGTCATAAATATACTTAAATGTTATTATGATTTTAGAAGAACTATTATATACTTCATTTCCATCCAATAGGAAATGAAAGCATCACCTTTGCATATATACTGACTATCATCTCCACAAATTGATTTATATCATTTACATTTATATCCTTTCATGTTTTTTTAGTATTAATTTATATTATATATATTATATTTATTAAAAAACTATATTTTTTAATTTTTAATATATCATGTATCTTATTACCCTTATATCCATTCGAAAATGATAATGTCACACATGTCTATTTGTAGACTGCCACCTCTATACAATGATTTGATTAATCATTCATCCCCACCTTATGTGATTATTCATAATGATATATTTAATTAATATATAGGATATATAAGAGATAAATATGATTATTTAAATATTAATTATTATATACATTCTTTCCTTTTTAACCATTATGAATATAAAAACATCATCATATATACGTGCATACTATCACTTCCATAGACGACATATTTAATTTTTTTATTACCACCTTAAAAAACTAGTTATAAAAGTATTAAAATAGATAAAAAATATATTCATGAAATTATTAACATTATATATATGAAATAACCAGTTCATTACACCTTTCACCAGGGTCAACATACCTACGTATTTTGGGATAAATTTACCAAAAAACCTTTAGTGGTCAACACATGAAAGAACTATAAAATAAATAAATGTAATATGACTATAAAAAAACTAAAAAAATTATTGATGAAGAATAAATGGATTAAAATATTTAATAATATTATATCTATTATTCATTAGTATATAATGAATTTGATCAAACAAGAATAAAAGGTAAATGTTTTGTATCTCAATTCCAAACTAATGAGATATATTTTATGTTATGAACATAATTCAATTTTCTTATTAATATACTTCCAATTTTAAATATTAACTTATTAATTAATATTTATTCATGGAATATTATGTTACAATTCATGTTTCTTATCTCAAGGGGGTCTGAATCAAAACATATGAAAGTCATAAAGGATTAATTTTTAATCTCACTCTTATCTAATATTATTCATATTTAAATTTATATTAGATGAAATATATTATCATTCTATAATTAAACCACATATATTTTTCACACTTTTGGATATTTTTTAGGTTCAAATATTATTCTTCTAATTTTTCATCTATTTGTTACTCAAATAATGAATGTTTATTTAAGAATAACTAACTTTATTTCTTCTTAAAGGTTGATAATTTTTCTCTTCCACGTCCACATTTTTAATTTTTAGGGAGTTTTAATATATACTTTGAGGTTTCATAAAGATAATTTTCGAAGATTGTTAAATTTCTTTATAATTTTCTAAAATTTATCTTTTTAATTTTTTTGTCTGAACAATTCATTTGTTACTTATTATAGAATTATGAAAGGAGTTCTATTTTTAAGATAAATGTTGTGAATGGATTTTCAGACCTCCATGATCACTATTTTATATTTATATTCCTATAAAATAATTCATAATTTTTCATAGATAATATATCTACCATTATTCTATAAATTTTTATCTTTTATATAGAAATAAAAAATAATTATTTTATAAAATAATGAAAATAATTTTAGAATTTTTATTATAATTTTTTTTATAATATTGTTTAAAAATATTTGTGGATAGTTGTTTAAAAAAATTTACTTTAATTTCCTCTCTAATTATTAAAAAGACATTATTTTAATTAAAAACCATAATTCTAGAGATTTTATGGCCTTCTATCATCTTTTATAGAATATACCTTAACTTGTGATCATTTTTTTCTTGTGATTATGTTCTCTATCACCCTCCATTATTCTTTGAACATTAATTTTTCCCTTAATGTCAATTTTTTAAATAATAGACATATTTAGTATTTCAATTTGTTATCAACCATATATCATTTTTCTTTACAGTGTTGGTCTAAGGAATCTTATTAATATAATTTTTTCATTTAATGGGGAAATGTCTACATTTCGTATTCCTGATTCGATATAGATATTTATTTGTTGACAAGGAATATTTATTATAAATTATATTAATGATATGATGTATGAAGAATTAATTCGACATATGTAAGTGACAGTTTCATCCTGGTTATTGATAACCCATCAATGCATTGATAGGTCTGGTGAGATAAGAAGTCGGCCAAATTAGTTGGGTATTTGGTGTATACCTACCCAATAATTAAAATGTCTCCAAATAAGGCCTTGATGGTAAGGTTGATTATTTATTAGAGTGGGGCCATATTTTTATGTTCATTATTTCTAAAATTTATGCATTTCCTTTAATAATATTTTTGTTATTATTATTCTTTTAATTTTTATGTTAATATTTTCCATGGATACATTTTGATTGTCAAGTTATTGATTAAAAGAATTATATACTGATTATCCAATCTATCATACTGTTAATGAATTATCTTCTCATGAAAAATTATCTTTTACATAAATATTACTGAGCATTTTATGTCACACTTAATTTTTTTCCCTTATCTATGATATGTAGAAGCAGTGTTCTAACGATTTTCAAGGATGAACGAATTCTTTTCATGCTTTGTTTTATTTTACTTAAGTAAAATATAAATATTGTATTTATCTAGCCACTTAAGAATATTAGATTTATTGACCATTTTTTTGTGATCCATTGTATCTTATGCCAATTTAATGAAGAAAACAATAGATCTATTTTATTATATTTAGGTTTGTTACATTATTGTGCGAACCTGAATGATTTATCAAGCATCACATCCAATTATATCCTCAAGAAACTGATATTACTCATATGATCAGTGATTATACCTGAGAAGGGGGGATCTTATGTTTACTACTTTTTTATAGTTACTAAATTATTATAAGAATATTTAATCCCTCTATGAAATTGAAAAAAAAATTAGATCAATTAAAACTATTATTGTTTTACCATGATACAATCAATTGTACACAGGAATGAAAAGCAATAAAGAGGAACATAGTATTATTATATGGTTTGGTACAAAGGCAGGCTCTATTGTTTGATTGGTTGTCTTCCCTAATCAATGATTCTACACTAAAATAATGGCGACTATAGTGGGTTAGGTGATTCACACAACTAAACTATCACAAACTCATTGCACTTACAAATGTATCTATAACAGAAGTCATCATTATATAGATTCACACTATGTAAAGATAGTTTCAAGGTGATCTCCCCGCATTCCCCAAATTCCTCAAGTTCTATGGATTCACAACATATATAAACAATTTTTTTGAGGATTATCCTTGGAATTAGATTACTTTATTTGTATATAATTCCTCTATGTCAATAAATTTGATCTCCTTTAACTTAACTATAACTCCTTCAAAAAAAATATCTTCAATTTTAACACCTATAACATAGTTTCTACTCAAAAAAACCACACTGACCTTAATTGAATATGATCATCTTCCATTATCACTTCTTCACTCAAACTCAACACAGAGAAAATGGGAAATATTATATTTTAATCCAAACACAACCTCAGTTCTTAGAACTCCATTATTTAAATTCTTCTCACCAATAACAAAATAGTGTCATATTTCTTCTTCTCTACAAGATTCATGAAATGAAGGATATCTAAATCTGGAATATTATTGACCTATTATTATTATTCCATACAATATTTCTTCTTATTATTCTTCAAGAGTGATATTACTTAAATATAGGTAGATTCAGTTCCTCTTAACAAACTCTTATTATCTCTATAACTCGTTATACTTATTTTTATCCCTCCTCATAATAAAGAGTTGTACATATAGATCTTTTTTATTCATGGGGTATTCCAAAATTTCTAAGAATCAAAAAAAATTAAGGAATGAGAGTAAAACAATATGACACATTCTCATTCTCTCCTTCTCCCATGATCTCCGTAACAATTTAATTTAAGAGCATTATGTGGGAGTGTCTCTCATTTTCCTTAACTACATGCGTCTACTAGTATTAAAACATTTCCCCTCACTTTTTTATCATCATTAATTTTAAAACTATTCCAAAAAATATATTCAAAAAATATATTTTTTTGGATTGAAATATTTTCTCAAAATAATCTGAAATAGCCTCAGATCACTATGACTTTAAGCATTTATGAACAATAAGACTATGAATAATTTACATCTCCCTTATTCATGAAAATGTGATACTTTTATTTTATCCATCATGAAATACATTTAGTGGTTCATATTTTTTGTTCCAAAAAATAGGATCAGATAATGGATTAAATAATATTTATTAAGTTTGGATCATGAATTCACATCATAAACATCATCTAATTTTTTTCATTAAATGTATACTTTTTCATATAAATTGAGCAATAAAAATAATTCCAAAAAATTACTACATATTTAAAATTATTATACCAAATCTCAAAGATCAAAATTTTTTTTGCAAGATTTAATAATACACCATTCTTGGATTTTATTATGTTTAAATATTTGAAGAATAATATTTTCATTATACCAATTCAAATTTATCCTTAAAAAATCATTCAAGAAACTCATAATTTTTGAGCCATGATGTAAGGAAAATTAAGTTACATGACATATGACTACCCAAACACAGGCTTGGACACATGATAAATACCATAATGATTGTTAATTTTTATGCCTAGATTCTATTATTAGGTATAGATTATAGGTTGTTTCTATATAGTATAATTTTGTAATGAGAAATGCATACATACGACATTCATTTACACCACTAAATTTTCCTACATAGATTCACATATGTTGTCCAGAATCCTTATGTATATCTTCATGTATGAAATAATTTTCATATATCATTCCTAATAGTTTTTAATTATATGATGTGCAATAATTCAAAAATGTGAATCAGTAAATCTAGAAATTTCCATACGTAAAGACTTTGCAATTTTTCTATAATTTATTATTTTGATCTTTTAAAATGAGGGATTATAAAAATCATCTGCATCCATTATCAATAATTATACAAGGGTTATAAAACACAATAATTATTAGCATTCATTTTAGAACACTCAATGAATGATCCATTATCTTTATATCACTCACAAACTCTTTGAATCTATTTTCTTTGTTTAAACCACCTCTCGATAATATGTTTACCTATAAAAGATCAAATTTCATATTCTTCTTTTTAATTTACTTCATTGAATCTATTTAGGACAAGGATTATTTATAATTATTAGTTTTTATAGACATAAATAATAGATTAACAATCATATTATTTATAGGGATACTTGGAATATTTGTAGCTGGGTATTCCAAGTAGTCACCGCTCTTTATTTATTCCATTTCTTGCATATGTGACTCATTTTGTATTTTCACTAGAAACACCTTAATTGTACAATTATGATAATTCATGACAATCACAATTAATCTCTATATCATGGGTAAATAAAACAATCTATCTCTGATGCATCATAGAAAACATCCATATTTACATGATTCATTTACAATAAACACAAACATAATCCATTAGGCTCTTCAATTCGACCATTTTATTTGTTATCAATAATTTAAACTAAAAACATATTAAATTAATTTAAATAATAACTATTATAAGTTCAATTTTTTGCTCCTATTTATGTAAATAAATAAAAAGTTTTGAAGTGTTTTCTTCTCCCTTGTTGATACAAATTGAAATACAATTGGTGCATGAGGATGCATTACAAGGGATAATTATTTAACACCTTACTCATCAAATATCAAGAAACAAATTCTCCTAATTGATATTAGAATAACTATAGAGAAGGTAGGGAAAAAATTCCTTTGTAGGGAGCCATTAACATATCATTATAAGTCTACTAGGTAAAACCTGATGTAGAAAAAAAAGAGTTCTTAACTTAGACACAAAAGATATCCATTATATTTCTCAATATAACACCAACTAAAAATTTTAATTTTTAGGGGATCTAAAAATATGTTTTTCAAAATATTCTATGATTTTTTACGCATATTAAAAAACAATAGAAATTTCAAAAGGAAAAAAATAACTTCTTTGTTTTTTAGACAAATAGTCCCTATTTATAAGAAAAAACATTCATACACCATAACAATGAAAAAAGATTAAATATCATTCATGAAATTTTATAAATGATGGGGCTACCCAAATTTATTGTTTCTAATAATATATAAAATCCTTAAAAACCTTCAATTATTTAGTTTCACCCTTCAAAGGATTCACTCTATACATTATCCCCATATGAGTTTTCCCTTATAAATAAGATCCAAGAAATTATAATACCAGTTGAAAATAATACTAATCGAAATTTCATCCATTATGGTTTGAATTAATTATAACTTCACTTTCAATTTCCTCTCCTACTTACAATATAAAAATGTGGTAATGCGGTGGACATCATAACCTCCCCAGTTATAGAATTGGTAGGGGGAATTTTTTCTCAACCCATTTTCACTTTTAATTAAAACATTGAAATTTCAATCATTATTAATGGTAAAATAATTCATCACATTATATATTTTAACATAATTTGAAAGCATGATCTTCTTTTCATTCATAGCTGGTGTATCTTTATTTTCTTTATATAGAATAAAAGAAACATTTTTTGGATGCTTTATTTATCCTATTTTATTAATCTTGTTTATCAAGCCATATTTTCAAAATAAAATATGGATTATTAACATCCTATATTTTGGTAATGGACTACTTCTTTGTAGAAATAAATTTATCACTGGAAAAAACAATACTTTCCCTTTATCAATTGCCTAATTTGTTTAATTATGTAGGACTATCATGTACTTTTTGAGAGTGTATCGAGATAATTTTCACCTTTCACACATTATTTATTTATTCATTGAATTTCCATTATTTTGTATCCATTAATGATATTAACTAAATGTGCCTTCTATCCTCCCAAATATTTATGCACCACTTTGATTATATTTCTATTTGATTCTAAATTTACCCTTCTAGAATTAATTTTGATGGATTGCATACAAAATTCCATGGTGTGGCATATATTACCATAACGGAATCATCTCCTTCATATAGATTTTTCATCTTGATTAACCTCATTCACTATCTTCTTGGGAGTAGTAATCTTAGGGGCTTTCTTCACTTGATTACTCCTTAATGTATAATTTTCATTATTTTTTGGTTTTGTTAGATGTTTTGGAAGATTATTAATTTTAGGGTAAGATATATCACTGGTAGGAACATAATAGAATATATCATAGGAGATTTCATATATGTTAAGAAAATTCACAAAAATTATCAACACACTCATATTTGATGATTAAATGATGATTTCCATTATTTTGTGGATTTAACTTCTATATAGAAGGCCTGTATCTATTTTTCAATTTTGTAACCCTTTTTTATTTAATTATATTACTTTAATAAGTTAACATGTTGGAAACAAATACTACTTAAATCTTCCCAAACCTCTAGCAATACTAATAGTAGCTAACAAACCTCATTTTTTCACGTAATATCAATCTATCCATATTTTTAGTAATTCTAATTTTGGGTTGTACCACCAATATTTTTTGCATGATTTGGGAAACAATTGTCACAAATAATTTCACATTCACCTTTTTGGATGTGGATGGATTCTCATAATTTTTACTTATTCAAATTTATAAAAAAAATTACATTCTAACCAACATTGTTTGACAGAATCTATTGTATTGAATACATTAATTCTAGGGATATATATGATCTTAATCCATATGATTTATGTGTAATATTATCCATATGTTATTAGGAAATTATTGAAACTATTTATATTCCATTTTTAAAGAAAAATTCATCTCTGAAATCTATATGGAATATTCATTCTTTATAGATATTTGGTGACTATAGATTCTTTAGTTTGATTTACACCATAAAAAACATCATGTTGAGTGAATGTTTCTCATCCTCCACAGTCTTCAATCCCTATTTATATTATGTATTCAATTTTTGATTAAGTTCCTCATGCATGTTGGAAAAAAAAATTTGAACTCTGAAGATCATTGACGCATTTTTCATTCACATCCTGTTGAGAATATTTGACATTCACTATGAGTATGTATATATTTTCTAATGCATTCAATGAATCAATTATAACAGTATTAGACATATTTTTATAAAAAAACTATTATTCTAAAGTATTTAACTTATTGAAAATATATATTGTTTTAAGTGAGAGAGTTTATCCTTCACTCTCACTAGTTTTCTAGGGTGTTTCATGTAGTAGGATTCTTATCTAACATATAACCCATTTCTTCATATTCTTCTCATAGTAATTATAAATAATCAAATAGGTCACTATTAAAATTCATTATATTAGAAACAAACTAAGTGGGAACATTCTTGAGATACTTTCTAATATATGATTGATAATATATTAATGTTCAAATGTCTTTATTTTATATACATACTTCACATATTGAAGATGAATAATTAATTGGATATCTAATAATAAATTCATTAGATGATCACTTATCATAATTTTCACATTTAATAAGGTTTTGATTAATTTACTTCATCGTATTTTTCTTTTCCTTATTATCCAACTTCATTCTCCCAATTTGTAGTGTCTTGAATGAAATTTCTTATTCTGTATCAGTAGGTATTGATAGTGGTACATCTATCTGAGTCCCAAATTAAAAAATTTCTCGATATATATACATTATCTTATTCTGATAAAAATATTCTAGAAAATAAAATATTCATCCAATAATAGGAGGACATACATATAATACAAATTGGGATCCCCCATTGAGATTATTGTAGGCACCTGATAGGGGGGTGAATTAAGTGTAGACTAATTTTTTCCAAATTCCAAATTCTCTATTAAATTTATGTCCCCCATAGTTAATCAAACCATTATTTTAAGTCATTGAAACTGTATCTATAGATGTTTTATCTTGAAATAGTAAATAGTATGCTATCATGTAGAGTGTTAAATAGGTGAACCATATTTTAAAAAGGATTAGTAAAAACGACCTAATCCTTCTTATGTTTTGTTGTTCGTACAAACCAAGGATTATCCACTATAATAAAGTGACTATTGTAGGTTAGGTTTTTCTTACAATTACTTGTCCAAATTATAATTGGAATTAAAAATTCCTACCTTATATAGAACATCTATCTACAACTTCAAACTTTGTTCATAGATTCTCACTATTATCTCCCTATATACCCAGATTCACACAGTTTATAGGGAATTGAAAGTTATATACACAAGAATTTCTTTGAGTATTCTTCTTTAAATTATATCATAAGATTCATGTATGATGCTTCTGTATCAATAAAATATACTACCATTAACTCAAAAAAAATCCTTTGATTGTCTGGTTATCTTGATATTTAACACCTATAACTTGGTCACTTCCTAGGACAACTTCATAGATATCAAACAAATTAAGTCATCTATGTTACTCACATCATTACTCAAAATAATAATAGTGAACTTCTGATAGATCATATATTCATATAAATATAGCCCCAGTTCTTGACACTCCGTTATTTAACATCATATCACTGAGAAATTAATTGTGTCTGAAATTATTCTTCTCTTAAAATTTTATCACACAGAGGATCTCAAACTATACAATAGTATTATATTAATCTTAATCTTCACATAAAAATGTTGTGGGTCAATATTCTTATTATTATTTGAGAGATATTACCTCAATCTCATCACACTTAGTTCCTATCAATAAACTATTATTTCATGTATAACTCATAACACTTGTTTTATTTCACTCTCTAATTAATAAAGAGTTATAAAAGCTGATCTTTATTATTTATAGTGTCTACTTAGATTTCATATAATAGAAATATTTTAATAAATGAATGAAAGATAATATGTTTTATTAACATCTTCTTCTTGTCACATTATATGAAAATCAATCACATTTAGTAGCATCAAGTGGGAGTGTCTCTAATTTTCCTTAACTACATGTTTCCTATAATATTTTGAAAACATCCCTCACTGAATTCTACTCCTCATTATAGAAACATTACTAAAGAAATATCTTTAGGAAATATCTTTTATGGTATTGACTTACTTTTTAAAAATTTATTCTATAAATTCCACAACATGTGTTTAACATTATTGTAGAAAAATCATACAATAAATAGATGGAGAGTGGAATATGTTTTAATATATGATCCTTTTAATAAAAAATAGTAGCAATTTTAATATTTGTTCTATAAAAAGTAGTACTATATTGACACCTTATTAACCAATATCAATTAGAATCATAAAACAATGATTTTAATATTCAATGAATAATTGGGTTTAGATGAATTTACATCTTCGTTATTCATGAAAATGTTACATTTTTATTTTTTCCATCAAGAAATACAAATAGTATTTCTCGTTTAGTCTTCCTAAAAATAGTCTTGAACCATGTATTATATATGCTTTATGATGTTTTTATATTGAATGAACTACATCTGAATCATTTTAGTTTATTTTCATTTACTCTAGAATTTCTTCAAATAAATTTTCCATTAAAAACAATTCTGAAATTTTTATACATATTTGATTATATTCTCCCAGAACTCAAAGATCAAATACTCAATTTTCCAAGATTATATTACATGACCTTCTTGGTGTTTTTGAATTTTAAATTATTAAAAATTAGATTTTTCAACATCATAATTCAAATTTATCCTTATAAAAATCAATATATAAACTTTTAAATTTTCATCTAGTATGTAAGGGAAATAATGTTATGTGATATTCAGGTTCTGATACATAGATCCATCTCTATTATATATTCACATGTGCTAGTTAATATGGAAACATGGATTCTATACTCAGGTGAACAATCCTAGATTTAAATGTGAGGCATAAATGTTTTTGTGAAATGATTACGTGAGGAATTCAGCAATGTAACATCCTAAACCAGGTACCATATACCGGTGCCTCGAGCTGGTCAGTTACATGACCTCATGCACTCCTCCCCATATGCTACAGGCCATCGACTAGTAGTAAGATCCAAATATATATAAGATATAAAGACAATACCATTTTTTTAAAGAAACACAATATCAAAAATAACAAAGAAATAACAAAAAGACAATAACCAACAACCATAAGAAAACAATAACCAGAAAAAACATGTATCACATGATGAATCAAAATTGAAAAAAATATCCATAACTAAACAGTATATATGTCAATCCAAATAAGTGACAAGTGTAAAAATGAAAACCCAAAATAAATACATTGACAACTCCCCTAAGTTGGTCCCAAGACAACGTCTAGTTCCCTCTTCTAGGGTCCATCTCAACTCATCCATCTATCATTGGTATCTTACATTTATCATATCCTTCAAACATTAAGTTTATTCAAGTATAGATTAGGTAGCCTGATCAGGGTGTGAGTATAACTCAGTAGGCCACCAGAACACATATAAAACAATATCCATTCAATAATATTGTATTTAGTTTTATAATGAATAAATTATAATGGATAAAGTAAAAAATTATCACATTTCATTATTATTTAATTAAACACATAATTTACATGTGTTCACGAAGCAACCTAACCGATCAATAACTACTTCAACTTGTGCAGAAGTTTGAACAATCCCTAAGGGATGTCACAGATTAAAATACTATGGTGGTCATTTATCATTTCAATTCAATTCACATAACAACCATTTCGAACCATAGTTCAATTCCAATACCATGGGAACTTAATGTCATTCCTAGGACCCCATGGGTATTTGGAGAGTTATTTCGTGTCCCACAACCCATGGGTATTTTGTGAATCAGTCCATGTCCCATAAAATAATAAACAGATACATTAATTTGGGTCTTGAATTTCATGGATAACACCAAGTGGGTATTTGGAGAATCTTTTTGTGTCCCACACCACCTCTCTCAATCAATCACATATATAAAATATATCATATTCAACAAGGATAATAAACATTAACACTCCAGTATAGATTTTATATCATTTTATTCCATTTCAACTATCAAATCAATTAAAATTTATTACTTCAATCACATTGAATATTATGAAAAATTCTCCATTAAATGATCTATCAACATTCAATCAAAACCCATTAAATCATTAAGATTATTCCAAAAATACCTCAATTACCCTTACCAACTAGTTCAATATTCCATTAATTACTCTATTAAACAATCCTATTAACTTTTCAATATCATGATAAAAAATTATGAAATTTTAATTACCCCAAGTTTAACCCAATCCATTATCACATAGAAATTCAATTTAATCAATTCAATCTCGAATGAAATTGACCAATCATGGAAATCGAAATTTCAAAATTTCATACATGTAATTAAATCAAGACTATTGGATTTATAATTTAGACCACCTAAATCATGATCATTGTAGGACATTCATGAATGAAAATCCTCAAATTGAAGTGAAAAGTTCAATTGCACAACAATGAACATGATCTAGATCCAAAAACTTGATCCAAACTTGAATGGATTAAGATCTTTAAAAACCTAGAAATATATCCTTTAATAATTGAGGAAAACAAAAATTCAATGTTTTAGGGAAAGATAGCAGATAGGGGAGAAATAATTTTAGATGAGATCTCTTACTAGGGGTCATACAGATCTGTCAAACAGATCATCAACTCACCAATAACGGATTTTAGAGGCCCTTAGAATCCTTTTAGGAGCCTCCAAAAAATAATATAAAGTAATTATAGTGAATCATTGGTGTTTAGGAATATACAATGTGGGTTCAATATTTTTTAATTAATTTTTTTGTGTTCATTTTACCACATTCATGATTTCTTGTACGGGGTGAAATATTTTCCCTTATCGCTTGCCTAACCACACACCGCCACTTAGGGGTCACATGGTTACAAGAAAAAGGGATCATAGTCTGAAATATCATTACCTTTCATCATAGCCCCCTCTTACTAGTGTTTTATGGTTTTATGGGGCATGGAACATGGTTTGGAAAAATCTTGTGACAACGGTGAACTCACCTAACCCCCTGCATGAATTTCCAATATATCCAAAAATATCCCCAAAGTAAAACCCAAAAAAGTTATTGCCAAATTAAGGTTAAAGTGTACCTTTAAAAGTACTCCAGACAACACTAGAAAAGCTTGGGATCTAACAATCTCCCCACATTATAATAGCTCATCCTCAGGCTATACTCCCAAGAATCTATAAGATTCCGATGTAAAATGATCAGGCCACTGATCCTGAATATCAACTTCTCCCTCCCATATTTCTTCCTAAACATGACTATTTTTTATAATACATTAACTATTAGCATGGTCTTTCCACACAACACTTTCTCATTGTAATCTACAAGACCTATTAGATGATCCCCATATGATACATCGGCCTCAAGCTCAACATCACCCACATTGAACACATGAGAAGAGTAAGGGTGATACAACCATATTTTTGACACATGGAAAACATAATGACTAATATTATACCCTGGTGGGAGATCTAATAAACATGCCACCAACCAGATTCTCTCCACAACATCAAAATGTATGACCAACCTGAGTACTAACTTGACCTGTCGTAGAATCCTATTGTGAGCCAGTCTTGGTGACACCAGAAGGAACTCACGATCACCCACTATAAACTCAAGTGGCCATCAACCTCTATCAACAAACCAATATTTACCACTTTGAGTTATATCCATATGTTTCCAAATTATCTAAACCTTCTTTAACATATCCTATATAAGACTGTGTCCCAAAACCTCTGGCTCACCAACCTACCTCCATCATAGGGGTGATCTGCATGGCCTACCATAAAGAGCCTTGTATGGTGTCATCTCTATAGTTTCTTGATAACTATTTTTTTGGGAAAACATCCCCAAAGCTAGGATCCTATCCCAATACCAAACAAAGTAAAGAACATAAAAAATAATAATTTCATCCAAAACCTATATAGTATATTTCAACTATCCATCAATATATGGGTGGAATGTTTTACTCAATAATATATATGTACCAAGAACCTTCTATAAGCCTTAATAGAGGAAAGAATTAAAATGTGAGTTTGGATCTGGAATAAAACTCTATGGTTCCCTGTATAGAAATAAAATCTATAAAACATAAATGTATTCCCACTCTAACACTTTGAATGTCCCCTATATAGTGAATTAATGAGGTACATTTATCAATTGGTCCACAACCACCCAAATAGTGTCATTATTCTATGGAATCCTCAGAAGACCCACCACATATTTTAGGGTAACGTCATTTCACTTCCTTTATGGTATGGGAAATGGATATAGAAAACCACCAGTTCATTTCTGCTCGACCTTCACCTATTGAAAGGTGTATCATTGTGACATGAAACCTGAAATATTTTTTTTATTCCCGACTAGCAAAATCTTCAAACTAGGTCATGTTACATTTTGGTGAAAATCAGATGCACCTCATACTTAGTTTCACAAAATTCAAACTTTATCCCCTCCCTCATACATGTATACACAACTACACATCCACAGAAAATGTTGACCTCATCCTCATCTATAGTCTAATTGGAAGTTAATTCCCCACCTTCAAGGATTTCCCTCAAGGCTAAACACTCAAGATCCTCATACATCCAGTCTCTAATCTGAATAAAAAGTGTATAATACACTAATACAGATATGAGATTCATCTTCTCCTAGATCTCCTGAATGACTACATAAATCTCATTCAATAGAGAAATCATCTTCCACTAAAAATTAGACTCCCAAACTCTCTAAGTCTGATTTTTCTTACTCAAGGTGTCAACACCAATATTTCCCTTTCTAGGTGTATATGAGATCTCAAAATAAAAAGACTACATATAATCAAACCACGTCCACTTCCGAAGATTAATTTACCACTAGGGAAAGATATACTATAAGCTCTTATGGTCATTATATAAACTAAAATTCATACCTAATAGATAATTTCTCCAACACTTCAAAGAATAAACCACTGAAACTAACATGAGGTTGTGCATATGGTAATTTCATTTGAGAAAAAATAACTGCTATGACCCATACAACATAACTCAACCACCCACATATCAACAATACTCTAAGAAAAATACTATATGCTTAAAAAAAACCATATACTCCATATCCAGGATAGGTAGGATCAAAATTTGTGTCATTGCCATCCGATTATTTAGCTCCTGGAAAGAACCCTCATAGGATTCAATACACTCAAACTTTATTCTATTATAGGTCAAGTATGAAAGAGTTTCTTTGAACTAGAAAAATTCCTTAATAATCCTTCAATAAAAAGGTTCCAGTCCAAGAAATATATGGATATCGAAAACATTATTGGGATTCTCCCAAGAAAACACTACATGGACCTTCTCATATTCCACTAACACACCTTCCTCTAAGATAACATGACCCAAGAAATTTACTAGAAAAATCAATAATTAACAATTAGATATCTTGGAATATAGTCGATGCTCTATCAGAATACTAAGGTTGATGTCAAGATAATGGGAATGATCTCTCTAAGTGTTGAAGTGCACCAAGATGTATTCCTCAAATTCTACCAAAAACTAATCCCAGTACAGGTGGAAGATATGGTTCATAAAGACCATAAAAACTATTGTAGACTTATTCAACCCAAACAACGTCACAAAGAACCTATGAATTCCATAACATATGACCAGTGATTATACAATAGATCTGGTTTATTATATTCAGGGTTGTTATATTATTGTACTAACTTAAATGATTTATCAACCATCAAATCCAATTCTATCCTCAAGAATGTGATATTCCTCATATGATCAATGATTATAAATGATAAGGGGGGATATTATGTTTACTACTTTTTTATAGTTACTAAATTATTATAAGAATATTTAATCCCTATATGTAATTAAATAATTTTTTAGATCAATTAATTCTATTATGGTTTTACCATGAAATAATAAATTGTACGCATGAATGAAAAGCAATAAAGAGGAACATAGTATTATTATATGGTTTGGTACAAAGTAAGGCTTTATTTTTTGATTGGTTGTTTTTCCTAATCAATGATTCTTGATCATGTTGTCGAGCACATCAAATTAGTTGTTTAATTTTGACTAAAATTTCTGCAATATAACAGCAAACCTAGGTCGTCTCTCGACGGAGCCTTAGATCATTAACTTAAAAAGAGGGTTTTAATTATGAAAGTAGAAAGTGAATGAGGTTTTGTATAACTTGGGGGTTTTATGATTAAAGTTGAATATAGAAAATGAAAGCGATAAAACAATTTGAGGATTAATATAATTAATTAAGCATGATCAACCCGGGGTACTCACATGATGCTTATCCTTCATCACTTCATGATATAGGGTTATGATCTTTTAATACCTGGTTTGTAACACCTAGAACTAGAATGTTACTGATTTTATACTAGCATACCTTCTAAGGTTCAATTGAAAATACACAATGATTCACCGGACACCACCGATGATTGATTGATTTGTGTTCGACGTCACAACTGAAACTCACCAAGGCAACACACGAAAAACTCAATGCGCTGTCCAGGTTTGTATGTTATTTTGTTGTAATACCACGACATAAATGTATGTAGCCCTCACACTTCTTATGTGAGTTCAATTGACAATTATGAACCACACAAACACCGTAATTGAAAGGGGGAAAAGAAAGTTGTGAACGGTGTGTGAAACATCACATGAATGGGTACCCCCAAACATGATCATATGAGTTGAGAATGACATAACAGTAAATAAATAAATAAATTGAGAATTGGGGATGATGAAAAACAACACAACATCCTGGAATTCAAAAGATCATTCAAATATTACAAACAAGAAGCTTGGGATTTACATCACGTTCCTCCCCAGGTGATCACAAGGGGTTTAGAAACCCATGGGAGAGGAGGAAAAGAATTATGTTGGGGTAGAACTTCTCATATCCTCCAAGAACTGCTAGGGATGTTGAGAAGAATCCTTGGAGACTTCAAAATGGAAGCACCTTGCCTCATGGCCGAACTTGCAAATGGGGAGCACAGGGTGCCCTTTTATAGGAAAATTGGAAGGTGGTTTTAGGCACATAGATTTCATGAATCCAATTGTACCACGTGTTTCATCCTTTAGACAGTATTGCCTCACTTTGGAGAAAATATAAAAGTTGTAGACCCACCACTTGGATGTCTGCACCGAATGTTTGGAACCATTTGAAAAAATAAATCTCGTGATACTGATAAAATACAAAACACCACTTTTGACTATGTTCATCTTCGGTGGCCTACATATATCAGTTCGGATTGGCCCCATAGATGGCGAATTTGGAGTCGGTTCCTTAATATGAAATGTAGCCTTATAATGTTTGGATAGGTCCAAAAAAGTTCATCCCATTTTGATGCACGGATATCGTGTACTAATCAAAACAGTTGACAGATTTCCATGAATCAATGTTATTTTGGCCCATATTTCTTCCACTTCATCAAGGGACCTCCAAATCATCTCAACCTACATTGAAATAATAAAAACAAGTAACATTGCCAATTATATTGTTGATTAAAATTAATTAAATGATACAAAAATTGAGGTAAATTTATTATTAAATTTGGAATATTCATTACAAAACTAGTTTAAAACACCGGTGTAAGGGTGGAATAAAACAGTGAATCATGGTACGATCACACCCCCACACCTCTACATTTGCACTCCTGGGAAAAGTCACATATCCCAATATTTAATATATATATATTTCCAACATTTGAAGAAATTTTATTTAAGGTAATGTGATTAATGCACGAACCACACCAAGGAGTTCTTCTTAGTGAAAATAAAACTAGATGTCTCATAAATCATATCATAGCGAAATTCAAAAAGATTCATGATACCCAATTGAGAAAGGAATTCTGAAGTAAACCATGACACTGAATCTCCATGTGTGTGTTTGAAAACCATTCCATGTTATTCTTTCCACTTGCTATCCAATAAATATATGTTATTTTACCATTTTCAGCTTAAATGATATTGTCCACCGAACCTACCATACAACCCTTTCAATCATATTTCAAGACTCACTCACTTAAGAATTCCCAAAAGTCAAACCATAAGCTCCCGACCTAGATATCCCCATATGTTGCACATTTCATCACTCCCCTCATTTATTTATCTTTTATTTGAAGTTTCATTTGGAAAACATCTCACACTCATCTCTCAACCCTTGTTTGATCTCCTCATGACACTAATGGAAATAGTTATAACAAGATCAAAGGTTGAGGAGGAGTGGTTTTTGACTTGCCCAAAACACAAAAAAAATTTGAGGGCATACAATAGTCGGATATTAGGTACACACACATAGGTCAATCTGGTACAGTAATGAAACATATCAGATAAGGAAAAAACTTATGGAAATATCATTTAAAGCTGAAAAATATTAACACAACAAATATTTACCTTATATTAAGTAAGAAATAATCACATTTTGTGGTTTTCTGCAAAAATTTGAAGAGATATTAGTGACATTGTTTTCCCAAAAACTACTCACACAATGGGAATCAATCATCTAAAAGGTTTCACATAGATACGACCATTTATATCATTGACAGAAAACCAATTCACTAAAAATCACCCCCTTATGTAAAATTCATACACAACTTCTTTTAGCCTTCATTATGGTATTTTTACTTTCCCCCCTAATGGTCACCAAATCATTGAACTTCGAAATTTTTGATGTGGAAAAATGAGAATACCATAAAAAAGGATAAAAATAGAAGAAATGAGAAAATGATGAAAATTCCTATATAACCCAGGAATGTATCCACCCACCCCACACTTAGAATGTGCAGTGTCATCACTAAAATAATTGAGAATGTGAGATGGAAGGATAAAACCTGGTATGTTTTATTGGCATGATGCATCGAGAAGGTGGAGTTCCTCCACCAGATTCTTCAGAAAATCCTCATATAAGTGTTTAAGTTGATGCCCATTGATGGTAAGATTTCGTCCACTCTGCTCATGCGATATCTGTATTGCACCAAAAGGGTAAACATTAGTAACAGTATAAGGACCGAGCCATCAGGAACGAAGCTTAACTGGGTGGAGCATAAGCCTGGAATTGTACATGAGGAACTTCTCACCAATATGAAACTTCCACTGGTGAAACATGCTATCATGAATAGACTTTGTCTTCTCTTTATAGATCCGAGAGTTTTCATATGCATCACGTTGAATTTCTTCAAACTCTTGAATCAGCAGCTTTCTTTTCTCACCTACATCTGAAGGGTTCATATAAAATTTTTTAACAGCCCAATATGCATGGTGTTCTACCTCCACTAGGAGGTGAAAATCCTTTCCAAACGCAATTCTATATTGTGACATTCCTATTGGGGTTTTTAAAGTTGTACGGTATGCCCAATGTGCATCATCCAAGTGAAAACTCCAATCTTTCATATTGGGTTGTATCATTTTCTCTAAGATTCTCTTAACTTCCCGAATTGAAATTTCTGGTTGTCCGTTAGTTTGGGTATGATATGAAGTGGATACCTCATGAACAACCACATACTTATGAAGCAATTTTTTCATGTTACGATTGCAAAAATGTGAACCCTGATCACTAATGATGAGTCTGGGTAAACCAAACCTACTAAAAATTTGGGACCTCACAAAATCAACAACCACTCGAGAGTCATTGGTCCTGGTGGCCTTTGCTTCCACCCATTTAGATACATAGTCAATATTCAATAAGATATACACAATGAAAAATGAATTTAGAAAAGGCCCCATGAAGTCAATGCCTCATGCATAAAAAATTTCATAGAATAACATGGGCTATTGGGGCATTTCGTTCCTCTTGGAGATATTCCCTGTGAATTGACAATGACTGCATGACTTACAAAATCATTGGGTATCCCTATAAAATGTTGTACAATAAAGTCCTGAGGTAGGGACCTTTTGAGTTGTACGTTGAGAGCCAAAGTGGCCCCCACATGGCAAAATGTGGAAGAATATAAAAACAGAGGTGAACTCATGGTTAGGGACACACCGACGAACTACTTGGTCACTACAAATTCTCCACAAGTATGGGTCATCCCAAATTTACCAACGAGACTCATGCTTAAGTATCTGGGATTGTACAATGCTAAAATCAGTGGGGACCCTAGATGTTGCTAGAAAATTCACAATGTCCGCATACCAGGGGTAAGGTCCACAAGATCACAAAGGTTCTCATGAGGGAAGAATTATCCAATGGGTAGGGGTGAGTCAACATGATGGTCCAATGGTGGGTAAATCCTACTAATGTGGTCAACTACCACATTCTACACTCCTCTATTATCTCTAATATCAAGCTCAAACTCTTAGAGGAGGAGCATCCACCGAATGAGGTGGGGCTTGGCTTTAGGTTTCTTTAGGAGGAAATGATGGGCATCATGATCAGAGAAGATGATGATTTTTGACCCGAGAAGATATGAACGGAATTTTTCCAAGGCAAACACGATAGAAAAAAGTTCTTTTTCAGTGGTTGTGTAGTTCACCTGGGCCGGGTCAAGGGTACGTGAGGCATACGTAATGACATGAGGGGACTTCTCAACCCGTTGTGATAAAACTACACCAACTGCAAAGTTAGAGGTATCACACATAAGTTCGACGGGCAGATACCATCTTGGTGGTTGGATTATGGGAGGTGATTTGAGACTCATTTTTAGTGAATTTAAAGAATCCTCATAATTTTTATCAAACACAAACTCGGAATCTTTTTTTAATAACTGATATAAGGGAAGTGCGATCTTACTAAAGTGAATAATGAATCGGCGGTAAAAACCAGCATGACCCAAGAAAGATCGCACCTCATGAACACATTTTGGATATGGAAGGGTTAAAATTAATTCAATTTTAGATTTACCAAATTTAATTCCCTTATTTGAAATGACAAGCCCAAGAACTATCCCCCGCTCAACCATAAAATGGCATTTCTCATAATTTAAAACAAGATCATTTTCAATGCAGCGATGAAGGATAGAACCTAGGTGTTTCAAAAAATCATCAAAATAAGATCCATATACCGTGAAATAATCCATAAATACATCCATAAAACTCTCAAGGTAATCAGAAAATATACTCAACATACATCGCTGAAAAATACCAGGAGCATTACATAGACCGAATGGCATCCTTCTGTAAGAAAATGTGCCAAATGAACAGGTAAATGTTGTATTTTTGTGATCCTCAGGGGATATATGGATTTGGAAATAACCTGAATATCCATCAAGGAATCAATAATGGGAATTACCAAACAATCGTTCTAACATTTGGTCAATGAAAGGTAATGGAAAGTTGTCCTTCCGCGTGGCTTGATTCAGTTGACGGTAGTCAATACAGACTCGCCAACTGTTTTGCACACATGTTGGTACCAACTCATTCCTTTATTTTGACAAAACTTTTATTCCTATTTTTAGGCAAAATTTGCACTGGGATAACCCATTTACTATCAGATATAAGATAAATGATCCCTGCAGCAAGTAATTTACTGAATTCCAATTTTACCACTTCAAGGAGAGTGGGATTCAACTGGCGTTAAGACTGTCATACAGGTTTAGCCTCATCATCCAAAAGTATATGGTGCATAAAAATATATGGGTTAATCTCAGGAATATCATTAAATGTCCATCATATTGCCTTTTTACAGTCTCTCTAAAGTTTGAATAGTTTCGATTCCTATTGTGGAGAGAGGTTATTGGCAATAATGACGGTCAATTGGTCAATACCCTCAAGATATGCATATTTTAAATTTAATGGTAGTGGTTTTAATTCCAACACCGGGGGTTTTTGGATTTAGGGAGTGGATTTAGTGGGAGTGAGGTCCATGAAACTATCTATCTGGCATGTTTATTCTCAAAGGAAAGAGAATCTATTAAAATGAGATTTACAGAATCATCGATAGTCCTGGGTACCTTAGAATAAACACACTCACCAATTAAAGAAAAAAATTTACATTTTTCTGAACCCACACAACATTCAAAAGAAGAATCAAAACTAAAATCATCCAAGGGTGAAGAAAAAAAATGAATCAGAGTTTGGGTTGAGGAGAAAATTGTGTGTGTGTGTGCATCGTTTGAGAGCACTTCCATCGAATATACACGAAGAGTGGAGTGCTCTTCAACGGGGTGTTTCATAGCCTCTAGGATGTTAAAACTTACCTTTTCTCCCCCAAATTCCATAGAAAACGTACCATTGTGAATGTTGATGAGTGTCTTTTCTGTTTTGAGGAATGGCCTCCCAAGTATGAGGGGAGGATGTCCTTGGGTTCGGGTATCTTCCATCTCAAGAATGTATAAATCAGCAGGGAAGATGAGATTCTTCACTCATAAAAGGATATCCTCAATCACTCCTGTTGGATGCGTTATATCCCGGTTGGCACGTTGCATGACAATTCAGGTTGGTTGGAGCTCCCCAACCAGCAGAGAAGTATACACAGAGTGAGGCATTACATTAATGGAAGCACATAAATCTAGCATAACATCAGAAAATAAAGTCTCCCCTATGGTACACGGTATCATGAATGTGCCTGGATCCTTGAATTTGGTTGGCATTACTGGTTGAATCAAGGTCGAGACAATCCTACCCATGTTGACTCTCTCATTCCCCTTCAGCCTTCGTCTATGGGTGCAAAGTTCTTTAAGAAATTTGGAATAATAGGGAAATTGCTTGACTGCATCCAATAAAGGAATATTAACTTGAACTTTTTTAAATGTATCCATTATCTAATTATCAATATCATTATCAAAATTATTCATATATTTAGAGAGTATTTGTGGGAAAGGAAGAGGAATGGATTTTTCATTTTAATCATCAACGATAATTTGATTTCCCTTTTTATTTCATTTTTCATTTCTTGGATTTTTTTAGGGTTGGGAAGGAGTGTTTTCAAGAGGGGGACATACCTGTTTCATAAAATCAGTAGAAGGAGAATCATATTTACCACTAAGAAGTGTAATTGCATATACATTACCTTTGTCCTTTGTATTGGTAATGGGTTGGGATGGTAGATGTCCAGACCCTTCCATCTTAATCTCAACAATGGTGTTTTCCAATTGTCCCTCTTGAGTTCGTAGGTCTTGAATTGCTGGTTGTGTGGTCTGTTGGAACTAGAGGTTCTGGGCTGCCATTTCCTTCACCATAACCTCGAGGCTTGGCTTAGATTTCAGAGGAGGAGGATTGTTTTGAGATGTTGATGGATAAGAAGGTTGCATAACATGGCCTTGTTGATAGCAATTCTGCTTGGGGTAGCTTGACTTTCCTCCTTGTCGATGTTGGGGTTGTGCTTGCCACCCTGGATTTGGATTTGGCCTAAATTGTTCTTGCAAGAAGGGAGGTGCTTGTTGGAATGGGCACCCTGGGAACACAACTACAAAAGACTCAAATGAATCTTGAAGTTATGGGAACTGGTCAGAAAAATGAGTGTTATTAGAAAAAATACCACAATGCAATGGAATAGAAGTAGAGTGTGAGTTACCATGTGATTGAGAAAATTTACTTAGAAGGGTATGAATATCATCAAGTTATGTATCTACCTTTTGTTCTAGGGATGAATTACTTACCTCATGAACTCCTCAGGTTGGTGCAATTGCTCGGGTACCAAATTTTTGTGCATTTTGAGCCATGTTGGCTATTAAGTCACGAGTGGCGGAAGGAGTTTTATCAACTAGGGAACCACTAGCCACAACATCAATCATTCCACAATCCCTGGGAATGTGTCCCTCATAGAAGTATTATATTAATAGTTGTTCACTAATCTGGTGGTGGGGGAAGCTTGAGCAAAGTCTCATGAATCTCTCCCAGTATTCATGAAGGGTCTCTACTTATGATTGCCTAATTCCACAAATTTCTTTCCTAATTGATGCAGTTTGGGAGGCAGGGAAAAACTTCTCTAGAAAGAGTCATTTAAGGTCATTCCAACCCCCAATTTTGGTTGGCAGATAGTATAGTCAGTCTTTGGTTACACCATCAAGGGAGAAAGGGAAGGACCTAAACTTAATGAGGTCCTCAGACACATTTTGGGGTTTCATGGTGGAGCACACTATGTGAAACTCCTTTAGATGTTTGTGAGGGTCCTCACTGGGAAGACTGCATAATTTTGGAAGGAGGTGGATGAGGCCTAATCATAGCTCAAAATTGGCCGCTTCTTCAGGATATTGGATGTATGCAGGTTGGTACTCCACATCTGGGGTGGTCAGTTCTTTTAATGTTCAGTTATTTGCAGCCATGATATATGGGGTTTGATTTGGTTCAATTTTTTGTTGGTTTTGGAACAAATTAGGTTACACAAGGGGTTCCTCAATGTTACTTGATTGACCTTCTCTAGATGCCTTGATTTGTGTGTGAAGTGACTATTCAATTTCAGGGTCAAATTCAATTAGTGTTTCTTTACCAGATCATATCATGCAAATAATTTCTGATGTTTTTTTTTAATGTATATAAAATAACTTATGAAGGGTGAAAGAATAATAGAATGTTATAATATAGAATTAGAGAGGGGGATGGAGAAGAAGAAGAGAGAGAGAGAGATAACGAACACACCAAAACAACCAAAAATAAATACAAAACCCAAAACAAAAACAATCAAATAGGGGTGGCGTATTTAAATGAGTACTAATTAAAAAATAAAATAAATAAATCAAAATAAATAGAGAAAAAATGATCTTGGATCCCCGGAAACGGTGCCAAAATTTGATCGCATTGTCGAGCTCATCAAATTAGTTGTTTAATTTTGACTAGAATTTCTGCAGTATAGCAGCAACCCTACGTTCTATTTCGATGGAGCCTTAGATCATTAATTTAAAAAGACGGTTTTGATTATGAAAGTATAAAGTGAATGAGGTTTTGTAAAACTTTGGGGTTTTATGATTGAAGTTGATAACAGAAAATGAAAGCGATAATATAGTGTAGAGATTAACAGAATTAATTAAGTGTGATCAACCCGGGGTACTCACATGATGTTTATCCTTCGTCGCTTCATGATATAGGGTTATGATCTTTTAATCCCTGGTTTTTAACACCTAAAACCATAATGTTACTGAGATTATACTAGGATTCCTCCTAGGCTTCAATTGAAAACACACAATGATTCACCGGACACTGCCGATGATTGAGTGATTTGTGTTCTACATCACAACCTAAACTCACCAAGAAAACACATGAAAAACTCGATGCACTGTCCAGGTTTGTATGTTATTTTTTTATGATACCATTACATCAATGTACATGGAATTGACACTGCTTATGTGAGTTCAATTGACCAATATGAACCACACAAACTCTGCAATTGAAAGGGAGAAAAGAAAGTGGTGAATGGTGTTTGAAACATCACATGAATGGGTACCTCCATACATGATCATATGAGTTGAGCATGAAATAACAGTACATAACTCAATAAAATAAGAATAGGGGATGATGAAAAACAACAAAACTACCTGGAATTCAAAAGATCATTCAAATTTTACAAACATGGAGCTTTGGATTTACATCACGTTCCTCCTCGGGTGATCACAAGGGGTTTAGAAACCCATGGGAGAGGAGGAAGAGAATGATGTTGGGGTAGAACATCGCATAACCTCCAAAACTACTAGGGATGTTGAGAAGACTCCTTGTAGATTCCAAAATGGCATCACCTTGCCTCCTGGCCATACATGCAAATGGGAAGCCTAAGGTTCCCTTTTATAGGAAAATTGAAAGGTGGTTTTAGGCACACATATATCTTTAATCCACTTGTACCATTCGTTTCGGCCTTTAGAAAGTCTTATCTCGCTTTGGAGAAAATAGAAAAGTTGTAGCCCCACCTCTTGGATGTCTCCACCGAATGTTTGGCACCATTTGAAAAAATACAGCTCGAGATATTGATAAAATACAGAATGCCACTTTTGACTTTGTTCATATTCGGTGGCTTGGATATATCAGTTCGGATGGGCCTCATAGAAGCCGAATCAGGATTTGGTTCCTTAATATGAAATGTATCATAATAAGTTTTGGACACGTCCAAAACATTTCAGATCATTTGGATATACGGATTTTCTGTACTAATAAAAAAGGTGGACAAATTTCCATGGATCCATTCAATTTTGGCCCATATTTCTTCCACTTCATCAAGGGCCCTCCAAATCATCTCCACCTACATTGAAATAATAAAAACAAGTAACATAGAAAATTATAATTTTGATTAACATTAATTAAATGATTCAAACATTGAGTGCAATTTATTATTAAATTTGGAATATTCATTACAAAACTAGTTTAAAACAGCGGTGTAAGGGTGGAATAAAATAGTGAATCGTGGTACGATAAATTCTTCACTAAAATCATGGTGAATATAGTGGGTTAGGTGTTTCACACAACTAAACTATGATAAACTCGTTGAACTTAAAAATTTATGTATAATATAAGTCTTCATTATATAGATTCATACTATGTTAAGAGAGTATCATGGTGATCTCCCTACATTCCCGAAGTTCCTCATGTTCTATGGATTCACAACATATATAAATTTTTTTAAGGCATATCCTTGGAATTAGATTAGTTTCTTTGTATATAATTATTCTATATCATTAAATTTGATCTCCCTTAACTCAACTATAAATCCTTCAAAAAAAATATCTTCATGTTCAACACCTAAAACATAGTTACTACCCAAAAAAACCTCACTGACTTTAATTGAATATGATCATCTTCCATTATCACTTCTTCACTCAAACTCAACATAGAGAACATTGGAAATATTATATTTTAATACAAACACAACCTCAGTTATTATAACTCCATTATTTAACTTCTTCTCACCAATAACAAAATAGTGTCCAATTTCTTCTTCCCTATAAGATTCAACAAATAAAGGATATCTAACTCTAGAATAGTATTGACCTATTATTATTATTCCCTACAATATTTCCTCTTATTCGTATTCAAGAGTGATATTACCTCAATATAGGTAGACTCAGTTCCTCTTAACAAACTCTTATTATCTGTACAACTCATTAAACTCATTTTTTTATCTCTCCTCATAATAAAGAGTTGTATATATGGATCTTTTTTATTCACGGGGTATTCCAATATTTCTAAGAATCAAAATAAATTAAAGAATAAGAGTAAAACAACATGACATAGTCCCATTCTCTCCTCCCATGATCACCATACCAATTTCATTTAAGAGCATTATGTGGGAGTGTCTCTCATTTTCCTTAACTACTTGTTTCCAATAGTATTAAAACATTTCCCCTCAATTTTTTATCATTATTAATTTTAAAACTAATCCAACAAATATATTTTGTTGGATTGAAATATTTTCTAAAAAATTATGGAATAGTCTCAAATCACTTTTATTTTAAGCATTTATGAACAATCAGACTATGACGAATTTACATCTCCCTTATTCATGAAAATGTGTTACTTTCATTTTATCCATCAAGAAGTACATTTAGTGGTTCTTATTTTTTTTCCACAAAATAGGATTAGATAATGGATTAGATAAGATTTATTAAGTTTGGATCATGAATTCACATCATAAACATCATCTAATTTTTTTCATTAAATTTATACTTTTTCATATAAATTGAGAAATAAAAATAATTTGAAAAAATTACTATATATTTAATATTATTATACCAAAGCTCAAAGATCAATTTTTTTAAAATATTTAATAATACACTATTCATTGATTTTTTTATTTTTAAATCATTGAAGAATAATTTTTTCATTATACCAATTCAATTTTTTCCTTAAAAAATCATTTAGGAAACTCATAATTTTTCAGCCATGATGTAAGAGAAATTTAGTTACATGACATTCGACTTCTCAAACATAGACTTGGACACAAGATAAATACCATTATGTTTGTTAATTTTGATTCCTGAATTCTATTATTTGTTATAGAGTATAGGGTGTTTCTATGTAGTATAATTTGGTTATGAGAAATGCAAACATACGACATTCATTTACACCAATGAATTTTCCTACATAGATTCACATATTTTGTGCAAAATCCTTATGTATATCTTCATGTGTGAAATAATTTTCATATATCATTCCTAATAGTTCTTAATTCACTGATGTAAAATAATTCAGAAATGTGAATCAGTAAATCTAGAAATTTCCATACGGAAAGACTTAGCAATTTTTCTATAATTTAAGATTTTGATCTTTTCAAATGAGGGATTATAAAAATCATCTGCATCCATTATAAATAATTATACAAGGGTTATAAAACACAATAATTATTAGAATTCATTTTAGAACACTCAATGAACGATCCTTTATCTTTATCTTACTCACAAACTCTTTGAATCTGTTTTCTTTATTTAAACAACCTCTCTATAATATTTTTACCTATAAAAGATCACGATTTAAATTCTTGCTTTTAATTTCCTTCATTGAAACTATTCAGTAAAAGGATTATATAAAATTATTAGTTTTTATTGTAATAAATAATATATTAACAATCATATTATGTATAGAGATACTTGGAATATTTTTAGCTGGGTATTCCAAGTAGCCACCGCTCTTTATTTATTCCATTTCTTGCATATGTGACTCGTTTTTTATTTTCAGTAGAAACACCTTAATTGTCCAATTCCAATAATTCATGGAAATCAAAATTAATCACTATATCATGGGTAAATAAAATAATCTATCTCTGATGCATCATTGAAAACATCCATATTTACATGATTCATTTACAATAAACACAAACATAATCCATTAGGCTCTTCAATTCGACCACTTTATTTGTTATCAATAATTTAAACTAAAAAAACATGAAATTAATTTAAATTATCACTATTATAAGTTCACTTTTCCTCTCCCATTTATGTAAATAAATACAAAGTGTTGAAGTCTTTTCTTCTCCCTTGTTGATACAAATTTAAATACAATTGGTATATGAGGATGCATTCCAAGGGATAATTATTCAACACCTTACTCATTTGATATCAAGAACCAAATTCTTCTTATTGATATTAGAATAACTATAGATAAGGTAGGGAAAAAAATTCCTTAGTAGGGAGCCATCAATTTATCATTATAAGTCTACTAGGGAAAACCTGATGTAGAAAAAAAGAGTTCTTAACATAGAAAAAAAATATATCCATTAAATTTATAAATATAGCACCAATTAAAAAATTTAATTTTTAGGGGATCTAAAAATAAGTTTTTAAATTCATTCTATGAAGTTTTACTCATCTGAAAAAACAATAGAAATTTCCAGAGGAAATAAACAACTTCTATGTTTTTAGACAAATAGTCCCTCTTTATAAGACCAACATTCACACACCATAACAATGAAAATAGATTAAATATCATTCATGAAACTTGAAAAATAATTGGGCTACCCAAATTTATTATTTCTAATAATTTATAAAATCTTTAAAAACCTTCAATTCTTTAGTTTCACCCTTCAATGGATTCACTCTATACATTATCCCCATGGGATTTTTCCCCTAGAAATACGGTCCATGAAATTATAATTCCAGTTGAAAATAATACCAATCGAATATTTCCCCAATATGGTTTGACTTCATTATAACTTCACTGTCAATTTCCAATCCAAATTACAATCATAAAAATGTTGGAATGTGGTGGACATCATAACCTCCTTAGTTATAGCATTGGTAGGGAGACTTCTTTCTCAACCCATTTTCACTTTTAATTAAAGCATTTAAATGTCAATCATTATAAAAGGTATCATAATTTATCTCATTATACATTTTAACCTAATTTGGAAGCATGATCTTCTTTTCGTTCAAAGCTGGGGCATCTTTCTTTTCTTCATATAGCATAAAAGCATCATTTTTTTGATTTTTTCTTTATCATATTTTATTAATCTTATTTATCAAGCCATATTTTTAAAATACAATATGGATTATGAACATCCTTTATTTTGGTAATGGAATACTTCTTTGTAGAAATAAATTTATCACAGGGAAAAGTGGTACTTTCCTTTTATCAATTGCCTAATTTTTTTAACTAGGTACGACTATCATGTACTTTTTGAGAGTTTATCGAGATAATTTTCACCTTTCACACATTATTTATTTCTTCATTGGTTTTCCATTATTTGGTATCCATTAACTATATTAACTGAATGTGCCTTTTATCCTCCCAAATATTTATGCACCCCTTTGATTAGATTTTTTTTTAATTCCAAATTTACCCTACTTGAATTAATTTTGATGGATTGCTTAAAAAATTCCATGGTGTGGCATATATTACCATAATGGAATCATCTCCTTCATATAGATTTTTCATCTTGATTAACCTCATTCACTATCTTCTTGGGAGTATTAATCTTAGGGTCTTTCTTCACTTAATTACACCTTGATGTATAATTTTCATTATTTGTTTGTTTATTTAGATGTTTTGAAAGATTATTAATTTTAGGGTAAGACATATCACCAGTAGGAACATATTAGAATATATCATAGGAGATTCTATATATGTTAAAAAATTCACGAAAATTATCAACACACTCAAATTTGATGATTAAATAATGATTTCCATTATTTTGTTCATTTAACTTCTATACAGAAGTAATATATCTATTTTTTTACTTTTATACCCCTTTTCCATTTAATTATTTTACTTTAATAAGTTATCATTCTGGAAAAAATACTACTTCCAGGTTCCCAAAACTCTAGCAACACTAATAGTATCTAACAAACTTCCCTTTTTCTTGTAATATCAATCTCTCTAGATTTTTAGTAATTATATTTATGGGTTGTACCACCAATATTTTTGGCATGATTTGGTAAAATATTGTCCTAAATAAATTCACATTCACCTTTTAGAATGTTGATGGATTCTCATAATTTTTACTAATTCAAATTTATAAAAAAATTACTTTCTAACCAACATTATTTGCTAGAATCTATTGTATTGAATTCATTCATTCTAGGGATATATGTGATCTTAATCCATGTGATTTATGTGTATTATTATCCATATGTTATTAGGAAATTTTGTACACTATTTATATTCCATTTTTAAATAAAAATTCATCTCTGAAATATATGTGGAAGATTAATTCTTTATAGTTCTTTGGTGACTATAGATTATTTAGTTTGATTTACACCATCAAACACATCATGTTGAGTTAATGTTTCTCATCCCCAATAGTCTTTAATCCCTCTTCATATTATGTATTCAATTTTTGAATAAGTTCCTCATGCATGTTGGTAAAATTTTATTTTGAACTGTGAAGATCCTTGATGCATTTTTCATTCACATCTAGTTGAGAATATTTGAAATTCAATATGACTATGTATATATTTTCTAATGCATGTAATGATTCAATTATAACAATATTTGACATATTTTGTTTATAAAAAACTATTATTTTCATGTCTTTAACTTATTGAAAATATATATTTATTTAACTGAGAGAGTTTATCCTTCACTCTCACTAGTTTTTTAGGGTGTTTCATGTACTAAACTTCTTATCTGACATATTATCCATTTCATCAACTTCTTCTCATAGCAATGATAATAATTCAAATAGGTCACTGTTAAAATTCATCATATAGGAAACAAACTAAGTGTGAACTTTTGTGATATACTTTCTAACGTATGAGTGAAAATATATTAATGTTCAAATGTATTAATTTTTTATACATACTTTACATATTGAACTTGAATAATTAAGTGGATATCAAATAATAAATTCATTAGATGATCACTTATCATAATTTTCACATTTAATAAGGGTTTGATCAATTTACTTCATCATATTTTTCTTTTCCTTATTAGCCAACTACATTCTCCCATTTCGTAGTGTCTTGGATGAAATTTCATATTCTATATCTGTAGTTATTGATAGTGGTACATTTTTATGAGTCCCAAATTCAAAAATTTATAGATATATATACATTATCTTATTCTGATAAAAATATTCTAGAAAATAAAATATTTATCCAATAACAGGGGGACTTACATATAATACAAATTGGGACCCCCTTGGGATTAGTGTAGGCACCTGAGAGGGGGGTGAATTAGGCGTAGACTAATTTTTTCCAAATTCCAAATTCTCTATTAAATCTATTTCCTCCATAGTTAATCAAACCATTATTATAATTCATTGAAATTGAATATGTGGATGTTTTACCTTGAAATAGTAAATAGTATGCTTTCATGAAGAGTGTTAAATAGGAGAACCATATTTTAATAGGGTTTGGTAAAAAGACCTACTCGTTCTTATGTTTTTTTTGTTCGTACAAACCAAGGATTCTCCGCTATAATAAAGTGACTATTGCAGGTTAGGTTTTTCTTACACTTACTTGACCAAATTATAATTGGAATTAAAAATTCCTGCCTCATATAGAACATTTATCTACAACTTCACACTGTGTTCATAGATTCTCACTATTATCTCCCTATATACCCAGATTCACACAATTTATAGGGATTTCAAAATTATATACACAAGTATTTATTTGAGTATTATGCTTCAAATTATATCATATGATTCATATAGTATGCTTTTGCGTCAATAAAATATACTACCATCAACTCAAAAAAATCCTTTGATTTTCTGGTTATCTTCAAGTTTAACACCTATAACTTGGTCACTTCCTAGGATAAATTCACAGAACTCAATCAAAATAACTCATCTATGTTACTCACATCATTACCCAAAATAAGAATAGTTAACTTCAGATAGATCATATATTCATATGAATAAAGCCCCAATTCTTGACACTCCCTTATTCAACATCAGATCACTGAGAAATTAATTGTGTCCGAAATTATTCTTCTCTTAAAATTTTATACCACGAGGATCTCAAACTATACAACAGTATTATATTCATCTTCATCTTTACAAAAACATATAGTGGGTCAATATTCTTATTATTCTTTGAGATATATTACCACAATATCATCACACTTAGTTCCTCTCATTAAACTATTATTTCATGGATAACTCATAACATATGTTTTATTTCTCTCTCTAATTAATAAAGAGTTATAAAAGGTGATCTTTATTATTTATGGGGTCTTATTAGATTTCTTAGAATGGAAATATTTTAATGAATGAATGAAAGATAACAAGTTTTATTAACATTTTCTTCTTGTCCCATGAAATCAAAATCAATCACAGTTAGTAGCATCCAGTGGGAGTGTCTCAAATTTTCCTTAACTACATGTTTCCAATAATATTTCAAAAATTTCCCTAACTGAATTCTACTCCTAATTATTGAAACATTACTAAAGAAATATCTTTAGGAAATATCTTTTGTGGTATTGAATTACTTTTTAAAAATTTCTTATATAAATTCCACAACATGTGTTTAACATTATTGTAGAAAAATCATACAATAAATAGATGAAGTGTGGAACATGTTTTAATATATGGTCCTTTTAATGAAAAATAGTGCCAATTTTAATATTTGTTTTATAGAAATCAGTACTATATTGACACCTTCTTAACCAATATCAAATAGACTCATATTACAATGATATTAATATTCAATGATTAATTGGGATTCGATGAATTTACATCTTCATTTTTCATGAAAATGTTACATTTTTATTTTTTTTCTATCAAGAAATAAAAATAGTATTTCCCATTTTGTCTTCCTAAAAAAGTCTTTCACCAAGTATTATATATACATTACGATGTTTTAATATTGAATGAACAACACCTGAATCATCTTAGTTTCTTTTCATTTACTCTATAATTTCTTCAAATAAATTTGGCATTAAAAATAATTCCGAAATTTCTATACATATTTGATCATATTCTCCCAGAACTCAAAGATAAAATACTCAATTTTCCATGATTATATCACATGCCCTTATTGGTGTTTTTGAAGTTTAAATTATTGAAAATTATATTTTTCACCATCATAATTCAAATTTATCCTTATAAAAATTATTATATAAACTTTTAATTTTTCATCTAGTATGTAAGGGAAATTATGTTATGTGATATTCAGTTTCCCATACATAGATTCATCTCTATTATATATTCACATGTCCCAGTTACATTGGAAACATGGATTTTATACTTAGGTGAACAATCATAGATTTAAATGTGAGGAATAAATGTTTTTGTGAAATGATTACATGAGGAATTCAGCTATGTAATATCCCAAACTAGGTTCCATATACCGGCACCCCGAGCTGGTCAGTTACATGACCTCATGGACTCCTCCCCGTATGCTATAGGCCATTGACTAGTAGTAATGTTCAAATATATATAAGATAGAAATACAATACCATTTTCTTAAAGAAACACAACATCAAAAATAACAAAGAATTAACAAAAAGACAATAACCAAAAACCATAATAATACTATAACCAGAAAAAACATGTATCACATGATGAATCAAAATTGAAAGCAATATCCATAACTAAACAGTATATATTTCAATCCAAATAAGTGTCCATTGTAAATAAGAAAACCCAAAATAAATACACTGAAAACTCCCTATGTTGGTCCCACGACCACATCTAGTTCCCTCTTCCGGGATCCATCTCAACTCATCCATCTATAATTGGTATCTTAAATTGATCATATCCTTCAAACATTAAGTTTATTCAAGTATAGAATAGATATCCTAATCAGGGTGTGAGTATAACTCAGTAGGCCACCACAACACATATAAAACAATATCCATTCAATAATATTGTATTTAGTTTTATAATGAATAAATTATAATTGATAAAGTAAAAAATTATCACATTTAATTATTATTTAATTAGAAACATAATTTACATGTGTTCACAAAGATTCCAGACTGTTCAATAACTACTTCAGATTGTGTAGAAGTTTGAACAATCCCTAAGGGATGTCACGTATTAAAATACCATGGTGGTCAGTTATCATTTCAGTTCAATTCATATCACAGCCATTTGTAACCATAGTTCAATTCCAATACCATTGGAATTTAATGTTATTCCTAGGGCCCCATGGGTATTTGGAGAGTTATTTCATGTCCCACAACCCATGGGTTTTTAGTGAATCCGTCCATGTCCCATAAAATAATAAAGAGATACATTAATTTGGGTCTTGAATTTCATGGAAAGCACCAAGTGGGTATTTGGAGCATCTTTTTGGGTCCCACACCACATATCTCAATCAATCAGATATATAAAATATATCATATTCAACAAGGATAATCAAAATTAACACTCAAATCAATATTTCATATCATTTTATTCCATTTCAACTATCAAATCAATTAAAATTCATTACTTTAATCACATGGAATATTATGAACTATTCGCCATTAAATGATCTATCAACATTCAATAAAAAACCATTAAATCATTAAGATTATTCCGAAAATACCTCAATTACCCTTACCAACTAGTTCAATATTCCATTAATTAATCTATTAAACAATCCTATTAACTCATCAATATCTTGATCACAATTTAAGAAATTTTAATTTCCCCAAGTTTAACCCAATTCATTGTCCCATAGAATATCAATTTAATCAATTCAATCTTGGATGAAATTAACCAATCATGGAAATTGAAATTTCAAAATTTCATACATGTATTTAAATCAATACTATTGTATTTATAATTTAGACCACCTACATCAGGATCATTGAAGGACATTCATGAATGAAAATCCTCAAATTGAAGTGAAAAGTTCAGTTGCACAGTGATGAACATTATCTAGATCGAAAAACTAGATCCAAAATTGAATTGATTAAGATATTTCAAAACCTAGAAATATATCATTTAATAATTGAGGCAAACAAAGATTCAAAGTTTTACGAAAAGATAGCTGAAAGGGAAGAAATAATTTGAGATGAGATCTCTTACTAGGAGTGGTAAAAATCTGTCAAACACATCATCAATTCACCAAGAACGGAGTTCAAAGGCCCTTAGAATCCATCTAGGAGCCTCCAAAAATTATAGAAACTAATTATTGTGAATCATTGGTGTTTCGGGATATACAATGTGGGTTCAATATTTTTTTAATTAGGATTTTTGTGTTCATTTTACCACATTCATGATTTCCTGTACGGGGTGAAATATTTTCCCTTATTGCATACCTATCCAGACACCACCACTTAGGGGTCGCATGGTTACAAGAAAGAAGGTTCATAGTATGAAATATCATTACCTGTCATCATAGACCCCTATTTATAGATTTTTATTGCTTTATGGGGTATGTAACCAGGTTTGGAAAAATCATGTGACAATGGTGCACTAACCTATCCCCCTCCATGAGTTTCTAATATATCCTAAAATATCCCCAAAGTAAAACCCAAAAAATATATTTCCAAATTAAGGTAAATGTGTACCTCTAAAAGTCCTCAAGAAATTACTAGAAAGGTCGGGATCTAACAATCTCCCCACCTTATAATAGCTCATCCTTAGGCTATACTCCAAAGAATCTATAAGATTCCGATGTAAAATGATCAGGCCACTGATCCAGAATAACAGCTTCTCCCTCCCATATTTCTTCCTAAACATGACTATTTTCCAGAATACATGAACTATTAGCATGGTCTTTTTACACAACACTTTCACACTATAATCTACAAGACCTATTAGATGATCCCCAAATGACACATCGGCCTCAAGCTCAACATCACCCACATCGATCAAATGAGAAGGGTAAGGGTGATACAACCATATTTTTGACACATGGAAAACATCATGACTAATATAGTACCTTTGTGGGAGATCTAATCAACATGTCACCAACCCGATTCTATTCACAACATCAAAATGTATGACCAACCTGGGCACTGACTTGACTAGTCTTTGAATCCTATTCTGAGCCAATCATGGAGACACCTAAAGGAACTCACAATTACCCACTATAAACTCATATGGCCATCAACGTCTATCAACAAACCAATCTTTCCAACTTTGAGTTATATCCATATGTTTCGAAATTATCTAAACCATATTCAACATATCCTATATAAGACTCAGTCCCAACACCTCTGGCTCACAAACCTACCTTCAACATAGGGGTGATATGCATGGCCTACCATAAAGAGCCTTGTATGGTGTCATCTGTATAGTTTCTTGATAACTATTTTTGATGGAAAACTTCCCCAATTCTACGATCCTATACCAAGACAAAAAAAAGTAATGAACATAATAAAATAATTTCATCCAAAACCAATATAGTATATTTTGACTATCCATCAATCTATGGGTGGAATGTTTTACTCAATAAAATCTATGTACCAAGAACCTTCTGTAAGCCCTACTAGAGGAAAGAATTAAAATGTGAGTTTGGGTCTGGAATAATACTCTATGGTTCCCCGTATAGATGGAAAATCTCTAAAACATACAATTCTTTCCACTCTAACACTTTAAATGTCTCCTATATAGTGAATAAATGAGGTACATTCATCAATTGGTCCACAACCACACAAATATTGTCATTATTATATGGAATCCTTAGAAGACCCACCACATATTTTAGGGTAACATCATTTCACTTCCTTTATGGTATAGGAAATGGATATAGTAAACCACCTGTTCATTTCTTCTCGACTTTCACCTATTGAAAGGTGTAGCATTGTGAAATAAAACCTCAATTTTTTTATTCCCGACCACCAAAACCGTCAATGTAGGTCATGTTACATTTTGGTCAAAATTGGATGCACCTCCTACATAGTTTCATGAAATTAAAACATTATCCCCTCCCTCATACATGTATACACAACTACACAGCCACAGAAAAAGGTGACCTCATCCTCATCTATTGTCCAATTGGAAGGTGAATCCCCACCTACAAGGATTTCCTTCAAGGCCAAACACTCAAGATCCTTATACTTCCTGTCTCTAATCTAGAAAAAAAGTGTTTGTTACACTAATATTGATATGAGATTCATATTCTCCTAGATCTCCTTAATGACTACATAAATCTCATCCAATAGAGAAATCATCTTCCACTAAAAATTAGACTCCCAAACTCTCTGAGTCTGAGTTTTCTTACTCAAGCTGTCAACAACACTATTTCCCTTCCCAGGTGTATATGATATCTCAAAATCAAAAGAATACATATAATCAGTCCACAACCACTTCCAATGATTAATCTACCACTAGGAAAATATCTACCATAAGATATTATGGTCTTTATATAATGTAAAATTCATACCTAATAGATTATTTCTCCAACACTTCAAAGAATAAACCACTGTAACTAACATGAGGTTGTGCGTAGGGTAATTTCATTTGAGAGACAATAACTGCTATGAACCATTCACCATAACTCAACCACCCATATATCAACAATACTCTATGACAAATACTAAATGCTTCACAAAACACCGTATACTCCCAACCTAGGATACGTAGGATCAAAATTAGTTTCATTTCCATCTGATTGTTTAGCTCTTGGAAGGCACCCTCACAGGATTCAAAGAACTCAAACATTATTCTTTTATTGCTAAAGTATGAAAGAGGTTCTTTCAACTAGAAAATTTCCTTAATAAACCTTCAATAATAAGCTTCCAGTCTAAGAAATATGTGGATATCGAAAACATTATTGGGATTCTACCAGGAAAACACTATATGGACCTTCTCATATTCCACTAACACACCTTCATCTGAGATAACATGACCTAAGATATTTACTAGAAAAATAAATAATTGAGAATTAGATATCTTGGAATATATTCGATGATCTATGAGCATACTAAGGACGATGTCAAGATGATGGGAATGATCTACCTATGTCTTGAAGTGCACCAAGATGTCTTCCTCAAATTCTACCAAAACCTAATCCCATTATAGGTGGAAGATATGGTTCATAAAGACCATAAAAACTAGAGGAGACTTATTCAACCCAAACAACGTCGAAGAGAACTTATAAATTCCATAACATATTCTGAAATTAGTCTGAGTTATATCATAAGGATGAACTCTTTAATGAAAATACCCCAATTTCAAATCAACCTTGGAGAAGACATAATCTCCCTTTAACTGGTTAAAAAGATCATCGACATGTGGAACAGGATACCAATTATTCACTATCATCTTGTTAAACTTATAGTAATAACAACATAATCACAGAGTCTTGTTAACCTTATAAGAAAAAAAACGTGTGAACCACGAGGTGATGTACATGGATGGATAATCTGATTATCCATTAACTCTTCTAGTTGGTTATTTAGCACTTGAAGCTCTTATGCTTCAATTTTATATGTTGGAATAAACACTAGATCAACCCCCAAAATGAGCTCAATTATAAATTCAAACTCTCTCTTAGTTTTAAATCCTAATATTTCCTTAGGAAACACTTCTTGAAACCCTTCCACTATGGGTAGAAATGCATCATTACTTTCACCCCCATCATCTAACAAAAGACTTGGAAACTGGGTGGTGAGATCCCATAGTTGTTGATTAATTATACATGTATATCCTACCTTGATATCCCAATCTCCATGGTGAATGTAATTATCTCCCTTAGGAGACATAAACATCAATATCTTGTGGTAACAGTATATATTGGATCGGTATTCTACAAACTATTCTACACCCAAAATGAAATAACATACTAACATATCAAGGATGTAAGGAGCACAACTAAAATAATAATCCCCAAACTTGAGAGATCAACCCTTAAAAAATGGATGTCTCTCGACTAAACTCCCAATGGTGTATCGATCGTCATAACCCCAATCAAAAAATCTACTACCAATGTCAATATTTTCTTAAGTTGTGAAGTTATAAAAGAATGAGAAACACCGGTATCAAATAATGAAATAAATAGCATATATAATACAAGAATAGTATATCTCACTATTTATTTCCCAACCTATCTATCAACATGTGTAGGCTGAATTGTATGCAACTGTATTTCCCCTCTTCTCTTTGATGAAATATAATTCCCCTTAGTTCCACCCTATGGTGATACAGACACTCTTATCCAGAAGCACCTTGTCCACTTCCTTGACCTCTATGGCCTGTAGAAATCCAACTTCTATACTGATATGTGGTTTAATACCACCTTACAACACTCCAATTCTTCATGTCTCCTCTATCACTACCCATTTATCATGGGATCCTGTAGAACCACTGCATATATATCATCCTACTGCAAGCATGACACTCTACTGCTGGTCATGGAAAATGCCTAATAAAGTAACCTAACCTACCAAAATGGTGGAAGATAACTAGGGAAATATTATGAGTAACCGATCTGTCACCATGTCCACTTTCATTCCAATGCTCTGGTCAACATTCTCATATTGATGTTTCCTACTCTTGGAAGACATACCTCTTGGTAGTCCAGAAAAAACCGCATTTCTTCCATTGGAAGCATCCATCAGGTTCCCCTCAGATATAAGATCCTAATCCACTTCCTCATAAAAATTCTTTAATATAAATAAGTTAACATTGGACCTAGTTTCAGATTTAATCCCATACAGAAAATGAATTTTTGTAGCTGTATCATCCCCTCATAGAGCTAGAGAAAGGAACTGTAAGATGATATAGAAACCAACATATTCCATCACAAACATACTCCCTTAGGTCAAACTAATAAATTTATCTTCCCACACATACCTCATATTATTTGGATAAAAGTGATCTGGGAACATCTCTTGGAAGTCCTTCCATGCCACTTTTTTTAGCTACTCCATCAGATCTTGAATTTCCCACCATCTCTTCACTGATACTCACAACATATATTCTTTTAGTTTACCTCTTTTCTTAGTAGGAGTATCTATGTGGTCAAGAATTATCTGCATGGACTGAATCTAGAGTTCATCTACCTCAGGTCCACCCTCTATGGTGAAAGTTGGAGGATGGTGTAACTAAAACTCTCACATCAAGTTCGGCATACTCTTCAAAACCTTCTCGGGGTCTCATTCAAAAAAATGAAAAAAAGATTAAATTTATCATGAAATTACTGTCAAACATCCTCACCTTGAACTATTGGTTCCTTAGGTTCTATTACTGGTGAATCATCTCCATCCATAAAATCATATCATCCTCTCAAAAAGAATCATTATAGAGAAATGTATCTATAATTCCAATAACACGTCTTAGGAACCATAACACAACATTTTCACATTTACTTAAGTGGTTTTCATAATAATATATTACAATTCATCCCCCCTTTTCTACAACACAATCAAAACTGAAGCACTATCACTAACCTTAACAATCATACATCTAGGTTAGGGTTAACGAAGGGTTAACACATTATCATATTCAAATTATCATTACTCACCCATTTATCAATTTCAATTTAACATATTTTTAATCATTCATAATTATAAATTTTCACATTAGGAAAATTTTCTAGTAAACTGAAAAAGAAAAGAAAAGAATTCATATTACAACAAATTACCAAAAAATCATTTTTCCCAAGAATTCCTAAAATGATACATGTCATAAAAAATCTCAAGTGCCTATAATGATACACACTTACTCAACTCCCATTCCATACCAGTCTATGAGAAAAATATTAGATAATATAAAAAAAATAATCACATCCCACAACTAGTGCATCACTTGAGGTTAAATAACATTCAATTATTAAAACACGCATTAATAACATAAATTCCCACCCAAGGTGCTCGATTTTACCCCATACATAGGTTAGCTAATCTCAAGCATGATATATTATCCAAGGCCCAACTGATCACATTATCAATTCTACCTTCCCCAAAATATTAATAAAAAATAAATTTCATTTGATACCACTTTTTAATATCCTATCCCATGTGACACATACTGATGCCCTAAGTCGGTCGGTTATGTGACCTCAAGAACACCTACCTGTTTGTTAGAGGCTACCAACAAGTAGTGAGGGTCAAATATATAAAACATGGGTAGGCTATACCCTTTCAATCAAAGCCTCACAAAAACTTAAAAGACTGATAGGTAAAAAAACAATAACCAGAATAATACAATAACTAGAACAAACTAGTATCACATTTAAACCAAAACTGAAAAACTTATCCATAACTAAATAATAGACATGTTATTCAAAATAAGTTTCATGTGACAAAATGAATACAAAAAATAAAGACACTAAAAAATACCCCAAGAGGTTACCGACACATAGTTTTGTTCCCTCATCCTTACTCCATCCAAACTCATCAAACTAACATAGGGTTCTTTCCCTTATCCTTACATGGAAACATGAATCTTAATTGGGTAACGATTGGGCATCCCAGGTAGGGTATGAGTATAACTAATCATCCCACCACTGACGATTTCTAAAACAAGATACAACCAATAATAGTGTATGCAGTTGTATAAAGAATAAAGTACAATGTATAAAGTAAATAGTTATCACATTTAATTATTCTTTAATTAACCACATAATTTCCTCATGTTAAAGATGAAACCCATCCCATCAATACTTCCTCAAACCATGTCAGAGTCTGAAAAATCCCCAAGGGATATCACATATCTCAATCCCATGGTTATAATTTATCATTTCAATTCAATTCGTATCATGACCAATTGAGACCATAGTACAATGCCAATCTCATGGGAATATAATGTCGTGTTTAGTAAACCATGGGTATTTGGATCTTAATTCTATCTACTATACAATAATATTCACATAGATGCATTTGGGTCTAGAACATCATCGATAGAACTCCATGGGTAATTGGATCATCTGTCTGTGTCCCACACCCTATTTCTAAATCATTCATATTTATCAAATATATCACATTAAATAAGGTTAATCTACATTAACCATCCAGTAAAAATTTCATATTATGGTAAACCATTTAAAATATCAAATAAATTATATTTGTTTTCTTTAATCACATGGAATAATATGAAAAATTTAACATTAAATCATTTATCAACATTTAATCAGAACCCATTAACTCTTCAAGGTTATGCCAAACATCCTTTAATTCTCATTATCACTATGTTCAATAATCCCTCAATTCACCAATTACACAATCCCAATAACCCATAAAATTCATTATCATGAATCTACCAATTTCAATTTCCCTATGTTTATCCCAATCCATTATCACATTGAAATTCAATTTAACCAACTAATTATCCAATGAACATTCCCAATCATGGAAATTGAAATTTCAGAATTTCATACACTTAATTAATTCTAGAAAATTGGATTTTTAATTTAGACCCCCTAACCTCTAGATAATATATGGGAATTCACTATTAGAAATCGTCAAATTGAATCGGAAAATTTAATTGAAAAATAAAGAATGATACTTAGACCCAAAACCTAGATCCAAAATTGAATAGATTAGGATCTATAAAAACCTAGATATATATCCATCACCAAAAGAAGAAAACATCTCTTCAAAAGATGATAGAAAGGCAAGAGAGGGTGAGGAAACCAATTGAGATGAGATCTCTTATCCAAAGGGATGAATAACTATAAAATGGGTTTTCGATTCACAAATAATAGAGTTTGAATGCCATTGGAATCTATAAGGGAGACTAAAAATGATAGAAACATGTTAGGGTTGAGTTGATGTATTTAGGGATATAATACGAGGGTTCAAAACAATTAATTAATTTTTGGTGGTTTATTTTTCCATGTACATAGTTTCTTGGATAAGGCATACAATTTTCCAAAACTATGTACCTCTTCTTTGGGGTCTCACAGTTACTAATAAGAGGGAACATGATTTAAAAAACTATAGCCTAACCATGCAGTCCCTCTCTGGATGGGGTTTCCCTATTTTCTAGGGCAAGGTGCTGGGTGTGGGAAAATACAGTGCCAATGGTTCATTTCACAAAACCCCTTCAAACAAATTTATAACAAAAGATCATGAAAGTAAAACCCAAACAAGATATACCCAGTGTAAAGTAAAATAGTACCTGTAAATGATCTTGATACATCACTATAAATGGTTAGGATCTTACAAACTGAATCACTAAATTCACATACAAATATTCATATATGTCTTCTTTAATCCTTACATAAATATTCATCTATGATAACATTTTTATATGTGGTTCATAATATATCTATATTTTCCAATGTGAAGCACTACACATATATGAATACTTATTCATGGAGATTCATTTAAGTAACTACTTAACCATTTCCCCACAATTTCATTCCATAATAATTTAAAACTAGTGATTCCCCAAATAATCTTCATCCATTCTAATTCATCATCAAATTGATATAAAATAAAATAATTAAAAAAATTCATGTACGTTAACTCAAAAATGGATCCTTTGGATTCATCTATCTATCCAGCACTTCAAAACTATTTCTATAATTTAAACTATAACCTGATAGGTTGTTTACCCATAATAGATCAAAAACCCACTTCATTATCATTATTTAATTTATTCAAAGTATTGATGAAAAGGATTCTTCTCCTTTATCACATTTCATACCTAAAAAATAACTCCACAATCATCTGATATAAATGGATCTTAGGAATATTTCATAATAGGTATTCTGAGAAGCCACCGATCTATGATTATTTTATTTACATAATTGGAGACTCACACAATATTTACACTAGAATCACATTAATTCTATTATTCCCAAAATTAATGGGAATCAACTTTAGTATCCATGTAAGGGGTGTATAAACTAATCCATCACCCATGCCTCCTTGAAATAATTCATATTAATATTCCTCATTGAAAATAAATACAAAAAACAATAGGATATTAGAAATCCCTAAAAATACACCATGTACTATTATAAACTCCATTAAACAAATAAGGAACCATTGATCAGAAATGCAATACATAATTTATAACATCAATCTCCCCATTGAATTTGTTTGAAAACCCATAATTATTCAATGTTAATATGTGTTATTGATTGAATTATTTCTTCCCCATTATTGATTATAAATTAAAAAATCTATGTAATGAATACTATTACATATTCTTCTATCATTAAATAATAAAAAATTATCTTCACCCCTTTTAAAATATGATATAAAGATGAAACCACATGGTTCTCTTAAAAAGGTCCTTTGGTTTCTTGACTCTAAGTCAATGTGGAATATCCTAGTATTGAAAAAGAGAGATATACAACCAAGGTTTTCTATGTTTTCCATAAACTACCATTATAGTAAACTCATTAAATATTATTTTATAAATTTATTTTTCAATATAAATATACACTTTCACAGACTTCGACAAACACATCAAAAGTTCAAGTGAAAAGAAAACAACTCCGCATCAATTTCATATTTTCAAAACCAATTCTCCCCGTTAATACAAATGATTGTTTTGATAAAGAAGGGATTTAAGTGAGATTTATTAACTCATTATTTAGATTGTATGGTGTTTTTTAAAATTTCTAGATTCTCTAAATTTGTAGAATTTTTTACGATCTACAACTCCATCTATATTTTTTTCCCCTAAAATGGATGCACTAACATCCTCCACTTCAAATTAGTTGAAAAAATCCATAAAGAATTTTTTTATTCCTAATGATATAGCCTCAAATTTTTTCCTTCAACTTTCTACATATTATAAAAATAGGATGCAATAATAAGGGAATAATTAGGGAACTGTTGGTTTCTCAAAAGTAACATTGAGGCTAAGATCTTCCTCTTAACCAAGAAAACTATTTTCATCCTATATCATCAATTATTTTGTTTGAATCCTAATTTCACACAATATTAATTTGAGACCATGAATTTTTATGTTATTTAATTTTATTCTAAAAAATTTCCAACTATCCATGCAACCATGTGAAGCATTTACTAGATGTATGCCATGACATATTGCAATTAACACATAATTACTGAGAAACCATTACGTTTTAATTGATTGGTTTCTTCTCCAATTTCTAATTCTGGATGACAATATCCCATTAAAAATTCCACTTTAGAAATTTTGGAGTATTTTGGATAATGGTTTTCTTGTATCTTATCTTCATGGAATACTCATGTTCCTTTTATTTTATCTTTTTCTATTGGTTATAAGGTTTTATTCTTTCATTAGATTTTATCTTCTTTGATTTTGGATTTATATGATTTTCATGAATTGAATTGTTATTCCAATATTCTATTTCTTTGTGTATGAACTTATAGAAACACTAAAAATAACATATGAGACTCCTTATATTTTATTATAGTTTAATCTATCTAGATTCCATAGGTTGTGTTTCTTGATGTTTTTAGTGATTCCATCCCTTTTATGGACACTTATTTGGAAACAAATATTAACACACATTCTTTTATCCACCCATAATGATTTGGTGTGTTTTTTAACAATTTTAACAATCTATATTTTCTAGGAATTTTTTTTAAACATACATTATTTACTAGGAAACCATTAATATATAAGTTAGTTTTAGGTTATATGATCCCAAATTGTTTGAGATTGATCTGGATGAATATCTATATGATCTCATGCTCTTTGAGCCACCATTTTGAGTCTTATTAGAATGAAAAATAACTTTTCATACGTGAGAGGAAAAATTTATTTTCACATCATATTTTAATTTTAATATTTTTCTTCTTCCAAACATTTTATTTTGATTCTCATCTCTAGAGGCTTCATGTTGGGAGTGCTATTGTCACCCTAAACAAATATTATACCCTCTTCCCAATACTATTTTAAATTATTGATTTATTATTCATGATCATTTATTAATTATTACTTATTATTTTGAATCATTTTTATTATTTATTCCTTAACCATATAATGAGAATCCGCGAAACTCTTAAAGATTTTATATCATTTCTCAATTGCATGGAATGATTCCTCAAATACTATTCCAAATTCCTATTTCTAAAAAATATACCTTTATAGTTATTCTTAAACATGGATACATTTTATATTTCAATTTGATAAGGATTTATCCCTTTCTTCCATAAGGTCTATGAGAGTAATTAACTTTAATACTCTTAACATAATAATTTAACCAAATCTTAAATTTATTCTTTTGTTTGTTCTTTATCTAAAAGAAGTGCCTTGATAGAATAAGAAATATAATTTATCACATATCTGTTAACCCTATTCAGTTGATATTTACGGTCATAATAAATATCACTAAGGGATGTACCATCATTATAACGAGAATGTTCTTCATTAGACAAATCGTAATCAAAAAAATATTATAGATTATACCACACCGATTACATTCAATTAGTAGAATCTCTTCTATTTTGTTCAGATTTTTCTTAACCTTCATTTTCTCTCTTTTATTAATATTTTTGTGTCCTCATAAAATTTTATAGATTTTTATTATCATGAGTCTCTTATTTTTTATTCATCTGAGGTAGATAAAACACATCCCAAAATAAATAATTCATTAAATAAAATAAAACCAATATATAAAACAATGATCTTTAAAGGGTAATTGGATTATATGATTCCACTTGTAGAGCCCAAGGACCAGTTATGTACCACTAAGAGTGGGATTAATTAGTGTCACACTCTTTTTATGAATTCTTTCTCTTTTAAATTCACCATTTTAAACCTGTTATAGTACTTGATCCACTCAAAATAATTGAAAAACCTCACATCATGTTTGTTGATAATAAATGAGAGACAAACAAATAGTATTTAAAATATTTAGTATAGAAGTGTACTCCTTTCCATGTTAGTTAGGCACACAAACGTAAATTCTCTACCATAATATTATTATGAATTACAGTTGTTATTAGTTCTATTATGGTGTGATTGGTTATACCACCAATCACCAATACTCAATGGTAATCAGTTATACTGTCAAATAGTAAATATTACAATTTTTTCTATTTATGCACCCCAACAATCAGCTTTTTTTCAATGATTGGTTAAAAAACACAATATATATTCTACTCCTAGACAAGTCATACACCCCATCCATGATCTTATTTAAAAAATGGTGAAAAAACCCATCTTTAAGCTTCCCTTATTCTTTATTATTCTAGTATTAGAAATTACTTATTCATATTATTCTTCACAATGATCGTGTCTCTATAATCTTATAAGATCTTTCATACCCATGTTCTTCTTCAATCTCTTCAACACATTCTTGAAAAAAAATTAACTTGAATATCCATTCTGATCTTATGTGATAAGTATTATACTAAATATTTGAATACATAGGATTGTCTCCTTCAAGGACTCTTATCTTCATCTCAACTTCTATCCTAGATACTTGATGTATCAATCTCTCATAATGACATATAAATATGAAAAAGATTTATAAATTATTGAACATGTTCTTTGATAACTATATTCAACTTAAATATAGGAATAATAGTTTTAAAAAATATTTTCCTTTCTCATTACTTTTAATTACCCGAATTTTTGGTACTTCAAAACTACTCCTGATTCAAATAATTAAAATCATTTTAAAACCAAATTAATATGTAATAGAGTCCTAAAAAAATTAATCTCATTTAAATATGATATAATAACTAATTTAAACCTCCTAAATACCTAGTTATTTCTCCCCACGTGACACTGAATAATCACATACTCATTTAGATTCTTTAAGGATCATAATGAAATTTTCTTTGAATTCCTCTAAAAAAATATCATCATAACATTACATACATGATATTTCATGCAACATTAGACATGACTCAAAATCATCACTCAGATTATCTAATATATTTTAATTAATAAAATAGGGTAATCATATTTATATGCAAAACCAATGATTTGAAATATCCCAATAAAATGTTGGACTCATCCATATCCCCTATGAATCTCTTCATTGAAATGAAAACTATAAGTTCATAATGCATCATCATATTAAAATAACATCTCCATAAAGATCAGGAATTTGTATTTTTGGATTTTATTTTCTCCTTGGATAAAAGAAAACTATAAATCATCAGAATTTCTCCTAGTACATATGTCAAATTTCCATATGTGAGTTTCTATTCAAAAACATTGGTTTGGATACATAGAATCTCGCTAGGTATTTGGGTTTGGGAATCCTAAGAAATCCCATATGTGGTCATTAACATAACCATAACTAGATACATCATCAAACTCTTCTAAATTTTATACATAGATCATTAAATATGTATAAAATATCATATATGGAGACTATATATTTAGGATTCACATGCATTTTATAGACCCCTATGAAAAATTACATATATGGAATCAAATCATCTTACAAGAATATTGAGAATGATAGACTTTAATTCATTCAAACCATAATGTTATTTGCTTATCTATAACCCTTATTAACCATTAAAAAACCTTTCCAAGTTGTTACATATAATACTCCTTCATCAACAAAAACATATATTTTACTCATTTTATGATTAGTAAATCAATCATCATATTTATGTTTATTCTTGTAGTATGTGATGGTTCTTTATGTGGTAGTTTATCTATTTAGGATTTTAGTTGATTGACTATATGAATATCCTTACCTAGAATTTATAACTCTCTACTTATCCTTTTGTAAGACACTAATATTCACCTTTTCCCTTATGATTCTTCCAATTACATCTACACAATAAGTGGGAATCACTAAATATATTTATGAAGGTATTAGTTCACCGATACATAGATTTTGTTCTACCTTAGTAACCTTGCATAATGAATCCTTATCTTTATATGGTTATTGTAAGTCACACATTACCTTTTCGTATCCAATGTTATTCTAGGATTACCATTCCACAATTTCACTGTTTTTATTATAACATTTTCAAAATATTTGGATTTATTAACTTACTCTTACATATCCTTTATATTATTTTTCTAACTTTTAAAAATTAATCATATAAGGCCATCTCAAAAACATATCAAATACTATAGGATCAATTTGAAGGACTTACAACTCCAAAAAATGAAATAGAAAAGGATCATTAATGAATGTTTTTATTAGATTGTGAAATGATATTTTCAATCTTAAATCCTTTCCACGAACAAGGATGAATACCTTGGTACCCTGATACCTGATCTGACTCTGACATGGCCTGATGAGAATTCCCAAACCCCATTGGTTAGTGACTAGAACCTTCTATCACACATGAATAAAGAGGAAATGGTTTTCCACAAAAGAGTTTAAGATAATGAAAATGATCATGTTTTCCCAAAAATCCATAGGGAGAAAGTACAAGAGTAAAATAGGGAAAATCTATTCAATAGTACAACATTGAAAAAGTAAATTTATTATCAGAAAATGATCAATGATAAAGCCATGTAATAAGTGGATAACATCTCCATTGGTCACCTCTATGACTCCAAGTCCCAAGGGTCATGATAATCCACCACCTTCAATTGAAGTGTTTCCTTTTCCTGGACATTACAAAATATGATCTACAAATTCTCAGATGACAAGGTAGTATGTGAGATATAAATCCTAATAGGGTCTCACCAAGTCTTATATAATCAATCTCATAACAATTAAACAATATATAATTTCAGTTTAAACAAAAAACACTTTGAAAGATATCAAAATTATTTAAAACCACCTTATTTCATAATCAAAAGAAAATGTAGATATATTTAAATAGGTTTAGATGAAAAATTTGTATATAAAATTTATATAAAAAGGTTTTCATGAATAAATAATTCTATTAATTAGTTCCATGTAATCATCAAATCAGGTATGTCATAATAATATGTATCAATACATATCTTACATCATTTTCTAGTAATATGATCCTCAAACTTCTCATCTGGGATCTTAGCTCAATGTGTGCACATGTCCCATGAATTTGACCATTAAGAATTATCCCCCTATTGTGGAAAACATCATGACACAACATATTTATTTTAATGTTTTCATTATTAATCCCATGTTAAGGGGAAATATCCTAGCATTCTTGTCTTAGTTACCCACTAACTATTGATTCACACATGTGCTTCAGTGAGTCAATCAAAAAACCAATCATGGGGAAATCAATCATTTTAGACCAGTTAAAAGTAAAATTTCCCAATTATAATTTTCAACATGCATTTACCATTTAAAAAATCCATAGGATTTTTTCAATTCATTACCATTCAAATAATCCTCCAATTTATTCCATTTATCTAAAGGTTTAACTTTAAAACATTCTATAAATGAAATTTAAAAATCAAGACTTTAATTTTTCTCAACTCTAAAAAATAATTCCAATTCCATTACAATGGGGGGTGTCACAATTTCCATGACTTTTCAAAATAAAAAATAAATCACCTCAAACATGGGATTTTAGTCATTTAAAACCCTTTTCAAATCAATGAGGAAATTAAAAGATTTAAATTTTTGGGGAAAATCGTATGGAATCATTTACATTTAATAAGTTATCAAAAAATCAAATTTCTGAAATGGGAATGCCAAGAAATTGTGGATGGTGAGAATGATCAAGAGTAAATACCGATAAACACCATCAATTAAACATGGGTCTAACCCATAATCAATATAATGATTGAAAACTCTCAAAGGAGATATGATAGATGGATATTAGAAGAAACCTCATGAGAGGAGACTTACTTAATAAAATGTGATCCAACATGATCATCAATGATTTAATCTGATAGTAATGGGGTTTAAAGGAGTTAAGATTCCTATTGGGAGCCTTCAAAAGCTAATAATTTGAACAAGAGTCAAGTGGTTGAAAAAGATATGTAAAATAGGATTTGGGAAATTGATGTATGTAAAAACATAGATCATGTAGTAGGTTTTATGGAAATGGTGAAGAAAACCTGAAAATGAAAAAATCTACACTATGGTGAAGCTTTCAGAGACCACGCACAACTACCCTTAAAAATGGCCTCTTAAAACCAAAGAACGTATTTATCAAAATATTATTTATCCAATATTATGGTCTATGGAATAGAACAATTGTTACTCTATAGCCCAACCTGGTTTGGAAGTGGCTTTAAAACCCTCAATTTAATAGCCATCACCCACAATGGTGTTATTCCTAAATAGTGAGTATCATTGATAAGTGATTCCCAAGGCTCAATAGTATAGTTGACACACCCACAATGTAGTTATTCAAAAAATTGTATTTACAGATAATAATTGACTCAAGATCCCCTACTCTGCTTCCTAATGGTCTACAACACATCTTAGACTTTCTGTGTTGTATCCCATAAACCATGGCACGACTCCTAGTTGAAACAATTATACCAAGACTCCACTTATTCTAAAAAAACAAATATCCCAATATATTCGGCCATTTCCTCAAAAAGATTTCTTTATACTTGAAAGTCCATAAATAAATTCAAATAAAATGGGAAACAAATAAATATTCATGAATTTCCTTAAATAAGTTTACAGGTTGTTATAACATACCGTCCATAAACACTTTATATCCCTATAAATTCACTTATAAAGATTCCATATCAAAGAGATGAGTTCATTACTCTCTCATAAATTCCCCATGATCCCATGTCACATGTGAATCAGAACTATTTTTCTATAAAATATTGACAAAATGTATCATCTTCCCATGGAGAAACATTGTATCAGAATCAAAAATCCTAATTCGATGCTCAGTCAAAGATAAATCAAGTCTAACCACAAGATCTTCCCAATTCAATATTGATGATGGGATACATGAAACATGATATGGATCTAATTAAAATACGGTGAAACTTTTAGATGGTAGAACACATTCCACACTCACTGAAAAATCTCAAAAGGATCCAAAAAACTCATCCCAAGATTTCCTTATTTTTGAATACATCAGTGACCTGAATGAAGTGAAACTCTATAAAAACCTGGGGACAAACATAAAATTACAAAAGTCTGAAACGATGATAAACATATGACTTCTAGAAACTATGTGTTGTCAATATCCTTTGATGAATCAACTGAATCCACTCTATCATATATTTTCCTAGACTTAGTCCAACTAAGGAAATTTATCCAATCTCTAACTAATATAATTGAGATCTTAAATGATTTCCATACAATGCCTCAAAAAAGATATTCTAATAGAAATTTGTTAAAATTTATTGTATTAAAACTCGACCAGTCCCAAATGGTCATTCCACACTTTAATAAAGTCAATAACACAAGCACATTTAATATCTTAAGAAATATATATAGACCATTATGTCAAGACATAATTTTACAGATGATATGTCATTCTCAAACATACCCAAGATATTATTTCCTCTTAGAGGCCTATCCATAAGCGAGAAGTGAAACAGCGATCCATATTAGAGACAATATCATATTTAAGTCCATAAAATTGGAAAATGTCTTGCATATTTCCCAAGTCACCAACATTGGTTATATCTCAAATGTGTAAAAAGTAAACTAATTTCATTATCATATCGATCAAGACCTAAATATTATTCTTCTTTTGAGGGGTATGTGGAAATACAAGAACAAATTCCATGGATATATCATCCATCCTCTATGTTGGTGGTGGAAGTAGTTGAAGTAAAACAAAAGGTATCCATTTCTTTTCATTGACCTATTGGCATGTATAATAATGAAATATAAAATCAGTGATATCCTGCATCATCCATAGTCATAAGAATATTCACCACATATCATGGAAAATAATTTTGGTTCTAGAGTGCACCACCCATTAGGAATAATGGAAGTTCACCATGAAGCCTTACTCAAAATGGATAACACCACATGAAATTTCTAAAAACATAAGAATCCTTTTGGGGAGAATGAAAATTCACCCACAGTATCACCACCATAAATATAGTGCCTAATTTCATATAATTCATCAATATACTATTTACCCTAATGAATTATCTCTAAAAGAGAGGAGTACAATTGCATGCTCAACAAAACCACATTAGACTCATTCCCACGAACTCCCAAATGAAACTGAGAAAAGAGAGCCATCAGATTCCACTCTTCTGATGATTCCTTCATAGAATGGGTTAGAATTTTCTTACATAAGTTATCTGTAATGACATTTCACTTTCTAGGGGGGTTGTAAATATTTTAATCAAAAGATTATAGGTACTCCAACCAATTCCTATATCATAGGTTTTGATGTTTTTTGGATAATACATAACTCAGGGTTTTGTGGTTAGGGTAAATGGAAAACCATTTTTGTAAAGGTAATGTTATAAAATTTTGACAACATGCATTAATGATATGAGTTCAATATAATGGGTTGGATAATTCTTCTCATGTGTCCTTATCTCCCTGGAACCATAAACCACCATGTGATCACCCTACATAAGGAAAAAACTCAAACCCAAACTGGATTCATCACAGAAGACTGCATAGCCTTTGGAATAATCAAACCCATCACAAAATTGAAAAAAATTGATTTTAAATCAACAAAATAACTTTTGAATTTGTCATCCCAAATTAATTTAACTTTTTATTGAGTGGGAACAGTCAAAGATGAATCCAATCTTGATAAAGCATTAAAAATAGTTACAGTAATATCCCTCCAAACCCAAGAATCATTGAATATTGAAAATATTACATGGTTTCTCTCGAGTCATAACATCATCCACATTCTTAAGATTAACTAAAATACCATGTTCCAAAACCAGTTGTACCAAGAACAACACATCCAAAATATAGAAATTGCAATTTGAATGCTCAATGTAATGTTAGTGATTTCTCAAAGTTTCTAGAACATATCTCAAATAATGTACATGCTCGTCCTAGATCTGAGTGTAAACAAGGATCTCATCCAAAAATACAACCCTGAATGAGTCTACATACTCATGAAATATCATATTCATCAAATACTTTTAAAACTATATGATCATTGGTTATATCAAATGGAATAACCAGAGAAACATAATGGCCCCACCAACCCTAGATGGTTGTATTATGAATGTAAGACTCTTTTATTGTCAAACAGTGATGACCAGATCAAAGATAGATTTCAAAATCCAATTAAAACCTTTAAATAAAACAAAATATTATCATTAAATGGAATACGATACTTTTCTATTACCATAAATCTATTTAGTTTCTAGTAATCAACACAAAAAAGAAGTGTCCAATCATCTTTATTTGAAAAGATAATAGCTTCCCCCAATGTGATACACTCAGGAAAATAAATCCTTTCTCTATTAAATCATTAAACTAATTATTCAAATAATTATAATCCATTAGTTACATATGTTAAGAAATAATAGAAATAAAAATATTACTTGGTACTAAATCAATAGAAAACTCTACTTCCCTTATTGGTGGTAAGCCAGAGAAATCAGAAGGATGTTTGGAAACACAATAAAAAATTAAGGGAGATAATCCATCAATAATTCTCACACTAAGTAAAAAACAATATTACCCTACCCAACTTTGGAAAATAAGTTTTCAATACTCTCATTATTAGGTCACATTCTCCCTGAATGACAGGACACACTTCATCAGGTGTAACGTATGAGACACGCTAATGGTAAATGTAAATTATAGTCGTATAAAAAATCATCCAATCTATCTAAAAATTATGGTTAGAGGGTTCATTTAAGTAACCATAAAAATATATTTATGTTCAATATATGATAAATATAAAGAAAATAAGGGACCTGAAAACCCTTATCTCTCTTTATTTGGGGTGGTGTGGTAATATCCATCACATAAGATAAAAGATCCATATGCTGATTTAGTAAATGAACAAATCATGTCAATATAAATGAGTGATATACACCAGTATCAAATAAAGATATCACTAAAGATGAATTCTATATTGATGGTACCTATCAAAGTCACTAGACCTACATCATATTCCTCTGAAGACTCTTATACTATATGAAGAATCATCATTTCAGATGGATGTGGTTAAAACCCTTTGTTCCTGAAGCATCTGATTTCACCATAGTATTTTTTGGTTCTAATGAACCTATGAAACTATGAGGAGTAGAAAAGAAATACCATAACTTCTATATGATTCTTTACCTACCAAAAAAATAACAAATCTTGGCTTCCTCTATATAAATCTGCCTCAAATTTCCAAACATTCCACACTCAAAGAAATTCAAAGGGTCTCATCTTGGCAATGTAAGAGGTTTAAATGACACATGATCTCTAGAACTACATTGGGACTCATCACACATACTATATAATTTAAAGTATCTTATAGAAATACTGTTAGTAGAAAAAGAAATTCTCTCAAACCCTGATTTTCTAGCCAGGTCATGCTCAACCATCAATGATCTAAATCCTTACCACTACAAGACCTCATTATTCATCACCACAACCATAGAATCCTGCAATCTCTTGATGTGTCCCTCAAGCATAATGGTAGGAAATTTTACCCTTATAGCTTATTGAGTTTCCATGAACTCAAAAATAATATCAATATTTTTCAACAAATCCATTGACTATTCAAGATCATTCAATCCATAATAATATAGTGGCATATAATGAATATACTATTGAGAATGATATCTAAATTCCTCCCTTCATAGTTCCACTACCTGATCCTGAATGAGATCTAGTGTAGAAACCCATCCCAAACAATGGACAACACACACAACATTCATAATTTATTCTGGTCAAGTAGATTATTCACCTATTTTGGTTCATCAGTATCTTCCTCCTAAAACCTGTTCAAACATATTAATAGAGGAATGATGCTACACAACATCAATAAAATGTCTAAAAGCATCAGTATGGATAAAATTATTAAAAATTCATGTAAGAGTCATAGGTATATCAATTTCATCAAGCACAATTCATGATTGGTATTTCAACATACTCATATCAAAATTAGGGAGAAGTATAGAATATATTTAAAAATGTTTCCGAAGAAACATTCTACAAACAACCTTGGATACATAAGGCTCATTACAATTATATTTTTCCATGAAATCTCTCAAAACTACCTTCTATGTCCCATAATTCCAACCTCGAACAAAAAAGGACAACCCAACTATATACTAACAGCATGGGAGGGTGCACAACCTAGACCTTTCATACAACTTAGTAATAAACCAACTGAGATATCATGATACCCTAATACCTAGTCCAACTCTTACATTGACTAATGGGATTTCCTAATAACCATGGGTTTATTACTTGCACCTGACAACACACATGAATAAATAGGTTAGGGTTTTTTCCAAAATAAATAGTACAATATATTGAAAAAAGCTAGTATGCATATCACTCTAAAAGGATTATGTACTAGAATAAAATCGGAAAAATAATACTCAATATTAAATCATCAAATGACAGAACATATTCCCAGATAAAGATCAAAGATAAACCAATGTAATAAGAAGATAACGTCCCCACTGGTCACCTCCATCAATATAGGTCCCAAGGATCAAGAAACTCCACCCCTCCAACTGTTCATTTTCATTTTCTATGATTTAGTAAAATATAATCTAAAAATTCCCTAACGAAAAGGTAGGGCGTGATATATAAATTATTGTAGGGTTTGACCATGTTTTCCATAATAAATTCCATAATAATTAAAAAATAAATTCAATTTAAACAAAACAAGCCATGGAATGGAATGCATATTTTTTCAACAAAACATGCTTTCATAATCAAAAGAGGAATAATATCTAAAAAAATAGGGTTAAATTAACATTTCATATAAAATATTTATATAAAAAAGTTTGGATAAATAAAATAGATCTATAAATATATGAAATGTCACTATAGGAAAAAAGGGCATTTGCGACGGGTTATTTGCGACGGGAATAAATCCCGTCGCAAATAGTCCTGTTAAAAACTTATTTGTGACGGGGTTATTTGCCCGTCACAAATAAGTAGCCTTTTGCGACGAGACAGCTTTCCCCGTCGCAAAAGGACTGGCGCGGTTTGCGCGCCAAATCGCAGGAAACTTATTTGCGACGGGGGAATATTACCGTCGCAAATAACCGGCGGCGGTAAAAGGTATTTGCGACGGGAATATTCCCCCGTCGCAAATAGTATGTCGACAGGTGGTTATTTGTGACGGGTCCCGTCGCAAATAACTATTTACCTGTTGACCGTAATAAATGTTGGCTAAGGTATTTGTGACGGGTACCGTCGCAAATAATACTATTTGCGACGGGATACCAGTCGCAAATGGGCCCGTCGCAAATAATCTAACCTATAAATACCCCCATCCGTTTTTTTCATTTCATTCTCATTCTCTATCTTCTCCTTCTCTCAAAATTATATTTCTAGAGTTCAGTTTTTCTCCAGTTTAATTTTTTTCTCCGGAGCTGATATTAAAGTTTTGAAGAACGATCAGAGCAGATCAATTTTCAAGGTATTTATGTTCATTTTAATTTAATATTTATTTTTAATTTTTTATTAGTTTCAATTATTCTTAATTAGTTGTAATTTAATTATGTTTACATTGTTTTATTACTTAATAAATGTAAATTATTAGTATTGTTCATAGTTAATGGTAATTAGGAATAATTAGTAATAATTTTTAATAATTAAAAATAAATATTAATAATTAGTAATAAATACCAATAATTAGGAATAATAACATTATTACATTATTAGTCTATTTTATTATTAATATTAAAATAATATAATTTTTTATATATATACAATTCTCTTTTCATTTGTGTGTTTGCTGTCTTCACATGTATTATTTGTATGTGGAGATAGAAAACGCACAGATGAAATGAGAATTGTATATAAATTAGAAAATTATATTATTTTAATATTAATAATAAAATATATTAATAATGTTATTATTTGTAATTATTGGTAATTATTCCTAATTATTGATAATTATTCATTTAATTACTAATAATTAGGAACAATTATCAATAATTATCAATAATTAAGAATAATTAGTAATAATTAGTAATAATTACCAATAATTAGTAATAATTAGTTATAATTATCAATAATTAGTAATAATTACCAATAATTAGTAATAATTACCAATAAGTAGTAATAATTACCAATAATTAGTAATACTTACCAATAATTTGGAATAATTACCAATAATTAACAATAATTAGTAATAATTAGTAATAATTACCAATAATTACCAATAATTAGTAATAATTAGTAATATTTACCAATAATTACCAATAATTAGTAATAATTAGTAATAATTAGGAATAATTAGTAATAATTAGGAATAATTAGTAATAATTAGGAATAATTAGTAATAATTAGTAATAATTAGTAATAATTAGTAATAATTAGTAATAATTAGTAATAATTAGTAATAATTAGTAATAATTAGTAATAAGTAGTAATAATTAGGAATAATTAGGAATAATTAGTAATAATTAGGAATAATTAGGAATAATTAGGAATAATTACCAATAATTACCAATAATTACCAATAATTACCAATAATTACCAATAATTACCAATAATTACCAATAATTACCAATAATTAGTAATAATTCGCAATAATTACCAAAAATTAGGAAAAATTTGGAAAAATTAGGAATAATTAGGAATAATTAGGAATAATTAGGAATAATTACCAATAATTAGTAATAATTAGTTATAATTAGTATTAATTACCAATAATTAGTATTAATTACCAATAATTAGTAATAATTACCTATAATTAGTATTAATTTCCAATAATTAGTATTAATTAACAATAATTAGTAATAATTACCAATAATTAGTAATAATTAGGAATAATTACCAATAATTAGTAATAATTACCAATAATTAGTAATAATTACCAATAATTAGTAATAATTATTAATAATTAACAATAATTAGTAATAATTACCAATAATTAGTAATAATTAGTAACAATTAACAATAATTAGTAATAATTACCAATAATTACCAATAATTAGTAATAATTAAAAATACTTACCAATAATTAACAATAATTGCCAATAATTACCAATAATTGCCATTAATTACCAATAATTAGTAATAATTAACAATAATTGCCAATAATTACCAATAATTGCCAATAATTAGTAATAATTGCCAATAATTAGTAATAATTGCCAATAATTACCAACAATTGGTAATAATTACTAATAATTCCCAATAATTAGTAATAATTAATAATAAATATTAATAATTACCAATAATTAGTAATAATTATTAATAATTAGTAATAATTACTCATAATTAGTAATAATTACTAATAATTAGTAATAATTACTAATAATTAGTAATAATTACTAATAATTAGTAATAATTACTAAAAATTAGTAATAATTACTAATAATTAGTAATAATTACTAATAATTAGTAATAATTACTAATAATTAGTAATAATTAGTAATAATTAACAATAATTAACAATAATTACTAATAATTAGTAATAATTAGTAATAATTAGGAATAATTAGTATTAATTACTAATAATTAGTATTAATTAACAATAATTAGTAATAATTACCAATAATTAGTAATAATTACCAATAATTAGTAATAATTATTATTAATTACCAATAATTAGTATTAATTACCAATAATTAGTATTAATTACCAATAATTAGTATTAATTACCAATAATTAGTAATAATTACCAATAATTAGTAATAATTAACAATATTTACCAATAATTACCAATAATTACCAATAATTACCAATAATTACCAATAATTAGTAATAATTACCAATAATTACCAATAATTGGTATTAATTACCAATAATTGGTAATAATTAGTAATAATTACCAATAATTAGTAATAATTACCAATAATTAGTAATAATTACCAATAATTAGTAATAATTACCAATAATTAGTAATAATTACCAATAATTAGTAATAATTACCAATAATTAGTAATAATTACCAATAATTAGTAATAATTAACAATAATTAGTAATAACTACCAATAATTAGTATTAATTACCAATAATTAGTAATAATTACCAATAATTAGTAATAATTACCAATAATTAGTAATAATTAGTAATAATTACCAATAATTAGTAATAATTAGTAATAATTACCAATAACTACCAATAATTAACAATACTTACCAATAATTACCAATAATTACCAATAATTAGTAATAATTACCAATAATTAGTAATAATTACCAATAATTAGTAATAATTACCAATAATTAGTAATAATTACCAATAATTAGTAATAATTACCAATAATTAGTAATAATTACCAATAATTAGTAATAATTACCAATAATTAGTTACAATTACCAATAATTAGAAATAATTAGCAATAATTAGTAATAATTACCAATAATTACCAATAGTTACCAATAATTACCAATAGTTACCAATATTTACCAATAATTACCATTACTTACCAATATTTACCAATATTTACCAATAATTAGAAATAATTACCAATAATTAGAAATAATTACCAATAATTAGAAATAATTACCAATAATTTGGAATAATTACCAATAATTACGGATAATAACATTAGTACATTATTTGTATATTTTATTATTATTATTAAAATAATATAATTTTCTATATTATATAAAATTCTCTTTTCATCTGTGTGTTTTCTGTCTCCACATGTAATATTCGCATTCTTTTTCAAAATTATCGACCTACTCTCCAATGGAGAGGTGAAAGTGAATGCAAATATTACATGTGGAGACAGAATGTTAAACACACAGATGAAAGGAGAATTGTATATAATATAAAAAATTATGTTATTTTAATATTAATAATAAAATATACTAATAATGTAAAAATGTTATTATTATATAATTAATGTTTATGAAAAAATTATATTAGTATTATTAAAATAATAAAAAATCAATATAATATTAAAATTATCAATATTTGTAACATGTTTTGCTTTATTCTCAATATATTAAATCTTTACTTGAGTGTTTTTTCTAACAAATTATTCAAAACCAGTAATGCTTTTATATTTTATAGAGAAATATGGAACAACGAGGTCATCAACAATCCTTATTAGGTGACCGCATATGGATAAATCAACGTAGAAATCCAAACGGTTCTGGTTTAAATCCAGTATATGTTGAGGGTGTGGAGACTTTTTTATCATTTGTGGCATCAAATTCAGAATTTGTTTCAGAAGGAAAAATAAAATGCCCTTGCAGAAAATGTGCATTGAGAACGTTTGACATGTTTGACAAAGTGGGAGAACATCTCTTGCGTTTTGGTTTTCAACCAGATTATGTTTTTTGGTATCAATATGGTGAACGCAGTTCCAGAGCAGGTGATACCATCTTGATTCCGGATCCATCCCGGTTTCAAGATTTAGTACATGATGTTGCAGGTTCATCTGTTCAACATACAGAAACTCCGGCTGATATAGCTTCAAATCCTGAGTTGGAACCGTCTGAATTTTATGAGTTGTTGAAATCTGCTGAGGATGCATTATATCCTGGCTGCAAGATGAGCAAAATAGAAGCAGTTGCAAAATTTTTGGCTATCAAATCAAATAACGGAATGTCAAACACCTGTTTTGACCAGATATTTTCTTTGCTGAAAACACTGTTACCCGAAGGAAATGTTTTACCTGCAAATTACTATGAGAGTAAGAGGCTGGTTCGAAATTTGGGACATACTTGTCAGAAGATTCATGCATGTTCAAATGAATGCATTTTATATTCTGGGGAAAATGAGTCGTTGGATAGTTGTCCTACATGTGGGTAACTGAGATATAAAGAAGGACAACACGGGAAGTCTGGTTTGATTCCTGTAAAACAGTTGAGATATTTTCCGCTTACATCCAGACATCAGCATTTATTCATGTCTAAGAATACAGCGACAATGATGTCATGGCATAAAGAGAATATTTCAACCGATAAAAGCTTGAATCATCCAGCCGATGGTGATTCATGGAAACATTTTGATAGACTGCATCAATCCTTTTCTTTAGAAGCTAGAAATGTTCGACTGGGCCTTTCCACTGATGGTTTCTGTCCGTTTGGATCTTATGGTAGTCAATATTCTTGTTGGCCAGTTTTTTTAACTCCGTACAATTTACCTCCATGGATGTTGATGAAGGAGCCATATATCTTTTTGACTTTACTAATTTCAGGACATCCGAAGAAAAATATTGATGTTTATTTGAAGCCATTGATTGATGAATTAAATTTATTGTGGAGTGCTGGTGTCAGTACATATGATGTTGCAACGAAACAGAATTTCATACTGAGAGCAGCATTGATGTGGACAATAAGTGACTTCCCGGCTTATGGGATGTTATCTGCCTGGAGTACACATGGTCAGAAATCATGTCCTTACTTTATGGGAGAGAACAAATCATTTATGCTCATTCATGGAAAGAAACCTTGTTATTTTGACTGTCATCACAGATTTATTCCAGCTGATCATCCTTTTCGCAGAAACAGATCTCATTTCAGAAAAGGAACAGTTGAAAGGGATGGACCTCAAAAAATGCTATCAGGTTCGGAGTTAAAATCAGTTGTATTTTCATTACCTCCCATCACTTTTGGTCCCACAATAAACCAACAAAAAATTTCTGGTTTTGGGAAAGAACACAATTGGATTAAACGTAGAATATTTTGGGATTTTCCATATTGGTCTGATCTGTTGGTCTGAAACATGTTAGATGTCATGCATATTGAGAAGAACTGTTTTGATAATTTGTTTCATACAGTTTTGGATACGCCAGGAAAGAGCAAAGACAATGTAAATGCACGTTTAGATCTTGCCCAAATTTGCAGGTGTCCAGAATTGGAACTATTTGAGAATGTCAGAACAGAAAGGTTACTGAAACCAAAAGCAGCTTATACACTGTCTAAAGAAAACCGTTTATTATTTTGTCAGTGGATTGCAGATTTGAGACTTCCAGATGGTTGTGCTTCTAATTTGGGTAGATGTGTAAAGGATGGTCATATTACTGGATTAAAAAGTCATGATTGTCATGTTATAATGGAGAGACTTCTACCCATTGGATTAAGAGGTCTATTGAATTCTGTGATTTGGGATTCCATAACAGACATGTCTCATTTTTTTCGGGAAATTTGTGCGGCTACGGCAGATTATGATGCTCTAGGCAAACTTGAAAAAGATGTTGTTGTAATTATATGTAAACTGGAAAAAATATTTCCGCCGTCTTTCTTCGACTCAATGGAACATTTGATGTTACATTTGCCATATGAAGGCAAATGTGGAGGTCCGGTACAGTTTCGATGGATGTACCCATTTGAAAGATGCATGCAAAAATTGAAAAAAAAAGTACGTAACAAAGCATCTGTTGAAGGATCTATTGCAGAAGATTATTTGCAATAGGAAATATCTTTTTTCTGCTCCCATTATTTTGAATCTGAGTATCCTTAAAAACACAACCGAATGGGACGGAACGAGAGGAATATTGATGAAATCGACAGTCAATTATCTATTTTCAACCAGTCAGAGCTTGGTTTTGGTGGAGTTTATGAACGCTGGATTTCAGATGATGAACATCAGAGAGCTCATACGTATGTTCTGCTCAACTGTGAAGAGATGACATCAGTTGTACTGTAAGTGTTTATATCACTTATTCTATCATTTATGTTACAGTAAATAACTTTGGTTTTTATAGGTTGTATGATAATCATATCAAGAAACAAATTCCACAAATTACAGCAGCTGTTCTCGAAGAACGTCGACTGAAAAATTTCTCTCAGTGGTTTCAAAAACAGGTAACATAAATTCTTTATCTTTTAGCAACTCATTCAATGTATAGTTTACTATATTGATAATTATTTCACAAATTTTCAGGTGTCTCGACATGCTGATAAAATTGACAAACGGCTGTGTGTATTGAGTAACCCACCTTCCAAACTTGTTAAAACTTATAATGCATATGTGGTGAATGGATTTCGATTCCACACAAATGCATATGGGGAATCGAAAAAAACAATGACCAGTGGAGTTAGCTTGAGAGGATCTCATCATCGAGAAAATGAAGTTGACTTTTATGGCATACTTGATGAAATCATTGAACTCTGTTATCTTGGAAAACATTACATAACCATGTTCAAATGTCGGTGGTTGGATACAGAGAGAGGCGTGCGTGTTCATCCGACTCATGGAATCATCGATATTAAATGTAAAAGTGTTCTCGCAGTAAATGAACCATTCTTATTAGCTCAACATGCATATCAAGTTTATTATGAAATGTACTATGCAACATCAAGAGACTTGACTGATTGGTGGAGTATAATAAAAATCAAAATTCGAGACAATCAGTTTAGTCAAAGTGAATGTGCTTTCACTAATGTGCAAATAATTGAAGTTTTTCAAGAGAGTACTCAAAATCAATCTTTTTTACAAAGAGACATGAGTATCGATGACGACACCCCACATTTAAGAGTCGGTGATGACGATGATGTTAATGATGTCACATATGAATTTGAAATGGTAAGAGATAAAGAAACTGTAACTCGAATGGATATCGATGATGTTGAGGAGGAATATGAAGATGACATTGACATATATGAAGATGATGATGAAGATGAACACTGATAGCATTCCATGGTATTTATATACAATCATAATATGTATATATGTATATATGTATATATAATAGTAATTATCAATTATTTTCTAACATTAACATTTTTTGTTTCAGATGGACGAGGCCACATTTCGTGAGTTGGCGGATGCTGACCTGACTTTCGATGCGGATGCATTGCTGAAAGATGACCCTGAGCCTGCAGGCGCTCCAGGGAGTACGTGGAGGGGGCGCGGTCTTGCACGATTGATGATTCCTGACCCCGTCCCCGAGCGACGTCCACGTCTTGGGTTTGATCCATGCACACAGAGGTGTGATAACCTGTGTGATAACCTGTGGATTTGACTAAGATTTCATTAATCTATTCACATAATAAATGTTTATTATTTTTTTAGTATTCTGCATATAGCAGTCGGATAGGGCAGTGCTATTTTGCACAACTATTTCTCTCAGTCGTGGACCACATGGGAGCAGATTCCCTTTGATGTGCAGCAGGCCATGTTCGGCCATTGGTTGGTACGTACGTAAATAAATAATTTTTATTTTGAAAATTATTTCATTTCTAACTTGATATTTTGATTTATTTGTAGGGTTTATGGTATCCGATCGAGGATACCATGCGTGACGCCATCCACGAGGCATGGGAGGTGGCCATGTGTGATCGCCTTCATCAGTTTTTGCACAATTTAAGAAAAGCTACGATGAAGAAAGCAGGAGTGTCAGATTTTGAGGAGTCATGTAGAGCACACTGACCAGAGTATATTTCATCCCATGTATGGGATGGATCATGTGCGCACTGGTTGAGTGGTGCCTTTCAGAGGACATCATCGGTGGGGAGGCAGAATCGGGGGAGATAGGAGGTGACTCATCGAGCTGGGAGTCGTTCTTTCAGTACTCATAGACAGCATCTGGTACGTACATTATTTATAAATATTTTATATAACTATAAATATTAACAGTTTATTTTTTATTCTTATAGGATGTCGAGCACCCCGATATAACAGAGTACGACGTATATTGGAGGATGTATAGTGATCCTGCTACTGGGGAGCTCAGAGGTGATCGTCAGCATCACATCGTGGTCAGTATTATTTTTTTTCAAGTTTAAAAATTAACTGCATATAATATATTCACAATTTTAATTTTAAATTGCAACTATAGGAGTCATATGAGGCCGCAGCGTCACAGGCCCGGCCTGAGAGTCAGGACGAGTCATCAGATCCGACCACTGCCCGTCAGTTTGATGATGCGGCATGGATGCAGGCCACCCAGTATGCCTTCGAGAAGGGTCGGGTGGTTGGTATCGGCTCTCGACTGACTCCCGGATATTATTATGGCAGTGCTGCGATGTCGGCGTCCAGCTCGAGAGCAGCTCGTGCATCTTCTTCTACTACACAGTATGAGGATCAGTTGCGATATCAGACTGCAAAGATAGAGAGTCTCCGAAAGGAGCAGGAGCAGATGCGTCAGCAGCATGAGGAGGAGCGTCGACGCCAGCAGCAGTTGTACGAGGAGCAGACGAGTCGGTGGCAGCAGCAGCATCCGGAGCAGATGGAGTACATGTGCCGACTCACTCATGCTTTAGGGATGGAGTTTCCTCCACCACCATCTGCAGATCCCCCACCTCCCCCCCCCCCTCCTTCAGATTAGAGTTTGTATTTATGTTATAAAATTTGGGAAATCAAAATATTTTTTTTTCTATTCTTAGTTTTTGTCTCATTATAAAATATTAATAATATTATATTTTTAAATAACAAAATTAATATGAATAATAATATTATTTATATTTTATAATATTAAAATATATATATATATTAAAAATTTATAATATTATAATTTAATTATATTTTTTGTAATACTTGAATTATTTTAATATTCGAATGTAAAATAATTCTATTATTTTTATATTAATTAAAATAACTTATTAATATTTTTTTATTTATGAATTATAATTCTAATATTATTATATTAATTAAATCATTTATTAATATTCTATTATTTTTTATTTTTGAATTATAATTCTATTATTATTATAATAATTAAAATAATTAATTATTTTTATTTGTGAATTATAATTCTATTATTATATTAATTAAAATAATTTATTAATAATTTTTTTTTATTTTTTTTAGTATTTGCGACGGGATACTATGCTCTTCGCAAATACTAGTATTATTAATAGTTTTTTATTTTTTTTTAAAAATAGTTTTTTACAAAAAAACGAAATACTATTTGCGATGGGGAGAATGACCGTCGCAAAAAAAGGCTTTAGCGATGGGCCCGTCGCAAATAAGTGTTGTTGCGACGCCGTTTTCAACAACAGGCTATTTGCGACGGGCCCCCGTCGCAAAAATCCATTTGCGACGGGATCCCGTCGCAAATGCCCCGTCGCAAATACCTGTTTTTCGAGTAGTGTGTAGTCATCAAATTAGGTATGTCATAGAAACATGTATCAATATTTTAAGTATAATATTTTTGGATAATGTGTTCCTCACACTACACATTAGTGATCTCAGCTCAATATGTGAACATATTCCATAACTCAGACCTTCGGGACTCAACTCCCTATCTGGGGAAAAAATCATGTTGCAGTATGTTTATGTCAGTGATATCATCATCAATTTAGTGATTTGTGTTAAATCCTAGTGTGCTTGTACCAGTTACCCAATAACTAACTAGGCTCACACATTATTTAATCAGTCAGTCAATCAATCAATCAATCATTGTGAAATCCATCATTCAATATTAGTTAAAAATAAAATTTCCCATATTTTGTTTTCAACGTGCCTTTATCATTTCAAAACCAACTCATTAGTTTTTATCAATTAATGACCTTTTCAAATCATTTTTCAATTTATGTTTTTTATCATGAGGTATAACCTCAAATCATTTCGTCAAAAAAATTCCAAATCAAGAAATCGTTTGTATAAAATCCACCAAATAATTCCAATCCCATCGAAACTAGGATTTTTATTCATAATTTCCTAGCCTTTTCAAAATAAAACATCATTCACCTAAAATATATGTAAATAAATAATTAAAAAAATATTTTCAAATCAATTAATCAATTTAAAGGTTTAAATTATAGGTAAAAATAATATGGAACCACATAACTTCAAAGACTAGATAATAAAACAAACGAAATGAGAACATTGATAGAAAGTATAAGGAACCAAATATCCAGAATAAATCCATATAAAAATCATTAATCAAACATGGATTAAGACCATAAATAATATAAGGATTCAAAAATCTTGATGGATAGAATAGAGGAGGTGATCAGAAGAAACCACATGGGCAGAGACTTACTCACCAAAAAGCAATTCTTCATGACCATTAATTCTTCAAATTGAGAAGAATAGGGTTAATATGAGTCAAATTGCATATAGGGTGAATTTATGAGATAAGAATTTGAATGAGTTTTGAGTAGGATAAAAAGAGATATAAAATGGGGATTAAGGCATTTAATTCTCTAAAAACATGGACAATACCACAACCCCCAAAACCCCGACATAGAGAGGCAGAAAATAGCCATAATATGGCGTAACCTCATGAAACCACACAGTATCCACCCAAACTAAATCGGCCTTATGAAACCATATTGAATATTATGATAGTTCTTATTTACCCTACATGAGGGGCCATGGAATAACCCTACCATCACACAACATCCCTGACTGGTTTGGAAGCGGCTCTAAAAACCTCAAAGTCATTGTCGTTTCCCATGGGAAAAATATTACAACTTTTATAGTATCATAAATAATTGATATCCAAGGCTCCATAGCATAACCAACCCTCCATAGCATAGTTATGTAAAAAATGCAAGTGTCTATACAAACCAGCCTCAAGAACCTATAAAATGCAGCGTAATGGTCTATGTTTTATCTTGGAATATCCATCCTATAACCTATACAAAATAATACATCCCTCATCAGACTCATTTTTACATAGACTCCACTAATTCAAAACAAACAAACATCCCAAAACATTAAGTAATTTTCCAAGATAAACCCTCTCTATCCTAAAAAGTATATGAATGAACCCAATCAAGAAGTGAAACCAAAAAATAGTGTATAAGTACATGGAAGATGGTAAAATTATGGTACAAGACTCATTGTTTCTTTTCTATAAAACATGGAAGAATCTCAATAATTTTATTTATAACACTCAATCATCAATTATAAAAATTAAATATTTTTTTCTAAAGAAATTGTAATATAATCCACAAATATATAATTTAGAATTAATTTAAATCATAAATTTATAAATTTTCGTATTTTAATTTTTTGGAAATAATTTTATTTATTACTTTAGTTTGTAAAATTAGTTTATGGGGATTTTTTTGAGATTTTTCAGAAATAGTTAATTATTGGATAAATAGTAAAAGATATTGAATTTATAATAATTTAATTTTTATGACATTATAATGATATAAGACTAACTTGAAATTTTATCTAACCTTCTTATATTCTAAATATTTTGTTATTATGTACTAAGAATGTCCTCATGGTTTGTAGTTTCTTATAACTTTATGAATACTACAGTCATTTCATTCAATATTATTCCAAAAGAGTTTCTCCCATATATACTATAATGAATAAAGGATTAAGGTTTATCTTGTTAGAACCATGTGAGATGTAATCCTAATTGATGAATAATAAGATCATAACAACACATATAATTATTTTTCACGAATATATTAATTTTTTTGAGCTTAATTGTGAAACACCTTTAGTGGGTCTCAGGTTATGGTTAATACAAGGTCATTATATTATAGACTATATTTATTATTATTTATAACCAATTTGACGAATTTACCAACCCATGATTTATATATAACCACTACAGCACATTCCATGAAGTGTTGGAGGAATTAGTTTTTGGTGAGTGATTTTTGGTATACAATGATCATAAAATTCTTCACTATAACTTTTCCTAGAGAAATATTAATTTTAGTTTTCTTTAATTAGTTTTTGATCAATAATAATTTTATTTATAGATTGTATACACTCTCAGTAAGATAAAAGTGATATTTGACACCTCAGTATGATGTTCTTCCCTCTGATGGTATATGAATCCACTATTGAATTAATGATTATGTCTTCTCTAACTCGAATCCTCCTTGATATATGTAATGTTTGGGATAGTATGTTTTTATAACTAATTAATATGGAATCATTGGTTGTGTAATGAGTTATGTTTTACCAGTTCCTATATTGGTATTATATCATAACGTGGGAGATAATTGATTGTGGGGAGATCTTAGAGGGATGGTATCAAGATTTTGTTTTATCCTCTATGACCATGAAATATTGGTTGTTTCTAAAATTATACAAGAATAATTTATATGGGGGAGTAATTTCCATAATTTAATAATGGACCTAGGAATATATAATAATTATCAGGATATTTTTATAAAATTATAGTATCCATGAATTAATAAATATATTTAGGATTTGTGTCTCATTGTCTTAAATTTTTTTTCAAGTCAAAGTAGAACATAAGTAACATGTAATAAAATAACACCCAATTTATATGAATATTTGGGAAAGGGTTTAATTGAATTTGAATATGGTAATGTTCTTAACTTACCCCATAATGGGTAAGGATAACATGTTGGTGATTTCAGATTACCTAACCAAAATGACTCAATTTCTATCGATTCTACAGAAATCCACTATTGATGACTTGGGGAAGATTTATGTTATAGACGTCAACAAATAATTGAGTCAAATAACATAATTAATAACCTTGGGAGTAAAATCAAAATTAAATTCATTCTATTAAATTTGAGTTAACTTGAAGGTTTTTTTGTTTACATTTTTCTTATACCAATTTAAACCTACGATTCACTAATTTTCAATGATCTAAATGTGATATAGAAATTTTTTTGAACATGATGAAGTCAAAATAAACCATTTTAAAGGAAGTCAAAACTACTTATGATACCATTATAACCATGTTACAAGTACTCAAACATGTATCTGAAACTGAAATATATAAATTATATAAAGGAGTTGAGGAATAGAAGAAACTAAAACTATTGAAAAGTTTATCTGATTCGAAAGTTGTCCTACCTCAATTCTTTTAAGAAACCTAAATTGTATTTTTTTAGTTAGATTATTGAGATTCGATTTTGATGTTCTTTATTATGAAATCTTTATGTGTTTATTTATTTCTAACTATTTTGTCTGATTCTATGAGATCAACGAGAATATGGGGAAAAGAATATGTGTAATTTACATATTAGATTTCGATGAAGTTGTATTATTGGAATTTTTGTAGATCTAGTTGATTAAACAGGATCTATAAGATAGAGATGGTTTCATAAAGGTTCTATAAAGGTAGTTCTATAGTTCAATACTTTTTTAGATTGGTTTGGATTAATGGTGTTCCTCATTTATAGATTTTATAACATGGATTGTTTTACTGATTTTCCTACCACTTAGGATTAAAAGAAATTAGTTCCCTCAATATTAACTGATTATATCATTTCAATATATTATTTAAATAACATTATGGATTATTTTACTAAAATATGTTTAATTTACTTTTAATTTATGATTATTTTATTATTTTATTATTTTATTTATTTTTTCATAATAACCGAGTGTTTAATTTACACAATGTACATATTTTGTATCAATCAGATCAATTTAGAGTTTTTATCTTTTGGACAATTTAATTTCTTTCATGAGAAAATTATAATATTTATTACACATAAATTAGCCTCCCCTATTTAATCTACCATTTACTATGAAAATACTTGGTATCATAACCCAAAATTAGGTCTTTTTTCTAATACACTTATTAGCATAGAAGGAATATGTACTTTTTATGATATAATTTGTATAATAGTATGTTTCTATATGTTTCGTCTTATATTTTTTATATTTTAGTTTTTCTCTTTAATTTTTTCTAAACTTATCTTTTATGTTAATGTTTTTTGGATAGAAAATATTTTCATTACACTTGTTTGTTTATATAAGAAGCATTTTTTATTATGAGAGGTTCTTTACTAATTGAAGAATCAAATAATTTGAATAAAAATATTCAATTGATTTTAGATGGATGGAGTTATGAATACCAATGTGATCTGATTAATACTTATATCATTAATTTTAGATCTCATAATTTTATTATATTGACTTATGATTGTAAAATTCCCAATTAGCTGATTCTAAATTTCGGTCATAAGGAGAAGACTGAGTTTTAGTTGAATTTTAAATTATATAATATTCTTATATGTGTGATTCAATAAAACATACAGAGTCATGTGTATTTATGTAGGACATTTGTTGAATTTAGAAAAATCATAAAGTCACACATTTCATAACTTGTATGTTTTTTAAGAAAAAAAAGGTATATATAATTTGAAAATTATCAATCCTTTTATTTTATCGCTCAATAATTAGTAGCTCAAATACATTAATTTTTCATTACTATTTCTAATAGTAAACAATCTATTAGTGAATGATAAATAATGGATGAAATGTTTTTTTTTTTGAGAAAATAAGAGATATAAATATGAAATTTTATAAATTTAAATGAAAAAGTACTAATGATAGAAATAATTTTTTGAATTTGAGCCTTTATGATTTAATAAAAACACTCATGTTGTATGAAAAGAGACCAAAAAGTTATATGGAAAAAGTCAAATAGACTAATGCTGTTTTATTTTATAAAACATATAGAGTTTTAGCTTCCAATGAAAATAATTTTAAATTGAGTACTTACAGTAGAAGTTCAAAATGAAGTTCAGATGATAGTGGTCTTAAACATAGTAAGGGATAATTATCTCAAATGGATAAAAGGATGTTTAATAAGGGTAATTTATAAAAATATTATCATATTTATAGAAAATATATAAACAATAAAAAGTATTTGTTTTATTTTTTCTTTTACTAATGTAAGAAACCTTATCACATTATATTAGATTGTCTTATACTAAAGGGAGAAATAGAAAATACAATATATCTTCTAAAGAGGAAAGGAAATAACGTGGTGAAGTTGAAAATCACATGGATTTCTATGGTTATTTATCATGAATCTAATAGTTCATAAGAATATAATGATAATAATAGAAGAAATTTTTTATGTTAATGGTACTCAAAATATGAAGTGTTTCATGGTAAAAATAAATATTAAGGCATTGATGAACTTATTCTTGATCTAAAATTTTCATTTTCGTTGGATTATGATGATGAGTGATCAAATTCAGATGATAAATATAATATCTTAAATCTTTTGAGGATATGAATAATTATATTATAGAAGTATAAGATTCAAATAAAATCCCCTTTAGTTGATATATAGTAGTATGAGTTGAATCTACTAAAGAAAATATTTGAATCTTAAGGATTAAAGTGAAATGAAATGTTAAATACCATGATAAATACTAAGAACTCATGTGGTTTAACTTTCAATGAAAATGGTGAAGTTGTAATGTTGAATTCATAAGTTGAAATATTCCTGTAATTTCTCTCAAACATTACATCTAAAAGGATAAATTTTGATAAAAATTTATAGTTATCTTGATCTAAATAGAACATCTTCAAAACATGGTAATAAATCTGTTAAGATATTTTATTTTAAATTTAAATGTTTTTTACAAAAGAGTGAAACATTTTGTTTGATGTTTCATAGATGTAGTGACAAAAAGCATTTATAATTTAAAAATTTCAACCTTTTGTAACTCATTGTGATTTAATTTCAAATAAAATTAAGGATATTGAGCATAAAAGTTATAGAAAAATCTTATTAATTAAATTTATATATGAAAAAATATTCGAACTAAATAAATTCATGGTAACAAATACTTATGTACCATTTTAGATAACAAATCACAGTACCAAAAACTGAAACCTTGACCACTTGTTATTTCTATATATAAATTTATTTAATTTTATGTATTAATATTTAATATTTTATATATATATATATTATTTTACTTATTTAATTTTATATATTGTTTTTCTTAAAATGACATATGAAACATGCATGCATATATTTCTTTACTTAAATTTTTTTCTTCATATATTGTTTAAATAGTTGATATAAGAGGAGTTTTTTTTATTATTTTTCAAAAAAATATTATATTTTCCAAATATAATGATAGATGATAAAGATTTTTTACATATTATATAATGATATTCATTATATTAAGATCATACATATATATTAGAAGATAAATTATATAAGGTTTAAAATTTTACAATTTTATTTCACAATTCAAATATGGATGATTATTAACCTTAAATTTTTTAATTTTGAAGTTGATTTAATTGTTTTAAAAGAAACCAATAGTTTTTTTTTTCTAATGTTGGATTACATAATATTAACAAGAAGTTATTTAGACCATATGATTGTATTCGATCAATATTTTAGGAATACACTTATATAAATGTTCATGGACACCAATTAACTTTTTTGATATACATTGAAAAGCACTTCTAATTTTGAATACTAATTTCCAAATTACTATTTGTAATTTTTTATTTTTAGGTGGAATAATATGATGAAATATATATGAGAGAAATTTTACCTAAAATTTTTATTGAAGTGGTTCAGTATGTCAATCATGAATCTCTATCAAATAAAATAAATTAATTTGAATTACGGGAGAATATAAAATTTTTAGTAAAGAATATCTGTTGTTTTACCCATGTATCATCTTGAAAATTAATTAAATATTTTTTAATGATTATAATGGAGAATAAAGAGAAATTCACTATTTAAGAGCACAATTTTTTATTTACATTGAATAAATCTATGAATGATATAGTTTTACTATTTGTGGGTGAGTCCTTGTTCATACCTCACACACTTACAAAAATTTACACAAAATTTATTATGGGGATACCCTTTGAGATCTTGTTCTAAATAAATGAGAAAGTTCACAAAACAAATCACTTGGATCTAGAAGCTATAATAATGTTTTATGGGATTCAATCATCCTTACATTTGATAAAAGGTTTAAATTACATGATTAATATTCAAGATATTTATTATTGTGATTTCATATAGGTAATGAGGAAGTTTAAACTCATTAAATTCATATATGAATATATTAAGTTATATGTATTGGAACGGTTAAGCTGAAAATTCATCCACAGTAGAGGGAAATGAACATTATCTTAGTAAATATTTTGTTGATAAGAATGGAAGAAGTTATAACACCTTTGAGAGTGAAATATTATACTTTAAACAACAACAAAAATTTCCAAATTATGTTGGTTTACGATTTGGTTGAAAATATATATATCTAGAGGGGAAAATTGAAATTTTCATATCCTAAAATAACATAAACATTCTAATAAGAAATATAAGGAAATTGAATTTTTTTTGGATATTAAATATCCCATACAAAAGAAGGATAAAGATAAGTTTATATGGAAATCAATGAATTTAGAGTACCTTAAATTAAAAATATCTACTACAGAATCACCAATGCAATAGAAGTAGAATTTATAGATTATAAATGAAAATGAAGAAATGATTATTAAAAAACATCACAAAATATAAAATGGAATATACCAACAAAAAAAATAGTGATAAATAAAACACATGTAAGAAAAAATATGTAATTTAAATGTTTATATTGTTTTATTAACAATAAGAAAGAACACTTATTTTTACTAACAAGTGTACCTATTGATATTATTTATTCAATACTAATAAATAATTTACTTACATATATATATATATTGATTAGTTTATCAAGCTAATGCTGACATTTTTTAATCAATAAGTATATTTTTTATTAATTATTATTTCTAAAAAATATTTTATTATTTGAAAAATATGTTAAAACCCTCACACACAAACATTAAATATGTTTTATATTATTTATGTTTTAAAATTATCATTTTAATAATTTTTTTTTTAATTTTTCATCATATAATATTTTTAAAAAATTATTAAAAGGGTATATTAAATTAAATAAGTATGAAATAAATATTACATGTCATTTTATAATAAAACATAAAATTAATTATAATAATCATATGACCCCATGTTTTTTTATTGATGAATCCCACATACAAAATCATTGTATTTGAATGTTCAAAAATCATCCAAAATAGACACTATGTCCCAAAATTCAGCTATTATCAACTCATCACTCATCGCCCTTTGCTTCATCTCCCTTCATTATCCCCCCCCCCCCTATTAAATGATGCACCATTTGTCACCAACTGAATTTCCCATTATCAGCCACCGCTTTGGTTTCCAAATTATGTTTCATCCCTATCTTTTGTGCATGTCATTGAAATTGGTTGAAAATATTTCTTTCTATAATAATTTCCCCCTAGTAAACATAAAATATTTAAGAAAAATGGAAAATTTTTAATTTTTTTTGCAAAATGTAGATAAATTAGGATATGAATAACTTTTTGGAAGAGAAAATTGGAAATTTCTATCACAATTTCCCAATTTTTTATTTGAAATTAAAGTGAATTCTTATATTTTACATTTTAACTTTCATAGATTAAAACACTTTTGAAGGCATCCTAAAAGTGATGAACCCATTATTAATAGTAGTTATCAAGGAGTTAATTTTATCTAGTTATCACTAATACATTGGTTACATTGAAAATAACATATCTATTTACATATAAAAATTACATGATACACTATTTATTTGATTTTGAACAAGGGTAGATGACCCAAGATGATAAATGGGATCTTTTTTGAAATATTGAGTTACAAAAATACTTTTAAAGTCTCATTCTAGGTACAAGTTCCATTTTTATTGAAATAGAATATTTATATTCTATGGATTTTAATAAAGGATTCAATAAACATAAATATTTTACACCTTAAATTGGTAATGATTGACTATTTTACATATAAAATCACCCATAATAATCTAACTATAAGGGGATGAATTCTTCCTTTTGGGAGATTTTTAGAAATTTTGTGTTTGGATAAATATATTTTTTTGGTTTAGTGTGTGGAATGCCTCAATATTGTGTCTTTTTGTGACTAATGAATTATTCTCATTTCGTGTGTTGCGAAAATTAACTATATAAGTACCCAATCGTAATACATTAAAAAATTATAGGTTTTAGACAAGAACACACGTTATTACATATTGAGGATCTTTTTTAGTTTAGGGTTTTTGTTAATTAGAACACAAAACATACGTAACATGTAACACTCCAAGCTTCCATGGTATTCTTCTCTTTGAATAATACAATAGCATGTGTTGTACGCAACTTCGAGAATCTAACACATCGGGACCAATCAAACTAGCCGTTATGAATTGTAATACCCACTTTTTGAAATTTTATAAATTTTATCTTTCAAAATGGAATTCATTTTTGGATTCGGAATATCAAAATTATCTTAGGGTGAATTTTTGGTATTTTTCTGAAGACATTCAATTTTTGATGAATAATGAAAAACATTGAGTTATTGTTTAAAACCGAGTATTTATTTAAATACTTATTTATTTTATTTAAATTTATTTTAGGCCAAAATAGATACATAATACCTATATAAGTTCAATGTAATTTATTGGAGTTAGTTTATAATAATTTTTGATATATAAAATTTTTATTTAACTTTTCACAGTCTTTTACCCACCTCCTAGGAGAATTTACAAATTAACATAAAACGTAATTTTACCGCTTCTTTGAGTGGAATTTCACAAATCCAAGAGACATGGTTGATATCAGTAAGCAAAATTTGGTTCAATAAGATGAAAATAATTTTTGGTGAATAGTAATTTTTTCTTTTATTTACTGCGATTAAAAGTAAATAGGGTATTTAAGTGTAAAAATGATATTATTATTACCCTAACACATGTACTAATTCTATTGGATAAGTGTAATTAGACCAAAGAAACCTTAGGAATAAAATATGAAAATATTTGGTCCACATGGATTAGATTGGGACATTTATTATTATTTTATTTAAATAAGAGTTAAAAGAGTTAATGTCAAAGATTTATAACGAAAACATTTTTAATATAGGATTATACATAAGATAAATTTTACTATAAATATTCATTATAAATATAAAAAACTTTATACATAATTATATTTTATTTATATTTTTTATACATTAAATAATTTAATTTATTTATGACACAATGATGATTCATTAATTACAAAATTAAAAAAAATATTTAAATAATTGATATTATAAATATCCAAATAAAAGTAATTTGTTACATTTTTTGAATTAAAATAATTTTTTAGGTTAATATGACATGTTAGGGTTGGTTAGATGAATTTTTCTTGAAGTAATAATGTTGTTATGAGTTTAGCAAAAACAAAAAACCAAATAGTGTCAAAATTGACATAAAAGAGTTTTTAAAACAAATATTATATTATTAAATGATATTCTATTCCTAAAAATATAAGGTTCAGAAAAAGGATTTATATAATGATAGGAGTATCATAAATTAACCCCTTGGTGTTCTCTTGGGAGTATATAGTAATTTTATTAACCATATAATAGAAAAATACAAAAAGACATGGTAAATGTCAATCTATTTAACTAAGTGTTAAAACTAAAAGATAATGTTAATATAGGGAAAAAACATGTCTATAACCTATCGGTTGAGTGGTTTTCGACCCATTCCCACATTAGACTTTAAATAATCCATTTTGGGGCCATTAAATTATTTTATTATAAATTAATATTTCTAACGTTTCTTAAGGTTCCCCCCACCCCTCTTATAAAAGGGATCTCCCCCTTCTCTATAATTCACACCTTCAAAGCAATTTGGCTCGGCCAAACCCTTCCCAAATACCCTCTCAAATACCCCCCTTCATCTTAGAGGACTTAATTTATTCATAAATCCAACCTATGGATCTCTTTTGATCAAATCAAAAGGAAGAAACCGAAGAAGAGGTAAATATTTCATCACCTCTTTCAAGTTCATTTCTTCTTCCACTTCCTTTTTCTTTATTTTTTCCATTCTACAATAATAACTCCAGTATATCTTATATACTATGATGTTATTATAAATATGGTACAACCAAATTCATTATTCTATTCATCCTTTGAATGGAATATCACCATATGTGCGTACATACGACTTACCGTCTCCACGTTGTGGTGTAATTGTTATTCAATACATTATTATTTGGATGGGTATAATAATGAAGTTTAATTGATGTAAATAATAAATATAACATGATAATTATTTTTTATATATGATATACCATCCAATTATATATTGTTTTAATATCAATAGAATGTTATTGTCGCTCATGCTTACGTACGTATTACCATCTCCACGAACACGATGAGATTTATTCCCCATTGTATCCATTCTAGAGTAATTTTCATTAGATGATTAAAAATAATGTTTAAAGACATGATATCATTCTGGATATGAATAAGATACATCCCATCCATAAAAAATATGACTCACATAACAATTAATATAAAGGAAAACAAATCCGTTAACACCTGAAACAACAATAATACTAAGATATTATTAACAATGAAATATTAAAAGATCATATATGATATCATATTAATGTATAAGATCCTTGTATAATTTAATAATAATTATTTACCCATTATACAGGAGGTTAACCTACCCTCTCCCAAGGAAAAGTACAAGGTAAGGGTTAATTCTACAATCTCTTCATTATCCGAGGTTGTTTATACGTAATTATCTACTGGGACCTCTTTATCATCCACATCAATGTTTCTTAAAAATGTATTTCAAAACAGTCTTACTATTTACAAGACTATGGGTTAAAGTAATTTATACCCTTGTTTGACTTTTATAAGATATTTATAAAGGAATCTTTCCCTCATTTTCCAAACATGGTCCTTTATAACCTTTTCTACAAAATTAATGTAAGAATGTATTTTTTAACTTTTATGGCGGGTACAGCTATTTCTGCTGTTATAACATCATTGAAGCATCCCTTAAAAGCTTAAAATAATACATTCAAAATAAATGTTTTCTTTATAAATTATGATACTTTAAAATTATTTCAAAATAGAAAGAGTTATTTCCCTAAAAAGGGTTTTGATTTCATCTATGTCAAAATCCATTGATGGATTTTAAGCTTATTTGAAGATGATTTATTATGATAAAAACATCCATATTGTATTGAAGGTTTTGTGATAAGTTTTAATGTGGATATTTTATTTCTATACCATTCATAGTTTATGGATAAATTATTGACATTTCATATGCTAGTTTTAACACAAATGTTTATGTTATGTTTAAACCTTTTCGTATGAGGAATGCATTGAACTTAGTATGTGACGGGTGGAGGTCGATATAGCTCCTCGATGCATCGGTAGGTCTCATGAGAAAAACTAGTGTCTTGGAAAATGACCTTGGAAAAATCTTATTTGTAGTCTTAGAACAAGGCCTTGATTATGTGGTTATGAAAGTATGACATTATGCATTCCATCATTATGAAAGTGGTTATTGATATTGCATGCGATTATTCGACTAGTAGAATATCCATGTGAGTATGTAAATGGAATTATTTTATATTTATATTTTCCATATTATGCCGAAGTTCAAGTTTAAAAGGATTTTTTTAGTCTTATACATTGTCTTAAATGTTTTTGCATATTTATGAAAGTTTCGACTATGTTTTTATGCTTACAGAGCAACTCAGCCCACCCATTACTATGTTTTATATTTCCCAGGATGCGAAGAAGTATTTTATGAATGACCTGCAGGGATAGTCTTAGGGGATATAAATTTGTTCTATGGACACAATTTCGTTGTAGTTTATCATTTTATGATGTAATGTAAATCTTATGAATGCAGCTAGTACTTCTAAGGCTACTAAACTGATCCATCATTCGAGACTTGATCTTTTGTGATCATGCCAATATTATGTAATAATGCACTGACTCTGGGTAATTAGGGTTGGGACTATATAGTTGGTGTCAGAGGAAGTTTAGTACAACCCATGGAAACTAGATTAGGATAAACTCTTATTAGAGAACATTACCCTAATATAGACTTTGAGGATTATCATAAAGGAACTTCCTAGAATTTTTTTTATTGTAGAGATTTTGTGAGTTTTCAGAGCAATAAATCCTTGTCTGAATATGATAAGGTAGAGGCAGCTCTGGTACAGATATACCTAGGAGTGAAAACTCTGACAAGGAGTTTTAGGATTGACCCGGGGTATCCTAGTACACGACAATGGGCCTTGCTGCACTCTTTGTTACGACACTCCCGAGGGATATTCTTAGGATAATTCTCATTTTATTTACAAAACATTATGAAGGGATTATGAGTATATACTTCCTCAAATAAAACATTTTTTTATCATTTTTGATTATATCCCTATATAGTTCAATTTATGTTAAGTGTTTTACAAGTTTGGAATTATGTATTTTGATTCATAAACTAATCTAGTTTATGCCATTATTTAGAAATGGCGCCTAATGGAAGGAATTGAAACCATATCAATGCACATAATCCATGTATGGATTTCCCTCCTACTCAAGATAATTATAGTGAAGCTGGTGATACAACTAGTGCTGATCAGCTTATCACCATACTGGGACTACTCACTCAGGTTATGAATAATAAATTTACCCGTATGGAGAACCCTAATCCGCAGTGTGGAGGATCAATGTTAGATTGCTTCATGAGGCAATAACCACCAATGATCAATGGATGTAAAAATCCACTAGTATCCATGAAATGGATAAATTCCTTATAAAAAATTTTACATGCCTTGGAGAGTAGTGAAATGGAAAAATTTGTCATAGCATTTTACCCCCTCACTGAAGATGTTGATCAAAGGTGGTCGTTTATTCAAAACACAAAGGAAGATTATGATGTATCAAATATGGAATAGAGTGAGTTTAAATAGATTTTCATAGAAAAATACTTTCCTCATGACCATCGAGCAGATATGGAAAGTTAATTTATGAGTCTGAGGTAAAACGAGGATGAGAATGTCGCAAAGTATGAGGATAACTTTATAAGGTTAGTGAGGCATGTTGTAGATTATATATGTAACCCATGAAGTAAGATTGATCGTTTCTTTGATGGGTTAAAACCATTTATCTATTGAGCATTAGTATCACAATCATTCTTGTTGTACGAAGATATTGTCTCATGTGCTATCAAGACAGAAAAATAATTATCCAAGTCTTATGACTTTAAAGCAAAGCAAGAGAAAAAGATATCTTCTGAACAGTCTGGAAATTGAAATAAGGGGAATAAGCGAAAAGTTGAAAATCCATCCTACAGTAAATGTGGGAAGAAAGACCTTAGTACTTGTCTGAAGGGAATGGGAGTCTGTTACAAGTGTGGTGAAAAAGTCCACCGTGCACATGATTGTAAGGTGAATAAAGAGGCTATCGATGTTGAATGCTACAATTGTAGATAAAGGGGGTATTATGCAAGTTAATGTCAAAAGAATCAGGGGAACTTACCTCAGAAAAGTACAAGGGATAAAGGCCAAGCTTATTCTATCACTACTTCTGAGGTTGAAGCTCCGAACGACGTGGTGTTAGGTAATTTAATGGTTTCCTAAAGTTTAGAATTTTTTTTGATTCTGGATCATCCCATTGTTTCATATCTTCCCAATTTGCTAAGAAAATTAGATATTTCCAATTTGACTTAACAAGGGGGTTGTCAGTGAAAACTCCTAAGGGAAGTATCATCGCAACAATGTTTTGTGAATCAGTTCCCATTAAAGAATATAAATGTTCTTTATCTGCTGATCTCATAGTCATACCCATGATATTATTTGATATATTCCTTAGTATGGATTGGATTTCGGACCATGACGAAAAAATTTATTATAAGAAGAAGGAGGTTACTATTTTTTATAACAATGATAAAGAAAACCTTATCTTTTGAGAAGAATCTTCACCACTTGATTCTTATCTAGATCCACCCCCAATAGCTCAACTAAATTCAATTATTGAGTAGGAAGAGAATGAAATAACTATGGGTGAGGAAAGGAATGTTCAAATAGAGGATGTACCTATTGTGAAAGAATATGTTGATGTGTTTCCAGAATATTTACCTGGGCATCCTCCAAAATGAGAAATTAAGTTTTCCATTGATTTAATTCCTAGTTCAAGGCCCATATCGAAGAACCCTTATAGAATGGCCACTTTGGAATTAGTGGAACTAAATGAAAAACTATAGGATTTGAGTAATAAGGGTCTTATTCTCCATAGTGTTTCTCCATGGGGATCCCCTGTCCTTTTTGTAAATAAGAAAGATGGATCTATGAGGTTATGCATTGACTATAGGGAGATAAATACTATAACAATAAAGAACAAGTATCCCCTACATCTCATTGATGATTTATTCAACCAACTTCATGGAGCTCAATAATTTTAAAAGATTGACCTTCAATCTGGATACCATAAGTTGTGCATGAAGAAGGAAGACATTCCGAAGATAGCATTTCAAACCAGGTATGGGCATTACGAGTTTACAGTAATTCCTTGTGGATTGACTAATGCACCCTCTATCTTCATGGATCTAATGAATAGAGCTTTCAAGTAATATCTTGACGATTTTTTAGTGGTAATTATTAATGATAACTTGGTATAATCTAAAAGCTACAAAGATCATGAAAATCAATTGTGAATTTTCTTGAAGACACTTAAAAGACCCGAATTATATAGGAAATTAAGCAAGTGTGAATGCTGGCTTTAGGAGATTTCTTTTCATAGCCATATTTTCCCTAAGGATGGAATCTCTATTGATCCTTCAAAGACCAAGTCAATCCATGAATGGCCAGCAGTGACGAGTATAATTGAGGTACACAGTTTTATTACTTTAGAAGGTTATTATCAATGTTTCTCCAAACATTTTCCCAGTTTCCTAGCCCATTAACCATGCTCACATGAAAAGGGGTTAATTTTTATTGACAAAAGCGTGTGAATAATGTTTTGAAGAACTGAAGAGAAGATTAGTAAATTCTTCTATATTGACTATACCGTTGGCGAATGATGGGTTTGTTATTTATAGTGATACTTCAAAGAAAGGACTTGGTTGTGTCCTTATGTAGAATGATAAGGTTATTTCCTATGCATCATGATAGCTAAAAATTCATGAGAAAAAGTTTCCTACTAATTGATATTGAGTTAGCAGCTGTAATCTTTTCATTGAAGATTTGGAGACACTATCTCTATGGAGAAAAATGTGAGATATATACCGATCATAACAGTTTGAATTATTTTTTCTCATAGAAAGAACTCAACGAGAGGCAAAGGTGATGGCTTGAACTACTCAAGGATTATGATTGCCCAATACACTACCACACGGGGAAGGAAAATAAGGTAACAAATGCTTTGAGAAGAAAATATCATGGAGTTTGAACAAGATGCGAGTTGAAAAGGATCCTATATACCTTGATCTAGTAAAGATGAATATGGTAACAACCATGGAAGGTGGAACATAATTTTTTTTTTCAAATGGTTTCCAAACCATATTTACTAGAAAAGATAAAGAGTTCTCAGACCTGTGATGAAGAGTTTAAAAAGGACATTAATGTTGTGAATGATGGTAGAATGAGAGACTTTGTGTATGAAGATGGAATTTTGAAATTTTGGAAGAGATTTGTGTTCCCGATATACCTGATCTAAAAAGGGAATTGTTAGATGATGCTCATAGGTCGAATTTCTCTAAACACCCTAGGAGCACCAAAATGTGTAGACATTTGAAGGAGCATTTTTGGTGGGACAACATGAAGAGGGAAATTGTTGATTTTGTGTCAAGGTGTATGGTTTTTCAACAAGTGAATGCTAGAAGGCCAAAGCCTAGAAGAGTTAGGAAACCTCTTCCTATACCTAAGTGGAACTGGGATAATATTACGATGGACTTTGTAATGAGACTACCAAAGACTCCTAGAAGGAATGATGCAATATGGTTCATTGTTGATCATCTATCCAAGTCAGCACATTTTCTTACTATAAGAGAAGATTTACCGCTTGAACGTCTAACAAGACTATTTATTAATGAAGTTTTAAGACTTCATAGAGTACCCCTATCGATTGTTAATGATCATGATCCACATTTTACATCAATATTCTTGAAAATTCTTCAGAAAACCCTGGATACTGAACTTCTTTTGAGCACTACCTACCACCCCCAAACTAATGGAAAATCAGAACAGACTATTCAAACCTTTGAACACATGTTGAGATCATTCCCACCTGACTTTCAAGGTATGTGGGATAAATATTTACCTTTGGTAGAATTTACCTATAACAATAGCTTCCATTCAAGTATTCAGATGGCACCATATGAAGTATTATATGGAAAGAGATATCGCACACCAACCTATTTGGATGATGTTGGTGAAAGACAACATATAGGCCAAGAACTGGTGGGGGGAAATGATAGAAAAGGTTAGGGTAATCCAAAAACACATCAAAGACGCTCAAAGTAGGCAGAAGAGCTATGTCAATAACCAAAGAAAGAATTTGTAATTTCAGGTAAGAGATCATGTTTTCTTGAAGTTATCTCTATGGAAGGGTGTTATATGTTTCGGTAAGAAGGGAAAATTGATCCCCAGGTACATTAGACCTTTTGAAATTCTAGAACGAATTGGGGCTGTAGCTTATCGTTTGGAAATTCCACCAAGTCTCTCCAAAGTTCAAAATGTATTCAACGTATCACTGTTGAGAAAATACTTACCTGAACCAACACATGTACTCACCTATGAGGAATTAGAACTGGAACCTAATCTGTCTTATTTCGAAGAGCCTTTCAAGGTTCTTGATATAAGAGAAAAAGTGCTAAGAAACTAGACGACTTGTCTGGTAAAAGTTCTATGGAGAAACCATAAGATGGAAGAGGCCACGTGGGAACCCGATGAACTTATGATGAAGAACCACTCGAGTCTTTTTATGAAGTAATATTCTATAAATTTAGTGGATGAAATTATTTGATGGTGGGGAAAATGTAACACCCCATGCTTCCATGGTACGCTTGTCTTTGAATAATTAAATAGCATGTATTGTACGTAACTTCGAGATTCTAACACATCGCAACCAATCAAACATGTATTTATGAACAGTAATACCCACTTTTTGGAATTTTATAAATTTTATCTTTCAAAATGGACTTCATTTTTGGATTTGGAATATCAAAATTAGTTTAGGGTGAATTTTTGATATTTTTCTAAAAACATTCAATTTTTGATGAATAGTTAAAAACACTGAGTTATAGTTTAAAACCAAATATTTAAATAATTAATTATTTATTTTATTTAAATTTATTTTAGGTCAAAATACATAAATAATACCTATATAAGTTAAATGTAATTCATTGGAGTTAGTTTATAATAATTTTTTATATATAAAAAATTTATTGAACTTTTCACCGTCTTTTACGCACCTCCTAGGAGAATTTGCAAATTCACATAGAACATAATTTTATCACTTCTGAGAGTGGAATTTAAAAAATCCAAGAGACCCCATTGACATCAATAAGAAAATTTTGGTTCAATAAGAGGAAAATAATTTTTGGTTAATAGTAACTTTTAAATTTTATTTACCACGGTTAAAAGTAAATAGGGTATTTAAGGGAAAAAATGATATTATTATTACCCTAACACATGTCCTAATTCTATTTTATAAGTTTAATTCGACAAAAAACAAATCTAGGAATAAAATATGAACCTCTTTGGTCTACTTGGATTAGATTGGGACATTTATTATTATATTATTTAAAGAAGCGTTAAAAGAGTTAAAATCAATGTTTAATAACAAAAACATTTTTAATATATGTTTATACATAAGATAAATTTGACTATAAATATTCATTAGAAATATAAAAATATTTACTATTTTATTGTATTTTATTTATTTATTTTAGATTTTAAAAAATTTAATTTATTTATGACACAATGATGGTGCAGTAATTACTTAATTAATGAAGTACGAAAATAATTGATATTATAAATATCCAAATAAATGTAATTTGAGAAATTTAATGAATTAAACTAATTTTATCGGTTACTATGACATTATAGGGTTGTTTATATGAATATTTTTTGAAGTAATAATGCTGTTATAAAATTATAAAAAACAAAATACCAAATAGTGTCAAAATTGACATGAAAGAGTTTTCAAAAAAAAATAGATTATACTATTAATTGATATTCTATTTTTAAAAATATATGGTTAGGAAAAACGACTTATATAATGATATTTTTATCATTAATGAACCACTTGGGGTTCTCTTGGTAGTATATAGTATGTTTATTAACCATATAATATAAAAATACAAAGAGACATGATAAATGTCAAACTATTTAACTAAGAGTTAAATCTAAATGATAAAGTTAATATAGGGACCCAAACCTGTCTAAAACCTATTAGATGAGTGGTTTTTGACCCATACTCACCTTATACTTTAAATAATAGATTTTGGAGCCATTAAAAACCGAAAATTAGTTTATTATAAATTAATATTTCTAGCTTTTCCTAAGGTCCCCTCACCCCTCTTATAAAAGGGCACGCCCCCTTATCTCTAATTTACACCTTCAAAGCCATTTGGATTGGCCAAACCATAATCAAGTACACTCTAAATTATCATACCTTCATCATAGAGGCCTTTATTAAGTCATAAATCCAACCTATGGAGCTCTTTTGATCAGATCAAACAGAAGAACCCGAAGAAGAGGTAAATATTTCATCACCCCTTTCAAGTTCCATTCTTCTTCCACTTCATTTTTCTTTATTGTTTCCATTCTAAAATAATAAATTTAGTATATTCAATATACTGAGATGTTATTACAAATATGTTACAACCAAATTTATTATTATATCTATCCTTTGAATGACATATCATCATAAATGGGTACGTACAGCTTACCATCTCCACGTTGTGGAATAATTGTAATTCAATACCTTATTAATTGGATGGGTATAATAATGATGTGTAATTGATGTAAATAATAAATATAACATGATAATTATTCTTTATATATGATATACCATCCAATTATATATTATTTTAATATCAAAATAATGATATTGTCGCTCGTGCGTACGTATGAATTACCGTCTCCACGAACGCAATGAGATTCATCCCTCATCATATCCATTCAAGACTAATTATCATTAGATGATTAAAAATAATTTTTAAAGACTTGATATCGTTCTTCATATGAATAAGATACATCCCATACATAACAAATATGACTCACATGACAAATAATATAAAGGAAAATGAATATGTTAACACCTGAAACAACAATAATACTAAGATATTATTAACAAAGTAGTGTTAAAAGATCATATATGATATCATAATAATGTATATGATACTTGTATAATTTAATAACAATTATATCACCTTTATATATAAGGTTAACCTACCCCCTACAAAGGAAAAGTACAATTTAAGGGTTAATTATACAATCTATTCATTATCTGAGATTGTTTATACATAATTATCTACTAGGACCTCTTTATCATCCACATCCATGTTTATTAAAAATGTATTTCAAAACATTCTTAATATTTATTAGACTATGGGTTAAATTCATTTATACCCTTGTTTTTCTTTTATAAGATATTTATTGTGGAATCATTCAATCTTTTTCCAAACAAGGTCCTCTATAACTTTTTTGACAAAATTAAGGTAAAAATGTCTTTTTTAATTTATACGGCGGGTGTGGCTATTTCTTCCGTTATAACATCGTTGAAGCTTCCCTTAATAGCTTATAAGAATACTTTCTTAAAAAATGATGTCTTTATAAATTATGAGACTTTCAAATGATTTAAAAATAGATGGAGATATTTCTCTAAATAAAGGGGTTTGATTTCATTTATGTCAACATCCATTGATGGATTTTAAGCTTATTTGATGTTGATTTATTATGATACAAAACTTCCATATTGTATTGTAGGTTTTGTGATATTTTTGACTGTGGATGTGTTAATTTTATACCATTCATGGTTTATGGATAAATTATTGACATTTCTTATGCTAGTTTTAACACGAATGTTTATGTTAGGTTTAAACCTTTTCATATGAGGAATTCATTGGACTAAGTAACGGGTGGAGCCCGCTATAGATCCTCAAAGAATTGGTAGGTCTCATTAGAAAAACTTGTGCCTTGGCACAAGGACTTGACAAAATCTTATTTGTAGTCTTGGAAAAAGGCATTTACAATGTGGTTATAAAAGTCTAGCATTATGCATTCCACCATTATGAAAGTGGCTATTGATATTGCAAGTGATTATTCGACTAGAATAATATCCATGTGAGTATGTAAATGGAATTATTTTATTTTTATCTTTTCCATATTAGGCTGAAGTTCAATTTTAAAAGGCTTTTGTTTTAGTCTTATACATTGCCTTAAATGTTTATGCTTATTTATGAAAGTTTCCGCTATATTTTTATCCTTACTGAGCATCGGAGCTCACCCCATTCTATGTTTCATTTTTCCCAGGATGGGAAGAAGTATTTTATGATAGAACTACAGGGATAGTCTGAGGGGAAATGAATGTGGTCTATAGACACAATGTTGTTGTAGTTTTTCATTTTATGATGTAATGTAAATCTTATGAATGTATCTAGTACTTCCAAGTCTACTAAAATAATTGGTCATTTGAGAGTTGATCTTTTGTGATCAAGAAAATATTATGTAATAATTCACTGACTCTGGGAAATTGGGGTCAGGGCATTACATAATATGTCATAATAAAACATATGGATACTATTAAAAAATATCAATTTTTTTTTCAAAAAAGAAAACGTTTCAAATAAAACATAATTTCATTGAAAAATATTCATCACATTAAAATATTATTCATTATTTATCATACACATCCTTATAACCTATGAAAAACATTGAAAACTTGAGAGGAGCATAAAAATCTGAGTAAGTGATATAAGGAATGAAATCGTTAGTCAGGTGATAACATAAAGCCCAACAAAACCCATTTTATAAAAACTCATTAGCATGAATAGAAAGATCATGTAGTTAAATTGTTACATATATACCATATAACCCTTAAAATCACCCCTACCCATGGAATAACCATTTGGTTAAATTAAATATCTGGAGTACGCAATGTATTGGAGAGTTATAATGGGGCTCACCCGTCATATCTTGAGCTATAATGGGATCAACCCCACATATCGTGAGCTATAATGGGATCAACCCAACATAACTATGTACATGGAACATATCATGGTAATAATTTAACATGAAATTGGGAGAAACCAATCATTACAAACACACACACACACACAAATATAAATATATATATAAACAATCTTTTTGATATTTATTAAATAAACTTTTAAAAGGATTTTAAAAGCAAAGTCTCGTACAAATATAATAGAAGTGAGAATTAATAGAATGGAATGGATATGTTAATACACTATAAATACCTATAATACAACATAATATAAAGAAAATTCACCACACTAATAATCTAATACAACATAATAAATAAAGAAGAAGGTTAACCCATTGATTGGAAATTGGGTTAAGAATTCCCTTACCTCAGGTTCGTCTTACTTCAAATAAATTTAAAACTCGTGTATAATGGTTGAAATAGTTTTAATAATATATTAAATGATCATATTAATGTTTATAACACCTTATAGTATTATTTTAAAACATCATTTTATTCATTAATTATTATTATTTTGTTCATTCCATTGTTTCGGGTGTGTTCTTTAAATGACTTCCATGGCTAGTTTTCATTTTATTATTTTTGCATGGAAATGAAATTAAATAAGTGGAATGAATGGTTTTTGATATTTTTACCGAACATTAAATGATTCTATAAATCATTTTGGTTATATGGTATGAGGATGAATCATTAGATTAATCTTTTGTTTTGTCTGTTTAGATCATTTTTGCGATTCTTTGATAATCACAAACTAGTTTCATTATGTAACATAATATTAGGTATATATGTTAAATCCCGGACATTAAAGAGGATATATAATAAAATTTAAAATATGTTTCAACCATTAAAATGGTATTATAACATGTTTTTAAGGAATTAATGGAAATTGTAACCACATCGTCCATAATTTCGGTAAATCGACACATCATGGACGATATTTTTATTTTTTTGAATATGAGGAAGAGGAGAGGACTAATGATGATGAGTCCATTCATAAACATGATAAAAATAAATAATATATATCATAATATATCTTTAATGACTCTTTTATAAGGATGGTGAAGAGAGTATATGAAAATAAAATAATTGAAAAGAAAACACAGGAAAAAAGGTAGGGGTTCTTACCTCTTCAACTCTTCTCCTTGAGATCCTCTTTAAGGCCTTTGGTTTTCTTCCTTTGGGTGATACCATCAGGTCTGGGAATTGAGTAAGAGACTTGAGGAAGGGATTTTTAATAACTTATTCAATTATCAAGGCTTGAGATGTGTGATAGGGTTATGGGAATGCAGGTGATATTTATTGTGGAGGAGATGAGGGATTTTACATTATTTTAATCATTAGTTTTATATTTTTTCTAAAGACTATGAATAGTATTTGATTCATGTGACCAAAAATAGTAATAATTTCATTTTATTTGTAACAAAGTGTTATTATATCAGACTTGAATCACCTACTATGCTGTTAAACAAGTATTTTGCAGTTATCGTAATTTATCATATTTTACTATTCAAAAAAAATTCAATACTTTTAGAAAATTCCAAAAAATTCACTTGAACCATTTTTTGAAGTATAGAATTATAAGATGAAATCCATTTTTCGAAAGGATTTTTTTAAATATGTTTAATTTAATTATTATGTAAAATCATACATTATTCAAAAATTAACAATTTTAAAACTAAAACTCATTTTATATCACCTTGAAAACCTAATCAAGATGTCATTATCTTAAAGCCCCAAGAAAATAAAATAATAATAAAAATTAAATTTAATTAGTGTTATATTACTATTAATATTACTATTCATAGGTTTTTGTTACTATTCACCAAATATCAAGTTGGATCTATCAGACCCCAAATAATTTGCTGATCACGACCGTATATGATAGTTTTTTGAAATTCAAATCATCGAAGTGGTGAAATTGTGTTAAAAAAATATTTCATACATTTCAATTTATTTTTAAATCTGTGGGGTGTTACATTATCCCCACCTTCTGGAAATTTCATCCTCTCAATTTTATTTACTTATTAAACAAGTGAGGTTAACTTTCCCTCATAGTATTTTTAGACTCCAATGTTGGTTCTTCAACCATGTGGTTTCTCTAAAAAACATTTAACTAGTGCATTACTTTATTCTATAATACTTTGTCTATATGGTTATGAATTTGACCAGGTCTCTCTTCATAGTTAAGGTTCTCTTCCAGCTGAAGTTCTTCTGGGCTCATAAGATGAGATGAATCTAGAACATAATTTCTTAACATTGGAACATGAAAAATATTTGTACTTATGATAAACATGGAGGCAATTCTACTCAGTAGACAATCGGTCCAAAATTCTCTAGGATTTCATAATATCTAATGAAATGTGTACTCATCTTCCCTTTCTTACCAAAATGCATAACACATTTCCCTGGAAAGATTCTATGAAAAAAATAATCACATAAATCAAAATAAATGTCTTTCCTCCTATTATCTGTATAATTTTTTGGTCTTCTCTAAGCTATCCTAATATGTTTCTAGATCACCTTCACTTTTTCATCCACTTCATCTACTAATTTTGTTCCCATCATCTTTCTTTCACCATCTTCATACCAAAAAGCTAGAGCTTGACACCACTTCTCATATAATGCCTCAATAGGTGCCATATGTATTCTTGAATGAAAACTATTATTATAAGAAAACTCAACTAATAAAATATTTCAATCCCAACATCCCTAGTAGTTCCTTGAACAAGCTAGACTAATAACCTGCAATGTCTGAATCATCTATTCTGACTGCCCATCTAATTAAGAAAGAAAAGCTATAATGAAATTTAATTCTATTCCCAACAACTTCATTATGATTTTCCAAAAGTTATATGCAAACTTGGAATCACAGGCAGATATAATGTAAATAGGAACTCCATGTAACACGACAATCTCTTTGATTTACATTTGAGAAAGCACATCCAAAGACATGGTGTCTTGAATAGAAAAGAAATGAGTATATTTAGTCATCTGATCAATAATAACCCATATTATATTGTTAACTCAAGAAATATTTGGTAGTCTCACAAAAACGTCAATGGATATATTTTCCCATCTCCACTCTGGTATTGGTAATGAATGAATCATCCCCTTTGGTAACTTTCGCTATTCTTTAACCTATTGACATGTCAAACATTTCACAGTAAAATATGCAATATCTATTTTTATTTCATCTCACCAGTATTACTCTAAAAGATCACTATACATCACTGTGTAGCCATGAATAAATGAAAATGTAGAACTATAAGCATCTCATAACAATTCTTTCTTCAACTGAGAATCTCCAAGAACACATAATCACTTCCCAAAACTCAAAACACAATCTTTATTAAGGTTAAATTATTGTAACTTTCCCAAGTTAACCGATTCTATCTTTTTCTATAACTCTCCATCTTATTTATGAACTTGCTTAATTTTTTTTGATGGAGATGAATGCACTAAAACCTGAAACAAAATAAGAAAATTTCTTACACCATCAACATCCAAGAAAAAATCATCAAATCATTAATAAAGGGGTCATGTTCTAAACATAACATGGTTAATGATGCATGATGATTTCAACTCAATGAATCAGTCACTTTGTTTCCTTTTTATGGATGGTAATGAATCCTGAAATCATAATCCTTAATTTGTTCCAACCATCTCTCTATCTCATATTTAATTCCTTTGGATTAAATATATTCTTCAATATTTACGGTAAATATATATTTAACATTTTACTCCATACAGATGATGCCTCCAAATGTTCAAATTAAAAACCACAACTTGCCATTCCAAATTATGTGTGGTAAAATCTAAATCATAAGATTTTATTTATCTTGAAGCATAATAAATTAACAGATTATTCTTCATCAAAACACAACCAACTCCATTCAATTAAGAATCACATTAGATGAAAAAGTCACCATTTTAGTAAGGAAAGGCCCAAACGGGAGCATTCGCCAATCTTTTCTTCAGTTTATGAAAAAAATATCACATTATTCTAACCAAATAAATTTAAACCCTTTTCATGTTAACTTAGTTTGTGGGCTAGATAACCATGATAAGTTTTCAACAAAGTGTTAGTAATAACCTTCTAATCCAAGAAATCTAAGAATCTCTGTAACATTGTTTGGTCTTGGCCATTCATGAAACACTTTTGTTTTGGAAGGATCAACTATTTTCCATCCTTATTTACAATGTTCCCAAGATAAGAAATCTGTTGCAACCAAAAACTACAGTTTCATAATTTTCCATATATTTGTTTTCTATTATGGTTTGAAAACAGCCCTTAGATGTTTCTCATTCTTCTCTTTACTTCTAGAATATATCAAAATGTCATCAATAAACACAAGCATAAACATATCAAAGAACTCTTGAAATATTCTATTCATAAGACCCATGGATATAATAGGTTCACTTGTTAACCCAAAAGTCATAAGAAAATTCATAATGACTATATCTAGTACGGAACAAAGTCTTTGGTATGTATTCATCCATTACTTTCAACTGATGGTACCCCAACCTCAGATCATCATTCTAAAAATAATGTACTCCCTTGAGCTGATCAAAAAATCATTAATATGAGGAAAATGATACTTTTTTAATAGTATTTTTATTTAGGGATCTATAAATAATAAAATATCTAATAGAACTATCTTTCTATGTGTCAAACAAGACTGGAGATCCCCATGGGGAAGTACTGGGTCAGATGAATCCTTTATCTAATAATTCCCAAAATTGTGTTTTTAATTCTAGATGTTTCATTTAAGCTAGCAGATAAGGGCGTTTATAAATTGGTTCAACATCCAGAACTAAGTCAATAGTAATCTCAACCTCTTGATTAGGTATAACACCAGAAAAATAATCAGGAAAAACCTCCAAGTATTAATTTACTATGGGTACATCAATAATCTAGTTAGTTCAATTATCTTCAAAAATATGAGAAAGATAATATAAATTTCCATATTTTATCTATTTTTTATCTACCTCACATGTTATTAATGTTATGGGTTCTTCATTGTACACAAAATTAAACACTTTCTGAAAAAAAACTTCTTTTTCTCTACAATGTTACTTAGCATAATAAAACTATGTCCAGTCCATACCTTGAATAATGTCAAACACCACTAGAGGCAATGCAATGAAGTTTTCAGGTAATATCCTTCCAAATACATGGATAGGTAGATTCTTATAATTTCTTCTTGACATAATATTTCCTCCTGGTGTTTTTACAACAAGTTATGGTTTCATTTCATGAGGTGGAATTCCCAATTTCGTCAAAAATTTATAAAAAAATGAAGGAATGTGTAGACCTCAAATTAAAAAACACATTTTAAAAATCCTAAAAAACAATAAATGTATCAAATAACACCACATTTGATGGCTCAACATCTATTGAAGTGGTTGAAAATGGTTTTCCCAAAGCCTTATTCTTTCAATATTGCTGACTTTTTAAATGAGTAACTAACTTCATAACAACATTAGAAAAATAACCCAATTCCTTGTAGTTAAAGAATCTCACCATCGAATTCTCATTAATTTTCATATCATTTTCCTTGCACTCACGAGACATGTGTCCAAATATTCGACATATGTATCATTTTCCAAAATTTAAAATACATTCACTAGGATGCCTTTTACTACACTTTTCACAATAAGGAAAATTGATTTTCTTACCTCCAGATTTATTTGATGAATTATTCCCCAAATCTTACCAACATGACAAATTATTGTCTTTGACATCAAGAGGCACATACATATAAAAAAATCAATCTCAACTTTTTTAGCACATTATAAAAGTTTCTCATAACTATTAAACTCCAGTGAAGCCAAATCTCTTTGTAAAAATCGGTTCAAACCAGAGTAAAATCTATTTACTTTACTATCAAAATCTCATGTAAAATTAGGCATGTACCTGGACAGTCTTGTAAAATTGGCTTCATATGTTGCCACATAATCATCATCTTTCTTCTTTAGATCCATGAATTTTTTCTCCATTCATATTTGAATAGTTTTAGGAAAATATTTTTCCAGAAAAAAGGCTCTTAAAATCATCTCATTCCAGATTTTCATGATCATGACTTTCTCCTATATTCTTTACTAGAGACCACCATTGATCAGATTCACCTTCCAGAGGATAAATGGATAGTATTACCTTTTTTATTTTTAAAACATCTATTGACATAAATTATATTTTATAGAGCATTGATCCATCATTTGGCTATCACTAGATCTGTGGATCCCCTAAATTCTGAAAAATGTTGCCTCATAAAATGCTCCACAAAAGACATGTTACTCCATGGTAGATAATGTTACAATCTGAAATGGATACCACCACCTTCTGTTACATGAATCAACTGATCCATTTCTATTATAAATTGCTCAGTTATGATCCCCACCATTCTAGGCTGCAGATTCAGACATATGTCAGCCTCTTGGTGCCTTCCTACTTTAGCATCCCTAATTCTACTGCGAAAAACATTTTTCCATAGATATTTCTTAGAAAAATAAATATGGTAATCTTTAAAAGCTATAAAATTTCAAATTAAATATTGAGTAAAAATCATTAATGGTATTCTTTTAACATTAGCCAAATCCATAAAGTTATCTAAACCATCCTCGGATACCAACTATAAGGACCCAACCTTAATACATTACATATTTATATGTTTTAGACAAGAACATACATTCTTACATATTGAGGATCTTTTTAAGTTCATTGTTAAAGGTAATTTGGATATAAAACATATATAACATCTCATAATCATACATGTGGATACTATTAACACAATATCCATTTTTTTCAAAATATAAAACATTTAAAATAAAAATAATTTCATTTAAAAATAACTTTGAAATTTAAATTTTGATCCTTATTTCTCTTACACATCCTTATAACCTATGAAAAACAATAAAAAACATGGGATTAACACAAAAATCTCAGTAAGGGATATTAAGAATGAAACCATTAGTCAAGTGATAACATAAAAACCAATAAAACCCATTTTATAAAAACTCATTAGAATTAATAGAAACATATTGTAGTTTCCTTGGGAAATATTTACCATATCCCCTTTATAATCACCCTTACACATGGAATAATTATATGGTCAAATTTTGTCTTCAGAGTACCCAATGAATTGGAGAGCTATAATGGGGCTCACCCGTCATATATTGAGCTATAATGGGATAAACCTAACATATCATGAGATATAAGGGGATAAAACTACCATAACAATGACCAAGGAACATATCATGGTAATAAATTATCATGAAATTAGGAGAAACCACTCATTCCATAAATATATAAAATACAATCTTTTTGAAATTTATTAAAGAGGATTTTAAAAGGTATGTCCCTTAGAAATTTAATTATAGTGAGAATAAATAGAATGGAATGGATATGTGTATACACTATAATCACACATAATAAAACATTATATAAACAAAAATTCACCCCACCAATAATTTGAAAACAATATAATAGATAAATTATAAGGTCAACATAAATATTGGAAATTTGGTTAAGAATTTCATTACCTCAGGGTTTTATTACTTAAAACCTTTTTAAAACTCATGTATAATGGTTAAAACAGTGTTATTAATATCTTAAAGAAACATATTAATGTTTATAATATGTTATAAGATCATTTCACAACATCATTTTATCCTTTAATTATTAGTATTTTGTGGCTTCTGTTGTTTCAGGTATGTTCTTTACATGATTTCAATGCCCGAATTGAATTTAATTTCTAATATTATAGAAATGAAATTACAGAATGGGAATGATATGGTATTCATATGTTTCCAGAATATTAAATGATTCTAGAACCTATTTGGGTTCTATGGTATGGGGATGAGTCATTAGATAAATCATTAGTGATATTCGTTTAGTTCAATTTTTTTGTTCTTTGATAATCATGAATTAGATTAATTATATAAAAAATATTATGTATATATGTTAAATCTTGGACATGAAAGAGGATTTATCATAAATATTAAAGTCTGTTTCAACCATTAAAATGGTTTTATAAACTTTTTTTATGGAATTAATGGAAATTGTTAACACATCATCCACGATTTTGGTAAATCGGCACTTCATGGACGATGTTTTCATTTTTTAGAATAGGAGGAAGAATAGAGGAAGAATGATGGAGAATAATTCCATAAACCAAATAAAAATCCAGAATATATATCATAATAGATCTTTCAAGCTTCTTGGATAAGGGGGAGAAGAGATTATTTCAAAATAAAATAATTTAGAAGAAAACACAAAATAAAGGGAGGGGATTCCTACCTCTTGATATATTCTCCGGGAAATCCTCCATAAGGCCTTTGGTTTTGGCCATTTGGTGAGAAAAACTGGTCTTGGAAGTGGGGAAGATCCTTGGGGAGGGTATTTTATAGAACGTATAAAATGAATAAGGATTGAGAGGAGCGTGAGGAAAAGGGAAATGCGAGTGGTATTTATAGTGGAGTAGAGGAGAGATTTTACATTATTTATTCATTAGTTTAATATTTTTCTCAAGAATATGAATAGTCCTGATTCATGTTCCCCCAAAGAGTAATAAGTACATGTGAGTTCGAACCAAGTGTGATTAAATCATCCTTGCATCAACTATGATGCAGTTAATCAAGTATTTTGTATTTATTATAATTTATCATATTTTACTATTCAAAAAAATCATGAATTTTAGAAAAATCCCAAAAATTAACTTTAACCATTTTTTGACGTATTGAATTCAAAAATTATCACCATATTTTGAAAATAATTTTCTAATTATGATTAATTTAATTGTTATATTAAATCATACTTTATTAATAAATTACCAATTTTAAAACAATAATTAATTTTATATCACCTTCAAAAATTAATCAAGATATCATTATATTACAAACTCAAGAAAATAAAATAATAATAAAATTTACTATTCATTATGTTCATATTAATATTCATAAGGTTATGTAACTATTCACCAAAAATCAAGTTGGCTCTATCAGACTCAAAATAACATCTGATCACAACCATAGAAGACAGTTTTTTTGAAATTCAAATCATAGAAGAGGAAAAATTTTGTTCAATGGATATATATATAACTATCTACTTAAATCATTGTTTCATAAATTTCAATTTATTTTTAAAACCTTGGGCTGATAAAAATTGTATAGATTTTTATACCTTAATCAACTACTGTAACATTGAATTTTATATTTAGATTATATACTTCTATGTGTTTTTAAAATTCATGTCTTGTATTCAAATATTTTATTTGATGAACTATAGAAAAAAATTATATCTACATTAAATTTAATTCATATTTTTAACACCATAATGATTTTCTATTTTATTTTAAATTAGTATCATTTCTTGTTCATGAATCATAGTTAATTTTTTAACTTGGTCCACCCTCACTGGGCTACATCCATGGAGAAAACACCGGTGATGTGACGATGTACCAAATTCCCTACATGCACACTGTTGATTAGAATGTTTGAAGCAGACTCATTATCCCTTCTGTTTTACAACAAATCATGATATGAAAGCTCACTAATCACTCAACTGAAGTGTTCACACTACTTATTTAGAAGACCTACTCACAATTTATTAACCTTTAGGTCACTTAAATTTAATGTATACCTATATACTCAACTGTATATAGAATCTCTATTGATGTTCGACTTTCATCCACAGATGAGTACCATTTTACCACAGAGTTGAATTGGGAAACCTCAAATTTTATGCACAGCCCTTACTGAACCTTGCGCTTAATTATTTTTCCTTTTATGAAAAATATCCTTTTTATACAATCCAAGATCCAAATTTCATGCGACCTCAATAATTCCATGAAAACATCATTTTATACGCAACACCAACTTTTACACGCTACTCCAAATTTTACACACAACTTCCTTTGTGTATTTTTTACATGCACCTAATCTGGTATCTTATCAAAGTCTTGAGATCTTCTTAATGGGAGGGTTCACTACATATTTAAAGGAATACTTTAACCCTATGAAGAAAACCCACCCTTTACCTCATAATACTCTTTGTTCGTGAAAAATACATCTTCCGCACGACACCGTATTTCGCACCCTGGTCCAATTTTTCGCGCACCTCATGCCTTTTTGAAATTTTGATCTTCAGATATCGAAACACCTCTTGTAAGAAAAAACATTGTTGTATTTAGAAAACCACTACAATATTTCATACACCTTCCTTTTCCAAAAACACATCTATCCATTTCTCAACTTTCAGGCACAACAATTTGGCAAACACTGGAAAATGGCGCCACCTTGTATCTGGTCATTTTGTACCACCTCTAAATCATCCATTCCTTTGTTGAGGTTATTCTTTCAATCATGGATTGCCAACAACATATATGGAACTCAAAAAATAACCATGTAAATCCCCTTTTTCAACAAATTGGATATTTTGGTCTGCTTTGTCAACAAACACAACATAGTGGCCTGTTTTTTAAACAGACACAATCACCTCAAAAATGCTTCAATGATTCCTTAAGGGATTTTTTCCCAACATGAATAATATTTTCATTGTTAATTTTTAACATTTAGTTATATTTTTCATGTTAATTAATTTTATCAAATGAATTTTTAATTATTGATCAACAATGTTGTGTTATAGACTTTTCACCAGTATATTAATGGATCACATATTAGATGTTGTGTGTTGAATTTTATTACAATGTCAAAATTGTCATCGAGGAATGCATAAAAAAGGTATATGTGATTCAATTTATTAATTGTTATAGTTATTTTGAGTTTTGTGAATTTGATGATTTTTGTATTATTATATCTATAAATAATTTTGTTCCAAATATTTTTGATTGAGTGAGAAGATAGACTCTTCAAAATTGTGTCATACTATTCCCTATTCTCATTATGTTTAATATTCCTAATATTGTATAATATACATTTATTCTGACCTATTAATTAAAATCATCATGTTTAATATTTAATAGGATTCTTTATTAGGGGTAATATATAATTATAACATGAAATGTTTATTTAAAATTCATTCAATTAAAACTTAGGTAATGTATACACTTTCAACATGAGAATTTATGGATCTATGGGATACTTTCCCTCATCCATTAGTATTTTACATCATTATTGATTCTATGCATAATAGATTATCTATTTTTTAATAAATTTTTTAAACTTCTATTAAATATGGTAATGTTATTATATTTGTTTGTGATTTATATTCTTCACACGTAATCCAGGTATTCTTAATTTAATTAAAATGAAATATATGAAATATAACAATATCTATTTCAATACAAGTACTATATAGATTTTTATTTTCATTACTTATTATATATTCTTTTTATTTTCTATTTCATTAATATTAATTAACACATTTCTTATTGCATATAAAAAAATGTGGGATCTATATACATTTATTTTGTTCAAGTACTCAATATATATATTTTTGAAATATACATAAATATTAATCAACAAAAACATGGTAGAGTTGTAGCAGTAGGATGAAAGTTGTATTATATAATTAATAGTTAAATCCCACATAGACTCTGATTATTTTGAAGCTAAACTACCCTTAATTTACATATAGGTTTTGGTGGACATATGTGGTTTTTCCTATTTAAGTAAATATATGTTTATTTTAAATTTACATTACACTTTGTTTAGGTGGAAATATGTGATCTACAATCTGTTTCTCTTTTAGCCCAGGCAATCCCTTATCACCGCCTCATAATCTACATGATAGTTAATTTCTACTTGAGTGATTAGTTTATTCCAAACCCCCTAAAATATAGTAAACAGACCACAAAATTAAAAAAATTTATAAAAATTAAATGGATCAGGTTGTTAAGAACATGTTCTAAGGGGGAAAATGTGGATATTGTGCCATCGTTTCCCAACCCATTTTTCTAATATAATGGTCACTTTGAGAATTTTTTATTACTGATAATAATAATCAAGGGATGAATTTAACATAAATTTTACTAATATATTACCCACTTTGAAAATAACTCACCTTTTAACCATTTAGAATTATTTATTTCTCACCATTATTTTTTTGAACTATAGTTATGTGGAAATTCCAATGAATGAGTGATAATATGAACATTAAATTAACATTAATCTTTTGTAAGTATCATTCCAAGTATTAACCTCAATTAAATGAAATCAATATTTTAATACTCTATATATTCTAATAAAATATAAAATCCAATTATAAATTATAACACTTTAATTATTGGGGGATTTAATTTCTTACACATGAATACATCACCAATTATCCAATTATAAGGGGATTTAACTTTTGCAAATGGTGTTTAGAAATTTTTTATTTATTGAAGATACATTATTTTATTTTATGTGGAGAATATATTGATATTTTTCTTCTCTTAATTAATTTAAGAATCTAATTGTGTGATATGTGAAAATGATAAATCATTTAGTGTATAATAGAATTTTATATTGAGGCATTATACTTCTATGAGTTTTTATACTGTATTCTTTATGATCAAATATTTACTTAGTTGAAAAATGTATAAAATTTTATTTCTATATTTAATTTCATTTATATTTTTAACATCATAGTGATATATTTACCTGTACCATGCTTCACATTAACAAACAATGAAAAATAAGGAATGTTTAGTGTACATGCCTCTATTAATGTGCATGATAAGTATTTCTCAAACATTAACAGAGAAATTATTAATGAAAAATATATTCGATTTAAAAATACATGACCATCAAGTTATATTAAAACATTTTTAGTATTGATTTAAGTAAAATTATATATCAGGAGGTATGTTCTATCTCAACTAAGTTGATTTAATTTTTTAGGGTTTATGCTAACATTTTGAAACATCTAAGGATTTTTAGAGGTAACAACATTATTGTGTTATCATTCATTTTCAGTTGGTGCACATCTTCTCAACATCCTATTTTAACATTATAATAAACATATTTATTCATATAAAACATGAATATATGACTACTAGAATAGTTTAATATCATTTTAAGCATCTAATTAAAATGTTCTCAATATACTTTTTTGTTTTATATTTATTTCAATTATTTTATGAAATTATTTTTATTGAATAAAAACCCTCTTTAATGATTTTGATAATGAATGTCTATAGTAAAATACAGCTATAATGATTAATTTCTTATCAATATATTACTAAAGAATATATGACATTTGTTTCCTGATAATTACAAGATTTTCAAAAAAGTGAAAATAGTACAATAGGAAATAATGATAGTGATGTTGATGAAACACATAAAATAATATCCATATTTTCTCTGGAGTGACATACAATATCCAAAAATAAAGACATCTTAATAGTATTTTCAATGATATTGCATGTATATAATTAAATTTTGGAATGTATAGTATGTTACATACTATTGAGATTTATTTTTATAATTATAATGTTTCAAAAATTATAACATGATAATTTATTGTAGGTAGGACTATAAATCCATGTATAAAAAGAATCAACACACATCATAACCAATTTACTCACACCTTGGTAATAAGTGGGGAAGGGTTAGGTACCATGTGTTTCCAACGGTCATAATACATTATATGAAGAACTATGAATCGTATAGGGTTTTGTGAGTTGAGATCATCCTTATAATTGTACAAGACATGAGTTCAATTCTTTAAAACATGAACACGTGGTATGTACATGACTGTACATCTTGGTATATTACATGGGATAAATATTCGTCCACATTTTCAAGCCAATCTTGTGGCCCTGTGCTATAGAGGCATGTACATCATGTCCTATCACATTGCATGTATAGGCCAGTACATCATTGTACATTACCCATTTCCATGTGTTAAATTTGTTATAGGACATATATTCAAGTACTCATACCTTGAACATATGTCCTATAAAATTTTATTCAACTCTTTACAATTATACCCAATTTTATACATCATGTCTTGTATATGTTATTTGTTGATGCTCGATGTAAAATTATTCACTCACTCATGTTTCATAGTACACAATTTTGATTTTTACCAAAAACATATTTAGAAACATATTATATACCATGATTTCAATTCAATGAACATATTTTTTTGAGTAATTTATCCCAAATTATCATTGGTTTTAGTCTTTCTAACCTTGGACCAACTAGTTATAAAACCCATTTTTCTACAATGGTGATTGATACCTTTAAATATTATGCTCCTGAGTACAGAATAGTTTCCTTATTAAATACCAAATTAGATGTGTATAGATTAGGTTTCATGTTCTTGGAGATAAATTATAGAAGGTGGGTAATTGATACAATTAGGCCCACCATTGTGAAGAATGTAATTTCATAGGTACTTCCTAAAAGTTATTATTTAAAACATAATGTGAAGTATAGATTTTTTATAAATAAAAAGTAATCTTTGGAAGTTCATTTTCCTATTGTATAGGATCTACATTTTTTGAAATTAAAAAGTATGTTCACCTCTTACATTGAATTTATATTTTAGTTTTATATAAGAACTACCATTATTGAAATAAAAAAATGAGGTTCGCCATAACGTCTAATCCACTTCTTGAAAATAAGAATCCAATAAAGGATATCTAAAGATATCTTAAAGTTATAATATGGGTATCCATGTGGAATCCAAAACTCTAAACATAGATTAGTGATTTCCTAACAATTGAAGAATACCCATATTTTATTGATTTCCCAGGTAGTAACTTTTAATTCCTGTTATTTAATATTATTTTCATAGAGCATTCTTTTGATGATTCTAAATTAATGAATGTAATGAATATTTGATGTTTCTCCGGAGATTTTTCATGAATTTTGATACTGTGATATATGAAGTTTTCATATTGATTAAACTAGTTAGTTTCTCTTGATTCTAAGTACATTAATGAGAGAGTACAAGCTACATTACATTTTCTATGTTTTTGGAAGCTATCAAGTATAGAGGTGGTGTTTTAATACATTATTTTCGAGGACCGAATCAACTACCCATTATTCCATTATTGTGATTTTTTCTATCTTTTCAATCATTTATTTTATTTACTACAATTTGGAAGGACCTGTCTTGTGTAATTTTATATTTTTCCATGATGTATAAATTTAGAGTCGGGTGTTTACCCTTTTTGTTAGATTTTTTATGTTTTGGGTTTTGATTTATACATGGGTTGTTAAAAAGAACATGGAAAAATACCTTCTGCATACATTAAAATTATTCATTTTGATCCATATAAAATATATTATTGAAAAATATTTCTTCATATTTAAAATTAATAGGGAGTGGTTGTTAAAATAAACCATGTAAAACACATTTTGATTCATATTTTATTTATGTTTTGGTTTTTGATTCTGGAAGAGGTTATTAAAAAAATTTATATGAGATAATTTAATGTGGGAAAAACCTTTCTTCACAATTGAGTTATTTTTATCCATTTGAATCAAAGGGAAACCCCCCTTAATATATCCATTATAGCTTAATATTTCACCACATGAAGGTATATATATTCAAACTACAAAGCGAAAGTATTTCATTTTATTCATTGAGAGATTAAAACTGTTTTTTAATATTGTAGTATTAACCATTGTTATTATCATAATATTTAATGTGTTTATAGAAATATTATTAGAGATTTATTTGTAGTGAATTGATATCTTATGTTTTCAATTGTTTATGGAGAAGTTGATAAAATTTCCAAGGAAAATTTTCATTTTATCAATCCAGCAAGTGATGAAGTGGAAGTTTAGGAATCCAATTCCAATATTTCAAATTCCTATAATGATTTGTATGTTGAGATAATTTTTTTACAAATTAACACTTTTACAAGGGAATTTTTTTTTATCGTATTTAATTTATTAAATTTAAAAAATAATGTGTTATTGGTGTGCATGTGCTGGTTCAATGGTTGGATTCGAACCATATACTTGATGTTCATGTTCAATATATCATATTAAAATTAATTTATAGTCCAAAATTATTTATATATCATTCATTAATTATCTATCAAATAATAAAAATAATTCATTATCTATATATTTTTACAATTTTTCTCTTATTGGTGTATCATTTATTGTAATCCATTCATTATAATTCATTTCACATCATTTAATGTTTAATTTCATGTGTCACTTGTGTAATATATATAACAAATTATTATCTATTATTTAATATGTCTGTAATTTTTAGAATATATCAATATCTATATTAGTGTGTACTAATTTTAGGATCAAATAATCAAGAAGGTCTATCAGATGTTTCTACACTGGATCTTTACGAAGTTTAATTGTGTGGTGAGGTTATATTTGTTTTTTGTAATATAGGTTTAAAATTAATATTTATACAGCTATAGGTTTTGAATTTTGAAGTTTTATTCCAAGTGACTTGAGTTCAATATTTCTGTTCATGACTATGCTGAAGTTGGTGGTTCAGCTAGTTCATTTTTTCAGTAGATATTTTGATGGTTTAATCAAAATGTGACAAGTGGAAAACAATGAGATTCATTATTATGGTTCCCAACTAAATTTGGTATTAAAATTATTGATCCCATGAGTGTACCTTTTATATTAATATCTAAATATTCACTTTGAAATCTATTAATTTCTATTTTCTATAAAAAAGCTGGTTGAACAATAAATGAATATTATTCCCTTTAGGGACTTCATGGAATGCCTTAGTTCATGTATCAATATGTTTATCATTCAATATTTGTAATATATCAACATGATATGTAATCTATGTTTTTTTTATCTATTAAATCTATATATTTTATCTTTTTAATCCCTATAATATATCATTATATAATATGTAATATATGTAAATGATTAAAATATACATATCATTCATTATTATTCATAAACTTTTTTCAGATCTCATGAGGTGTCTCTTGCTATTTTTCTGGGTCCATCCTTAATCTGTACAATGTGACCTTTCTTTTAGTTTAAAATCTCATTTATCAGTCTATATGATGTGGACAGGTTCATTGTATCTACATATGATCCCAGGTGATCATTCTATTTTTTATTGTTATTATTGTGTTTAAGTCATTATTGAGTGGGTAAAACTCTTGTGTTGATAATATCACCACTATGAACCACAATGATGGATACTGATGTGTGGAATAAGTTACAGATTAAAATTGATGGATTATCACATAAAGTATTTTTAGAGTTTGAATATGCTTAATCATGTTTGTATAATTTTTTTGAGATTCAAGTACATTCTTTGAATTTTAAATTTTTTATTAAATTATTTGTGAATAAGCTTTTAAAATAAATACCTAGTTTATTAGAGTTACATATATGATAATTCCTTTGTTTTTAGGTGTTTCATATAATCTAAATTTATTATTATTATATAATAAATACAATAAATATAATAAATATATTAAAAAAATATTTTCATAAATATAATATAAAATTTTAGCAATAAATATTGAAATAACCACACATAATCTTATTTACAATAGAAATAATATATAGATGTTAATTATTAGTATGGATTATGAAAGTTGATAATAATATTATCAACCGGTTAATTTTTCATAGGAATCTATTGTTAAATATTTTTATATATATATATATTATCTATTGGTATTATAATAATTAAAATAGAAAAAATTTATATATAACAATGACATTTTTTGAAATAATTTTTACAAAAAAAAATCATTGATAAGACAATTTCTTTTCGTAAAAGAATTTTCCACTAGAAAACACACTTTTACCAAAAGATATACCCATATTGGAAAAATATATTTTTTGTAGTGTATTGGGGATGAATGGAATAAAAGGATAATAATGTGTGTAATAACATTGAATAATATAATACTAGAAAGTTTTATTTTGTATTGATTAAAGTGAAAGTTATCACCAATCAAGAAAAATAATTCAATCAGATATTATCAGAGAATAAAAGTAAATTCCTTTTAATGGTAATGAAATATATATATGGTCTACCTTCAATGGTGATTAAGGATCCAATAGAGGAAATTTAGAAGACTGAAAGAAAGAATTTATATTTATTTAAAATTTTTTTGATAAGTTAAGGAAAATATAACTAAATAAAATAAAAGTTTATCTAAATCCCTATCACCTATATATTTTTTATGTTTGAAAAAATAGAAAATTCAATGGATCTTGAGTCACGAGTATCAATATAATCTGTAAAGACTACATTTTTGAATTAATTTGAATAAAAATAATTATATGATACCATGAAGTTAAAATCATCTAATTTTGATGGTGGAAATTGAGCAATTAGTTTTGGAAAAAGGTATTGAGTAGGTCCGAATTTTTTAGTTACTAGGTTCCCAAAAGTTAAAGAATCTAAATGAATTAAATTAATAATAAGAACCTGTGTTTGATAAGATTTTTTATTTTCTTAACACATGAGGATAAGAGACATAAATATGTTAGAGTATAAGTTAAATAATATCAGGTTGAGTTGGATTTCTTAGTATCATGATCCAGTTCTAGGATAAAGAGAATTGAAAATAAATTATCTACAATGTTAGAGAATCTTCTTAGGATTTCTATAATTTATTCTATTATTCCTGAGATGAATTCTGGACAAATTCATTTTTCTATAATGATGTTCGTAATTTAAAATAACATGGTTGTAGAATTAATTCTTTGATTATCAAGTGTAATTAAAGAATGTAATGTTTAGATTCAAGGATGACTATGAGATTCATTTTGGAATGTAAAAAATATTTGATGATATATAATAGAAAAAACATTAAAAATTTATTATGAGGATGAGAAGAAATAGAAAATGGAAGAATATAATCTAAAAATTATAGAAGATAAACTGAAGGAGTTGAGTGGAGGTTAAAAGTTATTGGAAGAATATAATTTAAAAATGAATCAATAAGAAGGGAAATTTTAAGAGAATTAGTGAAAATTAGATTACTAGGCGAAATGATAATGAAGATTGAGGATTTCATCCCAAAATTTCACTTGAAATAATAAATTAATAATATTTTTGTTTCAATCAAACGTAATTTTTTTTAAAAAAATATATTTCTTAATGATTTTTTACTACTCATGAATATTTTAATTGTTATCAATGATTATTTTATATTTCATTTATTGATATTAATTATTAACAATCTATTTGATTATTTAAAAGGGCGATAATGTTTTTATATATTTTTTAATTTAGTAAGGGAGTGAAGTTTCACCCCAAAGGGTTGTCCTAAATGGAGAGAATTCAGAATTGCATGGGATGGATATTCATAATGTAAAGATGAAGAATGAGGGAGGATTTTCTGCTTATTCAAAGTAAATAGAGGCCATTTCCCAGGTATCCTCTATCTTCTACATTATTTTTTATCTCACAGAACTAACTTGGTAGGATTACTCATCATGTGACCAATATAGGCCTTTTATATACTATTAAATTATGGTATGTGTTACTAGGAATATCTCCCTTATATTTTGATATGTTATTCTCTATTTCCTTCCTCCAATGGCCCGGAGGCCTTCATTTTTATTGATTTTTGATAATCCACCTTTCAAGGGGTGAGGTGGAACCCTTACAAGGCCCGTAGGCGTATGTATTACATGGCCCATGGGCCTTAGAGGAATTCATTTTGCCCGTAGGCTTCCAACATTACATACAACCTAGATTACTACTTGGAACTGCTCCTCCCTAGCATCTTCATCATCAAATCAGCTCTCCACCTTCGTATGGCTGTTCAGGCTAGGCATTCCTGTGCATGCACAGGCTTTTCCTGATGGCAGGATCTATACCCTGTCATTCTTTCATTCTGTTTAGCTTCTACTATGGTGAAATATCTTTTCTCATCCTTCTTGTAGTGTTTTTTCATCGTAGGTCTTCTGGTTTGCATCTGCACTAAAGGTGGCCCGAAGGCCTTGAGGTGGCCCAAATTCCTTACTGACCCGAAGGCCTGGGTGGCCAAAAGGCCTTAAAAGACTCAGGGGCCAAATCAGTGGCCCAATGTCCCAAACGGGGGCATATTCCCGGCTGCTACGGTGCCACACATTACCTGCTATAGTGCCAAACAGTACCTTCTACACTTTCTGCTACATTACTAACTACAGTAATGCATAGTTCCCACTACAGTACCTGCTAGAGTACTGCTACAACACTACTATAGTATCCCAGAAATAATTTCTCTGCCTAGATTTGATCCCGGGTCTCCCTAATTCACTTGCACAGTCCTTACCAACTAGGTTAAGGCTCATGTTCTTCTCTATTTCCTTAATTGATGGTGTTGTTCCATAATGGGTTTCAATGATATTGACCATCCTCAAATCCTCATAAATTCCTTGCAGGTTAGTTATATTTAAAATTATAATACATAATAATATTAAAACATTAAAAAGTATTAAAGGAATTCAATACCTAAGGATACACTTCAACTCTCTCTAGAATTTTCATTGGTCACTCCTCTCTCATCTTGACCTAGGAGGTTGTTGTTGTTGCCACAGTCCCTCCCCCTCCAGAGGGAGAGGGACCTTATTTGACCTTGGTGGGGGTCTAACCCTACTCATTCTCTCCATTTTCTATCCCCAATTCCATCCCCCATTTCCCTTATATTTCTCTTTAATCTAGTGTTCCAGACATGTTTGACCGATTTCTGAAACTCTCGATCTCAACTTCAAATATCATTGATGCATCATTCCTTATAATCTTAATGTTGGTAACATGATTCCAATAAGGAAGATTGTAGTTTGACTCAATTGACATGTTAATTTTGGGATTGTTAGGTTTATAAGAATAAGAGATAGCTAGTCTTATTGATAGTAGGTACATAATGATTTGCATCACTTCATAAGATGATTTGATCATAGCCTTGTAAGGTACCACACATGTCTCCAAAAAATCCTATTTCTTCTTTTTTAGGTAGTCATATTATTTACATATGAAATATGACTCTCCAACACTTATGATTTGGGTTAGCTTTCCCAAACCACCTCTCCATTTCTATAATACTTAAATTATTCAAATGTTAGGGAATTTAGTTGGTCTATTTCTATGTTTTGATCATATAACTAGGGATTTTTTCCACCCTATTTCACCATGAATTTTCATTGAAGTCAATATCTTAAGAAGGCTGGCAGAGTATTTCAGGAGAGCTATTGAGGAAGAATTACTATATAAGCAATGTGTTTCATAGAGACATGGGTTGATTTTTATCGTCTTGGATGTGGCTGGGTAACCAAATAGTGGTGTTTTAACATGGGCACATGATAATATACTTGAAGACATATATAGAGGGGTAAGGTCCTGGTGTAAATGGTTTGTATTTTGTTTCTGATGAATGTCTCATGGAAAAACTGGATTGGGATATAAATGATGGTTCCACCGTAAAAGAGGCATGTCTTTTGATGCATGATCAAAATGTTTTGGATGTTTATGGTTAGATAAAACATGATTCGATGGACAAAAATTATATAGTTCCGGTCATGGATGGGTCAGTAGGGATTAATGGGATGTGTTCAATATGGATTTTGGATCCATGCATCGATGCTTGCAAGTCTAAAACCTATGAGGAGGTTGTGCCAATTTGTTTTTGAGTTAGCTGCTAGGGGGGATTGAAGATAGTAAAAGAAGGGTAAACATTCCATAGTGATAAGGGTATGACTTTAATTCCTAGTGAAAGAGTTAAGGTTCAGGTTCAATCAGATTCCATTTATATAGAGTCATGTGGTATGAGGAGGTGTATGTATTAGGTTCTTAGAATCTAAACACTAGAATCCAAAATCCCTCATCTTAGTTATTAGTCGCGTGTATTGGAGTTTATTATAACCAAGATGTGATTATAAAGGTGGTAATAACTTCTATTTTCAGGACTCATGAAATCCCAATTTAGGAATCAATTTCTTCAATTGAAGGATGGGTGAAGGCACCAAGTAGGATGCGCCTCAGATGGACAACTTTGAATCTAAAGTTGGGTAATCATTTTAATAGTCTAGAAGTTAAGGAACCGCTTTAAGATCAAGGAGAATATAATATGGTGGCATCAGGAGGATCATATTTGGAAGATACTATCATCAAAACCCTCCTATAAAGGGGGAAAATGCTAAATTTTCAAGGCTCTATGAGGTATAATCTGGTGGTAATAACTTCATTCAACTATCATTTCATAATATTGAGCTACTGAATGGTAGATGAATTCATTTCCAAAGGTGGAATAAGGGGTAAAAGGGAACCCTAGACTCTGGGAGTTCAATCATGATCAAGGAAAAGAAATATGAATTGTTTAATGACTATTCCTAATTTCCTAAACCAATGGTGAAAAAGTATCCCAAAATGGGTGTGGAGAACAAGGTGCATGAATGTAGAGTCTCTATGCATGGCCAACTTCATAAGAAAAACATTAAGATTAAATGTGAAATTAAAATGGAATATTATGGATTTTGAGATGGACAAGATCAGGTTGGTGAAAGATGAAACTTCTTCCTCAGAAATTAGGGCCTAATGAAAAATGAATGATAGGAATGATGTAAGAAGTATAAAAATTGGATCATATTATCTACTCTAAGGAAGAAGTTTTAGAAGTAGTTTTTTTAATCAATGCTACATAGGAGGAGGTGAGTATAATTTATGATATAATAATTAAATTTGATCTTAATTAGATCAAAGGGAGTTCATTAAAAAACAAGACTAAATTTTAGAATGAGTCTTCAATGAATGGAATCTCAACATGGAGAAATATATCATTACATGGGCCAAGACATCCGATCATTTTGAAGATCTTCTTTAGAATGATCAAGACACATATGTAAATTAAATTCAATGGGTGTTAGATAGGGTGACTAATTCTACTAATATTAGTCTCATATTTAATGATTTATTGACTTCTTTATATGTCTATTGACATTGTTATTTGAACTTTTCTAGTTTCCCATTTTTTCCAAAAAAGTGCTATTTTGAAATGAAAGTTTAACTTTCATTAAATTTAATCCCTCAGGTCGATCCCATAGAGACTATGTAAATAACTATTACTCAATAGATAAAACTAAAACATGCAACAAAAGAGATATAACTACCCTATAATAATCCTTGTGATAATATACTTAATAAGATTTGACATCATTATATCATTTAATAAAAAAGTTAAAAATGGATGATGATATTTATGATATCCTTGAAATTAGGTCCTAGTGAATCCCTCAGACGGTTTAGATACTCCCCACTCACTTAATTTCACCTTTAATCCTATTATATTCTTCATACTACTAAAGAGGTCAGTAACTCGAAACCATATATAAACATAGAATACATACCAACTCAATGGTTATGGTGGAATCCACACTGTAGAACTCACATTAGAAATCACTCGCTCAAACTAAGGAAATGTTCAATATAATTAGAAAGATATATAGATGAAAAGTGTAGGAAACTAACATGAAAAACATAAATATTTTTACTTAAATAATTTAATCCATTTACACATCACAAAAACATAGAATAAGACTACTACCCTATCATTATAGAAATGAGAAGTTAAAAATGTATAAAATCTACAAGACATCTACAATAGCCTCATAATGATGGTAGATGAAGAAGACCACATATAATTTTATCCCCTTGAAGTTCACAACATCCCTACTTAAATAGGAAGATTCCCAAACTCAAATCTTCAGGTATCTATATTTTGTAACCCATATCTTTACTCCATATCTTCATCACTTTATAATTTCTTCCATCTCCTCTAGATAAACCCACATGTAGTGTCACTTACATCTCACATATACTATATATCTAATTATTACCAAGGTAAGAGGTGGATAAATAAATTTATTTTTACTAGATATAAATATTATGGTGAAAATAGTGCTTATAGCACACCTGAACCTCTCGAAACCATGATGCGATGTAGAATATTTCCTACAGAACAAATATCCTCTTTTAAAAATCATCCTTATAACATCACATGACCTTTCAAAATGTAAGAAAACCCTTGATTCAAATACATTTTATTTTTTGAAAATCATCTTCCCCATAATACATGGAATCCCTTAATGTCATAGGAAAATGCACAATGATAACCCGAAGCAATTATGTTTTTATGGAAAGTGAATCATGATACATATATTAATGTTTCCCACATCTGCCTTCTTTATGAGGTCTTACTTATTTTTATATAATTCTATGATTATAGCATCCTAGGATAAAAACTCTAATGTTTCCCCACTTTGGTTCCTCCCACAAAGCATAGAAACATGGTAGGTCTTCGTGTTGAATCCTCGTGACTAGTGACCAGTGCCGACCATGATAAGACCTTGTTATCCGAATGTGTTTCCTCCTAAAACACTGTAAAATCCATTTTTTTCACTTCCAAAAACTAATTTTCACCTTTAAAAATAATATTTATGAAAATCATATATATTTATATAATTTTTTTAAAATTTTATTTTAAATATGTACTTCTCAAAATAAATTAAACCCAAGAAAAATTTAGAAAAAAATAAATCAATCAATCGATGAATTTATATATTAAAAATATATGCATGAAATATAAACATCAAATCCCCACAAACATAGAATAGTTCTTATCCTCATGGATTTTTTCTTAAGAAATTATAAAATAAATGCATTATTCCAATATCTAAATTGCATAGAAAAAAATAAAACAATTATCAATCTAAAAATAAACATTCAAACATCACATAAAAGATATTTTTTTTTGAAATTCTCATTTTTCAAGGAACCAAAGCTACCATGTATTTTACATTTCCTTTATTTAAATTACTGAATATTATTATAATTTCAATTAATATATCTAAATTTATTTTTACTAATCATTTCATTTTGTTATCAACCTCACCATAAAATATTTTTCTTTCATCATTCAAGGTAAAAAAATATTATAGTTGTGCTTATACTGAAAGTAAAATCACATTAATATAGACATGAAAACTCTCTTAAATCTCTACTATGTAAATAAAAATATCACAATTAATCATTAGAATATCACATTAGTATGAAATTAATTTGATTCTTAGGGTAGGTAGGTAATGATGTGGAAAAAACATTATGGCTCAAAAAAGGTTAATCTCTAATGTACCATGCCTGATAGAAAAAAGTAAAGATCCATGAAAAATAACCCCACAAATATAATGATTTAATCCTCCTTCATAAACTCAAAGAAAAGACTCAAAGGTATGAAAAATATTAAAAATGAAATATGTAATATAATCCACTGGGGAATTAGTCGAGTGGTGCAACAGTTAGTACCATCTTGCTACCCATGGGAACTGGCATAAGATCAACTCTACCCAAAATCAGAGACTATACATGTTGTGAAAGGGTGAATAAAATACACTTTATTAGTTGGATAATGTGCGGCACACTATGGGCTTGGTTGGGGAAACCTATAGAAGTTTATTTTTACCTATAACATGTTTTGATGTTGGTGGGGTGGCTTAGTGATGAACCACATAAACCTGTATCCAAAAGACCATAGTTCAAAAACAGGTAGGGGCGACTCCCCGAGTTACTATAGAAGAACTATAATGATATAAATTGTTTCAATAAGTATTATAGTGTCCATGGTTCTGTATAAACCCAGGTATTGTAGCAGCACTATTCATCTAAGCTGTTTAGGCAGGAAAATGGGATTCCAGGCCAAGAATTAGGGATTTAAAGGGCCATAGCCTTTGGTCCATGTTCATGGGCTAGTTGGACATAGGTAAATGAACAATTTACTGATTCTCCCTCTACCCAGATAAAAAGTTTACTTTTCTTTCATAATATAAAGAGTCTTTAACCCCAACATAAAAAAATATAATGAAATACATAGGCTCTGTTTTTTAAAATGCCTTTTCAAAATAATCATTTTTCAATATTTATCAACAATGTTTTTTATTCATAAATTAATTTACAATTATCTAGATAATAAAAAAATGAAATAAATCAATGATCCCTCTCACCATACCCATGGAATCACCTCACATATTCTCTTCATTGTGGAACATCTCTTTCCACTAAAGAAAAATTATCCCCCACACTTAATCATTCAAATATCATGTAAACCATCATTATTAAGGGTATGAATGGTAAAATAGGATTTTAAAGTGGTTCTTACTAAAAAATGTTATTCATAACTCTTGTGAGTTTAAAAAAGATATCAATATAAATGGTATGTATCAAGGAAAATAATTAATAAAAATTATCCTTCATTATATTAAATGTACAATTTTATAATCATAGAATTATCAAGATTCAATGAAATTTATAAAAGGAAAAAATTCCCTATGTATCCAACATGAAAAGGGTATTGAAAAAAATTTAGAGAAATTGGTATATATTCCTCTTGAGAATGAGAGATATATAATTATTGATAATCACACTTGTCCTTCATAGTAATAACAAACCAATCCACATGAATTCTAGAAATTCAAAGCATGAAACATGTGAAAGGTAATTTCATCAATATAAATAAACTAATACCCCTATATCATGATTCATAAAGTTGGAACCCACATGATTATCTATAGTCATTGAATTCCCCATTTTACTTATTCAGTCTCATCAATATTGGAATCTACAACACAATATCATGGGATTACTATGTAATTTTCATGTATTATAGATCAAAATTATTAAAAAAATATTAGTATAGTATGAAACATACTTTAAAACTAATAAACTAGAAATTAAAATACATTAGATTAAATGAAATAAAATATAAGAAGGAATATTACCCTTCCATTAGGAAAAGCGTCTCTTTTTTCTCTTATTTTCTTTTCTGTTTTGTTATTTTCATCATGGACCTACATAATAAATAAACTACGTAATGAATAATTTCTATGATTTTAAGATCATAAATATGAATGGGGAATAAATCTAGTTACTAAAAAAAGTCTTAAACTAATTTTTGAAATAATTACTAAATTTAAAACTAATTTTCTAGAAAGGAAAAAAACTCAATTTGCATCTCAATAATTTCTTTTTTATAAAGTTTATGGCTTGATCATACTTCATTATTTAAATAATAGGAGTATCATATAGAGTTTCCCAAATCATATTTAACCAAGATTGATGTTGTAGGGAATCCAATGTTTCCCATTTCCTTATCCTCCTTATTTATTTATTTAATCATTTTAGAGGAGGGGTTTGAGTAATGGAAAAATATATATATTAGAGAATAAATGCAATTATCATCCATACTAGGTAGAACATGTATCCTCCTTCTTTTGGCTATAATTCATTAAATTATATAGGGTAATCATCAATTTTAGTGTTCATCACATCCTACTATTACTTTTATTATTTAAAGGATATATTTTACTACTACTCATCAAAGATATAAATGAATTCCTTTCTTAATTCAGAAACTAGTAGTTCATACCCTTCTTCATTTTCCTTTTCATATAAGGTTTCTTTTTTCCCATTTTCTTCTCTAAATCAACCTCACTATATTCTCAAGCGGCTAGGGTTCTCTGGCCTGGTTCTCTCGATTTGCTATCATAGAGGATTTTATCATGCCAGGAATGTTCAAATCTCGTCACTTTGAAAATCCACGGATGATATAGACTCCTCTTTCACACCACTTTATGGCGGAAAAGCATGAAGAGGATCCCCCAGATGAAAAGCTTTGCAATCGCTCGCTCCCCAATATATCTCAAGGGGTCTCCTTTTTAGATGCTCTAATAAAAACAGGAATGTACAAAGACATCTCAATGGAGCCTTCTCTTTAAGAGCGACTTAAGGACGGTGGTTTCTCGGTGGAGGTGGACACGGATGCACTTCAACAGCGCACACAACTATGAAAATTCTCTTTCATGGGCAGCATCTCCAACCTCAAAGGTGAAAACCTTTGGCCCTTCCCTAATTATCACTCGCACATTGCACACTACTAGAATATATCGAATTGGAAATTGATACCTATAGGCAAGGGATAATATCAAATTTTGTTGATATCACAATATGATATAGAAAAGGTTTGGAAAACTTGTAATATTAACCTAAAGCCGGAATTTGTTAGAATAACTGAATGCGACTTTGCATTCAATCCGCACACATATAGGAATACCATGGAACAATTTTGGGTTAAACTACATGTCCTGAATAGTTTTTTTAGCACAAAAAAAATTCTAAATGATATTATTTTTTGTATCGGAACACCTCTCAAAATCGACCAAAGAACATTGATTGCTGAATTTGGAATCTTTGCAAGTGTAATGGAGGAAATTAATTTAGATTCAATGCTACCAAACATGATCAATATCAATGCTAAAGATTATAAAATGGAAATTAGAATAGAATATGAGAGAAATCCCCCCTTTTGCGAACTTTGTAAAATAAATGGACATACAATCTCTAATTGTAGGGTGGTTAGAAAATAAGTAAATCTGCCAATTGAAAATGACAGGAAGGAAAAAGGAGAAACAAAAAAGAAAAAACTCACAATGTGGACATACCTAAACCCACCAAAATGAAACCTGAAATCTGGGTCAAAAAATCACACATCCTGACATGATAGAGGACGATTTTGGTAAAACCTGGGCATACGTAGATGAAGAGGAATAAAACTCCACGAATGAAAAAAGTATTACAGAAGAGATTCAAAATTTGGTTCTAGAAACTGTTAGACAATCTAATAATGATCATGACAAAGAAAAACTCAGTACTTGTCCATCTGAGAAGGTACCCAGCTCTAACCTCATCAAAAATACTGAACGCACACTCGGTAGGAGGGGTACAATATCTCCACCAATTCAAATAAAATGCAATGATTTCATCTTAATCACTACAACTAATCACAATGTTGATCATTTTCTACAAACTGTGGTTGAACCTAGCTACTCAGATCTGATTTTTGGACAAAACCAAAAACCCTCCCTATTGAATTCTACTACTACTCTAGAGATAATAAATGATACCAACAATCAGAAAAATGGTTTAGGTTCCCTTCCCTATATTCAAACAATGACACGGTTAAATATCGCTAATGTTAATTCTGGTACCAATGCCTTAGAATCTTTTAAATATGAAAATAAGAACACACCCTCGGTGAAAGTTCCTCTACAAATAGAGTATAACAGTTACTCTAGTGATCAGAAACTGTGTCCCACATATGCTTAGGACACTTTCCAGGAACCCTATGTCACAACTACTTCTACTGTAGAAGTGACTCCAGGTACGCTGCTTCCCACTTTTCCTCATTCAGGTACTCAAGATGTAGGAAATGACTATACTAATACCATGATTCTATGTAATTTTAACTCTATGGAATCAACTCTAAATACTTCAATGAATGAAACTACTAAGAGGACATTAAAAACGTAGAGTTCAAGAAACCCACCTACTATTTCTAACAATGAACCTACTCCGGAGATGAAGTATATAGACACAAACAAGGCTAATGAACTTGGATCTTCTCACCCTAATCACATTAAATCTATTAACACTCCTAATGAGATGGAGACCAGTGGTTGTAGAATAAATTCTGGGAATCCTAATAATATTCCAAAGTATGTTCAGGCTAAGACACAAACCAAACATACTAACACTGATAAAAATGGTTCCATAACACTAGTACTTATACAAAATACAAACGAAAGCACTCCCTCGGTACATGACCCCTTGCTTATGCATGAACTTCGAGAATCCACTGGGCAGAGTCACCTTACATAAGTTCTGGATGATGTCAAGAAGCATGATATAAATGCTTCAAAGGACCCAGGTACTCTTACTCTTCATTCTATTAATTTACTTTTTGTTAGAGTTCAATATTTAGATAATAACAACTATTCTAAATAGCCTAGTACTCTGTTAACTAACCAAAAAATCACTTCTTTAATGCTATTTAATACGAACAGTATAGACTCAATTATAAATGCTCCAAGAAATGAAACTATAAAGAAGAAAACTATCACTACATATAATGAACAGGAATAGACCACTAAAAATAACAATGCTTAAAACATTAGAAGGTATTCTAGAAATAAACGCTTAGGAAAGAAGAAAAAATGGAGTTCTAAATCCAAAAATTGGTTTAAATGAAGATTCTTTTTTGTAATTGTCTAGGTATTTCCATCTTTGACACGTTCAATGTTCTAAAAATAATTGTTAACACTCAACATCCCATGTTATTTTCTATTTTTGAACCAAAAATTTCTTATTCTTAGAAATACTCTCACTTGTGCCAACAAAATTATATCTTTACTGGTGCTATCTCAAATACCTACAATACTGAATCGCTATGGATTTTTTCGCACTCTTCGTTACAAAATGCTAACACCTTAAATCTCTTTGATCAAATTTTTACATGCAATTTTAATACTGATAGCATACACCTCTTCTACTCTTTTATCTATACTAAAAATCGATACCAAGAAAGGAGAACTCTTTGGAATGAACTTTCTTACCAAAGAAGTAATATTAATGACCCTTGGTTAATTCTTGGATATTTCAATGCCATTCTCAACTCAAGTGAGAAAATTGGACCATCTCATGCCTCTATTTCCACGAGAGAATTTAAAGCCTCAATTGAAGACAACAGTTTCATTGAAATGAATCTCACTAGTGCGAAATACACTTGGTATAGAAAACATTACAACTGAGTAGTTGCTTCCAAATTAGATAGATCCTTCACGAATGTACATTCTTTAGACAAATGGGACACTATATCCATCACCACCCTTCATAGGCTAAACTCTAACCATCACCCCATTCTTCTCAATATCTCCACCAAAAACATGAAACCCCAGTTACCCTTCATACTTAACAATGTGTGGTTCTCTGATGTTCATTGCACTAATTTCATAAAAAACTATTGGTCTTCAATGTCTCACAATAACAATAAATTTTCCTATAATGTCATGTTAAAACATCTCAAATAGTCTCTCAAGAGTTGGTGTAGTTTCAAAGACAAACAAATTAATAATGACATCATTATTCTTGAGGAAGAACTCAATGATATTCAAAACAAAAACACCATAACTGACCTCAACACTGACTTAACTCAATAAATAAACCTTGTAGTTAAACTCATATATCTACTCACATTTAAAGAAAATATGAGGAAACAAACATTTAATGCTAAAATGGTTAAAATATGGCGATAGAAATACAAAGTACTATAACTCTCTTCAAAGAATCAGTATGGCCTATAAGATGTTAACCTTTCTAAAAGATTGAGACAAGCTTATTGACATTGAATATGAAATTTCTCATCATATAGTCTCCCACTATGAAAACATTTTTTATGGTCCTGATATCAGTAAGAACCTCCTTTTTGAGATCATTTCGATGGTGGACACTGATGAAGATAACACTTTCCTTCTCAACATTCTATTGGATCATGAAATCAAATACATTGTATTTAAACTAAACCCAGATAGTTCCCCAAGTCCAGATGGTTTCAAATATGGTTTCTTCTAATATTATTGGGATATGATTCACATTGATGTTTGTAAACTTGTCAAATCCTTTTTCAATAATGGTATCCTTCCACGTGCTCTTAATTCTCAGTTTCTCACATTGATTAAAAAAGTGGAAATGCCACTAATATTCATCTGTTTAGACCCATTGCTCTCATCAACACTCCCTAAAAAATCATTAATAAAATCATTACTAATAGACTTTCAACTATCACCGACAAACTTGTCTCCTGGAACCAATTTGGTTTTATTAAGGGCTGATCCATTCAAGATTGCATCTTTCTTTCTTCTGAGTGTGTCAAAAACTTGAACAAAGCTAATAGAGGTGGTAATATTTCCATTAAACTTGACATCAGAAAATCTTTTGACACCATGGATTGGATATTTTTCTTCAATGTCCTTCCAAGTTTTGGTTTTAGTGAAATTTTTATCACTACAATCAAAACTTTGTTCAACTCGACCTCTATCCCTATTTTGATCAACAGCTCCCCCAAAGGCTACTTTACATGCTCTGAAGGTGTTAGACAAGTTGACCCCCTCTCTTCCATTCTATTCTCAATAGTAGAGTACTATCTTAGTCGCCTGATCACTCGTCTGGTGGAACATAATAAACTGAAACCCATCCCTATCTCTAGGGATATAAATGCTCCTACACATCTCTTGTATGCAGTTGACATCATCCTTTTCCGTTAAGGAGACAAAAGAAACATTCTCAACCTCAAAACTGCTCCCTCACACTATGAAGAGGTCTCTGGTCAAATCATCAGTTGGATGAAATCTTGCATTTTCATTGGAATGAAGTTCCCTTCCATTAGAAAATGTAATATTATCATAGACCTAGGTCTGAAAGACGGTATGATCCCTTTTATTTATCTCTGTGTCCCTATCTTTTGGGTTATACCCAAGGCTTCTCACTTTGCACCTATTGTCAACAATGTTTTAAACGAGATATCATTCTGGAAAAGAAAATACCTCTCTATGGATGGTAGGACTTTTCATGTAAAATCCACCATTGTCTCCAAGTTGATATACTCCATGATAGTCTTTAAATGGCCTATTGGGATTATCAAAAAAAAGAACACCACTATTAATAATTTCATATGGACTGTAATTATTCTAGAAAGAAATCTTATGACTGTTCCCTAGTCAACTTATAGCAAGCCCATTGAGAAAGGTGTTATCGGCATTAAAAAATTTATATTCTTTAATGAATCCCTTTAAGCTAGGCTCACTTAGATCCTTTTTCAGAATACATTGGAAGCTCTTACCTTCCTCAAAAATAGATTCCATGATAAACATAAGAAGGGTAATTGGAATTTTATTAACTTCTTAATTTGGACCTCCATCAAAAATTCTTTTTCCATCATCATGAATAATTCCAGATGGATGGTCTACAGAGATTCCTCCAGGAAATTCCGGTTAGATAATTTGGTGTGAATGCCTTTAATTTCTATAATATCCCCCGATTAGACCCCTAAGAATATTAACTACTCTAATAGAGAAACCTTAAACTCTCAACTTGACCAACTACTGGATAATATTATGATCATCATTGAAAATTACTCTTTCACTCACAGTAATGATTTCTTAATTTGGGATCCTGCTTACAATGGTCTCCTAAAGTCCAAAAATTTCTATCATCATTTTTTCTCTAACTATGATAATGATAATAGTGGCTTAAAACATTTCAACATTCCTTGGATAAAACCTTCTATATTCAATCTCATATGGAGTCTTTCTCACAATATAGTTCCTATAGAAATTTGTCTTCAATCTTTTGGTATTCATCTCTGCTCCAAATGAAATTTCTGTAATAAACCCTGAGAAGATACCAACCACCTCTTTCCTTCTTATGCCACTCCTTGTGCTATTTGGAAATATATTCTTGACGTTTTGACTGCATATGGTTAAATTATGACTCTGTCAAAGTTTAACTAAAGAAATGTGCAGAAATGGTGGCCTCTCAACAAATCAAAAACCTTTTCCTAGATGAAGTTGCTGAGCTCCACCATGTGATCTGGTATGATTAGAATGCAGTTATTTATACAAATTACTCATAAATTAAAAATGCAGGTCGGGTGCAGATCCTCACTGCCATACAAGAAGCTTCTCTAATGCAAAAGGGACACTGCCACAACATTGTGCATGTCTTCGAAATCTTGTGATTCCTTCATATTAATGGCAATTTAAGTCAACCTTTCCACAATCTAGATGTTTTTTTGGTTAAATCCTCTTCCTGGATGGATCAAAATCAATATTTATGGTGCCTCCAAAGGCAATCTGGGACCTGTGGGATGTGGTGCTATCTTCAAGAATCAACTCGGTCAGATCCTTGGTTGATTCATGGGTAGTTGTGGCAGTTCCACCTCCCTTCAAGCCGAGATGATGAGCATAATGCATGCCATCAACTTTGAAAATTTCTTTGTTTGGAATAATATGTAGATCGAAAGAGACTCGACGACCATCATGCAAGCAATTTGGAATGGCATTATTCATCTTTCATGGACGATTACTACCTATTTGATGGATTGCACTCGTTTTCTTATAGATCTAAACTATATCACCACTAATGTTTATCGAGAAGAAAATATGGTTGTTGATGTCTTGGACAACATGGGAGTAAATCAATACATTACCTGGTTTAAAGTCTGTCTCGTTGATCTTAATTCCTTACATGAAAAAGATTATAATATGATCATATACTTTAGACTCCTATAAACTTTCTTTTGATTTATTTATGATTTTATTCTTCAAAAAAATGTATAAACATAGATATTGGTGATAAATCTATTGGGATGTCCACTATTTGTTGAACACTATCAAGGTTTCATATTCTTTCTTTTCCCCTTCTTCTTCCAGTCCTTATAGAAACACGTTCCACTTGAGAAATAATAATTACCTTATTTTTTAATTCAAACTCATTATCTCTCTAGATGTAACCTTAACTTCTACTTCATCATGTGATTCCCCATTTGGATATCATATTGATTCTTATTCATCTGTTACCATTCCCCCTAAAACATTACATGTATCATCGAATGTGAACTCAAGGCCATAGAAGAGTATAATAATTACTTGGGGTTCATTTCATGGTAATATTCCTCTTGACTAATCTATATATTTTTCATTATCTCATCTATTTGTAGGGATAGATCCATGATTTGTTTGATTATCATAGTATGATCCATCAAGATAAAATATGATTCTACCATTATAATAATAAAACAACCATGTGAAAAAAGGAATCAAATGATAATATTGGTCCAAAATAAAAAAAAATTAAAAGTGGTCGGGAAAAATAATTAATCTAACTATTCAAACAAAATTATCTAACCTTTTTCATAATAACAGTGCCAAAAATTTAGCTATCCAAAGGGAATGATCAATTTCACATGGGTAAGACTAGATTATAATTTATATAACATAAGACCATAAATAGTAAACCACTAAAAAGTTGTAAATTAATGAAATCCTTCATGTCAATCCCTTATAGATTAGGTAGATCACTAGAACTCGATAGATATAACTACAACACCAAACAAAATAGAGCTCAATAACCTCTAAGAAAATATGTGAGAATGGATGTATTAGTGCTTTTATTCTTCAATATTATCAAATAATAAGTTATAAAATATAGTATTATATTCATGAAGTCATAAAAATTAGATTTTAGTGAATGCCCTAGTTCGGGTAGACATCACCACCCACCTAAGCATAATTTTCTCCTCTCATATATTTGAAATTACTAAAAAGGTGGGTAAATGGATCCCTATTTAAAAATACAATTAAATTTAACTAAATGTTCATGGTGGAATTCACACTCTAGATACCACACTTGAATTAACTCTTTCAAACCAAGGCAATGGTCATGGTCAATAGATAGAAAAATAGATATAAAATAAAAGATAAGTCTAATAACCCAATATGAAAATCTTTAATAATGCTAATTAAATAAATAAATTCCCCTAAACATCACAAAAACCTGACACAATACTAATGCCTATCATTCTATCCATGAGGGGTTTAAAATAAAATAAATGAAACAAACATGGAATACATCCAAATCATCATCTCAGAATTGGAAACTAAAGATGAATCCCTGGAATTAGATCCCCTTAATGTGAAAAAACCACTTTAAATAGATAGAAATGCCCAATAATATATATATGTACCACTATTTTGTATCCCATTTCATCACACTATATTTTTATCACATTATATTGGAATCAGAATCCTTTAGTTAAATACCCATAAAACTTCACTAACATCAAATATATAATATATCTCTCATATTGTTCATGAACATAATTGTCCAAACTAATGTATCTAAAGTAAATTTAAATGTTACAAAGAAAATATTTATTATGGTTCAACATGAACATCTCAAATCAAGGGTGGAACATGGAATGAATCGCATGACATGGTATGACTCTTTCAAAACATGACCCGTTTTAATCTATCGACCCTCCACGATATAAAGAACCCTTATTTCATGGCATTTTTCTCCATAAAAATCTTATTCAATTTCAACTCTCATTAATGAAAATAGTAATAACATCATGTCACAACAAACTCCTTTATTAAATATATTCCATTAATTAAATTAAAATTGGATTTATGTATCACAAATATACTCAAACTGAAACCCTTAAGCCTCTATCAATATGAAAAATACCATAAAGGAAGGAAAACCCTATGAAAAAAGGTTTTTCTTCATGTAATATCTAATATCTCCTTATACAATATCTAAAAATGTAGAAAAATAGGCCACAACACAACTTAATTCCATGCATATTATAACACAGCATTTCCTTAGTGTAATGAAATAGATTATAGAACATGATCATTAATCTAATAAATCTCGACAAGTCTTTCAATCCCATGAACCTCAGCTCATAGTGCATCTCCTAGTATTATAGTTTGATTGATATCCCATTGGCATTGCACTAGTGATATTCATTTATGTCATCCATGGAAGATTTTAACATAGTCTAATATTTGGTGTTACAACATGAAGTAATGTATTCAGATGTAGATGAAATAATGACAAGATATAGTGACATTTTTTTTAAATATATAAAATGCATTGCATAACATTTTTCCACATCAATTTTCCATGTTGGATCACCCTTCTTTCTGTACCATTCCATGATGACACATGCTTAGATGAGTTACCTAAGTATTTCCCCACATATTTTATTCATCCATAGAGTTTACATGTGTCAGGCCTCTCTCTTATGTCTTCGTGAGTTGTGTTAGGTCCCAACCGATGTGAGGATCTCATGATTTCTACTTGATGGTCCATCCGTGTTTCCTCATTTTCCAATGTACATGCTTTATTTCACATGCACACACACATTTTTCCCTTTATAAAAACTCATAATAGAAACTATATATATTTTTTTCGTTTCCAGGAATTGCATTTTGAATATATCATACCCAAAAAATGTAAAACCAATGAAAAAGTATGAAAAATATTAATTAAATAAATTAATAAAAAAATTAAATAATAAAAATGTATGGATGAAATATACACATTAGATCTATTGATGTTATATTGGAAAAGAAGTATAACATATGTTGATTTATCTAAACATAATTTCTTTATTTATACCAGCATGTCAAGTAAGATTAACAAACCAACCTGGGTCAAACAGACCAGCCACGCTAGTCATTCCATTACTGGATGGGGTATAAAAAAGAAAACAAAACAAGTCTTAAAAAACACAAGACATACAACCCAAGTAAAAAAGCATAAATAAGGATGAAAAAACTAATCCAAATAGGATAAACACAGAAGTATGACAAGTATATACTAACATGTCTCCATGTGATCAATCATCACCTCTAAATCATCCCAAACCAAAATATGAACATAAATAGATGTCTGTATGCTACAGAATGCATTTTCCATTAGTTTTTTTCTTGTAAAACAAGGTCAACAGTCACCTGATGTATGAAGTAGGGTGTTACAAATAGAAACTAGTAAGAAACCACCATGAAATAAATAAGAGTTATAATATTTAGAATTTATAAGTTCTATATTTAAAATAAAATTGTTTTACAAACATTTTTATCATTACAAAAATTTGAAAATATTTTCCAATCAATCGTAGGGGTTTCCGTAAATTTCATTTCATGTTTTCTGAATCCAGAAACATGCTATCCATAATGAAAAGTAGGTAATCATACTAAGATATTGTAGGTTCCGAGCACAATGGAAGATCTAGAGGGATAATGCCCAACTGTTTTTCTATATTAAATGAACTACCCATGACCAATATGATGATGAATGCAAGTATCCATGAAAATGAATCAAGGATTTAGGTAAAGAAATAAAATCCTAAATCCAATAGATAGGATCAATGTTTTTTATAATTATTTCAATTAAATTAAATAATTAGCTCCAAGTTTATTCTTTCTTCGGTGATGCTTTTGACCATAGATCTATAGTGCGCCTTTGTTGCATTATAGGGAGAAAGTATAAATCTCCTATAGAGGTCATCCACACATGTTCAACGTGTCTGTGGACATCATTGAATGAGTCTTTGGGTTCTAGCCTGAAAGATTATTATAATTGTGATTTATTCCTTTGATCACATTGAGAACCATATCCAAATCATTCTCATTGATCCGGTGGAGGATGATCTATCTCGTTCTTGAGAGCACTCTAGGAGTGGGATAAACTCTCTAGGCATGAGTGATTTTCTCTAATTCATTGTAGAAAATAATAATAATCATTTCTTGCCTATCTCTTGTCTAATAAGAGAATAATATAAATGGGTGTTATTTCACTAGGTTAGTAAAAATAAATTTTCACAAGTGACATAAATATTTTACTAATCCTATAGAAACCCCCATGGAAAATAATAATAAGAACACTATTATTTCTGGACATTTACTTAACTTTCCAGTTATAATTAAATATTATTTAATAAAATAATATTCAATATTATTTTCTCTCACTGGACCCTTAATTCGGTCCACCAATACTCTAATATATTTATATAACCTTTAATAATGACTATTTATTTATTAAATAAATAGAACTTCATTATTCACCAATAAATGTATAAATATTATATTCACTAAATAAAAAATAAATAGTTGTTGTTTATTCAACCCACATTATATTCTCATGAATAACTTGGGTTGAAAGAAATGTGATCAGGAATCACTGAATGATTATTAAACCTAACTGATAATAATCATTATTGAACTTGTTAAATAATATATTATTTTACTAAGATATTGGATACACTTAATGTGTGATCATCTATGCCTATTTATCAGTGGAATAAGATGGAGAAGCCTAATTTCCAAGGTTAGAATCTACCACCACACTAAGACACTCATAGATAAAGACGTTAATTCCGCAAAGACATGTCACATCATACGAATTCATACCATTTAATATAATTCCTTGGTCTCGATATATCAAATAAAATCGGTAGGAAACAAGTTCCATTAACCCATGTGCATGATTTCCATTATTTGACTATCTAAAAATTGAACTCGCATATGGAACACCATGACCATGAATTTATTTAGGATAGATCATTTCCATCAAAGGGAATGAGATATCAACTTCCATTATAGAATAGAAGGGAAAAATGCTTTTTCACATTACTCATTAATGTAGTATTACTCGTGACACACCCAATATATCCTACCACACCATGAATATATTTCATCACAGATTTCACCAATACATCTATGTGTGTGAGTCATAATACCCATTAATAATAATCATAAAATCTAAAGACCAATACAGACAATATTCATATAGGAATATCCAATGAAACGTATAAATGTTGATTTCTTACTATCAGGCCTCATTCTCATAATATCCTACTAAATATCACCAAGGGTGTACACCATGAGAAGGTGTCTGAAAGTACTATGAGTCTCTATCCCTAATAGCCTGTATCATTTGTGTCCCTAAAATGATATCATCCAGCTATATAACATATATCTATGAATAGTTTCATAGCATTTCTGGGTTCTCATCTTAACGGGGAACTACTATGACCTTTTATTACGATAGCTACTCTTTGGTCATTATCACATATAAAGTTATGAAGAAGAATAATCATGTTGTAGAAAGGATTTTATTTATATCCATCTAATGAATATATGTTCATCATAAAGTAAAAATAAGTTAGCTCTAGGTAACCAACTATAATAGACTACCACTTGCACTAGATCCCACTACTAACAATCTTCATTCCTCTAGCTCTCACATTATTTTAATGCTTCTTCTAAGACAGGACTTTAGGTAAGGGGTCATCCATATTCTATTCTATGGATACTCTTTTCACTATAACATGAAAACTTTTATAGAAATCCATCAAGAGGTGATACTTCCAATGTATGTGATTTGTTTGTTGATGTGACCTTGGAGCGATTGCAAGAGCCACTACTGCAGTATTATCACAATACAATGTGGTAGGGTATTTACTTTTAAGTACCACATCAAGCTCCTAAACGAGGTTCCAAACCATGATGGATTACTTGGATCTATAAAAGGATGATATATACTTGGAATCTACTATAGAATCAATGAAAAGTGGTTTCTTTGAACTTTTCCAGCTCATAGCTCCTCTATTGAGAATGAAAACATATCTTGATTTTATCTTCAGATCATTCTGATCTATATGAAAACTAGCACCAACATACCCTCTGATGAGAAGATTTTCATCACCTCCATACATGAGGAATATATTTTTAGTTCTTCTTAAATATTTATGGATATTCTTATCAATAGTCCAATGTTGTTCTCATGAATCATCGTGATATCTGTCTTCCATACTCAGTGAATAAGAAACATTAATTATAGTATAATGATATATCATATTGATGAAGCATATGTGATATTACTCATTGTATGTTTCTCCTATTTTGTTTGAGGACACAATTTCTTAGAAATATGTGAACAATGTGACACTAGAACCAATCCCATCTTGGATTGTTTCATACTAAATTTATGTAGTATTTGGCAAATATTGGTACTTTGACTTATTTCAAGAAACCTCTTGGATCTATCATGAATCATATTGATCCCTAAAATGTAATATTCTTTTCATATGTCCTTCATAGATAATGGCTTGATAAATTAGTCTTTAACTGACTTTATGATGGGTATTTCATTTCCAATAAGTAATGTGTCATAAACCTATACTATTGGTATGATGATAACAGTCCCATTAAACAATTTTTAAATAGAGGGATTAAATTTGTTTTTAATGAAACCAAATTCTTTTATGGATTTACCAAATAGAATATTCCATGACCAAGATGCTTACATCAATCCATAAAGGGATATCTATAACTGGAAAATCCCTTTGGAATCACCTGGTGTCACAAACCCTTCTGGTTGTGTCATATAGACATATTCTTAAAGGTTCCTATTAAGGAATTTTGTTTTTAAATCCATCTACCAAATCTCATAGTCATATTATGATGTTATGGAAAATATGATTCTGATGGATTTAAACATAGAAATTGGTGAAAAGGTTTCATTGTATTCAATTCCTTGATGTTGTTTAAACACTTTAGCCACTATACTTTATTTATAGGTACTTACTTTACCTTCCATGTATATTTTTCACTTGAATACCCATTTACATCCAACATGATTTACATCAACTAATGCATCGACTAGAATCCAAACATGGTTCTGATAAATGGAATCCATATCAAAATTCACAGCTTCTAGCCATCTTGAAACTTTTGAGCACTCTACTTCATCCTTTTAAGAGAGTGGTTCATCATTGTCTAAAAATAATGAGTCACTATCCTCAGTGACAAGAAACCAATATCTCTCTAGTTCCCTTAACTATTCTACACATCAATGTTATACTTGTTCTTCAGAAACTACATCTTCCACAGGGACCTGTGGAACTTGTTCGTGTACCATCTCTTATTTATCTTGAACATCAACTCCATCGATGTCAATCTTTCTCCCACTATCCTTTTTGAATATTTGATCCCTCTCAAGAAAGTTATATTGTTTTTCTACAATTAATTTCGTTTTTGAGGGGTTGTATAGGTAGTATCCCTTTGTTTCCTTATGATACCCAACAAAGATACACCTTGTTCCCATGGGTGCTAGTTTGTTGCATGATAAATCCTTAACAAAGGAGTCACATCCCCATAAACATGTATCCAACAAAACAGGTTTCATTACACTCCATTTAATGAAGGGAATCCCATTTTCCATCTTAACTGGAACTAATTTTAGTTTGTGTACACCAACTTGTAATGCATATCCCCAAAAGGATAATAAAATATATGCATGACCCATCAATGATCTAACCATGTCCAAAAAGGTGTAGTTCCTCCTTTCACTAACTTCATTCCATTACGGTGTATAAAGTGGAGTGAGTCGAGATACAATCCAAAAATCTCATAGAAAGTTGAAGAACTATTGGATAAGATATTCTCCACCTCAATACAATCAGGATTATTTATCTTCTTACCAAAAATATTCTCTACTTCATTCTTGAATTTCTTGAATTTCTCAAAGGACATGGATTTATACCGAATCAATTAAATATATCCATATATAATCAAGTCAAAATTATAAGTTATGATGTAAGAATATCCACCTCTAGATTCTACTAGAAATGGTCCACACACATCAATGTGTACCAATCGTATAATCTATGTGGCCCTTTAGACATATCCACCAAATTGATGTTTTTGTTATTTTCCCTTGTAAACAGGCATGACATCAATCATGTGGTTTTAACTTAGAATAGTATAAATAAGCGTATTGACAAAGATTTTTCAAATTCTTATAATTTACATGTCCAGGATGATGATTCCCGAAGTGGGTGTTATATGAGTCATGTGATCCTAATTCATTATCAATTGACAACACACGATTGTCAAAATTTAATACATATAGACCATTATTTAAATGTTTCATACCGTAACATATGTTGTCCTCATAATTGAAACCACATCTACATCCAAACATGAAAATAAACCCATCTCTTTTAAAACATGATACAGAAATAATGTTTTTGGTAACACTAGGTACTTTATAACAACATTGTAAATCCAAAATCATTTCCATTCGAAATGTGAGGTGGTAGTCACTAATGGTAGGAGAAACCAACCGTCCCTCATTGGTAGCTCTTAGGTCTACCTCTCTGCTAGAAATTTTCTAAAATCTACATGGTTCATGAATTAAAATATGGATGTGACCACCACAAGTTGTATCTAATACCCAATGTGTAGAAATGGAAACATTGAACTCAATAATGAATGCACCTCCAGCTTCCCCTTGCCTATGTGTATAGTTCCTCTTCCAATCATCTGACATTATACATTAAAATAATACTTCCCCCTTTTTCTTGACCTACCATTGGATCTTCTTAATCTTTTTCAGATGGTGCTCGGGGGATTTATAATGTTTATAAGTCTTAGGCACCTTTCCCTTGTCCTTCATCTTCGTAATCACCATAAAGACTGTGGCTTTTTCACACCCCATGTCCTTACCCACTTTGATAATTAATGTAAGAAATTTTTATAGACACTTCTCATTATTTATGATATTATAATTCACAATATAATTGGAGGAGTTATTAGAAAATGATGATAGTATGTGATTTGTATGCAAGTCATTTGGTAATTTAATCCCTAAGATGTCCAAATGCTCATTGTAGCTAATAAGCTTGACTACATGTGTCCCAGTTGGCACCGACTCTCAAATCATAGTGGTGAACAAATAATTGGATATTTCAAATATCTTTTATCTCACCTTATCTTGATAGAGATCCTGGAGGTGAGATATTGTGCTATAAACATTTAGTTATTCATATTGATTCAAGATCTCATTGTTCAGGGATGATTGCGTGTGGAAGTAAAAATCTATAGCATCATTAAGATGTTTCTCGTACATAGAGAGCTCCTCATCACTCTCCCCATTTCTAGGTGAAACTAGTATATGTTCTTCCATCACATATAGTTTCTTTTCATGGTGAAGGATGACCAGAAGGTGCCTTTTCCACTCTTGTAAATTAGTGCTGGTGAGAGGGTTTTCTTTATCGAGTATGGAATCTGATGATATTTTTTATTTCATTTTTAATTAAATTTCTAAAAATAATGTGAATAGAGTTTTAGTAATTTATCTGATATAATTAAAATGTATAAATAAATAAATATCCTGTAGTTCCCACTATTTTATCGAAACAAAATATCCCTCACCATTGTCTTTGGGATATCCTGTTATTTTGAAATTCTAGCGGCATGGATCCATATTTCCCCTTAAATGACCCCAAATTTGGTTGGCCAAGAAATTTTAAAGGTTTTAGGTAGGCATTCCAAATTCCAACAATAATAACTCAATTCTCATTGATCAGTTGAGTGGACCCCCCAATCCTTAAATACTTAATTTTTGGATTTCCTCAACCTTTTCCTCTCAGTTACACCGAGTCCTTATTTGGCACTCAACACTTCATGTAAACTATGTCTATTAAACCCAAAGCCTCATATTTGAATTCTTTGACAATTGAAAGCACCCCAAATTTTGATGGTGAAGAATTTTGAACTATGGTTTGATTCTAACCGATGTAATGGAAGGCTATACCAGCATAATATTTTATTGAGGTATTTTATCTTTTATGAATAAATTTCCATTTATTATCATTTAAAATTATTGTTAATATTAAGTGGTATAATATTATGAGATTAACCATGTATTAGATAATATTTACATATAAGACAATTTATTTTTGTTACATCTTGCATGATTGTTTAATTTATTAATAATTTGATCGCGACAATACGTCCCTAATAAATAAAAAATGCAACTGATTGAAATAAAATAAACTGTTTGATTATGAGATTTTTTAATGGTCAGTTTATCTAGATGTTGATAAACTAACCTAGGACCTAGGGTAGAAACACCTTGAACTAATTAGGATCATGTTTACATATATCCACATATCTGACTTTGTATCTTATTGGATTGGTTTTTCCTCGGCTCCTAAATTGAACTTCCTACAATAGCTTGGGAGCTACATCCATTACATATTAATTTACTAATGCATAGTTGAGGGGTCAAATATGGTTTACATAAAAGAAACCATTGTAACATGGCCCCTACATATTAATGATGGGAGAGGGCACACATGCCAAAAAATTAATTTAAGAAATTAAAAAGAACCCAATCACATACAAAATTTCTGGTATATCTCATGATCATCCACATGCATGCAACAAATTTATTCATTTAATAAAACTATCATTCAATTATTTAATCATTCTAATTTAATATAAATCTTTCTTTCATAGAATACTTATTATCTTTAATTAATCAATCCATTTATCTTAAACCCTTTTTTGAATTTCGATGAGATTCTCATCCATTATTAATTTAAAAAAATTAGAATTCATTTAAAATTTACCTTGTACATAACTTGTACTTTGTAGATAATATAGTGAATACCCATCCAAAATAACCCAACATGTATTATACATGTATACACATTATTCATTGTGACATGTAGTTTGCACGCAGAATTATAATTGTAATACAACTCATACAAGATGTGAATATCTATGAACATTGTAAAAATGTTCATTAAATATATATATATATATATAACACCTATCACATGTTGTGTCTCAGCTTTATGCCCACAAAAAGTTATATTTCCTAAGGGTATATAATATAATAATAAATTTTAAACCGACATAATCTAGAAAAATTACCTGGCATGTTGATCCTACTACATGACATGTTCCCTCCTCACCATCCATCTAAAGTACACATCTGGGGAAACAACATGCATGGTTTTATTTGGAAATCTTTTGATTACATGGTGTGTCTAGTGGGACACATGTCGTGTAGACTCCGTATTACATGGTCACTAGTCGGGAAAGCCGTGTATTAGATAAACGACTCGACCCTAACCTGAAGGGACTATACACCATGTCTAGTGGGACACAAGGCATGTAGTCTAGTTTCCATGTTCCAGTTAATTCTGGTCAACAATGTGTGGTTTAAAGGTAATTAAAGGTGTGATTAATGCCTACTTAATGTAAGATCTCAAATTTATTACAAAACAAAATATTGATAAATTGAACAATACTATGTGACCTGTAATTGTGATTATATGGCGTGTAGTCTGATGTTGTTTGAAAAGGATCCTTGTCACCTTAAGATGAGTTCCTTGATTTTATTTTATTCATAAAATTTAATCATTTGTGTTAGATCTGTAAGAAATGTTGAACTATGAAATAGATATCATAATTTAGATTTAATGAACTATTAAAGTTAAATTGAAAAACTAAATTATGAATGCGTAAGTCATTAATGAAACTAAATAATTATAAATAATAATATATCCCCTACGATACCATAGGTAGGTTCCGAGCGCAGCAGAAGCGCGAGAGGGATGGTGAAAAACTTTTTTTAAAATATTCAATGAAAAATTCCGGATCAATAGGATGAAGAATGCCAGTATCCACAGAATACAATCACGGATTTAGGAAAAGGAATAGAAACCCAGAACCAAGAGAGATGTTCAACATATTTTGATTATAATAAATTTAATTAAATTAAATAATTACCTACACTGTGATTCTTTATTCGTTGATGCATTCGACCACAAATATGTTGTGTGTCGTCAGTAAATTGTAGAGATCAATGGTAGTTATCCTCTAAAGGTGATCCAAAAGTGTTCCACATATCTCTGAAGGTTGCCGAAGGAGTCTCTAGGAGTTAGCACGGAAGATCCTTGCACTTGAGATGTTCACCTTTGATTGCCTTGATAACCGCTTCCAAAGCGTTCTTCTTGATCTAGTGGAGGAGAATATCTCTCGTTCTTGAGAGAATTCATGGAGAGATTTGGAATCTCTATGATAATAAGATTTTCTCTAATTTGCTGTGCACAACAATAAAAATTGTCACTTTACTATCGCTTGGTTAATAAGGGAATAATATAATCGGGTATTTATTTCACTAGGGTAGTAATTTATAATTATCAAAAGTAACTTCATTATTTTATTAATCCTAATGAAACCCCCATATCAGTTAATAACAACAAAATTATTATTTCAATACATGCACTTAACTTGTGAGTTATAATTATGTATTATTTAATAAAATAATATTCAATATTATTGTCTCTCACCAGACCCTTAACTCGATCCTTCAATCCTTCACCATATTTATTGAACATTGAATGATGAATACTTATTTATTAAATAAATATCACTACATTATTCCCCAATAAATATATAAATATTATAATATCTAAATTCAAAATAAATATTTATTAATTATTCCACGTGAATTATATTCTCTGATATAATTAGTCTCGAAATAAATACTATCAGGCATCCAGGGATAATTATTAAACCAAAATTGGGAATAATATTTATTCAAGATATTAAATAATATTTTATTTAACTGAGATACTAGATACAATTAGTGTGTGACTCTCTATGTATCTTTCTCAATGGCATTTGGCGGAGTAGCCTAAAGTCCAAGGTTAACATCTAGCAATATGTTAAGGCAGATATAGAGAAATAAGTTAATTCCACAATGACATGTCACATCATACATATTATTAACATGTAATATAATCCCTTTGTCTTTATATCTTCAATCAAGAGGGTTGCATGAAAATTCCAACAACCTATGTGCTAGATTTCCCATTCTTTTACTTCCTAGAAAATAAATCTTCCTATAGAACACCATGGTCATCAGTTTTTTTAGGCTATATCATTTCCATCAAATGAACTTGAAATATCAACTTTTTTTATTGAATAGATGGGACACGTATTTTCTCGCATTATTGAATTATGAAGTATTACTCATGACTCACCCAACGTATCCTACCACGATGTGAACTTATGTCATCACTATTTTTTCCAATACATCTAAGTGAGTGAGTCATAATACCCATTAATTATAAATTTAAATTCTAAGGAACAATATACAACTCCTCAGATTGGAACATCCAATGACACTTATAAATGTTGATTTCCTATGGTTGAGTCTCATTCTCATAATATCCTACTGTATATCCACTATCTAGTACACCATGATAAGGTGTCTCAAATTCCTATGATTCTCTAGATATAATGACCTGGTATAAAACATTACATAATATTTATTTATGTTAATAATTCACATTGAATATCTTTTCAGGTTTATAGTTTTATAGAATTAGTTCTCAACTATTACATTACATCTCAAATAATACAAAGTAGACACTTCTACTCAGTATCCATTTTTTCATAAAATAAAAACTCTTGAAAAAAAAGATTCATATCTAGTTCTATGTTTTTAGACAACATGAAATTTCATTGATACCATGCTTGACCCTATTCATCGTTATGTCCTATGAAAAACATTTCAGAAATGTGGGATAGATATAAAAAGCTCAGTAAGGGTTACACAAAGAAGGAAAACTGTTAGTTTTTCAAAACAACAAGTAAACCATGAAAACTTTATAATATGTAATATTTTTCACCTTTATTAAGTCATAAATACTATTAAATGAATAAAATATCATTTAATACCCTTTTGTAACCAAACGATTACTATAAAACCCATATAAATCACACATAACATATAAAGGTAACTTGGGACAAAAACATACTGAAATGGAAAAACCATACAATCGACTTCCACACATATCACTAAATGGAATAGTGGTACGGCCGACTTCCATACCCAATGAATTGGTGGTTATAACATAACCACCCTTCTTGGTTTATCACGACACCACCCATCATTTGTTTTATCACATAAGCATCCATCAAATGTCCAAGTACCATTATAAAATCATAACACATAAAATATTAAAAATATAAATAAATCACTAATAAAATTTCATTTGCAATCACATGAAATCATTTAAAGATATTGAATTAATAAATCTATTTCAAAAGATATTTTCAATACAAAAACTACCAAAACAGAATAAGGGGTTTCTTTTTCATTTAAAAAAAATTAAAGCTTACAGAGGAATCCAAATAATTATTATGGAGGCAGAGAGTTCATTGTCCCCGCATACGCAAAAAAACATTCCTATTTTCGTTCAGTAAAACACTTCATAGAATAAAATATACCCTTTGAATGAAAACAAAATTTAAAGGGATTTATTATATACCATATAAAATAAGGAGTTGTATATTATCAAAACATTCCTCAATGAAAAGAGATTGAAATGAAGATCCTTACATCGTGTCTGACTTGACTTGTTTATTCTTTAATTTCCAAAATAGTAAACTTAAGTTAATTTCTAATTTATTAAGAAATTTTATCAAGTTTATTATTACTTTTATATTACTTATTACCACATTATAGACATTACATAACCATTTATGTTAATAACAGTTATTTTGTCGACATTTGGTACTTGGGTCAAAAATGAACTTCTTATAATTTAAAGTTGTTCAAGTGGTCAAAATTAAATTATCTCCAAAATCATATTCATGAATTGTATATAATCTATATAATATATATTTATTATATATATTTATTTATAATAGTACATAACATTTGGAGATAAGAAATGAAATGCACGGTTCATGAAGACTGTAATCCGTACGTATTCATGAACACTAATTTCATTTCTATTTCAGATTTAATGGAATGAAAACATAATGATATATAGATATATTATAATTCTAGTATAATATTATATATAATTTCAGTAATTATATCCTTTACACATTCCATTAATGGCATGAATGAGTCATATCACTTTGAGGGGGCGGTAGTCAGCACTTCCTCAAATGAAATTATCGTATTTACCGATTATGAAAACCATAATGGTATTAGATAAATGAGAAATAAAAAATCATTGTGATAATATAAATATAATATATAACTCATATAAATATATTATAACTCATATAAATATAGTGACATCATAATGGACACCATAAGAGGTGGTAGGAGAAGATTGAACAACAGCATTTTGTGAGGCAGTAGTTTGTTGTCCATAGAAACATTATGTTCTATACCAATTAGATGGAGGTGTGTGTAATTGTAGTTCGAATAATTATCATAACAACTACTTAGTATATTTAGGATACTAGTGTTGTTATGGAAACAAATAATAAGAAGATTATAGAGAGTGAAAAAGTAAAATAAAATAAGAGTACTTGAGGGAAGACGTTAAATTTAAATCGGGTAACTCTCTTTGGTTTGAACCAAAAGGATTTCTTGAAGTGAATTATACTTATGTAAGGATTATAGGAGGAAGAGATATATCATTAGAGCTTACTTGGGTAGAGGTCGAACGAGCCAAGGGGGCATTAGAGGTGTGAGAAAGGGTTAGAGGTGATGGATTTTTATAAGGGGGATGCGGGGCACTTTAGGAAATTTTGAAAATATTAATTTATTATATAATGATTTTTAGTTTCTAAAGGTACAAAACATATTTAATTATAAGATAAGGTATTTTTAATCATTATATTTTTTATTCAACCCTTTTTAACTTATTTAACTTTTACCATGTTCTCTTATATATTCATACTATATGGTTAATATATTTACTATAAAATGCCAAGTGACCCAAAATGAATCATTAATGACATTTTAAACATCATATATGTAATTTGGACAAATCATAGATTTTTAGGACTATTTTATACTTTAATAAAATATTTATTGATTAAAAAACTCTTTTATGTCAATTTTAATACCATTTATATCATTACTTTTAAAAATTCCAACCCGACTTGATTATTTAAAAAAGCCTTCATTAATACAAAGATAACAAGTAATAATAATATATAAAATTATTTTATGTCATCAAAAGGATAAAAATAATTTTATTTTTATATTTATAGTAAAATTTATTTGAATCCTTTATTAATGAAGTAATTACTACATCACCATTGTGTCATAATTAAATTTTTTTATTTAATGTCTAAAAATTATAAATAAAATACCATGATGTAGGAAATCATTTTTAATTTACAAAAAATATTAATAGTCAAAGAGATAATGTATATAACTCCATATAAAAATTGGATTAGTAAAAAGATTCATGTTTATGTTATTTTTGTCTTTTCTTTAAATTAATTAATATAAAGCATTATCATCACTCCCAAGTGGCTCCATGGGGTCCCAAAATCATCCCAAATATGACCACGGTTGGACATGTATAATCCAATAGGTTTAGGATAATTTTAAGGGTAATTTAATATTATTATTATATTTTTTTCACCCTAATTTACCAGATTTATCCTTTAACAATGGTCAATAAAATATTAACTAAATTAAATATTCATAATGTATAAAATTAAAATTTACCTATTTACACAATTAGGACCTCTTGATTCCAAATATGGAATAAATTTTTCCAAATTAAAAACATATAAGTGGAAGAAATTAATTTAAAATTAATTCCCATTGTCAAAACAAAAAGTGTGTTTTTATGAAATAATAAATAAGAAAAGATTTTCTTTTGTTTATGTCCAGATTAAGAATGAAAATACTTCCAATGACCAAAATTGGATTAAATTTTAAAAATATAATCCAATTAAAATTTAAAACCAACTAAAATAACAATATTACTATAAAAATAAATTAGATCAAAGGGTAGTTTGGAATTAAAATGTAGTATTTTTCGCTATTCATTAAAAAGTGAATATTATCATAAAAATACCAAAATTATATCCAAATTAAATTTTCATATCCCGATTATAAATAAGATTATTATTTTGTCAAATAGAACATATAAACATGACAAAAATAATATTTAAAAAGGGTTCTCTATCAAAAGGCATTAAATCGTCCTTTTAATGATTATTAGGGTGTTTATGCTAAAAAATGGATTCATTCACATTTTAATCTTCTAAATTTTATCAGATAACTTTTAAAAAATCTAACAAACATGTTTAATCATTTTTTAGTTAGTTATATTCATTACCACCAATACAATGACTATGAGTTAAAAATAATTTAAAATAATAATAATATTATATTATTTTTCAGTATAACTCAATGTTGTGTGAAACATAGGATTTCTAAGAAACCAGTTGTTGTGTGTCAGGTACTCCATAAACCATAGAATCCCCTTAAATTTAAAATTAATATTTAATTCACAAATATTAATAAATATGAAAATGTCATATTCTTTATTTACCTGGGATGTTACGTCCTTCCCCCTATTGGAAATTGCATCCTCACAATTGTATTCACTTATCAAATAAATGGGAGTATTTATCCCTCATATAATTATCATATTTGCATCTTTCCTCTTCAACCATATTATTTTTACACAATACCATTACCTGATGAATTCCTTATTCCGAATCACTTGCTCTCTTTGATCAATAATCTATACTGGTTGTTCCTCATAAAAAATATTTTCTTCCAACAGAACTAACTCTGGACTCAAAACATGAGATCGATATGGAATATACTTTCTCAACATTGAAACATGAAAAACATTGTGTACTAGGGATAAACATGGTGGTAAATCCACTATGTACACAAATTATCCAACTTTCTCCAAGATTTCATAAGGTCCAATGAACCTAAGACTCAACTTTCATTTCTTACCAAAACGCATCACACTTTTCCATGGAGAAACTTTGAGAAAGACATGATCACCTACCTAAAAAGAAAGAGCCTTCCTCTGATTATCCACATAACTTATCTGCATTCTCTGATATGTTCTCATGTGCTTCTGAATCAATTGAGCTTTTTTTTCTATCTCTTCTTTCAATTCTAGCACCATCAATTTCTTTTCACCTACTCCATCCCAAAAATTTGAAGTTCGACGCATCTTTCTATAAAATTCCTCAAATAGAGCCATATGTATACTGAAATTAAATTTTCATTATAAGAAAAATTTAACCAAAGAAATATGTTGGTCCCAAATTCCCTGCTAATCCATTGAGAAAGAATATAACATAACTTATAATGTCTAAATTGTTCGTTCTGACTTCCCATTTTATTGAGGATGAAAAGTTGTACTAAAATTTAATTCAGTACCCAATGACATTTGATGTCCTTTAAAATGGTAGTAGTAAACCTAGGATCACGATTAGATACAATGGAGAGGGGAACTCTATGAAACCTGACTATCACTTCAATATACAACCATGAAATTTGATCTAGAGACAATGAATATTGAAAAGGAAAGAAATGAGTAGATTTAGTCAATTGGCCCACAATAACTAAGATTGAATTTTTACCTCGATATGACTTCAGTAATCCCAAAAAAATGTCCATGGATATATTTTCCCATTTCCAATCTATCACCAGTAAAGGATGAAACATCTGTTTTGTTAGCTTCTGCTCTAATTTAAACTATTTAAAAATAAAACACTTCATAGTAAAATCAGAAATACCTATTTTCATTCCATCCTACTAGTAATACTATTGAAGATCTCTATACATCTTAGTAATTCCAGGATGAACAGAAAAAGGAGAACTATGAACATAACAAATAAGTCTTTCATCTTTTGTGAGTCACAAGGCACACATAATATCTTCCAAAACTATAAAACACAATCATTATCGATGATAAAATCAGGAAACTCAACCTTCTGAACCAACTCAACCATTTTCTCTAACTCGTTGTCTTCCTTCTGTACTTACTTAATTCTATCTGATAGATATGATTTCACTGACACCAGAAAAAAAAAAGGAATTTCCTGCACCAATAACTTATATGCCAAAGTTCATCAAATCATTAATCAGAGGAACTTATTCCAAATTTAACATGGTTAATGAAGCATTACTCTTTCGAATCAATGCATCAACCAATTTATGTGCCATTTCTGGATGGTAATGAATCGTGCAATCATAATACTTTATTAATTCAAGTCATCTCCTCTATCTGATGTTCAATTCTTTATGAGTGAATATATACTTCAAACTTTTGTAATCAGTATATATTTCACACTTTACTTCATACAAATCCTTCCTCCAGATTTTTAAAGAAAAAACAACATCAGCTAATTACAAATCATGTTTTGGGTAATTTTACTCATGTGGTTTTCACTGACGTGAAGCATAAGAATTTACCTGATCATTTTGCATTAGGAAAAAACCAATTCCATTCAATGATGTATCATTGTAGATAACAAATTCACCATTTATGGAAGTCATTTCCAAAGTTATATCATTCACTAATATTCTTTTTAATTCCTAAAAATAGTCATCACATTCTTTTAGACAAATTAACTTAACACCTTTTTTAGTTAACTTGGTCATTGGTCTAGATAACCATGAGAATTTTTCAACAAACCTCGGGTAATAACCTAATAAATAAAGAAAAATATGAATATCTACGATATTGGTAGGTCTTGTCCATTCTTCAACTACTTTTTTTTTGAATGATCATAATTAGGCCATTTTTTAACCAATGTGACCAATGAAAAAAAATTGGTAACCAAAACTACGAATTTCTTAATTTACCATAAAATTTATTTTCTTATATGGTTTTCAAGACAACCATCAAATGAATTTCATGTTCCTATTAACTTTTGGAATAAAAAAATATATCATCAATGAACACCACCATAAACCTATCTAGGAACTCATGGAAAATTTTATTTATAAGATCAATGAATACAACAGGTGTACTGGTTAACCCAAAAAGCATAACTAAAAATTCATAATGGCCATATCTAGTACGAATCAAGCTCTTCATAATGTTTTCTTCCTTTACTTTCAACTGATGGTACCCCTACCTCAGGTCATTCTTTGAAAAATACTGAGCTCCCTAGATCTGATCAAACAAATCATCTATATGAGGAAAATGATACTTGTTCTTAACAGTGATGTTATTCAATGCTCTATAATCAATGCAAAGTCTCATTAAACCATATTTATTTTTAACAAACAAGATAGGAACTCCCCATGGTGATGTGCTAGTTTTAATGAAACCTTTAGCTAAAAAATTATGCAATTTCTTCTTTAACACTAAATGTTCAATTTGAAATATTCGATAAGGGGGTTTTGAAATTGGCTTAGCATTAAGAACTAAGTCAATAATAAATTCAAAATTCCGGTCAGGTATTATATCAGGAAAATCATTAGGAAAAACATCAAGATACTCAATTACCACTGGAACATCATTAATCTGAATAGTTCATTTGTTTTTAACAATATGAGCAATGTAACATTCATTTACACCTTTTACTTGTTTCTCAGCTTCCTGATATGTTATCAAAATTAAGGGGTCATTCTTGTACAGAAACTGAAATTATTTATGAAAATAATTTTTTTTAGCTCTACAGTCAATCTTTACATGATAAATGGAAAGCCAATCCATTCCCAAAATAACATTAAACTCTACTAGAGGAAAAATAATAAGGTTTGCAGGTAGATTCTTTCCACACACAAGGATAAGAAGGTACTTATAATTTATTTTTGTCTCAAAATTTCCTCCTGGTGTTTTTACCATAAGTTCAAGATTCATAGCTTGATATAAAATTCCCAATTTATTATAAAACTTCTTAGAAATGAAAGAATGTGTAGAACCTAAATCAACCAACACATTGGAATCATACAGAAAAAAATAGTGTACCTAACACTACATCATTTAATGGCCCAACATTTTCTGAAGTAGTTGAAAATGATTTAACCACCCCTTTTTTATTATAGTTTGACTTATTTCTCAAGTGAGTTCTTAGTTGGACACTAATATTCATAATAATCCATTTAATTGCACTTAAAACATATTACTAAGGGCTTTTCATTTCCTAATTGATCATCTTATTTACAGTTATAAGAAATATGACCAGACTTACCACACCATAAGCACTTTCCAGACATTGATAAACATTCTCCTGGATGGTTTTTACCACACTTATCACAAGATTGATATTTAATTTTCTTTCCTCCAGGATTCTATGATGAGTTCATTCCCTTTTCCCACCAACTGGACCTCTTCTTTTACTTTCTCTTTTGGAAAACCCAATCATTAGAACCCTCCATTTCTACCTTCTCAGCACATCTGACAGGTTTCTCATAGCTTTTGAATTCACGATAAGATAATGTTCTTCGATATCATAGATTAAATCCTGATTAAAATAGATTTATCTTATTATCAATATCTTAGATGAAATTTGGAGCATACCATTCCAGTGAAGTGAACATCTCTTCGTAAGAATCCATTGAGTCATCCTCCTGCCTCAATTCTAAGAATTGTTTTTTCATCCTAAGATAAACCGATTTACGAAATATTTATCAAGAAACATACCATTGAAATTATCCCAATTAAGATCATAAATCTTCTCAATATCCCATATATTTTTCACCATCGACCACCATTGACCGGCTTCACCTTCAAAATAGTAAACAGTAAGACTAACCCTATGATGTTCTAAAAACCCCTTGACATCAAAAATCATCTCCAGTGATTTAATCCACCTTTCAACTAGAACGGGGTCAGATGATTTTCTAAATGATGGGGGACATTGCCTCATGAAATGCTCTAATATAGACAGGTTCCTCTGGAGTTGGTTTGGTTGGTCTCCTGCATGTATGCCACTACCATTTATCACCTGAGTCAACTGAGCTATCATAGTAAAAAACATTTTAGTTCTAATTCTGACCATCTCAAGATGCTGATTGGGAAGGTTATTCCCCTCTGTATGCCTTCCCATCATAGCTGCCCTATTTCCTCTGTGGAAAACCATTCTAAACCCAGAAATATCTTAGGTGAAGCAACCTGGTTATATGTAAATTCTATATCATTTCAATCATAATGTATATTAATTTATGGATATTAATTTAACAATACCCTAACTCCTGAAATTATCTAAACCGACCGTTGATACCAACTATAAGGACCCATCCTTAAACATTACATAATCTTGATTTAATTTAATAATTCACATTAAGGATATTTTCAGGTTTAGAGTTTTAGAGAATTAATCCATAAATATTACATTACATCTCAAATATTATAATGTAGACACTTCTTCTCAGTATCTATTGTTTCATAAAATAAAAACTCTTTAGAAAAAAGGGTCATGTATAGTTCCATGTTTTTAGACACCATGAAATTTCCTAGATCCCATCCTTAACCCTATTCATATTTATGTCTCACGAAAAACATTTCAAAAATGTGTGAAGAGCATAAAAAGCTCCATAAGGGATACACAAAGAAGGAAAACTGTTAGTTTTTCAAAAACAACAAGTAAACCATGAATACTTTATCATATATAATACTTTTTTCAATTATGAAGTCTTAAATACTCTTTAATGAATAAAATTTCATTTCATACCCTTTTGTAACCAAAATATTTCCATAAAACCCATTGAAAGCACAAATAATATATAAAGCTAACTTGGGACATAAACATACTTAAATGGAATAACCATACAGTTGACTTCCACACATATCAGTAAATGGAATAACCATACAGATGAACTCCATACCCAATGCATTGGAAGATATAACATAACCACCCATCTTGGTTTATCACGGCACCACCCATCATTTGGTTTATCACGTAACCTATCACACTCAGACTTCGTGCTGCTTTATGTTTCTAATTTTTATTTTTATCTTATAATTTTATCTGCTTATTATTATTATTATTATTATTTATTTTTATGTATGTGAAATGCGGGCTGAGCCGACTGGGGTTATTCTCTGATCAGCGTGTCACTGTCGAAGCCACATGGCCTTGCTCGGTTCATCGCATGACCTTCTCTATATTCAATTAATTAAATAAAATGAATTAATAATAAAGAAATAAAATTAAGTGAATAATGAAGTGAAAAAAAAGAAGATTGTAATAAACATAATGAATTTCTCTAATGGTAATTATGTATATATATATATATATATTTGAAGATAATGATTATTATTATTAGTGTCTAGAATATAAAAAAATAAATAATTAATTAACCAATTATTATTATTATTATCATCATCCTATTAAAAAAATTTACGGGCTGCGTGCGGTGACCGCATGGTTTCCCGATGCATTAAAATATGAATAATAAAATGATGTTTTAATGAATTATTATTTTTCTTATGATAACAAAAATGGTATTTTATATATTACTATTTCTATTATCATTATTATTAATATTAGAATAATGTTTTCTTTTTTTAGGGTTATATTCTATTTTTATTTTTTATTTTATTTTTACTTTTATTTTTATTCGTTTTATTATTCTTTTTTCTTTATTTTATCTCTCTTCTCTTTATTTTTCCTTCCCTCCCTCTTCCTTCCCTATCTCTCATGTTGTGCCACTCTAACCCTAGCGTCTTGCTGGCCTCCTTCGCCGCCTACCCCATGGTGCCTCGCGTCGCGCCTCACTCCCCTCCATGACCAGCCACTGGATGCACCTCTCCTTTGCTAGCTCAACGCCCAGTCCCCCCTACCTAGCGTGTTGCGACCTATCTCCCCGGCTAACACCTCATACTATAGCCCTACTTCTTGGTCAACCACTCGTGGAATATCCCCTTACCTTGAAACCCCATCGTGCTGCCTCCCTATTTCATGGCTCTTTGGCCTCCCCGCTCCCATCGCGGCCACGACCGTCTACAAGCCTCCTCTTCTGTTAAATCCCATCCGGTGCCTCCTACACCTCCGTCAACCACTCACTTTGCGCTGCTCCGTTCACCCCTTGGATGACCTCTATTTGGAGAAGCACACATCCTTTTGGCAGCCTCCACTTTGGGTAAATCCACTTTTTTCTAGGATTTTAATTCAATTTAGTGTGGTTCGATTAGGGTTAGGGGTTTAATATGATTGTTTTGGGTGAATTTTCCTTCTTTAGGATTCACACTAGAATCCTTGTGGTGCAAATGTTGCGCGAATACATTTTTACCTCCTTTTCCAGAATATTCACCTAGTGAGGTAGGTGGTTCCACGTATGAGTATAAATTGATGAATTCATTCATTGAATTAATTAACTTAGCATGTTTATTAAACATTTAGTTTGATGTGAATTTTATTTTACATAAGGTTTAGTGTGTTTTTTTGATGTGTTTAGTAGTGTGTAGCTTAATATAAGTATGTTTTTGTGAAACCAATATTGAACTAGTTATTAGTTTATTTTTTCTCTTAAGTTGTGTAGTTAATTTGTTAGGGTGGGAAAAGGGTTCTATTTTTGTTTTAGTATTGGATCTATCTACGTTTAGTTAGAAATGACATTTGAAAGAGTTTTTTTCATTTAGTGTCTTGTGACATATCTTGAAATTGTTTGTCACATTTAGCTGATAGTTTGTTTAATTATAAAAATGGTATTTTTAAATGTGCAGATGTTTTCTTTAATTGCGTGCATGTTGCAGATTGTGTTCCAAAGGTGGTATTGTGTGAATGTGGTCATGTAAGGGCGGGTTTGGGTCGGTATAGTGTGTAAAGTGTTGTTTTTCTCTCAAAAATTTAATTATGAAAATTTTGGTTGTTTTATTAAATAATTATTAAGGGTGAAAAATTACTTTTGGTTAAATTGTGTGAATATTTTTTGTGCTTAAATTCATTCGACTTGTGTAGATTTTTTTTAACAAATTCTGTTACTGGCATGTTTGAAAATGAATGTGATTTTTTATTGTGCAGTTGTTTTAATTGGTTGTGTAACTGATGCAGATTTAGTTTTGAGATTTTTTAGTGTGCACCTTATCTCAAAATGGTGTTTACATGTGTAAATGGTTGTTCCTTTAGTGGTGAGTGTCTTTTTAATTGTACAGATGGTTTAGTTGAGTATGTAACCTATGCAGTTTATGTTTTGAAATGATTTTGTTGTGTGCATGGTTTTAAAAGAGGGTTTGGGCATGCAAATTTTTATTTTGAGTGCTTAAATATACTTTTTGGATTTTTTTCATTAGTGTGACATGTGACATGAACTTGAAACTTGTTTGAGCACGAACCGGGAAGCCTGGGTAGCTAGGAGGGTGGACTAGACTTGTGAGCTAGTGTTTTGGAGGTGACTCAACCCGGTTTCACTGATAGAATTGATGATTGCAACACTAACTAAAAATATGCTATTCTGAGGGTTGTGGACTTCTACGCCATGTTTTTTAAGGGTCATGGCCTTCTAAGACAAGTTTTATAAGGGTTCTGGCCTTCTATTCCACATTTCATCAAGACAAAAAGATCTAGGTACCCATGCTAGCTATCACCCATGCGGCCTCTCCCATATTAGTGCTCATTGGTTACTTCACACTCATCACTGTGAATGATTGTTTATTTAAAAAAAAAGTAATCATTTGTGTGTTTTAATTTAAGTTGTTCTATTTGAAACTATTTTCTTTAATTCTGTTTTCTTTAAAACTATTTATACTTTTACATCCTTGATTTAATTAGAATTTCAAATGTATTCATCATTTAATGTTTATACGTGGAATCTTTTAATTGTGTGACATCACACTGGGCTCTTTTCTCACACCCTACATACACCTCTGGGTGTATGTAGACCTTGTACTCTGTGTATTCCAGGTTGAGGCGTCGTGCACAGCGATGGTGGTTTTGGTCATTGATGGTCTTCTCCTGGAGGTTGGTGTTTATGGTGTGTTAATGTTGCACCTCTCTTATTGCTTGGAGGTTTGATTTAGAGTTAGAGTTTCTTTTGTTGTCTGTTATTTTTGAATGTTGGATCAAGTTGTAAACCTTTAAATTTGATATTAGTTCAAGGGTCTGTTTTTTTAGTTCAAAGTTCTATTTTATTTATCTTGTCAGTTGTTTTGCGTTTACCATTTTGGGTAAATCATTCCCATGTGTTAGTTTTGATACTCGGACACTTGGGCCATCCCGTGGGGATCGAGAACATCCTTCGATCCATGTCGCAGACTTGGTCGGGTGTCGGGTCGGATGGCGACCTAGCCTGGTTCGTGACAAAATGGTTTCAGATGTCAGGTTTTCTATCTAAGGTCGTATTATTTTGGGATAGAGTCAGGGTTGACCAAAGTTAAGGGTGTCAGAACTTGATGTTCTAGCTACGAGTAAGGTTCATGGCCAGCACACCTCATAGCAGGACTCAAGTTACCAGAGTAAGTTAAGGGTTGTCTACAATATTTGGTCCATGTGGTTAATCTTGTCTAGAGGAAATAAAAAGGAAGTAGTGTAAGTGGTCCGAGTGAGCTCGTAGGGTCTCCACGTTTAGTGTTCACTTGATGTATGTCTTGGCCAAGGGATTAGTTTGATTGGGTACATGGTTTTATTTCTTGAGTAGTACACGCCCACCATAATGAATTAACATGTGATTGAAGTGTGGCTACAGATAATTTGTTGTTGGTCGTCCCTACAATTGATCAGAAGAATCACTTCTTGAATTCTATAGTTGAACCCACCTCTCCTTTTTACAACTAAGAAGATCCTCTCGCAGGGGGATGACATATGCGAGGGTAGTTGAATGGAGTTTTGGTATTTTGGGAGTATGACTCGTTGAGTATGATGTATGACACTGTCATGTTTGAAGGTTCCCCCTAGAAATGGAGAAAGGACTTCCAGTGGGGAAGGGTGAAGGCGGTACAAAATTATTAATATTGACCAGTGTCTTGGAGGTCTTTGTAGAATATTCATCGGCTGGAAGGGTCATGTTTGGTGACATCTTGTAGTTTGAGTTCTCTTTGATAGTAAAGGGTGAAGTTTTACCTCACTAATTTGAATGTTGTATTTTGAAATGGTGAGGGAGATTCTAGTGGGGAAAGGTGGAAGTATCCTGGAGTGGTCGGTGTAGGCCACTGTGATAAATGACCTTTGGTCCTTCGTTGGTTTCTTTTAAGAAAGGGTTGATGTTAGGCCACAAGTGTGGTTGACCCAGTCACATGGGGATGTTACGGTCTATTGTAGGAATCACATGTTGTTTAAGACTCATTTTGAAGTCCCACTTCATATAATGTTCCTCTAAATAGAAATGGTCATGTTCATGTGACAATTTATGTTGTTGTGTTCTCATTCAGTGTGATGAAGTGTGATTTGCATGCACCATTTTAGCTCATGTGTGGGTGAATGTTCCATGTATGATTAGTTGGATGTCGTAATGTGTTGTGTTTTCTAGTGTTGTCTCAGTTGCAGTGTGGTTTCATGTGACACCAAAAGGAGAAGCTCCATTCATGAGCCTTCAATACCTAACAACAAGGCAGTAGATGCTTCAAACATTAGGGCTCTATCCATATGCATCGGAGTGAAGCTGGCATGTGGTCAGGAACCCTGGGAGTGGATGGGACACTGACTTTATTTATGTCATCGGTGTTGAATGTAAAAGAAACTGAAATTCTTTTCAAGGGTTGTTCCATTTTTAATGAACCGTCTAGTTGTGTAAGGTTTTTGTGACTATGTGTAGGCATGTTCATCTCATTTACATAGAGTCTTGGGGGTTGTGTCCAACCGGATGTAATAACTTTTAGTGTTCCTTGAGAGTCTGATTGGTAAATTAGTCCCAAATTTGAATAATGCTCATCTAGGGATGTGGCGATGTTAGTTGGTCTTAGGTCATGGTTTTAACGCCCGGTGGTCGGGACCCTCCCTCCCCGCCCCTTGTGGTGGGGTACTGTTCACCATCAAAAAAATTTCAAAGTTATGTATCTTATGTTAGTTCTAATAGTGGGGAGACCCATGTTGGGTCTCACTCAAATGTATCCTGAATGAATCTATGGTGGAATTTTCATTGATGGAGGGGAGTCCACTCGAACCGCCCTGCTTCAGTCTTCCAGTCTCTCCTTGGGAGTTGTTAGGTTCTTAATGGTGGGAAGCCCCTCAGGCTTCCCCATGTTGACCTTTTGGTTTTTTTCTAAATATGTATGGGTCATAAGTGATAAGAGTGTTCCTTGGACATGGTTTGACCTTGTTTGTTCACTCTGGATAAATGTTGTGGTATTCGTTTAATAGTGCTTGAGATGTTTCGGCTTGGGAAGTTGGTTTCTGTTGGTGCGAGAGTTCCCTTCCTTGATCAGTCAATTGGAGGTGTTCTAGCTCTTTGGGGTGGGCGACACATATTAGAAAGTCTTTCTATGAGTTTCTAGAAGATGTCTTTGAGTCACTTTCTCTAAGAATGATGCTTTTTTCCCTCTTCGCTTGATGTTTATGGGGATCCCCTTTGAACCTTAAGGGAGTGTGGTTTTCTACTTTGGGGTTCGATCCTAGTTGTGGCTTTTTGGGGACGAAACTGTTTATGGTGGGGAGAATTTTCACACCCAGACATCGTGCTACATCATGTTTCTAATTTTTATTTTTATCTTATATTTTATTTGCTTCTAATAATTATTATTATTTATTATTTTGTTTGTGAAATGCGGGCCGAGCCGACTGGGGTTTTGCTCTGATCAGCGCACCGCTGTCGAAGCCATGCGGCCTCACTCGGTTCACCGCACGACCAGACCCATGTTCAATTAATTAAATAAAATGAATTAATAATAAATAAATAAAATTAAGTGAATAATAAAGCGAAAAATAAGAAGAATGCAATTAACATAACGAATTTTTCTAATGGTAATAATATGTATATATCTATATATATTTGACGATAATGATTATTATTATCAGTATCTAGAATAAAAAAAAATTATTAACCTATTATTATTATTATTATTATTATCATCCTATTAAAAAAATTACGGGCTACGTGCGGTAACCGCATGGTTGCCCCACGCCTTAAAATAGGAATAATAAAATGAAGTTTAATAGAATTGTAATTTTTTTATGATAATAAAAATGGTATTTCATATTATTATTATTTCTACTAACATTATTATTAATATTAGTATAATTTTTTCTTTTTTTAGGGTTCTATTCTATTTTTATTTTTTATTTTTTTTAATTTTGTTTTTATTCATTATTCTTCTTCTTTTTTCTTTATTTTTTCTCTATTCTACTCATTTTTCCTTCCCTCCATCTTCCTTCCCCATCTCTCCTATCACGCCGATCTAACCATAGCGTCTTGCTGGCCTCCTTCACTGCCTAACCCATGGTGCCTCGCGTCGCGTCTCACTCCCCTCTATGGCCAGCCGCCGGATGCACCTCTACTTTGCCAGCTCACCACCCGGTCTCCCCCTACCTAGCGCTTCATGACCTCACTCCCTGGAAAACACCTCTCACCAGCCCTACTTCTCTGCCAACTGCTCGCGAAATACCCCCTTTCTGTTGAAACATCATCGCATTGCATCCCTCCTCCATGGCTCTCTAGCCTCCCCGCTCCCATCGCGGCCACCACTGTCTGCCTGCCTCCTCTTCCGGTAAATCCCAACTGGTGCCTCCCACACCTCCGGTGACCACCCACGTTGCACTGCTCCCTTCACCCATTGTCCATCCTCTGTTAGGTGAACCACGCCTCCTTCTAGCAGCCTCCATGTTGGTTAAATCGCCTTTGTTCTAGGGTTTTAATTCAATTTTGTGTGGATCGGTTAGGGTTAGGGGTTTAATTTTATTGTTTTTGGTGAAATTTCCTTGTTTAGGATTCACGCTAGGATTCTTGTGGTGCAAATGTTGGGCGAATACCTTTTTACCTCATTTTCCAGAAGATTCACCAAGTAAGGATGATTTCATTCATTGATTTAATTAACTTAGAATGTTTATTAATCATTTAGTTTGATGAAAATTTTATTTTACATAAGGTTTAGGGTGTTTTTTATGTTTTTAGTAGTGTGTTGATTCATATAAGTATGTTGTTGTGAAACCAATGTTGAATTGGTTATTAGTTTATTTTTTTCTCTTAAGTTGTGTAGTTAATTTGTTAAGGGGTGAAAAAGGTGCAATTGTTGTTTTAGTGTTGCGTCTATCTACATTTAGTCAGAAATGACTTTTGAAAGAGTTTTTGGCGTTCAGTGTCGTGCGACATATCTTGAAATTGTTTGGCATATTTATTAGATAGTTTGTTTAATTATAGAAATGATCTTTTTAACTCGGCAAGTGCTTTCTTTAATTATGTGCGTGATGCAGATTGTGTTCCTGAGGTGGTATTGTGAACATGTGGTCATGTAAGGGCAGGTTTGGGTCGGTCTAGTGTGTAATTCATTGTTTTTCTCTCACAAATTATTTATGAAAATTCGGGTTGTTTTATAAAATAATTATTAAGGGTGAAAAAAATTGGTTAAATTGTGTGAATATTTTTGGTGCTTAAATTCATGCGACGTGTGCAGAGTTTGTTTAATAAATTTTGTTAGTGGCATGTTTGATAATGAACGTAATTTTTTGACTGTGCAGTTTTTTTAATTGGTTGTGTAACTGATTTAGATTTAGTTTTGAGATATTTTTAGTTTGCTCCTTATTTCAAAATGGTGTTCACTTGTGTAAATGGTGGTTCGTTTAGTGGTTTGTGTCTTTTCAATTGTCCAGATGGTTTAGTTGAGTATATAACCTATGTAAATTTTTTTTTTGAAAATATTTTGCTGTGTGTATGGTTTTAAAAGAGGGTTTGGGCGTGGAAATTGTGATTTTGAGTGCGTAAATACCCTTTTTGGATTTTTTGCATTAGTGTGACATGTGACATGAACTTGAAACTTGTTTGAGCACAAAATGGGAAGCCGGGGTAGCTAGGCGGGTGGACTAGAATATTGAGCTAATGTTAAGGAGGTGATTCTGCCCGATTTCACTGGCAAGACTGATGATTGCAACACTAAATAAATATATTCTATTCTGAGGTTTTTGGTCTTCTAAGCCACATTTTCTGAGGGAAGTGGCCTTCTAGGGCACATTTTCTGAGGGTCGTGGCCTTTTAAGACAGATTTCTCCGAGACACAAAGATCTAGGGACTCAAGCTAGCTAACACCCATGCGACGTCTCCTATATTAGTGCTCAATGGTTACTTTACGCTCATCAGTGTGACTGATTGGTTATTTTTAAAAAAAGTATGTGTGTGTGTGTTTTAATTTAAGTTGTTCTATTTGAAACTATTTTCTTTAATTCTGTTTTCTTTAAAACTGTTTAAGCTTTTACTTCCTTGCTTTAATTAAAATTACAAATGTATTCATCATTTAATGTTTATACATGGAACCTCTTTATTGGGTGACATATTACTAGGCCCTTTTCTCACACCCTAAATACACATTTGGGTGTATGTAGACCTTGTTCTCGGTGTATTCTATGTTGATCCGTCATGCACAATGATGGTGGTTTTGGTCGCTGATGGTCTTCTCATGTGGGTTGGTGTTTGTGGTGTGTGAATGTTTCACCTCTCTTGTTGCTTGGAGGTTTGAAATAGAGTTAGAGTATCTTTTATTGTCAATTATTTTTGGATGTTGGCTCAAGTTGTAAACCTTTAAATTTTATTTTATTTCAAGGTACTATTTGGTTGTTAGTTCACAGTTCAATTTAATTTATCCTGTCAGTTGTTTTGCTTTTAACATTTTTCTTAAATCATTCACATGTTTTAGTTTTAATACCCGGGCACTTGTGCCACCTCAGGGGGATCGGGAATGCCCTTCAGGCCATGTCGCGGACCGGGTCAGGCATCGGGTCGAATGTCGACACGTCCTGGTTCGTGACATAACCACCTGTCAAATGTCCAAGTACCATTATAAAATCATAACACATAAAATATTTCAAATATAAACATTTCACTAATAATGAATCATTTTCAATCACAAATAATCATTTAAAATATTGAAAAAATCAATCTATTTCAAAAACCATTTTAAATACCAAAACACATAAAAATTCAATAAGGGGTTTCTTTTTCATTTTAAAAAACATTAAAGATTATAAAGGAAGCCAAATAAAAATTATGGAGGTCGGAAGTTCATTATTGCCGCATTCGTAAAAAAATTTCCCTTTTCATTTAGTAAAATTATTTATAGAAAAAAAAATTTCCTTTAAAAGAAAATAATAGTCAAATTGGTTTATTATACACCGTATAAAACAGGGAGTTGTATATTATCAAAACATGCCTCATTGAAAAGATATTGAGACAAAGTCCCTTACCTCGTGTCCGGCTTGACTCGTTCATTATTTAATTTACTAAATAACAAACATATGTTAATTTCTATTTGATTAAGGAACATTTTCATGTTTATTATGCCTTTTATATTTCTTATTACCACGTTATAAACATTACATAATAATTTATTTTAATGACGGTTGTTTTCTTGATATTTGGTACTTGAGTCAAAAATTAACTTCTTATAATTAAAAGTTGTCTATGTGGTCAAAATTACATTATCTACAGAACTATATTCATTAATTAGATATCTTATATATCATATATATCGAGTATATATATGTATTTATAATAGTACATAACATATTGGAGATAAGAAATGAAATGCACAGTTCATGGAAACGGTAAGTCGTACGTACGCATGAACGCTACTTTCATTTCTATTTCATATTTAATGGAATGAAAATATAACGATACATAGGTATATTTTAATTCCCATATAATATCATATATAATTTCTATAATTCCATCCTTTACACATTCCACGTATGGCATGAACGAGTCATATCCCTTTGAGGGGGTGGTAGTCTGCACTTCCTCAAATGAAATTATCGTATTTACCTATTATGGAAACCATAAAGGTATGTTATAAATGGAAAATACAGATGCATAGAGAAAATATAATTACAATATATATCACATATAAACACAATTCCATCATAATGACCATCATAAGTGGTGGTCGGAGAAGATTTAACAATCATTATTTCGTGAGGTAGTAGTTCTCCATCCAGAGAAACATTATGTTATATACCCATTAGATAGAATTGTGTGTTACTGTAGTTCGAATACTTCTCATAAAAACAACCTAGTATATTGAGGATACTGGTTTTTTTATGTAAACAAAGAATAATGAGAGCATATGGAGTGAAGAAGTAAATTAAAAGAAGAGAACTTGAGGGATTACGTTACCTTTAAATTGGGTAACTCCCTTTGGATTGAACCAATAGTCTTTCTTAAAGTGCTTTATGAATAAGGTGATGCTTCTTAGAATATTAGAGGGATATTTAGAGCTTATTTGGGCAGAGATTGGATGATCCAAGGGGGATTCAGAGGTGTGAGTAAGGGTTAGAGGTGATGGCTTTTTATAAGGAGGAGGAGGGTCTCTTTAGGAAAGTTTGAAAATATTATTTTATTATATAAATATTTTCAGTTTATAATGGTCCAAAACTTATTTAATTCAAATATATGTGGTATATAAGTCAAAATAAAATCATCAAATAATGATTGGATTGGTTTTGGATATTTGTTAATCCATATATTTTTTATTCAACCCTTTGTAAACTTATTTAACTTTTACCATGTCCTCTTATATATTAGTACTATATGGTTAATATATTTACTATAAAATTTTAAGAGACCCAAAATGGATCATTAATGACTTTCTTAGAATCATATATGTCATTTGGCCGAATATTATATTTTTAGGACTATTTTATCATATAGTAAAATATTAATTGATTAAAAAAATCATTTTATGTCAATTTTAATACTATTCATATCATGACTTTTAAAAAAATCCAAACCAACTTTGTTCATTAAAAAACATTATTTTATTAAAATATAACAAGTCATAATAATATATAAATTTAGTGGATGTCATAAAGAGGTCCAAAATAAAATTATTTTAATATTTAAAATATCATTTATTTGAATCCCTTATTAATGAAGCAGTTACTATATCCCCATTGTGTCGTAATTAAATTTGTTTATATAATGTCTAAAAATTATAAATAAAATAAAATGATCTAGGCAATAATTTTATATTTCCAAATAATAATTATAGTTGAATATATAACTTATATATCCCAATATATATATTATTTTAGTAAAAATATTCATGTGTATGTTATTTTTGTCCTTAATTTAAATTAATTAATATAAAGTGTCATTATCACTCCCAAGTGGATCCATTGGGTCCCCAAATCGATCCAAGGATGACCATGGTCAGAAATTTATTAGAAAATAGGGTTATTACAAATGTAAGAGTAATTTAATATTATTATAATATTACGTTTCACCCTTATTTACCAGATTTACCCTTTAACCGTGGTAAATAAAATATTTACTGAAGTAAATATTCATAATGTCTAAAAATAAAATTTACCTATTTAAATAATTTTTTTATTTGGATTCTAAAAATTGATTCCATTTTTTCACATTAAAAACATATATGTGGATGAAATTAATTTAAAATTAATTCATGTTGTAAAAAAAAAAAGAGTGTTTTTAAGAAATAATAATTATCAAAAGATTTACCCCTATTTATGTCCAAATTAAGAGTGAAATTACATCCAATGACCAAAATTGGATTAAATGGTAAAAATATAATCCAATTAAACTTTAAAAATAATTAAAATAAAAATCTAACTATATAAATAAATGAGATCAAAAGACAGTTTTGAATTAAAATGTAGTATTTTTCACTATTCATTAAAAAAATGATCATTATCAAAAAAATACCAAAGTTTCATCCAAAATAAATTTTGATGTCTCGATTCAAAATATGAATATTATTTTGTCAAATAGAACATATAAAAGTGACAAACTATATTTAAAAAGGGTTCTCCAATAAAATTTGGTAAATCGACCTTTTCAAGAATATTTGAGTATTTATGCTTAAAATGGGATTAATTAACATTTTAAGCTTCTAACATTTATTGGAAAAATGGTAAAACATTTAAAAAAACATGTGTAATCTTTTTTTAGTTAGTTCTTTTCATTCTCTCTAATACAATGGATATGAGTTAACTACCATTTAGAATAATAATATTATTATATTATTTTTCGGTATAACTCAACGTTGTGTGCAACGTAAGATTTAAGAGAAACCTATTATTGAGTGTCAGGTAAACCATAAAACATAGCATCAACGTTAAAGTAAAATTAATATTTAATTCACAAATATTAATAAATATGAAAATGTCATATTTTTTATTTACCACGGATGTTACACCACAAATGGTAGTAAGTATCATTTTTGTCCCTCAAATGATATCATCGGGCTATAGAACATTTATCAAAGAATAATTTTGTTGCACTTATGGGTTCTCATCAGAGAGGGGAACGTCTATGACCTTTTAGTAAAACAAATACTCTTGGGAAATTATCAAATACAATATTATGCAGAAGAATAATGATGATGTGACAAGGAGTTTCTTGATATCCATCCAATGAATATATGTTTATGATAAAGTATGAAGAAGTTGAATCTAGGTAACCAAATCTAATAGATATAAATGTACATGTGATCCAATATCAATGAAAAATTCACCATAAAATAAATAACTAGAAGATTTAATGCACCTTCCAGTCAGGATCAATCCTATGGGAAAATACATACTAGAAAATCATTATCCAAAAGGTATATGGTTGGAACAACTAATATCAATTCCTTCCAAAAATCAATTAATACACAAGAGGCTACTTCCTAATGGTGTAACACACACAAGGATACCCATGTCACTTTCTCAATGCCTCCAATTTTCCCACAATGTAATGTTTGTCAATTTAATTTTATACACCATTCTCTCATTTTTATTAAACCATTTCAATTCCATTAAAACCGTCTTTAGGGTTTGAAAATAAATTGTTTTCTAAATAAAGGTCAATTCCATTTTCAAAGAAAACCCCATTTAAAACATGAAACCATTCCATTTTTATTTCAAAATAAGAAAATTTATTTGAAATATAAAGGAATCAATAAAAAATAGGAAATTAAAGAAAATTATAACACTTTAATAGATCAACCAACCTCAAGGACATAGAAAACCTAACCACCATTGAAAATGGGGATTTAAACCAAAAATAATTCTTTTAGAAGAAAAGTAATGATAAGAGCCTAAAATGGATTGATATAAATTATGACCAAATTAAAATTATTCCTGAAAACTGGTGACATAACTCGACATGAGAAATAAACTTAAAGGAACACACACCTAAAGAGTCAAAACAACTTTCCCTATAGACCAATTACCGAAAAGAGTGATCCAGAGGGAAACGGGTCACCAAAAAGTGCCTAGGTTAAGATCTATGACTAAGAAGAGGAGGATAGAAAAGCGAATGAATCCCCAATCATTCATAACACACCCTAAAATCTATAACTTGGGGAATTACATGGTTTGTAATACATTTAATGCCATGAAATAGTTTCATTTTATGTTACACCAAAAAATGCATCGCCTTTTTAATTTAAAACTGATTTTCCACATTACATGACATGTAACACTTACATGATGTGTGAAATTATCACATTGTGTATGTAATTCAAAGTCTATTTCAAGATGAAATTAAACATAATAAAATTTTGTTAATCCTTGCGTAACTACCCATAAAACAACAAAAATAACTAGTTTATGTTGCAAATTCCAACAAATCTGTGACATCACCATTACAGGTATCCTCACATTTCTTTGTCAAGAAAACTCACCTAATAAAATATAAAACCAAATGAAAGGATTAAAAAATACCAAATGAAATGGTAATATGGAAATACAATATCCCTACCATAAAATATTTTTGTGCATAGAATGTTATAAATATCCTAGATAAGTAAAAAAAGATGGACACTGCTCTCTCATCAACGTCTCAGGCTACCAAATCTCATGGAAATCCCATCTATACTTCCATATTACATGATCAAGAGGGATTGGATTACTACAGAGTACCTTATCCTTATTATCCATAATCTAAACTAGTTACTCAACCAAAGTGGTATTGGTCTCATGATCTATATCCTCCCACCTAATCATATGGGAAGTATCTGGTATTCACCTCCTAAAATGGGAGACAATAATTATATCATGGATATAAGTCAAACTAGATGAAAAGTCTAACTGGTAGGCCACCCTCTATATTTTTTCAATGATCAAAAAGAGGCATAAAAACCATGAATCCAATATACACTTTTTACCCAACTAATAATGTCCCAATAAAGGTAAAAAATTGAGAAAAAACTCAATCACACCCCAAAAAGTCTTGAAGCTATCACCACCGGTCATAATAAGATTTCTAATTAATGGATTCCCTATTCAAATTTCTCTTGATCAATTGCACCATATCTATCATATGCTAAACCAGAGTCGACCCAACCATTGATAGATCTCCCAACTCTAGTAAGCATAAAAGATGTTAATATAGCCTCCTAAAATATCCTTAAAGTGTGCCATCTATATCGATGTCTGATAACTAGTTTTATAGGAAATTTAAAATTAAGGAAAAATCTTATCCCAAGATCCAATGAAATCAAATGTAAAATACTGAAGAATATCCTCATGAACATAGATAGCCCTCCCAATATTTCCATCCATTTGCGGATAGTAAGACCTAATAAATATCCACTGGTAACCCTTTACCTCCAAAAAACTACTCTAAAACTTGAATGGGAACCTACAGTCACTATCAAAAAAACTACAGAGAGAACCCTATGAAGTTTCAAAATCTCTCAGACATATAAGCCTCTAATCTTTTAAACTTTAATTATTTTCTTTATTGGTAAAAAATCTAGTAATTAATTGAGCCTTTCAATAATCTCTTAAATCACATCCTTCCCACTAGGAGTTTATGGTAAAAAGAAATAAATACCCTAGAGATTTCATCACAGTTCCCTATGTGTAATGGATGAAAACACCTTGTAACTCTTTGGTTGTCCACATCAACTCTTTAATAAGTAACACACCAAAATATAAATTATGTTATCACCCATATCATCCCATTCCACCAATAAAGACATTTCAAATCATGATACATGTTGGTAGTACCAAGGTTCATGAACCAACATGAATTATGTGCACTTTTTAACAACTTATAACGTATAAAAATTACATAAACAACCTTCTATGGAAGCACAAAGCTCCACTAAAAGACTGAGACCACTCACTCGAGGTCTTTCCACTATTTTCAATTTATTCTATACATCAAATCTCAGTGAATGTCATCTTCAAAATTCAAAATTTCACATTAAAGGGCGATTCAAACATTATAGATTCCAAAAACATTTTTCTACGAACCTATTTCACTTATAAGATCATCTTGGGAAACAACCTCACAAGTGACCACTCTTCAACTGATTACTTGAATTCTTTGATCGGTGTTTTTCTGCTGATTGTGTTTATAATTGTTACTAACTCAAGATCATGGGTTTTTAGTTCTATTCATTATGGATTATCTGGTGTGAGCCATTAGCAACCACAAGTTTCCCATGACTTAAGACACATCTCAAACCCACACCCAAAAAATATTAAGAAACAACCTAACCTAAACTTGGTTCGAGGAGAATCAATAGCAGTGTAAAAGTAAACCTCAATTTCTGCTCATAAAAGATATTTGAAATTTTTTATCCCACATAAAATATACACCCTTACATGTCCAGGTTGTCATCAGAGATTCAATCTTTGAGAAATCTCAAACAACCTATCTGTAATAACCAACCAACCACAAGATGCTTTAGATCTCAAACATGTTTCTGGGATTTTCACAATATATAACTTCTCTAACCTTTTTCAGATCCACCAAGACTCCCCTATCAAATATCGCATACCCCAAGTAATTCACCCCACATATCCAAAAATTATACATGTAATATTTAACATATTGATCTTTTTAGTCAAGGTGAAGCCTAGGGTGACACACTAGGTAAAATAAATCCCTTCTCCTCTAATTCTTTAATATGGACCACAGGTTCCACCAAATTAGAAGGTTCTATTCAAAAAGATGGTTTAGAATTAGTTATCATTCTTGGGAGAAGGTAAATAGTTAAGACTATCTGTATCAGAAATAGTATACCTTCAAATTCATCTAAAAATACTAAGGTGTATGCACGCACAAGTGCCGGTAGATAACCACCCAAACAAGGGTCAACTACATCAATAAACATTGCTAACTACAAGAATGATATTATATAAACATATGAAAAAATATCCCTTATCCTCCCTAATCTAGAGTCCCAATCACCCTGGAAAACATGGGGGACCCCATCAGTAGATAAAAATTATACCATATGGAAAAAAAATATATCTAAGCCTTCACACTGATCATATAATCTATAATGATAATCATGTTGAAGATGTCAACATCAAGCAATAAAAACACTCAAACAACCTCATTGTCAGTTACCACCACCCAAAATGTAGGGAATGTGAAACCTTGTTTGGACCTCTTTCATAAAGGATTGTAATGATCCAAAAATAATGTAATAGGTATTTAATGAAAAAAATAACAAGTAAATAAACATTGGGATGATAAAATAATGTGTATCACATGTATCAAACAAATCTAGAAACCTAGAAGATAAGATACATATCATAACTCAAAAAATAGCTAGATTTGATTTAGATTCCTCTATTTCACACTCTACACCATAAATCCATCTGTAATTAGTCACCTAGAAATTACCTTTATATATTGAATGAGACCCATAACTGTTGGGATCACCAACATGTACTTGCAATCCCTTGGTGGAAGTGGATCTCGCCTTACTACATTAGGACATCATATCAGAAAAAAGATTTAGATAGACAGATCACCCAAAAAGATGAAAATTAATATGATCCTACATATAATGAGGCCTAGTATGAACATTCATCTCACATTAGTAGTATATAAACTATTTATTCCCTCAAGAGGCCCTTGATACTAGTCTTGTAAAAACTTTTCCACTCTGGTGCTTTCTTTTCTAACCAGAAGAAGCACCCTAGATGACTTCTGTACCAAGTGAATCTCTACCAAAACATTTCCTTCCATATTTTTATACCTTGTAAAATGTATCTTTATCCACTACCTCCAAAAAGATTAGAAAGATAAAAAATAACTAGCAACAAACAAATATTGAGCCTTAGTCCCATTTCGAACCTCCAAGCCTTTAGGTAGTCATTAGTTTCCAGATCTTGTGCCAGATGCACTAACTGATAAAAATGGGTGTAGTACTGTAGAATGGCATGCTCCCCTTGCTCCAAAGTTAAAAACTCTCAGGGCCTTTCTACACATAAAGTATCTAGATAAATCTATTTATTAAAAATATTATTTATATAAACTAAGGTTTGATCCTTGTGCAACCTAGCATGCACTATAGTCTAACACAATCTTCTTCCAGTTCCCTCAAGCATATACATGGAAAACCCCAACTGAGAATCTTCCCTAGTCTTCAAAAAGATGAAGATCCTATCAATGCATTAGATCCACTCTACTAATTCTTGGGGTACTTTGTCACTATGGAAGATAGGAGGATGCTTCTTCATAAAATTTGAACCACACTCCACTACTTATATCAAGTTCACGATGCCTACTGACCCCATAGTCTGAATGATGCAAATAACCAAATCAACCAAAGAATGTTTTACAAGAGGATCCACTTACGAAACCTGCCATGCAACATCCCCTATCTTATTTAGAAGATCTATTATAGGAGTCCTTTTATATTAAACACAATACCTTAACCAATCAGTTATGAGAAAATTAAAAAACCATTGAAACACATTCTAGAATCAAAAATAATGATATAAAATGATAATAATTTAAAGAAATTATGAATTCTTCCACAAATGGTAACAACTTTTGAAAGGAATAGGTCCATCTAAATGACCTTTCAACTTGGTTTATATAAATTATCTTACACACATCGAGTCTCCAAAATAGTAGATATGTAAATTTAAATAGAATTTCCATATAATTTATTGAAATGATCCAAAATACCATATCTTTTACTTAGTACATACTTTCAGACCACCAATGGAAACCTGAATTTAGTCATGGGTGTGAGCTGGCTAGGTCACATTTCCATACCTACTATCAAAATTCTGATGATCCTACTCCTATCTATCCATGACATAGAACCAACTCGGGCAGTGATGACACACTTTATGATGAGTAACCCCTTTGACAACAAATTTTAAAAGAACAACTTAGGCTAATTAGACTATTCCACATGTCAGTCCACTACGCATTGAGGTATAACAAAGATTATAAAATAAGTCTATAAGATAAGAAAAAAATACATACAACCAGATGATAAAACATAAACAGGGAATATAAAACATTGAAGAATATTCTAAACCATGAATTATGACAAGTCTAAACTAACAAGTCTCCATGTGACCAATCATCACCTCCAAATCATCCCACACTGAAACAATGACATAAACATAAGACAACATTCAACAAAATTCTAGTAAGATTACATGTGTCCAATAAAAAAAGGCCTACATATACCAAAAGGCATATTTTGGGTGTGATAAATAGATCCTAGTAGTAAAACACCAAGAAATATATACAAGTTATAATATCAATAATTCACATGTTCGAGGTAAAAATATAGTTTTTTAATCATTTTTATCCATAAAAGAATTTGGAATCATTTTTCAAACAATAATGGGTTTTTCCAAAAAAAATGTATCATATTTTCCAAATACATAAACATTTATTTCATAAAAAAATTAAACATATCTTGATATAAATATACTTGTGAGACAAAATCCATGAAATAATGAATCCTGAAATAAACAACCAAAAACAATAGTGAACCTTATTATTGGCCTCTAGACTATGGTATAATATGCACTAAACACTCACAAGGAATAAAGTTAAAAGGTTGATTCCAACTAATATTGATTCATGCCACATTCCATCAATATACATTTGGTTGCCTCCATGTAGCGACACATACAGTAAGGATACATGTGTCTCCATTTAGATGCACCCATGGTTCCCTCTATGCAATATTTGTCTCATTGAGTTTAAAAACCATGCTAACATTTTTATAAAAAAATTTCAAAGACAACCCAATATGATTCAATGTTTGAAAATCCATTATTTCCCAAATCATGGAAAATTCTATTTTCAATGAAAATCCCTGTAAAACATGAACACATTCACTTTTTAATTTCAACACATGAAATTTAATTTCAAATTAAAAATAATGAATACAAATAATAGATAATTCAAAAAAATAGATAACATGAATAGGTCCATATAACTAATGGACATAGAGAACCAAACTACCTTTGAAAATGGGTATTGGAAACCACAAAATTTACATTCAGAAGACAAGTCAAGACAACAGACTAAAAATGATTGATAAAAAAAATACGATTATAATTCTCTACCACAATCAGTGCCACAAACAAAAATAATTATGAAACCAAAAGGAACTCTTACATGAAGAGAATATATGACAAACTATGTTTTTAAATCACCGAATTGAGTGATCCATATGGAATTTAGTCTCCCTAAATTTCCAAAGGTGATAGATTCAGATGAGAGGAGGAGGCTACAAAAGAGAATGATTCTTAAAAAACCTATACGGTTCACGAAAATATGTAACTTAAGGAAGTAAATTTCTTGTAATACATTACACATCATGAAATTATTTTATATTAATTTACTCAAAAAACAAGTCATTTTTTAATTAAAAACTTATTTCTCACAATACACGACATGTAACCCTTACACGATGTGTACAATTATCACATTGTGTATTAAATTTATCGGATCTATCTAGTAGCTGTAACACATTCTATAATCACATTCCACATCATGTAACTGTACAGTGAGTAGTAGAGATAGATGGTTTATGATAAAATTTTAAAAAATACACTGGCTTCACCATTACTGGTATCCACCCATTTAATGGTCTTCAAATATCTTCCAATGAAAAAGAAAAATAAATGAAAAGATTACAACATACCCGAAAGAAAGATAAAAAGGTGTTACTATAGGTGTGTTAAATAGATTATTGATGGACATCATTTTCAAAATAGTTGTTTCCCCATGGAGTAGCTTAAGACCACACTATATACAGTTAGAATATATATTCTCCATTTTGGATGCTTAATTATTATAATCATTGGTCATATTACCAATTAGAAGTACCATCTACTATATTTTAGAGGTAGACTAACACTGTATAATAATTTAACATAAATAACCCCATGCATATCCTTTTGGTTATCTGAGTTCCTAAGGTGGGTGATATATTATCTTTTTCTTATATTGGTACAATGTTACTACATTTGGGGTATAGTATTGAATGATTGAAGATAAAACCTGATTTTGATAAAAAAAATGACCTGAAAAATTATATTAATAGAATTAAGTTAAAAATGGTCATCTTTTATTAACACTGGAGACCTTATGATTTGGAAACAATACCTTATTTTTTCCCTTATGATTTAGTGATAAAGAAATAATGAATTGAGTTATATTTGTTTTCTTACACTGGTTTATGATATTTTTATGGGCGACCTCAAGTTAGTATTTATTATTTATCAATTTTGATTTAAAGGGAATGCCTATGAAATTATTTTAACAAGTTTTATGCTTGAATATGATTCTTTCAAACATGTTATTTTGTCCTTTGATATGGTAGGAATACCCACTTGCTGTAATTTTTTTTATTATAATGTAATCATGATGTTTAGAGTAGAATTTTATGATATTTCTTATGTGTGGGATTGTAATTCCATGTATTGCATATATAGTGTTCGTCTTTTTCTTTTATCATCAAAATCAAGAAAAGTGCACTGATTAAAGATGTGGATTTTGTATATACATAAGATATGTTCCTCTCTAAGAGGGGAGAGGCCTCATATAGAAGAGAGAAACCTATATGTATGTTATTTTGGTATATATATATAAATTATTTTATATGATAATATGAGTAGCATCTTCCAGGAGGATGATATATATCAGTATGTATGCATAGGTTCTCTCTTATGAGAGATGAGTTGCCTTCTCTGTGAGTATAATTTAGATACACTAACATCCTATTCCACCCTATGAGGATAAAGATATCTCCAAGGGTGTATGATTTTAAACACATATAGTTATATGTATGTATGCATATGTATATCCCCTCTTATAAATGATGGGTTTAGTTAAACATCCTTGATGTAAAGGTCCAATATATTAGACAAACGGTCTACAGAGATTTTGAGCATAGTTTGAAGAAGGTTAGTTTATTTTACTTGACATTATTATATTATTATGAAGGTATGTCAATTAATAATATTGATTCATAGTTGGGTATGTCAAATATATTTATCTAGTATCAAATCTATTATACAAAATTTGATTTATATCTATAAACCTACATTTTATTTTTCTTTTTTTCACTTCAATTTATAATATACTATATGAGGTTTGGTGGTGAATTCTATAGGGTATAATTTACTCACACCCTATATGTGTTCTCAAAGAATGTGTGTAGAACCTATTTTATATGACCCATGTAATGGAGAAGAGCCTACACACAATGGATGAGAGTATTACGATGTGGGTGGTCCCCACTCATAGTGTGTGGAGTTATGGTAAACCATTTTCTATTTTTTATTGGACAGGTGTTGTGTGTATAAATGGGGTTTCTGTGATGTTATTCCTAAGATAACACATACATGTAGCATAAATATTTACCTTTATGTAATGTTTGGATTATGTAAAATGTGTAATGTTTGTTCATCTCTGTTTTCGAACCTTTTATAGATTTTATGGATTATTTGATCTATGTTATATTTTATTTTCATGTTCATATATATATTACATAATTTTTGGCCTCGTATATGTTGAACATGGGTTCCACTAATGGATACTTGTGTCACTGTATTCTATGTATGAAATCTCTATGTGTCATGCTTAAATATTGAAAAAACACCATAGTTTTTATTTATATATTCTTCATTATCAAATAGGTCAAATAAACTCCTAATTTTATATTTTCTATCCCTTGATGTGTGTACCAACCTCTAAAAATTTGAAGGTGTATGTGAGGGCTTATGGAGGTCCATCTTTTGTTCACTATGGGTATCCATGTTGGATAATTACAAAAATGGGATACCAAATTCCATGATAGGGTGTCGAACGCCTATCCCATAACATCCACCTATTCCTTAACAAAAGGGTACCAATTAAAACATACATGTAGAGCTATATATATATATATATATATATATATATCGAAATGAATAGCATGGTTTAAATGTTGAATAATTTGATACATAGCATGATTAACATATATTCATGAAGAAAAATATGATAATACATTTTAAATCATACCAATATTCATTAAATAAGATCAATATACCTTATTCACATATTATTTAATAGAAATAAAATAAAATGAATTTATAAGAAAATTTCAAAAGACCCACTACGAAATTAAATCATATATATAACATTTTATTATAGATTAGTTAAATAAAATAAGACAAACAAATATTTTTCTATATACAATTTAGAAAACACTTATTATAAAAGTATTTCATTAATATATTCTTTAATAATCCCCAGATGAAATATAGGATAACTCGTTATGATTATGAGAGAAATAAGTTGTTCATGTATTAACATAATCACACTCAATTACTTTAAGGTTAAGATAGGAAGTGGCAGACATTGATCACTAATATATCAATATAAAATTGATGACAACCATGGATTAAGATTCGTATATAAAAGAATAAAAATTATAATAACCAAAACAAAGGTTATATATTTACCTTCCCAACGAGAAACACTATGTGTAGCTATACATAAAGAAGACTAGAATATTACATGAGTCCCACAAACCATATATTGTAGAAATGGGAGATCACATCAACATCTATGAAGAGATAACAAGAGGAAGATTTAAATTGGTACATAAGCTCACATTAATTATGTTATGATTTTAAAAAAATAAGACTCTCTAGTCCAATGGTGGTGTAACACTGTGATATTTTATGAAATATATTTTTAAAATAAAATTAATTTCATTGACATCACGTGTTAAACTCTCTCTATTTTTAATGAATCATGATATATAATTAATATTATTATTTAAAGGTGATCATTATGAATTAGCCATGAAATCTGGCCGTATGAATAGGAATAACCATATTTTTTAAATTAATTATAATGTTTTATATATAGTTGATATATTTATAATTAATTACTTTATTATTAGTAGAGTCTTTATATGATTTAAAAAAAATAATTCTCAATAGTGAACTTGAATTTATTTTTGTAAAAAAATAATATATTTATTTTTTGAAAATTTTAGAAAATGTATTTGAAAAAATTAACTTCGTTTTTTGATTCAAAATTTAATAATTATATCAAGGTGAATTTTGGATATGTTTATGAAAGGAATAATTTCTCAGTGAATAGAGATAGATACATATTTTTATTAAAATATTAATTTTAATTTAATGAATTTAGAAATATATATCTTGTAAAAAAAATCTAAAAGAAAAATTATTTCAATTATGTTATTGTTAATAAAATTTATGTAATTAGAATCAAATTCATTTTGTCTTTTTATGTTAAATAATTCTATACTTATGATATTTTCCTCTTTTTAAAATAATTATTTCATCGCATCTACATGTTTAATTTTAAATTAAAATTTTTCACTTAAGTGAATTGAATTTTCAAAAATGTATTACACATTTATAACCACAAAAATTAATATTATATTATATGTTCAGCTTATTTTTTTTATCAAAATTAATAGTGAAAATAATAAAAATTAATTATCATGATTAAGGTTCAAATTTATTTACGGATTGGATAAAATAAAAAGATAAGGGGTAAAATGACATAATTTGTTTTAAAATACTATTTTATGGAGATATTTATACATTATTACCCATAAGGATTGATAATAACCAATTATATATCATCATTTTATATTTAAATGTTGGTACAATTTTTTTGTTTCAATAATATCAAGTGAGTACTCTCCCCTACATATAAAAGGGAACCCACTCTACTAACATATTCAAAAATAAAAAACCCTTTGATCTTGACAATACCTACCCGAATATCTTCCTCAATTCCCTAACCACATCCTTGGTTCCTTATTTTTATTAGGAAACCCTCTTATAAAGTAATTAGGTATAAACCTATAGAGGTTCTCTGAAGAATATGTAAAATGATTAAACATCAATTTTTTGTTTTATTTATTATTCCAAATTATACAAATATTCTCCAAATATAGTGATATAATAACAAAATTACCTTTCATATACTATGATTTTATTATTTTTATGGACTATTTTATATCCACCTCATCCTTCTTTAAATGGGAAATGAAAACATCGATCATGTGTGTGGGGGACTACCACGTTGCAAATTGATGTAATTCGTTTTCCATCACCACCTCCCACAGATAGGTATAAAAATTTATTTAACATATTTATATGATATTTTATATATAAATATAATTTTTGAATTATTTTATCACATATAAATAACCACTCTCCATTCCTCATGAATATGAAAAAGTCACTAGTGTGTTCGAAAGAATACCGCCACATAAAGTGATGTGATTCATTTTTCACTTATACTTTACATGTAAGGTAATAATGATATATTTAAAGAAAATATATGATATATATATATATTATAATAATTAATCTATAAAGGTGTTATACTATTTATCTTCCTTTCATTGAATATGTTGAAAAAATGGAAACAACATTCATGCGTACAAACAACCTAATATCTCCATCAATGGTGTAATTCATTTTCTATTTTTAAATTTTTTGGATTACTATAAATAAATATGAAATAAATATATATGATATTTATATAATGTATAAAATTATGAATATTATGGAACCGTGATCAAAGAAAAAGTACTAAAAATACCAAATAAAAACAAACATGAAAAACAAAGCAATTATTACCCGAAACATGATTTTAACAAGGAATTACTAAAAAACGGGTAATAAAAGTTTATAGGTAAATAATATATGGTATGATAAATATGAGTATGGTTCAATAATATATTTATCATAAAACTATATTTATTATATAGGATTTTCATACATTTATAAAGGAACATGATACTTAAGGTATGGTATTTTTTCCTCACTTTTATTTTTACAGGGTGGATGACTTATACACCATTTTTTATTTTGTGTGGTGTATATATACATAGAATGAATATATTTTATGATTATTATCACTAATATTGTAGTATATATATATATAGGTTTATTTTTTTCAAGGTTCTTATGATTCAAAAGTTACGAATGTGTAAAATAACTATGTCACAATGTTATTGTTTATCATTATTGTTTATTGATAAGTTTTAAATGATGATATATTATGATATACCTATTAAAAATAAAATATATTTTCTCCAAATGTAGTTATTTATATGGAATACAATTTTTCCTTTCATTTTTTTCTATTTATGCTTTCAGGATTCCAAATTAATTTTTTAAATAGAAACATAATTTATTTCTCTCTTCGATCGATATCCTATTTTATTGAATGTTAATGTTTTCTAAAATATTTAAAATAAGGTTTTCCATAATTAAAAATTATTATTTATATATAATTTTATCCATGTATTAATTTTTAAAAAATGTTCAAAAAGAAATCTTCTTGTCATTTTATGAATAAGATTCTTTTGACTTTTTAACAAAAATGTGAATGAAATCTTTGTTTTAATGTCTACGTCTTGAATGGAATTTTCCACCATAATGAGAAATTAATTAATTGAGGATTAATTTACACATTTTAACAATTGTTTTTAAAATATATTTTTTATTAAAACTTTTTAAATTTCTTTAAAAAAAAATTATTTCCAATTGGGAAGGATATTTACCACATGAGTGTTTTAATGATATTTTTTATTGAATTTCATTACATAAATGAAAAAAACCATTGGTGTTTATCTTCTTTTACTATGAGTATGATCGAAGGGTACCATATTTATTGTTACTTTGGATGATTTGTGTTTATAATTGGAAGATATTTGTGCAGTTTATTTCTTTTCCAATGGTTATACTTCAATGAAAATATGAAAAGGTTATGAAACCCATTTCTTTTAATGGGTTCTAATAAAAATATTTTTTTGTGATCTTTTGACATGATTATGTATGGTTTTCACTATGTGTTGGTGGTTATGTTATATCTAAGGATAGTGGTAACATTATAACCAAGAATGGATGAGACCCATATCTACCTCCAATGTATTATGTAAAGAATGATATCTTATGAGATTAATAGGACTATAAGGGTAGTGAACCTTGTTTAGTAAGGGTTTATGTCCACTATGATTTTCCTGGGAGTGAACGATGAATACAATAATGGTTTTTGTAGTGAACCCATCAATTATTACAGTCTTTAGAGTCAAACTTGACTACGATTATGGTTTGGGAGTAAACTCATCACAATATAATAATTTGGGAAATTATACTTGACTAGAGAGGAAAATATTTTATATTCATATTTAAATTCCATAAATCTATTTCTTATATCAATTTCATGCTCTCTTGGATCATGTACACTAATTCTATTATTATTCATCTTTTATAAACAACCATGTTTTATTCTATGAATAATTTTTATGATATATGATATACAAAGTATGATTTTTAAATGTTATTATCTTGTTATCATACGCTTATGCTCATATTATTTTGATATCTCACTTGTTTACCCATACTGAGCATTTGAGCTCACCATTTTTTCTATTTGTTTTCACCAAGTAATGAAGAGAGGTATTATGTAGTATATGTCTATGAAGGGTTATAGTTATGAATAACACATTTGGTGATGATGTAGTTTACTTATGAACCATTTTTTATGTACCCATGTTTCCAAAGGAACTAGAACTAAATGATTTTTGGCATTCATTATTATGTTATATAATGAATATAAATTTATTAAGATGCCATATTTATGTATGAGACTAGATGGTTTTTATAATTCATATTATATTAATGTTTAGTTAAAATTTGGAAACCAGGATAAGAAAACTTTATTAAAAACAATAATAATAATTCTATGTATAATAAAATATCATAAAATTTTGGTGAAGGATTGAGTGAGTTGTTAGAAAGAAATTTAATTATTGTATTGATAATAGAATCGGCTGTGGATATGTAAAATTTTTACCTAGGGTTAATTACACCAAAAATAAAATTATTTAACTTGACATGATCATCACCTACTGCACAATAATGGGCCTTGCTATGCACCCATATAAACACTCGGAAGTGGAATATGTTTTAGAAATTCACAAGGTCTTTATGATCCATCATGAAATATTTTAATATATAGTGAAAATGAACGAACAAGGTTAATCCTAATGTTATATAAGTTAAAATTAATATTACCTTATTTTTAAATATTTGGAATAACTTTTCATGATTGATCTCTATGAAAAAATATTCCTAATGGTTATGCTAACTATTTTGGTTTTAATAAGGGAATGAAGATTGAATGATGAATTTTTGTTAGTGACAAGTATTCTCAAATATTTGAGAATATTATTTGATATTATGTATACAAATTACCTTATTTCATAATAGGTCTCTAATAATATCAATTCCTATCTAGAATTATTATATGTTGAATTAGTATTAAAACCCCTAATGGAAGGATGATTGAATCTTATGTATATGATTAATCTTTGGTTTATGATTGAGGGAATTTCATTCTTGGAATCCTTGGTATTGTCTCTCTGGTTGAATTTTTTTTTATCTTAGGCATGGATTATCTTTAACTATATAAAGACCATATTGATCTCAAAATTAGAAAAGTCTTGTTTGATATTACAAACCAATATATAATTGTCTATCAATGTGATGATAAATATGAACTACTGATGGAAATCAAATCCATTGTATGGGTCTTGATTCCCATTCAAAATGGGTGTTTATCTTAAATGGGTAGGTAAAAACTATATTTAAACTATATGAATATTTTCTGGGAGTTTGATGAGTTCTTTCCAGAATAACATCCCTATCTTCGGCCAAACTGTGATGTTGTGTTTTCAATAGAACTCATTTCTAGTTCCACACCAATTCCAAAGACTCCCTATAGAATAGTAATGATTGAGTTATAGGAATTGAATAAGAAACTCTATAAGAATATTGAAAATGTATCTGTTCAACCAAGAATTTCACCATGGTATGATTCTATTATTTTTTGATAAAAATATAGATTGATCAGTGTGAATCTACATTTATTATTGGGAGCAGAACAAGATCAAAATCACTAAAAGTACCCCTTACCCCATATTGATTTCTTGTTAGATAAACTATAAGGAGCTCAATACTTTTCCAATATTTACCATTGTTATGGATATCATCAATTGAGGACAATGAATGACTATATACCAAAGTCATCATTCCTTACAAGTTATGAACACTATGAGTATATAGTGGTGTCATTCATTCTTACTAATTCCTCTGTTGTCTTCATGGGTTTGTTGTATAGTGCATTCATAGATTACCTTGATTAACATGTGGTAGTATTTATAGATGAAATTATCATTTATTAAAGGGGGAAGGAAGATCATGAAGATCACTTGGTGTTTTTATTAAATACCCAAAGGAAGGAGAAACTATGAACAAAATTCACAAACTGTGAATTTTTCTATAAAAGGTTACATTTTTTGGTCATCTAATCTCAAGAGAGAGTATATCAATAGATACATCAAAGATAAAGACTATTTTTCATTGGCATATAATAACCATGATAACTAAGATCCAAATATTTCTTGGTTTAGATTGATATTATAGACATTTTCTAAATATTTCTCATGACTATCTAATCTAGTCACCAAGTTAACTCAAAGGGGATCAAAGTTCCTCTAGATAGATTAATGAGAGGAAAATTTCAAGGAATTAAAGATGATATTAGTTAGTGATCTTGTTCTTACATTAACCTATACTATAGAGGGGTTTTTAATATATATATATGTATATAAAAAGGGATTTGGATTCATTATCATATAAAATGACATGTTATAGATTATGCCTTATGAAAACTGATGGTTCATGAGTTAAATTACAAAACTCATTATTTTGGGATATCTATAGTAATATTTTCATTAATGATATGGAGGTGTTGTGTTTCTGTATAAATGTTTTCTATATATAATAATTATAAATTTTTATTTTATATATTCTCACAGAAGGAGTTAAACATGTACGAATGAAGATGGTTGGAACTAATTAATTATTATGACTACTAAATATATTAAAACCCATGAAATTGAACAAGGTGATTGATGATTTGATTCAAAAGAATAATACTAGATTATATATGATGAGGATCAAACAATATCTAGTATTTATGGACTTGAAATAAGAGATCTTTAAATCTCAATGGAAGGGGATAAATCAAATATTTTTAAAATAAGTGTTCAACCATCTATCTTTGAAAGTATAAAAGAGGCACATAAAGATGATAATAGAGCTATTGAAGAAGGTGAAAAATGTTCCTATGTTTAGTATTGATCATAATGGAGTAATAAGGTTTATAAACCACATTTTTTATCTTCAATAACAACTTTAAATAATAATATATTATAGGAGGCTCATATTTCTTAATTATCTAATCATTCTTGAAGTAAAAATATATATAGAGATTCAATGGAGTATTTCTAGTAGTCAACAAGATGGGAGATATCAGAGATTTTGTATCTCATTTCTTAGTGTATCATAATGTTAAGGATGAGAGAAAAAATTATAATGGGATGTTATAATAATTAAACATAACAAAATGTAAATGTGAGAACATCACCATGTATTTTGTTGGTGGAATTAAAAAAATATATATAGTGAATAATGTTATATGGGTTATATTAGATTTCCATATAAAGACAGAATGCATCATCACTATCAAAGAATATTTATCTCTAGAATAACTCTCCATGATATACATGAATTAAGTGTTAAGGTTTTATGGAGTACCTTATTCTCTTATATCTAATCAGGATCTAAGGATTACCCCAAAGTTCTGAAAATGTCTTCAGTGTACCCATATTAAAAAGATATGTTTCTACACTTCGTATCATCCTCAAATAGTTGTTTAGTATGATAGAAAAATTAAATACCTAGAGGATATTATAAGATCTTTATTTATGGATTTCAAGGGTGTATAGGGTCAATAGCTTCCTCTAGTTTAGTTTTCATAAAACTATAGCTTTCACTCATGAATTAAGATGGATCCCTATGAAGACCTCCATGGAATTAAGTGTAGAAATCCAACGTGTTGGGATAAAACTTAAGAAAAAAAATCTATTGGGGGCAATTTGATTTGACTAAATTATAGATAATATTATATTCATTAAAAAACACATATGGTTAATAAAAAGTTGGTAGAAATTTATTATAACAATTTTCAGTGTGATTTTGAATTCGATGATAGAGAGAATATGTTTTTTATAATTTCTCCATGTAAAAAGGTAATGATATTTAGAAATAATAAGAAACTAAGACTTATTTATATCAATTCTTTTTATTTTTTTATCTTATTAGGTCAATAGTTTATTGTTATTCAATTTAATGGAACCTCTCACGGGTTAATGATGTGTTCGATGTATCTCTCTTGAGGAAGTACACATGATCCATCACCTATACTTAACTCAGAGGTCATAACACAAAAGAATTATATCTCTTATAAAGAAAAACTAATATATATTTTGTATCATACATAAAAATTTCGATGAAACCGGACCACTCACCTAGTCAAAATATTATAATGAAACAACCATCTTGAAAGAGATATGTGGGAACCTGAGGATGTAATGAGGTATAGGTATCCATAGTTTTTTATAGAAACGTAATTTAATTTTGGGGGTGAAATTAATTTTAAGGGGATTATAATGTAACACATAAATATTTGTTATAAATATTTTTTTCAAATAAATTTAATTTCTTCAATAGCTCACATTAAACAAAACTCTATGTTTTAACGAACTGTGATATACTATTATTATTATTATTATTAAAAGTAGAACATTATTACATATTCATTACATTAAACATTATGAATAAGAATAATGAAATTATGACATTAATTATAATTTTTTCTATAGAAAAATATATTTATAAATTAGTACTTAATTTTAAGTAAAATAATTATATGCTTTGAAAATAATTTTTTTATAAAAAATGATTGGTATTTATTTTGATGAAAAAATAATAATAATTTTAGTAACATAATTTTAAAATTTTATCTCAATTTTTATAAACCACATGTAAAAATTATCCAAGCGTAAATTATTTATAATTTTCTAAAAACGATGATTTTTTTGGTGAAATGTTAAAACATTAATTTTTACCTAAGAATCTGTTTTTTATTTATAGAATTTTCATAGATTCGTCTTATTAAAAAAATATTAAAAGTAAAATTATTTCAATTATTTTATAATAAAAAAATTTTAGATGATACTAATTAAATTCATTTAGTCTTTTGATATTAAAACATTCTATACTTATGAAAGTTTATTTTTGGAAAACAGATTTTTTATCACATCTACAGGTTGAATTTCAAATTATAATTTTCCACTTATAATAATGGGATTTTTAAAAATAGATTAAATATGTTTAATAATAATAATTTATATGATATTAAAATATCAAATAATATTATTTTCAAATTTAATAGTAAAACCGTGAAGACTAATTACTGTGGTTTTAGTTAAAATAGGTTTACCAGTTATTAAACTAAAACGATAAGTTGTAAAATGACCAAAATACATTTCCTAGAAAAAATATCTAGACATATTTACACCATATAACATATATGGTTCAATAATTTCACATTGTTTATCCATTTCTAGTTTATAATGGGGGTTCAGTTTTTTTTTCTTTTTGAATGTTCTATGTGTCCTCTCCCCCACTTATAAAATGGAACACCCTATCATATCCTCTTAACAAATCATTTTTTTTGGATATTAACTATGAAAATATATTAAATTATTCCAAAAAAACATCAATAATTCCATAATTTTATTATTAAACTCTCCTAAAAATGTTTTATTTATAAACCTAATAAGGTCCTCCGAAGAAGAGGTAAAATTAGTAAACTTGTGTTTTTGTGTCATTTATTCTTCCAACTACTAAAAATATTCTACAAAAATGATGATATAATAAAAATAGTATATAACATATACCATAATCATGTTATATTAATTCAATAACCTATATCCTTTTCCTCTTCCATCGAATGTCAAATGAAAATATTGATCATGTGTACGACATACTACCGTCCTGTGAACTGATGTAGTTTGTTTTCTATCACAACCTCTCTAAAATGGATATAAAAATATATTTACCATATTTATATGATATTTATTATAGAATTATAATTTTTAATGATTATATCATAAATATATACATTCTTACATCCCATTCTTTGGGAATGCGATAATATTTCTAATGTATATGGAAGACTACCATCTCACAAAATGATGTGATTTATTTTTCAATTATACTTTAAATGGAATGGAATAATGATATATTTATTAAATATATATAATTTATATTAAATAATAATGAACATTTAATGTTTTTATATTATTTATCTTCGATTTTTCCCTCTATTTACACAATAAAAAAATAGATCATGTATTTGTATGCCCTACCATCTCCCTGAACGTTGTAATTAATTTTCTATCTATAACTTTTATAAATAAATATAAATATATATATAATAAATATATATGATATTTATATTATTTTAAAAAATCAAATTATTTAACCATGATCAAATTAAAAGAACTGAAAATACCATAACAAAACATATATGAAAAACAAAGAACTTATTAAACATAACAAGAATTCAACATGTAACTGTTTATAAAATCGTTATAAAAGGTGTTTGGTAAATCATATATGGTGTGATAAATATGATCATGGTTATTTAATATGGGTATAATTAAACTATATTTATTATACATGATGTTCTAATATATATAAATAAAGATGATACTTAAGGTAGTGGATTTTCTTATAAATTTTATTTATGTGGGACACATGCCTTATACACCACTTTTTTTGTGGTGTATATATACATACTATTAATATATTTTATTATTATTATGATGCAAATTATGAGATATAAATATATATAATTATATTTATTCCATAGGTATTATAACCCTAAAGTTACCGAAGAGGTAAAAATTTTATTTGATAATCTCATTGTTTATCTAGATTGTTTATGATTAGGATTATGATATTGAAATATTTTGATATAACTATAATGAAACTCTTGTAATTTATTTTACTTTATTTATTTATAGTGATTAATTATTCCCCTTAATATTTCTCTCTTTAGGTACTCAGTATTCCAAATTAATGTTATTATTGAAATTCCAAATTTATTTATTTCTTTGATCAATTTTTTTTCTTCCATGTCCATGTTTTGTAAAATAATCTAAAGAAATTTTTCATTTTTACATAATTAATGCTTAAATAAATTTTTACACAATTAGGATTTTTTTTTAAAAAAAATTAAATGAATTTTATTTTCATTTTCTAAACAAGTCTCTTTTTATTTTTTACCATAAATTTGAAAGGAATCCATGTTTTAACATGTACAACATGAATTGAATGTTAAACTATGATTACCTCTCAATTATTTGATGATTATGTTGGATTTTTTAAATTTTTTTTGAAATAAAATAATTTCATTAATATTTAGTAATTTTTTTGATTTAAAAAATTGTTTTCAACGTGGAAATGATATTTTTCTAAATAAATATTTAATGTTTTTTATGGAATTTATATTCATCGATGAAAACAACCATTGGTGGTGCTTATGTTTTACTTGGGATATGATCCATTCTTACCATCCTTATTCATTCTTTAGATTATTTATTTTTACGGTGGAAATATGTTTATGAAACCAAATCCTTTTCCATGGGTTATGCTATGATGAAAAGATGAAATGTTTTTGAAACACATTTATTTCAACCAAATATGCCATGATGAATTGATGAAATTTTTATGAAACAAGTTTCTTTTCCATGGGTTATGTAATGATTAAATGTTTACAAAACCAATTTATTAACATGGGTTCTTATATGATGATGGTTTTATGATCTTGTAGAATACTTATTCATGCTTTTTATTATATGACATTGATTATGATATAACCTAGGATAGGGGGTATTTTATAACCATGGATGGGTTGAAATTATATCTCCCTGTAATTCATTGGGTAAAAATTGATATCTCATGAGAAAAAAATTACTGTAATGTGGAGTCAATCCCCTTTGGAAAGGGACTCACTCCACTACGATAGTTATGAGAGTGAACCATGACTGCTATAATGGTTTGGGGAGTGACCCAATCGACTATGATATTCTTAAGAGTGAACCTTTATAACTACAATGGTATGGGGAGTGAAACCATTCCACTATTATAGCTTCATAAGTAAGATTTAAAAACTATAGAAATGATTTTTTATTCTTATGTGTATTCCACAAATCTATTTATTATGACAATTTCATGCTTTTATGATTCATGATCTTTGATTCCATTATTATTCATGTATTATTAACTACCATGTTTTATTCCTCGAATCATGTTTATGATTTTCGATATTCAGGGCATGCTTCTCAAATATTATTATCTGGTTATCACACCCTTATGATCATGTTATCTACCGTTTTTACCCTTAATGAGTATATGATATCACCATTTCTTATGTTTATTTTACCTAGGTTATGAAGAAATGTATTATGTATAATTTGAGTGATAAGGGTTTTAGTTATTAAGAAATTAGAATAAGATGATATAGTTCACTTATAAACTCATTTTTTATATATATCCTATTTTCCAATGTTACTGAGCCTAAATAATTATATAATGGATCATTATGTTATGTAATAAATATTCATATGTTAATTTTTAATATTTATGTATGATAAAATGGTTTCTTTACAGGTGGAGTGTGTATTCACATAGAGGAGAAAAGAGGGGAGTGGGAGCTCTTAATGGGGATTTAAACGTCTGAATGAAACCAAAATCCAAAGGTAAATATTTGGTAGTAAATATTTTTTTTATTTAAAATAATGAAAATTGCTCTGACCTTTTTAAAAAACTCGTACTGTATCTTTATTTGGTACCTATTTCAGGAACACCAGGTACTGGATAGTGGTAATAGTAAACTTGAGGCCATTGAGGTTCCACTGGGTAGTCGGTACCAAGAAATAAATGACATAGAGAAACTAAAATAACTCATACCCCTTACTTCTTCAACATTTATCCTTCTAATATCACCTAATTATTTTTTAAACTTTAATGGTTCCTAAAATACCCCCAAATAGGTCTATAAATACTTAAAGTGATGAGGAAATACTTACCAGTAAGGACAACGACTTAACAAATTCTAAACTCAAATCCCTCTCTAAACTTCCCTGGAAGTGTACTTAATCATCAACTATAAGTAGACACACTAAGGGTTTATTCTCAATCCAAAAGATATGACTCAATGAGTAAGTTAATGCGTTAAAAACCCCAATTCTTCAAAGTTTTATTATCCTCTAAACTATTTTGTAACATATTTACTCATTAAAAGTAACATTAAAATAATTTATTGATTATACTATAATGTCTTGAAAAAAATTAAAATATTTATGTTTTAAAATTTTATATCTATCTTAGAAACATTATTCAATAGTGTTTGAATTATACTATCAATGTGAATTATGATATTTTATTTTTCGCCTATACATTTAATGGATATTATAAAAAATTAATGATTAAATATAACACTATTAATAAAATAATTCAATGTATATTGTTATGTAAAGATAAAATATTCATGCTAATATTAACGGTAAATTTAAACATTCTATTTTAATTTTGGCTATCCAAAGCGTGCTTACAAATTAAAAATTATATTTTTTACAAAAATATTATATATAATGAAAAAATTAACTTATTTACCTTAGGAATGATATCAACCATATAACATGCCACATCCTAATCTCATGGAACAATTGCAATATAACCATTAAATAATAACAATACATAAAATATGATTTGGGACAATGAAATAGACAACATGAAAACCATAAATGTGACAAAATTAATTAAATAAAAGAATAAGTCATGATAATTAATGGGTTATTAAAGATGAATAAAATAAAAAAAATCCTAAAAAATTATTTAATATTTTTAACATCACTATTTTCGAGGTTAGATTAGTGTTCTTTTTAATTCAATGATCGAGTTTAGTGTTTTATTTTATGTTCTTGAATAAATCCATGAATTATTTAGATAAATATTATCCCATTTTATATGAATATTAATTATTTATTATGACAATACAAGATCTATAATAGTAATGGTTCAATGTATTTAGAAACTAGATACACAATCAACTTCTTTCATGAAAGATGTTCAACATCTCCCACAATATTCTCCTCGTGAAGTACCCTTCTTATAAATTCATCACATAAAACATTTATTCACAACTTGGGGAAAAGAAATATATGAAATGGGGTGCTAGATGTCTAGTAAGGGTAAAATGAGATATTTAAATCAATGATCATAATTGAGAATAATATAAGATTAATGGTATGATAACATGAGCACAACTTATGAGATCATACTTAGGGATTAATAAACCCTAAAACTAGATTCATGAAAAAACATTGTTATATTGATATAAATGAGTCATAATAGTGTGAAATCATCAATAATAAATCATTATCCAAGGGAAAATAACATAGGCATGTGAAAAAAGTTTGTTTCATAAATGTTTGGCATAAACATAGTCATATAAAATTATTTTATTAGCCATTGATTATTGCTATGAATATCATATTTGATAGAGTTCCATAATGTATTAGATTCACTCCCCATTCCCATAAATAAATAATGCATATTTCAAGGCTACTCACAATGATATTCATCACAAAATAGTCCTGGGATTACTATATATATACCTTATTGGTCTTGGGCCAATCCCTCATATACCATCATGGGTGTGGGATAACTACCCCTATACCGTCATAGGAATTATAAAACCTCCAATGTACACTATTTAGGTCATGAGATATAAAATATTACCTAATGAATTCGAGATTTATAAGGAACACATCCATCACATACTAACAATCCATTCGTATATATTATTTATGAACATATGAGTATTCACTGTTCCCTTATTATTTAATTAACCCCTAAGAAAAATAGAGTTTCTAGAAACATCATTAAACTATAATCATGATAATCCATTCATATGAATCAAATTCATGGTATTATATGATCATATCACCAATAAATCATATATATCTTCAAAGGTTATTTAAATAGATGAAAAATAATTTTTTAAAAGTGTTAAAAATACGATTTTTTAAAAACAAGATAAAACCTCCTTTAATTTTGGTAACTTTTAAAACTAAAAAATCCCACAAAAAATGAGAATATGATTTTATTTATTAAACTTTTAAACTAGTTAACTGGTCTTTATAAAGAAGAAATGGTTTGATAGTGGGAAAATCCAATAACATTATAAAGGATTAAAAACATTAATTTATTTTTTAAAAGTAAAAATATAATCATATGAAAAATGATTGAAAATTTAATTTTTTATAATTTATAAATAAATCCAGTGGTTGTAGAAAATACAATTTTCAATTAATTTAAAGTATATAAAAAATTATAATTTTTTCAGAACATTAATATGGAAGAGAAATATTTCTAACCAAAAGAAGAGAAACTAGGTTTAGTTTTCTTAAAACACCCTTCTATTTTTTTTTATTACATATAACACCCTAAAAATTTATGATATACATCTCGATAAATAAATTTAATTTCATTGATATCTTTCTTTACAGACAAGATTTTGTTTATAGGATTCATTTTATACTATTGATATTTTATTATTTAATGTGAAAGTTATTCCGAAGCCATTATATAAGTGGTATAAATGTGACAAAAAAATTATAAAACATTATTTTTTAAACATATATAAAATTAATTAATTGATTATCAATTGGTTATATATATAAATAATAGAATTTTAATGACGAAGAAAGATTTATTTTTTATAATTTTTTTTATACATGCAATGTGTTTTTGTTCTAATAAATTAAATAAATCATTATTAATGAATTATTATAATTAAATTTGTTGTCAATATATTAAAGAAATAATTTTAAAATTCATATAATGTTATTTACTATTTAATGAATAAGAATAAATTTCGTTTTTTGCTTAAAGATGTATTTTTCGGAAATTAGTTTTTGACGAATATTGCATGATTGTATTCATTTCAATTTTTGTAACATACAATGTTTGAATTAGAAAAATGGTTTCCAAATTTAGAATCAGAATAATTAGTATTATGCAATATTTTCAACTTAATTTTTGGATATTATGAATAGCTTCTGAGGGAAAAAATCATTAATATATTAGTGGCTAAAAGGGGTTAACGAGGGAATAAAATAAACTGATATGGGTTAAAATGAAATAAAAACAAATCTAAATACTATTAAGTGTATTTATCTTGTTTCTATATCATCCTATCTTATAACTTGTTTCAATTTGGATTCACTTTTCTATAATAGTGTCTTTATTTTTTTTCTTAATAATTACAAGTTTTCCACTCCCCTCACTTATAAACGGGAACCCCTTTCCTCAATTATACAAAACACATGAGTCCTTTATCTCAAAAAAAATTAGAAAAATATCTTATAATCTTCCCTATCCATTTTTTATAGGTATTTGTATTCTTAAAAGACCAACCCTAGGGTCCTTAAGAAGATATACAAAGGGGGTTTCTCAAAGAATATTTATATATTCTTACCGACCAATTTCATGTTTCATTCATCCTGTAATTAATCTAAATCAATTGTATGGAACATTACATTATTAATAAAATATCATACATATAATTATATTTTATTATTGTTATTATAGTACTTCCATTTTCAACATCTTTTCCATCAAAAGGGAAATGACAGTATCACTCGTGCGTATGGGTGGACTACCGCCTCCATGTAGTGATTTGATTCATTTTCCATCACTGTATTTTCTGGATGGTTATTATAATAGTTATAATTTTTATATATGATATTTATGAAATAATTTTATTTATTTAATTATAATATCTAATTCACCATCTAACCTTCCCTTCTGTTGGAAAACGATAATGTCACTCATGCCTACATGTGGACTACCCCTCTATGAAGTGACATGATTTGTTTTTCAATTACTCATTACATGGATGATAATAAGGACACACTTAATTAATATTTATGATATTTATGATATTATAATTAATATTTAATGTTCCATTATAATTTACCTTTATTTCACCCCATTAAAAAAAATTAAAACATTAATTGTGTGTATGTATGAACTATCATCTCCATTAAGTTATATAATACATTTTTCATCACCAATTTATATGAAGGGTTATAAAATTGTATATAATGTATAATAATTATACTTATTTCATCATTATGATTCCTTATATATTGAAACCATAAACATGGTATAAGTACCAAAACATTCAAACTGAAACATGCATGGAAAATGAACCAGTTTTCACCTAAATTATTATTTTAATGTATAAATTATTAATAAAAGGACAATTAAAAATTATAAATGGTTGATAATTAGTAATTAATGTATGAATATGGGTTTTAATAAATATATATTAAATCTATATTTTTTGTATAAGAAGTTTTAACATGTACGAAGAAAGACGATACTGGAGGTAAGGGATTAATGTTATAATATAATTTCTTTTCGAGATTGTATATGAAAAATTTCTATTAATAGAAAATATATAGATATTATAATTTTAGCAACATATATCTTTTTGTTCTATTTTTTCTCGTTTATTTTTAATGTAACAATACAAGTTTCCAACATTTAGTACATAAAATTATTGATATTTTTTAAATAAAAATCAACATTATTTATTATTTTGTTGAAAAACTTTTTCTTCGATGTCCAAGTTCTTCAAAGTGTTTTTAAGAAATTTAATTTCTATGAACCAATTATTTTTTAAAATAATTTTAAATAATATATTAATTTCTTATTAATTTTTAAAAATAAATTTCTACTTTTTTTTAAATTTGTTAATTATAAATTTTTATATATATTATGAAAGGAATTTGTGATTTAAAGTTTACATCATAAACTAATTTTCCCATAACCATGAATGTTACTTTATTTATAGATTTATTTAAAATTTTACATTATTATTTTCAATTATATTCTTTTTATACATATTATAAATTTATTTTAGATAAAAATATATCAACAGTAAGGGATATTTTTCTCATGATTTCAAAGAAATGTTACAAATGTCATTTTGAAGGTATTTTTCATCAATGTAAAAATAATTTAAGGTTTGTTATGATTCACTAGGGATATGATATTTTTATACCATCCGCTTTTCTTTATGGATTATGATGTTGATGATTATGATATAAGGATGATTCTATGAATGTTATTTCTTTAATATGATTTAATTATGTTGTGATGGAATATTTTTTAAACTCATCTATTTTCCATGGGTTATACTATGATAAAATGATGGAATATTTATGAAACCTATTTCCTTACCATGGGTTATGATATGATGAATTATTGAGTTTTTTATGATATTATGTAAAACATATGTATGGTTTGCATAATATAATTAGTGGGTTAGTTAAATACCTCTAATGCATTGGTTAATGTGATATGTATATCTCATGATATGATGATTATAAGAATAGACATGATAGTGAATAGCTATATTCACATTTTGATATGTGAGTATGATTTCCTCTATCTATGATCACGAGATTATCTATGGACAATATTATGAATAAATATATTCACATTTTGAATTGTAAGAATGGTTTATCCAAGCTATTTTCACAATATTATTCATTCATAGTATTGTGATTAGTTGTGTTCACAAGATTATGACTTCCTAAGAAAATAATTCCACATTCCTATATTATGACTCTTGATTGACGATTACTACTTTAACAAACTTATTAATCATGTTTTTTGATATAACCTTATTTTAGAGTTTATGTTATTGTATTTTCTAGTTATTAATTTTTAATCTTGATAAAATTAACTTGATTATGTTTTCATTCCTTTATAATCATCTTATGATTTCTTATGATTGATATATTCCATGATTACCCTTTCTGAGAATCTGCGCTCACCCTTTCATATGTTTTCCATCCCATGTTTTGATGTAAGGATCTATGTATGATATTTCTACATGTGTAATAAAATTAAAATATATAAAGAATAAATTGAATATATTTTATGAAATATTTTTATTATTTATCTAGTCTCTAAAGAAATTAAACCTTTATTTCCCTTTGTTTTTTATTGTTGTGACCTCTATTGAATATTCATCTTAGATTATGTAATATTTATGTTTTTATTCATAGATTATATTTTTAATAAAGATTGGTAAATAGTAAAAATTATTGAAAAAATATAAATAATTACAATATAGGTAAATATATTGTTTTTTAGGGAGAAATAATATATAATTTACTATAATGGAAACAAAAAAATAAATTATTCATTTAGAAACTCAGATTGTAATACAAACCCTTACCTCAACTACTGACTTACTTCATACATGATCTAAAAAATTATTTAAAAAATTTAGACTTATTATAAATCAATAATATAATCATAATAATAATTATCCTACTAAATATAATTACACTATAATTTAAAATTACTCATTTATTAAAAACTATTTATTAAAATCAACATTAAAGTGTTAACGGTTCCATATTCTATGTATGTTTAAGTTCAACTATTTTTATCCTTGCACATTAGTTGTAGTTTAATCATATTTAAAATATTAATAGTTTAAAAAATTTCCCATTTATTCATTATATAAATTTTTTATAACCAGATATGAAAGGTAGTGATGAAAAATGAATTATATTACTGTTTAGAGATTGCATTTTTTTATGTATGTACACTGAATGTTTCCATTTTACAATGAATGGAATGAAAGGAAGAAAAATTTAAATTTATCATTATAGAATAATAATTATGTTAAAACTATAATATATATCTATATATACTAAATATATCTATATAACCATCCATGATAGGTGTTTATGAAAAATGGAACAAGTCACTACATGGAGAGGGTTGTTTATATATACACATGGAAAACACAATATTTGTTGATTAGATAAAAAATTGATATAAAATGGTTGTACAATTACCATAATATTATTTTAGAATAGAAAAAATACTTATTTATTTATGTTAATATGGTTATGGATGATTTGGAGGAGGTTTCTGAAGAAAGAATCCAGAAAAAGGTCATTATGAACATATAAAACTTCCTTGGAAAATATTATTTTAAAAAACCACAAGGATTATCTGATGTGTTTTTTGAAATAAAAAATAATATAGAACATTTTTAGGATATTATTAATGGTATTTGTTTATATCTTTGTCAATATAAGGTTATCAAGTTGTATGGAAAACTGATATGTTGAGGCTCACTTTTATAAGTGTCGGGAATGGAACCCTAATAAATATTAAGAACTTTAATATATAATAAAGTCACCCTTATGGGAAAGAGGCACTAAAAGATAATTATTTTTAATATATGGTGATTTATTTGAAATAAAATCAACAAATTAAATTGAATTCAATCTTTAGTGATATATGTAAGAATTATCCTTTTATTTTAACTATTTAACCCATTTTAATGTTTTTTGGTGAAAAATGTTTTAAAATGGTTGTATATTATTATGAAAAAAATGAAATTAACCATAATTTTTTTTAGAAATTTGAATTCAAAATATGGAATTAATTTTACAAGATTCAACACTTCATGTCGGCAGAGAATAATTGTAACATCTACATATAGAACACGTAAAACAAATTTCATAAAAAGTGTAATTTTATGAATAAAATAAAAATATTCTCATTATAATCCAAGTAATAAACATTATATGATATTTAATTAATTTTACTTAATACATTAAATAAAAATTAATTAAAATAATTCATTGATCGTGATAAATTAAATTTATTAACATAAAAACACTTTACATGATTTAAATCCATTTTCAGAAAATAAAAATTGATTTTTTACCTTCATACAATTTTATCTTCATTTATAACCATTTGATAATCAATGTATTAATGATTAATCATTTTTATAAATTGGTAAAAAATAATTTTTCATAATTTTATCTCTCAAAAACTAATATATTAACTTTCAAATAAAACATATATAAAAAATAATGACTCTAAACAAAACATTTACATTTATCCACTAATCACTAGAATGAAAGCACTTGTCTTCTATAATATATTTCATGTATTTCATTACATTATTTTATTATGGGAATTTTATAAATATCATTTACCTATAAATTAATTTCTAACAATTTATAATTTTATTAAGGTATTATTCCTTTAACTTCAGTATTGCATGTGTCCCAATACAACAAACACATTAGACTCATTAAAGATAAATATACAATAAAATATAAGGGTGTAAAATCTTATCCCTTTATAAGAAAATAAAACTAAAAATTACATTACTCAAAAAGAAATAAATGAAGAAAAGTTTTCTTTATTACATCCTTTGGTTCCCATAGAGCTTCCTTTAATTTACGGTTTAACCAAAAAAACATTAACTGGGCTGGTAGTCTTGTTTCAGATCACTTGATATCTTTTATCCAAAGTCTTCAACCTTTTCTCACAATAAGAAAGGCTATTCTTAAATTGTAAAACCTATGATTTTATTATATGCGAAAGACCAATTATGTACTTCCTCAGAAGTGATAGATGGAAAATATCATGAACATGATAGAGGTTTGATAGAATCTCCAAGTGATATGTTTTAATCCTGACACAATCAAGAATATCACAGGGGCCGATATATATGGGTCTCATATTCCCCTTATTTCCAAATGTCATAAATTTATTACAAGGGGATATTTGAAGAAATATTCCATAACCATCTTCGAACTCCATATCTCTCCAATAATTTCCAGTATATCTTTTCCATCAACTCATAAATGTTCTAGTGTGATGTGGAATGTCTCTAACATAATTTACCATGTCCCCATATAGTTCAGGTCCAAATAGCCATATTTCTCTAACTTCATCCCAAAATTTTGGAGTTTTTAACTTCTTATGTTAGAGGTATTTAATATATTCTATCAAAATTCTTAATTGAATGATATTGTTGTATGAAAATTTTACTTGAAGATGATATTGATCCCAACACCAATTAAAATCCACAGGAAAAGCTCTCAACATATATCATAGAGTTTGAATATTCCTTTCATACTGACCATTCATCTGAGGATGACACAAAATGTTATAGGTCATCTCAATATTGAGTGATTTATTAAGAATTATCTATTAATTTGATAAAAAAATAGGATCTCAATTATATATGATTCAGAGTGGTACTCCATCTAACATTACCCCTTCATCAATATATATATTGGAATGTTGGTCAGCAGAGAAATCATTCCTAATAGGGATGAAATGTGATAAATTCATAATGTGAAAAACAATAACCCAAATGGAATTATATACTTTAAATATCTTGGGGATCCGATGAGGAAATCCATGGTGTGGTTTTTCTATATCTATATAGGTATGGATAATAGATTTTTAATCCCCTTAGAATTTTGACATTCAAATTTAACATCAAAACATAAAATGCATCATGAAACATAATTTTCAATATCTCTCTTAGTATTATACAATTAATTATTATATCTTATATCTATATAAATATTTATACTCATAAGGATTTATAAAACATGACATTATTCAATTAGTTTATTGAAAAGACATATAATCAGTTCTTGAACTCGATCATCCCATCACTATTATTAGATCTCGCCTCTCACCCACTATCTTAGAAAGTGGAAAATGAGATAATGACCTTAAGTAACTTCCCCATTAATCCAAATGCTGAACAAAAAAGTTCTAAAGATACACTAAATCATTGGGGAATGATTTTCCATGATACAAGAATAGATGAATATAGACAAAGAAAATAAATAAAATTATATATATTTTATATAAGATAATACAAAACAACTCAAAATTTTTTTAATATCAGAGTATTTTAACAAAAAAAAGAGTACAACACTGACACTATAAAAAAACTAAATGAAACTAAACGGTTATCATCCTAAGAACCATCCCAACCAAGATCCAAGATCTAAATCCATGTACCAAGCCCACTAAATCATGATTCATCAATTGAGATGTACATAGCCTTGAATTTATCTGTATCTTGGTATAAAACATCTTCAAATGGACCAAAGTTCCCATGTAGTGGTCGAGTATAAAACTCATTAGGAAATCCTCAAATACTTCTCAATTGACACCACTATAAACAAAAAAAAGTTTCCTCACATTTATATAAAAAAATATGGTGATAATATTAGAATTTATTAGAATAGTAAAATAGTTTAAGAAAAAAATTAACTAAATCAATTTTTTTATTCCTTCTTCCCACTTTTCAAACACATCCATGTTCTACACTAACACACCCATCCATTCCTAATGACAACCCCAATACTCATGAGTGGTAACCTTACTATCAATAATTCATTACCTAATGGAATCTACTATGTTATACTTTAATATTGCCTCTATGTATAAACCAATAAGGCACTGTATTGCAATTTCAGGAAGTCAGGAAAACTACACCTACCCATTTTTCAATAAAACGTTTTACATGAAATTCACTTCTTTCAAAAAATTTATAAAAACACCCTTTTTGCGTCATTTAAAAACCAAATACATTCATATTAAAACTAGTAATTTTTTCCAATTAATAAATATAGGGTAATTTAAACATTAAGACTTTGAGTTTTAGAATATGCAGTATGGGAGAGAAGACACCAACCTCACAACGTTTTAAGAATATGAGGAAAGAAATCCTCCGGATGAAACCTTGAAACTTCAAACCTTAAATAGAGCCCAACAATATCTCATTAAAATACACATAATAAGGAATATATATCTATATCAGATTTGATATAGATATCCATTAGAGACAAAATGTAAATATATGGATAGAACACGAAAGAAAATGGTCTTACCATTGATTCTAGAGATCCAAAACACTTTTATTCATAAATACATACTCACATGTTATAGGAATTGTGAAATCATGACTAGGAGAAGAGAGGAGTTGTAGAGAAAAGGTGAATAAGAGATAAATGAGAGTTTTGGGGGTGTAAATATGATTCAAAATCAAATTTTTAGAGAATTTAATTCACATCACATGGTTAGACTGCATGGTTTTTCTAACCATGCACCAAATATGGGCATGCTACTAGACATCATGAAAAAAGACACATGGTTGTGTCGTATGGTTTAGAAAACCATGTACCAAATGTGATATTATATTATATCAAATCCATCCTCTCATATGATTGGCACATAAAGTTTGAAAAAAAGTGTGCCAATTATACTTTTACGATGGTATCCACTTGGACAGGTTGTTCTAGCATTCACATTTATTTTTCAAACTGCCCACCAATAATACACCTACCTAGAACATCTTGTACATTTTCATTTAATCATGCTCAAGCCATACACCACGATAAATGCTTCCAAAACACTCCAAATCCATCCTGAAAATCCTGGAACTCATGACATATATTATATAGCTTAAAATTATTTCTAAAAGTGCAAATTACATATAATATAGGGTGTTATATTAACCCCACCATTAGTTATTCCTTCCTTGGAAATTTGGTGGTTGTAATTTCTTTGGAAGATCTATAGAAACTGTTCTAGCATATCCTCCCTATGATATGATGTTTACTTTGGTACCTAACCATGCCACCTCATGCCAAACTGATATTGTTTCCATGTAAAACATCCTCATATCAAACACAAATATGTATTGATACCTAATTCAACATAGCATCAGGATTAAGATCAACATGGTCACATTGAATAAAAATATCAAGATTAGGATAATACCTCTTTAATTGGGATGCATGAAATAAATTTTTCATGATGATAAATCTTTGTGGTTAATTCAACCAACAATCCAGATCATCAATTCTCTCTATTATCTCAAAGGGGAAAATGTCATGAGGGGACAATATTCCTCGTTTAACAAAATACTGAAGCCCTAGCTTTGAAGAGACTCAAAATAAAATATGACCACCCAAATTGCATGATAAAAACATATGATAATGATCCTTATAAGATTTTTGATAGATCTAATCTATCACCACTGACATTTTGATCATTTAAATTCTCTCAATTTTCTCATGCATAAGGATAAGTCCAATAGGGGGATTCTCACCCTTCTCCATCCAAAAAAGAGGATAACAATAAGGGATGACAAAAAATCATCAAAAGGATCAATATGTAATGTGTCTTGACATCTTTTAATATATTCCAACTCCACTAAGGATATTTGATACTCCCATGAGCCTCTAAAATCCATTATATAATCTCTAATATTGTCTTCCATTGTTTGGATTATCCATCATACCTTCCATATATATCAAAATAATAAGTTATGCTCACATTAAATTAGGTTTCTATGGATTGTAAAAAGGATTTACAATATCATTATGTAGACATATGGCCTCGGTCATACAAAATTGAAACAAGAACTCGATGAAACATTACAATTTCATGAATATGTAGTTTTGAAAAGTCATATACCATATTGAATTCAAGAATTGAGATGATGTGAGATGAATTAGTGAGCTGATACACTCACCCATATGGAATCATGTTTTTGGCCCATTCTTGAAATACTAATGAAAAAAATAATAGCTATCTACTCTTGTTTCCACATGTGTATAAGTAATGATTATAACATACAAACTATTCATTGGTGCTCCGCCTTAACTTTTTAATGGTTGATATAATACATGATACTCAATTATAGTACGTAAATATTATATTATATTTAAAATATAATACAATTCAAATGTAAAAAATTTTGTTAGTGAAAATTATAATTTGATAATATTAATATTGATGTTGATCTTACTTGGTCAAAATAATATTAGAAAGAATTTTTGAAACTTTCTATTAGAAGTAAGATTTTATGAATAATTAAAAATTCAGTCTTTAACTATTAATAATTGTATTTATAATAAAATTTTATAATATGTAGAGCTAAAAATTTATTGAATATCAATTTATATAAATATATATAAGATCATTTGAAGGTAAAAATAGATATTTTTACAAAATAATTTTAAAAAATTACGTCATTCCATTTTAACTAATTAAAATAATATTCAATGATGAATTATTTAAATGAAACTTGTAGATTATTTATCAAACTATATAAATTTAAATCCATAAAATTATAATTACCAATCATATAGCTAATGTAATATCATCTAATGCGTGAAAAATTCATTAATTGGAAAATTGTTTTTCGACACATTTTTCTTGTTTATTTTTAAATTAGATTCCAACAATTATGAGAATTAAATTTGAAAGAATAGATTATATATTTTGAATCAGAATAATTAATATTGGGTAATAATTACAATATAATGTTTTGTCATGAAGAATAGTAAACATTATAAAAATTAATTATCACGGTTAAGGTATAATTAAATTAATGGGGGTAATCTATAAATAAAATTGTTCAAATGACCAATATACTTAGTGAAACCACAATTTGGTGTCTTATTTCAGTATTAAACTTATCTTATTATAATATTATCAATTTTGGAACAATATCTCGAAGAAATAGACATTTATTTATTGGAAAAGTTTAAAAATTTACATGTATGTCACTCACCTCAATTATATAGGGTCACCTACACCCTTTACTTATTAGAAACTATAAATCATGTTATATCCAAAAAACATGATTACATATCATTAAGACAACCTTATAAAATTTATAGAGGTTCTGGTATTCCCAAAATAACAACTTGAGGGCCCTTAATAAGAGGACCAAAGGATATCCTTCTATGTGGTGGTAATTATCTTCACTATGATATTTCTATTTACTTCTTCTTTTACCACCATGAATTATGAATAAAAACCATAAATATAATAAAACCTATATATTACATATAATTATATTTTATTATGTTTAAAGAATAAAATTTACCTTTATAATTCTTCATAAAATGGTAAACAAAACTATCACTCATGTGTATGGATGACTACCACCCAACAAACCGAAGTAATTTTTTCCATCACCGACTCACATGAATTGTCATAATAATGAAATAAATAGATATATATGACTATTATGACATAAAATTAAATTAATAAATCTAATATATCATCTAATTACTCACCATGTATCCCATTAGGTAAATGATAACATCACCCAGGCATATATATGACCTCCCATATCCATGAAGTATTGTGATTCAGTTTCCATGATAAAATTTTAATAACAATTATAAACATGTATATAATAAATAAATATGATATTTATGACATTAATATAAATTTGAAGATGATTTAATTATATCCAATTCACAATAACATGAACATCCATGACAAAGCATGCATAATAAAATGAAGCTTTAACACCCAGAACAATGTTAGTAAGGAATTATTATTTACGAATGGGTGATAGTATTTTTTAAGAAAGAAATGTATGAAATTATAAATATGAATATAGTTTTAGTAAAAATTAATAACATATATAAAATCATTTTATATATGAATAAAGGACAATCAACTTATGGTAGGTGTGAGGTAATTAATTTTGTCTCAATTTATAATCCATTAAGACATATTGGTTATTATGCACCTATACAATTTAAATTGTGTATAAACGGCTAGTTTGGTATGTTTAATATAAATAAATGATTATTAAATGTGAATAATGTTACAATTAATTTTTATTATTTAAATAAAGTTTAATATAAAATTAACAAAGAGGTTTGAATTTATTTTTCAATGTCAATTTTTGGTATTTCACTTACTTTCATTGAAAGTATCTTCTAAACTATTATTATTACAATACATCAATTTTCTTATCATATGTATTAAAAGTATTCCATATTTTATTCTAAATTTTACTCCCTTCATAATAAGAATCAAGAAAACAATTGTTTAAAAAAATATGATCTCATTTCTCTTTTGGTCGGGTATATTTTTTATCCAGGTTCATATTATCCAAAAAAATGGAAATTACATTTATTTAATAAAAGGTTTAATTAAATATATTTTATTTTTTAAAACATATTTAAATGGTTTAAATGAAATATTTACCATGTTTTTTGAAAGGTTCATTTTAAACATTCTTTAAAAAAAGTCAAAAATAATTTTTTAACTTATATGATGTTAATGGAGATCCCTGATACTATGAATATCTTATGATATTTTTATTTATATAAATAATATCATTGATTTTTAAATGGATACACTTCGATAAAACATATTAAAATTTTTCATTTTTGTTTTCCTCTATTCATTAAAATAATTTATTGTACTTTGAATTCTTCTTTTCTGATTGTCATCTCTCATCTCTTAATTAATTTTTTGGGCATTAAATTTCTCCTTAAATATTGAATTTCTTGTTATCATTGGACTTTAAATTTATATTAAATATCAATATTATTTGAATCATTTATATTATTATTCCCCAAACCATATACCATTTCTATATTTGGTGTTTTACTTTGAAATTTATTTTATTAACTGGGGAAATATTGGTATTCTTTATTATTTATTCAATATAGACCTTTATTGAAAAATAATATTGACTATGAATTTAATTGTTCATTAAATATATGAGGAACACATTGGAAATTAAAATAAAGTTAAATTCTAGTTATAAATATCCCCTTAAAGCATCGATAGGTCTCATGAGACAAATTAGTTGGCCAATTAAATGGATTCTTGGTGTATACCTACATATTGTTTAAAATTTACATTTCTTATGGTATTGATGATATTTATATCTTGATGTTTGAGATCATTATTTATACTATTATGTATTTAATTCATTAATAATTCAGTTATTATAATCCAAGATATTTCTGAATTGATATTATCCATGGATTCATTTCGTGCCCATGTTATTATTTAAATGGATTTTTTTTAGTTATTTAAATTTTCTATATTGGTTATGATTTATTTACTAATAATATCATTTTCTATACATAACCATTTATTATAATTTGAGGTCACCCTTGTTTTTTTCCTTTCCCTAGGATATGAAGATGAATTCTTTGAAATAGTTTCAAGGATGTAGAATGTTCACTTTTGTTATGTTTTATATTTTATTCCTAATTTAAAATGGTTATTATATATGTATTTAGCACTCTAAACGTATAAAATATCCATTCATTTAGGAATAGAACCCTCATTTCTTTTCAAATAGAATAGATTAATTTCTGAATCTCAGTTATTGATGTTGAGGTTATTAGAGATATTAGATTTAAGAAAATAGAGACATAGGAACATAACCATATTATAGAATTTTAATATATGTCCAATTGTAGAAAAACATCCAAAATGTTTGGTAAGGTAGAGATTATGTGGATTTTACTATAAATACATCTCTTTCTATATATTACAAGTTGATTTGGTTTTGGTACAAATTCATATAGGGGTAATAACACTAAAAAATTTGGTATGATTATATCTTGACCATCTTTCTAGTGAATGATGAGTGTGCACTTACTACACACCTATTATGAAAATCTCTCAATATATTCATGGGATAATTCTCTTTTTTTACAATCCAATATGATGGATTTGAAAAATATTTTTATGATTCAAATATATTTATAATGAAGAAGTTTACGATTCTAAGATAAATATGCATACATTTTAAATTTATGTTAATCATAACATAAGATTTAGATTTATACATTATGATTTAAAATTTATAACATTGAGAACTAATTTAGTATATGAAATCATTTAGAAATGGTGCCTGGTAAAAATAATGGTATTAACACCCATGGTTATTGTAAAAATTTCTCTACTGAGAAAGCTTGTACAACTAGTTTGGAGATATGAATATAATGTATATATTAGGACAGATAACCCAGGTTATGACTAATAAACATGCACATAAAGAGAGAAATTATTTAAAAGGGATGTTACACATACATTGGATCATTTTATGAAATATAATCCCATATAATTTAGTATAAATATTAATATAGTGGTAGCTGAATAATGGACCAGGTCCCTTGAAAAGATATTTATAGCCTTGGGGTACAATGAAAAGGAAAATGTTATAATAGAAATATATTATTTCTAGGGAGAGGTTAAACAACAGTGGTCATTGATCTATAATATTTGGGAGTAAGAAGAGATAGAATACATAGAATGGACAGATTTTAAAGTAACATTGTTGGACAAAAATTTACCTCATGAGAAATAAACTGAAATGAAGATAAAATTCAGATGCTAAATGATAAATGAAGAAAAAAGTGTTTCAGAGTACCGGGATACCTTTCAAATACTAGATAAGAAATTGGTATAATACATACACAATACAAGATTTAGGATTTACTATTTCGTGTAATGTCTTAATAAAATTCTATAAAGGTAATTTATTTCACTAACCTTTTCTACATATTATGAAATACTTATACACAACATAAGAAATGATAATAATGTTTATAGATCACATATATTCAACTATAATAAAGAGAAGAATAAATAATATAAACACAAATGAAAATCAGACATGTTGAAGAAGAAGAAGAATAATAAAATGAATCAATTCCCATTATATAAAAATTATGGAAGGAATCATTATTGAGAATGCCTGAAGTTCACGGAAGTTTGTTATAGTTGTAGTGACATGGGACATTTGGTCATGAATGTATGTGAAAGGAAGATAAAAAATATATATTTCATTAACTATAATTAATTTGGGAATTATTTAGAATAATTTACCCAACATCACGACAGTATACCACAGAATAGGTTAAGGGGAGGAGGCTAATCTTGTGCAATAAGTATAGTTCAGGATGAAGTTCCCAAATATATAGTGGTAGGTAATTTAATAATTCCAGAAAAATTAGTAAAATATTTATTTAATTCTTAATCATGTAACTCTTTTATATCATTCATATTTTTTAATAAAATTATCTATTTCCCTAGAACCTTAGGTAGGTAGTTTTTTTGTCAAAAATCATAGTGGAAATATCACTCTGATAAGGATATGTTAGTAAGTTCCCATTATGAAATATAAATGTGCTATATTTTTAAAATTTATTATTATACCTATGATTAATATAGATATAATAATTTGTATGAACCATATTTCAATATAGGATGAAAAAAATCAATGTGAAGTAAATTATGATTCATGATGAAGATGGTACTCATTGATTATATCTTGGAGTGCTCTAAAAGCTAAGAGGATGCTTATAATCACTTGAATACATTATAGAGACTCTTAATGAAAAATATTTGTATTATAAACATAGAAAATATGAATTCTTGATTCATGATTTTTCTTTTCTTGGCCATATTTTCTCTATGGATGGAATCACAATTGATCCAATGATAACAAAGGAATTCATGTGATGGCATAAAAAATTCAACATAAATGACGTTCATAGTTTCATTGGTTTGGAAGGTTACTATGAAAGATTTGTCAAGAAAACATCCAAATTAGATTACTAAAAAAATAATATTACATAAAAAGGGGTTATTTCACATGGAAAAAAGAATGTGAATAGTGTTTTGAACAATTAAATATGTCATTATTAAATGCTCTAATTTTGAATCTTCCATCAAGAAATGATGAATTTATTATATATAGTGATGCATCAAAGAAGTTAACTGGTTTTTCCCTTATTAAAACTGATAATGTTATTTCATATAAAGAAATATATTTAAAGACTAATGAACAAAACTATCAAACTCATGATCTTATATTAGTATACATAATATTTGACTTGAATATAGAGATATATTATTTCAATGGTGAATGATATGAGTAATACACAGTCCATAAGATCCTAAAATACATATTTTGACAAAAAATAACTCAATATGGTGAAAATGAAGTGGCTTGAATATCTCAAAGATTATGATTTATCAATAAAATACTAGCCATAGAAGGAAAATAAAGTATTTCATGCATTGAACAGTAAATAACACGGAGTTATGACAAAAATGGGGATTGATAGGAATCCTAGGTTCATGGATCTAGTAAATATAGATATGATAATTATTAAGAAAGAGGAAACATCATCCATATCCCAAGTTATTATTTTACCATATTTATTTGAAAACATAAAAAATTCTAAATATAATGATTTGAATTTTCAAATGAAAATAAAAGATTTTAATGGTGTGAAATCATAAGACTTAATTTGTAAAGATGGAGTTATAAAATGCAGAATGATACTATATGTTTCATTTTTCCTTAGCAGAAAATGGAATTTTTTGATGATTCTCCTAACTTGAATTTCTCTATACACATGATAACACCAAGATTTATAGATATTTTAAGGATAAATTTTTGTGAGATAATATAAAGTAATAAATTGTTGATTATGTAAAAAGAAACTTGGTTTTTCATCAATTTATGGATGGGTGACAATATCCGAGAGGGTTCATGAAATCTCTACATATTTCTCTTTGGAAAAGGGATGAAATTATTATGGAATTTTCACCAAATTAACAAATCCTCCTTGAAATAGTGTTTCAATATGGCTTATTATTGATCATCTAATCAACTCGGCCCATTACATTTAGATAAGGGAATATTTAACTCAAGGAAACTTTGAAGAATACTGTATTAATGAATTTGAAAAAAAATGTAAACCACTTTGAATTGTGTCTACACGTTATCCACAATTTATATATAATTTTGAAAAGTGTTTTTAGATGTCTCATGATATTGATCTTAAATTGAGCATCGCCTACTACCCTCAAACTAAATAATATTTCAAAAGTATTGTTAAAAAAATATAATTCATGTTGAGATTATTCTCACTAAACATTAAAGGCATGTGGGAATTTTATTTACCATTTTTAGAGTTTTTAAATAACAATAGATTTCATTCATGTATTTAAATAAGATCTTATGAATCATTATATGGTAAGAGAGGTCATACCCCTGAAGGACCCCGGGACACCCTGAGAGGGGAGGGGTGAATCAGGGTGACCACTTTTTCTTTTAATTTGTTGGATCTTGTTCCCACGTTGGTAGGAACTTGTTGAACCTGTATGATGATTACGATCAAAATGAAAACATTCACATGCACAGAGAAGACACAGTCATTTTTACTTGGTTCACCGCTAAGGGCTACGTCCAAGGAGCATACGCCGACAGGTTGCCGGTCGTACCTAAATCCACTATGCTTCACTAGCTGCGGATACAAAAGTTTGGGTACAGACACTCTATCCCAGGCTCACTGCCTTTACAATAGTTCAGGGATAACTCACTGCATCCCTTGGGTCACTCCCGTTGACTCCCCCTGGCTCACTGCCGTTGGTGAAGTCCCACTCAGTTTATAGACGTGTAGGTCTCTTCTTCATTTTCATAAGAGTGCATCCTTTGTTGAATGTAGATGCTCTATTGAAGTCCGATTCTCACCAGAAGAAGAGTATCACTTTTCCTCGAATGAACCGAGTAGTCTATCGGCTTTCGTGCAGCTCCAGCAAGGCAGGCGTGCTTCAATAGTGTCTAGGTCTCCTTTTCAAGCCCGGCGCGCAAGTCTCCCGGCGGCGCGCAAGTCTCAGGCGCACAAGACTAAACTGGCGTGCAAGTGTCACTGAAGCACCTGCGCGACACTGCCTTCTTGAACTAAATACTTGCGCGATCCACTTCCTTTCTCTTCCAAACTGCCTTGGGAGAACAGCCAAACACCGACGCGCAAGCTCCACTTGCGCGACAAAACAACCACCTGCGCGACTCAACCACCTGCGCGACGAGAGCTCGAACAATCTCTCGGCCTTGAACTCCGTTGGAAATGAGGAGGGGTGGTCCAGTATTTATAGGCAAACTGGACCCCCTGCGCGGCGGCGCGCAAGTCCCTCGACGGCGCGCAAGTCCTGTCTCCAGATCCTCTGTCGCGCAAGTTACTTGCGCGACCCAACCAACACTTGCGCGACCTTCTTTCCTTAGCCAAATTGTGATGTTCTGATCCTCAAAAACATATGGCGCGCAAGTCTTTCATCCTCCAAGAGCTCGGCGCGCAAGTATCTTTTCCAAAAACACTTTACTTTATTTACGGATTTTCAGGCCCAAAAATTTGGCAAACACTGGGAAACGGCACCACCTTCACTACTGTTTTCTTCCTGAACGGTATGATCGCTTTGTTGGTTCACACCCTGAACTTCCACTGAGGATTGACAACAAACACAAACCATACATCAAATCATGCTTTGAAGAACCTGGTTCCAACAATCTCCCCCTTTGGGTTTGTTGGCAATCAGAATAAATTCAAAAGATCTCCAACCATGAGCAAATCCAAAACGCAAGAATCAACTCAGCTAACACTCTAAGTCTACGTGAGCAATGCTCGGTGTAGAAAACAAGAGAGAAATCTTGAATTGGGTCTTAGTGTGTTGAAATCGTACACGAAATTCTCCATCCCGATGTTATCCTTATTAAACTTCTCATCACAAGCTTAGACTTCTCATCACAGGAGAGAAAGCTTGAATTGGGTCTTAGTGTGTTGAAATCGTACACGAAATTCTCCATCCCGATGTTATCCTTATTAAACTTCTCATCACAAGCTTACACTTCTCATTACAGAAGAATTTCTTGCCTTGAATTTATTCCTTTCTCCCCCATTGACAATAAAACCAAAGACCGAAAAGTTTGTTCAACGTTCAGCTCAAGCCATACTCCCCCTGGATAGTATCTCCCCCATAAACCTGCATCACAGCCATAAACAGATAAAAACAGTCAAAACACACGGGGAGAGGGGATTTCCGGAGCCTCCTTATGCAGTAGGAGGTGGTCGAACACCGAGGTTCAACCGATGCTTCTCGAACACAGCCGCAGACAATGGCTTGGTTAGGATATCAGCCACTTGCTCATTAGTTCCAACATGATCCATTTTAATCACGCCTTGTTCAACCTTTTCTTTGATAAAATGATACCGTATTTCAATATGTTTTGTACGAGAATGCTGAACCGGATTTTTCGTAAGATCAATTGCACTTTTGTTATCACAATAAATCACCATTGGTTGCTGCACCTTATCACCAATATCTGTTAGCTGCTGCTTCATCCAAAGAAGTTGAGTGCATGCTTTTGTGGCAGAGATATATTCAGCTTCAGCAGTACTAAGAGAAGTACTTTCTTGTTTCTTGCTCAACCAGCCGACACATTTCTGCCCAATATAGAAAGCTCCACCACTAGTGGACTTTCTATCTACGACATCACCAGCCCAGTCAGCATCAGAAAATGCTGATAATTCACTGTCCCTGCCTGCAGCAAAAAATACCCCGAAGTTATGTGTACCTTGAATTTACCTCATGATTCTTTTTACTGCTGCCATATGTTCCTCCTTTGGATTACTCTGAAAGAGGGCCGCAAGGCATGTTGCAAAGACAATATCTGGCCTTGTCGCTGTCAGGTACAGTAGGCTGCCAGTGATCCTCCTGTACATGGTGGGATCAACAGAGTTCCCACCCTCATGCTTTCCAAGTTTAGTTCCAACTGCAATCGGAGTTGACATTGGTTTGGAGTCTTTCATATTGAACTTCTTCAACAGCTCTCTTGCATATTTTTCCTGAGAAATGAATGTGTATTCCTTCTTTTGAATCACTTGGATCCCCAAGAAATATGTGAGCTCCCCAATCATAGACATTTCAAATTCTGATTTCATGTGGTTGGCAAATTCATCCACTGATTTCTTCCTACTGCCACCAAATATGATATCATCAACGTAGACAAGAACCATGAATTGATCTTTTGGAGAATTCTTCACATAGAGATTGTGATCAACTCCTCCTCTTTTGAATTCCAACTTCTTGAGATATGAATCTAGCCGTGAGTACCACGCCCGTGGTGCCTGCTTCAAACCATATAGAGCTTTCTTTAGTTTGCAGACCTTTGTTTCATCGGTACCCAAGACAAAGCCCACTGGTTGTTCAATGTAGACTTCTTCTTCGAGTACACCATTCAAGAATGCTGTCTTGACATCCATTTGATATACTTTATATCCTCTTTGGAGTGCCATGGCAAGGAATAGCCTGATTGACTCCAGTCTAGCCACTGGAGCAAATGTTTCTTCAACATCAATGCCTTCAATCTGAGAGTATCCTTTACATACCAGTCGTGCCTTGTTTCTGATTACACTTCCATGCTCATCAAACTTATTTTTGAAGATCCATTTGGTACCAATCACATTGTGACCTTCGGGTCTTTGGACAAGATCCCATGTCTGATTCTTATCAATCTGATCTAATTCATCATTCATGGCCTTCACCCAAGATTCATCTTTTGCAGCTTCTTCGAATGAGGATGGCTCTACAACTGATAGAAATGCAGATTGCGTGGTATTCCTCATCCTTTTGGTTTGAGTGGGTGCACTCCTATCCCCAATTATGTTGGATGGATCAATCTCAGCTCTTCGATTTCTCCTGCGAGGTTCAGTAGTATTCTCTTCAGCCATAGTTTCTTCTTCAGATTCTTCTTCTGAGTCAACATCATCATGTGATTGATGAGTGTTTTGAACAGCTTCCTCTATTTCTGCATTTGTAGGTTCTTCATGTTCACATTCTTCATGACTTTCTATCACATCAGCATATGACGTCCGTGAAGCATTTGTGGTTTTCTCTTCAATTATCTTAACATCATTGCTTTCCACAATCCTTCCCAAACGATTGTTGAAACATTTGTAGGCTTTTCTGTTCATTGAGTAACCGAGGAAGATTCCTTCATCTGCGTTGTCACCATATTTCCCCTGATTTCCTTCTTTGTTCCTGATGAAGCACTTACTTCCAAAGACACGAAAGTATTTTAGAGATGGCTTCCGTCCATGCCACAATTCATATGGTGTCTTAGTCTCACCCATATAAAGTCCTGTTCGATTCTGAATGTACACTGCAGCTTGAACAGCCTCTTTCCAGTAATGTCGTGGAATACGACTCTCAATCAGCATAGTTCGTGCCATGTTGTTCACCTGTCGATTCCTTCGTTCAACAACTCCATTTTGTTGTGGATTTCTCACAGCAGCTACCTCATGTTGTATCCCATGCTTCTCCAGATAATTTTCAAATTCAATGGACGTGTATTCTCCTCCATTGTCAGATCACAACACTTTGATTGTTCGTCCAGTATCATTCTCGGCGATTCGCCGATATGTTTTCATGCAGTCAAGGACCTGTCGTTTCCGGTGAATGACCATCACACATGCCATTCGACTGTAATCATCTATGAAAAGGACAAAGTACCTTTCTCCATGAGTCCCGGCAACATTTATTGGACCACAAACATCTGTATGAATCAGATCAAGAAGGTGAGATGCCTTTTTCTTCTTTGGCCGATATGAACTGCAGACCAGCTTCCCACGAATACAAGCATCACAGGATTTTTCACGCTCACGCTTCAAGTTGGGGATGTCCATGACAATTCTCAATTTTGATATTTTCTCCGTGTCTTGTTGATTGATGTGTCCCAATCTCCGATTCCACAAATTGTTTTCTTCTTCAACAGTCATGTAACATACATTTTCTTCACTATCAACCTGATACAAGTTGCCTTCTGTTCTGCATCCTTTCATAAGTGAATTGCCGGTTTTTCCCTTGATGGTGCAGCCTTTCTGATTAAAAGTAACTATAAGTCCTGAGTCACAGAGTTGACTCACGCTAAGGAGATTATGGCGTAGGCCATCTACGTAAAGGACTTCAGTCTTCTTTAGTTCTCCATTAGCTAATTGGGTACTTCCACTTCCTTTGATTTTCAGAGCCCCATCATTACCAAATCTCACTGTGCCATCAACATTCTTTATGATATTTGTTAGTAGGCCGGCATTACCCGTCATATGAGATGAACAACCGCTATCCAGAATCCAGGTACTGTTGTTCTTTGTAGCTTTGAGGGCTACCTCTGCAAGGTTCGATTTCTCAATATTTTTCCTTTCCTTCCATGAGACATTAGATTGAGTATATAGGACTGATGGCCTTTCAACTATCTCTTCCGCATACCCAGGTTCTTCATAGTCAAAGTCTTCTGTGAGAGGTGAGAACCTGTTTAAAAGAGCAACACTGTCTTACTGATGAGACTTGACTTGTCTTGAATTTCGGTATGAGGTGTCTATGTCTCTTCTCTGCCTGCAATTAACGGCCTTATGACCAAAGTTAGAACAACAAAAACAATATCCATAGAAATTATTTCTTCTATGAGAATTAGGATATGAGATAGTTCTCCTTTGTTGAGCATCTATATCTTCTCCATTCAGATAGCTTCTTGCCTCTTCACAATAAGACATGGTATGGCCCAGATAGCCACAGAACTGACACTTCATGAGAGGAAATGTCTTCTCACTTGAATTTCTCCTTATACCTTCTTCCTTGGGAGAATAGTAAGAATGTCTGTCATTTTTGAATGTTTGAGGATAATTTTCAGGTCTCCTTTTAGTTTGGATTGAGGGTTCCTTTTTCAGCACTCTAGGTAACATTTCTTCATGTTCAACTTTCATCTTTTCTTTCTTTTGGATCTTTTCACTTCCAGCAGTTGATGACTCAGCCTCACAGCCAATTCCACTCTTTCCCATGCAAGCAGGTCTTTGATCACTCAGGACTTTTCCAACCCCTTCTGAACCACACTTGGCTCTTGAAAGTAATTCTGCATCTGAGAATCTTCCGAACTGTATTTTCTTCCTCGATTCTTTTGGAACTGATTCTGTCTCCATTTTTCTCCTTAGAGTAACTACTTCCTCCTCAAGACCCTCAACAGTCTTGGATTTTTCATCCAGTCTGGATGTGAGGTCATTGATGACCTTTGCCTGCTCTTCAATTCTCAGCTTCAGATCAACTGCATCATCATTGCTTTCAATTATTTTAGACTGTACCTTCACAAATTCTTCCAGTCGTTCAATTTCAGCTTCAAGTTGATCAACATATTCAGTTGATTCTTCCACAATTGATTTCCACTTATTGCAGCTCTTACATTTAATCTTAAGCTTACTAACTGCATCCTTAAGTTGCACCTCAGGATCTACACAAGTTCTCAGTTGTTTTTCACCATCAGTATCTTCTGACTTTTCAACAGTGGCCATCATAGAAGCATGGTTCCCAGTTTTGAATTCTGGTTCTTCTTCATCACAGAATTCATTGTCATCTTCTTCCTCTTCACAGACAAAACTCTTCTTTTGCATTTTCTTACCAGATTTGAATTCTCCCTTTTTGAAGAACCTTCTTTGAGGCTTCTTGAAGTTTTCATCTTCACTGTCATCATCATTGATATTCTTCAAGCACTGAGAAGCAATATGCCCAACTTTTCCACAACGGAAACATGCGAGAGGTAACTTCCCTTTGAATTTCCCTTTCCCCTTCTGGAACTTCTTTGCAATGAGAGAAAGAATTTCTTTCTCTTCGTCATCATCACCGCTACTATCCTTTGAGATTTTCAATTTATCCATGGCCTTGAATGCCATTTCCTTGCTCACCCGAGTCGTAGCATCTTCTGGTTTGACTCTCATTTCATAAGCTACCAAACTGCTCAGTAAGTCATCTAGAGAAAGTTTGGAAATATCTCTTTCCTCAAGAGCTGACACCTTCGCATTATACAGAGGTGGAAGTCTTCTTAATATTTTCTTTACAATATCAATGTCTTTGATTTCTTCGCCCAGACCCCGAATTGCTCCAACCACTTCAGTAATTCGATTGAAGAAAGAGTCTGCATTCTCGTCTGGATGCATCTTCAGATCATCAAACCGATTGTGTAGCACTTGTAGTTTCGCCTCCTTCACTTTTCTATCACCTTCATAAATATTCTCAAGTTTATCCCACATAGATTTTGCTGAGGTGCAATTCATCACCTTCAGGTAAATCTGATCAGAAAGGGCTGCAGTGAGAGTATTCTGTGCTTTAGCATCTGCATCAAGAAGTTTCCTGTCTGTTTCAGTCATAGCCAGACCTGTTGGATCAGTGACCTGTATTCCTTGAACAGTAGAAAAAAGAACTTCCATTCCAAGAGATCTTAGATGAGATCTCATTCTGTTCTTCCAGATCTGGAAATTGCTTCCATCGAAGTGAGGGACTCCCCTGACATTGATCGCGTTTTCCATGACGAAGAAGGTCAGATTCAACGCCAGCAACCTTTAGCCTCTGATACCACTTGAAGGACCCCGGGACACCCTGAGAGGGGAGGGGTGAATCAGGGTGACCACTTTTTCTTTTAATTTGTTGGATCTTGTTCCCACGTTGGTAGGAACTTGTTGAACCTGTATGATGATTACGATCAAAATGAAAACATTCACATGCACAGAGAAGACACAGTCATTTTTACTTGGTTCACCGCTAAGGGCTACGTCCAAGGAGCATACGCCGACAGGTTGCCGGTCGTACCTAAATCCACTATGCTTCACTAGCTGCGGATACAAAAGTTCGGGTACAGACACTCTGTCCCAGGCTCACTGCCTTTACAATAGTTCAGGGATAACTCACTGCATCCCTCGGGTCACTCCCATTGACTCCCCCTGGCTCACTGCCGTTGGTGAAGTCCCACTCAGTTTATAGACGTGTAGGTCTCTTCTTCATTTGCATAAGAGTGCATCCTTTGTTGAATGTAGATGCTCTATTGAAGTCCGATTCTCACCAGAAGAAGAGTATCACTTTTCCTCGAATGAACCGAGTAGTCTATCGACTTTCGTGCAGCTCCAGCAAGGCAGGCGTGCTTCAATAGTGTCTAGGTCTCCTTTTCAAGCCCGGCGCGCAAGTCTCCCGGCGGCGCGCAAGTCTCAGGCGCGCAAGACTAAACTGGCGTGCAAGTGTCACTGAAGCACCTGCGCGACACTGCCTTCTTGAACTAAATACTTGCGCGATCCACTTCCTTTCTCTTCCAAACTGCCTTGGGAGAACAGCCAAACACCGGCGCGCAAGCTCCACTTGCGCGACAAAACAACCACCTGCGCGACTCAACCACCTGCGCGACGAGAGCTCGAACAATCTCTCGGCCTTGAACTCCGTTGGAAATGAGGAGGGGTGGTCCAGTATTTATAGGCAAACTGGACCCCCTGCGCGGCGGCGCGCAAGTCCCTCGACGGCGCGCAAGTCCTGTCTCCAGATCCTCTGTCGCGCAAGTTACTTGCGCGACCCAACCAACACTTGTGCGACCTTCTTTCCTTAGCCAAATTGTGATGTTCTGATCCTCAAAAACATATGGCGCACAAGTCTTTCATCCTCCAAGAGCTCGGCGCGCAAGTATCTTTGCCAAAAACACTTTACTTTATTTACGGATTTTCAGGCCCAAAAATTTGGCAAACACTGGGAAACGGCACCACCTTCACTACTGTTTTCTTCCTGAACGGTATGATCGCTTTGTTGGTTCACACCCTGAACTTCCACTGAGGATTGACAACAAACACAAACCATACATCAAATCATGCTTTGAAGAACCTGGTTCCAACAACCCCAACTTTTTGGTATAATGTTTGTGAAAGGAATCTTACTGAGGAAACAATAAAAAATTTCAAGACTACTTAGACTCACATTAAATAATCTCTAAGTCGGAAAAATATGTATGTTGATAAACAAAGTAATGATTTTGAATTTAAAGTGAGAGATAATGTTTTCTATACATTCCTGCTAATGATGGGTATTTTAATGTATGGTATGAATGGGAAAATGATCCCTTGGTACATTGGACCATTCGCAATTTAGAAATGAATTAAATATGTGGATTGAAATTTGGAAATTATACAAAGTATATTTATAATATATGATGTGTTCCATATATATTTGTTCATGAAGAACTTTTTAGACCCAACACATGTGGTCACCTTTGAAGAAATAGAATTTTAACATGTTCTATCTTATTATGAAAAACCTATCTAGTTACTTAAAAATAGAGAGAAATTAATAAAGAATGATATGACTCGACCGGTAACATTAATTTTGATAAATCAAAAAATTGAAGAAGAAATGTGAGAAATATAGGATTTTAGGAAAAATAACCACCCTCATTTGTTTAGAAAGTAATATACAAGAAAATTACATGAATGAAATTTTTATAGGATAAAAATATGTAACACTCAAGACTCAATTGTAATAAGTGAATATTAAATATTAATAAGAGTATAATAAAATTGAAATTTTAATATTTGATTTACAAAAATTATAATTTTATAGGTTGAATATTCATTTTTAACTTACTTCGTAAAAATATTCCTATAATGAATTTATAAAAATTACCCTTAGAAATAATCTTTTTTGAATAATAGAAAATGTATTATTTAAATATTTCAAATTTTATTTATAATAATGTTTTATAATATGTATAATTAAAAATTGACTGACTATCAAATTGTAAGAAATATATATAAGACCATTTGTAGCAAAAAATGATATTTTCCTGAAATGTTTTTAAAAAAAGGCATAATGTATTTCCATTTAAATTAATTAAAATAATCATTTAATGAATAATTATTAAAATTATATTTATAAATTCTATATCTAACTATATATAAATTTATATATAATTATTATTACTAGTTATATAGTTAACGTTTGTTCATCTTTTTCATGAAAATGCATTTCTTAAAAAACTATTTTTCAAAATGTTTTGTGGGGTTATATTCAAATTAAATTATGCCACTTATATGAAGATATTTTAATAAAATTTATTAAATATTTAAAATAAATAATTAAAATTAGGTAATAATAAAAACATAATTTTTTTTCAAAACTAATAATAAAAATAGTAAAAACTAATTATCACATTTAAGGTAAAATGGTTATATCGAGGGGTTAATATACAATTATGGTGGTTAAAAAAATCGTAACCCCATTTTTTGGTTATATTTTTTCTTTACCCTTATATCCTTCTAAATTTATCCATTTATTATCCAAATTTATATGAAAGTGACATGAAATTATTAAAAAAACATGAAAAAATTCAAGTGTGTCTCTAACCTCAATTATAAAAGGGAACTTATACCCCTCACATATTGACACCAACCAATCCATTTATCTCAACCATACCTTTCCAAAATAACTCCCAAACATCCTTATATAATTTCTAAGGGTTAAGGTATTTCCAAAGGGCCACCCTTAGGTTCTTTAAAAATAGAACCAAATGAGGTTCTTCTGAGTGAAGGTAATTCTCTTCATTAAGGACTTTCTTTGTAATTCTTTTACCAACAAAAATTATGTATTAAAATTTATATATAATAAAATATGTATCTGAAAAATACCAATATTTTATTTATTTAATAATATTTATCCATCACCTTTTCCATCAAATGGGAGACAAAACTATTTCATGTGTGTACGACAGACTTCCGCCTCACAAAACAATATAATTTTCATTAAATCATCCACTCACATTGATAGTCATAAATATAGAAAAATTAATATATATGATAATTTTGACATAATATTAATTATTTAGATTTAATATATCTTCTAAATTATTATCATTTCACCCATGAAGGAAATGAAAATATCGTTCGTGCATATGTGGACCTACTATATCCATGAAGTTATGTGTTTCATTTAAATGACCAAATTTTAAGAATGATTATAGTCATTAATATAATGAATAAATATGATATTTAAAAATTTAGTATCATTATGAGTATTATTTAACTATATCATGTACATAAAAACTAGAACATCAAAAAGAAAACATGCATGAGAAAATGAAGCAATTAACACTGGAAACAATTGTAATAATGAAATACTACTAACGAACAGGTGATAATATGTTATAAAATAATATTTTATGATATTATAAATATGGATATGTTTTTTTCTAGAAGTTGATAAAATTTTAAAAACCATTATACATTATTTTAAATTATTTTAAACAAAATGGAAGCATTGGGCAAGGGATTTCATCCCCATTTACACTCTACTGGGATATATTGGTTATTATTCACCTACTAAATTTTATGTGGTGTATAAAATCATCCTTGGATATATTTAAAATGAATAAATATTTATTAATGATTATTAACTCTTAAATTATGGTTTATTCATTCTATGGGTTATAATTTAAAAGTAACCAAAGTGGTATGAATATATTTCACACTCTCATTTTTTTGGGATTTATCTTATTTTATGTGATGTGATATTATCACATATCCTTATTAAACTACATATTTTTCTTATCATATATATATTTATAGAGTTTACAAATTTTCTTCAATCATTTACTGTCATTGGTTATTGAATCAATTATTGTAACATTTTAAATAAAAGTTGATCTCATTTATCTTTTGATCATGTATATTTCTCTTCTATGTCCATATTCTTTCAAATTATACTAAAAAGGTAATTTTATTTCATCGAATAATTATTTTAGAAAATTTTAAATTATGTTATTATTTTTTACAAGGTTTTAAATGAATATATATAATTATTTATAAAAATTGTTTTTTCAAATTTCTTAGAAACAGTTAAAAGGAATGTTTTTAACCTATACAACATTAGTAGAATTCCACACACCATAAACCATTAATGATATTTATTTACTTCTACATGATTTAAGTGACATTAAAAAATACACTATTTATAAAAATTTAATATAAATGTTTTATTCCCATTTTCTTATATTTTTAAAATAATCAAATTTAATACAAAGTATACTTTTCTAATGGTCACCTCTTATCTCTTAATTAACTTTGTGAACAAAAAATTCCTCTTGAATAGTTCACTTTTTTTATAATTTGAAGTTAATACTTTCTTAAATATCCTTATTATTTGAATCATATAAATGATTATTCACTAAATTTAATAATTTTTCATCATATTCTATTTTGCATTGGGGGTTATTTTATTGATTTAGAAATATTGATATTTTTTTATTTATTAAAAATGAAATTTTATTGGTGATTATTATTTTTCATGAATTTAAATTATCATTTAATATATTAATAATTCATTAGACATGCAATTACAAGTGGGGCTTGGGTATAAATATACCCTTAATGCATCGAAGTGTCTTGTGAGGCAAATCATTTGGGGTAACTAAATGGGTTTTAGTGTTTACCTAACCAATGTTTACAAATGTATTAGTGAAAGGTAATGATGGTATTGTTATCATTATGTACTATATTAATCATTTCTTTCATTAAGAATTATGTCATTATTTTCCATGATAATTTTTCATAGATATTATACATGGATTCATTTTGTTACCAAGATATTTGTTAAATGGAATGTATTTTTTGTTATTTACCTTTATATAAGGATTATAAATTATTTAATAAGGATATATTTAATTTCATGTAACACTTACAAAAATTTGAACTCACCCTTATTTTTTTCCTTTCCCAATGATATGATTATGATTTCATTGAATGGGTTTCAAGGATGAAGAACATTCAATAATTATATATTTTTTATTTTATTCCTAATTTCAAATGGGTATCATATATGTATCTATCTCTAAAGAAATACTAAAATAATAATTCCTCTAGGATTAGAGCCCTTGTATCTATGCCAATGTAATAATTTTACTACTGACTTTGGGTTATAAGAGTTATGGTTGTTATGGGTGAGGCATCTCAAGACATATATTTCCACCATTATTTTCTTACTATCACACCAAAACTATGTTCTCATCACCTTATATATCATTTAAATTTCCATATGAAAAATGCATATCGAGTGGTGGTTGGAATAAATAAGTTGTTCCTTATAAGTTTGAGAAACCACAATCTGATCTCTAAAACACAACATATATTTTCCATCTTATGTGAATCCATCAATGGTATCCCCAAAAATGAGTTTAAACCTCATGGTCATAAATTAAAAAAATGATGTCTGTGAATTATTAACTTGCTAAATAAATCGAAGAATAAGAGAAATAAGAAATAAAAATATAACACCTTTCTCAATATAATCTTTTTTTTGATGACTTCTAAAATTTTCCTCTATTCTAAAGCTTCATTAGAAAATATTCTTTATTAAATTATAATTATTGAATCAATGATTTAAGTTCCATAAAATTGTTTATATCTCAAGTCAAAGTTTAAAAAATAAAGGTATTTCATCCATCATTATTTCTTTATAATCAAATCTCTCCGTGAAAAAATTTGTTTCAAGATTTTATAATACGTGATCCCTATAAACATATCACTAATGGTAAAATGATACCATGTTTTAAACCCATGAAATATAAAATCTAAGTTCAAATAATTAATTATTTAGTTCCTCACAAGCACTCATAATGATCATGGCCCATAAGACACAAAATGATCTCCCTACATCGGAACAGATCCCAAACAAGGTCTAAATGTATCACGATAAACAAAATAACCATGTCCTAACTATGGGAATTTAAAGATAGATGTTGATTTCAGTTAAAACAAATGTTTTTGAAAATATTTATGGCAATCATCACTCAATTAAAATGAATCACTTTCCATTACAAAGTATTCATTAGAGAGTTAATTCATGAAAAGTGATAAATAATGCATTGGTATTACCCTACTAAGATAAGGAAAGTATGTATATCAAATAAATTAATTTGTGGTAACTATGATATTATAGATTATACCTTTTCAGGTGCAATAGATACTCCTATTTAAAAAATGAATATGTCTAAGAAAACATACCTATTGTAACCATAAATAACACATTACATTATCAACAACAAGGTGATTTTCTTATAAGATGATCAATGTTATATCCATGTGTGGTTTATGTGTGACCATAGTCCTTGAATAAACTATAATATAAAATATTATAACCACAGAAAAATAATAAAGACACATCTAAAAAATTCGATTCATAAATTTCATAAGAACCATAGGTTAATTTTTAAGTCCAAATGGAATAACCACATATTCATAATGAACCTAAAAACTAATTAAATATATGTTCATAATATCCTCCTTATGATCTCAATGTTTGTGATACTCTGATTAAATAAATCTTATAGAATTATTGGTATCCACTAAATTGATCAAATATATCATCAATTCATGTAAGATCATATAGATTCTTTTTTGTAACCTAGTTGTGCTTACAAAAATGTATATAATGTGTAATATTTTATTCTAATTTGTTTAAAAAATAACTAGTGTTTCCATTGGATATCTACTAGGTCAGATGAATCTTTTAGATTTCACTTATTCTGGTTGAACCATCCCTTAAATTAATTCTATTGGTGACTTTATATAGGTTGGAAGTGAAATTGGAGTAGTCCCTAGAAAGAGACCAATCATAAATTAAACTTCTATTTTGGGTGGTATCCTAGGAAAATTATTGGGAAAGTCATCATGAAATTGATACAAGGATGGTTGGAGAATCTCTATGTTTGGTTGCATCAAAAACATCCCTAAAATCTTCTTCTAACTAGTAAGAGATATTCCTAACAACCAGTATCAATGGTATGATCTACTTTTACTAACCATCCAATATCCTTTAAAGTGATCCTCCACAATATCCAAAGATGTTAAAATAACTGATTAGAAATAATATTTGATGAGGGACTTGAAGGATATTAAATATTCTATTCCCAAAAACCAGATCATAGATGTCCATATCAATAAAAAATAAATCCCAAAAACATATCATAATCAATAGTTATAGAACATTCTTCACACATAAAGTGTTAATATTCTCATTAGCAGACATTTGTTCAATGTTTCATGACATGAGGCATCATTTGAATATGTAATCACATATGATCCAAATCATGAGAAGAGATAAAATAAGTGGTTTTGCTAGTATCAAACAAATCTTTCACAATATTATAATTAAATATAATAGTACATATCGCCATCAAATGATCATATTGATCCTCTGTGGTAATCTTCTCAACTCCATACAAATACTTACTATATGTGCATAAAAACAATTTATTTTTATTTTGTGGACATAATAACTATTAATGCATCAATGTGATATGAGATTTAACCTAGGTTACTCTATTTTTAGATCCAATACTATAACATCTCAGTCGACTAGTACATTAATAAGAATCTTGGGGAATGTTTGATCTATTTCCACTAGTCCTCCTTAGATTTTCCATAAATAACATTACAAATGTCCCAACATGCCATAGTGGTGGAATTACCATATTGGTGTGATAAATTCCCTCTCAATGTTCTCCTAACATCCACAATAAAAACATCCAAACTGATTAATTAGGTGAGGTAAAAAGGATACTGAAAAGACAAACTAGTTTATGGTTTATTTTTCATTAGATTAATTCTACATATTTCACTTGTTCTATATATTTGAGTTTCCACATGTACTAATGTAGGTAAAAGTGATTCCCCTGACATCAGTCCCAAAGATATAATTATTTTCCACTATCAACCTTTTCACCAATTTTATATAATTCCAAATAAAAAATACCACTAACCTGGAATTTATGTAGGTCCATATCCCTTTCTTTGAGTTCCTTTCATTAAAGTTCTCAATAGTAGTTACATTTGAAGAAAACACATCAACCTCATTAATTGAGAATCATACTCCATCCAAAATATTTTAAATACTTTAGAGTTAAAAAATATAACTTATTTATTATCTTTAAAGTGAGAGAATAAAATTATTGGTTAAACTACTCATCAAATCTTTCCCATATCTGGTCCTAGTCTTATTTAGTTTTGATAATAATATCTCACCATGTCTGAGTAAGATCCTCCAATACATAAAATTATATAATTTATTTAGTATCCTCTAAGATTTCTATGAAACCAAAAATATTATTTATCTTCTATAGCTATACCTTCTCCTGTACAATTCTAGAGTATTCTTAAAAGATTGATGATTTCTATTCATGAAAATCTATGAGTTAATTTTCATGGAGTGGCTATGAAGTATTATTTTTCTTATCTATGGCTTGAAATTATTATTATATAACACATAAGAGTGGATGATTTACTTATTTTTTAGGTTTAAACAAAAAATCAATGACTTAATCAAGTAGGTTCCCCAATCGTTAAACTAGTTCCATTCCCAAAATAGTATAATAAACATATAACCAAACAAGTACTTTTAAAAAATAAGTCTTGATGTTTCTAAATCATCAAAATAAAAAACCATCATTACAAATTCCCAAAAAAAACAAACACATTATGAAAAATTTTTACCTACTGGGAAATCTCATTACTAATAAAATATATGATACACTCATTAGCTAAAACCATGATAATGAGGAAATAAAATTGATCCAAGTGTTTTAGAACACTTGTGTATCCAAACCACCCTAGTAACTTGAATTTTAACATAAAAAATGTTAGTTGTATATTTTTATGCTATAAATTTAATTTTATGACAATTTTATCTTCCTTGTTCCATCCCCCAAAGATAGAAAACCCAATATTTATTCCATTTTCAACATCATTCCCCTCACCCATTGTCTTGGAAAGAGGTGAATGTGTTACTCACCATAAGTTACATCCCTAGGACACTGAAGGATGGAAACAAGATCCAAGGGAATACTAGATCATTGGGGGATGATTTTCTCTATGATGGGAACAACCTAATTAAGAAACAATAAAGAAAAACATTTCTATATTATATAGGTAATGTAAAAAAACATCTCAAACCACATTGTAATGTGAATGTATCATATGGAATAATGATTAAAACACTAACACCAAAAAAGAAAATTGAACGCATTGACACCAACGTTTCATCAACCCATGCACTATCCCAACCAATCTCTATGCTCCAAATTAAAATATTAATTAAAATACATCATGATTCATCACATGATAAGTATAACACCTTTAATTTTCCAATATATTAGTAAACAATTTCTAAAAATGCACCAATGTTTCCATGTATGGGTTGAATATAAAACTACACAGGTAATACCCAAAGACTACCCAACATAATCCACTAGGAACAAGAAAACTTTATCTTGAATTTATATAAAATACAGGGTTATAATAACAAATAAAATTATTGTATTAAAATATGTAAAGTAATAATAATAAAAAAAAATAAATTTTTTCATGCTTTATATTCCACTTGGTTCAACCATCCACATTCCACACTCACACACCCATGCATTCCGAATGATATTACAAACACTCGTGAGAGATGAAAATTCCCATCACTAAGTTGTCACATGAAAGAATCTACTATGTTCCACCTTGAAATTATTTCTATGTGTTAACCAATAAGACAATACATTTCAATTTTAAGAACTTGTGCTGACTATACATGCCTTGTTCCTAAAAAAAGTTTTCCTTGAAAACCATTTTTTTCAAAATATTTATCACACACCTTATGTAAATAATTTTAAAACCAAATACATTATTACTAAAAGAGGAAAGTATTCCAAAAATGTATTAGAATTTTATTTAAACATCAATATATTATGTTCTTAAACAAGTAGTGTGGGAGGGACTCCACCTACCTCATAATGATTAAATAAAATGAGAAACTAAACATGAAACCTCAAAATTTGTCATTGAAACTTATTCCCTTCAATATATCCCAATAATATATAACAAAAATTTGAATCATAGGGCATAGATCACTCTACATTAGATTGAATATATTTCATAATGAGAGAGAATATGAGGATATATTGAGAGAATAATAAAGAAGGTGTACGTACCATTGATTCTGGATTTCCAACGCACTTTGATTCATAAAATCAACTTTTGGATTTAAGAAATTTCCAAGGAAGTATTGTGTAAGAGTGGTTTTTTATATCATAAGAGAATATGAGATAATTGAGAGTATTGGGGTGAAAATATAACATAATGATTAATTTTAGAGAATTTAATGCATGTCTCAAGGTTAAGATTAATGGTTTGTAAAACCATATTAAAACCATGGGTGTGATACTAGGCATCACCCAGGGAGCCACACATTTGTTCTGTATGGTTTGGAAAACTATCAAACAACAATGTAGTACTACTTTCTCAAATCCATATCTTTACACTACGGTATTTTATAATTTGACAAACCTTGCACCAACCATGATTATCCTACTATAACCATTCACATGGTTTCTAATGTAATGTTCATGGTTTGGTCAAACTATGTGCGAACCATACACCTACCTAGAATATCTCACAAGGTTTCTTATAGAAGTTTCATGGTTTCCTTTAACCTTTCTCATCTAGAATTGTTTACAAAACACTATAGAACATATTGATACTCCCAAAACTCTAAAAACATATTATATAACATCAAATTAATTAATAAAATTTTAAATTTCTTTGAATTAGGGTTGTTACAACTATCATAGTTGAACACAAGAACATTAATGTCCTTTTTTTGTATATATAATTCATCTATTTCCCCTCTTAAATCTTCACAGAAAGGGATATTTGAACATTTATATGTGTAAGATATTATTTACCTTTTCATGTCATGATTTCAAGATCCGTTATTTGAAAAATAATAATTATTGGTTTCTTTCAATCCTCATAATGGATAATCTAGCACGATCATCTGACATAGAGCATCAATTACCTTGTATACCTTCTCAAGATGGTAATATATTGAGCAGTAATAATTTTAATAAACTCCAACGATATACATTGATGAATATACAAATATTTATATGTAAATATAAAATTCATTATTTTATTATTTGTACATATATGACACGTTACACTATATTGATAATTAATTCATATCATAAAAGTAAAAATTATGGCTGCCAACTCTAAATCATGATATGAGAATATTTTACATGAACCTTCAATTAGAATAAGACATATTCTATAAGTATGTCATTATGTATGAGAACAAATCCATTCCCTTTTTTATGCATTACAATAGATCACAATCCATTATCTATTATTATTCACCGTTATCACAGGTGCACATACTAACCTTATCATTAGTTGCTTGATTTTATTTTCACATTCATCAAACCAAATGAACATGAATCACTTCCATGTCAAATTGTTAGTATATTTTATATTTATGATAAATTATTACTAAATATCAAAAGAATTCACCCAATCCATTAAAAATATAGATCTTAGTCACTATGGTTGTCTTGAAAAAATGTTCAATAATTTATATCTTTGAAGGATCCACTGATATTTCCTTGATTTTAGTTATATAACCTAAGAATTGTAATGTTCCATGTTTTGAATTGGATGAAAAAAACATAGGAAATATAAATTTTCTATTAACTAAGCATCTTAGTTTTAAAAACCGAGCATTAGAACTCTTTTTTATATCCGACACTGCGGTGTTGATAGAATAAAAATATTAAGTTTATTTTATTAATACATGTGTTTGTTTTTTTAAAAAAAATTAAATAACTCTCAAATGGTGCATTGTATGAGAAATCTGAGACAACCGTTAGGTCCAGAACGTCGACTTTACCCTAGGTAGGGTATAACCTTTATTCGCATCGGGTGTTTGGTATCCTCGCACATGATAATTTCATCATTATTTTTAATTAATTAATTATTCCTTTTTTATATAATAAATAATTATTTTCTCACAAACGGTGTGTCGAATGAGAAATCTGAGACCACCGATAGTTCTGGTACATGAGGTTTACCCTAGGCATGGTATAACATTTGCGAGCATCGGATGTTTAGTCATATCGCACCTGAAGATAATTTAATTGGGATAAATATTTTTGGTGGCTCTTAGAAATAATAATAATAATTTTATTGTTAATATTATTATTTGCATTGATGTCAACAAATGAAAATGCACTACCACAATTAATAAATTTTGTTTCAGTGTAAATAATAACCAGGTAATGTAATAAATATTATATTATTAATTGTTCCAATTAAATACACATGTGAAATCAATATTTATTTAATAATCGTTATCCTGTTTACTAATGGTTGTTGTCATTAAAATATTAATGGTGTCATTGATGGGTTGAATTAAATAATATTACTTATTTAAATAATTGTTATTATTATTATATTGGGACAAAAACATTGATATATATATATATATATGAGGTATATCTATATATATGGGATTGAATATATATAGTTATATAGTTATATATACATGTGTGGGTTTATATACATGAATAGATAGATGTGTATATATATATAGCACATATATAAATGGGTGGATATTTATTTTTAGGTTAGATATAATATTATCAATTACTTACATAAATGCATTTAACATGTTGACTTAAATCAAGTTGTATACTTTTATGTTTTTTATCCAAATCATTAAAGCAACCCAGGGTGCGTGCCTGCGCACCCTATTGCGGGTCCCGGACAGCTATTAAAATTAATTAAATGATTATTCAGGAATTATGTAAAATATTACGTCGTGCCATAACATAGTGATCAGGTTAAAAATAATTAAACATAATTAATGGAAATTAATGAAATTTAAATAGGGATAAAAATAAATAATAAAATAGATACGGTTGGAGAAAAATTAAAAATAATTAAAATGAGGTAAACCAATTTTAATTATCTGTTTCATTTATTCCACCATTTTATTTTGATTATTTTATTTATTTATCTCATTTTTATTTTTTCCATTTCATTTTATTTCCTTTATATATATATTTTTTCCACTCCTCCTCTCCTCCTCTTCCCATGTGTGTGGTGCACCTCTCCTCCCAAGGTGGTGCACACCACATTCTCCTCCCTTCAGAAGATCGTCGCACCTCTTTTTTTAATCTATTTTCTTTTCCATTAAGTGCGATGTGAACCTATTGGTAAGGATTATCTCACACACCAAGAATTGTGCGATCTCATTCCAAATATGTGGCACAGTTCTCTATGGAAGGATTTTACCCTATTTTGGGGTTTTTCGAAAATCTTCTATTTTCTTCCATTTTAGGTCAAATCAAAGTCTACCATTGGTCATATGATTATAAAAACACACCAATTTTCCATTAGTCGATGTGTATCGACCTTCTGAAAATTCACCCAAATTAATTAATTAATTTGTGCCTCTTAGTTGTTGCTGTCATATTGATCATGAATTAATTTGTTTAATTTTTTTCATCAAGGTCGGACATCCCTTGTGGTGTGCTGACGTGGTCAGTATAATTTCTGTTAGCCCAAAATTTTAATTTATTTAATTTCTTGTGTTGCACAACATATTTTTGTTGTGTTCAATTTAAATAATTAATTTATATTAATTATAAATATTGAATTGTTGAATCATTGGTAGTTGGTTGTGCTGGTTTATTTATTATTAAAAAGTGTCTTTATCGGCATGTTTTTCACAACCTATTTTGTTGTGTTTAATTTAAAATAATTAATTTATATTAATTATGAACTTTGTAATTGATGGATCTTGGTAGTTGGTTGGTCCAATTTATTTATTTATTTAAAGTTGCATTTGTCTTCTAATGTTGATGTGGTACCTTACCTTGTTAAGATTTCTATGCTGAAATATTTAATTTTAACTGTGTGATACATGGGTGTACATATTTAGTTTCAAGCTAAAATTACATATGTTGATATCATATCTTCTGTTGTGAGAAAATTAATTAAATTTAGGGTGGGGAAAGTAGGTGGTTCCCATATTATGGGAAACACTTATACCCTTCGTTCTTTATGGTTACCTCTATGTTCCAAGGGGGGTGTTCTTGGATTTTTCGGACCGAGACTTCCTGGGGAATTATAATACTTATGAGTGATATCGATTCCAAAAGGTCCCATCGGGATGGATCCGTTGAAAATGTGCCTAAGCTAGCCTCAGATGACACTTGACCCCTTTTTGAGAGATCGGGAAGAACATACGGTAAAGCCATGCCACGAGCAAAACATTATCTTTTAAAAGATTTACTTGGATGAGCTTGGTGGAATTGGATAATTGATGGATCTTCCATAGTGATACCTTTAGGACGGGCTCAGACTCTAACTCTCAACTTGAACCTTAATAATGATGCATGGATAGTTTAGGTAAATGTCGTTGTTAGTCTCTTGAGATTTGAGATATTTTCTGGTATGTTGAATCACACCTAGTTGACACATGTCTTAGAACCCATGTTAAAGAAAAATCATGGGGGTATGCCTCTTCCTTGTTTTAACTTACTCTTCCAGGCTTTATATGTATGCATATGTCTATTCTGCTTACACGTACATCTTTTAGACTTCCAGCTTAAGCCGAAGCAGGTGATTAGGAACTAATGCCGCCTGGAACCTGGGACAAGTTATTTATTCCATTGCACATAATAAATTATATAAATTTTTTATATAATGGCACACTATATATTATCATTACCCGAAATGGAATGGTTTAGAAACCTTGGGTACCGGCCTACTGGGATTTTATCTCACACCCTACTTGGGCGTTGTTGACACTCGAGTAGATTGTATGATTGTTGGTATTGAAAAAGGGAAGTGTGAAACTTCTGATTCATGATTTATTGTTGCTTATTAGGATGGAGACTGGGGCAGAGGACCAAGCCTTGGTCATGATGTAGTTTTCACACTTTGTTTCTTTTATTTTTAGTTGATAACATGCTTGGGTTATATTTTCTGTACTTTCAGTTTATACATACATCATGGAATGACATCGTTTTGTGAGATTCTTCACTTGAGATTTATTTAGTTGAATTATTTATATTATTTCTATTGTATTTGTTTTTTCATTTTTATGATTTCTCTATTTATTATTAATTGATTTTTACTTCCATTGTGATAATACCTATTACCTCTGAGGGAATAGTCTCCCCCTCGAACACAAAAAAAGGCCCTCACTGGTAGTTGGCATCCTATGGAATTTGGGGAGATGTGCTTGAGGTCTTGTGACACACCAGTCCCGCCACCATCTTAGAGGTGATCCAGGTTGGGAGGTTACAAAGTGGTTTCAGAGGTGATATTGTTACTTTGTCTTACTATTTTGGGTTGGTAGACAGGAGACTAGGAATGTGTTGGCGATTGGTTAATAGCCGTGCCTGTGACTGATCACCCCATGTACAGGAAATGACCAAGTGGTCAGGGTTAGGATTGATGTTCATGCTTTTCGATATTACAGTTGATATAATTTCACCTTGAGTGATTGGTGTAATTTTCATTGCTTATGAATTTATGGAATTTATGATATTTTACCCTTGGCCTGTTAAGGTAAGGATGAAGCATTGCATGCATCATAATAGGCTCATAGAAATTCACATTCCATGAATCTTCCCATGCCATGTAGTTTCATTTATGGCTACATACTGATTCAAATTGTGTGCCTTGAATGTATTCAATTTCCTATTATCATTTAACATTTCTTTTTAGATACCATGTTTTAGTATTATATTTAGCATGCATGTATATTGCAATGGTGCATGTTTGATACCATGTTTTCCTTGTATCCTGATTTTGTGCCTATTAGCTTGTCTTTGTTATTAAAATGTTATTGTTATGTGATTACAACATGTATCTCTCTGTTAGCTTCTTGTAGTGACCTGCTAGCTTTTTTTATGTAATTGGTTTCTTTGCAAAAATTTATCGGTTGCCTTTGAATGGGATCCAAATTCCAAAAAATATAAAGTGTATAGTTTCTTATTAAGTTGATATCCACCCATATATCTAGGATGATAATTTTTTTGAGCATGTAATAATTTAAAATAAATTAGTTAACTACCTAAATGCATAACTAAGACCAAGTAGGCTAGTTGGTGCATGATCCTTATGAGATAACCCGATATGGGTGTTGTGGCTCTTGATACTTAAATAATTTTTTTTGTGTTGAATTCAAATGAAAACAAGTCAGATTAGTGGAACCCTTTTAGGTAACCTTATCTACTTAAAAGGGATTTATTTGATAGATTTCCTAATTAAGGACATGATTTCAATTAATGTAAAATGTTTTAAAATTGATTTTTATATAACATGCATGTTTTCCCATGAGGTATTGTTTAAGATCATGTACATTGTGTTTTGTTTGGAAAAATGGAACTTGATGTTTTGATTATATATATTGATTTTTTAAGATTAAATGTGATTAAAAATAAAGGGCTTGGATATGGAAACTGTAGTAATGACCTCCATTTAAGAACATGGTACACGAGTAGTTTGAGTTTCTCCTTGAGTTGCTTTGGAATAGAACCTTTCACATGTCGTTGTCCCTAGTTGGACCCCCCTGATTAAAATGACACCCTTCTTCAGATGGGTGGTCATGTTTTCCTGGAATTTTGATTTGGTCTTGAGCATCGATAATGCTCATTTCCATCAGGTTAGGAATTCCTTAAAAATGGTCAGTTGCTTCATAGGCTTTTCAAACCACTCCTCTCTACAGTGATGGATGACTTGGTACGTCATCCTCTGAGTCAAAAGTCATCTTGTTTTTGTATCACCTCAGGGTAGTATGAGTTCACATACGTGGTTCTGTGAAGTGCTTAACGTTGTGACAAACCAGTTGAGTTTAGTGTAATCATAATGTCTTGCACTGTTAAATACATTTCAGGTCATCTCTGTAGTATAATGACTTCTGTGTTAATGGAATCATGTTTTTACAGTGCTCAGGATGACTTCCAGAGACTCAGGTGTTTTGACAAACCCGTTAGTTTGGTTGGGTTTTCATTTCCTTTTTTCAATGTTTTCCTTCTGGTAATCTTCTAATCATCTTAGTGTACTCTTCCTTAAGTGACGAGCATGTCCCCTATCTTGCCTTCGTCCTTGATGCACTAATAGAGCATCGGTCTTTCGACATGCTAAGGATTTAAAAGTTGTTGGGCTTTGTTAGGGTGGTTTTTTTCAATGTTTCACGTTGATGCGTCATTCTTATCAAGGATTTTTTAGTCTCGAGTGACCTTTGAATTTTTGTTTGGGAATTACTGATGAAATTTTCAACACCAACCATTTAATCTAACATGAATTCCAGGATGATGCTGCTCTAGCTTCAGTCAATGTTTTGATATGGGCATCTTTCCCTTGTACTAATGTCTCCCTCATAAACATAGAGTTTGGAATACCTTATGTTAGTTCTTTTCACTCATGTTGTGTCAATCGAAGTTTACCCTAGACTTTTTGTCGGGCTTGGTGATGCCTAAATCATGTAACGTCACTGGAGGTCAGGTATGAACTTCAGTGGATGTTTTTTTGGTAAATGTGAGATACCTTTGAAGAATACATCATAGTTTAGTTCATAAAATTCCAATAGTTTAAGTCGGGTGCCTTCTTAAATGGTCGGCCAGAGTGGCTTGACTAGTTCTCTCTCTTTCTCAACGAAGTGGTCTGTGAATGACTCTTTTGGTAAGTTGTCAGGTGAGATGAGTGTAGTTTGTGTCGACTAGGGATTTTCTTAAAAAGAAAACTCAACTTGGGTTTTATGGGCGATGTGGAATTGACTGTTTTATCTATTTCAGAAATCAAGCAAGAAACATCACTAGAATTCTTAAGGACCACTCTTGTAGGAAATTATGATACTGGAAGGTGTCGTGACTCAGAATTTTCCCTTTCTAACTTTAAAACCTAAGATGGTAAGTAAGTTTGACCAGATGTTTGAAAAGACGATGACATGGTCTTGTCTCAAGACAAAATGGATTGGGTAAATTTCATCTTGGTGTTTTCAGTTGGATAATGTTCATTGAATCATATATTAATGGTTCTTCTGTTGTTTTCCTAACGAATTTTAAGCGTGCGTTGGGCATTTAGATACACAGCGTGACCTTTGTTATGAGACTGCATGACCCTATAGATCGGGTGAGAGTTGTCTTGAGCCCAAAGGCTTCTCGGGGATGAGAAGTTTTAAGGTGGGAATGTTTTAACATTTTTTGTTTTGAAATGGATGAAAAAATGAAGGAAATAAAAATTTTCCGTTAACTCGGCATGCCAGTTTTAAAAACCTAGTGTCAGAAATTTTTTTCTGATAGCCGACACTATGGCGCAGATAGAATAACAATATTAAGTTTATTTTATTAATATGTGTGTTTGTTTCTTTTCAAAAAAATGAAATAACTTTCAAATATTGTGTTGTATGATAAATCTGAGACCACCGTTAGGTCCAGAACATTGGGTTTACCCTAGACAGTGTATAACCTTGATTCGCATAGGGTGTTTGGCTCTCTCTCACATGAAAATTGCATCTTTATTTTTAATTAATTAATTATTCCATTTTTTATATAATAAATAATTATTATTTCTCACAAATAGTGTGTCGAATGAGAAATCTGAGACCACCAACAGTTATAGGACATGGGGTTTACCCTAGGCAATGTATAACATTTGCGAGCATCAGAAGTTTGGTCATATCACACCCAAAGATAATTTAATTGGGATAAATATTTTTGTTGGGTGTTAGAAATAATAATAATAATTATATTATTAATATTATTATTTGCATTGATGTCAACAAAAGGAAATTCACTACCACAATTAATAAATTGTGTTGCGGTGTAAATAATAACCAGTTAATGTAATAAATATGACATTATTAATTGTTACAATTAAATAAAAATGCACTATCAATATTTATTTAATAACCAGAATCCTTTTTACTAATGGTTATTGTCATTTAAATATTAATAGTGTCATTGATGGGTTGAATTAAATAATTATTATTATTTTAATTATTGTTATTATTATTATATTGGGACAAAAACATTGATGTATATATAAATATGTGGCATATATATATGGGATTAAATATATAAATATATATATATATATATATTGTTATATATACATGTGTGGGTGTATATACATGAATATGAATATGTGTGCGTGTGTCTATATATATAACACGTATATACATGGATGGATATTTATTATTAGGTTAGATAAAATATTTTTAATTACCTACATAAAAACATTTAACATGTCGACTTAAATCAAGTTGTAGACTTTTAAAATTTTAATCTAAATCTTTTAAATGACCTAGGGCGCGCGCCTACGCACCCTGTTGTGGGTCCTGAACAGCTATTAAAATTAAATAAATGATTGTTCATGCTTTATGTAAAATATTACGTCGCACCATAACACAACGTTCTGGTTAAAAATAATTAAAAAAGGATTAAAGTTAATTAATTTAATTTAATGTGGAATAAAAATAAATAATAAAATAGATATGGTAGGAGAGAAATTAAAAATAATTAAAATGAGATAAACCTATTTTAATTTTTTATTTCATTTTTTCCACTATTTTATTTTTATTATTTTATTTATTTGTCTACTTTTTATTTTTTTTTCCTTTTTCTTTTATTTCCTTTACTTTTTATTTCTTTTTTTCCTCTACTCCTCTCATCCTCCTCTCTTAGGCATGGTGCACCTCTCCTCCATAGGTGTTGCGCACCACCTTCTCCTCCCTTCAGAAGATTGCATCAGCTCCATTCTTCGTTCGTTTCATTTTTCTTTAGGTGTGATGTAAACCTATTAGTAAGCCTTATCCCACGCACCAAGAATCATGTGATCTTATTCCAAGTCCTTTGCGTAGTTCACCATGGAAGGATTTTACCCTATTTTGAGGTTTTTCTAAAATCTTCCATTTTCTTCTGTTTTAGGTCAAATCAAAGCCTATCATGGATCATAAGATCATCTAAGACCATAAGGTAGGGAGTATACTATCTTTCCCTCTATTTCGTTGGGATTTATAAGAACTCACCATTGTGTTGTTAGTTGGTGCCTACCGGATTTGTGCAAAATCACCCAAATTCATCAATTAATTTCTGTCGCCTAGTTGTTGCAGCCGTATTGCTCATGAATAAAAATTTTAAATTTGCGGCAACAAGGTCAGACACCCCTTGGTGTGTGCCGACATGGTTAGTATAATTTCCTTTAGAACAAACTTCTAATTTATTTAACTTCATTTGTTGCACATCCTATTTTTATTGTGTTCAATTTAAATAATAAATTTAGATTAATTATAAATATTGAATTGTTGAATCTTTGGTAGTTGGTTGTGCTATTTTATTTATTATTACAAAGAGTCTTTATCTGCATGTTTTTCACAACCAATTTTGTTGTGTTTACTTTAAAATAATTAATTTTGATTAATTGTAAACTCTAGAATTTTTGTATCTCGGTAGCTGGTTGGTCCAATTTATTTATTTATTTAAAGGTGAATTTTTCTGCTTATGTTGATGTGGTACCTTGCCTTATTATGATTTCTATGCTAAAATATTTAATTTTCACTGTGTGATGCATGGGTATACCTGTTTGGTTTCAAGATGAAATTACAAATGTTGATATCAAAACTACTGTTGTGAGAACATTAATTAAATTTACGGTTGAGAAAGGAGTTGGATCCCAATTAAGGTCCAAGGTTAGACCCTTCATTCTTGATGGTTAACTCTATGTGTTGCAGGGGGTGGTGTTCTTAGCTTTACCGGACCAAGACTTCCTTGGGATTTCTAATACTTATGAGTGATAATAGTTTCAAAAGGACCCATCAGTATGGATCCATTGGAAATGTGGCTAAGCCATCCTCGGATGACACTCAACCACATTTTGTGAGATTGGGATGGACACAGGGTAAAGACAAGACATAAGAAATATTTGGTCTTTCGAAAGATTTCCTTGGATGGGTTCAGTGGTATTGGATAATTGAAGGATGTTCCGTAGCGATACCTTCAAGATGGGATCAGACTCCAACTCTCAACTTGAACCTTAATAATGATACACTGAAGGTTTATATTAATATCACTGTTATTCTCTTGAGATTTGAGATATTTTTTGGTTTGTTGAAGCACACCTAGTTGACACATGACTTAGACCCCATGTTAAAGAACAATTTTGGGGGTATTCCTCTTCCTTGTTTTTCCTTACTCTTCTAGTATTTATATGTATGAATATGTGCATTCTTCTTACATGTACTTCTTTTCGTCTTCTTGATTAGGATAAAGCAGGTGATTTGGAATGAGTGCCGGTTGGAACCTGGGCTGAGTTATTTATTCCATTTAACTTAATAAATTATCTGAAATTGTTATATAATGGAACACAACATTTTATCATTTCACAAAATGGAAAGGTTTAGATACCTTGGGTGCCGACCTGCTGGGATTTTATCTCACACCCTGCTCAGGCATCGTTGACACCCTAGTAGATTATATGATTGCAGGTATTGATAAAGGGAAGCATGCCGATTTTGTTTCTTGATTGATTGTTGCTACATCGGATAGAGACTGGGGCATAGGACAGAGCCTTGCTCATGATGCAGTTGTCACACTTTGTTTCTTTTATTGTTAGTTGATATCGTGTTTGGGTTCTATTTTCTTTTCTTTTAGTTTAGACATACATCATGGCATGGCAACATTTTGTGAGTTCCTTCACTTGAGTATTATTCAGTTGGATTATTTATATTGCTTCTGGTATACTTTATTCATTTATATGCTTCTGCTATTTATTATTAATTTCTGTTTACTCCCGCTGTGATAATACCCATTACCTATGAGGGCATAGTCTCCCCCTCGGACACAAAAAGGTCCTCACTGCTAGTCGGCAGCTTCTGGCATTAAGGGAGATGTGCTTGAGTTCTTGTGAAGAACCGGTCCGACCACCATCTTAGAGGTGAGCTAGGTTGGGACGTTACAAGAATGATACTTTATGTAGCCAAAATTAATACATGATAAATTTTGAAAATAGATTCTACATTCTCAAGAACATAAACAAAACCCTTAACTGTTATTCATTCTATTCCTTTATCTTGGAATATATAATAATAATAATATTTGTAAACACTATAATAAACTAATCAAGGTAATATATAAAGACTATATTCATTAGATCAATGAATATGGAAGTGGTATTGGAAATTCTAAATATAACTACTATAAATTCACAGTGTAAATACCTTATTAGGGATGTTTTATTACGTGTATCCTCTATTATAAAACATAAATGGTGGTATCCATATCGAAGAACATTCTTGGAAAAGTGTTGAGATCTGTAGAGATAGTCAAACAAGTCATCAATACGATACAGAGGTGAATTTTTGTTGATAGTGATAATGTTGTGTTTTATATAATTAAGAAAAAGACACATTGACCCATATTTATTATTTTGAAAAATAATAGGTTCAACCCATGTGAATCAATTGGCAAAATGAATCCTTTTTCTGCATTCTCCTGTAGCAACTTATTCTATTCTTGTAACTTGATTAGTGTAATTCTATAGGGATTCTTGAAAATATGTATATCATCATGTACCATTTCAATTGGAAACTCAACATCAAAATTTGGGGAATACTTAAAACTATTCACTAGATACATTTGGATATTACCAAATAATAGGCATATCTTGAATGTAGAATTTCTCCCCAACCATTTGAGATACATACCTCAAATATAGAGGTAGTAGGACCCAAATAATGGATGTAATTTATATTATAATTTTATATTCATCATCACACCAATAAATTGTCATAGGTTGACTTAGAATGTCAAGAGAGACTTTCCATACCATGAAATTGATATGAGGTCTATATAGAGAGATCCAATACATTCCCAAAATCATAAAAAATTAAAATTGAGGTAGAATAACATGATTTGTAGGAAGCATATTCCAAAAAACATCTATTGGAGAATAAATATAGCCATGATAAGAGATCATCATGACATTAGTATTATCCTGTAATAATTTAACATTAAATAATTGAGATGGTAATGTGATACTAATAGAAAATTATTTAGATTTAATAGAGAGGAAAACACCCGAATTAAAGAATAAATATGTATTTTATAGTGGTTTATAAACATACCTTTCAACAATTAAATCTTAGAACCACTTATATTTCTCTGATCACATGATATTTCACTTTTACTCTTAGATTTATAGGTTTCTCATGATGATTTATATCATTCACAATCATATTCGTGAATGGGTTGCAATATTTCCCATAATATTTGTAATTGAAGCATTTGAGTGTGGGTAGTTAATTTATTTGATCATTACCATTTAATTTCACTAACCAACCTCTTTATATCCCCTTGATATTTATTTTCATATTTTATTTCTTTTTTATACCTAAAACATTTACAAATCCCCATAATAATTTTTCCCCATGTTTTATTCCACAATTCTGACATGAATGAAGGTTAATTTTCTTTCCCCCATGTGTTTTATGAATAGAATTTCTTTAAAACTCTTTTATATTCTTGTCTACAAAACAATGATGATGAGTGGATTTAATATCCTCCTTTAACATATTAATAGTAAATCAAAATATTTACTTTCTCTTGGAACATTCTATTACCATATTGTTTTAGATAATTACTTCAATCCATTTTTCTACAAATTAGGTTATGGATTTTATATTTACTATGTCTCTATGTTTTATTAATATAAGATGGGATATTGATTGGATTCCTAAAAAGATCATTATGTTTTAAATATTATAATATTATCTATATTTTATATTTTTCTTTAAAAAGATAAATTAGTTGTTTTAATAGGTGAAAATTATTTGTAATTTTCATAAGTTATTCGGGGACATTTCATTTTTTTGTTTAAAGTCACATATGTATTTTAATAATATAACAAGATAAATTGATCAGATTATTGTGAAAAGATTCATGTGTGATTGCTAAGATATTCATATAAATTTAATTATTTAATTAGGAAGCTAAAAATGTCTCTTTGTTCCTCTAAAAAATCATGGAATTTGATGAAATATTGTAGGAACGTTACAATCTAAATATTTTTATAGATACTGTTTTTCAATTTTTACATGAGTTAAAATATATAATTTATGAATAAATTGGTTTGATGGAAATAAAAAATATTTATATTTATTTATTTAATTTATATGGATGGATATGAATATATTTTTGATGTATAATAAAATATATGGGTTTATGAAACATTTTTTGAAGAGCTATAGTTTTCATAGATTAATATTGCCTATGTTTTTCAATGATATCATGAGATATAGAAGTTGGGTTGAGGTGGTTTTGATCAATTATAAAGGTATCAAAATTCCATAAATATAGGTCTCATAGACCAGTATAATTTATAATTAAAGGGGTCTTAAATATTTTTGAATTTTATGTAGGTAAGTAGTTTTGTTTTCAGAATTATTTTTATCCCTATATTAGTTTTAAGAACCCTATTTTGAAGATTAACTTATAGTTAAGGAACCCTATATTTTATTAAAAATAAGTTTGATGAACCATTTTTTCATCATGTTGATCTATATATGTATCCATACATTTTATCATCTTCATTAATGCTCAGTTGTTTTGCACTATGATATAAGAATAATAAATCAACGTGGTTTTCATTGTATTAATTTCTCTAAATGAGCAAAATATATCACATTCATATTGTAGAATGAATAAAATTAAAGATAATATTTTTCATAAATGAATTTAACTAGTTATATATTCTATGGTATTATAGTAATAAATAGATGAATTTTTCACATTGTAACTCTAATACATTGTATTGTGACACAATAGAGATCACCCAGGTTTTTACAGAGCAATAATTTTATAAACTAGAAAACATCATTGTTGTAAATTTTTTCATACTAGAAATAGAGGATGGTTTACACTTTCTAAACATGGAAAAAAATTGTTTTCCACTATTCAAGGACTCATTTTAGAAATGTCTCTCATGATAAAAAAAGTTTATGGATATCATTCTATCCTCACCATGTTATGTCGAGTATCGTCACACTGAACAACATGATTAACAATGGAGGTTTTAAAGGTTTCTTCCTCATTCTAATGTTACTAAATCTATAGATCAATTATGATATCAAGGTATATATGGATTAAAATTAACAAGATATGGTCACTAATTAAAGTAAACATGACTAGATGACCAGAGTATTTCATACAGATTCGTCACCTTAAGGAAGCTCACTACATGCAATATCATTCACCTATAGAAGATCATACCAAAACCTAGATCTTATATAGGATGGATTCATAACATTAAAAATTAATATTAATTCATAATATGTACATTGTTAAAAAGAATGCAAGGAAACATACTTTATATAAATAAGGCTCCCAACATTATCAAGTGTTTTGATTTGTTTAAACACATCACCTTATGATACTCAAATTTAACTCATCTTACATATCTCCTCCGAATGTAATTTATTTTGAGGTATTTTCGATATTTTATCCATTTTATTTTTATCATTATATTAAAATTATACTAATTAAAATATATAAAGATATTTCTAGGGGTAATTGTATAAGATTAAAGTACTCCGTATTTCTATATTATTGGTAATTTTATATATTTTGTATTCTGGATTATTCTCCTTGGATTATCAGCTTGATAAATTCTCATAAAAGAAAACCAATAAGATCAAACTATTAAAAATTGTTTTAGTGTATTTTCTAAAGATAAAAATTATTGGTTTATTCTAACTTCATTTTTCTTGATAATACATAGGATAATAGTTTATTCAAATTAAAATATATTAATTATTCTAGAGGTTCTTTCATTATATTTAAGGGGATATTGATAATGAAGTTAAAGTTGTATTTTTATAAGAAAATTAAAATTTTCATATTTAAAATAAAGAAGTATTAAATGATTATATAATTTTAGAGATATAATCATAGGAATTATTCATATTACTTTCAATACATTTATTAGATATTTATTCTATATATTAAAAAATAAGGTAAAAATATTGTTATTTTCATAGAGAACATTAATAAGATGTTGAATTTATTTATTTTCTAATATCTATATGAAGAAGATCCATCAAAACTAGTGTATATTTTAGTCTCTATAAATATTTTTATATTTAGAAAATATGTGTACATTTTAGAATAATGAAAAAATTTTATGAAAATAAAAGTGTTGATAAATTTTTAATCTTTTATTTAACATTTGTAAAAAAATTGATGTTTACTCTGTGTATCCATTGTTCTCTCACTCTGTGAATAAAAATGAGTGCAAGATAGAATGTACCAAATAATAAAAATATTATCATACAACAACTTTTAGATAGTATACTCTAAATAAGAAAAATATTATACTGGTGTTATTTGATATAGAAGGAAAACTACACCAAAAAAGAAAAATATTATCATATTATAGTTTAAAGAAGAAGAAAATTAGTTCATTATAAGAAAAGTATTATCTTCTTATAGTTTAAATAATAATAAGAATTTGTGACATTGAATAATTAATTAATGTGTTCTCTTTATTGAAGATCATTTAAATCTATCAATTGTTGTCAAAACTCTATGTTTATATTGTTTCAATCATCTACGTCTCATCTATTTCTACTTAAGTATCAGCTTATTGTACTCACTCTTTGTATATTTTTAACTTCTCATATTAAGATATTTATATTGAGTTTCCTAGTAAAAAAACCTGGGTCCCCTATAAAATTCTTATTTTTAGGTGTCAATTGTCTACACTCTATTGTAGAGGTCACAAATAAAAGTACCTTGATGAAGCTAATATTTTAACATATTTTATACTGTTATTTAATTTTTATGAACCCAAAATAGTGTTATTTAATGGTAAATTGTTAAATATTTAGGTTTTTGTGTTATTTTAGACTTAAATGCAAAAATGGCTTAATTCTAAATTTTTAACAGATTTTTGTCACATGGGTATTTTGGTCATTTATAATAAAATATATTTTCAAATTTTGTGATTAAAATTTTGTTACAATACTTATTTTATTTTATTCATTTTTGTCTTCTGAACTAGGTACTGAATCGATAATCTAGATGCTTTAAAAAGTCAATTAAGTTGAAGATTTCTTCGGGCAGACTACGTGGACCCCACCTCCATAACAAAAGCACAATTCTTTATACACACCTATAAATTAGGTGATTCCACTTGTAGATGCATGATTACTCAATACATCATTCAAAAAATAAATTCCATGGTGTTTGGAATCCATTATTGGGGACAGTTGATGAAATATTTCTAAAGGAACTTTCTTGGAACCTGCGTCGAGAAAAGGAAACCGCCATTACTAAATTCCTGACTCCTAGACGCATCCAATGAAGCTGAAATTTGGAGAGGAAACAAAGGATTCATTTTGGAACACCATTTATGAAAACACCTATTACAAATTCGATCATTTAAGGGCACATACACGCAGAAACTTTCAGATTAAATGTTTTATGTGTGAATTTTTCACCCCTTCTCCCTATAAATATGTGTCCCCTCTCCCAGTTTATGATATATAGCCATTCCAGGGTGCTGAAGCTGAGTTTTATTATTTTAATTGTTCTTTTTAATTTTAATATACATTAGTTTATTCTTCTTCTTCATATATCACTTCTTAATTTTTTTTATTTTATGTATTCTCCCACCATTTTTCCCTTCTCAACTTCATTAAAATGGAGAACTAAAATAGGGTCTTTTTCGAGGGTGGGAATGGTTGATCGATTGAGTTTTCTTATTCATTAATTTATAATCTATTTATTAATTTCTATGAATTTCATCGATGGTTAAATTGATTATGTGAGCAGTCGCCTTGTTTTCACTATCGTCTGAATTCTTCTTTTTGTCTATCATTTTACTTCCGTTCATTGTTTTTGTCATGCATATGCTGGAGAATGTAATTGATTATGATGGTCAACAAAGAGGTATCCTAGTTTTCTTAAGGAAGATAATTACCCTGTATGCGGAGGTCTTGGTATGGGGTAATGAAATTTCAATCGAGAAGGTGTAGTGTGACAGATCATGATCACTAAATTGGATTGAATATTGAGAATTCTTTTAAACAATGATTTCAACCACCATAAAATCCCAAGAGAAATTTACTATTTTATTTCTTATAACATCATTTTGTGTTTGTATTGAATTATTATATATAATATTTTTATGTCATGCATAATTTCAAATCCCCCCATATATATTATATATGTCAGTTTTATATTAGTTAAATAATAATAGTGATAATAGAAAGACTATGTGTTGCAGGAGGCCTCCTTGAGATCAACCCTAGGTTGTGCCACTATGGTACACTCTTAGTATAATAAAACAATAATTGAAGATAGGTTCATGACAAATCATTATCATCAGACCTACTAAGTGAAAATCGTCAGGCTTATAGAGAGAGCGTTGGTGGATTGTACTAGGGGATTTTTGTGCCCAAAACCACTATACAACACTATTTCTTATTCTTTCCTTTATTTATTTTCTACTTCTTACTCATATATAATATATAAGTAAAGAATAACTTTTATTTATATTGTACATTTTGAAAATGCAAAGTTTTTAAAAAAGGGAACCACTCACCCCTTCCGGTTTCTTCATCATCATCATTCTAACAAAACAATTGGAATCAGATCCTTGTATCCAGTGGATATTTTTATTTTGGATCTAACAAGACTGATTTAAAGATCCAAATGAAGAAACATTTCAATGGATAATCCTAGAGAATGTATGTCAGTGATATGTACTCCTTGTTTAAGTGGTGATAATTATGTTTATTGGAAATATCTCATGATTATATATTTGAAGAATATCAGTTACAAAGTTTATATAAAGATCGTTAATCCATATAAAATACCCATGAAATATATGGAAAATGTAATACTAAAATAAAAGTAAAATATGATCAAAATTAAAGGGTTATGAATTTTATCATATGAGGACTTAGGGATGATGATTATAATCATATTTATTAATGTTCAATTGCCTATGAAATGGGTAAACCATTCCTATTTCATATTAAGGAACTGATAATGTTTGAAAACAGAATTACTATATTAATAAACTTAAATTTTATTCATTCAGGATACAAAAAATCACAACTCAAATGAATGGAATATTGACATAATATATTAATGATGTTGGGACCATGGGAACTCTAATTCCAGATCCAGATCAAGAGGTAAGGGTACCTACTATTTAACCTTATAACATGAATGGAATATATGATTCTATTTGACAACCACACCAGTTAAAAATTTAAACATAGATCAATTGATCACAACATTGATGATGTGTGAAGATGATATGCAAGAAGAAATAGAAAATCATATTTTTATGAAAAAGGATAATGTTTCACTTAGAGTTTTGATAGATAAATTTTAGAATTCATATTTGAGTCATTTGGTTTTAATTGATGAGAAATACAATAATTCTATAAAATTCATAAATATATATAGAAATATAAGGGATAAATTGAAGAATAATAAATAGAAGGAAATAAATGATAATAATGTAAAAATATATTTCATTTGAGACCTGACTTCCATTTTCTAAAAGCTCAAAGAAAAACTCAATATAAAATAAAAATGAATTAAAACACGAATTATCTTTGGAATTAATTTTAATATTACAATATTTATTCTACGATAATATCTGAAGTTGAGTGTAAAAAATAAATGGGTAAGTTTATGTCTTATAGGAAATTTTGATGATCTATAACCATATTTCTCTCAAAGTTCTAATTGTGAAAAAATTTATTTGGATGGTTTTAATGAATATTTTTTATGATTTATGATAAGTTTTAATATTTAAAGAAATAACAAACAAAACATATAAAATCATATGATCGTATTTATATTGAAAAAGGAGAGTTTTTCTAACTGGATTTTAGATTGAATGTCTAATTATTCCAAAAAATTATTTTTATTTCAATGAAAATAAAATTAAAGAATTATAGAATGTTGTTGATTCATTGAAATAAGTATCTCATATTTTTATCAAGGGAGATAATTATTTGGATTAAATTCATGGTAAGAACAATATTAATAAAGGTAATCCTGGTATTGGTAGTAATAGAGAAATTCCAAAATTATATAGATATTATTTTCTCTATTTCTAAATGAAAAATAACGTATTATATTAAATGTTTCTCTCAAGACATTAATGGAAACTATAATAATTAATCAATTTTATAACTCATAATTTTGGTTTAAATTATGTTCATTATTAAAAATATTTATCTAAATATAAATTTGGAAATTTTGGGTTGCTTAAGTCTTTAGTTGCAAACATCTCCATATTCAATAATCATATGGGCACCAAAAGGAACTTGTATTTGATATTTTTTTGTTTTAAAAACTAGAATTCATTATTATATTACAAATTAGATACTTTAAATATAGGTAAATTTTGTTTATTTTACCAAGTTTTACCAACTCCAAGGTGGTTTGTTATTAAAAATGAAATATCGTCGAAGCTAGAACTTTAAAAATATACTAAGTAATTCATTTTCATTTTAATATTTTATTTAATTTCACTAATGGTATCATAAATTTATGGAATTGATTTCAAATGATATATCTTTTTATTCATATAAATTTTATTAATCTTATACTTCAATAGTTAAAACATATATTCACTCTATTATTTAATGGGATGAACTATTTCATGGTTTATTTTGTTAACATAATGAATACTCTTTAAGATTTTATATTAGCATATATTAATATATTAAAAATTATTTTTCCCATGAGAAAGTGTTTTAATATCTCATGAATTAAATTATTTACGTGTGAAAAATTAATATATTATTATATGTGATAAATTATTATTTTATTAGATTTGAATTTTTTGATAATTTATGGCATGAACAAAACTATTTATCATTAAATTCATTGAAAATAATTTATTTTAATTTAATTTAATATCATAAAGGTATATTCTTCTTTTTAAGGGGAGTTATTTCAAAATTTTAGCATGTTTCTAAATATTTTATTATTATTTGAATTAATTTATTTGATGCATATTGTACATTATTGAAAACATTTTTGTTTAAATAATATTTTACATGTTTTATTGACTCATAATATATTATTTTTTATTCATTTTAAATAAGAATGAATTAATGGGGAGTTTGTTATATTTCATGTATAGAGAATTTAATTTTAAAATTTTTATCATTAAATAAGATTTTTAGTATTTTAAAATATTGGAGAAACATTAATTTTATAATTGTAAATTTTTTTTATCATTACCAATGGGTTAGAGATAGTTGGTATAAAATTGGGGTTTTGTAATTATCTTAAAGGGGGATAATATTGAGTGTCTTATGGAGATTTCCATTCTAATATTGGTTTTGATAAATACTCTAAGATATTTTTTTACTAATAAGTTTATTTGAATGATTTTAGATTTACTATGTCTTTAAGTTTAAAATATATTTGATGCAATATTAATCACATTTATATATAGTTTGTTCCATTATAAAGATAAAAAGTTTATATTCATTTTATTTTTTTATTTCAAAATCTAAATTAATTGTTTTAATTGGGGTTAAATTATCTGATGGTGTCATAAGTTGTTCAGTGACATTGTAGTAATTTTTTAAAATCCAACTAAATTTTGAAACTATATCATGCTTTAATTCTCAAATTCAGGGAAAAAAATTTCATGATGGATATATTAGAGAGTTATTTAATATTAATTACTTTAAAATGAATTCTAAACTTCTCTCTTTGGTGCTCTAAAAATTCACTGAAGTTGTTGAATCATTTTAGGAACTATATAGTCTATTTATTTGGATTACTATTGTCATTCAATTATTTAAGGAGCTAAAAATATATTTTTTATGTGAGACTTGTTGACATTGAAATCCAAGACATTTATATTAACTTAATTTGTTAATATATAAGTTTATATGGGTGGTTTTCATTATTAATAATATATCTGAAGATCCACGATTTTTTTTGAAGAGCCACAATATTCTCAGTTTATCATTGTCTTGATTTTTCAAAGATATATGGTGCTATGAATGTTTTATTAAGGTGGTTATTAATATTTTCTGAAGGTAAAATAATAACCTAAATATAATTCTTTGGTACCGGTTGTTGAATATATTATTAAATGCATCTAAAAATTCATAGAAATTTATAAAGGTAAGTTGTTTTAATTTTCACAAAGATTTTTATGCCTTTATTGGTTTTATGATACCAATGTTGATGTTAAAATTATAGTTTTAGAACTATCAATTTCATTAAAATTATGGTACACAGACCCTATTTTTAGCATTTTGATATATATGTTAATCTATGCATTGTTTCTACCACATTAAGGATTAAATTTTGTGTGTTGTGATATTAGAATAATAATTGGATGTTTCTACTACTGGAAAATTATTTTAAATGAATTAAAGAAATTTCATATATTTTTTATAGTGTATGTAACTCAACCTAATTTTTTTATAGAACATGACCTATTCATATGTTATATGGTATTTATTTGGTGAAAACCCAATCATGTAGCAGTTTTAATAAGGAGTGGTGACTAACATATTATCTTGGATGGGTTACTCCTCATATCACCAATTTGTTTTAGGATGGAAGATAAAAAGGTATTATGTGTTGGTCCTGGAAGAACTGGGATAATAAATAATCTCTCCCAATAAGTGCTATAAAAGCCATGGTGTATCCTAGATGTGATGTGGGTGGCCAAAAACCTATTTAAGAATGATAATGATGGAATATATTGGAGCTTGTTGATCTATGGTGGTGCCTTTTATTGAATGTATGCCTCATAATAATAGGTATGTGGTGTGTCCCGATGAATAGAGAAATGTCAATACAAGTGATAGTTGATTTAGATCTGATGGATTATTGTTGAAGGAAATACTCAATTATGTGGTCCTAGGTTTGAAGGAATGATTGTTTGGTGAAAGCCAAATCCAACATCAGTTTCTATAAGGACTGGGGACTAACATATAATGTTATATGTGATAATCATATCACTAATAGGTTTTATCATGGAATCCCAAAATGTAACACTAGAAAATGTTAAATTTATGAAGTACTAAATGTTACTACTAATGTGAAAAAGTTATACCACTAGTTTCAGGAGCCTAACTAAATAGAACTCCACAGTTAATCATGCTTGGCTATGAATACTGTTTTAGATGGGTTACCTCCTGGGAAGTTTCTCATGGTATTTGAGAGTAAGGAAGAATTACAATAGATTTAATATGTGTTTGCCTATGGGGAAAATCATTAGTTAAATGATTTGTTCATGAATGAGTGTGGAAAAAGAAACCGTAAAGTATATGTGTTAGCCTATGGGGACAATAATTAGTGTGATGATTCATTTTTTCATGTTGGTGGCCTTGGTAGGGGTCCATATATTTGTAGGAAAACTTGTGGTAATTGATGGTCAAGGACCCGATATCCATGTTAATGAGGTGTTTATATGTTGTCCATGAGGCCCATTTATTACATTTGTATCAAAGGTGGTACATGATGAGAAGTGTAGTGGCACTTCTAGTGTAGAGATGTAGAGTCCACAAAAAAGTCATTATGCTCTAAGATTTGGTGTTGAATGCACCTCCCCATAATGTTAATGGTACTAAAAACTAAAATTTATTACCAATGTCAAAAAAGTGTGTATTAATAAATTTGAGAGCCTACATGATTACATGTCCAAAGTTAATCATCCATGGCATGGATTAGTGGTTAGTATGGGTTCCCTCCTTGAATGTTTTCCATGGTGAGAGTTGGTGAGGACAAAACATATTGGAATGAACATGTGTTGGCCAATGAGGAGAGTTGTTGGTCTATTGATCCATTCGAGAATATAGGTGGGACAAAGGTAGAGGAACACATATCTATGAAGAAACATGTTGTTCCTAGAAGGCCATAAACCCATGAATATTGTATGTCAAGGTGTTTTTGCTATCAGCAGGTCCAAGTTATTACACAGAAGGGGTTATGTCTATTTCATGGATAGACTGGAGTAGGTTTCAGGATGGGTGACCTCCAGGGACGTTCTCAAGGTGTGTTAGTGAAGAATAAACACACTAGAAAGAACATGTGTTGTACAATGGGTATAATCATTAGTATGATGATTTATCCATGCATGATTGAGGAAAAATAACACTAGAAAGAACATGTGTTAGTCAATAGGGATAATCATTAGTATGATGATTTTTTCATGAATTTGGTTGTTCTATTATTGGGGGACCATGTGTTTGAAGGGAAAATGGTTGTTCCTAATTGGCCAAGACCAAATAACCATGTTAAGGAGGGGTGTTTGAATTTTACTCATGGCCCAATTATTAGACTGGTATCTAAGGTGGTACCTAGACGTAAGTGTTGTGGCACTTCCAGTGATGATATGTAGGGTCTATAATAGTACATTATGCTCGGGGGGGGGGGGGGTTGTAACGGCTAATAAATTTCAATGGATTAAGTAATAAAAGTTACTACCAATGTCAATAATGTGCACATTTATTTTCAGAATCCTACCTGATAATAAATCCAATGTTATTTATTGGAAAGGAGTAGTAGTTGGAATGAGTTCCATCTTGGGAAGTTTTCTGTGGTGTGTCTGAGTGAGGAAAAAGAACCCTAGAAAGAACAGATTTTGGAATGTGTGGAAATTCATTAGTTTGATTATCCATCAATGCACCTGGGGGGACCAAGGTAGAGGACCATGTGTCTATGGGGAAACTATTAATTCTTGATAGGCCATTAACTAATGGCCATGTTATAGTTGGGTGTCTATTATCTCAGTAGGAACCAGTTGTTTCATTGAATGGGTTATGTATTGGGCCTCTAAGGACTGAGCTAATGAAGAATCTCGCCCAATAGTATTAGATTGATAAATAGATGAATTTTTTCTACTTCTAATCCAATAGAGTGTATCATCATGCAATGGACCTTGAACTAATTTTTTATGGATCTATAGTGTTACGAACCAAAAAAAATTATGTACACGATTTAAAATAATAAATAAAATATGAATTTCATATTTTCAATATGGAAACACAATATGATGTCTACGAGGCCCATTTATTACATTGGTATTATAGGTGGTACCTAGACAGAGATGTTGTTGCACTATTTTTGTTGATATATATGGTCCACAAATAGGACATTGTACTCTAAATGGGGGTGAATGTGATGCCCATAATATTAAATGGAAAAAATCTACTAGTGTCATAAAATTCCACATTTATTTTTGGGAGCCTACCTGATTATAACTACAATGTGAAACATTCATGGCATAGAGTATTGGTCAATATGGGTACCCTCCTAGGATGTATACTAAAGTGTGTGTGAATGGGGAAAAATAACACTATAAAGAAAATATATAGGCCTATAAGGAATGTCATTAGTTTTTTGATTTATTTGGGAACTTCGGTGGGACATAATTAGTGGACCACATGTATATAAAGAAATTGGTAGTTCCTGGAAGGGAATAAACCGATGACCATGTTAAGATGGGGTATCTGTGCTGTTAATTAGGCACAATTATCACATAAAAGGCGTTTTTATTAGGACTAGAAGGACTGGGCTAATAAGGAATCTCCCCCATTAGTATTTGAGTGATAAATAGGTAATGGTTTCCTACTAAAACTCTAATATAGTGTATCATTATGAAATGTACCTCACACTAGTATTTATAGAGATACAGTGTTATGAACAAAAAAAATATATTTATGTATACTTTTTCAAACATGAAATAGAATATGGTTTATAGAGTTTCACGATGGAAACACAAGATGGTTTCTTCCATGTGAGAATTCATGTTATAAGTTTCTCTCGTGATGATAAATTAAGGATATCATCATTTACTCACCACCTCATGTTGAGTATCATCATATTGAATGGAATGATTAACATAGATGTTTTTGAAGGTGGATTCCCCATACTCAATACACTAAAGCTTTAAATCATTTTTCATATCAAACTCCACATGGATTAAAATGAACTAGGGATAGAAATTAATTGGTGTTTACATGAACCACTGAAGTGAAAATCAAATATAGATTCATTACCTTATATAACCCCACTACATGAAATACCAAGAACCTATAGGATCTCATTCATTATTCCAAGATACATAATAGGAAGGATTCATCACATGAACAATGGACATGAAATAGAATATGTTCAATGTGCAAAAGAAAACATGGGATAAGACTTTATACATGATAATCTTCACTATATTATTGTGAGTTTTGATTAGTTTAAACATGTACCATTTAATACTATGCTTTAACTCAGATTTCATATTTATTCATACTCTAATTTATTCTTAGTTATTGATGATATTTTATCTCTTTGATTCTTACCATTCTATTCAAATGATACAAATTAAAATAGTTTTAACTAATTTCATAGAGAAAGAAAAAGGATAAAAATACAAATTTTTATATATTTTTTTATTTTAAACAACTTCATTTTTACCAGGATTATTCTTCACATTATATTATTTGGATTAATTCTCGTAAAATTAATCCATTTTCATTGAACTATTTCATGAAAAAATCGGTTCATTTTTTCAATATAAAAATAATTGGATTATTATAACATCATTTTTCATATGAATATATAGGATATAAAGTTAATGAAATTTAAAATATTGAATTATTCATGTAGTTATGCCTATATATTTTAGGGGTTATTGAGAATGAATTTAAAGGAATTGATTGATTGGAAACATAAACTGTCTCTATTTCAAGAAATAAAACATTCAAAATTGCTAATATTTTGTTGATATTATCAGAGGAATATTTCAAATTATTTTGAACGCATTTTTTAAAGATTCATTCTCTAGATACAAGAAAAAGAAAATAATTTTGTGTTTTTATAGTGAAATTTTTGTAATCTTTTGACTCGATTTATTTTGGAATATATGGAGGAGGATTTGTTCCAACTACTAAATATTTTATTCTCAAAAAATATTTTTCTAGAAATAAATATGTGCATAAGTGAGAAGAACATGAAAACTATTATGAAAATAATGTTACTAAATTTTTTTTATTTTATTTATTTACATTTGGTGATTAGAGAAGTTTGATCTGCATGCCCATTATTCTCTCATTGTGTGATGAAAAAAAGGAAGAAGACGAGTTTCTCCAAATAATAAAATTATTATCTTGTTGCTGTTTGAAGAATAATTCATCATGCTCCAAAGACAAAAAATACTGTATTGCTTCTATTTGAAGAAGAGGACAACATGTACCAAAGAATAAAAATATAACCTTGATTCAATTTAAATAATAATTAATACTCCTCCAAAGAATAAAAATAACATCTTTCTATATTTTATAGAATAATTACCCATGATGAAATTGAATAATTAATTTTTTTGTTGTGCTTTATTGAAGATCATCTATATCTATCAGTTGCTACTACTACTGTGGGATATAACCATTTTGTTAAAACATGTTGCATTACATTAAAATAAAGTGTTGATGGATTATACTCATTTGTGGTGGAGTGTCTACTTCTCATACTACTCTTTAGATATTTATGTTCCATATAAAATATTTTTATGTCCCTATAAAATATTTACTATAAGGTATCTAGTTCCTGAACTCAATTGTATAGGATCTCGGAAAAAACACCTTCTTAGGGGAAATCATCAAGAATGTGGAGAGAAAATTAGTGGAGTTGAATAAGGGATTTATGATCCCCAAAACACTATACATCATTGTTTCATATTCTTTGTTTTATTTATTATCCATTTCTCACACATCTTCAAGAGAGAGAAAAATCAATATAATTCAATAGGTTCATTTTGGATTTCTCATCTTTTGAAAGGAAAAAATTTCTCCCACTCTTATATATTCATCATATTCATTCCAACAAAAACATTTGTATCAGAACCTGGGATCTATTTGATATATTTATTTTGTCTCAAAACATCCTTAGTTAAAGATCTATGTGGTGAAGAAAAATATTAATGGATGCTTTTTGAGAAGGCATGTTAATGATCTATTATCTTTATTTCAATAGTGATAATTATAGTTACTAGAAACATTATATGATTATCTATTTAATGAATTTCAGTTTTATTATTTATATGAATACTCTTAATCCATATAAAATCCCCATTAATTTTTTTGAAAAATGGGATACTACTTGAGAAGGATAATATGATCTAAATTCAATATCAATGAGTGTTATCATATGTGGACTTGGGAAATATGAGTTTAATCATCTTTTTCAATGTATTAATGCCTATGAAATTTGGAAGACTATTATTTCTACATATGAAGGATTAAATAATTTTTTAAAACTAATGTACAATACTTTTAGGATTATATTTGATACATTTAAGAAGCTAGAATTATAAATCATTTCTCTAATGGATCAGATATTGACAATAGTTTTCAATGATGTTTCTACCATTAGAACTCCAAATAAAAACATAATTACGAATTAATAGAACATGGAGTTATTTCATTTTTGTGGAATGGAATATATTCTTCTATTTGATAATCAACACCAGTTAAAAATTTAAATATGGCATAATGGATCTGAAAAATGATGATGTACAAATCCAATATGAAAGGTGAAACAGAAGACTAAAATTATTTCAAATGGTATAATACCACACTAATAGTTTCAATGGAAGAATTTTCACATTCAGATTCTAGTCATTTGGGTTTATGGGTTAATTTATCAAGTCTTTCTAAAAAATTAGGAATGAAATATAAAAAGGAAATGGGAAATTGAAGAATAATATAGAGAATGAAGCTAGATGCTATGACTATAAAATAGAACGGTAATTTTATACCTGATTGTCCTTTGCTAAATTATAAATGGATAAATGATTTTAAAATAAAAGGCATGAAATCCATGAAGGATACCTGGAGTTCATTTTTAGTTTCAAGTGATGAATCTACTACAAACACTAATGTTGAGTGTGAAAATAAAAAATAAAAAATTATTTATTATGGCTCCTACTAAGGAGGTATTATCATCTTTCTCTCTTTGTTGTAATTATGGACTTTTTTCATTTGATAAGCATAATTTATATAATTCTATGAGTCAATATAAATTTGAATATTTAAATAAATATCATTGAAAACTATAAATATTTTAAGATGTATTTCTTTTGTATAAGAGATTTTGGATAACCATATATCATATTTAAGATCAGATTCATTAAAAAATTCTTATTATTTGTAACAGACTAATTTTATGCATATTTTGTTTCAATTTTCAATGGTTCTAATTGATTGTTTATTGTTAAATACCCATAATTTCCAATGTTTTAAAAAAATGAATTGAAATTTGAAATAATTTATAAAAACGGTTTAAAAGAAAAAAATAATTGGTTTTTGAACAATGTAATTTAATTGTTTATAAATTTTTAAAATTGTTTGAATATTAATTTTTTCTATTTTTTTTGTATTCCCTTTACTTATAAAATATGGTTAGGAAGTCTAGTAATCAAACCATATCCACTATAATAAACCTATCCATCAATAGGGATTGACTGGCTATGAAAAGTAATAGGAGAGCCAACAATGCCAATAGAGACACATGTGGTGAAATACTTTGTCTGTGTCCCCTAGGTGGTGAACCCCACAGGGAAGAGAGTGATTTAGAGGTATAAAATGGGTAAATTGTATGCATAATACATTTTGGTGTAAGTGGAATCGAGGGTCCATCACCAATGTAGGATTTTGAGAAGTTGAAGATGAATCTAGAATTATAATGGAGAACTCCCAATGATAGGTGTTTTGTTGCGGTACATAAGCTCTTCCATTCTTTACCACTTTGCCTCCACTCCCCACAATGGTCCACTCCTCCTCCTTTGCTCTTGCACATCAAGACCAACTGTACCATCATAGTTTCACTAGGAATACTATATCTCAGCACTATGAAAAGCTCATCTTGGCGCCTTCTCCTGATGTCATGCCTTACTACCACCACATATCACCTCTAAAGTCTCTGATAACCACTAAAATGACATCTCAATACATCCTCTGGCCACTGTGAAGAGTAAAGGAAGGAGGATCTACAACCACCATTAGATCTCCCTATCATCCACCATCCATTATTTCCACTCAACCCTCATATTCCACCTTAATTCTTCATCCTTGACTTTGGATTCACTGCTCAGCATCGCCGACCACCAGTACTTAGAATGGGACTACTATGGAAGATCACCCTGAATCTTGGATTTAGAGCTTTTCACACTACCAAAGGCCAAAATCACCATATATCATATTCTTCTCCTCAGTCAACACTATATAGTTCATTTCATGCCTCATCCAGTCACGTCTAAGGCTAGATGTTAATAAGGGGAGGCTACAACCACACCACTCCCTCCCCATTTTTGATGGCATGCCGAGCCACCAACACAGAAGAAGCCACCCCTGGTTCAAATATACAAATCACCTTTACATACACAACTAACTATCACCTCACCTTTCCACTATCAAGTTTTAATGTGTCCATGAAAGGCTTGATGATAGATGAACAAGCTGCCTTAAACCTTGGATTTAAGTCCACATGTAAGGATGTGGAAATTTAGTATAATTCGAGTGTATCCATTTTAAATTTTAGTGATACCAGAGGGTTATTCAGAGGCCTAAGTATCTCTGAATTTAAGGAGGATGATAAATCTCCTCCATTATATCTATAAAAGAGTCATCCCACAACCAGAGAAAGGGATTTGGACACCGAAGGAAGAATCCAAAGCTTCACTATAGGCTACACTGATTCCCCACATTCTATTATTCTTTTTTTATTTATTATATTTTTTTTCATAATGTTTTATTTTATTTTAATTTAAATTTATTATACTAAATAATTGTTAGGAAAAATCCATCACATTTCCATATCAATGTTTTTGGGTTGATTGCATTTTTTTGAAAAAGCCATATGACTGCAAATGAGTATGGTTGGTGATCGTCAAAGTAGGTTTTAAAGGTGGAATAATTTCGTAGTGTTTGCCATGTTTTGGGCCTCAAAATTGTGAGTTTTTTTGGAAACGAAAGATTTTTAACAAAGGGGTTCATAGATTTTGGACCATGAGGCATAGTTAACGGGCTGAAAAATGAGGTATGCAGAAAAACATAGGGAAATTGGTTGGGAATGATTTCCATAGAGATATGAAATATGGACCACAAAGGATGCTATGCAAACACCTTATAAAAAATTGTTCAGAGGAGGCTCATTGTTCATGGGAGGCTTGAAGTTTTTGGGAGGCTCATCCATTGCGAAATAACACAGTGATTTTTGGAGTAACAAAAAGTTTCATTCACTGAAGACATCATCCACCATAGAGGATCAAATTGTGACACGGACAGTATACCACAGTATGTGGTGAAGGCTCTATGGGATTGAAGATTTTGTTGATTCAGATTCATATGATTTTTACAATTATTTTTCTATATAAGTACTACTAATCTAATCATTAATTTTAGTGCATTTCATTAGAAAATATCATCTCTCCGGGAAAACTTTCACATTGTCCGAAGTGGTTCACTAGGGAGGATTCTATTTATGGTCAAATAATTCATAGAAACAATTCTATAGAAGATGGTTCTATGGGATCTATAGCTCACAAAGGAAGACAATCTGTGTAAGTAGAAAAGATCTGTGAAATAACAAAAATTATGTGGAAGATGAAGTGGTCCATGGAAGAAAAGTTAGTCTACAGAAGCATAGACTATTCGTGAATCAGGGGTAGTTTTTAGAAGAAAAAGGATCCATGGGTGAAGAGGCCATCCGTTATGTGGAGGTGGACCACAGGGGAAGAGGTGGTCCATGAAGTGCTTGAATCCCATGGTGAAATGAAGTTCATGGAATATTCAAGGTGGTTCATAGAAAAAGGAATCATTCCGTAAAGGGATATAATAGTTCATTGAAGTAATTTATAGAAATGAATAATACAATAAAACATAGATTTCATCTATGGGTGAAGTAGATATTTTAATAAATCATATACCTATAGTTGTGTATTTGTGCATTCAAGAAAATGAAGAACCTTACAAGTCTATAAATTGTGTGTGGATACCTTCCAAAGGAATGAGAAAAGGAATAGGAAGATCAAGATCCTTTCCACTAGCAGTGAGCTAGAGAAAGATACATAGGGAGTGTTCCATGGGAAAGTTGTGAGATGTCCCAAGACATTATAAAGGCATTGATCTTGGTAATATAAATGATCTAGACCAAATATTTTAATTTGTTATTGACTCCTAGTATTTGGTACATAGGCACGTCTCCATTGTATGCTCCATGGACATAGCTCAGTGTGGGTAAACCATGTAAAACAGCTTTTCCTTGTACATGATTTAAATATTTATCATACATTCCTATAGAAAGAGAGATAATGATGTTATATTTTACAATGAAAAAAGATATAATAGGGCAGAAGATCCAGTATTTCATACCCTGATTCACCCCTCAGGGTATTTAACCTCATTGGGATAATAATTGGTATCAGATAATAAATGTTGAAATTTAGTGTCTCTCTCTCAATAGAAGAAATGGAGAATTTAAATCACAAATAGATTCTGATATTTGAGGAGGAAAATTTTCAATTATGCAAGGATCAGATTCACCACAACTTCTGATAAATAGTAATAGAGGTCTTTACAGTAGCGATGAATAGAATTTCGGTTAATATTAATAGTGGTGCTATATCAGAAGCTGGCCAAAGGAAATTTGATGCTGACACTAAAGGAATCAATACTTTAGGGGGAGCCCTATCAAATGTAATATATAAAAATGTGATGTCATGTAAGTCATCATATTATATGTTGGAAAAACTATTGAACATTTATGAGGGTGGCTCAGAATTCAGCGAAGAAAAGTTTCAGGTTCTTTGGAACAATTATGAGGATCTCATAATGCACACCAATGAGTCTATTGATACATTCCTTGACTAGGTAAATGTTTATTTGGAAGAAATGTGTGGTCTTAGATAAACTGTTTAAGATATAAATATTTTTAAGATAATCTTGATAAAACTACCACATCAGTTCAATCAAAATGTTTTTTATTGGAAGATAAATATCTAAAGAAGGTGACATTGAATAAATTGCATAATTCTATTATAACATATGAAATGAGAAATGACTATATCAATGTTGTTGAAAAAATAAAGTCCAATGAAGTCACATTAAAGGCCATGAAAAATCTCACCATTCAAGATAGATAGGAAGATGAAGATATGGATGAGGTGATGTCAATCCATTTCTGAAATATTCAAAGAGGAAAAGTAAAGTTCAAAGGGAAACATCTTCTTGCATGATTTCGATGTGGAATGTCTGGAATTATTGTATTAAGGATTCCAATTAAGTTTTATTAATATGATGAGGATGATGATGAAATTCACATGAAGAAGTCTTTAGCTAACAAGAAACGGAAAAAAATTTAAGAGAAATTTATTCAAAAAGAGGGATATACTTTTAAGAGAATATGACAGTTCCGAAGAATCTAAGGAAAATGTGTTGGAGGACTAAAATTATCATGAAGAAGATGTTATGGTGGCTGTTTATATAGGATCCCAAATAAGTGAATAAATCAACAATGATGAAGGAGAAGTTTAATGATGATTTTACATTCCGGTCGAATTAGATGTTTTTCTTGTGGAAATAGATGTTTGGAGGGACAAAATGAAGAAATTTGACAAATTGGTTGTTGATGTCAAACATTATATGAATAAGTAGGAAGAAAAGAAGTATAAACTGAATGTTGAAATTAAAAAATGGAAAGCTTTAATACTTGAGAGATCAAATAAGGGTGTTGACTACAAGATCAGAATTGTAGTACAGAAAAGAGAAATTGATTGATTAAATAAAACTGAAAAGATCAAATCAAATGTATCAATGAACTTGAGGAGGAAGTCATCATTATGTGATGAAGTGTTAGGGATCATGAATTTTTTTTGAATATCAGTAATGCATCGAGAAAAAATATAATATAAGAAATAGAAAATGTGAATGTGGAGCATAGTGGTTGAGTAGAAAAGAAGCAATAGTCAGGCCCAAATTATAATCCTACTATGGTGATTGATCAAAAACATAATTTAGTAATGGTTTAAGTAAGATCTAAAGAAACCACTATGAGATTAAAGATTGATTTTGGTAAAAAATAGAAGCAGAAGATTCAAAGATCCAATGGGACAACCAGCAATGTAGAAATGATACACAGGAATGAACTACACATCAGATGTTATTGTATTGGAATGATGGGACACTCACAAAATGTATGTTCCATATCCAAGAGGTATCAAAGGGAATAAGGCTGACAGATGATGCCATATCAAACACAATAATCCAAGATATCAGTTAATGGCAACTATTTTAGGAGTGGAGTAATTGCAATCATGGTAAAATATTACACATCAATAATATAGAGGAATGTGCTGAGGTAGACTTAATATAGTCATAAGCAACATATAAATGTATCATCGAATTATCTGAAAATGAAAAATCAATTTTCTTTTCTACAAGATGAATCTAGTCCATCATACTTCAATAAAGATCAATATTATCAAACCATTTTAGGTATGATGTCAAAAATAAGGATTTGTAAGAAAATAAATGAAAAGCAATAGCTATAGAGAGTCTTTTTAAAGCATCAGACCACATTAGAATATAAATCATTGATAGTATATGCACCTCACATATTATAAAAAATATATATATGGTTACCAGAATCAAAAACAACAGGGAAGGTATCACGATATTTGTTAATAATTATAGATTGAATATTATTGGCTCTGAATAAACAATGTTTGGGGGGAAAGACATGAGACATGTAGATGTCTTGGTTTTTGAAGGTTTCAATCACAACAAGATTATTATCAGCCAAATATGTGAATCAGGACATTCAATAAGCATTTCAAATAAATTATGTGTCATCAAGGAAAATGGTGTTACAGTTGTGTTATAGGGAAACCATACCAATGGAAATCTCTACCTTGTAAGTGGATAAGAATATATGTGGTTTTTGTTTATAATGAAAGAAGAAAACAAGTTATGTTATAAATTCCATAGTCATTTATACCAAACATCATTGAGAGATATAGTGAAACATGATGCTTCGGAAGACCTCCCTAGATTATCATGTGATCATACCCATACGTATGATTCTTTTCAATAATGGAAGATAATTTGAAAGTCATAAAGGAAAATAAATAAGGTCAATAATATTTCTTGATATGGTTCATATTTATGTATCCAAACCAATTGCACCAAGTGATATTGATGGGTGGAGATATTATGTTTTCTTCAATGATTATTTTTGCAGAATGGAATGGGGTTTAGTCATAACTAACAAATATGAGGTGTTCAATTGCATACAAACTTATCATATAGAATTTGAGATGATGTTTTGTCAAACAATATGGAAGAAATGAACAGATAATTGAATATAGTTAAAAACTATCTACGTGGAGGATTATATCGAGGAAATTTGGATACGAAACCAATTTTCTTTAGCAATAACTCTATAATATAATTTAGTAGTTTATTGGAGAAACTAAATTATCAACAACATGGCTAGAAGAATGATCCTTGAGAAATACCTTCCTGATAAGTTTTGGAAGGAAGCAGTGATGACCTTAGTCTAAACATCAAATAAATATTTACTAGGTAAAAAATAAGAGAACACTCTATATGATCTATTGTAGGGAAGGAACCCAACATTGATCTACTTTGGAGTAGCTATAAGTAAGTGTTTCATTATCAATAATGAAAAACACATGAATTTTGAATCCCATGGAGATGAAAGGATATTTCTTGGGTACTAAAAGAAAATCAATACATAAAAATACTTCAATAAGAAGTATGGAATGTCTATTGAAAGTCACGATGTAACTATAACATAGAATGAGGAGAAAATTCAGTAAATACATGTTCAATATCATGAGGATAATTTTTAATAGATAAGAAAATGAGGGTTTTTTTATACTTCAAGAGGTTGATTTAGAAGAATTTTTAGATAATGAAAATGATGGGATAAATTTAGTATCTACACAAAGACTGAAGATAATAGATGAAATTGATAGGCATAACATAATTGGGTATTAGACAACACTAGTACAAATAATGAGGAAAAAGACTCTATAGAAATCACCATACTTATAATAGGTAGAGCCTAAATGTTTTAAGGAAAAATATAGAGATAAGAATTGGTTTCAGGATATGAATGAAGAGCTTGAAAAAACTGAAATTTCAATGATTGGTGAATTAACATTTTTCATTGGTATATAGGTGACATAAGGAAAGAATGGAAAACTTATTTTCAAATTCTAATATGAAAAAATGGTTCTCATAAGATTTGGAATGAATAATTATAATGATATGACTAGTCCAGTAGCTACTATGATGAAACTATCATGGGTTGATGTAGTAAATATAGTAAATGTTACATAATGAAAATCATCGGTAGTCTACTATACTTATAATAACACTTCTCTTTATTTATCACTTAAAAATAATTTATTACATAAAATTTTCACTTGATACAACCTAGAAGATAGAGAGGTCTAATTTATTTGGGGATTATGAACATTACATAACAACTTAAAACATTAAATACATATCTTTATTGATTTTTTTACATGACCTCAACATTGCTTTGTACATAGCACTGTATGGGATAGCTTGAGGTGTAAATAAGAAAGGTGTGAGCGATAAATCTCAATATGGGAGTATAAAAGAAATGAAATGAAGAGTACAATACATGTTAGAAAATAGGAATATCAATGGAACATAAGAGAGACATGAACATAAATAAATGATATATCATGATTATCATAACATGGAGATGTGGAAAAAAACATTTAACATGATATTAGCATGAGAGAATGTTTATTGCACATCTTCCATGAGTAAAACATCATTGAATATGAATTATAATGAGTAAACCCTCATTGGGCATGAATTATCATGAGTCAACGGCCATTGAACATGACATATAATGATACTATTCTTTACCCAATGCATTGAAGTGCTATTAGGGTGTACCCTTTATAAAAATTTCATTTCATGCATAAGTGTGCCACATGGATCATACACCAAGGATTCATTAAAAATCATAATTTATTCCAAGAAAAAGAGATCTGGAATACATAAATGTAAGCCTTCAAAAAACAAGTACATGTGTATAAAGGTGAATACCCTTGATTGAGAAATTGGTATAGTATTCACATACAAGATGATTTTTGGCATGGGAAATTTTGGTGTAACTTCGAAAGCATAACAACATCAAATAGAAATAGTAAAATGGGTTGATGAGAGAAAAAGGGGGTATCTCATCTTTTGTACATGAAATGGATAGTAAGGGGGTCATGGAACATAATATCACAATATATTTAATGGGATTTATAAGCATAAAAGAATTTCATGAATGTAAATGAGTAGAGAGAAATTCCTTACGGAATTTTGGAATGGTAATGGATGTACATGGAAGAAATTAATGAAATAAAAATAGGTCTCCCATAATTAAAACATATGGAGGGAAGTAAAGGGGAGGAGTGAAATCATACCCCAATAGTTGTAATTGACAATACAAGAGCATAATAATATAAGGAAAGCAGGACATAAATAAGAAAGGAAAGAAAGTGAGGATCCCTTACTTGGAAGTGTGATCTCAAAGGCTTGGGAAAGGCTTATTGAGATATTGGGGAGCCATGGAAGGATTATAGAAAGATTATGAAAGATTATTTTTGAGATACAAATAGTTTTATTGAAGAGGAATGGGATATTGAGTGGGTTTTTATAGGAATGTGGAGGGAATTATTTATTATTTAGGTTTTGGACACTACACATTACATTAATCAAAACCAAAAAACAAACCAAGGTTTTTGACCAGGGTTTTTTTTCCAAATGGGAGTAAAAAAATTATTTTATAGGGAAAATTTCGAAATTTTAAAAATATTTGGCTTTCTCATGTGAAGGTGAGTCATACTCTCTAAGAAATCATTTTAAAATGTTAAAATAACTTATATGTCTTGGAGGGTCCACTAAGGAATCATAAAATTATTCAAAAAAATATAAAATCACATTTTTTTGATGGTAAAACATATGTTTGGAGAATATACCTTTTATAGTATTTTATTACATCACTATTAGGTCATTATGTTGTCATAAAACACATTATACATTTAATCGATATTTAATTTTTACCCAAAAAATTTACTATCTATGAAAATTATTAAAAATTCACCATTAGATAATTTTAACATCCTGAATCCAAAAGTAATTTTAATTTTATCTAAATAAATTTCTAAATATGTGAATTTTTACTTTGAAAATAAAAATCGACATTTATTGAACATTCACGGGTTTTAAAAAAAAGAACTTTCAAACCATAATAAAAATTACAAATAAATAAAAATTATATGATCAAATATATTTAATAAAACTTCATTTAGTAATAATATTTTATTAAAATATTATTTAATTCAAAAAAACCATTAATTTACCAAAAATAGATTTGTTAATTGAATATGATCTAAAAATAATATTTGTTTTTTTAAAAATAATTACAAAGTAAAAATAATAAAATGAATATATATTTTTTAGTATATACAAACATAATGAACATAATAATTGTTCTTGGGTATTGTTATATAACCTCTTATAATAACCCCATAAGACCTAAGGTTAAGTGTGTGATAGTGACAGACTCTTGGGGCGTCTTGGATAACAGTTCTTAGATGGTACTCTCTAATAAATTTCACTCATCCTATAAGTGACTCTATTGAAGCTAAAAATGCTAAATATCGGCTTGGACTTGGTATGAAGTGAAGCTCAGTGATGCTACCTCCTTCTTATGCTTTGAAAAATGGGCTTCGTATGGAGAAATTCTACTAGATGAGGTCATCACTTCATTTATCTGAGTAAATTGGATTTGTTAAAGCCCGATATTTATAATAATTATGCGAGCACTATTCAACAGCTATATTAGCAATGATAAAAATATTTAATGGTATTTTAAGATCCAAAAACACAAAACTAAGGAAGTGAATGTGTTTTATATAACCACTATACATAATAATACATTTAGTTAGATCATGTGGAATTTTCATTAATAAAATTTTGGGTTGTTAGAATCTTCCCCCCTTAAGAAATTTTACCCTCGAAATTTCTTTTTCCAACACTAAAATAGAAGAGGGTAACACTACTTCATCACTTACTCTAATTCCCATGATTATTCTTCAAACTTTTGGTTTTCCCACAACAACTTGATGAAGGGCATTGTCTTATTTCGGAGAGATTTTTTCCTATGATCTAAGATCTTCACCAGCTTCTCTTAATAGGAGAGGTAATTATCCAATGGTACCACATCTTGATTGAGTGCATATGATGGGTTAGGTGTATACTTCTTCAAGAGTGATACATGGAATAAATTGTTTACTTGATATAGGTTTGGTGGGAATACCAGTCGATAGGCCATTGCTCCAATGCGATCAGGGATCTCAAAAGGACTGATGTACCCTAGACTATGATTTACATTCTTCCCAAATCTATTAACTCTATTTCACAATGATATGCCAAGGAATACCATGTCTTCAATATCAAACTCTAGGTCTCATCAATAATTATCATCATAGCATTTTTTCGACTCTGAGTAGATTTAATGTGTTGCTGGATGGACATAACCTTCTCCACCATTTCATTGACCAATTCTAGAACTAAGAGCTTTTTCACCCCAACTTCATCCAAAAATGCTAATTTTCACGACCTCTTCCCATAAAAGGTTTCATAAGGATATATTTGGATTCTTGGGAGGAAAATTTTATTTTAAGATAACTCAAATAGAATAATATGTTGATCCCATCCCCCTTTGAAGTCCATTTATCATGCTCTCAACATGTCCACAAGTGTTTGTATAGTCCACTCAGATTGGACATCAGTTTGAGGATGATAAGTCGTATTGAAGATCATGTTAGTTTTAAAAGTGTGTTGGAGACTGTTCCAGAACTTATAGGTGAATCTTGGATCTTGATCATATAATTGATAATGGTACACCATACAAAATTACCACTTATTTGATGTATATCTGTTCTAGTTGATCTAATGATAAATTCTTCTAAATTGCAATTAATTGTCCAATATTTGTACGAAATTCCTTAATAACCCAGATAGCATTGTTTCCTTTTGATGTCTTCAAAAGTCCAGGGAAAAATTTCATGGTGATGTTCTCTCATTTCCATGTTGGTATTGGTAATGGTTGCATCATCCACTTATACTTCTTGCTCTCATCTTTCACTTGCAGACATACCAGGAACTTGGATGTATACTCAGTGATCTCCTTCTTCATTTTATCCTGCCAATAATTCTCTCAAAGATCTCGATACATCTTTGGGTTTCCAGGGTGAATTGAGAAATTCAAAATATTTGCATCATCCAAAAGTTCATTCATTAACTTTTGATTCGATAGAACACATAGTATTGACCAAAATCTCATAATTCCTTCTTTATTAAAATTTAACTCTAAGGATTTCTCTTTTTTGATAGTTTCCACTTTCTTCTGAATTCCCAATCATCCTTTTTATCATCCTTTAACATTTCCAAAAGTGATGGTTGAGAAATCATTTGAGAAAGGATTTATGATGTTCCCATATTTATGATTCCCGTGTCCATCTTCATCAAATCAAAGAATAACAGATCCTTTATAATTTTCATAAATGATAGAATCGTTGGGTCCTTTCTATGTAGAGAATTTGTAAGTTTGTTTTTTTCTGGGTGGTAATAGATTGGGAATTCATAGTCTTTTATCAGCTCTAACCATATTTATTGGAGAATACTTTAATTTTTCTCTATAAATATACATTTGAGGTTATTGTGATCAATATATATTTCAAACTTCTCCCCAAAGAGATAATGTCGCAATATTTTTAATGCGAATATTACAAAAACCAACTCCAGATCATGTGTTGGATTGTTTTTCTCATGAATATTCAATTTCATTGAATCATATACAATGACTTTTTCATTTTTCATCAACACACATCTAATGCTCTTCTTCGAAGAATCAATGAATACCACAAAAAAGTTGTCCACTTGTGGGTAGTGTCAACATGGATGCAGTGATAAGACTCATTTTCAACTCCTTGAATCCATCTTTGAAATTATCACCCGATGAAATCATTACTCCCTTTTGAGTTAGCTTGGTAACAAGGTTTTCAAAATCGTGATAAATTTTTCAGAAATCGTTGATAATATCAAGGTAACCAAGGAAGCTATTGAAATCTTTCATAGATATTGAACTCATACATCCATGAATTGTATTTGTCTTGGAGGGATCCATAGATATCCCATTTCTTGTTATGATATAATCCAAGAATGAGACTTTCTTCAACCAGAACTCACACTTGTTTTACTTTTCATAGAGATTATCCTTTTTCAAGGACTCTTGTACAGTTCGTAGATTCTCCTCAGGATCCTCCTTGGGTTTAGAGTATATTAGAATAACATCTATAAAGAGGACCACAAAATTTTTCAAGGTAATCTCTAAAGACTATATTCATCAAGAACATGATGATTGCTGGAGAATTATTGAGTCCAAAAGGAAATAATATGAATTAATAGTGCTCATACCTTGTACAAAAAAGCAGTCTTTGGGAGATCCTCTTTATTCACCCTTACTTAGTAATATCCTGACCACATATCCAACATGGAAAAGTATTGTGCTCCATGTACCTGATCCATCAATTCATCAACTTGTGGTAAATGATACTTTTTATTTATCATGATTTTTCTAGCTCATGATAATAAATGAAAAGGCACATTCACCCATCCTTCTTTGTGACGAATAGGACTGGTGCACCCCATGGTGAAGCAATAGGGTGTGTAAACCAATTATCTAGATACTATTATAGTTGTTTATTTATCTCATCAATCTCCACAATAGCAATTATATATAGAGTCGTTGATATTGAAAAATCCCTAGGTCTAATATCAATCTATAATTCAACATCTATTCTAGGAGGAAGAGAAGGAAATTCCTCCAAAAAAACTTCAGCAAATTCCCTCACAATGGGTATGTATTCAAGGTTGGTTTCTTCCTTATACCTAATAATATGAGAATGATATGTGTTCTTATAAGAAAGTAATATCAATGCTTGAGATGATAGTGCTAAAAAGATTCATCCTCCTCATTACACTTGTATAGAATTTGGGGTCGATTCACCATATATAGAGTGATTTCCCACTCACAGAAATGTATAGAGACTCTATGTAGGGAATGATAATCCATGCCTAGAATTGCATCAAATTCCACTAGAGGAACTATAAAAAGGTTTTATGGGAAGTTCAATAAATAAATTTTGACGGGGGATGAGTTATATTCATGGGATGAAATAATTTCCCCATTTTCCATTCTCACCAGCATCTCTACTTCTATGAAATTTAGTGGTTTTGGGAATATTCTACTAAACTTTTGGTATATAAAAAAATGCATAGAACCATAATCAAAAAGTATGTTCCCTACTCATGAATGAATAACTAGAGTACCTATCAAAACATCATTTTTATGGTTCACTTCAGCGGTAGTGATGGAAAAAGATCACCCTTGTTGCCTTGGAGGATGTTGGTTACCTCCAAAAACCATTGGATTTGGTAACTAGTTTGGAAAGTGTCCTAGTTATTTTTATTTGAAATAATGAAAATTTCATTGTGGTTCAAATGAATTTTTTCTGTCCTTTTTCATAGTAGCAGGTTTTTCTTGTCAGTAATTAATGGCCAGGTTCTCTTCTCATCCACACCTAATGCATTTCCTCACCCCCTCGATAAATTTTTGGGGTGTTTCTTTATCTACCTTTGATATATTGGGTGCTATAATTTCTTAGAACCATTGGATTTATCTATCATACCGCAAGAATTAAAGACCATTTTCCTCTTCTTATCCCTATGATACCCCTGAGATTCACTGATCTCCATTTAAACATTGAAGGAAAATTGGGAAATTTCCTCATATTTATCGAAGTTATGGAATTATAGGCCTTTCTGTAGGATAGGTTTTATCACACCAGAGAAGTATTCAACCATGCATTCGGGGGTAATGAAAAATCTGGAGGCATATCATGCAAGCCTTGTAACGTTTTCCTTGTATGCTCTGATGAATTTTTTTTCTTTTTTCTGGATGGAAAGGAAGTCCCTATCCATATTAAGTTGGAGGGTATGAGTAAAATATTGATCAAAAAACATTTTCCAGATATCCTTTAATTCCAACACCTTGATCTCTTCCTCAGGCTTTATATTTTTTATCAATTTTCACCATTGATCTGCTTCACCCTCTCTATGGTAGACAGACAAAGATCCTTCTCTTGTTCAGAACATTGAAGGATGAATAAGATATTTTCAATGGAGTAAATATATTGTTTGAAAAGTGAGGAATCAAATGATACATTAAAAGTGGAAGGCATTTTTATCATGAATCTCTAGATTGTGGATTGTTCTTTCTGGGGGGTTTGATGTTCCTCTTGACCCATGTTTCTATTCAAAACACGAGTTAACTGAGAGTGCATCACAACAAAGTTTGTGATTATTTCTCCAATCAGATTGGGCATCTCATTAGAAAAATCATCACATACATCTTCACATTGGTTGTTAGACTAACTCCTCCTACTATTAGAAATTGATTTGAATAAAAGGAAACATAGGGGTAACACATAAAGGGGGTCCAATTTCAAAAAGGGATAACTTATAAATTATATTTATTTCATTAACATATGAATTTATAGGCTTCAATATATGTTATCAATTATCTAATTCCCAATATATATTCATAGGGGAATTTTTTATCCCTTTAATAATGGTTCATACTAAGCTTATGAAGTTCAAAAAGCATATCCCTCAGGAGTGTTGAACCCAAAGTGTATCAAGGATTTTTTTCATGCACCAATTCTCATTCAAATCTAGCTCAAAGCGGTGTTTTTGGCTTTTACCCCAAGATACATCTATGGAAGAGCCACCTCTACATGTTCATATCTAGATAGGGATGTATTTTCTTGGTAAAAAACTTACTATATACTCACCAAAATTTCAGGATGCTTTTCTTATACATAGTCTTATCCTTAAAGCTTTCACTAGGGTTTTCCGGCCACCTTATGGCCTTTGGGCCCCATTAAGGCCTTTGGGACACCCCAAGGCCTTAGGGCCACCTTAAGGCCTTTTAGGCCACCCCAAGGCCTTCAGGACACATGAAATGCAGATGTACCAGTCAGAGCATAATGGACAAGGCTTTAGAGGAAGATTTTGGGCAGGCACATCCACTAGAGCAGAGCTAACCAGAATTGGAAGAATTAAAGGTGATGGATTTTCCATCAGTATCAGGCCTATAGAGAATTGCATAGTATAGATATCCGACCATCCCTACAAAGGTGGAGTGATGTTATCATGACATATTCTAGAGAGGAGCAGTTCCAATTTGTCTTGTCAGGGTGATTCCCTCTAAGACCTACGGGGCATGTAATTTTCTCTAAGCCTCTGGGCCTTGTAAGGGTTCCACCTCTCCCCTTGAAAGGTGGATTATCAAAATAATTAAAAAATGAATGCATTCGATCCATTCCGACCATGACCATAACATTCCTTTTTACTTAGCATTGCATGGGATAACCTGAGGATGTAAATAAGAATGTGGTAAGCTATAAATCCCAGTATGGAGTATACAAGACATAAAAATAAGAGTAAGATACATGTTAGGAAATAGGAATACCAATGTATAATAAGATAAACATGAACATAAAGGCATGATATAGCATTATTATCATAACATGGAGATGTGGACACAACATTTAACATGATATTAACATGATCAAAGGCTCATTGCACAGAGCATGAGCAAACCCTCATTGAACTTGAATTAGCATGAATAAAACATAATTGAACATAAATTATCATGAGTCAACACCTATTTCACATGACATATCATGATATTATTCTTTACCGAGTCTATTGGACCGCTATTAGGGTGAACCCTTTTAAAACATTTCATTTCATGCATAAGTGTGCCACATGGATCATACAACATGAATTCATTAGACATCATAATTTATTCCACAAATAAGAGATGTGGAATAAATAAATTTAAGTATTAAATCAACAAGTAAATGTGCATAAATTTGAATACCCATGATATATAAATGGTTATGGTGTTCACTTACATGATTATTTTGGTAGGGGAAATTTTGGTGTAACTTCAGTAGCATAATAATGTCAAATAAAAATCAAAAAATGGGTTGATGAGAGATAAATGGTTCTATCAACATTGATAAATTAAATTAATAGTTAGGGGCTAATGGAAAATAATATCCCAACATATTTAAAGAAAATTATATGAATAAAATAGTTTCTCGAATGTAAATGAGGAGAGAAAAATCCCTTTTCAGAATTTCAGCATGGTAACAGGTGTACATAAGAGGCAGTAATGGGAGAAAAAAGGGTCTCTGATCTTCCAAAAATAATGAGGAAAGTATAGGTGAGGTTCCGAATCATACCCAAACATTTTTAATTAAAAATAAAATGGAATAACAATATAGGGAAACTAGTACATAAATATGGAAGGAAAGTGAGGATCCCTTACATGGAAGTTTGATCCCAAAGGCTATGAAGAGGCTTAAGAGAGAATTCTTTATATATTGGGTAATCTTTAAACGATTATAGATAAAGGAGGGAATATTTTGATAAGGCTCCAAATTTTTTTAGTGAAGAGGAATGGGAGATTGAGTTTGTTTTTATAGAAAAGAAGATGGAATTCTTCATTATTTAGGTTTTGGAAACTAGACATTAAACTAATCAAAACAACAAACCAACCCATGGTTTTTCCCGTGGTATATTCCAAATGAGATTGGAAAAAGTATTTTATAAGTCCAATGGACTAACTTATTAAAATATTAGGATTTATTACGTGTAGATGAGTCACACTCTCAAGGAAATTATTTTTACATGTTAAAATATCTTATCTTTCATGGAGGGTCCACTAATGCATCATAAAATTAATAAATCAAATCTAAAATCACATTATTTTAATGTTAAAACATATTTTTTGCGAATATACCTTTTATAAAATTTTATTACATCACTATTGGGTCACTAGGATGTCAAATAACACATAATATATTTAAACGATATTTAATTTTTACCCAAAAATTATTCTGTCTCAGAAAATTATGAAGAATTCACCTTTTGATAATTTCAATGTCCTGAATCCAAAAAAATTAAATTTATCTAAATAATTTTATTAATTTGTGAATTTTCACATTTAAAATAAAAAACAATATTTTTTAAAAATTCATGGGTTTTGACAAAAACGGCTTTCAAACCTTAATAAAAATAAAAATTGTATAAAAATTATAAGATCATTTATACATAATAAAATATTATTTACTAATAATATTTTATTAAAATATTATTTAATTCAAAAAAATAATAAATTCCTCAAAATAAATTTCTTAATTGAATATTCACTAAAAATAAAATTCTTTCTTTAAAATCCATTTACAAAGTAACAATAATAAAATGGATGTATATTCATTATTAAATAAAAAATTAATGAACATAATAATTGTGCTTGGGTCTTGTTACATAACCACTTATTACACCCACATAAGACCTAAGGGTAAGGTTTGCGATGGTGACAGACTATTGGGACTGCTCAGATAACATCGTTCGGGTGGTAATATCTATTAACTTCCACTTCTCCCATAGATGATTTCGTTCAAGAATAATGTGTTGAATCTTGACTTGGGATTGTTCTGGTGTGAATCCAAGTGATGCTAACTATTTACCATGCTTTGAAAAATGAGCATCGTATGGAGAATTTCTACAGGATGAGGCCATCGCTTCCTTTGTCTTAGTAAATTGGATCTGTTAAATCCCTATATTTATATTAATAATGTGATCATTGTTCAACGTCTATATTAACAATGGTAATAATTATTAATGTTATTTTAAAATAAAAATACAAAAAACAATGGAAAATAATGTTTTTATATAACAACTTTACAAAATAAGATATTTAATTAAATCAAGAGAAATTTTCATTAATTAAAGTTTTGGTCAATACAATACTTGATATCGATAACACCTGATATTATTTTTTCCACATTCCAAGTATCACAATATCAAAGTAATCCCAAAAAAACCCATATACTTGTCATGTAAATAATACATTGGTATATCATGGGATGCTAGATTTTCGTTTTTTGTATACTAAAAAATCACAATAAGAGTTATTGGGCTATACAAATATAGATTGATCTGGTTCAGTAGATGATATAAAATCAACATTATGTGGTACAATCTATCTTGGTGGATTTTGTATTTATAAGATTAGAAAGAAGAAAAAATACATTTCACTGAGTACCATTTAAGATGAATATGTTGGAGCTACTCAAGATTGCATGTAGTTATTGTGGATAAAGTATTAGCATGATGATAGGGAATTTGATGTGATACTCCGATTAGAATCAATTGTGATAATTCAAGTTCTATAAGTCATATAAAATATACATTCCATCATTCAAGGAAACATCATATTTATATAAAGTATCACTTTATCAAGGATAAGATTGAGAAAGGGCTTGTTAAGTTGGATTATGTGCTGAAAGAACTATAAGTTTCAGCCATTCTAACGAAGGCATTACCCAAATTGTTTGAATGGATTAAACTTTCTCTTGGAGTTCATTTAACCCCCATACTTAAAAAAGTGTGCATGTGAGACCCCCTATCCACCAGGTATGGGGAATTTTAACCAAATTTGATGATTTGAGTTCTTTACCCAACTAAAAAAATAATGAATCAAGCATTGAGTTTGGTGACAATGTGGAGGAAATTGTAGCTCGAAATGGGAGAACATGTTTTAAGAAAGATATAAGAGATGTTAAAATGCATAACAATGATGTAGGGGGAGTTTTAAATCTGATAATTCTAAATCTGATCGACCTAAGATTATATATAATCACAAATGGAGTTCCTGATGAATGCAGTTGAGTTGTTTTTTAATTAAATGATTCATTGATGATCTTAGTATTATAATAATCCGTTCACTCTGAGAATGACTCATCTGGGATTAGAGTGTGTGTTGATTAAATCATTTATCACTATTTAAATCACAAGAAGAAAATGTTGGTATACTATGGAAGAATACTTAATGAGGTTTAAAAATGTAAAGAGATTTCAACAAACCCAATTGTAGAGATTTTTGAGAAAAAAATACCTTATGGATCCATATCGGTGTCTTTAGGTTGATTATTCTTGTTAAACAATTAATAAAACCAGGAATGAGTATGGTTGGTGATTTCTAATGTAGGTTTTAATGGTGGAAAAGTTTACTAGTGTTTTCCAATTTTTTTGGAAACAAAAATGAGATTTTTTTGTAAAGAAAGGATTTTTGAAAAGGTGTTCATGTTTTTAGGATCATGAAACATAGTTTCTGAAAAAAGAGGTAAATATAATTACTTAGGTAAATTGACAAATGGGGATTTCTTCTTAGTAATTCTATGTTAACTGCAAGGGATTAAATGAAGACCAAATAAGAAAAATAGCTTATGGGAGAAATCATGTTCACATGGGGCTCATCGTTTGCAAAATGTGGTAGTGATTTGTGAAACTGTAATGGGGTTCATTCATAGAATACATTAGCTACTAAAAAGGATAAAAGTTTTATGTAGACCATATAGCACAGAACGTGGTGAAGGATTTACCACATCGATGATTTGGGTTATTAAGATTAACAATATTTTCCAATATATTTGCATATATAAGGACCTCTAATATAATCATTATTTAGGGTGAATTTTATTAAAGAATATCATCTCTATAGGAAGAATATGGTAAAATACAATGTTGTTTTTGAGGGAGGATTCCATAAATGGTGAATAATTTCATGGAAACAATTCATCAAAAGTATGTTTTGTAGGGCTCTATAACTCACAAAGGAAGATGGTCCTTGGAATTAGTAGATGTCTATGGATGAAATATGGTTTACATAAGAAGGGGTGGTCCATGGAAGAAAATTAAGTCCATAGAAGCTGAGATCTTCTGTAAATTAGGGGTAGTTCACTAAAAAGGTTCCATGGGAAAAGAGGCCATTTGTGAAGCAGGGGTGGTCCACAAGAGAAGAGGTGGTCCACAGATCACTCAGGACACGTGATACAAAGAAGTTTGTAGAGGATTCAAGGTTGTTGGAATAAAAATCAAGGAATTATAGAGAGAGAATAAAATATTTTATGAATGTAATTTCCACAAACTAAAAGTTTTCCTAAAATTATATTTAATCTATGCGTGAAAATTGGATTTCAATAGAGCATCTACATACTATTGTGGATACATCGATTCAAGAAAATAATGGGACTTACAATTCCATTAATTTTGTGTGGATCTATTATAGGGTAGTGAGTAAATGAAGACAAAGATGGTGATCCATTACACTGAAATTGAGATAGAGGAAAAGGCACATGGAGTGTCCCTTGTGAAAGTAGTGAACAGACCCTAAAAATTATAAAGGCGGTGAGCATGGGCATAGAATTGATCAATCTAAAACCTTGTAATTTGGCAGTAAGACATAGTGTATTTGGTACATCAACACATAATCATTTTATTCTCCTTAGAGATAGCTCCATGAGGTTTAACCAAGTAAAATTTATATATATCATGAATTATTTAAATTACGTTCGCACATTACTATGGGAAAGATAAAGAAGAGTGTTTTATTTAACAGTAAAACAAGATCTGAAGAGGCATGCGTTTTAATTTATCATACCCTGATTCACCTCCCCTCCAAGGTTATATAACTTAATCGGGATACAAATAATAAATATTAATGAAATTTTATTCTTCTTCTAATTTTTTACACCACCACTATTCCTATATTCTTCTTCTTCTTATTTTAAATATTTTAATTAATATTATTAATATTATTTTTATTAATATTTTAGAAATTTTTATTTGTTATATAAATTCATTATTCGGTATAATTTCATTCATTTTATTTTCTTATTTGATTATCTAATTATTCTCTCTCTCTCATCCCAATTCCGTTTTATTAATTCTTTTAATTTATCCACTTCATTATTTTTATGTTTCATATTTCTTTTATTACATTTTATTTTATTATCTTTTTATTCTATTCTATATTTCCACAAAAAGATATCTTACCCTAAAAAATGTGGGGATGACCCCAAGGCTTGGCCTATGGGAGGTCAAGGGGTTATTGAATTCTTATTAAAGTTTATTTTATTTTTTTGGTGGATTTTAGTATCATGAATGCATGAGGAGAATTTCCCTGATGCGGTTACTCACTCTAATTACATGAATCTAAGTCTGTTTATATTCTATTACTTAAACTCCTTTTCCCATATTAATTGGATATATTTTCACACAATGGACTTGATAATGTAAATGAATAAGGCCACATCAATAAATATAGGTTCGAGAAGATAGAACACCCGTAACCAAGGTGTTTCATCAATATTAATTACAAGAGGTGGTGGAATTGAAATTTATTAAGAATTCAAATATTTCACAAATTCTAAATAAAAAGAATAATAATTCAACATGTGCTTTTATTTATGTATGATCAATGTAAAATAAAAAATAATGGATAATAGTGATTGAACACAAAACCAAACCCAAAAACAAGTTCTTTAGTCCTTAACTCAATCTGTTTATCATTTCATGTTATTTTAAATTTTGTTATTGCATGAAATTTAAATATTTATAAATGTAATCAAAAACCAAAACATTATTCATCTCTTATATTAAATAATAAAAACAAAGAAACTATTCTTTAGATGAAATAGAATAAGTAAGTGAAAAAGCTGAAAAGATCCTAAAGTGAGATGGTCTTGGTAAGATATTGTGCTATACTTGGAAGATAATTTTCTATTTAGATTCCATATGAAAAGAATATACCAATTTTCATGGAAATAATTTTATATAATTATTAGATAAAGTTGAGTCATTAAAATAATATTATAGTATGCTTATCAAGAGAGAAAATTATTTAAATAAAATTATTGGTTAGATTAAAGTTGATAAATCAAATCAGGGTGTTGTTAGTAATGGATAAATACCAAAATTATATTGTAATTAGGTTGTTCATAGTTCTAAAAGGAAAAGAATGTATAAATTTAAATTTTTTTATTATGGTATTGATGAAAATCAGGTTAATTACATGTTTTTTAGAAATCCTAAATTTTTCGGTGTTAGAAATGATCATTATTGAAGATATTTATTTGAATATAAATTTAAAATTTATATAAAAAATTAAACAGATTTGGTTAAAAAAATTATATTTATTAAAACTGTACTTATTAAACCATATAGGTACTGAAAATAACTTTTATTTTATATTATTAAGGTTGTCCCACTCAACTACATTTTTATATCATTATGCGAACATTTGAAATATATGTAGATTTATTTTATTTTAAATTGTTTTACTAACTATAATGTAGTTGTTTATTTTAATGTAAATAACCATAAAACTAGAACTGTTAAAATCAAGGAATAATTAATTTACATTTTAATATTTGATTTTAATGCTCTAATTATTTTATATAAAGGGAGATGTTATTTAGAATTTATTATATATTTATTCCTCTACATTTTATAATTCTTATACTTTAACAATTAGAACATTTATTCAATTTATTATTTTAAGTGTTGAATTAATTCCCTGAATTATTTTCTTAACATCATGCATATTATTTATGTAACACCATGATATTTTAAAATACAAACATCATATTCGATAATTCATGTGACACACAACACCAAGCTAAGAAGACAAGATAACATCATGAGAATTTATGATATAATTAATATTTAAAATAAACATAATATATGATATAGATTTCAATGCACACAACACAGAAGTATCTTTCTCTACACATAATAACGACATTTTTGATAGCTTTTGTTACACTAAAGTATGATATTTACCTAATACTGTTAATATTATTATTTAAAATGAAAATTATCTAATAACCGTTAAATGTGAGGTTATGAATATGATTGAAAAACTTATGAAAATATATTTCTCATAAAAATATAAAATTAACTCATTGGTTGTCAATTAAGTATTAATTAATGTAAAATCAACTTTAATATAAAATAAATGTTATATAAAATATTATTTTATACACTAAAATGAATTTTATCATAATAAATTAAATTAATTAATAATATATAATTATCTTCATAAAAAACATGTTTCTCATTCTGTATATTGGATTAATTTTGAATTAATTTATAAAACTTATGAAGTTTGAATTTGGGAAAATAAATTACATATTTTTAATTGTAATAAGTTATAATTATTAATAATGTCAATATATTTTTTTCTGAAGTGACCAATGAAAACAGTTATCGCAGTTAAGAGAATAATTGGTTTACTAAGGGACTAATCATTAATTCTAAGGAGACAAATGACCTATTCAAATGTCAAAAACTAATTTTATGGATATATTTTAACATTATACATTTTATTATATAGTTTTTATCATTATTATATCCACTTGAAAAGTAAAAACTGTGGGTGGGATTCGCTCTTAAAAAAATTTACAAAAGTAAAACAAACCTCACTAAATAAAAGCCACACCATATCCCTCTAGAATGACAATTTAAAAAAATGTTTTCCATATAATAATTACCAAAATAAATCACAAAATTTCATACCCTAATCTAGGATTCCTTATATTTTTGAAAAAATTCAACTTAGGATGTTTTTAGTGCAAACCTAAATTTTATTATGAATATATTTTAAAGGAATTAAAATTACCTAAATAAAATTATTATCTACCATTTTATGAATCTATTGTGAATAGTGTTAAAAAATTACTAGAATTTCATGTAGGTAAGATTTTTAGTTTTCAGAAGGATTTGTGTCCCAATGTTTGATTTGGGAACCCTATGTTGAAGTTAAAAGAATGGTTAAGGAAATATAATTTGAATAAAATTAAGATTCATAAACCCTATGATTAGTATGTCAAACCATGCATTGAACCATAGGATTTTGTTATAGAATTAAAGTTCAACTTTTGTGTGCAATGATATAAGAATAATAGTTGGATATGGTTGTCCCTGCATGAATTGTTAAAATTGGGTTAAAGGAATCTCACACATATTATAGAGGGACTATAACTATATATAAACTTTTCCTTACATAAATTGACCTACTCGTATGTGTTTTGTTATTATAGTGATAAATATAATAATGTTTCGTAACAAAAATCCACTATAGTGTATCATTGCGGAATGAAGCTGACAGTAGTTTTTAAGGAGCAACAGTGTTATAAACAATAAAACACGATTATTGTACACTATTTAAAATTATATAAAAAAATAATTTACAATGTTTTAATGTATAAACAAAATATGGTGTCTAACATTTATATAATGAAGATAGAAAGCACTCACATGATAACAAGTTGAAAATACCATTCTTTCCATTCTATATCATGTTGAGTATCATTACGCTGAAAAACATGAAAAATAAAGGTGGTTTTATAGGTGGATATCACATTATTATAATACCGATGTTATAAATTGTTTATGATATCTAGATGTATATGGATTAATTTTAACTAGATATGGTCACTAATTGGAGTTTAAATTTGTTGCTGAAGAGACTACCTCATGAAAAGTCATCACCTGATATAAGTTCACTACATGCAATATCACACACCTATAGGAGATCATGCCACACACTTAGAGCTTGTACAAGAAGGATTCATGTAATAAAAAAACATGAAAGAAAATTATTTCAATTATTATAGAAAAGGAATTTATTTTTTCTTTATGTAGGATAATACTGACAATATTTTTGGGAGTTTGGATTGGTTTAAAAACTTCACCTTACGATAAAATACTTTAACACAGTTTTTAGATCACTTCACGCTGCAATTTATTCTATGTTATTCATGATATATTATCATTGGTATTTTGATAATTATATTACAACAATATATATTTATATTTTTATTAATATTTTCACAGTGAACATTAGAAGATTATTGTACCCTATTTTTTCATATTTTTGGTAGTTTTACCAGCTTCATTTTTACCTAGAGTATTCTCCTTGGATTATCATATGGATATATTCTTAGAAATTTGATCCATTCTGAATAATCTATTTTTAAAGTATTTTGTGTAGTTTTTGATGATAAAAACAATTTTTTATTCTGATTTAATTTTTCATAAGAGTAAAGACGACAATAGGTTACTCAGATTCAAATATTTGAATTATTATAGAGGTTATGCTGCTAGATTTAAGAGGATGTTGAGATATAATATAAAGTAGTATTTTCATTAGAGACATAAACTATTTCTATTTCCAATAAAGTATAATTCAACACTGCTAATATTTTTGATATATTATTAGACTAATTACTCATATTATTTTTAATGCATATATTTTAAACTTATTCTATATAAGAAAAAAGATGGTAACAGTGCAATGATTTTCATTGAGAAATGTCTGGAAGATATTAACTTTATTTATTTTTAATATCCGGAGGAGTAAGATCTATTTCAACAACTAAATATTTTATTCTGAATAAATATTTTTTTGGTTGGAAAAGGAAGTGTGATGATTATAGGAATGTGAAAATATTAATAAAAATAAAAGTGATGTAAAAATTGTATTGTTTTATTTAATATTTGAAGAATAAAATTTGTTACTCTGTATATCTATTATTCTCTCACAATGTGAAGAACAAGAATAAAAATACAACATGTGTTAAGGAAGAAATATTTTATCTTTTTTCTTATTGAAGAAGAATATAGCCAGTTCCAAAGAATAAAAATATTATATTTCTATTATTTAAAGAACAATACATCATGTACCGAAGAAGAAAAATATTATATTAATATAATCTAATTAATATTATATTTTATTCCAAAGAAGAAAAATTTTATATTTCGACTATTTAACGATTAATAATCTAATGCGACCTCAAAAAATTAATTTAATACTGCACATTATTAAATATTATCTACATCTGTCAATTACTGATGTAGCTCTTTGCTAAACAAGTCTCAATAATCAAAATATAATATCTATTTACTAAAGTTTTGAGTACTTGTACTCAGTATTGGCGGAGTTTCAACTTATCATTATATGTTTTTTAAATTTAGGTTACTTGTAAAATAACCTAACTGCCTGTTAAAATATTAGTTGTACGGTGTTAATTGTCTTCACTTAGTTGTAGTGTTCAATGGGAAAATGACAAGATTAGTGATATAATAAAGATCACTAACGGAGAATTTGTGGAGTGGGAAAGTGGATTTATGTCACTCAAACCACCATACTTCAAAAAAAAATCCTTTATTTTTTTTGATCTATATAGTTTTCATTAAGAGATATAGAAAAAATCACATTAATTCAAGAGGTAAGTTTAAATTTTCTTCATGATTTTTAATGGGAAACAATTCACCCCTCTTGTATCTTTTACATTATCATTCCAACACAAAATCGATGAATTCTTCATAGCTATCAAATTATACTATAGAAAATTTCTTCAGATACATGGTTTTAATCCACTAATGAATTGATCAATTTTTTTTCATGATCGACGATAATACTAGAAACATACCGTACAAGTCCTGTATAATTTTATTTATAACTAAAAATGGATTCATGATGCATATACATTTTCTCAAATATATTTATTTGCAGTTTTTTATGAAGATTTTATGGAATGAAATTAATAAAAAAACTCTTAATATCATACAATTAAATAGATTCAATTTATTCATTTTACATGTATTTTTAATAATAGTACATCATTGATATATATCACCATCCAAATGATAAAATATTCAGACAAAATTTTCTTGTTCTGTGCTCCATATAATAGAAAATATCTTTTCATTGGAAATGATCCATTTTGTGAAAATTATTGGATCTAAGGACCCATGAAAGGAGGGAGCATGTTACCTCATGAAGGACTCAATGGTATATTAATCCTTCCTATGATTATTTGGAAGCATGGAATGATTGATAGATGTAGATAATTGTTAATAATAATAAAAACGTTTTTTTATTCTAAACCCCATGTTGTTAGATTATTCATAAGTTCAATCATTTTAATTATAACCACATTCATTGTTAACATGGTTCCTCATTATTCATGATATTGACTAAAACCAAAAATCATAGTTCAATCATCTAACATCATTAATAGTAATCAAGAAAATCATTCATATTATTTCCTAAATTATGAATCCTTCTAATAAACGCAAGATATTTTAGGTCTATCTTATATCAATTTGGTTTATCATTGTTTATTTTATGTTCTATCATCTCAATTCTCATAAAATAATCTCCAAAAATAATTAAACTATACTATAAAACCAACTAAGGTGACTTGAGCATCACTTAAATATTACAAAATTTTAGATGAATATTCAATATATCTTATGACAATACATTCTCTGCAGCCATAAATGTTTAGTTTTCTTATAGAATAGATACATAATCATCTTATTTAATGATGTATCTTAAAAATAACACATAAATATTTCCTCACATATTAACTTTCCTAGAAATTCCCTACTAAAAACCTTTATCATACCCCAAGGAAATGAAACACATGAAAGAGTGTTCTCATATACTCAGTATGGTAAATATGGGGATTATAATTGATGATCATAAGTGAGTATAAAATGATCATAAGGGTTTGAGAATGTGATCAAAACTTATGAGATAATACCCAATATTTCATAAACCATAAAATATGAATCATGGAATTGTTGATGACAAATTTTGGATAGGTCCATGATCATGATAATAAATAACAACAAAGGTATTTGGAAGGCATGGAGAAGATTCTGTGACCTAAGAGGCAAGTGCGTGCAAGATTATGGGGATGCCCGAAAATGTCCCTCTAGTGTACAAACGTCCCTCTGACATGCAAACTCATGCATTCCTAATACGACATCAAATTATGGCTTCCGTGGAAACATACTAGAAACCAAAAATGGCGATAGTGTTCAATAGAGCAGGGTTTCCTGAAAAAGTACCTATGGCGCGCAAAATTGTACATGCCCAATGTGACGTCAAAGGGACCCATTCTCATCGGCATGCTCAAAAATCAGTTAAGGCCTGAGCATGAAGCTACCTTGTGGCGCGTAAACCCCTGTGTTCCCAATGATGCATCAATGGCAGGCTTCCATGATGACCCCCCAAAAAACCACTAAAGGCACTGGTGCACAAAGGACCCGAGAGGCATGAAAATTTCCTCTAGCACACAAACCCTTAGATTCCCAATGCGATGTCAAATGGTTATTTGTGTATAGGGCCCCTTTCACACCACCTCATAGGATCTTGGTTATAAAATGAAGCATACCGCCCACCCTTCGGGGATGGTGACAGAAGATGAAGAGATGCTCTACTGCACGAAAGACACTTCTTCCATGACTACGTGAAAAACACTATGGCCTCAAGGTATTGGATCATGCGCAACAGGTCCCCCAAGGGTACTCTTTTGGTTGGGCCTTCTTTGGCATTATCCTCATCCATTTACTTTTAACCCAATTCATTTATGCGCAAAATATCCATCTTATGAGGATGTTCCCACTTTATTGGACCTATTTTGCGTGCACCCTTCCGGTTTGTGTGTGTCTTTCTAGTTTGCGTGCAGCCATTCCATCTTGCATGCATCCTATCATCTTGCGCACGACCCTCCTTGTGTGCTCCATGTGACATCCTTACCTTAAGGCACCATGTTCGAGCCCCTCCTCTCCACAACACACCTGTGTCACACACCTTTCTCTCATACGACCCTCCAGGTTTGTACGAAAGTGATTTCAAAGTCCCTAGGGTGGTGCTTAAGATAGAATTTATTATCCTTATGATTCTTCATATAGTCACTATAACTACTATTTCTTATTCACATAGCCACACTAACATGGGACCCTCATTGGATCACTTCACGACACCCCTTCACCACGGCCTTGTCGATACCTTCCCTTTACCAAGGGTTAAAGCATTCCGGTTATGTAAGTCATAGGGGTGCATAATGAACCTATGTCTTTCGAGCTATAAGACATTAAACATCCAAGCACCATCTTCCTCAGCACATGACATTAAACTATGGCCTCACCTTGTGCCTTCTATATGGGGAGCCCCATCTCTGACATTCTCTAGGCCCACTTTTCTCCACGGGAGTGAGATATTTCTAACATGGAATGAGATCCTCTTGGTCGGAGTGGCACCTGTCCATGGGGAAGGGAAACCATCTTGGTGTAATTCCATAGCTTTCTTGAAGAAGGCAGCACCCCTTCTCCCCCTTTATTCTTTAGTGCCAAAGACCAAAGGGGGGATGTGAACCAAAACCCAACTCTCTTCCTTGCCAAATCATTCTCATGTTTGGGTTTGTCCCCACCCGGGCCTCCATCCTAGAGTAAGTCCTAATTTTCAACTCCCTGAGCTGTTAACCACATGTAAGCCTCTATTTCATCTTTACAATGCTAACCATGAATAATCCCCAGTTTTTCTTTTGGGTTGCTTACGATGTGTAAACCACACTATACTTCCCATGGACACACCTTTCCTGACGTGATCGTCAAGTCTTTGTTGCCTCTTATATCTCACATTGATCATGACTCATGTGGGTTAGAGTAAGCCTTGACCATGAAATCCTCTCTGGGATTCCCTAGAGTGTAAGTCCCAAAACACTTCTGAACTATGTGGACTTTGATCTTTGCCAAGTAAATATATATAGGAAGCCTCCCAGAGGTTCATGTCCAACAACCATTGGTCCCGACCCCTTTATGTCGCTTCACCAATCATTACTCACGGAACTACATGGACTTCGATCCATTGCAAGGAACGGTATGTTGGAAGCCTCCGAGAGGTCCAATCCTAACAACCATTGCTCCCGACCCCTTTGTGTTAGTTCACCAAACATCACTCGTAGAACAATATGGAATTTGATCCTCACTAAGGAAAGGTATGTAGGAAGCCTCCCAGAGGTTCAAGACCAATAAATATTGGTCTCTAAACCCATCACATCTATTCAAAAACCTTCCAAACAATGTGGAAGTTGAACCTTGCTAAGGCAATGTACGTATAATGCCTCCTTGAGGTTCAAGCTGAACTCTGATCAGCCCCGACTACTTCACATCAGTCTGTCCCCATCTTGCATGACGTTAAACTGTAGGATCCTTTTGTCCCATATGAAACTATGTTTCCCCCTATTTAGGGCTAAGTCATCGTCAACCCAAACTAGCGGCAAGATATTGTGATCCCCATCTAGCGGTAAGCTATTGTACTCTATAATCGATGGTAATCCACTGGCGTCCCTTTATTGGGATCAACATCCTTGTTCTATCCCAGTGGCGTTAGACTGTCATCAGGCTGCTAACCACATGTAATCCCAAACATGTCATCGGTATGTTGTTCTCTGCACACATCCTGATCATATTCCCCCATCTTGAACTACGTGGTCTTTGATCCTTGCCAATGCAAGGTACGTAGGAATCCTTCCTGAGGCTCAAGCCCATCACCCATGTCTCATCCTGTTCTTTCCTACAACCCTATGTGTTTCGAGAAGTTCATGCCCCAACTTGAAGGTTCCACTGCCTCCGAGTCTCATCCATATGGGTTGCCTCCTCAGGTCTCCCATTGCTTTGCCGAACTACGCATACTTTGATTCCCTACCACAAGGATATGTAGAAAGTATCTTCGAGGATCAAGCTCAACATTACTATCACCTTAAGGGTGGTTTCGTCTCATTTTCCCTCCACATCAATCAACAACCCATATCCATCTTGATTCTTACATGGGCTGCCGCATCGTAGTGAAATCATGTCATCCACCTCTTCACTTTCCGTAACAGTAATCTGGTACGTAGCCATACGTTAGCCCCACCATTAGTGTTCCCCCTAGGGATTTCACCCATCTGACCCACTCCAGTTAGTGTTATGATCAATCTAATCTATCTTTTCTAGACTTTAAAGTCACAACATACTTAGTATTAAGCATGGGAAGCTGAGGAAAACCTCAGAGACATGCCTATGGCATATAATTACCCACACTTGATGTGGGATGACTTGGGATTCCACGCCCTAAAAAATCCATATAATAGGGGGAAGAAACCCAAACGCGCCAGTGTTCTAGAACCCAGACATGCCATTCATGTCCAATGTGACTACTCCCCCGACCGAATGTTACTGCACTAACTAAACCCATTGGAATTTCCTAATAGAAGCAGCGTAATTAACTAAACTCAATGAAGACATGGCACCAGGAAGAGTTTAAAGAACAACATCTTAATCTATAAGGGAGAATCGGACTAGGTTACAGGTTTTTAGGATGAATCCATGGAAGGAGAGATAGACATTCCATCATCCCATTTTAATCAAGGATCCAATGTACTGGAACTGGTGATAGATGCCTCCAGTCTTTGGAATGCGGGAATGAGGGGAAATAGTTAGCGCGTCCTCATTCTCTGAATAAGATTGATGTGCATGCCCCAATGAAAGCATTAGAAATAGAAATAGTGAATCTGTCATGATGTTTTCATCCTCAATTTAGTGATTATTAGATTTCGAGACATTGGTGGACTAGTGTGTCACCAGATCCATGTATTTGGTGCCAGGTCCCGCCAAGCAACTAGTGGGCCTGGTGTTAAACTCACCAAAAGTTAGGGTAGATAAAAAGTTTGAAAATTTTGATCTATGAAGTTGTTAGTGTGGATCCTTCTTACCATCCATGGAGGAAATAATGGTACTGGGGCACCGGGTATCGATTTCCTATTTTCTGAACTAATGGTTTAATCTCCCTGCCTTACATGACCCAAGGTGCTATAATAGGAAACTGATCACTACCCATCCACTTCCATAGGGGCATGGGCAATGTCAAAGTGAAAATCCTGCATGGCTCCACCACTTATTCAATAGTCTCCATGTCCACAACTATTGGGATCTCGTGCCCCACCTCCCCAACTAAATTCATTCAGTGAAGGGTGATAAACGACCTCATCTGCTGATACGAGGAGGAAAGGATTATCTTGACTCAGGATATGGACCAATAGGATTTTGAGACATCTGAACCACATCACCACCACCACACCAAAAAGACTCACATGGATCCATTACTCCCCACTCTGATGCACAGCTATTTGGGTGCCTCTCGTCCTAAAGCATTGATGACTCCCTCCCCTACACCGATGAGGTGGGGGAAGTCTGGGACAGCCTGGCTGTGATCCCATTCTAAGGGTTACCGAAAAGGGACCCCACATGGTCTCACCAGTGCCTCCACCCATACCCATAGGTTGATAAGTAGGTAAGCTATGCTCCTGCACCAGTAACCCCAGTCTGGTTGACCTGACACCAGCGTCTGGTGAAAGCCAAGGGGGAAACCCTCTGAGGGGCATCAACATCAAAAACTACCATGGATTGTTCCAGCACAGACGAATAAAAGCATCCCCCTATGTATGATAAGTAGGGTAACTCATACACCCAACCTTGATCGATGCCCAAACCACCCCATAGGCAGGATGGGTGGAATCTCTTGGTCGTCAGCGCAGGGAGCACCCACCGTAAACTGACATGTGACAAAGACACCCAGTACAAAGGTCCTCCTTATACTGCTGCCATTGAAAACAAAGGTCCTGCCTGCTTCCAATATTGTTGTGGAGGTCCTCCCCATGTAACATTCAATCCAATTTAGGGTCCTCTCCATGACAGTGACACTCAGTATAGAAGCCTCTTGCACGCTCATGACATCTGGTATGCAGTGGTTCCTCCTGCCGCAGGCTTCTGACATGAAGATGTTACACAATCGATGAATATCTAGCATGGATTCCTCCACCATGTCCTTATGGTAGATGTAAAAGTTCATACTCACCCTAGAAATCATAGGATTGAAGGTTAGCCTCTCTTCATTGGTTCCCAACACAAAGGTCCTACTCGTGTTCAGGTTGACCAGTATGAGGACCCACCTTGCGCTGGCACTACTAGGGGAAATATGCTTGGAGGTTCTACCCATGCTCCTACTTGATCTAGAACTTCCCATAGAGATCCTCTTCATGTGTCAGCCATTGGACACAGAGGTCCTCCTTGTGTTACTTTTGACATCCGTCCAGGTGCTTCTCCCACCCTGAATCATTCATGTAGAATTCCTCTCCGCCCCATCACCTACTCGACCGAAGGAGCTCCTTGATCCATAAATCTATTCTATCCGGAATATCTATCTCGTGGAAGGAAGGAAGGTCATAACATCCACAAAAAGAATATTAGGAAGATTCAGACTGAGATTAAACCCACCTGCTTGTCTGATTCTAAGGTAGAATGTGATTTAACAATGAAATCCTCTCCTAGATCCTTTGTGTCGGGGGATGGGGCAAGAACATGGCACATCATCCTCATATATCTGGAATGTGAGGTCACCAGATCCCTACATCCCTTAGTAGATATATCCAAGAGGATGCAAATTTGGAAACTCCATAAGGCCCGGCCAAGAAATCACCACAATCATCACCAGGAGCATTCTCTACCATGACCAGAGATCATGGATAGTTATTATGGGGACCGATGGAGATCGATCAATAGCATGGTACACCACTAGTATCCATAGTCCATATGCTAGAAACTATGGTCACCATCCCTTATTATCACGATGTGGTGGCCAAGACACAACACTCTTCAGAGGATAGCCCGAGATACGGCAGCTTGTTAGCCCGCTCACTGTATTCTCCAATGTCTAGCCTACCATCACAACAGTCTGATCTACTGCCACTATTGGTTACCTAGACACCTCCAGTTGATGAGTGGGGCACCAAAGGGCTAAATCCTGAGTGTGGACCAATGAGCTTATGGGACATTCTTATTGCAGACCATTTCCCAGAGAAATTTTGACCGGCCGCGACACTGAAATTCAGTGCATCAGAATTTCTCACCCTGGAGGAAGTTGGATGTTTTCACCAGACCCTCTATGTGATGAATTTCAATCATAGTTATCAAAGAGTGGACTGCCCCAAGAGTCTAGCGCACATCGAAGACATTGGCCAACAATTCTGTCTGGTTGATCTAGCAGCACTCCCCATGTCCTAGTTCCCTAAGTCACCAGGATACCATAGGACTCTCCAACAAAGATGAGTTACGATATTTAAAGTACTCTATAAGATTATCAAGGAGGCCTCCCCCCATGTATAGATCTGTGTATGGGGGAAGTACATGGCCCTCCACTTCATTTCGATCCAGTGCTAGCCCGACTTTCTAGGCGATAATGAGGATGTGCCTCTAAGAAGAGTTGTGGTTAACATGTCTGATCTATCAGAGGAAGGGATGGAGACAGAAAAATTTGGGGAAAACATACCCCCAGTAGAGTGCCACAACTTTTAGACCCATTAGTAAGGGTCACTCACCAGTAGATAAATCTTCTGTGTCTTCACGTATCCACCAAGGCATTGGTCCATAGTGGAAATCTCAACAAGGGCAAGAAGAACATCAGAGCCACCAAACCCTCCGACCTGTCTGGATTAGTACAAAAGATGGAGGATGATCTCGAGAATTTTGTTCTGCATTAATAGCTCATGTACCATAAGAAGATGGTTGATGACCTACTTGTTGAGCGTGAAAAAGAGCTATGATCAGACTACATTGATCCATGGTCGGGGCAGCGGAGGCAGGCACAAAATACCCCTAGAGAATGACCTCCAGGTGATCCTAACCATCTTGCCCACACAGACGGGGTTGAGGTGGGAACATATGTCAAGAGGGTGTGGTATGTGTTTCCAAATCCACTTGAGCAACACGACAACCCTCAGGACCTGGCTCAGGTTCCCCCGGGTGCTCTACAGGTCACCCTACCAGCTACTCCATGAGCCACTGGGCCAACTTATCATGTTGAAGAACCTGAAAATGCAATGGATTCTAGGGATCCCCGTCAATATCGGAACCCCCACCCAGATTATCCAATGGCGGTGCTCATTGCCCACCACGAGGCATTGGAGACACGACAAGTGGCAATCTCACCTGATGGCAAACCATATCCGGCGTGGGTAGATGATATACCAGTACCCCCGGGTTTTGTAAATGCCACCTTATCCCCCTATAATAGGACATGTGACCCACTGAAGCATCTATCCCACTTCATTTTAAGGTGTGGTCCCATACTGGGAACCCCAATGCAGTAGGAATCTGCCTAACTCCAATGCTTTATACAGACATTGGAATGGCCTACATTTGTCTGGTACAACCAGCTACCCATTGGATTAGTAGACAACTAGGAAGATCTTCATAGGAAATTTCATTACCAGTTTATTTCGACCATTCAGAAGACGAGTATCGTAGTCCTCTTAATGTGCATGTAGAGACCTGATGAACACATCATGAACATTTTCACTTGGTGTAAATGGTTCACATACTCTCTTGATATGCCACTGACTCAGGATAAATTATTGACGATGTGTGTGGGGAATGCCAAGATATAATTATTCCCCTCTCTGATCACCCAGAACTACCTCATGGGATTCCATGACTTCTATGATAAGGCATCATTCCTAGAGGAGGACTTACAACAGGCTAAGCAGGCATAACTGTTGCCTCCTGCGATTCCCGCAAGAAGGTCGGCTAAGGCTGAGCCCACTGCAGTGGTACAAATAGAGGCCCCTAGGAAACTAGATTTGTTACTAGTGGAGCCGCCTCAACATCCTCATAGAGGCCCTCCACCTCAGGCGTAGCCTCTGACCCAGCATTCACCACCTCAGAATTGAAAGGAGCCCCTATGCAATGCGCTTCCACTACTTAAGAGAGATAACCAGGCTCCACCTACCCAATAGGCTCTTCCATCCACTCGTCTGGGTTAGGCTCTCAGGTCCCCCTTCCTAGATAGGAGAAACTACATCTACTCATTTAGTGAGGCTCAGGTCCCTATTTATTTCTGCAGTGCCCTGGAATAGGGAATTGTACATTTGTTTAAATTAAGGAGACTAGAAGAGGTGGGTCTCATTGATCTCCCCAATTACTTCCTATGTCACTAGATCCTGGGGAACACCCTCAAAAAATGCTATGTATTTAAGGAATGGCTTAAAAACCAATTTGACAACAACGTAGTCAGGTTGGTCCCAGCTCCAGCACATGTGGCATGTCTGTTCGTGAATCCCGATAGTCGGAGTGATAGTGAAGGCGAGTGGTATTAGATTTCTAACCACAGATTCCAGAAGTACGATGACTGTATGGCTTGTAAAAATATTTCCCATGCCCATGGTATTATCCTTTCACGCCATAATCGACTAGATCCTTTAGAAGCAGTGGCTACTACTTTTGTGTCATCATCTCATTCATCCCCATCTTAGAAGAGAAATCATCGACAGAGAAATGGAAAACAAAGCCCCCCACCAATGTAATTGTCATCCCGTAATCAAAGAGACTTCATTCCTTCAGATTTGGATATTCCTCCCAGAATAAATCTAGTAGTGGATGAATCATCAAGTGATAGTCAAGGGTATACCTCAGTTAACATCATAGAGCTGGTAAAACCCCACATGATTTCTAAAGGTGAGGAGCACCAGGAAGATCCTTCCAATGTTCCCAATCATTGCCAACATCGATGGAGCCACATAAATTTTAGTTTTCAGAGTGCGTTGGGTAGTATTTCTAGCCAGGCTGTTCATGCTACAAAAACTAGGCAGCAGCCCCAGCACAGAGCTCAGAACGCGCAACCTTCTCCTCTGGTTTCATTAGATCTTCCATCACTACTGTATGTGCTATTTTATTAGGTGGAGCCATGTACACCGAGCCGTAATCACCCCCGATCTACTATAGTCTGGTCTCAGTCATATATCCCACATCTGGTAGTCACTCCACATGCTTTTACTAGTGAGCAGTGGTATATTCCTAGCACTCGTCAACCGCTGGTCCAGTTGGCAGGGCCCGCCATACCTCATATTATAGAGCGACCTCTTGTAAGCAGAATATCATGCATGGAATAGAATTATGATTTCCACAAACATATTTCCAGCATTCCTATAAGGCTTTCCATACTTGAGGACATTTGCCCATTGGATGATATGCGTGAAGCCCTCATCGAGGCTTTTAGAAGCCCCCTCCTGTTTGAGACAGAGGTAGAAACCACAAAAGCCTTCCACAATTAGGCGATCGAGCAGGACGAATGTGAGTTCATCATCTCATCCTCTAGAGAAGATGAAGGCTCTCCCATACAGGTGATCATTCGCCCACGGTACGCCACCCGCTAGTTTAATGGCGTGGAGGTTTGTCATTATCTTGTCGACATATGCTCTTGGATCCACCTAATCCTGACTCAGACATTGAAAAAACTGGAGTTGTTAGAGGATGATCTGAGTCCCTATAACCTGAAAATTAAAGGTTAGGATAGGATGAAACAGACACTAGTTGGGAATATCCACCTGAATACAAAGTTCAATGGCCTAATTGTCAGCACCGAGTTCTTGGTTGCTTCACAGGACTTTTCCTACAATGAATTGATGGGTATGCCATGGCTCCACCTGCATGTAGTGGTTTTTTATTCCTATCATCAATGCCTCATGTACTCCATTAATGGTTGAGTGGGTGTACATCAAGGTGACATATCTCCCTTTCCCCTTATGAATCTTTCTATCTGAATGTTGACTATAACAAGATCAAGGGAAACATTTAGGATAATGAGGTTGATCATGATCTGGTTAGGACTGAACCTTGGAAAGATCTGGATGATTCCTACATCTTTCCAATCCACCGATTGGAGGATACAACCCCAGAAACATGACAATTCTTTGTTGTTTCTAGAATGAGTGGGAGTGCATTCCAATGTTTAAGCAATTTCAGAAGATCACCTCATACTCTTACACAAATCAGGCTTGGGTGATACCACATCCCCCTACACCCATAAGGTATCAGGATGTCTACCCCATGGAAATGGAAATACCTCATGATTGATTATTACACTAGGCTAAGATAAACCAGATCAAGCCAACCCACCACAATTTCTTCGATATCATCAAGAATGACACTTTATTCTGAAGACCATATGTGATCAGATTGACAGCCTTCATCGTTATGGCTTCGGCAGCACAGGAGTCCCCTGTTGTAGTGTCTACTACTGCTCAGGCTTGTACCAGCCACCCATCGGGATCAGTCGACTAAGAGGAAAATCTTCTCATCAAGGATCCCTCCTCTATAAGTTAAGAAGAGTATTTATAGGATGTTACTCCTACCTTTGAAGAGGGCATCTCCTCCATGGTCAATGAATTGGCACAGGTGGACCTCGGTAACAAGGAAGACCTGAAACCTATATTGATCAGTGCCGCCATGCCCCTCGAGCAGCAACAATAGTAAATGGACTTCCTTAAACAACACCATGATGTATTCTACTGGAGTTATGATGAGATTCCAGGACTAGATCCCTAGGTATCTTACCACCACCTTAGTCTCCTGGAAAATCATTGTGGGTTCAAACAGCCTCCCAAAATGATGCACCTTTCTCACGGGGCCATGGTCAAAGTCGAAGTTGATATGCGCATAAAAGAAAATTTCTTTAAGGAGGTCCAATACCCCAAATGGCTAGCCAACATTGTGCTAGTCAAGAAGAATAATGGATATTCAAAGTCTTCATTGAATTCTAAGATCTCAGCCATCATTTCCCAAAGGATGATTTTACCCTTCCTATCATAGAATTGTTTATTTATGCTACCACTGGGATCCAGGCCCTCTCTTTCATGGATGGGTACTTTGGGTATAACCAGATCCAAATGGCCCCCAAGGATGAGGATTCTATGGTCTTTATGGCTCCACAAGGTACTTTTTATTATCATATCATTACCTTATGTCTAAAGAATGAAAGTGCAACCTATCAGCGGTCTATTCATTACATATATAAGCCGATCATTAGAACACATGTGGAATTCTATGTGGATGATCTGGTGGTTAAATATCATCAGCTTCGGGACCATCTCAAAGACCTTGGGAAAGTGTCTGGCTTCCTTCGTTCCTGCCGCCTGAAGACAAATCCATTGAAATGTGCCTTCGTGGTCACCTCTAGAATGTGTCTTGGTTTCTTTGTCAGATACTGGGGTATTGAAATCGACCTGGATATGATCAAGGCCATAAGCCAGATGTCTCCCCAGAGTAACATCTGAGAGATGTGGGGTATCCAAGTACATGTGGCCTACATATGTCGATTAATTGGGAATTTGATCGGAGAGTGTAGGCCCTTCCCTCATCTTCTGAAGAAAGTCATTGTCTACTAGTGGGATGAAGAATGTCAGACTTCTTTCGAGGAAATAAATCAATATCTGATCCAGCCTCTGGTCTTAATGCCACCTGTATCCAGAAAGCCATTAGACCTTTATGTGACCACCCTATAATGATCTCTTGATGCCCTTCCTACCTAGAAGAACAACTAGGGAATAAAGAATAGTCTCTACTATCTCAGCCTTATGATCCTCGATATAGAGACTAGATACCCCTCTATCAAGAAGAGATGCCTTGCATTGGTATTCCTAGTAAATAAATTGCAACATTACTTGAAACACCATGAGGTACAGCTGGTGTCCCGAGTGGATCCACAGAAGTACATCCTGAACCGCCCCATGCTGATAGGTCATCTAGCTTAGTGGGAAGTAATCCTTTAATAGTTTAACATCAGGTTTGTCCCTAAGAAGGCTATTAATTGGAAAGCATTGGTATATTTTCTTGCTAATCATCCAGCTCCCATGGACCAGTCTTTGGTCATTGACATTCCTAATGAGGAAATTCTCTCAGTATACCAAACCATTCTATGATGGAAAATGCACTTTGATGGTGCTTCCTGGAGCCCCACTGGCAGAAGGCTAAATGACCCCAGACTCAACAGAGTAGGATTGTGTGTCGTTATCATCACTCCAGCCCAAGCCATCCTATCGTATTCATTCCTGCTATCAGAAGGCTACCCCAAAAATGAGACAGAATACCAGGATCTCATTACTGGCCTCAAGATGGCCCTCGAGATTAATTTTTCCCATGTTCATTTAAAATGGGACTCTAAACTAGTCATCAATCAGATCAACGATGACTATTTCATCTGAAATAGAAATCTCAAACCACTATTGGAGCGCACCCTCCAACCGATGGTCCAGTTCCCATCTCATCCATAACTTACTCTTGTCCCTTGATCCTAGAATGGTCAAACTGACACCTTGGCCAACATAGCTTCATCACTTGAAGAGCCTGAATAGGATGATTTGATTATCCATTTGGCACACTAGATATTCATCGCTCTCGTTACTCCAGATGACAATAAAAGCCCATAGATAAGACACCTTACCATCGATGCCTTAATGTTAGGACCTACAGTTCCCTGGGATGCGGTGATTGAGGTGACTCTTGAATGGAGAACCACCATTGTCTAGTACCTCTATATTGGTAATCTCCATGTAGATCGAGCCGATCGTGAGAGAATCAGATGATGCACATTAAAGTTTACCCTCCAGAGTGGTACTAGTCTTGAGAAAATCCTCTATAATAGCGGGTTTTATGGGATTCTCCTATATTGCATTCAGGGAGCTGTGATTTCTCAGTTCATGAAGAGGTTCATGCCAATTCTTGTGGGGATCCTCAGAAATGGCTGAAACTATCTCACTAGATTTGATGGTTAATATTTTTTTGTCCCTCCATGATCTGTAATTGCATTGAGTTAGCCAAGATGTGCCATTCATGGAAAATTCAAGACAACATTGTGCATCATCCACTAGAGCCTCTCCACACAACTATGTACTCTTGGCCCTTCATAGTTTGGGGACTCGATGTCGTGAGATGATATCCATCAGTGATATCTCTCCAATGTAGGATTATCTGGACCGCTAGAGATTTCATTTTCAAGTGGGTAGAAGTGGTTCTGCTCAAGGAGGTCAATGAATGTACTATCGCTGACTTTGTGAGATCCAATATCATCTAATGGTTTGGAGTCCCTCTTGCCATCCTCACAAATATTAGAACCCACTTCTAGGAAATAGAGTTGAAGAAATTTTATGCCAAGTACAACATCTGTTCTAACCATGCCTCCCACTACCAGGCACAAGAAAATGGTCAGATCGAGGCATTTAATAAAACCTTATCTAACATCCTATGGAAAATGGTTAGTCAGAACAAAAAGAGTTGGTCGAACAATATCCCCAACACTCTATGGGCTTATTAGATAATGACTTGTAATTCCACATAGGTGACCCCATAATCCATGGTGTATAGAACAGAGGTCGTCCTTCCCATCGAGATTTAGTTTCCTTTATTACGCATGACTATCTATGATCAGCAAGCACCATCTAATGTAGCCAAAGACTGTCTCGATGAATTGGAATCCCTCTACAAGAATAGGCTTTGTTCCCTACATAATCTGGAGAGCCATCAGAACAAGATAGCTATAGATTTTAACAAGAAAGTTTACCTCCACTATTTATTTCTAGGTGACTTGGTTTTGGCCTTGAGAACACCAATGATACCTGGAAGAAAACCACCCCCATGTTGGAGCCCAAGTGGGAAGGGCCTTAGATTATTCACAAGATTTATCCCAATGGTTCAAAATCCGTGGGTACCATGGAATGTGAGTTTATAACTCCTCCCATAAATGCCACGTTCCCCAAGAAATACTTTCCTTGAGCAAGTGGGGTCCTACATGACCTTAAACTGTAGGCGGTCGCACATGACCATAAATTTTCAGGTCCCACATGACCTTCAACTGTAGGTGGTCCTACATGACCATAAAATGTCAGGTCCTACATGATATTAAACTATAGGTGGTCCTACATGACCTCAAACTATCGGGTCCTACATGTACTTAAACTATAGGCGGTCCTACATGACCTTAAACTGTTGGGTACTACATGACCTTAAACTATAGGCAGTCCTACATGACCTTAAACTGTCAGTTTCTACATAAACACAAAATTTAGGTTGTCCTACATGACCTTAAATTGTCAAGTCCTAAATGACCTTAAACTTTAGGCAGTCCTACATGAATTTAAACTATCTGGTCCTACAGGACCTTAAACTAGAAGGTGTTCCTACATGACCTTAAACTGTTAGGTCCTATATTACTATAAACTGTAGGCAGTCTTACATGACCTTAAATTTTTGGATCCTATATGACCTTAAACTGTTTTTCCCACATGGCATTAAACTGTATGTATTCCTACAGTATGATAAATTGTATCTGGTCCTGCATGACCTTAAACTATTTTGTCCCTCATGACATTAAATTGTATTCCATCCTGTAAGATGTTAATCTTTAAGAACTACGTATTTCTTGATTCCCATCCTCATGGGATATGTAGTAATTCTCAGATGCTTCGTCTTGAGTCCAGTCCCCATTTTATTCTTTGACTACCCCCCTGGTTATAGTTCTCTTGTAGGATCCTTCATAGTGTCGTGTATGCTTCGTTGACCCCACTCATGTTAGGATTTAGAGGATCTCACCATGTTCTTCCCTCCATGTTCTTCTATTCTCCCACGTCCTCACTGCACAATTCTAAACTGTATGGACATTAAGAACAGTGTATGGATTGATTCTCATCATTATGTGATACGTAGGGACACTCAAAAATTTTGTCTATTGGCACAGGACCAACTTTAAAAACTCCCCTCGGGTCAGAAAACATGGTATGGTGTCATCTTTTGCCCTCTTTTACATTGGATTCATCATGACCACCCCATATATACCCTTCCCTGGATAATCTCCACCTATTTCACCATCCTACATGACGTTAAATTTCATGGGCACATTTATGATCCACACACTCCCTTTACATAGAAATGTGTCATCATTCACATCCGAAAGGGCCCCCAAACAGTATGAATACTTACCTTAAGGGATCTCCTATCATTTTGGTTAAACACTATGGAAAAATTTGAACAAAAATTGATAGAAGTCCCACACTGTGAATATGGTTTGCAGTTGACACTCATTTTTTGTTCCCATTTTAGGTCACATGATATGGATGATGGGTTTCGAATCTGGTCAACAACTAGCCTTTATTGTTGTCACCACCCCCATATGTCCTAAATACTGGGTGTAATGGTTCATTCTACCCCGATGTCTCTTCAAGATTCAGTTTTCCTCGGGAAGGAGTATGAGTCCAGCTATCATACCCCTATATGATGGGGAGAGCTGTTCCTACTCATTGTTTCCCACACTGATAATTTCTCACATGGTCTTAGGAGATGTGGTAAGGCAATACCCATATTAAGGATTATATGGATATAGTTGGTAAGGACTCCCAGCCTCAGGTCCCCCGACCCTTTCATCCCCCTGGACCAAGTTCTCATCTAGGATTTTGTGGTGTGGAATGGACTCATGTCCTCATTTACATTGGTCTATTTTCCATGCCACGCATATCCCCTTAAAACATCCCTTCTTTATCCATCGTCCTCACCGCAAGACATTAAAATGCGAACTGGATGGGGCATCCTGTTTCAGGTCCCTCATCCTTTTTGGCCCCTAATCCCATGTGTTCATTTGGGATTGTATGATGTGGTATGAGATTAATCCCTCATTCACCTTAGGCTACACATCATTCCATACACATCCCTCATTGGGGTACTTTTCCCATATTTGCATCCTTGCCGCATGACGTTAAACTGCACAACATCCTTCCTCAGAACTACGTGTGGCTTGACTCCCATTCATATGGGATATGTAGGACTGTCTGAACATCTAGTCTTTAGGTCCAACCTCATATCTTAGAAACCTCCTTATCATTTTGGCCTCTTGTCCTAAGTCCTTCTAGGGGAGGGTTACATGGTGTGGTATGGGCTTATGTCCCCATTTATGTCGAGTTTGTAACAACCATACTATGCACCTCTCTCTCCTGCGTGCCCTTCTCTCCCTTGAACTATACTCATCTTTTCGATCCAGCTTCTTTTATGTTTGGTCCCTCAACCCTCTTTGGTAATTCACCAATGTGCCCAGGAGTACTCTGGTTTAGAACCTAGAGTGTTTGATTCTACCAGGACATTCTCTTATCCATTTTTCAAGCTTCATGTTCCCATTCATTTGGGATTTCACTATCATTTACATCTTAAGGGGGCCCCAAATTTCATGGATGCTCAGCCCAAGGTCTCTCCTACCATTAAGGGGCAAAGTCCTTAAGGGTTTCAAACAAAAAATTGATACAAGTCCCGCATTGTGAATATGGTCAACAGTGGATGCTCATTTGTGGTTCACATTCCAGGTCACATGATATGGATACTGTGTTTCGAACACTTTAAAAAATTATCCTACAATGTTACTCCAACCTCATTATTCTTTAAATGTCAGTTTCATGATTCACACCACTTCCCACCCCATCATGTCCAAGTGGAATTTCAAAACTCTTGGTGCTATCCCTCAGTGTGCATTTTCACTTTACGAGGACAAATCCACGGTAAGCCATCATTTGGGGCTCCACACGGACTTCCCCATTACATGTATCCCAAGTGCTTCAAATAACTCTTTCTCCCTTGTTTCCAACACTGAGTTTGACTCACATGGTCTTAGGGATCAGATCAAGGTCTTCACTCACTTGGAAGAGTTTCATTTACTTGTGATCTGATCTCTAAGACCTTAAAATAATATCTCCATATATTTCCTACCCTTTGAACTACATATAGATTTGATTACCATGCTCATGGGATACGTAAGAGTGCAGAGAAATCATTTCCTTGGGTCCAACTCAAGTTCCCCTAATTATCTCTTCTATTTTTCCTTTTAGGGATCGAATATTATCGGATTGAGTGGTGTGGTGTGTGTGGGATTATGTCCTAATTCACATTGTTTTTTCAATAGCCACTCCACGTACTCCCTATTTAGGATCTATTCCCTCCTACCTCCTATCCCACATGACATTAAACTGTCTGTCATCTTGCCTGACATTAAGCTGTATATGGTCCGACATGACATTATACTGTTACATCCCACATGACGTCAAGATGAACTCTCCTAACTATGTATGGATTGATTACCATCCTCATGGGATACATAGGAATACTTGGACATTTCATCCATAGGTCCAACCCTATATTTTATGACCTTTGCTGGCCCCTCGGCCAGAGGTTTCTTCTTCGAAATCATGCATGGTGTGATGTGGACCTCATCCTAATTCACCTTGGTTATGATTTAGTACGTCATGCACATTCCCCCTATGGTATCACATGACTATAAACTATTGTGTCTTTATTGCACAATGTTAAAATTCATGGATGGTCCTACCACATGACCTTAAACTATGACATTATTGTCCTGGCCACATGCCAAAAACAAAAATTCATTGTGGTGTCCTCACTCAAGGGGATATCTTGTTGGGTATTGGTTATCCACCATACCATTTGTAAATGCCTACATATGGATTGATTCCAATAGTTATACAAGGATTTTCTATCCTAGGTTTATCGCTTTACAAAATAAAACACACATCTATCCTAAAGGATAGACATGATCTATCAAATACCACTTCTTTTAGTATGAGGTCCAGACCCGCACGACCAATCCCTAACACCGGTACCTTACTCTGCTATCTTTCAGAACTAATTTTTTCTTGATTCTCATTTTCACAGGATATGTAGTGATGTACTAGAAAATGGCCTCAGGCACTACCCTAGGGTCATTAACCCTTCTGTCCCCTTAGCCCTGATCTTGGTCCAGGATGTATAACCTTTAAACAATGTGCATTGTCCTCACCGTACGACATTTTAAATACATGTTTATCATATTTATTGGTATAAAATAAAACTACAAGTCATTCCAGTTCCTTACTAGAGAGGTCATGTGTGGATGTAGGTATGATCCCTGACCAGACCGATGGGCCCACCTAACATGTCTTCACCACGGTGGTGAAATATCAAGAGTGTTGGACTCCATTCGAACAACCCATCCCTCCACCCTCCACATTTTGTGTGCCATTTATTTGGACCCTCATCATATTTAATGTCTAAATGAACCCCCTAACTGTATGGATGCTCAACCTATGGATCACCTACTGTCCTGGGCTAACGTTATGGAAGACTAATCGATGACGTTTTGAGTCAGGACCTATGTTTCGAACATGGTCAGTAGTCGGCCCTCATTTTTTATCCCAATCTTAGGATAACCCAATAAGGATACTGTGTTTCAAACATATTCAATATTTATCCTTCATTTTCATTCCATCCCTACAATGTTACGAATATAGGGTATCATGATTCACACTTTCCACTCCCTAATGTTCATATTAATTCCAACGGCCCTAGAGTTACCCCACTCATGCATTAGAATACATTGGGAAGGTTATAATTCAACTATTCTGAGAGCTTCATTCTCCGGTCAGGCCTCCCCCTTTCATTTCGGGAGCTCATATGGGTTGTTTATACCACAGATTCCCAAAATTTGGTTGGTATTCCCATAATAAAACTATGTGATGATACGACCATCCATTGTTTCTCACATCAGGCATGACCCATGTGATCTTAGGGATGGATCACTAATTATTTCATAATTCTAAATAGAATGCATTAAAATAAACAAAATAGTGAATAATATGTTCATGCACACAGTTCAACACATGTAGAATAAAACAAAAATAAGTTTATGAGTTCGGCCAAAACAAGACCCTTAAGGATTGATGTTTTGGATGGATTGTTCCAATGTTTCCACCTTCTAACTTGTGGCATCCAACATTTCTTCCCACCCCCTGACATTCTTCTTTTCATCAACAACTATGGAGCGTAACTCATTAGCCCTAGCATTTTCCCGCAATTATTCAGTTTGGAGCTCATTCATTTAGTTATTCATCCACACTATCTAGTCCTTAGCATCCGCTAGTTGGTCCCTCAATTGCTCGATGAGATCTGAGTGGTTTTCAATGAATGCATCCCTTTCTTTCGCTTTCTCTTCAAGGCGTCGGACCTCCTACTTTACCTTCACGAATTCCTAGGTATTATATGACTCTTTCTAGTCGAAACGTCAGATATTATCCTATATCATCTCCGCCATTTAATCACGGATCATTACGTGAAGATGGAAAACATCTACCCCTCTAGTGTAGAGAAAGCATAGCCAGGTTCGGAGAAACCCCATCCGGCTTAGCCATTCCACCGTTGGATGGCTGAGAAATCTTTTTATGCACTTCCACACCTTGAGCCCTGTCATATGGCTCTCCTCAGAATCGTTTGAGTTGTAATTGTCTATTTCCTCAGGGTTCATAGGCATGTATTTAGGGAAAGCAGAAAGTAGTACCGCGGTAGGGTACTCTTTTGGAATTTCTTCTTATTCTATGACTTCACACTCATAGGGATGAAACTCCACCCCGGAAGCATTTCCACCCATTATCAAAACCTCTGGATCATCATGTTCCAGGGTGGGGCCATCTCAAAGGGTTTCTTCTGCAAGAGATGATGTGGTCACCGAAAGGGCTCCTACAGAAGTTCCAGACCTGATGGTTTGTCGACCCACCAACTGGGAAATAACTGCATTAATAATTAGCCTCTTGGTTAACTGAATTTCCCATCATTGAATAGAGTTAGTGAAGATAAAGTCTTACGGGATCCAAGTGTGGCAGTGTCCAGTACATGTGTTATAGCGGGAACCACCACCATAGGGGATCCTTCTGCACTAGTTAACTAAATCATTAGTGTCGTCTCCTCCTGGGCCGTGGAGATGGTGGGAAGCTGAGAGGCTACTATTTCATCTCCTCCTTCAAGATCCTCACCGCATGGCACAACCATAACTAGTTCCTTACATTTTTTGGTTATGAGGAAAGGTTTTTTAAGAATCTTCCCTTATGTCTATAAGTGCATATTCATCTCCTGTAGGGAAGGCTTCTTGGGAATCCCATCCATTTGTTCCAAAACAGGATTGATTTTGTTTAATATGATGTTATTTTGATAAGATAACAGTCGGTGGATTTAAGAGATAAACTCACCTCAAGATGCTCAGCCAGTTCTTCATTATATCCAACGATTTCACCACTCTCCCAAGAGCTTTGATAGAAAGAATGAGCTTCTAAGGGTCCCCTGCCACCAAGACCTAGAACTTGGTCTTCCTCCTCTTCTTCTTCATCTCTACATTATTCCCCTTATTCGTCTTCTTCCTCTAATTCTTCTTCTTCTTCTTCCTCCCCTATACTTTCATCCTCGGAAGGAAGCTTCTCTAGGTCATGTTCCTGGCCAAGAATCACTTTCACAAGGAGATGCAATTATTCATACCACCCTCGATGGCATGCATATATAGCCACATATGTCACATATGAGTTTTTGTGATGAAATTTTACCCTATATGTCATCTAGATGAACCCTATATCTATAAAATCAATACTGGTGAATTCCAACCTCAGCCACAGTTCTTCGGTGGACATAAACTATCATAGTGTTCTCCAAGAAGAACAAAGATAGGGGAAGATAGAATTTGAAGTCGGCTTTAAGAGGTATCTAAGTTTCTTTTCTAGAAGTTCCCTAGCTGACACACCAGGATGCATGCGGAGCCACCCTTTCCCGGAAGGTGGGGGAACGTTCTCAGCTTATGATGCTCCAACCAATAAAGTACCAAATTGTTCCATGCTATCCACCTGACCCATATTTTGTCTCACCTCTCCCTTGGAACCTCTTCTCCTCCCTGCCCTTTAGGTTCTGCACTATCTGCCTTGATTTTCTGGATATGTTTCCAAATAATCACCTTAGGATATGTTTTTGTCTAGTGATTGGTATACTCTATTGGCAGGCCTGCATGGACGTTGGTGGGGGGATGAATGATGATTTCTCCCAAGAATTCCCTCATAAACATAAGCCATAGTTGGTAGAGAATACAAGGATATTGTTCATCCCAAACCTATGTATATACATTCTTCATCATCTGTTACATGAACCCTAACTTCCTGGAAAACCTAGTCGGCACATATAGTTCATAAAATATTTTATAGTCAATCTAGTGTACTAGCACACCGCCTTGGATGCTTTGAAGGTATTCCCTCTACTCCAATAGGACCCACCATCATCTAACTTTTTTACCAAATGGGGTTCAGAATGGGTAGAAGTTGAAATGGGTATGGATGTTGATCTTGAGCATGATCCCTGATTCTCTAAGCATTAGTGGGTGGATTCCAGCAATGATCAAGAAAGATAGCCACAAACTGTTACCAGGGAATGAATGGAATTATGGATGTCATACCCACAAAAGTGGTATATGACCCATACATGAAGAATATGGAACGATCCCCATATCCTCCTAGGCGTACTTCCCCTTGAGATGTGCCCTAAAATACTGTATAGCCTAGCCAACACTGTCACACCCAGGTTAACCTTGTTCTTCATTTCCATAATCATGGACATCACTAGCATCCCTAGGTGGACCCCCATCCTTGTGTACCTCACTAGTAATAGTCACCCACTCAAGAATACAGTATGAAACTCAGCATATCGTATATTTGGGCCTAGACTTTCATTTATATCAAAGCCCCATGATCGGTACTCTCCTGCCTCCATAACCCTCCAGTATGATCCCACTTTTCCCCTATGAGATGTGTTTGGGCAGTGCTTCCCTCGGCCTGGAATCTTTACAGTCATGTCCTATGTCAGGGAAATACTAAACCATCCTGAATAATAAATTTACTTCAGAATATATTTTATTTTCTACTCCTCTTTAGCCATCTCCAGCAGATGCTATGATATAATGGGGGTGTGCGTCCCATCCCCCCCCGACATTCCTCGTCTAGAGGAACTTGTCATACTGGTACCCCTCCAAGGGGATTCCTCCAATGTAGTGGAAATACCACAGACTATTTCCCACCTCCCCATGGTGGAGGTGGAATGTGCTGGTGTCGGGAGACCTACGACTGAACATTTTTGGCACTAGGTCTTGTTGCTGATAGAAGTAAAATTGGGATTCCAAACAACTTCATAGAGCCTGATAGTTCACAGGACTGGCCTAAACTCCTCTCATGTCTGGCGTACCCAATACGCCCATGCCCCTTACTAAGTGAAGTTTCCTTTGGATTTAAAATATTATTCCTGTCAACCCATCATCTTATTAGTAATACTGCTTCTGAAAGTACTTGTATAAAGAGAGAGATTCCTCAGAAACCGTATCACTCCCCACAATAGTCATAGTCTCTATATTTAATACATAGATGGTTGTGTTCTGTGTTTCACTTGCAGGATTTCCATTGTTTGTAATATTTAACTATAGGGGACTATCCTCACAGGTCACCCATAACTGCAGTGTATCCATCTCAAAGTCGGGCATCATCACCTCCCCTAGAAGACCACAGTTCCACAATGGCATGATATCAATCATGACATAATATTTTTGACCTTGCATAAGCATTCCAAAAACATCTTATTATCAGACAAAACCCTCATTGGATGATGAATTTTAGGGTTTGTTATCATCTAAGTCCTCCTAGTAGCCCCAGTGGCCTCCCTCTCGGCATCAGTCTGCTGGGCAGCCATATTTTTTGAAATCCTAAGGGATGGGTGTGAAATATTGTAGATTCGGCACGAAAAATATATGGTGGTGTGAAAGAGTGTCTCTCCCTGTGAAAAATGTCAGGCAGCACGTAAAACCCAGAGTCGGTCGCAGAAACATGCACGTGGATCAGGATCATTTTAGAGAACGAGATAAAATCACCTGTAATATGGAAAAAGTCAAAGAAGGGGCCTATTTTGGGTCCCTCTACCTATTTATATACATGAACACAACTTTCATGCACACAAAAGAGGTTTGTGCACCCAAATCCCATTCTTGAGTGCACCAAACTGGCACTTCCCCACTTTTCAGTGTGACCCTCAGAATCTGACCTTTGGGTCCCCTTTCAGCTCTGATTCTGAGGGAGGGGGGATTTTTTGATTATGAATTTCAGATAAGTCGAGGATTGTGATGATAAAGAACAAAAAATTTATTTTTAAGGGAAGAAGAAGATTCTATGACTCGAGAGGCGGGTGCGTGCAAGATTCTAGGGATTCGCGCTAACGTCCATTGGGTGTGCAAATGTTCCTTTGGTATGAAAATTCTTGTGCGCCGAATGTGATGTCAAAGGTAGGATTCTTCCGTAACCCACCCAAAACCACAAAAGGTTATGGCATGCAAGGGAGTGGGGTTGTGCACCAAAGTCTATCTGGTGTGAAAAATCTTGCACGCCCAATGCGACATCAAAGGGACCCTTGCATGTCGGCGTGCTCGAAAATCAATTAAGGCCCAAGCACGAAGGTACCTGGTAGTGTGAAAACACTTGAGATACGAATACAACGTCAAATAATTCTATAGAGACCCCCCAGAAACCATCAAAGGCACTAGTACGCAAAGGTTCCGGGAGGCACGTAAACTTTCCTCCAGCACGCAAATCCTTGTGTGCCCAATGTAAAGTCAAACGATCGTTTTCACGCAGCACCCATTACACGCAACCAATGAGGATTTAATCTATAAAACGAATCCTACCCCCACACTTTGGTGATGGTGATAGAAGAATAAGTGATGCTCTGCTATGTGAAAGACACCTCTTCTACGACCGCGTGAAAAACACTATGGCTTCAAGGTATTGGATCTTGCATGATAGATCCCCCAAGGGTCCTTTTTTGGGTGGCCCCTTTTGGGAATGGTATTTATCAATTTTATTTTACCCTATGTCGTTTTTGAACAAAATAACCCTCTTGCATGCAAGTCCCCCATGTATTGGGCCTATTTTGCACACACCCTTCCGGTTTGTGCGCATCCTTCCGGTTTGCGTACAGTCGTTCCATCTTGCGCGAAGCCTCTCATCTTATGTGTGGCCCTCCTTGTGCACTCCTTATGTCATCCTTACCTTAAGGAACTATGTCTGAGCCCCCCTTATGCACAACACACCTGTTTCGTGCACCTTTCTACCATACGAACCTCTAGGAATGGATGAGGTGATTTCAAAACCCTTTGGGTGGTGCTTCCTGTGGCGTTGCTTAGCCTTATGCTTCTTCACATAGGCTAGCTAACGAATATTGGTTCTTATTATAGCCACACTAATATGGACCCCTCATTGGATTACTCCACGACACCCCTTCACCACGACATTGTCAGTGCCTTCCATTTACCAAAGGTTAAAGCGTGCCAGTTTTGTAAGACCTAGGGGTGAAGAGTGAAGACACCTCGTCTGAGTTGCAGAACATTAAACATACAAGAGCCATCAACCTCAACAAATGAAGTTAAAATTTGGGCACACCCCATGTCTTCTACATAGTTATCCCCATCTCGGACATTCTCTACACATGCTCGACTACACGGGAGTGAGATCTTCCTCACACGGAATGACATCCTATTTTCCAGAGCGTCGCCTATCCATGGGGAAGGGTCACCATCTTGGTGTAGGCCCCTAGCTTTCTTGCAGGAGGCAGCACCCATACTCCTCCTTTCATCTTCGGTGCCAAAGATCAGAGGGGGGGGGGTGGGAACCTGAACCCTCCTCTCTTCCATGACAAATCCCTCTCCCATTAGGCTTTGTTGCCACCCGGGCCTCCATCCTGGAGTAAGATTCAATCTCTATCTCCCTAGTCTTCTAACCATGCGTAAGCTCCTATTTCCTCTTTGGGATGCTAACCAATCATAAGTCTTTGTTTCCATTTGGCTGCTAACCATTTTTAAGCCCCACTCCACTTCCCATGAATTCTCCTTTCATGACGTGATCATTATGTCTTTGATGCCTCTTCTTTCTCACACTGAGCATGACTCACTTGGGCTTAGAGTATGCATTGACCATGACATCCTCTCTGGGCCTCCCTAGAGTGTAAGTCCCAAAACATTTCTGAACTATATGGACATTGATCCTTACCAAGGAAAGGTACATAGGAGGCCTCCCAGAGGTTCATCCCCAACAACAATTGGTCCCGACCCCTTCATGTAAGTTCATTAACATAACTTATTGAACTACATGGAATTTTATCCTTTCCAAGTAAAGGTACGTAGGAAGCCTCCCAGTGGTTCAAGCCCAACATCCATTGGCCCCGACCCCTTCATTTTGGTTCACCAAACATCACTCATGGAACTAAGTGGACTTTGATCCTCTCCATGTCATGGTACATAGGAAGCCTTTTAGAGGTTCAAGACTAACACCTATTAGTCCCGACCCCCTTCATGACGGTTCACCAACACCTTCCGAACTACGTGGAATTTGATCCTTGCCAAGTCAAGGTACGTAGAAATCCTCCTTGAGGTGAAGACCCACTCCCATTGGCCCCCACTACTTCACGTGGGTCCACCCCCATACTACATGACGTTAAACTGTATGCCCCTTTTGTCCTGCATGACACTAAGTTATCCCCTATTCAGCAGTAAGCCATTGTGGACTCCAACTAGCAGCAAGACGTTGTGATCCCCATCCAGTGGTAAGTCATTGTACTCTGAAATATATGGTAATACATTGTATTCCCTTTGTTGGGACCCACATCCTTGGTATGTCCCAGTGGTGTCAGACCATCCTCAAGATGATAACCTTCCATAAGCCCCAGCATGTCATTGGGTCACTGTCCTCTATGCACACCCTGATCCTATGCCCCCATCCTGAAATACATTTACTTTTATCATTTATAAGGAAAGTTACATAGGAAGCCTTCCTGAGGATCAATCCCATCACCCATGTCTCATCTTGGCCTTTCCCTTGAGCCTATGTGTTTCGAGAACTTCATGCCCCAACCTAGAGGTTCCACTTCCTCCGGGTCTCATCCATACGGGTTGCCTCCTTAGGTATCCCATCGCTCCACTGAACTACACAAAAATTGATTCCCTACCAGGGCGATATGTAGGAAGTCTCTACCAGGCTCAAGCCCCACATCAATGTCACATTCACGACGAGTCTGTCTCATTTCCATGCTACTTCATTAAAAAATCCACATCCATATTTATTATTACCCAGGCCACCACATCCTAATAAAATCATTTAACCCACATCTTCAGTACCCATAACAGTAATCGGGTACCATGCCACGTGTTACAACCACCATCAGTGTTCCCTTCAGGGGTTGTACCAATCTGATCCACTCTAGTCAGTGTTCCGATCAATCTAATCTTTCTCGACTAGTCGTTAATCTCGCTGCATACCATGTGTTAATCATGGGAATCTATGGAAAACCTCAGATTCATGCCTATGGTATATAATTCCCTACACTCGAAGTGGGATGCCTTGGGATTATGCACCCTCGAGAAGCCCTATAATAAAAGGAAGAAACCCAGACATGCTAGTGTTCTAGTGTCTAGACACACCCGTGATGTCCAACATGACTACTCCCTCAACCAAAGGTTACATCCCTAATTGGACCCCTTGAAATGTCCTGGAAAAAGAAGTGTAATTAACTACTTTCCATGAAGACATGGCACTGGGAAGAGTTTGATGAAAAAAGTCTTAATCTATAAGGGATACCTGGACTAGGTAATGAGTTTTGATGAGAAATCCACCGAAGGAAAGAGAGACATCCCATCATCCCATTTCGATTAAGGAGAAAACATCCCTAAATAGGTGATAGATGCCTTCCACCACTAGAAATTGGGAATGTGGGGAAACAGTCAATACGTCCTTGTCCTCCGAAAAAACGGATGTGTGTGCCCCGATGAAAGCATCAGAAACAGAAATAAAATTTTTTCATAGTAATATATATGATCCATAAGAGTGAATATTAATATATCATGAGACTTTAGTTAATATCATAAGAATAATATATAATTTTGTGCTATAAACATGAAAATAAAAATTCATATCCTTATTCAGGGATAACTTCTAACACTATCATAGGGGATAAAGTCCATTAGTGGATTGGGTTCACTCATCATTCCCAAAATCATAGAAATCATATTTCAAAGATACTCACTATGGAATTCATCACATGGTAGGATTGGTATAACTACCTATACACTCTCTTGGGCTTCGACCAACCTTTTGTGTTACCTATTGGGATTAGAACAACCATCTATGTACCCTCTTGGACATGGAACAACCACATATGTACCATTTTGAGATAATTATATATAAAACATTAACCTAATCAATGGAGGGTTATAATAAAACCACCCATCACATAATAATAACACATAAAAATGTATAACCCAAGAATATATGTGCATTAACCATTCCTTCATAGTTTAATTAATCTAACAGAATGAAATGAGTTTCAAGAAACATCATTAAAACAACACCATCATAATCCAACCAGAGATATCAATAAGATGGTATCATATGATCATACCCCCTATAATGAATATTAATTTTTAAATTATGTTGACATAGATTAAAATAACTTTTATTAACATATTAGAAATAAATAGAAAAAATACTTTTATTTTTAAAATATTAAAAAATGAAAATTCCTATAAAAAATTTTAAAATTATTATATTTGTGAAAAATCTGATTCTTGTAAAGGATACTTCATGATGAAAAAACTACATGGCATTGAGAATATACTTCACATCAAAAACAATAAAAATATTATTTTCATACTTTTGAAAAAATTCTTATGTGAGTTATAATTTTTTTTAAATATTAGGTTTTATTAATTTTAAAGGAAGTCAAAGGTCATCAAAAAATAAATTTAATATTATTTAAATGTAGATAATTAATTTAATAAAACAATTTTTAATAACATGGATATATTATAGAAAGATTATCAACTAAATGATGAGAAACTAGGTGTAATTTTCATAAAAACATTCTTTCGATCTTCTTGAGTACTTAAGAGTGTAAAATGGTAATAATACATAATATTTAAAAAATTATAGGAAGAGAAGATATGGTTTTCATTATATAATTTTCATATAAATTCCCAAAATGGAAATTCAAACATAGAAAATCCCAATAAATAGTGAGATTGTCTAAAGACTTAGAAATTACATGTAATTTTTTTTAATTAAATGGGAATTTTACAAGTCTGTGAAAATTGATGGCGCGTGATTCCGAGTCCTGGTGTGCCCGGAATGAATTTCTAAACTTTTTTTTGGTAAGTTAAATAAACGCGTGAGTGGGTTTTTAAAACTTTTGAAGCGGTGCTATGAATTGAAATCTAAGGATATCGTTGAATTCCAAGCGCTGGTATTCGCTTAAGGACACCTTCACCACGATCGTAGTTGGTCGAGGGTGAAAGTTAGTTTACATGTTTTTCATGGATACAAAAATAAAATAAAGAATACATTTTATTTTATTTTTATTTAACCTCTCTACATGGGTTATGGAGGTGGGGAAAACCCAAACTAAAAACCCCAAAATTGAATTCTAGAGGTGAGGACCACTCGAACTCTCTTTAATGGGAGAAAACCTTTCAACTCCCTATTTAAATAATTGAGCCAACTAAAATTAATTAAATGTGTAAAAATTTAATTTTTCCAATAAAAATTAATCTGATAAACTTATTCTAAATTATATTGGATCCTCATTACCTTTGAGAGGGTTGGGTTGGAAAAGGAGAAGGGGAGAACATGGGATAATTGTGGAGGATCATTCTCGAATGAAGAATGCGCCATATCCAATGAGGGACATCTTCAAAGATGACGAACTGACATTCTTCCTTCCCTCCTCATATATGTAAACAAACCTTCAGGGTAGGGCTGTGATTTCGATTAATCATCATTAATTTTCTTTCACGTTGAATCTGCTCCCATGAGGCGCTTGCTACCGCTCTGGCGCGGAGGGTATGAGCCAAACGAACATGGCCCAAACACTCCACAAATCTTTATGGTACTTGATGTTTTCTTCGTGATGGAGGAGGATGACGACCGACACCGGTGGGGCTCGGGAACAGTGGTCGGCACCACAACTGGCTACAAAGAAGGCGGCGGTGCGACCACACCACTGGAGAAGGGCCGCGGCCCATCAGCCGCGGTGGATCAAGGGCGGAGGCTATCCTCAATCAACCTCTCAAAGGGGACGTCAGTGTGCATCCATGCCTTCCAATGAGCAAGAGTCACATCCTTGTGCAACAGTGGTAAAGGGTGGGCGGCCGACCGAGCCAGCCTTTGGTGAAGGCGCGGTGCACGCCCGCGTCTCACTGAGGAGGGGGGGCTGGCCATTGGACCGCCGTGGCGGGCCGCTGCACCGAAGGCCGCCGCACCGCGAGCCCAACAGGCCACAACACAGTGGGATGGGTCAGACCAGGGCCAGTCCCAGGTCAGACTAGGTTGACCTGAACCGGGTTGGGTTGGACAAGGATGGGTCGGGTCGGGTCGGGTCGGGTCGAACCCAGACCAACTTCAACCCTTTTCTCTCTTTCAGCCATATCTTGAGCTTCGGGCATCCGTTTGATGAACCATCTGCATAACTGGAAACCTTGGATCAAGATGGTCCTTTTGGTATACCACCATTGATTTTTGGATAAAATTGTCGTATGGATGGTTTGGATCGAACAAAAATTCAACCGAGCCCTCGGGACTAAAAGGCCAATAACTTACAGACCAGGCGTTTGATTGACGCACCATCTATTGCATTTAGACCCCTTTAACATGGAAGTCCTTTGGGATACTTCTTTGTGGGACTTCATGGATGTTAGAGTATCGACCTGTGGCTTACGGAGAATACCCTCCTCAAATCAATCGATATTATTACAGGAACCCAGCAGCTGGATTTAACGTGAAGAAAGATCATTGATCCTAAGTGGGTTAACATCTATAGATCTTATGTGGATTAGCACTTATCTGATCTTGTGTGGGTCAGAGCTTAGTGATCCTATGTGGGTTAGTGCATACCGATCCTACGTGGGTCATATCCTATATGGGTTATCAGCAGTGCTACATAACAGAATAAGATGATTTAGCTTACAACTAATCATCTATACTTCTGTAATTAAGTTATACCTGGTGTAAGCTGAGTCTTTACCTTTGTGGTAATATTCTGTGTGGCGTATCATTGTGGTACTTACCATCATGGTGATTCCTTTGTGGTATCCTTCTCTGTGGCATACCTTTGTGGTACTTACCTTCATGGTGATACCTATGTGGTAATATTCTATGTGGAATTACCTTTTTGGTACTTACCTTAGTGTTATTCTTCTGTGTATCATACCTTTGTGGTACTAACCTTTGTGGTGATACCTATGTGGTATTCTTCTACGTGGAATTACCTTTTCGATACTTACCTTTGTGATGTTACCTTCGTTGTATTCGTTACTTTGTGGAACAGTTGTGCTTTGGGATTTTGAATTGGACCTTGTGTTTCCTCATGAATGAGATGGGTATACTCGATAACTTAGGTATATGTATGGGCATATACATAAATTAGGTTGACAGTTGTTTCATTATTTGTGGTTTATCCTTTGTGGGTTTGTGAGACCTTCGATGGTCTTGGGGTCCCTACTGAGTATCGTTATACTCACCCCTGCATGGGCTACACCTGCACCATGTTGTGTCTAGTGCAGATGACGGATAACACTGAATAAGGATGAGAGTTCCAGGAATAGAGGTATCTTGGAGGTGGACCTTATATGAGGCGTACCACAGAGACGACCATTCAGCTGTACCTACCCTTCAGGTAGGATCCTTGTAGGGAGTTCACAAGAGCTGTTTAAGTTTACTTATACTTTCCAGTTTTCTTGTACTTTCCAGTTGGTCTTGTATTCTGTCCCCTTTTTTCTTACTGTACACACTATTTTTACTATATAGTTATTGTGTTCATAAATTTTTGTGTGCATTTTTGTGTGTGTTTATAGGTTATAATGAAAATTCCTTCTTGGTTTTAGAGAATACACCTTTTGGTGCTAGACGCCAACCCCTAGCCTATGGAAGGCGAGCATGGGGTAGTCACGGTACGGGCCTCAGGCGATGGGTCATGACAAATTGGTATCAAAGGAGTCGGTTCTACCATAGAACATATCTTTTAAATAATAATAGTTTTTTGTTTAGTGAGTGTGGTTATCAGTTTCGGGAATCCAATGTTGGTGCGACGACCGATGTATCCATACACCAGGACCCTGATTTTTGATTTCTGACTCAGTGCATGAAAACACAGAATGCGTGAGTGTTTTGAAAATTTTTCTTTGCTCTTTTTGAGTCATCTCACTAGTTATAACTTATTGATCGTGGCGCACCTATTCCTTTTCTGGATGCCTCCACGCAGAGAGTCAGCTAGGGTTCTAGGTATAGTTTGCAGTGATAGAAAACTGAGCGACGAGGCCTCAATGCAGGGCCCTTTATCAGTAGAAGCACTGGTGGAGGCACCAATGATACCATTACATATTGTGCCACTGATGCCACCATCCCTAGTAAGAGAGGTTGCACGCCGATTGAGCATGATGCAAGATTTCCAGCGCCAGAGGCCACCGAGGTTCCAGGGCGAGGCAGACCCACAAGCGGCTGGGGATTTGTTGGAGGCCGTGGTGAGAGTCTTCCGACTGGTAGGGACACCAGCTGATATCATGGTGATCCTAGCTTCCAATATTCTCTAAGAAATAGAAGTCATATTGTGGTACTTGATACTCTAGGTTCACGACCAGGTGACACTTCCCTAGGAAGACTTTGAGAGCCTATTCCGGGTAGAGTTTTTCCCAGCGACCATTCACATAGTGCATATATAGGAGCTTCTTCATCTGTAGCAGGGAAACATGACTATGGCTCAGTACTCAGTGAGGTTCACCAACCTCTCATACTTCTCCACTGATATGGTGTGAGACCCATTCTTCAGGGCATGGATAGTCGAGCAGGGAATCAGGAGGGAGATTAGGGCATCGATGATTTATCTAAGCATGCCGACGTAGTCGGGGGTGTTTTAGTGAGCTCTCTTAGAAGAGAGTTTCCTTGCTGAGCAGTCACCATCAGTGAGACCCACCACCGTGCGTCACGTAGTAGAGTATTTTTTTGCTGGTAGTAGACAGATGTCACCGAGGTCCTAGAGAACCATACTTACAGGTGGATAACCGTAGGATTCAGGGTCGATTGTGTGGGGCATCTGAGATAGAGGAAGTCATACAAGGGGCAGGCAGTGTTACACATGCGGCGGGCAGGGTCACATGGCTAATGACTATATGAACCGCCATACAGATGATCAGTAGATTGTTGAAGGACCACCTAGGTAGAGATAGAGGTTCGACTGAGGAGGTCCGCAGGGAGTAGGCAGACGTGACAGAGAAGTTGGCTGTGTAGCTAGTGGTGGATTATGATTCAAGATATTATCGCCACCACCACCAGGTGGTCTACCCCGACAACAGGGAGCAGGTGCATAGGGGAGAGCTCATCTTTAGGTAGCTATGGCCTATGACCATGGGGAACCAGAGATGATACGATGTATGATCTGTGTCTACTCCACCATAGCTGCAGTACTTATAGACACGGGTTCCAGTAATTCTTTTATTGTCACTGACCTCGTTCAGAGCTCAGAGATTCCAATGGAGCCTTTTGATCAATCCTTATGGCTAGAGACTCCTATGAGAGAGGATTCAATGATTACACGCTGGTACCAGCAGTGTGAGATTACTCTAGGAGGCGAGAGCTTCAGCTGGGGTCTCCTAGTAGCGGCATCGAGGTCTTACAACATCATCTTGGGTATGGACTGGTTATCTACAGTCCATACTCAGATTGACTGTTTTAGGTGCATAGTGAGGTGTGTCTGCATGGATGGGACTAGGTTTACCTTCACCAGTGAGAAGGGATCCTTTGTAGCATAAGATGGACTTACCCTGAGGAGAGTGTAGTCGATCACTCATCAGTTGCCTAGCCTTACCCTAGAAGTAGTTGATGTGGAGAGTCTGAGATATCTAGTAGTGGTCAACCTATACGCGGATGTCTTCCCTAATGTTGTTTTGGGTCTACCTCCACACAGAGAGGTAGACTTTTACATTGACTTGTACCCTGAGATGACACAGAAATCTACACCATTGTATTGGATGGCTCCCACAGAGCTTCGCGAGCTACAGGTATAGGTAGAGGACTTGCAGGGGAATGGATTCATCCGGACCAGTGTTTCTCCTTGGGAAGCCCCGATTTTGTTCGCCAAGAAGGCATATGGGAGATTAATACTTTGTATTGAATATCGGTTCCTGAACCAGGTGACCGTGAAGAACAAGTACCCACTCCTGAGGATGGAAAACCTCTATAATCAACTAAAGGGAGTATGATGGTTCTCGAAGATAGACCTCAGATCAGGCTATCAATAGCTCAGAGTACGAGATGAGAATGTGAAATAAAAGGGCTTTTAGATGTCAGTATGAACACTACGAGTACTTGGTTATTCCATTCAACATGACCAATGCTCTAACAGAGATCATGGGACTCATGAACATGATCTTTCATCCATACATTGATCACTTTATATTATTCTTCATAAACGACATGCTGATCTACTCGACTACCGAGGAGGAGCATGCCTATCATTTGAAGATAGTTCTAGACACCCTCCAAGATCACTATCCTTATGGTAAGCTATCAAAGTTCCAGTTCTGGATTCATGAGATTCACTTTCTGGGACATGTCATCTCAGAGGCTGGAGTTTAGGTGGATCTAGCAAAGATTGAGGAGGTACTTGCTTGGGATCCACCCTTGAGTGTGATAGAGGTACAATGTTTCCTAGGTTAGGCCAGATACTACCAGAGGTTTGTGCCATATTTCTCTAGAGTTGAAACACCTTTATTAGTGTTGATAATGAAAGGGAAACCCTTCATGAGGTTAGAGAGATATCAGTAGAGTTTTCAGGAGCTGAGGCAAAGACTAAGTAGTGCCCCTATCATGAGGCTTCTGGAGGAGGATATTGGGTACATAGTCTACTATGATGAATCAGGGACCATGCTCAGAGGTGTCCTTATGCAGGATAGAGAATTTATCACTTATGTTTCTCTATAACTAATTCATAATAAATAGAACTACACTACCCATGACCTGGAGTTAGTAGTAGTGGTATTTTCCTTGAAGATGTGGCGACATTACTTGATTGGAAAATGTTTTACAGTCTACTCTGGTCAAAAGAGACTTAGGTATATCTTTTCATAGAAGGACTTGAACCTGAGGAAAAGAAATTGGATTGAGTTTCTCTAGGACTGTGACTTCGAGATAGTCTATACCCTTGGGAAGGGGAATGTTGTAGCATATACACTCAGTAGGGGATCTGGTATACAACTACTAGGTGAGGTGACAGAGCAGTTTCCGCATTACAGATATCCTTTTTCCAATGGGATGGAGCATATTTTATTTAGTCTCTTACAGTCACTCCACCAATTCTTCAGTGACTTAGGGAGTTGAAATGTGGGGACACTAACTGCGAGGCTCGACGTGCTCAGATATCCACCAGACAGGCACCTGATGTATTTTATGAAGGTTGGGAGCATGTTATCCTTTCCATAGGATGTACCATGGTACCGGTGTCTCTTTGGGAGGAAGTGTTTAGGGAGTTACACACATCCCATCTAGCGGTACATCTAGGAGTAGAGAAGATGTTCCAGGACCTCCGATGACATCAATGGTGGTCGGGAATGAAGAAAACAGTAGTAGAGTTTGTCTCTCGGTGCCTCACTTATTAGCAAGTGAAGGCAGAGAATCAGGTACCAACAGGATATGTTCAGCCTTTAGAGGTCACATAGTTGAAGTGGGATGGGATATCCATGGACTTCGTGATAGGAATTCCATGTACATCCAGGGTTCATGATTCTATTTGGGTGATCGTCGACCGACTCACCATGTGAGCCCACTTTCTACCGATCAGAGAGCAGTGTTCCGTATAGGGCATGGGAAGCCTCTATGTGGAGGAGATTATGAGGATACATGGAGTAACCTTGATGATTGTCTGCAATAGTGATGCATGTTTAACTTCCCAGCTATGAAAGGGTTTGCAGGAGGCTTTCAGGATGCAACTTTGTTTGAGCTCTTCCTTCTATCCTCATACCGATGGCCAGACTGAGCGGACCATTCTGACCCTTGAGGACATGTTGCATGCTTGCGTCCTTGACTTCGGTCATATCTGGGAGGATCAATTGACCTTGGTAGAGTTTTCATACATCAAAACTATCACTCCACCATTGAGATGACACCTTTCGAGGGATTGTACGACTGGAATTTCTGATCGTCTTTGTGCTGGACTGACCCAGGGGAGTCAGCACACATGGGACTAGAGATGGTGTAGGCCATCCCGGAGAAGGTGCAGATCATCCAGGAGTAGATGATGATTTCACAAAGCTAGAATAAGTCTTATTTTGACAGGAGATAGAGACCTCTGTAGTTTGAGGATGGTGACCACGCCTTTCTACAGGTCTCACCCCGACGAGGGTTGGCGAGATTTGGCTGAGGCAGCAAGTTATCTATGTAGTTCATCAGACCCTTTCAGGTCCCCAGTATATTTGGAAAGGTGTCTTACTAATTAGATCTTCCCCCTCAGTTGCACAAGGTTCATGAAGTCTTCCATGTATCTCAGCTGAGGATATACATGCATGACCTTTCTCACATCATCGACTATGACGAGCTGGACAATGATGATGGGGTGTTGTTTGTGGAGGTTCTTGTAGAGATTGAGGATCAACAAGAGTGGGTCCTTCGTGGGCATTCAATTCCTTTGGTGCCTGCACGTTGGCATCACAGGAACCTCCAGGACAACACATGAGAGCGGGAGGCTTAGATTCGTACTCAGTACCCCCACTTGTTCCCTTAGTTTGAGTTTTGGATTACAGAGATAAAAACCCCTGAGGTGGGGAGAATATAAAGACCTGGAGCTTCCATGTAATTTTTTTAATTAAATGGAAATTTTAAGAGCCTGTGAAAGTTGACGGCATGTGATTCTGAGGCCGGGTGTGCCCGAAATGAAATTCTGAACTTTTTTTCAGGTAAGTTCCGTAAATGTGAAAGTGGTTTTTTGTAACTTTCGAACCAGTGCTCAGAATTGAAATCTGAAGAAAACGTTGACTCACAGTTCTGATATTCAGTTAAAGAGACCTTCACCTCAACAAAAAATGGTTGAGGGTGAAAGTTAGTTTACGTGTTTTTCATGGAAATAAAAATAAAATAAAGAATAAATTTTATTTTATTTTTATTGAACCTCTCTACATGGGTTATAGAGGCGGGGACCACCTGAACTAAAAACCCCCAAATTGAACTCTCATGGTGGGGACCACCTGAACCCTCTTTAATGGTAGAAAACCTTTCAACTACCCATTTAATTAATTGATCCATCTAAAATTAATTAAATATTTTAACATTTAATTGAGCCAACTAAAATTAATTAAATGTGTCAACATTTAATTGTGCCCACATAAATTAATCTTCTAAACTAATTTTAATTTATATAGTCACCTCTAAACCATTGATATGGTTGGGTTGGAAAAGGGGAAGGGTATAAAATGGGATAATTATGAAGTATCATTCTCCAATGAAAAACACACCATCTCCAGTGAGGGATATCTTCAAAGACGATAAACCGACATTTGTCCTTCCCTCCTCACTAACGTCAACAAACCTTCGAGGTAGGGGTGTGATTTAGATTAATCGTCATTAATTTTCTTTTAGGTTGAATCACCTCCATTTAGCCACTTGCTAACACTTTAATGCGGAGTGTACGAGCAAAACGAACATGGCCCGAACTCTCCATAAATCTTTGTGGTACTTGATGTGTTCTTCGTGATGGAGGAGGATGGAGACCAACACTGGCGGGGCTTGGGAATGGAAGATGGCACCATGGCCGGCTGCGAAGAAGGCAGCATTCCGACCATGCTGCCAGAGAAGGGACATTGGCCATCAACCGCGACAGAGAAAGTGTGGCAGTCGGCCTCCACCGTCCACATGAAGGGGATGGAAGTGCGCTTCCGTGTCGCCTGACAACCAAGAGCCGTGACCTTGTGTCGTGGCAGCAAAGGGAGGGCAGCTAGATGAGTCGGCCGCTAGTGAAGGTGGGACATGTGACCATGACGCGTAGAGAAGGGGGGTTGGCCATTCGACCAACCACAGCGGGCCGACACACCGCGGGCCGCCGCACTGCGAGCCCAGCGGGCCGCCGCACCATGGGTCGGGCCCTGCCGGTGGTCCAGGCCAGACCCAGCTGGCGGGGTCGGACCTCGGGCCAGACCTAGCGGGCTGGGTCAGACCTAGGGCGAGACCTGGGTAGGACTGGGCCGACCTGAACCGGGTTGGGTCCGGTTGGTCTGACTGGATCGGACCAGACCCAGACCAACTTCGGCCATATCTTGAGCTTCAGGCGTCCGTTTGACGAACAATTTGTGGAATCAGAAACCTTGGATCGAGAAGTTCCTTTTTGTATACCCAACTTGAGTTTTGGATAATGGTTGGGTATATCCGGGTTGGATCGAACACAAATCCAACTAGGCCCTTGGGACTAAAAGGCCAATAACTTAAAGACCGCGCACCTGATTGACGCACCGTCTATTGCGTTGAGACCCCTTTTACATGGAGGTCCGTTGGGATATTTTTTCATAGGACTTCGTGGTAGTTTAAGTATAACCATATGGATTTTGGGGTGAACATTCCCAGAACCAAGCGAGCATAGTGAGGGAACCAAGTAGCTGGCTTTAACATGAAGAAAGATCATCGATCCTAAGTGGGTCAGTATCTATCAATCCCATGTGAGTCAGAACCTATAATATCATGTGTGGGTCAGCTCTTAGTGATCTTGTGTGGGTCAGTGCATACCAATCATGTGTGGGTTATATCCTATGTGGGTCAGTGGGGTTTATTTACTATCGATCCTCTGTGGGTCAGTAGTTGTGATACTTAATAGAATAAAATGATTTAGCTTACGACTAAACATCTATTCTTATGTACTTAAGTTATAACTAGTGTGAGCTATGTCTTTACCATTGTGGTAATCTTCTCTGTGGTGTACCTTTGTTGTACTTACCTTCATCGTGATGCCTATGCGGTATCCTTCTATGTGGCGTACCTTTTCGGTACTTACCTTTGTGGTGATACCTATGTGTTAATCTTATGTGTGGTGTTACCTTTGTGGTACTTACCATAGTGGTATTATTCCATGTATTGTACCTTTTTGGTACTTACCTTCATCGTGATACCTATGTGGTATTCTTCGATGTGGTGTTACCTTTGTGGTACTTACATTTATGGTGTTACCTTCGTGGTATTCCTTCCTTTGTGGAATAGTTGTGCTTTGGGATTTTGAGTTGTACCTTGTGTTTCCTCATTAATGAGATGGGTATACTTGATAACTTAGGTATATATATGGGAATATACCTATGTTGGGTTGATAGTTGGTTCATGCTTTCTGGTTTGTCCTTTTGGGGTTTGTGAGACCTTCGAGGGTCTCGGGGTCCCTACTGAGTATCGTTATACTCACCCCTATACAATCTATGCCCACACCTTATTGTGTTTGGTGTAGATTATGGACATCGTTGACTGAGGACTAGAGTACAGGGACTGGAGGTACCTCAAAGGTGGACCTTAGATGAGGCGTACCGCAGAGATGACTGTTCAGTTGTACCAAACCATCAGGTAGGATCCTTAGCGGGAGTTCACATGATCTGTTTCAGTTTACTTGTACTTTCCAGTTTTCTTGTTCTTTCAAGTTGGGCTTGTATTCTGGCCCCTTTTTACATACTGTTCACAATCTTTTTAATATACAGTTACTTGTGTTTGTATCCTTTTGGTGCTAGTTTCTATCCCATGGCCTATGGAAGGCGGGCTTGGGGTAGTCACGACATGATCCCTGGGGGATGGGTCATGACAGATTGTAATATAAACCCTTACCTAAACTCCCAAATGACTTTTTTACACACTCTAACCTCCTATATAATAAATTTAGTGTTATTATAAATCTATAAAAGGTTCATACACATACTTATATAACAATATATCGTTTCCTTATAATTTCCAATCACCTATTTATGAATAATTGTTCCTTAACAATAAATATTCGAGTATCAATAGTTCAATTTTCCATGTATGATTTTGTTTCGTGATTCATATTTTTTCACTTTGCTCATGGTTTAATCATACCTAGAACATTAATAATTTATAAATTTCATATTTACACAATATATATAATTTTAGAACCAATCATTAATAGGGGTGATGAATAATTAATTTCTTCACTTCAAAGAGATTGTAGTATGTCTGTGCGCATGGATAATGTTTTAATTTTTCAATGGATAGAATGAAAGGACATTAAATAATAATTTATATTTATAAAATTAAAATTATTTTATAAATATTAAACATATTTACTAAATCCATCTATATAACCATCCATGGGAGGTTTTGATGATAAATTAAATATTGCACTTCACGAAGATGATAGTTCGTATATACGTATAAGCAAGCCTCAAATATATCAATCGAAAGAAATAAAAAAAGAAAATGGTTGTAACATTAACATAACAACGTTTTAGTATAATTCAGATAATTGTGTCATTATTTTATGATGGTTATTGAAGGTTTGGAGGAGTTTTAAGAGGGAAAAACATGAAAATGGTCAGTAAGAACATATAAATATTCCTTGGATAATCTCCTTATAAAAACACCTTAAATATTCATGGATGGGTCTTATGGAATTAAGATAACTTATTGGACATTGTTAAGATTGTTTTAATGGTATTTAGGTAGTTATTGATCAATATAAGGTGATACAATGGTGTGTAAAAGTGAGAGTAGGAGGATTCCTTTTATAAGTGAGATGAGGGGAACCCTTGTAAATATTGAGAAAATTAAAATATAATAAAGTTAACCTCAGGGGAAATTGGATCCAAAACATCAAAATTTTAAATATAACGGTAGTTAGATATAAATACACTCGTATATCATGAAGCCTTATCCCATTGTTTTGACCCCTATAAAACATTTTTTCCTTTATCGTGGTGATGAAAATTTTACTAAAGCAACTTATTTTTAGTACGAAAAAATGAAATTATAGAAAAAGAAGCTGGAATGACATGAAATAATCACCTGATTCAATCCCAAACAAGTACCAGGGAACATTCTTAATCACTTGGGTGTCGAAACTAGCACTATGGTATCAAAAAAATATTATGTGGGAATAATTTCACCCTCATAATCCACGATCACCAATAATGGTTCCACCTAGAATCCCAACATGTGGTATCATTACAATGGACGACCATTTCAAAAAAATTAAAAAACATCCAATCATTGAATAAAGATGAAAAAAATCTAAAAAATTTCTATAAATTAAACCATTTATATAAAATTCATTTACATTTTAAAAACAATAAAACAAATAAAAACAAAAATAAAATAGGTGGCCTATAAGGCTGATATAAAACCTAAACCAAACTATCCAAACCAAACCATGAAACAAAATCAATATATTTTTGTGAATCTCAACACACCACCATAACTTGAACAACACCTAATTTTTTTAGAGATCGGTAATAATCCAACATGTAAGTCTTAACATAATAACTTATAGAAAACATGAATACTATATACCCAGTTAAAAGAGTATACAGGGTGTCAGCTGAAGAATAGATGGATTCCACCCTAATTCTACTCAGATTTTATTTATAATGAATCCAAAAATTCTATTAATAATGTACGGCATAAAAAATTAATTTTTTATTACTTTGTACAAAATGTATACAACATGGAGATAAATATAAGATGTGCTACATATAACTTCTTAAAATGTACCATTTCTAAACCATGCCTCAAAGAGGACTTATCTAGGTAATTTCATTTCAAAAAATATCTTATTAACCATTTTTTAAATAAATTCACTTGCATTTAAAAAATAACTTGACACACCATTTATTTTGAGGACAAACTCATTTTAAAATAAACACAAACATGATTTAAAATAAAATTTATAGTGAAACAATTTTGAAGGATTTAATTTTTAAACAAACACCTTTATTTCCTTTTCAAAATCATTAACTCACACACACACACATACACTATACACACATGGATATAAACAAGGTAATATATAATAAAATTTAAATCCATAACAAGCTATAAAAAAAATATAATAATCATACATGGAATGTCTCACACCATGAGCATTCTCATAAAGTAACTAAGTAATCTCACAAACAAAATATAAATCTCGTATGAAAAAATTGTAAATAAGTATAATATAAAGAATATACCACGAGGAAACATTTTTAGACCTAGAGGTGAATGGTTCTTGATGTTAAAATGCGAATTGAACTATCGGTAGGATGTTGGTTGAACCACTTGTCACCTGAATCACTCTCACATAACCTCATTGGTGACACATCACCTAACCATATGTTACATACATATATGGCTTACTATCCATGGTATCACACTCAACTAGTAAAGAAACATCACTAAGATTCCCATTTAGTAACCTAGAATCAACATTTCATAACTGAAAATATGTGATTATGATCAAGATAATTTCCTCATATCATACACACACCACCCTAAGGCATAATGAAATAGAAATCAAATAAATTTCTCACCTCTGGAAAACCCTCTTGGATATTTATTCCAAACATAAATGTAGTAACATGAATCAAAATTTATATAAACAATCACATTCCATCAAGTATAAATAATTGGTGATATTAGGATCATCTAGGGTATAAAAGATGGTTAAGAAAAAATAATCACATAAAATGATAACATGTCCTTCTATTTATACCTAAAGATCTTATTATTTGGAAATACCTTTCTTTAAACCACTTGGAAACAAAATGTTACTTATGGAAATATAATATGTACACCAAGTAATGCCCAAAATCTAACATTGTAAAATTTATTTTAAAATCACCATTATACATAAGAAAAATTAAAAATATTCACTTTAGAATAAGGAATTAACATTCCAAAATATTTGAAGGCTCCATCATAAAATAACAAATCCAAAAAATGAACTACATAACCTTTTTAAAATATTAAGAGATAATTTCTTAATAAACCCCCCATTTTATCCATCAAGGGAAAAACTTTCACAAATAAGGAATCTTTTTAAAAAATTTAAGAACAACATAAAATAATGAATCCTCTTTATCTCAAAGAAAACTTCACTTTATAAAAACCAATTGGTTCAAAACAACCTAATTTTTTTTCTCATGGAAAACCGTCAATGGAAGTTTATCAACAACCCATAATTCATAAAAAATTATTTACAATAAATGTTTCATTCAATAAATCATTTTAATCAATTTTTCCAAAGGAAAAACCTAAAATCATGGAAAACCACTGATAGCACAAAACTAACTAACATATAAAATAGAAAATTTGGGTCAAAAACACTTTTAAAACATTAAAGAATAAACGCACTCTTTAAAAATGGGATTGTTTTGGAAAAAAACCTTAATTACGGAAAAGATTACAACATTGATGGAAACCACCAAAAGTGACCTCAAAGGGTGGAATAAAACCTTTAAAGACCCAAATACCTAATTTATGGAAACCCAAAAAAATCAACTCACAATGGAAACTAGGGTTAGATAAAATTAGAGAAAAAATATAAAAACCAAGTAATAAGATAGTGGATGTCTTCACATATTAATTAATATGAATAAACTGAAATAAAACACTCCAAAATCCACTTGGAGGAGCTTAGGAGGAGAATGGAACCCATAGAGAGGTGACTCAGATATAGGGGTTTTAATGGGTTCGTTTTGGGGTGAAATACCAAATTAAAACTTTATTTAAAATGAATAAAATACACCATCTTTTTTAGGTGTCATGGATGTCTCCCACAATTTACCAAATTGTTCATAGACCATGTAGCTTCCACTACCTTAAGACCATAGAGGTCACACAGTTGTCTCACAAGATTTGAAATACAATGAAGAGATCATTCCATCGCCAATGTAAGAAACTGAATAGGGTTCAAGGATTCTATAGTATAGTTTTCTAAACCATATCTCTAATAATAATGTTTTATAAGAGCTTAAAAATATCAAAATTTCAATCCTGGGAATCCTTAGGCCTAAAAGATATATTAATTGGAAGATCAAGAGTATCAAAGTGACATTTTAGAGTGTCACAAAAATTTAACTTATATCCATATTTTTATGTTTTGATCCTAAATATGGAATCCATTTTATAAAATTCAATTTCTAAATATTGAATAAATTAATAATAACATATTATCACAAATGGGTAAAACCAATTTTTAAAAGAAAAATGTATTTTTAATTATAAAGAATCTTTTATTGTAATTATTTACCTAGTAACAACCATTAGACTAAAGATAATTTATTTTACTGAATGTACTTTCAACAAATTTCAAAAATATCCTTCATCAATAGTGATTAATATAAATTATTAACATTAAAACACCTTTCGTGTATAAAAAATGTACCATCCTAAGTAAATAAAGAATAATACATTTTCATATTTATTAATATTTTTGAATTAGAAATTAATTTTATTTTAAATGATATGTTATGTTAAATGGCGTACCTGATACACAACAATGGGTTTATTTAAAGTTTAATGTTACACACAATGCTGAGTCATATTGAAAAATAATAATATAATATTATTTTAAATAGTAGTTAACATCTAGTAGTTGTATTGGTGGGATTGAACAAAACTAACTAAAATATTATTTTACATGTTTGTTAAATGGTTTTACATTTATCCAATAAAAGTTAAAGGATTAAAATATAAATGAATCTAATTTTAATCATTAATACTCTAATATGTTTTAAAGGTCGATTTACTGCCTTTTGATCTAGTTTTTATCACTTTTATATGTTTAATTTTACAAAATAAAATTATTATTTATAATCGGGACATCAAAATTTACTTTTGGTAATTTTTTGGTATTTTTCTGATAAAAAACTTTTTTTAATGAATAATGAAAAATTCTATATTTTAATTTAAAACTACCTTTTAATCTAATTTATTTATATGAATAGATTATATTTTTAATTTGTTTTAAAGTTTAATTAGATTATATTTTTAAAATTTAATTTAATGTTGGTCATTATAAGTAATTTCACATTGAAATTAGACATAAACAAGTGTTAATCTTTTGATAGTTATTATTTTTTAAAAATATGTTTTTTGTTTTGACAACGAGAATTAATATTAAATTAATTAATAAAAATTATATCATTTTAGTTTGGTAAAATATAAATAATTTCTAAATTTGGAATATCAAATTTAGCTTAAGATGAATTTTTTGGTATTTTTTTGAAAAACATCATTTTTTATGAATAGTGAAAAAGCTGAGTAGGAGTTAAAAAAACCAACTTCTTCATTTAAATGAAAATTTCCCACTTCTGTGAATTGAATTTTGAAAATCCTACATACACGATTGTTATTAGTAAGTAAAATTTAGTTCAATAAGATGAGAAAAAATTTGGTGAATCAAAACATTTGACATTAATTTACTGCGGTTAAAAGTAAATAGGGTAATCAAGGTAAAACTAATATTATAATAATATTTAATTACCCTAACATGTTTCCTAATCATATTGGCTATTTCATTTCTGACCATGGGCATCCTTGGGTTGGTTTTGGGACCCCATGGAGCCACTTAGAATGATAATGACACTTTATATTAATTAATTTAAAGTAATGCAAAAAATGACATGAAAATATATCTTTTGGTAAATCCATTATTTCATGGGGTTATATTAGTAGTCTCTTAAACTATAAATATTCATTTGAAATATAAAAATAGTTCATACATCATGGTATTTTTTTATAATTTTTATAAATCAAAAAAATAAACTTATTTATGACAAAATAATGATGCAGTGTTTACCCCATTAATGAATGATTTAAATAAATAAGATTACAAAAATTAAAAAAATATACAAATTCTGTCCAATTATTATTAGACGATTTTATTTCCAATAATAGTCATATTATATTTTACATTAATAAGTTTTGGACCTTTTTAAATTGAAAATCATTATCTAATAAAATAATATTTTCAAACTTTCCTAAAAAGCCCCTCCCCCACTTTATAAAAATCCCTCACCTATAACCCATTACTCACACCTCTAAATCCTCTCAGTTTGTCCAACCTCAACCCAAATAAGATCTCACGATCCCTCTCTTCCACCTAGAAGCCTTACATTAGGCATAAGGCACTTCAATAAATCCTTTTGTTCAAACCAAAGGGAGTTAACTGATTTAAAGGTAACGTCTTCTCTTATGCTCTTTTCTCTTATTTTACTTCTCCAAACCCCTAAAATATTTTTATTATTTTAATTTATAAAAACACTAGTATCCTTAATATTCTAGGTTTTCTTATGATATAGATTCTAACTACACTTACACACACCTCCCCCTAATGTGTAAAGAACATACTATTTCTATGGGCGACGGACTACTACCTCACGAAATGATGATTATTCAATATTCTCCTAACACCTCTTATGGTGGCCATTATGATAGAAATTTATTTATATGGGATATATATTATATTAATATAGTGTTTATACTTCTGTATTTTTCATTTATATCATAACTTTATGGTTTCCATAATGGGTAAACACAATAATTTCTTTTGAGGAAGTGCGGACTACCGCCCCCTCAAAGTGATACGAATCATTCATGACCTACATGAAACATTTAAAATATGGAGTTAATAAAATTATATATGATATTATACTATAATTATAACATACCTATTTTTCATTAAGTGTTCATTCCATTAAAAATACTAAATATATATATAAGTAGCGTGCATGCGTACGTACGGCTTACCGTCTCCATGAACGGTGCATTTCATCTCTTACATCCAAATTTTATGTAATATTGTATATATATATATATAATGGATATATATGATATATAAATCATGAATATAATTCTTGAGAAAATGTACTTTTGACCACATAAACAACTTGTAATTATAATAAGTTCATTTTTGACTCAAGTACCTAATATCAAGAAAATGACCATTATTAACTTAAAAGATTAAAAAATATTTATAACATTGTAATAAGTGATATAAAACGAATAATAAACATTAAAAAGGTTCTTAATCAATTATAAATTATCTTTAGTTGTTTATTCAATTGATTAAAGAACTAGCGGGTCAAGTTGGACACGATGTAAGGGACTTTGTCTCAATCTCATTTAATTGAGGCATATTTTGTTTTATACATGACTTTATTTTATACGATGCTTAAAAAACTTTGAATTTTTCATTTCATTCAAAGGGAATATTTTTCTGTGAGGCATTTTACTAAACTACAAAAAAGAATGTTTCTTTTTTACATAAATGTTGACAATGACCTTTTCCACAACAAGAGTAATATCTGATCTTTGGCTTCCTTAACAATCCGTGATGTTTTTAAAAGAAAAATAAATACCATATAATCTTTTTATGTATTTTGGTATTGAAAATGGTTTTGATAATGAATTGGTTATGTCAATATATATAAATAATATAATGTTATTGAAATGCCGAAATGTTATATTTCCTGTATGTTTGTTTTATGTGTTCTGAAAATGTTATGGTTATTGGGTATTGTTTACATATATAGTTGGTTCGGTGTTAAACATAGGGTGGGTGAATCTGAGATAGCTCTCCAATGCACTGGGTAACGTGACGAAGGTAAACTTGAATGTTTCTCCTAAGATATTTAGGGAATATACTATGATATGTATTCCAAATTTAACTCCCTTCATAGGTGTGAAAGCTAAAACACAAGTATGTTATGGATGAAACAAGTTAGCTTTTTTGATTTATGATTTCTATATGTTATTCATAAATCTTATGATTTCATGAGGTATGTTAAAAATCTTATGTTTTGATGGAATGGTGTTGTATTTATTTATTTTATAACCCTTACTAAGCTTTTTATGCTCATCCCAAGTTTTAAATTGTTTTTCACAAGACTTGAAGATGAATAGGGTCAAGGATGAGATTAAGGAAAAGTCATGCTATATAAAACATGGAACTAGACATGAATATTTTTTTCTAGGGTTTTTATTTTATGAAAAAAATGGAAACTAAGTAGAAGTGAGTACTTTGTAATTTTTGATATGTAATGTAATAGTTATTTCCTAATTCTCTAAAAATCTAAACCTGAATAGATCCTCAATATTAATTATCCATTTAATTCAAGATTATGTAATGTTTTAAGGTGTTGTCCTTATAGTTGTTATCAAAGTTCAGTTTAGATAACTTTATGATTTAGAGTGTTGTTAAATTAATGTCCATAAATTAATTTAAGGTAATATTGAAATGATATTGCATTTAAAGATTACCATGTTCCTTCACCTAAGATATTTATGTGTTTAGAATGTTTTTCCACAGAGGAAACATGAAAACTGTGATCGAATGACATCTAGAGGAAGACAACCTCCCAAATCAGCAACTTGAGATGATCAGAATCAGAACTGAATAGTTTTTTATAGTGATGGAATAGTTGAATCAGGCTCTAAATGGTTCTGTTATCTATGGACAAGATCATACAGATCAACCATGGAGGAACATGTCAGTAGTGGATCATTTCACGAGGAAACATACCACATCATTTAAAAGATCATCTGACCCTGTGTTAGAATATGGGTGGATTAAAGAACTCAAAAAGATTTTTGATGTCATGGGGTGTTCAAGACATCAAAAGGATATTCTTTCTATTAACCATTTTGAAGTTGAAGCTGATCAGTGGTGGTCGATAGAGAAAAATATCAGGGATAGTGAGGAGATTGATGCTCTTGATTGGGATGAATTCAAAGGTATGTTTCTTGAGAAATATTTTCCTAAAGTGGTTCATCTTAGTATGAAAAAACAATTCCCTAAATTGAGGAAGGAGGATGACTCAGTGGTTTCTTATGAAGCAAAATTCACTCGACTGGTAATGTATGATCCAAATTTCATACGAGATCTTGATAGGAAAGTCAACCATTTTTACTCAAGATTAAATCCAATGTATCGAAAGGCTTTAGCTTTTCATGAGTTCCAAAGTTATGAAAAACTTGTTCTATGTGTGAAGAAGGTGGAAATTGAGTTTGAAGATGATCAAGTTTTCATTAAAAAACAACAGAATAAGAGGTTGAGGTGGCCGAAGAAAGGGAATAACTCTTCAAAAACGTCTGATTGTAAGAAACTTAAGTTTACGGTTTGTGAAAATTATGGTAAAAACATGCTGAAGAATGTATTTTAACTTATTTTAAGTGATACCGATGAAGTAAAATGTGACATAAGGCTCATAATTTCCCTGAAATATATTAGGTTAATGGTAATAAAAAATATGATTTACAGTCAGTAAATTTTTTTAACTACAATTAAGCGGGTCATTATAAAAATGAGTGTCCAATGAAGAACTCAAATGAGGGAAATCGGCCAGTCTACAAGTAGAAAGGGGTGGTGAAATCCTTTGCAAATACTTTAGCAGATATTGGGCCATCAAATGAAGTATTATCAGGTACACTGTTTGTCTATTCAGATTATGCCAATGTGTTTCTTTGTTCAGGGTCTACACAATCATTTATTTTTTAGAAGTTTTCTAGTAAATTGGGAATTCTATCTCAAGCTATAAATCCTGAACTTATGGTAAAAACACTGGGGGAAATGTTGAGACAAAAATAAATTATATGAACCTTCATGTCCTTGTGTGTGGAACGAATCTACCTATAAAACTTATTGTTTTGCTTCTAGTAGAGTTTGATGTTATTTTGGGTTTAGATTGGCTTTCCGTTTATCATGATAATATTGAATGAAAAGCTAAAGTGGTTTCTTTTCAAAAAGATTTTCAGTTTGTGTACAAGAATGAACCCTTACTTTTGATAACATATCAGGAAGTTGAGTGACTAGTAAAAGATGGAAATTAATGTTACCTTGCACAAATTGTTGAAAACAAAGGAACTGTTCATATTAATGATGTTCCCGTGGTAAATGAGTACCTTGATGTTTTTTCTAATGAGTATCCAGGTATTATACCTAATCGGGTAGTTGAATTTACTGCTAACTTTTTTCCTAATTCTAATACAATTTCAAAACCCCCGTATCTAATGGCTCAAATTGAACTTTTAGATTTAAAGAAGCAATTATAGTAGACAGAATATAAAATTTTCATTCGATCTAGCACATCACCAGGGGGTTATCATGTCTTGTTTTTTAAAAAGAAATATCGTTCAATGAGAATTTTCATTGATTATAGAGCATTGAATAAAATAACTATTTAGAAAAAGTCTCCTTTGACTCATATTGATGCTTTTTTTGATCAGCTCCAGTGATCTCAGTATTTTTCAAAGATTAACTTGAGTTTGGGGTACCATTAGTTGAATGTAAAGGAAACAAACATTCCAAAGTCCATGTTTTGTACTAGATATGGGCATTATGAATTTGTGGTTATGCCATTTGGATTAATCAATGCACCTTTTGTATTCGTTGATCTTATGAATAGAATTTTCCTTGAGTTCTTGGATAAGTTTGTGGTTGTGTTCATTGAGGATATTTTGGTTTATTCCAAAATTAAAGAGGAAAATGAAAGTGAATTAAGTGTTGTCTTGCAAATATTAAAAGAAAATAAACTGTTTGGGAAATTCAGCATGTGTGAGTTTTGTTTATAAAAAATTTCATTCCTTGATCATATTATTTAAAATAATAGAATAACTGTTGATCCTGCCAAAATAAAAGTTGTTGAAGAATTTCCAAGACCCATAAATATAACTGAGATCTATAGTTTTCATAGTTTGTAATGTTATTCCTAGAGGTTTGTTGAAAATTTTTCACAGTTATCTAGCCCACTGACTACGTTAACTCAATAAGGAGTTATGTTAATTTGGACAAAATAATGTGATGATTGTTTTCAAAAAATGAAAAGAAGATTGTTGAATGATCTGGTTTTGGCATTACCTTCTAGAAATGGTGAGTTTGTTATCCATAGTGACGCTTTATTGAAATGACTTAGTTGTGTCCTTATGCAGAATGATCAGGTAATTGCTTATGTTTCACATCAGTTGACACCTCATGAGTAAAATTACCCTACACATGATTTGGAATTAGATATTATTGTTCTTTCATTAAAAATTTGGAGGAATAATTTATATGGAGTAAAATATGAAATATATACTGACAAAAATTTTTAAAGTATATATTCACTTAAAAATAATTAAACATGAGACAGAAGAGATGGTTGGAAATAATCAAGGATTATGATTGCATGATCTATTACCATAAAAGAAAATAAAATAAAGTGGATGATGATTTGAGTCGAAAAAATAATGCTTCATTAATCATGCTACATTTGGAATGAGATCCTTTTGTTTTTGATTTGATAAACTTTGGCATAGAAGTTGTTGGTGTAGGAAATTCCTCTGATTTATTTCAAGGGTCGGTGAAATCATCTCTATCAGAAAGAATTAAGAGAGAATAAAAGGAAGACTATTAGTTTCAAAAAAGGAAGAGTTAGTTCATAAGGGTATGTTTTTTGATTTTAACATTGATAATGAATGTGTTTTGAGGTTTGGGAAGAGATTATGATTTCCTTGTGATTAAAAGTTGAATAATGCGTTATTATGTGAAGCTCATAGTTCTCTGTTTTCAGTTCATCTTTGAAGAACTGAGATATACATAAATTTTTGGGAGTATTACTGGTGGGAGGGAATGATTATATATATTCCAGACATTACTAGGAAGTGTTTGACTTTTCTACAAGTTAAAGCAGAGCAGTAGTTACCAAAAGGGATGCTTCAGTCTCTACTGGTTCCAAAGTGGAAATGTAAAAATATATCTATGTACTTCATTACGGGATTACCAAAGTCATCTTAAGATAATAATGAAATCTGAGTTATTGTTATTTGATTGACAAAATCTACTCATTTCCTTCTTATTTGAGATACTTTGTCTGAGATCAACTTTCTCAGTTGTATGTTAAAGATATATTCAGGTTACATGGAGTTCCCCTATCCATTGTATTTGATAATTATCCTAGGTTTACTTCTATAATTCGAAAAGGCCTTCATAAGTTATTGGGTACTAAATTAAATTTTTGTATATCTTTTCATCCTCAATCCGATGGGAAGTCAGAATGAAAAATTCAGACCTTGAAGGATATGCTACGTGATTCTTCACTAGATTAGCATGGAAATTAAGACAAACATATTTCTGTGGTTGAGTTTTCTTATAATTACAGTTTTCATTCCAGTATACAGATGGATTTATTTGAGGCATTATATGTGAAGCGGTGTCAAACTCGAGCTTTGTGGGATGAAGTAGGTGAAAGGAAGCACATGGGACCAAAATTGGTAGAATATATGATAGAAAAAGTTTAGTTGACTCAGAAGTACATGAGAACAACTCATAGTAGACAGAAATGTTATGAGGATATCTGGAGAAAGGATATTTCTTTTGTGGTAAGTGGGCATGTCTTTCTCTTAGTTTCTCCATGGAAAATTGTGATACATTTTGGTAAGAATGGAATGTTGACTCTAAGGTTCATTGGACCTTATAAAATCCTAGAGAAAGTTGGATTAGTTACATATAGAGTACATTTTCTTCCATGTTTATTCCAAGTACACAATGTTTTTCATGTTTCAATGTTGAGAAATTATATGCCAGATCGATCTCATTTATTGAGCCCAAAGGTAGTTCAGTTGGAAGAGAATATCTCTTATGAGGAACAACCAGTCCAGTTTAATGACTGAATAAAGAAAGTGTTGTGGAATAAGGTAATTATTTAGCTAAATGTTTTTTGAAAAAACCATATGGTAGAAGAGGCAATGTGGGAATATAAAAATGCTATAAGGGATAAATTCCCTGACTTATTTGGTAAGTGAATAAAAATTGTGAGGATACAATTTCAAAAGGGGGGGGAAGGATGTAAAATCCCTTCTAAATAAAGAATAATACATTTTCTTATTTATTAATATTTGTGAATTAAATATTAATTTTATTTTAAAAGGTATTTTATGTTCAATGGCGTACTCGATACACAAAAATGGGTTTATTTTAAATCTAATGTTACATACAATGCTGAGTCATTCTGAAAAATAATAATATAATATTATTTTAAAATTAGTTAACGCATAGCCATTGTATTGGTGGGAATTAAGAGAACTAATTACAATATGATTATACATGTTTGTTAAATGTTTTTAAATTTAACCATGAAAAGTTAGAGGTTTAAAATGAGAATGAATCTATTTTTAATCATAAATACTCTAACATTCTTTAAAATGTAGATTTACAAACTTTTTATATAGTTTTGGTTACTTTTATATGTTCAATTTGAAAAAATTAAATTCTTTTTTAGAATCAGGACATCAAAATTTAATTTGGGTTAATTTTTTGTATTTCTCTGATAAAATTCATTTTATAATGAATTGTAAAAAATGATATATTTTAATTCAAAACTGTCATTTAATATAATTTATTTATAAGGTTAGATAATCTGGTTAACTGGTTTTAAAGTTTAATTAGATTATTTTTTTATCATCTAATCCAATTTTGGTCATTGGAAGAAATTTCACATTGAAATTGGACATAAACAAGTGCCAATATTTTGATAGTTATTATTTCTTAAAAACATGATTTTTTATTTTAACAACATGAATTAATTTTAAGTTAATTAATCAACCATCTATGTTTTTAATTTTGTAAAATAGACAACATATTTGAATTCAGAGTATCAAATATATCTTAGGATGAATTTTTGGAATTTTTCTGGAAAACTTCAATTTTAGACGAATAGTGAAAACACAGAGTAGTAGTTAAAAAACTGACTCCTTAATTTAAATGAAATTTTACCACTTATATGAATTAAATTTAGAAAATCTGATATAAATTATTGTTATTATTATTTAAAATGTGGTTCAATAAGATGAAAATATTTTTTGGTGAATAGTAACTTTTGACTTTTATTTACCGCGGTTAAAGGTAAATTGGGTAATTCAAGGTAAAAATAATATTATAATAATATTAAATTATCCTAGCATGTGTCCTAATCCTATTTGTTGATACATTTCCAACCATTTCCATTCTTGGGTTGATTTTGGGACCCCATGGAGCCACATAAGAGTGATAATGACACTTTATATTAATTAATTTAAAGTAATGACAAAAATGACATAAACATTTATCTTTTAATAAATAAATTCTTACATTGGGTTATATAAGTTATCTCTTTGATTATAAATATTCATTTGAAATATAAAAAAATTCCTATATCTTGGTATTTTGTTTATAATTTGTAGACATCAAATAAATAAAATTATTTATAACACAATATTGATGCAGTGTTTACCTCATTAATGAATGATTCAAATAAATAAGATTATAAAAATTAAACCAATATCCAAAAACTATTAAATTATTAGTTTATGATTTTATTTCTAATTTGAGTCAACTTATCTTCAACTTTAATAAGTTTTGGACCTTTATAAACTGAAAATAAATATATAATAAACTAATATTTTCTAATATTCCTAAAGAGCCCCTCCTCCCCCTTATAAAAAGAACTCACCTCTAACCCATTACTCACACCTCTCAATACCCTTGGATCATCCAAAATCTGCCCAAATAATCTCTCAATATCCCTATCTTCCACCTAAAAGCCATACCTTAGGCAGAGGGCACTTCATGAAATTCTTTTGGTTCAAACCAAAGGGAGTTACCCGATTTAAAGGTAACATCTTCCATTAAGTTCATTTCTTTTATTTTACTTATCCAACCACATAAACTATTTCTATTCCTTTATTATATAACCAAATCATTGTACTAAATATTTTAGGTTATTTTTATGATAAGGATTCGAACTACACTTACACACACGTCCATCTAATGGGTATAGAAGACACTGTTTTTGTGGATGGTGAACTACCGCCTCATGAAATGATGATTGTTCAATCTTCTCCTACCACCTATTATGATGAACATTATGAAAAAAATATTTTTATATGAGATATATATTATATTTATATTGTCTCTATACTTTTTTATTTTTCATTTATATCATACCTTTATGGTTTCCACAATGGTTAAACGTGATAATTTTATTCGAGGATGTGCAGACTACCGCCCCCTCAAAGTGATATGATTTGTTCATGCCATACATGGAATGTATAAAAGACAAAGTTAATGAAATTATATATGATATTATACTGTAATTATAATATAAATATTTATTATTAATTATTCATTCCATTAGAAATATGAAATCGAAATGAAAGTAGCATTCATGAGAACGTACAGCTTACTGTCTCCATAAACTATGCATTTCACTTATTATCTCCAAGTGTTATGTACTATTATATATATATATAGTAGATATATATGATATATAAATCATGAATATAATTATGGAGATAATTCAATTTTGACCACATGAACATCTTGTAATTATAAGAAGTTCATTTTTGACTCAAGTACCAGATATCGAAAAAATGATCGTTATTAACTTAAATGATTACATAATATTTATAACATGGTAATAAGTGATATTAAAGGATTAAGAAACATGAAAAAGGTTCTTAAGAAAGTAAAATTAACTTTATTTTATTATTTAAGAGATTAAATAATGAGTGGTTCAAGTCAGACAAGAAGTAAGGGACTCTGTCTGAATCTCCTTTCATTAAGGCATATTTTTTTATACACAACTTTCTTTTATAAAGTGTATATAAAACTTTTAATTTTCATTTCATTCAAAGGGAATATTTTTTTATGAGGCATTTTACTAAACAAAAAAAGAATGTTTCTTTTTAATGTAAGTTGTGACAACGACCTTTTCCATTGCCTTGAGTATTATATGATCTTTGACATCCTTAATAAGTCGTATTGTTTTTAAAAGGAAAATGAAATACAATATACCCTTTTACATATTTGGGGTTTGAAAATTGTTTTGATAATGGATTGGTTATGTCAATATATCTAAATAATATATTATGATTGAAATGTTGAAATCTTATCTTTCATTTATGTATGTTTTATGTGTTATGAATATGTTATTGTTCATGGGAATTGTTTACAAATATGGGTGGTTATGTGGTAAACCTAGGGTGGGTGAACCATAGATAACTCTCCATTGCATTGGGTAACGTGATGAAGGTAAATTTGAATGTTTCTCATAATATATTTAGGTAATATACTGTGATAGGTATTCTAGATTTAACTCACTTCATAGGTGTGAAAGCTACAACTTATGTATGTTATGGATGCGACAAGTTACCTTTTATGATTTATGATTTATATGTTCTATTCATAAATCTTATGATTTCATCAGGTATGTTAAAAATCTTATGTTTTGATTGAATAATGTTTTATTTCTTTATTTTATTACCCTTACTGAGATTTTTATGCTCATCCCAAGTTTTAAAATGTTTTTCACAGGACTTAAAGATGAATAGGGTCAATGATGTGATCAAGGAAAAGTCATGCTGTCTAAAACATGAAACTAGAAATGACACTTTTTTCCAAGAGTTTTTATTTTATGAAAAAAACTTAAACTGAGTAGAAGTGTCTACATTGTAATTTTTGAGATGTAATGTAACAGTTATGGACTAATTCTCTAATAATATAAACCTGAAAAGATCCTTAACATAAATTATCCATTTTAATTCAAGATTATGTAATATTTTAAGGCTGGGTCCTTATAAAAATATTTTTCTAAACAAAAATATATTTTATACCTTCATATCATTTTAAATCCCTAAATTACCATTTTATAGTCAATGTATGACTAATTAATAGTTTTTATACCTATGTTGACATAAAATTTCAAAAAATATAATACTCAAAATAAAGAAAGTGACCTTTAAACAAAACATATATAATAAGAACAATGTTTTTAAACAAAATATTTCCATTTAACTATGAATTACTTGATATCATTACTTATCATTTTTCAAATATTTCCTGATCACCATTACATAATTTTATTACATTAATTTTGTTAATTTAATTTAACTATCAATTAATATCTTTCATTATTTATTTTTAATAAGACAACATTCAATAATGTTCAGTGTTTTTTTGCATCACAAGCAATAAAACACATCAAATTTATTAAAGAGAAACATTATATAAAATATCAGGGTGTTAAAGTTATGATTAATTCCATATATTGTTTAATACTTATTTATCTTCCCTCCTAAACACCATTATATTATCATAAATGAATAACTTGCATTTTTTGTAAAAATTTAGAGTAGTTACATATCTTTATACCTCTATTATTGATGTATATTTCATTAATTACATTTCTCATAAAGGGTCTCTCCGACCATTTTTTCTTGTTATTAAGTTCCCTATCACTCTATATCTCTTTAATGTATTTATTTTTCCTTTCCATTCACAATTTCTTCAACTAATAGATATATTATATATCTATCCAATAAAACTATTATTTTCTAAAATTGACAAAATCACATACCCTTTACTATATATAGTGTGAATAACCTAAATTTTATAATATAGATTGAAGTGTATTTAAATATAAATTTATTCTATTGATTTTACAAGGGAAATATTTAAAATTACAGTAAAAATTGTTTAATTATGGATATTATTCACTACTTAGTGTCATTGGTGTACATTATTCCATAGGGAACATTACATATTTTATTTTCTGTTTTATATTAAGAATATATTGGAATTATTATTTTATGGATGGGGTGGGAAATTTTATAGGATCTAGATACACCAAAATATATTATTAGACCAACTAGCTTGGAAAATTTGTGTATACCAACCCTTTTATGTATAATGTCTTAGAATGATTCAAGGATAGTATGGTTATGATTTATATCATTATGAATTCTATCATTATGTGATATATATTTTTTATGTATGTGATTTTCTATTTCTAATATTATATATATGTTCAGTATTAATTTATATTAATTTTATTTGTTTATTTATTCTAATAATACAAAATATCTTATGATAATCCTATATTTGTTTCCACTATATGTTCTCCTTATTGATATTATGAGATCACCACATTATATAATTTTACTATTTCATGAGGATACCATGAAGCATGCTATATGTGATATAAGGATATTAAATAAGAGAAGAACAATTTTTTTTGTATTTTTATGAGGTATTTTTTCCATTATAACTGAATTATAAAGTATGCTTCCAGGCTCTTGATACTACTAGTCTTTTGATTTTAAAATCTATTTCTGTAATAAATAACACCCATCCCTGAGTTATTGATATTGGGGTTGTTATAATTGGTATCTGATTATGTTTAGTAGAAACCATTAGAACTAAATTTAGAAGAACATATGCAGGGAATAAAAAATTATATCAAAACCTTGAGAAAATTATAGATTTTATTTTAAGAATGGATAATGTTTTTGATATTCATCTTTTATAAATTATTTTTAATTATATATTAGGAACACAAAAAAATAGTGTTATTCATGATCTAATTATTATATATTATTATATATAAATATTGACTAATAGAAGGAATAAAAACAATTTCTATACCACTAATCATTGTATGAATTTTGCAACATAATAAACCAAGGATTTTGGTGTTATAATTGAGAAAATTTTCATTATATTAGGTTATTATAATTATTTAATAAAAAATAACAATTATTAATGGATTAATATGTTTCTCCTCACTAGATATTACAAATATTGAATAATTTAAATATAAAGTAATCTATACATTTCAATAGAACAATTGATCTACTGGTGGAATATATTTCCGACAAACTGGATCCTGCACATGAAACAAAATTATAAATATTTAGTGTTTTACAATATTGTTTTACATTTTATCATAAATTATAATTTCCTACATTATTATGTTACCAATCAACCTTAACATGTGGGTTTATTTTGGAAAATGAATAAAACGTCCATTCAGAAGTTTAATACATTAGTGGTTGATAAATTGTTAATGATTATCATGAATATATATAGTGATTTGAAATTTAATTAAAAATAGAATTTTATTATGGATTTATATCATTTAAGGATATATATTGAACAATGGTACCAATTGATTCAAAATAATAATGAGTTGGAAGGTATAGAAAGTATGGAATATAATGATTTTAATGTATTATTCCATGAGGTGTATTATAATTAATAAAAACATATTGATATAGAAAGGCATATTCTAAATTTACCAAAAAAATTAAGAGGATGTTTTTGTTGAATATGAGGATTACAGTACATGATTATTGAGACAAGATACATAATATATATACAAATTTTGAATGAAATATTGGTAACTAAATGGTATACTAAATCAATGTCTAAAAATAATATTACTCTCTAAAACCTTTTAATCATTTAAAGATATTGTGATAAGTTCTATAAATAATGATAAAATTCCATTCATGTCTCATATTACTAAAAGTAATCATGAGAAGATGTGGTTGATTTAAAACCATGTATAATGATCATTAGAAATAATTAATAATAAAATGGAAGAATTTAAAACATGAAATATTTATGGGAAGAATCACATTTGGTCTTTAATTATGAGCTTGGAAGTTTGTTTTGAGTAATAAAATTAGTAATCATTCTCTTGAATGAAATTTTATAGAGATTTTTCCAATATCCAATTCATTAATTACATGGATATGTGATAATATTCTTATCATTGAAAAAATCATTAATAGAATATACCTTATAAGAGTATGAGGGATAAAGTCCAGTAGTATACAATTATTATGAAGGGAGATGAAGACTAAGAATAATTTTATATAAGGTTATTTCATCATAAACCCTAATTTATCAAGTAATTTATTGTATTATTGATCTATAATTTATATTATATCTTATACATTCCCTAATAACATTAAATAATTACATGATCCTTTGAGGAAGGAGTTATCAATTAACACATTGAATGGAGCTCTTATTATAGTTAGTATATATTACATTGTTCATATTAGAAATCGTATATGTAATCTAGAGAAAACATTATTATTATACCCGTGGTTAATTTTGATATAATTTTGGTGATGTATTAGTTCTCAATGTACATGAAAATTTTTTTTATAGGGGGAGAAATTGATTAAAATTTTTGTGGTGGGCATAAAATCTATTATTTTTAAAGGGGATACTCAATTACCTAGGACATGTATGGAACCTAATATAGTAGTACATAGTAATAAAATTCATTGAGAAGATTAAGATAAAATTAAATATTTAAATGATAATTGTATTTTAATAATTAATTATATATCAATTTTATATGATTACATTAACATATTTCATAATGAATTACAATGATATCCACATGATCATGATGTCAGATTATTTTATTATTCATTTATTTTATTTATAAACTCATTTCCAATTCTAATAGTTTCATTTTCTCTATATTTCATTTTCATTGTTTTTATAATTTAATATATCTTTATATTTTTAATACATTGTTTAATTTATCTATATTTTTATCCATACTATGTAGATCTATTTACTGATCAAGTAACTTGGGATATTCCCAACACTAAGAGGGGGGATGTGAATCAGTTTTGGTGTCTTTTTAACCAATTAAAAACATTATCCCTTTTTTACATCTTCACTTATTTAGTGAATGAAGAACAATACTATTTGTAAATGAAGTTATCCACCAATGTTGATGATTATATCTCCGATGTATGATGGTTTATATCCCACTCACTCAAATTTTTTTCTTTTATTATCAAGATAGAACTCAGAAAACAATAAATAAATAGGCCAATAATTAAGTCACCAACCAAATAAAATACAAGAAACAAAAAATAAATTCTTTAAATAAAAAAATTTATCATGTACCACATAAATTTATATCAGTGGTAAAAGAATTATGTTTGTCCTAGATATAATAAATCTCATCACCTTACTCAATGTGTACAATTCAAAAAAAATACCTCTGTACTATATGCAACCTTTCAGCATAGTGATATTGTCATCTAGACTTCTAAATATTTTTATTCAGTTATAAAAATGATCAGTAGATGACTAGTTTTACTTCTCACATTCAATTTTCCTTGTTATTTAAAACATAAGTATTATTTTTTATAGTTGTATTTTTTATTTATATATCTTCAAATAACATCATTTACAACCTGATCATATGGGTTCTCTCTCTATCTTTGATACTTTAAGGATTTTAATTTTTCTAGTATCATTTCTTCACAAGAATATCTTATATTTTTTTTGTGAACTCTTTTTTTGGATCCTCTATAATTGATCTTCAATAATATTCATCATTCAACGTGTTAACACTACTACATCACTCTAATACTTCCAAAATATTTATATATATTATTTACAAAAATTATTATAACTATTTCACACATGTTTATTACACAACTACGAGCTAGAGTAACTTAATTCATAAAATAATTATTCATATTTAATGCTTTAGGTAAATTGGAGTATTCGGAACCTACATGAATGAAAAATAATTTTCATGAACATAGTATAAGAACTGTATCACATAAGATATATTTTCATGAAACTATATGAACAAATTATTTATTTCAATTCATAGTTAACAAAATTACATCGCTCAAATAGATTTTTTAAAATGAACACTCCTAAATTTTTTTATGCTTCATGAAACCACTTGTTCACATAATTTTATGTGTACAAGCATGATGTATTTCATGGGTGTATCAACAATACATAACACAAATCATAGTATGATTAAAATTTATGAAAACACAATAAATTTGAAATCCTTAATGTAGCTTAGTATTTCATATGATCCATTTCATAAATTTATGTAAGGAATCCTTTTCTGAAATCCATATTAAAATAAAAAGATATATTTCTCAAAATATTTTCCATCCAATTCCCTATTTTTCAGTCCTCCAAGATACCCTCCATCGACATGATTAGGGGTTGTTATAGAAAATTATGTAATGGAACTGTACCTTATGTTCTTAAAAATATTTTTTGATCTATTAAATATTTTTCAAATTCAAAAAATACCTGAACTTTTTTTCTAAAATGTATATTTCTTTATGACCACCCTCTGTTTATAATATCTATATTTTTCTCACACTGATGATCATATTATTTGTTTCACGAGTCAAATTTAACTTATCATTCTAGCATAGACCTTCTAAATATGGGGTGGAGATCAAATATATAGACAATTATCCAAATTAAACAATCAAAAAAAAACAGGAATCATAGTTTTTAAATTTAAATGATGTTTTAAGATAAAATATTATTTAGAATCATCAAAAAATTATTCGGTACAATCTTCCAATCATTACCAAGCATGGAAAATTAGTATTTCTGGTTCTCTATCACCTATTTAAATTATCTTCGTGGAGAAACTTCGCAAACACAACATGAGATTCTCATGATATCATATGTAAAACCACTAAATTGATTTATGTGTGGTGTAAAAACAAGAACATAGTACAGGCTCTAGTGGTGGGCTGAATGCTCCTCCTAGGAAAACCCTAGTAGGTTCATAGTAGGAGACGACGAAAAAAACATTATTCAATTAAATACATCACATTTTTTTAAAAAGTAAAAAATATCTTTCTAATAATCTATACCATATTAGTTTATTTTATATTATATGTGTGATTCTTTATTACTCGATCTTCTTTATAGATGGACAAATAATTCACATTGATTTACACCACTCTATGGCCACTGTCTCCTTTACATAACACCATTTTACATTATCTCTCTCTATCACATTCTAGTGATGCACCTATAATACTCTTTTTTATACTCAACTAGCCATTTCTAACAATTATTAAGTGAGAAAACTACATCTATAGATACCCATAATTTTTATAAATAAATTTATCATCTTATTAGATGAATACTCAATACTTAGCTTTATTATTCACACTAGAACTGTAAAGTTTTACTGTCTTCATAATCCTGAATACATAAAAAAGTAGTTTATAAAATATCTATGACATATACGTCTTAGTTCTTCATAAATAACACCATTAGTAGAAATATCATAATCCAAACATTTCTTCATATCATAGGGAAAATAAAACATAATAAATGTTGATCTTAGATACTCAATAAGGGTAAAAAAGTGAGATATCAATGGCCACTTAAACATAACATGATCTTAATGTATATGAAAACATGATCCCAACCATTGAAAGTTATACCCAGAAATTCCAAGATCATAAACATAATTCATGGAATAAATCATGGATGTTCATAAGATATGAATTAAAAAGATTTCAAATAACATGATCCACAGGAAAATTATATTGGAAAAAGATCATGTCATTAAAGAGTATAATAATGTATAAAATTATCATAATAATATAAATATTATGTTAAAGATACCCACAAAAAAATCATTACATGTTAGGATTTGGATAACCTCCCATGTACTTGCTTCGAGGTAGGGATAACATCTCATGTAACCTCCTTTTGGTATTAGAAAACCTCCAATGTATGATCCTTTTTTGATCTCTAGAATACCTCCTATGTACACTTAAAACTAAAATATTATTAATATTGACCCAACTCATTGGAGGACTACATAATTTTAGTCTCACTTGTCACATACTCCTGGATCAATTCATATGTGTTCTACGAAATCATAAAAACGTCCATCACAACATATCCCATAGAAAAGACAATGAGTGTCAATTATATTTATTCATCATAAGCATAAAAAATATTAATAATGAAAAAATTTAATACAATTGGAACATATTCCTATTAAATCATACGTAAAATTGAATTATATTATCATATATGAAAAATTAATTTAGAATATGAGTAGAAAATTTATTGATGAAAATACCATATTTCATTTTTAAAAAAATATTAAAATCTAAAAATTTACTAATTATTAAGAAAATAATTTTATATTAAAATGACATAGGAAACTTTTAAAGGAATCTACAATACTTCTTTGGGTTTATGACAATGATAAATTTTTTTCATGTTGGATATGTTAAATCAAATATTCCTCTCTTATTTTTTGTAAAAAAATAAAACGTTTGTTATTCAATAAATGAAAAAACGATTCCTCTAAAATAAAAAGAAATTAAACCAGGTTAAGAATAAATTTAAAAAGTTATATGATAATACTAAAAAAATTCTTGACACCATTTTTAGAAAACATAGATATTAATGAAAATGGATTTTGGATTGAATAGAGAAATAAAGTAAGTTTTTCTTAAAAATCATCTTTATGTATTTTGAGTGATTAAATTGAGAAAACGAAAACTAAAACATATAATATAAGGAAATAAAGAAACCACAAGAATAAGGATATTATTTACTGATATATCATGAAATTATATCATTGTAAACATAATCGTAAGCAATCCTAAAAAACAATGAGATTGTAACATAAATCGCTAAACTCATGTATGAATTTCATTGAAGGAACTCAAAATATTTTAAAATAAATTTAAATTTATTAAAAAAAATATAATAGATTCATTTTCATACTTATAATATCATAAATAATCTAATTATAACATTTCAAAAAGCAGTTTTTAATAATTCATTATTAAAATCAACATTTTTAGGTGTCACCAATTTCTTTTTTCATGAGAATTTGATTTCTGTATTCCTGATCCTTATAAATTTATCATGGTTACATAATATACAGTATGTTATTAATGATATTATTATCATATAAATTAATTATATAAACATTTAGAATAATCCATAATAGTTAGGGATGGAAAAATTAATAACACTGTTTTTAAAGACTGTATGTCATAGATATGCATAAATGTTGTTTTCACTTCTCGAAGGTTGGAGAAAATAAAGGTAAATAAAATTTAATATTTACAAAATAATTATTATAATATATATATATATATATATATTATAATTATTAAATTTATCCTTGATACCATCCATATAAATAATAAGTGAAAAGAGAATCACATTACTTCATGGAGGTGGTAGTCCACATGTACGCATGTGTGGTATTATTGTTTTCCAATGGATGGTAAAGAGATTAATTATGGTATTTTAATAATAATAATAATTTATTATATTAAATAAACTTAATTAAATATTTTATAATGTATACTATGAATTTATAGGAGTTATAAAAAAAAGGTAATTGAAGGAGGTCAGGTAAGACGATTACCTCTTCTTTGGAAAGGCTCTATTAGATTCCTTATTAAGGACAATTTAGAATGGTATTTTATAAATACCAACACATCCAATCAAAGTATATAAATTTTTATAATATAATAGGTAAGTTTTTATTATCTACATGGCTCAAGAAGGTGTAAATAAATGATATAAGGTAAATTCTTTTATAATTGATGGGAGGAGCACTCTTGGAATTACATAAAGTATCGAAGTAATATCAATTAATCTTTATAGAGAAATGGATCCAAATTGAAATATTTAAAGAAAATAAGAAAATGATTATAAATATTCCCATGAAATAAAATTTTTACATGTTTTTATTATGGACTTACCCTTATCTTTTAGTTTTGTCCCCTCAATAAACAGTTTAAAAATTACCATGATATCAATGTTTTTTACTATTTAGGTGTCAAGAATGTTACTATAAGAATAATGGTGACAAATAAAAGTACAAATATTGATATTTTAAACTATATAATATTATTGTGGGTTAATTTAATATTTTTATGAATTCTAAATCATTTAATAATATATTGTATATTATAAAATATAAATAATGATATTTTGGAAATATAAGAAATATTATAATATAATATGTGTCTAGCTCAGGTAAAATGGTTTGAAAATAAAATTAATTGATATATAAGGAAGATGTGTTATTTATATAATCTTCCAAAAAAAATTTATATGTTTTTATATCATTTTAAACCTTATATTGTGGTTTAACCCATTGTTTAACCAATTTTATCCTTAACTGCAATATTGAATTTTGAAATTTTAATTGGTTATAATTTTACTTATGAGGTTAAAATTGTCTCATAAATGAATATGGAATTAAATTTCAGACCAATAACATTCTTTATTTTCATATTTAAATATTTTTATGATTTTGAAAGAATTTAATAAAATATATTTGTAATAAAATAATGTTAATGTCATTTTAAGAACTGTTCACATAATATGACATTTAAAAAAAATTGATAGTAAATAACTATGAATATAATACATTAAAAAATCAGTAATATATTAAATTTACCTATTAAAAGCATTTGAAACTATCAATAACCCAAAAATAATGTTAATTTTAGAGATTTTATAAATAATTTACTTTATTTTTGTATTTCTTGCATAAGCATTTTGTTAGTATTGTGTAAGGATTTAAGGTGATTATTGCATCATTGAAAATTAAAAATAAATTAACATGATACAAAATTAATTCATATTTAAAAAAATATCTAAAATAAATCATAAGTTGTTTTGATCCCTATCCCAAAATATTATAGATAATAAAAGAAAGGTAGTAACATTTTCGACATTATATTTTAAATTATTATTTATAAAGGTAAAAATAAAAGTTAAATAAAAACACAAATAAGTTAAATTTTTTGATTATTACTGAATACATAGACTAATAAAATAAAATAAATGATAGTTTTTTAATTAAATGAAAGCCTTATCACATAAGTGTTAACCATAATTATTCTATTTCATATTTAGCGTGGTGATGTAGATTTATTATCTATACTATTCATAATGAAAAAAAAGTAAAAGAGAATATTTGAAAAAAATTTCCATGAAGATTATAAATATGATATTAATTTTAAAAATTATGTTTCTATAAGTATAATTATTTAATTTAATATAAAAATGAAAAACGAAAAGAAAATTAGTTTTTGAGAAAAATACATTTTTATGTACAAATTTTTTTTATAGAAAGTCCAACCATAGAATAGATACCATTTAAGTAAATTGGATTTATTATAATATAATATATATATATGACATTATTTTGATACCATTTTAAAAAAATATAATTGAAAATTCTTTAAAATGAAAGAAAGTTTTCACTAAAAATCATTATTTTCTACTATTCACTGAAAATTCAATCCTTGTAGAAAAATCCCAAAATATAACTTTAAGATAGTTTTGATATTCGAATTAAAAAAATAATAGATTTTTTATCAAATAATTCTTAAAAAAGTTCTTAATTTAATTATAATATTACCTCATAAAAATAAATAGAAATTATTTTTTAATAAAATATATTTTTAAAGAATAAAATGAATTTACTTAAAATTGTGTGATTATTTATTAATATTTACCTAATAAATTTGTATTGAGTTTTAAAATTTTTATATATTTAAAAATATTTTTAATAATTTTTATACCCACCCATCAGTGGCTAAGTTATGACAACAATAAAAAATTTCATCGTTCATTTAATCTTGGTTTTGTGTGTTGTATACGCTATCAAAAAATGTTTTTTTAATATCATGGTGTAACATTATCCACCTTTAAAAAATTGCATCCTCATGATTTTTAATTGTTCTCAATAATCAAGGACTTTATATTTAGTAATTTTTTTATTGAAAATCCACATTGTAAATAAGTTTAATAAAACCTCATTATTAAAAGAGAGAATAAGAAATAAAATGTTAATCTAGAATAACACCTTAAATGGTTTCCAAATAGAATAACATTAGTGGGAAGTTAAAATATGGATTTATAAGAAAAATTAATGTTTCATAAATTATAAAGAGTGTTAGAGAACATTGATCACAAAAAAGTTAATTATCATGTTAATATTAATGACCACAAGACCATAAATCAATAATGTGTAAAAAACCATCACTTAATTATAAATGAATGTAATAGAAGAAAAATTTTATTTAAAGATATTTTTCGTAAAGTTTTTAAATTCCTTTACCATATAGACTAATTAAATAACGATATATACTTACATGAAATATAAAATTTTATCATTTAATCAATTTCCACCTAAAATGTCATTTTTTCCAAACAATTATTATTGAATTTTTCATTCCATGATAACTAAATTCAATTTCTAAAAGATCGTATAATATATAAAGGGATAAAAAGATATTCTTACTATCTTTAAAAATTAACCAAAACTGAAATGGCTGGAAAAAGGTAAGATGATATCCAAAAATTTATAAACCTTAGTATAATGAAATCATATAGTTAACTCCAAAATTTACACAATGATAACAAAGTTTCCACTTAGATCATTTCATAATTAAATAACCATACATCCCAAATTATCAAAATAACCTAAACATAATAGAATGTTTTAAATTTTAATATGATCACTTACCATTGACATTATATCCCAAAAAAATTAATTTTATTCATCACAAGTAATATATCATGTCAAATCACATGTTAAGACTAATTCTTAAATAGACCTAAACCCAATGAAAAAAACTCTAAAAATATCATTAATCACCATAAAAAAATATGTAATCTTATATTGTAGTGAAATTCAAAAAAAATCATCAATTAAAATTAAAATATAACCAGAAATTTAATCCTTATATTGATAATAAATATCCTTAAAAATATCTCGTTATCAATGAATCACTTTTAAACCATCAATATTATCTACATCATGTGATCTAATAGGCCATAATTAGCTTAATATAAAATCATATATTAACCCAATGTGTAATGATCCTAACCTTAGTAGCTCGAAGTTAGTGTATAATTTATTATATTGGTATAATAAACATGGATTTTCATCCCGATAGACCATATAGTTTTGTAGTCTTAGTAAAATATATATATACTTGAAATTCATACTACATTTTAAAAAATATAAATTAAAAAATTCAATGATAATTTCATTATTCCCCTGAGCATATACCAACATATCAATCACAATATACTTCATGGAATCCTGTGTAAAATAAAACATAATAAATGGGTGAGATGAGATTCCCAGTAAGGGTAAGCCTATATTGTATGATAAGAATAAAATAGTCATAATTAATAGTGAAGGTTAAAAATATGAAAAACACGTTATTTAATAAATAACTTGATCATAATATGGTAGGAATAAATTATGATAAAATAATTTCATATAAAAAATCATATGATATCAGAACTAGACCATGGATATTCTATCTAATATAATAATAACATGTAATATCAATAATTGAATTCATAATGATGGAATGCATAATATTAGACATTTAAAACATATCATCAAAGATTATGAAAAGAAGTCAAATACCATGGAATCTTATTCAAATACATTTATATAAATGGATAATGTCTCACCAAAAAACAAATCTAATGTGTCTCATGAGATTTATTGATGTATCGAGGGGTTATAGCTGGCCCCACCTGCCATATATATGGTCCAATACATCCTTCATATAAAAGGGTTGAAACAAAATTCACATAAATATTCAAACTTTAACTATCATATGAAATTTAAATACATTCCACCAATCAATAAACATAATCATAAACCGTTTAAATAATGTGAATGGTATCAACATATTATATCCCCAATCAAATTGATCAAAACCCTTCTAAAGAAATAATAAAGATGGTATCATTGGATTATATCCATTTAAAAGTAAATGTGACTTAAAATAATATCTTTATATATAGAAAATAATTTTAAAATATCAGTTTGATAATTTATTAAGGAAAATAACCTTTCTTTGAAAATAAAACATTTTATTTTAAAACAAAAAAATTCATAAAATATTGTCAAACTCATTTTTTTTATTTGACTTTTATATAATGATAATTTATAGATTATTAGGAAAAAAATTATATCTAGAAATAACCTTGTAGTAATTTAATGGAATATTCTAATAAATGATGGTCATGATGGTGGGTATTTTTGTACATGCCATAAAATTTAAAAGAACATTCGTTTTTCACTAGAAAAATGTTAGAAAAGTGACTCATTCAAAATAGAAAAAGAAGACTCCTTTCAACTGGTTTTGTAAAAAAATTAAAACATGGGTAAAAATTTATTTAATAAATCATTTGGATAATTATAAAATATCTTTTAAAACATCTTTGAAATCATTTTTAGAAAACATATATTTGTAAGAAAAAATATTTTCGATCGAAGAGAGAAATAATGTTTTGTTTTATTAAATATATTTTCTTAATCATTTCAAGTTCCAAAGAGAGAGAAAATGGTACCATTAATTGAAAATTTTCATTAATGACCAGATTAAAATAAAATATATTTATTACAAAATATAAATATCAATAATTACCTCAAGGGAGACTGAAATAAAAAAATCCCAAATAACAATGAGACTGTAAAATAAAACCAAACAACATTTGTAACGTTTGAATCATAATCCCCATGAAATAAATAAAATTTAATTAAAATTTAAATTACATAAAGATAAATTAATTCATGATATAAAAAATATAAATGGAATTATATACACTATATAAAATAAATTAGAGTGGAATATGGTGTATGTATCACAGAAGTAAAAGTGAGACGATATACCCTTACGTCACACTTACATTAAGTTGAACATAATTTAACCTTTTATATAGTGGTTTTAATCATTTTTTAACTTATTAAAGAACAATATTAATATTCATAATATCATATATGTTATTTTTTATAACATATTAGTACATATTTTTTAAATTATTTCTTTATTCTCATTGTTTCATGTGTTAGTTGTCTTGTTTTCTCATGCATGTTTTATCATGAAAATTTCAGTTCTCCCATATATTATATAGTTCCAAGAAATTTAGAATAATAATAGTAAAATTATTATCATATTTATAGATGAATGAAAATTTTAAATTTAATCACGAATGATTGTTATGAATTATGTACTATGTTATAATCTTGAATATTGTAGGCTGTATGTATGCATGAGTAATGTTTCCATTTTTCCAAGACCATTATAGAAAGGAGGTAAGTAATATTTTATCATAATAAATTAAAAAAAATATAATATGTACCCTATTATTTTATTATATATACTTATAAATATCATTTTTATGGTTTGGTTATGAAAGAGAATCACAACAATTTGTGAAGGAGGAAGTCCACACATACACAAAGGATGTTATCCTTTTTCAGTATAAAAATTGAAATTGATATATTATATTTTAGAAAAGATAAATATGTAATTAATATAATTATTATTTAATTCATATCAAAAATATTCTTTAAAATTTTCATTATTACATTCCATGTAAAGCATTATTGAAAAATGAATCGCATCAGTTTGTGAGTCGCTAGTTTACTGTACACATAAGAGGCATTATCATATCCCCTACTTAATGAAAATTCAAATATATTTATATATGATATTATGACTCCATAGTATAATTATGTTTTATATGTCATATATATAAATTATATCCATTATCATTACCAATCATTGTTGGTGTTAATGAAAAAGTGAATGAAACCGGTTCACAAAATGGTAGTCCCACACACACACAAATAATGATTCAATAACCCATTTTATGGAAGTAGCGGTGGTTTTAAGAAATTAAATTGACATAAAAACAACTTATAAAATGGAATAACCTAATATTATTATATAATAATTGTTTTATAATAATTTATTAAAGTGGAGGAAGAAATAATGTAAATACGTTTGTTGAAGAACGTTATCTCTTCTTTAGGTATCCTACTTATGTTTTCACCAAATATTTCTTTAGTTAGATTTATTAGAAAAATAAGGATTATAGGATGATGTGTGGTAATTATATAAGTTATTTTATCTTGTATTTTATGAAATAAAATTAAGAGAATGTGTGAAGAAGATTAAAGAGTGGGTTGCCATTAAAAAGTGACGTAAGTGGCACACTAGTAATTATTTGGAAAGAGAAAGGTGTATCCACATTTTTCATATGAAAAAAGTGTATAAAATAGTGTATTAATGAGAATAATACATTATAGGGTAAAATTATGGACATAAAATTTAATTTATAAAATTTTGAGTTTGAGAAAACCCTTATCTTTTTAGTTTACCCATGGTAAAATCATTTATACCTTAACTACAGTAATTAATTTTTACTATTTTCACCATTCATTTTGGTGAAAAATTGAATTGAAAATATTATAAAATATAAATTATATTTATTCAAAATATGTATTTATTTTTTTCAAATTCCATTCATATAAGGAAAAAAGTTAAATTAAAATTATTCCAATATATGTGACGATAAAGCGGGTTTTCAAAGAGAAAATTTTCAATAGTTTACAAAGTTTTTATATCAAAATTCATTATGAAAATGATTAAAATGATCTATATTATATTAAATGATATTTAATTTAACTAATTTTAATTTAAAATATCTTAAAAATACAATTAAACTTTCTAAATAATCTAAACAAAAGGAAATTTTGAATTAAATTTCATTATTTTTTTGTGTTCTAAAAAAATGAAACATTTTAAAAAATTCCAAAGAATCACTATAATATAATTTCGATAATATAATTTTGAAAATATATTTTATTTTTTAAAATAATTTTTATCAATTTGGTGAATTTAAATGTTAAATTATTTTTGAAATGTGTGACTAAACATTCTTTGGAAAAAATAGAGTTTTCCGAAAAAATTTATTTTTATTTTAAATGATTTTAATTTTATTTATTATTAGTATATAACCATGGGTTTCATAATTTAATTTTTATTATTCATGCAATCCAATTTAATTTCTAGGATATAGTGGTATACTATATTATGGTTCATCTAGACTTAGATTTGCATCTTCCACAACCTACCGAAGAGGTTAAATTTATAAAAAGAATTATTTTATAAAGTCTCAGATGTTATCTTTCTTCAATGCATGGTATTTTGTGTCATACACACTGTCAAGAATATTTTTTTTATTTTAAAATATCATGATTTTATATTCTCCCCACCTTAAATATATTATACCCTCACAATTTAAAATTTATCTCTATAATCTAGTGTTTGAGATTTGGAAATACCATTATTTAAATACCCACATTATAAAAGGGTTAATAAAAGTTCCTCTTAAAAATAGAAAAGTATGTATTAAGGAAATCTTGAGTAATACATAAGTATGTTTCTAATTTGGAGAGTACATGTTTTAAATTAAAACATAGACATGGATGAAAAGCATAAATAAGTATAGAGAGTGATAGAGGTTATTGATCATAAGAAAGAGAATGATCAATGGAAATTTAGGTACTTAAAACCATAAATTTGTGATAATTTGAAAATATATTTGATTCAATATATATAAAGGTAACCGAATAATATTTTTGCAAGATCTTTATCTAAAAATTGAGGAATTATTTTACTATATATGATTATAAGTAAATACACTTAGTTGATATGTGTTTATTTCATAATCACAATTTAATACTTTGGTTGAGCTTTGGTAAATTTCCAATTGATCACCAAATCTGAGAAATGAATATCCAAAAATAAAATTTTTATGCATGAAGAACTAAAATTCACTTTTAATGGATCATAATATCCATAATATAATGATAATTCATTCTATCAATCTCTATTCATTATTATGAAAAAATATTTAGCACAAGTTATCCAATATGAATGAATATTCATATGGTTATATAATAATTTAATCACTAAAATCTCTTACAATGTTAAACATAAATAATTTTAAAAATGTTTAACCTCATTTCCCTTCTAAATGTATAATATCTATAACCCTAATAAAATTCACTACATTTCCAAAAATAAACTCATAATTAACCAGTTCCAATATAGTTAGTACTATATAATTTTCATTATCCATAATAATCATATATTTTTGAAAACATTGTTATCTCCACACTTGGAACCTAGTAAGGGTTATATTTTTCTTTAATAATGTAATTTATAAATTTGAACTTTCTATTGAATCAATTTTCTTGGCCATCAGTACCTTTCTACATACACTCTCAAATCCATTGTGAAAATTGAATGGAGTAAAATACTTATATAAATAAAGAATGTATTTAACAAAATACTTTTACAACCTATTTTCTAGATCCAAATACCCAATAATAGTAATCATTCTACTTTATATATCTTAATATCATAAGCTTGACCTTTAACCATTATGTCATTTTGAGGTATTTTAACTTTACACTTGGGTTATTAATTTTCATAGTTCCATATATCCTTACAGTTAGAGAATTGCACATCGGAATATTATTTATTTTCTTCTCAATCACAATCATATTGTCCTTTTCCTAAACACTTGAATAAAACTCATTATCCTTTTAATCATATACCATGGTGTTTCCATACAAAAGTATCACATGTTTCAAAATACTTCTTTCCCTTCTTCACTTTATCATATTTTTTTGATATTTTCTCCTCTTCTTCTCTTACATCCCTTTGAATCCACAAGACATGGAAAATTATTTCTGTTTCTTGATAGCACATCATATTATGTACCAATAATATGATTGTTTTTGGGGTAACAGTTTATATCATAAGATTGGATTAATCTCATCGAATAAACATTTAATATTTTTGTTTAGATTATACACATAGTCCACATTATGACTTGATATCCTTGTAATGTTTTATACATATTTACAAACATTTTCCTCTTCTATTTTTATACTCAAGAAATGCCTTTCCATATCAGCTTGTTTCCCATGAAGAAAATATTTTTCCCTGAAACTTTCCTTGAAATCCTTGTTCTATATGCCTGTTATTTCATAATCATTATTAGTTATTTGAATAATCCAGAACCATTGGTCTGTATCTCTTGATATATTATAAAATACTATGAAAATATTATCCCTTTAACTAATTCATAGAGTGAGAAATATATTTTATTAAAAACATATCCATTTATTAGTTAAAAATGGTTTTATAATTCCATTAAATGATTGTTGTTTTTGTACGAAAAGTTGTCAAAATTGTTACACCATGTGTTGGATTAGTAAGATACTCCATACGAGAATGGTTATTACTCTTAACCTCAGTCGGGTGCCCCGATATAGTTATAATTTGTTTAGTTTCAATTATAGCTCCATATCCAACTTCATTATCTCTCTAAGGAAATGAATCCCTACATAGAGTACGTGCAATGATACGATTCCCATTACATCCATTTTTTGATATTAATAAATAATAGAATAGACTAGATTATATAATAAAATTATCGAATATAATTTATAATACTAAAACTAGTGAAATACATAAAATAAATTGAAAAAATTATTCAAGTATAATATCATAATCAATAACTTGGTTTCTTTGGGAATGTTTTGAAACAAGATAAATATTTCAAAATTATTCATAATAGTTCATAAAGTATACGTGAATAACCATATAATATCCCCTAGTAGTGTCAAACCAGGTGCATAGTAAGGGCAATTTTCAAGCACCTGGTTATAATCTAGTCAAGATCAGTGCACCCTTTTCAGAGTTATTATCCTTAGGTACATCTATTTCATAACCAAATCCACTTGTATTATTCACATAGGGATATATTTTCTTGGAGAAACCAATTGATCTCTTTCTTACCAAAACATTTGGATGATCTTATACACTTATCCTAAAACAATATAATATGGTTATGTTCCCTATTTTATGTTTTCTTAAATCTATTTCCTAATGTTTATACTAAAATTTGTCTAATAAAAAATATAATGACCCCAACCCCAGTAGCCTAGAGTTGATTTATACAATATCAAATTGGATCAATATATATTGATTCACATCTTAAAGGACTGAATAGTTTAGTATTCTTGGTAAACTAAATATATATTTGAAATTAACATTACATTTTAAAACATAAAATACAAAAATAATAGTATTTTGTAATTCCATTATTTCCCTTAGTGTATCCATTCATAACAGTCACAAAATAATTATTAGTATCATAGGGGAAATTAAATCTATGAAAGGGGAGAGATCAGATGTTTGGTAAGGGTTGGAATACCACTAACGATATAAATAAATAATTCAAAATCAATATGGAAAGTGAAACAACTAAAACACATTATACATAATTAGTAACATGAACATAATATGAAAGAAATAAAAGACAATAAAATAATGTGCTTATAAATGATCTCATGAGCTTGAAACATGACCATGTATATTAAAACTAATCCAATACTCACATGAAATATCAATAACCGAATTCATAATGATAGAATGAATAATATTAGACATATAAAATATACCATCAAGGCTTATTCCAAGACGTCTAATACCATTGCGTCTTTTTCCATGAGATATATATATATATATAAGGTCATGAAATCACCTAAAACCATATATAATTTTTCTTATGAGACCAACTAATTCATTGAAGGGATATAGTGGGCCCAACTCATCAATTAAAAGGTCTAATTCATTCATTATGTGAATGGGGTGAAACATAATTTACATAAACATTCATAATTAAACTAGAATAGAAAATATAAATACTTTCCCTAGTCAATAATCATTATCATAAACCATCTAGAGTACAGTGAATGGTATCAACATTGTACATCCCCAGTCAACCTAACCATAAACCATTTAGAGAAATAATTAGGATGGTATCATTGGAGTATATCCCCATTAAAGAATAAGAGAAATTAAATAATTTTTTAAATTTAAGGGAAATGATTTTGAAATATCACTTGAAGAATTTGTTGAGGAAAACAAAAATTATTCTAAAATCACACATTTTAGTTCAGAAATATAAAATTCATAAATTATATTCAAAATATGATTCTTTTAAAAGTAATTTTTAAAACGAATAATTTACAAAATAATAAGAGAATATTTTCTTTAAAAACATACATTTAAAAATGAAATTTATTCTTCAAATAAATTATGGTCAAGAAGAGGGTAATTTCTTACAAGTTGTATATGTTAAAAAGAACATTCTTTTTAGACTGTAATAATGTTAGAAAAGTGCCTTGTTTAGGGAATGCAAATAATATTCCATTCCAAAGATTTTGAAAAAATTAAAACATCTCTAAAACTTTATTTAATAAATAATTTGTATAGTTATAAAAAAATGATTTTTTTTATAAAACATTGTTCAGGAAAAAGAATATTTTTAATTGAAGAGATAAATAGAGTTAGATTTTCTTAAAACCCATTTTTTAAATTTTAAGAGTCAATGAGAGTAATAACGGTACCATTGATGAAAGGGTTAATTAATAAATATAATATAATATATCATATTTATTTTATAATACAAATATCAAAATATTCCCCAAATCGAGACTTAAACAACAATAATATCGAATATTGATGTGATTGTGAAATAAACCCTTACCACTTTTGTAATTTTTAAATCATAATCCCCAGAAATGAAAAAAAGATTAAATGTAAATTTAAATTCATTGAAGATAAATGAATTTATTATATGACATACATGAAGGTCATTATATACACCATATAGGAAAATAAGTGGTTAATACGGTGTCTGTCTCATGGAAGTAAAAATGAGATGAGAAACCATTACCTCATGACTTCTTTTGGTTGAATGTATTTTAAAATTATTTATAATGGTTTTAAACATGTTATTAACTTATAAAAAAACCATATTAATATTCTTAATATCATATATTATCCTTTTATAATATCTTACCATCCATTTGTTAAAAATATTTCATTATTCTCAGTGTTATATATGCTAATTGTCTTGTTTTCACATGTATGTTTTTGTCCTAAAAGATCTATCTCTTTTCCATATTATATGGTTCCATGTTCACTAGAATAATAATAATTAGATATATATATATATATATATATAATATTTTTAAATCAATCATAATTCTGAAACAAATCAAGATATGTGTTTTTTAGAAATGAATTATGATACAATCATGGAAACGATAGGTTGTACAAACACATGAGTAACGATTCCATTTTTCAATGATCATTACTGAAAGGAGGTAAGTAATATTTTATCTTTAATGAATTATAATAATATAATATATAATATATTATTTTTTAAATACATTTCTATATATATCATCTATATGGTGTGGTGATTAAAGAGAGTCACATTGATTCGTGAAGGTGATAGTTCGCACATACAGAAACAATGTTATAATTTTTTAGTTCAAATAATGAAAATGATATAATATATTTTAATAATGATTAATATGTAATTAATATCATAATTTTTTAATTTATATCACATATATTCATTAACAATTTTTTATTACCTTCCATGTAAAGCACTAGTGAAAAACAAATCACATCACTTCGTGAGGCGGTAGTCCTCCGTATACACGAATTCTGATTTCATAAACAATTTTTTGGATGTGGGGGTAGATGTAGGTCATTACCTTGACATTAAAATTAATATGTATATATAATAAACTAATATTATCATATCAAGGTGGTTTCATTAGAATTTATGTAGGCAGATAAAGAAAAAAATAAAAATCCTCCTTGAAGAACATTTCATCTTCTTCGGGTTTCCTCATTATGTTTGCACTATAGACATAGTATGTTTTTTTAAATAAAATATGTATTATAGGAAGAAGTGAGTAAATATGGGAGGTTATTTGAAATTTTATTTACTGAAAAAAGTGTGTGACGGTTTGAATATGAGTGGATAATGGGTGTCCTTTTATAATCGAGGTGAGTAGCACCCTTATAATTTTATGAATGAAAAAGTTGTACCCAAGTTTTTCACAAATAAAAAGGGTAAAAATAGACTATTATTGATCTTTATACATTATATGGTCTAAATATTGTTATAAAAAATATTTTTTACCCATTTTTATGTCAATTTATCCATTATAATTTTAGTTTAACCCTATGATAATACATTTTTAATTTAACTATAATAATTAATTTTTACTATTTTCACTAATAATTTTGGTAAAAAAATAAATTTTACCTTATTGTAAAATATAAATTATTCTTATTCAAAATATGGAATCCATTTTTTAATATTATATTCCCAAAAGTGTCAAAATATTACTTAAATTTATTCTCCTAGACATGACGAGAAAGCGTGTTTTCAAGGAGAAAATGTTCAAAACCATTTAGAGTATTTATATTAAAATTTATTATTAAAATTATTCCAATGAAAGAAACTGTATTTTTAGATATATAATTGAAATAATTATACTTTATACTAATTTAAAATATAATTAAACATTGTAAATAATATAAATTAAAAGGCATTTTTCTATTTAAATTCAATATTTTTCACTATTCATTAAAAAAATGAAACATTTCAGAATAATCCCAAACATTCACCAATATAATTTTGATATTAAGATATTAAAAATAAATTTTATTTTTTGAAATTAAATTTAATATTTTTTATAAAATAATTTTATATCATGTGCCCAATGCACGACTAAACTGTCTTTAAGAAAAAATACAATTTTCAGAAAACATTTTTTTTCTTTTAATTGATTATTATCTTTTTATAATAAATAAATTTACATAATTTTTAAAATCTCTTTATTACTATTAATACATACTAATTGAATGGATATGTTATAACTTTATACTAAATTATAGTTCATTTGGACTTGGGGTTGTGTGTTCCTCAAGCTACTAAAGAGATTAAATTTATTTTAAAATAAATATATCATAAAGTATCAAGTGTTATATATTCTTCAAATATTCTTTTCTGTGCCATAAAATGTATAAAAAATATTATTTCTGTAAAAATATGTTTTTGTTACAGAAAGGGTTATTTAAACCTCAATAGAGTTTCTTCTTAGAACCTAGTAAAATATTCAATTAACCTCAAAATAAATTCACATTAAACCTCATTTAAAACTCAAATTCTTATAAACATTTCAAGTTACTAATTAAATCAAAAAATGAAGTAATATTTACAAAAGATCAGAAAAACACTTTGTCATAAAATCACCAATTAATTTCAATCATATCAATGATATCCAATTTACTTCATCTTCTCTTTTTCCCAGGGAAATACAATTATCATAACATCAATCATGTATTGATGGTTATTTATCCATAAATCATGTATCTCATAGAAATATCCCTTATCAAAAAATTATTTCTCAAATCCTTAAATAAAAAATACTATGGAATAGTACCTTGATATTTCATGATTCATATATCCAAAATATCATTGATATGAAACTTATACATAAGAATTCTTGAATGATAATCTATAAACATATCAATCCTTTCACTTTAATGATAAGCATATCATATTTCCTTCATTAGTTTATGAGTAAACCCTTGGATTTCGGTTTTGGATCAGATAATTCCCATATTCTCAACATATAAGACATTGAGCTATAATTTGAAAATTATGATGAACATCATATCTATCCATAAAACTCTTCATTATTTCTCTTAAATTACTTTCACTATGAACTTATTTTCTACACATAAATCATATTCCCATTCCACTGAAAAGTTTCACTAAGTTATTCTTCCCATATGCATTATATGTACACATTTTTATCTTATTACTTTCATGGTATTCATAAAAATCCTTAGTTATCATATTTAGTGTGCCAATAAACTCAACCACATTTATATTTTTAATCATATAATAATATATTTTATTAATAAGAATCACTTGGTTTCAACATATATATCCCATTTCATTTGGTATATCATGAGAAAAATTATTCCACTATCTATAACATTTAGCATTAACATGAATCCTCCTAGTTTTATACATAGAATAAAACAAAAAATATATAGTCTCAGAAAAAATAATCAGAGTGAGAATCATATAATCATAAAAAATATGTTATAAGATATTTAAATCATGAAACTATATTTTCAACATATGACACCTTAAATTTATCATTTCCACGAATGGATATCATCTATTTAAATCATTTATAATGACTCATAATTAAAATGTGTTTTTACCTAATAATATCCCACAAGAGTGTCAAACCAAGTGTTCTGCAAGGGAACACTCACCATGTACTAAAATAATAGTCATAATATACTCAAAAAACTCTTCTTGTGGTTATTAACCATAGATTCATCAATAAAAAAACCATTTCTACTTATAGTATCTAGACAGATATGTCTTTCGTGAAAAACCATGCTCCTTTACCATAACCTGTACTTTATCCAATACATAGGATTATGATAAGTTTATTAGTAAATTTTTATCATCTTAGTTTCTAAAGGTAACTAAACCTTTCTCTGGTCAAACTATAGGGAACCCCAATTTTATTATATAAATATCATATCACTTTATATTAATATTTAATACAACAAATTATAATTCATGTAATGACCAAAATGTTTTCACATATTTGGATACTTGGGAAAATAAACAACTAGTTCGTAAAATATCTACATCATCTCAAAATTAGTTATTCATACCTATCACCCTCTTATAAACATCATAAATAAAACTTTCCTTTATCTTATAGGGAAAATAAAACATTGTAAATAGTGATATCATATTCTCAGTAAAGGTAAACAAAGAAGATATTAGTGATAATTTCAATATAACAAGAGGATAATGGGTATAAGAAAATGAATGTTTCCTAGGATAATCATACCCAATGATTAATATATCATAAATATGAGTTATAGGATAAAATTTGGAACATCATAAGATATTAAACATAATGAGTTCATAGATGATAAGGAATGAGAACTAAAAAATGTTTTAATATTGTGTCCTAAAAGAGTGTCACAAAGTGTGGAATAATCATAATTATATAACTCTTATATCAATAATTCCCAAAAAGAAACTCATAACATGTTTCTATTAGGCTAACTACCCATGTACCTACTTCAGGCCATAGATTACATCTTGTGTTCCTTATTTTTTTCTTCAAATGGACTCTTGTGCTCCGAATTTTTTTCCGGATTGTGATAATATTATTTATAAAATTTGATCTAATATAATATTAATCTATAAAAAATTAATTTTATATCTATATAATCTATATCCCACTCATAATATAATCATAAATCCATTCATATGTACTCTATAATATCATAAAAAATTCTTCATAACTTTACCTATGGAAAAGAAAATGGGTTTCATTGTTATTTCTTGATCAAAACCATAAACCATGAAAAAAAGAATAAATATGGTATAATTTAATAATATTCCTATTAATTATTATGTAACATCAAAGGATGTTATCCTAGATAAAAAAATATTTTAAAAGATCACTATAATATTTCTTAATGAAAATAAGCTTTTTTATTTTCAAATCACATTCCAAAATCAAAAAAATCCAAATATAAAAGAAAATTTTATCATTGAACATAAACATGTAAAATTTTAAAGGAATATTAAAAAAATTGAGAAATCATGATGTTAGTAAATTACATTCGTGTCATGTACATTAAAAAATATTCCTTTCATATTTTCAAAAAAAGTCTAAAGTATCTCCTTTGAAAAATGACAAGATGTTTCATTTAAAAAAATTATAAAAAATAAAAAAAATGGATAAAATTATATTCATAAATTAAAATATAATAGAAAATAAATTCTAGGAAACATTTATAGAACACATGGATATTGACCAAAAATTATTTTCGACTAAAGAGTTAAATAAAGTTAATTTTCCTTATAAATGTTTGTTTGGTCTCTATAGTACTTAAAGTGTGTAAAATAAAAGGAACAAAATTAATTCTCTGGAAATTTCCATATGATAATAAAATTCAAGAGATTATTGAGATATTTGTTATAAAATTTCATCATCAGTAACATAATCATAAATAATTCTGATAAAAATTGAGATTATTATAGCAATGTCGTACCTCAAGTTATAATTGCATCAAAGGTCATCCAAAACAAAATATAATAAATTTATAATTTTTATAATTATATAATATAGAAAATTAAATACTTATAATATCATATATATAACCCACTTATAACATTTCTCACCTATTTATTAATATTTAATTTTTAAAATCATCATTTTCATGTATCAACTGTTTCATTTTTCATGAGAATTTTTGTTTGGTAGTACTAGTCCTTGTACTTCTATAATGGTTAAATCATATACATAATTTTATCTATGATATTAATAACATATATATATATTCATTAAATGAATATTTATAATCATCCATAAAAGGTAGAGATAGAAAAATGAATTAAACTGATCATTGAGATTGTTAGACTTACGTATGCATAAATGATATTTTTTCTTTTCAAAATATGAAAATAATCAAAGGTAAATAACAATTCAAATATAAATAATAATTATTAAATAATATATATACTTTAAAACTATTCTTATTACAATCCATGTAAATAAACATTGAATAACAAATCATATCACTTTGTGGAGGTAGTAGTCCACACATACAGATGAGTGACATCACCAATTTTAAACATATGGAAAGAAGGTGGATTATTTTCATTCCATCATCATAATAATTTAATATATTTAATATAATTAAATCAATATTATATATTGTATACCATGGACATATATTAGGTAGATGAAGAAATAAATTTAAAGCAGACGGGTAAGAAGATTACCTCTTCTTCGGTAAACCTGTTTTAGATTCCCTCTTAAGAACCTTTAAAATTATATTTTGAGAGGAAAAGAACTAAAAATTATTGGATATAGAAGTTTGGAAGAGAACATTTTAGGTTTTGGTTAATATATATGGATCAATGAGTTGTAAATAAAAGAGATTAAGGGTGTCCTTTTATAAGTCAAGAGTGGGGTACTCTTGGAATTACATAAAGTATTCAATTAATATAAATTCATTTACATAAACAATAGATAAAAATTTATATAAATTAAATATAAAATGTTTTTTAGTATAAAAAATATTTTTTAATAAAAAAAATATTTATTTTTGTTATGTTTTTACCCTTATCAATTTTTTAACCCATTGTTAACCCTTTTAACAATTAGTGCGATATCAAAGTTCTCTATTCTTTAGGGGTCAAGATAATTACTATAAAAGAAAAAGTTACATATAAATGGACCATTTTTGATATATTAAAGTATTTAAAATTATTTAATAAATAAATAATATATTTAATTATTTAAACCATATAAGAAGATATTGTTTATTATAAAAAATTGGTAATGCCATTTTTTTAATTACATCAAATATTATAATATAATATAAGTATAAATCATGAAAAATGCTTCAAAAGTATATGAATTATATTATATGGAATATATTTCCCTAATATAGCCATTAAATAAAATATTTCCATGTTTAGATATCATTTTAAACCTTATCTTTTGGTTTAATTGCATGGTTAACTAATTTTAACATTAATCATGGTATTGAGTTTTTCATTATTAATTGGTTATAAATTAACTTATAGTGGATATTGGACCAAAAATGTCCCAGGAAAGATATTTTTTGAAAGTTATCATACCAATTTTTCCCTTCAAATACTTTCATTATTTTAATATAATTTATTAATATGTATTAAAATAAAATACTATAAATGTAATTTTAAAAACTATTCACATAATTACACTATGAAAACAATATTACAAAAATTAAATTTGGTTATAACACATTAAAAACATATTATATTATATTAATATATAAAATTAATGGGACACTAAAACTCACCCAAAAAAACAATACATTTATTGTTTTTAAAAATAATTTAATTATTTTTTCTACTGCGTTCACAAGCATTGTGTTCACATTGCGTAAACATTTATTATAATTATTGCATAACTAAAAATTAAAAATAAATTAACATCATTAAAAAATCATTAATATTTTGAATAAATATTTAAAAGCAAACATAAATTTTTTTCACTTTTAAAAAATATTATGGATAATAAAAGTTAGAAAGTGAAATATTTTACTCTATATTTTATTTGAATACTAAAAGGTCAAAAATGAATGCTAAATGAAAATGAAGGTAATATTTTAAATATTTTGATTATTATGAATGATATAATCTCATAAAATGATATAATTTCATATTTTGAATGAAATTGGATCCTTTTCACACTAGATTTAACTATAATTAACGAATTTTACCTTTCTTAATATAATAAAAATATTTTATGATTACTATTCATAATGACAAAAAAGAAAAGGGAATTTTGAATAAAAATTAGAAATAATTATTGTCAATATAAAATCAATTTTTTAATATTTAATTTATAGAAGCGGTAGGAAGTAATTTAATATAAAAACAAAAAATGCAATGAAAAACAGTATTTCATACATATGTCATTTTATGTATAAAATTAATTTTATAAAAAAATAAATCATAAAATTGAGTCAATTGGAATTAATTGTATTATTAATAATATAATATAACTACTATGATCTTCAAATAAATTAAAAAAACGATCTTTGTAAATTCCAAAAATAGATAGACAATTTTATAAAAAATCCTTATTTTCTACAATTATCTCTAAAATAAATCTTTATAGAAAAATCCCAAAATGTCGCTATGAGACAATTGTGATATATTAAATTCAAAAATTATATTATGTTTATAAAATAAAATTTTAAATATTCTATTAAATAATTATAATATTACCTCAAAAAACCAAATAAAAATCATTTTTTAAGAATAAAATTTCTTTAATAAAATTTGGCGATTATTTGAAAACCATAAATAAATAAATAAATATATCTTAGTAAATTTTCTATATATTTCAATTGTATAACCCTATTCAAAACCACCAATTTAATGGATAGGATATAATGGATATAAATAAATTTCTTTGTTTATTTGATCTTATTGTGAAATGTTTTATACACTATCAAACATAACATTATTTTAAAGTCATTTTGTGTTATCACCTCACAATGATATATATTAGATTCTATGGATAGATTGGGTTAGAAACTATTTTTTACTTCTCTAGTCATCCATACCTCAAATGAAAACTAAAATTGACTATGATAATATAATAGTATTTACAAAGATAAAACAACTCCAAAATCCTAGAATTTTATATCTAATGTCTTTTGCACCATTAACCACTCAGAATTAGAGTAATTCATAAGAAATTTATTATGAATTTAATTAAATATTTAATATTACATTATCCAAACTCACATAAAAATTGATATATTATATGTATTTATCTTTCATCAATACTTTGCATTGGTTTATATTAAAGACTATCTCAATAATCATATAATATACTTTTTTTCTAGTTAGATACTACATGACATTCACAAATATGATATTCACAAATCTTATCAATAAAGTGTATATTTAAAACTTGGTTTATGGTATTAAATATTGTTATTATCAACATTATTTGGAAATACACCCTTCATTCAAGCTGTTCTTTCTTCAATTTTTACAGACATCATGTATATATACCTTCATTCTCATCAGTACTAATACTTATTAAGAAAAAATATAATACAAACACAGAGTGGGTTATAATATATTCCCATTTTTATTTTTACTCAATTACAATCATTGAAAATGATATGTCTATATTTAAATCAATTTATTTTTAATCCCACTCCCCAGTTTCATTTTTTTCTCATTTTATTATCTCTAACTTATTGATAATAAATAGAAAGATCTTGAGATAGCGGATGGGTTCAATTAGGTCTTAAAGAAAAATGATCTAAAATAATTCACTATAATTATACAGGATACATTCATGGTGTAAAAAAATAGAGGTTACTTTAGATATCAAATGAATAGTAGGTGGATGCTTCTGCAAATGATATAAAGATCCATTTACCTATAGAATGTGTAACACCCCGAGATTGTGTGATTTTTTTATTTTTATATAATGAACTAGTTTTAAATGATTTATTTCATTAAACTATGTCACATATTCCTTTCACAAGGAATCAAATTGTATTGCACTATATGGAACACTGACTTGGCGTGCGTTATATGCAACAATAAGTTTCTATGAAACATCATATTATTTTTATAATTATTTAAAATAGATAATAATAACCTTGATGTTAAAATTAGTAATATTAACTGTAATAACTAATCTTAATATACTATTTATAATGATTATACATATATAAAACATATTTATAATAAAATATATAATTTTTGGTAGACATTATATGTTTTATAATAATATTTTCTTAAAGAAACGTCTTTTTATGGACTTATATGAATAATAATAAAATTAATTTTAGAAAATAAAAGAAATTTAATTTTATATAATGAAAATAAGTTTTTAATTCATTATTTGGAAATTATCTTATAGTGATTTTTTTATTTTTTGGATAAACTTCATTTTTTGGTGAATAGTCAAAATTACTCCAATTTCGTTAAAAAGAGTCTTTTAATTTAAACAATGATTAGTGTAACATTGTATTTTAAATTGAATTTTAAAGTCACAATAGATAAATTATTAATGTACTAAAACAATTTATTTCATTTGATTCATTTTTTATATTGAAATTAGATATAAAAACATTTTGAAATTTTGAACGTTTTTACTTTAAAAATCCACTTTCTCGCTATGTCTGTAGGATTATTGTTAATATTAATTATCCCACCTCTAAGATTTGAATTTTGAAAAAATTAAATACATGTTTATAATTATTATTATATTTTTAGACTAATAAGATCAACTACATTTTTTACCCAAAATATTTGTGAAAGTGATTAAAATTAGTCACTGTGATCAAGGTAAGACTAAGCTTAATTAGGGACCAAAACCTTAATCTTAATGACCAAAATAATCTTGTAACGTGTCCAAAATCCATTGGATTCCAATAATTAGACTATATATCATCTAGGGAATAATTTTATTGATTATTGGGATATTATTAAATAGAATTTACCTATATAAAATGATAAGTAAGTAAAAAAGGCAAAAAAAGAACATTCTTTACATTTAACATTTATAAATATTTTAGATATGTAAAAACATCATATTTTAGGTTATACATATACTTTTAAAATAAAAATGGATTATATGTATCATAATTATTTTCAATAATTTTCATAAATGATTTAGTTACATAAAATTCTTATGAAATGCCAACATAATGATTATTTAGTTAATAATTATCAAAAATAAATGACACTACAAATGGTAAAAGTGAAGTGAATTGATTAAATTATTTCAATTAATTATTTTTGGAGGATTAATATATCATTTTATAAATATTTGAACTTAATTTATTTTAATTAAAATATTATTTTGATATTTTAAAATAAAAAATAAAAAAAATAATTTCAAAATTGATATTATTGATATTTTACAATAAATGATATTTTATTAAATGATGTAAATTTTTTAAAATAATATATTGATACAAGTGATCTGTAAGGGTTTAAATATTTTAAATATGGTATTTTTATGTAAAATTTTATCTTTTTTAATTATCATATGGACACATTGATTTTAGAAACATTGTTAGCACGATCCAAGTTTAAGTAGTGTTTTGCACGTCACATGCACTTGTTTTAAAAAATAATTTCTAAAAAACATGGGATTTTTATGTTTAATATTTTTTTATAATATCAATAATTTTTTGTATCTAATTTAAATAATAAATATAACATTTATTTATTCTTAATGGTTAAATTACTTAGGTTATATAATTGGATACTTTAATAAAAACCAAAATAACAAAATCGGGGAATCATAGATATTAAGGAACCAAATTAATAAAATGAACCTATTTTTGTGTGTAGTATATTTTTCAACCATAATTTAATATTACTACAGTATATATACATTTTTATTGACATTATGTATGAAATACCTCCCATTATTGAATACTATTTGGTAGTCAAAAGAGTGACACTTCCCCTCCACTATAAAAAGAAAAGCACTCTACCCCTTCCTCACACCAATCAAGACTGATTGGCTCATCAAAACTCCAAAAGAATAGTCTCAAAAAATCCATACATTATTTAGGGAAGATTTATTATTACAATATTCAATCTAAGAAATAATGTTGGCACAAACCAAAATGAGTTACATGATTAAGAGGTAACACCTTCTCTCAATATTCATTATTTTATCTTCTTTATTCACCTCTTACACTATCTTTATTAAATGATTGTAAAATAAAAACTATATCCTAAATATAATAGGTTGTTATTAGGATAATTTTTAGTCTTACAATTACACACACCTACATCTAATTGGTAACTAATATACTATTTATGTGTACAGGGAACTTCGACCTCACAAAATGATGATTGTTCTATTTTCCTTACCACCTCTCATGGTGGTCATTATGATAGAAAATATGATTATATTTGTTATATATTATATTTATTATTTATTTAATATTATTTATTCCTTTTAAAACACATATATTTTAACATTTCATTAGTTTTAGCTGTGATAATTTTGTTTGAGAAGTGTGGACCACTGCCCCATCAAAGTAATGAGATTCATTCACACACTTCATGGAATAAATTAAGAATGGGTTTAGTGAACTTATATGATATATATAACATTAAATAGAAATTTAAATTATAATATATTCATGAATACATATATTTCATTTTCTTTCTTTCTTTCAATATGACAATAAAAATGGAAACAATGTTCATGCATATGTATGGATTACCGTCTCCATGAACGGTGTATTCAATTTCATATTTATATATTCTATATATTATTATAATATAAATATAATATATATATAAATGATTTTTCTATCATGTTTTACATATATAGTAATTATATAAGTATAATTAGAAATTATATAACAAATTAATATACATTCAGAGAACAAAGTAAATATTATCTGAAGTGAAACCATAACATAGGATGGTTAACAAACAGGTAATATAAGGTTATAATAAAACCATATATGTTATTATATATAAGAATATTTTTCTTTAAAATATTTATAATAAATTTATATTTATTATATATTTGGTTTCAATGAGTACAATGAGAGTCAAGACACAAGGTAATGGGATTTCAGCTATCTTTTTATTTATGTGAGAAACATGCTTTATTCACCACCCATTCCTTTTATGTGGTGTGTATACTGCCCATAGATGTAATAAATGATTATTATAGTTACAATTATAGGTATTTACATATCAATTATATGATCTTTATTTTATGGGATTTATGTTTCAAAAGTAACCAAATTGGTAAAATAGTTTTGTCTCAATTTTCCTTCTTTGAGACTGATGTTTTGTTATGCGTCAAAATTTGTTTTGATGTGTGTACACATAAATTTGACATGAAATATCTTGAATATCCATATTTATAGTATATTATAAGATTCATTTAATTACCATTTCTTATATGAAAATAATGATCCCAAATTACCATGTGATAAGATTTTATTGAAATAATATCATCGCTTTTCAAGATTGTTTATATATGTGCTTCCATTGATGAAATATTATAACCAATATCTCAAGAAATTTATGAATTTTCTTCCTTTATATTTATTCATGCTATATTCATGTATTGGTAACATATTTAAACTATTTGGAATATAATATAGTTAATAAAGTGTTTTTAAGAAATCCCTAATTTACCCTCTATTAGGTTGGAAATATATCTTTTCTAAAAAGGATCCAAGAATATTGTACCATTATTATCTATAATTTAGAATAAAGTTTTGCACTTTTTTCTCTTAAAAATATCATCAATGGAATCTTGTTGTTTCTTTCTGAACATGGCATTTTTTACCTTTTTATCATAAAAAAGAAATGTTCTTTTTACCTCATACAAAATGTATGAATTTACCCACCATCATTTCATAGAAGATTCATTTTAATTTTTAAAATATTAATTTATTTAAAAAAATTAAAGTGTTTTCAAATAAATGGTTTTCAAAACATTTTCAATATTTTTTTTATGTTTTCAATGTTTTCTCAAGGAAAAAAGTTTTGAATGTTATTTTATAATTTTGGAAGGAAAAAGTATTTTAAAATGTTTTAAATATTAATTTTTATGTCTTCAAGGAAAGGGGTTTTCCAAATGATATCCATCCTTCTTGATATGTTTTCCAAGTATTTTCAATGTAAATGGATTTCAAAAGGGTTTTATGATTTAAAAATACTTATTCAAAGAAAAAATGTTATTTTTCTCAAGAAATGTTTTCCAAATAACTTTATAAATTATTTTACATATATGATGACCTATGTTTTTTTACTCAAGAACTCATAAGAAACAGTCCAAAGGATCCATTCATATTCTTTATTGAATGGTTTATTTTTTGATGGATTCATGTTTACAACTTGTGTTTATCTTCCATGGGTTATACACTTTTGAAAACTACTTTTTTCACATGTTATGATTTGATAAAATTGTTCTAAAACCAATATTTTTTCATAGGTTATTTTGTAATGAAATATTAATGATACCAATTTCAGTTAATTGGTTATGAATCGATATTTATAAAACCTATGAATTTTTAGGGTTCATGTTATGATGAGTGATTTATTATCTTATGTCACATGTTTGAATTATTTTATTCTGAGATGGGTGGGACCTATATCTCCCTGTAATGAATTGGGTAACAATGGATGAATCCTGAGTATAAATGTTATGTGTGAAATTCAAAACATGTTCACAATGTTATTCATATACCTAGTTACACATCCTTATGTTTATAAATGATCCTGATTACATTTTCACAATGTTATGAGTGAACTGTATTATGTGTTCACACTGTTTTTCATGGATTGGGTTTCATGCTTATATGTTTATATGTGAACCTGATTACATGTTCATAAAGTTATTCAAGAACCTTATTACATGTTCACAATGTTATGTGTAAACCTGGTTACAAGTTCATAATGGTAAGCATAGACCTAGTTTCATTTTCATAAGGTTATTTGTGATCCTTTTTGCATGTTCATAGTGTTATGCAAAGGCCAGGTTTCATGTACATAAGAGTATGTGTGGGAATGATTTATTATGTTTAGCTTAATGCTTGAACCTGTTTCTACTTATACATGTTTACAACTATATAAACCAATGTTCATGCCACAAATTCCATCTTGTATTCCTAGGTTATGATTTCATGACTTATTCCATTAATTATCTTATTATACATGACTTTTGAACTTACATTATTTATTATGATATCTATTATGACTGGTATGATCTTCAAATGTTATACTGATGTTCCAGACACTTTTGTTCATGTAATGATTACACATTTCCTTTATTTACCCTCACTTCCCATCTGGGATCACCCCTTTCTAATGTTTTTTTCCTAGGTAATGGAAAAAGGTATTCGGTAGAAGTAATAAAGGTGAAGATCTTCAATGTAGATGTTGAATATCTTTCACCAGGATAAATGATTTTTTCCCAAGTTTCAAAGCCATCAAACTAATATGGTCCTTAGGAATGTATTTTTATAATGTACTGAATATTCATCTAAAATGATGTAATATCCATAATTTTTAAGCCTGAGTCACTATAGTTGGTATCATAACATTTTTTTTGTCATGTCATGACCCCATCTACACAACGTGTACCCCTCCTTGGAAAGCAAGGTGAGAAGGAAGATAATGACCCATGATTCACACATCCAGTAGGCCCCGAGATGGTTACTAGCACTAAGGGTATAGTAAACACACAAATGGGAGAAATTACCCTATAAGAGAATAAATGTGAAAGGGAGAGATAAGATAGACACAAACCAAATCCTACTCAAACAATAATAAAAATGAAATACCATGTACAGATATGTAATTTCATGAAAAAGTACTAAAACTAAAAGGGGAAAAATTGAAAGTAACCAAAAGAAAGTAAAAAAAACAAAAAAAACCACATGCCCGGATAACTCATGCAACCCCAAGAAATTAGAAACTAGAATGATCTCCAACCTGCCCTAGGTGACCTGAAAAACAGTTTATATATACATAGGGTGAGTATAATAGTATACTCTGTAGGATCCCCCAGATCATATCATGAAAAAGTAAAGAATGCATGATAAATCATAGTGAACAACAATTGAAACTAACTCATCACCAAAACATGTATTCTTTCTTCCTAGCCTCACCATGGCTACTCTCACCAAGTATCTCATATAAGAGTATAAAAATAATAACTAATATCAAGGGTACCCTGCTACTACTTCCCCACTGGTTTTTTTCTTTTCCCCAACATTGCACGTCCTAAGCATCTCTCTCCAAAATGGATTTCCCCTAGACACCTATTCGAAGCAACACAACATTCACCTCATGCAACAAAACCACCACATCCACGTAAGCAAAGTAACCTGGTAGTTTCTGGGAGCCACCAGAGCTCGCATAACGTGTATCATACATCAAGTATTAAACCTTAGGCCATTATAGCCCATACACCGGGTAAGGATCCTCAATCCATCATAGCCTAAACATATTACACCTAGAGTAGTCCGTAGGAAACTATATCCATAATATATGTATGGGAATAACCACAATCCATTATATCTATCTACAGACATGTATGGGGAAAACTAACCGATGTGCCTACCAGCACAAGTAACTACCAAGAGAGTAGAGTGGGGGAAAATGGGGTAATCAACCATCCATCTTCCCATCAAAATGTTAAAGAAAACACCCCCAAGGGTTTTGAATCCCATGGTTGTCAGTTTCACTAACTAACGAGGGTGGATTAGCGTATTAAAACACAAAAAGTAAAGAATATATTGTAGCACACAACCACACTATTGGCATAACCAAGTCTTTTACTGAAAAGAAGATAACGTCTCTTAGACTCCCAACTTACACTTCTAAGACTAGGTATCCTATACTCACAAAACCATTTACATTGGTCCTTTTATTTTCACATGAACCGTGATTCACCGTCGACTCCAGTGTGGGTATGCTTTCCCAATTTGCCGCTGCCATTCCAGAATCCATCTATTATGCATATTCTAGGTAACCTTGTTGGAAGGTATTAGTGTTCGGATTCTCCTACTAAAGTTGTGTGTCATCCGGTTAACCCCCAGATTTGCATGGAATTGGATGCTTCTCGTTTTCCTTTTGACTATGTATGGATCACGGGTGGAGAGGAGAATAGATGCAAGAAACATGTGACCTACGAGGACTAGACACGATTCTGTCTTGTGTGTCATCGTTTGGGTCATGTAGTTGAGAATTTCCGAAGATGAGTTCCTTTGAAGGCTCGCCTTCCTGATGGCCAGGATCCCACTCGAAAGGAGGGAGTTTCACGGGGAATGATTTCATAGGTTGGTTTGGGGGATGGTATAGGGTGGAGGGAGCTTGAATTGGTAGAAGGATGTATGGGGAAGAAATTTCAGGTGGCAGATGGAAATTTCAGTAGGGTGTTATTGAATGATGATCTGGTACCTTCTCGAAGGAAGGAAGATGGACAAAGGAAGGTGTGGGAGGTGGGTGCGAGGGTCAACTCGGTTTAAGAGGAGAAGGGTTCATATAAATGAGGTAGGGAGATTCTGCCTTTAGCGGTGGCTGTTCAAAAGATGGATGTCAATAGTGGGTCAGTTGAGGTTGTTCAAGGTGTTGTGGATACCAATAGTATGGTGATTTGGAGGGAGATGCACAGTGGTGGAGTGATGCTTTCAGAACCGGTAGTGAGGGGTGCAGGAGATATCGCCAATGCGGACGCCACTCCTTTTGGGGAGGGCAGTGGTTTTATTTCCCCGACTAGTCCTTTTATTTATTTAAGCAATAGGGTTGGAAGTATTGTTAATAGCAATACTAAACTCGGTTTATGTGATGAACTAGGAGGAGGGGATGTGAACGGTGGGGCTTACAGGGAAGAGAAAATTGCTGGAAATCTGGTTCAAGGGGAAGGTTGTAGGCCTATGGATAATTTTTCTCCCATGACGGTGGAGGGAGCTCATATTGAGGACTTGCGGATCCCGTTGATGGAGTGCAATACCTCAGATTAGAGGCTGGGAAATGTCAATGGGCATCCTGTTTCTGGTTTGTTGGAACAAGACAGAAAGGGAATGGAGAGCTCCAAAGGTGGTAAAGAAAATGTGAGTGGTTCGGTTGGCCGTTCTATTAGTGAAATTGTTCAGAGTGGGAATCAGAGGATGGATGCTGGTGAAGGACCACTATCAGCTACATCAAGAAGGAGGCCTAGGAGAGACTATTTATACATTCTAAGTCCGATTCGGACTAGATCATCATCCAAGCGTAAGGGAGAGGTGGTTGTGGCTTTGAAAAAGGGAAGTGCTGTCAAGAAAGATCCACCTGATATGCTTTCCCTTGGACAGATTTCGAGTAGGGTGAATATTGATCACTTTTGGAGGCATCTGGAGTGGGAATCGACTACTGGAGAAGGAGAATCCATCATGGGTTCAGGAGAAGACTTTGGCTATTATAATATGTAAGTCTTTTTTATGTGCTGTTTGTTTCTTGATATTCTCTTGTCTTGTTTGAAGTTGTATTTTTGGGTCCCGGCCACCCTTAAACCAGCTTTTTAAAATGGAAAAAATCATTAGTGGTGTCCTCCCCAATACCCACATGCATAAACCAATGCATCTCTCCAATCTAGGCATCAACTACTGCAAAAAACAATTTTCCTCCCTGCCCCCTCATATCACAGTAGCCTTCTTGGATCACATCACAACACAAGCAGTAGGAAAACAAAAATCATATCAATTGGTCTTTTATCCCTTAAACAAGCAAGACGGTAACTCAGAACCCTTCAAAGAATTATTTTTTGTCAAACAACTATTTCATTAATCCATATTGAATTAACTGGTTTATTATTCATTGGTTCCAAATTTCGGAAACCAAAACAACAAGCTATCAAAAATTGATTAATCATTCTTACTGCATCAATTTGATTAACATAAAATAAAAAAAAACTAGATTCAATTATATGCCTCTTTATCTTTATGCGAACAATTATCCATTAATTTCATTTTACATTCATTACCAATTTCCATCAAGAATGAAAAGATAAACAAAGAAATCATATATATCACATTATCTATAAAATTAAGAGGCAATAACATAAAATAAATATCAATTTATTTACCCTATTTAAAATTTTAATATGTCAATTCCATTGTTATCAGGTGGTCTAAAACTTGTTATCTAAACAGTTTCATGTAAAAAATAAGGAATCAACAAATCCTCTACCTCTTATGGTTCTTGACATTATTTATAAGAGAACTAGCCACACAACGGGTTATGATCTCCTCCCCCAATAAAAATTATATCCACCCAAGGATGTAGAGACACCACCACACTAGTAAACACCCAAGAAAATCCCATTTGGAACATAGAGATACCATTCTATAATAGGGTGAGTAGAAACAGAAGGAGATGATCACAAAAGAATTGCTATAGATCAAACCTTATATCGATGATTGATCAATACTATTAGGTTGCATAAAAAATAGAGGGGAACCAATCTAATGAGAAAATTTTGATCACACAAATCCTATGGAAAGGAGTGGAAGGTTCGAGCATCTCACACTCAAGAACAAGGGGGAGGAACTATGGATGAAGATATCTCTTCCCTTTAGAAGATTTAATGGAGCAACAGTTTAAGATATGATGGATTTTCCATTAATATAGAATCACATTAAACCATGTGGTCTGCCCAATGAAATGAATTCCGAGCCTTAGGAAAAATTAATATATGAGTTATGGCCATTGAACCAGCCTTAGAGTCCTTAAAAAGAGGCTTTAAATGCATTTTTGGTCAATGGAAACAATAAAAGGGTAAAATTGTAGGAAGTTGAAAATATTGTTCATGAAAACGAAATTTGGAAAAGGAAATAGAGGCTATCATTGGACCACACCATTCATGAAACACTATTCATGAACTTGAAATTTGGAAAAGAAAATAGAGGCCACCGTTGGACCTCACCATTCTGGAAACACTGTTCATGAACTCAAAATTTGGAAAAGGAAATAGAGGCTACCATTGGACCTCACCATTCTGAAAAAAATGTTCATGAACTCAAAATTTGGCAGAGGAAATGGAGGCTGACATTAGGCCACACCATTCTGGAAACACTGTTCATTAACTCAAAAATTGGAAAAGGAATTAGAGGCTACTGTTAAACCTCACCGTTCTGGAAACACTATTCATGGACTCAAAATTTGACAACAAAAATAGAGGTTACCATTGGACCTCACCATTTTAGAAACACTACTCATGAACTCAATATTTTGAAAAGTAAATAGAGGCTACCATTGGATCTCACCATTCTAGAAACACTATTCATGAACTCACAATTTGGAAATGGAAATAGAGGATACCGTTGGACCTCACTGTTCTAGTACATTGTTCATGAACTCAAAATTTGGTAATGGAAATATAGGCTACCATTGGACCACACTGTTCTGGAAACATTATTCATGAAATAAATATTTTTAAAATGAAATAGAGGATACTGTTAGAACCTCACCATTCCGAAAACACTATTCACATAAGGCTACTATTACACTGTTCACATAAGGTTACCATTGGAACTGTTCACATAAGGATACAGTTTCACTATTCACATAATATTACCATTTCATTGTTCATACATGCCTACCGATGACATTGTTAATAGAACTAGAAATTTGGAAAAGTGTTGGGGATAATTCACCATGACTTAACGAGACACCTCAGACACCATATTTTCATAAAGGAATGGACCAGAGAGGTCCACGACATTACATCAGATACCTCTAAAAACATTCTTGTCCTAAAAAATTCAAAACCCACTTAAAGGGAAACCGAAACGTGGTCTGAAAAAAAAACCCATAGAGACACCTCTCAAAAGAGAGAAAGACAGAAAAAGTAAAAAAAAGAAATCCATCTTCTAAAAACAAAACGTCTATAACTATAAGGGAACATCGTCACATGGAAAGAGTTAATCATCCAAAAACTCTAGTTACTGAGAACATATCTATGACTCACATTCCCAGGTACACTCCTCTATGGCAATATGTCACCACAAGACATGAACCAAAGGGATAGAACGCCCGTGCAACACCTTCTCTTTACGACCTATGATCTCCACAGGTCACTCCTCAATGGTTGCATCATCATCAACATCAATCTCTCCCCAATCGATGACATGAGAATCATCATGTAGATAACGACGGAGCTGTGACACATGAAAACCATAATGCAACAGGGTCATTTGTATGGGAAGTTCTAATTGATACGCCACAACTCCAACATGAGCTAACACTATGAAATACCCAAAAACTGGGGAGAAAGCCTACTCCCATTACCAACCCTTCAATACCCACAATGAGGAGTCACCTTCAAAAACACTAGGCCCCCAAAATAAAATTCTAATGGTCTCCTTCTTTTATCAACATATGATTTTTGATGATCTTTCACTATCTCCATCCTCTCAGAAATCACCTTAACCATCTCTGTTGTATTCTACACTAGTTCTGGTCTGAGAATTGATGACTCACTAACGCCAGTCCAGCACAATGGAGAATGGCATGGTCGGCCAAACAAGGCTTCAGATGGATCCATACTAATGGTTGAGTGAAAACAATTATTTTAAGAGAACTCCTCCAAGGGTAAGTGCCTCATCAACGAACCTTCAAAATCCAAGACAAAAGATCGCAACATGTCTTCAAGAGTCTGGATGGTTCTCTCTATCTGACCATCCGTTTGTAGATAAAAAGTAGTGTTAAGGCATAGTTGAGAAACAAAATCATACTAGAGACCTCTCCACACCCTGGAGGTGAAAAAAGGATCTTGATTAGAAATGATCATCCTCGGGACTCTTTCAAGTCTCACCACCTCCTACAGATAATGCCTCGAAAAAACATCCACTGATCTTGTCTTCTTGATTTCAATGAAGTGGGAATATTTTTTTAAACGATTCACTACCACCCAAATAGCATCATGTCCTCCCTGAGCTCAAGGTAAACCAGTAATAATTTTTCTTGAGATATCCTCCCAATTCCACTGAGGATCATCTAATGAATGTAGTAGATAACCAGGAACATAGTGTTTTACCTTCACCTTTTGGAAGACCAAACATCATGACACAAACTCTACAAACATATGCTTCATCCCAGGCCACCAAAACTAACTCCTCAAGGATTGGTACCTAGTTTTCATACTAGGATGAACCGCTAAAGGGGAAATATGGAAATCTCTTAGAAACCTCTTGTTCATGGCCAAAGGAACAAATAGGCTTCCATGATACAACACTTGGTGTTGTTTATCCTCAGACCAATCATCAAGGGAAATTCCAAAATCAACTCATTCTCTACAGAACTCCACCTCAAATCCCCCAACTGGGACTCTTCCACCTGTTGCACTAGATATAATTACACCATCATTTGGAAAAGACAACCTATTCACCCAACTTCTCCCATATCAAGATATAATGCTAATTGTTCTTCCATAACTCTCTAGAAATCATCATATTCATGCACTACATCACCACGTGACTTTCTTATCATCACATCAACTAAAACATTCACTATTCTAGGGGTATATGATATTTAGAATTCATGTTCTTATAAGAACTGCATCCACCAATGTTGTCAAAAGTTTATGTCAGGCTGGGATAAAACATGCCTTAGGCCCTTATGACCAGTGAAAACCAAAATGATCTCGCCAATAAGGTAATTTATCCACAACTTCAGAGAAAACACCACATATGCCAACTCAATATCATGGGTGGAATAGTTATGTTCAGGGGGACGCAACTACCGAGACCCATAAGAAACAACTTATCATTGTTGCATCAGAACAAAGCCTAACCCCAGATGTGAAGCATCGCAGAAAACATCAAATTGAACTCACACTTCATGAAGACAAATAACTAGAGCACTTAATAAATTCTCAGTTAGATACTCTAATGATGAATGACACTAATCATTCTATATGAATGCTTGATCTTTCCTGGTCAAAGCTGTCGTAAGAGTTGAAAATTGAGGGAAATTGGCTACAAACCTCCTGTAGTAGCCTGCGATACCAAGGAAAATTCGCCCCTCTAACACATTCTTGGGGGATTTATAAGACACAAATTCTTCTATATTCAATGTATCCACAACAACTCCCTATTAGGACACAACATACCCCATGAAACAGACTTCTCGAGCCCAAAAATCAAACATTGACACTTTCCAAACAATTTATGTTGATGAAGAACTCTTAAAATGGCGTGTAGATGCTTAGCATGCTCCTCCTTAGATGTGGAGTAAACAAGGATTTCATTGATGAAAACCACCATGATCTTGTCCAGTAACTCATGGAACACATTGTTCATCAATACCATGAACACAGATGGACCATTCATCACGCCGAACGACATTACAACAAACTCATAATTCCAATGACGACAATGGAAAGAAATCTTCAGGATATCCTCATCCTTCACACACATCTGATGATATCCAGACCACAATTATATCTTTTAGAACCAACATTCATCATTCAGTTGATTGAAAAAATCAGAAATCTGCATAAGAGGATAGAGATTCTTCACTATCACTTTGTTTAAGAGACGATAATTGACACGCAACTACAAACTGTCGTCAGCCTTTTTCATGAACAAAATAGGGGTGCCCTACAGTGACACACTTGGCCAAACAAAACCGAACTATAACAGACAGTCAATATGTATATGTAGATCTTGTAACTAACAAGGGGCCATCCTATATAAAGACATGGAGATAAGAGACACTCCTGCTTGTAGCTTGATCTCAAACTCAATCTCTCGTCAAGGGGGTAATGCTACAACCTCTTCTGGAAAGACATTAGGGTACTCTTCTATGACCCTGGGAAATTCCCTTTGGTGAACCTATAATGAAATAAGCATCAGCTCAACCATCATTTATAATAAGGAAAGAACATGCCTTTGACCCATTTGAGGGTCTCTCTTGCCAACAAACACCACTGGAACTCCATCTGCATCAAAGAACTCAACCTACCTTCTGAAGTAATCCCCAATATCCTGCACCGAATACAACCAATCTATGTCGAGGATGGAATCTATGGTTGTTTCCATAAACATTATAAATTTCCCCAAGAGCGGTGCTACCTCAACACTATCTCAAATTCTCTACATGCTTCAAACAAGTTAGCTTGACCTCCAACTGGCGTAGTAAACGACAAGGGCCCTAAAAACCTCTCTACCTCAATTCAAAAATCATGGAAAGTGGTAGGTGATATGAAAGAGTGTGTCTCTCCTAAATCAAACAAGGAATTCACCAAGGTATAAAACAAGAAAAGGGTACCTTGAACAACATCTATCTCACCTAGAGCTGGCAATGATAAAGCATGAAGTTGACCACAACTTCCTCCATGGCCTCTCTAACCCAGATGACGACCACAACCATGGCCGCATTATACTCTCTAAGGATAGGGAGCATCATGATGGTGTCCAATTACTTCCCCTTCTACCCTCTACTAATCAAAAACTGGTATAACCTATTATTGCTACCTTGGCTAGAATTGCCTCAATGGAGAAACCTAGAGCGGAACACCTGTTGCATGATGACTTCCATGAAAGGTCGATCACTATCACATCTGATGACCTTGACCACCACAAGAAAAACAAGTTCTTAATCCCACAGCATAGGCCTAAGATCCGCTTCCCATAGAGAAACGAGATGCTAAGGGCTGGGACCTACCCCCAGTTGAATGTAATCTCTTATGACCTAAAAACCGAGAACCCTAGAGGAAAACTCTTCTTTGTGAGGAATCATGATGACTCCCCTCTCGTGATGATCCAGTTCTAGAAAATGTTCTCTATATATCCTCTTCCCTTACCAACACCTCAAGATATGTCTTCATCATAAATGGGGTGACCATGTATTGGATCCTTGGATGCAAAGACTCCTCGAAATGCCTCGCCCTGGCCTCCTCATCCAACAACAGGTCTGAATAATATCACAAAAAGTTCATGAAATGGATTCAAAACTCTCGCACACTGGATCTCCCATGACAAAGAGTAATAAGTAATTGGCGACTATCCGCCTTCGTAGTTGAATAAATAAACTAAACTCTAAACTTGTATCAAAACTCCTCCCATGAGATCACTAATTCCTTATGATCTACGAGGAACTAGAACCACCATTGCCACGCTGCTGCATGTAGCATCATCATAGCCAAGGACATTCAGCGATCCTTCTGAGGATGGATCGAACTGAAGCCTATATTGACCTGCTTCAACAAGTCTTCAATGCCTGCATCTAAAATGAATCCTTTTACTTCTGTAGACTCTGGAACTGAAACACTTTTAGTTTCCTCTTCCAAGTGTCGTCATTGTCAACCTTTACCCTATGTAGATCTGTTGGAATTGCCTACTGGACATCTTCTATGCGATCTTGACCAGGACATTGACCTAGATCCATACCTATAAAATAAGAAATAGTTAGAGATCCAAAACATGGAAAATGGAAGACTCAACATTAATTAATTAATTGTTTTCTTTTAATCATTTTAGGTTATTATATCTCATGTTCTCCACATTAAAGCAAAGCCCCAAAGAAGATGATGCATGATCCATTCTTAGGTATCTACCATGCAAGTAGTATCACTTCATTTATTATCCATTGTAAACATAAAGGTCCATGCATTAGATCACATGGGGCCCTAAATGCCTATTTCATAGCAAGTATCTAGTGTTTACATCGCTTGATAAACTTGATTGTAACAATTGCCTAACCAAACCATGAAACCTCACCTGTGCTATACACAACACTCCATCCTATCCCTCAACCAGGCCTCAAATACCACTCTGTCACGACCCCCTCCCCACAAGGTGTACCCCTCCTGGGTTGGAAATGTGAGAAGAATGATAATGGCCCCCCAAGTCCCACCTCCACTGGGTCCCAGGTTGGCGACTAGCACCGAAGGTATAATAAACACACAAATGGGAGGCATTACGCTCTAAGAGAACACATACGAAAGAGAGAGTTAAGACAGACACCATCCAACTCCAACTCAGAAAAAAATAAAAATGAAATCCCATGTACACATATGTAATTTCATGAAAAACAACTACAAGTGAAAGGGAAAAACTTCAAGTACCCAAAAGAAAGAAAAAACATCAGCAACCACATGCCTGAATAGCTCCTACAACCCCAATCTAGAAGAAACCAGCTTAATATCCAATCTACTCCAAGTAACCTGAAAACAATTTATAAATACATAGGGTGATTATAATAGTATACTTACTCGGATCCTCCCCAGAGACTCTTGTTCAAAATAAAAGAAAGCATGATAAAGCACAGTGAACAACAAATGAAACCAACTCGTCACCTAAAAATGTATACTGTGTTCCCAGCATCAACATGCCTATTCTCACCAAGTATCACACACAAGATTATATAATATAACTAAGAATATCAAGGGTAACCCACTACTACTTCCCAACTGGTTTGCTACTTTTTCTTAAAGTCACACGTCCTAAGCATCTCTATCCAAAATGGCTTACACACAGTCACCTGGTTGAAGCACCCCAACATGCACCTCATGCAACAAAACCACCAAGTCCACGTAAGCAAAGTAACCCAGTAGTTTCTGGGAGCCACCACAGCTCGCAAAACATGTATCATACGTCAGGTATTAAACCGCAGCCCATAATAGACCATACAACAAGTAAGGATCCTCAAGCCATCATAGCCTATACGTGTTACACCTATAGTATTCAATAGAAATTTTCATCCAGAATACATGTGTGTGAATAACCATAAGCCATTACAGCCCTCTACACACATATATGGGGAAAACTAGCCATTGTGCCTACCATCACAAGTAACTACCAAAATAAGAGAGAGGGCCTAAAGGGGTAGTCAACCATTCATCCTACCATCATAATGTTGGGGGAAAACACCCCCAGTGATTAAAATCCTTGGGGTTTTAGTTTCCCTAACTGGCGTGGTGGAGTAGCGTATTGAAAAACAAAACATATATAATATATTGTAGCTCACAACCACACTATGGGCATAACCCAGTCTTAGAATCAAATGCTGCTAACATCTCTTCTTAGACTCCCAGATGCCATTTCTATGACTAGGTATCCTATAAGCACACAACCATTTTAAGATCTATAATACATTACTTCATTCCCTTTTTATCAGTTTCACTTTATGTTAAATAATTATTTATACATTAAATAACCATTAATAATTTTCACATTATATTTCATTAGAATCACTCCCAAAGTTCGCTATTCCCTTAAATTGCTACCTCAGCATTGCATCCCAATAGGATTTAACCTGATGGGTTAACATCATTTATTCAATCATTTATTTACAACATTACTTTCAATTTTCCCATGAATTATATGCTAATAAACATAAGGGGGCTCTATGTGGTGAGTAGATTACCTACTCATCAAGTATTTTCCAGCTATAAAAAGATCATAGAGCCATATTCCCTCAGGAAGCTAAAAATGGAAAGCACATGGAATACCCCACGCTTCTTCTCCCATTTTTGAAGGTTATTAATAAAATCTAGTTACCTTGAGAAGTGTATAAAGTAATGTAGATAAAAAACCAACAACATCAGCAAGTATCCAAACATTCACATCCAACTCATTCATTCATCCCTGGTGTCATCCCTGACACCCACATGCATAAACTAATGCATCTCATCACTCTAGGCAATTAATAATACCAAAACCAATAGTCCTCACTGCCCCCACATATCAAAATTGCCTTCCAGGCTCACATCACAACATAAGTAGCAAGAAAACAAACAATATATCAATTGGGATTTTTTCCATTAAATAAGAAAAATGGTAACTCAGAACCCTTCAAATAATTATCTTTTATCAAACAACTAGTTCTTTAATCCATCTTGAATTAAATGATTTATTATTCATAGGTTCCAATATTGGGAAACCTAAATAGTAATCTATCACAATTTGATTAAACATGCTTACTACATCAATTTGATTAACATAAAATTACAACACAACAACCAGACTAATTTACATGCCTCTTTATCTTTAGAATAACAATTATCAATTAATTTATGATTTATGTTCATTACTAATTTCCATCAATAATGAACATATAAAAAAGGAAATCATAGATATCACACTATCTTGTAAAACAAGACGCAATAATATAAGATCGATACCAATTTATTTATCCCGATAAAATATTTAATATGTCAATTCCATTGTGATCCATTGTGATAAAACATGATATCTATATAGTTTCACATACAAAAATATAGAGGGAATGAATCCACTACCTCAAATGGTTCTTGACATTCTTTATACGAGAACGATCCACACAATGGGTTACAATCTCCTCCCTAGTGACAGTTGTATCCACCTGAGGATGCAGAGAGACCACCACACTGGTCAACACCCATGAAACTCCCATTAGGGACATGGAGATACCATTCCATTAAAGTGTAAGGAGAAACAGAAGGATATGAACACAAAATAATGACTATAGAGTATACCTTATATCAAATATTGATCGATTCTTCTTGGTTGCATTAAAAAAGTGGGGAACCAATCCAAGGAGGAGAGTTTGATCACACAACTCCTACAGGAAGGAATGGAAGGTTTGAGAATCTCACACCTAAGAATAATGAGGAATAACTAGGGAAGATGATATATCTTCCCTTTAGATGATTTAATGGGGCAGTGGTTTAAGATACACTGAATTTTCCCTTAAAAGAACATCACATTAAACAACACGGTTTGACCAAGTTAAACTATCCCAAGCCTTAGTAAAAAAAATTAAACAGGAGTTATGGACTTTGAATAGGCCTTATAGTCCTTAAAGAAAGGCTTTAAATGCATTTTATTTCAAAGGAAAAGTTAAAATGGAGAAACTGTAGGAGGCTGGAAACACTATTCATGAACACAAAAATTGGAAAAGGAAATAGAGGCTACCGTTGGACCTCACCATTCTGGAAACACTGTTCATGAACTCAAAATTTGGAAAAGGAAATAGAGGCTACCGTTGGACCTCACCATTTTGGAAACACTGTTCATGAACTCAAAATTTGGAAATTAAAATAGAGGCTACCATTGGACCTCACTGTTCTAGAAACACAATTCATGAAATCAAAATTTGGCAAAGGAAATTAAGGTTATCGTTGGAGCTCACCATTCTGGAAACAGTGTTCATGAACTCAAAATTTGTAAATGGAAATAGTGCCTACCATTGGACCATGCCGTTCTAGAAACACTTTTCATGAACTCAAAATTTGGCATTGGAAATAGAGGTTATCGTTGGACCACACTATTCTGGAAACGCTGTTCATGATCTCAAAATATGGAAAAGGAAATAGAGGCTATCGTTGGACCTTACCATTCTACAATCTCTATTAATGAACTCAAAACTTGGAAAAAGAAACAGATACTACAATTGGACCTCACCAATCTGGAAACATTGTTCATGAACTGAAAATTTGGCAATGAAAATAGAGGCTATTATTAGACCTCACCATTTTGGAAACACTCTTCATGAACTTAATATTTGGAAAAGGAAATAGATGCTACTATTGGAACCTCACCATTCTGAAAAAACTGTTCACATAAGGCTACCGTTGCACTATTCACATAGGGTTACCATTGGAACTGTTCACATAAGGATACCGTTTCATTGTTCACATAAGGTAACCATTGCACTATTCACACAAGCCTACTGATAACACTGTTCACAGAACTAGAAATTTGAAAAATTGTTGGGGATAAGTCACCTTGACTTATCAGAACACCTCAGACACCATATTTGTGCAATGGAATGGACCAGATAGGTCCGAGACATTACAAGTCAACCTTTGTAAAGTAGGATGAGAAAACTTTAGTGATATCCGTAGGTATATTTATACGGATAAGTATATGGATCAGTTAACGTAATGAAAAATGGCCAAGAATTTTGGTAAATGATAAAGTGAGTGGTTTACTCATAATACATCCCTTTTTGGATGCTTAAAGTATATGTGGATTTGGAATAGATGTACCTAGGGGTAAAAGCTCTGATAGGATGTTCCAGGTCTAACTCAGGGTAATATTGTACACAACAATGGGCCTTACTGCACACCTAGCTTGACACTCCTGGGGGATATGCTTTTGGAATTCATGAAATTCTTCAATAACCATCATGAAGGACTTATAAAGAGGATGAATTTGAATAAGCTAGGATAAACCTTAGGTTTCATATATTAACGAAGTAGGAGACATGATTGGGGGACCCTATAAATAATTTTAATGATTATATGGTATCCCAATATGATAAATGTTTCTCAAACAATGCTTTATCAATTTATTAAATATAGAGAACAAGAAGAAACATGGTTAACATTTAATTTTTTAGATGTGTAAATCATGGGGATTATGTGAATTGACTTCCCATGTGGAAATATCATAATGTTAATCAGGAAGTTAGAATGATTATTTATTATACTTATTAAGATAATGAGACTGCAGACGACATGTGAAAGGTAAGTGATGTTATTCTAGTATTTTTTACATCAAACACAAGAAGAATTAATAGATTGTGGTTGAGGAAAATTAAGAATTAATAATATTTTATTTTTTAGGAAATAAGTACTAAGGAATAAGTTGATGATGCCAGAGAATCATTTTAAGAACAAGGTTTGTTTAATGAAGTATTTATGTTTTTAAATTCAAGTATTATGTTATATGAATCATGAAATATTTAAGTATTTTTTGTATAATTTTTTATTAAGGATTAAAAAGGACATGCTGAATGGTGATAAAGTCTTAGAAAATATATTTCATTGAAAGGTGATATTATGATTAAGGGAATGTAACCCTTAATTAATTATTTATATTGAGGTAATGATGTCTGGATAATGATATGGTGGATATGAATAAGTAAATTGGATGGTATAGATTCTCCCAGAAATAATTATTGAAAAATTAGTATATGTCATCAATGGTGAAGTTTAAAACTTCATGGATTTAAAGGATATATCCTGTAATCATTGGAATAAGGAAGCATGCATGTTTTCCAAATGGATTTATAGTAATTAAAGTTATTACCATGACCCAAGTAAATATACGATGAGGGTATTCACATGGTTGGAATGAAACAACCAAGTTATAAATTGATGTATATGGGGGATCAATGTTAAGATGATTTCATCAAATGCTTTCCAAATCAATGAATTTTCATCTTTAAAAAGGGTTATAAGCATAACCATTTATGTAAAGTTTAAGTTAAACTTCAGATAAATTTAGTAAGATTAAAGTGATATCTATCCATATAATGATTTATGCATATTGGATATCATGTTCAAACAAATTTGTGTGTATGATAACTGATGGGATGGAATATCATGGGTCTCATAATATTTTAGAACTCACAGAAAGGAAAATTCACATACCTTTTTAGATAAAGTGGTGAAGTAGTTTAACAAACCAAAATAAGTGATGTTTTCCTGAAATCATGAAAGTATATATTTTCATTAAAATTCATCAAAATTAGAAAAATGGTCTATAAATAAAATTTTATATTAATACCTTCTTTCTAAATCATTATATGGTTTCTTAGGTCATCACAGATGTATAGATTTATGAATATTAAATTTCGTCTGACCTTATTCTCTATCTCTCTTTATCAGAACATAAAGGTATGATTTATCTTCCATGTCCATATTTTCACTTCCCACCTATGTTCTCCTACAAGGGAATATAGCTATAAGTTACATTGGGTAACTATTATGGTTCAAATGTTTCATTGTAAGGAATTTTTTATAATTCATTTTTATTATGTGGGTTTCTATGAATAAAACATTAAAGTACTAGACCTTGGATATAATAGATGAATTTCGAGTGAAAAATTCTTTTTAGGGGGAGCGGGGTAGAATGTAACACCTTGAGATTTTTTGAAATATATATTTTTATTTTCATAGAATGAATTAGTTTTAATTCACGTATCATTGAACTAAATCAAATATTAATTTCAAATGGAATTAACTTGACCTTAACTACATACAACATCGACATGGCATGTGTTATACACAACACTAAGTTTCTACAAGACATCATTTTTTATTATTATAATTATTTAATTGAAATAATAATGTCCTAGATGTTAAACATAGAAATATAAATATTAATAACTACTATAAGTATATTATTTATAAAGGTTTCAAATAAATAATACATATTGATAATGAAATATATAATTTTTGGTTAAGTGATGATATGTTTAAAAAATATTTTCTTAATGATACTTATTTTTTATATCCTTATGTAAATAATAGTAAAATTAATTTTAGAAAATAAATGAAATTTTATTTGATAAAATAAAAATCATTTTTTAATTTAGAATGTTGAAATTATCTTATAGTGATTTTTTGGTATTTTTCTGAGAAACTTCATTTTGGGTGAATAGTAAAAATAACTACAATTTAGTTAAAAATAACATTTTCGTTTAAATAACGATTGGTGAGAAATGTTATTTTAAATATATTTTTAATTTAAAATTATATCAATTTTGAATACATTAATACAATTTAGTTTATTTGATACATTTTTTATATTTAAAAAATATATAAGAACTTGTTGAACTTTTGAATGTTTTTACTTTAAAAATCGTCTTTCTCGCCACTTCTGTGGGATCAACATAAATCTTACTTTTCCCACATTGGTAATTTTAATTATAAAAAAATAGACATAATTATTTGTAATAAGTCTTTTATATTTATTGTCATAATATCAACTTCATTTTTTAACAAAAATATTAGTGAAAGTGATTAAAATTAATCATAGTGATTAAGGTAAGATTAAGCTTAATTTGGGTCTAAAATTTAATCATAATGAACAAAAAGACTTATAAACATGTCCAAAATACATTTCCTACTAATAATTAGACCCTATACCTTCTAGGTTATAATTATATGGGTTATTTGGATATTATTAAATGGATGTTCCATATATAGAAGGTTATGTTTGTAGAAAAACAAAAAGGGAACTTTCCTTACCTTAAACATTTTTAAAACATTGAGATATGTAAAAAATATCATATTTTTTGTTATTAAAATTCTTTTGAAATAAAAATAGATTATTTTTATCATAATAATTTATTAATAATTTATAGATATAATTTAGTTTCAAAAAAATCATTCAAAATGCCAAAGTAGTGACTATTGTGTTTTTAATTATCTAAAAAATGATACTATAAATGTTAAGAATGAAGTGTATTGATTGAATTATTTTATTTATTACTTTTATAATACTAATATATCATTTTAAACATATTTAAATTTAATTTATTATAAATATAAAATTATTTTTAACTTTTAAAATAAAATTTAAATAAATAATGGAAAAATTGACATTATTGTTATTTTACAATAAATGATATTTTATTAAATTATTTAAATTTAGTAAAATACTATATTATTCCAAGTTATTATTAAGGTTTAAAAATTAATAAATATGGTCTATATATTTAGAAACATAACTTTTATAATGATTTTATTTACTCATTGATTGTAAAAACATTGTTAGTACTCACCATGTTTAAACAGTGTTTTGCACCTCACTTAAGCTTAATTTAAAAATCAATTTACAAAAAATGTTGGATTATTTTTTTTAAAATAGTAATAATATTTTTAATTATGTTGATATATATTATATAATAAATATCATATTATTTTATCCTTGATGTTTAAATTTCATCGGTTAGAAAACTAGATGCTTTAATAAAAAACAAAATAATAAAATTTAGGAATCTCTGATGTTAAGGAACAAAAATATTAAAATGATCATATTTTTGTGTGTTGAATATTTTTTTCAACCATAAATTCTAAATTATCAATTATTTATCCCTTTTTTAGGGAAATTTTATAAGGGAGACCTCCCATTATTGGATACCTTTTGGTATTTACAAGTGTGTCACTCCCCCTCCACTATAAAAAGGAAAGCACTCTACCCCATCCTCACACCACTTTAGCCACATTTTGTCATAAAGAATAGAAAAAAATAGTCTCCCAACGCCCATAACATATTATTTTAATACTTTTTTGGTAATAATGAATCCAATGATGCTTTTGTTCACAAACCAAAAGGATTTACCCAATTAAGTGGTAATGCCCTCTCTCAAACTCCTTTTTCATTCTCCATCACCTCCAATATCTTTATTACAAGATTGTATTACATCAATAGTATATTAAATATAATTTAATGTTTTAATTCTAAGGGTTTCACAGACACTTACACTCACCTCCATCTAATGGGTAATTAATATACTATTTTTGTGAACGACAATCTTCTGCCTCACAAAACAATGATTGTTCAGTTTTCCTTACCGCCTCCCATGGTGGAAATTACAATGGAAACTATATTTATAAATATTTATTAATGTATTTATTTTGTATTTAATATTATTTATTTCTTTTAAAGCACATAACTTGTTACTCTCAATTTTTTCTAAATATGATAACTTTTTTTGAGGAAGTGTGGACTACCGCTCACTCAAAGCGATGTGATTCATTCATACACTACGGGGAATGTATTAATGATATGCTTGTTTTAATTATTTGAAATATATAAAATTATGATTATATTTTAATTATATTATATACATATATACATATATTTTATTTTACTTTATTCTTTCAATATGACAATAAAAACAGAAACAATGTTCGTGTGTACATACGACTTACCATCACCATGAACAATTTATTCCATTTCATACTACTATATTATATAGATTATGATAACAAAAATATAATGAATATATATGATATTTATTTAATTTTTTACATTTTCTAATCATCATATAAGTATAATGGCCAACGTTATAACAAATTAATACACGTGTGAAAAATAAAGTAAATATAATCTGAACTGAAAGCGTAACATAGGATGTTAAAAAAGTGGGTAATATAGGGTCATAATCATACCGTATATGTTGTTATATATAATAATATGGTCCTTTAAAATATTTATAATAAATTTATATTAATTATAATGGTGTTTTTAATGAATATGAAGTGACTCAATACACAAATTAAAGGGATTTCATCTCCCTTTTTATTTATGTGAGATACATGCTTTATTTTCCAACCATCCTTTTATGTGGTGTGTATAATTACCATAGATTTTATTAGTTATTATTATAGTTAAATTTATAGTTATTTAAATATATATTCATTAAACTTTATTTCCTGGGGTTTACATTTCCAAATTGACTAAATCAGTAAAATAGTTTTGTCCCAATTTTCCTTCTTTGAGACTCATGTTATGTTATGTGCCTAAATTCATTTTGACGTGTGTACAAATCCATTTTACATTATATATCATGAGTATTTATATTTTTATGTTATTATATGTTTCATTTAATTTTCTTTTCTCCAATGGATATAACTATCCCATTATACCAAGTGATATGATTTTATTGTAACAATCTCATTGCTTTCCAAGACTGTTTATGTTTATTGTCACTTTAATGAAATATTATAACACATATATAAATAAATTAATGAATTTTATTATACTAGTTTTATTAATATTATATTAATATATTTGAACCATATTTAAACTCTTTGTTACATAATATTTTTAAAAAAGGTTTTTTATAGAAGCTTGACTTTACCATATCTTCAGTTGGAAATCTATATTTTCTAAAAAGGGATCCAAGAATATTGTACAATTATACTATAATATTTAAAATATATTTTTACCATTTTGTTTCTTTTACCAATATATTCAAAATAATATTCTTGTTTCATTCCAAACAATTCATTTTTTAAATCTTTATATCATGTAAAAATAATTTTATTTTTACATCGTATGACATGTACGGATTTACCCATCATCATTTCTTTGAGGTTTGATTTACATTTTTAAAAGGTAAATTTTCTATAATTTTTTTTAATATATTTGAAAATATATTTCTTCAAAATTGTTTTAATATTCTTTATAATATTTCATTTATTTTTCAATGAAAAAGGTTTTGAACATTATGTTATATGTTTTTAAGGAAAAAGTTTTTCAAAGTGATTTCAAGAATTATTTATATGATTTCAAAGTATTTTCAATGAAAATGGATTTGAAAAAGTTTTTATGAATTAAAAAGACTTCTTCAAATAAGAAATTATATTTTCCTCAAGAAATGTTTCCAAAATCTCTTTCCTTTATATTTTCCATCGAAGATGACATTCATTGATGTTAATTAATACCTTCTAGAAAATTGTCCAAATATTCCATTTATATTCTTTCCTAAATGGTTTATGCTTTTCAATAATAATTATTATGCAACCTATTTCTCTTCCATGGGTTATATGCTTTTGATACCTGATTATTTTCATAATTTATGCTTCAATTAAATGGTTTTGAAACACAAATCTTCTCACTATGTTATGATGTGGTGAAATATTAATGATACCAATTTCATTTCATGGGTTATGATTTGATGTTTATAAAACCTATTTATTTTTTTGGGTCTTAGTATGATCAAAGTTTTATTATATTTTGGAAAATGTAATAATGGTTTTTTTATGATATGGGTGGAACCTATATCTCCCTCTAATGTATTGGGTAAATATGGATGACTCATGAGTATAAATGTTATGCATGAACCTGATTATATGTTCGCAATGTTATGAATGGACCTAGTTTCACATCCATAAGTTTATGTGTGAATAGGATTATATATTCACAATTTTAATAGTGAACCTTATTAAATGTTAAAAATATTATGCATGGACATAGTTTCATATCCATAAGTTTATATATGAACCTGAATATATGTTCACAATGTTATGGATGAACCTGGTAACATGTTCACAATGTTATACATGAACCTGAATACATGTTCATAATGTTATGCATGGACCATGTTTCATGTTCATAAGGTTATGAGTGAACTAGATTGCATGATCAGAATGTTATGCATGGACCATGTTTCATATCGATAAGTTTATGTGGGTGCTTGATTTCAATCCCTTAACTTAATGACTGAACCTATTTCTAATTATACAGGTTCACTATGTTCTAAACCAATGTGCATGCCAAAAATTCCATTTTGTATTCCTGTGTTATGATTTTATGAATTATGTGCCTAATTATATTATGATCCTTGTCATATGAACTTACAATATTTTTTATGCTATCTAATATATAGGGTATGATCTTTAAATGTTATCCTCAGGATATAGGTCCTTTTGGTTATGTTATGCTTAAACATTTCTTGTATTTACCCATATGGAGAATCTGAACTCCCCAATTTCGTTTTATTCATTTGCCAATATTATAATGAAAGCTTTTAGGTAGAAGTACTAAAGGATGATATATTCATGGTATATGTTGTAGATCATTCAAAATTATATAAGATTTTGTATCCAAATACACTAAACTATTATGGTCCTCAGGTTTGTAGTTTTGTAATGTACCAAATATTCTTCTAAAATTATGTAATATCCTTGTATTTTAACCATGGTTCACTATATAATGAGTCCCTATTATTAAAAATACATATTATATACTTAATTGGAAGAGATTTTCAGTTCATCAGATTGAGAAGATCCAGATTTTGTAACATCTTGATTTTTCAATTTAACTTCAAGATCAAGGAATATCATGTTGAGAGTAAAATTAACAAACAATACTAAATTGAACATGTTATACCATTAACTTCATATATTTTTAGTTCATTCTTCATGTATCTTGTAACTTAATCAGAGATAATTTTAGAGGTCCCTGATTCTTTTAGCCTTGACCACTAATTGATCTTCCTTTTCTCCCTGAGTAGTTTTATATATATCTTCTAGTACATGGTTCATTTCTATACAATATTGATTGAAACAAATCTATTATAAATATTTCCTTTTAATTCATCTTTATATATAGGTTTTTTTTATTGAAAACCTAATATGGGGTTATCTATAGCTTTCAATATTTTGGAGATGATATTGTAGTCTTACAACTTCTTATCCAATGTGTTTTCCATGGAATTTTCATATGATATCAGTTGTGTTTTCCAATATTATAGTACCTAAATAAAATCCAATATATGAGTGTATATTTAATATAGATGTTTATTCTAATAGTCCTGAAACTCATGATAATGGTTTCTATCGGACTTTGTTTATTCACCCCCTTTACTGTGATTATAATATTTTTCACAAAGATGAGTCTTAGTACATTTCACAGATAATATACCATTTTGAAAAACATCACATAATAGTTTAACCTATTTATTATTTTATATTAATATCTGAATATTAGCGTTTTTTTATACTCTTTAATGTTCTAGTATAAACTTCAAAATATCCTTTCTTATGGTTGGAGAAAGATTTATCCAACATAAGCTCTTATGAACTAATCTTGGATTTTCCCAAAATATAAGCTAGTACAAACACCATAATGAAAATATATAGTAAATAAAACTAGAGGGAACCCTTATATTGGTACAAATTAAATGTCCTAAGGTAATAGTGTAGACACCTGAGGTGGAATGGGGTGAATTAGGTGTTTCCAATATATTAGCAAATCCAAAATATTCTTATAATATTTTACCCCCTTTGTATTTGAATTACTACTACTAATATGATATAAGTGGATATTTTTATAATCTACCCAAAATTATGAAAACGCATGTAATTAAAATTATATATAAAATATTTTTTCAAAATATTTTTACAGTATTCAATCCCAAAATAAGAAAACATACTTTTTATCGTGTTTATATAACATTGAAGCACCAATTATTTATATGTAATATTATTATAAAATAAAATTTGATTTTTAATAGATTATCCAAAAACCATGTACACTATGTTACATATGTTTTAGATAACTATAATACACAATTGATAAAGTTATGTCTCCACTAGGGTTTTTATATTATTATCACACCTGTTTTTCATCTCAGCAGTTTCTTAATCTTTTGAAGTAAATCTCTACTAATATCAAGATGTCACTACCTCAACATGGTATTATATCCTCCCTCAAATATTTACACTTGGTCTACCATCCAATATTTATATTTAATTCATACAACCTATTCTATGCACATGACATTACTTTATTTTATAATCTGTATACAAACTTCACTTAACCTGAATGAAACTCTAAGAAGGTCCACCTTGACCCACTCAGGTTCTACTATATATGTCACTACTTCAAAATTGTTATTCTGATCAGAAAAAATACATCAGCCTCTTATTCTTCTTTTATTCTAGTATGTCTATATCTAAATATTAGTATTTATTTCTCATATTATTCTTTGATATAGATTATTCCCACTTAGTTCACTCTTCTCCTTCCTTAATAAAACATACAATATATCCTTCTTCTTATTCTGGTTATTTTAGTGGTTTTTTCATAGCTTTATTAGTCTAAATTTATTTCGCTTTAGTTTAATTGAAAAAATACACTATGTTCTTCTCACATTCTAAAAAAATCAAATCCTTAATATTTTACAGCTTTTATTTTCTATTTTTCTGATAAAGAATTTTTCTTATGCATCCAAGTAATTAATTTATATGTATTACCATATAAAAAAATTTATATTATAGGATATCTCAAGATAGTCAACAGAAAACATCATGAATGTAAATCATTTTTTTCAACAAGATACTAGAGAAAATATCACCAACTTGACAAGAGGATCAACATCCCCTGATCTCTATAGTGTTCCAATACTACCCATCTATTATTTTCAGAAAATAAATAAACTCCGAGTTATAATAGGTCAATATATTGTGGATTAAACTTGATTAAACTTAGTTTTTCATTTATATACAACCTTATCATAAAACCACTAAAAACCATGCTTTTTGTATCCATCATTTTTTATACCAATTTGTGGGATGAACAAGTTATTTGTAGTGAAAACATCTCAAAAAACATCTCAAGAACATTTATATGATATTATAACACATAAATTGAATCTATATAATTCTTAATAACTTTATAATTAAAATGAATCATCCCAATGAACATTTACATAATTGTTGAAAATTGAATAATTGCATTATAGATACATTGATATCTCCATAATTTTGTTAATACAATATAATATTTTTATATTCATGATGTGGGGTTCACAGATTCTTTATATTTTAGGAATCACAAGTTAAATGTTGTTTTATTATCATTAATGAACAGATCATACATTACCTAGTTTGTTTTCTCCTTCAGATGATGAATATGGAAACACCAAATTTAATTACACAATACTCTTGAAATTTTGAGAGAATATATTCTTAAAAAATATTATATATATATATATATATATCTAATTATTCGTACATAGACTCACAAATGAGGCTTACTATGATCATTCTTATGTAGAAACATTCATTCTTATATAGCTCAGATATATGTATACATGGGTACAACCAGATGGTTTCACCTGGAAGAACCAAAATCATGAAGATGAATTATATATTTTTACAAATGTGGGTTTGATACTTATGAAAAATAGTTTCATGATTAATCAATATAGAATGCTTTTTTATACGGAAAGAAAGATGACGTTTATGTAAAATATTTTAACATCCTTATGAATTCTAAACAAAAATATTTTTATTTTGAAATCAAAAAATTTAGAATTATTCATTTAATTTTTGAACCACTTAAAACCTCTTAAATAAACTCTAAAAATATGTAAATCACTTCACATCATTTTTGATTAGTGTCAAATAAATATAAGAATTATTAGAATAATTTCAAATACTTTTTAGCTAATTTAATTTTCTATGGAAGAAAATATAAATTTATACATTTGTGTAATTCAATAAGTTTGTATCCTTATAAATATAACATCACTTCAACCTCCTCTAAAATTCATCCATGTGTGTTACTCACTGCTTTCGATAGTCAACATGATTAATTACACATGGATGGTTACTCCAAAGTGTAGGTTTTACTCCTCCAAGACTTTGGAAAATTTTCATTCATTTTTACTGTAGCTAATAAAAGTTTCTGGGGTACACTAAAGAAATAAATTTTTTCATTCTCATCATTAAATTATGACACGGTATAGTCATTACACCTCAAAATTTCAACACTATTATTTTGTGAGGATTTTAATTCCAATCATCTAGTGTAAAGGGAAAATCATATAGTATCTACCTCTTTTAAATTTCATTACCAACATGTAAACCATATTTTAAATATCCAATGTAAAAAAATAATTTATTATTTTTTATTATTACATTTTATTAGATTGGAAAAAATAAAACTCAAGTAAATTCAAATCCATGGTAACAAAATTATCCCCCTTACGATTTTTTATCTATAAAATTTTACATCTAATGTAAATTTCATTTCGTTCACCCACTATTGATAAGAAATACAAAGGATGGATAAATGTTCTCCTTATTATTGAAATTATATGGGACATAAAAAATAATTTATTCTCTCCTTTATTGATACCAAAATTCTAAGGAATGGTTTTATCATCTCAAACTGACTCTTTATTTTTTAATATCCTGTTATCCCCATTGGATTCCTCTTATTTATTAGTTCAACTTTACTTCCATGAGATAGGGGAGTCTTCATTTAAATCATAAAAATGTTTCATGAACCAATAAATTCTATGTCTACATAGTGAAACACTTTTTATAAAACAATAATAATAATTTTAAAAATAAAATATATACTTAAAATTAATATAATATCGTACCCCATTTTTTACATTATCTAAGGGTTTATCACATGGATTTTCAAAAAAAAAAATAAACTTACACATCACATGAAAAAACAATTAAAAACATTTGAAGTGAAAGGTTATTTATTTCGCCGATTTGGTTATACATACACCACCACTTGATAAACATGTAAAACATGATTCAAAAATGTGAGTGGAAAGTGAAAATACTCCTTAAATCCTAAATTTTTTTAAATGTATCAATAATTTCATATTAAAAATTTATGAATGAATCCTTGAAATCATAAACCTTTATAAATATACCCCTGAAGTTATGATTTCCATACTATATCAAATTCAATACCCAATGTATTGTCAAAAGTATAATTATATGAGGATAAGGTAGAATTACATAATATATATTGTTTTTTCAACTGGGATAATACTTGTTTCTCCACCCAAATAACTTCTTCTTTTCAACTTCAAAACAATTATGATTCTTTATGTCATCTCCTTTATTTTTTTATTTTTGGTTAAATAGTATAATTTTTCTATTCTATACAAAATTATTTTTTAAAGGAATTATCTTCCTTACATAATTTACCAAAAAATCTCATTCCATTATATATTCCACATCTTCCAAGCCATTTCCAAAAAATATGGATTTTTTCTTAGACACTCCTTTTATACAAGTTCAACCTACTTAATTTTTTTGGATTCCTTCTTTCCAGCAACTATATTAGAACGTGATCTCATAGGTTAATTCCATCTATTTTAAAATAGTTTTTCTTATATATATGGACAGGTCATACATATAAGATAATTAGATAAACCATTATTAAAATTTTCATAGAATTATTTATTAGCTAGTATAATTTCCATTTTATCCTTCTTTTCTAACCTCTTAGGACAATCATTCTTTTAATTTTGTTCTAAGGTAGAGTTGTCAACTTTTTATACCTACTTTTTTCTCTATTGTGATGTTTTTTACATGAATATAATACTTTTTCTTTGTATATACATACCTTAACTCTTAAAAAGTATTATTATATTTGTTACTTATCTCTTAAAACTCCTATTAGAGAAAAAATATTCTATTAAGTGACATAACAATTTGTTTATAAGGATTTCACTTTTATAGAAGGTTTCATTTCATCCCCATATATTATCTACTTAACTGGTGCATTATTAAACATTTATATGATGATACATTATGAGTTTTTTTACTAATTCATGAACCTATAATATCACTATAAATATATAAAAAACAAATTTCTTCTTCTTGTACATATAGTCTGTACAGTTTTTTTACATTTTATTTTTGAGTAGGACCCCCAATTATTCGAAAACATTTGTGAGGGGGAATTTTATAAATATGCTTACTTACTCCCCTGAAACATTGGTGTGTTTTTTAGAAAATTTTCCCCCTCATATTTATAGTTTTAAATTTTAAATCTATATAAATAGTTGAGAAATATTTAGTAAAAATAGATTCACTTGAGATTTGGGTTACCTTTCTCTATGAGTCCAAAGTGGATTCTTATCCAAATGATATCAGGTTATCTATACCAATATCATTAGTCTGATTTGAGTGAAAAAAAATCATAAACATGTGTGGTACCACATTTCATCTCAGTGGATTAGGAATACCCATACTGCACAACTAGTATTTTTTAATTTAACTTCATGTTAAAGGTACATCATGTTGAGAGTAAAATAATTTTACTCAATTGAATTTAGTCGGTCCGCCCATTCCCTTTTTGTCTTATAATTTTATTACTTATATAACATTGTACTTACTCCTAGAAAGGTTTTGTGATCCTTTTTTATACATGACCATTAATCAATTGTTTTTGACACTAAGAGTATTTTTATTTGAATTTTCTGACGCACAGATCTTACCCCACAAGATTTATTAGTCTCATATCTCCCATTAATATCCCTTTTTAATTTTTATTCATCTTTAGGTTAAAATTCTTGAAGATCTAATATATTTTTAACTCAATATTTCTCAATTTTGGAGTGGATGTTACAATCATACAATATGTTGTTCATTTCTTTTTTTCATTTATTTTTCATCTAATATCATTTGTGGGTTATCATAATTTAGTCCCTAAATAAAATAAATATATTCATAAAATATTATCTAGTATGATTTTTTAAATAAATTCTTAACTTCATGGTAGTGGTTTCAAATAGACTCGGTGGATTTAGCCTGTTCAGTTTCAAAAAAATGTTTAATACAAGGATGAGTCATAGTATTTTTACCAAATGAGCTACTAATTTTACTTACTTTGTATAAAGGTTACATTTTTTTCTTCATTGAAAATTTTCTATTATTATTATTCAATTTTTGTTTGTTATTCTTCAAAGTTCAAGTAGATTATTAAAAATATCCTTCAATAGGGTTCATGAAAACTTTTTATAACTAAAGCTATTTTGAACTCTTCTCAAATATTTAATTTATATATGTTTGTGAAAAAGTATAGGTGAAATAAAAATCTGATCCAACCAATGGGAATCTAGCCTCTATTACCAATTGTATGTCCTAAGGAATCAGTGTAGACACCTAAAGGTGGGTGACTCAGGTGATGCAAATTTTGTTACAAAATAATAAATTTTATTTTATGATTTTAACACTTTGGTATCTTATTATATTTTTGGACATGGATAGATAATTTTACAATCTACACATATTCACACAACCATAAAAAATTCATATTATATACAAGTTATCAGCACATGATATGTTTATAAGGTTGGGCTCCAAGATAAGAATGCTACTCCTTATCATGTTCTGCTCACATTGATACATGAATTCTCCACTAGTGATCTTATAATAAAATATAAGGGTATTGTCAAAAAAATTTCTAGAAACCATACAAACCATGGAACATAGGTTTGGTAACCAAATATTAAATATGTGATCATTTTTGTCCTCTAGTGGGTTCTTTATACTATCATTACATCGATTTTCAATTAAACACCTTCCCCAGCATTTGAAGTAGACCACTACTATAATCATTATGTCATTGCATCAATATGATATAATATCCTCTCTTAAACATAGAGTCTTATTATAAATTCAACCAATAAAGATAAAAATTTTAATCTTGGTCTTTACACATACCACTATTTACATTTAATTAATAATATGTAACAGACCTCACTAAACTCAAATGAATGGTATTCGAAAACCATTAACTAGTCAGATGAATTCCAAGAATTTGTGACCTGATGAAATAATCTTTGTCTTACTTCATCACTAATTAGACTATATGATTCTGACCAATATAAATACCTAAATTTTCTCATCATCCTCATATTTTTTTCCAATGCTATTCTTTTACCTTCAGAGTATCAATATCTATTTCTCAGAATATTCTTAGAGAGAGCTTCTTCTCTATGAATTCATGCTTCTCCATAAACTCTATAGCACACAATAAACTATTCTTCTTTATTTTTTCACTGATAGTCTCCCTCTTGTATTTCTCGGTCTAACTCCACTGCACGTCTATAAAACTAAAAAAATACATTATATTCTTCTTACATTATAAATAAACTCACCATCCTTAATTTTTCCCTATAGTCATATTCTCTTTTAATAATAAATATATTTTCCTATATAACATGCTCATTAATTTCCAATTTCTTTTTTCATATACCCAAATTGGTATATTATAATACGTATCAAGACATTAAATTAAAAGAATCATGAAATGAAATCCTTTTTTCAACCATGATACACAGGAAAAACTCACCTACCTGATAAGAGGATTAGCCTTCCATAATCTCATGCAGTCTTCCAAAACTACCATTCTATTATTCTTAGAAAATAAATAAACTTCGGAACATATAAACTTGATATCTTCTTTAATATACTTTATTAACATTTGTTTTTCATGTATCTCTAGATTTATCATAGAACTAAAAATAATCTTCATTTCTATAGCCTTCATTTTATTCTACCTGCTTGTAGTATGAACCAGTGGTTTTCATCTCAACACATCTCAAAACTCCACTCAAGAATATATCTTTTATATTTAAACACATAACCCAAATAATTGAAAAATTATTACATGATTTTAGGAACATAAGAAAACAAAGCTTTATCCCATTTAACATTTTCATTATTCGTGGAAACATAATAATTATATTTCAACTTAATTTTTATCAACCTTATATGGTTGTTCAAGTTAAAAATTTTGATCACCATGATATATGGAACATATGTACTTTTTGTATCTTGAAACATATTTTAACTATGATGTTTTTATCATTGGATAATAGATCATGTGTCACCAAACTTGTTTTCCCTTTTAAATGTCGAATTTAGAAACTGTTTATTTTAGTTTGTAGTACTCTTAATATTTTATAAAAATTGATGCTTATGAAGTACATTAATGTTTACACAGATTCAATGATTCTTATACAGACTCACAAATTATTGTTATGGTACTCAGGCCTATGTAAATATGTTATTTCTTATATATACTAGAATAATAATTAATTAGATTCAACATGATTGTTATGCAAGGAAGAATTGTGGTTATAGATAAATTTCATTTTTTTATATATAATTATTTGATGCTTGTGTTAATTGGTCTAATTATTACATAATGAAAAATTCATGATTACCAAAACAAGAAATATTATGCTTATGAATGATAGTTTATCATCCTTATGCACTCTAGAAATAGAATTTTTCTTCTTAAACTCACCAAATCCAAAATTATTCATTTAATTATAGAATTATATAAAATATATTCAACCACTTATAAAATATTATAAATCATTTCACATCATCTTGGATCAAATTCAAATAATTCAAAACCCATTCTCAATTAATTTTAAGGTTTATTATAGAAAATATATAAAGCCCAAAATTAAATTATTTCAATATGTCTACTACCTTATAAATCTAACTTCACTACAATATTCTAAAAACATCATCTAAGTGTGTTCCTAAATGATTTTTGTATCCTACATTCTCAATTACATAGGTATGGTTTCTTCTAAATGTAAAATAGCTTCCCCTGAGACTTCAAACTATTTTTATTCATTTTAATTAAAACTAATAAATTAAGTCTAGTATAACATTAGAATCTATATATCTACATTAGTATCCTTATCATATAACATGTTTTTTTTTCAATTATTCTCCAAACATCAGCACTAGTCATGACATTAAGATCAACTCTCCAATCGACTGATTGAAGGGGTTTCTAAAACAGTAGCCACCTCTTCTATACTCCATTATTAAAATATGGAAGATAATTTTCATATCCAATGGTATCCAAATATTCTTAATTAATTTTATTTTATTTAATCATATTGAAAAAAATAATACGGAAAGTACTTCCAATCTAAGGGATCCTTCTTAAGATCATGAACATGCCATTTAGATACTTATTTGTTAATAACCTTCTATAAATTAGAGATTTGCGTGATTTCTATGAGACTATTATTATGGAATCTTCTAAAAGGTTTTTTTTTATTTTTTTCTTCCCCTAATGGTGGAACTCCATATTCACTTAATTTGGGATGATATAATCATTTAATAAATCTTATGATATTAAATATGAATATTATAACAACATGGTGAATTCTATAATTTTCCATCTATTTTTTTTCCAAACATACCCATATTTAATAGTTACTCCCTTTATAACTTGCATCACCTTGATTTCTATTCATATGATAAAAAAGGAAACTATGAATGGGAATACTATGGAACATATTTTTTATTTAATGTGAACAATATGATTTAGAATTTCTTCTCAACCCAAATACTCTTTTATTTTCTAAAATAAATCTGGGTTACCTAATCATGTTTAATTTCATGGACTTCATGATGTATTGAGAATCATAAATTATTTTATTCTATTAAAAACAAATTGTGTAGAAAATGTATCATTATATCCACCATCATTGAAATTTTTTTCCTATTGTTTTTTGAATCATACATAGTATATCTTATTGAGTTAATAGCATTGTTAAAATGTTCTATAAAATGTGTCAATACAACATCCACCTTCCATGGAACACCACATTATATATAATGTTATCACTTTTAAATAACTACTGAGGAATTTTAGCTACTACATACGAAATCACTTGTGGAACTTAAATAATTAATTTCTACCATGCTTCTAACAATTTTTATGATTTTTCAAAATCATTTGGCTAGATGAACATACATTATTTTGGAAATTTCATGGCTTTATTGGTTTTCCACATGGATTTCTAGGAATGAATTCCACCAAACCAGTGCCATTGTAATTTTCTTAGACTATTTATATAATCATTTGTAGATTTATTTTATTGATATCAATATTCATGATTTATTTTAAATATTCCATATTTTTACATATTATTTCAAAAAATAATAATAAATTCCTTTTTGGTGTAACATTACTCTTGGACTTCTTCGGTTTACTTTGAGAATATTACTTTTTTTTTAATTTTTTACTCTGGAAAACTCAACAATCTTCATTGATGACTTCTTTGGAATGTTTTTTAACATGTTTCTAAATATTTTATCCCAAGATATGATTAATTATATTATTTATAATTTATTTATTTTATTATATTATTTTTGACGCATTTCTAGTTGAGTTAAAAAATCATGCAACCCTAATGTGGCCACTCTAAATGCACTAAAAACATAGATACGTTGAACCTTTAATTCTGTTTGAAATAATCTAATTATCTCAATTAAATTAGTTATTTTTTCCATATTGTATTTCCAAACATTAATATATACTTCCATTTATTTCTAGTGGTTGATATACTATAACAACGATAATATTGCATGTGCACAAAATTTATAATGCATGAGTAATAACCAGCCACACTTATTCTTTTCCTTTGAATTGAATTTTATACATATTTTCTAGAATCGTGTTTTTATAATTCATAAAAAATCACAAGGGCTTCCAATGAGGAACCATATTCCCATAAATTTCTTACATTCACCAAATATGTAATGGTGCATTTTTATTTGCTTTTCTTTTTCTATATTTCTAGATGTTTTGATTTAGAGCCTGTATTATTCTTGAAACCCGAATTATTAAAATTAATAATTTATGAGAATAATCATACCATATAATTTTAGGATACTATAAACTGACCATTTCATGATCTAATTATATTATCTCCACAAAAACAGGGGTTTTTAGAAGAAGAAGACTCCTTATAATTATGAGTTCCAGAAGGTCTTCTCATAATATTCTATAAAGAATCAATATGAATATTTTTTAGATTTTAGAATCTAACATTAAATTCAATAAATTTTATATTAAGTATGTTTTTATCATCCTCAACTAATTGTATATTTTATTCAAACACCTTCTATAGTGACCCAAGCCTTCTACATATAACATTACATGATTTTAAGCATAGTTAATCATCAGATTACATGCCAAGGATCGTTAAGTCTACTGTCTTTAAAGACTAGGTACATAAAACATAAAACATGGGTCTAAAAAAATTTCTTAATTTAATCTCCATAAAGATATCCTAACTTCCATTGAGCCTTTACATATTCATAGGGTACCCTATGGAACACATGAACAAAGGGATGACCTAAAAAGCCCAGTAAGGAAATGAACATAAGGATACATCTTAAGCACATGAGTTAGGTGGCATGACGCAATGAAAAAAATCAGGGAACATATGAAATCATATCATATAAGCATGGGAAAATATAAACATAGAATCATATAAATGTGGAAAAATCATAAAAAATTCCTTTAGTACGGGTCAAGGCTAACAGCCAATCTCGTTTCCCATTTTGGTATGGGTTACGGCTAACCCCCAATCCCGTTTCACATCGCATCTCATGAGACTTAACATTATCCAATGCATTTGAGTTCTATCTAAGCACACCCATCTCAAATTTTTAATGAATATTATTTCCTAATAAATATTATTACCATATAAATATTCTTTCCACATAAATAATCATACATAATACACCATACATAAACATAAGGGAACCCATGGAAAGAATTGAGTACCACAATCATGACATAAAGCAGAACCAATGAGCGTATCATGAAAGTTTCCATGAAAGAAATGGATTAGAACATACATAGACTTACATAGGGTAAAATAGGATTATAAAATGGTATGTGATTTCAAACATAAGTGTAAACATATAAAGAATGTATTTTAGAAACATTAGCATCAAAACATTTTTGTGTGGTTTGAAGGAAAATACTATAGAGATTTTAAAATAGAAAAGAGGAAAATATTTTATATAAAACAAGGATTGAACCAAGAAGGTTTTTATAAAAAAAAATACTGATTTTATAAATAAAATGGTGCCTTAAAACATTGGAAAGCGCGCATTTGAAATTGGTAAAAATTTTGGGATGTTCCCTTAAAACGAGTGCGCTTAATGTGAAGTTGAATTATTATATAAAACCAATGTGACAACCGTTTTTTTAATTAGTGGGTTTGATTACAAAGAACATATTTTTATTTATAACTTAATACCATTTGTAAATAGGGATTATAGAATAAAAATATGATACACACACACATATATATATATATTCTGGTTCAACCATAACAAAAATGTTTTCATGACCATATTTGATGATGTATATAGAAATTGATAAAATGTTGTTCTCGAATGTGCTAAATTAGCATATCTCAAACGGTGCTTTCATTTCTTTCAAATAAAAGGTGGGGAAAGGAGAGAAGATAATGAAATATTCCATTACCATAAAAACATTCCAGTGAATGTATGTTACTAGAGTTGTCATACCATTTAGGTGAAGGTAGGTTAGGAAAGAAACAAAAAGAAAATAACGTAAAAGAAAAAGAAGGAATTGGAAAGAGGAATTTACCTCGTGAGGCTTCCTCCTTTGAGAACCTCTTAAAGAGAGAGGTTTTGGTATTTTGAAGAGTGTAGGAGATTTTGGACGTGAGGGAGGATCTTGGGGAGAGATTTGGGTGGAATTTTGGAAAGGAACATGGTTTGAGAGGAGTGAAGAGAAGAGAGAGTGAGGGGGGGTTATAGTGGAGGAGAGGAGGGTTTTCATAAATTTTTAATCATTATTTTATTATTTCCACACAAGACAGGGAATAGAAATTATTACATGGCCAATAATAGTAATAAATTCATTTTACTTCGAACCAAATGGTCTTACATCAACAGATCATCATCAATGACTCAATTTAACCATTATTTAGCTTTTATTGTGCATTTTCGAATTCTACTATTCATCAAAAATTCAAGTATTTCAAAAAAAATACAAAAAACTCTCCCTAACAATATATCAATATGTTGAATAAAAAATGAAGTCCATTTTACAAAAATAATTTTCTAAAAATGATTAATTTTTATTTAATTAAAATCATAATTTATTATTAAAAACCAGTTTTAAAACATTCATTTACTTATTCTAAAATATTGATACATCATAATTTCACTTGAATATTATTTTATGAATATCATAGGTAAGGTTAATATTCATTAGGGTATTTCACTATTCATATAGGTATGTTACTATTCGTAAGGGTATGTTACTATTCACCAAAAATTACTTTTTTCCTATAGGAATCCAAATAACTTTTTGATTGCCACCATGAATATCAGATTTTCGAAATTCCAAACACAGAAGTGACAAACTTAAGTTTAAATGACACTTATCACTTAGTAGTTCATTATGTTATGTTTTAATGTTATTTTATGACATATTTATAATAAGGGAATTTTCCATTGAAAACATTGGGCCATTATATTCTTCCCCCCTTATAAAATTTCGACCTCAAAATTTCATTTTTCATTCTAGGCCATAATCAGGTGAGGGTACTTCTCCTTCATCACCCCCTCTGGTTCCCAAGTAGCTTCTTCAGACTTTTTGTTCCTCCAAAACACTTTGACAAGGTGGGTTGTCTTTTTTGCATAAAACCTTATCTCTTCGGTCCAGAATCTTCACTAGCTGCTCCTCATAAGAGAGATCATCTTCCAACTGCACCACCTCTGAGTTCAGTACATGTGAGGGATTAGATATATACTTCCTCAGGAGTGATATATGAAACACATCAAGAACTTGGGTCATATTTGGAGTAATTTCAAGCCGATAGGTCACGGATCCTATGCGGTCAAGGATATCAAAGGGTCTAATGTACCTTGGGTTTAGCTTCCCTTTCTCTTCAATCCACGTGACTCACTTCCATGGTGATATTTTAAGGAAGACTTTATCCCCAATGCCGAACTGCAAGTCCCTTTAATGGTTGTCAGCATAGATCTTTTGCTGACTCTGTGCAACTATGATGTTTTTCTGGATGACATGAACCTTCTCCGTCATCTCTTGCACAAGATCGAGTCTAAGTAGCTTTCATTCTAAAAACTTCTTCCCAACAGGTTGGAGTTCTACATTGCTTTCATTACAGAACTTCTTATGGAGCCATCTTAATACTCGAGTTGAAGCTATTTTTGTATGAGAACTCAACCAATGAGATATACTGATCCCATCCACCTTTGAATTCTAGAGAGTAGGATCTTATAATATCTTCAAGAGTCTGAATAGTCCATTCAGATTGGCCCTCAATTTGGGGGTGATAGGCCATGATGAAATTTAATTCAATACTCAAAGTGGGTTGAAGACTCCTCCATTATTTATATGTGAACCTTGAATCATGATCAAATATAATTGAGAGTGGAACACCATGTAGTCTCACCACATCCTTCAGATATATTTTTACAAGTTTTTCAAGGAAGAGGTCTTCCTGAATAGTGATAAAATGGGCAGTCTTCGTGAGTCAGTCAACCACAACCCATATCGCATTATTTATCTTCGACGTCTTCAAGAGACCCATGAAAAAGTCCATTGTGATATTCTCCCATTTCCACATGGGTATAGCCAATGGTTGCATCATCCCTTTGGACTTTTGTCGTTCTGAATTCACATTCTTATATACTAAGCACCTTGATATATATTCCACAATCTCCTTCTTTATTTTATCCCACCAGAAGTGTTCTTAGAGATCACGATACATCATGGTACTCCAAGTATGAATAGAGAATGTTGAACTATGCGCATCATCCAATAGCTCCTTCTTTATCCCAGGTGATTAAGGCACACAAAGCCGTATTCCAAACCAAATCACGCCATCAATGTTGATATGGAACTCTGGAAGCTTCCCATCTTTTACTACATTGACACTATTTTGTAACTCCACATCATCCCTTTGTGATTCCTTAATCTTCTCTTGAATTTATGGTTGCGTAATTATTTGGGAAAAGTAGGATGTATCCCCTGTCCTTATAATTTTTAAATCCATCCTTTGCATATACAAAAAGATAGGGTCTTTTTCAATGCATAACTTGGATAGATTAGCAGGTTCATTTCTACATAGAGCATCAGATACCATGTTCACCATTCTAGGATGATAGTGAATTGAGAAATCATAATCCTTGATTATCTCTAACCATCTCCTTTGATGATTTTTTATCTCCTTTTTTGTGAATATATACTTTAGTCTCTTGTGGTCTGTTTATATGTCACACTTCTCACCAAAAAGGTAGTTCTGCTAGATTTTCAAGGAAAAAATCATTGTTGCCAACTCTAGATCATGTTTCGGGTAGTTCTGCTCATGGATCTTCAACTATCATGAGGCATTGGCTATCACATTATCATTTTTCATGAGTACACAACCCAAAACTTTCTTTTAAGCATCAATGTATATCACAAAACATTCTCCACTTTTTGGTAATACGATTATAGGTGCAGTGATCATCCTTCTCTTTAGCTCCTTAAAGATTACCTCACATTCTTCCATCCAGACAAACTTTACCCCCTTCCATGTCATATTGGTCATCGTGTTTGACAATTGTGAAATGTTCTTCACAAATTGTCGATAATACCCAGATAGACCCAAAAAGATATGGATCTCCATTACAAAATTTCTCCTGGGCCACTCTTCAATTTCCTTCGTCTTGGAAGGGTCCACATATATCCCTTTGCTGGTGATAACATGCCCTAGGAATGATACTTCCTCCATCAAGAACTCACATTTACTGTACTTTGTATAAAACTTCTCCCTTCACAAAGTATTTAGCATAGTTTTTAAATGCTCCTCATGTTCCTCCTTGCTCTTGGAGTATATTAGAATATTATCAAAAATGACCACCCCAAATTTTTCAAGGTAATCTCTAAAGACTATTCATTAAATCCTTGAAAAATTCAAGGGAATTAGTGAGTCTGAAGGGCATCACTATGAACTCATTGTGTCCATACCTCATTTTAAAGGCGGTCCTAGGTATATCTTTCTTTCCTCACCTTTAGTTAGTGATATCCTGACTAAAGGTCCACCTTTGATAAATAATCGGCCCCACAATGTTGATCGAACAAGTTATCTATCCATGGAATATGATACTTGTTATTTATTGTGATTTTATTAAGCTCACAATAATCAATGAAGAGGTTCATTGATCCATCCTTATTCTTGATGAAGAGCACTGGTGCACCCCATGGCGAGGCACTCGGGCATATAAAACCCTTCTCTATATTCTCCTATAACTGCTTCTTCACCTCTTCCAGCTCTACGGTGTTTATTCTATAAGGTGTATTTAATATAAGCATAGATCCAGGGATAATTTCAATTGAGAACTCAACTTCTTTGTCAGGAAAAAGACTAGGAAACTCTTCAGGTAATACATCAGTGTAATCCCCCATGATGGGCATGTCTTCAAACATGATTCTCTACTTTGTCTCAATCATTTTAGATAGATATGCTTTCTCATAAGTAAACAATTTCCACACTTGAGATGAAGATTCTAAAGGAGACTCATTTTCCTCCTTACACATGTAAATAATTGGAGGATGCTTTGGGATGTGAAAAGTGATCTCCCTCTCCTCAACGTCGACAATCTCCCCTCCCTCTCGGCCTCGCCTCTCCCCAACACTAGTGACCACCCCCACCTCGATCATGACTCTCCCCGTGCTAGTGACTCCCTCCCTCACCCTACCCCCCAAGAATTCCTCAACCCCACCTCTCCCTAACGTTGATGACCACCCCTCCCCCTCGACCCTTTCACTCCTCCAACATCGGTGACAACCCCTCTCCCTCGATCGCGCCTCTCCCCAATTCCAACAACTGCCCCTCACTCTTGATCATGCCTCTCCTTGGTTCCAGTGATTACCCCCCTCTACCCAAACTATCCCCGACACCGGCGATCGCCCCTCCTCCTTGGTCTCACATCTCCCCAATGTAGGTGACCGCCCCTCACCCTCGACCCCACATCTCCCCGACACTCACCCCCCCTTCTCTCCAACAAAATACCTCTCCCCCCTTCCCCCACTTACCCCCGATGACTCAACCCACATCCTCAATGGTGAAAACCCATTTTCCTACTCTCACATATGATCCTCGTGACCCCAACCCCACTTGCTACTTGATGATGACCCCACAATGACCCCCTGATCCTTGATGGTGATCCCCAACAGTGACCCATCTCCCCCATTTCACAGAGAGTGCAATCCCTAATTGTAAGGTGTAATTTTTAATATTGTTTGATTGGTTTGATATATCATTATGTAGTGTATCATATTGTACAGTCAAATGATAAATTTTATCACTTAGGAATATTATACACTTACATATCATTAATTCCTATTATAAATGGGGATCATGAATTATTTATATGATGAATGATTGTTTGTCTGTGGGGTTATAAATAGTCTGTAACTACATGATTCATTTATCCCTCATGAATTCTTGGTGAGTAATCCTTAGTGATATTTGGATAATGTTTGATTAGAGGATAAGAAAGCATTTGGTTTTATTTATTATTCACTAAATTTTTCGTATGCTTCTTCCACACCGGCATGAGACTTTCTACGTAAGAACATACTAAGTGTACATGAATGTTCACCAAGATTTTATATACTATATTTATAGAATTATAGGATAAATTAATTGACCAAGATTAACGATGTTAATTGATGTTTACTTTTAATTGTACTGGTTTGATTAACCATTCTTATAATTATATCTCAATATATATGGAGAAGAGAGAAAATCAAATAGCTATGGATAAAAGATGTTTTAATTTACCTCGAAACACACCTCATTATGAAAAGAGTTTGAAAAAAATATATTATGCAATTAAAAACTGATCATTGGATTATAGAATAAAATGTGTATGTCCTGATTGAAGATTCAAGTGATGGTTAAATAGAAATGAGGTATATGATCATTTTATATAGAAACAATTTTCTACTCAATATGTATTCAGGATTTGGCATGGTGAATATACTGTTATGGAAACTCAAAAAAAAGATAATCCTATCATTGAAACACAAAGTGACCCTCTAGAGGGGAATTCAGTTTGGAATTTGATAAATGAAACATTTATCTTCGCAGGATATAATGTCTAAGGCTTCAATAGATCAATAAAACCATCAATTGACCCTGAGAATTTTAATCCTTCTAATAAGTTCAACGACCAAAAAATTGAGCTTTATGAATTAGTTGAAGACATGAAACAAGAACTGTATGAAGGGTGTGATATGTATTCAATGTTTTCTTTTCTACTTAAGTTGTATCATATAAACTGTCTCTGTGAAATTGTTGACAAAGAAATGTACATGATTTTAGAGTTTCTTCATGATGCATTTAGTGAAGCTATGATCCTTGAATCATTCTATAAGATTAATAAAGTCATAAATAAACATGGACAATATTATACAAAGATACATGAATTCCATAATGATTTCAAGCTTTACTATTGTGAAGGGTCCGAAAAAGGAGAATTCATAAAATTTCATAAAATTATATGAAAGTCAATGATCAACAATGAGAGTATAAATCACTGCAATCCCAAGAAGAAAAAAATAAGAAAAATCCTTCAAATTTATTTCGTTACTTTCCTCTGATATGATTATTGAAAAGATTCTTCATGGCATCTAAGACTACATATGAGATGAAGCGACATGATCAAGATAGTAATGATGGCTTGATGAGACATCCTAAATATTCAACATAATAGAAAATGTTTGATTCATTATATCTATATTTTTCTTCAAATATTAAGAATTCACATTTAGTATTGGATTCTGAAGGTTTTAACCCATTTTGGACTTTAGGTACTAGTTATAGTATTTGGCCAGTTGTTTGGGTCCTTTATAATCTACCTCCATAGATGTGTATGAAGAAATATTATTTTTTTATTTCGATGATTATTTCTAGAAATAAAATTCCTAGAAATGGAATTGATGTTTACCTTCAACCTCTAATCAAATAATTCTGAGAATTATGAGATGATGGAATGGAAATGTATGACACTTCAATGAGAAAACTATTAAAAATACTTTCAAATTTAATGTAGAAAATTACTAACATTCATGGATTAGGAAATTTATCCGATTAGAACACTCATACTAGTTTGTATTGTCTAGTTTGTAATATTGTTCATCAATGATTACCTCATAGAAGAAAATGATGTTTTATGTGTCATCGTTGATTTCTTTATTTCTTATCATAAATATAGGTTTAACAAGACACAATTAAGTGATGACATTAAACTGAGAAATCCACTAAAAGTGTTATTAGGTTCCGAAATAATGGCATAATTAACTAGTGACATTGATGAATTTGGAAAATATAGTCATTTTAAAGAAGGGGAAAAGGGTAAAAGGTACAATATTTGAAGCATCTGGAACAAAAAAATAAAGGGTATAATTTTCAAAATTCTTCATTAGGTTTTTAATTTGATATATTATAATCTTGACATATTGAATATTGAGAAAAAATTATATGGCAATGTAAATTTCACATTGCTTAATAAGAAGGGTAAATCAAAGGATTTCCTTAATGCTCTTAAGAATTTGGAGTTAATGAATATAAAGCTTGATTTTTGGGAAAATGAGATTGGAAAGTATCCTTCGACTATTTTTACAAAGAAAAATCAAGAGGAAGATGCATTCCTTCAAACATTAAAGAATTTACAAGTGTAAGATGGATATTCATGTAATATATTAAGGTTCATTGACTAAAAAAATTGAAAGTTACATGGATTGAAAAGTCACAACTCATGTATTTCGATAGAATAGTTGTTTTCATTGGCATTTGGTAATATGTCAACTGAAAAATAAACTATATTACCTTTTTCAAAGAGCTTTGAAGAAAACATCTATATCCAATTGAGCTTGATAAACTTCAAGAAAGAATTGTTTTGACACTTTTTTATTTGTAGATGTTATTTCCCCCTTCATTATTCATTGTGATGATTCGTTTTATTGATCATTTACTTGAAGAAGCTAAACATGGTTGACCAGAATGTTATCAATTGATGTATCCAATTGAAAGGTACGATGATATTATTTTTATTTTCATTAGAGAATTTAATTTTATTAAATTATTGCATAATTTTATTTATATGTTTCTTATTTTTTTTCATCAGGTACACAGGTCATTTGAAATCATATATGTTGAATAAATATCAACCAAAAGGCTCTATTGCTGAAGCTTACATATCTAAAGAGTTATTGACCTTGTATTCAAGGTATTTGGATGGGATTGAGACCTGATTCAATAATGTTTAATGTTTTGATGATATCTCCACTAATTATCATTTGGAAAACTAGTTATCAATATTTCCAATTATTGGATAACCAATTGGAAAGGGGTAAAATTTTACACTGATTGAATTGGAGTTTCTATGAGCACATAGATATATACTGCTCAGTAGTCTTTTTACATATCCATTTATTGAAGAATTGTGATGTCAAACAAATAAGTGATTAAGGGGTAGATCTTGGAATAAGATGGAATTAAAAAAATATGATAATAAAGAGATTGTCAAATGGATCACCCATCACGTAAGTATATACTCATATTAATATTATTTACATGTATTTATTTTGATTATGTTAAAACTAAAACTTTATATATATATTTCTAGATAATTAATGTTGAAAATAAAGATGAAATATAAAATGATGTTAAGTTTTTTTTGGCCCGAGATCCTCTAATAAACTCTATGATATTCGAAGCCTCCAATATTCATGGATTTAGTTTCCATTCAATTTATCAGGATGAAGACTTAAAAGCTCAAAATAGTGGTGTATTTACACTTACAAAGGTGGTATATTATGGAAATTTGGATGGTATAATTGAATTAAACTATCATGGTTAGTTTTTGGTTGTCTTATTCAAATGAAAGTGGGATAATATTGATTTGGGTATAATGAATGATTCATTACATTTTAATTCTATCAAATTCTCTCGATTTATCCATACCAATGAGCATGTAGAGAATGATCCATTTATCTTGGCTTCCTAAGTGAAGATAGATTATTATGTGGATGATGAAATACCTGAAGGTTATAGTTTTTTTATACTTAAATTAGAGAGACTTATTTGATATGAGTGATGCAGATCAATTGGTACATAGTGATAGTGAACCTAATCAACCACAAAACATTGAATAATTATATAATGACAATATGGAAATAATAGAACTTTCAATAGTGGGTGAAAATGAAGCACTCGTCACAATGGAGGTCTATAATAATGAAGATAATGAAGATGAGGATAATTGAATGTATAAAATGGTAATTAAAATATATTACAATTTCTCATTGATAAGTGGTTCATACACATATACATTGTTCTAGTTTTTATTTTTGTAAAAAAAAATTAGTTTTTAATTTTCTATACATTTAATATATTTGAACCAATTGAATTTCAATAATGATGAAAACAAATAAATTTCAAAATCCTACCTGGTTATCATCTCGGAGCACACCAAAACTACCGTATGCTTTAGTGGATCTGAGTGATTCAGTTTTACTTGAGACTTCTAGCGAGCCGGCCATTCCCTAGATGTTTTTAGTATCCCACTATCCAATTCACCTCCAACTATAGAGAATTTGGTCATCCCTTCATCTAGTGGATGTCGGTGAGTTACTATTACTGGTATGTATGTCATTGTAAAAAAACTATATGTTTTATTAATTGTTTAATTCATTTTTCAAATGGATAAAAATAACAATAGAAGATATATAAATATGAACATGAAAGATGTATGAGACCTGAAGGTATTCAATATTATCATTCCATTTGATGAGTTTGGGGTGCCTAATGATGATGTTTCTAGAATCTATGGGAAGATTATTGGGCAGCTTATTTGTGATACAATGAGAATTCCCATTAATTATAAATATTATAGGAATATTCCTACAACTTGGAAAAATGAGGTTTTTGATACTTAATTAAAGGTAATTTAATTTAATATTCCTTAATAACTAATTTCCATGACATGGAAAATTTTTTGTAATATACTTATACAGTGTTATGTTTTTTTTTATTTCTAGATGTTTTTTCATTTGGATGTCCCCGGCTCTATTTCACGCCCATGCACTATGAAAATATTATTAAAGAAATGGTGAGATTTTAAATGAATATTATGACATGAGTTTAATGAAATATCTTTGAGCTCATGATAGATTTATAAGAAGGTGTGTGAATGAATTCCTCATGTGAAATGGAATTCGTTTGTCGATATTAACAGATATGAATCTCATGAGGTAATTGCATAATTTAGAGTATCGTAATAACCGAAAAAAATAAAATTATAATTTTCATTAATGTTTCAATATTTTGTAGGAATTATTTAAAAAAATACTATGAATAATGAGAAATAGTTCATTCTTCATATCAGTTTGTCTTAGAGTTTTTTTAGAAAAAGAATAATTTTGGTTTGTATGTTATTCATTATTATTTATATCATTTTATTATAAGTCAAATTTTTTCTAACTTGTTTGTATTTTCTATAAAGGCTAATGAATTAGGTTACTCTGTTGGACATACATAGATGTGGTTTAAAGTATATAGGGAATCTGATGTCAGTTTAGTAAATGACCCTACCAAAGATGTTAGATTAAGTATTTTTCATTATCATTTCATGTTATTTCATTACTGTAAAAAAAATAATGAAAAATATATTATTATAAAAAAATCCTTAAACCCAATTAAATGGGTCTGGATACATGGATAAAATGATGCCAATTTAGCACTGTTTGATACATCAAGCCAACCCCAATTAATTGGGTTTAAGGCATATTTGTTGTTATAATTTATTTTTCAATATTATGTTTTTATAGTAATAAAATAATAATACATAATAATAAAAAATTTATTAATTAGATAATATTATGATGTTCAAATATTTTAAAAAATAATTTTTAATATTTTTGTATTAACAGGTTCAAATTCCAAAAATATGGGATGTGAACCCTTCAAAAATAATAATATGTATCCCAGAACAATGAAGTTGGAATTGTTTTAGGGAAGGAGAATCCCATACATGTATAAGGGATAGTTTTTGGAACTACTTCGTCAGTTGTCTTTGGTAGGGAGTCATCATTATTTACTACTACACCTAGTGGGGGTTTGAGTAGTGCTATTGATTGGGAATCACAACGATAAATTGCAAGGTCAAGAGGAAAAGTGCGAGAACATGACTCTTATAGGAAAACATAGGATCAATGGTGAGAGAAAATGGAAAATGATTTAGTTTTTATAATTCAATGGATTACTAGAACAATACCCAACCAAATTTCTAGCCTTATAGATTATCCTATCAAGGTAAATTCTAAATTTCATAGATCATTCACACATTTTCAATGAACACATACAACTTCCTTAAATAAAACAAAAATGACACTTTTATATTGAAAACATGCACTTAGAGCTATACTAACAACATCTTGTGCCGGATTGTCATGTGTTTGATTCCTACACATTAAAAATAAATTATATATTGTTATCCTTATGTTTGAAAATAATTCAACCTCATTTTCTCAGTTTTGACACAGTAAATAGTTTGTAACGGTACCAAAGCATTTAAAAAAAATTGTGTGTGGGGGGAGGGGGGTCAAAAATAAGAATAAGATTCCATATCAACATAAAATCAGAGGAAACTGACTGTGGATTGATTTTTGAAATGTAAGAATAGCTGACACATAATTTCGATTTATAGTTTACCTGAGATGCTTGTAAATGTATTTTTAGTCTTAAAACACCAAAACATGTGTGTAATGGTTCAAACCATAGAAAATGATATCATATTGACATGAAATCATGAGAAAACCACCATTGAATAATTTTTGACATGTACTCATATAAAAAATATCAATTAGACTTACGGTGCAGTCAAAATTCCTTAATAAATAGTTTTTAAAGGTACTAAATCCTTTAAAAACACCTGATAGGGGGTCAAAATTAGAAAAATGATGTTGTATTTCCATGAATTTAGAGTAAAATAACAATGAATATTTTTTGAAATGTAGGAACCAACAACATGTCATTCCAAGTTACAGTTTTCCAAGGATTCCTGTAAATGCTTTTTTAGTGTTTTAAACTACTAAAACATGTGTATACTATTCCAAACCAAAGAAAAAAAACCTCATATTGACTTGAAATAATAATAAAACCACCATTGAATTATTTTTGACACATAATCAAAGACAAAAAAATCATTCCGGCATGTGGTGTGGTTGGAATGACTTATTAAATAAATTTTAAAGGCATCAAAGCCTTTAAAAATTTGTGTCAGGATGTCACAACTAGGAAAATTTCATCATATTTCCATAAGACCAGATAGGAAATTTTTTTTATTTATTTTTTAAATATAGGACCCGAAGATATGTCATTATGTGTTACAAATTTTTTGGAATGTTCATAAGTGGGGTTTTAGTGTTTTAAACCACATAAACATGCATGTAACAATATAAAACAATATAAAAAGACCTCAGAATGACACGAAGTCATGAAAAACCCATTGTTTAGTATTTATGATGTGTATTCATAGATAACACATCAATATGATATGCAGTGTGGTCAGAATGGATGGTAAAATGTTTTTAAAGGTCCCAAATGCTTTAAAAATGTGTTTTAAGGGTCAAAATCCAGAAAACATTGTAAGATTCCCATGAAATTATATAAAAATGACTATAGATTAATTTTTTAAATATTGGAACTGATAACATTTCATTATGATTAATGGTTTTCATGTGATTCCTGTAAACACATTTTTAGTGTTTTAAAAGAGTAAAACAATAATATAATGGTAAAAACCATTTAAAAATAACATCTATTGATTTCAAGTCATGCTAAATTAACTATTGAGTTATTTTTGACATTTATTCTTAGAAAACACATCAATCTAACATTTGGTGTGGTCAGAATGACATGGTAAATGATTTTTAAAGATATTGAATCCTTAAAAAACATGTATATGGGTGTCAAAACTAGGAAAAATTAGTATATTTCTATGAAATAATAGTAAAACAACCATATATTTATTTTTGAAATGTGGGAAACAACATAACATCATTCTAAGTTATTATTTTCCTGGGATGTCGGTAAATGTGTTTTTTGTGTTTTAAAACACTAAAATGTGTGTGTAACATTAAAAAAAGAGAAAATGACCTCATATTAATGTGAAATTAGGGTAAATATACCAATTAGTTATTTTTGACATGTACACACTAATAACACATCGATATGATGTGTAATGTAGTTGGAATGGCTCATAAAACTGTTTTTAAAGGTAACAAAGCCTTTAAAAACATGTGGTGGGGTTTTAAAACCAGGAAAAAAATCATTTGCTTGCCATGAAATCATAATTCAATAACAATAGGTGGATTTTTTAAATCTATTAGTAAATGTGATGTCATTTTGTGTTACATTTTTAGTTGGATTCCCATAAATTCATTTTTAGTATTTTAAAACACTAAAAAATGAAACAGTCAAAGCCATAGGAAAAAACATCATATTTATATCAAATCATGGGACAACCACCATTGTTTTATTTTTTAATTCTATGCGTAATGTCAATATTATGTGATGTGTGGTTAGAAAGGATTTATATATAGTTTTTAAAGGTACTTAAGCCTTTAAAAACATGTTTCGGGGGGTCAAAACTAGAAAAATGTTGTCATATTTCCATGAAATCATAGAAAATTTACCACAAATTTATTTTTGAAATGTAGGAACTGACAGAACATCATTTTAAGTTACTGTTTTCCAGGGATGTCTTTAAATGGATTTTTAGGGTATTAAAACACAGAAATGTGCATGTAATGGTAAAAACCATAGAAAATTAATCCATATTGACATGAAATCATGGGAAAACCACTATTTACTTATTTTTGATGCATACACATTGACAACATGTCAATCCGATAAGTGGTGTGGTCAGAATGTCTTAATAAATAGTTTTTTAAAGGTATCGAAGCCTTTAAAAACATGTGATGGAGGGTCAAAACTAGGAAAAAATCATCGAATTACCATGAAATCAAAGTAAAAACACTATATATTGATTTTTGAAATATAATAACTAACGACACATCATTTCAAGTTATAGGTTTCCTAGGATACCTGTAAACACGTTTTTTGTGTTTTAAAACACTAAAACTTGCATGTAATGGTCAAAACGATAGAAAAAGTCCTCAAATTAACATGAAATCATTGTACATCTATATTTTAGTTATTTTTGATGTTTACACATTAAAAAAGCATCAATATAATATGTAATGTGATCAGAATGGATTGGTAAATTGTTTTCAAAGGTACTGAAGCCTTTAAAAACATGCATCAGGGAGTCAAAACCAAGAAAACATCATCTAGTTTCTATTAAATCATTGTAAAATGACCAAATATTTATTTTTTAAATTTAATAATTGATAACACATCATTTTTACTTACAGTTTTCATATGATTCCTATAACAAGTTTTTAGTGTTTTAAAAAACTGAAATACATGTGTAATAGTCAAAAACATAGAAAAAGACTATATATTGACGTGAAATCATGGTAAAACCACCGTTAAGTTATTTTGGACATGTAATTGTAGAAAACATGCCAATATGATGTGTTTTGTGGTCAAAATGGATCAATAAATAGTTTTTTAATGTATCGAATCCTTTAAAACGTGTATTGGGGGGGGGGAGGTCAAAACTTGGAAAACATCATCAGATTACCATTAAATCAGAGGAGAATGACCATATATTTATTTTTGAAATTTAGGAATCGATGTAATGTCATATTAATTTATGTATTTCTAGGATGCCCGTAAATAGGTTTTTAGTGTTTGAAAACACATAAATGTGTAGGTAATAATAAAAACCATAGAAAAAACCTCAAATTGATGTGAAATCAAGGGAAAACACAATTGTGTTATTTATGATTTTTATGTGTAGAAAACACATCAATTTGACGTGCAGTGTGGTCACAATGGCTCAGTAAATAGTTTTTAAAGGTATTGAAGCCTTTAATAGCGTGCATCTGGGGGTTAAGACTTCTAAAACTTCATCGGATTGTAATGAAATTAGAGGATAATGACTATAGAATGGTTCTTGAAATGTATTAATTAAAACACATCATTCAGATTTAAGGTTTTCCTAGGATTCCCATAAACACATTTTTAGTGTTTTACAACACCTAAACATGCGTGTAATGGTAAAAACCATAGAAAAAACCCTCATATTGAAATGAAACCATGGAACAACCACTATTGAATTAGTTTTTAAATATATTATAAGCTTTTTATGAAATTCTTTAAAAATAAAATTATGTAAAATTTAAGCACATTGCACATCGATTTAAAAATAAATTATAACTTTATATACTTATCCCTTTTTAGTTTCATGTATTGAATCATATTTTAAATTGGAAAATTTATCTTTTAAAAGTTTTTTTCATGGTATATTAAATTTTTTATGTTAAAATGTATTCTATTTGATTAAAAAAATTACAAATTTTATGTGAAACATTTTAAAATATGATTCAATACTTGAAACATTTTATGTTAAAATGTATGTGCAACATTTTATGTTAAAATGTATTCTGTTTGATTTTAAAAGTGTTTTTCATGGTATACTACCATCTCCATTCTCATTTGCTTAGCCATCAGCCACAGGTCCCTTTTCCTTATCCAAATCCCTAAACATAATGTCTAAATGTGCATCGATATTTTTATGCAACGTGTGAGTAATAAAATTCTATTAGGATAGAACAAATTCATCCTTAAAAAGGGTCATCATGTTTAACTAGTGTATTCAGTGATAATAATAAATAATAAATAAATCATAAAATCTAAAATCACATAACGAGTGGTTGTGCATTAACCAAGCTGCTACAACACCCAAATGTACTTGCTTCAACTCCAAGTTGATTGGAAAGCCAATATATCGAAAGTAATCAAGTTATTGCCATGATACTAGTGATCATACTTCTTAGAATTGTGTGTGCGTACTACTCGACATCCACTGAGCTCGAATATTGGACTTCCTCTCCCACATCTCCTCTTGGATGTATCCATACTAACAAAGGATCAAGAAAAGTGGCACCTTATGATGGTTCTGGGAGTAGTGGAAGCATGTGGTGGTGGGAAATATATTAAAATTTCTTTTAATGTTTATATGCTCAAAACCAATAGTGACGAGCTTGAACACCAAATTGTTAATTAATTTATTTAATTTCATCAAAAATGATTACCTTATCTTAGGAATATTTCTTCATTAATGATGTTAATAATATGAAAAGACCCATTCAAATTGCCTTTATTTCTCTATGAGGATCCCAGAATAGAATCCCTCTTGTGAAAATCCACACATGCTTCGTTGATATCCGATAAATTTTTAATGATCTCTATATGCTAGTGTGGGGAATATAATGTCTTGTGTTGTTCATTCTTGATCACTGATTCTTTAATCATGAATAAATCTCTCAAACATTTATTTTTCTTGAGAGGGAGAGAGATAGAGGAGTTCAATGAAAATTCATTATTTGAAACAATTATCTATTTTCAATTACCTTCACAATAACCATAACAGGGTATTTATTGGGGTAGATTTTAGGTTACGATATTTTTTTACTGCATTATAGACCTTAAAAAATACTAAAACCTTTAATAAACATCATTCCATATAATAATAATATTCGTATTATTATTCTATGGTGTGTTCATACTTGAGCATCGAACAAATATCATCTAACCATATTTTTAATTAATATTAATTATTAGACATGGTTTTGGTCTATTCAAACTCCTCTTTTATTTATTAAATACCTAAATAAATATTTAATTTAAATATTTCATTAATCAATATATATTTTTTATCAATAAAAAATGAATAAAATTATACATCAGTTTTGAGAATAATATTTATTCAATTAATTAAATTCAAATTGTATTTAATCAAGATCATCAGAAACACTTAGTGTTTGACCCTCTAGAATCCTTTCTAATTGGCATAAAGAGAGCTTGCCAAATGTCCATAATTACTATATAGAAATGAGTCAAGGCATCCAAGAGAAATAACATAATTTTAAAATGATGAAAACCAAAAATGAACACGCACTATATTATATAATCCCTTTATCATAATATCTCATCAAGCTGGTTGCACATCTATGTCAGCAATCTATTTTCATGGTACATATTTCTTTAAATATCAAAAATAAACACATAGTTACACCATGTACATGGAATTTAATGCAATGGTTCTATTTCAATCAAATGGATTAGATATCATCTTCCATAAATATAGAAGGGATAAATCCTTCTTTTACTTATTCATTAATGACATGTGAGTCATGACAAGAATAATGTAACCTAACTTACCATGAATATATGTCTTCATGTTTTTCATCATAAAATCTATGTGCATGAGTTATAAAATTCATTAATGATAATTTTAAAGTCCATGTACCATTACACATTCTCGTATATAAGAATATCTGATGACACCAAAACATGTGGATTTCCTTCCAGTGATTCTTTATCATAATCTCCCATATTCATGATTACCAAGTGAGAACTTCATGATACTAAGACACATCCTCTTATGAGTTCTCTCACTTAACACTCTATGAACTATGTGTCCCATCATAGTACGTTATACAAAAGAATAACATTCTTTAAGAATATCATCATAATACTTCAAGGTTCTCAATATAACAGAGAACTGCTATGACCTTATCAATGTGACATATACTCTAAGACATTATTACATTAGAGTCTTACAAAACAATGGAAAATATATAATAATATGTTTTATTAATATTCAATATATCGAACATAATTGTAAATAATGTACAAATAGCTAATCCTAGGACACCAACTCCAAGAAACTCCCATGAGGACTAGATCCAACAACCTAAAACATTCAGTGCAATTGAACTCAATTAATAAATATATTTATTGTGAGTCAATATTTAAATAAAGGGGTATTATATATTTTCATCTTTTGAAATACTCCTCACTAAAACCTCACATCTCTTAAACAAATCCCTCAAGAGATGATACTTCCAAAGTACCTGCTTCGTCCGTTGATGTGTACATGGCTCTTTTACGAGAGACACCACTACAATATTATCACAATAGATTGTAATAGGATATTTACAATTATATACCAATTCAAGAACTTAGAGATTTGCTGCAACCATAATGCTTATTTAGCTACCTCAGAAGTCACAATATACTTGGACTCTACTGTAAAATCTATGACCATAGCCTTTTTTGGGCTCATCCAGCTCACAATACCTCAATTCAAAGTGAATATGTATCTCATTTGTGACTTCATGTCATCTTGATAAGTTTGAAAACTATAATCTTCATATCTTTTGATGACTGGTTCCCCATATCCTCCATAAACTAGGAACATATACTCAGTACACCTCAAATAATTAAAGATACTCTTGACTACCATCTAATAGAGGTTAACTGGATCATCTTGATATCTTCTTACTGCATTTTATGCATAGGAATCATCTATCCTAGTACATATAATAATATACATGAATGACCCAATCACTGATTCATATGAAATACTTTCCATTCTATTTATTTCCCCATGTATCTGAGGAGACATTTTCCTGGAAAGATGAATGCCATGTGACATTGGAAACAATCCCCTCTTGGATTTTTCCATACCAAATATCTTAAGTATCTTATCATTGTATGTACTTTTTCTTAGGATGAGCAACTTATTAGATCTATCATGATAGATATTGATTCGAAATATATATGATGTATCACCCATGTCCTTCATACAAAATCATTTATTAAACCAAATCATAAAAAACTGTAAGACTGGTATTTGATTTTCTATAAGTAATATGCCATAAACATATACTATTATGAAAATATATGCCATCCCACTAATTTTTTTGTAGGCACAAGGATCACACTCATTCTATATGAAACCACATTCTATTACAGATTCATCAAAAATGAATGTTCACTATCTTAGACACTTGATTTAATCCATAAATGGATAATTTTTCAATTTGTATATATTTTCATCCTTTGGAGTCACAAACCCTTCTGGTTGTTTTATATCAACATCTTCCTGATGGTTCCCATTAAGTAAGGCAGTTTTGACATCCATTTCTCAAATCTCATAGTTACGGTAAGCCCTAATGTCAAGTAAAATTCTGATGGATCTCAACATTACAACTGGTGAAAAGGTTTTATCTCAGTTAATTTCATGATGCTATTTCAATCCATTTACAACTATTCATACTTTATAGGTACTGAATTTTCCTTCAATTTCTAGTTTCTTATTGAATACCCACTTGAAACCAATGGGTTTTACATCCATTGTAGGATCTACCAAAATATAGACTTGCTTTTGGTAGATGGAATCCATTTTAGAATTGATTGATTATTTTCACTTGGAAACATCTATGCCACTTAATTCTTTATTTTTATTTATAGGATCATTATTATAAAATAATAATTATTCACCATCCTTGGTGATAAGAAAACCATACCATTATGGTTCTCTAACCTCTCTTGTACTCCCACACATTACTTGTGTCTCTATAATAGTTTCTTCTTACATGGGGATTTATAGAACCTGTTCCTATGAAAAGTCTTATGCACCTTGAGTCTCACCTTTATCTAATTCTATATCCATCCCACCATCACTTTTAGGTATGTTTTCCCTCTCAAGGAATATGGAATGTCTTTCCACTATTACTTTTTTTCTAAGGGTTCATATTGGTAATATCCCATTGTTTCTTTGAGTTATCCTATAAAGTCACATTATGCACCTCAAGGTTAATGTTTCTTCCTAAAATAGGCCTTAAAAAATGCTTTCCAATCCAAAAAATTAAATAATGACAACATATGTTTCTTTCCAATTCATAAATGGTATGGTATACTAAATTAACTTCGTGATATTTTTTTAAAAATATTTTGTATTTGTAGAAAACTAATCTTTTTAAAAATAATGGTTTTTGAAAAACTGGTGAATTTTTCTAAATTTCCTAACCTAAACATAAATAGGGTGAAAAGTTGTGTTTTAGAGAAAGTTGTTTTCTGGATATAGATGATCAGACTGAGAAGCATCAAACAAAAATTGTCAAACTATGTAGCACCGATTAGATACGTTTTTAGAATAACAAAGATGTTGATCAGACACATCATTAGTCTTAGATCCATTAGCACAAAGTTCATGTTTCATTCGACTCAGTGTTGGTTATAAAGTCAGAATGTTGTTGAAGATTTTGAATGAAGATAGTGATGTTAGGAGTTATAAATTTTCATCCTTTCTAACCTTCAATCAGACGATGATATTCTAGTTTTTAATTTTCAAATATCTTAAATTGTCTATAACAATTGTGATACAGTACTTATGAAGAAAAGGGGGAGAATAGGCGAAACCATTCATATTGTCTTTTTGTTGAAAAGAAACAAGGTTTTGAAAGTAATAGAAGTCGTAATAATTTCCAATGTAAGTTAGAAGGTGCTTTTCCAATCTTGAAGTTATCATAAATCATGAAAACTCTCATGATAAAAGCTTTTGAAGAAATGGAGGAATCATAATGATTTTCTTAGTTATAAGAATCAAGAAAAAGTTTGCATCGGATCCAGATGTACCGAGCATAGATGTTTTTAGAAGTATGAAAGAGTTATATCTAGTGAGGTTTGAAGAATTTAAAATGTGCAGAATGCAGTTTCCATCATAATGAGATTTCCATTATTACGAGGATTCTATTAGTCTAAAGCTAAGGATGTCCCATCAGACTAACTATGAGGAGGAAATTCAATCAGACTAACTCTGGGGAGGAAAGTCAATCATAATGACTTTGAGAAGTAAATTCAATCAATATTGACTTTGAGAAAAAATTTCAATTAGAATAACTCTAAGAAAAAATTCAACTAGACTAACTCTGATGAGGAAAGTCAATTCAGAATGAGATGAGGAAGTTCCATCATAATAAGTTGAGGAAGTTCCATCCTAATGAGCTGAGTAAGTTACATCAAAATGAGATAATGAAGTTTCATCATACCAAAGAATATTTAAGAAGTCTGATAATAATAATTAAAAATAAGACTCAATATGATTTCAACAGATTTTTGAAGTGTTTATGTGGTCAAAATTGAAATTAAAATATGCGTAGATCATGAAGTTGATGAAATTAATTAATTTGGAAAAGTTTTTTAGTATTCTGCCTTTGTCTTTTTGGGATTCCTATTAATAGAAGCACAATACATTCATACTATACATCTTTTTTATGTGATTGGAAAAGGAGGAGTACTGTAGAATTCATGTCAATGTTATCTTTTTTGGACTGAGACCTCATTATATGGTTGGACATCTTAATGTTTTGTTTACCGGACTAAGGAATATCTGACTGAGAATTTGAGAATAGTTTGAGTAATATATATTTATAATGAGTTCATCATAATGTTTCCCTTAAACTAAATTCATTGGACTACGTCCATTGAACCCATCCCCGTCGGAATGAAAGAATCAGGCCTTGGCACATCGGACTGAGGATTTCAGATAGAGAATTTGTGGAGAAGTTTCAAGAAAGTATTTATTATTTTATTTTGGCTCAATCATTTGTAATAAAATTTGTAAGGTTATGGGAGTCAGTATAATAATTTCTATTGAGACATAGAAGCTATATAGTGGGAGTTAGCATGAGTTGTATTCACTTATTCATTATAGAGAATTTATATTGACCCACAGGCGTGGCTATGTAAAGTATGTAGGTTCTCACACTGAGGAAAAACCTTTTAAATATTACATGATTTACTTGATTTCCTACATTTTCAAGCTTGGGTATTTACTAAAAGAAAGTAAGGATATAAACTTTATCAGGTTTCAAGGGTTATGTTTTTTAAAAGTATTGCAACTTATAAAACTGACCAACTCATTCAGCCCCATTTTAAGTTGTTATTTAATCCTTTGAAACATTAATTGGTATCATAGGGTAGGTTACCTTATTTAATCCTTATCATGGATAATATCAATTCTATCAATAGTAGAGGAATTCCTAAATTTGATGGAAAATAATTATTATGGATGGAGAAATTAGTTGATTATTTATCTCCTATATTTTGGCGTAGAAGTTTTTTATGCTACTAAAATTGGTTTTACACATATTATGAAAGATTATCCTATGTTGTTTACTAATAAAATAAATATATATGTTGATGGAAAGGCTAGAAATTTTATTCTTATGTCCTTATCAGAAAATGGTTATATAAAGGTTATGGGTTTCAAAACATCAAAGAGTATATGGGATAAACTAGAATGTATATTTAATGGGAATACTAAAGTGAAGGAAGAAAATATAGAAATTTGGAATAGTAAGTATGAAGACATAAGAATGAGAGATGAAGAATCCAGTGATGAATACATCATGAGAGTAAATTAAATTATTTGTGTAAGATCCCGACCTTTCCTGAAGATGACTCAAGATTAATTTCAGGTCTTTATTTTTTTTCTTGTTTGAGAATACTTGGGTTGGGTTTTACCTTGGGGTGTGTTTGGGAGAAAATTTGAGAAAATTTTAAGGGAGAAGAGAAATTCATGGTTGGTGCATTTTTTTCCCTAACCATGTGCCGCAACCCATCAAACTGTGCAGCACTAGAAAGAGGAATTTCACGGTTAGCTCACGATTTTTAAAACAATGCACCCTAATAGGAGAAAATGTGCACCCCCATAATAGAGGCACATGGATAGCCACACAGTTATGGTAAACCATGCACCCCTTCCCAACTAACCATGCACGACTTTTTAAATAACCAAAAAATTATATTTATAATCACTCAAACCCCCATTTTAACTTTTATTCGACCCCTATTCGACCCTAGATGAAATTTCATGATTTTGGAACATCCTAGATGGATTAAAAGTCTTCATGACCTCTATTATTTGTGATTCAATGACTATATCAAATATTTTCACCCTTGTTAGTAAGAGGATCTCATCTCACTTGGTTTCTCATTCCTTCTCCTTTATTCTCATATTTTAGATAGGGTTTTTTATTCTTATTTTGATTGCATATATACCTTGTTTTTGTGATCTAGATATATTATGGTATATATATATATATATATATATATTTAAGATATCTTTTTTTGTTCAATCTTGATTTAGGGTTTTAGATTTAGATCTTGTTCTAGGTCATTGTGCTGCTCAAATTTTGGGGATTTTTGTTGGACGACCGCTTGTCAATGAATTGAGTTAGTTAGTCTATAATCCAAATCCCAAAGTCTTTATTTTAATTATGTATATGTTATTTTATAATATCTATTAGATTTTTGGAAATTTTTTTCTTCACTAAATTAATTAATTTGGTGAATTAATTAATTAAGGAAATGTGAAATTGGGGGTTTTGGAAATTATAGATTGAGATAATTAATTGTAGAATTAATTGTTAGATATTGAGATTTGAGGATTGAAATATTTAATTTTGTGATTAATTATGATATATTGTGCTTTTGATTGAGATTATTAATTGTTGAATTACTTATGGAATTTTGAGTTTGTGGATATTGATTAATTAATTGAAGAATTAATTAATGAGATTGATGTACTCAATTAATTGTGGAATTAATTAAGGGTACTTATGTGATTAATAATAGTTTAATTAGTAATGAAATTTGTGGGGTTAGTTAATTGTTTAATTGAAAAATATAATTTAAGTTATTAATTACTTATATAATTAATTAATTTACATGATGTGTTTAATTAATTTTTGAATTAATTAATGATATTTATGTGATTAGTTAATTATTGAATTAAATATTGGAATCTTTGTGTTTAAATAATTGTTGAATTAATAATGGAATTTATTTGAATGTTTAACTATTTAATTAATTATGTTTTATGAATTCTAACATGGCAATTTATTTTAGAATTAAATAATAGGAACATGTTCATTCTAATGTGTAAGTTAAGAATGGTAACATGGTTATTTAGTTGTGAAATTAAGAATGGTAACATTATCATTATAATGTGTATGATATGAATGGTAACATGATCATTTAGCTATGAATTAAATAATGAGAACATGGTCATTCTATTATGTGATATATGAATGGTAACATGGGAATTCAAGTATGAATTAAATAATGGGATCAAAGACATTATGAGAGAAGATATTCATCGGACATACATCAAGACCGGGTATGAGACAAAGTAGGCATTGAATGATAAAAATGGAATTATGAGATATGAAATCCATTAGACATACTTCAGGCTTCAGAATGAGCCAAAGCAAGAATTAAGGTACGAGTGTCTATGAGAGTTTGGAGGTTTATGTTGTTAAATAAAGATTAATTGATAATGTGATAACAATTTACTTATGAATTGTAATTATGTATTTATACAGCTGCATACACATTCTATTAACTATATATTGTTTTATACACCATTGGTGTGTTGTACCCCTCTCTCTTGGATTTCAATGATCACAATCACTCTTATTTTGTTCTAACTTGTTTTCAAGTGTTTTTGTTGATAGGCAAAAGATTGCCAAGGAGTTGGGCCAAGAAGGACTGAGAGTAGACTCTCTAAGCCTACCGGCCAACCGGTGGATTCCCACCGGCCAGCCGGTGGTCTCTGGAAGTAGCAATGGTTTCTGTCCAGAGCCACCGGTCAGCCGGTGTGATCTCCCCGGCCAGCCGGTGTTATCACCAGCCGGTGGAACCTGGGCAGAGAGCTTGCTCTCTGTCTGGACACCAGCCAGCCGGTGGCTCAGGACCGGCCAGCCGGTGGACCACCGGCCAGATGGTGAGACACCACCGGCCAGCCGGTGTGCCCAGTCAAACTAGCCGTTGGGCTTTGACCAGACTTGTCCTTTTGACTCCCAACGGCTCCGAAGGCCTCTCCAACGGCTCCGAAGACCCCCAAAGGCCATTTGGGTGTTCCTCTCCTATAAATAGAGGACAAGGAAGCCCCAGAAATACACGGTAGCCCATGGGAACATTTTTCGATCATTTGGAGAACCTCCGGCGCATTCCTTCAAGGATCCCCATTTGCTCCAACTCACTTCCACAACCAAGGAGCACCACCATAGAAGCTTGGGAGCGCTCTTCATTGTCACCAATCAATCCATTGGCGCCCAAGACATCTCCTCTTTACGGTTTTTATTATTTTATCATTTTGAGCATCATTTTGAGTTTGTGCATACAAACCTTTCTTTCTATCATCCTCCCTTTGTTTGGGTTCTCACACCACCTTCATGGTGTGAAGAGGTTAGTCAAGCCTTTCCTGTAAAAGGATTGAGTCAAAGGTGAGCTAGCCTTCACCTGTAAGAAGGCTAGTGGGTTTCTTGCTTCAACCAATAAAAAGCAAGCTGTAATAGGTTTCTAGGATACCTTAAAGTCTAGTGGGTTTCTTGCTACAACCATTAAAAAGCAAGCTGTCGTATAAATCTCTCAACGGTTGAGTTGGGAGCGTAGACGTAGGCCTTGGATTTAGGCCGAACTCCGTTATCAATTTTGTGTCTTGCCTCTTTTATTTCCGCTGCGCTTTAACTTTTTCTTAAATTGTTAACCTTTTTTAAAAAGGCAATTCACCCCCCCCCCCCTCTTGCCATCCTCTACGACCCAACAATTGGTATCAGAGCTAGTGTTTGTGTAATACCTTAACCGGTTTCAAATTCAAGATCCATTGTGATGGCTTCATCTTCTTTCGCCCCCGAAGGTTATTCATTGGGCCGTGCTCCTTTTTTTGATGGAACCGACTATACCAATTGGAAAACCCACATGTCTACTTTTCTTAGAAGTATAGGTTATCCTATTTATAGAATTTTCATGCATGGTTACTCTCTCTCTTCTCCCGATGAATCCAAATGGACTCAAGACGATATTAAAAATTTCGAGCTTGATGGAAAATCCATGAACGCTCTTCATTGCGGCCTTGATCGTAATGAATTCAATCGAGTTTCCACATGCAATTCGTCTCATGAAATCTGGAAACTTTTGGAGGTTACCCATGAGGGGACCAACAAAGTTAAGGATACTCGATTGGATATGTACCGTCAAGATTTTGAGTCTTTTACCATGCATCCATCTGAAAATATTACTGATATGTTTACTCGCTTTACTGATGTTTGTAATGGGAGAAAGTCTCTTGGAGAAGATGTTTCTGCAGAAATGATGGTCAAGAAGATTCTTTGGGTCTTACCAAGTTCATGGGCACCAAAAGTCACGACAATTCAAGAAGCAAAAGATGTCAAGAAAATGCCGGTCGAAGAGCTCATCGGATCCCTCATGACCTACGAGATCACCATGAGGAGGCAAGATGAAAAGGAAGACAATCTCATCAAAAATCCAAAGAACATCGCCATCAAAGTTCAAAAAGAAGAAAGCTCCTCCTCCTCATCTTCTTCCTCTTCAAGCGGCGATTCATAAATCGAGAACCTTGCCCGCAAGATGCACAAATTCATGAAGAAAAACAAAAAGAATAAATATCGCAAGGCTCGAAAGGAAGAACTCGACGAAAAATCCGAGCCCGAGGTAATATGCTATGGGTGCGGCAAGAAAGGCCATTATAAGCCCGATTGACCACTCCACAAGACAAGGGCCAAGCAATAGGAAAAGAAAAAATGCATTCAAGGCCACTTGGAGTGATAACTCCTCATCCTCCTCCTCCTCAAAAGACAACGGTAAAAAATGTCTAATGGCATTTCATGAGGTAACCTCTTCCGACTCCTCTTCCTCTTGTTCTTCCAATTCATTCAATCATTTATCTTACGAGGATCTCCAACATGCGAGAGATCAATTGGAGGAAGGTTTTCACGAACTTTATTCCGAATTTATTGCTTTAAAAAAGAAATTCAAAACTCTTTCTTCCGAAAAGGATCAACTTCTCAAAGAGAAGGAAGACTTGTCCCTCAAGATCCAAAACCTTCCCGATGTTGATTCTATGGAATCAACAATAAAGGATTTAAGGGAATCCCTAGCTAAGTTCACCGAAGGTGAACATAACCTTTCGAAGCTCCTTGGTTCCCAATGCATATCTATAACCACCCAAGGGCTTGTCTATTCCAAGCAAGCTTCCTCTTCCCATGCTCCTACTATTTTTGTAAGGGGGAGCTCCCAATATAAATTTTGCAACTATTGCAAAAAGATCGGGCACTTAATTTACGAGTGCGACTGCAAAAATTCCCGGTATGGAATGCCCAAAACCATTTCCTTTAACGATGAATTTCATAGGAGAAGACCCGCCACAAGACAAGTTTGGATTGAAAAATCCCTTTTAGCAAGTCTCTCCGGACCAAAATTTGTCTCGGTTCTAAAATCCTCTCCCCGTTGATTTGTTGTTTTTATTTAGGGGGAGTTAGGATCGTTTAAGCCTTTTTGTGTTTTTCATTCAAAACTTTCAATTCAAAACATTCAATTCAAAACTTTCAATTCAAAACTTTCAATTCAAAACTTTCAATTCAAAACATTCAATTCAAAACATTCAATTCCAAACATTCAATTCAAAACATTCAATTCAAAACTTTCAATTCAAAACTTTCAATTCAAAACATTCAATTCAAAACATTCAATTTAAAACTTTCAATTCAAATTTCAGAAATTTCAATTGGTTTAAAAACTCTATCTTGTTTTTCAATCCTTTCCTTCAATCAAATTTTATGCCCCGTGCTATTTTGATAATCACAAAGTGGGAGATTTCCTTGGTTGATTGGGGGAGAAATTTTTCTATCATGCTTTGCTTTACTTTTCAATTTATCCTTTAAAGCATGCCTTTCATTTTAGTCTTTTACATTGCTTGTTTTGGTGATTGTGATCATCCAAATAGGGGGAGATTGTTGTACCCCTCTCTCTTAGATTTCAATGATCACAATCACTCTTATTTTGTTCTAACTTGTTTTCAAGTGTTTTTGTTGATAGGCAAAAGATTGCCAAGGAGTTGGGCCAAGAAGGACTGAAAGTAGACTCTCTGAGTCTATCGGCCAACCGGTGGATTCCCACTGGCCAGCCGGTGGTCTTTGGCAGTAGCAATGGTTTCTTTCCAGAGCCACCGGTCAGCCGGTGTGATCTCCCCGGCCAGCCGGTGTTATCACCAGCCAGCCGATGGCTGACCACCGACCAGCTGGTGGAACCTGGGCAGAGAGATTGCTCTCTGTCTGGACACCGGCCAGCCGGTGGATCTGGACTGGCCAGCCGGTGGACCACCGGCCAGCTGGTGAGACACCACCGGCCAGCCGGTGTGCCCAGTCAAACTAGCTGTTGGGCTTTGACCAGACTTGTCCTTTTGACTCCCAACGGCTCCGAAGGCCTCTGCAACGGCTCTGAAGACCCCCAAAGGCCATTTGGGTGTTCCTCTCCCATAAATAGAGGACTAGGAAGCCCCGGAAATACACGGTAGCCCATGGGAACATTTTTCGATCATTTGGCGAACCTCCGGCACATTCCTTCAAGGATCCCCATTTGCTCCAACTCACTTCCACAACCAAGGAGCACCACCATAGAAACTTGGGAGCGCTCTTCATCATCACCAATCAATCCATTGGCGCCCAAGACTTCTCCTCTTTACGGTTTTTATTATTTTATCATTTTGAGCATCATTTTGAGTTTGTGCATACAAACCTTTCTTTCTCTCATCCTCCCTTTGTTTGGGTTCTCACACCACCTTCAAGGTGTGAAGAGGTTAGTCAAGCCTTTCCTGTAAAAGGCTTGAGTCAAAGGTGAGCTAGCCTTCACCTGTAAGAAGGCTAGTGGGTTTCTTTCTTTAACCAATAAAAAGAAAGCTGTAATAGGTTTCTAGGCTACCTTAAAGTCTAGTGGGTTTCTTGCTACAACCATTAAAAAGCAATCTGTCGTATAAATCTCTCAACGGTTGAGTTGGTAGCGGAGACGTAGGCCTTGGATTTAGGCCGAACTCCGTTATCAATTTTGTGTCGTGCCTCTTTTATTTCCGCTGCGCTTTAACTTTTTCTTAAATTGTTAACCTTTTTTAAAAAGGCAATTCACCCCCTCTTGCCATCACTCTCCGCCCAACATGGTGGTGGCCTACTGAGCTGTACTCACACCCTACTCAGGCTGCCATATTGGTACCCAAATAGACTTTGTGTTTTCTAGATACCATAAGGGAAAAAGCTCATTGTTATATAGATGATATGGGATAGACAATGGATGTGGGAACTAGAAATGATTCGGGACCCAATTAGGGGTTTCATTAGTGTATTTATTTTTTGTTTAATTTTGGACACTTGACACATACATTGGCATGGAATATTTTCTCCTTTAGTTTTGATATTGTATTTCCACTTTTAGGAATCTCGTGATACCGGTTATTTCAGGTTATGATTACATGTTATTTAGTTTTTGTTTCTTATTTTCTTCTAATTTATTTAATATGATAAAAGGGGGTATAGTCTCCCCATTATAAATGTTTTAAACCCTCACTGCTATTCGGTATCCTCTAGCATACAGGGAGGCGCACCTGGGGTCATGTGAGTGACCGACTCGAGGCACTGATGTGTGCCACCTGGGTCAGGACATTACAAAGTGATATCAGTGTCCATTTTTCATTTCTTTTATATTTTGTATTTCAATTTGGTAAAGGTATACATGAAACTAGAAAGAGTCAGACCTTGGTTATGATCTCATGCATGGGAGTAGCCAACACATGTATGGGGGAGAACCCAAGTACCCAGGGTGGGATCATTGTTATTCCTATTTGCTATTACAGTTGAATATTATTTCAACTTTGGTGACACACTTGTTGTGTGTTGTGATTATTGATGTTAATTGTTTTGGAGTTTTGACTCGTGGACCAGTATGACAGAAGATTTGAGTTACATGCATCATTTTAGGAACATAGGGTTATTGTGACATGCATCATTTTAGGGACACATAGAAAAAATGGGTTATGGGTAAGTTATTGAACATGAACTATTTTTCCTTGCTTGTGAAATTTAAATGAAAATGGAACCTAACATGAGTTGAGAATGATTGTAGAATGATGTAATATGAGAATAAATGGGTCTCTAAATGAGAAAATTGAATAATTAGAAAGTGTTTACCATTGTTATCTAGGACCAAAGAGTACAATTATTAAGGGTAGTGATAACACCTCAGTTTTGACTATGTGGTAGGGTTTGGGGAAATGACTAGTTATGAAATATAGTATTTTACCGTAAATGTGTTAATTTTGTAAAAGGTGTAATAAGGTAACTATTTGTAATGGTATAGATATTTCTCTATGACGACGCTTATTAAGAGGATAACATGAGGTTATGGCTCGGGATGATCTACTAGTAGTAGGAACTAAGGCACCAATTGTGTCAGGTGAGGAATTTCGGGAGCAGTTCCAAGAGAACACTTCCCACATCATGAAATTCATGGGAAGAGACCCAAGGTGGGTTGTGAGGAATATGTTTGATCTAAAAATAGAGTTAAAAATTCAACACCCTCCAACTTTTATTGGAGAGGGTGGACCCGAGAGAGATGATTCCTGGGTTGAGTCCCTCGAGACTATAATTGACCACTTTGAGACTTCTATAGAGAGGATGATCATGTTGGCTGCTTACATGATACGAGGATCACTGCATTACTGGTGGTATGTTTAGGAGTGTACTGTAAAGGCAAATGGTATGTTATGGAATTAACTATTGGATAAGTTTCTAGAGAAATTCTATCCAAGGATACTGAGGTAGGAGAGAGTATCCTAGTTCATGAGGTTGACTTGGGGGAGTATTTGTGTGATAGACTATGTTGGAAACTTTACACATTTGCAACACTTTTCTCCAGCATTGGCAGTGGATGAGATAACTACAACGATACATTTTTAGGATGTGATTAAATGTGAGATTAATTCCCAAGTTAACCATTTTCAGTTAAAGGAGTTTGATGAGGTGGTTGATAAGAATCTCATTGATATAGGTAAACTAAAGAGGATTATAGTGTATCAAAAGTGGGTCCATTTAGATGATTAGAAGGTACGACTTCTGAGAGTAGGATGCATTGCTATGAAAATATCAACCAAGGTTGTGGGAAACATAGTACCTAAAAAGAGGGATCATTTGTATAGGACCTTAATAGAGTGATCTATCACCATTATACTAGATTAAGAAACTTTTGAATATATTTACCTCAAACATCATATAGTTTCAGTCTCGCAGAAATATGGGACATCTACAAATGTTCTAGAGGACCCAGTGATAGGTGAGTAGTAAGGGTATAGCTAGTCGAAATTAGAGTGTAGGAAGAGGATATTCTGCACCATATCAGTCTTGCATATAGAGTTCTAATGGACATGGTGGTAAAGGTAGTGTAATGGAGCTTCAGGGTATGAGAGCTCATATTAGTATAGTAGTGCAGCACAGGGGACTTAGACTGCATCACGAGGAAGTGGGGTAAGACAGTTTCATTCTATTCACCATACACTTGTGGATATCAAGGGTGGACCATTGATAGTGAGAGGTACTATTTATATAGATTATATGATATCTAGTTCCATATTTGATATCGGTGCCAATCATTCCTTTATTTCTACAAAACATGTTAATGGTTTGAGCCTGGTGATGGAGTTCGTGAGTGGGGTGTTGACGACAAACACACCTCATGGAGTTCAGTCAAGAGATATTTTTTTGTTCAAGGGGTGTTCTCTTGTGGTCGAGTAGTATCGATTTCTATGGGATCTTTATATCATAGACATGTCAGGATTTCAACTAATTATGGGTTTGGACTGGTTAGTATCATATTTTCCCCACATTTATTTTTACCATAAGAGTGTTACCATTTCATCTCCTAAGGGTTACAAATATATTCACTGTGGAGAGTGGGATATCGAGGCGTTCCGAGTAGGGCCAATTACTCATCAAATAGGAGAGATCACAACCCAGGTTTCAAGTTAATTTCTAGATGATGGTAGTGTAAAATGATATGTCTTTCCACACATAGTGGATAGGTTTTAGGATGTGTTTACTTAACATTTCTCAGGGATTCCACCTGAGAGAGATGTGGAATATAGCGTTGAGCTCATACCTGGGGAAGATATTATTTCTATTCCACCATATAGAATGGCACCGAAAGATATTCAAGAGCTCATAAAACAGCTAGAAGAGTTAGAGGATAATGTATTTATTTATCTGAGTACGTCTCCTTGGGGTTTACTAGTGTTTTTTGCATGGAATGCTGATAGGAGTTTATGCTTATGTGTTGATTACCGAAAGTTGAACCAGATGGCTGTGAAGAACTAGTATCCTCTCCCCTGTATCGGTGACCTATTTGACCAGTTGAGATGAGCTTGTGTGTTCTCAACGATTGACTTGAGATTAGGGTATCATAAACTAAGAGTTCAGACTTAGGATATACTAAGGGATGAATTTAGAAGCAGGTATGGACTATATTATTTCACCCTAAAATTTATTGGGTTGACGAACACACCAGTCATGCTTATGGACTTAATGTACAAAATCTTTAATCTGTACCTAGATCAGTTTGTGGTAGTGTTTGTGGAAGTCTTCTTGGTGCACTCCAAGACACCTGATTATTATGACCAACATCTTGATATCATCCTAAGTACACTAAGAGAGCATTGGCTATACATCAATATATCTAAGTACAATTTTTTGGATTGATCAGGTACACTTCTTGGGTAGAATCATCTTGGAGGAATGTGTGTTGGTAAATCTAGAGAAGGTTCATATAGTGGTTTCTTAAGAGAATCCCAAGAGCATGATTTATATCCATATATTTTTAGGATTTTTTGAATATTATTGGAGGTTCATTCAAGAAATTTGCCGATTGGAAACATTACTGACCGGATTGACCAAAAAAGGGATAAAGTTTTTTGGTCACGAGATTGTGATAATTCATTCTAGGAGTGGATGAAGATTTTTGCATTAGTACCAATATTGATCCTACCTAAGCAAGGTGAGAAGTACACAGTGTATTGTGACACTTCTAGGATTATAATTGGAGTTGTGTTGATGCAAGGAGATCAATTTTTGGTTTATGGGTATTTGAAATTGAGGCCCCATGAACCGAACTATCCTACATATGACCTCAAGTTGGCTATAATGGTTTATGTTTTAAAGTGTTGGGGACATTATCTATTGGGATTTATTTTTTCTGTGTATATTGATCACAAGAGATTAAAGTACAAATTTTCACAGTGAGACTTGAATCTTCGATAACAGAGATGGGTTGAGTATTTACAACCATTCAATTTTGAGCCAACATATATGCCTGGAAAGGGGAACATTTTTGAAGATTCTTTGAGCATGAAGACTCAAACATATGTGGTTTTGGAGTCTAGTGCTGAGTGGAAGATGATGGATTTACTGGATGAGATACACATTGTGGTTTAGGAGAGTTTGGATTAGATGACTCTCGTAATAGTTTAATTGGAGTATAAATTTTTGAAAAAGATATAAGATGGAATGTATGTGGATTTATAATGTTTTACCTTGAGGGAAAACCTTGAAGGTGGGGAGTCACCTTCTGATTAGAGCATAGATGAGGATGAGGTTATCTAAGTCAGGAATCAGGTTGTCCTACCTAAAAGAATGTGAGACATGCTGATGTGTGAGTTTCTTGCCTCGAAGTGGGTGGTACATCCATGTGTGACCAAAATACACTGTGAACTACAAAGATAGTTTTGATGGTTGGAAATGAAAAATATAATAGTATGTTTTGTGACTTGATGCTACACCTATCAGTAGGTGAAGGCCGAGCATTAATGACCTATAGGTTTACTACAGTGATTGGACACTATAGAATGGAAGTTGGACAAAGTGACCATGAACTTTGTGGTGGTTCTCCCGATGATTCCTTAGAAGAATAATTCTATTTGTGTTATTGTGGATAGATAGAAAAAGGTAGTGAATTTCTTGAATATACGTGAGACTTTATCAGTGGAGCAGTTGGGATATTTTTATGTTTGTGTGATAGTCAATCTGTACGAGGTTAAACATAATATTGGTTAAGACTAAAACTTGTTTTTTACTTCAAAATTATTATAGGTATTGCAGAAGGTGCTTGGTATATAGGTTTTATTGAGTATGAATTTCCACCCACTGACAGATGGTTGGTCTGAGCATACTATCCATGTTCTTGAGTTAATGTTGTGAGCTTGTGTTCTAATCTTCGGCGGGTCTTGGGAGAATCACCTAGCACTAGTGAAGTTCACCCTTACCAATAGTTATTGCGAAACTATATAGATGGAACCATATGAGGCTCTTAATAGTAGGCCATGAAAACCACCTCTAGTATGGATGGAGGTAAGTGAGTCTAAGTTGTTGGGACTGAGTCTCGTGTAGGACACATTAGAGCATGTACAGTTGATTCAAAAATATTTGGATACAACCCAAAGTAGATAGAAGTCATAATCTGATAGAAATAAATGACACCTAGAGTTTATAAATGCTGATCATGTATTCATTTGGGTGTTTCCTAGATTCAATCACTATAGAATACAGAGACAGGGTAAGTGGGAACCCAAGTTTGTTGGACCGTTTAAAGTGGTGGAGAGAATCAGGCTAGTGGCATACCGATTGGCTCTTCTATAGGGATACAGTGCTATGTATGATGTTTTATAAGTGTCAAAACTAGGTTGGTATCACCCCAAACCTTCTTATGTTATTTATCTGGATAATGTTGAGATTGAGATAGATTTTTCCTTTGAAGAGCTTCTAATACGTGTGCTGAATCGCAGTGAGAAAATGTTGCGGGGAAAGACCATGCCTATAGTTTGTGTATTGTGGAATCATAAGAATGTGTGGGAGGAGACATGGGAAAGGAAAGAAGATATGTGGGATCATTGTCCTAATCATTTTGAATCAGAATCTTAGAGATTCTTGGGAGTGAAACTCAAGGATAAGATGTTATAAGGTGGTGTGATTGTAAGATCCCGACCATTCCTGAAGATGATTTGGTCTTAATTTTAGGTATTTATTTTTTCCATGTTTTAGTGTACCTGGGTTGGGTTTTACCTTGGGGTGTTTTTGGGTGAAAAATTGGGAAAATTTGAAGGGAGAAGGGTAGTGCATAGTTGGCTCATGGTTTTCCTTAATCGTGCGCCGCTTCCCAGCAAACCATGGAACCTTGGATACAGAATAATTACATGATTGACACATGGTATGTCAATATGTAAACCGTATTATGAGAAACTATGAACCCCCATAATAAAGGGTCACATTTAGGAGAAACCGTGCTCCCCTGCCCTGCTAACCATGTCTGAATTTTTAAATCTCCCAAAATTTAGATTTTTAATCACCAAAACCCCCATTTAACTCCTATTTGATCCCCATTTAACCCTAGATACTATTTAATTATTTTTTATAATCTTATATGGATTAAAAGCCTTAAAAAACTTTTTAATTTGTTATTTTAATCTTGGATTGAAGATCTTCACCCCTCCCTGTCAGAGGATCTTTACTCGCATGGTTTCCTATTCCTTATCCTTTGTTATCCTATTCTAGAAAGGGGGTTTTATTCCTATTTTGATTTGATATAGTCATGTTTTTGTGGATCTAGATATAGTATTGTAGATATATATCTATATTTAAGATATCTTTAATGATTTGATATTGATTTAGGGTTTTAAATTTGAATGTCATTCTATATAATTGTGCTTCTCAAATTATGAGGGTTTTCATTGGGTGATCGCTCATCAAAAAAATTGAGGTAGGTTGTCTATAATTCAAATATCAATGTATTTATTTAAATTACATGTATGTAATTTTATAATTTCTATTAGATGTTTAGAAATTATGTTCTTAATTGAATTAATTAATTTTTTGAATTAATTAGTTGAGGAGATCAAAAAATGGGAATTTTGTGAAATATAGATTGAGATAATTAATTGTAGAATTAATTATGAGATATTAAGATTTTAGTATTGAGATATTTAATTGTGGAAATAATTATGATCTATTGAGATTGTGATTGAGATAATTAATTATGGAATTAATTATTTTATTTTTAGTTTGTGGATATTGATTAATTAGTTGAATAATTAATTAATGGGATTTACATAATCAATTAATTAGAAAATTAATTAAGGGGATTTATGTGATAAAATAATTATTGAATTAGTAATAAAATTGGTGTGGTAGATTAATTATTGAATTTACTAATAAAATTTAAGTGATTAATTGATTATAGAATTAATTAATGTATTTTTTGTGATTTTTTTTGAATTAATTAATGTTATTTATGTGATTATTTAAATTTTGAATTAACTAATGGAATTTTTATGTTTAACTAATTGTCGAATTAGTAATGGAATTGATGTGGATAATTAATTGTTGAATTAATTGTGTGTTTAGAATGGTAAAATGGTCATTTAGTTGTGAATTAAATAACTGGAACGTGGTCATTATAATGTGTACTGTATGAATGGTAACATGGACATTTAGTTGTGAAATAGAGAATGTGAACAAGATTATTATAATGTGTAATGTATGAATGGTAACATGGTTATTTAGTTGGGAATTAAATAATAGAAACATGGACATTCTATTGTGTGATTTATGAATGGTAACAAGTGAATAAAAATATGAATTAAATAATGATATCAATTGAATTATGAGATATGATATTCCTCAGACATACTTTCGGCTCCAAATTATTTCAGAGTAGGTATAGAATGATAAAAATGGAAATATAAGACATGATATCCCTCAGATATACTTCAGCCTCTGAAATGAGTTGAAGCGGGGATTGAGGTATGAGTGTCTGAGGGAACCCAAAGGTTTATATAGTTAAATAAATATTAATTGACAATGTGATAACTATTTAATTATGCATTTTAATTATTTATTTATACAACTACATACATTTTCTATTGATTAGATATTGTTTTAGTTGACATTAGTGGTGGCATACTATAATGACTTATATTTTCCATGCACTATTTTTTTGGATACTATATAGATTATTTGTGAGACCAGGCACTGAGACATTGTGCGATTCTGAGGCTGTTGTTCCTAAAATAAATTTTTGAAATATATTAAATAACATTCATGAAAAGTTTTCATGAAAAAGTGTAGTAACTTCTAAATGGGTACACTGATCAGGAATATGATTGTACCATTGAGTTCAAAATGCGAGGTTTACCCTAGTAATACTTAACATTAGTCGATGTGGGTCATTTTTTGAAAAGTCATCACATGTGTGGAAATGAAAAAAATAATTTAATAAATAATTTTATTTCATTTTTGTTGATGTAGTGATTGATGGACTATAAATAGACTATTATGGAGAAATACTAGGGTTAGCTATACAACCCTAGAACCATTAGAGAGCCATTGGATATAGCTTCAGTGAATCCTCTCAAACGAATGACGAAAGGATATTCAATCAATGATCGATGCAAAAAAGATTCAAAGGATCTCACCAAAAAACACGACACAACCCCATTCTTCATTAGTGATCGATTTGAATCAAGGCAGGGCATGTATTGTTATTTTATTCTTCCACATTCTTGATTTATACAATGAACATGAATCAATCAATGAAAATATTGATATGTGGTTTGATCATTATGTGGGATGAGTTTATTTAATGCGGTTTTGATGGGATAATATATTTTTAATTTTATTATTCATATTTTCATTCTAATAATGATGGATCAAGATAAACATGAACATCGATCAAGGTTTGTTACTCCAATATGATCTTGTTCTTTTCACCCCCCATTCATCATTCATCATGAGCATTCTCGATCAATCGATCATTGCACACCTATTTCTTGGAGCAACGATCCGATTCACAGATCTACAATTGGAATAGCCTGACAAAGGTGTGATGATGGAGATAAATCAATTTAGATGACAGAGGATACCCAATTTAGTATTCTTCAACACCCAACAAAGAATTAAAATTTGATTCATTTTTTGAGTAGTGTTGATGGTGTAATGAATTCTTCATAGAAAAAAATGATTGGATTAGTTGGGATCTTCAATCTCATGGTGAAACGATCAACATATCGAAATCTGGAGGTATTGGATCAAAAGAGAGAGTAGATATGGGATTCTGAAAAATCTTGAACAACATAATGTTTAATATGGACCTAGAAGTTGTGTGGGACCACATGAGCTACGATTAGTGTTTCCATAGGAAGTTAAATATCACATGGAATGTGACCCCTTTTAGATAGCATGTGGTATAACCTCGGTCACTCGGCATGTACTCAGGAATCACACGGGTTGTTTACATGGGTAGATGTTCATAGGCTAAGCTGTGTACTGGTACTTGAGAAGACAGGCATAGGATGGTGATGTGTTCAAGCACATAGATAGAGTAAATGGGATACATACATGGTGTGTAATACTACATGGACACAGTTTGATGAGATGATCCATTTACATGGGCAAGACCTAGGTTCACGGGACAAGGAGTGTGACCCATACTACACACTGTGTACTCTTTTATACATGTCTTGGAGCCCTTGTACTCTATCTCTTGGAAAAGTTTTGTTAGGGTTTTTTACCTTTATATTTTTCATGAGGGTTAGTATGAAATCATTTTTTACTCCCGGGACAATGATCCCTTCAACTATAATTCCAAGATAAAGTTGTTGGAATCCCTCTTAGAGGCCTAGAGTGAGATCCTTTGTTCATATTCATGTCCTAGGTGGAGTTCTTGGTATCGATGTGACCAACACTACATGGGATTCAATCCTCTACTTAGTGTGTTAATCCAGATTGATTTTTTGGTTTCACCGCATGGCCTTTCCAGTGATCCTCATTTGTGTATTGTATTCTATTCAAACTATTAGCATGCTCTTTCTCAGGAAGAGACCCGATAAGAAGTACCTATTGGACGAACATCATCAATGCTATCAGATTCAGGAGTGTGTTCTCTCGGGTGAGTTCATTGTGGAATATTCTATATGGAATCATAGACTATTATAATATGGTTGAGACTTACGCCTAGAATGTGTGTCTTTGTTGAGTATATCTGGATATTCTTGTTATATGTGTTGTAGAAATATACCTGTGTGGAGATGAATGTATTTCCTTTGTTTTATGTGACGCATGCCTATCATAGGGAATGTAAAAAGAAGTTTAATTTTCCTAGTGTTTTATAATGGATGACCAGGTTCGTCTCACTTGAGGAACATTCTCATATGTTCACTCACTTAATTTAATTAAACTAAACTAATTATTTTAATTGTTTTTTTAATTTAGGAAGGTTATGAAATTTAAATTAATGAAAATATTAATCTAACATGCAATGAAAAAATTTAATTAGTGAATAAAGAACTTTGAATTTATGGGTTTTTTGTGGGTTCCATCATTCTCCTTGATGGTGTTTAAATAAATTTTGATAATTCAATTTTGAGACCTCATTCTTGAATTACTATTCTTTTATTAATTGGTGTGAAATCTTGAATGCATTTAGTAATATTTACTTCTCCTCCCACTTTAATCAAGGTTGATGGAATAACTCAATCGTGAGTGTGAAAACTTCAAAGACCTGGCTCTGTCATATGCCATTTCAACCAATGAATGGATCAAATCCATCGTATTAAGATCTTATATTCAGTTTAAGGGAGGGAAAATATTTTATAAAATAATAGAAATGAGTTTGAGTTTGTTTTCCTGGTGGCCTATCGCCACACCCATGCACGTCACTCTTTCTCATAAAAATCATAATAAAACATAAGAATTTTACCGTACAATAAATGAAATTTACACATACCCCCCCCCCTGTGGGATTTATGTATTTTTTAATGACAATGTATTTTTTTCTAGATGAATTTTCCAGGAAGCTTCCTTCAATTTATAACATCTCATTGCCACCATAATGAGAGGCAAACTCCATGAAATTTATTTAGGTAGTGCATATATGTGTCATACATCAAATACATTTCTAATAAAATTTATTGTAGGTGTGTAGCCTTATTTATACACCCGTTACGGAGGCGGGGTCCACGCTGTCAGCCCGGAAAATTTCAAAACATAAATTAATTTTTTGGGCATTTAGATATTCGAATAAGCCTCTAGTAAAGAAGAATAATTTAAAGGAATTAAAATAAGTATTCTATAAAAATAATCATTCAATTCGGAATTATATTTCTATTTAAATGACCAAAATACCATTGATGTAAAAATTTATAAAAAATATAGAATTTAAGAACATTTCACTTTTTAGCTCAAAACACTCCATAAATCCAAAATTGATCAATATAATCTGAAATTGACAAATTAGGAGGGTTAATACAATTGAAATTCATATAAAAATGTGGAAAATAATAGTTTTATCAGTATATTTTTTGGTTCTGGGGTGTCCTACTATGTTTTGTTATACTCTACCATACATGGGGTTTTCCATTATGTGCCGTGTCTTGTGTAGAAGATTGAAATTTTGATAAAGTATTAGGAGGACCAGGACTAGACGGTGCTTACTGAGACCAGAAAAACCGAGGTGTGTTCCTACAACTTTCTGAAAGCAGTCCCAATACTTACTTTTAGGTTGTAATTTGGTTTCCAACTCTTTGTGGTGGGCTTGTATTTGTCCCAAATTACTTTATATTACTTCATTTTATACTCTGGCTATGAAATTTAGATGTATGAATGCATGGGGTTTCAGTTGTTTTTATATTTCGTAATTTTATACGCTTCAAGATGTGTGTTTCTATATAGGTACTTAATCTAAGGCCTCTCATGTCAGTGATTCACCTTATTAGTGCTAGTCACTAGACCCTAGACTTTTTGAGGTGGGATTCAGGAGTCATGGCATGGGACGCACTAAGAGGGGGCCTAACACCTACTGAGTTGTACTCACACCCTACTTGGGCCGACTGATCGGTACATGAATAGAGTTTGTGCTTTATAGAGAGGTTAAGGGAAAATAAATTGTGTTAGATCATTGATATGGGATAGATCATGGATGAGGGAACCAGACACTGTTCGGGACCTTCTTGGGGGAGTTGTCAATGTCTTTATTTTGGGTTTCGTTTTAGACCCTTGACATGTACGTTTGCATGACATATTTTCTTTTTTTGTTTTTGATATTGTATTTTCATTTTTGGTCATCTTATGATACTGTTTCTTTTAGGTTATGATTACATGTTATTAATATATTGTCTATTATTTTTTGATGGTGTATTTACTCTGATAAAATAGGGTAATGTCTCCCCGTGATCAATATATCAGACCCTCACTACTAATCATCAACCTCTAACATATGGGGAGGCATACCTGAGGTCATGTGACTAACCTATTGGAGGCAATGGTGTGGGGAACCTGGTCTGAGATGTTACAATATTCAACATTAGATGTTTTGGATACTTCTTGTAATATTCATTAATTGTGAATAATATCATGTGAAACTTTCCTGATTGGTTTGATTCTAAAATTTTCTCTTTATAAGATAATACTGATTTATCTCTTGTTGAATTTCTTAAATTTATTATTACTGATGAAATGAGAAAATATCCAATGTTAAAAAAAAATTAAATATGAAATATATTTTGAATCAATGAGAAAGATGATAATTCAAGATGTTGGACATGATGATCCTTCATACTTTTAAGATAAAGAGGATGATAAGTTGAATGAAAAAATCGTGTCTTTTATATCTAATAATTATAGTAGAGGAAGATGAAATTATGGTGGTAAACTTACACTTAAATGTTTTTATTGTTGTGGAATTGGACAATTTACTATGAATTTACCTAAGAATAAAGTTGGTGAGTATCGAGAATATTCTGATGAAACACCTTGATGAAAGAAGTAAAACCAAATTTATGAAGAAGAAAATTCATCCAACAAACACAAGAATAAGTCTACTAGAAACAAAATAAATATGATAAGTAATAAAGTTGAATCATACTCAACTGAAAACAATTCTTCAAAATATGGATGTTAAAGAAAAATTATAACCTTTATTTTAATATTTTGGAAAATAAAAGATTCCTTAGATAGTGAACAAGGTGGTGAAGAATCATATAGAGAGTATCAACTCAAAACATAACTTATATTATGTATTGAGAAAAATAAAAATCTAAAGTAAGAAATTAGAGTAATGAAAAAATATTGTGAAAAAGTTTCTAAAGTAAGAAATTATGTCATCAAGTCTGAGGAAGAATAATTTCAAGAGTTCTTAAGTTCCAAACTTATAATCACTAAACATGGAAGGATGGTTGATGATCTCAATAAGAAGTTGGAATATAAAAAAAGTCAATAAGTTTCAATATAAACATCTTGATTCTATAAATACCTTGAGAAATATGAATGAAAACTTTAACAAAGATTTAGTAGTAAAATATAAGACTTAAAAATTTGTTGAGAAATCTCAAATAAAGAATTAGGTGAATTACTCACACACCAAATATAATGTTTCATCTGTTTTTTCTAACATTTCAAGTGATAATAAAATTAATAGGAATGTTTGGGTGGATAAAGAACATGATAAACCTATCACATATACAAAATTTAAAACTCACTTAGAAGGAAATATGGTATACACCCAGAGTATGTTAGGGTAGGAAGTATTTATCAACCTCAAAATTTTTTTACAGAGAAAGATCATACTTCAATAAAAATTTATGATTTGATGGATTATATTGGTGTTATAGAATATATGGGCACATGACATACAATTTTTGGCATAACATATCACTTCCCAAAAAATATTTGAATAGAGTGGAATAAATTGTGAAATTAGAATGAATAACTTTCCTAACACATAGGATGTTAGAAAAGAAAAATCACATGAAGTTAGAAACATTCCAAAAAAATCAATTTAAATGTCTGGAATATGTTTATGGAAGATGTGACTTGGCTTTTCATCATGTCGAAATATGTATGAATCTCCTTTTAGAACAATTTTCTTATGGGAGATAAAGAAAAAGAATCTAGGATGATGAAAGTTGAGGGATTTTTTTTGAGACTGCCTTGAAAGAAAGTAAAAAAGAACAAACCATGGATACTTTATAGTGGTTGTTATTCATTAATGATAGGTGATTTAAAAATCTTGAAACATGTTGAAAATAATGAAGGAGGTTCTATTACCTTTGGAAATAATAGTTCTTTAAAAATCCTAGGAATCAGAATGACTGAGATTAAAGAAGAAAAGTTGAAATCATGGAATTTTTATTTATTGATGTGATAAAACATAATTTACTTAGTGTAAGTCACATTGTAATTATGGAAAAGAAGTGATTTTCAGAAAATATTCATGTGTTATCAGAAGTGTAAAACATTGAAAAGTTATCACAAAAGGATAAAGAACTAGTGCAAATATTTTTCAAGTTAGAGAATTTAAAACCATTTTCCCTATTTCAAGGTTAGAAACAATTATAATGTTTTGAGTAGTGTCTGATCATCAAAATTAAAAATTGTACCAGATAGATATAAATTTGGATAAATTGAAGAAGAAGTTTACAGTGAGCAACCTTTTGGGTTTCTACTTGATAAGGATGAAAACAATGTTTTTAGATTGAAGAAAGCTTTATATGGGAAAAAACAAGATCCACATTCATGGTATTTTAAGATTGAAAATTATTTGAGAATGATGATTTTTTCAAAAGGATTATTTGACAGAAACTTATATATGAAAGAATTTGACTTTGTAACTCTAATTGTAATTTTTCATTTGAATTGTATAATTTTTTCTAGGGATGAAGAAAATTTTTGTAAATAATTTTCTGAGCAAATGAAAACGAATTTTGAAATATCAATGTTGAGAGAATTAACTTTCTTCTGTGTCTTACAAGTTTAATATAAGGAAAAATAAATATTCTTATCTTAAGAAAATTATGCAATGGAATTTTTACAAAAATTAGGAATTTTAGAAAATAAAGATGTTTTTACTCATATCTCAGTGATGATGAAGATGAGTAAAGATGAGTCCAGAATAAGTGTGAACTAGAAAGACTTTTGGAAGATGATAGGAATTATACATTACCTTATAACCACAAGCCTTATATTGTTTATGCTATAAATTTATGTGGTAGGTATCAAAGTAATTTGAAAGAGTCAAATATGTTGGTAGAAGGATAATTCTATGATATATCAAAGGAACAAATTCACAAGGATTATTATAAAAAAGAAATTATGAGATGATGTTTCATGGTTATACTAATATTGATTAGGCATGAGATTGTAATGATAGAAAATCAACCTTAGGAGAAACATTTTTCTTGGGTGAATGTTCTGTATATTTTCATAGTAAGAAACAATGTTCAGTAACCTTGATAAAAGTGGAATTAGAATATGTTGTGACTATTCAAGTATGTACTCAAATATTGTGGATGAAAGTTCAATTGGATGATTTGAATATAAAGGATTCTAAACTATTGAAGACACTTTATGAAAATCAGATTGTAATTGATCTTTCTAAAATCATGTCCAACATTCAAGATCAAAACACATAAATAAAAAGTTTCACTTTATAAAAGAGAAAGTTGCTACTAGAGATGTTTTGTTGGAATATATCTCAACGAAGTATCAAATTCATGATATCTTCACAAAGTCAATTCCAAAATAATGGTTTGATGAGTTGAGGATGAAATTTTATGTTCATCCTCATATAATGAATTCCTAAAACTCATAAGGAGGTCCGCTACCATGCTTTGGATTATATTGAAAAAGGGTGAGAAAAATTAACAACTTTGTACTATGTAAGATGTTTTTAATTATCTTTATTTTATGAATATGAAGTTTTGATTATCAGATAATGGGGGAGAGGAAAATGAAATTTATAGAAAAATAAAAGTGAGAAAATATAAAATTTAGGGGCTTTTATCTTAGCATGGCCATTCAATTTTTTTCTCACTAAGGGATGGATTTTTTTCAAAAAAAAACCTTATCTTTTAGTGTGGTGTCTAAACAATCTTTTCATAAAGGAAGTGTTTTGGTAAAATTCAAAAAACTTGAGTTGTTTAAAAGAGTTGAATCGTGAAAATTTTTTGAGAGTTAAAAATGTTATTAATGAGTGTTGTTAAAAAATACAAATGGGGAGATTGAAGAACCTTTGTGATGTTTTTTAATAAATTTTTGTATTTGTTGATAACTAATCTTTTATTAAATAATGTTTTGGAAAAACAAGTGAATGTTTCTGAACGTTCTAACCCAAACATAAAATGGAGAAAAGTTTTGTTTTTGAGAATATTGTTTTATAGACGCAGATGATTGAACTGAGAAACACCAGATGAAAAGTATCGAAATGATAACCACCTATCAAATAATTCATCTAAAAGTTAGAGTTTTTTATTAGACACACCATCAGTCTCAGATCCATTGACATGAAGTTATTGTTTCATTGGTCTCAATTTTGTTTAGAAAGTTAGAATGTTGCTGAAGAGGTAGAATAAAGAAGGTGATACCAGGAGTTAGAAATTTCTTAATATTTCTAACCTTCAATCAAATATTTCTTTTCATGTTTTTAATTCTCAAATATCATAATATGTCTGTAACTCATTTGATGTGATCCTTATGAAGAAAAGGGGGAGAATAAGTGCAACCAATCATATTGAGTTTTAGTTGGAAATAAAGAAGGTGTTTAAAGTAAGGTAAGTAGTAATACATTCCTATATAAGTCATATGGTACTTTGATAATATTGAAGTTCTCATAAATCAGGAGAACTGTAATGGTAAAATATTTTTAAGAGATAGAGGAATAATAATGATTGTATTGATTCTAGGAATCAAGAAAAATGTTTTCATTAGATCCAGATGTATTGAGCATAGATGTTTTTAGAAGTATGAATGAGTTATAGTTGGTGAGGTTTGAAGTATTTCAAATTGGTATATTGGAGTTTCCATCGTAAATAAAATTCCATCATAGTGATAATTCCATAATTATGAGGATTCCATTGGATTTAAGCTGAGGAAGTTCTATGAGGTAGAATCTGAGGAGGAATGTTAATTAAAATGACTATGTGGAAGAAATTCATTCAAACTAACTTTGAGAATGAAATTCAATCAAGACTGAATCTGAAAAGGAAAGTCAATCACACAGAATCTAAAAAACAATGTTAATTAGAATAACTCTAATGATAAAATTCAATTTAGAATAAGATTAAGAAGTTTCATCATAATGAGAAGAGGAAGTTCCATCATAATGAGTTGACTAATTTCTATTATATAGAATAAATGTTACGAAGTTTGAGAAGAATTATTATAAAGGAAACATAAAATGATTTCATAATATTTGTGAAGTGTTTACAAACTTGAAATTAATATATATATATATATATATTATTTTTTTTAATTTGAGTAAGTGGGAAAAGTTTTTTAGTTTTTAAATTTGACTTTTTGGGATTCCTATAAATAGAATAAATGTTTATTTATAATTTTGAACTTTTTTATGTGAGTGGAAAAAGTAAGGAACTATAGAATTCATGTCAAATTTATCTTTCCATATTGAAATCTAATTAGAAGTTTGGACATATAAAATTTTTGTTTGTTGTACTGAGTAAGATTGAACTGAGCATCTGAGAAGAGTTTGAGTAATGCATATTGAGAATGGATTCATCAGACTGAGTCCATCAGACTGAATTCATCGGATTGAGTCAATTGGAACCAGCCCTATCAAATGGAGAGAATCAGACCCAACCACATCATAATGAGGATTCTGAGTTGAGAATTTGTGGTGTAGTTTGAACAATGTATTTTTCTTTTTTTTATCTCAATTTTTTGTAAGAAAATTTTATAAACCAATATGAGTCTGTACAATCATTAAAATTAGGATATATAATGTGTCTAATGGGTGTTGGCACAATTTGTATTCACTTATTCATTTTATTTAATTTCTATAGACCCATAAGAGTGTCTATGAAAATTATATAGTTTCTCACACTGAGGTAGAACCTTGTAAATATCATGTTCTTTAATTTTTTTACTAATTTTCATACATTAGTATTTACTAAAAGATTATAAGGATATAAACTATAACAAGTTTCATGGTTTAATATTTTCAAAATTATTGAAACTTATATGAGTGAACAACTAATTCAACCCCACTTCTGAGTTATTATTCGATCCTTTGGAACTTCATATACTGTTTATCACTTTATTTGAAACTTTTTTTAATATTTGTGCTACTTTATTGTAACTAAAATCCCTAAAAGAATAATGGAATACTCTCATGAATCATCATTGATCTCACCATGTCCAACAATATGTGGTTCCTCCTTTCACATACATCATTCCACTAATGTGTATAAGGAGGAGTGACTTAATATAGGATCCCAAACTCCTATAAGTAATCAATGAATTCTTGATTGAGATATTTTCCACCAAGTTATAAGAGGATTTTCGTAATCATATTACCAATTTGGTTCCCATATTCATTCATTTATTTCTTTAATTTTTCAAAATAACCAGACTTATACCACATTAAGTAGACATATTCATATCTACTAAAATCATGTGTAGAATTTATGAAGTATGAGAACCTAGCCTTGCCTCAATAGGAAATGGTCCACACACAAATATATGAAATAATTCAAGAATCTATTTAGACCTTTCACCTTTTTTACTAAATGAGGATTTATTTATTTTACCGTATAAATAAGTGTGACCCATACCAATTGGTTTTAGTTCAAAAGAATCTAAATATCCATTTTGGTATAACTTAGTTAAGTGTTTTTCATTTACATTACCAAGCCAATGATACCATAATTTGGTGTGGCACGAGTTATGTGAATTAGTTTCATTATCAATTTCCATTACTTGGTTTGTGTTACACGAAAAAAAAATAGTTATTTAAATTCACCTTACCATCGCAAATGTTATTTTTATAAAAGAAGCAACATTCATTTATAAATATTAAAATAAATCCATCTATATCAAGTTAATATATATAAATAATGTTTTTTGTAATGGATGAAACATAATAACAACCTTTCAAAACCAATATCATTATAAGATCCCATATTTTTCTTGGTACGTCCCACTCTAAGGTTTTCATTGAACATATTTTTTTTGGGTTTTCCATTGTAATTAAGCCTTAGTGACTAAGTCTTATTTGATGATAGAGAGACTTTTTGGAGAAAATAACCTTAATTTTAGTCATGTATGTCTATTTAAATTAATTGGCTCCATGTATAAATATGATAAAATGGATTACTATGGTTTTCTATGAGTTTTGAATGATCATAGGTGGTTTTTTAACTATTATAGAAGCTAGAATAAAAACTATTCAATGAAAAATTATATGTTGTATACATGTTACATGACATATAACTATTTCTAGATGCATTTCATGAACTTTTTTATGATGTGATGTGGTTACATGTCATGAACTTGATTCACATTGTGTAAATGTTGATCAAAATAAATATTAACCCAGGTAAAAAGGTTTTTCCAGCATAACTTAAAAATGAGGAAATACATGACATGAAAGGATTACACATCTTGTATTCCTCATACCCAGCAGTTTTATGTGTGTCGTGTAATTATCACTCTCATTATTTTTTATTATATCCTCTCCTCTCTTGCTCTTTGGGTGAACTATAGGAAATTTTGAATTATCTTCCTCCTTCCAGATGTCCCATTTTCACATCTGATCCTTGGTGACTTTATTCACTTTGGTTTCCCTCTTCACACCCATCAATAGTTTTCTTTGTAGTGTACATATTTTGAACATGGGTTTTGTTTTGGGAGTTGATCTTGTTTTGGGTTAATATAGGTTCTTCTTGTGATCTTATGTGACTTCTTCTTTAATGGATTTTTTCATTAGAAGCATTGGGTTAATCACATGTTAAAGGTATGGAGACTAAACCTAACCCCATTGTATATTTAATTGTGAATTATATGAAATATTTTGATTATGACCATGTAATGTGCACTATAATTAATCAGTTGATTTATAGTAAATCATGGATTGGATTCCTTTAGATTCAATGGTTTATGCAACCTGGATTATGGATACCTGTTGGGTGAGAAAACATTTGAGTAAGAAGAACGTGGATAATGGTTTAAAGCATAGTGAGTATGACATGATAATGTAGGTGATTGCTTGATATATAATCTCTAGGTGATCTATTATTGATTATTGAAATGACTCTTGATCATTTGAGAGATAAATGAAAGCTTATTTGAAAGAAAAACGGTAATTTTCATAATTAACCATTGATATTTATGATGTGATATTATGATATCCATACTATTATGACTTGTTGAGTTGGTGATGAAATGATTATATATAGTGATATCCTAGTAGTGTTTAAATTATTATATGTAGAATCCATATCTGTATGATATACTATTTCCACTATTTCTCTATTACTCTAATTGTTTTTACTATGGTTTAGTTCAACTATGTTTTACTAGGGGGTATAGTCTCCCGACTATAAATATCCAAGCCTCACAATTAGTCAATAGCCTCTAGCATATGGGGATGCATTCTTGACGTCTAATAACCAAATCATTTTGACCATGTGAGAGAGTACCAGACCAGGGTACATTACAAAATGGTATTAGAGGATTAGCTTGTTATTTTCTATTGCTTTATTTTTTTGGAAAAAGAGGAAAGGAGACTAGGATATATTGGGACTTGGTAATGAGCTTATTCATTGGAGTATCTAACCCATGTAAGGGGGAAAATTTGAGTTCCAGGGATGGGATTATTTTTTATGTTGTTCTCTTGTTACAATTGATGTTATTTTACCTTGGTTAATTTACATGTTGTGTGATGTTATTATTTTTTGATGTTAATGTTTATTGATATTTACACTCATGGACCAGTATGGTGAGATATGAGTATGCATGCATCGTGATAGTCACATAAAGATATATATATATATATATATATATATATATTCATTGTTCATGATAGGGACATGTTTATTTCATGTGTTATAGGCTTTCCAATATGAATTGTGAAATAATATATCTATTATATTTGATAAATGGAATGAAATAAACTATTATTGTATCATAAAACACTTATAATCCATGGTTAGAGAGACCCAGAGTAATGGTTCTCTTCTGTCATTGCCTCTTGATGTTGAATTTATTTTTATCCAAAGATTATTGGAGTGTGTTTTTCTTGTAGATAAAATGTCTCCACATCATCTTTGAGTTGATTTCTAAGAGGGTGGAAATCAGTTATCTCCTAATATAGATGAAATGGAGCTTCCTGTAGCTCTTGAGGATCAAATGGATGTTCATCATCACAACAACTTCTTAAGGGTCATGAAATCCATGGAAAAGAGACTATTTTCATCGTGCCTTTGATGTATGAGTTGATGAGAGAGATTAAGCTACAACATCCACCTCTATTCACAGGGGAGTGAGGCTCCCATGTAGCTGAGTTATAGATTGAGTCAATATATATAATCATCAAACATATTGAGACATCCAAATATAGGAGGGATAATCTCATTGTGTATATGCTCAGTAGACCTACCAAACATTGGTGGGATATTCTGGAGTAGGATGGGAAGGAGGAGGAGTTATCTTGGCAGGAATTCGAGGTGAATTTATTGAGACAATTTTGTCCATATATGATGAGGGATGAGAAGGATCATTTGTTTATTCATATGACATAGGATAGAATAACAGTGATGGACTATGTTGAAAAATTCACCAACCTTCAATGCTTTGTGCCATATTTATCTATTTATGAGATATCTGGGGAGAAACATTTTCAGGATGGTATTCACAATGTGGTTAAGTCATAAGTGAATGTTTTTATTATGAGTAGATTTTTAGATTTGATGAATTATGAAATCATCACAGCAATGAATCTGAGAGAGGACCCAAGAGGTAGCCAGGCTATTTCCATAGGGTAAACTAGGATCACTTATTTTGGTGGAAAGAAGTGATTCTAAGACATTTTTTACCAAGGAAATGACAAAAAGACTAGTTAGGGTAGGGGGAATCCATCTTAGGATCATATTCCATTGTAGTGTATCAGTGTAGAATGTTAATTTGCAGGAAACCTTAGTTTTGATACACCACTTTAGAGTTCCATTTTTGCGGAAGGATGGGCCATCTTCATACATTTTTTTAGAAAATCTCAAATTATAGTAGTGATAGGGGAGAAAGATAGGTACTAGAGTCTATGAAGGAATCAACTACTCCTTATTAGATAGGTGGATAGAGTTCTATAGTACGTTTAGGTTGAGGCGAGAGATGTGGTTCCCCATTGTAATGACATAATTTTTATTAGTAAAATTTGTTTCCTGAATAAATGTGTGTTGTATTATATTATATATTATACACATAAAAATATAGAGAAACCAATAAAAAAATATTAATAAATATTGTTACATTAATCATCAATGAAACCAATTAAATTTCATAACATTACAACTGGACAAAAATTATAAAATTGAAAAGCTAAAATGAGAAAATATGGGTCAACCTCATCTACTAGAATTATTGGCCCCACTACCAACACTATCTTAAAGAAAAAAAATTATAGTAAACTAATAAAAATTATTTACAATGGAAATATAGAACCTTGAGTGGAATTTATTTGAATATTGAAGTAAATAATTGGGTGGTATATATATAAGGTAATGTGACTGTTGGAATAGTAATGTGACCGTTGGAATAGTAACCTGATCGTTGGAGTAGTAACCTGACCATGGGAAGAGTGATTTTACCAAAAATAATAAATTATGATATAAATAATATTTATCATTCTTAATTTTTGTAAATAAAAATATTATAATTCAATAAAATAAATATCATGATTTAAAACCTCGAAGAAAATAAAGCATATTTTAAATAAACTGTATTTTAAATTATTTTGTAAAAATTATTATTTTCATGTTAAAAATTATATTTTTACTATTTTAGATATTTATTTTTACTAAATTAATATCATTTTTGGAATGATCATGTTAAAATTTTCCTTGAGTGAGTTTTTGGAAATTTTCTGAAATACTTTAATTTTTAGGTGAATAGTAAAAATATAGTTTTTCACAAAATCGATGTATCTTGAGTTACATAATTCATGATATAATAATGAAATAATACTTTATAGAAATGTTTTCGGCCATTATATATTAAATTCCATAAATGAGTCATTAAAATACAATAAAATTAATTTTCAAACCTAAAAATCACTTTCCAAAACCTAAATTCAAAAGTGATTCCTTAAAATATCAATATCTTTTTTATTCACTTTTCTTTTTAATAAGTTAATGGATTAGAATTATAAACTGGATTTAAAGTCCTAAACCCATTATATTATATTTATAAATAATTTATTTCTTCAAAAATTCACTATTACAGGTTTTTCCTTTGGTATATTATTTTATTAAACATTTTATTCTAAAAAAACCCCTCTCTTAATGTATAAAGAATCCCTCTCCCTTCCCTTGGAAACACACTCCCCTCAAACATTCCAAAGTAAAATATCTTGCCAAATACTCCCTCTAAATGCCCTTACATTACTTAGGGACATTTTGGAGCAATCCAACTCTAATCACCAATGATGTTATAGCGTCTTACAAGAGAAGCTACATTGAGGAGAGAGTAAGTCTCTATTAACTTTTCCCTTTTTTCTTATTCTCTTTCTTATTTTTACCAACTAATTTAAAAACCATATACTATAAAAATAATTATTCAATAATTTAAAATTATTTTATTTATGTTAACATGATGTAATTGTCATATTTATGACAAAAATAAATGCAATACTTCTCTTTACCTCTCTTTTAACAACGTCCCGTTAAAGGTTGATTAACCACATATGGAGACATTTCTAAGAAAAATATTATAACCACCTTCATGGATGGATATTATTAATTATACATAATATATAAATTATTAATTACATTTATTACAATCTACTGGAGTTAATCATACTTTTCTATAAATGACTCTGAATGAAAATTGAGAAATCAAAGTGAAATAAGAAATATTTAGGAAAATCATGATATCAAAACACTTCAATTTCATAAATAGAAATTAATAAATATAATAAAATGATTATAATTGATAAATAATTGTATAAATGGATACAATTAACATATTTATTAATTTTTTAATAAATATATGTTTATTATTCAAGAAGCACAAAAGTGACGAAATAAAGAAGGAATTAAAGTAAGGGGATTCTTGAAACCAACTCATTTTCATTGCGTAAACCATATTTCAGGACATATTTGAAATAAATAGTCTTATAATTTTCTTTAAATATAATTTCACTATTACTACCTCTTCTTTTTGGGTTATACATGTTTTTTATTTGATTTTATGGAAAATACAATGATTTTCCAAAGTAACTCTTCTTTCCAAAACACATCTTTGACTCCTCTTGAGTTGTTTATTCATAACTAAAGAATGATGATTCTTATAGAATATATTTTTTTTCCATTTTTCATTTTGGAACCCAAAGTTTATTTATGAAATCATAATTTTTGAAATCCTGATGAAACTCATTCCTTTCAATGGGTTATTTCATGAAATGATTATTACACATTCTATGTGACATGCATGATTATGTAAATATTATGTCGTCATGACTAGAACAAAATTTTATATCCCTCCAATGCATTGGGTAATGTGTTATATCTCATGAGATAATGTTTATTTTATGTGAACATGATACTAGATTTGATTATAGTGATGATGTTATGATTATTCACATATGATACGTGTTAACATGATTCTTGCTTTATTTCCAACTATATGTTTCATTTGACCACTATAACATGATGTTTCAATTTTCTTCATTTCAAAATTTGATGAATTTATCAAATTTTTAGCTCATGATATTGATAATTATCATAGGCTTGTGATATGATTATTATGCTCACCCATTTTATATTGATTCAAGTTCCTTATTCATCCTCTTACAATGCTTTTATCTTACCCCTTTCATTGATGTATATCCTTATGTAATTGCATGTACTAAGGATAATGTGAGATTTTAGAAGGATAAAGAAGAATGATTTAAATAAATTTTTATGTTTTATTTTGTACAAGTTATTTATGAGCCTAATTTTTCTATGACATAAACCTTTGGATCCTAGATTTGTAACTCTATTATGTTGTTTATCATTAAAATGATGTAATAGTTAAGTATGAAAAATTAGGGTCACTATAGTTGGTATCTAAGAATGTTTTAGTGAATATGGTAATTATGATTAAAAAACAAGTGTAAAAACCATTACTATAAGTCTATGTATAGGTAAATCATCCTAGAAGACTATTTTTAGAAAAGTATAGACATAGGTATCCCATAAGATATTCCTTTAGTGTTAATTTCATAAAAGAATAAATTACTCATGATTTATTGACTTATGTTTTGTTCTAACATTTTCTATTCTAGAAAATAGTACGAACCAGGAGAAACTAGGCATAAAACCTATGTGAGTGACAATGAAACAATTATCCAAATGAGATCCCCAATTCCATGGGAGGTTGAGTTCAAAACATTGTGGAAATGATTACCTAGTTGTCTCGAGATTTGAATAATAACATGAACTATGTGGAAAGTCCATATTCACCCATGAAGGATCAATTATCCATTGAGTCCTTAATTCAATCATGATCATCGATGTTTAGTGGAACTTCCAATCCACTTGATGTGTAATAGTTGGTTAACTCAATAAAGAAGATTATTTTATGATCCATTTCTCTAATAAGGAGATGGCGACTCTTGCAATTTATCATTTATATGGAGAATCTATTCAATACCAGGGATTGATAAAGAACAAAAAACAAAGGATTAAATGGAAGAGATGGAGTGGGAAGAATTTAAGAAAATATTTCATTAAAATGATTTCCCTTGAACTATTCAAATAAAAGACTGAAAGAGAATTCATATAGCTAAATAAAAAGGAAGGTGAAGCTATCACAACTTATGATAAAAACTATGTAATGTTTTAAATTTATTCCTTGGGTTCTTTTATCAATAATTATAGAAAAATAGATATGTTCTTTATTATTTTAAAAATACTCCTTCTAAATGATCTAGAAATATAAGAATTTCAGAGTTTTGATGATGTGGTTAAATGTGATCTTAAATTAGATATAGAGTTCAAAGAATGGTCACATGTTTATAGAGATAATAAGAGAAAAATGGGGTTTCAAGATTGTTGTTCAAATGACAAATGAAGAAATAGGATCCAACTACCCACATGTCAAAAATGTGGGAAGAAGCATCATGTTAATTACCTCAAAGGGATGGGGATATTATTCATGTATGGGAGAGAAGGACACCAAGATAATGAATATTGAAGATACATGATGAAGCTGACGAACATGATAGAGGAAAGGAATTAACATCCTAATACACAACCCATGGTTCAATTCTTCAACTATAGGGACCAAGGGTGTTATGCAAGAAAGGGCACTAAACCACATTTCCTTGAGGGAAACCAGTGTCATCAAACACCAAAGTCAAAAGGATAAAGGGAAAGCTTATATCATCACTACTAATGAAGTGGAGTGTGAAAATGAATTTAAACAAAGTATGATTCCTATTCACTAAATAATAGAAAAAGTATTATTTTATTTTTGTTCTACTTATTCATTTATATCCTAAATGTTTTCTATAACTATTGAATTGAATCCCTAATACCTTTAAGTGGAGATATCCATAGAAAACATAGTGGTGTAATAATTATAACCCAAGTGTTGAACTCTTCTCCTATAATCATATTTAGGATGATTCTTCTTGCATATCTAATTATATTTACCTTGTTAAAATTTGATGCTATATTGGACATGTATTGGATTTAATTATATATAGAAGAAATAAACTATTGGAAGGAATCTATTTTTATATTTGGAACCATACCCTGATCCTCTAAAAATTCTTTGAAGATCATGAATCTTCTTTGGAAAATACATCAATAGTGTGGGTGTTGATACCCTGTAGAGAAGAATACCTTTCCCAAATGATTGAGTCAAAGGAAGGTATTAACCTAGAGGAAATGTCCATTGTTCGGGAATACATTGATGTTTTTCTCAAAGAGTTACTTGGAATACAATGATCATGAGGTAGAGTTATCAATAGATCTCATACCTAGAGTCAGTCCTATCTCAAAATTCCCATATAGGATGGACATGATTGAAATGGAGGATTTAAAGAAGTATCTACAAGAGCATTTGAAAAAATGGTTCATACGCCCTAGTACATCACCTAGGGGTTCACCAATGGTATTTTTTAAGATGAAAGATAGATCAAAATAGGTGTATATCAATTACCAAGATATCAACAAGATCACAATAAAAAAAATTATACTCAACCAAGTATTGATGTCTTTTTCAATCAACTATGAGGAGTGAAATACTTCTCAAAGGTGTATCTTTTTTATGGATATCATCAACTAAAGAAGAAGAAGGAAGATATTCAAAATATTGATTTCCTTATAATATATGGGCACTATGATTTCATATTAATTCCTTTTAGACTTACTAATTTTCCTACAATAATTATGGATTTGATGAATATATTCTTTAGATACCTCATAAAAAAAAATTGTAGTGTTTATCGATTATATTCTCATTTATTCCAAGATTAAGTAGGAACATGAAGAGAATATAATGATTGTGTTGGTGATATTAAGGAAGGATAAAAAGTATTCTATGTTCAAAAAGTGTTAATTTTGAATGAATGAAGTCACATAATTGCGGAACGTGATCACAAGTGATGGAATTTAGGTGGACCCTTCAAAGACAAAGGCAATTGAAGAATAACCTAACACCACTAGTGTCATAGAAATCTATAGTTTTATGGAATAGCTAGTTAATATTTACATTTTGTGAAAAATTTATCATTATTTTTTATCCAACTAACTAATTTACCACAAAATGGGGTAAATTATTTATGGATGAAAGATTTAAAGAAACCTTTAAGGAGATCAAGAAGAGGCTAATCACTGTTCTTATACTATAATTTCCCAGTCATGATAATTGTATCACTGAGAGGTGGAGATAGTGAATCAATGATATATATATCTTTTATATTTCCAAAATTATGTAATAAACTTAGAATCCTATTAAATATTTCTTTCCCTATTGAAAACAATTAAAACAGACATCTATAGGAACAAATGAATTTATAAGTATCACTATTAAACAAGAATATCCACAACCTTTCTATGATTTTTAAATGATATAATACCATACAATCTATTAGAAGATAATCTTTTTGTGTTGAATATAATGAGTAGGATATTCCATTTCACTCATGTAGCTCTATATAAATAATTCAACAGTGAATGTGATCCTTCTATAACAAATTATGAAATACAAAGTTTTGTAACAACATATGATATGGTGATTCTTTATTAACTTTCAAAAATGTATTATTTTTTAAAAAATTCTTCAATTTCTTACCTAGAAGTTGGTACGAACTTTTCCAAATTTTGTTAGAAAACTCAGTCTTATTTCCCAATCCAATTCCCCCAGTCCGATTATCCCAGTTTTTTTTTCTCAATATGAAAAATTTAGGACTTTTTCATAATAAGGTAGATAAAATTCTGAACCACTTCTTCTTTAATCCAAAAATACCAATATGATTTTCCCAGTCCGATGATTCATCCTAATACGATGACTAGTTGAATACAACAAAACAAAATATGGAAACCTCTTCTTCTCTCTAGAGTTATGTCTTCTCTATTATTTTCTGTGAGTAGTACATCTGTCAAAATTACAAAGCACCTTCCCTTTTATACTCACCCAAAAAATGGTTTGGGTGGGATTCCTAAAAAATTCACCACTCAATAATATTTTCTAAATCTACACGTTCCTTTGAATTTTGGGTTCATATTAACTCCATTGTCAAGAAACAACAATAAAAATTATGATTGTTTCTAACCTTTCCACATGAGAAAAAGTTTCATCAAAATCAACACCTTCAATTTTAGAGTAACCTTTACATACTAATATTTCCTTGTTTGTTATCACTTCACCTTATTCATTCATTTTGTTCTGGGAAATACACTTTGTACCAATAACATTTTTGTTATCTAGATTAGGTATGAGTTCTTATGAATCATTCTTTTCTATCTGGTCTGACTGTTCATTCATGGACTGAACCCATTCAAGATACTCAAAATCTTATTTCACATCATTCAGCCCAATTATTGAATACAAATAAGTACATCTAATTGTTTCTTGGGGTTGGAACCTATTTTTAATTTTTACACCATCATTATTAGGTTTCTTTAGAACTTATTTTTCAAACTTATTATTTTGAGAAGATTGAATCCCTCTAAACCTTTTAATTTCATAACCTATAATAGTAGTAATGTTGTTGGTTGAACCAACACATATTTGTTTTATTTATGATTCCATCACAATACCAGTATTAACTATATAATGAATATTTTCCTCTATAGCTTCCATACTGACATGAGTTATGAATATGTTTCTTATCAAACTTCTTATCTGATTTTTCAAAAACTTATGAATTCTAAACTTTGTTAATATTAGCCACATAGATAATTTTATAATCTTTCTTATTTCTAGAAATAATTCTATATTTCCTATCAACTTTTGATGGTTACTTTTTTTTATCCTTATCAGGTTTTTCCATATGAAAACATTCACCAACTTCATATATAGAATTTTTGGAAAACATAATTTTATTTTCAACTTTACAATGTTTTTACTAGACAAGTTCTAACTATTATTTTTATGCCTTTAACTTCAATTCCAAATGGTCATTACAATTCATTTCTCCCTTAAGATATTTTTTCAAATCACTAATATCCTGTTGCATATTTTTCTTCTCATCTAAAAAAATTTCATGATTTTTTTTATGAGGAACATTCATCTTCCAACTTCTTGTTTTGTTTTTCAAGACTTCTAATATTTCTAAAATATATTTCAAATCTTATTTTAAATTAGAACTGCTGATTCTGAATTCTTCATCATTAATTGTTACACTAAAAGTATTCTCACCAACATGCTCAGTAGAATATTTGTATTTAGCTTTACTATCTTCTTATTCTTTATCTTTAGATAAGAAAATACGCCTTTTAGATTTCGAGAATTTTTTACCCTTCCCTATGGAATAAAATTTTCCTTTCCACCTTATTTCTTCCATGACCTTCTTGGACTTATTTATTCTTCATCACTATCTTTTTCTTTCTTTATTTGTGGATTTTTTTGTAATGTGCCCAATGAATCCATATTCAAAACATTTCAAGGGAAAATTCCCTTTATTTTTACCTGTACCTCTTCTCAAATTTTTAGAAAAAAAGGATAAAATATTATCATGATTTTTACATACCTTATTTTCAGAATCAAAATATCCACCTTCTTCTTCAATAACAACCTTATTTGAATTCTCTTTCTTTGTAGTCTTGAACAAAATTTATCTATCAATTTTTTTTTATTTTCATATATTTATACCTTATTATTTTATAAGTGATGAGAGTTATATGAAAATAATCTATAGAATTTTTTTTATGATATCTATCATCTAATTAGTAAACTTTAGCATCAAACTTTTCGGGAATAATTCTTAATATATTTCCAATAACTATAGAATCCTCGAAATTTAAACTAAGACATATGAGAGTGTTGATGATGTTATTTAACCTGGTAAATAAGTCCCTAATAGATTCATACCCACCCATTTTCAAGTCTTCATACTTCAGCCTCTAGATTTATAATTTTTCTTCTTCACTTTTTTATTGCCTTCATATATGTTTTTCAGCTTATCCCATATACCTTTAGCTATGGAAACACCCTTCACCAATAAAAAATCACTTTTATAAAGTGATGAGAGTAAATAATTCTTGTCCCTTCCTTCACTCTCAAGATTATTCTTATCAATAGATTAAGATGAACATTATCATCAATAGGAGGAAATACATATGTTGCATCTTCAAGAAATCATATCTAATAGACATAAGATGGGGAAACATTATATCTTTCTAGATATGATAAATCTTACCATAAAAAACTCGGATTCCTTTATTGTTGACACAATTAAAATTATCCATCAACTTCTCTTCATAACATAAATAAAGAATAAATGAAGGGAACCTCTCTCTAATACTAATTTTAATTGCCCAGTGAATATAATGGTATCACTGAGAGGGGGAGGGTGAATTAGTCACATATTTTTCTTTTATATTTCCTTTCTTATTAAGAAACATTTTCCTCGTATTAAATATTTCTTTTCCTATTGAAAATAATTTGAACCCACATCTATAAGAACACAAGAATATACATGGTTTATTATTCAATAAGAATATATACATCCTTGGTATTGTTCGAAAATGATCTAATACCACACAACACACTAGAATACAATCATTTTGTGTGGAATAAATTGAGTATGATATTCCCTTTCACTTGTGTGTCACTATGTAAACAATTCAATTGTGCATATTATCTTTCCAGAACAAATGATGTAATAAAATTTTTTGTAACAAAAAAAGTTATGATTCATCTTTGTCAACTTTCACAAATTTGTTCTTTTTTATAAAAAATATTTACTTTCTTACCTAAAAGTTAGTAAGAACATTTATGGACTTTATTATAAAACTCGGTTTGATTCTACTAGTATATTTGATCAATAAGAAAAATATATGACTTTGTTAGAATATATTTGAAGAAATTCTGAACCATTTCTTCTTCAATCTAGAAATACCAATACAATTTTTCGAGTCTGATGATTCAGCCCAATACGATGACCAGTTGAATACAATCTTATCTCTCCTCTTATGCATCTTCTATCTGAAATACTTCTTCATCAAAATTCAATCAGGAAACCTCTTATTCTCTCTAAAGCTCTTCCTTGTCTCTTATTCACCATGAACAATACATTTATCATAAATTACAAAGTAATTTCTCTTTAATATACACCCCAAAAATGGTTTGGGTGGGATTCCTGAAATTTTTCCTCTCAATTACATTTTACGAATCTATATGTTCCTTTGAATTTTAGGTGCATCTTGACTTCATAAACTCTTCTCAACACTTCTCTAACCATCATGAATATTCAAATATCTTTATCTATACTTTATACTTTCTTCAAAAACATTTGTCTGATTCTAAATTCCCATTATAATATTTCATTATGATCTACCTCATTACGATGAAGACAAATGTAAAATAATATATACTTCTTTATCTCTTATCCTGACCCACTTGAATGATAAACAAAGTAATTAAACCTATTTTAAATGGTTGACTACATTATTGATAAATCTCTGAATTTATTCTTCATATTGGCCACTACATACTTTTCATTTTCTTTACATTCATCAGATTCAAATAATTCTTCCTCTAATGAATATGATGGTATAATTAGTCTAATGGACCGGTATTAGCAGCTTCAACTTCAACATCTTTTTTCTCTTCTAAATATGATACCGGTGAATTTTTATCACAAAAAATTCTTCCATTGTTGAATATGATGACATACTAAATCCAATGGATCAACATTAAGATATTATTTATTTTTAGAATATGATGCTCTCTAACTTCTTTCTTTGAGGATTTAAATCTTTAGTGCATTTAGTTTAACTGAAAACTAGTACCTTCATTATGATCATCCTCCTTGGTTATTAAACCATTATTCATCCAGAAATATCATTATGATGATCTTGAGACTGGAATGATTCAAATTTATCAAATTTATTCTTTAATAAACATTCATATAATACCATATATTCCTTCATGAATTTGATTATATTGAATATCCGTTTTATCATCATATAACCTAACATGTAAACTGTTGCTACTTACCTATATTCTATCAACATCTTTCTTCCCTTCTCAACCTAAATACGATTGGTATGATTATAATCAAATTTAATATGATTGGTAGAATATTTTTTTCTCTTTATTTCATCAATCATTCACCACTAGTTTTATAACTTACTAATGATTTATGAGAACTCCAAGATTATCAAAGCATCATTACATTTTCATCGAATTCAGGAAGACTATGATTTTTCCACATTACAATTAAACCTTTCATTCTAGACTTAGGGTGAGTATAATGATCCTCTTCATCCCGAAAAAATATTCCCAATACAATGGACTTTCTTAACTATTGTGAGTCTTATTTTCTTGAATATAATGGTCAGTATGATTTTTACCAAATAAAAAATTGAGGTGATTTATTTTCTTCGTAAACTTCCTTGACAATAAAAAATAATACCTAAATATGATAGCCATCCTTACCATCTTGGCCTTAACATGTACTCACACTACCAATAAGTGTATAAGGTTTTGTGATATATAGGGATGATTCAAAGAAATTCTTGGGTTGTGTAGTCATGCAGAATGATAAAGTGATATACTATTCCTTATGATAGTTAAAGATCCATGAGAAGAACTACCTGGCACATGATATAGAGTTAGAAGATATGATCGTTTCTCTAAATATTTGGTCTCACTATATTTGTGGTGAGAAGTTTGACATATATACCCTTCGTAAGAGTCAAAATTATATACTCACATTGAAGTATATCAACATGCATCAAAGAAAATGGTTTGATCTAATCATAGACTATGATTTATCTATTCACTACAATCCAAAAAAGGAGAATAAGGTAGATGATGATCTTAACAGAAAAAAACATGCTACTCTATCCATGATGCAAATTGAGAGATACCTTATCTTATTGTATATGAAAAAGATATATCTTGAAATAATAACGATATGGAATACGTCCTACCTCTCCCAAATGATTTCCCATCCATATATCTAAGAAAAGATCAAGGAGACATAAACGAATGATCTGGAGCTAAAACAATTTGAAATCAATAAAGGAAGGGGAGCTACATGAGTTCCAAATTGATGATGATGGTGTAATTTAGTTTTTAATGAGGATTTCTGTTCCTTCATCACCTGAGATAAAGACCATGCTATTGTATAATTCATATATCCTATCATTCTAAGCCACCCCAAAAGTACCAATATGTACCATGATCTTTAAAAACACTTTTGATGGAACAACATGAAGAAGGAGATTACAGAGTATATATCAAGGTGCTTGGTGTGACATAAAGTTAAAGTAGAGTGATAAAATTCCAAAGCGATGATGAAACCATTTCTTATAACCATGTGTAAATGGGTGAATATCACCATGGAATTTATCACCAGTCTCTCAAAAACATCCATAGAAAAAATACGATATGGTTTTTGGTGGATCGACTCACCAAGACTGACCACTTTATCACTATTTGGGAAGATTTCTCATTTGAAAAAATTTCCAAGATATATGTGATGGAAATGGTGAGATTTCATGGGGTTCTACTTTCGATCATATTTGATTGTGATCCAAGGTTCACCTCTAAATTCTATAGAAGAATTAAATAATATTTTAGTACTAAATTAAATTTTAGCATGGCCTATCACCACCAAACTGATATAAAATCTAAAAGGAATATTCAAACACTTGAGGACATGCTACGATCATGCTTGATGGAATTTAAAGGAGGATGTGATCAGCATTTCACATTGGTTTAGTTCTCATATAAAAACAACTTCCACTTGAGTATTTAAATGGATCTATATGAATCTTTGAATGTAAATCAATGTAGAACTCAACATTTTTTGGGATGAAGTTGTGGAATGAAAGATACATGGACCTAATCTTGTGAAAGTGATGACAATGAAGTTTCAATCATATAGAGACATGTGAAAGCTACCTAGAGTTAGTAAAATAGCTATACTTACTACTAGGGAAGGGAATTTAATTTTGATGTTATAGAAAAATTTTCCTTTGAATATAGCCATGGAAGAGAGTCATTCACTTTTTAAAGAAAGGGATGTTTTAGCCCGAGGAATATTGACCCCTTTGAGATCCTTGATCGCATATGATTAGTGACATATCAACTTTAATTTCCACAAAGTATGGATAAAGTTCATGATTTTTCCAAAACCAATTTTATGGAAATAATTAGGACATTAACCTTCCATTATTTAGTTTGGTTTTTTATGACTTTTTGTTAGGTAAAAATGTGGGTAAACCTAACATGTTTTCAAAAAACCAAGTGATTCCTTTTCCTCCCTTATAAAAAGTCACAACCTCTCCTCATTCCTCAAACCTCTCAAACCAATTAGTTTCAACCAATATCTTCCCATATAGATTCCCAAAATCCATCATATATACATTGGATCCTCTCTTTTGTTAGAAATCATTACAAGGAATCCTTTTGGTACAAACCAAAAATAGTTACCCGATTAAGAGGTAACATCTTTTCTCAAGATTTTTAGTTTTATTTCCATTATTCAACCCCTAATATCTTATTATTTGATTCTTGTATAAATAAACCATATCCTTAATATAATAGTATGTTTTATTCTAAGGGTTAGACATACACTTACACATACTTACATTTAATGGGTAATGAACATATTGTGTCTGTGTATAGTGAAATACTGACTCACAAAACGACAATTGTTTATTATACTTTAACAACATTCATAGTTGGCCATTATGATGGAAAATATGTTTTTATATGATATAAATGTTATTTATTAATTCTTTATTCTTATCTAATCCTTTTATAATACACACCTTTAATACGTTCAATTTTTCACTGATACGATAACATCATTTGAGGAAGTGTGGAATACCTCCCCCTCAAAGAGATGTGATTCATTCACACGATCCATAGAATGTATAAAGTATGATTATAATTAAAAATATGTGAAATAAAAAACCTATATATTATATAAATAAAATAATTACCTTTTTCGAAATATACTATATATATATATTAATTTCATTATTACCCTTTCACACACTTAAAAATTGATAACGTCGTTCATAGATGTGTGGACTACTGACTCCTTGAAAAAATGTAATTCGTTTTACACCATAATAATTATATATATATATATATATATAAGTATATATGATTAAATAATACAGTATTAATGTTATATTGGTCATTCTGGGAATATTTTTTGTTATTAACCTTCTTTCCATAATGATCATTGAAAAATAAGAACGTCACTCATGTGTACGTATGGCCTACCATCACCATGATTGTAATGTTGGTTCCTTTTTCATATCCATATTTAATAATTTATTTTAAAGGTATAATTAATGAAGTAAACTGAAAATTATTTCATGATTATTATTCTGTAGATGTCATATAATGACCCCTTTGACAATAATTGACCTACCAATGTTGTTTTTGATACATAATCCGAATTTGGTGTAAACAACCAATGTAAAGAGAATTGTTTAAGTACTTGTCTACAACATAGTATAAAGTGAAATAAAAGTAATGTTAAACATGACAAGTTTTTCAAAGAAATTAGAAAAATAATATAAGATTATTATAGAGGAAGTCAAAGGATGTTCACCCCAAATAAAAATCATGGTAAGGTATTTACCCTCTCACTTTTTACATCTATGAGATAAATGTCATGTTCACCATTTATTTATTTTTTGTGGTGTATCTACTACCCATTTTGATATATTATATCATTAATTATTTTATCTTTATGGTATTTAAAATATTCATTCAATATTATTCATTCATCAGGCTTATGATTCAAATTGTTTTAGAGTGGTATGGGATACTTTGGGATGTTTAAATATTATTTTCCTTATGACTTGTACTAATTACCATTCAATGTAATTTCCCTTCTAGGATATTATATATCCATTTTTCAATAAAACCTGTCATTATTATCTCGTTATTCATAACCATTTTCAATTATTAGTACTATTTTTTCCACTCTTTGGTACTCAAAATGTTTTAGAAAATGTTTTTAAGAAAACTAAACTTTATTAATCTCTTTAGTCAGAGAACCTGTTTTCTTCTAAAACCCATGTTTTAATAAAAAAAAATCAAAAATGTTTTTAAATTGATTTGGTAAAGAAATTATTAAAAAAAAAAATTTACCATTTTTTTCAAAGAAATCTTCTTGTCACTTTATTATCAATTACAGTTTTTAACCTTTAATAATGAAAAAATAATGTTCTTTTACCTCATATGAAAAGTACATATTTACCCCCCATCATTTATTTGAAGCTTCCTTTTCATGTATAAAAGGTTAATTTTTTAAGAAAATGTTTCTAAATGTGATTTTCAAAGAAAACAATTTCCAAAAGGATTTTTCATAATAAAAGGATGTTTTCCTCGAGGATTTTATTAAAATATCATTTTAGAGTATTTATATTCATCATCGTCAATAACCATTTATTTTTACTCCACTTGAGATTTCATTATTGATACTGTCCTTATTCTTCCTATGGGTGGCTTATTATTGATTTTTCCAAGGATAGTACTCACATTCACTTCTTTGAATTATTTGTTATTCCCCTTGAAATATTAAATATTCTATGATCATTGAACATTCAATTTCCCCCTAATTATCCATTTCATTCATCTTGTATATTACTATTACCTAAACCCTATACCATTTTACGTACTGTGTCTACTTTGATAGTTATTTTATTATTTTGGAAAATATAAATTATTTCATATCCTTAATTCAATACAGATATTTGATAAGGCATATTATTTATTGTTATTATTTGATATGAGGAATAATTTGGACAGGCAATGATGGGAGGAGCAGAAATTTATATAGGTCCTCAATGAATCGATAGGTTCTCATGAGGAAAATTAGTTTCACAAATTAGAATTGTTTAAAATATCTTGTGAAAGGAATTGATGGTATAGGTTTGCATCTGCCTCAAACATGATGTCTATTAAGAAATAATTTCCCTCATTTAGTTTTAGTTATTATCCATCCATGATATTTTACATCGACATATCTATGGATACATTTCATTTTTAGTTATTTAGATAGAATGTGTTTCAGTTTCTTACCTTGCCATATTTTTTTTCCTTATCTAGTAATTTAAATGGAATGTATATTTAGTTATTACCTTTCTATAATATTTATGAACTTCTTTCTTAGTTTATTGATTATATAGTGAACTTCCTTCTCAGTTTATTGATTATATAGAATGTGACTTCAGTTATTCACCACGTCATAATTATTATTCTCATTGATTCATTATTACTTCTGCTATATTTTTCCCTTACTGAGAATTTGAGCTCACCATTTTTATGTTTATTTACCTTGGAATCCAAGAAGCGTACTTTGAAAGATATACAAGGATTTACTAGATGGATTAGATTTATCCATGAAGCAATTTATTTAGAAAGAATAAAAAAATATGTTTTAATTAATGTATTCTTTTCTCATGTATGTATCTCGTTAACCAAGAATACTAAACTCTTGATCATTTAGGATTTAATTCCTTGTAATATTTCCAATTTAATAGTAGTAGACACCAACTCTAGGCCATCTAGGTTCAGGTTGCTGTTGTTAGTATCAGATGAAGTTTAGTATCATCCTAGGGAACTAGAATTAGGAAAACATAGGTTAGATAACATAGACCTAAGGTAGAATTTGAGGATAAGTATAGAATAAAATACAAGAATTTTGGTAAGGTTGAGATTATTTGGTTCTTTCTAGAAATACATCCATGTCTGGATACTACAAGTGTATCTGGTTTTGATACATATGTATCTAGGATTAATAACTATGACAATGTATTTTGATCCTAACTTGGGGTATCATGGTATACAACACCGAGCCTTACTGCACAACTACTTTGAAACTCCTAGGGGATATTTTTAGGATAATTTAAATTTCTTTAAAAACCACCATAAAGGATTTTAACAGTGAATAACCTAGGATAAAACTAGGGTTTTTAGATTGAAAATAGGGTATCATGATTTAAAAATCCTATAAATGATATTATGGATAAACTCTTGACTAAGGAAAGATCTATGTGGAAATAAGTGGATGAAGTATTTACGTATTAGAGTTGTATTGAAAAATTTAACTAAAATTATATTTTGTGATTAACCTAATTTAAAGGATTTCCATCATATTTATTTTAGGAATTATATTAAATTTTTTTAGAAAAGGATAACCTATAAGCTGGGTGATAACCAATCAAATCCGGCAAGGCTGTGAGTCTTAAACCCATGACCAAAGGACAATAAGGGTTTCTTGCCAACCCCTAAACTATGAAATTTCCTAGTCAATTACCCAACATTAGGAAAATGTCTTAGAAATAAAATGTTTTCCTAATATCTTAATTTCTATTGAATCTGTGGTCTTCTAAATCATCATAGATTTATGGATTTGAGGTCCTCAACATTCCATTGATCATTCACTTGTTTGTGATTGATGACCCATTTCATTCTTTATAAATATTTACATTTTTCCTACAAGTATGTATCTCTACTTTACACTAATGTTCTCTTACATAGAGACCCAGTTATATGGTATTCCATGTCACCTATGTACTTTCTATTCTCTCTTTTGTAGAGGACGACTTATAAACCCTTCTCATGATGTGGGATTTCAAACATAGGAAATATCAAACAATCTATCACCATGATTGAGTTTAAATTGTGAGGATGTAATTTAAATATGGTGGGGAGAATGTGATGAACTGAAAATCTAAATTAAGAACCTTTTATTCGATAGCGTGTATGACACGCGACACCGAACATGTAAGGTAAAACAATATCTAGATACTTTATAAAATATTTACTATTTAAAATAGATTCTATGTATTTCAATACATGCAACACCGAGTTTTATTGTGTTGAATACAAGAGAGGCCTTCTTTGATAGATTATGTTACATGCAAGAGTTTCCTTGATATATTGTGTTACATTCAAAAATGACCTTCCTCTATAGCTTCCATTACACGCAAGACCGATTTTCACCAAATAATAATATATTATTAAAATATTATTATTCAATATAATATGATATAACCTAGACGTTATGTTAGTTGTTATACATAGTATTAACTAACTCATGAAAATTTATGGTTTATATAAATATAAAATTAATTCATTGGTTACCAACTAATGGTAAATGAAAATAAGAACCAATTGGATATAAAAAGGAAATAATTTTATTTATATACATCCAAAGGAGTTTTTTCTTAATAAACATAGTTAATTATAATTATTGAATTATTTTAATGAAATATATATGTTATATATTAAATGAAATATTTTCTATATTAATCCATTATGTTTCATATGCATAAGATAAGAATAAACACTATTTAACATATAAAACCTATATTTTTATAAAGGCAATTTTTCCACTTTTTAATAGAGAACCCATTTGAAATTAGAAATTTGACACTTTAATTGATTTAATATGTAAAAATAAACTTAATATTGGAAATATAAATATAATAATTATTTTATGGTGAATTGTTGATATTTTTTTGAAACATTTCATATTTAATGAATACTTAAAAATATTAAATTTTAGTTCAAAACTTATTTTTTATCTAATTTATTTATACGGTTAAATTATATTTTTAATTGGCTTTTAAGTTTAATTATATACTATTTTTATAAATTAATACAATGTATGTCATTTTAATAAATATTAATTTTAAATTGATTATAAAAAATATCAAACTTTCATACCTTTTTACCTTAAAAACATGCATTGTCGTCCCATCATCGGGATTAAATTTAAATTAATTTCTACCACTTCTGTGATTTGAATTTGGAAAAATGGATTCCATATTTGAAAAAAAAATAATATCTAATAATACCAAAATTTTTTTTATAAAAATATTAGTGAAAGTAATTAAAATTAATTACAATTATTAAGGTATAATTAAGCTTTATAAAGGGCTAAACCTTTAACTTAAGGGCCAAATGACCTAGAAATTCTCCAAAACAACTTTTATGAAAATAATTAGGATATTAACCTTCCATTATTGAATTTGGTATGTTTTTTTCTGAAATTTTTTTCAGTTAAAACATGTGTACACCTAACTTGATTTCAAAAGACCAAGTGAGTCCTTTTCCTCCCTTATAAAAGGCCGCCACTTCTCCCCATTCTTGACACATCTCAAACCACTTAGATATGAAAAATATCATCCCATACATCTTCCAAAAATCCCTCCACTATAACTTTAAGCCTCGATTTTAGTATAAATACTTCCAAGGAATCCTTTTGGTAAAAACCAAAAGTACTTACCGGATTAAGAGGTAATGTCTTCTCTCAAGCTTTCTAGTTTTATTTCCATTCTCCAACCCATCATATATTCTTATTATATTTTTATATAACAACACAATTATCCTTACTATACTTTTGTTTTGTAATCCTAAAGGTTATACCAACATTTACACACACTTCCATCTAATGGGTAACGAACATATTGTTTTTGTGTATGACAAACTACTGCCTCACCAAATGATGATTGTTCAATTTCCTTTACCTACGTTCATGGTTGGAAATTATGATGGACACTCTATTTATATATCATATTTATGATATTTATTATTTCTTTATACTTCTTTAATTTTTTTATAACACATACCTGTAATACTTTCCATTTTTTAATACGATAACTTTGTTTGAGGAAGTGTGGACTAGTGCCCCCTCAAAGCGATGTGATTTGTTCACACGATCAATGGAATGTATAAATGATGATTATAATTAAAAATATGTGACATAAAAAAACTTTATATGATATTAATGAAATAATTACCTTTCTATATATATACTATATATATATCATTTTCATTATTACTTTTTTACACACTTAGAAAGTGATAACGTCGTTCGTGGACACGTGACCTACCTTCTCCTCAACACGATGTGATTCATTTTACATCACAATAATTCTATATAAAAGTATATATGATTTAATAATATGTTATTTATGATATAATGATCATTTTGGAAAGATATGGTGTTACTTACCTTCTCTCCATAACAATCATTGAAAAATAAGAGCATTACTCATGCGTACGTACAACCTACCATCTCCATGATTGTAACGTTGGTTCATTTTTCATAACCATATTTAATGATTTATATTAAATAAATAATTAATGAACAAATATGATAATTATTTCATGATTATTATTTTTGAGATGTTATATAATGACCCCTTTAACCATAGTTGACCTACCAATGTTGTTTTTGACACATAATCCGAATTTGTTCTAAACACCCAACGTAAACATAATTTTCAAGAAGTTGTATAAAACATAGTTTAAAGTGAAATAAAATTAATTATAAACTTGAAAATGTTTCTAAATAAATTATAAAATTTAAATAAGTTTATTATACAAGAAGTGAAAGGATGTTCACACAAAAGGAAACTCAACGTAATGGATTCTCATCTCACTTTTTACATCTGTGAGTTAAATGTTATATTCAAAATTAGATTATTTTGTGTGGTGTATAAACTGCCAATTTTGATATATAATATCATGAATTATTTTATCGTCATTGTATTTGAAAATTCCATTCAATATTATTCCTATATTAGGCTTATGATTTAAAAAATTTCAAAGTTATATGGGACACATTGATATGTTTAAAGATTATTTTCCGTAAGAATAGTACTAATGAAATTGCAATGGAACATCCATTAGAGTAAATTATATAAAAACTTTTCAAAAAACCCTTTCATTATTATGTAGTTATTCATGACTATTTTCAAGTATTAGTACCATTTTTACATTATTTGGTACTGAAAATGTTTTAGAATTTTTTTAAGAAAACCCAACTTTTTTATCTCTTTAGTTGGAGAACCTGTTTTCTTTTAAAAATCATGTTTTAATAAAATGTTTTCAAAAATATTTTTAAAATGATTTGGTAATGAAATTTTATCATTTTTGTATTTTACCATTGTTTTTAAATTAATATTCTTTTCTTTTTTCAAACAATATGTTTTATAACCTTTCACCGTGCAAATAGAATGTTCTTTTACCACGCATGAAAATTACGGATTTACCTATCGTCATTTCTTTGAAGCTTCCCTTTCATGTCTAAAAGGTTACTTTATAAAGAAATTTTTTCAAATGTGATTTTCAAAAAAAAAAATTTCCAAAAGGTTTTCAAAATCATAGGATATTTTCCCCAATTGTTTTTGAAGATCATTTTATAGTATTTATATTCATAAGCATCAATATAATCTACTATAAAACTAGGCTTATCCAATAATAGGGATTTAACAGTTCTAGCTAAAAATGATGTTAAAGACTCCCTTTTTCAGTGCTAAAAAACAATATTAAAGGAGGTATTTAATAATGATAAAAAAATTGTTAAAGGGGGACCTCTATCAGCACTTTTAAAAAACCATAGATAAATGAGATCTTTTAACAGTACTTGTAAAAAAACACTATTAAAGGGGGTCCTTATCAGTGTTTTTTTAGAAGCGCTGATAACGACCCCTCTTTATCAACTCTTTTTTAGTAGCACTGATAAAGGTATACTTAAAAAAACTCATTATGAATAATATATTAATATATAAATATATTTATATTGATATAAATACAATATATATTTTTTACAATATGTTTTAGATAAGGTAAATATAATTTTACACTTAATATATGAGATATTTTGTGAAAATGGATTACAAAATAAATAAAAAAATTAATTAATAATTTTCTTATTATTTCCAATTAATAGTCATTTAATATCAATTTGAAGATAGAGAATCAAAATAATAATAAAATATCTAAAATATGTTGAAAACGTAACTCAAACATCAAACAGTGATAACTTTTGATCTGGGTGTCCATTTATGCTCTACCATATATCAAATCAAAATTTTTTATGAGATCTACACCCTTAGTGACAATGGTAAACCTCTATCACATGTTTAAAGGCCAAAAAATCTCATAAGATCTCAAAAATAGTGTTTTTAGTCAGGGTACCCTAATTTTTTGACATTCGATGGATTTTCAACATATTTCAAGGGGGTATTATTTCCTTTTTTTGGTGACTAATTTTATTCCTAGGTATTACATTTATATTGATATTAAGGTTTTGAAATTTTATCATTTTACATAATTTAATGTTATTTATATTTAAATATATACATGTTTCTTATGTTTACTTATAATAAATGACTCATATAAATATATATATCAACATAGTTTTGTAAAAATGTATATTCTAATATATGTAAATAAATACATATTCTAAGGATGTATTTAAAATAATATCTATCCATTTTTACATTATAAATACATATACATATGTGTGTATTAATAAAGTGAAATATATTTATATTATATTCTATTATATATAAATAAATATAATATATAATATATTTCAATAAATATAAGTATATATATATCACACACACACATATATATTGTATAAATGTATTTTAAAATAATTATATATATATATAAACAGAAATATCCTTAAATAGATATCAAAACAACATAGTGTAGTGGTAAAGGTGTTCCATATTCGAAGGAGAGGTGTAGGGTTTGAATCCATGAAGATGTGTATAAGGATAGGAATTCAAAAAGTGATGATAAAAGGTGGCGGGTTGAAAAGCACCGATAAAGGGGGGGTGGAGCGCTATTAAAGGGTTCATGGAAGTGCTGATAAAGGGGGTCAAGCGCATAGGTGTCCAAAAAAATATAATTTTACCCGCTTTAATAGTGCTGCCTTTATCATCACTAAAAAATGTTATTAAAGGCCCTCTTTAACATCACATAAAAGTGTTGTTAAAGGAAACTTTTAACAATATGTTTTTATCATTGTTATAGGTGGAGTTTAACAGTGCTTTTTTAGCACTGATAATGTTTTGAACTTTTAACCACACTCACATTGTCAGTGTTTTATTAGAATTGATAAAGGACTATTTAGCACTTTTAAATGCCTATTTTGTAGTAGTGAACCCTTTATTATTACTCCACTTAAGATTGTGTTTTGTAATTATATCATCTGTATTATTCCATTAAATGGTTTATTATTGATTTTTCTATGGATAGTATTCACATTCAATTCATTGAATTATTTTTTATTCATCATGAAATATTCAATCTCCTTTGGTAATTGAACATTGAATTTCCTCATAATTATCCATTTCATTCATCATGGTTGTTACTATTTCCTAAACTAGATACCATCTTACATATGATGTCTACTTTGATAGTTATTTTATTATTTCAGAAAATATTGATAATTTGGTCTTCTTTATTCAATACAGATATTTGATAGGGCATATTATTTATTTTGATTATTCAATTTGAGGAATAATTTGGATAATAAATGATGGGAGGATACTAAACATTATATAGATCCTTAATGCATCGATAGGTTCTCCTGAGACAAATTATTTATGCAGAACAGAATATTTTAAATCGTCATGTGTAAGGTCTTGATGGTATAGGTTTTCATGTGACTTAGACATGACGTCCATTAAGAAAACATTTACCTAATTTAGTTTCATTTATTATTCATCCATGAGATTTTGTTTCAAAATATTTATGGATACATTTCATTTTTAATTATTTAGATAGTATGTATTTTAGTTTCTTACCCTACCATATATCTTTTTTCTTATCTAGTTATTTTAATGTCATGTGTTTTCATTTAATACCTTGTCATGTTGTTTATGTACATATTTATCAGTTTATTGATTATATGGCATGTGAATTCAGTTATTCACCATTTCATAATTATTATTCTCATTGATTCGTTGTTTATTATACTATATTTTGATCTTACTAATCATTTTATCTCACCCTTATTATATTTATTTACCTAAGAATCCAAGAAACATACTATGAAGGATATGTAGGGATTTACTAACTAGATTAGAGTTATCCTCAAAGCTATTTATTTAGAAAGAAGAAGAAAAATATGAAGTAATTATTTTATTATTTTCTCATGTATATATCTATTTTATCAAGAATACTAAACTCTCAGTCCTTTGGGATTTAATTCCTTGTAATCATGTCAATGCAATAATAGTAGACACCAGCTTTGGGCCTTCTGGGGTTGGGTCTTTACAGATCTCCTCTTAGAGACGCTAGGGTTATATTTTTGAGAATACCAGAACCTATAATATGTGTATATGGAAGTTATGAAGATAAATGTGTAGTTTTTGGTCGATCTAGAAGGGTAAAATTGGTGTAAGGAAGTGAGGGAGAATGTTCCCTTTTATAACTTAGGTGGTGATTTTTAGGAAACTCCCAAAATATTAAATTAATATATATTATTTTTTAATTAAAAAGGTCTTAAAAGTGAGTTATTTAAAACCTTAGATGAGTACGGGTCTCAATCCTCTCAAAAAAATAATTTTTAGACATATTAAGGTCATAATGTTAACCTTATCATTTGTCTTTAACCCTTAGTTAAACCCTTTAACTCTTACCATGCCAACTTTTTTTACTCTTTAGGGATAATATATTTACTATAAAATGATAAACAAACCCCAAATATATCATTGATGACACATTTAACCTTATTGTTGTTATTTGGCCGAATTTATTTTTTTTTATGAATTTTATATCATTTACTAAAATATTATTTATTTTAAAGTATATTTTTTTCATTTTTGATACTATTCAATATTTGTCTTTTTAATAAATATCCTAACATCATGATAACTTCGAACCAAAACTTATAATATATCAATAAAATTTCTAAATTATCTATAAAATCCATGTATGTCATTAATTATATCAAATTTTATTTATTTTAATTTTTTTAATATCATTTATTTTTATTTCCATTAATTAAACAATTACTACATCATTATTATGAAAGAATTTAATTAAATTATTTGTTCTATAAAAATTTTAAATAAATTATAATGATGAAGATAAATTTATTATCTTTGAAATGAATATGTATAGTCCAATTTTTCTTTTCTATAACTATGTATTAAATATGTAATACCTATTAAAAACACGAGTATGACATTTTTAACTTATCTTTAAATAAAATATAATAAATGTCTTATTATCATCTAATTGGCTTAACAAGAGTATAATTTCGACCTAATGTTGATTTTGGTAGAAAAAAACTCATTAAATGAAATTATGACAAGTGTTTGGGTAATTTTATAATATCATTTACATCTATAATTACCTAATGTACCCTTAACTGTGGTAATTAAAATATTACTAAATTTTACTATTCATATGACCAAAAATAAAAGAAACCTATTTACATAATTTGGACCCACTAATTCCAAATATAGAATCCATTATTCATAATTCAAAACGTAGAATTTGTATTAATTAATTTAAAATTACTCTTGTTGACAGCATGAGAAAATGAGTTATTAAAGTTTAAACCTGCAAAAGATTGAAGCATTTTTATATTTAAATTCATTGTAAAATTGATTAAAATAAATTAAATTGTATTAAATGATAAAAATAATCTATTTATACTTTAAAAACATTCAATAATATAATTTAACACTTTGAATTATTTTGATAAAAAAATTTGTTTTCAATTAAAATTTAGTATTTTTCACTATTCATCAAAACATGAAACATATCAGAAAAATACCAAAAAATTAACTAAAGTAAAATTTTATATTTATATTTAGATGATGAAGTTTATATTTCAAATAGAATGCAAAAAATTGTCAAAAATAGGATTTAAAATAGGTTCTCCATTAAAAGATGATAAAACTGTTTTTATAAATAATAGGTTTTATGTGTAATATTGGGTTTGTTATTATCTTATACCTCTCAAATATATTATATTAATATCAAAAATATTTTATTGAATATATTAAATATATATTTCATTAATATCATTATGTATTAGTAATTAATTTAATTTATTAGAATAAAATGACTTTGTGAGCATAAAAATAGTTCTTAAAAAAACATCTCATATTTATTCTGTTGGTTACTATATTCATTTTTAATTAATTTATAACCAATTAATTCAACCGTATATTTTCATAAGATAGTTAATACTATTCATAACCACTAACTAAATGTCTATGTTATATCTATTTATATTAAATAATGATATTTTAAAAATATATTGTTGTTTTGTAAAACTCGTTCTTGCATGTAACGCAAGCCAACTCATTGTTGTGTGTAGAATAATCATATTTTGGTAATGAATACAACATAATCTATCAAAGAAAATGAATTTATTTAAGAAGTGACATACTGTAAAATCTTGGGGTGTTACAGGTGATGTAGGGACATTGTGTGTTTATGTTAATGCATTTCATCTACAAGGTGGAGATTTTTGAACTTTATTCAATCAATATTGTAAATAAAAGATTTTAATTTCGTGCATTATGTGAAGACCCAACCCTAGAAAAACCAGGATTTGGTTCCATCTGAACATTATGTTTCATTTTAAAACAAAAATATGCACTAATAAACACACATCACATCTCATACAGAGGATCGAGGTCGGTTCGGGTTCTGGGAAACCAATAACTTCCGAAATGTTTCATCTGATAAAAGCTATTACCTGAAAATTTAAAATTCAAAATGTACAGTGAGAATAAGAATGCCCAATAAGGGGTTTAAAATACACCAATGAAACTTTTGAAAGCATTTTTTAAAAAAACTTATCCAAAAAACATTCTCTTATAGAAAACTGTAACACATGTAACATAACATAAAAGTGCACAACTAAGATTTTCAAGGAATACATGAATCAATAAGGACATTTTCAAAAGGGGGTAGTAAAAGATATCCTGAACAAGTATGACGTATGAATTTTTAGTCACAAATTAAACTGTTATGAGTAATACTTAATCAAAGTTGTGTGTGAATGAAAAAACCTTGATTTCATATGTTGGTTGCTATTTTACACGAATCATGCCCCAAACATTTACTTGTAACATCAATAAGAACTTGATAAAAACATAAGGGAAAGAGCAGTTAAAGAATAGGCATATCATCTTGAAAAGAACATGTAACATGACTTGAATATGTGGCTTCAACATTTCATTTAGACATTCATGAACATATCATTGAGGTTCATCCCCAAAGAGTCAATAAAGAAAAATTACCAATGTTATTCACCAGGGTATCGTGAAGCTTGTCATCTCTAGAGATTAATTCTTTACCCAATGCATTGAAGCGTTATTAGGGAACACCCTTAATATGTCTTTACTTTCATGTGATCCAAATAAATAAATACTTTACTTAAACGGGGATGTATATTCAAGATGTCCCATACCACCAGGAATAGTTCATTCATAGTTGGTCATAGTAGTTGAATTTACATATCTTATAAGTGATAAAGGCATCTAGATGATTAAAAACAAAGCTAAAAATCATATGAACATTATTAAAAGGAAAAAAGAAAGGCAGATTATGGCAGATACATTGAAATCTAATGTACTAAAAGAACAGAAAACTAGATTTTATCACATGAAATTTTCTTCTTGAAATTCTAAAATTTCATCATCCAATTGATTACAAGGTTAACCAAAAATCTCAAGTAGGGTTTTGATCTTGAATATACTAAAACATTCAATATAGTTAGGCCTTTGCATAATACTGAATATTTTCCATGATATAAAGCATGAATCTTCACCATAATAAACATCATTTAAAACATATGGCAAAAAAATAAGTTACTCTTAAATGTGGATATAAGTTTTTTTTAACACACTATTTCTTATGTTTTTGAAACTCCTCTTAAACTCGAGACTTTATGTGTAAGGACCTTAACAACTAAAATCAAGTTTCACACAATATATATAATATATGTAAGTACCCAGACTCAAACTGAAATATTGGCACACCCAAGTGTGTTAATCCCCTATGAATATTAGTTCAACAACATTTTGAATAGGGCTGGTCATGCCCTTAGTCATAAAAATTTGTTTATGAAAACGTACAAAAAAATAATTTTATAAAAACCTGATCATATATATAAAATTTTCAAAATTTATTTATTATTTAAATATGAAATTATGTTTATGTGAATATGTGTAGTGCATGAACAATAATACACAACATTCACACATATAACCGAAGTAGAAAGGTCATGCCCATTCCTGTATTTAACCGACGTATATACATATAACCAAAAGTATATATGTATTTTCAAAACAACAAAACGAGTCCAGTTATAATCCTTACATTCTTTAATCTATTTGACTGCAAGAGAACCTGAAGGCCTTGGTTCAACATTTAATAATGTTTTGACTGAACCTTAAGGTTAAAAAAAATATATTTTTTGAATATATAAGTGTATATATTCTCAAAGAAGAAAAACAAGGAAAAACTAAAAACCCTTACTTTAAAAACCAGGTAAAGGAGGACTTCAGGGAGGGTTGGTTGGGATCACTAGAGACTTGAATGGGAGGGAAGAACCAAGATATCTCAGTTATTTATATACAAAATCTCACACACCACCTTCCACACAAAAATGTACCCACTTGCATTGCATTCAATGGGGGTGTCATGCTTGATGAAAATGAGGAGACATGGGGGTCCCTGGCGGTCAGATGTGAAGAAAACGTGGGGTTTTCAATAGAGTAGGGTTACTGGTGTAACCCATGCGTGGAGGAAGAAGATGACACGACTAGGGGAAATGGCGGTGAAAAACTGATGGTCCAAATAGATCCTAACATTGATCCAAGGGATGAGATGTGTCCGATGTTTAAAATAATTGAGCGGCTAGATTAGCTCTACGTTTCATCGGACGGTCTAAGTTTGACGTGAAAATTTAAAAACCTCGAACGACCATGATTAGATCGTGCCGGATCAAACGGTTGACAAAAACTGCAGAGAGAGACACGGTCAGTGAGGGTCGAGCGTGGGATCAGAAACAACGGCCCAGATCGTGCGCGATGTGATCCAATTGTCCAAATCACGTTTCGCCAGAAAAAACTGCTGGCCACATCGAAACGGAGAGCGGTTTTTGCCTCCCTTATTACCCCGGGCCTTCCAAAGAGTGTTCAAAAATCACACAACACCCACGAAGGGGGCCCTATACATAGGCTCCCACCTGCAAGACATGGCCTACCCAGACCCCGCCGCGTCCTCATGCCCTCACTGGTGCACCTATGTTCTCTTTCTTGCTCCCGAGCGCCCTTTGGGGAACCTCTGCCCGAGCTCAGGCCGGCCTTGGCTTGTGGTTGAGGGTCAATCTCATCCCCTTTGTGTGAGTTGCCTCCCTCGGCCCTAGCAAAAAATGGCTGGCCCTAGTGGGCCAATTTTTTTTCAAAAAAGCTACACTAAAAAAAATTAATAATAGGAAAAATTACATTTATTAAAACTATATAGAATTTTATATTCTTAAACATTAATGAATACAAATTAAACATGTTTTAGTTAGATGAATTTCTAAAGTTAAAAATAATAAATCCCCTTTTTTTTAACTCAAAAAGTTACAAAAAAGAAATCTTAATAAACCTACATTATAATTTATATACTAGTATTCATGAAAACATTGTTCGATCAAAACATAATTTAATTTGAAAAACTTAAACATAGTTTATAACATTATTTAAGAAATGAAAATCGTTACATTGTATTTGAAAAATTCCCAATGTGTTTTGAATTACTTAATTCTTTTCAAAATCACTTAAGGGTGAAATGATGTTTTACACCATATCCTTTTGGAGTTCATAAATGATTGTTTAATTATATCCTTAATCATAACCCAATAATTTGGAAACTAATTAATATTTAAATAAGTTCACTTATCTTAACAATGTCCAATGACTATTTTTTTATAACTGTTAGCTTCCATTAGTCACTAGAGCAACGGTCGAATAAAATGTCTTATAAAACCAAACCTTACTGTGTCCTAAAACTCAAAAGGAAGAATATGGTGATTCCCATTACGCTAATGATCAGCATGGTTTTTATGATCACAGTGGTGATTTTTTTTTCTTTATTTGACTCGATGGATCTCCTTTACTTATTAGGACTCATTGTGGTGATTGGGGGTCTTCCAGTAATTCTGATAGGTTTTTTAATAGGTATATTTGGTTAGCATGATTGCTCTTTAGATATTGGTGTATTATAGACACTACGGTGTTCTTAATTAAATAAAGATCCTTATGTTTATCCTTTAAATTTTTGTTCTGTTAAAAGGGCTTTAACAAACGTAAATGCATAATATCATTATTATATGACACCCAAAATTCGGGATGTCACATTACTCCCCCCATCAAATAATTGGGTCCCCACAATTCCTTTCATACCAACTTGCTATGAGGAAGCTCTCATTTGTTCCTACCATATCCCCCATCGTTGTGGATCCTTAGGTGCATTTAGCGGAACACCCAAATTGATGCTCAACTCCTCTAGTTCTCTAATCCAGATTAACTTCAGTCAGAAGGGGTTGAACTCATACACAGAACACTCTGGCTTCCAGAGGGAGGCTATAATGGTACAAAGTTTGGAACTGTCCATATGGACCAACGTAAGAAGAACATTCCGAATTATTTATCGATCGAGAACATTTATGTTATAAATGTTGTTATATAGGCTAACGCTGAGGAGTTTATACATGTAGGTGGCATAAATGCTTCCCTCTAAAACACCCTCTTGAAATTTTACTCCGGTCGTGTAGTTCCGACCTAGGGTGAGACAAAGGAAGATCCCTTCATGGTATTTTCCTCTCCGCTTACACTTGACCAATTGTGTTGAGCCTATGCGGTAGAACATGGGAGCATTCCCTTGATAGGTGTGGAGAATCCCCCAACCATTTGTCACTCAAATAATTGCTTGCACGTTCCTCGCAGGTTTGCAAAGGGATGATACTCATCTTCAGAGGTTTTGATTGCAATAATATCCAGTATCTCAGTAGGAAGAGATAACATGTGGGTTTTTTCTACCATCTTAATGTTTAACATGAGTGTTCAATCACATTAAATCCATCCAAAATTATAAACAAAGTAAATACATAAGAAGGAAGGGATAACAAAATATGTTCTTTATATATCTACTGGTGCACACCTTAAAATGAGGCTAATGGTTTCCCCAGTTCCATAAAACACAGATTCCCAAAAAAAGCTCAAAACTCTCTATCTCCCTAAACTATATGCAACCTGAGCAATCAGGTTCGATGTCATGGGAGCACTTATGGTAACTCCATAGTCTGACATGTGGGGTGTACAACTGTGAGACATCCCTATGTACTTGTTGTCTGTACACAGAACGAGAGGCTTTGTATTCAAGGATGCCAAAGTCCATCATTTGACCAAAATGGCCATAGGAAAAGACTTGACACATGTATGCTGCATGGAGATCTCCCTCTACAGAAGCCTCTTGGAAAGCTGTGTGGGACGAGATGCCTTCTGCTGCGGTGAAGCATCAAAAAATTCCATCATAGTACATCCCCCATAGTGTGTAAGATGGGAACTGGTCTTGCATCATAAAGATGTAATCCAAACCCGCTCTTCAGTAGAGTTGAAGTACTCGGGGAGAGTTGGACACATCATAGAGATGATTTCACGACAAACAGATATGGGAATAGTTTATAAAATATTCATGGATGGATATGGAAATTATGGTTTCTAAGGACTCATTGGGAAGAGAAAAAATATTATTACCTTCATTTTCCATCTGAAAATTAAGAAAAATCATTTTTAGTAATGATGAAGTATAGTTTTCTTTGTTTCAGTTCTAGATTTCCAGAGTTATCCAAACCGAATCCTATGATACAGACTCTGAAGAACCGACCCCAGAAAAACCAAGAGTCGGTGCCTTCTGAACATGATGTGTCATTTTAAACTAGAAACATGCACTGATAAACACAAATCATGTCCCATACATGGCACCGTTCTCGCACCGGGCCACCGCTCTCAGACCGGGCTACCACCCTCGGACTGGGTCGCAGCCCTCGAGGCGGGCCGTCACCCTCACACCGGGCCCCCAACCTCACATTGGGCCCCCACCCTAGGAGAGAGCCAACGACCCCACACTGGGCCACCGCCCTCATACTAGGTTGCCTCCCTTGAAGCGATCCAACTCCCTGGAATGGGTCACCGCCCCATGCGGGTCGGGATTCCCCTTTACATGCCACCCCCTTGCAGGCCACCCTATTCTAGTCGGGCCACCCTTGCAGGCCATGGTGGGATACCCTTGCGGGCCACCCCTCTTGTGGGTCAGACCAAACATCGGCCCATCAGGCTGAGTCCACCCCTACCCATCTGGCAGAGTCCACCCCAGCCTCGCCTAGAGCGAGTCGGGTCGGGTCGGTCTGACCAGGTCAGACCAGACCCAGACCCTACCGGACACTAGATCACTTAAAAGATTATATCTTGAGAACCTGATGTCATGAACTCCACCCAATGAAAATATGTTAATCCTCAGGATCATCGCATGGAGTACTCCTTAGGTGGTTTGAATTATACAATCATGCATCTTCAGTTTGTTGTTGTTGACTCCAAAGATCTTCAAGGTGTGATTGTTCCCCATGTAAACAAGTCCTTTAGAGATATGTTCATACTGATCAAACCATTCCCTTTGAGCGAAGTTTCTATTGAATTAATTATCAATGCGATGTTGAGATGATGTGTACCTCCATCCATCATTGATGTTTCGCTGACTAGGATGTCTCCATTTTCATATGTACTCGTCATATTTCAATGAGAGTTGTTTCCACCACTCTTACTATTCCAACTATTCTTTTTGGTGTACCTCTACATTCCACAACCATAACATATAATTTTATTATTTTTCTTGATTTGGACCTTCCATGATTTTGGCTCCCACTTAGAATCATTATCCATCGTCCTTCCTCTCTCTATTGGCAAAGTCTTCGATTAGTGGAATGTTTTTTGTCTGTCACTTTGGTCATGAATTGAATTTTTTGATCAGGAACCATAGTTGCATCATTTTTGAGTTGAGAGAGTAGGGTATTGATAGTGTTGATGTGATCAGTCCCTGATGATGACTCTTACTTCGAAGAGTGTATAATTTTCTGTTTAAGAAAATTTTGGTGTGCAGTGACTGATTAATAAAACTAAAATTTGAATTATGAAGGCATGGATTAATAAAACTAAAATTTAAATTACAATTGAAAACTAATAAAAAAAATAATATTAAAATAATATTAAAATAAGAAATGAGGGGGGAGAGAGGAGAAGTACCGGCCCGTTCCATGATGGGATCCCTCCTTAGATATGGGTGTCGAGCTGATGATTTGGGAAGGAGTCGAGGGACTCCTTTTATGGGAAGAATTCTGTCAACTATATGAGTGCGCATTGTTAGACTATTAAATGGTCTATTCATGCATCGGCCACTTCATAAAAGTTGTTAATATATTTTCTTTCCGTTAATCCAACAAATTTCAGGTCATTTAGCCTCTGGGTTAAGGAGTTATGTAATTTTCATTGAATAAGAATTTTTTAAGGCCAAAATTTCTAGGAAGCTTCCTTCAAATGTGTAAAGATCAATGGAAACCTAAATGACTTAAAAACTCCCCCAAATTTGTTTTAGAGTCGGTTCTATGTGTCCTAGTGGAATCCCAAGTTAAAAGTCCTAAATTGGGCGTGGGGGAACCGATTTTTGCATCTATTATGGTGGTGGGGTCTACGGTGTCCGCCCGAAAAAGTTTCCAACTTCAATGAATTTTTTGACCTAATAGATCATCGAATCAACTCTAGGTCCAAAAGAGAGAGTTGAATGAAATAAAATTATGATTTTAAAAAATACCAATCAGGAAGTTTTGAATTATATGATTTTTGAAATGATAAAAATACATTTGTAGTAAAAATCGGTCAAAAATCCAAAATTATGAACTTTTCTCAATTTTGCTCATAATCATTCTAAAATTAAAAATACCCATTATTTTAATAAAACATTGAAATAAATGATATAATCATTGAAAAAAAAATTAAAAAATCCTCATTATTTGTTAAAAAATATGCACAATAATTTTCTCTGTCAAATACCCCCACACTTAAACCATGCTTGTCCTCATGTATAAAATCTCCACATGGAAATCAGAGAACACTATTGTTATCATTATTCAAATTCCAATGCAGTAAAATCAAAAAAAAAATCAATGTGAAATTAAACTTTTAAAAATTTGCATAAAATATCAATTTAATATTTTATTTTTCAAAGTAACAAATAATTCACATATTTTACTTTTACCCTATGAATATTAATGGAGCTTCTCATTTCATTCATTCATCTTCATTTATTTATTATTCTTAAACATGCCAAGTCATGATTTACCTCAATTTTGATTCTTTTCTCTCATCACTCAGGAAAAAATTCAAGTAGATTTATTATTATATCATGAAAAAAATGCTCCTTATCCATAGTATTATAAATGAACTACTTTCTCCACTTTGTAAAGATAAAACACACATAAAATCACAAGGACTTGCAATTAAGGTTCTATTGACTATGATGTTTATGGTTGGTAGGTTTTGCTGCATTAAAAATTAATGCTCAAGGAGGAGGTTAATCTCTTAATTACTATGCATGATATCGAAATTAAAAATATAATGAAATTATCCCCTTCAATGTAGCAACACACACTTCCCAAAACTGAAAGAAATTGTTATGATCATGTATGCATAATGAATGATTTTTGCACCCTGTTGAATATTTTTTTAATCTTGTACTTTTTTTCCTTTTTTCGAATTTTATCAATATATAAAACATCACATCCATAACATATACACATTTGATCATAAGATCATCTGTCTAAAAAATAGTGATTTTTGGTTTTCCGAAATCACAACCCATTTTTTTCTCTTTTTGTTGGTTTTTTTTTCATTTTTGTCATTTTTTTAATTCAAGTGTGGCAAACAATAGAGAATAATGAATGATTCCACAACCTTTTATAATTACCATAATAATACCCTCACACTTCTTCCTTATAATGTATATCATCACATCCACCATGATTCCCTTTACCCCCACACATCAACTTTAAAATATTATTCAAATACTCAGAGGTGGGTATGAATGGATAAAAATGGATTGAAATATGGCTCATTCCTATAAAGGTAATTCATGGTCTCTATGGGTAAAAAGAAGGATTGATGTAAAGGTGGATTTTTAAGGAAAATATATTTTTAAAGGATGGATCAATCATTTTAAATGTGTTTTTGCACAGTCATAGACCTGAGATGTTTTAATACAAGTTCTAGTCGGTTACATGTCCCAATATCACTCAAGAAATATGCTCAAGAATAAATAGGAAGTACTTGGTATAGAAATACTCTTACAAATGGGAAATATAACATTGGACAATCACTCATGGCATGACTAATAAATCAATTCACATGAACATCAGAAATTAAAATCATGAAGGATGGTAGGGAAATTTCATTTACATGAATCAATTAATTCCTTCAAATCATGAGTCATTACTTAAATATCCATGCTTCATTTTAAAAATTCAATTATTAATTTCAATAATATAATAATTTCAAAATTGAAATCTAAATCATTGCATCTCAGGATTCCTATGAAACTCATGTCTCCTAGATAAGTCAAGTAAAACTTAAATTTATGTGTGGGAATGCAATTTTATCTTTAAATCTCAAAACATGTTGTGGAAAAAATGTGGAAAGTTTAAAAGATAAAATAATAAAATTGGACACCCTTTTCCCATGAAACATGATCCTTCCCCTTAACTGTCTGGGGCTTCCTTCTACTATCATGATCCTATAAAATAAAATTACACAATTAATCACACTGGTCATTTCATTTATGCTTAAAATGAAAAGAGGGAGGTGGCCGTATGCTAAATTATTTCAAAGAAAATAAATTTACGTCTAAATTCCTAGAAATCAAGTAAAGATAATTCTTGGTATTATCCCCCATGTGGGCACTGAATTTTGACTACCTCTAAAGGGAAGTACCAACTATTATCCAATGTCTGATGGAGGATGACGCTTCTTTGATTGGAACCACCTCATGTGGATTTTCTCAACTTGTTCTTCATTCTTCTGGGTGAGTAATAATCTATGGATAGAGTACACCATTCCCCCCCCCCCACAATGTGGTATAACATGCATGGTGGGGTAGTATGAAGTATAAATAATCCTCCTTCTAGGTTGATACTTGTGAAACCTCTTCTTCTCTATCCATTGGTTCCCCAAGGCATGCTTTATCAAAGGAATAGTCAATAAGAAAGTCAGAGTGTAATTCTATTTGAATAATATTAAAACATGAAGTATCAGGATCAAATTCTTCCCTATAAAAGTAATAATCTTTTATCATGATTTCGTTAGGGAAATCCACTAGAATCTATTCATGAACACCCTTTAATAAATATTCAACATTTTTAGCGAGATCCATATGTTCCTCAACATGTGCACATCTTTGTTCTTCTTCATACTTCGTGGCATAGCTGAGATTTTCAGATTCTGTATAATCAAAACCACATGGAGTGATGTAGAATCCAGATTTAATAAAATGATAAGGGATATAGTCAATGAATGGTTCAAATCCCTAAGTCAGTCCAGCTTTAATATATTCCTCAATGGTAAGTGCCTCTTTGAGTAGACTCTTTAAGGATGGAGGCATTTAGTCGGTGTCCTCCATCTTGACTTTAAATTCCACCACTTTGGTGGTTTCTTCCATCAGTGGTGATGAATCTTATTCTTTTTATTGAATGGGGAGGTCAGGTAGTTCCTCACATTTAATCATGAATTAATCCAAACGTTTTTGATCTCCCACTTTTAGCTCACCAGGTAATTCTTCCTGTCTTGACTCCTCAGGTTCTTCAATTTCAAATATAAGTGGTGAAATTTCATCCACCACTTTCTCAGGTTATTCCTTTGGCTTAGGTTTGGGTTACTCCATTAATGAACGAACATAATAAAAAGTTCTATCAGCATTTCTAGTTAATTGTTCAATTATTTATCTATGTTCATCCACCTATTCTCTTCTAAAGTATTTATCTTCTTCTTGTTGTTGTTGTTGCACCTGTGAGTAATTTTTCCATGCATAATATTCTGAATTTTAATACATCATGGATGTATTTTTTTTAGTTTTTTTAAACAAAATGAAATATAACTAAGATGTAAAAATAGAAAAATTAAATAAATATATGATTGTCTCCTTGGAAACAACATTAGTTTTGATGCACACTTGTTGTGGGGTGTGGACAAAAATAATTATATTTTTTCTAGAGCAACATAGTGGCTGACCAGAGTCATCTCTCTTGAAGAGATTTCTCAATGTAGTTCACTTACTTTATCTAATTGACCTATTATATCTCTTTTTGTGTTTTTTTTATTAAATTAAAGTGATGAAAATCTTTTTGTGTTTTTTATTTTTTAAAATAATAAAATGTGAATCAAGAATTCTAAATTTATACTAAGATGCCAGTCTAAATAGAATGAATTAATAAGAAAGAACTTGGTTTTGGGGGTTGGTTAAATGTTAAATCATTATGAATCATTATATGTTTTATTTTAGTATGATAATCCAAACATGAAATATCATGTTTGAAATAATATTATTTAATTATAAATTGTGGAATATCATTGAATGTTTGAGCACTCTCAATTACACCTCCACCTTTAATCCAAGTTCGTGACACACCTTTGTCTAGAATGTTTCATCTTCCAGGACCGAGTTCAATAAAATCTGTTTCATACATTGATTAGCTCAAATCCATGGTGTGAAGAACTAACCAATGGAGAGAGGAAAAAATGAATAAGTGAAAGAATAGGGATAGGTTTAGTTGCATGTCATTGGAGTCAGTCACAACAATGGAGACATTCGCCTTACCTGTTCATGCTACACAAATCTATCTACATACATAAAATTAAACATTAAAGAAAAGTCATGATCACCATCAACTCCCCCCAAGCCAAGTCTCGGAGTCAGTCTCTCATTTTTGAGAATAAGATATTACTCAGTGGAGTGGGTGGAAGAGAAGAGAGAGAGAGGGGGGGGGAAGAAATGAAGAAAAGTGAATGGAGAAACACAAAGGCATGGATTAATAAAACTAAAATTTGAATTACAATTGAAAAATAATACGAAAATAAAATTAAAAAAAATATAAAGAATAAATTATGGGGAAAGAGGATATAAAGTGGCTCGTGCCCTGGTGGGATCCCTCCTTAGCTGCGGGTGTCGAATTGATGATTTGGGAAGAAGGTGAGGGCCTCCTTTTTATAGGCAAAATTCAATCCTTTGAAAGATTTCACATTTTTGGCCTATTAAATTTTATATTAATGTGTGGAAACCTTCATAAAAGTTATTCAACAATGCGATTTCCAATAACCCTCCAAATTTCAGCTCATTTGGCCACAGGATTAAAGAGTTATGGAATTTTCATTGAATAAGACTTTTTATGGATGAAATTTCCAGGAAGTTGTCTTCAAATTTATAACGATCAATAGATACCTTAATGACTTCAAAATACCCAAAAATTTGTTTTAAAGTCAGTCCTATGTGTCATAGTGCTATCCTAGGTGTAATCATCTAAATATGAGGTGAGGATAATGATTGTTTCATCCGTTATAGTGGTGGGGTCCATTCTATTTTCCTAGAAACTTTGCAAACATCAATGACTTTTTTGGACTAATAGACCTTTTAATCAACTCTATGTCCTTAAGATAAATTTGAATGAAATAAAATCACGATTCTATGAAAAAGAATCCTTAATTTTGGAATTATATTTTTTTGAAAAATGACAAAAATACCTTTGTAGTAAAAATATGTCAAAAATTCCACATTATGCACTTTTCTCAATTTTTCGCATAATCATTCTAAAATTCAAATTACCCATTATTTTAATAAAACATTTAAATACATGGATTTTATTGTTGAAAAAAAAATTAAAAAGTCCTCATCATTTTATAAAAAATATGCACATAAATTTTCTCTCTCAAATACCCCCACACTTAAACCATGCTTGTCCTCAAACATAAAATCTGAATATAGAAATTAGAGGACACCAATGTTACCAATATTAAAATTACAATTCAATTAAATCAAAAAAAAATTCAATTTGAAATCAAACTTTCAAATATTTTCAAAAATATCAATTTAATTTCCCATTTTTCAAAGAAAAAAATAATTCACATATTTTTCTTTTACAATTTTAAAATTGATGGAACTTCTCCTTTCATTCATTCAAGCTCTTTGATCCATTATTATTAAACATTCCAAGTCATGATTTACCTCAATTTTGATTATTTTCTCTCATTACTCATTATACAATTCAAGTAGAGTTATTCTCATATCATGAGAACTTTCTCTTTATCCATAGGCTTCTAAATAAACTACTTTTCCACTTTGTAATGACAAAATGGACATAAAATCATGAGGAATTGAAATTAAGGATCTATTGACACTGAGGTTTAAGGTTGGCAGGATTTGATGCTTTAAAAATTATGGATCAAGGAGGAGGCTAGTATATTAAGTACTATGCATGATATCAAAAGTAAAAATATAATGAAATTATCCCCTTCATAGTAGCAACACCCACTTCCCAAAACTCAAAGAAAATTTTATGATCTTGTAAGCATAATGAATGATTTGTGCTCCCTCTAGAATATTTTTTTTTATTTTGTACTTTATTTTATTTTTTCAAATGTTATGATTATATCAAACCTCACATAAATCACCTAACCATATACACTCAAAAGATCATTGGTCTAGAAATTGGTTATTTTGGGTTTTCCCAAATCATAACCCATTTTTTTCTCCTTTTGTTGGTTCTTTTTGTCATTTTGTCATTTTTTTAATTCAATAGGGGAAAAATAGAGTATAATGAGTGATTCTATAACTGTTTACAATTACCACAATAAAACCCTTTCCCTTTTTCCATACAATGTTATCATCCCGTCCACCGTGATTCTCTTTACCCGCACACTTCAACATTAAAATATCATGAAAATACTCAGAGGAGGGTAGGAATGGATAAAAATGGCTTGAAACATGACTCATTCCTATAAAGGTCATTCATGGTCTCTATGTGATAAAAGAAGGATTGATGTAAAGGTAGTATTTTAAAGAACATTATCTTTTAAATTGAAGCCCCAATCATTTTAAATGTGTTTTTTCACAGTTATAGATTTTACAAGATTCAATACATGTTATTCTTGGTTACATGTCCCATGAATTCTCAAGAAATATGCTCAAGAATAAATAGTAAGTACTTGGTCTAGAAATATTCTAGGGCGTGGGAAATATAACATTAGACAATCACTCATGACATTTATAATAAATCAATTCACATAAACTTCATAAATTCAAAGCTTGAAGGATGGTAGGGAATTTTCATTTAAAGGAAGCAATTAATTCCTTCAGATCATGAGTCGTTACTTCAATATCCACGCTTCATTATAAAAATTGAATTATTAATTTCAATCATTTAATCATATCTACATTTAAATCTAAAACATGGAATCACATGATTCCTATGAACCTCATGTTTCCTAGATAAGTCGAGTAAAAACTGAATTCAAGTTTGGGCATGCAATTTTATCTTTAAATATCAAAACATGTTGTGGACAAAAATGTGGAGAGTTTAAAAAATAAGAAACTAAAATTAAACACCCTTTTTCGATGAAACTTGGTCCCTCTCATTCACTTTCTGGGGCTTCATTCTATTGTTATGATCCTACAAAAAAATACTCAATTAATCACAATGATCATTTCATTTAAGATCAAAATAAAAAGAGGTAGGGGGCCACATGCTAAATTATTTCAAAGAAAATAAATTGACTTCTGAATTACTATAAGCATGTAAAGATAAATCTTGGTATTATCCCCTAAGTCGGCCCTAAATTTTGTCTACCTCTAGAGGGCAGTACTGGTTATTATCCAAATTCTGATGGAGGATGAAGCTTCTTTGATTTGAACCACTACATGTGACTTTTCCCAGCTTGTGCTTCATCCTTCTGGGTGAGTAATGATCCAGGGATAGAGTACACCATATCCCCACCCACTTAATAACGATGTATATCTTTCATGGTGGGGTAGGATAAAATATGAATCATCCTCCTTCTTGAATTCTACTTGTGAAACCTCTTATTCTCTGTACATTGGTTCCTCAAGGCATGATACATCAAAAGAATAGTCAATGGGAAAGTCAGAGAGTAATTATATTTGAATAATATTAAAACATGAAGTATCAAGATAAAATTATTCCCCATCAAAGTATGCATATTTTGTCATGGTTTCCTTAGGGAAATCCACTAGTATCTCTTCATGAACATCCATCAATAAATATTCAACATATCTAGGGAGATCGATATGTTCCTCAGCATGTGCACATCTAGGTTCTTCTTCATCCTCCAAGGCATAGCTGAGATTGTCTGATTCTGTATAATCAAAACCACAAGGAGTTATGTAGAATTCAGATTCCATAAAATTATAAGGGATAGAGTCAATGAATGGTTCAACGCCCTATGTTGGTTCAGCTTCAATATCTGCCTCAGTTGTAAGTGCCTCTTGGTGTAGAATCTCTAAGGATGGAGGCAGGTAGTAAGGCTCCACCATCTTGACTTCAAATTCCACCACTTGGGTGGTTTCTTCATTTTGTGGTTTTGAATCTGCTTCTTTGTATTTTATGGAGAGGTCAGGTATTTCCTCAGATTTAATCAATAATTAATCCAATTTTTTTTGATCTCCCACTTGTATCTCAGTAGGTATGCCTTCCTCCCTTTCCTCCTTAGGTTCTTCAATTTCAAATATAAGTGGTGAAATTTCTTACACCACTTTCTCAGGTTCTTTCTCCAGCTTAGGATTGGGTTGCTCCATTAATGCACAAATATAATCAAAATATCTATCAGCCTTTCTAGTTAGTTGTTCAATTCTTTTTCTATGTTCATGCACCTGAGATCTTCTAAAATATCCATCTTCTTCTTCTTCTTGTTGCTGCACCTGTGAGTAATTTTTCGATGCATAATATTCGGATTTTGAATACATCCTAGAAGCCTTTTTTAGTTTTTAAATGAAATGAAATATAACTAAAATGTGAAAATAGAAAATGAAAATGAACTAATGATTGGATCCCCGAAAACAGATTCAGTTTTGACGGACGCCTGTCAGGGGGTTTAGACAAAAATAATTATATTTTTTCCAAGTTCATCACAGTGGCAGACCGTGGTCATCTTTCTTGAGGATCCTTCTCAATGTAGTTCACTTTATTTATCTAATTCACCTATTCTATATCTTTTTGTGGTATTTTTTATTAAATGATAGTGATTGAAATCATTTTGGGTTTTTATTATTAAAAATAATGACATGTGAAGAAAGAATTATAAATTTATACTAAGTTGCAAGTCTAGATAGAATGAATTAATACTAGAATTTTACACATTACCAACGGTTTTAAACCATTGGTAAAGTCCTAAAAACTATTGATTTATAATATATCAATGGTTCCCTCAACCGTGGCCAAGTGAGGCGTGACAATAGGCCTATACCAATGGTTCTATGAAAACTACTGGTATAGGTGTCAAAATAAAAGGTATACAAATGGTTTGCTACAAACAGTTGGTATATGTGTGTTATAGTATAACATATACCAAAGGCTTGTAAACCACTAGTATATTTGTGTTACACTTATACCAATGGTTAAAACCATTGGTATAGAGGGGATATGGAAATCCATAAGGCTATAACAATGGTTTCGTTATAACCGTTGGTATAAACCTATACCAACGGTTATAACAAACCGTTAGTATAGTTATATTATAGTATCTATAACAACGGTTTTGAAACCGTTGGTATAAAATTTCTCAGCTCCACAGCAGTAGGCCCCTCTCCCCTCTCCAGACCTGGAACAACACAACAACCCCTCTACAGACCTGCAAGAACACCAATAAAAAAATCCCAATCCAAAGTATTCAAAATTTCAAATTCATTCTAGAATTTAGAAATTTATAAATTTATAAATTCAAATGCAATAACACCCATAAGATAAAAGGCCTACATGTTATATGAAATGAAATAACACCCATGATATTATTCCAAATTTAGAATTCATTCCTCACTCAAACAACCACACCAACACACATAAGTGTATTCAAAATTTAGAATTCATTCCTCACTCAAACCACAACACCAATACACACAAGAGAAAAAACCTACATGTTATAAAAAGAACATGGGATGTTTAGTCATGGTCATGGGTTGAGTATCTTAAAACCCACAGAAAAACATGGGTAGAGTGGCAAGGATCATGACACTGATAAGATAGAAAATGGTAGTGGTCATGTTCTTAGACCTTGGATGAGTTATAGGAAGCACATGGAATGTTTATATTCCTATAATGATTATGTATCCATGTATAAATGGTTCCAGATGTGTTAGTGGGAAACATTGGTGAATCTCGACATATGATATGGGTTACCGGAATAGCCTACATGATTTTCATGGACTTTTCAATTAGAATAAGGGGGTATGTGGCTTATTGTAATTTTCTCTCTTGGGTGTGATGTGAGATGAATCCCCATCTTGGGTAGTGGGTATGAATATTCAATTAAGTCTTTGGTATTGGGTTCCCAAAGGGACATTGGTTTGGTCCTATTACCCACTGTTTGAGGATGGGATTGAGGTGATCAATGGGGCTATGGTGTCACTATATGTATTCCTCACCATTGGGGTATTTTTATGAGACTTTGAAACATATTTTTCAAGAATCTAAGTGTACCCTTGTTGGCCAATTTGTTATATGGTGTGCTTGAGTGTTTATAGGTTTCATATGAAATCACTATATGATATTTATTTTTTGTATGTTATTGTATAGAATGAACGACCCGTGATTGGGAATTATAACATGAGTGTTGGTGCATGCTCATGATGGGATGTCGAGACTCATTCCTAATATAATCCATGTTTTTTCAATATATACTATGACCCATTATGTTTCAATCTATGCCTTGTGAATATTTTATTCTAATAACGTATGACCAATAGACCATATTTTATTTTTTATCCCTTAATTTGAAGAATATATGTGTAACCTTGTGAAGATTTTCCAAATGTCAGTTGTTGTTTTCACTTAAAATGTTGTCCATTTCAAACAAAAGCGACACACATTGAGTGATACTAGTCACACCGTGCCTCGTATTGAGGTGGGGTTGACCGTACCTGTAAAAATGATCCATGGATCATTGGGTGAGGGGGTTGTCCGTGGGGGGGGGGGTTGTCCGAGTGGTGGGGGGCTCTCTGGGGGTGAGGGGGCTGTCGGGGGGGGGGGGGGGGGGTCTGTAGTGCGTTTTCAGCTACCACGGTCACACAACACCTCTGATTGACATGTCGTTTAGTCAACCACTTCACATTTTACCCACTCTTTGTTGTCGTCCAATTTCATGGTATTCCGAGGTCATTAGGACAGTTTCGAACACCCCACACACATTTTTCAAGCGCGCCTAACACTTAAAAAACACATATTCTACCGTGCCGAGAAAACCATGCGTCCAAATGATGTTTTGTCTTTTTGTACACCTCAAGAATAATAATTAGGGAGTTTTTTGTGATTTCAATTCATTTTGATGCAGTTTGGTATGTATTTGACTGTAAAACACATGTTTTGGCCATTTACAACACACAGATTGTGTTTTTGGCCACAGTGGTCACACGACACCTCCGATTGGCATGCCGTCTAGCCGACAATTTAAAAATTCATCCACCCATTGTTTTTTTCCGATTTCATGGCATTCCGAGGTCATTCAGCAAATTTTGACTGCCCCACGCACGCTTCTCAGGCGCACCAAACACCTAAAAAACACATATTCAGCCGTGCTATGAAAATCGTGCATCCGAATGACGTTTTGTCTTCTGATACACCTAAAGAATAATAATTAGGGTGTTTTCGTGTGATTTCAAGTCATTCTGATGTCTTTCGGTATGCATTTGACCGTTAAATGCATGTTTTGGCCATTTACTACACACGGAGTAAGTTTTCGGCCACCACTGTCACATGACACCTCCAATTAATGTGATGTCTGGCCAACCAATTCAAAATTCACCCACCCTCTGTTGTTTTCTGATTTCATGGCATTCTGAGGTCGTTCGACTGGTTTTGACCACACTACGCATGCTTTTCAAGTGTGCCAAACACCTAAAAACACATATTCTTCTGTGCCACACAAACTACGGCTCTGAATGACATTCCGTCATTTCGTACTCCTCAAGAATAATAATTAGGGTGTTTTCGCATGATTTTAAGTCATTCTGATATCATTCGATATGTATTTGACCTTAAAACACATGTTTTGGCCATTTACAACACGCAAAGTGTGTTTTCGGACACCGCGGTCACACAACACCTCTGATTGATGTGCCCTCTGGCTGAAAATTTAACAATTCACCCACCCTTTGTTGTTGTCTGATTTCATGGCATTCTGAGGTCGTTCGACCAGTTTTGACCACCCCACACACGCTTTTCAAGTACGCCAAACACCTAAAAACACATATTCAGTCGTGTCATGCAAAACGCGCGTCCGAATGATGTGTCGTCTACTCATACACATCACAAATATTAATTTGGGTGTTTTCGTGTGATTTCAAGTCATTCGATGCCGATCAGCATGCATTTGACTGTTAAACGCTTGTTTTGGCCATTTACGACACGTGGAGTTCATTTTCAGCCACTACGGTCACACGAGACCTCTGATTAATGTGTCGTCTGGCCAAGCTTTTCACAAATCATCCACCATTTGTTTTCATCTGATTTCATGGCATTCTGAGGTCGTTCGACTGGTTTAGACCACCCCACACACGCTTTTCAAGCGCACCGAACACCTAAAAAACACATATTTTGTCTTTCCGCGCAAACCGTGCATCTGAATGATGTGTCCTCTCCTCATACACCTCAATAATAATAATTAGTGTGTTTTTGTTTGATTTCAAGTCATTCTGATGTCATTTGGCATGCATTTGACAGTTAAACACATGTTTTGGCCATTTACGACACACAGAGTGCGTTTTTGGCTAGCGCGGTCACACGACACCTCCAATTTATGTGTCGTCTTGCCGGCCATTTCAAAATTCACACACCCTTTATTGTCGTCTGATTTCATGGAATTTTTAGGTCATTCGGACGGTTTTGACCACCCCACGCACGCTTTTCAAGAGCGCCAAACACCTAAAAAATACATATTTAGCTATTCCATGCAAACCGTGCATCCGAATGATGTGTCGTCTCCTCGTAAACCTCAAGAATAAAGAATATGATTTTTTCGAGTGATTTTAAGTCATTCCAATGTCGTTCGGCATACATTTGACCGTTAAGCACATGTTTTGGCCATTTACGACATGCGGAGTGCATTTTCGTCCAGCGCGGTCACAGGACACCTTCAATTGACGTGATGTCTGGACGATCATTTAAAAATTCACCCAATATTTGTTTTCGTCCAATTTTATGGCATTTCGAGGCCGTTCGGCCGGGTTTGACCACCCTATGTACACTTTTCATGCACGCTAATCACCTAAAAAACACATATTCAGCTGTATTGCGCAAACCGTGCATCCGAATGAAATGTCGTCTCCTTGTACATCTCAAGAATAATAATTATGGTGTTTTCATATGATTTCATGTCATTTCATTTTCATTCAGCATTCATTTGACCACTAAACATATATTTTGGCCATTTTCGACATGCGGAGTGCGTTTTCGGCCACTGCGGTTACACGACACCTCCGATTGATGTTCCCTCAAGCTGGCCATTTCACAATTCACCCACCCTTTGTTTTTGTATGATTTCACGGCATTCTGAGAACGTTTAGCCAGGTTTGACCACCCCACACACACTTTTCAAGGGCGCCAAACACCTAAAAAACACATATTCAGTCGTGCCATGAAAACCGCATGTCTGAATGGTGTGAAGTCTCCTCTTACACCACAAAAATAATAATTAGGGTGTTTTAGTGTGATTTCAAGTCATTCTAATGTCATTAAGAAATCATTTGACCATTGAACGCATGTTTTGGCCATTTATGACATGCATAGTTCATTTTCGGCCAGCGCGATCACACGACACCTCTGATTGATGTGTTGTCTAGCCGGCCATTTCACAATTAACCCACCCTTTTTTTCGTTCAATTTCATGGCATTCTGAGGTCATTCGGCTGGTTTTGACCACCCCACACATGCTTTTCAAGTGCGCCAAACACCTAAAAAACACATATTTAGTCGTGCCATGAAAACCATGCATTTGAATGATGTTATTTCTCCTTGTACACCTCATGAATTATAATTAGTGTTTTTTAGTGTGATTTCAAGTCATTCTGATGTCTTTCAGCATGCATTTGACCGTTAAATGCATGTTTTAGCCATTTACGACACGTAGAGTGCATTTTCAGCCATCACGGTCACACGACACCTCTGGTTGAGGTAGAGATAACTTGTACCCATCACAAATGACCAGTGTATCATTGTCCTAATGTATCAACACAATCCTAATTCATTTGATCGGTTTTTTGTATGTCAGTTGTTGTTTTCAATTAAAATACTGTCCATTTCAAATAAAAGTGAGACACATTGAGTGGTACTAGAAACACCATGCATCGCATTGATGCGGGGTTGACTCCTACACATCAAGAAATGTCGAATGGATCATTGTGCTAAAGTATCAACATAATCCGAATATGTTTGGTCCATTTTCCGTACGTCAGTTTTTTTTTCACTTAAAATGTTGTCCATTTCAAATAAAAGTGAGACACTATGAGTGGTACTGGCCACACGGTGCCTTGGATTGAGGTGGTATTGAGTCATACACGTCACATATGACCCATAGATTGTTTTTCTAAAGTATCAACAAAATTCCAATATGTTTGATCAGTTTTCCATATGCCAGTTTTTTTACTTAAAAGGGTGTCCATTTTAAACAAATGAGAGACACTTTGAGTGATACCAGCCACATCGTGCCTCAGATTGAGGCGGGTTTTACTCTTACATCTCACATATGACTCATGGATAGTTTTCCTAAAGTATCAAGACAATCCGAATGCGTTTGGTTGGTTTTTTGTTTGCCAGTTAGGCAAATCATGCAACAATAGTGATATCGTCTTATACTAAAACTATAAACATTGTGCATTATGTGCATCTCCTGGTGCATGGTTAGGGAAAATCATGAACATTGCTTCTAATATATATCCCTATATGGTTGGTAGAAACCCTGTGGTATGGACATAAATTTTTTACTAACTGTGATACATAGTGTGTTTTTATGCCAACCAGGTTTCCGAGCTTCGAACAAGCCCTAGAAGCCCCACAAACCATTATAAAATCATTAGGCTTCCATATTTGGAAAAAAAAATAAATAGTTATACTGTATTCAAAAATATCAATACCCGAGTGAAAAACCAAGTCAAAAAATAAATAGTTATATAGAATTCAAAAATGTAATGGATCAATCTGCCCCTGATCACTATCACCATCACCACTGTTATCATCAGCCTCATCCTCATCGCCATCTTTGTCCATGTTGTAATCCTAGTCATCATCACCATTTTCATTCTTGGAACCATCTTCTCCCTCGGGGCCATCCCCACCCTCATCCTCATCTTCATCCTCTCCCTCATCCTCTTCAGCATCCTCGTCATCATCAGGAACGTCATCATCTTGACCGCCACTAGAACTGCCAACTGGTGCATAGGATAATGCACCCATCAGCGACATATATGTCTGAAAACCCGCGTTGGATTCTGGTGGAAGTGATAATTATAAATCTTTGATCGGTTTCATAAATTCCTTCTCTCTCGTTTGAACCTTTTCTTCCAACTCTATGACCATTTTATCAGACATTATTGCATGCTCCTTGACTTGTTCCAACTCTGTGGTACTAGAATGGATTCTTGGAGAAGACCAATACCTTGTCGGGACTATATTCTTACCAGGTCGGTAGCGTAATCGACCAGAGTTCTCATCTCCCAAAACCTGATATAAATGATCTTGTGGCCCTAAATTGTCAGGCTCCTGGGAATCAAGGGCTTTTAAATCAGCCTATTAAAAATATTAATAGAATATTAAATTTCAATATAGATATTAAACTTTTAAATAAATTAATTAAAACTAAAAATCTTTTCTTGTGTTAGTTCATTAACCGCAGTTCCATATTTTTTCCTTCTACTCGAGCAGAACAATTTTGCTCGATGGAGACATCCTTCAATATTAATTTGTTTCTTCTGTAATGACATTGAAACAATATAAAGTGCAAGTATAATCATATATTCAATATTCAATAAATGGCATAATTTATGTAGTAAATAATAAAAAGGGAAATTCCTAAAGAAAAATTAAAAACAACTATATCGTACAAGCTGCCCCTCATGATCTGACATAGTAGTGCACCCCAAAGTGTGGAGGTATTGCTTTGAATCAATGTTTTTTTTGTTTTCTTCAGAATATTCCTAAATAATGTTTAATAATAAATAAGACAATTTAATTCAAAATATTAAAAACATCATTTAAAATACCGCAAATGGTATTAATACCTTAAGATTGGCAGTCACCCAATGGGTAACCATTTGGTGATATTACTCTATCGGGCAGTCATCCATGATAGGTACTGTCTCCAACTCTGTGACCACTCTATCACACCATCCAACATACATCACATGATTATAACCTCTTTAAAGCTCTCCTATATCCTTTAAACGTTCCGGCCGTGCACCTTCGCCATCAGGGAAGTTAAAACGTACCTGACACCCAATAGATTAATTCATATAAATACAAAAAAAATACTACTTTAAATACAATAGATTTGTTACCCATATTTGTGCACACACATTATCCTTGACTTTGTGTGGCAGATGTCTCCATGAAAGAGGGTTGACCAGAATGATGTTGGAGTATTTGGCTAGCGTCACCAAAAACCCCCGCCATTCCTGCCCAGATTTATCAATCATTTGTCATTTGTCATTGTATTCAACCATAAACTGTGTCTAGAAGTTCCATACTGCACACAAGCGAGTACGCCGACTCCCCTGCCTCCTATTAGTAGATGAATCTATTTTTAATGAAAAAAAATATCAGTACAAGTTATAATAAAAATAAATTATGTTATAAAAATTTGTTAGAGTTATATAAATATACTGGTGGTATTTGGATCAATGGGAATCACTTGATGTGCAGAAGAAGAAGGAATATCCTATATAGGTGGAGTGTCACTCAATGTACGCTCCTCAGCCACATACTGTGTTGTAGAAGGATTCAAAAAGGTGGAAAATAATAGGGCAGAAAAGTGACCCAGAAGTAAAAGATGATAGCATAGATTTCTGGCCAACTGGTAGTGTGAACACCAGAGGCATAAATATCCCATGTGTCTCTAAAGACACACTAGGATCAAAATAGGGCGTAGAAGATACGTATGTGGTAGGGGCATAGTCCAATCTCGTATGACCAGTGGATTGTCTAACTCTCGCACCACAAGCCCTCGTACCACCGGCCTCAGTACCAGAATCACCAGATGATCGTCTAACCCAGACACCACCGCACCTCCTACCACCAGCCTCTGTACTGGGAGAAATATCATGCACTTCGTCGGATATCTCTCATCTAGGGGGTCGATCCTGAAAAAAAAATTACACAAAAGTAAACACATGATATTATAAGTTATTGAAATATATATATTTCATATAAAATACTCACAACATGGATCAGTGGAGGAATTCCCATATGTCTCATGCGACGATTATTTTCAGTCATCTTTTTCCATTGCATCTCTTCAATGGGTGTCATTTACTACAATGAAAACAAATATGGAAGTAATTAGAAACAAATAACTAATGTGTAACCCAAAAAAAATAATATAGAAAATCCATTCTGATAAAAAAACATAATGAAACAGAAGATTTATGGTGGCTTGAAGGTAAGTACTAGGATACACACTCTGAATAATGTAGGTCTATTCATTGAATCATATCCCAATTGATTTTGGAGAGGGACCTTAAATATTTATAGGTATGGATTTGATTAGAAACACCTATCAAAAGGATATTCTAGAATTGTGACGTCCCAAAGGAGGATGCCACTCATTTGTGACCCAAACCCATATAGACTCTTGGCCTCAATCACATCTTCAAAAATTCAAAATATTATTGTCTAATAGTGAGAACCTTTGCTGTGTCTAGGGGAGACTATTCCCTCATTACCTAAGTTGCACAATTTCAATATTATCATTTAAAAAGTGGAAGAATGATAACAATGGGAAAATATTGGAAATGGATGAAAATAACCAAATCAATAATACCAACTAATAACAGAATCATAAACCGAATGACGGTAATTTATGTCATGTATCAAGAAGAAAAACATAGTTACAACTATTAGGAAGTAGTACTATACAAGAGGCTCAATAAATTCTAAAATTCAACCTAGCTTCTTGAGCTACAACCCAATCATCTAGTTCATCGATGTAAAGAGTGTGAGACATGTCAATAACTCGAAATTCACAATCATCAATAAAGGTGCATTGCCTCGTCATTGAATCAAACCATTGGTAAATGGAAGAGTTTTACCAATGGTTGCACACAACCGTTGGTAAAATAGGAATTCAAGGCCTTTTTATAGGCATCCCAAATAGAGGCACATGCCTCAGGACCCATTATGTGTTATAGGCATCCCAAATCATTCACTCATGTTCAATAAATCATTCATGGCACCTCTATAGTCATACCTTTCATTACCCAATTAGTTCCTCAAGTCATGCGCACCCCAAGGGTGGATAAAGTCTAGGCTTCTATACTAATAGATTGTTCATGGCTTGTAAAAAGGTTTAATTTCATAATGTATATACAAAAACCTTTGTTTTTATATTTGAGAATAATAATAATGTATGTCAATGATAACAAGATTATTGAATTAAACTTGTGACTTATCTAACATTTTTATGGATGTATACACATTCCAACATGGCTAGTGAAAATCACCCCACCATCATAAAAGTGAGTATTGGCCAAGAAAGAGAAATAATATAAAATGTACAGTGAGAACCATATTTAATTGAATCTAAAGTTATATTTGAATAGTAATCTTAGGAATCCAATTATCACTCATGACTAACCATGCCACTGTAAACAACTTGGAGTGTATGAGTTGTCTCTCTGATCTTATCCACAACATCACAAATTTTTACCATGATGTGAATAATGTGGAATATGGATGATATTAGAACAAAATTCCCAACAATACCAAGCCTTCTAAGAACTGAAAATTTATGGATGATATTAACACATAATTTATTTTGAATCAAATTTGATTCACTGTCAAAGCCCAACACACACACCCAAATCAAACAGAAAAATAAAGTTATACACACCCAAATCAAAATAGAAAACCAAAACAATAGATGTAGAAAATTAAAATGAAAGTATCAGTTACACATTAGAAGTTTAGAACTAAGAAATTTTTAAAATGGATGGGAATTAATAATTTCCGCAGCAGGGTAAATAGAATCCCACTTCTCCACTTCACCCAAATGAAAACATAAAAACAAAATAGTAGATGTAGTATCACTTACATAATACAAGTGAGAAACCGATAAATCGTAAAGATGAAAGGATTTTGGCCATAGGGGAAGGTAAATCCCAATTCTCCCTTATTTTTAGGGTTATAGTCGTGCGGAATGGGCGAGTTCAAGCGTCTTTGAATTTGGGGAAAAAAATTCCCAATAGTTTGTAAAAACCATTGGTAAAGGATGATTTAAACTTCCCTATACCAATTTTTTAAGAAAACCGTTGCTATAGAGTATAATTTTCCCAACGGTTTTGAAAAACTATTGGGAAAAGATGATTTAACCAGCTTATTCCAACAGTTTCCTTAAACCGTTGGTAAAAGTACTCTACAGACATTGGGAAAACCTCCCTTTCCAGAAGTGAATTAATATGAAAGAATTTGGTTTGGGGGCTGGTTAAATGTTCAATCATTATTATCCTTTATATGTTTTATTTCAGTTTGATAATACACACATTAAATATAATGTTTTAGCTACTATTCTTTATTTATAAATTGTGGAATATCAATGAATGGTTGAGAAGTCTCAATTCCACCTCCTCCTATAATCCAATTTGGTGACAAACTTTTGTCTAGAATGTGTCATCTTCCACGACCCGATTCAATCGAAGTTGTTTCATCCATTGATTAGATCAACTCCAAAGTGTGAAGAAATAAAAAATAGGGACAAGGAAAATGATTAAATAAATGAATAAATATAGTTTTAGTTGCATGTTATTAGAGGCAGTCACAACATCGGGGACATTCGCCTTACCCATGTATGCTACTCAATTCTATCTAGAAACATAAAATTAATCATTAAAGAAAATTCATGATCACCTTCACCTCTCCCCAGGCTATGTCTCAGGGTCACCCTCTCATTTCCAAGAGTAATATATTACATGTTGGATTGGGTGGAAGAGAAGAGAGATAGAGGTAAAGAAAGGAAGAAAAGTTGATGGAGAGACACAAAGACATGGATCAATAAAACTAAAATTTGAATTACAATTGAAAACTAATAATAAAATAACACTAAAATAAAATTAAAATAAAAAATAAGGGGTGAAAAGAGTAAAACATAGGCTCGTGCCCCGATGGGATCCCTCCTTAGTTGTGGGTGTCAAGCTGATGATTTGGGAAGGAGTCAATGTCCTCCTTTAATAGGCCAAATTCTGTCCTCTGAAATTTTGTGTGTTGTTGGCCCATTAAATGGATGAATCACACATGGACCCCTTCATAACATTTGTTCATAAATATGTTTTCCATACACCCTCCAACCTTCATCTAATTTATCCATAAGATTAAGGAGTTATGGAATTTTCATAGAATGATGATTTTTATGGCCAAAATTTCCAAGAAGATTCCTTCAAATGTATAACGATCAATGGAACCCTTAATGATTTAAAAACTCCCCCAAATTTGTTTTAGATTTGTTCCAATGTGTACTAGTGCTATACCTAGTTTAATAACCTAAATGGGAGGTGAGGAGACATATTTGTGCATCTGTTATGGTGGTAGGGTCCACACTGTCCGCCCGGAAAAGTTTCCAACTTCAATGATTTTTTGGACAAATAGATCTTTGAATCAACTATAGGACATGAAGAGAAATTTGTATGAAATAAAACCAGGATTCTAAAAAATCACAAATTTTGGAATAATATTTTTTATGAAATGCAAAAAATACCATTGTGGTAAAAATACTTCAAAAATCCAAAATTATGAACTTTTATCAATTTTTGTCATAATTTTTCTAATATGAAAATTAACCATTATTTTAATAAAACATTCAAAAACATTGGTTTTATCATTGAAAAAACATTAAAAATCATCATTATTTGATCAAAAATAGGCACATGAATTTTCTCTATCAAATACCCCCACACTTAAACCATGCTTGTCCCCAAGTATAAAATCTCAAAATGGAAATCAAAGGACACCAATATTGCCAATATTTAAATTACAAGGTAATAAAATCACAAAAAGTACAACGTGAAATCAAACATTAAAAAATATGTATAAAATATCAATTTAATTTCCCATTTTTCAAAGAAACAAATAATTCACATATTTTACTTTTACCCTTTGAAAATTAATGGAACTTATCCTTTCATTCATTCAAGATCCTTGATTAATTATTATTAAACATGAAAAGTCGTGATTTACCACACTTTTGATTCTTTTCTCTTATCACTCATGATACAATTAAAGTAGAGTTATTCTAATATCACGAGAACATGATCCTTAGCCATAGGCTTGAAAATATAGTATTTTATCCACTTTGTGAAGACAAAACACACATAAAATCATGAGGACTTTCAATTAAGGTTCTATTGACTCTGAGGTTTAAGGATGATAGGATTTTATGCTTTGATAATTAAGGATCAAGAAGGAGGCTAATCTCTTAAGTGTTATGCATGATATCAATAGTAAAAATATAATGAAATTATCCACTTCAAAGAAGCATCACCTAATTCCCAAAACTCATAGAAAATGTTATGATCAAGTATGCAAAATGAATGATTTGTGCACCCTCCTATTTTTTTATTTTTTACTATTTGTTATTTTTTCGAAAGTTATGATTATATCAAATCTCACATCCATCATCTAACCACATAAGATCATAAGATCATCAGTCTAGAAAATGGTGATTTTTGGTTATCCCAAAGCACAACCCAATTTTTTTCTCTTTTTTTTTTGTTCTTTTTGTCATTTTTATTATTTTATAAATTCAAGAGGGAAAAAATAGATTATAATATATGATTCCACAACCTTTTAAAATTACCACAATAATACCCCCACACTTCTTCCCTACAATGTATATTATCCAGTACACCATGATTCCCTTTCATCCCACACTTCAACATTGAAATATCATGAAAATTCTCAATGGAGGGTAGGAATGGATAAAAATGGCTTGAAACATGGCTCATTCCTATGAAGGTCATTCATGGTATCTATGGGATAAAAGAAGGATTGTTGTAAAGGTGGTATTTTAAAGAAAATTGGTTTCCAAAATATTTCGCAATCATTTTAAATGTGTTTTTTCAAAGTCATAGCTTTGATAAGTTTCAATACAAGTTCTTGTCGGTTACATGTCCCAAGATCATCCAAGAATTATGCTCTAGAATTAAGAGGAAGTGCTTGGTCTATAAATCCTCTTGGGAATGGAAAATATAACATTAGACAATCACTAATGGCATGACTAATAGACCAATTCACATGAACTCAATAAATTCAATGGATAAAGGATAGTAGAGAAATTTCGTTTACATGAATCAATTAATTCCTTCAAATTATTAGTCATTACTTCAATATCCATTCTTAATTTTAAAAATTCAATTATTCATTTCAACAATTTAATCATATAAACATAGATATATAAAACCTGGAATCACAATATTCCTATGAAACTCAAGCCTCTTTGATAAGTTGAGAAAACATGAATTCAAGTGGGGGCATGTAATTTTAACTTTAAAGATAAAAAATGTTGTGGAAAAAAATATGGAGAGTTTAAAAGATAAAACACTAAAATTGAACACCCTTTTCCTATGAAACATGGTCCTTCCCCTTTACTGTATGGGGGTTCCTTCAACCGTTATGATCCTACAAAAGAAAATTACTCAATTAATCACAATGATCAATTCGTTTAATCTCAAAATAAAAGTGGGAGGGGGCCACATGCTAAATTATTTCAATGAAAATAAATTTTAATATAAATTCTTGGAGAGATAGTAAAGATAAATCTTGGTATTATCCCCCATGTGGGCCCTGAATTTTGACTACCTCTAGAGGGTAGTGCCTACTGTTATCCAAATTCTGATGGAGAATAAAGCATCTTTGATTTGAATGACCACATGTGGCTTTTCCCAGCTTTTTCTTCATCCTTATGGGACTGAGTACACCATACCCCTCATGTACAATGAGTTATATCTTGCATGGTGGGGGTAGAATGATGTATGAAGCATCCCCTTTCTTTGCTGATACTTGTGAAACCTCTTCTTCTCTGTCCATTACTTACTTGAGGTATGCTTTATCAAAATAATATTCAATGGGAATGTCAGAGTGTAATTCAATTTGAATAATATTACAACATGAAGTATCAAGATAAAATTCTTAACCATAAAAGAATCTTTTTCCATGGTTTCCATAGGGAAATACACTAGAATCTCTTCATAAACTTCCTTCAATAAATATTCAATGTGTCTCAGGATCTCCATATGCTCCTCAACATGTGCACATCGAGGTTCTTCTTCGTCCTCCAAGGAATAATTGAGGTTGTTTAATTCTATATAATCAAAACCACATAGACTGATGTAGAATTCATATTCAATAAAATTAGAAGGGATAGAGTCATTGAATGGTTCAACTCCCTAAGTCGGTTCAGCTTTAATCTCTGCCATAGTGGTAAGTGCCTCTTGGAGTATACTCTCTGAGGATGGACATAGGTAGTCAGGCTCCTCCATCTTGACTTCAAATTCCACAACTTAGGTAGTTTATTCTTTCAGTGGTGCTGAATCTTATTCTTTGGATTTTATGGGGAAGTTAGGTAGTTCCCCATATTTATTCATGAATTCATGCAAAATTTATTGATCTCCCACTTGTAGCTCAGCAGATACGTCTTCCTCCCTTTCTTCCTCAGGTTCTTCAATTTCAAATATAAGTGGTGAAATTTATTCCACCACATTCTCATGTTCTTCCTCTGGATTAGGGTTGGGTTTTTTCAATTAATGCATGAATATAATAAAAAGCTCTATTAGCCTTTTCGGTTAGTTTTTCACTACGTTCTCTATGTTCATGCATCTGATCTCTTCTAAAATATTCATCTTCTTCTTGTTTTTGTTGCTGCACCTATGAGTAATTTTTCCATGCATAATATTCTGAATTTGAATACATCATTAGAGAAATATTTTAATTTTTTGAAATAAAATGATATATAACTAATATGTGAAAATAGAAAAAGTAAATTAACTAATGATTGGAACCTCCGAAACATCATTAGTTTTGACGCACGTCTGTTATGGGGTGTGGACAAAAATAAATATATTTTTCCTAGTGCAGAACAGTGGCTCACCAGGGCCATCTCTCTTGAAGATCTTTCTCAATGTAGTACACCTAATTTATTTTATTCACCTATTCTATCTATTTTTGTGGTTTTGTTTATTATATGAAAGTGATTAAAATATTTTTGTGTTTTTTACTATTTAAAATAATGGCATGTGAAGCAAGAATTCTAAATTTCTACTAAGATTCAAGTCTAAATAGAATGAATTTATGAGAAAGAACTTAGTTTTGGGGGATGGTTAAATACTCAATCATTATTCTCCTTTATATGTTTTATTTTTGTTTGATAATTAACACACTAAATCTCATGTTTGAACTACTATTCTTTATTTATAAATTGTGGAATATCATTTAATGTTTGAGAACTCTCAATTCCACCTCCTCCTTTAATCGAAGTTGGTGACACACCTTTTTCAAGAATGTGTCATCTTCCAGGACCCGGTTCAATTGAAGCCGTTTCATCCATTTATTATCTCAACTACAATGTGTGAATAAATAAACAATTGAGAGAGGGAAAAATTATTAAATAAAATAATATGGATAGGTTGAGTTTCATGTTATCGGTGGTAGTCACAACATCAGGGACATTCGACTTACCTATGCATGATACTCAAATATATCTACTAACTTAAAATTAACCATTAATGAAAATTCATGATCACATTCACCTCCCCTTTGGCCAAGTCATGGGGTTATCCTCTCATTTCCGAGAGTAATAAATTACTTGGTGGAGTGGGTGGAAGAGAAGAGATAGATAGGGAAAGAATTGAAGAAAAGTGGATGGAGAAACACAAAGGCATGGATTGATAAAACTAAAATTTGAATTACAATTGAAAAATAATACCAAAATAAAATAAAAATAAAAAAATCAAGAAATGGGGTGGTAAGAGAGGTGTAGCATCATCCCATGCCCCATTGAGAACTCTCCTTGGCTGTTGGTGTCGAGCAGATGATTTGGTATGGAGGCGAGAGCCTCCTTTTATAGGCAGAATTTTGTCCCCTAAAAGATTGTGCAGTGTTGGCATAATAAATGGTCGATTAACACCTGTAATCCTTCATAAAAGTTGTTCATAAATGAGTTTTCCATTAAAACTACAAATTTCAGCTCATTTAGACATGTATTAAGGAGGTATGTAATTTTCATTGAATAAGACTTTTTATGGACGAAATTTCTAGAAAGCTTCCTTCAAATGTATAATGATAAATGGAAACCTTAATGACTTAAAAACTCTCCCAAAATTGGTTTAGAGTCATTCTTATGTGTCCTATTGATATCCGAGGTAGAATAACCTTAATTAGAGGCGAGGAGACCGATTTTTGCATCTGTTACAGTTATGGGGTCCACGCTGTCCACCCGGAAAAGTTTCCAAATTCAATGAATTTTTGGGACTAATAGATCTTCGAGTCAACTCTAGACCATAAAGATAAATTTGAAGTAAATAAAATCTGTATTATAACAAAAATTAATCAGTAATTTTGGAATTATATTTTTGAATAGATCACAAAAATACCCCTGTGGTAAAAATCTGTCAAAAATCCCAAATTATGCACTTTTCTCAATTTTTCTCATAATCATTATAAAATACAAATTACCCATTATTTTAATAAAACATTGAAATAAAGTGGTTTTATCATTAAAAAAAATTAAAAAAAAATCCTCATTATTTGATAAAAAAATATGCTCATGATGTTTCTTTGTCAGAGATGTCTTGCCTCGTTGTCTTGTGTTATCATAATATTTCATGCCTAAATTGATTAAATGCTTAAATGGAACTTGTTAAACTAGTGTGTATACTTTTTAGTTGTTTTTATATTGCTTAAATAGATTTTTGGTAATTATTATTAATGGGTGGGTATGTCCATGTGATGTGTTAAATGGAAATTGGTGAAAAGTGGGTGGGTATAACCATGTGAGATGATTAAATGGAAGTGGAGTACATGAGTGGATATACTCATGAGATGTAATGGTTTAAATGAGTAGGTATACTCATTGAATGGTTTTGAATGTAATTTTTTATGTGAGTGGGTAGACTCATATGGTTGGAAATTGTTAAATTTATCGAATGGTTGATGATTTATATATATTCCAAGGACGAATTTCCATGGATTTGGAACGCAGAAGTGGACACCTTGGTTGAGTATTCACTTTGGGTCTTGATTATATGGGATGTATCGGGCTTTGTTTTCCATTATATCCGGTTTGATTGGTCTCATGTAGGACATGCTAGTACACATGCTCCTAGGACTCTAACCAGTACCTATAATGAGATTCTATCGAGATGATACTTGGACTTGATGATGATGCCTTGATCTTCAATACATTGGATTCAACCCTTCATGGTCTACACTTCATTATATGGCACGATCGTGGGATATATGATTGTGGTTGTATGACAAGGTCGTGGGTTTTTTATATTGTTTTCATAATAGAGTAAGGCTGTGTGGACAAGATATGGATTGTTTTACGACAAGGCTATGTTGTTTGTTTATATTCCCTATAGGTTCCTTGTTAGGTGCTACCACTTATTCGAGGGAGCCATAAGAGGCTGTTCGGTATAAGTTGTTTGCGTTGGTTATATGCCTTGGGCATTCACACGGACATTACTGCTTACTTGTACTTGTTTCAAATAATTCATAGTGCAGCTTAGAATTGTATTGATATTTGGGTGGAAACCTGCTGGGATGTTTATCTCACACCCTGTTTGGGCCTCCTTGGGGACCCAAACAAATTATATGGTTTCAAGTGACAGTAGGGGAAAGCGCCCTAACACTAGTTGTTGATCATTTCTTTAGAGCATGGGAGCATGAGACACATTTGAGGCATGCGATGCTACTGTGACACTTTTTGATCTTTTTGGATTTTGGATACTTGTATTTTACTTTATTTCAATGTACATTTTTTGGTTGTTTTCTAGATACATGTATCATCTACATCATGGTATATGAGAGACTTATGGATTGTTATATATTCCTATATTTCGTATCTATTTTACCTATTGTCCGCTTATTGTATTTACTTCTCCTATTGAATTTGATTGGATTACACTATGATATACTCTGGTAATGAGGGAATTGTATCCACAATAACTCAACTAGGACCTCAACACTAGTCCGAAGCATCTGTAATTTGAGGAGTGCGCTTGAGGCCATGTAGCCAACCGGGCTTGGGGCACTATTGAGCAGCATCTGAGTTCAGGACATTACAAAGAGGTATCAGAGACAATTTCTTTTCTGGTTTGATTTACTATTTGGAGGCAATAGACAGGGTTATGAAGGAAAATAGAATTTATTAATTAGCTATGTTCGAGCGTAGCTAACCCGTGTACAAGAAAAATCCAAATTACCCAAAATAAAATTTCTATTTCTTGGTCTTGACTATTACAGTTGTTTTGATTTCACCATTAGGTGACACACATGATTTATGTTGATACTATTGTTGCAATTCTAGGTTCTATTTATTTAAAACCTGATGATATGAGGGTATTCTATCTAATGCATCATATATTCGCTTGTTAGAAATCACATATCATGCATTATGCCATGCCATTTAAGATGAATTATTTGACGCAAGCTATTGTGATAGGTTCTCTAATAGTTTTTCATTATTTTTTGATAGACTTCGTGTAGAGGATAGAGAAGTGACATCATTTTTCAATTTATAAGGTGTATGGGACCTTATGAAATAGAAAATGAAGTACCTTTTAAATTAAAATTTTAATGTGAATTTTTGTGTATGGATTATATGGGAAACATGTTTTGGTTCATGAGGTGTTATGGGTCCTCAAGGATCAGAACTTGGTGTACCATTGGTTAAATCATGACAAATAATGACTGTCAAATGAAAATAAATGAAAAATAGAGACTTTACCTACACCCGAATATTGAGTGGGTGAGAGGTAGTGTTTCTATTTGTCTTGTGGTTGTTCTTTATATAGTCATGGATTTAGGATTTGGTTGTGTGTCATGACTAGTTTTTATGAGGGTTTTGACCTGTCCTACGCTTTTGAGATGCGACTTTGTAATAATTCCTTTCTGAGGTGAGTGTTTGGCATTGTAGAGGCATGTCACCATGGAGACCTCCAATGGTATGACAAGAGGGTGGAAATGACCATGCATCGAAGGTGGTGGGCCATGAGATACTTGTGGATCCACTTTTAGTGGTTTTTGTGGTACAATAGTCTATTTCAGACATAGTTGCTAAGGCATAGTTCCACAAGGGGTTATTTTTCTATATGTAGACTTTTCAAGGAGCACCGTAGCCTACCATGACTACAGCAGAGTTGACAGGGGTGTTCTAGCAACAACATCCTTTCCTGTTTTTTGGGGATAATGGTCCACAAGCTTCTAAGTTGTGGCATGAGACCACACTAGCTATCTTCGAGCATCTGGAGACACCTCTTGAGAGGAGGGTCATGCTCACCCCTTATATGATACAGGGAGTAGTAAGGTACTTGTGGGATGTTCTGAACCAGGCTAAAAGTCTACAAGATATGGGTTGGACTGATTTCCAAGCCTACTTCCTTGACTACTTTTACCCCAATACACTATGGACAGAGTGAGCTAGTGAGTTCATGCGTCTAGAGCATGGCACCAAGGAAGTTATAGAGTACTCAACATACTTTACAGAGTTGCACAGTTTTTCACTGATGTACCTTACTAATGACCTATCGAGAGTGAGATGCTTTGAGGAAGGCCTCTGACATACTATCAAATCCCAGGTCAACATGTTCAGGTTGACCTCTATCACTGAGATTGTGAATCAGGCACTGATTATAGAGTGGAACCTGAGGGAATTTGAGGATATAGAGTAGGGAAGTGTTTATTCTCAACCTAGTGGTTCTACATCTTCTAGAAAGAAACACCATTTTGATGCTTCCCAAGAGATAAGCATTAGTTATGATATGAGTGCTAGTAGCTCTGTGTTTTCTCACTAGTATGGCAGTAGAGGACACATGAAAAATCAGCATGACTGCGACGTAGTCGAGTGCCGAGCTTTGGAGGGATGGGCTACATGCAATGGTTTTGCAGGACCTTCCCTCTAGTTGTGAGTGGTTGGGGGACAACTCCGATGTCAGGTTCAGGAGTAGGTTTCTATGATCCGTGTCAAGCAAGGTGCTAGAGCAATGCAGGCTGATCGAGTTGTAGAAATAGTGGTCTTTGCTGAGGTAGCCATACACCAATTACTCCTATACATCGAATGAGACCTACTCCGAGCAGTGAGGTTATTTCATAGTGTCTTGGTGTAGGTAAATTATATTATGTACAATCTACCCTTGAGGAGAAAGGTTTCATACTGTCTACAGTGAGAGGAATTATCTTAATAGCCTCTACTATTGCATCTGCTCTTTTTGATAAAAGTATATCTCATAGTTTCATATCTGCACCTATGGTGAAAATCCTTGGGCTTGTTGTGTGGTATTTTGAAAGAGTTTTAATGCTATAAAAAATATTGGGAATCAGAATGGATGATGTGCTCTAGTAGAGGGAGTATCCCCTTGAGGGTTGTGGGTGTCACTTCATTTGAGATATTTATGTCTTTGAGATGATAGGGTTTGACATCATTCTTAAGATGGACTGTTTAGTATATTATCAATCTTACATTGTCTACTATCACCTGAGGGTAACATTCACACCACCAAAGGATGCACTGTTTACTCACAAGGGTGAATGAGGCATCTAGGAAAGTTGAGATAGACTAGATCATCACGAGTTGGGCAGAATGACAACCTAGATTGCTATTTTTTATTTTGGATGATCACAGTGTGAGTCAGGTAGACATTCCTCTAACGGTGGATCATTTTCGGGACATGTTCCCAGATGAATTTTATAGTTTACCTCTTGAAAGATTGGTTGAGTTGTCCATTGGACAAGTGTTATGAGCTGCACTAGTATCCATTTCTACTTACTAGGTGGCTACGATGGAGTTGTAAAAAATGAAGTGGAAGCTAGAGTATTTGGAGGAAAAGGGGATTATCTGACCTAACACATCTCTATGGGGTTTTCTAGTTCTATTTTAAAAAATTTTGGATATAACTCTTAGGTTATTTTGGGATTATCATAATTTGAAATAGCTAATGGTTAAAAACCGATATCCCTTTCCAAAATTAGATGACATGTTTGATAAGATTCTAGTATACCGAGTATTATTGAAAGTTGAACTAAGGTTAGGATATCACCATGTACATATTTGACCCGCTGACATACCTCGTAAACCATTCATAGTAGGTATGGTCTATATGAGTGTCTGGTTATACCATTCACTCTCACAAACATGATAGTAGTTTTCATGGTGATGATGAACCGAGTGTTCCATCCTTAATTGTGACACATCAAGTATTGGGTTGGGAGTAGTGCTGATGTAGGGGGATATAGTTTTAGCATATGAGTCACAGTTTCTAAGGCCATGTGAGAAGAATTACTCTATTCATGATCCTGATCTAGATGTAGTGGTTCATGTTTTTCACTATTGGAGACATTAATTATTGGGAGATCATTTTCTGGTGTATACAGACTACAAAATCCTCAAGTATATATTTACATAGTATTATTTGAATATGAGGCAAAAATGTGGGTGGATTACTTATAGTCTTTTGACATCATGCTTTAATACATGACTGGTAAAGGTATTGTAATGTTCGATGCACTGAGCACATGGACTCAGATACAGACAGTGCAGTAGGCAAGTAGCGTGTGGAAACTTATGGCGTTATTCTCTAAGATCTATATGGAGGTGCACAACAGTTAGGGATAGACATATCTAACATTCATAGTTGTGACCTCTACCCTATTGGATAATGTAAGGATACTGCAGTTATCAAATTCAGTGGTTCTAGTCCTATGGGAGAGTGTTGAAGGTGAGGACCCTCCTCCTAGTTAGACCGTAGGTGTTGATGAGATCTTACATATCCATGGATGTGTTTGGGTACCAGTGGATATACATGGGGATATGATGTGGGAGTTTTCTGCTTCATCTTGGGCACTACATTCTGGAGTCAGCAATATGTACCGTGACTTGCATCATCAATACTAATGGCCATGTATGAAAAGTGAGGTAGATAGTTTTGTTACGAGGTGTTACACGTGTCAGCAAGTGAAGGAGGAACATCAATGACCAGACATGATTTTATAGAAGTTACTGATTCCAAGGTGGAAATGAGTTTATTTCATAATGGATTTCATGACTAGTTTACTAAGGTCTCCTTGAGGTAACGATGCTGCGTGGGTTGTTGTTGATGAGATCAAAAAGGTTGATCATTTATTGCTGATCAATGATACCTTCGATGTTAATGTTCTTAGAAGGTTTTATATCCATGATATAATAAAACTTCTCGGGTTCTCACACACTATCATTTAAAATAGGTATTCCCACCTTAGAGTTCATTTCTTATAGAGTTTTCATAGGGCATTGGGTACATAGGTGCTTCTGAGCACAGTCCACCATCCTCAGACTGATGGCCAATTAGAGTGTATGATACAAGTGCTAGAGAACATGATGAGAGAATGTGTCCATGATTTTGGGGGATCTTGGAAGAGATAAATTCAACTAGATGAGTTCTCTTATAATAACAATTATCAGGAAACGATACAGATGTCTCCTTACGAGGCTTTGTATGGTAGGCTATGCACCTCACCATTGTGATGGCTAGAGGCAGTTGAGGTATCTTTATAGGGACCTTATCTCATGCAGGAGAATTGTGATTAGATCTAGATGATTCAGAAGCATATGGATACTACACAATCTTGATATAAATATTTTGTCGATCACTGTATATGACCTCTAGAGTTTGAGGCCAAGGATCAGGTTTTTTTATGTGTTTCACTAAGGTTGGGACATAGAAGGATATTGATATGGGGTAAGATTTCACCACTATATGTTGGTCCCTTCGAGATTCTTGAGAGAGTCAGATCGGTATACTATTAGTTTTAGTTACCTCATAGGTATTGAGCCATGCATGACTTCTTCCATGTATCACAACTATGCCATTATAAATCAGACCCATCTCACACTTTTCAACCCAAGGAGGTTGAGTTACAATTTGATACATCCTTCAAGGAGCATCTAATTCGTATTATTGATATGAGAATGAAGGTCATACATGGTTAGTCAATTTCTCTAGTACAGGTTCTATGGAAGCAAGACAGTTCACAAGATGATACTTAGGAGCGGGAGGCTGGCATACGTGCTCAGTGACATGAGTTCATTCAAATGGACCTTGACTACCCTTGAAAGGGAAATTTGAAGAAGAATTGTTTTAAGGGGGTAATATTGTATGATCCTGGTTTTTTCTTGAGGTATGAATGTTTTAAATTATTTTTTGGCGTAGACCCTAAGCTGGGCCATGGGGCGGTTGGGTTGTTTTTGCAAAATAATAGGTAAGAAGGTTGTGTACCGGTTGCAGGACAATTAGACAATGTGTAATTGGATTACACACTGTGTAATCCGCTTTTATAACATGTAATGGTTTGTCTAGAAACTTTCAAGATGTTTAAGGGTTTTACCCAATTAATGGAAAATCGAGCATTACACACCATGTAAGGAAATTACTTGTAATGTAATTGCCCAAATATGTTTTTTAAAAATAGAGGCAGGGACCTCTATTTTTTTGGACAGAAGCATTTTTTCTCTATTTGGAAAACTAAAAACATTCTTATATAGACTTTCAGATCTAGAGTCCATTTGGATTCCATTTCATTCCCTATCGTTTTTGTTGGAACCATGACTGTAAGATATTGATTCCTTTTTAGCCATTCTTGATGCTTCATAACAACAGTTGCATTGATTGGATTTTGGATTTTATTCCCTAATTTCTTGTTCATCATATGTTCTCAAAATTTATTCCCAACCAGGATGAATTAGAACTTGATACTAGATGAGAACTCCACTAATGAGATAAGGTAGGTAATCTATTTTTTTCTTTTAGATTTCGATTCTTTATAGAGCAATTGGCCTTTTTTATTCCCACTGGACTTTTTAGCGTGGGCCAGATATTAAAGTGTTAATCTGAAACAGATGAGGTAGGACCTATTTGGGACTCCCTTAGGTTCTTTGAGATACGTTTGTGGTTTCTGACCCGAACTAAGGACACCGATGGGGTGCACTATGCGTTTAGATTGGTTTTTACCATTGATGAACTACCCATGGGGTGTGACATCGAGTTTTCTGAGTTTAAGGAAGCTCGGTTGTACATAAATGAGGCTGAATTACATACATAGGAGATATCTTGCCTCCTTACCTTGTGTTATTATAATATTCCACGCCTAACTTGATTAAATACTTAAATTGAACTTTTCAAATGAGTGGGTATACTCGTTGGATGTTTATATATTGCTTAAATAGTTTTGTTGGTAACTATGATTAATGGTTGGGTATACCCATGTGATGTGTTAAATGGAAATTGGTGATATGTGGGTGGGTATATCCATGTGACACGATTAAATGAATGTCGAGTACATGAGTGGGCATACTCATGAGATGTAATGGTTTAAATGAGTGGGGTATACTCATTGAATTGTTTTGAATGTAATTGTTTATATGAGAGGGTAGACTCACATGGTTTGAAATTTTCAAAGGCATGGAATTATTGATGATTTACATAGATTCTATGAATGGATCTCCCTGGATCTGGAATGCGGTAGTGGACACCATGGCTGATTATGAACCTTTGGTATTTATTCCATGAGATGCCTTAGGCTTTTCTACCCCTTGGATCCAGCTATCTTGGACTCACGTAGGACAAGTTGGTACACATGCTCCTAGGATTCCAACCAGTGCCTATGCCAAGTTTCCATCGAGATTCTCCCGAGACTCGAAGAGGATGCCTTTGTCTTCAACACCATAGATCCGACCCTTCGTGATCTACAATTCATTATACGGCATGACTATGGGATATATGATTGTGGTTGTACGATAAGGTCGTGGGTTTTTTATATATTATTCTTTATACAGTAAGTACATGTGGACATGATATGGATGGTTATGTGGAATGGCTGTGTAGTTTGTTTATATTTCTTGTAGATGCCTTTTTAGGAGCCAAAACATGTTGCGGGGAGCCACAAGAGGCTGTTTAGTATTACTTGTTTGCAGTAGTTATATTCCTTGGGCTTTCACACATACATTACTACTTACTTTCACATGTTTAGAATATTTCATAGTACTTCTTAGAACTGTATAGATATTTAGGTGGAAACCTATTGGGATGTTTACCTCACATACTATTTGGGCCTCCTTGGGGACCCAAACAGATTATATAGTTACAGGTTATAGTAGGGGAATGATCCCTAAAATAATTTGTTGATCATTGTTTTAGAGCATGGGAGCATAGGATTAAGATGAGGTGTGCGATGCTACGAGGTCCCTTTTAAGTCATTTTGGATTTTAGATAATTGTATTTTATTATATTTTATGTACCTATTTCAGATATTTTCTAGAAACATGTATCATCTGCATCATGGTATATGAGACACTTCTGGCTTGTTACATATTCTTGTCTTTCTTGTCTATTTTATCTACTCTCTACTTATTGTATCTGCTTCCACTATTTAATGTGATTGACATACATTGTGATAAATTATGGTAATGGGGGTATAGTCTCCCAAATGACTCACATAGTCCCTAACTGCTAGTCATAAGCCTCTGGCATTTGGGAATATGTGCTTGAGGAAATGTAGCCAACCGGGCTTGGGGCACAGTTGAGTGACATCCGGGTTTGAGATGTTACATTTGTACAATGATTCAATGATTTCAATTCAAAATTCATTGATGTCATATGAATATATAATATGCTTTTATGCATGTATATACTATCTTAGATCTTGGTGTGAATAAAATTCATTAATTTAAAAAAATAAATTCCTTTGGGTGATAATTCTTGTAGTGAGATAAATTCATTAAACTAATAAAAAATACTATGGTTGATAAAATTCATAAAGTAAGAAAAAAAATTTAGTGAGAGAAATACAATTGTTTGAGTGGTTAGAGAGACGGTATTTCCTGGCAACTTTTATAGCATTAGAATCGATAATAAATTTTATATGTCACTTTTAGGGTAACATTCAGTCAAACAATGTTATCTAGCACAACAAAAAAGAATGGTCTTAGTGAATGTTTTTTAGTGACAGTTCCAATAATCACTACTAAAAAAACATTATTAAATATATTCTAAATATTGTGGTGGTTTCAATGAAACCACTGCTAATATTTTTAAAAAATAACTAACCCCACCCCCTCTACCCGATGCCCTAACCCCCTCGCTCCCTTGGTCGTGCCTCTCCCCGATGCTGGCGACATCCCCTCCCACTTGGCGGTGCCTCTCCTCGACGTCGGCAATCACCCCTCCATCTCGACCTCGCCTCTCCCCAACACTGGTGACCACCCCCACCTTGATCACGTTTCTCCCCAGTGCTAGTGACTCCCTCCCCCCCCCCCAACCCCCCACCGATCCCTCAGCCCCACCTCTCCTTGATGTTGATGACCACCCCTCCACCACGACCCTTCCCCTCCCCCAACATCAGTGACCGCCCCTCTCCCTCAATCTCGCCTCTCCCCAATTAAAGCAACTACCCCTCACTCGTGATCATGCCTCTCCCCATCTCTAGTGATTACCCCCTCTACCCAACATATCACCGACACTGGTGACCACCACTCCCCCTTGGTCGCACCTCTCCCCAATGTAGGTGACTTCCCCTCACCCTCGACCCCACATCTCCCCGACACTAAACCCCCTTATCTCCAACAACATACCTCTCCCCCCTTCCCCCACTTCCCCCCGATGGCTGACCTGTAACAGCCCAAGATTTTATAAAAAAATATTCTTTTTAGTTTTATTAAAGTATTGTGTTGTACGCTACACGAAAAGGAGCTTGCACAACACGCATCCTTGACTTGCCTTGCATTACACGCAATCACGACCTTCCTCGATAGCGTGTGTAATACGCAATACCGAGTTTCACTAAACAACGATATGCTATTATTAAAACTAGCCGTTATGAATAGTAATAACCACTTTTTAAAACTCTGTAAATCTTATTTTTCAAAATGAACTTCATTTTTGGATTCGGAGTATCGAATTTAGCCTAAGGTGAAATTTTGGTACTTTTCGGATAACTTTCATATTCTGATGAATAGTGAAAATTACTAAATTATAATTAAAAACAACTTTTTTTTAATCGAAATAATTAATAGTGATAAATTATTAATTTGAGTGGTTTTAAAGTATATTTAGAATATATTTTTACAATTTAATACAATGTTGGTCAATGGATGTAATTTCACATTTAAACCAGACATAATCAAGTGTCAATCTTTTGATAGATATTGTTTCTTAAAAACACGCTATTTGTTTTAACAGCGGGATTTAATTATAAAATTAATTAATGCAAATTCTATGATATGAATTTGGTAAAATAGACTTCATTTTTGAATTTGGAATATGAAATATAGCTTAGGATGAAATTTTGGCATTGTTCTGAAAAACATCAATTTTTGATGAATAGTGAAACTACTAAGTGGTAGTTAAAAAAATTAATTTCTTCATAAATCTTAATTTTCCGCTTCTATGAATGGAATTTCAAAAATCCGAGAGACACGGTTGATGTCAGTAAGTAAAATGTGGTTCAATGAGATGAAAATAATTTTTTGTGAATAGTAACTTTTTACTTTTTTTTACCACGGTTAACAGTAAATAGGGTAACTAAGGGTAAATATGATATTACTATTACCCTAAAACATGTCCTAATTCTATTGGATAAGTGTAATTCGACCAAAAACAACCTTATGAATATAATATGACCATTTAGGTCCACTTGGATTAGATTATGACATTTAATATTATATTATTTAATGAATAGTTAAAATAGTTAAAATCAAAGTTTAATAAGTAAATCATTTTTAATATGGGGTTATACATAAGATAAATTCGACTATAAATATTCATTAGAAATCTAAAAAGATTTACTACATAATGGTATTTTATTTTTAATTTTTAGACATTAAATAATTTAATTTATTTATGACACAATGATGATGCAGTAATTATCTTATTAATGAAATATTGACATAATTGATGTTATAAACACCAAAATAAATGTAATTTGAGACTTTTTATGAATTCCACTAATTTTCTAGGTTACTATGATATATTAATGTTGATTTAATCAACTTGGTTTGAACATATAATTCTGTTATGACTTTCACAAAAATCATATATCAAATAGTGTCAAAATTGACACAAAATAGTTTTTAAATCAAATATTATATTATTAATTGTTATTTTATTCCTAAAAATCTAAGGTTCGGCCAAATGACTTAGATAAAGATATATATATTACTAATAAACAATTTGGGGTTCGTTTGGCATGTTATAGTAAGTGTATTAACCATATAGTGAAAGAAAACAAAAAGACACGGTAAAAGTTAAATTAATTAACTTAGAGTTAAATCTAATTGATAAGGTTAAAATAATACCCTAAACTTGTCTAAATCCTATTGGTTGATAGGATTTAGACCCATCCCCACTTTAGCTTCGAAATAAGACCCTTTGGAACCATTATAAACCGATTTTTACTTTAATATAAAATAATATTTTGAGATATTCCTAAGGTGCCCCTCTCCTCCTTTATAAAAGGACACCTCCTCCCCCTCCTCCTCACACCAATTTGAGCACTCAAGCTCGGCCAACCCCTGCCATTTTCTCCTCTACACTTCCATAGAATAATCCTAGAGGTCCTGGTCTTCTCCAAAGACCAATCTTAGTTCCTTAAGTGGAGGATTCAAAGAGGCGTTCCAAAGAAAAGGTAATATCCATTACCGATCTTTTCAATTTCTTTCTTCTTCAACTTATTCTTCTTTAGTTGTTTCATGATAAAGTAATAACATCAGTATTACTTACATACTTATATGTTATTATAAATATGAAACAACCCTAATTCACCTTCTATCCATCCTACGGAAAAATGAAATCACCGCGCGTGCGTACGTACGGAATACCGTCTCCACGCCGTGGTGTAATCTATTTTTCCACCATCACCTTACAAGGATGGGTATAATGGTGTAATGAGTAACTATATATGATTATTATGAAGTAATATTGATACTGAAATAATATATATATATATACTCCAATACAATTCCACGATCATAGGAACGATATCATCACTCGTGCGTACGTACGGAATACCGTCTCCACGATGTGATGCGACTCGTTCTACATGATCTTCATTTCATAATGATTATATAAATGAATTGAATGAATGAATATGGTATATACTACACTAATACCATTATGTAAATGAATTATCTATAACCTAAAGATAAGAATAAGAATTTATTCGACAAAACACGCATAAGAACAAAAAGTTATAAAGACCTGAGTAACAAGTAACAATGAAATATTACTAACAAGAAGATAATAATATGACCATATATGATATCATATCAATATGTATGATTCTGGAATAAGTCAATAACATTATTTAAACCATTATACAGGAGCTTCGGACACGAACAAAGCAAATGGGACCTAAGGTAAGGGAAATATCACAATCTCACTTTTATCCGAGATTGTTTTTACTTTGGTAATTACTAGGGTGTATTTTATCATCCACATCCATGTTCCCTCAATATGTAATATTATTTCCATCCTTCTACAATAGTTTATATCCAATTTTACCCTTCGGTGAGTTTTTTGTAAAAGATATGAAAGGAATCTTTTGTCGTTTTTCGTACGAGGTACTTTTTGACTTTTCCGACAAAAGTACGAAGAATGTTTTTTTTAACTTATACGGCATGAATGGATTTTTAAAACATTATTTCCGAGAAGCTTACTTTACAAGTTTTCAAGTTTATTTTTAATCAACTTCTTTTATTTTAAAGTCGTATGACATGTTATGAAAGGAAAAATGGTTTTGAAGAAGAAAGGATATTTTCCTCAAGAATGGAGTTCACGTGTTTTATCAAAATTATTTTCCATCTAAGATAATAAAGAGTTCTGTTTTTATCCCTATTATAAAATTGATTTGATCATGTTGTCATGGAAATATTTTTATGAATTCCTTTATCTTATATGAATTGTTTTATGATGTCATGTTGTTTAAGAATCCCATTTTTATTACATGGGTTACGCTATGATGTACGGTTTATGATTATGTGGCACACATAAGAAAGGATTCATTATAAGATGGGTGGGACCTATATCTCCCTCCAATGCATTGGGTAGAGATTTTATATCTCATGAGATAGACAGGGCTGGAATGGTAGGTTATACCGGATCAGTGAAACAGGACTGAAACGAGGGTTACTCGATTCAGAAAGGGACTTTGTCCACTAAGATAGTCTTGGCAATGAGTCATGACTAACAAGAAATGATTTTCCATGATTATGTGTGCATTCTACAAAGTTTCAAGTTTCATTTTATGATTATGGTGATATCATTTTCACTTCTATGATTTATCCCATGTTATGATATTATGAGCTCTTTTGCAGGTTAAGATTTCCAAAAGCTATGTACTTATGTATATGATGTGATTGATATTTCTTTTGTTTACCCTTACTGAGCATTTGAGCTCACCATTTTATGTTTTCTTTTCCCCAGGATATAAAGAAAGTTTTTTAGGTAAAAAAAAAGGGAAGATCTTTATGGGAGATATTGAAGATCTTTCACCACGATTAGAAGATTACGTTCCGAGTTTCCAAAGACACTAAACTATTACGATCCTTGTGTGTGTGTTTTTGTTATGTACTAAGTATTCCGCAAATGTAATGTAATGTCCATATACGTCAAGATACGGGTCTCTACAGTTGGTATCAGAGGAAAGGTTTAGTCAACCTTTGGAAACTAGGATGCGAAAACGTTAGTGAGATCCCTAGAGATATTTCTAAGGTATGTCTAGGGATGTCTCTAAGGTTAAGTATACGTATAGGTTATAGTCCTAGAATTGCGCTAACGATCTTCGAATTTAACCTAATATGTTAGATATTTAGGGTACTACCCCTTTATTATGTTGTTTTCCCTAGCATGATTTTTGCCTCTCATACTATTCTTTTGGGGTTTTAGACGATGGCTGGAACCCGAAGGAACCGTGTTAATGCGGAATGTGATGGGCAATGCAATGATTGTCCCCCTGAGCAACCAAACGTTATGGGAGCTGGAATGAAAAATCTTGTAGCCATGCTCACACAACTTTCTCAAGCTATGAATCATGCAGGACTTCCAAACGAGCAAAGGAAGGAGCAACATTCTGTTGAATCCTTCATGAGGCAGCGTCCACCTTCTTTCAGTGGGTCTACTGATCCATTAGTTGCTGAACAATGGATTAGTACTACTGAAAAGATATTTTCAGTTCTTCAATGTTCTGAACATGATAAAGTCATCCTAGCAGTGTATCGTTTGGAAGGAGGTGCTGATCAATGGTGGAATCTTATTAAGAATACGAGGCAAAGGGATGAAATTGAGTCTATGGAATGGGACGAGTTCAAGAACTTATTTTTCAATAAGTACTTCCCTCGTATTCTTCGAACAAAGATGGAGAAAGAGTTTCTTGAACTGAAGAAAAGGGACGATGAATCTGTTGGTACCTATGAAGCAAATTTTACAAGACTTGCAAGGTATGCTTCTGAAATTATCATCCAACCTGAAAGTAAAGTTGATCGATTTTTCAGTGGCTTAAAACCAAGTCTTCGAAGGGCATTAGCTATAAGAGACTTCAGTAGCTATGAAGAAATTGTGCGTTGTGCTATCAAGGTAGAAATGGAAGTTGGTGTTACATATCCATCTCATGGTTTTGACAAGAAACGAAAGATGGAGTTCAAGGAGAAATCTCAGAATAATGGTGAAAAGAAGATGAATGTTTCCTTATGCACAAAGTGTGGAAAGAAGCATGGTGGAGATTGTCTTAAAGGGACTAGAAAATGTTTTAAGTGTGTAAAAGAAGGTCATCGAGCAGCTGAGTGTCGAAGTAATGGAAAAAGGGTTTCTAATGATGTGAATAAAGCAAACACTACAGAGAACGCACCGCCAACACTTCAATGCTTCAAGTGCAAGGAAATGGGGCATTATGCTAATAAATGCCCTAATCCAAGGGTTAGTGATGATCTACATGAGCAACCGCTTAAGGCAAAGGACAAAGGGAAGTCACATGCGATCACTATTGGAAATGTTGAATATGACAACGATGTGGTGGAATGATTAAGTGTTTATGTAATGGGATTCCAAAATAATGTTGTATCATGGAATATTGGAATATTTATGTATTGGTCTAATGTGTTATTCAAAGTGATTGAGATATTATGCACATAATGAAGGGAAAACGAGAAAATGAAATGTTTAACAGTATTCATGAGCTCATGATTGATATAAGGACTAAGTTTGAGTATATAGAATTTTGAGGATTTTTGTATGTGAAAAGTGTTAACTTTTAACTTCATTCATGTTTTCACCAAGGTATTCAAGAGAATACACAATTAAGGACTTTGAATGTTTGGAATGTGACCAACAAAACATATCTTATGATATATGGGGATCGACGATGGTGTTAAATCTCTGGTAATCGTTTTCACTATATTATGAGAGTCGACTGCAGTATTATGGATAAGCCTAAAGATTGGAATGGATTATGTTGGACATAAGTTAGTATTGTTAGTTTTTTCGATATTATTGATGGGATGTTATATAGTTTTGGAAAAAGGACAACCTGCAGGACGGGCGACAACCCATCGCTTCGGACAAGGCTGTGGGAATCGAACCCACAACCGAAGTGCGACTGGCCTTTATCACCTACCACTGACCTACAGGAAGTCCCTGTTTAGTAGAAACTAGTTTTATTATATTAAGCAGTATGATATATGAAGTATAAGTCCATTTTAGGAACCATATATGATTAATCTCACTATAGATCGACTTATGCATATAATTTTTGCTAACCTTTTGTTTGAGACAGATGGAATGACCCATCATTCTATCACAAGATCTGCTAACACTTCATGAATAACAAATTTAACTTCATTTATTTAAGAGATGAAGTGGAAATTGTTCAAGGCATGAACAACAGTGAGATTGTACCAAAATAAAGTAAGTATTTATTCTAATTCTAATTTTCAACTTTAGGGAAATGATCTTGAAAACCAAAAATGTTGTCCTAGTGATCTTATACCTGATGAATAAGATGGTACCTTATATCATCACAAATCTATGGATTTGTGATTACTGGCTTTTCCATAGCCATGTTCTCTACCACTCTCCATCAGAACATGATGGTTATATTTTTCTTCCATATCCATATTTTCACCTATGTGGAAACCCAGTGATTAGTTTATTTGGGTAATCGTTACATTTCATACTTTAGTTTTTAAATCCATGTTTTGGTATTCCTTTTTACTATGTGGGTTTTTATTAAAGAAACTTTCGAATAGTAAACCATTTATAACCCCGACGAATTTCGAGGGAGAAATTCATTTTAAGGGGGGTAGAATGTAACAGCCCAAGATTTTATAAAAAAATATTCTTTTTAATTTTATTAAAGTCTTGTGTTGTACGCTACACCAAAACGAGCTTGCACAACACGCATCCTTGACTTGCCTTGCATTACACGCAATCACGACCTTCCTCGATAGCGTGTGTAATACGCAATACCGAGTTTCACTAAACAACGATATGCTATTATTAAAACTAGCTGTTATGAATAGTAATAACCACTTTTTAAAACTCTGTAAATCTTATTTTTCAAAATGAACTTCATTTTTGGATTCGGAGTATCGAATTTAGCCTAAGGTGAAATTTTGGTACTTTTCGGATAACTTTCATATTCTGATGAATAGTGAAAATTACTAAATTATAATTAAAAACAACTTTTTTTTAATCGAAATAATTAATAGTGATAAATTATTAATTTGAGTGGTTTTAAAGTATATTTAGAATATATTTTTACAATTTAATACAATGTTGGTCATTGGATGTAATTTCACATTTAAACCAGACATAATCAAGTGTCAATCTTTTGATAGATATTGTTTCTTAAAAACACGCTATTTGTTTTAACAGCGGGATTTAATTATAAAATTAATTAATGCAAATTCTATGATATGAATTTGGTAAAATAGACTTCATTTTTGAATTCGGAATATGAAATATAGTTTTGGATGAAATTTTGGCATTGTTCTGAAAAACATCAATTTTTGATGAATAGTGAAACTACTAAGTGGTAGTTAAAAAAATTAATTTCTTCATAAATCTTAATTTTACCGCTTCTGTGAATGGAATTTCAAAAATCCGAGAGACACGGTTGATGTCAGTAAGTAAAATGTGGTTCAATGAGATGAAAATAATTTTTGGTGAATAGTAACTTTTTACTTTTTTTTACCACGGTTAATAGTAAATAGGGTAACTAAGGGTAAATATGATATTACTATTACCCTAACACATGTCCTAATTCTATTGGATAAGTGTAATTCGACCAAAAACAACCTTATGAATATAATATGACCATTTAGGTCCACTTGGATTAGATTATGACATTTAATATTATATTATTTAATGAATAGTTAAAATAGTTAAAATCAAAGTTTAATAAGTAAATCATTTTTAATATGGGGTTATACATAAGATAAATTCGACTATAAATATTCATTAGAAAGCTAAAACGATTTCCTACATAATGGTATTTTATTTGTAATTTTTAGACATTAAATAATTTAATTTATTTATGACACAATGATGATGCAGTAATTATCTTATTAATGAAATATTGACATAATTGATGTTATAAACACCAAAATAAATGTAATTTGAGACTTTTTATGAATTACACTAATTTTATAGGTTACTATGATATATTAATGTTGATTTAATCAACTTGGTTCGAACATATAATTCAGTTATGACTTTCACAAAAATCATATATCAAATAGTGTCAAAATTGACACAAAATAGTTTTTAAATCAAATATTATATTATTAATTGTTATTTTATTCCTAAAAATCTAAGGTTCGGCCAAATGACTTAGATAAGGATATATATATTAATAATAAACAATTTGGGGTTCTTTTGGCATGTTATAGTAAGTGTATTAACCATATAGTGAAAGAAAACAAAAAGACACGGTAAAAGTTAAATTAATTAACTTAGAGTTAAATCTAATTGATAAGGTTAAAATAATACCCTAAACTTGTCTAAATCCTATTGGTTGATAGTATTTCGACCCATCCCCACTTTATCTTAGAAATAAGACCCTTTGGAACCATTATAAACCGATTTTGACTTTAATATAAAATAATATTTTGAGATATTCCTAAGCTGCCCCTCTCCTCCCTTATAAAAGGACACCTCCTCCCCCTCCTCCTCACACCAATTTGAGCACTCAAGCTCGGCCAACCCCTGACATTTTCTCCTCTCCACTTCCCTAGAATAATCCTAGATGTCCTGGTCTTCTCCAAAGACCAATCTTAGTTCCTTAAGTGGAGGATTCAAAGAGGTGTTCCAAAGAAAAGGTAATATCCATTACCGATCTTTTCAATTTCTTTCTTCTTCAACTTCTTCTTCTTTAGTTGTTTCATGATAAAGTAATAACATCAGTATTACTTACATACTGATATGTTATTATAAATATGAAACAACCCTAATTCACCTTCTATCCATCCTACGGAAAAATGAAATCACCGCGCGTGCGTACGTACGGAATACCGTCTCCACGCCGTGGTGTAATCTATTTTTCCACCATCACCTTACAAGGATGGGTATAATGGTGTAATGAGTAACTATATATTATTATTATGAAGTAATATTGATACTGAAATAATATATATATACTCCAATACAATTCCACGATCATAGGAACGATATCATCACTCGTGCGTACGTACGGAATACCGTCTCCACGATGTGATGCGACTCGTTCTACATGATCTTCATTTCATAATGATTATATAAATGAATTGAATGAATGAATATGGTATATACTACACTAATACCATTCTGTAAATGAATTATCTATAACCTAAAGATAATAATAAGAATTTATTTGACAAAACACGCATAAGAACAAAAAGTTATAAAGACCCGAGTAACAAGTAACAATGAAATATTACTAACAAGAAGCTAATAATATGACCATATATGATATCATATCAATATGTATGATTCTGGAATAAGTCAATAACATTATTTAAACCATTATACAGGAGCTTCGGACACGAACAAAGCAAATCGGACCTAAGGTTAAGGGAAATATCACAATCTCAGTTTTATCCGAGATTGTTTTTACTTTGGTAATTACTAGGGTGTATTTTATCATCCACATCCATGTTCCCTCAATATTTAATATTATTTCCATCCTTCTACAATAGTTTATATCCAATTTTACCCTTCGGTGAGTTTTTTGTAAAAGATATGAAAGGAATCGTTTGTCGTTTTTCGTACAAGGTACTTTTTGACTTTTCCGACAAAAGTACGAAGAATGTTTTTTTAACTTATACGGCATGAATGTATTTTTAAAACATTATTTCCAAGAAGCTTACTTTACAAGTTTTCAAGTTTATTTTTAATCAAATTCTTTTATTTTAAAGTCGTATGACATGTTATGAAAAGGAAAAATGGTTTTGAAGAAGAAAGGATATTTTCCTCAAGAATGGAGTTCAAGTGTTTTATCAAAATTATTTTCCATCTAAGATAATAAAGGGTTCTGTTTTTATCCCTATTATAAAATTGATTTGATCATGTTGTGATGGAAATATTGTTATGAATTCCTTTATCTTATATGAATTGTTTTATGATGTCATGTTGTTTAAGAATCCCATTTTTATTACATGGGTTACGCTATGATGTACGGTTTATGATTATGTGGCACACATAAGAAAGGATTCATTATAAGATGGGTGGGACCTATATCTCCCTCCAATGCATTGGGTAGAGATTTTATATCTCATGAGATAGACAGGGCTGGAATGGTAGGTTATACCGGTTCAGTGAAAAAGGACTGAAACGAGGGTTACTCGATTCAGAAAGGGACTTTGTCCACTAAGATAGTCTTGGCAATGAGTCATGACTAACAAGAAATGATTTTCCATGATTATGTGTGCATGCCACAATGTTTCAAGTTTCATTTTATTATTATGGTGATATCATTTTCACTTCTATGATTTATCCCATGTTATGATATTATGAGCTCTTTTGCAGGTTAAGATTTCCAAAAGCTATGTTCTTATGTATATGATGTGATTGATATTTCTTTTGTTTACCCTTACTGAGCATTTGAGCTCACCCTTTTATGTTTTCTTTTCCCCAGGATATAAAGAAAGGTTTTTAGGTAAAAAAAAGGGAAGATATTTATGGGAGATATTGAAGATCTTTCACCACGATTAGAAGATTACGTTCCGAGTTTCCAAAGACACTAAACTATTACGATCCTTGTGTGTGTGTTTTTGTTATGTACTAAGTATTCCGAAAATGTAATGTAATGTCCATGTACGTCAAGATACGGGTCTCTACATGACCCCTAATCCTCAATGGTGACCACCCCTTTTTTCCACTCTCACATATGATCCTCGTGACCCCAACCCAACTTGCAACCTGATGATGACCCCACAATGACCCCCCTTCTCCTTGATGGCGATCCCCAATGGCGACCCCTCTCCCCCATTTCTCGGAGAGTGGAATCCACAATTGTAATGTGTAATTTTTTTAATATTGCATGATTGGTTTGATATATCATTATGTAGTATATCATATTGTACAATCAAATGATAAATTTTATCACTTAGGAATCCTATACACATAACTATCATTAATGACTATTATAAATGGGGATCATGAATCATTTATATGATGAATTCTTGTTTGTATGTGGGGTTATAAATAGTGTGTAACTACATTAATCATTTATACCTCATGAATTCTTGGTGAGTTAGAATTAGTGAGTTTTGGATAGTGGTTTATTAGAGGATAGGAAACCATTTGGTTTTATTGACTATTCACTAATGTTTTAGTATGCTTCTTCCACACTGGAATGAGACATTCAAAGTAAGAACATACTGAGTGTACATGTATTTTCACCATGATTTTATATACTATATTTATAGAATTATAGGACAAATTAGGTGACCAACTTTACTGATGTTAATTGATGTTAACTTTTAATTGTACTTGTTTGATTAACCATTTATATCATTATATCTGAATATACAGGGAGAAGAGTTAAAATCCAATACCTATGGATAAAAGTTTGATTACTTTACCTCGAAACACACCTCATTATGAAAAGTGTTTGAAAAAAAATTATGTAATTAAAAAATGACCAGTGGATGGTAGTATAAAATGTGTATGTCCTGATTGAAATTCAAGTGATGGTTAAATACAAATGAAGTGTGTTATCATTTTATATAAAAACAATATTCTACTCAATATTTATATAGGATTTTGGATGGTAAATATATTGTTATGGAAATTCAAAACAAATATAATCCTATCAACGAAACACAAAGTGACCCTCCAGAGGGGAATTCAGTTTGAAATTTGATAAATGAAACATTTGTCTTTTCATGATATAATGTCCAATATTTCAATAGATCAAAAAAACCTTCAATTGACCCTAAAAATATTAATACTTCTAATATGTTCAACGACCAAAAACATGATCTTTATGAATTAGTTGAAGATGTGCATCAAGAACTATATAAAGGGTGTGATAAGAATTCAAAGTTTTGTTTTCTACCTATGTTGTTTCATATAAACTGTCTCTGTGAAATTATTGACATAAAAATGTACATCATTTTAGAGTTTCTTCATGATGCTTTTAGTGAAGCTATGGTACTTGCATCATTCTATGAGATTAATGAATTCATAAATAAATTTGGATTGTATTATACAAAGATACATGAATTCCTTAATGATTGTATGATTTACTAGGGAGAAGAGTCCGACAAAGGAGAATTCATAAGATTTCATAAAAGTAGATGAATGTCAATGAACAACAATGAGAGTATAAATAAATGCAATCCCATGAAAAAAATGAAAACACCTTCAACTTTATTTCATTACATTCCTCTGATATGATGGTTGAAAAGATTATTCATGGCATCTATGACTACATAAAAAATGAAGTGGCATGATCAAGATAATAATGATGGATAGACGATACATCCAAAAGATTCAACATCATATAAATTGTTTGATTCATTATATCAATATTTTTCTTCAAATATTATGAATTCATGTTTGGGATTGGATTCTAATGGTTTTAACCCATTTTGTACTTTAGGTACTAATTATAGTATTTGGCTAGATGTTTTGATCCCTTATAATCTACCCCCATAGATGTGTATGAATAAATATTATTTTTTTATTTCGATGATTATTTCTAGAAATAAAATTCCTAGAAATGGAATTGATGTATACCTTTAACCTCTAATCAAATAATTGCGAGGATTATGAGATGATGGAATGTAAACATATGAAACTTCCATGAGAAAACTAATAAAAATACATGCTAATTTAATATATATAATTACTAACATTCTGAGATTAGAAAATTTATCTTATTGGAACACTCATACTAGTTTGTCTTGTCTAGTTTTTAATTTTGTACATCTATGATTACCTTATAGAAGAAAATGATTTTTTATGCATCATCATTGATTTCTTTATTTCATCTCATAAATATAGGTTTAACAAGACACAATTCAATGAAGATATTAAACTGAGAAGTCCACTAAAAGTGTTATTAGGTTCAGAAATCATGGTACAATTAATGAGTGTCATTGAAGAATTTTAAAAATATAATCATTTTAATGAAGGGGAAAAGGGTACAACGTACAATATTTGAAGAATGTGGTACAAGAAAATAATGGGTTTAGTTTTCAAAATTCCTTATTAGGAGTTTAATTTGATATGTTATAATCTTGACATAATGAATATTGAGAAAAAATTCTGTGGTAATGTAATTTTCACATTTCATAATGAGAAGGGTAAATCAAAGGATCGCCTTAATGCTCATAAGAGTTTGGAGTTAAAGAATATAAAGCATGATTTTTGGGAAAATGATAATGGAATGTATCCTTTGACTATTTTTAGAATGAAAAATCCAGAGAAAGGCGTATTCCTTCAAACTTTAAAGAATTTAAAATTGGAAGATTGATATTAAGGTAATATATCAAGGTGCATTAACTAAAAAAATTGAAAGTTACATGGATTGAAAAGTCACAACTCATGTATTTTTATGGAAAAATTATTTTCATTGGCATTTTGTAATATGTTGACTGAAAAATTAACTATTGTACATTTTCCAAAGAGCTTTGTAGAAAAAATATAAATCTAATTGAGCTTTATAAACTTCATGAAAGAATTTTTTTGACACTTTTTTATTTGTCGATGTTATTTCCCCCTTCATTATTCACTGTGATTATTCTTTTGATTGTTCATTTGGTTGAAGAAGTTAAACTTAGCTAACCAGAACATTATCAATTGATGTATCCAATTGAGAGGTACAATGATATTATTTTTATTTTCATTAGTGAATTTAATTTTATTAAATTATTGCATAATTTTTTTATATGTTTATTATTTTTTTCATCAGGTATATAGGTCATTTTAAATCATATATGATGAATAAATATCAACCAAAAGGATCTATTGCTAAAGGTTAAATATCCAAAGAGTGATTGACCTTGTATTTAAAGTATTTTGATGGGATTAAGGATAGATTCAATCGTGTTTAATGTTTTGATGATATCTCCACTAATTATCATTTTGAAAAATAATTATCAATATTTCCAATTATTGGATAACCAATTAAAAAGGGGTCAAGTTTTACACTGAATTAATTAGAGTTTCTATAAGCACATAGATATAGAATGCTCAGTAGTCTTATTACAGATCCATTTATTGAAGAATTTCGATGTCAATAGAATTAGTGATTATGGGGTAGATCTTGAAATGAGATGGAATTAAAAAATGATGTTAATAAGGATATTTTCAAATGGATCACCCATCAAGGAAGTATATTCTCATATTGGTATTATTGATATGTAGATATTTTTTCTATGTTAAAACTAAAACTTTATTTATATTTTTCTATATAATGAATTTTGAAAATCATGCTAAAATATCATATTATTTTAAGTTATTTTTTCTTGATGTCCACTATGAATGTCTAATATATTCGATGCCTACAATATTCATGGCTTTAGGATTCCTACCATTTATCAGGAAGAAGACTTAAAAACTCAAAATAGTGATTTATTTACACTTAAAAAGGTGAGATATTATGGAAATTTTCATGATATAATTGAATTAAACTATCAGGGTTAGTTATTGTTGTCTTATTCAATAGAAAGTGGGTTAATATTGATATGGGTATAATGAATGATTCATTACATTTTACTTCTATCAACTTCTCTCAATTTATCCATACCAATGAGCATGTAGAGAATGATCCATTTATCTTGGCTTCCTAAGTGAAGATAGTTTATTGTGTGGATGATGAAATACATTAAGGTTAGAGTTTTTTTACACTTATTGTAGAGAGACATATATGATATGAGTGATGAAGATCAATTGGTACTTTGTGAATGTGAACCTAATCAACCACAAAACATTGAATAATTTTTTTCTAACAATATAGAAACAATAGAACATGCAATAGTGGGTGAAAATGAATCACTCGTCAAAATGAAGGTTTATAATAATGAAGATAATGAAGATGAAGATAATTGAATGTATAAATTGGTATTGAAAATATATAACAATTTTTCATTGATAAGTGGTTCATACATATATACATTGTTCTAGTTTTTCTTGTAGGATCGAAATATAATATGAGATGCTCAATATACAAGAGGGGGGGTGAATTGTATACTTTAAAAATTCCTTTGGAACCTTTAAAGTTAGTTATGAATAACTAGAGTTTCCTTAAGAAAAGGAAAGGACTAAGTTTAACAAAGTTAAACTAAGTAAATTCACAACACCTCTAACACCGAACTGAACTTGGAAAGGGATTCCAAAAGTAGGTTCCGGAAATATGATTCCGGAAATTGAAACTTAAAAAAAGTTACAATATGAGATTCTACCTTAAAGCGTATAGAATCTAAACTAATCAGAGTAAGTAAGGAAGTATAAGAAAGTTATACTTTCCTTAAGATACAAAATGCAGCGGAATAACAACAAGTAGTAAAACTACTAGTAACAAGATAATAGTCTTTTAACCCAAAGAGAAGGGTATCCAACAACCTTGGATAAAGGTCCCTTGATTTATACTTTCAAGCAAGTTTGTCTTACCCACACCAGGGTAAGCCCTCGATACGAAGATCGGTGTCTCTGTCTTGCTATCCCCGCAAGCCCTCAACTACAAGGTAGTTGGCAACCTCTGTCTTTCTCAGCAAGAAAGCCCTCGATCTTTAAGGTAGTCGGCACCTCTGTCTTCCTATCCCCAGAATCCCTCGAATGTAATCACCAACATTCGGAGTCGCACGAAGCTTTGAGAGTTAATAAGAGACTCTCTCTCTAGAAATCACTTCAACAGCATGTAAGCACTTTTTCAGCAATCAGCATATGCATCAGCCATCAGTATCGAGCTCTTTCAAATGAGCTCCTATTTATAGGTAAGGTCGGCTCCACTCCAACGGTCATATTTTCCTTAAAGTTCGGAGGGACCTGTACACGTGTCACTTAGACAACGGTTAGTTTATAACAAAACAGACGACATCGTTTTATAACAAAACAAGTGTAACAGAAAGTACGACATCGTTTTAAACTCTAACATAAAGGTTCGGAATAGAAATTTCGGAGTGAAGGTTTGGAGTGAATAAATTCAGAGTGTATAAAACAATGATAATCAGATTCTGTTTAATAGGAGAATTCGGAATGAGAATTCGGAGTAGGAATTCGGAATAGGAATTCGTCATCAGAAATCGTAATGAGAATTCGTCATCAGAATTCGTAATGAGAATTCGGAATGAGATTTCTTCATTAGAATTCGTAATGAGAATTCTTCATTGGAATTCGTAATGAGAATTCTTCTTCAGAATTCGTAATGAGAATTCTTCTTCAGAATTCGTAATGAGAATTCTTCTTCAGAATTCGTAATGAGAATTCGGAATGGGATTTCTTCATTAGAATTCGTAATGAGAATTCTTCTTCAGAATTCATATCCTAAATATGGAATAGAACTTAGTCAGAATTCATATCCGGAATTCGGAATGAAACTTCCTTATAGTTCTTGTCCAGAATCTGAATACTAAACAGAATGCTTTATATCAAAGTTTTAATGACTCCGAGAAAATGAATCCGAAACTTATACTTAAGAAAAATATTGATGAAAATATGATAAGGATAATTTTTCTTATAAAAGCGATTTTTCTTAAGAAAGCAATTTTCCTTATAAAAGCAATTTTCCTTATAAAAGCGATTTTCCTTAAGAATGCCTTTTTCCTTATAAAAGCAATTTTCCTTATAAAAGCGATTTTCCTTAAAGATAAGGTGTTTGTGATTTTCAAAACAAGAAGGAATGGAAAAGTCATAAGGAAAACCTTATTGACTCAACAATCTCCCCCTTTTTGGAAAGCACAAACATCCTTACGAAAAAGCTATTCTAAGAAAAAAGAAACACATTAAAGCTTATCTCCCTTGGTTTAAGGATATAGATGAATACGACTAACTCCCCCTTAGGCTTTGAAACTCTAAGGATCGTATTCATATTTCCGGAGTGATGTTTCTTTAAGAAAAACTCCCCCTTAAACAAACTCTTATTAGAGTTCTTTTTCCTTGGGTATTTTCCTTTCTCCCCCTTTGATAAGCACTTATTAGATTTCCTCTTTTTCTTAAGGATCTTTTCCTTCTCCCCCTTTGTGATTTTCAAAAAGAATTGGAGGGAATGGGAAAACTTAACAAAGTACCTGAAAAATTAGTACAAACGAAACAACAAACACAATTCTCATTATATTTGAAATGTCAGCAACAAAAACAGATTACAACAAAAAGATCGGATTGGTCATTTCAGATCTTTCTCCTTCGACATTAGCCCCTTGAGAATCGTCTTGATCTTCTTGAGGTCCTTATGATCTTCTTCAGCTTGCTTTTCTAAGGCAACTATTCTTGCTGACTGAGCTTCAATTACTTCTTCCTGAGCCTTCAACTTTTCTTCCTGGGCTTTCATCTTCTCTTCCTGAGCCTTCATCCTTTCTAGAAAATCAATCTGATGATCCCTTTCAAATTTCCAACTCTGATTAACGGAGTTGAGCTTTCCATTCAGATCTCTCACTTCCTGAATCTGAATGTTCTTTTCCTCTGTCAATTTCTCATCGAATGATGCAGTCATCTCATGAAACTTCTTGTCCTCGGTTTGAAATGCATCCTTAACATTTTCCTGAAACTCATCCAGCAACCTCATCTCTTCCACATTTTTCTTCGACCAGCTTGTCATCCTTTTGCAAGATCTTTTATGTGCTTCGTAACCAACGAAGAAAGTTTTGAACTGAGCTTCAATCTCAACACACTTATCCATTACCATGGATACGGAGTCGGTTTTCTGATTCAGCGCATGTTGAAGCATCTGGCATCTAGAGTCAATACTGGAGAAGGTTGGAATGGTTCCCACCAACTTCTTCAAGGACTGAACAACAAAATCGTGCCCCAACGATGATGACTCCGAATCTGAAACCTTGCTAGGAGAATTTTCTTACTCAATAAGCTCCAACTTCCTCTTCTAAGAACTACCAGCTTCCTTCCTCATACTCTTTTCTGAACTCGGGGTATCAGCAAGAATTCGTTTCCCCTTATCTTTTTCCGGAATAGAAACCTGTTCCGGAGATTTCTTCTCGCTATCAGACACTTGAACAACCAAATCATCCTCATCAGCAACTTCTACATTTTCCTTCTGAGCAGCATCAATTAAAAGATGTTCTTCTTCTCTCAGACAAGAAACTTCTTCTTCACCTTTCTCTTCTTCCAATTCAGGAGTAACAAGCTTTGAAGATTGAGCTTCAGATGTTCGGAGCGACAGGTGTTCCGAAGGAGTTCCCTTGTATTCATCTACTTGTTTGAGCAAATCTCCTGTCTCACCACTTCCTTCAGCAGCTTCTTCAACTTCTTCCACTTGCTCTACTTCCTCAGTAGCAACAGCCTTTTCCAGAGTAACAAGATTTCTTCCTGGAGTCTCAGGTAGAGATTCCAGAGTGAAAGATCTCGGAACGGGAATGGTTGCTGAAACCATTTCGTTGAACTTTAACAAGACCTGAGCTACCTCAGCCTCGGACATTTTCTTCTTAAGCTTCTTTTCCTTTGCTTGCTTCTCAAGCTCATCAGCGGCCTTTTCTTTCAGAGCTTTAGCCTCTGCAGGATCCAATCCGAACTGCGGATCTCCTTCCTTCCTCTTCTCTTTGTCAGCTCTCCACTTCGCTGCAACCTCATCAGTATAGGTTTTCTTCTTCTTAGACTTAGGAGGTGCTGAGTGGACTTCCTTAGACTTGGGTTCCTCAGCTTCGACAACCACTTCTTTCAGCTTCCTCTTCCTTACCGGCTTGGATGATTCCGGATCAGCCACTTTCGGAGTCACTTCTGCTTGAGGAGGTAGATCTATAAACTTCCCTGACTCCTTGTTAAAAGCTATATTCATTCTCTTAAGAGTGGCATCACTGAGCAACATGATCTTGCAAACTTTCGGCTTAGAACTACAAGCTACCTTGAAGGACTCAAGGCACCGAACTATGAGCTTTGACAAAATTGCTGGGTACATCACGATCTGAGCTCTCAGATTCCCCTTCTTCAAATTTTCAATGTTAAGAAGAATATGCTTCATCAAGTTGAACTTTCTTAGATTTATCAAGAAATCTAAGATATATATCTCACTTTTCTTCAGACTATCCTTATCTCCTTTTCTCGGTACAATATGGCCTTCCACCCATAACTCCAGAATCCGGAAGTTTGTAGAAAGACTTGCTATTTTCGGAGCCTTGTCATCATCCAATCCGAGAATTTCTAAAGCCTTTTCCTTGTTGAAACTACCCAAAGAGTCTGGCAATACGTGGGAAATAAACTCAGCTTCCCCTTCATAACATAACCCTACCAAGCTTGCAGCCTTGGTGTAAGAAAGCTTATATGTCTTTCCATACGATTTGAAAGAAAATTTTTCTCTATTATCTTCCTCGAAGAAAGCAACTGTCTCATAAAACTCGACAAGCAAGTCAGAGTAGACTTCATCTTGGTTTCCGGTTTTTGATACTGCAACACCTTCCCAGCCATTCATCTTGATATTCTTTGAAATAATAGAATCATAGTTGTTGAAGAAATTCGGATGAACTAACCTCTCTCTGTAGACTAACCACTGAGAAATAGGCTTGGTTGAAGACATTTCTTGAGAAGCTAACTCTGCAGACATTCGGATTAGAAGTCCTCTGAGATATTCAGAACAGAGAAGACTGAAGTTCGGAACTGAGAAAACTGTGGTTTGGAACGGCCTTAAATCGGAGAGTCAGAGCTTCAGCACGCAAAAGCTTGAAATCGATGTGGGACGAGAAAATAGGGTCCCCTTTATAGAGGCAATGGGATGACGGTTCAACTTCTTCGGTTGATCTAACGGTTTAGAACGATCTGAGATCAGATCTAACGGTTGAGAGCTTGAATCCGATATTTTTGAGGTTTTTATTAAAGTAAAGAATTAAGAAATCCAAAAACCAAAAACAAACTATAAGAAATTTCCAGCAAGTAAAATATGATTACGAAAACTTCAGTAAGGAAAACATACCTTTCGGATTAGCTTAGGAAGGTTATTCGTAATGGGTAATATAAAGACGACTACGAAAAACTCAATACGAAAAAGTAAATACGAAAAGTCAATACGAAAAACTCAATACGAAAAACTCAATACGAAAAAGTAAATACGAAAAGCTCAATACGAAAAACTCAATACGAAAAAGTAAATACGAAAACTTGTAATGGAAGATTCAGTACGAAAGTTCCGTTATGAAAATACCAGTACGAAAGTTTTCCATTACGGAAATTTTCAATACAAATACTTCCATTCCAGAAGTATTCTGTGCGAAAATATCCTTTCTGGAAAATTGTAGTTCCGGAAGTTCCATTCCAGAAATTTTCGTTCCGAAAAGTTTGAAAACAAATTTTGAAAAACTTTGTTAAATAAACAATCAAATGTACTCCCCCTATGAAAAGGAGTTTATTACTGTAAGGAGATTTTTTCAACAGAAAGTTAATTAAGGAAGATTACCTTACGGTTATCATTCCTAACTTTTGTTTAATATATTCAAATCTATCAGAAGGCAAGGATTTTGTGAAAATATCAGCAAGTTGATCTTGCGTTCCGATAAACTGAAGAATAATATCTCCTTTGAGTGTGTGATCCCTAAGAAAGTGATGCCTAATATCTATGTGTTTTGCATGAGAGTGATGTGCAGGATTTTTACTTAGGGAAATGGCACTTGTGTTATCACACAAAATTTGAGTTTTAGTAAAACTCAAGCCATAGTCTGTGAGTGTGTGTTGCATCCACAACACTTGTGCACAAAAACTTCCAGCTGCTACATATTCAGCTTCAGAAGTGGAGAGTGAAACAGAATGTTGCTTCTTGCATGACCAAGAAACTAATGAATCTCCTAAGAAATGACAAGTTCCGTATGTACTTTTCCTATCCATTCTACATCCACCAAAGTCAGCATCAGAAAAACTTTTTAGAACAAAATCATTTCCAGAAGTATAAAATAATCCTAGATCCATGGTTCCCTTAAGGTAGCGAAAAATTCTTTTTACTGCCTTTAAGTGAGATTCCTTAGGATTGGATTGATATCTTGCACATAAGCATACTGAAAACATTAAGTCTGGTCGACTAGCTATTAAGTAAAGTAGACTTCCAATCATAACTCTAAAAGATGTTTGATCTACTGGTTTCCCAGCTTCATCAAGATCTAGAGAGTTTGAGGTACCAATAGGAGTACTTATACTCTTAGTGTTGTCATAACCATAATTTTTAAGAAGATCTTTAATATACTTATGTTGAGATATGTAGGTTCCTTCTGGTTTTTGAGAGATTTGAAAACCAAGAAAAAATGTTAACTCACCCATCATACTCATTTCAAACTCAGATTTCATTAGACTAGAAAAAGAGTCAGTCAAAGATTGCTGAGTTGAACCAAATATAATGTCATCAACATAAATTTGAACAATCAAAACATTTTTCTTATCTTTCTTTATAAAAAGGGTTGGATCTGCATTTCCCTTAACATAGTTATTTTGAAGCAAAAATCCAGTAAGTCTATCATACCATGCTCGTGGGGCTTGTTTAAGGCCATATAAAGCTTTGGTAAGTCTAAAAACATGATCAGGATGTTTTGTATCTTCAAAGCCAGGAGGTTGTTCAACAAAAACTTCCTCTTGAACATAACCGTTAAGAAAAGCACATTTCACATCCATTTGGAAATGTTTGAAATTAAAGAATGCTGCAAAGGAAAGTAGAATGCGGATAGATTCAAGTCTAGCTACTGGAGCATAGGATTCTTCATAGTCTATTCCTTCTTGCTGATTATAGCCTTTAGCAACAAGTCTAGCTTTATTTCTAACAATGACTCCATTTTCATCACATTTATTTCTGAAAACCCATTTTACTCCAATAACAGAATTTTCCTTAGGTCTTTCAACCAAGGTCCAGACTTTATTCCTTTCGAATTCATTTAGTTCATCTTGCATTGCTTTGATCCAATCATCATCACCTAAAGCTTCATCAGTGCTTTTAGGCTCTAATTGGGAAAGAAATGCTAGATGTTCTACTTCATTTCTTAAGGAACTTCTAGTCCTTACAGGTTGATTTACATCACCAATGATACCATCACTGGGATGATTCTTAAGAAACACCTGATTTGGGTTTTGTAAAACTTGTTCATCAACATAGGGTAGAAAGTCTTCTGGGGTAAATGATTCAGAAGTATCTTCTAGAACAATTTCCTTATCAGAAGGTTCTTCTATCAAAGGTTGACAATCAGTTTTTGAAAACACATCCGAGGATGTAGGTTGGGAGGTTTTAAAAACAAAAGGGTCAGACTCATCAAATTTTACATGTACTGTTTCCTCAACAGTGCAAGTATTTTTATTAAAAACTCTATAAGCCTTAGAGGTTGTGGAATAACCTAAGAAAATCCCTTCATCAGACTTTGGTGCGAATTTATGTAAGTTATCTTTAGTATTCAAAATGAATACTTTGCAACCAAAAACCTTGAAGTAGGAAAGTCTTGGTTTTCTACCATTCCATAACTCATAAGGAGTTTTATTAAGAAAAGGTCTAATCAAAACTCGATTTATAGTATAACAAGCAATACTTACAGCTTCAGCCCAGAAATGTCTAGCAATAGAATATTCACTCAACATGGTTCTAGTTATTTCTTGAAGAATTCTATTTCTTCTTTCAACTACACCATTCTGTTGAGGAGTTCTAGGTGCTGAAAAGTTGTGAGTAATACCTTTCTTACTACAAAAAGTTTCAAAATCAGAATTTTGAAATTCACCTCCATGATCACTATGAATAGTTTTCAATGGAAGGTTTTTCTCATTTTTAACTTGGGCTCTAAAACTTTTTAAATAAGAAAAAGCTTCAGATTTCCTTGCTAGAAAATAGACCCATGTAAATCTAGTGTAATCATCAACTAGAACAAACACATAGTATTTGCCTCCAATGCTTCCAGTTTGTGTTGGACCAAAAAGATCCATGTGCACTAACTGTAATTCATCGGTTGTTGAGACTTCACCGATTGACTTAAAACTAGATTTATGTTGCTTGCCATATTGACAAGGATCACAAACTTTAGAAGAATCAAATCTAAGCTCCGGTAGATCCTTAACAAGTTTCTTATTAGAGAGTTTACATAGGTTCCTAAGATTACAGTGTCCTAATCTTCTATGCCATAACCAAGAATGATCTTCCATTGCACTTAGGCAAGGTAAATCTTGGCTTCTTAGGTCTTCTAAATTTAAGGTGTAAACATTCTCTTGCCTGTTGGCTGAGAGAATAAATTCTTCCTTGGAATTGTGAACTAAGCATTTATCATTCCTAAAATTCACAAGGTAACCTTCATCACATAACTGACTTATGCTAATGAGGTTGTGCTTAAGACCTTTAACAAAAAGAACATTTGAAATCAAAGTTTTTCCCAAAAGAACTATATTACCAATACCAACAATCTCTCCCTTAGCATTGTCTCCGAAAGTTACCTTTCCTCCTTTCGTTTTGATAATCTTTTCAAAAAAGCTTTTGTTACCAGTCATGTGCCGGGAACATCCACTATCCATGTACCAAATATTGTTGCTGGAACATTCTTTATTTTCCTGAAATTAAGAACAAAGTTAGACTTTCGGAATCCAAACTTGTTTGGATCCGAGATTTCCAGACAATAAAATTTTAGGTATCCACATTTTCTTAGAAAAATAAGCTTTATGAAAACCTAAGGATTGGGTTTTGTTTAAGGAACAATTTTTTGCCCAGTGACCACCACATTGACATTTAGTGCAAAATGGGGCACTTTGAGGAACAAAATAATTGTTACTGAAAACTTGTTTTGCATGGGTATAACCAAATCCGGATTTATTTCTTAAAGGTCGTATTTGAGAATACATCTTATCAAAATTTTCTTTACCATGGGTAAAGTTTGATAAACACTTCTTTAAGGAAAAAATTTCGGACTTGAGTTTTACAACCAAGTTTTTATCCTCAAAATCATTAGTTTTGGAACTAGAGTTAGGCTCGAAAACATTTTTATTAGAAATTACTTTTTCTAATTCTTTAGAAAGTTTATTCATCTCAGAACTTACTTCCTCAAGATTTTTTGAAATACTTTCAAAATCAGCATTTTTCTTATCAAGATCTTTAGAAAGATCTGATATCTCTTTAGTAAGAATAGAATTCCGAGAATTTGCCTTATCAAGTTTCTTGTTGAGTTTGGAATTCTCAATCTCAAGAAGTTCAGCAAATCTAGAGACTTCTTCATAAGTAGGTAAAGTATTTTCCTCATCAGAAGATGATTCTTCATCAGAAGAGTTATAATACTTACTATCATTAGGATTTAAAGAAACATTGGTCAATGATTCAGCATTTCGTACCTTAGCCATAAGACATTGATTATCAATAGGTAATCTGGCTATAAGACCAAGATTCTTCTGTCCTGAAGATTCATATTCAGAAGATTCATCTGAAGAGTCACCACCACTGGCACTCCAGGTGTCATTAGCTTTCAAAACTTTCTTAGCTTTAGCTTTGTAATACTTCTTCTTGTTTCTGTCTGAATGCCTTTCCTTCCTTTCTTTCTTTTTGAGCATAGGGCAATCTGGTCTAATATGTCCAGCTCTCTTACATTCATAACAAGTAACTTCTCCATCTTTCTTATCTTTCATGTCCTTATTCTTATACTTGGATTGAAAGTTTCTATGTCCAGCTATCTTGTTCATCCTTCGAGCAAGATTGGCTAATTCATTTTCTGAAACTTCACTATCACTAGATTCGGATTGAAAAATGACTTTCTTCGATTTGGATCTGGTTACTCTCTCAGGAGTCTTAGCTTTCATCTGATTCGAAGTTGTAGTAAAAGCAACAGTACCATTTCCATTCTTCTTCTTGATGTTGTCAGCATCTCTCTTCATTATGGTCTCATGTTGTAGAAGAGTTCCAAATAATTCATCAAGAGTAATTTGAGTAACCTTCCTGTTCTCATCTATAGCTGTTCTCTTGGATTCCCATTCATTGGGCATAATATCAATTATCTTGTCCACAAGAGCTTCATCATCTAAACCTTTCTCTCCCATAGATTGTATACTGTTGACAATTGTCATAAATCTTTGTTGAACTTTACAGATAGGTTCTCCATAAGGAAAATTGAAGCCATGATATTCAGCTCTAAGCATAGCTCTCCTAGTCTCAATCACTTTTGAAGTCCCAAAGTGTGTAACCTCTAACTTCTTCCATATACAATTAGCTGCTTCACAAGAAGAAATTTGGCTATATATATTTCTAGTCATTGAACATAATAAAGTATTGCGTACCTTATAGTTGAGTCGATATTCTTGCTTTTCCTGGTTAGTAAAGGTTCTGACTTCCTTGTCAGGAATTTTATAATCACCAGTAAGCATCACAAAGTTGTCTACTCTAGTATTGATAACAAAGGTCTTCATACGATCTCTCCAGTATTCATAATCATTACCATCGAATATTGGTGGCCTTGTAGGATTCAGATTGCCAATCGAACCAACATTAATCCTGCCATACTAAAAGAAACTTTGCACACAAACTTGTTAGTAGCTTAGAATCGTAATAACAAGGTTCGGAATGGGAAAAGTTCGGAATGGATAATCTGGAATGACAAAGTTCGGAATAGAAAAGTGAGCAAGAAAAACTTGTATGTGAATACAAGTATTTCAGTAAACTTGGCTCTGATACCAAATGTAAGAATGGTATAGAGTAAGAGGTTTCCAACCTCTGATACCAATTGTAGGATCGAAATATAATATGAGATGCTCAATATACAAGAGGGGGGGTGAATTGTATACTTTAAAAATTCCTTTGGAACCTTTAAAGTTAGTTATGAATAACTAGAGTTTCCTTAAGAAAAGGAAAGGACTAAGTTTAACAAAGTTAAACTAAGTAAATTCACAACACCTCTAACACCGAACTGAACTTGGAAAGGGATTCCAAAAGTAGGTTCCAGAAATAAGATTCCGGAAATTGAAACTTAACAAAAGTTACAATATGAGATTCTACCTTAAAGTGTATAGAATCTAAACTAATCAGAGTAAGTAAGGAAGTATATGAAAGTTATACTTTCCTTAAGATACAAAATGCAGCGGAATAACAACAAGTAGTAAAACTACTAGTAACAAGATAATAGTCTTTTAACCCAAAGAGAAGGGTATCCAACAACCTTGGATAAAGGTCCCTTGATTTATACTTTCAAGCAAGTCTGTCTTACCCACACCAGGGTAAGCCCTCGATACGAAGATCGGTGTCTCTATCTTGCTATCCCCGCAAGCCCTCAACTACAAGGTAGTTGGCAACCTCTGTATTTCTCAGTAAGAAAGCCCTCGATCTTTAAGGTAGTCGGCACCTCTGTCTTCCTATCCCCGGAAGCCCTCGAATGTAATCACCAACATTCGGAGTCTCACGAAGCTTTGAGAGTTAATAAGAGACTCTCTCTCTAGAAAACACTTCAACAGCATGTAAGCACTTTTTCAGCAATCAGCATATGCATCAGCCATCAGCATCGAGCTCTTTCAAATGAGCTCCTATTTATAGGTAAGGTCGGCTCCACTCCAACGGTCATATTTTCCTTAAAGTTCGGAGGGACCTGTACACGTGTCACTTAGACAACGGTTAGTTTATAACAAAACAGACGACATCGTTTTATAACAAAACAAGTGTAACAGAAAGTACGACATCGTTTTAAACTCTAACATAAAGGTTCGGAATAGAAATTTCGGAGTGAAGGTTCGGAGTGAATAAATTCAGAGTGTATAAAACAATGATAATCAGATTCTATTTAATAGGAGAATTCGGAATGAGAATTCAGAGTTGGAATTCGGAATAGGAATTCGTCATCAGAAATCGTAATGAGAATTCGTCATCAGAATTCGTAATGAGAATTCGGAATGAGATTTCTTCATTAGAATTCGTAATGAGAATTCTTCATTGGAATTCGTAATGAGAATTCTTCTTCAGAATTCGTAATGAGAATTCTTCTTCAGAATTCATAATGAGAATTCTTCTTCAGAATTCGTAATGAGAATTTGGAATGGGATTTCTTCATTAGAATTCGTAATGAGAATTCTTCTTCAGAATTCGTATCCTGAATATGGAATAGAACTTAGTCAGAATTCATATCCGGAATTCGGAATGAAACTTCCTTATAGTTCTTGTCCAGAATCTGAATACTAAACAGAATGCTTTTATATCAAAGTTTTAATGACTCCGAGAAAATGAATCCGAAACTTATACTTAAGAAAAATATTGATGAAAATATGATAAGGATAATTTTTCTTATAAAAGCGATTTTCTTTAAGAAAGCAATTTTCCTTATAAAAGCAATTTTCCTTATGAAAGCGATTTTCCTTAAGAAAGCCTTTTTCCTTATAAAAGCAATTTTCCTTATAAAAGCGATTTTCCTTAAAGATAAGGTGTTTGTGATTTTCAAAACAAGAAGGAATGGAAAAGTCATAAGGAAAACCTTATTGACTCAACATTTCTTTTTTCTTTCTGTAAAAAATTATCAGTATTTAATTTTCTATACATTTAATATATCTGAACCAATTGTATTGAAAGAATGATGAGAACAAATTAATTTCAAAATTCTAGCTAGTTATCATCTCAGAGCCCACCACAACTACCGTAAGACTCAGTGGATTTGATTGATTTGGTTGTACAAGAGACTACCAGAAAGCCAGCCATTCCCTAGATGTTTTTAGTATCCCACCATCCAATTCACCTCCAGCTATAGAGCAGTTGGTCATCCCTTCATCTTGTGGATATCGGTGAGTTACTATTACTGGTATGTATGTCATTGTAAAAAAACTATTTATTTTATTAATTGTTTAATTCTTTTTTCAAATGGATAAAAATAACAATAGAAGATATATAAATATTAACATGAGAGATGTATGACACCTAAAGTAATTCAATTTTATCCTTCCATTTGATGAGTTTGGGGTGCCAACTGATGATGTGTCCTGAATCTATGGGCAGATTATTAGGCATCTTATTTGTGATACAATGAGCATTCCCATTAAGTATAAATATTGGAGTCATATTCCTACAACTTGAAAAAAGGAGGTTTTTTATACTTAATTAAAGTTATTTTAATTTAATATTCCTTGATAACTAATTTACATGACATGAATAAAATTTTGTAATATACTTATATAGTGTTATGTTTTTTATTTCTGGATGTTTTTTCATTTGGTTGTCCCAGGCTCTATTTCACGCCCATGCACAATGAAAAAATTAGGAAATAAATGTTTAGATTTTAAATGAATAATATAACATGAGTTAATTAAATATCTTTGAGATCATGATAGATATATGCAGAAGTGTGTGAATGAATTTCTCAATTTGAAATGGAATTCCTTTGTCGATATTAACAGAGATGCATCTCATGAGGTAATTTCATATTTTAGAGTATCGTAATAACATAAAATAAATTACTATAATTTTTATTAATGTTTCTATTTTTGTAAGAATTATTGAAATCAATACTATGAATCATGAGAAATAATTAATTCTTCATATTAGTGTGTCTTAGAGTTTTCTTAGAAAAAGAATAATATTGGTTTGTATTTTATTCATTATTATTTATATCATTTTATCATAAGTACAATTTTTTTAACATGTTTATATTTTTTATAAAGGCTAATGAATTAGGTTACTCTGTTGGCCATACATTGATGTGGTTTAAAGTGCATAGGGAATCTGATGTCAGTTTTGTAAATGACCATAACAATGATGTTAGAGTAAGTATTTTTCATTATCATTTCATGTTATTTCATTACTCACAAAAAATAATAATGAAAAATATATTATAACAAAAAAATCCTTAAACCCAATTAAATGGGGCTGGACACATCGATAAAATGATGCCAATTTAGAATCGTTTGATACATCTAGCCAACACTAATTAATTGGGTTTAAGGATTATTTGTTGTTATAATTTATTTTTCAATATTATGTTTTTATAGTAATGAAATAATAATACATAGTAATAAAAAATGTATTAATTAGATTATATTATGATGTTCAAATATTTTAAAAAATAAATGTTATTATTTTTTTATTGGCAAGTTCAAATTCAAGAAATATGGGATGTGAACCCTTCTAAATCATCATCAGTTTCCCAGAACGATGAAGTTCCAATTGTTTTAGGGAAGGAGAATCCCAGACATGTATAGGGGATTTGTTCTGGACCTACTCCCTCTGTTTTCATTGGTAGGGAGTCATCATCAGTTACTACTACACATAGTGGGGGTTCGAGTAGTTCTATTGATAGGGAATCACAAATATAAAATTCAAGGTTGAAAGGAAAAGAGAGAGAACATGACTCTTATAGGAAAACATAGGATCAATGGTGAGAGAAAATGGAAAATGATTTAGTTTTTATATTTCAACGGAATACTATAACAATACCCAATGAAATTTCTAGCCTTATTATTTATCCTAACAAGGAAAATTCTAAATTTCATAGACCATTCACAAATTTTCAAAGAACACATACAACTTCCTTAAATAAAACTAAAATGACACTTTTATATTGAAAACATGCACTTCAAGTCATACCGACAACATCTTGTGCTGGATTGACGTGTGTTTGATTCCTACACATAAAAAATAAATAATATATTGTTATCCTTGTGTTAGAAAATAATTCAAGCTCCTTTTCTCAGTTTTGACATAGTAAATAGTTTGTAACGGTACCAAAGCCTTTAAAAACATTTGTGTGTGGGGGGAGGGGGAGTCAAAAATAGGAATTAGATTTCATATCAACATAAAATCATAGGAAAATGATTGTGGGTTGATTTTTGAAATGTTGGAATAGATGACACATCATTTCAAGTTATTGTTTACCTAAGATGCGTGTAGATGAATTTTTAGTGTTTTAAAACACTAAAACATGTGTGTAATGGTTCAAACCATAGAAAACGATATCATATTGACATAAAATCATGAGGAAACCACCATTGAATTATTTTTGACATGTAGTCATATAAAAATTATCAATTAGACTGGTAGTGCAGTCAAAATGCCTCAGTAAATAGTTTTTAAAGGTACTAAATCCTTTAAAAACGCATGATACTGGGTCCAAATTAGAAAAATGATGTCGGATTTCCATGAATTTAGAGGAAAATAACCATGGATATTTCTTGAAATGTAGTAACCAAAAATATGTTATTCCAAGTTACAGTTTTCTAGGGATTCCTGTAAATTCATTTTTAGTGTTTTAAACTACTAAAATATGTGTATAATATTTCAGTCCAAATAAAAAAACCTCAGATTAACTTGAAATCATAAGAAAACCACCATCGAAATATTTTTGACATGTAATCATAGACAAAAAATCATTTCGACGTGCGGTGTGGTTGGAATGACTTAGTAAATAAATTTTAAAGACATCAAAGCCTTTAAAAATGTGTGTCGGGGTGTCACAACTAGGAAAATTTCATCATATTTCCATGAAACCATATAAAAAGAAAATTGTTTATTGATTTTTGAAATGTAGGACCCGATGATATGTAAATATGTGTTACAAAATTTTTGTAATGTTCATAAGTGTTTTTTTAGTGTTTTAAACCACATAAACATGCATGTGACAATCAAAACAATAGAAAAAGACCTCAGATTGACATGAAGTCATGAAAAAACCATTATTTAGTTTTTTTATGTGTATTCATAGATTACACATCAATCTGATATGCATTGTGGTCGGAATGGATGGTAATCTATTTTTAAAGGTTAGAAAGCCTTTAAAAATGTGTGTCAAAGGGTCAAAACAAGGAAAACATTGTCAGATTCCCATGAAATTATATAAAAATGACTATAACTTAATTTTTGAAATGTAGGAACTGATAAAATGTCATTATGATTTATGATTTTCCTAGGAGGCCTATCAACACATTTTTAGTGTTTTAAAAGAGTAAAAAAAGAATATAATGGTGAAAAACATAGAAAAATCACTCATATTGATGTCAAATCATTCTAATTTAACTATTGAGTTATCTCTGACGTTTACGCAAAGTCAACACATCAATCTAACATGTGGTGTGGTCAGAATGACTCGATAAACAATTTTTAAAGATATTGAAGCCTTTAAAAACATGTATATGGGGATCAAAACCAGGAAAACATCAGTATATTTCTATGAAATAAAAGTAAAACAACCATATATTTATTTTTGAAATGTTGGAAACAACAGAACATCATTCTACGTTATTATTTTCCCTGGATACCCGTAAATGTGTTTTTTGAGTTTTAAAACACTAAAATATGTGTTTAACATTCAAAAAAAGATAAAATGACATCATATTAATGTGGAATCAGGGTAAATATACCAATTAGTTATTTTTGACATGTACTCTCTAACAAAACATCAATATGATGTGCGATGTAGTTGTAATGGCTTAGTAAAAATATTTTTAAAGGTAATAAAGCCTTTAAAAACATGTGGTTGGGGTTCAAAACCAGGAAAAAAATTAATCGATTGCAATACAATCATAATTCAATAACCATAGGTGGATTTTCCAAATATATTAATAGATGAGATGTCATTTTGAGGTACAGTTTTATTAGGATTCCCATAAATTCATTTTTAGTATTTTAAAACCCTAAAACATGCAACAGTCAAAGCCATAGAAAAAAACATCAGATTTATGTCAAATCATGGGAAAACCACTATTATTATTATTTTTGTAGTGTATAAATAATGTCAATATGAAATGAAGTGTGGTCAAAATGACTTGGTAAATAGTTTTTAAAGGTACTGAAGCCTTTAAAAACATGTTTCGGGGGGTCAAAACCAGGAAAATGTTGTCATATTTCCATGAAATCATAGAAAAATTACCCTAGTTTTATTTTCGAAATGTAGGAACCAACATAACATCATTTTAAGTGTTGTATGATGTATGTATGATGGGTTTACTGTGCATTTATGTTTTAGTTTATTACATTTCAATGTTTTAATATTTATATTTTTTTTATTAAATTTTATTTAAAAAGTATATTTTTTAAAAAATATTAAGAGGTGATTTTTAAGAACCACTGTTAAAAAAATGATTCTGAATCATAATTAATAGTGGATAATATTAACTAAAAATAAATATAACATCCACTGACATATTTATCAGCTGCTAGGTTCATTTTATCTATTTATTGTCAAGTTTTTTTTAAAAAATCTCCATTAAATAAAATGAAAATCATTGATAAATTCTAAAAAATTCACATAAAAAAGCAACGCTAAATGAATCAAACTACTGTGAAATGACTAGAGAACATGAAATATAGGGTGATTTTAGTAACCACTGCTAAATAATTAGAAAAAGTTTTAAACTACTTCCACTAGAAGAAAAAACCACTACTAAAATGGTATTTTTTTAGTATGGAGTCTTTTTTTAATGGTTTTTGTAATGACTTAACCTGAAATGTAGGGCTCAAACCGGAGTGCTACAAGACCTCATGTATTCCTCCCCGAACACAAGATGTTTCTGACTAGCAGTGAGGGCCTAAGTCCATTAGTGGGGAGACTATACCCATTGTATCATGTCATAATACAAATAATACATAATAAACAATATAATAGGTACTAGAGTAATTATGTGGAAACATAAAGATGAGGCACATGTCATACAATAATAAATTTTCTTCTAAATTGGAAATCCAATCTAGAGTAAAAATAGGTAGATAAATAAATAAATAAAACATTAGGGTCCTCCGAGGTCCATCTCGTTATACTACCATCTCCATTCTCATTTTCTCATCCATCAACCACAGGTCCCTTTTCCTTATCTAAATTTATAAACATAAAGTTTGAATATGAATCTATATTTTTATGCAAGGAGTGAGTAATAAAATTCATTAGGACACCAATAATTCATCCTTAACAAGTGTGATCATGTTTTACTAGTGTATTCGGTGATAATAATAAATGAAAAATAAATCATAAAATCTAAATTCACAAAACAAGTGGTTGTGGGTTAACCAAGATGCTACAACCCCTGACTATACTTGTTTCAACTCAATATTGAATGGAAAGTCAATATATCAAATGTAATCAAGATATGGCCATGAGACTAGAGATCATACTTCTTGGAATTGTGTGTACGTACTACTCGACATCCACAGAGCTTGAACATTAGACTTCTCCTCCCACATCTCGTATTGGATCAATCCATACTACCAAAGGATCTAGAAGAGTGGAACCTTATGATGTTTTCAGGGGTAGTGGTAGCATGTGGTGGTGGGAAAAATATTAAAATTTCTTTTAATGTTTATATGCTCAAAACCAAGAGTGAGGAACTTGAACATCAAATTTTTAATAAATTTATTTAATGTCATAAAAAATGATTACCTTATCTTAAGAATATTTCATCATTAATGATGTTAATCATATGAAAAGACCCTTTCAAATTTCCTTCATTGCGCTATGAGGATCCAAGAATAGAATCCCTCTAGCAAAAATCCACACATGGTCCATTGATATCCGATAAATGTTAAATGATATCTATGTGCTATTGTGGGAAATAAAATGTCTTGTGTTGTTCATTCTTGATCACTCATTCTTTAATCTTGAATAAATCTCTCAAACATTTGTTTTTCTTGAAAGGGATAGAGATAGAGGAGTTAAAAGAAAATTCATTATTTGAACCAAATATCTATTTTCAATTACCTTCACACTAGCCATAACAGGCTATTTATTGAGGTAGATTTTAGGATAGGATATTTTTTTATTTCATTCTAGATCTTAAAAAAAAACTAAAACCTTTAATAAACCTCATTCCAAATAATAATAATATTCTTATTATTATTCTATGGTGTGCTCCAACTTCAGCATCAAAAAATATTATCTAACCATATTTTTAATTAATATTATTTATTAGACATGGTCTTGGTCTATTCAAACTCTTCTTTAATTTATTAAAAACCTAAATAAATATTTAATTTAAATATTTCATTAATCAATATATATTTGTGATCAATAAAACATGCATAAAATTATACCACAGTCTTGAGAATACTATTTATTCAATTAATTAAATTCAAATTGTATTTAATCAAGATCATCAGAAATACTTAGTATTTGACCGTCTAGGATTCTTTATAATTGGCATCAAGAGTGATTTACTAATGTCCAAAATTACTATCTAGAAATGATTCAAGGAACCCAAGAGAAATATATTAATTTTTAAATGATTGAAACTAAAAACGAGCAGTCCCTATATAATATAATCCCTTTATCATAATATCTCATCAATCAGGTTGCACATCTATGTCACCAACCTATTTTCTTGGTACTTCTTTCTTTAAATATCTAAAATAAACACATTGTTACCCCATGTTCGTGGAATTTAATGAAATGGTTCTATTTCAATCAAATGGATGAGATATCAGCTTCCATAAATATAGAAGGGATAAATCCTTATTTATCTTATTCATTAATGACATGCGAGTCATGACAAGAACAATGTAACCTAAAATACCATGAATATATGTCGTCATGGTTTTAATCATAAAATCTAAGTGCATGAGTTATAAAATTCATTAATGATAATTTTAAAGTCCAATTACCATTACGCATGCTCGCATATAGGAATATCTGATGACACCAAAACATGTGAAATTCCTACCAGTGATTATTTCTCATAATCTCCCATATTTGTGATTACCAAGTGAGAACATCATGATACTAAGACTCATTCTATTATGAGTTCTCTCACTTAACAGTCTATGAACTATGTGTCCCATCATAGTACGTTATACAAGAGAAGAATATTCTTTAAGAATATCATCACAACACTTCAAGGTTCTCAATATAACAGAGAACGTCTATGACCTTATCAATGTGACATATACTATAGGACATTATTACATTAGAGTGTTATATAAAAATGGACAATATTTAATAACATTTTTTATTAATATTCAATATATCGAACATACTTGTAATTAAATTACAAATACCTAATCCTAGGACACCAACTTCGAGAAACTTCCATGAGGACAAGATCCAACTCCCTATAACTTTCAGTCCAATTGAACTCACTTAATAGTCATATTTATGGTGAGTCAAGATTTTAGTCAAGGGGTATGATATATTTTCTTCTTTGTAAATACTTCTCACTAAAACCTCACCTCTCTTAAAAAAATCCCTCAAGAGATGATACATCCAAAGTACATGCTTCGTCCATTGATGTGTAATTGACAGTTTTACGAGAGACACCACTACAATATTATAAAAATAGAGTGTAATAGGATATTTACTATTATGTACCAATTCAAGATCATGGATTATTTTTTTCATCCATAATGCTTATTTAGCTACCTCAGAAGTCACATATACTTCGACTCTACTGTAAAATCTATGATCATAGCCTTTTTTGAGCTCTTCCAACTCACATTACCTCCATTCAAAGTGAATATGTATCTCGTTTGTGACTTTATGTCATCTTGATAAGTTTGAAAACTATAATATTCATATCTTATGATGACTGGGTCCCCATATACTCCATAAACTAGGAACATATCCTTAGTACACCTCAAATAATTAAAGATAATCTTGACTGCCATCTAATAGTGGTCTGCTGGATCATCTTGTTATCTTCTTATTTCACATAATGCATAGAAAACATCTATCCTAGTACATGTCATAATATACATGAATTAACCAATCACTAATTCATAGAAAATACTTTACATTATATTTGTTTCCCCGTGTATCTGGGGAAACATTTTCCTGGAAGGATGAATGGTGTGTGACCTTGGAAACAATCCCCTATTAGATTTTTCCATACCAAATATCTTAAGTATCATATCAATGTATGTACTTTGACTTAGGCTGAGAAACTTCTTGGATCTATCATCATAGATCTTGATTCAAAATATTTATGATATCACACCCAAGTCCTTCATAGAGAAGCATTTATTCAACCACATCTTAAAAAGCTATAAGACTGGTATTTGATTTCCTATAAGTAATATGTCATGAATATATACTATTAAGAAAATGAATGTAATCCCACTGAAATGTTTGTAGACACAAGGATCACAGTCATTATTTATGAAACTACATTCTATTATATATTCATCAAAATGAATTTTCCATATCCTAGATACCTGATTTAATACATAAATGGATTTTTATTCAATTTTTATATATTTTCATACTTTAGAGTCACAAAACCTTATGGTTGTTTTATATCAACATATTCCTGATGGTTACCAATAAGTAAGGCAGTTTTGGCATCCATTTCTCAATTCTCATAGTCACGGTAAGCCTCAATGTCAAGTATAATTTTTATGGATCTCAACATTAAAACTGGTGAAAAGGTTTTGTCTCAGTTAATTTCTTAATGTTATTTAAATCCATTTTCATCTATTCATAACTTATAGGAACTGAATTTTCCTTCAATTTCTAGTTCCTTATTGAATACCCACTTGCAACCAATGGGTTTTACATCCATTGTAGGATCTACCAAAATACAGACCTGATTTTGGTAGATGGGATCCATTTTAGAATTGATGAATTATTATCACTTGGCAACATCTATGATAGTTACTGCTTCCTTTTAGGTTATAGGATCATTATTATAAACTAATAATTAGTCACTATCCTTGGTGATAAGAAAACCATACAATTCTGGTTCTCTAACATCTCTTGTACTCCCACACATTACTTGTGTCTCTAGAATAGTTTCTTCTTACATGGGCATTTATAGAACCTATTCCTATGACAAGTCTTATGTACCTTGAGTATCAACTTCATCTAATTCTATCTCCATCCCACTATCACATTTAGATATGTTTTACCTCTCAAGGAATATGGAATGTCTTTCCATGATTACTTTTTTTTTCTAATGGTTCATATTAGTAATATACCATTTTTTCTATGAGTTATCCTATAAAGTCACATTCTAAACCTCGAGATTAATGTTTCATCCTAAAATAGGCTTTAAAAAACACTTTCCAAACCAAAAAATTCAAGTATGACAACATATGTTTCTTTCCATTTCATAAATGGTATGGTATACTAAATAACCATCGTGATGTTTTTTAAAAAAAAATATGTATTTGTAGAAAACTAATCTTTTGAAAAATAATGGTTTTTGAAAAACTGGTGAATGTTTCTAAATTTTCAAACCTAATCATAAATAGGGAGAAATGTTTTTTAGAGAAAGTTGTTTTCTGGATACAGATGATCAGACTGAGCAGCACCAAACACAAAGTATCAAACTGTGTATCACCGATTGTATAAGTTGTTAGAATAATAAAGTTGTTGATCGGACACATCATTGTTCTTAGATCTATTTGCAAGATGTTCAAGTTTCATTCAAATCGGTGTTGGTAATAAATTCAGAATGTTGTTGAAGAGTTTGAATAAAGGTAGTGATGTTAGGAGTTATAAAGTTTTAAACTTTCTAACCTTCAGTCAGATGATGGTTTTCTAGTTTTTAAATATCAAATATCATAAATTGTCTATAATAATTTTGATAAAACACTTATGAAGAAAATGGGGATAATAGGTAAACTATTCGTATTGTGTTTTTGTTGAAAGGAAACAATATTTTTAAAGTAAAATAAGTCATAATAATTTCCTATGTAAGGCAGAAGGTGTTTTTCCAATATTGAAGTTATCATAAATCATGAAGACTCTCATGATAAAAGGTTTTGAAGAAATTGTGGAATCATAAAGATTTTCTTAGGTATAGAAATCATGAAATAGTTTGCATCGGATATAGAAGTACCGAGAACAAAATTTTTTAGAAGTATGAATGAGTTATAGCTAGTGAGGTTTGAAGAATTTCAAAGTTGCAGAATGCAGTTTCCATCGTAATGAGAATTCCATCATTATGAGGAATCTATCAGACTATATCTAAGGTTGTTCCATCAGACTAAATATGAGGAGGAAATTTAATCAGACTGACTCTGAGGAGGAAAGTCAATCATAATGACATTGAGAAGGAAATTCAATCAAGATTTCCTTTGAGAAAAAATTTCAATTAGACTAAATATAAGAAAAAATTCAACCAGACAAACTCTGATGAGGAAAGTCAATTCAGAATGAGATGAGGAAGTTACGTCATATTGAGTTGAGGAAGTTCCAAGATAATGAGCTAAGTAAGTTACATCATAATGATCTAATGATGTTACATCATACCAAATAAAATTTTAGAAGTCTGATAATAAAAATTACAAATAATAATAAATAAGATTTCAACATATTGGTGAAGAGTTTATGTGGTCAAAATTCAAATTCAAATATGCGTAGATCTTGATGTTTTTGAATTTAATTATGTAGAAAATGTTTTCCAGTTTTTTGCTTTTATATTTCTGGGATTCCTATTAGTAGAATCATAATACGTTCTTACTTTACATCTTTTTTATGTGATTGGAAAATGTGGAGCACTATAGAATTCATATCAAAGATATCTTTTTGGACTGAGATCTCATTATAAGGTTAGAAATCTTAATGTTTTTTTTACCAGACTAAGTAATATCCGACTTAGAATTTGAGAAGAGTTTGAGTAATATATATTGATAATGATTTCATCGTAATGTTTCTATTATACTAAATTCATTGGACTAAATCCATTGAACCCATCCCCATCGGAATGAGAGAATTAGTCCTTTCCACATAGGACTGAGGATTCCAGATAAAGAATTTGTAGAGATATTTCATGAAAGTCTTTATTATTTTATTTTGGCTCAATTGTTTGTAATGAAATTTGTAAGGTGATGGGAGTTAGTATAAAAATTTATACTGAGACATAGATGTTATCTAGCGGGAGTTGGCACGAGTTTTATTCACTTATTCATTATAGAGAATTTATATAGACCCATAGGAGTGGCTATGTAAAGGATGTAGGTTGTCACATTGAAGACAAACCTTTTAAATCTTACGTGATTTACTTGATTTCCTACACTTTCAGGCATGGGTATTTACTAAAAAAATAAGGATATAAACTTTAACAGGTTTCAAGGGATATGTTTTTTAAAAGTATTGCAACTTATAAAAGTGACAAAATGATTCAAACCCCTTCTATGTTTTTGATTAATACTTTGAAACTTTAATGGGTATCATAGGAATGGTTCCCTTATTTAATCCTTATCATGGATAATATCAATTCTATCAATAGTAGAGGAATTCTTACATTTTATGGAAAAACATATTATGGATGGAAAAATTAGATGATTCTTTATCTCCTATATTTTGGCCTAGAAGTTATTGATGCTACTAAAATTGGTTTTACACCTATTATGAAACATTATCCTATGTTGTTTACTAATAAAATAAATATAGAATTAGATGGAAAGGACAAAAATTCTATTCTTATGTCCTTATCAGAAAATGGTTATATGAAGGTGATGGGTTTCAAAACATCAAAGATTATGTGGGATATGCTAGAAAGTATACTCAATGGGAATACTAAAGTGATGGAAGAAAAGATAGAAATTTGGAATAGTAAGTATGAAGACATAAGAATGAGAGATGAAAAATCCATTGATGAATACTTCATGAGAGTAATTGAAATTTTTTGTGTAAGATCCTGACCTTTCCTGAAGATGACTTGAGATTAATTTCTGGTATTAATTTTTTTATTGTTTGAGAATACATGGGTTGGGTTTTACCTTGGGGTTTGTTTGGGAGAAAACTTTAGACAATTGGAAGGGAGAAGAGAAATTCATGGTTGGCGCATGGTTTTCCCTAACCATGTGCCCCAACCCATCAAACAGTGCAACACTGGACAGGGGAATTTCACGGTTAGCACACGATTTTTAAAACCATGCACCCTCTTAGGAGAAACAGTGCACCCACATAATAGAGGTGCATGGTTAGGCTCATCATTAGGGGAAACCATGAACCCCTTCCCAACTAACCGTGCAGGACCATTTAAATAACCAAAAAATTATATTTTTAGTCACTCAAACCCCCATTTTAACTTTTATTCAACCTCTATTCAACCCTAGAATATATTTCATGATTTTGGAGCCTCCTAGATGGATTAAAAGTCTTCATGACCTCTATTATTTGTGATTCAAAGACTATATCAAATATATGATCCCATCTTAGTAAGATGATCTTATCTCACTTGGTTTCTCATTCCTTCTCCTTTCTTCTCCTATTTTAGATAGGGTTTGTAATTCTTATTTTGATTGAATATATAACTTGTTTTTTTATCCATATATATTATTCTAGATATATATATATATATATATATTTAAGAGATCTTTATTTTTTCAATCTTGATTTAGGGTTTTAGATTCAGATCTTGTTCTATGTCGTTGTGCTGCTCAAATTTTGGGGATTTCTGTTGGATGACTGCTTGTCAACGAATCAAGTTAGTTGGTCTATAATCCAAATACCAAAGTCTTGATTTAAATTATGTATATGTTATTTTATAATTTCTATTATATTTTAGGAAATTTTGTTCTTGACTGAATTAATTAATTTGGTGAATTAATTAATTAAGGAAATTTGAACTTGGGGATTTTAGAAATTATAGATTGAGATAATTAATTGTTGAATTAATTGTGAGATATTGAGATTTGAGGACTGAAATATTTAATTTTGTGATTAATTATGATCTATTGAGCTTGTGAATGATATAATTAATTGTGGAAATAATTATTGAATTTTGAGTTTGTGGATTTTGATTAATTTATTGAAGAATTAATTAATGTGATTGATGTACTTAATTAATTGTGGAATTAATTAAGGGTATTTATGTGATAAACTAATAGTTGAATTAGTAGTGAAATTTTCAGGGTTATTTAATTGTTTAATTGACTAATATAATTTAAGTTATTAATTAATTGTAGAATTAATTAATATAAATGATGTGGTTAATTAATTATTGAATTAATTAATGTATTTATGTGATTAGTTGATTATTGAATTAAATAATGTAATCTCCGTGTTTAAATAAGTATTGAATTAGTAATGGAATTTATATGGATGTTTAAGTGTTGAATTAACTATGAGTTATTAATACTAACATGGAAATTTTGTTTAGAATTAAATAATGGGAACCTATTAATTCTAATGTGTATGTTATGAATGGTATCATGGTTATTTAGTTGTGAAATTATTGGTCAAAAATCTCTCAAGGAATCATTGAAGCATTTTTGAGGTGATTGTGTTTGTTGAAAAAAATGGGCCTCCATGTTGTGTTTTTTGTGAAAGAAGACCATGTTGTATTTGTGTGTCGAAAAGGGGGTGTACATGGTGATTTGTAGGGATCAATGGAAGCTTTCAGCAATCAATGATTGATTGAAGAACCTGGAAAAAGGAATGTACGGTCTGGAGGCAGAAAACAGAGGGATGCGCGGAAAAACAGTGGGATGCGTGAAATAGATGGATGAAGTATTTCACATAAGAAATGTTTCGATGTCTGAAGCTCGAAAATTGGAAAAGGAATGAGGTGTGAAAAATTTTGGAGTAGTGTGCGAAAAATGGTGTTGCGTGGAAGATTTGTTTTTCGCGCTCGAATTTAATTACGCGCTCAATGAGGGTTTTTCACGCGGGGTCAATTTTTCCTATAAATAAGAAGTGACCCCCTCTATTTAAGAGTTCATGATATAGAAAATACATGAGCTCTAGTGCACGAAATTGAAGTTATCAAGGGAGTTGCTCGTAAACTTTAAGTTTGCATGTAAAGTCTGGTGTTGCGCGAAAAGCTAAGGTTGCGCGTAAAATTGGTATTGGTGCGTAAAGTGGTCTTGCACGAAAAGTGGATTTCGCACAAAAGAAGAGAATTTCACACAAGGTATTGTAGAAGTTGCGCATAATATTGGGAGGTTGTGCGTTAAAGTGGGTTGTTGTGAAAAAAAGTAAATTTCGCACAAAGCAAAGGAATTACGTGCAAGGTTCCATAAGGGCTGCACGTTAAAAATGGGGTTGCCCGGTCCACCCGGTGCAAAGTGAGAATCATCTGTGGGTGAAATTTGGACGTGAACAGAGCGTCTATCAATAGTTATGCATGTATTCATTAGTGATAATTAAGAGACCTATATGTCTATAAACTGTGAGTGGTTCCTTTCTAGAGCAGTGGGCAAAAGAAGAGGAAGAATGTGATCCTCTCCACCGGTAGTGAGCCAGATAGTGAGAAAGAGGGAGTGACCGTTGGGAAAGTAGTGAGATAACCCTAAACATTGTAAAGGCATTAATCCTGGGCATAAAAGTGATCTAGCATGAACATTATTGGCAGTGGGCCTTAGTGGATTTGGTACAGTGGCACATCATCATTGTATGCTCCTTGGACGTAGCCCAGTGAGGGTGAACCATGTAAAAATCTATGTGTCTTCCTACTTTTTTCATTGCATTGCATTAAAAGAATCATCATCAAAACAAGAAGAAAGATAAGTGATCATAATAAAAATAAAAGTGAAAACAATGTGACCCTTGTAATAAAGACGTCAACATCCAGTGGGGCAGGAAGAATTTTCAAAAGAATATCCTTACCCTGATTCACTGCCCTCTCAGGGAATATAAGTCCCTATTGGTCCTAACAGAAATAAATAATGGGAACATGGTCATTATAATGTGTAAGGTATGAATGGTAACATGGTCATGGATCTGTGAATTAAATAATGGGAACATGGTCATTCTATTGTGTGATGTATGAATGGTAACATGGGAATTCAATTATGAATTAAATAATGGTATCAATGAAATTATGAGATAAGATATTCATCAGACATACTTCAGGACCCGGTAAGAGAAAAAGTAGGTATTGAATTGTAAAAATGGAATTATGAGATAAGGAATCCATTAAACATACATCAGGCTTCAGAATGAGCCAAAGCAAGCATTAAGGTACGAGTGTTTGTGAGAGTTCAGGGGTTTATGTTGTTAGATAAAGATTAATTGATAATGTGATAACTATTTACTTAAGAATTGTAATTATGTATTTATACAACTACATACACTTTCTATTAACTATATATTATTTTATACCCCATTGGTGGTGGCCTACTGAGCTGTACTCACACCCTAATCAGGTTGCCTTATTGGTACCCAAATAGACTTTGTGTTTTCTGGATATGTTAAAGGAAAAATCTCATTGTTATATGGATGATATGGGATAGAGCATGGATGAGGGAACTAGAAATGATTCGGGACCCAAATAGGGGTGTCATCAGTGTATTTATTTTGTGTTTAATTTTAGACACTTGACACATACATTGGCATGGCATATTATCTTTTTTAGTTTTGAAATTGTATTTCCACTTTTAGCCATCCCGTGATACCAGTTATTTTAGGTTATGATTACATGTTATTTAGTTATTGTTTCTTATTATCCTCCAGTGTATTAAATATGATAAAATGGGGTATAGTCTCCCCATTATCGATATTTCTGACCCTCACTACTATTCAGTATCCTCTGGCATATAGGGAGGCACACCTGGGGTCATGTGACTGACCGACTCGAGGCACCGATGTGTGGCACCTGGGTCTGGACATTACATAGTGGTATCAGAGTCAATTTTTCTTTTATTTTTTATTTTTTATTACTATTTTGTAAAGGTAGACATGAAACTAGAAAGATTCGGGCCTTGGTTATGATATCCTACATGGGAGTAGCTAACCCATGTATGGGGGAGAACACAAGTACCCAGGGTGGAATTGTTGTTATTCTTATTTTCTATTATATTTGAATATTATTTCAACTTTGTGACACACTAATTGTCTGTTGTGATTATTGTTGTTAATTTTTTCTGAGTGTTGACTCGTGGACCAGTATGGCACAAGATTTCAGTAACATGCATAATTATAGGAACATATAGTTATTGTGACATGCATCATTTTAGGCACACATAGAAAAATGTGTTATGGGTATGTTATTGAACTTGAACTGTTTTTCCTTGTTTGTGAAATTGAAATGAAAATGTCAGCTAACATGAAATTGAGAAATATTGTAGAATGATGTAAGATGAGAATAAATGGGTGTCAAAAAGAGAAACATGAATAATTAGAATGTGTTTACCCTTGTTATCTAGGACCAAGGAGTACGATTATTAAGGGTAGTGATAACATTTCAGTTTTGACTATGTGGTAGGGTTTGGGAAAATGACTTGTCGTGGAATATTGTATTTTACCTTAAATGTGTTAATTTTGTAAAATGTGTCCTAAGGTTTATATTTGTAATGGTAATGATATTTATCTATGACAGTACTTATTAAGAGGATAACATGAGGATATGGCTAGAGATGATCTACCAGTAGTAGGAACTATGGCTCCAATTGTGTCAGGTGTGGAATTCAGGGAGCATTTCCAAGAGAACTTTTCCGACTTCATGAGATTCATGGGAAGAGACCCAGGGTGGGTTGTGAAGAGTATTTTTGATCTAAAAATGGTGTTACCAATTCAACACCCTCATACTTTTATTGGAGAGGGTGGACCTGAGAGAGATGATTTCTGGGTTTAGTCCATCGAGACTATAATTGACCACTTTGAGACTCCTGTAGAGAGGATGGTCATGTTTGATGCTTACATGATACGAGGATCAGTGAATCACGGGTGGTATGTTCAGGCATGGACTGTATAGGATAATGGTATGTTATGGACGGAATTGTTGGATAAGTTTCTAGTGAACTTCTATACAGAGATACTGTGGTAGGAGTGAGTAACTGAGATCAGGAGGTTTCCTTGGGGGAGTATTTATGTGATAGACTATGTTGGACACTTTACACATTTTCAACACTTTTATCCATCATTGGCAGTGGATGCGTAACTACAGGGAGACATTTTTAGGATGGGCTTAAATGTGAGATTAAGTCCCAAGTTATCCATTTTCAGTTAAAGGAGTTTGCTGAGGTGGTGGATAAGGATCTCATAGATATGGGTAACCTGAAGAGGCTTCCAATGTTGGAAAGGTGGTTCCATTTGGATGATTAGAAGCTATGACTTCTGAGAGTAGGAATAATTTCTATGAAAACATCAACCAGGGCAGTGGGAAACAAAGTACATTAAAAGTGTGATCAGTTGCATAGGACCTTAATCGAGTGATATATCACTAGTTTGGTCGATTAGGAAACTTTTGCAGATATTTTTCCTCAACCACCAATATAGATATAGTCTTTCAGAATGATGGGACATCTACAAAAGTTCTACAGGACCCAGCGATAGATGAGTAGTAAGGGTATAACTAGTCAGAATCAGAGTGGAGGAAGAGGATATTCTTCACCAAATCAGTCTTGCATTGGGAGTTCTACTGGACAAGGTGGTAAAGGTAGTGTATGTGGAGCTTTAGGGTATGAGTGCTCATATTAGTAGAGTATTGCAGCACATGGGACTTAGACTGCATCACGGGGAAGTGGGGTAAGACCGTTGCATTATATTCAACCTATACTTTTGGATATCAAGACTAGACCATTGACAGTGAGAGGTACTATTTTTATAGCTTCTATGAAATCTAGTGCCTTATTTGATATTGGTTCCTATCATTCCTTTATTTCTAAAAAACATGTTAATGGTTTGAGCCTGGTGAAGGAGTTCGCGAGTGGGGTGTTGGAGACAAACACACCTCATGGAGTTCAGTCAAGAGACATTTTTTTGTGCAAGGGGTGTTCTCTTGAGGTCGAGTAGTATCGATTTCTATGGGATCTTTATATCATAGACATGTCAGGCTTTAAACTAATTATGGGTATGGACTGGTTAGTATCATATTATCCCAACATTGATTTTTACCATATGAGAGAGACCATTACATCTCCTAAGGGTTACAAATATATTCACTATGGAGAGTGGGATATCGAGGCATTCTGAGTAGGGCCAATTACTCATCAAATAAGAGAGATCACAACCCAGGTTTCTAGTTTATATCTAGATGAGGGAGGTTCAAAATTAGATGTATTTCCACACTTAGTGGATAGGTTTTACGATGTGTTTACTTAATATTTCTCAGGGATTCCACCTAAGAGTGATGTGGAATTTAGCATCGAGCTCATACCGGGGGAAGAGATGATTTTTATTCCACCATATAGAATGGCACTGAATGATATTCAAGAGCTCAAGACTTAGCTAGATGAGTTAGGGGATAAGGTATTTATTTATCTGAGTATGTCGCCTTGGGGTTCACTAGTGATGTTTGCAAAGAAGGCTAATAAGAGTTTATGCTTATGTGTTGATTACCGAATGTTAAACCAGTTGACTATGAAGAACTTGTATCCTCTCCCCCATATCGATGATCTATTTGAACAGTTGAGAGGTGCTTGTGTGTTATCAATGATTGACTTGAGATTTGGTAATCATAAACTGAGAGTTCAGACTTCTCATATACCAAGGGATGAATATAGAACCAGGTATGGACTATATGATTTCATCATAATATTGCTTGGGTTGACAAACACACTAGTAATGTTTATGGACATAATGAACAAAATTTTTAATCTGTATCTAGACCAGTTTGTGGTAGTGTTTGTGGAAGACTTCTTGGTGCAATCCAAGACACATGATTATTATGACCAACATCTTGATATCATTCTAATTACACAAAGTTAGCATTTTCTATACATCAAGATATCTAAGTACAATTTTTTGGATCGATCATGTACACTTCTTGTGTAGCATCATCTTGGAGGAATGTGTGTTGGTAAATCATGATAAGGTTAAGATAGTGGTTTATTGAGAGCATCCCAAGAGAATTTTTGAAATCCATATATTTCTAGGATTTTATGAATATTATTATAGGTTCATTCATGACATTTACCGATTGGAAACATTGCTGACGGGGTTGACCAAAAAAGGGATAAAGTTTAATTGGTCATAAGATTGTGATAAATCTTTCTATGTGATGAAGAAGATTTTGGCATCAGTACCAATATTGATCCTACCTGAACAAGATGAGAAGTACACAGTGTATTGTGACACTTCTGGGATTGTAATTGGAGTTGTGTTGATGCAACGAGATCAATTTGTGGTTTATGGGTCTTTGAAGTTAAGGACCCATGAACCGAACTACCCTACATATGACCTCAAGTTGGATATAATGGTTTATGTTTTAAAGTATTGAGGAAATTATCTATTGAAATTTTTTATACTGTGTATATTGATCACAAGATATTAAAGTACATATTTTCACAGGGAGACTTGAATCTTTGATAAAAAAAGATGGGTTGAATATATGAAACTATTTAATATTGAGTCAGCATATAGGCCTAGAAAGGGGAACATTGACGATGATGCTTTGAGAAGGAAGACTCAAACTCAGGTGGCTCAAGAGTCTAGTGCTGAGTGGAAGATGATGGATTTACTGGATGAGATACACATTGTTGTTTAGGAGAGTTAGGATTATATGACTATCATAATTGTTTCATTGGAGTATACATTTTTGAGATAGATATAAGATAGAATGTATGTGGATTTAACATGTTTTACCTTGAGGGAAAACCTTGAAGGTGGGGAGTCACCTTCTGATTGGAGCATAGATGAGGATGAGGTCATCTATGATAAGAATCAGGTTGTTGTACCAAAAAGAATGTGAGACAAGATGATGTGTGAGTTTCATGCCTTGAAGTGGGTGGTACATCTATGTGTGACCAAAATGCACTGTGAACTACAAAGATAGTTTTGATGGTTGGAAATGAAAAAGAAAATAGCATGGTTTGTGACATGATGCTACACCTATCAGTAGGTGAATGCTGAGCATTAATGACCTATAGGTTTACTACAGTCGTTGGCCATTATAGAATGGAATTGGAAAAAAGTGACCATGGACATTGCGGTGGTCCTCCCAAGGATGCCTTAGAAGAATAATTCTATTTGGGTTATTGTGGATAGACTGAGAAAGGTAGTGAATTTATTGAATATATGGGATTCTTTCTCAGTGGAGCTGTTGGGATATTTGTATGTTTGGGTGATAGTCTGTCTGCACGAGGTACCACAGAATATTGTTTCTGATTGAAACTTGTGTTTTACTTCATGATTATTGTTGGGATTACAGAAGCTTCTTGGTATGTAGGTTTTATAGAGTATTAATTTCCATCCACTGATAGATGGGAGGTCAGATTATACTATACAAGTGCTTGAGGATATGTTGTGAGCTTGTGTTCTAAAATTCGGTGGGTCTTGGGAGAATCACCTAGCATTAGTGGAGTTCGCCCATACCAATAGTTATTGGGAAACTATATAGATGGAACCATATGAGGCTATTTATATTAGGCCATAAAGGCCACCTCTAATCTGGATGGAGTTAAGTGAGTATAAGTTGTTGGGACTGAGTCTCATGTAGGACACATTAGAGCATGTACAGTTGATTTGGAAATATATGGATATGACCCAAAGTAGATAGAAGTCATTTGCTGATAAAAATAAATGACACCTAGAGTTTACAGAGGCTGATCATGTATTCATTTTTGTGTTTCCTAGATTAAATCCCTATAGAATATAAAGACATGGAAAGTGGGCACCCATGTTTGTTAGACCGTTTGAGGTGGTGGAGAGAATTAGGCTAGTGGCATATCGATTGGATCTTCCACAGAGATACAGTGCTATGTATTATGTTTTCTAAGTGTCAAAACTAGGTTGGTATAACCCAAACCCTTACAATGTGATCGATATGGATAATGATGAGATTGAGATAGATTTTTCCGTTGAAGAGAATCTAATACGTGTGTTGAATCACAGTGAGAAAGTGTTGCGAGGAAAGACCGTGCCTATAGTTTGTGTATTGTGGAAACATTGGAATGTGTGGGAGGAGACATGGGAAAGGAAAGAAGATATGAGGGATCATTGTCCTAAACTATTTAACATAGAATCTTTGAGATTCTTTGGAGTGCAGCACAAGGATAAGATGTTATAAGGTGGTGAAATTGTAAGATCCTGACCTTTCCTGAAGATGACTTTGTCTTAATTTCTGGTAATTATTTTTGCGTTGTCTCAGTGTACTTGGGTTTGGTTTTACCATGTGGTGTGTTTGGGTGAAAAATTGAGAAAATTTGAAGTCATAAGGGTAGTGTATAGTTGGATCATGGGTTTCCCTAACCATTTGCCCCTGCCCCGCAAAACAAGAAACATTGGATAGAGAGGAATTACATGGTTGACAAATGGTTTATCAATCTGTACACCCAATTATGAGAAACTATGAACCCCCATAACAGATGTTCACATTTAGGTACACATTTAGGAGAAACCGTGCTCCCCTGCCCAGTTAACCATGCATGAATTTTTAAATCACGAAAAAAATAGATTTTTAATCACAAAAACCCCCAATTAACTTCGATTTGATCCCCATTTAACCCTAGATAGTATTTCATGATTTTGGAGATCCCTATATGGATTAAAAGACTTAACAACCTTTTTAATTTTTTATACATAGCCTGGATTGATGATCTTCACCCCTCCCTGTAAGAGGATCTTACCTCGCTTGGTTTCCTATTCCTTATCCTTTATTATCATATTCTAGAAATGGGGTTTTCTTCCTATTTTGATTGGATATAGACATGTTTTTGTGGATATGGATCATGTATTGTAGATAAATATCTATACTTAAGAGATATTTATTGATTTGATCTTGATTTAGGGTTTTAAATTTGAATCTCATTCTATATAATTGTGAAGCTCAAATTATGAGGATTTTCATTGGGTGATCGCTCATCAACGAATTGAGGTAGGTTGTCTATAATTCAAATCTCAAATTATTTATTTAAATTACATGTAGTAATTGTATAATTTCTATTAAATGATTAGAAATTACATTCTTAATTGAATTAATTAGTTTGTTGAATTAGTTAATTGTGGAGATCAGAAATTGGGGATTTTGGGAATTATAGATTGAGATAATTAACTGTAGAATTAATTATGAGATATAAAGATTTTAGGATTGAGATATTTAATTGTGGAAATAATTATGACCTATTGAGATTTTTATTTATATAATTAATTATGGAATTAATTAGGTGTTGTTTAGTTTGTGGATATTGATTAATTAATTGAATAATTAATTAATGGGATTTACATACTCAATTAATTAGAAAATTAAATAAGGGGATTTATGTGATAAACAATTTATTGAATTAGTAATGAAATTTGTGTGGTTGATTAATTATTGAATCTACTAATATAATTTATGTGATTAATTAATTTTGAATTAATTAATGTATTTTATGTGATTAATTATTTTTTGAATTAATTAATGAAATTTATGTGATTAGTTAAATTTTGAATTAACTAATGGAAATGTTATGTTTAACTAATTGTGGAATTATTAATGGAATGGATGTGGACAATTAATTGTTGAATTAATTATGTGTTAAGAATAGTAACATGGTCATTTAGTTGTGAATTAAATATAGGGATCATGGTCATTATAATGTGTAAGGTATGAATGGTAACATGGCCATTTAGTTGTGAAATTGAGAATGCGAACAAGATTATTCTAATGTGTAAGTTATGAATGGTATCATGGTCATTTAGTTGTGAATTAAAGAATAGAAACATGGAAATTCTATTGTGTTATGTATGTATGGTAACATGTGTATTAAAATATGAATTAAATAATGATATCAATGGAATTTTGAGATATGATATTCCTCAGACATACTTTAGGCTCCAACATATTTCAGAGTAGGCATTGAATGATAAAAATGGAATTATAATATATGAAATCCCTCAAACATACTTCAACTTTTGACATGAGTTGAAGCAGGGATTGAGGTATGAGTGTCTACAGGAACCCAAAGGTTTATATAGATAAATAAAGTTTAATTGATAATGTGATAACTATTTACTTATGCATTGTAATTATTTCTTTATACAACTACATACACATTCTATTGATTAGATATTGTTTTAGTTGTCATTAGTGGTGGCATATTATAATGACATAGATTTTCCATGCACTATTTTTTTGGATACTATATTGATTATTTTGGAGACCAGGCACTGAGACGTTGTGCGATTCTGAGGCCGTTGTTCCTAAAATAAATGTTTGAAATATATTAAATAGCATGCATGCATTTTTTTCATGAAAAAGTGTAATAACTTCTAAATGGGTACCTTGATCAAAAAAATAATGTTACCGTTGAGTTCAGAAAGTGAGGTTTACCCTAGGATTGACTTAACATTAGTCGGTGTGGGTCATTTGTATAAAAGTCATCACATGCATGGAAATGAAAAAAATAATTTAATAAATTATTTTATTTCATTTTTGTTGATGCAGTGATTGATAGACTTTAAATAGACTATTATTGATAAATACTAGGGTTAGTTGTACAACCCTGGAACCATTAGAGATCCATTGGAGATAACTTCAGTGAATCCTCTCAGATGAATGGTGATTGGATCTTCGACCAATGATTGATGCAAAAAAGATTCAAAGGATCACACCAAAAAACAGGACACAACCCCATTATTCATTAGTGATCTATTTTAATAATGGTAGGGCATAAATTTTTATTTTATTCTTCCCCATTCCTGATTTATACAATGAACATGAATCAATAAATGAAAATATTGATATGTGGTTTGATCATTATGCGAGATGGGTTTATATTATGAGGTTTTGATGGGAGAATATATTTTTAATTTTATTATTCTGATTTTCATTCAAATAATGATCGATCAAGATAAACACGAACATCGATCAAGGTTTATTACTCCAATATATTCTTGTTATTTTCTCCCCCCATTCATCGTTCGTCACGAGCATTATCGATCAATTGATCATTGTGCACATATTTCTTGGGGAAACGATCTGATATCATAGATCTAAATTGGAATAGCCTGACAGAGGTATGATGATGGAGATAATGCAATTTAGATGCTAGAGGATACCCAATTTACCATTCTTCAACACATAACAAAAAAATGACAATTTGATTCATTTGTTGAGTAGATTTGATGGAGTAATGCATTATTCATAAACAAAAAGGATTGGAAGAGTTGGTATCTTCAATCTCATGGTGAAATGATCACCATATCAAAATCTGGAGGCATTGGATCAAATGCGTGAGTAGATATGGGATTATGAAAAATCTTGAACAACACAATGTTTAATCTGGATCTATATGTTGTGTGGGGCCACATGAGCTGCAATTAAGTTTTCCATAGGAAATTAAATATCACATATAATGTGACCCCTTTCACATAGCATGTGGTATCACCTGGGTCACTCTGCATGTACTCAAGAATCACACGGGCTGTTTACATGGGAAGATGTTCACAAGCTAAGCTGTGTACTGGTACTAGGGAAGACACACATAGGATAGTGACGTGTACTAGCAAATTGTTAGATTGAATGGGATACGTACATGGTGTGTATTACTATATGGACACAGTTTGACGAGATGAGCCATTTACACAGGCAAGACCCGGGTTCAAGGGACATGGAGTGTGACCCCTACTACACACTGTGTACTCTTTTATACATGTCATGGAGCCCTTGTACTCTATATCATGGAAAATTTTTGTTAGGGTTTGTTACCTTTATCTTTTCCATGAGGGTCAGTATGCAATCATTTTTTGCTCCCGGGGCAGCAATCCCTTCAGCAATAATTCATAGATAGAATTGTTAGAATCCCTCTGAGAGGCCCAGAGTGAGATCCACTATTCATATTCACGTCTAAGGTGGAGTTCATGTAATCGACATGACCAACACTACATGGGAGTCAATCCTCTACTTAGCGGGTTAATCCAGATTGATTTGTTGGTATCACCCCATGGCCTTTCTAGTGATCCTCATTTCTGTATTGTATTCTATTCAATCAATTAGCATGCTCTTTCTCATGATGAGACATGATAAGAAGTACCTATTGGAGGGACATCATCAATGCTATCAGATTCAGGAGTGTGTTCTCTCGGGTGAGTGCTTTGTGGAATATTCTTTATGGAATCATAAAATAGTATAATATGAGTGTGACTTACCTCTATAATGTGTGTATTTGTTGACTATATCTGGATATTCTTGTTATATGTGTTGTTGAAATATACCCGTGTAGAGATGAATGTATTGCCTTTATTTGATGTGATGCACGCCTATCATAGGGCATGTAAACAGCAACTTAATTTTCCTAGTATAGTATAGTGGATGACTAGGTTCATATCACTTGAGGAACTTTCTCATATGTTCACTCACTTAATTTAATTCACCTAAACTAATTATTTTTAATTGTTTTTTTAATTTAGGAAGGTTATGAAATTTAAATTAATGAAAATATTAAACTAACATGTAAGGAAAAAATTTAATTAGTGAATAAAGAACTTGGAATTTGTGAGTTGGTTTGTGGGTTCCATCATTCTCCTTGTTGTTGTTTACATAAAGTTTGATAATTCAATTTTAAGATCTCATCCTTGAATTACTATTCTTTTATTAATTGGTTTGAAATCTTGAATGTATTTTTCAATCATAACTACCCCCCCTTCTTTAATCAAGGTTGATGGAACACCTCAATCGTGAGTGTGACAACATCCAAGACATGGATCTATCGTATGCCATTTCGACCACTGAATGTCTCAAATCAATTGTATTAAGAGCTTGTATTTATTATAATGGAGTGAACATATTTAATAAAATAATAGAAATGATTTTGAGTTTATTTTCCTGGTAGGCTATCGCCACACTCGTGCACGTCACTCTTTCTCATCAAAAACAAAATAAAATGTAAGAATTTTAACGTAGAATAATTGAAATTGACACACACCTCCCCTGAGCCAAGGATTGAGTAAGTATATCATTTTTTAGGGTAATATGTAATGGTGGATTTTATAATAATAAGAAAATAAGAAAATAAGGATAAAATATGGAGAATAAAGGAGGGTGGTTGGGTAGAAGAAAACACAAAAATAAAAATCGTGCAGGAATTTATTAAAAATCTAAATTACAATTGAAATATAAAAAAATAAATAAAATTAACAAATTAATAATATGATAAGGGAAATATTTGTGAATTTCCTCCCTCAGTGGAGATCACCCCTTGGTTTGTTGGAATAAATGTCAGGGAAAAGGGGATGAGATGAGAGGTGGGAGCTCCCCTCATTTTATAGGAAGAAATTATCCTCATCAAGTTTGCACATTTTTGCAATAAAAATGGATGATTAACACATTTCATACTTCATAAAAGTTGTAAGTAAATGCCTTTTTCATTCAACCTAAAAATTTCATACTGATTAGACTATTCTAAACGGATTTATGTGTTTTTTTATTGACAACGTATTTTTTTCTAGATGAATTTTCCAGGAAGATTCCTTCAATGTATTACATCTCTTTGCCACCACAATGGGAGGAAAACTCTATGAAATTTATTTAGGTAGTGCCTATTTGTGTCCTACTTCATATAAATTTCTAATCAACACCATTTTAGGTGTGTATCCTGATTTATGCATCTGTTACGGAGGTGGGGTCCACGCTGTCAGCCCGGACAGTTTCCAAACATCGATGATTTTTTTGGGACTTTAGATATTCGAATAAGCCTCTAGTCAAGAAGAAAAAGTTAATGGAATTAAAATAAGCATTCTTAAAAAATAATCATTCAATTTGGAGTTATATTTTTATTTAAATGACCAAAATACCCTTGACGTAAAAATCCATAAAAAATCCAGAATTTATGCACATTTCACATTTTAGCTCAAAACACACCATAAATCCCAAATTGATCCACACAAGCGCAAATTGATAAATTATGAGGTTTAAAAAAATTTAATTGAAAATAAAAAATTAGGATAAAATTAGTTTTATTAGTATATTTTTTGGTTTCGGGGTGTCCTACTAAGTAATGTTATACTCAACCATACATGGGATTTTCCTTCATGTGTCATGTCTTGTGTAGAATATTGAAATTTTGATAGAGTCTTAGGAGGACCAGGACTAGACGGTTCATAGTGAGACCAGAAAAACTGAGGTGTGTTCCTACAGCTTTTTGAAAGCATCCCCAATACTTACTTTTAGGTTGTACTTTTGTTGTCAAAATCTTTGTGGTGGGATTGTATTTGGCCCTACTTACTTTATACTACTACCTTTTATACTCTGGTTATGCAATTTAGATGTATGAATGCATGGGTTTTCAGTTGTTTTTACATTTTATCATTTTATAATCTTGGAGATGTGTGTTTCTGTATAGGTACTTAAGCTAAGGCCTCTCATGTTAGTGATACACCTTATCAGTTCTAGTCACTAACCGTTATCCTATATGAGGTTGGATTCGGGAGACGTGGTATGGGCCCCTCTGGAAGGGGGCATGACACCTACTGATTTGTACTCACACCCTACTTGGGTTGCCTGATTGGTACCTGAATAGAGTTTGTGATCTATAGAGAGGTCAAGGGAAAATATATTGTGTTAGATCATTGATATGTGATGGATCATGGATGAGGGAACCAGACACTATTTGAGACCTGCATAGGGGAGCTGTCAATGTGTTTATGTTGGGCTTCATTTTAGACACTTGACATGTACATTTGCATGAAATATTTTCTTCTTTATTTTTTGATATTGTTTTTTCATTTTTGGTCATCTTGTGATCCTAGTTATTTTAGGTTATGATTACATGTTATTACTATATTTTCTATTATTTTTTATGGTGAATTTACTCTGATAAAAGAGGATAAAGTCTCCCCATGATCAACATATCAGACCCTCACTACTAATCAACAGCCTCTGACATATGGGGAGGCATGTCTGAGGTCATGTGACTGACCGATTAGAGGCACTGGTGTGTGGAACCCGGTTCAAGATGTTACAGTTTTTAACATTAGTGGTTTTGGAGATGTCTTGTAATAATGTTGAATCATACTCAACTGAAAACAGTTCTTTAAAATATGAATGTTAAAAAAAATTTATAACCTTTTTTGAAAAATTTTATAAAATTAAAGATTCCTTAGATAGTGAACAAGGTGGTGAAGAGTCATATGGATAGTATCAACTCAAAACATAACTTATATTATGTATTGTGAAAAATAGAAATCTCAAGTAAGAAATTAGAGTAATGAAGAAATATTGTGAAGATGTTTTTAAAGTAAGAAATTATGTCCTCAAGTCTGAGGAAGAATATATTCAAGAGTTTTTAAGTTACAAACTAATAATCACTAAAAATGGAAGGATGGTTGAAGATCTAAATAAGAAATTGGAATATAAGGAAAAAAGAAGTCAATAAGATTCAATATAAACTTCTTGATTATATAAATACCTTGAGAAAGATTAATGAAAACATAAAAAATGCTTTAGTAGTAAAATATAAGACTTATGAATTTGTTGAGAAATCTCAAATAACGAATTATGTGAATTCCTCACACAACAAAAATGAAGTTTCATCCGATTTTTCTAACATTTCAAGTGATAAGAAAATTAATAGGAAAGTTTGGGTGGAGAAAGAATGTGATAAACCTGTCAGGTATACAAAATATTAAAACTCACTTAGAAGTAAATATGGTATATACCCAGAGTATGTTAGGGTAAGAAGGATTTATCAACCTCAAATTTCTTTTATATAGAACGATCACACTTCAATAAAAAATTAAGATTTGATGGATTCTATTGGTGCAATATAATATATGGGAACATGACTTATAGTTTTTGGCATAACATAACAGTTCCCAATATAATATTTGAATAGTGTAGAAGAAATAGTGAAATTAGAATGAATAACTTTCCTAACACATAGGAAGTTATAAAAGAAAAATCACAAGAAGTTAGAAACTTTCCAAAACAATAAATTTAAATATATGGAAGAAGTTTAAGGAAGATGTGATTTGGATTTTCATCATGTTGAAATATGTACTAAACTCTTTCTTGAACAAGTTTCTTATGGGAGACAAAGAAAAGTAAGCTAGGATGAAGAATGTTGAGGAAATATTTTTTGTTGAGACTGCCTTGAAAGAAAGTAAAAAAGAAAAAACCATGGATACTTGATAGTGGTTATTCTTCATGCATGATAAGTGATTTAAAAATCATGAAACATGTTGAAAATCATGAAAGATGTTCTATTACCTTTGAGGATAATAGTTCTTTAAAAATCCTAGGAATCAGAATGACTGAGATTAAAGAAGAAAAGTTAAAATATTTGGAATTTTTATTTATTTAGGTGCTAAAACATAATTTACTTAGTGTATATCAACATTGTGATGATGGAAAATAAGTAATTTTTAGAAAGTATTCATGTGTTATCAGAAGTGTGAATCATTGAAAAGTTATCACAAAAGGAGAAAGAACTAGTGGAAATCTTTTTCAATTTAGAGAATTTAAAAACTCTTGTTATCTAAGTGCCAAAGATGAGAATATGTTGTCGTTCCAAAGAATAGTCCAAAATGGGAAGAAAATAATTAAAAATATTTTTAAAGTTTATTATGTACATAATTTTCCAAAATTGAAAAGAAGAGAGGATGATTTTTGTGTTACTTGTTAGAAAGGGATGATGACTAATAAAAGTCATAAGAAAGTTGATATTCCATCTACCAAGCCTCTTAAACATGTTCATTCCAATTTATGTGGGTCAATGAGACATCAATAAAAAAATTATATTTATAATTTATCAATTTTAATGGTGATTTAACTCAAATGAAAAACAACATGTTTTTGAAACACAACTCAGAGCCCATACAAATGTTCAGGTTTTTCAAAAAAGAAGTTGATAAAGTGATGGGGGTTTATATAAAGAAATTGAGAATGTATAATAGTATTTATTTTACAAGAAATACGTTTGAAAATTATCTTAGAGATCATGGAATTAAACATTAGTATAGTTCTATATATACCCCACAAAAAATAGAGTATTAGAAAGGAAGAATATATTTTTTGTGGAAATGGGAAGAATCATGTGAGAAGAATAAAGACATTTAAAGGTCTAGTAGAGTGAAGTTGTTAGTATTATTTCACATGTTTAGATAAAACAATTTACGATTTTAAACTAACATGAGTTCTTATGAAAATTTCTATGATAAAAAACATATATTAAAGTACATCAATGTTTTTGGAATCCCATATTTTCTTAAAATAATAAATTTGTATTTGGGAAAGTTTGATGAGAATGTTGAGGAAGGAAATTTTATTATTCACCCAATGGAAGAAGTTACAAATGTTGGAAAAAAATGTTTATAAAAGTTGGTGGAATCATTTTATGTGGAAGTTATTGAGAATAAAACATATTTACCAAAATTTTATGGAGATTTTGAGGAATAAAAAATGAAATTTTCTAATGAAAAGGAAAGTGATAAAAGTAATGTTCATGAAGACTCAGATGAATCGTATGATGAGGAAAGTGAAGAAGGAAGAGGATCTCTAAAATTTCATACTTTTAAAAAAATGAGACTTAAAATATTCCTGGGAATTAGAAGGCTCTAGTTCAGGCTAGAAAAAAGCTGCGATTAGAAAATAAAACATCACTCAACTCAAAATTTGAACCAGAATCAGTCTCATAAACTATTCAACACAAAGAATGGGTGAATTCTATGAATGAAGAGTTAGATCAAATTTAGAAAAATGAAACATAGGAACTTGTTTAATGTCTGAAATATAAAAACTTTATCATAAAAATTGGTTTTATAGAAACATTTTAATGGAATATGGAGAAGTTTCAAGAATCAAATCTAGGATTTTTTATAATGGTTGTGCACAGGAGGAAGGTGTAGATTTTGCTGAATCATTTTCCCCTATTTAATGGTTAGAAACTGTTATAATGTTTTTAGTAGTTCCTTCTCATCAAAATTACAAATCATATCAGATAAATATAAATTTGGATAAATTGATGAAGAAGTTAACAATGAGAAACCTTTTGGGTTTCTACTTGATAAGGATGAAAACAAAGTATTTATATTGAAGAAATATTTATATGGGCTAAAACAAGATCCGAATTCATGGTATTCTAAGATTGAAAATTGTTTGAGAATGATGATTTTTTCAAAAGGAAATGTTGACAGAAACTTATATATGAAAGATGTTGACTTTGGAACTTAATTGTATTTGTTCATGTGGATAATATAATTTTTTTCCGGGGATGAAGAAAATTTTTGTAAATAATTTTCTGAGGTAATGAAAAAGAATTTTGAAATATCAATGTTTTGAGAATTAACTTTCTTCGTTTTCTTACAAGTTCAATATAAGGAAAAATAAATTTTCTTATCTTAAGAAAAGAATGCAAGGGAATTGTTATAAAAATTTGGAATTGTAGAATATAAATAATATTCTACTCCTATCTCAGTGAGGATGATGATGAGTAAAGATGAGTCTAGAAAATTGTGAATTATAAAGTCTTTTGGAAGATAATAGGATGTATACATTACCTTATAACATCAAGACTGATATTGTTTATGCTATAAATTTGTGTGCTAGGTATCAAAGTAATTTTAAATAGTCAAATATGTATGCATCAAGGATAATTCTGAGATATGTCAAGGGAACAAATTCACAAGGATTATTATAAAAAATAAATTATGAGATGAATTTTCATGACTATACTAATATTGATTAGACTGAAGATTGTATTGATTGAAAATCAACCATATGAGAAACATTTTTCTTGGGTGAATGTTGTGTAAATTTTCATAGTGAGAAACAAAGATCAGTAACCTTGAGAAAAGTGGAATTAGTATATGTTGTGACTATTCAGGTATGTACTCAGATATTGTGGATTAATGTTCAATTGGTAGATTTGAATATAAAGGTTTCTAAACTATTGAAGACACTTTATGACAATCAGATTGCAATTGATATTTCTAAAAATCATGTCCAACATTCAAGATCAAAACACATAAATATAAAGTTTCACTTTATAAAAGTGAAATTTGCTGGTAGAGATGTTTTTTTGAAATATATCTCACCGAAGTATCAAATTAATGATATCTTCACAAAGTCAATTCCAAAATAGTGGTTTGATGAGTTGAGGTTGAAAATTCATGTTCTTACTCATATAATGACTTCCTAAAACTCATATAGAAGTCCCCTACCATTCTTTGGATTATAATGAAAAAGGGGGAGAAAAAGTAACAACTTTGTACTATGTAAGATGTTTTTAATTATCTTTATTTTATGAATATGATGTTTTGTTTATTAGATAATGGGGGAGAGGAAAAGAAAATGTATAGAAAAATAAATGTGAGAAAATATAAAAGTTAGGGTGATTTTATCATAGCATGGCCATAAAATTTTCTTCTCACCAAGGGATATATTTTTAACAAAAAAATACCTTATCTATTAGTGTGGTTTCTAAACACTCTTTTAATAAAGGATGTGTTTTGGTAAAATTCAAAAAACTTGAGTTGTCTACAAAAGTTGAATTGTGAAAATTTTCTTAGAGTTGAAAAAGTTATTAATGAGTGTAGTTAAAAATTCGAATGGGGAGATTGAAGAACCATTGTGATGTTTTGTTTTTAATAAATTTTTGTATTTGTTGATAACTAATCTTTTATAAAAGAATGTTTTTGAAAAAAAAGTGAATGTTTCAGAATGTTCGAACCCAAACATAAAGGGTGAGAGAAGTTTGGTTTTTGAGAAATTTGTTTTATAGACAAAGAGAATTGAACTAAAAACACCAGATGAAAAGTATTAAACTGATCACCACCGGTCATAGAATTCCTCAAAAAGTTAGTGGTTTTTATCAGACACACCATTAGTCTCATTACCATTGACATTATGTTCATGTTTCATTGGACTCAATGTTGGTTAGAAAGTTAGAATGTTATTGAAGAGGTTGAATGAAGAAAGTTATGTCAGGAGTTAGAAATTTCTTATACATTTTAAACATCAGTCAAATATTTATTTTCTAGTTTTTAATTCTAAAATATCATAAGTTTTCAGTAACACTTGTGATGTGATCCTTATGAATAAAAGGGGAGAATAGGTGCAACCAATCATATTTTGTTTGGGTTGGAAATAAAGAAGGTGATGAAAGTAAGGGAAGTCATAATTCTTTCCTATATAATTCATATAGTACTTTGATAATATATAAGTCCTCATAAATTAGGAAAACTATAATGATAAAATATTTTTACGAAATAGAGGAATCATAAAGATTTTATTGATTATTGGAATCAAGAAAAAAGTTTTCATCAGATCCAGAAGTAATGAGCATAGAAATTTTCAGAAGTCTGAATGAGTCATAGTTGATGAGATTTTAAGTATTTCAAAGTGTTAGATTTTATTTTCCATAATAAATAAAATTCTATCATAGAGGTAATTCCATCATTATGAGGATTCCATTGGATTGAAGGTGAGGATGTTCTATAAGTCAGAAATTGAAGAGGAAAGTTAATTAAACTAACTCTGAGGAAGAAATTCAATCAAACTAACTCTGAGAAGGAAATTCAATCAAGACCGACTCTGAGAAGGAAAGTCAATCACACTAAATCTGATAATGAATGTTAATTATACTAACTCTAATGATGAAATTCAATTTAGAATGAGATGAAGAAGTTTCATCATAATGAGATGAGGAAGTTCCTTCATAATGAGTTGAGTAATTTCTATTATACTGAATAAATGTTAGGAAGTATGACAAGAATTATTATAAAGAATACATAAGAATATTTCATAATATTTTTGATGAGTTTAAGTGGTCAAACATGAAATGAAAATATGTAAAGATATTGGATTTTTTTAATTTGAGTAATTGGGAAAATATTTTTTGTTTCTTAAATTTGTCTTTTTGGGATGCATATAAGTAGAAGAAATGTATATTCATACATTTCAACTTTTTTATGTGAGTGGAAAAAGAAAAGCACTACAGAATTCATGTCAAAGTTATCTTTCCATATTGAAATCTCATTAGAAGTTTGGATATCTTAAATTTTTGTTTGTTGGACTAAGTAAGATCGGACTGAGCATTTGAGAAGAGTTTGAGTAATGCACATTGAGAATGGATTCATCAGACTGAGTCCATTAGAATGAATTCATCGGATTGAGTCCATCGGACCCAGCCCTATTAAATAGAGAGAATCAGACCAAACCACATCATAATGAGGATTCTGAGCAGAAAATTTGTGGTGTTGTTTGAACAATGTATTTTTCTTTTGTTTAATCTCAATATTTTGTAAGAAAAATTTATAAACCAATAGGATTCAGTATAATCATTACAATTAGGATATATAATGTGTCTAATGGGATTTGGGACATGTTGTATTCACTTATTCATTTCAGTGAATTTCTATAGACCCATAAGAGTGTCTATGAAAATGATATAGGTTCTCACACTGAGGTCGAACCGTATAAATATCATGTTATTTACTTTTTTACTAATTTTTCATACATTAGTATTTACTAAAACATGATAAGGATATAAACATTAACAAGTTTCAGGGTTAAATATTTTCAAAATTATTGAAACTTATAAAAGTGAACAACTATTTCAACCCCACTTCTGAGTTATTATTCGATCCATTGAAACATCATATACTATTTATCACGTTATTTGAATCTTTTTTAATATTTGTGATACTTTTTTGTAATTAAAATCCCTAAAAGAATAATGGAATACTCTCATGACTCATCATTGATCTCACCATGTCCAACAATATGTGGTTCCTCCTTTCACTTACATCATTCCACTGATGTGTATATGGAAGAGTGAGTTAATATTGGATCCCAAACTCCTATAAGTAATCAATGAATTCTTGATTGAGATATTCTCCACCAAGTTATAAGAGGATTTTCTTAATCATATTATCAATTTGGTTCCCATATTCATTCTTGTATTTCTTGAATTTATCAAAAGAACCTGACTTATACCTCATTAAGTGGACATATTAATTTCCACTAAAATCATTGGTAAAATTAATGAAGTATGAGAACCCACCCACTGCCTCAATATGAAATGGTCCACACACATATGTATGAACTAATTCAAGAAACTATATATAACATTATCCTTTTCTACTAAATGGGGCTTTATTCATTTTACCATATAAATAAGTGTGACACATACCGATTGGTTTTAGTTCAAAAGAATCTAAATATCCATTTTGGTATGACTTATTCAAGCGTTTTTCATTTACATGACCAAGCCAATAATGCCATAATTAGGTGTGGCACGATTTATGTGAAGTAGTTTCATTATCAATTTCCATTACTTGGTTTGTTTAATATGATAAAAAATTTAGTTATTTAAATTCACCTTATCATAAAAATTGTTATTTTCATAAAAGAAGCAACATTCTTTTACAATTATTAAAATAAATCCATCTATTCACGTTTAGATATATAAATAATGTTTTTTAATGGATGAAACATAATAACAACTTTTCAAAACCAAGATCATTATAAGATCCAGTATTTTTTGAGGTACTTCCCACTCTAAGGGTTTCATTGAACATATTTTTTTTGGTTTTCCTTTGTAATTAAGCCTTACTGTCTAAGTCTTATTTGATGACAGAGATCCTTTTTTTTGGAGAAAATAACATTAATTTTAGGAATGTATGTCTATTTAAATTAATAGATTCCATGTATAAATATGTTAAATGGGATTACTAGGATTTTCTATGAGTTTAGAAGGATCATATGTGGTTTGGTCACTTTTATAGAAGCTAGTATAAAAACTATTCAATGAAAAGTTAAATGTTGTGTACATGTTACATGACATGTAACTATTTCTATATGAATTTCATGAACTAGTGTATGATGTGATGTGGTTAAAGGTCCTGAACCTGATTCACTTCGTGTAAATGTTGATCAAAATAAATACTTACCAAGGGAAATTTTTTTTCCAACATGACTTAAAAATGAGTAAATACATGAAATTAAAGGATTACACATCATTTATTTCTCATACCTTGTAGTTTTAAGTGTATCGTGTTCTTATTACTCTCATTCTTTTTTATTATAGCCCCTCCTCTCTCTCTCCTAGGGTGAACTCTAGGAAATTTTGAATTATCTTCCCCCCTTCCAGATGTCCCATTTTCACATTCGATCCTTGGTGAGTTTATTCACTTTGGTTTTCTTCTTCTCACCCATAATTACTTTTCATTGAAGTGTACATATTTTGAACACATGTATTTTTTGGGAGTTGATCTTGTTTTGGGTTAATCTAGGTTCTTCTTGAGATCTTCTGTGACTTCTTCTTTAATGAATTTTGTCATTAGAAGCATTGTGTTAATCACATGTTAATGGTATGGAGACTAAACCTAACCCTATGTTATATTTAATTGTGAATTATATGAAATATTTTGATTATGACCATGTAATGTGCACTATAATTAATCAGTTGATTTATAGTAAATCATGGATTGTATTCTTTTATATTCAATGGTTGATGCAACCTGGATTATGGATACATGTGGGGTGAGAAAAAATTTGAGTAAAAAGAACTTGGTTAATGGTTTAAAGTATTGTGAGTATGACATGATACCTTAGGTGATTGATTGATATAGAATCCCTAGGTAATCTATTATTGAATATTGATATGACTGTTGATCATTTGAGAGATAAATGAAATTTTATTTGAAAGAAAAATGGTAATATTAATAATTAAGCATTGAGATTTTTGATGTGATATTATGATATCCATACTGTTATGACTTGTTGAGTTGGTGATGAAATGATTATATATAGGGATATCCTAGTATTGTTTAAATTATTATATAGTAGTCTTGGCCCAGTGATTCATGCTAAAATTCTTATATATAGGGATTTTATTGGAGGTTGAAATGCTTATATAGTAGGTAATTCCTAGTGATACTTTCTGAAATGCTTATATACCAAGCTACACCCAGGGACACATGCTCAAATTCGTTTATATGGGGTGATGATTGGAGGATGAAATTGTTATACAATGAGAGCTACCTGATTGTTTGATTTTTCCATGGTATATGTATATTGATGGAATGGTTGTGTTACATGCTCAGAGACATTTCATCATGGTTTTGAAAAAGTTTAATTGATATATTATATTAATTAGTTAATTAATACTCATATTTACCACAGTATTGCATATAATTGTTATAAGACTGGTCGTGTTTAGGGATGGTGGTGTTGACCTACTGAGTTTTTTTCACACCCTATTTCGGAAGCATTTGGTGCTCGAGTAGATTACATGGATGTTGGTTTGGACAAGGGAAAGGGACATTACTGTTGATTATTTTGTTTCTTGCTGGAGGGGATGGATTTTGGAGATGGGTCAGACATGGGGATCGGTACTAGAGCCTTTTGGGCTTATTTAATTTGAGTAGATTATTTTGTTTGTATTGGTTTCAGTTTTATTTTTAGATACATCTTAGCTTTTCATTACATTATTCATCATTATATGTTCCTCATTTTATTTTCCTAGCTGTATGATATACTATTTACACTATTTCTCTGTTACTCTAATTTTTATTACTATGGTTTAGTTCCACTATATTTTACAAGGGGGTATAGTATCCCCACTATAAATATCACAGCCTTGTTACTAGTCAATAGCCTCTAGCATATGGGGATGCATTCTTGACGTCTAATAACCAAATCATTTTGACCAAGTGATAGACTACTAGATCGGGGGACATTACAAAGTGGTATTAGAGGATTAGCTTGTTATTTTATATTGCTTTATTTTTATAAAAAGTAGAAAGGAGACTAGGATATATTGGGACATGGTAATGAGCTTATTCATTGGAGTAGCTAACACTTGTAAGGGGGAAAATTTGAGTTATAGGGATGAGATTATTGTTTATGTTGTTCTCTTGTTACAATTGATGTTATTTAACCTTGGTTGATTTACATGTTGTTTGATGTTATTGTTTATTGATATTTACAGTCATGGACCAGTATAGTGAGATATGATTTTGAATGCATCATGATAGACACATAGTTATATATATATATATATATATATTGACATTCATTTTTCATGATAGGGACATGTTTATAGGAGTGTGTTTTTCTTGTAGATAAAATGACTCCTCATCATCTTAGAGTTGAGTTCTAAGAGAGAGGAAATCAGTTATCTCCTAACGTATATGAACTGGAGGTTACTGTTGGTCTTGAGGATAAAATAGATGTTCATCATCACAATAACTTCTTAAGGTTCATGCAATCCATGGAAAAGGAGACTATTTTCATCATGCCTTTGATGTATGAGTTGATGAAAGAGATTCAGCTACAACATCCACCTATAATCACTGGGGAGGGAGGATCCTAGGTAGATGAGTTCTAGATTGAGTCAATCTATACAATCTTCAAGCATCTTGACACACCCACGGATAGGAGGGAGAATCTCGTTGTGTATATGCTTATTTGACCTAACAAACATTGGTGGGATATTCTAGAGCAGAATGGGAAGGAGGAAGAGTTATCTCGGAAGGAATTTGAGGTGAATTTATTGAGCCACATCTATCCATAGATGTTGAGGGATGATAAGGATCATTAGTTCATTCATCTGATATGGGATAGAATATTAGTGGTGGACTATGTTGAACATTTCTCCAACCTTCAATGATTTGTGCCTTATTTAGCTATTGATGAGATCTCTAGGGAGAACCATTTTCAAGATAGTATTCACTATGACGGTAGGTCATCGGTGAATGTTTTTATTCTAAGTATCTTTTTAGATTTGATGAATCATGAACTCATCACAGTAAAGAATATGAGAGAGGACCCAAGAGGTAGCTAGGATATTTCCACAGGGTAAACTAGGATCACTTATTTTGGGGGAAAGAAGTGATTCTATGAATGTTTTTTCCGAGGAAATGACATGAAGACCTGTTAGGGTAGTGGGAATCCATATTAGGATCATATTCCATTGTATTTCATCTTTGTAGACAGTTAAACCACAAGAAACCATAGTTTTCATACACCGCTTTGGAGTGCCTTGTTTAAGGTAGTATGGACCATCTTCATAATTATTTTTAGAACTTCTCATAGTATAGTAGTGGTAGGGGAGTAAGATAGGTACTAGAGTCTAGGAAGGACTCAACTACTCCTCATCAGATAGGTAGCGAGAGTTCTATAGTACATTTAGGTTGAGGTGGGAGATGTGGCACCCCATTGTAATGACATAATGTTTATTAGTAATATTTGTTTCCTGAATAAATGTGTCTTGTATTATATTATATATTATACACATAAAAAATATAGAGAATCCAATAAAAACAATATTAATAAATATTGTTACATTAATTGGAAATGAAACCAATTAAATTTCCAAACATTATAACTGGACAAAAAGTATAAAATAGAAAAGCTAAAATGAGAAAATATGGATTGACCTCATCTACAAGATTTATTGGCCCCACTACCAACACAATATAAAAGACACAAAATTATAGTAAGCCAATAAAAAAATTTAAAATGGAAATATAGAACCTTGAGAGGAATTTATTTGAATACTGAATGAAATAATTGAGTGGTATATATATAAGGTAATGTGACTGTTGGAATAGCAATGTGTCTTTTGGAATAGTAACCTGATCGGTGGGAATAGTAACCTTACCATTGGAAGAGTTATATTACGAAAAAATAATAAATTATGATATAAATAACATTTATCATGATTAATTTATGTAAATAAAAATATTATAATTCTATAAAATAAATACCATGATTAAAAACCTCAATGAAAATAAAGCATATTTTTAATAAACTGTATTTTAATGTATTTTGTAAAAATCATTATTTTTCTGTTAAAAATTATATATTAACTATTTTAGATATTTATTTTCATTAAATTAATATCATTTTTGAAATTGTCATGTTAAAATTCTCATGGGGTGTGTGTTTGCTAATTTTTTGATATACTTTAATTTTTAGGTGGATAGTAAAAATATAGTTTTTCTCATAATCGATGTATCTTAGGTTACATCATTCATGATGTAATAATGACATAATCCATTATAGAAATTTATTTCCGGCCATTATATATTTAATTTCATAAATGAGTTATTAAAATACAATAAAATTAATTTTGAAACCTAAAAAATCACTTTCCAAAACCTAAATTCAAAATTGATTCCTTAAAATATCAATTTCTTTTTTTCTTAAGTTTTCTTTTTAATAAGTTAATAAATTTTAATTATAAAGAGGATTTAAAATCATAAACCCATTATATTATATTTATATATAATTTATTTTTTCAAAAATTCACTATTACATATTTTTCCTTTGATATATTATTTTACTAAATATTTTATTCTAAAAATACCCCTCTCTTAAAGTATAAATAATCCCTCTCCTGTCCCTTGGAAACACATTCTTCTCAAACATGCCAAACTACAATATCTTCCCAAATACTCCCTCTAAATCCCCCTACATTACATAGGGAAATTTTGGATAAATCGAACTCTAATCACCAAGGGTGGTATATCGTCTTACAAGAGAAGCTACATTGAGGAGAGAGTAAGTCTTTATTAACATTTCCCTTTTTTCTTATTCTCTTTCTTATTTTTACCAATTAATTTAAAAACTGTATACTATAAAACTAATTATTAAATAATTTAAAATTATATTATATATGTTAACATGATGTAATTGTCATATTTATGACAAAAATAAATGCAATACTTCTCTTTCCCTCTCTTTTAACAACATCTTGTTAAAGGTTGATTAACCACCTATAGAGACATTTATAAGACAATTCGTATATCCACCCTCATGGATGGAAATTATTAATTATATATAATATATAAATAATTAATTACATTTATTTTAATCTACTGGATTTAAATACACTTTTCTATAAATGACTCTAAAAGAAAATTGAGAAATCAAAGTGAAACAAGAAATTTTTAGGAAAATCATGATTTCAAAACACTTCAATTTCATTAATAGAAATGAATAAATATAATAAAATTATTATAATTGATAAATAATTGTATAAATTTATATAATTAACATCTTTATTAGTTTTTTAATAAATATAAGTTTATTATTCAAGAGGCGCAAAAGTGAAAAAATAAAGAGGAATTAAGGTAAGGGGATTCTTGAACCCAACTCTTTTTCATTGGGTTATCCATATTTCATGACATATTTGGAATAAATAGTTCTCTAATGTTCGTTAAATATAATTTAATTATTCATCCCTATTCTATTTTGGGATATACATGTTTTTTATATGATTTAATGGAAAATACAATGATTTTCCAAAATAACATTTCTTTCCAAAACACATCTTTGACTCATCTGGAGTTGTTTATTCTTAACTAATGATTGGCGATTCTTATACAAAATATGTTATCCCATTTTTCATTTTGGAACTCGATGTTTATTTATGAAATCATAATTTTTGAAATCCTCATGAAACCCATTCCTTTCCATGGGTTGTTTCATGAAATGATTATTACACATTCTATATGACATGCATGATTATGTAAATATTATGATGTGATGACTAGACCAAAATTATATATCCCTACAACACATTGGGTAATGTGTTGTATCTCATGAGATAGTTTTTATTATATGTGAACATTATTCTAGATTTGTTTAAAGTGATGATGTTATGATTATTCACATATGTTACGTGTTAACATAATACTAGCTTTATTCACAACTATATGTGACATTTGACCACTCTGACATGATGTTTCATTTTTATGCATTTCAACATTCGATGAATTTGTCACATTTTTACCACATGATATTGATAAATATCCTAGGCTTATGATATGATGATTATTCTCACCCATGTTATATTGATTCAAGTTCCTTATTCATCCTCATACAAGGATTTTATCTTACCACTTTCATTGATGTATTTCCTTAGGTAATTTCATGTACTAAGTACAATATGATATTTTAGAAGGATAAAGAAGAAGGATTTAAATAAATTTTTATGTTTATTATGTACAAGTTATTTGTGAGCCTTATTTTTCTAAGACAGAAACCGTTGGTTCCTAGATTTGTAACTCTATCATGTTGTTTATCTATAAAATGATGTAATAGTTATATATGAAAAATTAGGGTCACTATAGTTGGTATCTAAGAATGGTTTAGTTAATTAGGGAATTATGATTAGAAAACATGACTAAAACCCAATAGTAAAAGTCTATGTATAGGTAAAACATCCAAGAACACTATTTTTAGAAAAGTATAGACATAGGGATCCCATAAGATATTCCTTTAGTGTTAATTTAATAAAATAATAAATTACACATGATTTATTGACTTTGGTTTTGTTCTAACATTTTCTATTCTATAAAATGGTAGGAACCAGGAAAAACTAGGCCTAAAACCTATATGAGTGACAATGAAACAATTATCCAAATGAGATCCCCAATTCCATGGGAGGTTGAGTTCAAAACTTTATGGATATGATTACCTAGTTGTCTCGAGATATGAATAAAAACATGAACTATGTGGAATGTCCATATTAACCCAAGAAGGAACAATTATCCATTGAGTCCTTAATGAAAAAAGGACTATTGATGTTTAGTGGAACTTCCAATCCACTTGCTGTGGAATAGTTGGATAACTCAATGAAGATAGTCTTTTCTATGATCCATTTCTCTAATAAGGAGATGGTGACTCTTGTAATTTTTCATTTATATAGAGAGGCTATTAAATAGAAGGAAATTGATAAAGAACAAAAATCCAAAGGATTAATGGAAGAGATGGAGTGGGAATAATTTAAGCAAATATTTATTACAAAGCATTTCCCTTGAACTCTTCAAAAAAAATATTGAATGAGAATTCATATAGCTAAAGAAAAGGGAAGGTGATGTTGTCACAGCTTATGATGAAAACATCATAAGGTTTTAAATGTATTCCTTCAGTTTTTTATCAATAATTACTGAAAAATAGATATGTTCTTTATTTAATTAAAAATACACCTTCGAAATGATCTAGAAATATACGAATTTGGGATTTTTGAAGATTTTGTTAAATGTACTCTTAAAGTAGATACGGAGTTAAAAGAATGGTAACATGGTTATGGAGATAATAAGAGAATAATGGGGTTTCAGGATTGTGGGTCAAATGAAAAATGATCTAATAGGATCCAACTACCCACATGTCAAGTATGTGGGAAGAATAATCATGTGAATTGCCTCAAAGGGGTGGGGAAATTCTTCAAGTATGGGAAAGAAGGACACCAATTTAATGAATATTGAAGATACATGAAGAAGCTGACCAACATGATAGGGGAAAGGATATAACATTATAATGCACCTCCAATGGTACAATGCTTCAACTATAGGGACCAAGGGTGTTATTCAAGCAAGTGCACTAAACCATATGTTCTTGAGGGCAACTAGTGTCAGCAATTACCAATGTCAAAGGAGCAGGGGAAAGCTTATATCATCATTTCTAATGAAGTGGAGTGTGAAAATGAATTCATAAAAGGTATGATTCCTATTCACTAACTAATAGAAAAGTATTATTTGATTCTGGTTCTACTTATTCATTTATATCCTAAAACTTTTCTATAACTATTGTATTGAAACACAAATACCATTAATTAGAGATATCCATAAAAAACATAGTGGTGTAATCATTACAACCCAAGTGTGGGAACCTTCCCCTATAATCATATTTGGGATGATTCTTCTTGAAAATATTATTATATTTCCCTTGTTGAAATTTGATGATATATTGGACACGTATTGGCTTTCATTATATATAGAAGAAATCAACTATTGGAAATAAATCTATTTTTATATTTTGAACAATCCCATGATCCTCTAAAAATGCATGGAAGATCATGAATCTTATTTGGAAAATCCATAAAAAGTGTGGGTGTTGATACCCTGTAGAGAAGAATACATTTCCCAAATAGTTGAGTCAAAGGAAGGTATTAACCTGGAGGAAATATCCATTGTTAGGGAATACATTGATCTATTTCTCAAAGAGTTACTTGGAATCCCCTGATCGTGAGGTAGCATCCTTGATTGAAATGGAGGACTTAAATAATTATCTTCAAGAGAATTTGAAAAAATGGTTCATACGCCCTAGTACATCACCTAGGGGTGCACTAATGCTCTTTGTCAAAAAGAAAGATAGATCAAAACAGGTGTATATCAATTACTAAGATATCAACAAGATCACCATAAATAAAAATTATCATCAACCAAGGATTTATGACTTATTCAATCAACTAAGAGGAGTGAAAAAATTCTCAAAGGTGTATCTTTTTATGGATATCATCAACTAAAGTTTGAGAAGGAAGATATTCAAAAGACTGCTTTACTTACAAGGTATGGTCACTATGAGTTCTTAGTAATTCCCTTTAGACTTACTAATTTTCCTACCATATTTATGTATTTGAGGAATATATTATTTAGAGACCAACTCAAAATATTTTTGGTAGTGTTTATCGATTATATTCTCATTTATTCAATGATTTAGTAGGAACATGAAGGAAATCTAATGATTGTGTTGGTGATATTAAGGAAGGGGAAAAAGTATTCTAAGTAAAAAAGGGTGACTTTTTTATGCAAGAAGTCACATTATTGGGGAACATGATCACAAGTGATGGAATTTATGTGGACCCTTCAAAGACAAAGGCAATTGAAGAATAACCTAGACCCACTAGTGTCATATAAATCTATAGTTTTATAGATTAACTGGTTACTATTTACAATTTGTCATTAATTTACTATTATTTTTTTTCCAACTAACTGATTTACCACAAAATGGGGTAAATTATTTATGGATGAAAGATATGATGAAAGCTTTAAGGAGATCAAGAAGAGGCTAATCATTGTTCTGGTGCTGTAATTTCCCAGTCAAGATAATTGTATCACTGAGAGGGGGAGAGAGTGAATTAGTGATATATTTTTCTTTTATATTTCTTTAATTATGTAATAAACATAGAATCCTATTAAATATTTCTTTCCCTATTGAAAACAATTAAAACACACATCTATAGGAATACATGAATTTATAAGTATCACTATTCAACAAGAATAGCTACATCCATTCTATGATTTTGAAATGATATAATACCACAAAATCTCTTAGAAAATAATCCTTTTGTGTGGAATAAAATGAGTAGGATATTCTGTAAAGACCCGTAAATTTCATGGAAATTTTTTTCTTAATTTTCTTTGGAATTTTACAAGAACGCAGTTTCTGACGGCGCCTGATTCCGAGGCCCGGTGTGCCCGGAATCATTTTCCGAAGTTTGGCTCGGGTACGTTCAGTGAACGGACGAGCGGGTTTTTCTAACTTTTGAACCGGTGCCCGGAATCGAATTCTGAGGGCACCGATGAAATCGCAGCGCCGGTATTCGCTTAGAAACGCCTCTTCCGGAGTTGCGTTTGCTCGGGTGTGGTTTTTAATTTTCGGGCTTAAAGTTAAGAAATAAAATAATTTTGCGACAACTTTATTTTATTTCACTTAAGCCACTTGGAAGCCACTTGAAGCCACTTAAAGGCGGCTTGAACTGAGTTGAACTGGATAGGATGCTATCCAGAAATATCCTACCCCCTTGGTAGGATATTTGTGGGGTGGGGCCCGCACGAGCCCCGCCGTTTCTTTCCGTTAAGAAACGCACCCGTGAAAAACCGTCTTAATGAAAGTCAACCGACGCGTTTTCTAAATTCTTAACAGACCATTTAATTGGGCGGTTTATTTCGTGAATTAAATGGGTCGTTTCGTTCGTTGAATTAATTCAACGAATTGATGGATCGTTTCTTAACCGGTTTCGTGTGTTGGCATATTAATAAAATAAGGCCAAAGCTTAACCTCTGGTTATTTGCGCTTGAGAAGATTTGAGAGGACCACCGTAACTTCTTCTCCCTCGCAAAGAACACGAAGAACGCGAAGAACGCGAAGAACGCCGAACCCGGAAATCGACGACGCCTTCGCCCGAGACGTTCTTCCGATCTCCGATCTCCGATCTCCGATCACCGACCATTTGAGGTGAGTGATTTCGGACTTCCGCTCAAGGTTCTTTTTGGTTTTAAACACAGATTTAATTAATTATAATTTAAATCTGTTGTTCTTGGTTCGTTGAGTTCACCGACTCAACGCCGGCTTCCGCGACGACGCGACGCCTCCCCGCGACGACGCGACGATCGATCTCTTCCGCGACGATCTCTTCCGCGAGGAACGCCCGCGCACGACGATCATCAAGGTAGGGATTTCATTATGGGAATTACCCCCTTTTTAAATTAATTCCGGTCTTTGTTTCTTTAAAAAAAATAAAGAACCGGATTCAAGGAAATAATTTTATTTTTATCAAAAATTAAAATTGTTGGTTCATGTGTTGAACAAATTCTCCGGGTTGTTTATTTCTAACGCGGAGGGTGCGGGCCAAACGAACACGGCCCGACGACCCTCCACCGTTCTTCGTTTTGTGAGGATTTGACGGTCGACGACGGAACGTGCCGCAGCGGACGTTTGACGATCCCGCAGTAAAGAACGGATCCCGGGAGGAGCAACGGCGCAGACGGGAAGGAAAACGGGCCAGCGGAGCGACGCCGGCGACCAGAGGCGGCGGCGCCCCGGCGCGCCGCCGGACGAGATCCGCCGTTGCTGAAGCCGCGGCGGCGGCGGCCAACGGACCCGCGGCGCGCGGGTCCGGTTCGTCCAGGCGGACGCGGCTCAGCGCGTCCGCGGTTCGCCAGCGCGGCCCGCACGCGGGCCGCGGTTTCTTGTCAGGCCGCGGGTCGACGCCCGCGGCTTCCACCCGCGCGGCTCGGCCAAGCCGAGCCGGCCGAGCCGGACCGGCCCTGGCCGGGCCGGGCCGGGACAGCCGAGTCGGGTCGACCCGGTTCGGGCCGACCCAGGGGGGGTCGGGCCGGGTCGGCCCGGGCCCGTACCCCCCATCTTCGGACGTTTTCGTTCAAACGCCCGTAACTTGAGCTTCGTGCCTCCAAACGACTCGCCGTCAGCGGCAACGCGATCCTTGGATCGAGACGGTCGTTTCGGTATATCGCACTCAAGGTTTCGGAATACTTTGAGTTCGGCCGGGTTGGTTCGTACACGAGACCAACCGGGCCCTCGGAGCGGAAACGCTCATATCTTGAGCTACAGACGTCCGATTGACGTGCCGTCAGCTTTGTTGAATTCCTCTAAGTGAGACGGATCTTTTGGCATACTCCGCCCGAGGTTTGGACGCAGGTGGAGTGCGGTCAGGTTGGTTTTTCCTTAAAAACCGACCGGGCCCCTGGGACGAAAATGCCAATATCTCTCAGACCGGGCGTCCGATTGACGCGCCGTCTGCGACGTTGAGTTCCGGTTGATGATACGGAACTTTTGGATACATCAACTTCGGACTTAGTGTCAGTTGATGTATCAGCCCCTTGGCTCGTGGAGCGGACCCTCCCGAACGAGCTTGCTGTGTGCGGGAACCCTAGTGCTGGCTGCGACTGCTACTTCGACAGCGACGACCGTGCAGAGATCCTCAGTGGACTGCGGCGACGACTGTGCAGAGATCCTTAGCAGACTGCGACGACTACTGCACTCAGCGATCCTACGTGGATCAGTGCTACCGGTCCTGTGTGGGCCCGATCCTGTGTGGGTCCGATCCTGTGTGGGTCATCTCTCAGCGGTTCTGTGTGAGCCAACTTCTACAGGTCCTGCGTGGGCCCGATCCTGTGTGGGTCACTGCAAGGTTAGTACCTATCGATCCTTCGTGGGTCCGATGACTTAGATGATTCAATGATCATCTTTATCGTCATCCGAAGAAGTATACCTGTGTGAGCTGAAATCTTGTGTTACTCTCCTTTGTGGATTGTGTTGAGCTATCCTGTGTGGATTTACTGTTTACTCTCCTTTGTGGATTGTGTTGTTCTATCTTGTGTGGGTATACGTTTTGCTTTCCTGTGTGGACTGGGTTGTGCTTGGGCTCGGACGTTGGAGCCGAACGGGAATTGAAAACTTAGGTATATGTATGGGCATACACCTAAGCCGTGTCAGATGTTACTTCGTGATTGTATCTTTCCTTTGTGGATTATCCTTTGTGGATTTCGGGAGACCTTCGGGGGTCTCGGGGTCCCTACTGAGTAGCTTATACTCACCCCTGCACTGGCTATGCCCGCACTTCGTGGTGTTGGTTGCAGACGACGGACAGCGCTGATCGTGGAGGAGACGTGCGGAGCAGGACAGTACCTGGAGGTGGACCACTGGGCGGGACGTACTCGGAGCGGTTAGGTGGACCCGAGGAGCAGTGGAGGCTATCTGTACCCACCCTTCAGGTGGGACTTCCGGAGGACGGCTCGACGCTGCAGTTTTCCCTTTTCAGTTGCTGTTTTTCCTTTCAGTTGTACTTTATAGTTGGGCTTGTATTTCCGGCCCCTTTTACTTTCAGCACAGCTTGTACAGTTTTACTTAGTGTTTACTTTTCCGCTTGCTTACTCGGTGGTGCTTGTTTACTTTTCAAAGGCAATGCCTTCCCTTTTGTTGGGGTTTACGCCTTGGTGCTAGTCGCCAGCCCCTGGCCTATGGAAGGCGGGCTTGGGGTAGTCACGGCACGGGCCCCGGGGACGGGTCGTGACAAATTGGTATCAGAGGTGGTCGGTTCTACCGCAGACTCTGATCTTTCTTCTATGTGAAGCAAAAGTGTTTAGTGTATTGAGTGTGGTTATCAGTCCAGGGAGTCCAGTGTTGGTGCGGTGGCCGACGTATCCATGCACCAGGACCCTGACTTCTGATTCCCGACTTAATGCACGAAAACATTGATTGCATGTGTGTTTCAAGTTTTCTTTGTGATTACTTGTGTCAGCTCACCAGGTATACTATTCTGACCATGGTGCACTTGTTTCCTTTTCAGGATGGCACGACGACAACAGCCAGCTAGGGTTCCTAGAGTAGGGCGCGACGACAGCCCGCCGAGCGATGAGGCCTCGGTACAGGGCTCGTTGACAGCAGAGGCACCGGCGGTACCTTTACCTGTCGAGCCCCCGATGCTTCCAGCACTGGCAGCTGACGACACACGACGCCTTGGTGCTCTGCACGAGTTCCAGCACCAGCGACCACCCAGGTTCCGTGGGGAGTCGGACCCCCAGGCAGCCGAGGACTGGCTGGAGGCGGTCGTCCGAGTTTTCAGGCTAGTGAGGACGCCAGCAGACCTCATGGTGATCCTCGCGGCGAGCCTACTGCACGCAGAAGCCGGACGCTGGTGGAGCCTGATGCTCCAGGTACACGATGAGGCCACCCTCATCTGGACGGACTTCGAGAGCCTCTTCCGCTCAGAGTTCGTCTCGGCCACCCTCCGAGCGGTGCGCATCAAGGAGCTTCTTCAGCTGCGGTAGGGCAGCTTGACGGTCGCTCAGTACGCGACGAGGTTCACAAACCTTTCTCGGTACTCGACAGACCTGGTACGGGACCCCTTCTTCCGGGCCCGGACCTTCGAGCAGGGTTTGATACACGAGATCAGGGCATCGCTGATCTCCCTCAGCATCTCGACCCAGGCAGGAGTACTGGAGCGAGCCCTCCTGATCGAGAGCTTCCTGGCTGAGTCCACAGCGAGACCCACCGCAGGGCGGCAGATAGCGGAGTCTTTGGCAGCTAGTAGCCGGCGGATGACTCAGGGTCCCAGGCGGACCAGACCTTCCGGCAGGCGACCTCGGGACACTGGCTCAGCAGTGCAGGGCACCCGACCCGGAGCCAGCCTTCCGAGAGGCAGACAGTGCTACGAGTGCGGCGGGCAGGGCCACATGGCTCGTGACTTCCCGACCCGTCGTACCGAGGGGCAGCAGACGGTGGAGGGACCACCCAGGCAGAGGCAGAGGGTCGACCGTGGCGGTCCGCAGGGAGGAGGCGGACGAGGCAGAGGAGCTGGCCGAGCAGCAGGTGGTGGGCGACGCTTTGAGGCTCTGCCACCACCACCACCAGGAGGCCCGCCCCGACCACAGGGAGCTGGCGGGCAGAGACAGGCTCAGCTCCAGGCAGCGGATGCCTACGACCACGGCGCTCCAGAGATGATTCGAGGTACGATCTGTGTCTATTCCACCCTTGCTGCAGTTCTGATAGACACAGGAGCGAGTCACTCTTTCATAGCCACTGCCCTTGTTCGGAGCTCGGAGATTCCAACAGAGCCGTTGGCTCGATCCTTACGGCTAGAGACTCCTACGGGAGCAGACTCGACGATTACGCACTGGTGCCGGCAGTGTGAGCTTACTCTAGGAGGCGAGAGCTTCGGCTGGGATCTTCTTGTAGCAGCGTCGAGGCCTTACGACGTCATCTTGGGCATGGATTGGTTATCTACGGTCCATGCTCAGATTGACTGCATTAGGCGCAAGGTGCGATGTGTGCGCACCGACGGGAGCAGGTTCACCTTCACCGGCGAGAAGGGAGCCTTAGCAGCATAGGATGGACTCACGCAGAGGAGAGGTCAGCCCATCACTCATCAGTTGGCTAGCCTCATCCTGGGAGCAGTTGACGTGCGGAGTCCCAGTTTTCCTGCAGTGGTGGATCAGTACGAGGACGTCTTTCCCAACGACGTTCCAGGACTACCTCCTCGCAGGGAGGTAGACTTTTATATTGACCTGTACCCCGGTACATCCCCGATATCCACTCCAGCATATCGGATGGCCCCCGCTGAGCTTCGAGAGCTGCGGGTACAGTTGGAGGACTTGCAGGGCAAGGGGTTCATCTGACCCAGTGTTTCGCCCTGGGCTTCCCCGATTTTGTTCGCCAAGAAGGCGGACGGGAGCTTGCGACTGTGTGTCGATTATCGTCGCCTGAACCAGGTGACAGTGAGGAACAAGTATCCGCTACCCAGGATTGATGATCTCTTCGACCAGCTCAAGGGAGCACGGTGGTTCTCGAAGATAGACCTTAGGTCAGGATATCATCAGCTTAGAGTTCGAGACGAGGATGTGCAGAAGACGGCCTTCAGGTGTCGGTATGGCCACTATGAGTTCTTGGTTATGCCTTTCGGCGTGACCAATGCTCCAGCAGTGTTCATGAGCCTCATGACCAGGATCTTCCAGCCATACCTCGATCGATTTGTCGTGGTCTTCATCGACGACATTTTGGTGTACTCGACGACGGAGGTGGAGCACGCCTACCACCTGCGTGTTGTACTAGACACACTCCGAGAGCACCAGCTTTATGGCAAGCTCTCGAAGTGTCAGTTCTGGTTACGTGAGGTCCACTTCTTGGGGCACATCATTTCTGAGGCGGGATTTGCAGTGGATCCCGCGAAGATCGAGGCAGTGCTAGCTTGGGAGCCACCCAAGAGCGTGACAGAGGTGCGGAGTTTCTTGGGCCTAGCCGGATACTATCGGAGATTTGTGCCGGGCTTCTCCAGAGTTGTGGCCCCACTCTCAGCGTTGACGAAGAAGGGGAAACCCTTCGTGTAGTCAGACAGATGTCAGCAGAGCTTCCATGAGCTGAGGCAGAGGTTGACCAGCGCACCTATCTTGAGATTGCCTGAGGGGGGAGTTGGATACGTAGTCTACTGCGATGCATCAGGGACCGGACTCGGGTGTGTCCTGATGCAGGAGCGGGTCGTGATTGCCTACGGATCACGTCAGTTGAGGCCGCATGAGCAGAACTACGCTTCCCATGACTCGGAGTTGGTAGCAGTGGTCTTTGCCCTGAAGACATGGAGACACTATCTGATGGGCGAGCGCTTCACAGTCTTTTCTGACCACCAGAGTCTCAGGTACATCTTCTCTCAGAAGGACCTGAACCTGAGACAGCGGCGATGGCTCGAGTTCCTCTAGGACTACGACTTTGAGATAGTCTATACTCCTGGGAAGGGGAACGTAGTGGCTGATGCCCTCAGCAGGAGGACGGGCATCCAGCTACTTGAGGAGGCGACAGAGCAGCTAGCCGCTTTGCAGATATCCTTCGTGGATAGAGACGGAGCATCCTTCCTTCAGTCTCTCACAGTCTCTCCTCCGCTTCTTCAGCGGGTCAGAGAGGCACAGCATGGGGACGTTGACTGTGAGACGCGGCGTGCACAGATATCCTCGGGACAGGCACCTGATGGTTTCTCCCTTGGAGCAGAGCACGATGTCCTTTTCAGAGGACGTACCTTGGTACCAGTCGCCTTACGAGAGGAGGTGCTGAGAGAGTTTCACACTTCTCCTTTGGCAGTACATCCTGGAGTGGCGAAGATGTACCAGGATCTCAGGCGACAGCACTGGTGGCCGGGCATGAAGAAGGCTGTGGCAGAGTTCGTTTCACGGTGCCTCACCTGCCAGCAGGTGAAGGCAGAGCATCAGGTACCAGCAGGTTTGGTACAGCCCTTGGAGGTCCCGGAGTGGAAGTGGGACGGGATATCTATGGACTTCGTGACTGGACTTCCACGCACTTCCAGAGGTCACGATTCCATTTGGGTGATTGTTGACCGACTCACCAAGTCGGCACACTTCTTACCCATCCGAGAGCAGGGCATAGTGGAGAGCTTGGAGCGTCTCTACGTTCAGGAGATTGAACGACTTCACGGTGTGCCATCGACTATCGTCTCCGATCGGGACGCTCGTTTTACTTCCCGTCTTTGGAAGGGGTTGCAGGAGGCGTTCGGGATGCGACTGCGTCTGAGCACCGCCTTTCACCATCAGACGGATGGTCAGACGGAGAGGACCATTCAGACTCTCGAGGACATGCTCCGTGCATGTGTCCTCAACTTTGGTCGCAGCTGGGAGGACCACCTACCCTTGGTGGAGTTCGCGTACAACAACAGCTACCACTCCACCATCGGGATGGCACCCTACGAGGCGTTGTACGGCAGGCCTTGCAGATCTCCTTTGTGCTGGACAGACCCTGGAGAGTCAGCACTTGTGGGACCATAGATGCACTACTGGAAATGGGGTCTATCCCCACGCACCTATTCCCACGGTTCTTTAAACCGTGGGGATAGTATGTTTTTTTTTGATGTTTATACCCACGGTTTTATTAAAACCGTGGGTATTAATTTTTTTTTCGAGCCCTTGTATCGGGCTCCTCCTCATTCTCTCCTCAAATCCGCGACGCATCGCTCTACCCTACCTCCCCAAGCCGCGACGCCGCTCCCCGACCACTGACTCCCGACCCTCCCCTCTCCTCTCCGACTCCCCTCCCCGGCCTCCGACTCCCCTCCCCGGCCACCAACCCCGGGCTCCGACTCCCGGCTCCGCCTCCCGGCTCCCGACTTGCGGCTCCCGACTCGCGGCTCCCGACTCGCGGCTCCCGACTCGCGGCTCCCGACTCGCAGCTCCCGATTCGCGGCTCCCGGCTCCCGACTCCCGGCTCCCGACTCCCGGCTCGGCCTCCCGGCTCACGACCTGGACCTCCCGGCCTTCTCAGTAGTGATTTTTTTTATGCTGGAGTCCCAGATTTCCTGGTAATTTCTTAGTCTTGGTTGATTTCCCATAATTTCATCATATTACCTCTTGATAATCAATTAGTGTTGTAGTCAAAGGTAGCAGTTGATGCATTCATAGGTTAATGGAGTGGTTTGATTCTAAATTTTTTTAAGCAATTTCATTTTTTTATGATGGAATACTAAAAGATGAATGATATAAATATCCTGATTATCAAACCCAGTGAGAATATTTCCCCAAATTAATTTAGCATTGATAATCCTAAGATGCACTATTTTGGCCTTAAAATAGTATATATGAAGGTATGTACATACACATGTTGAGCAGTTCCGGGTGGTTGTTTATAAATCTATCAAGTTTCAGGTGTTGGCTTGGTTCCTCTTTGAGGAAGGGTACCCTTCCAATTCCTCAAATTTATTAATGCATTAATTAGTTTCTTACTACACGTTTTCTTTGTTTTTAGTTAATGTAGTGAATACATTAGATTAAATTCCTCTTAATCTTGAATTTAGTATGTTTCATGATTTAAGAGTTAAAGGTAATAAATGATTGTTTCATAAGAAATATCATGTTTATATATTAAAACCCCTCCAACGGAGGTGCGCTGTCTTCAAGTTAAAAAACAATTATTAGACTTTTAGGATTTATTGTCTTGTTGTACTGATATTTCTTTATGAATTGATGTTATGTTTGAATTATGTCATATATGACCCCTAATGGAATTAAAAAAACTAAGTTTTCCTTTTTTAAATGATTAAATAACCAAGGAACCGTTTAAGTTCTTTGACCGGTTTTTATATTGGAATTACCCATGTAGAATTGTTTCCCATAATTTTCATTTTAGTATGTTGACATGTTTGAGCCACCATTCGGTGAGCCTTAGATTTAAATTTCTAAGGGTATGATTTTCTATATTAAATGGCTTGAATTATCTTTTGAATTTCAGAATGGAAATTACCCTGTATGCACAACATTTAACCCGCCTAATGTAAGTGCTTTAATGTAATAATAAACTGTGAAATAGAAATTGTAAAGTATACTAAGTACATGAATTAGCCGTATTAGATGTAATTGAAAAATATGTTGCGTATTCATAGAACCCCTTACCATGTTAATGGAAGGTACCAGAGTGAACCTTGATTATTGAAAATGCCTTAAATGGATTAAATGAGTGGTTTCAAGCTATATGGCCTTGTCACACTAATGAAAGGCTAGGGTTGAACAAAATTGACTTATTGATTAATTATTACTTGATTAAAGGGTTTCATGCTACTTGGCCTTGTCACACTAATCAAAGGAAAGGCTTGAACCAAATGGAATATTATATGAATTCAATATCAAAGTAGGTGTGGCCTAACTCAAGCTCACCTTGGATACTTGAGAGAAAGCCTTGAGCACTCAAGGACCCTATTCCGAATTCAAGGATACAACTTTCTTAGGTTGAGACCTACATAGAACCTGATCCTTGTCTAACTTTAGATGCCTGGTATGACACCATATAATCCCTCATGTATTACAACAAGATTCCTTAGATACACTCCTTGGTTCCAGAATTGACAAGTAGGTGCCATGGTTAAATCCTAGCCCAATCTTTTCTTAGACCCATTTTACCTTGGATGAACTTCTTAGACTAGATAGTCCTCTTATTGTGGAATTAGTTGGACTGTTATCCTTGGATTACACTCTTACCCCATGTGAGGCTATAGTTATTACTAAGTTGTTGACACTTGAGGTCTATGTTTCCTTGGTTATAACCTTGGAACTTCATTATTAAATATCATTACATGTTTTCTTCTCACATCTTAGAACCTCAATATCTTTCTCATATAAATTATATTTAAACTGGATAAAATTGATTAATGAAATGGTTACACATTCTGACACCAGTCAAAGGCTAAAGAAGGTATAACTGCTATGTGTCCCATAGGAACCTGTACGGGTGATGTTTATTTATCTCTCTATTATTATTCTATATACCAGTGAACTATATATTTTATACTGCACTATCTAGATTGGGCTGGACATCAGTGGTTCCATCCTATTATTATTTATATCTCACACCCTACTCAGGCCGCTATTACATTGGGATACTCGAGTATACTTTCATTTTCTCAGGACCTTGGACCTTGCTTTTCAATGTATGCTTGTAACTAGAGTTAGGAGAAAAGGACTGAGTTGGATCTCGGGATGCTCAAGGAGATCGCCCATGGGGTTTTGATGTGACTTTATTATTTTTTTATTTTATTGAAAATAATGATGTAATGTTTACTACTTTTAGATATGTATCATTACCATGTCATGCATTCATCTGTTGTTTAAACTACCATTGACCACTTTAATTCAGTTATAATAATATTTATCTTATGTTGCTTTGTCATTTATTTACTACCTCTTTCATTGTTGATTGTTATTTATTCAATTTTACCACTGTGTATATGTGATAAGAGGGTATAGTCCCCACTATCACCTCTCGAGACCCTCACTACAAGTCAAAAACCTCTAACGTATGGGGAGACTCACCAGCCCCCCTGCCCTACACAACTCTCCCCTCCCTCTACTGTACCAGTCCCTCCCCCTCCCCCTTCCCTTGCACCAGCCCCTCCTTATCCCCCTGCTTGCAACATCCCCTCCCCCTGCACCAGCCCCTCCCCCTCCCCCCCTCTTGCACCAGCCCCTCCCCCTACCATGCACCAGCCCATCCCCCCCACCAGCCCCTACCCCCCCCCCCCCCCCACTACACCAGCCAACCCCTCCTCCCCTCCCCCCCTTCCCTTACATCAGCCCCTCCCCCCCCCACACTGCACCTCCACCAGCCCCTTACCCCCATGCTTCCCCATCCCCACCACCAGCCCCTCCCCCTCCCACTTTCCCTGCTGCATTGGCCCCTCCCCCTTTCCCTGCTGCACCAACCAACCCTCTCCCTCCCCCCTGCACTACTTTCCATATGGAGTGTCTTTTTTAACTTTTTTCTTTAGTTTACATCTCAAGGAAGACCTTTTTCTCTTTTTCCCTAATTATTCAATCATGAACTCCTCTTGTCATTAAATACTTGTCATTAAATATGTTTTGCTAGCTACTAATATGCTTTGATTGATTTAATAATAAAATTGATTGTAATGATTTTTTTAAATATGATTTACATTGTTGATTGAATGATAATTTTTTTTCTTGTTATAGAATGGATAGAAGCTGGATGTATCGTACCGATCGGATTTCAACCGAGTTTCAAAATAATTTTGGAGATTTTTTTAGATTTTGCATTTAGCAATGCGTCAGATGGAGGTTAGTATACAGTGTCCCTGCTATAATTGTGTTGGAAGACCATGGTTAAGACGAGAAGAAGTTAGTTACCATTTAACGAAATTTGGATTTCAAGCAAACTATAATGTTTGGTTTCACCATGGAGAGACGAGTCAATCTTCGACTGTTCATAAATGAAATGAACGAAGTGACATGGAGAATTTGATATTTGATCGGTTTCCATATGTGCATCATTCCGAGAGAGATAGCATGCCGGTGCAAGAAGACAATGATATCAGTACACATGAGGAAAATTCTGAAAATGATGATGTTGACATAGTGAAAAATTTATTGGATGATGCCAGAACTCTAGTATATCAAGAATGTACTAGAATGACCAAGTTGGAATTTTTAATGCGGTTATATCATGGGAAAACTATGTATGGGATTTCTAATACTGCCATTGATTATATTCTTACATTTTTGAAGGACTTGCTTCCTGATGGTGCAGATATTCCCTCAAATCATTACATGGCATGGAAGTTAATTAAGCAGCTTGGATTTGCTACTAATAAAGTCCATGCTTGTCCGAAAGATTGCAGTTTATTTTTGGAGGAAACAGCTGACCGTAATGACTGTAAAGACTGTGGTACATCTCGATGGAAGACAAATGCAGATGGAACACCGTCTCGTGTGCCACAGAAAGTCATGTGGCACTTTCCATTGATTCCCAGACTTCAAAATCTATTCATGTCTCCAGAAATCTCAGCCAATATGCGATGGCACGATGTTGAGAGAATTAAAGGAAATGATGAGCTGGTCCATCCAGCAGATGGATTAGCATGGCGGACATTTGACGCACAACATCCTGATTTTGCAGCTGAGGTGCGTAATGTCAGATTGGGCCTATCATGTGATGGTTTTAATCCGTTTGGTCAGATGCTTACTGCTCATAGCACGTGGCCGGTTTTTATTCATGTTTATAATCTTCCTCTGTGGATGTGTATGAAAAAACCTTTCACTTTCTTGAGTATACTGATATCTGGACCTTCGGATCCTGGTAATGACATAGATGTATACTTGCAGCCTTTAATAAAAGAGTTGAAACAACTTTGGGATTTAGGTGTGCAGACATTTGATGCTTCTTCAAAGAATACGTTTCAGATGCGTGCTGCCCTTCTATGGACCATAAATGATTTCCCTGCCTATGCAATGATGTCTGGGTGGAGCACGAAGGGAAAACTTTCATGTCCCGTTTGTATGAAGAATACACGATCGAGAAGGCTTAAATATCGTCGTAGTTTCAGTTTCATGGGGCATCGCCGATTCTTGCCAATGGATCATCAATACAGGAAGAATCGTCGGAGGTTTGATAATAATGTTGACACTGAAGAACCACCTCAACGTATGTCAGGAAGTGATGTGCTTGATGAATTGAAAGATTTCAGCTTTTCATTAGGAAAAGGTCATTTGACATCTCGAAAGAGGAAGAATGCTGATACTGAAGTCATTTACAATTGGAAAAAGAGAAGTATTTTTTTTGTGTTGCCATATTGGTCTACTAATTTGTTACGTCATTGTTTAGACGTAATGCATATTGAGAAAAATATATGTGAAATGTTGCTTGCAATTCTTTTGAATATTAAGGGGAAGACCAAAGATGACTTCCGATCTCGTCGGGATTTATTGGATTAGGGTATTCGACCAGAACTACATCCTGTTTGTATCGGTGAAAACAAATGGAAAGTTCCCTGTGCTTCTTATGTGATGACACAGGCAGAGAAAGATCAATTTCTGGCAGTATTGGAGAATATTAAGGTTCCAGACGGCTATTCCAGCAACATATCTAAACGAGTCAACAGAAGACATTTGAAATTGAAATCCCTAAAAACTCATGATTACCACATCCTTCTTCATGAATTGATTCCAATAGCAATTCGACATTTGCTATCCAATAATGTAAGGGTGGCAGTGATTCGGTTGTGTCATTTTTTTAGATACCTTTGTGCTAAAAGGTTATCCAAATCATTGTTGATAAAAATGCAGCAAGAGGCACCATTAATTCTGTGTGAGTTGGAAAAATTTTTTCCTCCATCCTTTTTCACTTGCATGCTGCATTTAATAGTTCATCTTCCAACTGAGACACTTCTTGGGGGACCAGTTGCTTTTCGGTGGATGTATCCCACTGAAAGAAATATGTGCACAATGAAATCATATGTCCGAAATAAGAATTATCCTGAAGGTTCCATTGTGAGGAGTTATCTGGCCCAAGAATGTATGGATTTTTGTTCAATGTATTTGTCTGATGTGAGCACAAGACATAATCGACCAATGAGAAATGAAGATGAGCAGTATGAGGAAATTCAACCCTCGTTTCCATCTCTTCCCCAAACAGGTGGAATTGTCGGGTCATATACATTGGTTACATTGAGCTCTGAAGAGAGAAATATGGCACATCGTACAGTCTTGTTTAATTGTGGTTTGTTCGATGCCTATATCAAGTAAGTAATTTGAATATATATATGTTATCTCATATGATATCATATCACATATACCTTATACTTTTATTGTCATTTTATGTAGAGAACATAAACAAATTATAAGTAGAGTTCATTGGTCTTTGCCGTTGAGAAGGAGAGAGGCTATGCATAGCCAAGAGTTCCCAGCTTGGTTGAAATCAAAGGTATGACCATTACATTAAATACCTTAAAATATAGATATATATTTAATTATATTACTCATGTATTCCAGGTATTGAGTTTACCTGCTGACTTCATTTCTCAAGAATTAAGAGCGTTGGCTTTTGGTCCCAATTCTTTGGTTCGTGACTGCAAATCTTTAATAATCAATGGATACAAATTTGTTACAACTGATAAAGCGGTGAAAATGAGAACACAGCATGATGGCGTTATGTTAATTGCTAGAACGGATTGTTATGCCAGTGCATCTGATAGTCGACCTCGATATGAAAGTGTGTATTATTATGGACTGGTTGAGAAAATATTGTTATTGGATTACTACTCTCGAGGTCGAGTCACTATGATGCAATGTAAATGGTTTGATTCAATGATGCGCCATGGTACATTTATTGATGATTGCGGATTTAGAGTTATTGACATGAGTCGATTCCTGCATACCGATGAACCATACATTTTGGCATCAATGGAAAAACAAGTGTTTTATGTGAAAGATCATCTGAACCCTGATTACGGTGTCATTAATGAAGTAATCCCAAGACATATTTTTCATGATGCTGGGGATGAAATTGTCACCATTGATGCCCCCATCGGTGATAGCCAAAATATTGCATTTGATGACACAAATTGTCCCATTGTGAGGGATGATGTTGAACCTGAGGTAGTGGAGGGTAATATATAAAAGCAACCATATATATTCAGAGTTCATTCAGTTTACCTTGACGTGAGTTTCTCAGGTTGGTACTAATTTAATTACTTTAATTTACTTTTAGTTTGAAATGATATGTCTGTTTTAGTAATGTTTGGTTTCGTTTCATTTAATTCTATTTCTTTCAATTCAGAAAAGTGGTTTTAAAATGTGGTTTTAAAAATTTTATAACTTGGTTGTAAATTATCATTACTGAAAGATGTTATGACATTTTTTAAGTAGTATCTATGATTTGTAAAAATTGTTGCTAAAAAATATTTATTTCATTCTTATGCAGATTATGAAGAAAACTACAGAAGCTCGCAGGAAGAGATTATTTGATGCTGATCCTGTTAGACGTGAGCGCGAGTTGTCTTCAGTGAGTATATTAATTTAAATATTTATCTTCTGCATTACAAATAATATCAAGTTCATATTTTTTATCCAATTATTTAGGGACATGTAACTCCAGAGAATCCTCTTCCCAGTATGGGACCGAGTAGGGATCCTCCTAGACCTAGGTGGAGCTCCCGTCTTACCACTCCCCACACTGACCCATTAGTGGACATCCCATCTACCACACATGTCCGCTCTCCGCTTGAGACCCCTGGGATGTTCCCATACATGCCGCCATCATCATCCCATTTACCCTCTTTTTCCCATTCCATGTCCACGCCGACTCGACCGATGTTCTCACCTGCACAGTTTTCATATCCATTCATGTATCCCCAGACCTACTATGCATATTCTGACATGTCTACGCCACATCCTTTTCCTACCATCCATCCTACACATATTGAGTCTGTTCCTTCAGTTTCCACTCCTGTTCATGAAGATCAGCCGGAGCATGCTGTGGAACAGATACTTCCTTCAGAGGATGCTGATCCAGCACAGTCTACGGATGCCTCACAGCCTATTCAGGAGCCTGCATCAGGTTTTTTTATTATAAATGTTTCAAATTATAGCATTTCACTTTTTTTCTATTGTATTGTCACCTAACTCTTCTCTTGTCACCTCTTATCTTATTTAGTGGGATCTTCTAGTAGGCGACGTGGGAGCACTCGAATGAGGGATGCTTGGAATCATGAAACTCAGATTATGGTGGATTACAATTCTCAAAATCAAATGGTAGGTAAAAATGCTAAGGAGTGTAGAAGTTTCATGGCTACTTTAGCCAAATATCATGATATCGTTCCGGTGGAACCGGTCTCATGGAGACATATCAGTGCCGACATCAAGGATAGGGCATGGGCGCAGATATGGGTACGAAAATTTTATAAATTTATATTGATATTAGTAATGTATTTATATGACTTAACATGTTTGTTGCAGAGTCGATTTAACTTTCCTAACGGTGAAGCTGCCAAAGCTGCTAGGTTGAGTGATCTTGGAGAGTATTGGCGGTCATACAAGTATGAGTTACATATTGGTTGGAGGAGCAGAGTGGGTACTGAGTTAGAGGGTGTACCCACAAACCCTGACTGTCCAAAAAGTCAATATCAAAAAATGACCGCACATTGGAATACTGAACAGTATAAGGTACTACCCATCTTTACTGTTTTTTATATAAAATTTAATTTTTATTACTTGTATTGTTTTTTTGTTTCTTAGGAAGTGTCAGCGAAAAACAAAAAAAACAAAGATGAAATGACATATCTACACACATTGGGGCGCACTACAATGCCCGATAAAGAGAAGCGGCTGGTACGTTCATCTGAATTAAAATAATGTCCTTATTTATAACATGTCATCATAACTTATTCATGCTTTCCCTTGGTTAGTCCATGTCTTTACCTCAATGTTTGTGGGTATTTGTTGCAACTCACTTCAATCCAATATTTTGCATTTATCATATATGGTTGTAATTCAAATTTGTGCACTTCTTATATGCAGCAAGCTGATTTGGGCATTGAAGGTCCTGTACCTCGTGCCAAATTATTCTGCTTCAGTATGAAAAAAAAGATGGAACTGCAGTTAATTCACAAACACAAGATAAAATTGTATGTTTGTTTATTTATATTTCAAACATTTATACGAAATTCATAATTTAATATGTTTATAATTTCAACAGTCTTCCTTGGAGGCCATGGATGAGAAGGAAGCTGAAAACTTAGGGCCAAATAATCATTTCAGTCAGGTGTTAGGTGTGGAGCATCCAGGAAGAGTCCGTTGTAGACCAGGCAAAAACATTGTCCCCTCTAGGTATTGGTCATCATCAGACTCCTCTAAGGCCTCTGAGTTGGAAAGTGTGCGTGCTGAATTAGCTGCGACAAAGAAAATAGTATTAGAGGAGCGTGAAAAAAGTAAGCTGATGAATGAACATTTCATGAAAGCTCTGTCAGTTTTGAGTCAGTCACTACCATCAGAGGTTGCTGCCACTTTTCATTCATGTATGACATCAATGCGCTCTTTAAATAATGCCTCGGGTGATTCCCATGAGGGTCCTAGTGGCGATAACGGTGGTGGCGATAGAGCTGACGAGGATGTTGCTGATGATGTTGTTGGTGATGAGATTGCTGATGATGATGCTGACGGTGCGGTTGGTGATGATGTTGCTGTCGATGTTGCTGCTGATGATGATGATGCTGGACATGAGGATGACAGTGATGGCGATGGGGGGGATATTAATCCCCTCCATTTTTGACTTAGCAGAGAGACGTGTGTTGGAGTTTAATGTTTTTTTTTGTATTGGTGGACTGCTTGTATGTGAATTTCTTTATGCAATGAAATGCATTTTGGATTATGTTTTCATCAGGGGTGTTATTTGTCAGTTATTTAGGTAATTTTCACATGCCATTCTGTTTACTCCTTGTTTTTTCATGAACTTTCTGCAGGGGGAGGTGGGGGGGGGGGGTGGGCAGGGGGGGAGGGGGAGGGGGGCTGGGCAGTGGGAGGGCTGGGCAGGGGGGGAGGGGAGGGGGAGGGGGAGGGGGGAGGGGCAGTGGGGGGCTGGGCAGTGGGGGGCTGGGCAGTGTGGGGGAGGGCTGGGCAGGAGGGGGAGGGGGAGGGGGAGGGGGAGGGGGGAGGGGGTGGCTGGGCAGGGGGGGAGGGGGGGTGCTGGGCAGTGGGGAGGGGAGGGGGGGGGGGTGCTGGGCAGTGGGGAGGGGAGGGGGGTGGCTGGGCAAGGGGGGAGGGGGGGGGGGCTGGGCAGGGGGGGAGGGGGTGGCTGGGCAGTGGGGGGGGGCTGGGCAGGGGGGAGGGGGTGGCTGGGCAGTGGGGGGGGGGGTGGCTGGGCAGTGGGGGGGGGGGCTGGGCAGTGGGGGGGGCTGGGCAGTGGGGGGGGGGGCTGGGCAGTGGGGGGGGGGGGGGCTGGGCAGTGGGGCGGGCAGTAGGGAGGGGGGGAGGGGCTGGGCAGTGGGAATCCTGTACTAATAAGTGCGAGATCTCTACAACAGGTATGTTTTCCTAAAATTGTGGAATAAACCTCCCTACCATGCATCATTTTTCATTTGCATTTACACACTATATGAATGCAGGTTATTGGTCGTAAAATCATGGAGTTGACCCCCTTTTCATCCAACATATGAATGCAGGTGATATGTTTTAACTATTGACTCCACTGTATATTGATTTTTGTGGGTCATGTCTAAGAGTTGCTAGACATACTTTGATTGTTCTCATCCCAGCATAGCGATGAACCAAAATATTGGTGAATGTGCATGGGCTGATGGAATGAATGCCTTCAATTTACAAGCATGGAGAAGAAACTGACTGGTATTTCTTATCATCATATTTAGGCTTTTTATTCTGCATTTTAATCTGCACTTTAGTATTTTATTGTCATGTAGTAATAACAAAATTTCTATATGACATTTTATTGCTTATGAGTCTTATAAATTCATTAATAATAATTCATGGTTTTATTTGTTGCATGTACAGACTGTAGAAAATTAAAGTATGATTACCAATCAGTGGTTTGCCATTCGATCTTTATCAAGGTGAGCTGACAAATCTATGTGCCAATCTAACACGTCATTTGAGCTTATTCATGCATGACTCATCTATGTGAATTCTTCTTTGAGTTAAGAGTCTAGCTGAAACACACTTTAGATATTGGAATCATTGAACACACATGCATTCTGAATGTCCAATTTTTTTTTCCTGCTCGTTGGTTATTGGTTTTAATCTAGCTTCTTTCATTTGGTTGGCATTTCCGATCACTTTTGTGCTGAATATGTTTTCCATCTGTTGCTGGCAGGGGGACAAGCAGGACGACACCTTGCGGCGGTTACTCCTCCTTAGAGAAACATTGAATGGTTAGCTCTATAATTTTTCGTATTTCCTCATTCCTAAACTATATCTCCTCTCAGCGCTGCCTCTCATCCATCTTTCCACAAAACGTGCATAGCAGGTGGTACAAAAGCTCAATTCAACTGAAAACATTGGTTTGGAATTGTCTGGCATATTTTATTCCTCTAGGTATTCCTACACATTTCTAGATCTCCAAACCTCACCGAATTAGGTATATCAGGGGTCATCCAATCCTCTATTCATCACATATTAGCATTCATTTCTTTAAATCTTCTGAGAAAACATCCTCTCATGCCATCCATATCATCCTATTTGAAACTAAGTGGAAGATGTTGCCCCGCGGATGTCGCTGGACCGGGCCAACACGCTGCGGTCACGCCGCGGTCACGCCGCGGTCACGCCGCGGTCACGCCGTGGTCACGCCGCGGTCACGCCGCGGTCACGCCGCGGTCACGCCGCGGTCACGCCGCGGTCACGCCGTGATTTGGCCATGCTCCAGGACGACACCCTGCGGCGGTTACTCCTCCTTAGAGAAACATTGAATGGTTAGCTCTATAATTTTTCGTATTTCTTCATTCCTAAACTATATCTCCTCTCAGCGCTGCCTCTCATCCATCTTTCCACAAAACGTGCATAGCAGGTGGTACAAAAGCTCAATTCAACTGAAAACATTGGTTTGGAATTGTCTGGCATATTTTATTCCTCTAAGTATTCCTACACATTTCTAGATCTCCAAACCTCACCGAATTAGGTATATCAGGGGTCATCCAATCCTCTATTCATCACAGATTAGCATTCATTTCTTTAAATCTTCTGAGAAAACATCCTCTCATGCCATCCATATCATCCTATTTGAAACTAAGTGGAAGATGTTGCCCCGCGAATGTCGCTGGACCGGGCCAACACGCTGCGGTCACGCCGCGGTCACGCCGCGGTCACGCCGCGGTCACGCCGCGGTCACGCCGCGGTCACGCCGCGGTCACGCCGCGGTCTCGCCGCGGTCACGCCGTGATTTGGCCCTGCTCCAGGACGACACCCTGCGGCGGTTACTCCTCCTTAGAGAAACATTGAATGGTTAGCTCTATAATTTTTCGTATTTCCTCATTCCTAAACTATATCTCCTCTCTGCGCTGCCTCTCATCCATCTTTCCACAAAACGTGCATAGCAGGTGGTACAAAAGCTCAATTCAACTGAAAACATTGGTTTGGAATTGTCTGGCATATTTTATTCCTCTAAGTATTCCTACACATTTCTAGATCTCCAAACCTCACCGAATTAGGTATATCAGGGGTCATCCAATCCTCTATTCATCACAGATTAGCATTCATTTCTTTAAATCTTCTGAGAAAACATCCTCTCATGCCATCTATATCATCCTATTTGAAACTAACTGGAAGATGTTGCCCCGCGGATGTCGTTGGACCGGGCCAACACGCTGCGGTCACGCTGCGGTCACGCCGCGGTCATGCCGCGATCACGCCGCGGTCACGCCGCGGTCACGCCGCGGTCACGCCGCGGTCAGGACGCGGTCACGCCGCGGTCATGGCCGCGGTCACGCCGCGGTCAGGACGCGGTCACGCCCGCGGTCAGGACGCGGTCACGCCGTGGTCACGCCGCGGTCACGCCGCGGTCACGCCGCGGTCACGCCGCGGTCACGCCGCGGTCACGCCGCGGTCACGCCACGGTTAGGACGCGGTCACGCCGCGGTCACGCCGCAGTCACGCCGCGGTCACGCCGCGGTCACGCCGTGATTTGGTTCTGCTCCAGGACGACACCCTGCGGCGGTTACTCCTCCTTAGAGAAACATTGAATGGTTAGCTCTATAATTTTTCGTATTTCCTCATTCCTAAACTATATCTCCTCTCAGCGCTGCCTCTCATCCATCTTTCCACAAAACGTGCATAGCAGGTGGTACAAAAGCTCAATTCAACTGAAAACATTGGTTTGGAATTGTCTGGCATATTTTATTCCTCTAGGTATTCCTACACATTTCTAGATCTCCAAACCTCACCGAATTAGGTATATCAGTTGTCATCCAATCCTCTATTCATCACAAATTAGCATTCATTTCTTTAAATCTTCTGAGAAAACATCCTTTCATGTTGTCCGAACCAGATCATCCTCATCCTCTGCACATGTCATCTGAACCGGATCAGCCTGTTGTGATAGAAATTCAATGTCTGCTTTTGACTGAATTTCACACCAAACCAAGAGATAATAAATGAGTCAAACAATCAGACAAATGGTTTAGGTTCTTTTTCCTCTGCTCACTACACCTATGACTCTAAAACTCTGGATGCCACTGGCACTGCTATAAAAACCAGAAAACTCTCCACTAATCTAAACGTCATTCATACCACTGGTTGTCCTATAAAAAATAGGAATCCTCATATTAGTCTAAAGTCTCTTTAGGCTAAGGCACAAACAAAACACACTAACATTGATAAACAAGGTACCTTGACACTGGAACCTATAAAACATACAAAAGGAAGCACAACCTCTGTACAAGACCCCACGCTAATGCAGGCACATTTTGAACCCATCGGGCAGAGGCCCCTTCCATTAGATCTGGATGCTATCAAGATGCAGAATATAGATGATTCAAAGGACCCAGGTACACCTACTCTTCATTCTATTAATTTAACTTTTGTTGGTGCTAAATCTGTAGATAATATGAACTATTATGAACAGCCTGTATCCCTGTTATCTAACCAAAATACCATTTCGTTGATGCTATATAACATGAACATTACAAACTCAATTAAGAATGCTTCAAGAAATGAACCAATAAAGAAGAACTCTGGCAGGGGGACAAGCAGGGGGCTGGGTGGGGGGGGGGCTGGCAGGGGGCAGGGGGGGCTGGCAGGGGGACAAGCAGGGGGAAGGGGGGCAGGCAGGGGGACAAGTAGGGGGCAGGGGGGCTGGCAGGGGGACAAGAAGGGGGCATGGGGGGGGGGGGGGGGCTGGCAGGGGGGCAAGCAGGGGGCCAGGGGGTGGGGGCAAGCAGGGGGAAGGGGGGGCTGGCAGGGGCAGGGGGGGCTGGCAGGGGGACAAGCAGGGGGTGGCAGGGGGGGCTGGCAGGGAGACATGCAGGGGGTGGCAGGGGGGGACCAGCAGGGGGCAGGGGGGGACCAGCAGGGGGCAGGGGGGACTAGCAGGGGGGTGGCAAGGGGGGACAAGCAGGGGGGAGGGTGTCCAGCAGGGGGGAGGGGTGTCCAGGCAGGGGGGACTGGTAGGGGGCAGGGGGGGGCTGGCGGGGGGACTAGCAGGGGGCGGGGGGGGGGGGGGGGGGGCTGGCAGGGGGACAAGCAGGGGGCAGGGGGGGCTGGCATGGGGACAGGGGGGGGGGGGGTGCTGGCTGGGGGACAGGGGGGACTGGCAGGGGGGGCTAGCAGGGGGCAGGGGGGGCTTAGCAAGGGGCAGGGGGGTGTCCAGGCAGGGGGGACTGGTAGGGGGCAGGGGGGGCTGGCGGGGGGGGGGGGGGCTGGCGGGGGGGGGGGGGGGGGCTGGCGGGGGGCAGGGGGGGGGCTAGCAGGGGGCAGGGGGGGAGGTAGTTGTTCATACTCAATTTTCAAAAACAAGTCATCTTCATTTGTGGATAACACAACCCGATCAATGAGGGTGGAATTAAGGTCCACTTCTAGAAGAACTCTAGCAAAATGCACATTATTCTAGCAAAATACCCATAATGTGCGCCTCCTCAGTTGCTCTATCCATTTTGATGGGAATGCCAATTGTAGATGTAATGTCAAATAATATCCTGGGGGGGGGGGGGCTGGGTGCAGGTGGTACTGGGGGTGCAGGGGGGGTGTCAAGGGTGGGGAGTGGGTTTGGGTTTGGGGGGGGGTCTGTCCATGGGGTGTCTAGGGGGTCCAGTGAGGGGGGGTTGTCCAGCAGAGGGAGGGGGTGTCCAGCAGGGGGAAGGGGTGCTAAACATGGTCTCAGTGTATGGCAATGTGTGCAAGGATGCATCAGCAAACATCAATAGAGACTCCCAGAAGAGAGAGAAGATATGGATGCAAAAGCAGATCTAGTTAAATACAGAAATTTCTTTTAATTCTGGCCAAATGTGAATATATATTAATCCATCACCATCATAAATGGGCAGGGCCTGGAGGGAAAGAGGGCCACATCTGGAATTTACATCAGAGGGGCGTGTGGAGAAAATGTGTGAAGAGGAGACACATCTAAGGGCCCACGCATTGGGAAAGCACATCAGGGACACATTAAAGGAGACACAACGGGAGGGTGAGGGTGCAACACGGGAGGCGCAGTCGAGAAGGGGTAGCACGATCGACATGAGAAGTGTAACATCAAAGGGTGACACTCGCAGTAGGAAGAGAGGGTGGCGCGGCAGCTGGTCCAGAGGTGCGCATGGATAGGTCACCCAAGGGCTACCGCCCCACTTAGGAGAATCCCCTAGGTTTTTTTTCTAAGAGAAAAAAAGGAGATACCGAGCTGGATCAATACATAATGATGTGGGACGAGACTAATACATAACCCAATACCCAAGATACCTCCTATGGAAGGTCCTAGCCATTATTTAGAGTGAATAATAATGATTAATTAATACATAATGTCCAATGTGGGACAGGACTCATTACACACCCTATAACAATAAAGGTCGGTAGATGCACCTGTTAATAGGGTAGAGTGAAAAATACACAAATTAAATGAAATAGAGAAATGTCAAAAAGAAAACTTAGGCAAGTCATCCAAAATGATTTTACTATTAATGGTTTCAATAAAATTATGAACTTTATGCGGCGTTTGATTCATGCAGTCAACCCAAATTCCCCCTCTCCCCTCCATTTAAAGTGGCCCACTCCTTTCTAACATCATAACAGAATTCCCAAGGGGCCCACTCCTTTCTAACAGCATAACAGAATTCCCCTCCACTATCTTTAAAAGGGGCCCAGTGCCACGAACCAAAACTACCTCCACTCATTCGGTATGGACCCTCTTACCCTTCCTTTGATAGGTGTAAATTAAAGGAGGCTTATTCCTAACATTTCCCCCCTCCTCAAATTCCACCTTGTCCCCAAGGTGATGATTTGGAAACTGTGAACAGATCAGCTCAGCGTCTTCCCAAGTTGCCTCTTCCCGCGGCCTTCCCTTCCATTGGATGAGCCATAACCCCTGTGGTAGTCCGGTTGCGGGCTTGGTGGCCAACACTTCTTCTAGTTCTACCCCTGAAATGAAAGCGCTATCTTGTACTTCTGGTAGATCAGTATAAACAGTAGAGTTCCCTACCGCTCTCTTGAGTTGTGACACATGGAACACGGGGTGAATACATGTAGTAGTTGGTGGAGTGAGTTTATAAGCCGTGCTTCCCAGGAGAGCCTGAATCTAATACGGACCATAGTACCTTGCTGCCAGCTTAGGATTTAGCTTGGTAAGTTTGGAAGTTTGCACGTTAGGCCTAAGCTTAACAAACACTGATTCTCCCACCCCGTATGTCACATCTCTCTGGTGTTTGTTTGCATAATGTGTTATTAGCTGTTGAGCACGAGAAAGGTTTTGCTTGAGTTGGAACAAAATATAATCCCGCTCTATGAGGGCTGAAGCAACTGAGTCTACCAGTGTACTCCTGCCAATAAATCGCAGTACTGTTAGAGGTTTTCTGCCATACACGACCTCTTAGAGAGCCAGCTTTGTAGAGGTATGAGTAGTAATATTATAACAAAATTCTGTCCACAGTATCCAACGTGCCCAAGATAGTGGTCGTTTCAAAGCAAAACGTCGAAGATAAGTCTCTAGACATTTGTTGAGTATCTCTGTTTGCCCATCTGTTTGGGGATGGTAGGAGGAGCTCATCTTCAGAGTGGTTCCCTCCATTCAAATAGTTCTTTCCAACAATTGCTGACAAAGATTGGATCCCGGTCACTAACAATGGAGCTAGGTATCCATGTAAAAGGACTATTTCTTTGACAAATACTTCAGCCACTGATTTTGCGGTGTAGGGATGTCTTAAGGGTATAAAATGTGAGTATTTTGACAGTCTGTCCACCACGACAAACACTACTGAAAAACCCTGGGATTTTGGAAGTCCGGAGATAAAATCCATTGAAATCTCATCCCAAACTAATTATGGAATGGGTAGCGGTTGAAGGAGACCAGCTGGAGATATGGCCTGACTTCTTTGTCATTGGCACGTGTCACACTCTTGGACATACTGCTGGATACTCCGTGACATTCCCTTCCAAAACATCCCCGCTGCCAGTCGCTTATAAGTTTTGAGGAAACCCACAGGTCCTCCTTGTTGGATTGGTGTTGCCTGATCCGGTTGGGCCGAATGCTTGTGGCCCGCAACTGTAGCAATGCTGACTACTGTAGCAATGCTGACCGACAGGGGGGGTGTCCAGCAGGGGGGGTTGTCCAGCAGAGGGAGGGGGTGTCCAGCAGGGGGGTGTCCAGCAGGGGAAGGGGTGCTAAACATGGTCTGTAAATCTGATGTGGTTCAGTCTGTTCCTGTCTTATATCATGCTGCTAAACATGTCAGAATTGGTGAATTGGTACCTGTTAAACCTGAATCTGGCAGGTGCTGAAGATGTTGTGGTTATCAGATCAGATAAAGTTGGTTATCAGATCAGGGGGCAGGGGGACTAGCAGGGGACTGACAGGGGTCCTAGCAGGGGACTGACAGGGGGCCTAGCAGGGGGGCAGGGGGGGGGGGGGCAGGGGGACAAGCAGGGGGGGCTGGCAGGGGGGGAGGGGGGGCTGGGTGGGGGGACAAGCAGGGGGCGGGGGGGGGGGGGGGGCTGGCAGGGGGACAAGCAGGGGGGGCTGGCAGGGGGACAAGCAGGGGGAAAGGGGGGGGGGGGGCTGGCAGGGGGACAAGCAGGGGGAGGGGGGGGGGCTGGCAGGGGGACAAGCAGGGGGAGGGGGGGTGGCAGGGGCAGGGGGGGGCTAGTAGGGGGACAAGCAGTGGGCAGGGGGGGGCTGGCGGGGGACAAGCAAGGGGCAGGGGGGGCTGGCAGGGGGACAAGTAGGGGGAGGGGGGGGGGGGCTGGCAGGGGGACAAGCAGGGGGGAGGGGGGGCTGGCAGGGGCAGGGGGGGCTGGCAGGGGGACAAGCAGTGGGCAGGGGGGGGGGGGCTGGCGGGGGACAAGCAAGGGGCAGGGGGGGCTGGCAGGGGGACAAGCAGGGGAGGGGGGGGGGGGGCTGGCAGGGGGACAAGCAGGGGGGAGGGGGGGCTGGCAGGGGCAGGGGGGGCTGGCAGGGGGACAAGCAGTGGGCAGGGGGGGGGCTGGCGGGGGACAAGCAAGGGGCAGGGGGGGGGGGCTGGCAGGGGGACAAGAAGGTGGCAGGGGGACAAGCAGGGGGGGCTGGCAGGGGGACAAGCAGGGGGGCTGGCGGGGGACAATCAAGGGGCAGGGGGGGCTGGCAGGGGGACAAGCAGGTGGCAGGGGGGGCTGGCAGGGGGACAGGCAGGGGGGGGCTGGCAGGGCTGGGGGGGATGGCAGGGGACAAGCAGGGGGAAGGGGGGGGCTGGCAGGGGGACAAGCAGGGGGAGGGGGGGCTGGCAGGGGGACAAGCAGGGGGGAGGGGGGGGCTGGCAGGGGCAGGGGGGGCTGGCAGGGGGACAAGCAGTGGGCAGGGGGGGAGCTGGCGGGGGGGGGGGGGCTAGCAGGGGGGGATGGCACAAATTTTTGCTAGATGTTTTCATTTCCATGGCTTTTATTGATGTTTTAATGCGTTTTAATTTATGCTGTGCAGCTTGAAAGTTTCTTTTATTATGAAATTCCTGTCTCCAAATCACTATTCTTGTTGAACATCTTTAATGCAATATCCATTATTCCCATTGTGCTGGTAGTATCTGTATTGCTTCATTTTTTTCCTGTGGTTTCAAGCTATAGCCATGTAATGTTTTCAATGCCTATAATTAGACTTATTTTTAACTTGCACATTGTTCCATGTAGGATGATCAGAAATTTGTTAAGCGGAAAACAGAACTTGGCGGAACTTTCTCAATTGCAAGCTGCATACTTTTTGTTCTTATATTTTGTTCTTATATTTTGTCTTCAGGTAGAATTGCAGAGCCTGCTGCCAGGCCTGCTGTTGATGCGGGGTTTATTGCAAATACCCACGGTTCATTTGAACCGTGGAAATATTCTGGCGCTGGAAACATATATACCCACGGTTCAAGTGAACCGTGGGTATATTCTGGAGATGCAAAAAACTGTACCCACGGTTCTATAACCGTGGGAATACATATATACCCACGGTTCAAGTGAACCGTGGGTATATTCTGGAGCTGCAAAAAACAGTACCCACGGTTATACAACCGTGGGTATACATATATACCGGAGCTGCAAAAAAACTATACCCACAGTTATAAAACCGTGGGTATACATATATACCTAAGGTTCAATGAACCGTGGGTAATATAAAAATTTCTGGGTCTATACCCACGGTTTTTTAAAAACCGTGGGTATAGGGCTATTGCGACGGCATTCCAGCCCGCGGTTGGCGAAACCGTGGGTATACCCTATACCCACGGTTTCAAGGGCTATACCCACGGTTTGAAACCGTGGGTATAGGTGCAATTTCCAGTAGTGATGGTCCGGGCCACGACAGAGTAGGTCCAGGTCATCCAGGAGCGGATGAGGACAGCCCAGAGCTGGCAGAAGTCATATGCTGACAGGAGGCGGAGGCCACTAGAGTTCGAGGATGGCGACCACGTCTTCTTGCGGGTCTCACCTCGACGTGGTTTGAGGAGATTTGGCCAAGGCGGCAAGTTGTCTCCACGCTTCATCGGACCCTTCCAGGTCCTCAGCAGGGTTGGCGAGGTGGCTTATCGCCTGGCTCTGCCACCTCAGTTACACCGGGTGCACGACGTCTTCCACGTATCCCAGCTGAGGAGATACGTGCACGACCCGACGCACATCATTGACTATGGGGAGCTAGACGTGGATGATGGAGCGACTTTTGCGGAGGTCCCAGTGGAGATAGAGGATCGACAAGAGCGGGTCCTACGTGGGCGATCGATTCCTCTTGTGCGCATCAGATGGCAGCACGGGAACCTCCAGGAGAGCACTTGGGAGCGGGAGGCTCAGATGTGTGCTCAGTACCCACATTTGTTTCCCTAGTTTTTGATGTATCTTTACGGGGACGTAAAGTCCTGAGGTGGGAGTAATGTAAAGACCCGTAAATTTCAAGGATATTTGTTTCTTAATTTTATTTGGAATTTTACAAGAACGTAGTTTCTGACGGCGCCTGATTCCGAGGCCCGGTGTGCCCGGAATCATTTTCCGAAGTTTGGCTCGGGTACGTTCAGTGAACGGACGAGCGGGTTTTTCTAACTTTTGAACCGGTGCCCGGAATCGAATTTTGAGGGCACCGATGAAATCGCAGCGCCTGTATTCGCTTAGAAACGCCTCTTCCGGAGTTGCGTTTGCTCGGGTGTGGTTTTTAATTTTCGGGCTTAAAGTTAAGAAATAAAATAATTTTGCGACAACTTTATTTTATTTCACTTAAGCCACTTGGAAGCCACTTGAAGCCACTTAAAGGCGGCTTGAACTAAGTTGAACTGGATAGGATGCTATCCAGAAATATCCTACCCCCTTGGTAGGATATTTGTGGGGTGGGCCCGCACGAGCCCCGCCGTTTCTTTCCGTTAAGAAACACACCCGTGAAACCCGTCTTAATGAAAGTCAGCCGACGCGTTTTCTAAATTCTTAACAGACCATTTAATTGGGTGGTTTATTTCGTGAATTAAATGGGTCGTTTCGTTCATTGAATTAATTCAACGAATTGATGGATCGTTTCTTAACCGGTTTCGTGTGTTGGAATATTAATAAAATAAGGCCAACGATTAACCTCTGGTTATTTGCGCTTGAGAAGATTTGAGAGGACCACCGTAACTTCTTCTCCCTCGCAAAGAACACGAAGAACGCGAAGAACGCGAAGAACGCCGAACCCGGAAATCGACGACGCCTTCGCCCGAGACGTTCTTCCGATCTCCGATCTCCGATCTCCGATCACCGACCATTTGAGGTGAGTGATTTCGGACTTCCGCTCAAGGTTCTTTTTGGTTTTAAACACAGATTTAATTAATTATAATTTAAATCTGTTGTTCTTGGTTCGTTGAGTTCACCGACTCAACGCCGGCTTCCGCGACGACGCGACGCCTCCCCGCGATGACGCGACGATCGATCTCTTCCGCGACGATCTCTTCCGCGAGGAACGCCCGCGCACGACGATCATCAAGGTAGGGATTTCATTATGGGAATTACCCCCTTTTTAAATTAATTCCCGTCTTTGTTTCTTTAAAAAAATTAAAGAACCGGATTCAAGGAAACAATTTTATTTTTATCAAAAATTAAAATTGTTGGTTCATGTGTTGAACAAATTCTCCGGGTTGTTTATTTCTAACGCGGAGGGTGCGGGCCAAACGAACACGGCCCGACGACCCTCTGCCGTTCTTCGTTTTGTGCGGATTTGACGGTCGACGACGGAACGTGCCGCAATGGACATTTGACGATCCCGTAGTAAAGAACGGATCCCAGGAGGAGCAACGGCGCAGACGGGAAGGAAAACGGGCCACCGGAGCGACGCCGGCGGCCCGCGGAAGTTGCCGACGGCGCGGGTCACCAGCGCGGCGGCGCCGGCGACCGGAGGCGGAGGCGCCCCGGCGCGCCGCCGGACGAGATCCGCCGCGGCTGAAGCCACGGCGGCGGCGGCCAACGGACCCGCGGCGCGCGGGTCCAGTTCGTCCAGGCGGACGCGGCTCAGCGCGTCCGCGGTTTGCCAGCACGGCCCGCACGCGGGCCGCGGTTTCTTCTCAGGCCGCGGGTCGGCGCCCGCGGCTTCCACCCGCGCGGCTCGGCCAAGCCGAGCCGGCCGAGCCGAACCGGCCCTGGCCGGGCCGGGCCGGGCCAGCCGGGTCGGACCCGGGTCGGGTCGACCTGGTTCGGGCCGACCCAGGGGGGGTCGGGCCGGGTCGGCCCGGGCCCGTACCCCCCATCTTCGGACGTTTTCGTTCAAACGCTCGTAACTTGAGCTTCGTGCCTCCAAACGGCTCGCCGTCAGCGGCAACGCGATCCTTGGATTGAGACGGTCGTTTTAGTATATCGCACTCAAGGTTTCGGAATACTTTGAGTTCGGCCGGGTTGGTTCGCACACGAGACCAACCGGGCCCTCGGAGCGGAAACGCTCATATCTTGAGCTACAGACGTCCGATTAACGTGCCGTCAGCTTTGTTGAATTCCTCTAAGTGAGAGGGATCTTTTGGCATACTCCGCCCGAGGTTTGGACGCAGGTGGAGTGTGGTCAGGTTGGTTTTGCCTTAAAAACCGACCGGGCCCCTGGGACGAAAATGCCAATATCTCTCAGACCGGGCGTCCGATTGACGCGCCGTCTGCGACGTTGAGTTCCTGTTGACGATACGGAACTTTTGGATACGTCATCTTCGGACTTCGTGTCAGTTGATGTATCAGCCCCTCGGCTCGTGGAGCAGGCCCTCCCGAACGAGCATGCTGTGTGCGGGAACCCTAGTGCTGGCTGCGACTGCTACTTCGACAGTGACGACCGTGCAGAGATCCTCAGTGGACTGCGGCGACGACTGTGCAGAGATCCTCCGTGGACTCCGACGACGACCGTGCAGAGATCCTCAGTGGACTGCGGCGACGACTGTGTAGAGATCCTCAGTGGACTACGACGACTACTGCACTCAGCGATCCTACGTGGATCAGTGCTACCGGTCCTGTGTGGGCCCGATCTTGTGTGGGTCCGATCCTGCGTGGGTCAGCGCTCAGCGGTTCTGTGTGAGCCAGCGCCTACAGGTCCTGCGTGGGCCCGGTCCTGTGTGGGCCCGATCCTGTGTGGGTCTGATCCTGTGTGGGTCATCTCTCAGCGGTTCTGTGTGAGCCAACTTCTACAGGTCCTGCGTGGGCCCGATCCTGTGTGGGTCACTGCAAGGTTAGTACATATCGATCCTTCGTGGGTCCGAAGACTTAGATGATTCAATGATCATATTTATCGTCATCTGAAGAAGTATACCTGTGTGAGATGAAATCTTGTGTTACTCTCCTTTGTGGATTGTGTTGAGCTATCCTATGTGGATTTACTGTTTACTCTCCTTTGTGGATTGTGTTGTTCTATCCTGTGTGGGTATACGTTTTGCTTTCCTGTGTGGACTGGGTTGTGCTTGGGCTCGGACGTTGGAGCCGAACGGGAATTGAAGACTTAGGTATATGTATGGGCATACACCTAAGCCGTGCCAGATGTTACTTCGTGATTGTATCTTTCCTTTGTGGATTATCCTTTGTGGATTTCGGGAGACCTTCGGGGGTCTCGGGGTCCCTACTGAGTAGCTTATACTCACCCCTGCACTGTCTATGCCCGCACTTCATGGTGTTGGTTGCAGACGACGGACAGCGCTGATCATGGAGGAGACGTGCGGAGCAGGACAGTACCTGGAGGTGGACCACTGGGCGGGACGTACTCAGATCGGTTAGGTGGACCCGAGGAGCAGTGGAGGCTATCTGTACCCACCCTTCAGGTGGGACTTCCGGAGGACGGCTCGACGCTGCAGTTTTCCCTTTTCAGTTGTTGTTTTTCCTTTCAGTTGTACTTTACAGTTGGGCTTGTATTTCTGGCCCCTTTTACTTTCAGCACAACTTGTACAGTTTTACTTAGTGTTTACTTTTCCGCTTGCTTACTCTGTGGTGCTTGTTTACTTTTCAAAGGCAATGCCTTCCCTTTTGTTGGGGTTTACGCCTTGGTGCTAGTCGCCAGCCCCTGGCCTATGGAAGGCGGGCTTGGGGTAGTCACGGCACGGGCCCCGAGGACGGGTCGTGACATATTCTGTCTCACTCATGTAGCTCTATATAAACAATTCAATAGTGAATGTGATCCTTCTATAACAAATGATAAAATACAAAGTTTTTTAACAACACATTATATGGTGATTCTTTATCATCTTTCACAAATGTATTATTTTTAAAAAAATTCTTCAATTTATTACCTAGAAGTTGGTAAGAACTTTTCTAAATTTTGTTACAAAATTCAGTCTGATTTCCAAATCCAATTCTCCCAGTTCGATTATCCCAGTTTAATTTCTCAATATAAAAAATATATGACTTTTTCAAAATACGGTTGAGAAAATTTTGAACCACTTCTTCTTCAATCCAAAAATCCCAATATGATTTTCCCAGTCCGATGCTTTAGCACCATACGATTACAAGTTGAATACAACAAAACAAAATATGGAAACCTATTCTTCTCTCTGGAGCCATTTATTCTCTATTCTTTTTTTTAATAGTACATTTGTCAAATGTATAAAGTACTTTCGCTTTCATACTCACCCAAAAAATTGTTTGGGTGGGATTCCTAAAAAATTTCCCACTCAATCAAATTTTCTGAATCTACACGTTCCTTTGAATTTTTTATTCATATTAACTTCATAATCTCTTCTCAACACTCATTTAACATTTTCAAATCTTCTCACAACTTCAACTCTACTTTGGAATTTTTGTAAACATCATACAAATTTTTATTTCCCATTTCAATTTGTTCTTACCACCTGCTTCATAATGATGAATAAAAATTTAAAACAATATATTATTCTTCATATCTTCTCTTGACCCACTTGAATTATAAACAAAGTAATTAAAAATATTTTAAATGGTTAACTAAATTATTGATATAGTTATTAATTTCTTCTTCATATTTGCCACCACATAATTTTATTATTCTTTTTATTCATCACTTCCAAAATATTATTCCTCTGGTGATTATTATGGAATACCGAGTATGGACCGGTATCACCATCTTCAACATCAACAAATTAGTCCTCTTATGAATATGATACCAATCAATTTTTATAATAAACAATTATTCCTATAATTAATATGATGACATACAGAATTCGAGGTATCAACATTAGTAACTTATTTATTTTTTGAATACGATTCTCAAAAACTTTTTTCTTCAAGGATTTCAATCTTCTAGATTTTGGTCTGACCAAATACTAGAACCTTTATTTTGACTATCCTACCATGCCTTTAAGCAAATCTGTATCCAGAAATATCATTATGATGATATTTAGACCAGAACGATTAAAATACATAAAATTTCTTCTTTCATAAACATTTAACAAGTATCATGACTTTATTTATGACTTTTACTACTTTGAAGATCAACTTTAGCATCATCTCACTTACCAAGTAAAGTGTTGAAACTTCCCTACCATTCATAAACATATTTATTTCATCCTCATCTTGAATAATATTGGCTTGATTACAATCATCCTAAATATGATTGGAGTAATATTTTTCTCCCATTTCTTTCATCAAGATTTCGTCGAAAGTTTTACAACTTACTTATGATTTATGAGAACTCCAAGATCAGAAAAGAAACATCGCATTTTCATCAAATTTAGGTAGACTCAAATTATTCCCCATTAGGATCAAACATTTCATTCCAAATGTTTCCTGAGTGTGATGATCCTCTTCATCCGGAAAAAATATTCCCAATGTGATGGAATTTCTTAATCATTCTGAGTATGATTTTATTGAATATGATGGCCTGTCCAATTTTTATCACATAAAAAGTGAGGTGATTTATTTTCTTCTTAATCTCTATTGACATAAAATTAAAATACCTGAATATAATAATCATATTTATCATCTTGGTCATAAAAATCTCCCACTTTGTATTTTTTTGTCATCCAAGGTTCATAATTCACTGAAATTTTTATCCTCAAGCTATTTATTACTTATCAATAATTAAAAGACTACCTGTGGTAAATAATTTTAGGAAACAAAAATTATTGAAATAAAATTCATGATGTCCAAAAGTAGTGATTTTAAAAAATTTATTCATCTTTTCTTCCTCAAATTTTAAACCTCCATAGAATACAAAAAAAATTGTTTCCAACAACCACTCCAACAAACAGTTAGAATAGTTCACACACTTATAATGATGAATTCACAATTTACCCACAACTCTCTCTATTAACATACTTCTATAATGATAGATTTTTAAAACAATTCCCCCCCTTGAAAACACTTTCCAAAGATAACTTGAGATTGGGAACAAAAACATACACCTCAACCTTGATGAGAAAGAGGTTAGATGACCTTGTTCAAGATCAATTTAGAAAATGCATTCTTGGGTAATGGTTTTGTGAAAATGTCACTAGCTTGTTCTGATTTAGGAACATACTCAAACTTTAACTCATTATTCAACACATGATATTTGATGAAATAATTGTGGATATCAATATGTTGTGAATGATAATGTTTTACCAGATTCTTAGAAAGGTTGATTTCACTTTGATTATCACAACCCAAGATAAAGGGTAACTTCAATTCATCAAGTTAGTATTCTAACTGATTCTTCATCCACATAAGTTGGGTAGCAGATTGTGTAGTAGAAAAATATTCAGATTCAGTTGTTATGACTGTTACTGAATTCTATTTCTTTATATTCCAAAAAACATAACTTTTACCTAGAAATAAAACTCCACATGATGTGGATCCTCTATCATCAACATTTACTACCCAATCAGCATATGAATAACCAAAAAAATCAATACTTTCTAAGCTATCATACCTGATTATGAAATTTTTTGGGCCATTGATGTATTTGAGGATTCTTTTTCTAGAAATTAAATTTGATTATTTTGGATCACTATAAAATCATTCACATAAGGTATCATAATAAACAATATTGGGTCCTAATAAGTAAAATATAACAAAATTCCAATCAACTTTGGAAACTCATTATAATCAACATTCTTTTCTTCTCCATCTTTACTCAACTTGGTTCCCACTGATATTGAGGTGTAAACTAGTTTCGAATTTTCTATACCGAACTTTTTAAGAATTTCTTTAGCATACTTTTCTTGAGAAAGAAAAATGTGTTTCTTCTTTTATAAAATTTGTAACACAATCATGTATTTTATTTCTCCCAACATGGAAATATCAAACAAAATTTTCATTTATTTAGAAAACTTTTCACAAGATATTTCATTATTCCTAGTAAAGATAATGTCATTAATATAAACAATTATGATGAAGGAAACCTCTTGAATTTGTTTGATGTAAATATTGTTATCAACCCTTCCTTTCTTTAAACTCATATTCCTTAAGAAAGTATCCAGTTTGGAATACTATGCCCTCATAGATTTATTTAGTGCATTCAAGGATTTTTTAAATATGCACATATTACTTTCCTCTTTCCCAACAACAAATCAACAAGGCTATTCAATGTAAACTTACTCATTAAGATCAACATTTATAATTTCAGCCTTTACATCCATTTGAAAAATTTTGTAACTCCATTGTGTAGAAATAAGAAGAAAAATTATTATTGTTTCTAATCATTCCACCAGAGAAAAAGATTCATCAAAATAAAATCCTTCAATTTTAGAGTAACATTTACATACTAATCTTTCCATGTTTATTATCACTTCACCTTATTCATTCATTTTTTTCTGGGAAACCCACTTTGTACCAATAACATTTTTGTTTTCTGGATTAGGTACGAGTTCCTATGAATCATTCTTTTATATCTGGTCTAACTCTTCATTCATGGACTAAACCCATTCTAGATACTCAAAATCTTATTTCATATCATTGGGCCCAATTTATGAATACAAAGAATTACGTTTAATAGAAATTTTTGTCCTTATTGTTTGAACCTTCTTATGTTGATCAACAATAATGTTCTGAGTTTCCACTAGCTTCCTCATCTTGGGATGATATTTTATAGATTCTTCTTCATCACTTGAAATAGCTGAGTCTGATTCTTGTTTTTGAGTAAGATTATAATTGGATGTATATTTATCAGAAATGTGGATAAAACTTTCATAATCCTGCTCAACTTCCTTATTTGATTGATTATATTTATCCTTTATATATTCTTCAATAACATTAAAATTATTAGAATAAAAATTATTTCTATTTCTTTGATGAAACATCTATATCCTCTTCCTTCTAGAGCATAACCATGAAAAATTCCATCTTCACCTTTCTGCTCGAACATTCCCAGATTTCCTCCTTTCTTCTTTATAATTCATGGACTCCTGAAAAATCTTAAGTGTTTGAAACATGTAGTTTTTCCATAAAAAAATTTGTATAGAGTAATATACAAACATGGCCTATAGAAACGTCAGTTTTGAATATAAACAATAGTACTCATGGGTTTCCTCCAATACAAATGAGAAATACCTTATTAATGTAACATAGTTCTCCCCATTTCCACCAAACTTCTATTCTTCCATTCATCAAACCCATTTTTTTGAGGTGTGTATAGGGTAATATATTCATGAAAAATTCCATTCTTCTCAGGATAACTTTCAAATTATTCATTCTTATGCCCATCACCATTATTAGTTTTCAACTTTTTCACAGAATACTCACTTTTCTTCTTTGATTTTCTCTTAAAACCATTAAACATTCTCAGAGCATATGAATTACATTTCATATTCATAACACAAGTAATGTGATTAAATTCATCAATGAATGTGACGAAGTAATTATCATAATTTTTTTTATCGTTTTCTCATTGGTCCATAGATGTCAGAATGAATAAGTTCCAAGGGTTGTTTTGAAAAAATCTCAACTTTCTTATACACAGACTTTGTAAATTCTCCCATATGAAAAATAGTGCAACAAAAATATCATATTCATTGAAAGTCAAGAATATCATGAACACAATATAACTTTCATAACTTACTCTTATTTATTTGACACAAGTTTCCCATCCTTTTATGCAATAATTTATTTTCTTCTACCATACTCAAGTAACAAGAGTTTTGTACCTCATGAACTTGAAATAAGATTCCCTTTGTATGTTGTCCTCTTGTAACTATATTTTTATCCTTCTCAATTTTCACAAAAAATACATCTTTCCTGAAGGGAAATTTGATACCTTCATCACACAATTTTGAAACACTCAAAAAGTTATGTTTCAACTCATCAATATATAAATATATCTTAGATTTAATCTTTTATTTCCTAATGATAGTTGATCCAACACCTTTGATTATTATTTTTTAATCCTTGTTGAATGTCATTGTAACCTCTTTGACGTCTTTTAAATTTTTAAAAAAATTTAAATCTCCTTTAATGTGTGAGGAACACCCGCAATCAAGAATCCAAGGTCATTCACCTTTAAATGATTAGAAGGTAGTTTTAACAACAAGAGATTTTTCTTTTTTCACCTCCAGATTATGAGAAATGATATGAAAATTATATGGTGCTGGTAACAAAAAAATAAAACCCTTAGCAAGATTACATGGTTGTTCACATCTTTTACAAATTGTTTCTTGGGGTTGGAACATATTTTTATTTTTTACACCATCATTAGCAGGTTTCTTTAGGACTTTTTTTTCATACTTATTATTTTTAGAAGATTGATTCCCCATAAACCAATTAATTTCATAACCTATGGAATAGAAGTAATGTTGTTGGTTGAACCAACACATATTTGTTTTATTTATGATTCCATCACAATACCAGTAGTAGCCATAGAAAGAATATTTTCCTCTATAGCTTTCATACTTACTGGAGTTATGAATATGTTTCATAGCAACCTTCTTATTTGAATTTTGTTGACCACCAACCTTTCTGTTGTAAATCAGAATCTTCTTTTTTAGATTATTTCTCCTTATATACTTGTCATAACTAGAAATAATAGAAACATTTACATATTCATAATTTTTAGAAACATTTTTAGACTCAGGTTTTTCAAAAACTTATGAATTATCAACTTTGTAAATCTTAGCCACATATATTAATTTCTAAGCTTTCTTATTTCCAGAAATAATTATATATTTTCTATCAACTTTTGATGGTTAATTATTTATCCTATCAGGTTTTTCCTTATGAAAAATTTCACCAAATTAATATATAGAATTTTTGGAAAATATAATTTTATTTTTATATTTACAAAGTTTTTACCAGACAAGTTCTAACAATTATTTTTTTCCTTTAACATCAATTCCAAATTTTCATTATGATTCTTTTCATTCTTATGATATTTTTTCAAATCACTAATATCTAGTTGCATCTATTTCTTATAATCTAAAAATATTTCATGAATTTTTTTTGAGGAACATTCATCTTCCAACTTCTTGGTTTGTTTTTCAAGACTTCTAATATTTCGCAAATATATTTCAAATCTTATTTTAAATGATATTTAGGTTGTGTTTCTTCTTAATCAGAACTACTGATTCTGAATTTTTCATCATTAATTATTACACTAAATGTATTCTCACCAACATGCTCAGTAGAATTTTTTGTTTTAGCTTTAATATCTTCTTATTATTTATGTTTAGATAACAAAATACACCTTTTAGATTTTGATAATTTTTAACCCTTCCCTATGGAATAAAATTTTCCTTTCAATCCTATTTATTCCATGACCTTCTTGGCCTTATTTCTTTTTCATCACAATCTTTTTATTTCTTTATTTGTGGAAATGTTTTTGTAAAGTACCCAATGAATCCATATTCAAAACATTTCAAGGGAAATTTCATTTTATATTTACCTATACCTCTTCTCACATTTTTTAAATAAAATGATAAAATATCATCAATATTTTTACATACCTTATTTTCAGAATCAAAATAACCACCATCTATTTCAATAATAATCATCATTGAATTATCTTTCTTAATAGTCTTGAATGAAATTTCCCAATCAATTTTTTTATTTTCTTCTCTTTATACCTTATTATTTTATATGTGATGAGAGTTCTTTGAAAATCATCTATAGATAATTTTTTATGATATCTGTCTTCTAATTAATAAAATTTAGCATAAAAATTGTCAGGAATAATTCTTAATATCTTTTCAATAACTATATATTCAATGAAAATTTAAATAAGACATCTGATATTGTTGATGATGTTATTTAACTTGGTAAATAAGTCCCCAATAGATTCATACCCACCAATTTTCAAGTCTTCATACTTTAGCCTCAAGATTTGTAATTTTTCTTATTCAATTTTGGATTGCCTTCATATATGATTTTCAACTTATCCCTTATACCTTTATCTATGGAAACACCCTTCACCCTTAAAAATTCACTTTTAGAAAGTGATGATAGTAAATAATTCTTGTCCCTTCCATCACTATCAAGATTATTATTATCAACAGATTAAGATGAACATTATCATCAATAGGAGGTAATACATATGTTACATCTTCAATAAAATCATATCTAATATACATAAGATGGGGAAACATTAAATATTTCCAGATATGATCATTCTTTCCGTCGAAAACCAGGATTCCTTTATTGTTGACACAATTCAAATAATCCATCAACTTCTATTCAAAACTACAACAAAGAATAAAAAAAGGGAACCTGTCTCGGATACTAATTGTTATTTCCTAGTCAAGATAATTGTATCAATGAGAGGGGTAGGGGTTAATTAGTGATATATTTTTCATTTCTATTTCCTTATTATTAAAAAACATTTTCCACATCTTAAATATTTCTTTTCCTATTTAAAACAATTAAAACCCACATCTATATGAACACAATAATTTACAGGGTTTATTATTCAACAAGAATATCTACATCCTTTGTATTGTTTGAAAATGATCTAATGCCGAAAAATCCACTAGAATACAATCATTTTTTGTGGAATACATTGATTTGGATATTCCCATTAACTTCTGTGCCACTATGTAAACAATTCAATAGTGCATATTATCCTTCTAGAAGAAATGATGTAATAACAATTTTTATAACAAAACAAGTTCTGAGGCTTCTTCATCAACTTTCACAACTGTGTTATTTTTTATAAAAAAATATTAACTTTCTTACCTAGAAGTTGGTAAGATATTTTATGGAAATTGTTATAAAACTCAGTCTGATTCTCCTAGTATAATTGATCAATAAGAAAAATGTACGACTTTGTTAGAATATATTTGAAAAAATTCTGAACCATTTCTTCTTCAATCTAGAAATCCCAATACAATTTGTCTAGACTGATGATGCAGCCCAATATGATGACCAGTTGAATATAATCTTGTCTCTTCTCATACGCTTCTTCTATCTGAAATACTTCTTCAACAAAATTCTATCAGGAAACCTCTTATTCTATCTAAATCTCTTACTTGTATCTTATTCACCATGAAAAGTACATATATCATAAATTACAATGTAATTTCTCTTTTATACTCACCCCAAAAATGGTTTGGGTGGGATTCTTGAATATTTTTCCTCTCAATTACATTTTACGAATCTCTATGTTCCTTTGAATTTCAAGTGCATCTTGCCTTCATAAACTCTTATCAACACTTCTCAAACCATCATGAATCCTCAAATATAATTTTATATACTTTATACTTTATTTAAAAACATTAGTATGATTATAATTTCCGATTCTGATTTGTCATTATGATCTGCCTCATTACGATGAAGACAAATGTAAAATAATATATTCTTCTTTATCTCTTCTTTTGACCCACATGAATGATAAACAAACTAATTAAACCGATTTTAAATGGTTGACTACATTATTGATAAATCTCTGAATTTATTCTTCATATTGGCCACTACTTACTTTTCATTTTCTTTACATTCATCATTTTCAAACAATTCTTATTCTGATGATTATGATGGCATACCGAGTCTAATGGACCGGTATCAGCAACTTCAACATCAGAAACTTCTCTCTCTTCTAAATATGATATCGGTCAATTTTTATCACAAAACATTCATCCTTTGATGAATATTTTGACATACTAAATCCAATGGATCAACATTAAGAGATTTTTATTTTTTTGAATATGATGCTCGCTAACTTCTTTCTTTGAGGATTTAAATCTTTTTGATATTTAGTTTAACTAAAAACTAGCACATTCATTATGATCATCCTCTTTTGTAATTAAACAATTATTCATCCAGAAATATCATTATGATGATCTTGAGACTGGAATGATTCAAATTCATCAAATTTATTCTTTCGTAAACTTTCAGCAAGTACCCTTAATTACTTCAGGAATTTGATTATATTGAATATCAGCTTCATCATCATATAACCTAAAAATTAAAGTGTTGCTACTTACATATATTTTATCAACGTATTTCATTAATTCTCAACCTAAATATGATTGGTATAATTATGATCAAACTGAATATGATTGGTATAATATTTCTTCGCCATTATAATTAAACCTTTCATTCCGGACATAGGGTGAGTATAATGATCCACTTCATCCCAAAAACATATTCCCTATACAATGGACTTTCTTAACCATTGTGTGTCTTATTTTTTTGAATATGATGGTTAGTCTTATTTTCACCAAATAAAAAGTTAGGTGATTTAGTTTCTTCTTAAACTTCCTAGAAAAAAAAACCTAAATATGATAGTCATCCTTATCATCTTGGTCTTAACATGTACTCACACTACCAATAAGTGGAGAAGGTTTTGTGATATATAATGATAATTCAAAAGAAAGTAATGGGTTTTGTACTCATGCAGAATGATAATGTGATATCCTATTCCTTAGGATAGTTAATGATCCATTAGAAGAACTACCTGGCGCATGATCTAGAGTTAGAAGATATGATCTTTGCTCTAAATATTTGGTCGCACTATCTTTCTGGTGAACAGTTTGACATATATACCGATCATAAGAGTCTAAAGTATATATTCACATAGAATTATATCAATATGAATCAAAGAAAATGGTTTGATATAATCATGGACTACGATTTCCTTAATCACAGTAATCCGAGAAAAGATAATAAGGTAGATGATGCTCTTAATAGAAAAAAACATGCTACTATATCCATGATGAAAATTGAGAGAGACCTTATCTTATTGTATATGAAAAGGATATATCATGAAATAATAAAGATATAGATTACATCCTACCTCTCCAAAATTATTTCCCAACCTTCTATCTAAGAGAAGATCAAGGAGACATAAACGGATGATCTAGAGCTAAAAAAAATGAAATCAATAAAGGAAGGGGAGCTACATGAGTTCCAAATTCATGATGATGGTGTAATTTAGTTTTTAATGAGGCTTTATGTTCCATCATCGCCTAAGATAAAGACCATGCTATTGTATAATGCACATACCCTATCTTTCTACACCACCCTAGAAGTACCAATATGTACCAAGATCATTGAGAACACTTTTGATGGGACAACATGAAGAAGGATTTTATGAAGTATATATCAAGGTGTTTGGTATGCCATCATGTTAAAGTTGAGTTTCAAAATTCCAAAGGGATGATTAAACCATTTCTTAAAACAATGTGGAAATGGGTGAATATCACCATGGACTTTATCACCAGTCTCCCAAAAACATCCACAGAAAAAATACGATATGGTTTGTGGTGGATCGACTCACCAAGATTGACCACTTTATTGCTATTTGGGAAGATTTCTAACTTGAAAAAATTTCCATGATATATGTGAAGGAAATGGAGAGGTTTCATGGGGTTCCACTTTCAATCATATTTGATTGTGATCCAAGGTTCACCTCTAAATTCTATTGAAGCAGTCAACAAGACTTTAGTACTAAATTAAATTTTAGCATGACCTATCACCCCCAAACTGATATAAAATCTAAAAGGGAAATTAAAACACTTAAGGACATACTAAGATAACACTTTATGGAATTTAAAGGAGTATGTGATCAATATATTCCATTAATTGAGTTCCCCTATAAAATCAACTTCCACTAGAGTATTTAAATGGATATATATGAATATTTGAATGTAATGCAATGTAGAACTCAAAAGTTTTTGGGATGAAGTTATGGAATGAATGATACATGGACCTAATCTTGTGAAAGTGATGACAAAGAAGTTTTAATCCATAAAAAACATATAAAAGCTACCTAGAGTCAGTAAAAGAGCTATACTGACTACTACCTAAGGGAATTTAATTTTGATGTTAGAGAAAAAGTTTTATTTTGAATATAACCCTGGAAGAGATTCATGAACTTTGTAAAGAAGGGGAAGTTTTAGCCAGAGTAATATTTTCCCCTTTGAGATCCTTGATCGCATAGGATTAGTGACATATCAACTTCATTTCCACATTCTATGGCTCGAGTTCATGATTTTTTCAAAACCAATTTTATGGAAATAATTAGGCCATTAACCATACTACACAACTGCTTTGACACCACTGGGGGATATGTTTAGGATAATTTACATTTTCTTTAAAAACTATAATGAAGGATTTTGACAATGAATAACCTAGTTTTAAAATAGGGTGTTTACATTGAAAATAGGGTATCGTGATTTAAAAATCCTATAAATGATATTATCGATAAACTCTAGACTAAGGAAATATCTATGTGGAAATAAGTGGATGAAGTATTTATATATTAGCATTATATTGAAAATTTTAGTTAAAAGTATATTTTATGATTAACCTAATTTAATTGATTACCATCATATTTATTTGAGGAATTATATTAATTTTTTTAGAAAAAGGATGACCTATAAACTCGGTGATAACTAATTAAATATGGCAAGGGTGTGGGTATTAAACCCATGACCAAAGGATTATAAGGTTTTCTTTCCAACCACTAACCTATGAAATTTCCTGGTTAATTTTTCATTGTTTTTAGTTAAAAAATTTGATGAATAAATGTTAATGATAAACCAGTTGTTTCAGTTTTGACGATTAGATATTAATCTATTAACAATATTTTTTGGAAGATAGTTAATGAAAATATTTTGAATTTTCACTCTTTTATAGGTCTCATGATCCTTTAAATGTTTCTTTTTGTGCTTCGGGCATGAAAAATAACTATTGGTAATTAATTTCTAGGAGTAAAGGAAAGAATTATAAATTGATCAAAGCACAACCAAAATATAGGATTTTTCATATGAAATTGAATCATATCATGTAATAATATTTCGTTATATTTTTATGTAGTAAAATAATTACCCAACATTAGGAAAATGTCTTAAAATAAATTTTTTTCCTAATATCATAATTTCTGTTGAATCTGTGGTCTTCTAAATCATCACAAATTTATGGCTTTGAGGTCCTCAACTTTCCATTGATCATTCACTTGTTTGTGATTGATGACCCCATTCACTCCTTGTAAATATTTACATTTTTCCAGTAAGTATGTATCTCTACTTACAATTATGTTCACTTACATAGAGACCTAGTTACATGGTAGTCCATGTGACCTACATACTTTCTACTCTCTATTTTATAGAGGATGACTTATAAACCCTTCTCATGATGTGGGATTTCAAACATAGGAAGTATCAAACAATTTATCATCGTGATCGAATTTAAATTGTGAGGATGTAATTTAAATAAGTTGGGGAGAATGTAATGAACTGAAAATACAATGTAAGAACCTTTTATTCGATAGAGTGTATGAAATGTGACCCCGAACATGTAGGGTAAAATAATATCTAGATACTTTATAAAATATTTACTATTTAAAATAGATTCTTTGTATTTCAATACATGAAACACCGAGTTATCTTGTGTTGCATGCAATAGAGGCCATTCTTGATATATTATGTTACATGAAAGACTGGCCTTCCTCGATAGCTTGTGTTACATGAAAAAATGACCTTCGTTGATAGCTTCCATTACACGCAAGACCGATTTGAACCAAAAAAATAATGTATCATTAAAATATTATTATTTAATATAATATGATATAACCGAGCCATTATGTTAGCAGTTATAAAGAGTATTGACTAACTTATGAAAATTTATGTTTTATATAAATATAAAATGAATTCATTGGTTACCAATTAATGATAAATGAAAATAAGAACCAATTGGATATAAAAGAGAAATATTTTTATTTATATACATCCAAAGGAGTTTTGTCTTAATAAACATAGATAATTAAAATTAAGGAATGATTTTAATGAAATATATTTTATATATTAAATAAAATATTTTTAATATTAATCAATTATGTTTGATATGCATAAGATAATAATAAACCCTATTTTACGTATAAAACCTATATGTTTATAAATGCAATTTTATTACCTTTTAATAGAGAACCCATTTTAAATTAGAATTCAAACTCTTTAATTGATTTAATATGTAAAAATAAACATAATATTGGAAATATAAATATAATAATTATTTTAAGGTGAATTTTTGATATTTTTCTGAAACATTTCATATTTAATGAATAGTTAAAAATACTGAGTTGTAGTTCAAAACTTATTTTTTATCTAATTTATTTATAATAATAAATTATATTTTGAATTGGTTTGAAAGTTTAATTAGATAATATTTTTATAAATTAATACAATGTATGTCATTGGAATAAATTTTAATTTTAAATTGATAATAAAAAATAGAAAACTTTCATACCTTTTTACCTTAAAAACATGCATTGGCATCCCATCCTGGGGAATAAATTTAAATTTATTTCTACCACTTCTATGATTTGAATTTGGAATAATTGATTCCATATTTGGAATAAAAATAATTTATAATTTCTAATAAGCACAATTTTTTTAATTTTTTTTTACTGAAAGTAATTAAAATTAATTACAATTATTAAGGTAAAATTAAGCTTAATAAAGGACTAAACCTTTAACTTAAGGGGCAAAATGACCTAGAATATTCTCCAAAACCCATTTTATGGACAAAATTATGACATTAACCTTACATTATTGATTTTTGTTGGATTTTTATGACATTTTTTTTGGTTAATACATGGGTTAACCTAACTTTATTTCAAAAGACCAAGTGAGTCCTTTTCCTCCCTTATAAAAGGCCGCCACCTCATCCCATTTTTTGGCATATCTCAAACCACATATATTTTAAAAATATCTTCCCATATAGCTTCCCAACATCCCTCAACTATAACTTTAATCCTCCATTTTAGTATAAATCCTTCCAAGGGATCATTTTTGTAGAAACCAAAAGTTGTTACCCGATTAAGAGGTAATCTCTTCTCTCAAGCTTTCTAGTTTTATTTCCATTATCCAACCCCTCATATATTATTATTATATTATTATATAAAAAAACTTACAATTAATATAATAGTATTTTTTTATTCTAATATTTATACCTACACTTACACACACTTCCATCTAATGTGTAACGAACATATTGTTTCTGTGAATGACAAACTACTGACTCACGAAATGATGATTGTTCATTTTCCTTTACCAACTTTCATTGTTGTAAATTTTGATGGACACTATGATTATATATGATATTTATGATATTTATTATTTCTTTATACATCTTTAATTTTTTTATAACACATACCTTTAATACTTTCTATTTTTTTAATACGATAACTTTGTTTGAAGAAGTGTGGATTACGGCCCCCTCAATGTGATGTGATTTGTTCACACGACCCATGGAATGTATAAATGATGATTATAATTAAAAATATGTGACATGAAAAAAATTTATATGATATTAATGAAATAATTAAATTTCTGTATATTTACTATATATATGTATTTTTCATTTTCTTTATTACCCTTTCACACACTTAAAAAGTGATAACGTCATTCATGGACATGTGGACTACCATCTCCTCAACACGAAGTGATTCATTTTACATCACAATAATTGTATATAAAAGAATATATGATTTAATAATATTTTATTTATGATATAATGATCATTTTGGAAAGATATGGTGTTACTTACCTTCTCTCTATAACAATCATTGAAAAATAAGAGCATTACTCATGCGTACGTACAACCTACAATCTCAATGATTGTAACACAGGTTCGTTTTTAATAACCATATTTAATAATTTATTTTAAATGCATAATTAATGAAAATATATGATTATTATTTCATGATTATTATTTTTATGATGTTAAATAATGACCTGTTTAATCATAGTTGACCTACCAATGTTGTTTTTGACACATAATCCGAATTTGTTCTAAACACCCAACATAAACAGAATTTTTCAAGTAGTTGTATAAAACATAGAAAAAAGTGAAATAAAATTAATTTTAAACTTGAAAAAGTTTCTAAAAAAATTAAAAAATTAAAATACGTTTATTATACAAGAAGTGAAAGAATGTTCACCCAAAAGGAAACTCAAGGTAATGGATTCTCATCTCACTTTTTACATCTGTGGGATAAATGCCATATTCAAAATTTGATTATTTTGTGTGGTGTAAATAATACCAATTTTGATATATAATATCATGAATTTTTATATTGTCTTTGTATTTGAAAATTAAATTCAATATTATTCCTTCATGAGGCTTATCATTTAAAGATTTATATGTTGTATGGGACACCTTGGGATGTTTAAAGATTATTATCCTCAAGAATACTACTAATGATCTTGCAATGGAACTTCCATTAGAGGAAATTGTATAATTTTTTTTGAACAAAACCTTTCATTATTATCTAGATATTCATGACTATTTTCAAGTAGTAGTACCATTTTTACACTCTTTGGTACTGAATATGTTTTAGAATTTTTTTAAGAAAACCCAACATTATTTATCTCTTTAGTTGGAGAACCTGTTTTCTTTTAAAAATCATGTTTTAATAAATTTTTTCAAAAATATTTTTAAAATGATTTGGTAAAGAAGTTTTTATCATATTTGTCTTTTAACATTTTTTTCAAAGGAATATTCTTTTCTCTTTTCAAAAAATGTATTTTTATAACCTTTAACCGTGAAAATAGAAGGTTCTTTTACCTCATACGACAAGTACAGATTTACCTATCGTCATTTCTTTAAAGCTCCCCTTTCATGTCTAAAAGATTAATTTATAATGAAATTTTTTTCAAAAGTGATTTTCCAAGAAACTTTTTTCCAAAATGTTTTCATAATCATAGGATATTTTCCCAAATTTGTTCTAAAGATCGTTTTATAGTATTTCTATTCCTCAGCATCAACAGAAACTACTACAAAACTAGGTTTATCCAATACTAGGGCTTTAACAGCGCTAGCTAAAAATGATGTTAAAGATCCCGTTTTTCAGTGCTAAAAAACATAATTAAAGGAGGTCATTAATAATGATAAAAAACATTGTTAAAGATGTATGATGATCAACACTTTTAAAAAAGAACTGAAAAATGGGATCTTTTAACAACACTTGTAAAAAAACATGGTTAATGGAGGTCCTTATCAGCGCTTTTTTAGAAGCACTGATAAAGACCCCTCTTTATCAACATTTTTTTAGTAGCACTGATAAAGGTATACTAAAAAATCATTAATAATAATATATAAATATATAAATATATTTATATAAATATAAATATAATATATATTTTTAAAAATATGTTTTAGATAAGGTAAATAGAATTTTAAAATTAATATATAAGATATTTTGTAAAAATGGATTACAAAATAAATAAATAAAATATTTTTAATTAATAATTTTCTTATTATTTTCGATTAATAATCATTTAATATCAATTTGAAGATAGAAAATCAAAAGAAAAATATTTAAAATACGTTGAAAACGTAACTCGAACATCAAACAGTGATAACTTTTGATCTTGGTGACCATTTATGCTCTACCACATATCAAATCAAATTTTTTTATGAGATCTACACCCTTAGTGACAATGGTAAACTCTATCACATGTTTAAAGGCCAAAAAATCTCATAAGATCTCAAAATAGAGTTTTTAGTCAGGGTACCCTGATTTTTTGACATTGGATGGATTTTAACCTATTTTAAGGGGGTATTATTGCCTTTTTTGGTGGTGACTAATTTTATTCCTAGGTATTTTATTTATATTGATATTATGGTTTTGAAATTTTTTCATTTTTCATAATTTAATGTTATATATATTTAAATATATGCATGTTTTTTATGTTTACTTATAATAAATCACTCATATAAATACATATATCAACATATTTATATAAAAATGTATATTCTAATATTTTTAAATAAATACATATTCTAAAGATGTATTTAAAATAATATCTATCCATTTTTACATTTTATACACATATACCTATGTGTGTATTAATAAGGATATATATATATATATATTATATTTATTATATATAAATGAAGATAATATATAATATATTTAAATAAATATAAGTATATATATATCACACACACACACATATATATTGTATAAATGTATTTTAAAATAATTATATTAATATATGTATATTTATATATATATATATATATAGAAATTCCATTAAATAGATATCAAAACAACATAGTGTAGAGGTAAAGGTGTTCCATCTACGAAGGAGAGGTGCAGGGTTTGAATCTATAAAGATGCGCATAAGGATAGAAATTCACAATGTGGTGATAAAAGGTGGCAGGGTGAAAAGCACTGATAAAGGGGGGTGGAGTGCTATTAAAGGGTTCCTGGAAGCACTGATAAAGGGTGTCAAGCTCATAGGTGTCCAAAAAAATATAATTTTACCCCTTTAACAGTGCTACCATTATCATCACTAAAAAATTGTTATTAAAGGCCCCATTTAACATCACTAAAAAAGTTTTGGTAAAGGACCCTTTTAACAATGTTTTTTGTCATTGTTAATGGGGGAATTTAACAGTGTTTTTTAGCACTGATAAAGTTTTGAACTTTTAACCACACTCATATTGTGAGTGTTTTATTAGAATTGATAAATGAATATTCTGGAACTTTTAAAGGCCTATTTTGTAGTAGTGAACACTTTATTTTTACTCCACTTAACATTTTTTTTGTATTGATATCATCTATATTCTTCCTTTGAATTTTTTATTATCGGTTTTTCTAAGGATGGTATTCACATTCACTTCCTTGAATTATTTTTTATTCCCCTTGAAATATTCAATATCCTTTGATCATTGAACATTGAATTTACCCCTAAATATCAATTTCATTCATCATGAATGTTACTATTTTTTAAACTAGATACCATTTTATATATGATGTCTACTTTGAAAGTTATTTTATTATTTTAGAAAATATTGATAATTTTATATTCTTTATTCAATACAAATATTTGATAAGGCATATTATATATTTTGATTATTCTATTTGAGGAATAATTGGGAAAATAAATGATGGGTTGATACTAAACATTATATAGATCCTAAATGCATCAATAGGTTCTCATGAGACAAATTATTTGTGCAAATCAGAATATTTTAAACTGTCATGTGAAAGGTATTTACGGTATAGGTTTTCATGTGCCTTAGACATGATGTCCATTAAGAAAGCATTTTCCTAATTTAGTTTCATTTATTATTCATCCATGATATTTTGTGTCAACATGTCTGTGGATACATTTAATTTTTAATTATTTAGATAGTATGTGTTTTATTTTCATACCTTACCATATTTCTTTTTTCTTATCTATTTATTTTAATTTCATGTGTTTTCATTTATTACCTTATCATGTTGTTTATGCATCGCTTTCTCAGTTTATTGATTATATGGCATGTAAATTCAGTTATTCACCATTTCATAATTATTATTCTCATAGATTAGTTTTTTCATACACTATATTTTGACTTTAATAATGATTTCATCTCACCATTATTATATTTACTTACCTATGAATCCAAGAAACATACTATGAAAGATATGTAGGGATTTACTAACTAGATTAGTGTTTTCCTAAAAGCTATTTATTTGGAAAGAAGAAGAAAAATATATAGTAATTAGTTTATTATTTTCTCATGTATATATCTATTTTATCAGGTCTTCTAAACTCTTAGTCCTTTGGGATTTAATTCCTTGTAATCATGTCAATGCAATAGTAGTAGACACCATCTTTGGGCCTTCTGGGGTTGGGTCTCTACAGATCTCCTCTTAGAGATGCTAGGTTTAGTCTATTAAGAATACTAGAACCTCTAATATGTGTATATGGAGGTCAAGAAGATAAATGGGTAGGGTTTGGTCTATCTAGAAGGTTCAAATTGGTGTATGGAAGTGAGGGAGAATGTTCCCTTTTATAATTTAGGTGGGGAATTTTACGAAACTCGCAAAATATTAAATTAATATATATTATTTTTTATTTAAAAATGTCTTAAAAGTGAGTTATTTAAAACCTAAGATGAGTATGGGTCTAAATCCTCTCAAAAAATAATTTTTTGACATGTTTATGTCACAATGTTAACCTTATCATTTGTCTTTAACCCTTAGTTAAACCCTTTAACTCTTACCATGACAACTTTTTGAAACTCTTTAGGGATAATATAGTTATTATAAAATGATAAATGAACCCCAAATCGATCATTGATTACATATTTATACTTATTGTATTTATTTGGCCGAATTTATATTTTTATGAATTTTATATCATTTAAAATAATATTATTTATTTTAAAGTATCATTTTGTTTCATTTTTGATACTATTCAATATTTTTCTTTTTAAAAAATATCCTAATATCATGATAACTTCAAACCAAAACTTATAATATATAACTAACATTTATAAATTATCTATAAAATTCATGGATTTCATTAATTATGTCAAATTTTATTTATTTTAATGTTTTTAATATCATTTATTTTTTATTTCCATTAATTATAAAAATTACTACATCATTACTATGAATGAATTTGATTAAATTATTTCTTCTCTATTTTTTTAATAAATTATCATGATTAAGATAAATATATTTTCTTCCTAATGAATATGTATAGCGTAATTAATCTTTTCTATAACCATGTATTAAAAATGTAATACATATTAAAAACATGAGTACGACAATTTTAACTTATCTTTAAATAAAATATAATAAATGTATTATTCTCATCTAATTGGATTATAAAGAGTATAATTTCGGCCTAATGATGATTTTGGTAGAAAACCAATCATTAAATGAAATTAGGAAAAGTGTTTGGGTAATTTTATAATATCATTTATAACTACAATTACGTAATTTACCCTTAACTGTGGTAATAAAAATATTACTAAATTTTACTATTCATATGACCAAAAATAAAATAAAACTATTTAAATAATTTGGACCCACTAATTTTAAATATAAAATCCATTTTTCATAATTTAAAACATAAAATTTGGAGTAATTATTTTAAAATTAATCTTGTTGACGACCTGAGAAAACGAGTTATTAAAGTTTAAACCTGTAAAAGATTGAAACATATTTATATCTAAAGTCATTGTAAAATTGATTAAAATAACCTAAAATGTATTAAATGATAAAAAGAATCTATTTATACTTTAAAAACATTCTATAATATAATTTAACACTATAAATTATTTTGATGAAAAAAAGTTGTTTTCAATTAAAATTTAGTATTTTTCACTATTCATCAAAACATAAACTTATCAGAAAAATACTGAAAACTTAACTAAAGTCAAATCATATATTTATATTTAAAATATGAAGTTTAAATTTTCAAATATATTTCATAAAATTGGCAAAATTGGATTTAAAAAAGGTGCTCCATTAAAAGAAGAAAAAACTGTTTTTAGAAAAAACAATAGGTTTTATGTGTAATATTAGGTTAGTTATTATCTTATATCTCTCAAATATATTACATGAATATCAAAAATATTTTATTTAATATATAAAATATATATTTCATTAATATCATTCCATAATAGTAATTAATTTAATTTATTCGAATAAAATGACTTTGTGTGCATAAAAAAAGTTCTTTAAAAAAAATCTCATATATATTCTATTGGTTACTATATTCATTTTTAATTAATTTAGAACCAATTAATTCAGGCATATATTTTCATAAGTTAGTTAATACTATTCATAACCACTAACATAAGGTATAAGTTATATCTAATTATATTAAATATAAATATTTTAATAATATACTGTTGTTTGTTAAAACTCAGTCTTGCATGTAGCGCCAACCAACTCATTCTTGTGGGTAGCATAAACATATTTTGGTATTGAATACAACCTAATCAATCAAATAAAATGAATTTATTTATGAAGTGACATACTGTAAAATATTGGGGTGTTATAGGTGATGTAGGGACATCAGGTGTTTCTGTTAATGCATTTCATCTACAAGGTGGAGATTCTTTAACTTTATTCACTCAACATTGTAAACTGAATGATTTTAATTTCATGCATTATGTAAAGATCCGATGCTAGAAAAAATAGGAGTTGGTGCTTTCTGAATATAATGTGCCATTTTAAAATAAAAACATGCATTGATAAACACACATCACGTCTCATACAGAGGATCGAGTTCGGTTCGGGTTCTGAGAAACTGGTAACTTCAGAAATGTTTCATCTGATAAAAGTTATTACCTGAAAATTTAAAATTCAAAAAATAGGGTGAGAATAATAATGTAGAGTAAGGGGTTTAAAATAAACCAATGAAACTTTTGAAAGCATTTTTAAAAAAAATTATCCAAAGAACATTCTATTATAAATAAATATAACACATGTAACATAACATAAAAGTGCTCAACTAAGATTTTCAAGGAATACATGAATCAATTAGGAAATTTTCAAAAAGGGTAAGTAAAAGATATCCTAAACAAGTATGTCATATGAATTTTTAAGCACAAATTAAAGCATTAAGATTAATACTTAATTAGAGTTGCATGTGAAGGAAAAAACGTCAATTTCATATGTTGGTTACTATTTTACACAAATCATGCCCCAAATTTTTACTTGTGACATCAATAAGTACTTGATAAAAACATAAGGGCAAGAGTAGTGAAAGAATAGGCATATCATCTTGAAAAGAACTTCTAACATGACTTGAATATGTGGCTTCAATATTTCATTGAGACATTCTTGAACATATCACCAAGGTTCATACCCATGGTGTCAACAAAGAAAAATTACCGAGGTTATTCACCAAGGTATCGTGAAGCTTGTCATCTCTAGAGATTAATTCTTTACCCAATGCATTGGAGCGCTATCAGGGCGCACCCTTAATATGTCTATAATTTCATGTGAGTCACATAAATCGATACTTTACTTTAATGGGGTTATATATTCATGATTTCCCAAACCACCTTGAATAGTTCATTCATAGTTGGTCATATTAGTTGAATTTACATATCTTATAAGTGGTAAAGGCATCTAGATGATTTAAAACCAAGATAACAATCATATGACCATTATTAAAAGGAAACAAGAAAGGAATATTATGGCACATTCATTGACATATACGGTATTTAAAGAACAGAAAACTAGAATTTATCCATGCAAGTTTGTTCTTGAAATTATAAAATTTTATCATCCAACTGATTACAAGGTGAACCAAAAATATCAAGTAGGTTTTTGAGCTTGCACATGCTAAAACATTCAATATTGTTATTCCTTTGAATAATAATGAATAATGTTCATTATAGAAAGCATCAATCTTCACCATAATCAACATCATTTAAAACATACGGAAAACAAATAAGTTACTCTTAAATGTGGATATAAGTTTTGTTTAACACCCTATTTCTTATGTTATTAAAACTCCACCTATACTGGAGACATAATGTATAAGAACCTTAACAACTGAAATCATGGTTCACACAACATATAAAATATATGTATATAACCGAACTCAAACTGAAATAATTTCACACCCATGTGTGTTAATCTCCTATGAATATTAGTTCAACAATATTTTGAATAGGGAAGGTAATGCCCTTCGTCATAAAAATTTGTTTATGAAAACCTACAAAAAAATAATTTTATAAAAACCCCATCATATATATGACATTTTCAAAATTTATTTATTATTTAAATATGAAATTAAGTGTATGGGAATATGTGAAGTGCATGAACAATTATACACAAACATCATACATATAACTGAAGTAGAAAGGTCATGCCCATTCCAGCATATAACCGATGTATATACATATAACCAAAAGTATATATGTATTTTCAAAACAAAAAAACGATGCTGGGTATAATTATTACATTCTTTAAGCTATTTGAATGCAAGAGAACTCGAAGGACTTGGTTCAACATTTAAGAATGTTTGGACTGAACCGTATGGTTAAAAAATATTTTTTTTTCGAAGATATAAGTGTATATATTCTCAAAGAAGCAAAACAAGGAAAAACTAAAAACCTTAACATTAATAACTAGGGAAAGGAGGAATTTAGGAAGGGTTGGCCGGGCACGCTGGAGACTTGAATGGGAGAGACGAACCGAGAGGTCTCAGTTATTTATATACAAAATCTCACACACCACCTTCCACACAAAAACGTACCCACTTGCATTTAATTCAATGGGGGTGTTGTGCTTGATGAAAATGAGGAGACATGGGGGTCCCCTGTAGTCAGAGGTGAAGAAAACGAGGGGTGTTCCATAGGGTAGGGTTACTGGTGTAACCCATGCATGGAGGAAGAAGAAGACGCTACTAAGGGAAATGTCGGGAAAAAATGGACAGTTCCGATCGATCCCAACGTCGATCCAACGGATGAGATGTGTCAGCTGTTTTAAAATAATTGAGTGTCTTAGATTAGATATATGTTTTTTCGGACTTTCTATGTTCAATGCGATAATGTAAAAACCTCGAACGACCATGACTAGATCATTCTCGATCGAATGGTTAACAAAAACCGTGGAGAGAGATGCGGTCGCAGAGGGTCGAGCACGGGATCGGAAACAATGGCCCTGATTGCGTGTGATGTGATCCAATGGTCCAGCTCACGTTTTGACCAAAAAAATTCTTCCCACATCGAAATAGAGAGTGTTTTTTCACCTCCCTTATAAACCTAGGTGTCCCAACAAGTGCTAAGAAATCACAGAACTCCCACGAAGGGGCCCCTATACACTCGGATCCCGCCCGCAGGCCTTGGCCTACCTAGACCCTGTCGCGGCCTCATGCCCACACTGGTGCGCCTATGAGCTCCTCCTCGCTCTCGAGTTCCCTTCGGGGAACCTCTGCCCGAGCTCGGGCTGGCCTTGGCTTGGGGCTAAGGGACAAGCTCAGCAACATCATGTGAGCTGCCTCCCTCGGCCCTAGCCAAAAAGGGATGGCCCTAGTGGGCCAATTTTTTTTGAAAAAGCTACACTAAAAAATGTTTTAAGAAGAGGAAACAATCCATTAATAAAAACTATATATAATTTTATGTTCTTAAACATTAATTAATACAAATTGATCTTGTTTTAGTTAGAAGTATTTTTAAAATTAAAAATACTAAACCCCTTTTTTTTACTCAAAAAATTACGAAAAGGAAATTTTAATAAACCTACATTATAATTTATATACTAGTATCCATGATAACATAGTTCAATAAAAACATAATTTGATTTGAAAAACTTAAACTTAGTTAATAAATTTATTTATGAAATTAAAATCGTTATATTTTACATGAAAAATTCGCAAAGTGTTTTGAATTCCTTAATTCTTTTTAAAATCACTTAAGGGTGAAATGAAGTTTAACACCATATCCTTTTCGAGTTCATAAATGATGGTTTAATTATAACCTTAATCATAACTCAATTATTTGGAAATTAATTTATATTTAAATAAGTTCACTTTTCCTAACAAGGTCCAATGACTATTTTTTATAACTGTTAACTTCCAACAGTCACTAGAGGAACAGTAAAAAAAAGTGTCCTATAAAACGAAACCTTACAGTGTCCTAAAACTCAAAAGGAAGAAGATGGTGCTTCCCATTCCGCTGATGCTCAGCATGGTGTTTAGGGTCAGAGTGGTGATGTTTTTTTCTTTAGTTGACTCGAAGAATCTCCTTTACTTTTTAGGACTCGTTGGGATTGGGGGTCTTCCAGTAGTTCTGATAGGGTTTTTAATAGGTATATTTGGTTAGCATGATTACTCTTTTGATCTCGGTGTATTGTAGAAACTACTGTGTTCTTATTTAAATAAAGTTCCTTATATTTATCCTTTAACTTTTTGTTCTGTTAAAAGGGCTTTAACAAAAGTAAATGCCTGATATCATCATTATATGATACCCAAAATTCGAGGTGTAACATTACGCCCCCCATCAAGGAATTGCATCCCTACAATTCCTTTCATACAAATTTGCTAATAATATGCTCTCAGTTGTTCCTACCATATCCCCCATCGTAGAGGATCCTTGGGTGCATTCAGCGGAACACCCAAATTGATGCTCAACTCCTCTAGTTCTCTGATCTAGATACACTTCAAACAGAAGGGGTTGAACTCATGCACCGAACACTCGGCATTCCAGAGGGATTCTCTAATGGTACAATGTTTGGAAGTGCCCATATGGACCAACATATGAAGAACATTCTGAAATATGTCTCGATCAAGAACATCTAAGTTATAGATGTTGTCGTACAGGCTAATGCAGAGGAGTTGGTACATGTAGGTCGCATAAACGTTTCCCTCTAAATCACCCTCTTGAAATTTTACTCTTTCCATGTAGTTCCGGCCTAGGGTGAAACATAGAAAGATCCATTCATGGTATTTTCCTCTACGCTTATGATTGGCCAATTGTGCTGAGCCTATGCAATAGTAGATGAGAGCATTCCCTTGACATGTGCAGAGAATCCACAGACCGTTTGTCACCTCAATCAATTTCTTGCACATTCTTTGCAGGTTTGCGAAGGGAACATACTCATCTTTAGAGGGTTTGATTGCAATAATATCCATTATATAAGTAGGAAGTGATAACATGTGGGATTGTCCTTCCATCTGAAAGTTTAAGATGAGAGTTTAATCACTTGAAATCCATCCAAAAGTATAAACAAAGTAAATACATAAGAAAGAAGAGCTAACAAAATATGTTCTTTATATAACTACTGGTGCACAATATAAAATGGGGCTAATGGTTTCCCCAGTTCCCTAACACACGAATTCCCAAGACAAGCTCGAAACTCTCTATCTTCCTAAACAATATGCAACCCGAGCAATCTAGCTCGATGTCGTGGGAGCACTTATTCTATCTCCATAGTCTACCATGTGGGGTGTACAACTGTGGGACATCCTTATGTACTTGTTTTCTATAAACAGAACCAGAGGCTTTGTATTCAAGGATGCCAAAGTCTATCATTTGACCAGAAATGGACAAAGGTCAAGACATAACACATGTATGTTGCATGGAGATCTCCCTCTGAAGCAACCTCTTGGAATTCCGTGAGGGATGAGACACCATCCACTATGCTGAAGCATCTAAAAAGTCCCTCATAGTACTTCCCCCATCGTGTGTAAGATGGAAACTGGGTTTCATCATAAAGATGTAATCCAGACCCGCTCTTCTGTGGAGTTTAATTACTTGGGGAGAGTTGGACACATCATAGAGATGTTTTCACGACATACGGATATGGGCATAGTTTATAAAAGCTTTATGGATGGCTATGGAAATTATGGTTTCTAAGGCATCATTGGGAAGAGAAAAAAGATTAGTACCTTCGTTTTCCATCTGAAAATTAATAAAACTCATTTTTAGTAATGCTGAAGTATATTTTTCTTTGTTTCAGTTTTGGCTTTCGAGAGTTATCCAAACCGAATCCTCTGAAAACAACTGTGAAGAACCGACCCCAGAAAATCTAGGAGTCGGTGCCTTCTGAAAATGATGTTTTTTTTAAACAGAATCATGCACTGACAAACACACATCACATCCCATATAGAGGATCGAGTTCGGTTCGGGCTTTGGGAAACCAGTAACATCAGAAATGTTTCATCTGATAAAAGTTGTTACCTGACAATTTGAAATTAAAAACATAGGGTTACCATAAGAATGCCCAGAAAGGTATTTAAAATAAACCAATGAAACTTTTGAAAGCATTTTTAAAAAACTTATCCAAATAACATTCTCTTATAGAAAAATGTAACACATGTAACATAACATAAAAGTGCTCAACTAATATTTTCAAGGAATAAATGAATCAATTAGGACATTTTCAAAAACGGGTTGTAAATGATATCCTGAACAAGTATGACGTATGAATGTTTAAGCAAACATTAAACCCTTAAGAGTAATACTTAATTAGAGTTGTGTGTGAAGGAAAAGAACTTCAATTTCATATGTTGGTTACTATTTTACACAAATCATTCCCCAAACTGTTACTTATGACATCAATATGAACTAGATAAAAACATTAAGGAAAGAGTAGTGAAAGAATAGGCATATCATCTTGAAAAGCACTTGTAACATGACTTGAATATTTGGATTCAACATTTCATTTATACATTCAGGAACATATCACTATGGTCCATCCCCAAGGTGTCAATAAAGAAGAACTACCATGGTTATTCACCAGGGTATCGTAAGTCTTGTAATCTCTCGGGATTAATTCTTTACCCAATGCATTGGTGCCCTATCAGGGAGCATCATTAATATGTCTTTACTTTCATTTGAGCCACATAAATCAATACATTACTTAAATGGGGTTTTATATTCATGATGTCCCATACCACCTTGAATAGTTCATTCATAGTTGGTCATAGTAGTTGAATTTACATATCTTATAAGTGAGACAGACATCTAGATGATTACAAACCAAGCTAACAATCATATGGCCATTATTAGAAGGAAAGAAGAAAGGAATATTATGACACATACACTGACATCTAACGTACTGAAAGAACAGAAAACAAGAATTTATCACATGAATTTTTGTTCATAAAATTCTAAAATTTTATCATCCAATTAATTACAAGGTGAACCAAAAATATCATGTAGGGGTTTGAGCTTTCACATTCTAAAACATTCAATATTGTTAAGCCTTTTAATAATACTGAATAATTCCCATGATAAAAACAATGAATCTTCACCATAAGAAAAATAATCTAAAAGATATGGAAAACAAATATGTTACTCTTAAATGTGGATATAGGTTTTGTTTAACACCCTATTTCTTATGTTTTTAAAACTCCACCTAAACTCAAGACTTAATGTGTAAGGACCATAACAACTGAAATCAAGGTTCATGCAACATATAAAATATTTCTATGTACCTGAAATCAAATAGAAAGATTGGAACACCCATTTGTGTTAATCCCCTTATGAATACTAGTTCAACAACATTTTGAATAGGGAAGGTCATGCCCTTAGTCATAAAAATTTGTTTATGAAAACCTAGAAAAAAACAATTTTATAAAAACCCGATCATATTTATAACATTTTCGAAATTTATTTATTAATTAAATATGAAATTATGTGTATGAGAATATGTAAAGTTCATGTACAATTATACACAAACTTCGTACATATAATCAAAGTAGAAAGGTCATTCCCATTCTTACATATAACTGACGTATATAAATATAACCAAAAGTATATATGTATTTTCAAAAAAACAAAATGATGATAGGCATAGTCCTTACATTCTTTAAGCAATTTGAATGCAAGAGAACTCGAAGTCCTAGGTTCAACATTTAAGAACATTTGGACTGAACTGTAAGGTTAATATATATATATATATATATTGAATATATATGTGTGTATATTCTCATAGAAGCAAAACAAGGAAAAAATAAAAACCCTTTAAAAACCAGGGAAATGAGGACTTCAGGGAGGGTTCGTTGGGATCACTAGAGTCTTGAATGGGAGAGAAGAACTGAGAGGTCATAGTTATTTATATAAAAAAATCTCACACAACACCTTCAACGTAAAAACATACCCACTTACATTGCATTCAATGGGGGGTGTCGTGCTTGAAGAAAATGAAGATACATGGGGGTCCCCAACGGTCAGAGGTGAAGAAAATGAGGGGTGTGCCATAGGGTAGGGTTTCTGGTGTAACCCATGCATGGAGGAAGAAGAAGTCGAGGCTAGGGGAAATGCCAGGAAGAAACGGATGGTCCAGATCGATCCCAACATCCATCCAAGGGATGAGATGCGTCCATTGTTTTAAAATAATTGAGCGGCATAGATTATATCTATGTTTCATTGGATGGTCTAAGTTCGACACAGAAATTTAAAAACCTAAAATGGACATGATTAGATCATGCCAGATTAAATGTTGACAAAAAATGCAGAGAGAGACGCAGACGCTGAGGGTCGAGCTTGGGATCGGAAAAAATGGACCAGATCGCGCGCGATGTGATCCAACGGTCCAGATCACGTTTCGCCCGAAAAAACTGCTTCCCACATCGAAACAGAAGAGGTTTTCACCTCCCTTTTAACCTCAGGCCTCCCAACAAGTGCTGATAAATAACACAGCACCCATGAAAGGGGCCCTATACATTGGCTCCCAGCAGCAGGCCTTGGCCTACCAAGACCCTGTCGCGGCCTCACGCCCACACTGGTGCGCCTATGCGCTCTTTCTCTCTCTTGAGAACCCTATGGGGAACCTCTTTCCGATCTCGGGCTAGCCTTGGCTTGGGTATGAGGGTCAGGCTCAGCCACTTCATGTGAGGTGCCTCTCTCGGCCCTAGCCAAAAATGACTGGCCCTAGTTGGCCAATTTTGTTTTTAAAAAGCTACACTAAAAAAATTTAAGAAGGGGAAAGAATCCATTTATTAAAACTATATAGAATTTTATATTCTTAAACATTAATTAATACAAATTAAACTTGTTTTAGTTATAATTATGTCTAAAATTAAATATACTAAACCCCTTTTTTTAACTCAAAAATTTACAAAAATGAAATTTTAATAAACCTACATTATAATTTATATACATGTATCCTCAAAAACATAATTCAATCAAAACATAATTTAATTTGAAGAACTTATACATAGTTTATAACATTATTTAGGAAATCAAAATCGTTACATTGTATTTGAAAAATTCGAAAAGTGTTTTGAATTCCTTAATTCTTTTCAAAATCACTTATGGGTGAAATGACGTTTTACACCATATCATTTTAGAGTTCATAAATGGTGGTTTAATTATAACCTTAATCATAACTCAATAATTTGGAAACTAATTAATATTGAAATAATTTCACTTATCCTAACAAGGACCAACGACTATTTTTTTTAACTGTTAGCTTTCAATGGTCACTAGATAAATAGTCGAAAAATTGTCCTATAAAGCCAAACCTTACAGTGTTCTATTACTCAAAAGGAAGAAGATGGTGCTTCCCATTCCACTGATGCTCAGCATGGTTAATATGATCGTAGTGGTGATGTTTTTTTCTTTAGTTGAATCAAAGGATCTCCTTTACTTATTGGGCCTCATTATGGTGATTAGGGGTCTTCCAGTAGTTCTGATCAGTTTTTTAATAGGTATATTTAGTTAGCATGATTACTCTTTTGATCTCGGTGTATTGTAGACACTACGGTGTTCTTATTTAAATAAAGGGCCTTATTTTTATCCTTTAAATTTTTCTTTGGTTAAAAGGGATTTAACAATAGTAAATGCATAATATCATCATTATATGATACCCAAAATTTGAGGTGTTACACATTTTTTTACTTGTCATAATATTCATTTTTATTTTATTTTTGGTATTTTTATATGTTGGATTTATGTATTATTCAGCTTGATCTTCTTTTATTAGTTCATGTGGGCCTTTTATTTGGTTTATACATTGGGAATGTGCTGTTAGCCTTGGTTTACTTTCTCATTTGATCTATGTCATCCTCATACCTGATGTTGATCCATTGATCCTTATGATGCTATGGGTTTCTATTCCTCCCTTTTTTCATTCTTCGTGAAACGGATAGGCTTGGTCTATGGGTGACCCTTGATAGCTTATCCTCTGATGTCATATTTTTTTATTTTGTTGTTTAAGTGGTTATGTTGGGACACATATCTAGATTTTTCATATCCTTGGTTATATGCTCTAGTATTCCTCTACCCCTACAAGAATGACTCCTCTATTTGGAATCTACCACTCCACCTGTGGGAGATTTAGTTAGGCGAAAAAACTCCATGGTTTGGGCACCTCTAGTTTTCCTCGAGGGAGAAGAGTAGATGAAGGAGCACTGGTGGGATTCCTTGACATACCAAAGAAAAAATAGTGATCTAGATAAGTTTTTATCATCTTCCTCTATGCTTGGTGGGGAGCTCAGATGAGGTCCTAGTGTTCCTTGGTGTTCCTTTTACCTAGACGGAAATGAAGATTATATAGGAGTACAATCTCAATGCCCTAACAACAAGACCAAATTACATAGAGACTATATGAAAACTAATAGGAGAGGTTTATCCCTAGTAAGGGGCCTTAGTATGGTATTATTCTTCTATTATATTGGTTATTTATGCCTTGTATTTGATTGTTCTTTGGTTCTGTGATGCGTGTGTTGTTTGATTTTTTCAAAGGTGCACAGTATATGATGAATCCCCAACTTGGTTCTACTGTGTGTCCTGGAATTTCAAGAACCTGAACTTTGGATATTTTCATCACGTGCCTTTTTCTTATATGGTAATGTTTCACTATTTTCACATATCTTTTATAATCCCATTTTTTTCATAGTGGAATCTTGGTACCCATGCACCATGCATATATGCCAAATAGATAAATAATGTCAAAAACCTATGGTCCTCTTTATGATTTGATTACTACTTTATATCAGTCATTTCTATTGATCATCTATCTTATGTTTGAGACTGTTATATTTAATAGGTCTTGGTACTTATCAGTATTAATATCAAACTAGTTATATATATTCTCATTAATATGTTATCTATTGTAAATTTTTACATGAATTAGTACTTTTTATTCTCTCATTCTTTGTTTAGGTTTTGTTAAAATCAACATCTTACACTTCCGATTATGAGAATTCATTACAAGATTAGTATTATTCATGTTTTCTTGATTCTTCCTTCTATTTATATAATTATAAACATGTTAAATGTTTTTCTATAATTTTGAGAAACAAAATTATACCCATACAAATCAATTACTCCATTGAACCTCATAGTACAACCCACAATTGTTTTATAGAATCTGACAAAAATATATTTAGTAAGGCTGCTATTGGGACCAAATATTATTGGCCCTTTCATGATGTGATAATTGTGAGATAAAATTAATGTAAAAATAAATAAAAAAAGAACAATAGATGTAACATAAAAAACCCCACAAATAAAGAGGGGTAAAAAACCATAGAAAAATAGAATGATATCACTTTGGTAAATGAGGTTAAACACACTCTATTTCTATTATAAGGAAAATATCCATGTAATTAACTCTCTTGAGTAATTTATAATGCACCTCAAAAAATACAACACTCAAAATGTTGAAATAGGAAGCTCAATACTTGAGGTGATGATGCTAAAACTGTCAAAGCGCTCTGCCTTTTATAGGCAAGTCCCTTACTTGATCTTCCTCCTCTATTTAACTCCATGGGTTATTTTTTTCACCCTTCCCACTAACCACACTATCCCCCTTTGAAAAATCAAGGGGGTGAAATTGTTTGTGAGAAACAAATGCCAATATATATCACACCTGGAAATCTGATTGGTAACTAATAATATTTCCACAAATATTTTCAATCATCCAACCATGTTGCTCTTATATCTATGATTATGATTGAGGGTTTTTACTATATTACCTCAACAAAGTTAATAAACTTATCATAAAATTAACCTAATTTTCTTCAATATAAATTTTCGGCATATCCACCCTTCCATCCTCCAACACATCTCAAAAAAAGTGATATTGTACCATAATGTGCCTTCTCTTGGAATGAAAATATAGATTCCTTTTAGTTTTCAAGGTGATATGATTATCACAAAACAATAGGATATACTTGTGTCATTGTCTGGGATCCTCTGGAAACCTTTACATCTAAATCACTTATTTGCAAGCCTATGTAGTTTTCATGTACTCTACCTTAGTCGTGGATAAATATATAACAGACTACAAATTTGAATTCCAACTCACAACTCATGCTATAAAATTAAACACATAACCCAAAGTGTATTTTCGTTGGTCATAATCACCTACAAAATCTGAATCTGCGTAATATCTAATAGTGAAATTTGATCCTGAATAACATAATACAGCATATGAGATCTACTTGATGTATCTAAGGGTCTTCTTTAATATGTTCCTATGCTCCCGTATTTAATTCTCTAGCTACCAACTAACTTATCCCACTACGTGTGCAATTTCTGGTCTCATATAAGCCATAGATAATATCATACAACCCACTGCTGGTGCATAAGGTAATTGAGACATCTCTATCCACTATACTTCATTGTTATCACCGTTAGGATTTATCATAGAGGATTACATAAAATTAATAGTATGTGGGGTAAATATAGTTTTATAATGTCTCATGTGGAAGTATTTCAAGATATTCCTCAAGAAATTCTTTTTTGATAGCTAAATCATACCATTATTTCTATCTCATTAAATATGTATCCCAAGATATTATTTTTTGGCCCTAATTCCTTTATATCTTACTCCCATGAAAACTATCAACAGGTCATCCACATAAAATAGAAGAATGATGAAATCATTACCATCTGATCCCATGAAATATGTACAAGTATCTGAATGAAGTATTTTGTGTCCAATACTCATGATATAGGAATAAAATATCTTGTACCAACACCTTGGTGCCTGCTTAATACCATAAATAGTTTTTCTTAACCTAAAAACCAAGTTCACTATTCTTTATTTTGAAAACCATTCCGATTAGAGAATTTATATTTATTTATCAATATCAGCATGTAGAAAAGTTATATTCACATCTAGATACTCTAGAGTTAAACTATATATTGCAAACATCCCCATAACTATCAGAACAGTCGTTATTCTAACAATGGGAGAAAATATTTCCTTGAAATCAATAACTTCTTTCTATGCATATCCTTTGACCACCAGTATTGCATGATATCTTTAAAATTATTCCTTTTCATCCCAATTGATCTTAATGAACCTTTTTTTCTGATAGTCTTCCTTCCAAGAGGTAATGGATCAATATCTCAAGTCTTCTTCTTTTGAAGGGCATCAAGTTTCTCCTGAATTGCTTCCATCCATGTGGATATTTTCGAACTCCACATCACCTCCAAAAAAAATATGGATTACCATCCTCCATCAATAATTTGTACACAATATTTCTCTTAGTGATAAATTCTATGTTCCATATTGGTTTTCTTTTATCTTGAGTTTATCGTCATAGTCCAAAATCAATCATAACTTGATCATCATTCTCCTCAAAGGAAACTGGTTCTTCTATGGATTCTTCCTCCGCCCCAACTGTTATAGTATATGTGTTATCTTTCTTTAAGTCCCCATTAATAATCACTTTCAGCTTATATTCTAGACATATAACATCCATGCTGATGATAAGTCTATGGGTAGTGGGGTCCCACATTTGATATGCCTTCACACCATCAACATATCCTAAGAATATATATTCATTGGATCTAGAATCCAACATCAATCATTCCTGATCATTAAAAAATATAGATACATGACCTCCATAAGTATGTAACCAAGCACAATCAGTAGGTTTAACAATCCACATATTCATTAGTGTTTTCATATCAATCATCACAAAAGTAAAACGATTGATCACATAACATGGGCTCTTCATTACCTTATCCCATAACTTCTTGAAAATTCATATAGTCGTCAATATCTCCTTTTTTCTATCAAACAAGTTTATGTTCACCCACTTTTCCACTCAATTTTGTTGAGGATTGTAAGACACCATGAATTGTCTCTTGATTCCTTTTCATTGAAAAAAAAGTATCAAAATCTTCACTTGAATATTTTCCACCACTATCAATCCTCAAACACTTGATCTTATATCAAGATTCCATCTTTATCCAGGCTTTGAATATTTTGATGACATTAAAAACACTTGATTTCATCTTGATTGGGTACACCTAACATCTCATGGAATAGTCATCAATGAATTATACAAAGAACCATTCTCTTCCTAGGGATATAAATAGTGCTTGCCAAATATTGGAATGGATCAATTCTAAGATATCCTTGCTCCTTGTTTCCGACATCACAAAATTCAACCAATGTTGGTTGAAAAAATCAAAATGATTCCAAAATGGAAAGGATACCTTTTTAATCTCGGAAGAATCTTATGTTCAGTAAGGATCTTCAAGCTTCATTTGAACATAAGACCAAGCTTTTGATACCATAACTTCCTCAATGATTTTTTTGAGTTAGTTAACATGAAAACTATTGTAATGTCTCAGAAATTCCATATATATTTTCTAATTATATGGAATTATTTTGAGACCACAAAATTTGATGGCGAGCGATTCTGAGGCCCATGGTGTCCAAAATGATCAGTCAAAGTTTTGTTAAGCTTTAATCAGCGCACGTAAAAAGTTTTCCTGAAAAAGTGGAATAATTATTAAACAATTACTCGAATTAAAAATATAAGGGCATTACTAAGCTCAGAATGGCGGGTTTATGTAACACATGAGACTTTTATGAGAAATATTTTGTTTTTAAATCATCAATGGAATCTTTTTCTACACACAACACTTGCTTGTCTTGATTTACACGAAATCGTGACCTTCCTCGATAGCTTGCGTCGTACGCAATATCGAGTTTCACTAAACAATGATATGCTAATAAAATATTATTAAAACTAGTCGTTATGAATAGTAAGAACCACTTTTTGAAATTTTATAAATTTTATTTTTCAAAATGGACTTCATTTTTGGATTCGGAATATTGAAATTATCCTAGGGTGAAATTTTGGTATTTTTCTGAAAACTTTCAAATTTTGATGAATAGTGAAACAACTAAGTGGTGGTTAAAAAACTGAATTTTTCATAAAAAATAATTTTACCGCTTCTGTGAGGTGAATTTCAGAAATCCGAGAGACACTGTTGAAGTCATTAAATAAAATTTGGTTCAATGATATGAAAATAATTTTTGGTGAATAGTAACTTTTTACTTTTATTTACCACGGTTAAAAGTAAATAGGGTAATTAAGGGTAAAAATGATATTATTATTATTCTAATTCATGTCCTAATTCAATTAGATAAGTGTAATTCGACCAAAAACAAACCTAGGAATAAAATATGACCATTTAGACCCACTTGGATTAGATTAGGACATTTATTATTAATTTATTTAAAGAAGGGTTAAAATATTCAAAATCAAATTTTAATAACTAAATAATTTTTAATATAGGGTTATACATAAGATCAATTAAACTATAAATATTCATTAGAAATATAAAAGGATTTCCTACATAATGGTATTTTATTTTTAATTTTTAGACGTTAAATAATTTAATTTATTTATGACACAATGATGATGCAGTAATTATCTTATTAAAGAAATATTGACATAATTGATGTTATAAATACCAAAATAAATGTAATTTCAGACTTTTTATGAATTCCAATTATTTTCTAGGTTAATATGACATGTTATTATTGATTTAATTAATGGTTTTCGGACTAATGATTCTGTTGTGATTTTCACAAAAATCAATTACTAAATAGTGTCAAAATTAACATAAAATAGTTTTTTAAAAATATATTATATTATTAATTGTTATTTTATTCATAAAAATCTAAGGTTCGGCCAAATGACTTAGATAAGGTTATATATATTAATAATAAACAACTTGGGGTTCGTTTGGCTACTTATATTAAGTTTATTAACATTATAGTATAAAACACAAGAAGACACGGTAAAAGTAAAATTGTTTAACTTAATGATAAATCTAAACGATAAGGTTAAAATAGGAACCTAAACTTGTCTAAATTTATTGGATTAGAGGATTTATACCCATACCCACCTTAGCTTCGAAATAAATCAATTTCTAGCTATTTAAAACCGAACTAGACTTTATAATAAAATAATATTTTTAGTTTTTCCAAAGCAGCCCCTCTCCTCCCTTATAAAAGGGAACCTCCTCCCTCTCCTCCTCACACCAATTTGAGCCTTCATGCTCGGCCAACCCCGGCCACTTTCTCCTATCCACTTCCCTAGAAACATCTTAGAAGTCCTGGTCTTCTTCAATGACCAATTTTAGTGCCCTAAAAGGAGGTCTCAAAGAAGCACTTCAAAGAAGAGGTAATGTTTGTTACCGATTCTTTCATCTTTATTTCTTCTTCCACTACCTCTTCCTTAGTTGTTTCATTATGAAGTAATAAAATCAGTATCACTAATATACTTATATGTTATTATAAGTAAGAAACAACCCTATTTCACCATCTATCCATCCTACGGAAAATGAAATCACTGTGCGTGCGTACATACGGAATATCGTCTCCACGCCGTGGTGTAAACTATTTTCCACCACCACCTTACTTGGATGGGTATAATTGTGTAAATAATGACTATATATGATTATTTTAAAGTGATATTGATTCTGAAATAGTATAAATACACTCCAATACAATTCCATGATCATGGGAATGATATCATCGCTTGTGCGTACGTACGGAATACCGTCTCCACGATGTGATGTGACTCGTTCTACATGATCTTCATTGCATAATGATTATATAATTGAATTTAATGAATTAATATGATATATATAACATTAATAACATTCTGGAAATTAGGTATCTATATCCTAAAGAGAATAATAAGAATTTATTCGACAAAACACGCATAAGAACAAAAAGTAATAAACACCCGAATAACAAGTTGTAATGAAATATTACTAATAAGAAGCTAAGAATATGACCATATGTGATATAATAACATTGAGTATGATTCTGGAATAAGTCAGTAACATGATTTAAATCATTATACAGGAGGTTCAGACACGTACAAAGCATATCAGAACTAAGGTAATGGATAATTGTGCAAATCTCATTTTTATCCGAGATTATGTATTCGTAAGTATTTACTGGGGTTATTGCTATCATCCCTGTCCATGTTTTATAAAAGTGTATTCATGTATGTTTAAAGTCCTTTTATACCCATTTTTACTTTTACCCCATGGTATGGAAGGAATCATTCTTTTGTTTACCCTACGAGGAACTTTTTATAACTTTTCCGACAAAAGTACAAGAAGAATGTTTTTTTAACATATACAGCACGAACAGATTTTTACAGTTTTATAAAGACTTATTTTCATGATGCTTCCTAAAAATATTTCATGACTATTTTCAAAAAAATTTATTTCTTTTAAAATAGCATGACGTTTTGTGAAAAGAAATTGATTTTGAATAAGAAAGGATATTTTCTTCAAGAATTCATTTCAATTGTTTTATCAAAACCATTTTCCATCTAAGATGACATTATTTCATATGTGTATGTTTCAAGTATAAAGTCTCTATGATTTACATGGTTTCACTTTTCTTATTATGAAATGATATCCATTTCTTTTATATGGATTATGTGATTAATGGATGTTGTTTATGAAACCCATTTTATTTATTGGGTTACTATGAATGATGTATGTTTATTTTGTGGAACAAGTAATAATGATTTCATTATGAGATGGGTGGGACATATATCTCCCTCCAATTCATTGGGTAATGATTTTATATCTCATGAGATAGACATGGCTGTAACGGCAGGTTAAACCGGTTCAGTGAAACAGGACTGAAACCAGGAGTGGACTCTGTTCAGAAATGGACTTTTTCCACTAAGATAGTCTTGGCAATGAGCGTTGACTAATAAGAAATGATTCTCTATGATTATGTGCGTATGCCACAAAGTTTCATTTTTTATGTTATGATTATTGGGATTACATTTCACAACTATGATTTATCCCATGTTATGAAATTATGATTTCTTTTGCAGGTTAAGATTTCCAAAAGTTATGTTCTTATGTATATGATGTGATTGATATTTCTTTTGTTTACCCTTACTGAGAATTTGAGCTCACCCTTTTGTATGTTTTATTTCCCCAGGTCAAGAAGAAGGTTATTAAGTAGGATATGCCAAAAAGAGACTCTAGATATGACGAAATAAATGGGAGGCAAAGTAGACGCTTTATGAACCAGTTGTTTATGATTCCCAGTTTATAAAGACACTATACCTATACGGTCCATTCCTGGTATTTGTTATATGTTATAATAAGTGTGATTCAATTCTAAAGTAATAACAATGTATGTAATGTATGGGTCGTTATAGTTGGTATCAGAGGAAAGGTATAGTCAACCTTTGGAAACTAGGATGTGAGAGCCTTAGTAAGAACCCTAAGGACAATTCTAAGCATAGAACACAATCTTAGTGTTTTAGAAATGACCATGAATAACCTAGGATAAGACTCTAAGTGTGAAATTTTATTCTTGATTGTGTGGTTTTCCTATTATAATTTGTGTTGCTCACACTATTCTTATAGGTTTTAGTCAATGGCTGGAATCCGATGGAACCGTGTTAATGCGGAATGCGATGGGCAATGCAATGATTGTCCCCCGGAGCAACCAAACGTTATGGGAGATGGAATGAAAAATATTGTAGCCATTCTCACACAACTTTCTTAAGATATGAATCATGCAGGACTTCCATACAAGCAAAGGTAGGAGCAACATTCTATTGAATCCTTCATGAGACAGCGTCCACCTTCATTCAGCGGGTCTACTGATCCATTAGTTGCTGAACAATGGATTAGTACTACTAAAAATATAATTTCAGTTCTTCAATGTTCTGAACATGATAACGTCATCTTAGCAGTGTATCGTTTGGAAGGTGATGCTGATCAATGGTGGAATCTTATTAAGAATACGAGGAAAAGGGATGAAATTGAGTCCATGGAATGGGACGAGTTCAATAACTAATTTTTCAATAATTACTTCCCTCGTATTCTCTGAACAAAGATGGAGAAGGAGTTTCTTGAACTAAAGAAAAAGGATGATGAATCTTTTGGTACCTATAAAGCAAATTTTACAAGACTTGCAAGGTACGCTTCTGGTATTATTATCCAAACTGATAGTAAGATCGATCGATTCTTTAGTGGCTTAAAACCAAGTCTTCGAAGGGAATTAGCCATAAGGGAATTCAATAGCTACGAGGAAATCGTTCGATGTGCTCTCAAATTTTAGATGGAGATTGGAGTAACCCATTAGTCATATGGGTTTGATAAGAAGAGGAAAATGGAATTAAAAGGAAAATCTAAAGAGCACACTGAAAAGAAGATGAGCTTTCCCATATGCTCAAAGTGTGGAAAGAAACATGGAGGGAGTTCTCTTAAAGGGACAAGTAAATGTTTCAAATGTGGAAAGGAAGGTCATAGGTCATTTGAATGTTGCAATGACGGGAAGAAGATGTCTAATGATGCAAACAAAAGAAGGGATTCAAAGAATGACCCTACTACACTTTAATGTTTCAAGTGCAAGGAGATGGGGCATTATGCCAATCAATGCCCAATTCCAAGGGTTGATGATGATGGTCGACGTAAACAAACTCTTAAGGATAAAGATAAAGGAAAGTCACATGAAATTTCTATCAGTGATGTGGAGTACGATAACGATGTGGTGAAAGGTACACATACCATCCACTCTAAAAGAGCAAATGCTTTATTTGATTCTGGATCCACCCACTCTTTTATTTCTGAAGAATTTTCTAAGGATATCACCGTATTACCTCAACAGTTAGATGTTGAGTTATTTGTGACAACCCCTAATGGCATGACAGTCGCATCAAAAGTTTATAATTCTTCTCCGATTGAAGTTTGTGGGAAAGTGCTTCCTTAAAATCTTGTGATCCTTCCTATAGTGGAATTTGAAGTGATTCTTGGCATGGATTGGATTTCTTTATATGGATCTCATATCAATTTCCAAAGAAGGGAAGTCACATTTTATATTCCATTTCAATCTATGATCGTCTATCAATGCAAGGATGAACATAACCTCCTAGTGGAAATTCCTTCCATCTTATGGGTCATGATTCCACTAAATGAAGGTTATTTATCTCAAATGGTTGGTGAGAAACTCATGATTAAAAATATTCCCATTGTACGGGAGTTGGACGATGTCTTTCGAGAGGAATTACCTGGTTTTCCACCAAATCTTGAAGTTGAGTTTTCAATAGAACTCATACCGGGTGCTTTGCCTATTTCAAAGTCACCTTATAGAATGGCACCAATTGAGTTGCATGAATTGAATAAGAAACTCCAAGAAAATCTTGATAAGGGGTTCATACGCCCTAGTTCATCACCTTGGGGAGCACCTGTTCTGTTTGTTAATAAGAAAGATGGATCAATGAGACTCTGCATTGATTATCGAGAACTTAACAAGATCACTATCAATAACAAATATCCTCTTCCACGCATTGATAACTTTTTTGACCAACTACACAGAGAAAAATACTTTTCCAAGATTGATCTTCATTCAGGGTATCATCAATTAAGGGTCAAAAGGGAGGATATTCCAAAGACGGATTTCCGTACAAGGTATGGACACTATGAAGTTATAGTGATGCCATTTGGTCTTACTAATTCCCCTACTATCTTCATGGATCTGATGAATAGAGTCTTTAGAGACTATCTTGATCTGTTTGTGGTAGTATTTATTGACGATATTCTTTTCTATTAAAAGAGAAAGGATGAACATGAAGAACACTTGAGGATTATATTAAAGACCCTTAGAAAGGAGAAGAATTATGCCAAATTTACCAAGTGTAAATTTTGGCTTCAAAAAGTTTCATTTATGGGTCACATAATCCCAAAATAGGGGATATTTGTGGATCCAGAAAAAACAGAGGTTATCGAAAGATGGTCAAGACCAACAACAGTAACCGAGATCTGAGGTTTTCTTGGTTTGGCTGGATATTATTGATGTTTTGTGAAAGATTTTTCACGATTATCTAATCCTCTCACCAAGTTGACTCGGAAAGGAGTTAAGTTTGTTTGGACGGAGGAATGTGAAGAGAATTTCAAGGAGTTGAAAAGAAGGTTATCCAGTGCACATGTACTCACACTTCCTTGTAGTGGATAAAGGTTTGTGATCTACAGTGATGCATCCAAGAAGGGACTGGGATGTGTTCTCATGCAAAATGATATGGTGATAACTTATGCCTCACGACACTTGAAAATACATGAGGAAAATTACCCAACTCATGATTTGGAGTTAGCTGTGGTAATCTTTGCATTAAAGATTTGGAGGCATTATCTTTATGGAGAAAGGTGTGACATTTAAACTGATCATAAAAGATTAAAGTATATTTTCACACAAGAGGAGCTGAATATGCGCCAAAGAAGATGGTTGGAGCTGATTAAGGATTACGACTGCTCAATCCATTACCACCCTGGGAAAGCAAACAAGGTGGCAGATGCATTAAGTCGACAAGACCATGCCAGTTTATCCATGATGAGGATCACAAAAGATCCAATATTTATGGATTTACAAAGGGTGGATCTTGGAATTATAATGGAAGGGGGAAAATCGTATCTTTCTCACATGAATGTTCAACCATCTAAACATGTGAATATTAAAGAGGCATAGAAAGAAGATGTCGAGTTAAAAAAGAAGGTGAGAAATGTTCCTGAATTCAACCTTTATTGTGATGGGATAATAATGTTCAGGAATCGGGTTTGTGTTCCTCCCATCCCCGAATTAAAGAAGGAGATGCTGGATGCGGCTCATAGTTCTTCATTCCCTATTCATCCTGGAAGCACGAAGATGTATAGGGACCAGAAAGATTTCTTCTGGTGGGATGAAATGAAAAGAGATGTTGCTAAATATGTCTCTCGATGCATGGTTTTTCAACAAGTTAAAGCTGAGAGAAAGATGTCTAAGGGGATGTTACAACCATTACCCATACCCGAATGGAAATGGGAAAACATCACTATGGACTTTTTCACAGGACTTCCTAAAACATCCAAAGGCAAGGATACTATCTGGGTCATAGTTGATCGTCTTACAAATTCTGCACACTTCATCGCTATTAGAGAGTATTTCTCTCTGGATCAGCTTTCCAGAATATATGTGAAGGAAGTGGTAAGATTGCATGGAGTACCACTTTCTATTATATCTGATCAGGATCCAAGGGTTACCTTAAAGTTCTGGAAAAGTCTTCAGCATACTCTGGATACAGAGTTGAGTTTCATCACTGCTTATCATCCTTAGACAGACGGTCAGTCTGAGAGAACAATTCAAACTCTAGAAGACATGTTGAGATCTTGCTCTATGGATTTCAAAGGTGGTTGGGATCAACACCTACCTTTGGTGGAATTTTCTTATAATAATAGCTATCACTCCAGTATTCATATGGCTCCTTATGAAGCTCTCTATGGAAAGAAATTCAGGACTCCAACTTGCTGGGATGAAGTTGGGGAAAGAAATCTATTATGAACCGATCTCGTTGATGAAATGGAAGAAAATGTCAGATCTAATCAACAACACATAAGAGCAGCTCAAAGTCGATAGAAAAGTTATTCCAACAACCGAAGAAAAGACATAGAGTTTGAAGTGGGTGATAAAGTGTTCTTATGAATATCTCCCTGGAAGAGAGTCATGAGATTTTGAAAGAAGGGGAAGTTGAGCCCTAGATATATCGGTCCTTTCGAAATACTGGATCATGTTGGGATGGTATATTACTGATTGGCGCTTCCATCGAATCTCTCTCAAGTTCACGATGTGTTCCATGTATCTCTCCTGAGAAAGTATATAGCTGATCCTTCACATGTACTCAGTTCAGAAGTTGTACCGCTGGAGCAGGATCTTTCTTATGAAGAACGGCCGATAAAGATTCTGGATCGTAGCGAAAAAGTCTTAGGAAACAAGACCACTCAATTGGTGAAAGTTTTATGGAGGAACCACCAATTAGAAGAAGCTACATGGGGGCTTGAGGATACGATGAGGGAGAGGTATCCTCATCTGTTTGTTACAAAGTGACGAATTTCGAGGGAGAAATTCATTTTAAGGGGGGTAGAATGTAACACTCGAGACTTTTATGAGAAATATTTTGTTTTTAAATCATCAAAGGAATCTTTTTCTACACACAACACTTGCTTGGCTTGATTTACACCAATTCGAGACCTTCCTTGAAATCTTGCGTCGTACGCAATACCGAGTTTCACTAAACAATGATATGCTAATAAAATATTATTAAAACTAGCAGTTATGAATAGTAATAACCACTTTTTGAAATTTTATAAATTATATTTTTCAAAATGGACTTCATTTTTGGATTCGGAATATTGAAAATATCCTAGGGTAAAATTTTGGTATTTTTCTGAAAACTTTCAATTTTTGATGATTAGTGAAACCACTAAGTGGTAGTTAAAAAACTAAATTTTTCATAAAACTTAATTTTACCGCTTCTGTGATTGGAATTTCAAAAATCTGAGAGACATGGTTGATGTCAGAAAGTAAAATTTGGTTCACTGAGACGAAAATAATTTTTGGTGAATAGTAACTTTCTACTTTTATTGACCACGGTTAAAAGTAAATAATGTAATTAAGGGTAAAAATGATATTATTATTACCCTAAAACATGTTCTAATTCTATTGGATAAGTGTAATTCGTCCAAAAACACACTTAGGAAGAAAATATGACCATTTAGGCCCACTTGGATTAGATTAGGACATTTATTATTAATTTATTTAAAGAAGGGTTAAAATAGTTAAAATCAATGTTTAATAAATAAATCATTTTTAATATAGGGTTATACATAAGATAAATTAGACTATAAATATTAATTAGAAATATAAGAATATTTCCTACATAATGGTATTTTATTTTTAATTTTTAGACATTAAATAATTTAATTTATTTATGACACAAAGATGATGCAGTAATTATCTTATTAATGAAATATTGACATAATTGATGTTATAAATACCAAAATAAATGTAATATGAGATATTTTATGAATTAAAATAATTTTCTAGGTTAATATGACATGTTAGTATTGATTTAATTAACATTTTTCGAACTAATAATTCTGTTATGATTTTCACAAAAATCAATTACTAAATAGTGTCAAAATTTACATAAAATAGTTTTTAAAACAAATATTATATTATTAATTGTTATGTTATTCTTAAAAATCTAAAGTTCGGCCAAATGACTTAGATAAGGTTATATATATTAATAATAAACAACTTGGGGTTTGTTTGGCTGCTTATAGTATGTTTATTAACCTTATAGTATAAGAACACAATAAGACACAGTAAAAGTAAAATTGTTTAACTTAAAGATAAATATAAATGATAAGGTTAAAATAGGAACCTAAACTTGTCTAAATTCTATTGGATGAGAGTATTTCGACCCATCCACACCTTAGCTTCGAAATAAATCAATTTGGAGCTATTTAAAACCGAACTTGACTTTATAATAAAATAATATTTTGAGTTTTTCCAAAGGAGCCCCTCTCCTCCCTTATAAAAGAGCACCTCCTCCCTCTCCCCCTCACACCAATTTGAGCATTCAAGCTCGGCCAACCCCTGACACTTTCTCTTCTACACTTCCCTAGAAACATCCTAGAGGTCCTAATATTCTTCAAAGACCGATTTTAGTGCCCTAAAAGGAGGTCTCAAAGAAGCACTTCAAAGAAGAGGTAATGTCTGTTACCGATTCTTTCATCTTTATTTCTTCTTCCACTTCTTCTTCTTTAGTTGTTTCATTATGAAGTAATAAAATCGGTATCGATCATATACTGATATGTTATTATAATTATGAAACAACCCTTTTTCACCATCTATCCATCCTACGGAAAATGAAATCACCGCGCGTGCGTACGTACGGACTACCATCTCCACGCCGTGGTGTAATCTATTTTCCACCACCACCTTACTTGGATGGGTATAATGGTGTAAATAATGACTATATATGAATATTGTAAAGTGATATTGATTATTAAATTTTATAAATACACTCCAATACAATTCCATGATGATGGGAACGATATCATCGCTCGTACGTACGTACGGAATACCATCTCCACGATGTGATGTGACTCGTTCTACATGATCTTCATTGCATAATGATTATATAAATGAATTGAATGAATGAATATGATATATATTACACTAATAACATTCTGGAAATGAGGAATCTATAACCTAAAGAGAAGAATAATAATTTATTCGACAAAACACGCATAAGAACAAAAAGTAAAAAACACCCGAATAACAAGTTGTAATGAAATATTACTAATAAGAAGCTAATAATACGACCATATGTGATATCATAACAATGAGTATGATTCTGGAATAAGTCATTAACATGATTTAAATCATTATACATGAGGTTCAGACACGTACAAATCAGATCAGACCTAAGGTAAGGGATAATTGTGCAAATCTCATTTTTATTCGAGATTACTTATTCGTAAGTATTTACTGGGGTTATTGCTATCATCCATGTCAATGTTTTATAAAAGTGTATTCATGTATGTTTAAAGTCCTTTTATACCCATTTTTACTTTTACCCCATGGTATGGAAGGAATCATTCTTTTGTTAACCTTACGAGGTGCTTTTTTTAACTTTTCCGACAAAAGTACAAGAAGAATGTTTTTTTAACTTATACGGCACGAACAGATTTTTACAGTTTTATAAAGACTTATTTTCATGATGCTTCCTAAAAATATTTCATTACTATTTTCAACAAAATCTCTTTCTTTTAAAATAGCATGACGTTTTGTGAAAATAAATTGATTTTGAAGAAGAAAGGAAATTTTCCTCAAGAATTCATTTCAAGTGTTTTATGAAAACCTTTTTCCATCTAAGATGACATTATTTCATATGTGTATGTTTCAAGTATAAAGTCTCTATTATTTACATGGTTTCACTTTTCTTATTATGAAATGATATCTATTTTCATTATATGGATTATGTGATTATGGGATGATGTTTATGAAACCCATTTTATTTATTAGGTTACTATGAATGATGTATGTTTATTTTGTGGCACAAGTAAGAATGATTTCATTATGAGATGGGTGGGACCTATATCTCCCTCCAATTCATTGGGTAAAGATTTTATATCTCATGAGATAGACATGGCTGGAACGATAGGTTAAACCGGTTCAGTGAAACAGGACTGAAACGAGGAGTGAAATCGGTTCAAAAATGGACTTTGTCCACTATGATAGTCTTTGCAATGAGCCTTGACTAATAAGAAATGATTCTCTATGATTATGTGGGTATGCCACAAAGTTTCATGTTTTATGTTATGATTATTGGGATTACATTTCACTACTATGATTTATCCCATGTTATGAAATTATGATATATTTTACAGGTTAAGATTTCCAAACGTTATGTTCTTATGTATATGATGTGATTGATATTTCTTTTGTTTACCCTTATTGAGAATTTGAGCTCATCATTTTGTATGTTTTATTTCCCCAGGTTAGAAATAAGGTTATTAAGTAGGATATGCCAAAAAGGGACTCTAGATATGATGAAATAAATGGGAGGCAAAGTAGACGCTTTATGAACCAGTTGTTTATGTTTCCCAGTTTCTAAAGACACTATACCTGTATGGTCCTTTCCTGATTTTTGTTATATGTTGTAATAAGTGTGCTTCTATTCTGAATTAATAACAATGTATGTAAAGTATGGGTCGTTATAGTTTATCCTTGGAACGACTTAAGTTTAGTTGGTGTGGGCTTCCGGTGAGATAACCTGAAAATGGAATAACTGTAAATAAAATTATTTTTTTTTTCAAATTCTTATAACTCAAAAATGGTAAGTAGAATTAAAAATCTGAGACCACCTCTAAGCTCGTGAGTGTATGCTCTCTTTAGGAAGATACTAACTTTGGGCGGCGTGGGCCACTACTGATAGTTACTTTTTGGCCATAAATAAAACAATTAAGTGACAATTATTTTATTGTAAAATCCATAACATTTAATCGGTAACTTGGATTGGAAATCTGAGAGTACCGTTGGGTTCGTTGGGGTATTTTTCAATTAGGAAAATCCTACCCTCAACCAGCGTGGGTTAAGTGTGACTGTTAATAATTTTTTGAAATTTTTTTGGGTACGTTCAGAAAATGCGTGAGAAACATTTTCTGTCTTTTGAACTGTTGTTCGACTTCTAAATCCGAGGGCATCGTTGAACCCACAGTGCCAGGATTCTCTTAAAAGAGGCATAACTTCGACCGCAGTAAGTCGGGTGAAACTGTTTTGTTTTGTCTTTTGAATGATTAATAAAATAACATGTTTTGTTATTTTATTTTCCTTCTTTCCTCCAACGGACAAATGACGATGGCAGGACCGACAATGTGTCAAGCCAATAAATGGATTAACTCTTCTTTTCCTGTAACCACACTGTTGGAAATTTGGGACATTCATTAATTAAATGAACCTCCTTAATTCCACGAGTGTTATACACTCCTTCTCCTCTCCTATTTATATGGTGCTCGGGGAGGGGTGTTGGAACGACTTCACAAAACGACGAAGCTCTAGCAAAGCACCGCGACACCAACCACCAGGAGGACAAGACTGGTTCCAACGAGTGGTGATGAGCACCACCGAGTCACGAACCTAAGACAATGATAAAGGAGGTTCTGTCGACCGTCGTCAGCAGACGTCTCTTCCAGGTAAGGGGTTATTTTCGTTTGTCTGTTTTTGTTTCCCTCTTCCACATTCATGAAATTATACGAAGAATGAGGTTCAACCGTCTAACGGGTTGACCCGTGATTCATCTGTCTTTGCGGGAGGTTATTATAGGGAATCATGTGGGGTTTGTCTTGTGTAAAATACAACTGTTTATTGAAGTCCCTTAATATCCTTCATACTGTGAGCTAACGTTGGGGGTGTAGCCCAAACAAACCCAGCCCGAACCCTCCGATATCATGCTTTCCTTGCACCACCTTCGAAGACCACGAACATGTCGACACACGCCGCAAGAGGAGGGTCACGACTCATCAGCCGCCTCACCAACCAAACGGCCTCCGGGATTTTGGGGAATTCGGGTGACCGCGGGGTTACACCCCCCCCCCCCCCCCCGCATCGGACTGAACTGGGTCGCAGCCCTCAGAGCGGGCCGCCACCCTCGAGTCGGGGCGCCGCCCTCACACCGGGCCGCAACCCTCACTGCGGGCCACCGCCCTCGGACCAGGCTACTGCCCTCAGAACGGACGACCTCCCTCGCACCGGGTTGCCGCCCTCGCATCGGGCCCCCACCCTCAGAGCGGGCCTACGCCCTCACACCGGGCCGCCGCCCTCAGACCGAGCTTCCTCCCTCAATGCGGGCCTACTCCCCAGACCGGGAAGCTGCCCCGCGCTGGTCAGGACTCCCTTTTGCGGGCCTCCCCCTTACGGGATACCCACCTTGCGGGCTACCCCGCTTGCGGGCCACCCTATTCTGGTCGGTCCACCCTTGCGGGCCACCCCCCTTGTGGGCCGTGGTGGGCTTCCATTGCGGATCACCCGTCTTGCGGGTCAGACCAAACATCGACCCATCAGGCCGAGTCCACCCCGGCCCATCGGGCCGAGTCCACCCTGGCCCAGCTTAGAGCGAGTCGGGTCGGGTCACCCCGACTAGGTCAGACCGGACCTAGGCCCAACCGGACCCTGGAACACTTAAAGGAGCATATCTTGAGAACCATAGGTCTGTTTGATGAACCGTCAACAGAGTTGGGATCCTTGGATTGAGATGATCCTTTTGGTATTCTCCAATTGAGTTTTTTGGGCAGTTGGAGTAAGGCCGGGTTGGAACGAACCCAAATCCAACTGGACCCCCGAAGCTAAAATACTTATAACTCACAGACCGAGCATCTGATTGACGCATCGTCTATCACGTTGGAACCCCTATGACATGGAGGTCCTTTGAGTTATTCCGTTGTGGATATTAGTGGTGGTAATGGTATGACCGATATCTTGAGGGGAATATTATACTAAACTTGAGTGTTTTGGGTGCAAGGAAACCTGTGGCATGCTGCAACGTGAAGAATGAACATCGATCCTATGTGGGTCAGATCTTGTGTGGGTCAGTGCTCAGCGATCCTATGTGGGTCAACACATATCGATCCTATATGGGTAAGATTATGTGTTGGTCAGTGGGGGTTAGTTACCTATCAATCCTATGTGGGTCAGCAGTAGTTATTCTTAATAGAATAAGATGATATAATTTATGACTAATCATCTGTACTTATGTACTTAAGTTATACCTGATTGTGAGCTGAGTCTTTTTCATGTGTGGTACTTCTTGATTTGTGGTGTTACCTATGTGTCACTTCTACCATTGTGGGGTGGTCTTTGTGGTGTTACTTATGTAGTATTTATATCTTTGTTGTGTTACTTGCGTTGTACTTCTACCTTCGTGGAGTTATCTTCGTGGGTTTATCTTCGTGGTGTTACCTGTCATGGAAGGTGGGCCATTAGAAGTCTGGGTATGCCCTCCGGGGGTTCCCGCTGGCCAGAAACTGCTGTGGGGGACTCACCACCATGTCCCTCACTAGACACAGAAATAATCTTATCAACATCCTCGCCCTCCGCTCATTCACCACCGCCCTATGTATGCAGCTCTTGTACATCCCATTCGTCAGAGCCTGCGATTTTCCCTTTCATTATGACTATGAAAATAAGAAGTGTTAAATGGAATAGTGGTGAATGTGGACATGTATACCATAAAGGTGTTGTTGATGAGAACAATGAACATGGCTGGAGCGGGGGTGACAAAATTCCACCTCCCTTCGTACGAAACATGGTGGCCACCCACTTCATCCTGGTGGAGGATGGTAATAGAGGTGGGATCGCAGTGTGGTCCCGTCCCCAGCGTCACCTCTGATTGCCGGCAAGGAGGGTAGTAATTTAGACACACATTCGATTTGATTCCAATGAAGAAATCTTGAAGGTATTTGTGTCCCACCCCAAGTCTGATTCCCATCACCTCCATGATCGCCACCGACAGACCGCTCATGGCCTCGTTGTACTCCTCCCACTCCTTCCTTCCCCCAACACAAAAGGGTCATGGAATATATGGACCTTTTCCGTCTTCTATTCACCACCAAGGTGAAATGTCAGGAATTTGCCTCATTTAATTCTCAAAAAAATACACGAAATCTCAAAAATCCATGCCCAAGGTCTACACGAAGTACTTCTCCAAACTCCCAGCGGTGGCTTCAGTGATGTTGAAGGACTACATCTCTTTCCACAGAAACTGCATTGTGAACCTGTCGGTGAGGTCATCGGTGTATCCTTGGTGATCCCTAGAGCTCCTCTTCAACCTTTACTTCTCTTGCGGTGGCAAGCTAATGAACCGCTCCATGCCGGTGTGGGCTCATGAAACGAGCTGTGGGTCCACGCAGTGATTCCGAACAAAAAAAACTAAAAAAACAATCCTCATTATTTTAATAAAACATTGAAATAAATGATTTTTATCATTGAAAAAAATTAATAAACCCTCATTATTTGATAAAAAATATGCATAAAAATTTTATCTGTCAAATAACCCCACACTTAAACCATGCTTTTCCTCAAGCATAAAATATCCACATGGAAATAAAAGAACACCAATGTTACCAAAATTCAAATTCCAATGCAATAAAATAAAAAAGAATTCAATGTGAAATAAAACTTTTAAATATCTACATAAAATATCAATTTAATATTTCATTTTTCAAAGAAACAAATAATTCAAATATTTTACTTTTTCCCTATGAAAATTAATGGAACTTCTCATTTCATTCATTCAATCTCCATAATTTATTATTATTAAACATGTGAAGTCATGATTTACCTCACTTTTGATTATTTTCTCTCATCAGTCAGGATACAATTCAAGTAGATTTATGCTTATATCATGATAAACATTCTCCATATCTATAAGTATGTAAATGAACTAGTTTCCCCAATTTGTAAAGACAAAAAACACATAAAATCACGAGGACTTGCAATTAAGGTTCTACTGAATTTGGGGTTTATGGTTGGTAGGATTTGATGCATTAAAAATTAAGGCTCAAGGATGAGGCTAATCTCTTAAGAACTATGCATGATATCAAAAGTAAAAATATAATGAAATTATCCCCTTCAATGTACGAACACCCACTTCCCAAAACTCAAAGAAAAGGTTATGATCAAGTAAGCATAATGAATGTTTTGTTTAACCTCTTGAATATTTTTTTTCTTTTTTCGAAATTTATCATTATATAAAACCTCACATCCATGACATGACCACATAAGATCATAAGATCATCGATTTGAAAAATGTTGATTTTTGGATTTCCCAAATCACAACCGATTTTTTTCTATTTTTGTTGGTTCTTTTTTTCCTTTTTGACCTTTTTTTTAATTCACGTGTGGAAAACAATAGAGTATAATGAATGATTTCACAACCTTTTACAATTACCATAATAATACCCCCACATTTCTTCCTTATAATGTATATCATCCTGTCTACCATGACTCCCTTTGCCCCCACACTTCAACTTTAAAATATTATGCAAATACTCAGAAGAGGGTAGAAATGGATAAAAATGGATTGACATATGGTTCATTCCTATAAAGGTCATTCATGGTTTCTGTGGTCTAAAAGAAGGATTGATGTAAAGGTGGTCTTTTAAGGAAAATTATCTTTTCAAAGGATGCCTCAATCTTTTTAAATGTGTTTTTTCACAGTCATAGACTTGAAAAGTTTCAATATAATTTCTGGTCAGTTACATGTCCCAAGATCACTCAAAAAATATTCTCATGAATAAATAAGAATTACTTGGTCTAGAAATCCACTTAGGAATTGGAAATATAAAATTGGACAATCACTCATGGTATTACTAATAAATTAATTCACATGATCTTCTGAAATTCAAAGCATGAAGGATGGTAGGGAAATTTCATTTACATGAATCAATTAATTCCTTCATATAATGAGACATTACTTAAATATCCATGCATCATTTTAAAATTTCAATTATTAATTTCAATAATTTAATCATTTCAACATTGAAATCTAAAACATGGAATCTCAGGATTCCTAAGAAACTCATGTCTCCTAGATAAGCCGAGTGAAACATGAATTTAAGTGTGGGAATGAAATTTTATCTTTATAGCTCAAAACATGTTGTGGAAAAAAATATGGAATGTTAAAAATATAAAACACAAAAACTAAACACCCTTTTCCCAGGAAACTTGGTCCTTCCCCTTCACTATCTAGGGCTTCCTTCTACCGTCATGATCCTACAAAATAAAATTACTCAATTAATCACACCAATCATTTCATTTAAGAATTAAATGAAAATAGGGAGGTGTCCTCATGCTAAATTATTTCGATGAAAAGAAATTTACATCTAAATTACTAGAAAGAAAGTAAATATAAATCATGGTATTATCCCCTCAGTGGGCCCTGAATTTTGACTACCCCCAATGGACAGTACCTACTATTATACAATTTCTGATAGAGGATGAAGCTTCTTTGATTGGAACCACCACATGTGGAATTTCTCAACTTGTGATTCATTCTTCTGGGTGAGTAATGATCCATGGTTAGAGTACACCATATCCCCCCCTTCACAATGAGGTATATATTGCATGGTGGGGTAGGATAAAGTATGAATCATCCTCCTTCTATGTTGTTACTTGTGCAACCTCTTCTTCTCTGTCAATTGGTTCCTCAAGGTATGTTTTATCAAAATAATAGTCAATAGGAGAGTCAGAGTGTAATAATATTTGAATAATATTAAAACATGAAGAATCAATATCAAATTCTTCCTCATCCAATTAAGAATATTTTATCATGATTTCCTTATGGAAATTCACTATAATCTCTTCATGACCTTTATTCAATAAATATTCAACGTGTTCTGGGAGCTCCATATGTTCCTCAACATGTGCACATCCTAGTTCTTCTTCATCCTCCATAGCATAGCTAAGATTGTATGATTTTGTATAATCAAAACCACAAAGAGTGATGTAGAATTTAGATTCAATAAAATTAGAAGGTATAGATCCATTGAATGGTTCAAATACCTGAGTTGGTTCAGCTTCGATCTCTGCCTCAGTGGTAAGTGCCTCTTGGATTAGACTCTCTGAGGATGGAGGAAGGTAGTCGGGCTTCTCCATCTTGACTTCAAATTCCACCACTTGGGTGGTTTCTTCCTTCAGTGGTGATGAATGTTCTAATTTTTATTGTATGGGGAGGTGAGGTAGTTCCTCACATTTAATCAAAAATTCATCCAAACTTTTTTGATCTCCCACTTTTAGCTCACCAGGTAAGTCTTCCTCCCTTGACTCCTCAGGTACTTCAATTTGAAATATAAGTGGTGAAATTTCTTCCATCACTTTCTCAGGTTATTCCTTTGGTTTAGGTTTGGGTTACTCCATTAATTCTTGAACATAATCAAAACCTCTATCAGACTTTCTGGATAATTTTTCAATGCTTTCTCTATGTTCATCCACCTAAGCTCTTCTGAAATATTTATCTTCTTCTTGTTGTTGTTGCTGCACATGTGAGTAATTTTTCCATGCATAATATTCTGAATTTTAATACATCATGGAATTATTTTTTTTAGATTTTTTAAACGAAATGAAATCTAACTATGATGTGAAAATAGAAAAATTAAATAAACTAATGATTGTCTCTGTGGAAACAACATTAGTTTTGACGCACGCTTGTAGTAGGTCATGGGAAAAAATAATTATATTTTTCCTAGTGCAATATAGAGGCTGCCCAAAGTCGTCTCTCTTGAAGAGCCTTCTCAATGTAGTTCACTTACTTTATCTAATTAACCAATTATATCTCTATTTGTAGTTTTTTTAATAAATGAATGTGATGAAAATATTTTTGGGTTTTTTATTATTTAAAAAAATGACATGTGAATCAAGATTTCTGAATTTATACTAAGATGCAAGTCTAAACAGAATGAATTAATAAGAAATAACTTGGTTTTGGGTGTTGGTTAAATGTTCAATCATTATGATCCTTTATATGTTTTATTTTAGTTTGATAATCCAAACATGAAATATCATGTTTTAACTAGTATTATTTAATTATAAATTCTGGAATATCATTGAATGTTTGAGCACTCTCAATTCCACCTCATCCTTTAATAAAATTTGGTGACACACCATAGTCTAGAATGTGTCATCTTCCATGACCCAGATCAATCGAATCCATTTCATAAATTTATTAGCTCAAATCCAACATGTGAAAAACTAACCAATAGAGATAGGGAAATGATTAAATAAATGAATAGGGATGGGTTTAGTTGCAAGTCATTTGAGTCAGTCACAACATCGAAGACATTCACCTTACCTGTGCGTGCTACTCAAATCTATTTACAAACATGAAATTAACCATTCAAGAAAATTCATGATCACCTTCGCCTAACCTCGGGCCAAGTCTCGGGGTCAGCCTATCATTTTTGAGAGTAAGATATTACTCAATGGAGTGGGTGGAAAAGAAGAGAGAGAGGGAATGAAATGTAGAAAAGTGGATGGAGAAACACAAAGGCATGGATTTATAAAACTAAAATTTGAATTAAGATTGAGAAATAATAAAAAAGTATAATTAAAATAAAATATAATGAATAAATTAGGGGGGAAAGAGGAGAAGAAGTGTCTAATTCCCTAGTGGGATCCCTCCTTAGCTGTGGGTGTTGAGCTGTTGATTTGGGAAGAAGGTGAGGGCCTCCTTTTATAGGCAGGATTCATTCCTCTGAATGATTGCATATTGTTGGCCTATTAAATGTTAGATTAATGTTTGTAACCCTTCACAAAAGTTATTCAATAATGTGGTTTCCATTCACCATCCAAATTTCAACTCATTTAGCCACGAGATTAAAGAGTTATGGAATTTCCATTGAATAAGACATTTTATGGCCAAAATTTCCAGGAAGTTGTCTTCAAATTTATAACGATCAATGGAAACCTTAATGACTTAAAAATCCCCCTAAATTTGTTTTAAAGTCAGTCCTATGTGTCATTTTTCTATCCCAGTTGTAATCACATAAATAAGAGGTGAGGAGACTGATTGTTTCATCCGTTATAGTGGTGGGGTCGATTCTATTTGCCTAGAAAAATTTCCAACTTCAGTGAATATTTTGGACTAATAGATCATTGAGTCAAATATATATCCTTAAGATAAATATTAATGAAATAAAATCACGATTATAAGAAAAGGAATCATGAATTTTGGAATTATATTTTTTAAAAAATGACAAAAATACCTTTGTAGTAAAAATCTGTAAAAAATCCAAAATTTTGCACTTTTCTCAATTTTGCTCATAATCATTTTAAAATTAAAATTACCCATTATTTTAATAATACTTTGAAATAAAGGTGTTTTATCAGTGAATAAAATTAAAAAATCCTCATTATTTGATAAAAAATATGCACATAAATTTGCTCTCTCAAACACCCCCACACTTAAACCATGCTTGTCCTCGAGCATAAAATCTTAACATTGAAATTAGAGGACTCCAATGTTACCAATATTCAAATTCCAATTCAATTGAGTCAAACAATTTTCAATGTGAAATCAATCATTCAAAAAATTTCAAAAATATCAATTTAATTCCCCATTTTTCAAAGAAACAAATAATTCACATTTTTTACTTTTACCATTTGAAAATTGATGGAACTTTTCCTTTCATTCATTCAAGCTCCTTGATTCATTATTATTAAACATACCAAGTCATTATTTACCTCAATTTTGATTATTTTCTCTCATTACTCATTATACAATTCAAGTAGAGTTATGCTCATATCATGAGAACATGCTCCTTATCCATAGGCTTGTAAATAAACTACTTTCTCCACTTTGTAATGAAAAAATGCACATAAAATCATCAGGACTTGAAATTAAAATTCTATTGACTTTGAGGTTTATGGTGGGAAGGATTAGATTCTTTAAAAATTAAGGCTCAAGGAGGAGGCTAAAATATTAAGTACTATTCCAGATATCAAAAGTAAAAATATAATGAAATTATCCCCTTCATAGTAGCAACACCCACTTCCCAAAACTCATAGAAAATGTTATGATCAAGTAAGCATAATGAATGATTTGTGCACCCTCTTGAATATTTTTTTTTATTTTGTACATTATTTTATTTTTTAAAAGTTATGATTGTATCATACCTCACACCAATCACCTAACCATATACGCTCATAAGATCGTCAGTCTAAAAAATGGTGATTTTGGGTTTTCCCAAATCATAACACATTTTTTCTATTTTTGCTGGTTCTTTTATTCATTCTTTCATTTCTTTAATTCAAGAGGGGAAAAATATAGTATAAGGAGTTATTCCACAACCTTTTACAATTACCACAATTAAACCCCCACACTTCTTTCTTCAACAGTATATCATCCCGTCCACCATGATTCTCTTTACGCGCACACATCAACTTTAAAATATCATGAAAATCCTCAGAGGAGGGTAGGAATGGATAAAAATGGCTTGAAACATGACTCATTCCTATAAAGGCCATTCATTATCTCTATGTTCTTAAAGAAGGATTGATGTAAAGGTAGTCTTTTAAGAAAAATTATCTTTTCAAAGGATGCCTCAATCATTTTAAATAGGTTTTTTCACTATCATAGATTGGACAAAGATTCAATACAAGTTATGGTTGGATACATGTCCCAAGATTTCTCAGGAAACATGCTCAAGAATAAATAATAAGTACTTTGTCTTGAAATTTTCTTGGGAATGGGAAATATAACATTATAAAATCACTCATGGAATGACTAATAAATCAATTCACATAAACCTCAAAAATTCAAAGCTTAAAGGATTATAGGGAAATTAAATTAAAATGAATCAATTAATTCCTTCAAATCATGAGTCATTACATCAATATCCATGATTCGTTTAAAAAAATCAATTATTAATTTCAATCATTTAATCATATCAACATTGAGGTCTAAAACATGGCATCATAGGATTCCTAAGAAACTCGTGTCTCCTCGATAAGTCGAGTAAAAAATGAATTCGAGTTTGGGCATGCAATTTTATCTTTAAAGCTCAAAACAAGTTGTGGAAAAAAATGTGGAGAGTTTAAAAGATAACACACTAAAATTGAACACCCTTTTTTCATGAAACTTGGTCCTTCTTGTTCACTGTCTGGGGCTTCCCTCTACCGTTATGATCCTACAAAAAAAATTACTCAGTTAATCACAATGATCATTTAATTTAAGCTCAAAATGAAAAGGGGGAGGGGCCACATGATAAATTATTTCAAATAAAATAAATTGACATCTGAATTCCTTGAAAGCAAGTAAAGATAAATCTTGGTATTATGCCCTATGTCGGCCCAGAATTTTGACGACCTCTATAGGGAAGTACCGGCTATTATCCAAAGTTGGATGGAGGATGATGATATTTTGATTTGAACCACTACATGTAGATTTTCCCAGATTTTGCTTCATCCTTTTGGGGGTGTAATGATCCAGGGATAGAGTACACCATATCCCCACCCCCTTAACAATGAGGTATATCTTGTATTGTGGGGGTTGGATGAAGTATGAATCATCCTCATTCTTGGTTTCTACTTGTGAAACAACTTATTCTCTATACAATAGTTCCTCAACGAATGCTTCATCAAAAGAACAGTCAATGGGAATGTCAGAGTGTAATTCCATTTGAATAATATTAAAACATGAAGCATCAAGATCAAATTCTTCCCCATTAATGTAAGCATATTTTGTCATGGTTCCCTTAAGGTAATCCACTAGTTTCTCTTCATGAACTTCCATCAATAAATATTCAAAATATCTAGGGAGATCCATATGTTCCTCAGCATCTTCACATCTAGGTTCTTCTTCATCCTCCAAGGCATAGCTGAGATTGTCTGATTCTGTATAATCAAAACCAAAATGAGTGATGTAGAATTCAGATTCAATAAAATTATAAGGGATAGAGTCAATGAATGGTTCATCTCCCTGAGTTGGTTCAGCTTCAATCTCTGCCTCAGTGGTAAGTGCCTCTTGGTGTAAACTCTCTGAGGATGGAGGCAGGTAGTCAGGCTCGACAGTCTTGACATTAAATTCCACCACTTGGGTGGTTTCTTCCTTTTGTGGTGTTGAATCTTCTTCTTTGTATTGTATGTGGAGGTAAGGTGGTTCCTCACATTTAATCAATAATTAATCCAAACTTTTTTGATCTCCCACTTGTAACTCAGTAGGTACGTCTTCCTCCCTTTCCCACTTTGGTTCTTCAATTTCAATTATAAGTGTTGAAAATTCTTACACCACTTTCTCAAGTTCTTTCTTCAGGTTAGGGTTGGGAGTATCCATTAATGAACGAACATAATCAAAATCTCTATCAGCCTTTTTGGTTAGTTGTTCAATGATTTTTCTATGTTCATGCACCTGATATCTTCTAAAATATTCATCTTCTTCTTGTTGTTGTTGCCACACCTATGAGTAATTTTTCCATGCATAATATTCTAATTTTGAATACATCTTGGAAGTCTTTTTTAGTTTTTTAAATGAAGTGAAATCTAAATAATTTGTGAAAATAGAAAATGAAAATAAACTAATTTTTTCCTCCCCTAAAATAGCTTCAGTTTTGATGCACAACTTTCTTGGGGTGTGGAAAAAATAATTATATTTTTCCTAGTTTAGCACAATGGCAGACCATGGTCATCTCTCTTGAAGATCCTTCTAAATGTAGTTGACTTTATTTATCTAATTCACATGTTCTATCTCTTTTTGTGGTTTTGTTTATTAAATGATAGTGACTAAAATCTTTTTGGGTTTTTTATTATTAAAAATAATGACATGTGAAGCAAGAATTCTAAATTTATACTTAGATGCAAGTCTAGATAGAATGAATCACTACTGGAATTTTACACATTACCAATGGTTGTAAACCATTGGTAAATACCTAGAAACCGTTGGTATATAGTATATCAACAGTTCCCTAAATCGTGGCCAAGTATGGCATGAAAATAGTCCTATACAAACGGTTCTGTGAAAATCGTTGGTATATCTGTCAAAATACAAGGTATACCAACAGTTTTCTACAAACTGTTGGTATATGTATGTTAAAGTATAACATATACCAAAGGTTTGTAAACCGTTGGTATATGTGTGTTACACTTATACCAATGGTTATAAACCATTGGTATAGAGGGGATATGGAAATCCATAAGGCTATACCAGTGGTTTTGTTATAACCATTGGTATAAACCTATACCAACGGTTATAACAAACCATTGGTATAGTTATATTATAGTATCTATAACAACGGTTTTGAAACTGTTGGTATACAATTGCTCAGATCCATAGTAGGAGGCCCCTCTCCCCTCTCCAGACCTGCAACAACACCAATAAAAAACCCCCATCCAAAGTATTCAAAATTTAGAATTCATTCCAGAATTTAGAAATTTAGAAATTCAGAAATTAAAATGCAATAACACCCATAGGAGAATAACCCTACATGTTATAGGAAATGCAATAACACCCATAAGAGTATTCCAAATTTAGAATTCATTTCTCACTCAAACCACAACACCAACACACATAAGAGTATTCAAAATTTAGAATACATTCCTCACTCAAACCACAACACCAATACACACAAGAGAAAAAACCTACATGTTATAGGATGAACATGGGATGTTTAGTCATGGTCTTGGGTTGAATATCTTAAAACAAATAGAAAAACAAGGGTAGAGTGGCAAGGATCATGACACCCATAAGATAGACAATGGTAGTGGCCACGTGATTAGACCTAGGATGAGCTATAGGAAGCACATGGTATGTTTATATTCCTCTAATGATTATGTATCCATGTATAAATGGTTCCTGATGTGTTAGTGGGAAACATCGTCCAATCATGACATATGAGATGGGTTATCAGAATAGCCTACATGTTTTTCAAACACTTTTCAATTAGAATAAGGGGGTATGTGGCTAATTGTAATTTTTTCTCCTGGGTGTGATGTGAGATGAATCAACATCTTGGGTAGTGGGTATGAATATTCAATGAAGTATTTGGTATTGGGTTCTCAAAGGGACTTTGGTTTGGTCCTAGAACCCCCTGTTTGAGGATGGGATTGAGGTGATCCATGGGGCTATGGTGTCACCATATGTATTTCTCACCATTGGGGTATTTTTATAACACTTTGAATCTTATTTTTCAAGAATCTATGTGTAGCCTTATTGACCAATTTGTTATATGGTATGGTTTAGTGTTCATAGGTTTCATATGAAATCACTATATGATATTTATTTGTTTTATGTTACTGTATAGAATGAACGACCCATGATTGAGAATTAGAACATGAGTGTTGGTGCATGTTCATGATGGGATGTCGAGACTCATTCCTAATATAATTCATGTTTTTCTATATATACTATGACCCATTGTGTTTCAATCTATCCTTTGTGAATATTTTCTTCTAATAACGTATGACCAAAATATCATATTTTGTTTTTTATCTCTTAATTTCATGAATCTATGTGTAGCCTTGTGAAGATATTCCATATGTCTGTTGTTGTTTTCACTTAAAATGTTGTCCATTTCAAACAAAAGTGACACACTGTGAGTGATACCAGTCACACCGTGCCTCAGATTGAGGTGGGGTTGACTCGTACCCGTCACAAATTATCCATGGATCATTGGGTTGGGGGCTGTCCGGGGGGGGGGGGATGGAGTGTGTTTTCAGCCACTGCGGTCACACAACACATCCAATTGATGTGTCGTCTGGATGACCATTTTAAAATTAACCCACTCTTTATTATCGTCTGATTTCATGGTAATCTGAGGTCATTCGGCCAGTTTCGACCACCCCACACACATTTTTCAAGCACGACAAACACCTAAAAAATCATATTCTACTGTACTGTGTGAACCAGGCTTCAGAATGATGTGTCGTCTTTTTGTACACCTCAAGAATAATTATTAGGGTGTTTTCGTGTGATTTAAAGTCATTTCGATGTCGTTCAATATGTATTTGACCGTAAAACACATGTTTTGGCCATTTACGACACACATAGTGCATTTTAAGCCATAGTGGCCACACAACACCTCCGATTGGCATGACGTCTACTCAAAAATTTCAAAATTCACCCACCCATTGTTTTCGTCCAATTTGATGGCATTCTGAGGTCATTAAACCCATTTTGACTACCCCACGCATGCTTTTCAAGTGCATAAAACACCTAAAAACACATATTCAGCCATGTTGTGGGAACCGTGCATCCAAATGACATTTTGTCTCCTCATACATCTCACGAATAATAATTAGGGTGTTTTTGTGTGATTTCAAGTCATTCTGATGTCATTCGTTACGCATTTGACTGTTAAACGTATGTTTTGGCCATTTACGACATTCAAAGTACATTTTCGGCCATCGCAGTCACAGGACACCTCCGATTGATGTTCCGTATGACTGACCATTTCATGATTCACCCACCCTTTGTTTTCGTCTGATTTCATGGCATTCCGAGGTCATTCGGCTGGTTTTGACCACCCTATTCATGCTTTTCAAGCGCGCCAAACACCTAAAAAAACACATATTCTGTTGTGCCATGAAAACTGCGGGTTCAAATGATGTGATATCTTTTCGTACACCTCAAGAATAATAATTAGGGTGTTTTCGTGTGATTTCAAGTCATTCTGATATCATTTGGTGTGTATTTGACCGTAAAACACATGTTTTGGCCATTTACGACATGAAAAGTGCATTTTCAGATACCGCGGTAACATGACACCTCTGATTTATGTGCCTTCTGGATGATCATTTCACAATACAACCCCCTTTGTATTTATTCAATTTTATGGGATTCTAAGGTCGTTTGACTGGTTTTGACCACCCCACGCATGCTTTTCAAGCACGCCAAACACCTAAAAAACACATATTGAGTCGTGTCGTGCAAAATGTGTGTCCGAATGATGTGATGTCTCCTCATACACCTCAAGAATAATAATTAGGGTGTTTTATTGTGATTTCATGTCATTTAGATGTCGTTCGGCATGCATTTGACCGTGAAACGCGTGTTTTGGCCATTTACGACATGTGGAATGCATTTTCGGCTACCGCGGTCACAAGACACCTCCGATTGATGCGCCGTCTGGCCAAACATTTCAAAATTCACCCACCCTTTGTTATCGTTGGATTTCATGGCATTCCGAGGTCATTCGGCCAGTTTTGACCACCCCACGCATGCTTTTCAAGCCCACTAAACACATAAAAAACACATATTCAGTCGTTCCGTGCAAACTACGTGTCTGAATGATGTGTTGTCTCCTCATACACTTCAAGAATAATAATTAGGGTGTTTTTGAACAATTTCAAGTCATTCTATTGACATTTGGATTGCATTTGACTGTTAAATGCATGTTTTGGCCATTTTCGACATGCTGAGTGCGTTTTTTGCTAGCACGGTCACACGACACCTACGATTAATGTGTCATTTGGCCGATCATTTCAAAATTCACCCACCCTTTGTTTTCAAACGATTTTATTCCATTATGAGGTTGTTCGACCAATTTTGACCACCCCACACATGTTTTTCGAGCGCACCAAACACCTAAAAAAAATATGTTCAGTCATGCTATGCTAACCGCGCGTCCGAATGATGTGTCATCTCCTCGTACACCTCAAGAATATTAATTAGGGAGTTTTTGTGTCATTTTAAGTCATTCCAATGTCGTTCGGCATTCATTTGACCTTTAAACACATGTTTTTGGACATTTATGACATGCAGAGTGCGTTTTCGGCCAATGCGGTAACGCAACACCTCTGATTGACATGATGTATGGCTGATCATTTCACAATTCACCCACCCTTTTTTGTCGTCCGATTCCATAGCATTCCGAGGTTGTTAGGCCGGTTTTGACCACCCACATGTACGCTTTTTCAAGAGCACCAAACACCTAAAAAACACATATTCAACTTTATCACGCAAACCTCGTGTCCGAATGACATGGCGTATCCTCCTAAACCTCAGAAATAACAATTCGGGTGTTTTTGTGTGATTTCAAGTCATTACGATGTCTTTCGGTATTCATTTGACCGTTAAACACACGTTTTGGCCATTTACGACACACGGAGTGCGTTTTTGGCCACCGCGATCAGAAGACACCTCCGATTCATGATCTTTCTATCCGACCATTTCACAATTCACCAACCTTTTGTTGTTGTCTGATTTCATGGAATTCTGAGGTCGTTCGGCCGGTTTGGGCCACCCCACGCATGCTTTTCAAGCGCGTCAATCACCTAAAAAACACATATTCAGTCATGCTGTGAAAACCGTGCATTCGATTGGCATGTCGTCTCCCTATAAACCTCTAGATTAATAATTAGGGTATTTTTGTCTGATTTCAAGTCATTATGATGACTTTAGTCATGCATTTGATCGTTGAACGCATGTTTTGGCCATTTACGACATACAAAGTGCATTTTGCATCAATAAAAGTCACATGAACCCTCTAGTTGAGGTGGAGTTGACTTGTACCCAACACAAATGACCAATGCATTGTTGTACTAATGTATCAACACAATCTGAATGCGTTTGATCGGTTTTCTGTATGTCTGTTTTTTTTTCACTTAAAATCTGGTCCATTTCAAATAAAAGTGAGACACTTTGAGTGGTACCGGCCACACCATGCATCGGATTGATGATGGGTTGACTCTTACACATAAAAAATGTCTCATTGATCGTTGTGCTAATGTATCAAAAGAATCCGAATATGTTTGGTCTATTTTCTGTATGTCAATTTTTTTTTCACAAAAAAATGTTGTCCATTTCAAATAAAAGTGAGACACTTTGAGTGGTACCGGCCACACCATGCCTTTGATTGAGGTGGGATTGAGTCGTACACATCACATATGACCCATGGATTGTTTTCCTAACGTATCAACACAATCCAAATACGTTTGGTCAGTTTTCTATATGCCAGTTGTTTTTACTTAAAAGGGTGTCCATTTTAAACAAAAGAGAGACACTTTGAGTGATACCAGCCACACCATGCCTCAAATTGATGTGGGGTTGACTCGTACATGTCACATATGACGTATGGATCGTTTTCCTAAAGTATCAACCCAATACAAATGCGTTTTGTGGGTTTTTCGTATGCCAGTTAGGAAAATCATGCAACAACAGTGATAATATCTTATACTAAAATTATTGACATTGTGCATGATGTGCATCCTTGGGTGCATGGTTAGGGAAAATCATGAACATTGCTTCTAATATATATCCCGATAAGTTTGGTAGATACCCTGTGGTATGGACTTAAATTTTTTACTAACCGTGAGGCATAGTGTTTTTTACGCCGACCGGGGTTTCGAGCTCCAAACAAGCCCCAGAATCCCCATAAACCATTATAACATCGTTAGGATTCCATATATTGTAAAAAAATAAATAGTTATACTGAATTCAAAAATATCAATACCAGAGTGAAAAACCAGGTTAAAAAATAAAGAGTTATAATGAATTCAAAAATGTAATGGATCAATCATCCCCTGATCACCATCACCAACCCCACTATCATCATCATCCTCATCCTCACCTCCATCATTGTCCTCGTTGTCTTACTTGTCATTGTCCCCATGCTCATCCTTGGCCCCATCCTCGCCATCGGCCCCATCATCACCCTCGTCCTCATACTCCTCCTCACCCTCATCTTCTTTAGCATCCTCTTCATCACCAGGAATGTCATCATCTCAACCGCCACTAGAACTGCCACCTGGTGCATAGGATAATACAACCATCGGCAACATATATGTTTGAAAATCCGCGCTGACCTCTATTGGAAGTGATGAAGATAATGCTTTGATCAATTTTATAAATTCTTTCTCCATCATTTGAACATGTTCTTCCAACTCTATGACCCATTTATCAGCATGTCTTGTATACTTCTTGACCTGTTCCAACTCGGTGGTACTAGAATGGATACCTTGAGAGGACCAATACCTCATTGAGACTATATTCTTACCAGGTCGGTAGCATAATCGACCAGAGTGCTCATCTCACAAAAACCTGTTATAAATAATCGTGTGGCCCTAAATTGTCAGGATTTTCGGCATCAAGGACCTCTAAATCAGCCTGTTAAAAATATTACTAGATTAGTAAATTTAAAAATAGATATTAAACTTTTAAATACACAAATTAAAACTTGCAATCTTTTCTTGTGTCATTTCATTAACCACAGTTCCATCTTTTTCCTTCTACTCGAGCAAAACCATTTTACTCGAGAGAGACGTGCTTCAATATTAAATTTTTGATTCTGTAATGACAATGAAACAATATAAAGTCCAATTATAATCATATATTAAATATTCAACAAGTCACATAATATAAGTTGGAAAATATAAAAAGGGAAATTCCTAAAGAAAAATTATAAACAACTTATCGTACTAGCTGCCTCTCATGATCTAACGTAGTAGTGCACCCCAAAGTGTGGAGGAATTTCTTTGAATCAATGTTTTTTTGTTTTTTTAGAAGATTCCTAAATAATGTTTAATAATAAATAAGATAATATTAGTGAAAAAAATGAAAACTGTCATTTAAATACCTCAAATGAGATTAATACCTTAAATTTGGTAGTCTCCCAATGGGTAATCATTTAGAAATATTGCTCTATCGGGAAATCATCCATGATAGGTACTGTCTCAAACTCTGTGCCCACTATATCACACCATCCAACATACATCTCATGCTTATAACCACTCCAATGCTCTCCTAGCTCCTTTAAACGTTCTGGTCGTGCACCTTCACCATCAGGGAAGTTAAACCGAAGCTGACACCCAATAGATTAATTCATAAAAATACAAAAAAATACTACATTAAGTCCAATATATTTTTTACCCATATTTGTGCCCACGAATTATCCTTGACTTTGTTTGGTAGACGTCTCCAAGAGAGAGGGCTGTCCGGAATGATGTCGGAGTATTTGGCTAGCATCACCAAAAATCCCTGACATTCGTACCCAGATTTATCAATCATTTTTCATTCATCATTGTATTATACCATCAACTATGTCTGGCAGTTCCATACTGCATACAAGTGAGTACACCCCCTCCCTCATCTCAAATCAGTAGATGAATCTGTTTTTAAAGAAAAAAAATATCAGTACAAGTTATAATAAAAATAAAAATTGGTATAAAAATTTAATAGAGTTATATAAATAAACATGTGGTAGTCAGATCAATGGGCGTCACTGGATGTGAAGAATATGAAGGAATATCCTATACTGGTTGAGTGTCCCTCTGTGTAATCACCTCAACCACAAACTTTGTCAAAGTAGGAGTTGACGAAGGTTGAATATAATCGGTTGGAGATAATGAATCAGATGGAAAAGTTGATAGCACAGACGTCTGGCCAACTGGTATTCTAAACCTCAGTGGCCTAAATATCTTGAGTGTCCCTAATGACACAGCAGGATCAAAATGGGGCATAGAAGATACATCTGTTGTAGGGGCATAGTCCAATCGGGTATGACCAGTGGATCATCTGACTCTCGCACCACAAGCCCTTGTACCACTGGCCACTGTATTGAGATCACCAGATGATCGTCTAACTCTAAAACCACCCCCCTCCTACCACCATCCTCTGTATTGGGAGAAATATCTGGCTCCTCATTGGATATCTTTCTTTTAGGGGGTCGATCCTGAAAAAAATTATAACAAAAAAGTAAACACATGATATTTTATGTTATTGAAATATATATATTTGAAATAAAATACTCACAACATGGATGAGTGGAGGAACGCCCATCTGTGTCATGAAATGATTATTTTCTATCATCTTTTTCCTCTGCATCTCTTCAGTGGGTGTCATTTCCTACAATGAAAAGAAATATGGAAGTAATTAGAAACAAATAACTAATGTGTAACCCAAAAAACATAATATGGAAAATCCATTTTGATAAAAAAACATAAAGAAATAGACGATTTATGGTGGTTTGAAGGTAAGTACTATGATACACACTCTGAATGATGTAGGTGTATTCATTGAATCATGCCCTAATTGATTTTGGAGATGGACCTTCAATAGTTATAGGTATGGATTTTATTAGAAATACATATAAAATGATATCCTAGAATTGTGATTTCCTAAACCAGGATTCCACTCATTAGTGACCCAATCCTAGATAGCCACATGGCCTCAAGCACATCTACCCGAATTACAAATGTTATTGACTAATAGTGAGAGCCTTTGCTGTGTCTGGGGCAGACTATTACCTAATTACCTAAGTTTCACAATTTTAATATTATCAGTTAAAAAGTGGACGAAAGATAACAATGGGAAAATATTGGAAATGGATGAAAATAACCAAATCAGTAATACCAACTAATAACCGACTCATAAAAAGAATGATAGTAATGTATTTTATGTATCAAGAAGAAAAACATAGTTACAACTATTAGGAATTAGTACTATACAAGAGGCTCAATAAATTCTAAAATTTGACCTAGCTTCTTAAGCTACAACCCAGTCATCTGGTTCATTGGTGGAAAGAGTGTGATTCATGTCAATAACTCGAAATCCACAATCATCAATAAAGGTTTATTGCCTCTTCATTGAATCAAACCATTGGTAAAGGGAAATGTTTTACCAATGGTTGCACCCAACCATTGGTAAAAGAGGATTTAAATTCCCCTTTTTAGGCATCCCAAATAGAGGCACATAACTCAGGCCCCATTATGTGTTAGAAGAATCCCAAATCAGTCACTCATGTTCAATAAATCATTCTTGGCACCTCTATGGTCAAACCTTTCATTACCCAATTATTTACTAAAGTCAAGTGCACCCCATGGGTGGATAAAGTTTAGGCTTCTATACTAATAGGTTGTTCATGGCTTGAAAAAATGTTTAATTTCATAAAATAGAGACAAAAACATTTATTTTTAAATTTGAGATTAATAATAATGTTTTCCAATGATAACAAGATTACTGAATTAAACTTTTGACTTATCTAAAATTGTTATGGATGTATACACATGCCAGCATGGCTAGTGAAAAGCACCCCACCATCATAAAAGTGAGTATTGGACAAGAAAGAGACACAATAGACAACATTCAGTGAGAACCATATTTAATTAACCCTAAAGTTATATTAGCACATTCATCTTAGGAATCCAATTATCACTCATGACTAACCATGACACTATAAACAACCTGGAGTGTATGAGCTTTCTCTCTGATCATAACAACATCATCACACATTCTAACCATGATGTGAATCATGTGGAATATGGATGATATTAACCCAAAATTTCCAGAAATACCAAGCCTTCTATGAACTGAAAATTTATGGGTGATATTAAAACATAATTCATTTTGAATCAAATTTGATTCACTGTCAAATCCTAACACACACACCGAAATAAAACAGAAAAAAAAGTCATACACACCCAAATCAAAATAGAAAACCCAAACATTAGATGTAGAACATTAAAATAAATGTACCACTTACAAATTTGAAGTGATGGATCGGAACGATGAATTTCTGCAGTATGGTAAACAGAATCCCGCTTCTCCACTTCCCCAAATGAAAACATAAAACCAAAATAGTAGATATAGTATCACTTACATAATACAAGTGAAGAATTGATAAATCTTAAGGATGAAGGATTTTGGTTGTAGGGGAAGGAAAATCCCAATTCCCCCTTCTGTTTAGTGCTGCAGTTACATGGAATGGGGGAGTTCGAGCATCTATGAATTTGGAGCAAAACTTTCCCAGTGGTTTGTAAAAACCATTGGTAAAGGATGATTTAAACCTCTCTATACCAATGGTTTAAGAAAACCATTGGTATAGAGTATAAATTTTTCAATGGTTTTGGAAAATTGATTAAAAAAGATGATTTAACCAACTTTTTCCAACAATTTCCTTAAACCGTTGGTAAAAGTACACTACAGGCATTGGGAAAACCTCTATTTCCAGAAGTGAATTAATATGAAAGTTTTTGGTTTTGGGGGATTATTAAATGTTCAATAATTATTATACTTTATATTTTTTATTTCAGTTTGTTAATACAAACATTAAATCTCATGTTTTAACAACTATTCTTGATTTAAAAATTGTGGAATATCATTGAATGTTTGAGAAGTGTCAATTCCACCTCCTCCTTTAATCCAAGTTGGTGACACACCATTGTCTAGAACGTGTCATCATCCAAGACTCGATTCAATCCAAGCCATTTTATCCATTGATTAGATCAACTCCAACGTGTGAAGAACTAATCAATAGAGACAATGAAGAATGATTAAATAAAATAATAGGGATAGGTTGAGTTGAATGTCATCGAAGTTAGTCACAACATAAAGGACATTCTCCTTACCCATACATACTACTCAAATCTTTCTACAAACGTAAAATTAAACATTAAAGAAAATTCATGATCACCTTCACCTCCACCCAGGCCAAGTCTCAGGGTCAACCTCTCAATTCCGAGAGTAATATATTACATGGTGGAGTTGGTGGAAGATAATAGAGAGAGTTAAATAAATGAATAAAAGTGGATGGAGAAATACAAAGACATTGATTAATAAAAATAAAAATAAAATTAAAATTGATAACTAATAAAAATATAAAATTAAAATAAAATTAAAATAATAAATAAGGGGGTAATAGAGGAGAATCATCAGCCCATTCCTAGATGGGATCCCTCCTTAGTATTGAGTGTCGATCTGATGATTTGGGAAGGAGTCGAGGGCCTCCTTTTATAGGCAGAATTCTATCTTCTAAAATTTTGCGTGATGTTGGCCCATTAAATGGTCGATTCACACATGGACCTCGTCATAAATTTTTTTCATAAATATGTTTTCCATTCACCCTCCAACCTTCATCTCATTTATCGATGGGATTAAGGAGTTATGGAATTTTCAATGAATAAGGATTTTTATGGCTTAAATTTCCAAGAAGATTCCTTCAAATGTATAATGATCAATGGAAACCTTAATGAATTAAAAACTCCCCCAAATTTTTCTTAGAGTTGTTCTGATGTTTACTAGTTCTATCCCTAGTGTAATAACCTAAATGGGAGGTGAGGAGATTGATTTTTTCATTTGTTATGGTGGTGGGGTCTATGGTGTCTGCCTGGAAAAGTTTCCAACTTCAATGATTTTTTGGACTAATAGATCTTTGAATCAACTATAGAATCTAAAGAGAAATTTGAATGAAATAAAATCAGGATTCTAAAAAACCAATAATTTTGGAATTATATTTTTTCCAAAATGTCAAAAATACCCTTCTGGTAAAAATCGTTCAAAAATCCAAAATTATGCACTTTTTCCAATTTTTCTCATAATCATTCAAAAAATATAATTACCCATTATTTTAATAAAACATTGAAATACATGGGTTTTATCATTGAAAAATATAAAAAATCCTCATTATTTGATAAAAAATATGCACATAAATTTTCCCTATCAAATACCCCCACACTTAAACCATGATTTTCCCCAAGTATAAAATCTCAAAATGGAAATCAGAGGACACCAATATTACCAATATTTAAATTCCAGGCTAATAAAATCAAAAAAATATCATTGTGAAATCAAGCTTTCAAAAATCTGGATAAAATATCATTTTAATTTCACATTTCTCAAAGAAAACAATAATTCACATATTTTACTTTTACCCTTTGAAAATTGATGGAAGTTATCCTTTCATTCATTCAAGATCCTTGTTTAGTTATTATTAAACATGACAAGTCATGATTTACCTCGCTTTTAATTCCATTCTCTCATCACTCATCATACAATTCAAGTATAGTTATTCTCATATCATGAGGACATGCTCCTTAGCCATAGGCTTGTAAATGAGATAATTTCGCAACTTTGTAAAGACAAAACGCACATGAAATCATGAGGACTTTCAATTAAGGTTCTATTGACTCTGAGGTTTATGGTTTGTAGGATTTGATTCTTTAAAAATTAAGGCTTAAGCAGGAGGATAATATCTTAAGTACTATGAATGATATCAAAAGTAAAAATATAATGAAATTATCCCCTTCAAAGTAGCAACACCTAATTCCCAAAACTCAAAGAAAATGTTATGATAAAGTAAGAATAATTAATGATTTAGTCACCCTCTTGATTTTTTTTTATTTTTTACTTTTTATTTTTATTCAAAAGTTATGATTATATCAAATCTCACATCCATCATCTAACCACATACTATCATAAGATCATCATTCTAGAAAATGGTGATTTTTGGTTTTCCCAAATCACAACCCATTTTTTCTCTTTTTTTGGATGTTTTTGTCATTTTTGTTATTTTTTCAATTCAAGATGGGGAAAATAGAGTATAATTAATGATTCCACAACCTTTTACAATTACCACAATAATACCCCCACACTTCTTCCTTACAATGTATATTATCCCATCCACCATTATTCCCTTTAACCCCACACTTCAACATTAAAATATCATGCAAATACTCAAAGGATGGAAGGAATGGATAAAAATGGCTTGAAACATGGCTCATTCTTATAAAGGCCATTCATGGTCACTATGGGCTAAATGAAAGATTGATGTAAAGGTGGTCTTTTAAGGAAAATTGGCTTTCCAAAATATGCCTCAATCATTTTAAATGTGTTTTTTAGTAGTCATAGCTTTGATAAGTTTCAATACAAGTTCTTGTCGGTTACATGTACCATGATCATCCATGAAATATGCACAAAAATAAATAGGAAGTACATGGTCTATAAATACTCATGGGAGTGGAAAATATAACATTGAAAAATCACTCATGGCATGACTAATTAATCAATTCACATGAACTTTATAAATTCAATGCATGAAGGATGGTAGAGAAATTTCATTTACATTAATCAATTAATTCCTTCAAAACATGAGTCAGTACTTAATTATCCATGCTTCATCTTAAAAATTAAATTATTCATTTAAATCATTTAATAATATCAACATTTAAATCTAAAATAAGGAATCACATGATTCCCAAGAAACTCATGCCTCTTTGATAAGTCGAGTAAAACATGAATTCATGTGTGGGCATGAAATTTTCTCATTAAAGATAAAAACATGTTGTGGAAAATAAAGTGGAGAGTTTAAAAGATAAAACACAAAAATTGAACACCCTTTTTCCATGAAACTTGTTCCTTCCCCTTTACTATATGGGGATTCCTTCTACCGTCATGATCCTACAAAAGAAAATTACACAATTAATCACAATGATCATTTCGTTTAATCTCAAAATAAAAGAGAGAGGGGGGAACATGCTAAATTATTTCGATGAAAATAATATGAAATATTAATTCCTATAAATCAAGTAATGATAAATCATGGTATTATCCCCCAAGTGGGCCCTGAATTTTGACTGCCTCTAGAGGTCAGTACCTACTGTTATACAAATTCTGATGAAGGATAAATCTTATTTGATTTGAATGACCACATGTGGCCTTTCCTAGCTTTTTCTTCATCCTTCTTGGATAGAGCTCACCATATCCCCCATTTAAAATGAGTTATAGATTTCATGGTGGGGGTAGGATGAAGAATGAATCTTCCCTTTTCTTTTCTTATACTTGTTCAACCTCTTCTTGTCTCTCTATTAGTTACTTGAGGTATGATTCATCAAAATATTAGTCAATGGGAATGTCAGAATGTAATTCAATTTGAATAATATTAAAACATGAAGTATCAAGATCAAATTCTTCTCCATCAAAGCATCTTTTATCATGGTTTCATTAGGGAAATACACTAGCATCTCTTCATTAACTTCCATCAATAAATATTCAATGTGTCTAGGGAGCTCCATATGTTCCTCATCATGTGCACATCAAGGTTCTTCTTCATCCTCCAAGGCAGAGTTAATGTTGTCAAATTCTGTATAATCAAAACCACATGGAGTGATGTAGAATTCATATTAAATAAAATTAGAAGGGATAGAATCAATGAATGTTTTAACTCCCTCAGTCGTTTTAGCTTCAATTTCTTCCTTAGTGGTAAGTGTCTGTTGGAGTATACTCTTTGAAGGTGGAGGTAGGTAGTCAGGCTCCTCCATCTTGACTTCAAATTCCACCACTTGGGTGGTTTCTTCCTTCAGTAGTGCTGAATCTTATTCTTTGTATTTTATGGGTAAGTTAGGTAGTTCTAAAAATTTAATCAAGAATTCATCCAAACTTTGTTGATCTCCCACTTATAGCTCAGCAGATATGTCTTCCTCCCTTGCTTTTTTAAGTTCTTTAATTTCAAATATAAGTGGTGAAACTTATTCCACCACTTTCTCATGTTCTTCCTGTAGATTAGGGTTGGGTTACTCTATTAATGCATGAACATAAACAAAATCTCTATTTGCCTTTATGGTTAGTTGTTTAATGCTTTCTCTAAGTTCATGCATCTGATCTCTTCTAAAATATTCAACTTCCTATTGTTTTTGTTGATGCACCTGTGAGTAATTTTTCCATGCATAATATTCTGAATTTAAGTACATCATGGAAGTCTTTTTTAGTTTTTTAAATAAAATTATATATAAATAATATGTGAAAATAGAAAAAGTAAATGAACTAATGATTGGATCCCCAGAAACAGTGTCAGTTTTGACGCACGTCTGTTGTGGGGTGTGGAAAAAAATAATTATATTTTTCCTAGTGCAGATTAGTGGCTGACCAGGGTCATCTCTATTGAAGATTCTTCTTAATGTAGTACAATTAATTTATTTAATTCACCCATTCTATCTCTTTTTGTGGTTTTTTTATTAGATGAATGTGATTAAAATATTTTTGGGTTTTTTATAATTTAAAATAATGACATGTGAAACCAGAATTATAAATATGTACTATGATTCAAGTCTAAATCGAATGAATTAATAAGAAAGAACTTGGTTTTGGGGGTTGGTTAAATATACAATAATTTTTCTCCTTTAAATGTTTTATTTAAGTTTGATAATCCAAACACAAAATCTCATGTTTGTACTACTATTCTTTATTTATTAATTGTGGAATATCATTGAATGTTTGTGCAATCTCAATTCCACCTCCTCCTTTAATCCAAGTTAGTGACACACATTTTTCTAGAATGTGTCATCTTCTAGGACCCAGTACAATTGAATCTGTTTCATCCATTGATTATCTTAACTCCAATGTGTGAATAAATAACGAATTTAGAGAGGGAAAATTTTTAAATAAAATAATATGAATAGGTTGAGTTGCATGTTATCGGTGGTAGTCACAACATCAGGGACATTTGGCTTCCCCGTGCATGATACTAAAATATATCAACAAACATAAAATTAAACATTAAAGAAAATTCATGATCACCTTCACCTTCCATTTGGACAAGTATTGGGGTTATCCTATCATTTCTGAGAGTAATAGATTACTTGGTGGAGTGGTAGGAAGAGAAGAGATAGATAGGGAAAGAAATGAAGTAAAGTGTGTGGAGAAATAGCAAGGCATGCATTGATAATACTAAAATTTGAATTTCAATTGAAAAATAATACCAAACTAAAATTAAAATAAAATAAAATGAAAAAATTGGGTGGGAATAGAGGTGTAGCATTGTCACATTCCCAGTTGGGAACCCTCATTGGCTGTTGGTGTCGAGCTGATGATTTGGGAAAGAGGCGAGAGCCTCCTTTTATAGGCAGAATTCTATCCACTAAAAGTTTTTGCATTGTTGGAACAATAAATTGTCAATTAACACATGGAATCCTTCATAAAAGTTGTTCTTAAATTTTTTTTTCCATTAAACCTCCACATTTCAGCTCATTTTGACATTGTATTAAGGTGGTATAGAATTTGCATTGAATAATACTTTTTATGGCTGAAATATCCAGGAAGCTTCCTTCAAATGTATAATGATCAATGGAAACCTCAATGACTTCAAAAATCCACCAAAATTGTTTTAGAGTCAGTCATATGTATCCTAGTGATATCCTAGGTAGAATAACCTAAATTATAAGCGAGGAGATCGATTTGTGCATCTGTTACGGTGGTGGAGTCCACACTGTCTGCCCGGAAATGTTTCCAAATTCTATGAATTTTTTGGACTAACAGATCTTCGAATCAGCTCTAGGTCATAAAGATAAAGTTGAAGGAAATAAAATATGTATTTTAACAAAAAATTCATCAGTAATTTTTTACTTATATTTTTTAATAAATGGCAAAAATACCCTTGTGGTCAAAATCTTTCAAAAATCCAAAATTATGCCTTTTTTTACAATTTTTCTCATAATCATTATAAAATTCAAAATACCCATTATTTTAATAAAACATTGAAATACAGGGGTTTTATCATCTCAAAAAATAAAAAAAATCCTCATTATTTGATAAAAAATGCACATAAAGTTTCTTTGTCAGAGATTTCCTGCCTCCTTGTCTTGTGTTAACATAATATGTCATGAATAAATTGATTAAATGCTTAAATGGAACTTATTAAATGAGTGGTTATACTTTTTAGTTGTTTTTAGATTGATTAAATGGTTTTTTTGGTAATTATGATTAATGGGTGGGAATATTCATGTGATGTGTTAAATGGAAATTGGTGTTAAGTGGGTGGGTATAACCATGTGACATGATTAAATGGAAGTGGAGTACATGAGTGGATATACTCTTGAGATGTAACGATTTAAATGAGTAGGTATACTCATTGAATGATTTTGAATGTAATTTTTTATATGAGTTGGTAGACTCACATGGATGGAAATTGTTAAATGTATGGAATGGTTGATGATTTACATAGATTCCAAGGAAGAATATCCATGGATTTGGAATGTAGTAGTGGACACCTTGGTTGAGTATTCACTTTGGGTCTTGATTCTGTGGGATGACTCGGGCTTTATTTTCCATTAGAATCGGATTGATTGGACTCACGTAGGACATTCTGGTAAACATGCTCCTAGGACTCCAACCAGTGCCTATACTGAGATTCTATCGACATGATACTAGGACTTGATGATGATTCCTTCTTCTCCAATACATTGGATTCATCCCTTCATGGTTTACAATTCATTATATGGAACGATCGTGGGATATATGACTATGTCTATATGACAATGTCATGGGTTTTTGATATGGTTTTCTTTATAGAGTAAGGCTGTATGGATAGGATATGGTTTGTTTTATGATAAGGTTGTGTTGTTTGTTTATATTGCCTATAAGTTCCTTGTTAGGATCTTCCACTTGTTGCAGGGAGCCACAAGAGGTTGTTCGGTATAACTTGTTTGCATTGGTTATATGCCTTGAGCTTTCACACATACATTACATCTTACTTGTACTTGTTTCGCTTATTTCGTAGTGCATCATAGAATTGTATAGATCATTGGGTGAAAACCTACTTGGATGTTTATCTCACACCCTGTTTGGGCCTCCTTGTGGACCCAAACAAATTATATGGTTTCAGGTGATAGTAGGGTCAAGCGGCAAAACACTAATTGTTGATCATTTTTTAGAGCATGGGAGCATGAGACCCAGCTGAGGGTTGCGATGATACTGTGACACATTTTGATCGTTTTGGATTTTGGATACATGTATTTTACTTTATTTCCATGTATATTTTTTGGTTGTTATCTAGCTACATGTATCATTTGCATCATGGTATATGAGACACTTATGTCTTGTTATATATTCCTATCTTGCTTATCTATTTTACCTATTGTCTTCTTATTGTATTTACTTCTGCTATTGAAATTAATTGACTTCCACTATGACATACACTCGTAATTAGGGAATAGTCTCCCCAATAACTCAACTAGACCCTCTCTACTAGTTGGAAGCATCTGGAATTTGAGGATTGCGCTTGACGCCATGTAGCCAACCGGGTTTGTGGAACTATTGAGTGGCTTCAGAGCTTAGGATGTTACAAAGTGGTATCAAAGAAAATTTCTATTCTAGTTTGATTTACTATTTGGAGACAATAGACAGGGATATGAAGGAAAATGTAAATTTTTAATGAGCTATGATCGATCGTAGCTAACCCATGTACAAGAAAAATCCAAATTACCCTAAATGAAATTGCTATTTTCTGGTTTTGTCTATTATAGTTGATTTGATTTCACCATTAGGAGACACACATGATTTATGTTGATACTATTGATGCAATTGTGTGTTCTATTTTTTTCAACCTGATGAGATGAGGGTATTCCATCTCATGCATCATATATTCGCTTGTTAGAAATCAAATATCATGCCTTATGTCATGCCATTTAAGTTGAATTATTTGACGCATGCTATTGTTATAGGTGATCTAATAGATGTTCCTGATTTTGTGGTAGAATTTTTACAGAGGATAGAGAAGTGACAACATATTTCAATTCATAAGGTCTATGGGCCCTTTCGAAATAGAAAATGACATACCTTTTAAATTAAAATTTTAAAGTGAATTTGATGTGTATGGATTTTATGGTTATAAAATTTTGGTTCATGATGTGTTATGGGTCCTCAAGGATCAGAACTTGGTGGACCATTGGTTAAATCATGTCAAATAAAGACTGTTAAATGAAAATAAATTGAAAATAGATAGTTGAACTACACCCAGATTTTGAGTGGGTGAGAGGTAGTGTTTCTAGTTGTGTTGTGGTTGTTCATTATACAGTCATGTATTTAGGATTAGGTTGTGTGTTATGACTTGTTTCTAGGAGGGTTTTGACCTGTCCTACACTTTTGAGATGTGACTTTGATGTCAATCCTTTCTGAGGTGAGTGTTTGGCATTGTAGAGGCATGCCACCATGATGACCTCCAATGGTATGCCAAGAGGGTGGCAAAGACCATGCTTCGAAGGTGGTGGGCCATGAGATACTATTGGATCCACTTTTAGTGCTTTTGTGGTACAATAGACTATTTCCGACATATGTGATGAGGCATAGTTCCACGAGGTGTTATTTTTCTATATGCAGACTTTTCATGGAGCACCATAGCCTACCATGACTATGGACGAGCTGACATGGGTGTTCTAGCAGAAGAATCCTTTCATGTTTTTGGGGTATGATGGTCCATAAGATTCTGATTTGTGGCTTGAGACCACACTAGCTATCTTCGAGCATCTAGAGACACCTCTTGAAAGGAGGGTCGAACTCACTCCTTATATGAAACATGGAATAGTAAAGTACTGGTGGGATGTTCTAAACCAGGATGAAAGGCTACAAGATTTGTGTTGGAATGATTTTTAGACCTACTTCCTTGACTAATTTTACCACAAGACACTATGGGCAGAGTGAGGTAGTGAGTTCAGGCGTCTAGACCAGGGCATCATGAAGGTTATAGAGTACTCAACATACTTTACAGAGTTGCAAAGTTTTTCACTGATGTACCTTACTGATGAGCTGTCGAGAGTGAGATGCTTTGAGGAAGGCCTCTGACATACTATCAAATCCCAGGTCAACGTGTTTAGGATGACCTCTATCACTGAGATTGTGAATCAGGCACTGATTATAGAGTGGAACATGAGGGAATTTGAGGATATAGAGTAGGGAAATGTTTCTTCTCAACCTAGTGGTTCTATATCTTCAGGCAGGAAGCCCCCATTTTGATGCTTCCCATGAGATAAGCATCAGTTATTCTATGTGTGCTAGTAGCTCGGTGTTTTTTCACTAGTGTGGTAGGAGAGGACACATGAAGAATCAGCGTGACTACGCCCCAATCGAGTGCCAAGCTTATGGAGGGATGTGCCACATGCAATGGTTTTGCAGGACCTTCCCTCCGGTTGTGAGTGGTAGGGGGTGAGCTCCGATGTTAGGTTTAGGAGTAGGTTTTTAAGATCTGTGTCAATTTGGGAGCTACAGCAATGCAGGCCAATCAGGCTGCATAAATAGTGGTCCTTGCTGAGGTAGTTATACACCAATTACTCATTTACAGATAAGGGGACCTACTCTGAGCAGTGAGGTTGTTCCACAGGGTCGTGGTATAGGTTAATTATATTATGTACATCCTGCCCCTGAGGAACAAGTTTTCATACTGTCTATAGTGAGAATAATGATTTTAGAAGCCTCTACTATTGAATCAGCTCTTTTTAATACAGGTCTATCTCATAGTTTCATATCCGCACCTATGGTGAATATCCTTGGGCTTGTTTTGTGGTATTTTGAAATCATTTTAATGCTAGAAATATTATTGGGAATTATAACGGATGATGTGATCTAGTGCAGGGAGTACCCCGTTGAGGGTGGTGGGTGTCACTTCATTTGAGATATTTATGTCTTTGAGGTGATAGGGTTTGACGCCATTCTTGGGATGGATTGTTTAGTATAATATCGATCTTACATTGTCTACTATCGCCTATGGGTAACTTTCACATCACCATAGGATGTAGTGTATACTCACAAGGGTGAATAGGGTGTCCAGGCGAGATGAGATGGACTAGATCCTAATGCGTTAAGCAGAATGACAGCCTAGATTGCTATTTTTTATTTTGGATGATCATGGAGTGAGTCAGGTACACTTTCCTCAAATGGTGGATTGTTTTAGGGACATGTTCCCAGATTAATTTTCTAGTATACCTCTCGAGAGATAGGTTGATTTCTCCTTTGAACTAGTGTTATTAGATGCACCAGTATCCATTTTTACATACTAGGTGGCCATGATGGAGTTTTAAGAAATTATGTGGAAGTAAGAGAATTTGAAGGCAAAGGGGTTTATCTGACCTAATACTTCCCTATGGGGTTAACCAGTTCTTTTTTAAAAAAAATGTTGATATAACTCTTAGGATATTTGGGGATTATCGTAATTTGAATCAGCTAATGGTTAAAAAATGATATCCCTTTCCACAAATAGATGAAATGTTTGATAAGATTCTAGGATCCCGAGTATTCTTGAAAATTGGACTAAGGTTTGGATATCACCAGGTACATATTTGACCCACAGACATACCTCGTACAACCTTTCATAGTAGGTATGGTCTATATGAGTATCTGGTAATTCCATTCAGTCTCACAAACATGATAGTTGTTTTCATGGTGCTGATGAACCGAGTGTTCCATCCTTAATTCTGATACATCAAGTATTGTGCTGGGAGTAGTGCTGATGTAGGGGTATAGTGTTTTGGCATATGAGTATCAGTTTCTAAGGCCATGTGAGAAGAATTACCCTATGCATGATCTTGAGCTAGATGCAGTTGTTCTTGATTTTCACTATTGGAGACATTATTTATTGGGAGATCATTTTTTGGTGTATACAGACTACAAAATCCTCAAGTATATATTTACTCAGTATTATTTGAATATGAGGGGAAAAGGTGGGTGGAGTACCTACAGACTTTTGACATCAATCTTGAATACATGACCGATAGAGGTAATGTAATGTTCGATGGACTGAGCACATGGACTCAGATACAGATAGTGCAGCAGGGAAGTAGCAAGTGGAAACTTATGGCATTAATCTCTAAGTTCTATATAGAGGTTCACAACAGTTAGGGATAGACATATCTAACATCCATAGTTGTGACCTATACCCTATTGGATAAATTAAGCATGATTCAGTTATCGAATTCAGAGGTTCTAGTCCTATAGGAGAGTGTGGAATGTGAGGACCCTCCTCCTGGTTGGACCGTAGGTGTTGATGAGATCTTACATATCCATGGATGTGTTTGGGTTCTAGTGGATATACGTGGGGCTATGATGTCGGAGTTTCATGATTCATATTGGGCACTACATGCTAGAGTCACAAGATGTACCATGACTTTCATCATCAATACTAATGGCCAAGTATGAAAAGTGAGGTAGCTAGTTTTGTTACGAGGTGTTACACCTGTCAGCACCTGAAGGAGGAACATAAAACACCAGACATGATTTTATAGTAGTTACTTATTCCCATGTGGAAATGAGATTATGTCATAATGGATTACATGACTGGTTTACCAAGGTCGCCTTGAGGTAACGATGTTGTGTGGGTTATTGTTAACAGGATAAAAAAGGTTGATCATTTATTATCGATCAAGGATGCCTTCGATGTTAATGTTCTTGGAAGGTTGTATATCCATGAGATAAAACAACTTCACGGGTTCTCACGCACTATCATTTCAAATAAGGATTCCCACTTTACATCTTTTTTCTTATAGAGTTTTCAGAGGGAACTGGGTACATAGGTGCTTCTGAGCACAGTCCACCACCTTCAGACTGATGTCCAATTAGAGAGTATGATACAAGTACTCAAGAACATGATGAGAGAATGTGTCCAAAATTTTGGGGGATCTTGGGAGAGACATTCATCTAGATGAGTTCTCCTATAATAACAATTATCATGAAATGATACAAATGTCTCTTTATGAGGCATTGTACGTTAGGATTTTCCAATCACCCTTTGATCCAGATATCTTATAATCACATAGGACATGTTGGTACACATGCTCCTAGGTTCCAACCAGTTCTTATGACAAGTTTCCATCGAGATTATCCTGAGACTCGAAGAGGATTCCTTGGTCTTCAACACCATATATTCGGCCCTTCGTGATCTACACTTAATTATATGCCATGACTGTGGGATATATGATTGTTGTTGTATGACAAGGATGTGGGTTTTTGATATAGTTTTCTTTATATGGTAAGGACATGTGGACATGATATGGATGTTTATGTGGAAAGGCTGTGTTGTTTGTTTATATTACTTGTAGATGAGTTGTCAGGAGATGAAACTTGTTGCAGGGATCCACAAGAGGTTGTTTAGTATTACTTGTTTGCAGCCGTTATATGCCTTGGGATTTCACACTTACATTACTACTTACTTTCACTTGATTAGCATATTTCATAGTACTTATTAGAACTGTATAGATATTTAGGTGAAAACCTACTCGGATGTTTATCTCACATCCTATTCGGGCCTCCTTGGGGACCCAAATAGATTATATAGTTACAGGTGAAAGTAGGGGAAAGCACCCTAAAACTATTTGTTGATCATTGTTTTAGATCATGGGAGCATAGGACTAAGATGAGGCTTGCAATTCTATGGGGGAACTTTTCAGTCATTTTGGATTTTAGATACTTGTATTTTATTATATTTCAATGTACCTATTTTGGATATTTTCTAGATACATGTATCATCTACGTCATGGTATATGAGACACTTCTAGCTTGTTACATATTATTGTCTTGATCGTCTATTTTATCTATTTTCTTCTAATTGTATCTTCTTCCTCTATTTAATGTGATTAAATTCCATAATGATAAATTGTGTTAATTGGGGTATAGTCTCCCAAATGACTCACCTAATCCCTAACTGGTAGTCATAAGCCTCTGGAATTTTGGAAGATTTTCTTGAGGCCATGTAGCCAACCGGGCTTGGGGCACAATTGAATGACATCTGGGTTCAGGATGTTATATTTATACAATGATTCAATGATATCATTTCAAAATTCATTGATGTCATATGAAGTTATAATATGATGTTGTGCATGTACATACTATATCACATCTAGGTGTGAATAAAATACCTTAATGTAAAAAATAAATTACTTTGGGTGATAATTCATGTAGTGAGATAAATTCCTTAAACTAATAAAAAATACTATGGGTGAGAAAATTCATAAAGTGGGAAAAAAATTCTTGTGAGAGAAATCCAATTGTTTGAGAGGTTAGAGTGATGGTATTTCATAGTGACTTTTATTGCTTTAGAATTGATAATAAAATTATATATGTCACTTTTAGGGTATGATTCAGTCAAACTATGTTATCTAGAACTACAAAAAAGAGTGGTCTTAGTGAAAGTTTATTAGTGGAAGTTCTAATAATCACTACTAAAAAACATTATTAAATATATTTGAAATATAGGGGAGGTTTCAATGAAACCGCTACTAATATTTCTAAAGAATAACTGACCCCACCCCCTCCACCCAATGCCCTAACCCCCTCGCTCCCTTGGTCATGCCTCTCCCTAATGCTGGAGACTTCCCCTCCCCCTTGGCTGTGCCTCTCCTCGACGTCGGCAATCACCCCTCCCTCTCGGCCTCGCCTCCCCCCAACACTGGTGACCACCCCCACCTCGATAATTAATCTCCCAGATGCTAGTGACTCCCTACCTCCCCATACCCCCCACTGATCCCTCAACCCCACCTCTCCCTAACGTTGATGACCACCCATCCCACTCGACCCTGCCCCTCCCCCAACATCGGGGACCGACACTCTCCCTCAATTGCGCCTCTCCCCAATTCCAGCTATTGCCCCTCACCCTCGATCATGCCTCTCCTCAGTGCCAGTGATTACCCCCCTCTACCCAACCTATTCTTGACACTGGCGACCTCCCCTCCCCCTTGGTCACACCTCTCCCCAATGTAGGTGATCGACCCTCACCCTTGACCCCACATCTCCCCGACACTAACCCCCCTTCCCTCTGACAACATACCTCTCTCCCCTTCCCCCACATACCCCCGACGACTCACCCCTCATCCTCGATGGTGACCACAGCTTTCCCCAATCCAACATACGATCCTCGTGACCCCAACCCCACTTGCTACCTGATGATGACCCCACAATGACCCCCTACTCCTTGATGGAGATCCCCAACGACGACCCCTCTCCCCCATTTCTCGGAGAGTGAAATCCCCAATTGTAATGTGAAATTTTTTTAAATTGTATGATTGGTTTTCTATATCATTATGTAGTATATCATATTGGAAAATAAAATGATAAATTTTATCACTTAAGAATCCTATACATATAACTATCATTAATTCCTATTATAAATGGGGATCATGAATCATTTATATGATGAATGCTTGTTTGTCTGTGGGATTATAAATAGTCTGTAACTTCATGATTCAATTATCCCTCATGAATTCTTGGTGAGTAATCCTTAGTGAGTTTTGGTTAATGGTTTATTAGAGGATAGGAAACCATTTGGTTTTATTTATTATTCCCTGAAGTTTTAGTAATCCATTTCCACATTGGCTTGAGACTTTCTACGTAAGAACATACTGAGTGTACATGTATGTTCACCATGATTTTATGTACTATATTTATATAATTATATGATAAATTAGTTGACTAAGCTTAACGAAGTTAATTGATGTTTAATTTTAATTGTACTTGTTTGATTAACCATTTATATCTTTATATCTGAATATACAGGGAGAAGAGTGAAAATCCAATTCCTGTGGATAAAAATTGGATTACATTACCTCGAAACACACCTCGTTATGACAAGAGTTTGAAAACAAATTGTAATTCAAAAATGATCAGTGGATGGTAGAATAAAATGTGTATGTCCTGATTGAAAATTCAAGTGATAGTTAAATTGAAAAGAAGTTTATGATCATTTTATATAGAACAAATTTTCTGCTCAATATGTATGTAGGATTTGGCATGGTGAATATATTGTTATAGAAATTCAAAACAAAGATAATCCTATCAACAAAACACAAAGTGACCCTCCAGATAGGAATTCAGTTTGAAACTTGACAAATGAAACATTTGTCTTTGCAGGATATAATGTCCATGATTTCAATAGATCAAAAAAACCTTCAATTGACCCAGAGAATTTTAATCCTTCTAATAAGTTCAACGACCAAAAAAATGAGCTTTAGGAATTAGTTGAAGACATGCCACAAGAACTGTATGAAGGGTGTGACAAGTATTCAATGTTTTCTTTTCTACTTAAGTTGTATCATATATATAGTCCCCGTGAAATTATTGATAGGGAAATGTACAAGATTTTATAGTTTCGTCATGATTAATTTAGTGAAGCTATAATACTTGCATCATTCAATGAGATTAATAAAGTCCAAAATAAACTTGGACTGTATTATAAAATTATACATGAATTCCTTAATGATTGCATGCTTTACTAGGGAGAAGATTCCGACAAAGTATAATTCATAAGATGTTATAAAATTAGATGAAATTCAATGAACAATAATGAGAGTATAAATCAATGCAACCCCAAGAAAAAAAAATAAGAAAACACCTTAAAATTTATTTCATTACATTCCTCTGATATGATGCTTGAAAAGATTATTCATGGCATCTAACAATACATACGAAATGAAGTTACATGATAAAGATAGTAATGATGGCTTGAAGAGACATCCAAAAGATTCAACATCATAGAAAATGTTTGATTCATTATATTTATATTATTCTTGAAATCTTAAGAATTCATGTTTGGGATTGGATTGTGATGGTTTTAACCCCTTTTGTACTTTAGGTACTAATTATAGCATTTGGACAGTTGTTTTGATCCCTTATAATCTGTAACATCCCAGGTAAATAAAGAATAAGGAATTTTCATATTTATTAATATTTATGAATTAAATATTATTTTTATTTTAAAGGGGTTTCTATGTTCGATAGCGTACCCGATACGCAACGATGAGTTTCTTTGAAACTTACGTAGCACACTAGTAATAAAATAATATTATTTTAAATGTTAGTTAACAAGTAGCCATTGTACTGGCGGGAATGGATAGAAATAACTAAAATATGATTATATATGTTTTTAAATGTTTATACATTTACCCAATAAAAGATAAAGGCTTAAAATAAGGAAAGAGTTCAATTTTAGGCATATATACTTTAATTTTCACTAAAGGTTCACTTATCACCTTTTAATGGTGAACCGTCATTAAATATAGTTTTGATCACTCTTATACTTTATTTTGGACCAAATATAACTCTTCTTTATAATCGGGACATCAAAATTTACTTTGTGTAAATTTTTGGTACCTTTCTGATAAAGTTCTTTTTTTTATGAATAGTGTAAAATGTTGTGTTTTAATTAAAAACCTCTTTTTAATCTAATTTATTTATATGATTAGATTATTATTTTAATTGGTTTTAAAGTGAAATTAGAAAATATTTTTACCAGTTAATCCAATGGTGGTCATTGGAATCAATTTCACTTTGAAATTGGACTTAAACTGGTGTCAATATTTTGATACTTATTGTTTCGCAAAAACACGCTATTTGTCATGACAGCGGGAATTAATTATTAAATTAATTAATTTGACTTATATGTTTTGAATTTTGTAAAATGGACTTCATTTTTGAATTCGGAATATCAAATATAGCTTAGGGTGAATTTTTGGTAATTTTCTGAAAAACTTCAATTTTTGATGAATAGTGAAACCACTAAGTGGTAATCAAGCAAACTGATTTTTCAGTTAAATGAAAGTTTACCACTAATGTGTATTGAATTTTGAAAATCCGACATACATGGTTGTCATTAAGAAGTAAAATGTGGTTCAATGAGATTAAAATAATTTTTTGGTGAATAGTAATTTTTTTCATTAATCGCGATTAGAGGTAATTAGTGTAGTTTAAGGTAAAAATGGTATTATAAGAATGTGAAAACACCATGACACTTGTCCTACACCTATTGGTTGAGTCATGGCCGACCAAGACAAGCCATGGACCAACTTGGGGACCCCATGGAGCCACTTTAGTTGGAAAATTACATTAATAAAGTTTTATTTAATGTTAAAGTGAAAATGACACTAACATAAATTGTTTTACTAAAATAATTTTTGAGTGGGGTTATACAAGTCCAAATTTTGATTATAAATAGTCATTGGAAAGGTAAAAATATTTCCTACATCATAGTATTTTTTATAATTTTTAGACTTTAAATAAATATATTATTTATGACATCATGATGATGCAGCGATGACCTCATTATTTAACGATTTAAATAAAATGGAAAGATAATGAAAAATATAAAACCTACACATGGCCAAAACCAATTGTATGAGTGGATTTCGAACCCTTATCCCCTTATACACGAATTATATCAATGTGGGACCTTTTAAAACCGAAACACATTTTCAAATAAGTAATATTTCTTTACATTCCAAAAGTTCCCCTCCTCTCCTCTTATAAAAGGCCCCCACCTCTACCCCATTTCACACACTTCTCAAGCCTTTGGCTTGTCCAAACCCTGCCCAATTACTCTATCCACATCCCTATCCTCATCCTAGAGGATTAACTTTGGGAAGAATCCTTTAAAAGGAAGCCTTTAGGCTCAAATCAAAAAGGAGTTACACTTTTAAAGGTAATTCATTCTCTCTTGTTCATTTGTTTTATTTTGCTTCTCCAACCCTCTAAACTCTTTTTATTTACTTCTTTTGTAACAACAATAGTATCTTCAATATACTATGATGTTGTTATAATATTTATTTGAGCTACACTCTCACACAACTACATCAAATGGTTAAAGAACATACGGTTTCCGTGGATGGTGAAATTCTGCCTCCCGAAACGATGATTGTTCAATACTCATTTAACACCTTCAAGGGTGGCAATTATGATGTCACTATTTTTATATATGATATATAATATGTTTATGTTTTCTTTAAGATTCTGTATTTTTCATTTTTGGCATACCTTTATGGTTTCCATTTTGGGTAAACACGATATCTTCATTTAAGGAAGTGCGGACTTCGCCCCCTAAAAGTGATGTGATTCGTTAATGCCATATGTGAGACGTGTAAAGGATGGATTTAAAGTTATTATATATGATGTTATACTGGAATTATAATATACCTCTATATCATTATTATTTCTTTCCATTAAAGTATGAGATAGAAATGAAAGTAGCGTTCATGCGTACGTACGGCTTACCGTCTCCATGAACGGTGCATTTCATTTCTTATCCCCAAATGTAATGTACTATTAAAATTACATGTATATAATGTATATATATAATTAATTATATATCTAAATTATGAATATAATTCTGGAATTAAAATATAAATACCTCTCATTTAGTTTTAATTCCATTAATATGACAAAGAAATGAAAGTAGTGTTCATGCGTACGTACGGCTTACCGTCTCCATGAACGGTGCATTTCATTTCTTACCTCTAAATGATTATGTAATATTATAAATACATGTATATGCTGGATATATATGATATATATGATATCCAAATCTGGAATTTCATTCTGGATATAAAGAACTTTTGACCACACGAACAACATTTAATTGTAAGAAGTCAACTTTCGACTTAAGAACCAAATATTGACAAAAAAACATTATTAACTTAAATGGTTACATAATGTTTATAACATGGAAATAAGTGATATAAAAGGAATAATGAACTTTAAAAAGTTTCTTAATCAAGTATAAATTAACTCAAGTTTATTATTTAGGACGTTAGAAGAACGATCGAGTCAAGTCGGACCCGAGGTAAGGGACTTCGTCTCAATCTCCTTTCATTGAGGCATATTTCGTTTTATACACAACTTTCTTTTATACGGTGTATAAACTCCTTTGACTTTTACTTTTATACAAAAGGAATCTTTTTCTACGAAGCGTTTTACAAAACGACAAAAAGGAATGTTTTTTTTAACGTACGCGGTGACAACGACCTTTTTCCACCGCTGCGAGTATTATTTGATCTTTGGATTTCTCAACAAGCCATAATGTTTTTAGAATAAAATAAATACCATATACTCTTTTATGTATTTTGGTATTTAAAATGGTTTTGAAAAAGGATTCTATTATGTCAATATATTTATGATATATTGTGATTGAAATGTGGAAATGTTATCATTCCTTTATATTGGTTTTATGTTTTATGATTTTATATTGGTACTTGGACATTTTAACGGGTGGTTACGTTATAAACCATATGACGGGTGGTGCCGTGAATACCAGGACGGGTGGTTACATTATAACCTCCAATGCATTGGGTATGGAAGTCGTCCGTATGGATATTCCATTAATTATGTATGGAAATTGGCCGTATGGCTATTCCATTAAGTGATATGTGTGGAAGTCAACCGTATAGTTATTCCACTTAAGTATGTTTATTTCCCAAGTTACCTTTATATATTCTATGTGTTCTTTATATGGGTTTTATGGTAATCTTTTGGTTACAAAAAGGTAAGTAATGATACTTTATTCAGTGAAGATTTTTTTTTACTACTTCATGAAGGTGAAGGTATTACTTTGATATAGTATACATTGTTTACTTGATGTTTGAAAAACTAACAGTTTTCATTCTTTTTGTATCCCTTACTGAGCTTTTTATGCTCACCCCAAGTTTTTCGAAATGTTTTTCACAGGACTTAAAGTGGAATAAGGTCAAGCATGGGATCAAGGGAATTTCATTCTATCTAAAACATGGAATCTAGACATCTTTCTTTTTAAGAGTTTTTATTTTATGGAGACTTAGTAGAATTGTCTACTTTGTAATCTTTTAAGATGTAATAGTTATGTTCTAATTCTCTAAAACTCTAAACCTGAAAAGATCCTCAATGTGAATTATTCATTTAATTCAATATTAAGTAAGGTTTAAGGCTGGGGCCTTATAGTTGGTATCAAAGGTCAGTTTAGACAACTTTAAAAGTTAGAAAAGTGTTAAATTATAATATGATTGAAATGATATAGCATTTACAGATTACCATGTTGCTTCGCCTAAGATATTTCTGTGTTCAGAATGGTTTTCCGCAGAGGAAACAAAGAAGCTATGTTGGGATGACATCAGGAGGAAGATAACCTTCCAAATCAGCAACCTGAGATGGTCGGAATCAGAACTGAACAGTTTGTTTCAGTGATGGAACAGTTGACTCGGGCTATAAATGGTGGTGGTATCCATGCACGAGATCAGCCAGATCAACCGCAGAGGAACATGTCAGTGGTGGAACATTTCATGAGGCAACATCCCCCATCATTCAGAGGATCATCTGATCCTGTGCAAGCTGAAGGGTGGATTAAAGCACTGGAGAAGATTTTTGATGTCATGGGGTGTTCATAACATCAAAAGGTTAGTCTTGCTATTTACCGTTTTGAAGGTGAAGCTGATCAGTGGTGGTCGATGGTGAAAAATATAAGGGATAGTGATGATATTGAGGATCTTCACTGGGACGAATTCAAAGGTATGTTTCTTGAGAAATATTTTCCTAAGGTGGTTCGTCTTAGGATGGAAAAACAGTTCCTAGAATTGAGGCAGGAGGATGATTCAGTGGCTGCTTATGAAGCAAAGTTCACTCGATTGGCAAGGTATGCTCCAAACTTCATACGAGATCTTGATAGTAAAATAAACCGTTTTTACTGAGGGTTAAATCCAAAGTATCGAAGGGCTTTAGCTTCTCGTGAGTTCAAAAGTTATGAAAAACTTGTTTGATGTGCGGAGAAGGTGGAAATGGAGTTTGCCGATGATCAGGTGTTCTATGACAAACAACAGAATAAGAGGTCTAGTTGGCAGGAAAAGGGGAAGAATTCATCAAAGAAGCAAGGAGGTAAGAAAACCAAATATCCATCCTGTGAGAAGTGTGGTAAAATGCATCCTGGAGAATGTTTATCCAAGTCTGGTAAGTGCTTTCGGTGTGGTAAGTCTGGTCATATTGCTCGTAACTGTAAGGAAGATGATCAAGCAGGAAATGAAAAGTCAACGGTAAGATGTTTTAAGTGTAATGAAATGGGTCATTATGCAAACGAGTGTCCAACGAAGAACTCAACTGGGGGAATGCAGCTAGACTACAAGCAGAAAGGGGTGGTAAAATCATTTGCAACAACTTCAGCAGATGTTGGGCCATCGAATGAAGTGGTATCAGCTCTAGGGACCTTAGTATTTTTCGAAGATTGACTTGAGGTCGGGGTACCATCAGTTGAAAGTAAAAGAAGCAGACATTCCGAAGACTGTGTTCCGTACTAGATATGGCCATTATGAATTTGTAGTTATGCCTTTTGGGTTAACCAATGCACCTGTTGTATTCATGGACCTTATGAATAAAATTTTCCATGAGTTCTTGGATAAGTTTGTGTTTGTGTTTTGAGGTTTGGGAAGAGGTTATGTGTGCCTTGTGTTTCACAGTTGAAGAATGAGTTGTTATGTGAGGCTCATAGTTCCCCGTTTTCAGTTCATCCTGGCAGTACTAAGATGTACAGAGATTTGTGGGAGTATTACTGGTGGGATGGAATGAAAAGAGATATTGCTGATTTTACTGTGAAGTGTTTGACATGTCAACAGGTTAAAGCAGAGCGACAGTTACCGAAAGGGATGCTTCAGCCTTTACCAATTCCAGAGTGGAAATGGGAGAATATATCCATGGACTTTGTTGTTGGATTACTGAAGACATCTCGAGGTAATAATGCAATCTAGGTTATTGTTGATCGCTTGACTAAATTTGCTCTTTTCCTTGCTATACGAGATACTTTATCTCTTGATCAACTTTCCTGTTTGTATCTTAAAGAGATAGTCAGGTTACATGGAGTTCCTCCCTCCATTGTATCAGATCGTGATCCCGGGTTTACTTCTAACTTTTGGAAAGGCCTTCAGAAGTCATTGGGTACTGAATTAAATTTTAGTACAACTTTTCATCCTCAATCAGATGGGCAGTCAGAACGAACAATCCAGACATTGGAGGATATGATACGAGCTTGTTCTATGGATTATCAGGGAAGTTGGGACCAACATCTTTCTTTGGTTGAGTTTTCTTATAATAACAGTTTTCATTCCAGTATACAGATGGCACCATTTTAGGAATTATATGGGAAGCGGTGTCGAACTCCAGCTTTTTGGGATGAAGTGGGTGAAAGGAAGCTGATGGGACCAGAATTGGTAGAAGAGATGGCAGAAAAAGTTCAGCTAATTCAGAAACACATGAGAACAGCTTAGAGCAGGCAGAAGAGTTATGCGGATAACCAGAGGAAGGATCTATCTTTCGAGGTAGGTGATCATGTTTTTCTCAAGGTTTCTCCTTGGAAAAGTGTGATGAGATTTGGTAAGAAAGGAAAGTTGAGTCCAAGGTTCATTGGACCATACGAAATTCTAGAGAGAGTTGGATCAGTTGCATACCGAGTGGCTTTACCTCCTAGTTTATCTCAGGTACACAATGTTTTTCATGTTTCAATGTTGAGAAAGTATATGTCAGATCCATCTCATGTTTTGAGCCCAGAGGTAGTTCAGCTGGAAGAGAACCTATCTTATGAGGAACAACCGGTCCAGATTCTTGACCACAGAGAGCAAGTGTTACGGAATAAGGTGATTCATCAGGTAAAGGTTTTGTGGAAAACCATGTGATTGAAGAGGCAACGTGGGAATCTGAAAATGCTATGAGGGATAACTACCCCCACTTATTTTTATAAGTGAATAAAATTGCGAGGACGCAATTCCCAAAAGGGGGGAAGGATGTAACATCCCAGGTAAATAAAGAATAAGGAATTTTCATATTTATTAATATTTATGAATTAAATATTATTTTTATTTTAAAGGGGTTTCTATGTTCGATAGCGTACCCGATACACAACGATGAGTTTCTTTGAAACTTACGTAGCACACTAGTAATAAAATAATATTATTTTAAATGTTAGTTAACAAGTAGCCGTTGTACTGGCGGGAATGGATAGAAATAACTAAAATATGATTAGATATGTTTTTAAATGTTTATACATTTACCCAATAAAATATAAAGGCTTAAAATACGGAAAGAGTTCAATTTTAGGCATATATACTTTAATTTTCACTAAAGGTTCACTTATCACCTTTTAATGGTGAACTGTCATTAAATATAGTTTTGATCACTCTTATACTTTATTTTGGACCAAATATAACTCTTCTTTATAATCAGGACATCAAAATTTACTTTGTGTAAATTTTTGGTACCTTTCTGATAAAGTTCTTTTTTTATGAATAGTGTAAAATGTTGTGTTTTAATTCAAAACCTCTTTTTAATCTAATTTATTTATATGATTAGATTATTATTTTAATTGTTTTTAAAGTGAAATGAGAAAATATTTTTACCAGTTAATCCAATGGTGGTCATTGGAATCAATTTCACTTTGAAATTGGACTTAAACTGGTGTCAATCTTTTGATACTTATTGTTTCGCAAAAACACGCTATTTGTCATGACAGCGGGAATTAATTATTAAATTAATTAATTTGACTTATATGTTTTGAATTTTGTAAAATGGAATTCATTTTTGAATTCGGAATATCAAATATAGCTTAGGGTGAATTTTTGGTAATTTTCTGAAAAACTTCAATTTTTGATGAATAGTGAAACCACTAAGTGGTAATCAAGCAAACTGATTTTTCAGTTAAATGAAAGTTTACCACTAATTTTTATTGAATTTTGAAAATCCTACATACATGGTTTTCATTAAGAAGTAAAATTTGGTTCAATGAGATTAAAATAATTTTTTGGTGAATAGTAATTTTTTTCATTAATCGCGATTAGAGGTAATTAGTGTAGTTTAAGGTAAAAATGTTATTATAAGAATGTGAAAACACCATGAAACTTGTCCTACACCTATTGGGTGAGTCATGGCCGACCAAGACAAGCCATGGGCCAACTTGGGGACCCCATGGAGCCACTTTAGTTGGAAAATGACATTAATATATTTTTATTTAATGTTAAAGTGAAAATGACACTAACATAAATTGTTTTACTAAAATAATTTTTGAGTGGGGTTATACAAGTCAAAATTTTGATTATAAATAGTCATTGGAAATATAAAAAGATTTCCTACATCATGGTATTTTTTTATAATTTTTAGACTTTAAATAAATTAATTTATTTATGACATCATGATGATGCAGCGATGACCTCATTATTTAACGATTTAAATAAAATGGAAAGATAATGAAAAATATAATACCTACACATGGCCAAAACCAATTGGATGAGTTGATTTAGAACCCTTATCACCTTATCCACGAATTATATCAATGTGGGACCTTTTAAAACCGAAACACATTTTCAAATAAAGTAATATTTCTTTACTTTCCAAAAGTTCCCCTCCTCTCCTCTTATAAAAGGCCCCCACCTCTACCCCATTTCACACACTTCTCAAGACTTTGGCTCGGCCAACCCCTGCCCAATTACTCTCTCCACATCCCTCTCCTCATCCTAGAGGATTCCCTTTGGGCATAATCCTTTCAAAGGAATCCTTTAGGCTCAAATCAAAAAGGAGTTACACTTTTAAAGGTAATTCATTCTCTCTTGTTCATTTGTTTTATTTTGCTTCTCCAACCCTCTAAACTCTTTTTATTTACTTCTTTTGTAACAACACCAGTATCTTAAATATACTATGATGTTGTTATAATATTTATTTGAGCTACACTCTCACACAACTACATCAAATGGTTAAAGAACATACGGTTTCCGTGGATGGAGAAATTCTGCCTCCCGAAACGATGATTGTTCAATACTCATTTAACACCTTCAAGGGTGGCCATTATGATGTCACTATTTTTATATATGATATATAATATGTTTATGTTTTCTTTAAGCTTCTGTATTTTTCATTTTTGGCATACCTTTATGGTTTCCATTATGGGTAAACACGATATCTTCATTTAAGGAAGTGCGGACTACCGCCCCCTAAAAGTGATGTGATTCGTTAATGCCATATGTGGGACGTGTAAAGGATGGATTTAAATTTATTATATATGATGTTATACTGGAATTATAATATAACTCTATATAATTATTATTTATTTCCATTAAAGTATGAGATAGAAATGAAAGTAGCGTTCATGCGTACGTACAGCTTACCGTCTCCATGAACAGTGCATTTCATTTCTTATCCCCAAATGTAATGTACTATTAAAATTACATGTATATAATGTCTATATATAATTAATGATATATCTAAATTATGAATATAATTCTGGAATTAAAATATACATACCTCTCATTTAGTTTTAATTCCATTAATATGACAAAAAATTGAAAGTAGCGTTCATACGTACGTACGGCTTACCGTCTCCATGAATGGTGCATTTCATTTCTTACCTCTAAATGATTATGTAATATTATAAATACATGTATATGCTGGATATATATGATATATATGATATCCAAATCAGGAATTTCATTCTGGATATAAAGAACTTTTGACCACACGAACAACATGTAATTGTAAGAAGTCAACTTTCGACTTAAGAACCAAATATTGACAAAACAAACATTATTAACTTAAATGGTTACATAATGTTTATAACATGGAAATAAGTGATATAAAAGGAATAATGAACTTTAAAAAGTTTCTTAATCAAGTATAAAATAACTCAAGTTTATTATTCAGGATGTTAAAAGAACGATCGAGTCAAGTCGGACCTGAGGTAAGGGACTTCATCTCAATCTCCTTTCATTGAGGCATATTTCGTTTTATACACAACTTTCTTTTATACGGTGTATAAAATCCTTTGACTTTTACTTTTATACAAAATGAATATTTTTCTACGAAGCGTTTTACTAAACGACAAAAAGGAATGTTTTTTTAACGTACGCGGTGACAACGACCTTTTTCGGCCGCTGCGAGTATTATTTGATCTTTGGATTTCTCAACAAGCCATAATGTTTTTAGAATAAAATAAATACCATATACTCTTTTATGTATTTTGGTATTGAAAATGGTTTTGAAAAAGGATTCTATTATGTCAATATATTTATGATATATTGTGATTGAAATGTGGAAATGTTATCATTCCTTTATATTGGTTTTATGTTTTATGATTTTATATTGGTACTTGGACATTTTAACGGGTGGTTACGTTATAAACCATATGACGGGTGGTGCCGTGAATACCAGGACGGGTGGTTACGTTATAACCTCTAATGCATTGGGTATGGAAGTAGGCCGTATGGCTATTCCATTAATTATGTATGGAAATTGGCCGTATGTCTATTCCATTAAGTGATATGTGTGGAAGTCAACCGTATGGTTATTCCACTTAAGTATGTTTATGTCCCAAGTTACCTTTATATATTCTTTGTGTTCTTTATATGGGTTTTATGGTAATCTTTTGGTTACAAAAAGGTAAGTAATGATACTTTATTCAGTGAAGATTGTTTTTTACTACTTCATGAAGGTGAAGGTATTACTTTGATATAGTATACATGGTTTACTTGATGTTTGAAAAACTAACAGTTTTCATTCTTTTTGTATCCCTTACTGAGCTTTTTATGCTCACCCCAAGTTTTTTGAAATGTTTTTCACAGGACTTAAAGTGGAATAAGGTCAAGGATGGGATCAAGGGAATTTCATGCTATCTAAAACATGGAATCTAGACATCTTTCTTTTTAAGAGTTTTTATTTTATGGAGACTTAGTAGAAGTGTTTACTTTGTAATCTTTTAAGATGTAATAGTTATGTTCTAATTCTCTAAAACTCTAAACCTGAAAAGATCCTCAATGTGAATTATTCATTTAATTCAATATTAAGTAAGGTTTAAGGCTGGGGCCTTATATAATCGACCTCCATAGATGTGTATGAATAAATATTATTTTTTATTTTGATGATTATTTCTAGAAATAAAATTCCTAGAAATGGAATTGATGTATACCTTCAACCTCTAATCAAATAATTGTGAGAATTATGAGATGATGGAATAGAAACATATGATGCTTCAATGAGAAAACTATTAAAAATAATTGCTAATTTAATATAGACAATTACTAACTTTCCTGTATTTGGAAATTTATCGGATTGGAACATTCATACTTGTTTGTCGTATCTAGTTTTTAATTTTGTTCATCAATAATTACCTCATAGAAGAAAATAATGTTCTATGTGTCATCATTGATTACTTTATTTCTTATCATAAATCTAGATTTAACAAGACACAATTCAGTGAATATATTATACTGAAAAATCCACTAAAAGTGTTATTAGGTTCAGAAATCATGGGATAATTAATGAGTGTCAATGAAGAATTTGGAAATTTAATCATTTTAAAGAAGGGGAAAATGGTAAAAGGTACAATATTTGAAGCATATGGAACACAAAAATAAAAGGTATATTTTTCAAAATTCCTTATTAAGAATATTGAAAAAAAAAATTATGTTGCAATGTAATTTTCACATTGCTTAATGAGAAGGGTAAGTCAATGGATCGCCTTAATAGTCATAAGAATTTATAGTTAATGAATATAAAGCATGTTATTTGGGAAAATGAGAATGGAAAGTATCCTTAAACTATTTTAACAATGAAAAATCAAGAGAAAGACGTATCCCTTCAAACTTTAAAGAATTTAAAAGTGGAATATGGATATTCAAGTAATATATCAAGGTGCATTGACTAAAAAAATTGAATATTACATGGATTAAAAATTCACAACTCATGTATTTTGATGGAACAGTTGTTTTAATTGGAATTTTGTAATATGTTAACTGAAAAATAAACTATTATTCCTTTTTCAAAGTGCTTTGTAGAAAAAATATAAATCCAATTGATCATTATAAACTTCAATAAAGAATTTTCTTGACACTTTTTTATTTTTAGATGTTATTTTCCCCTTTATTATTCACTATGATGATCCATTTGATTGTTCATTTGGTTGAAGAAGCTAAACATGGCTAACCGAAACATTATCTATTAATGTATCCAATTGAGAGGTACAATGATATTATTTTTGTTTTCATTAGAGAATTTAATTTTATTAAATTATTGTATAATTTTTTTATATGTTTCTAATTTTTTTCATCAGGTACGTAGGTCATTTGAAATCTTATATGATGAATAAATATCATCCAAAAGTCTCTATTGCTAAAGGTTACATATCCAAAGAGATATTGACCTTGTATTCAATGTATTTGGATCAGATTGAGACTATATTCAATCGCGTTTAATGTTTTGATGATATCTACACTAATTATGATTTTGAAAACTAGTTATCAATATATTCAATTATTAGATAACCAATTGGAAAGGGGTTAAATTTTACACTAAATGAATTGGAGTTTCTTTAAGCATATAGATATATACTACTCAGTAGTCTTATAACAAATGCATTTATTAAATAATTGTGATGTCAAACAAATAAGTGATTAAGGGGTAGATCTTGAAATGAGATGGAATTAAAAAAAGATGTTAATTAGGATATGGTCAAATAGATCACACATCTGGTAAGTATATACTCATATTAATTTTATTGACATGTAGTTATTTTGTCTATGTTAAAACTAAAACTTTATATATATTTTTCTAGATAATGAATGTTGAAAATCAAGATGAAATATCACATGATTTTATGTTTTTTTGGCTTGAGGTCCTCTAAGAACGTCTAAGATATTCGATGCCTACAATATTCATAGCTTTAGGTTTCATAAAATTTATCAGGAAGAAGAATTGAAAACACAAAATAGTTGTGTATTTACCTTTACAGAGGTGGGATATTATGGAAATTTGGATGATATAATTAAATTAAACTATCATGGTTAGTTTTGGGTTGTCTTATTCAAATTAAAGTGGGTTAATATTGGTATGGGTATAATGAATGATTCCTTACATTTTAATTTTATCAACTTCTCTCGATTTATCCATACAAATGAGCATGTAGAGAATGATCCATTTATATTGGATTCCTATGTGAAGATAGTTTATAATGTAGATGATGAAATACATGAAGGTTAGTGTTTTTTTACACTTAAAATAGAGAGACTTATATGATATGAGTGATGAAGATCAATTTGTACTTTGTGGAAGTGAACCAAATCAACCAAAAAACATAGAATATTTTTTTACTGACAATATGGAAACAATAAAACTTTCAATAGAGGTGGAAAATGAAGCACTCATCACAATGGAGGTTTTTAATAATGATGAAAATGAAGATGAAGATAATTGATTGTATTAATCTATAATGAAAATATATTACAATTTCTCATTGATAAGTGGTCCATACATATATACATTGTTCAAGTTTTTCTTTTTTCTTTTTGTAAAAATTTATTAGTTTTTAATTTTCTATACATTTAATATATCTGAACCATTTGAATTGCAAGAATGTTGAGAACAAATAAATTTCAAAATCCTAGCTGGTTATCATCTCGGAGCACACTACAACTACCGTCAGCTTCTGTGGATCTGAGTGATTCATTTATAATTGAGACTACCAGCGAGCCATCCATTCCCCAGATATTTTTAGTATCCCACCATCCAATTCACCTCCAGCTATGGAGTAGTTGGTCATCCCTTCATCTAGTGGATATCAGTGGGTTACAATTACTATTATGTATGTCATTGTAAAAAAACTATATATTTTATTAATTGTTTAATTCATTTTTCAAATGGATAAAAATAAAAATAGAAGATAAATAAATATGAACATGAAATATGTGTGAGACCTGAAGGAATTCAATATTATCATTCCATTTGATGAGTTTGGGGTGCCTACTGATGATGTTTCTGGAATCAATGGGCAGATTATTAGGCAGCTTATTTGTGATAGAATGTGCATTCCCATTAATTATAAATATTGGAGGCATATTCTTACAACTTGGAAAAATGAGGTTTTTGATACTTAATTAAAGCTAATTTAATTTAATATTCCTTGATAACTAATTTACACGACATGATAAAATATTGTGATATACTTATACAGTATTATGTTTTTTATTTCTAGATGTTTTTTCATTTGGATGTCCCATGATTTATTTCACGCCCATGCACTATGAAAAAATTAGGAAATAAATAGTTAGATTTTAAATGAATATTATGACATGAGTTTAATGAAACATCTTTGAGCTCATGATAGATGTATGAGAAAGTGTGTGAATGAATTTCTCATGTGAAATGGAATTCGTTTATCGATATTAACAGAGATGCATCTCATGAGGTAGTTGCATATTTTAGAGTATTGTAATAACATAAACAAAATAAAATTATAATTTTTATTAATGTTGCTATTTTTTGTAGGAATTATTGAAAAAAATACTATTAATCATGAGAAACAATTCATTCTTCATATCAGTGTCTCTTAGAGTTTTTTTTAGAAAAAGAATAATTTTGGTTTGTATTTTATTCATTATTATTTGTATCATTTTATTATAAGTCAAATTTTTTCTAACTTGTTTATATTTTTTATAAAGACTAATGATTTAGGTTACTCTGTTGGCCATACATAGATGTGGTTTAATGTGCATAGGGAATCTAAAGTCAGTTTTGTAAATGACACTACCAAAGATGTTTGAGTAAGTATTTTTCATTATCATTTCATGTTATTTCATTGCTATAAAAAAATAAGGAAAAATATATTATAACAAAAAAATCCTTATACCCAATTAAATGGGGATGGATACATGGATAAAATGATACCAATTTAGCACTATTTGATACATCTAACCAACCCCAATTAATTGGGTTTAAGGCTTATTTGTTTTTATAATTTATTTTTCAATATTATGTTTTTATCGTAATGAAATAACAATACATAGTAATAAAAAATTATTAATTAAATAATATTTTGAAGTTCGAATATTTTAAAAAATAATTTTTAATATTTTTTAAAATAGGTTCAAATTCAAGAAATATGGGATGTGAACCCTCTAAAATCATTATCAGTTTCCCAGAACGATGGACGTCCAATTGTTTTAGGGAAAGAGAATCCCAGACATGTACATGGGATGGGTTCTGGACCAACTCCATCAGTTTTCTTTGGTAGGGAGTCAACATCAGTTACTACTACACCTAGTGGGGTTCAAGTAGTGCTATTGATAGGGAATAACAAATATAAATTGGAAGGTTGAAAGGAAAAGTGTGAGAACCAGACTCTTATAGGAAACATAGGATCAATGGGGAGAGAAAATGGAAAATGATTTAGTTTTTATATTTCAATGGATTACTAGAATGATACCCAAGGAAATTTCTAGCCTTATTGCTTATCCTATCAATTTAAATTCTAAATTTCATAGATCATTCACACATTTTCAAAGAACATATAAAACTTCCTTAAATAAAACTAAAATGACACTTTTACATTAAAAACATGAACTTTGAGTCATACTGACATCATCTTGCACTGGATTGATGTGTCTTTGATTCCTGCACATAAAAAATAAATTATATATTGTTATCCTTAAGTTTGAAAATAATTTAATCTCATTTTCGGAGTTTTTACACAGTAAATAGTTTGTAAAGGTACCAAAGCCTTTAAAAACATGTGTGTGTAGGGGGAGGGGGGGGTTAAAAATTGGAATTAGATTCCATATCAACATAAAATATGAGGAAAATGATTGTGGATTGATTTTGAAATGTAGGAATATATAAAACATAATTTCAAGTTATAGTTTACCTGAGATGCGTGTAATTGTATTTTTAGTGTTTTAAAACACCAAAACATGTGTGTAATGGTTCAAACCATAGAAAACGATATCATATTGACATGAAATCATGAGAAACCACCATTGAATTATTTTTGACATGTACTCATATAATAAATATCAATTAGACTTGTGGTGAAATCAAAATGCCTCAGTAAATAGTTTTTAAAGGTAGTAAATCCTTTAAAAATGCATGATAGGGTGTCAAAATTAGAAAAATGACGTTCGATTTCCATGAATTTAGAGGAAAATAACCATGGATAGTTTTTGAAATGTAGGAACCAATAATATGTTATTCTAGGTTATAGTTTTCTAAGGATTCCTGTAAATGAATTTTTAGTGTTTTAAACTACTAAAAGATGTGTAAAATATTCCAAACCAAAGAAAAAAACCTCAGATTGACTTGAAATCATATGAAAACCAACATTGACTTATTTTTGACATGTAATTATAGACAAAAATTCATTCCAACATGCGGAGTGGTTGGAATGACATAGTAAATAAATTATAAAGGCATCAAAGCCTTTAAAAATGTGTGTTGGGGTGTCACAACTAGGAAAATTTCATCATATTTCCATAAAACCAGATAAGAAAAAAAATTATTGATTTTTGAAATATAGGACCCAATGATATGTCATTATGTGTTACAAATTTTTTGGAATGTTCATAAGTGTGTTTTTAGTGTTTTAAACCACATAAACATGCATGTAACAATAGAAACAATAGAAAAAGACATCAGATTGACATAAAGTCATGAAAAAACCATTGTTTAGTTATTTTTGATGTGTATTCATAGATAACACATCAATCTGATATGCAGTTTGGTCGGAATGGATGGTAAACTATTTTTAAAGGGCCCAAAGCCTTTAAGAATGTGTGTTAGAGGGTCCAAACCAAGAAAAAATTGTCTGATTTCCATGAAATTATATAAAAATGTCTATGGATTAATTTTTTATATGTAGGAACTGATAACATGTCATTATGATTTATGGTTTTCTTGGGACGCCTGTAAACTCATTTTTAGTGTTTTAAAAGAGTAAAACAATAATATAATGTTGAAAACCATATAAAAATAACTCATACTGCTATCAAATCATGCTAAATTAATTACTGATATATTTTTGACATTTATTCATAGACAACACATCAATCTAACATGTGGGGTGGTCATAATGACTTGATAAACGACTTTTAAAGATATTAAATCCTTTAAAAACAAGTATATGGGGGTTCAAAACTAAGAAAAAATCTGCATATTTCTATAAAATAGAAGTAAAACAACCATAGATTTATTTTTGAAATATTAGAACCAACAGAACATCATTCTGAAGTATTATTTTCTTGGGATTCTCGTAAATGTGTTCTTTGTGTCTTAAAACACTAAAATGTGTGTGTAACATTCAAAAAAGTGAAAATGACCTCATATTAATGTGAAATCAGGGTAAAAATACAAATTAGTTACTTTTGACATGTACTTACTAGCAACACATCAATATGATGTGAAATTTAGTTGGAATAGCTCAGTAAACAGTTTTTAAAGGTAAAAAAGCCTTTAAAAACATGTGGTGGGGGTACAAAACTAGGAAGAAATCATTTGATTTCAATGAAATCATAATTTAATAACCATAGGTGGATTTTTTAAATCTATTAATAGATGAGATGTCATTTTCAGTTACGGTTTTATTTGGATTTCCATGAATTAATTTTTAGTTTTTCAAAACACTAAAACATTAAACAGTCAAAGCTATATAAAAAAACATCAGATTTATGTCAAATCATGGGACAACTACCTTAGTTTTATTTTTGAAGTGTATGCGTAATGTCAATCTGATGTGAAGTGTGGTCGGAATGGCTTGGTAAATAGTTTTTAAAGGTACTGAAGCCTTTAAAAACATGTTTTGGGGGGTCAAAACCAAGAAAATGTTGTCATATTTCAATTAAATCGTAGAAAAATTACCATATATTTATTTTTGAAATGTAGGAACCAACATAACATAATTTTAAGTTACGATTTTCCTACGATGTCTTTAAATTTATTTTTAGTGTTTTAAAACACATAAATGTGTGTGTAATGGTAAAAACCATAGAAAATTAATCCATATTGACATGAAATCATGGGAAAACCACTGTTGAGTTATTTTTGATGTATACACATTGACAAAATGTCAATCCGACTTGTGTTGTGGTCATTATGTCTTCATAAATAGTTTTTTAAAGGTATCGAAGCCTTTAAAAACATTTGATGGAGGGTCAAAACTAGGAAAAAATAGTTGAATTACCATGAAATCAAAGTAAAACAACTATATATTGATTTTTAAAATTTAATAGCTAACGACACATCATTTCAAGTTATAGTTTTCCTAGGATACCTGTAAACACGTTTTTAGTGTTTTAAAACACTAAAACATGCATGTAATGGTCAAAACCATAGAAAAAGACCTCAAATTGACATGAAATCATAGTATATCTATATTTTATTTATTTTTTAGGTTTACAGAAAGGAAAAACATCAACATAATGTGTAGTGTGATCAGAATGGATCGGTAAATAATTTTTAATGGTATAGAAGCCTTTAAAAACATGCATTAGGGGGGTCAAAACCAAGAAAAATCATCTAATTTCTATGAAATCATAGTAAAATGACCAAATGATTATTTTTTAAAATTCATAGTTGATTACACAACATTTTTACTTACGGTTTGCCTATGATTCTTATAACATGTTTTTAGTGTTTTAGAAAACTAAAATACGCGTGTAATAGACAAAACCATATAAAAATGCTACAAATTGATTTGAAATCATGGTAAAACCACCGTTATGTTATTTTTGACATGTAATTGTAGAAAACATGTCAATCCGTTGTGTTTTGTGAAAAAAATGGATCTATAAATAGTTTTTTAATGTATCGAAGCCTTTAAAAACATGTATTTGAGGGGGGGGGCTCAAAACAAGGTAAACATCATCATATTACCATAAAATCAGAGGAAAATGACCATATATTTATTTTTCAAATTTAGGAATCGAAGTAATGTCATTTCAAGTTAGGTTTTTTCTAGGATTCCCATAAATAGGTTTTTAGTGTTTTAAAAAACATAAACGTGTAGATAACAATAAAAACCCTAGAAAACCACCTCAAATTGATGTGAAATCAAGGGAAAAACACCATTGTGTTATTTTTGATTTTTTAGTGTAGAAAACACATCAATTTGACATGTAGTGTGGTCACAATGGCTCAGTAAATAGTTTTTAAAGGTATTGAAGCCTTTAAAAGCATGCATCGGGGGGTTAAGACTTGGAAAACATATTCGGATTGCAATGAAATTAGGGGATAATGACTATAGAATGGTTTTTTGAAATGTATGAATTAACAGCCAATCATTCAGATTTATGGTTTTCCAAGGATTCCCATAAACACATTTTTTGTGTTTTAAAACACTAAAACATGTGTGTAATGGTAAAAACCATTACAAAAACCCTTATATTGACATGAAACCATGGAACAACCACCCTTAATTTGGTTTTTAAATATAGTATATGATTCTATATCAAATTCATTAAAAAAAATATTAAGTAAAATTTAAGCACATTGAACATCGATTCAAAAATCAATTAGAATTTTATATACATATCACATTATAGATTCATGTGTTGAATAATATTTCAAATAGGAAAATTTATGTTTTAAAAGTGTTTTTCATGGTATATTATTTGTTTTTTGTTAAAATTTCATCTATTTGATTAACAAAATAACAAATTTTATGTGCAACATTAGAAATATATTCAATTTTCTTTTCACATTTTCATTTCTTTTCTTAAATGTTATGGATTTTATTGTAGGTGATAGATGTTAACCGAAGTGAAGAGGTTGACCAATAGATACAAGAAATTATTTAAAAGTCAGTGGTGATGGTTTTTAGTTTCTTTGGTATGTTTAAATTTTATCAATGATTCTATTGTAATTCTGATTTATTATGTTTAGTTTTAATTTATGTCTTTTTTATTACAATTGATGAGATTATGTGGTATGTTTCAATTGATGAGATGATGTGGAGTTTGAAGATTGAAACATAGTTCATGGGGTCAGAATATATTGGGCATGAGTAGTTGTTGGACATATTTATATGTATATATTGATAATTGAGGTATGGGTTGACTGAGGTAATCAGTTGACTGAGGTTATGATAACTATGAATGTATATGTAAATAAATATGGATGTATCTTGTATGATGTATGTATGATGAGTTTATTGTGGATTTATATTTTAGTTTATTACATGTCACTGTTTTTATATTTATATTTTGTTATTAAATATTTTAAAAAAGTATATTTTTAAAAAAATATTGAGAGGTGATTTTTAAATACCACTGTTAAAAAATTGAATTGGATTCATAATTAACAGTGGTTAATTTTAACTACCAATATTCCTAACATCCACTAACATATTTAGCAGTTATTAGGTTCATCTTATATATTTTATTTTCATGTTTTTTTAAAAAAAATCACCGTTATATAAAATGAAAATCATTGCTAAATTCTCAAAAAAATCACATAAAAACCAGCACGAAATGAATCAAACTACTATGAAATGACTAGAGAACATGAAATACAAGAATAATTTAGTAACCACCGCTAAATAATTTCAAAAATGTTTAAACTACTTCCACTAGAAGAAAAAACCACTACTAAGAATGGTATTTTTTGTAGTATGGAGTTTTTTAATGGTTTTTGAAATGCCCTCACCTGAAATATTGGGTTCGAACCAGAGTGATACATGACCTCATGTATGCCTCCCCACACACAAGAGGTTTCTGACTAGTAGTGAGGGTCTAATTCCATCAGTGGTGAGACTATACTCATAGTATCATGTCATAATTAAAATAATACATAATAAATAATATAATAGAAACTAGGATAATTATGTGGAATCTTAAAGATGAGACACATTCCATAAAATAATAAATGGGATTCTAAAGTTGAAATCAAAACTTGAGTAAAAATAGGAAGATAAATAAATAAATAAAACATCAGGGTCCTCCAGAGTCCATCTCGATATAATATCATCTCCATTCTCATTTTCTCAGCCATCAGCCATAGGTACCTTTTCCTTATCCAAAACCCTAAACATAAAGTCTGATTGTGCATCTATATCCTCATGTAAAGTGTGAGTAATAAAATTCAATATGACACCACTAATACATCCTTTACAAGTGTGTGCATATTTTACTAGTGTATTCGGTGATAATAATAAATGAAAAATAAATCATAAAATCTAAAATCACATAACGAGTGGTTGTGTGTTAACAAAGATGCTACAACCCCCGAATGTACTTGCATCAACTCCATGTTGAATGGAAAGTCAATATATCGAAAGTAATCAAGATGTGGCCATGAGACTAGTGATCATACTTCTTGGAATTGTGTGTACGTACTACTCGACATCCACTGAGCTCGAACATTAGACTTCCACTCCCACATCTCCTCTTGGATCTATCCATATTTTCAAAGGATAAAGAAAAGTGGCACCTTATGATGGTTCCGGGAGTAGTGGAAGCATTTGGTGGTGGGAAATATATTAAAATTTCTTGTAATGTTTATATGCTCAATACTAAGAGTGAGGATCTTGAACATCAAATTTTTAATTAATTTATTTAATGTCATAAAAATGATTACCCTATCTTAGGAATATTTCTTCATTAATGTTGTTAATCATATGAAAAGACCCTTTCAAATTTCCTTCATTGAGCTGTGAGGATCCAAGAATAGAATCCCTATAGAGAAAATCCACACATGCTCCATTGATATTCGATAAATGTTAAAAAATCTCTTTTTGCTAGTGTGAGGAATAAAATTTCATGCGTTGTTCATTCTTGATGACTCATTCTTTAATCTTGAATAAATCTCTAATGAATTTATTTTTCTTGAGAGGGAGAGAGATAGAGGAGTTAAAAGAAAATTCATTATTTGAAACAATTATCTATTTTCAATTACCTTCACAATATCCATAACAGGATATTTATTTAGGTAGATTTTAGGATAGTATATTTTTTTATTGCATTCTAGCCCTTAAAAAATACTAAAACCTTTAATAAACCTCATTCCATATAATAATAATATACTTATTATTATTCTACGGTGTGCTCCAACATTAGCATCAAAAAATATTATCTAACCATCTTTTTAATTAATATTATTTATTAGACATGGTCTTGGTCTATTCAAACTCTTCTTTTATTGATTAAACACCTAAATAAATATTTAATTTAAATATTTCATTAATCAATATAAATTTGTGATAAATAAAACAAGAATAAAATTATACCTCATTCTTGAGAATAATATTTATTCAATTAATTAAATTCAAATTGTATTTAATCAATATCATCAGAAACACTTAGTGTTTCACCCTATAGGATTCTTTAAAATTGGCATCAAGAGAACTTGCCTAAAGTCAAAAATTAATATCTAGAAATGAGTCAAGGCACCCAAGATAAATAACTTAATTTTGAAATGATGAAAACCTAAAATGAACACTAATAATATAATATAATCCCTTTATAATAATATCACATCAAGCAGGATGCACATCTATGTCACCAACCAATTTTCTTAGTAAACATTTCTTTAAATATATAAAATAAACACATCGATACACCATGTACATGGAATTTATTGTAATGGTTCTATTTTAATCAAATGGAATTGATATCAGCTTTCATAAATATAGAAGGGATAAGTCCTTCTTTATCTTATTCATTAATGACATGCGAGTCATGACAAGAACAATTTAACCTATCTTACCATGAATATATGTCATCATGGTTTTCATCATAAAATCTAAGTGCATGAGTTATAAAATTCATTAATGATAATTTGAAATTCCAAGTACCATTACACATGCTTTCATACAGGAATATATGATGACACCAAAACATGTGGAATTCCTACCAGTGATTCTTTCTCATAATCTCCCATATTGGTGATTACCAAGTGAGAACTTCATGATACTAAGACCCGTCCTCTTATGAGTGCTCTCACTTAACAGTATTTGAACTATGTGTCCCATCATAGTATGTTATCCAAGAGAAGAACATTCTTTAAGAATATCATCATAACACTTCATGGTTCTCGATATAAAAGAGAATTGCTATGAACTTATCAATGTGGCATATACTCTAGGAAATTATTACATTAGAGTCTTACAGAACAATAGAAAATATGTAATAATATGTTTTATTAATATTCAATATATCAAACATACTTGTAATTAATGTAAAAATAGCCAATCCTAGGACACCAACTCCATGAAACTCTCAGGAGGACTAGATCCAACCACCTACAACATTTAGTCCAATTGAACTCACTTGATAATCATATTTATGGTGAGTCAAGATTTTAGTCATGGGGTATGATATATTTTCTTCTTTGGAAATACTGCTCACTAAAACCTCACATCTCTTAAAAAAATCCCTCAATAGATGACACTTCCAAATTACATGCTTCGTCCTTTGATGTGTACTTGGCTCTTTTACGAGATACACCACAACAATATTATCACAATAGAGTGTAATGGGATATTTACTATTATATTCCAATTCAAGATCTTGGATGATTTTTTGCATCCATAATGCTTATTTAGCTACCTCATAAGTCACAATATACTTGGACTCTACTGTAAAATCTATGAGAATAGCCTTTTTTGATCTCTTCCAGCTCACAGTACCTCTACTCAAAGTGAATATGTAACTCATTTTTGACTTCATGTCATCTTGATAAGTTTGAAAACTATAATCTTTATATCTTTTGGTGATGGGTTCCCATATCATCCATAAACTAGGAACATATCCTCAATACACCTATAATAATTAAATATAATCTTGACTGACATCTAATAGAGGTCAACTGGATCATCTTGATATCTTTTTACTGCACTTGATGCATAAGTAACATCTATCCCAGTACATATCATAATATACATGAATGACCCAACCACTTATGCATATGAAATCCTTTCCATTCTATTTATTTACCCATGTATCTATGAAAAAATTTTCTTGGAAGGATGAATGCCATGTGACATTGGATACAATCCCCTTTGGATTTTTCCATACAAAATCTCTTAAGTATCTTATCAATGTATGTACATTGACTTAGACTGAGAAACTTTTTGGTTCTATCATGATATATCTTGATTCAAAATATATATGATGTCTCTCCCATGTCCTTGATAGAGAAGCATTTATTTAACCACATCTTAACAAAACTGTAAGACTGGTATTTGATTTCCTATAAGTAATATGTCATAAACATATAACTATTAAGAAAATGAATTCAATCCCACTAAATTGATTGTAGACACAAGGATCACACACATTCTTTATGAAACCACATTCTATTATAGATTCATCAAAATGAATGTTCCATATCCTAGATACTTGACTTAATCCGTAAATGGATTATTTTTCAATTTGTGTATATTTTCATCCTTTGAAGTCACAAATCCTTCAGGTTGTTTTATATCAACATCTTCCTGATGGTTCCCATTAAGTAAGGCAGTTTTGACATCCATTTCTCTAATCTCATAGTCACGGTAAGCCTCAATGTCAAGTATAATTCTAATGGATCTCAACATTAAAACTAGTGAAAAGTATTATCTAAGTTAATTTCATGATGCTATTTCAATGCATCTAAACTATTCATACCTTATAGGTACTGAATTTTCCTTCAATGTCTAGTTTCTTATTGAATACCCACTTGCAACCAGTGGGTTTTACATTTATTGTAGGATCTACCAAAATACAGACTTGATTTTGGTAGAAAGAATCCATTTTAGATTTGATGGATTATTTTCACTTGGCAACATATGTGCCACTTACGGCTTGCTTTTAGGTTATAGGATCATTATTATAAACTAATAATTAGTCACCATCCTTGGTGATATGAAAACCATACCATTCTGGTTCTCTAACCTCTCTTGTGCTCCCACACATTACTTGTGTCTCTAGAATAGTTTCTTCTTACATGTTGATTTATAGAGCATGTTCCTATGACACAGCTTATGTACCTTGAGTATAAACATCATCTAATTATATATCCGTCCCACTATCACTTTTAGAGATGTTTTCCCTCTCAAGGAATATAGAATGTCTTTCCACTATTAGTTTTTTTTCTAAGGGTTCATAGTGGTAATATCCCATTGTTTCATTGAGTTATACTATAAAGTCGCATTCTATACCTCAAGGTTAATGTTTCTTCCTAAAATAGGCCTTAAAAACACTTTCCAGACCAAAATATGCAATTATTACAACATAGGGTTGTTTCCATTTCATAAATGTTATGGTATATTGAATAACCTTCGTGGTGTTTTTTTAAAAACATTTGTATTTGTAGAGAACTAATCTTTTGAAAAATACTACTTTTTGAAAAACTGGTGAATGTTTCTAAATTTTCATAGATAAACATAAATAGGGAGAAAATTTTTGTTTTAGATAAAGTTGTTTTTTGGATACAGATGATCTGACTAAGCAGCACCAAACACAAAGTATCAAATGCTATAGCACCGATCGGATAAGTTGTTAGAATAATAAATTCATTGATCAAACACATCATTGGTCTTAGATCCATTAGCATGATGTTCAAGTTTCATTTTAATCAGTGTTGGTTATAAGTTTAAAATGATGTTGAAGAGTTTGGATGAAGATAGTGATGTTAGGAGTTAGAAAGTTTTCAACTTTCAAACCTTCAGCAAGATGATGACTTTCTAGTTTTTAATTCTCAAATATCATAAATTTTATATAAAAATAGTGATACAATACGTTTGAAGAAAAGGGGAAGAATAGGTGAAACCATTCATATTGTGTTTTGTATGAAAAGAAACAAGGGTTTGAAAGTAATAGAAGTCATAATAATTTACCTATGTAAGTCAGAAGGTGTTTTTACAATCTTGATGTTATCATAAATCATGAAAACTCTCTTGATAAAAGCTTTTGAATAAATGGGGGAATCATAAATATTTTCATAGTTATAGGAATAAAGAAAGAGTTTGCATCAGATCCAAAAGTACCGAGCACATAAGTTATTAGAAGTACGAATGGGTTATAGCTAGTGAGGTTAGAATAATTTCAAAGTTGCAGAAAGCAGTTTCCATCGTAATGAGAATTCCATCGTTATGAGAATTCTATCAGACTAAAGCTAAGGATGTTCCATCAGACTAACTATGAGGAGTAATTTCAATAAAACTGACTCTGAGGAGGAAAGTCAATCATAATGACTTTGATAAGGAAATTCAATCAAGATTGACTTTGAGAACCAATTTCAATTAGACTAACTCTAAGAAAAATTTCAACCAGACTAACTCTGATGAAGAAAGTCAATTCAGAATGAGATGAGGAAGTTCCATCATAATGAGTTGAGGATGTTCCATCCTAATGAGCTAAGTAAGTTACATCATAATGAGATAATGAAGATCCATCATAATGAAGAAAATTTATGAAGTCTGATAATAATAATAAAAAATAAGGATCAATATGATTTCAACAGATTTGTGAAGAGTTTAAGTTGTCAAAATTCAAATTCAAATATGTGTAGATCTTGAAGTTATTTAATTTAATTAAGTCAGAAAAGTTTTCAAGTTTCCTACCTTTGTCTTTCTAGGATTCATATTAATATAAGCACAATACATTTGTACTTTACATATTTTTTATGTGATTGGAAAAGGTGGAGCACTGTAGAATTTATGTCAAAGTTTTCTTTTTTGGAGTCCGACCTCATTATAAGGTTGGAAATTTTAATGTTTTGATTACCAGACTAAGAAATATCTATCTGAAAATTTTATAAGAGTTTGAGTAATATATATTTAGAATGAGTTCATCATAATGTTTTCATTAGACTAAATTCATTAGACTAAGTCCATTGAACCCATCCCTATCGAAATGAGAGAACCAGGCCTTGCCACATCAGACTGAGGATTCTAGATAGAGAATTTGTGGAGAAGTTTCACGAAATCCTTTATTATTTTATTTTGGCTCAATTGTTTGTAATGAAATTTGTAAGGTTATGGAAGTGAGTATAATAATTTCTACTGAGACATATAAGCTATCTAGCGGGAGTGGGCACGAGTTTTATTCACTTATTCATTATAGAGAATTTATATAGACCCACAAGGGTGGCTATGAAAAGGATGCAGGATATCACACCGAGGAGAAACCTTTTAAATATTACGCTATTTACTTGATTTACTACATATTCATGCATGGGTATTTACTAATTGAAAATAAGGATATAAACTTTAATAGGTTTCAAGGGTTATGTTTTTTAAACTTTTTGAAACTTATAAAAGTAACCAATTGATTCAACCCCCTTCTATGTTGTTATTTAATCATTTGAAAAATTAATTGGTATCATAGGTAAGGTTCCATTATTTAATCCTTATCATTTATAATATCAATTCTAAGAATAGTAGTAAAATTCCGAGATTTGATGGAAAAAATTATTATGGATGAAAAAAATAGATGATTCTTTATCTCCTATGTTTTGGCCTAGAATTTGTTGATGTTATGACAATTGGTTTTACCCCTATTAGGAAAGCTTATCATATGTTGTTTAGTAATAATATAAATATAGATATTGATGTAATGGCTAGAAATTCTATTCTTATGTCCTTATCAAAAAAAATTTATATGAAGGTCATGGGTTTCAAATCTTTAAAGAGTATGTGGGATAAGCTAGAAAGTATATTCAATGAGAATACTAAAGTGAAGGAATAAAAGATAGAAATATGGAATTGTATGTATGAATACATAAGAATGAGATATGAAGAATCCATTGAAGAATACTTCATGAGAGTAAATGAAATTGTTTGTGTAAGATCCCGACCTTTCATGAAGATGAGTCGAGATTAATTTCAGGTATTTATTTTTTTCTTGTTTGAGAATAATTGGGTTGGGTTTTACCTTGGGGTGTGTTTGGGACAAAATTTGAGAAAATAGGAAGGGAGAAGAGAAATTCATGGTTGGCGCATGGTTTTCCCTAACCATGTGCCCCAACCCATCAAACTGTGCAACACCGGACAAAGGAATTTCATGGTTAACACACTGTTTTTAAAACCATACACCCTCTTAAGAGAAACTGTGCACCCCCATAACAAAGGCGCATTGTTAGGCTCATAGTTATGGGAAACCATTCACCCCTTCCCAACTAACCATGCAAGACCTTGTAAATGACCCAAAAAATATATTTTTAATCACTCAAACCCCCATTTTATCTTTTATTTGACACCTATTCGACCATAGATGATATTTCATGATTTCGAAGCCTCCTATATGGATTAAAAGTCATTATGACCTCAATTATTTCTGATTCAAAGATTATATCAAATATATGCACCCTTCTAAGTAGGGGGATCTCATCTCACTTGGTTTGTCATTCCTTCTCCTTTATTCTCCTATTTTAGATAGGGATTGTTATTATTATTTTGATTGGATATATACCTTGTTTTTTATCTAGATATATTATTGTAGATATATAGATTGATTTAAGAGATATTTATTTGTTCAATCTTGATTTTGGGTTTTAGATTCAGATCTTGTTCTATGCCGTTGTGCTACTCAAATTTTGGGGATTTCTGTTGGACGCCCGCTTGTCAACGAATCAAGTTAGTTGGTCGATAATCAAAATCCTAAAGTCTTTATTTAAAATATGTATATGTTATTTTATAATTTCTATAAGATTTTTGGAAATTTTATTCTTTACTGAATTAATTAATTTGGTGAATTAATTAATTACAGAAATTTGAAATTGGGGATTTTGAAAATTATAGATTGAGATAATTAATTATAGAATTAATTGTGAGATATTGAGATTTGAGGATTGAAGTATTTAATTTTGTGATTAATTATTATCTATTGAGCTTGTTATTGAGATAATTAATTGTGGAATTAATTATGGAATTTTGAGTTTGTGCATATTGATTAATTAATTGAATAATTAATTAATGTGGTTGATGTACTAAATTAATTGGGGAATTAATTAAGGGTATTCATTTGATAAACTGATATTTTAATTAGTAATAAAATTTTTGGGGTTAGTTAATTTTTTAATTGAATAATATAATTAATGTTATTAATTAATTGTAGAATTAACTAATTTACATGATGTGGTTAATTAATTTTTTAATTAATTAATGTTATTTATGTGATTAGTTAATTATTGAATTAAATAATGGAATATTTTTGTTTAAATAATTATTTAATTATTAATGGAATTTATTTGGATGTTTAACTGTTGAATTAATTAAGTGTTATGAATGCTAACATGGCAATTTAGTTTAGAATTAAATAATGGGAACATTTTCATTATAATGTGTATGTTCTGAATGGTAACATGGTTATTTAGTTGTGAAATAAAGAATGAGAACATGATCATTATAATGTGTAAGGTATGAATGGTAACATTGTCATTTATCTATGAATTAAATAATGGGAACATGGTCATTCTATTGTGTCATGTATGAATTGTAACATGGGAATTCAAGTATGAAATAAATAATGGTATCAATGACATTATGAGATAAGATATTCATCGGACATACGTCAGGACCTGGTATTAGACAAAGTAGGTATTGAATGGTAAAAATGGAATTATGAGATATGAAATCCATTAGACATACTTCAGGCTTCAGAATGAGCCAATGAAAGCGTTAATGTATGAGTGTTTATGAGAATTCGGGGGTTTATGTTGTTAAATAAAGATTAATTGATAATGTTATAACTACTTATGAATTGTAATTATGTATTTATACAACTGAATTCACTTTATATTAAGTATATATTGTTTTATACACCGTTGGTGGTGTCCTACTGAGCTGTACTCACACCCTACTCAGGCTACCTTATTTGTACCCAAATAGACTTTGTGTTTTCTAGATACGTTAAGGGAAAAAGATCATTTTTATATGGATGACATGAGATAGGGCATGGATAAGGGAACTAGACATGATTTGGGACCCAATTAGGGGTGTCATCAGTGTATTTATTTTCTGTTTAATTTTAGACTCTTGACACATACATTGGCATGGAATATTTTCTTCTGTAGTTTTGATATTGTATTTCCACTTTTATCCATCTCATGATACCGGTTATTTCAGGTTATGATTACGTGTTATTTAGTTATAGTTTCTTATTTTATTCTAGTGTATTTAATACGATAAAAGGGGGTATATCCTTGCCATTATCGATATTTTAGACCCTCACTGCTATTTGGTATCCTCTATCATACGGGGAGGCACACCTGGGGTCATGTGACTGACCGACTTGAGGCACCGATGTGTGGCACCTCGGTCAGGACATTTCAAAGTGTTATCAGAGTCCATTTTTCTTTTCTTTTTTATTTTGTATTACTATTTGGTAATGGTAGACATTAATCTAGAAAGAGTCGGGCCTTGGATATGATCTCATGAATGGGAGTAGCTAACCCATGTATGGGGGAGAACCCAAGTACCTAGGGTGGGATTGTTGTTATTCATGTTTGTTGTTACAGTTGAATATTATTTCAGCTTGGGTGGCACACTTGTTGTGTGTCGTGATTATTGATGTTAATTTTTTCTATGTTTTGACTCATGGACTAGTATGTCACAAGATTTGAGTTACATGAATAATTCTAGGAACTTAGGTTTACTGTGACATAATCATTTTAGGAACACGTAAAAAAATGGTTTATGGGTAAGTTATTGAACTTGAACTGTTTTTCTTTGCTTGTGAAATTGAAATGAAAATTGAACCTAACATGAAATTGAGAAAGATTATAGAATGATGTAAGATGAGAATAAATGGGTGTCTAAATGAGAAACTTGAATAATTAGAATATGTTTACCCTTGTTATCTAGGACCAAGGAGTAATATTATTAATGGTAGAGATAACACCTATGTTTTTAATATGTCGTAGGGTTTGGGGAAAAGACCTATTATGGAATATTGTATTTTACCTTAAATGTGTTAATTTTGTAAAAGGTGTCCTATGGTACTTATTTGTAAGGGTATAGATATTTCTCTTTAACGACACTTATTAAGAGGATAACATGAGGATATGGATAGAGATTATCTACCAGTAGTAGGAATTAAGGCACCGATTGTGTTAGGTGAGGAATTTAGGGAGTAGTTCCAAGAGATATTTTCCCACTTCATGAAATTCATGGGAAGAGACCTAGGGTGGGTTCTGAAGAGTATGTTTGATCTAAAAATGGAGTTACAAATTCAACACCCTCTTGATTTTATTGGAGAGGGTGGACCTGAGAGAGATGATTTCTGGGTTGAGTCCATCGAGACTATATCTGACCACTTTGAGACTCCTATAGATAGGATGGTCATGTTGGATGCCTACATTATAGGAGGATCAGTGATCACTGGTGGTATGGTTAGGTGTGGACTGCATAGGCTAATGGTATGTTATCGAAGGAACTGTTGGAATAGTTTCTAGAGAACTTCTATCCAGATATACTGAGGTAGGAGAGTGTAGCTGAGTTCATGAGGTTGACTTGGGGGAGTATTAATGTGATAGACTATGTTGGACACTTTACAAATTTGTAACACTTTTCTCTAGCATTGGCAGTGGATGAGATAACTACAGCGAGACATTTTTAGGATGGGCTTAAATGTGAGATTAAGTCCCAAGTTAAATATTTTCAGTTAAAGGAGTTTGCTGAGGTGGTGGATAAGGATCTCATAAATATGGGTAACCTGAAGAGGCTTCTAGTGTAGGAATGGTGGTTCCATTTGGATGATTAGAATTAATGACTTCTGAGAGTAAGAAGCATTTCTATGAAAGCATCAACCAGGGCAGTAAGAAATAGAGTACCTAAAAAGAGGGATCAGTTGCATAGGACCTTAATCAAGTGATCTATCACCAGTGTGATAGATTAGGAAACTTTTGAAGATAGTTCCCTCAACCACCAAATTAGTTAAAGTCTTGCAAAAAGATGGTACATCTACAAAAGTTATACATGACCCAGTGCTAGATGAGTAGTAAGGGTATAGATAGTTAAAATCAGAGTGTAAGAAGAGGATATTATGCACCATATTAGTCTTTCATCTGGAGTTCTATTAGACAAGGTGGTAATGGTTGTGTATGTGGAGCTTCAGGGTAAGAGCCCTCATATTAGTAGAGTATTGAAGCACATGGGACTTAGACTACATCACAAAAAAGTGGGGTAAGACTATTGCATTCTATTCACCCTATACTTGTGGATATCAAGACTGGACCATTGACAATGAGAGGTACTATTTTTATAGCTTCTATGATATCTAGTTCCTTATTTTATATCAGTTCCTATCATTCCTTTATTTCTACAAAACTTGTTAATGGTTTGAGCCTAGTGATGGAGTTCATGAGTGGGGTGTTGACGACAAACACACCTCATGGAGTTCAGTCAAGAGACATTTTTTTGGGAAAGGGGTGTTCTCTTGAGGTCGAGTAGTATCGATTTCTATGGTATCTTTATATTATAGACATGTCAGGAATTGAACTAATTATGGGTATCGAATGGTTAGTATCATATTGTCCCCACATTTATTTTTACTATATGAGAGTGACCATTACATCTCATAGGGGTTACAAATATATTCAATGTGGAGAGTGGGATATCGAGGCGTTCCGAGTAGGGCCAATTACTCATCAAATAAGAGAGATCACAGCCCAGGGTTCTAGTTTATTTCTGAATGACGGAGGTGTAAAATGAGATGTCTTTCCACACTTAGTTGATAGGTTTTAGGATTTTTTTACATAATATTTCTTAGGGATTCCACCTGAGAGAGATTTGGAATTTAGCATTGAGCTCATACCGAGGGAAGATATGATTTCTATTCCACCATATAGAATGTCACCGAAATGTATTAAAGATATCATGATTTGGATGGAGGAGTTAAGGGATAAGGTATTTATTTATCTTAGTATGTCACCTTGGGGTTCACTAGTGTTGTTTGAAAAGAAGGCTGATAAGAGTTTATGCTTAGGTGTTGATTACAGAAAGTTGAACCAGATGACTGTGAAGAACCAGTATCCACTCCCCCGTATTGATGACCTATTTAACCAGTTGAGAGGAGCTTGTGTGTTCTCAAAGATTTTCTTGAGATTAGGGTATCATAATCATTGATTTTAGACTTCTGATATACCAAGGGATAAATTTAAAAACAGTTATGGACTATATGATTTCATCACAATATTTCTTGGGTTAACAAACACACCTGTAATTTTTATAGACTTAATGAACAAAATATTTAATATGTACCTAGATCAGTTTGTAGTGGTGTTTGTGGAATACATCTTGGTGCACTCCAAGACACATGATTATTATGACCAACATCTTGATATCATCCTAAGTATACTAAGAGAGAATTGGCTATAAATCAAGATATCTAAGTACAATTTTTTGGATCGATCAGGTACACTTCTTGGGTAGCATCACCTCAGAGGAATGTGTGTTGGTAAATCTAGAGAAGTTTAGATAGTGGTTTCTTGAGAGGAACCAAAGAGCATGTTTGATATCCATAGATTTCTAGGATTTTCTGAATATTATTATAGGTTCATTCAGGACATTTACTGATTAGAAACATTGCTGACAGGCATGACCAAAAAAGGGATAATGTATTATTGGTCATAAGATTATGATAATTATTTCTTGGAGATGAAGATGATTTTGGCATCAGTACCAATATTGATCCTACCTGAGAAATGTGATAAGTACACAGTGTATTGTGACACTTCTAGGATTTTAATTGGAGTTGTGTTGATGCAAGGAGATCAATTTGTGGTTTATGGGTCTCTGAAGTTGAGGCCCCATGAACTGAACTACCTGTCATATAACCACAAGTTTGCTATAATAGTTTATGTTTAAATGATTTGGGGACATTATCTATTGGGAAATTTTTATACTGTGTATATTGATCAAAAGATATTAAAGTACATATTTTCACAGTGAGACTTGAATCTTTGATAACAGAGATGGGTTGAGTATATGAAACAATTAAATTTTGAGGCAGAATATATGCCTAGAAAGGGGAACATTGATGATGATGCTTTGACGAGGAAGACTCAAAATCAGGTGGTTCAGGAGTCTAGTGCTGAGTGGAAAATGCTGGATTTACTGGACGAGATACAGATTGTGGTTTAGGAGAGTTAGGATTAGATGACTCTCGTAATAGTTTCATTGGAGTATACATTTTTGAGACAGATCTAAGATAGAAATTATGTGGATTTATAATGTTTTACCTTGAGGGAAAACATTGATGGTGGGGAGTCACCTTCTGATTGGAGCATAGATGAGGATGAGCTCTTCAGTGTCAGGAATCAGGTTGTCATACCTAAAAGAATGTGAGACAAGATGATGTTTGAGTTTCATGCCTCGAAGTGGGTGGTACATCCAAGTGTGACCAAAATGCATCGTGAACTAGAAAGATTGTTTTTATTGTTGGAAATGAAAATGAAAATAGTAATGTTCGTGACACGATGCTACACCTATCAGTAGGTGAATGCCGAGCATTAATGACCTATAGGTTTACTAAATTCGTTGGCCATTATAGAGTGGAAGTGGAACAAAATGACCAAGAACTTTTTGTTGGTTCTCCCAAGGATGCCTTAGAAGAATATTTCATTTTGGGTTATTGTGGATAGACTGAAAAAGGTAGTGAATTTCTTGAATATATTGGAGACTTTCTCAGTGGAGCAGTTGGGATATTTGTATGTTTGGGTGATATTCTGTCTACACGAGGTGCCATAGAATAATGTTTCAGACTAAAACTTTTGTTTTACATAACGATTATTATATGGATTGCAGAAGGTGCTTGGTATGTAGGTTTTATTGAGTATGAATTTCCACCCACTGACCGATGGGTGGTCAGAGCATACTATACAAGTGCTTGAGGATATATTGTGAGGTTGTTTTCTAAACTTTGGTGGGTCTTGGGAGAATCACCTATCACTAGTGGAGTTCACCCATACAATTAGTTATTGGGAAACTATATATATGGAACCATATAAGGATCTTTATAGTAGGCCATGAAGACCATCTATAGTCTGGATGGATGTATGTGAGTCTAAGTTGTTGGGACCGAGTCTCATGTAGGACACATTAGAGCATGTACAGTTGATTCAGAAATATATGGATACGACCAAAAGTAGATAGAAGTCATATACTAATAGAAATAAATGACACCTAGTGTTTACAGAGGCTGATCATGTATCGATTTGGGTGTTTCCTGGATTCAATCGCTATAGAATACAGAGACAAGGCAAGTGGGCACCCGTGTTTGTTGGACCGTTTCAGGTGGTGGAGAGAATCAGGCTAGTTGCGTACTGATTGGCTCTTCCACAAGGATACATCGCTATGTATGATGTTTTCTAATTGTCAAAACTAGGTTGGTATCACCCCTACCATTCTAATGTGATCGATATCGATGATTTTGAGATTAAGATAGATTTTTTCTTTGATGAGAATCTAATACGTGTGTTGAATCACAGTGAGAAAGTGTTGTGTGGAATGACCATGCCTATAGTTTGTGTATTGTGGAAAAATGGGAATGTGTGCGAGGAGACATGGGAAAGGAACGAAGATATGTGGGATCATTTTACTAATCTTTTTTACTAAGAATCTTAGAAATTCATGGGAGTGTAGCTCAAGGATAAGATTTTATAAGGTGGTGAGATTGTAAGATCCCGACCTTTCCTAAAGATGACTTGGTCTTATTTTCAGTTATTTTTTTTACCTTGTTTCAGTGTACTTGGGTTGGGATTTACCTTGGGGTCTGTTTGGGTGAATAATTGAAAAAATCTGAAGGTAGAAGGGTAGTGCATAGTTGGCTCACGGTTTTACCTAACTGTGCGCCCCTTCCTAGAAAACCATGCAACCTTGGACAAAGAGGAATTACATGGTTGACACATGGTTTGTCAATATGTACACCCTATTATGAGAAACTATGAACCCCCATAATAGAGGTTTACATTTAGGTACACATTTAGGAGAAACTGTGCTCCCCTGCCCTGCTAACCATGCATGAATTTTTAAATCACCAAAACCCCCATTTAACACTTATTCGATCCCCATTTAACCCTAGAAAATATTTCATGATTTTGGAGAATCCTATATGTATTAAGATACTTAAAAACCTTTTTAATTTTTTATTTTAAGTCTGGATTGAAGATCTTCACCCCTCCCTATAAGAGGATCTTACCTCACTTGGTTTCCTATTCCTTATCATTTATTATCTTATTCTAGAAAGGGGGTTTTATTCCCATTTAGATTGGATATAGACATGTTTTTGTGCATTTGGATCTAGTATTGATGATCTATACATATATTTAATATTTCATGATTGATTTGATCTTTTTTAGGGTTTTAAATTTGAATCTCATTCTATATAATTGTGCTGCTCAAATTATGAGTATTTTCGTTGGGTGATCGCTTATCAACAAACTGAGGTAGGTTGTCTATAATTCAATTCTCAAATTATTTATTTAAATAACATGAATATAATTGTATAATTTATATTAGATGTTTAGAAATTATGTTCTTAATTTAATTAATTATTTTGTTGAATTAATTAATTGGGGAGATTGGAAATTGGAGATTTTGGGAATTATAGATTGAGATAATTAATTGTAGATATAATTATGAGATAATAAGATTTTAGGATTGAGAAATTTAATTGTGGAAAAAATTATGATCTATTGAGATTGAGATTGAGATAATTAATTATGGAGTTAATTATGTGATTTTTAGTTTGTGGATATTGATTAATTAATTGAATAATTAATTAATGGGATTTACGTACTCAATTAATTAGAAAATTAACTAAGGGGATTTATGTGATAAACTAATTATTGAATTAGTAATAAAATTGGTGTGGTTGATTAATTATTGGATTTACAAATAGAATTTAAGTGATTAATTAATTTAAAAATTAATTAATTTATTTTATGTGATAAATTATTTTTTGAATTAATTAATGTTACTTATGTGATTAGTTAAATTTTGAATTAACTAATGGAATTGTTATGTTTAAATAATTGTATAATTAGTAATGCAAATGATGTGTATAATTAATTTTTGAATTAATTATGTGTTAAAATGGTAACATGGTCATTTAGTTGTTAATTAAATAATGGGAACCTGGTCATTATAATGTGTAAGGTATGAATGGTAACATGGCCATTTAGTTGTGAAATAGAGAATGTGAACAAGATTATTCTAATGTGTGAGGTATGAATGGTAACATGGTCATTTAGTTAGGAATTAAGGAATAGAAACATGGACATTCTATTGTGTGATGTACGAATGGTAACATGTGAATTAAAATATGAATTAAATAATGATATCAATGGAATTTTGAGATATGATATTCCTCATACATACTTTAGGCTCCAACATATTTCATAGTAGTTATTGAATGATAATAATGGAATTATACGATTTGATATCCCTCAGACATACTTCAGCCTCTAACATGAGTTGAAGTGGGGATTGAGGTAAGAGTGTCTAGGAGAACCCAAAGGTTTATATAGTTAAATAAAGATTAACTGATAATGTGATAATCGTTTACTTATGAATTGTAATTATTTCTTTATACAACTATATACACTTGCTATTGATTAGATATTGTTTTAGTTGTCATTAGTGGTGGCATACTATAATGCCTTAGATTTTCCAAGAACAATTTTTTTGGATACTATATAGATTATTTGTGAGACCAGGCACAAAGACGTGTGATTCTGAGGCCGTTGATCCTAAAATTAATTTTTGAAATATATTAAATAGCATGCATGAACTGTTTTCATGAAAAAGTGTAATAACTTTTTAACGGATACCCTGATCAGAAATATGATGGTACCGTTAAGTTCAGAATGCAAGGTTTACCCTAGGAGTGACTTAACATTAGTCGGTGTGGGTCATTTGTAGAAAAGTCATCACAAGCATGGAAATGAAAAAAATAATTTAAAAAATAATTTTATTTCATTTTTGTTGAGGTAGGGATTGATGGACTTTACATAGACTATTATAGAGAAATACTAGGGTTAGCTATACAACCCTGGAACCGTTGGAGAGCCATTGGAGATAGCTTCAGTGAATCCTCTCATACGAATGGCGATATGATCTTCGATCAATGATCAATGCAAAAAGATTCAATGGATCTCACCAAAAAACACAACACAACCCCATTTTTCATTAATGATCTATTTGAATCGTGGTAGGGCATGTGTTTTTATTTTATTCCTCCCCATTCTTGATTTATACAATGAACATGAATCAATCATTGAAAATATCGATCTGTGGTTTGATCATTATGCGGGATGAGTATATTTTATGAGGTTTTGATGGGAGAATATATTTGTAATTTTATTATTCTGATTTTCATTCTAATAATGATGGATCAAGAGAAACATGAACATTGATCAAGTTTTGTTACTCCAATATCTTCCATTTCTTTTCTCCCCCCATTCATCGTTTGTAATGAGCATTCTCGATCAGCCGATCATTGCACACCCATTTCATGGTGCAACGATCCAATATCGCAGATGTAAGATTGGAATAGCCTAACAGATGTGTGATGATGGAGATAAAGCAATTTAGATGACAGAGGATACCCAATTTACCATTCTTCCACACACAACAAAGAATGGCAATTAGATTCATTATTTTGAGTAGATTTTATGGAGTAATGCATTATTCATCAACAAAAAGGATTGGACGAGTTGGGATCTTCAATATCATAGTGAAACTATCCCCAAATTGAAATCTAGAGGCATTGGATCAAATGAGGGAGTAGATATGGGATTCTGAAAAATCCTGAAAAACACAATGTTTAATCTGGATCTATACGTTGTGTGGGGCCACATGAGCTGCGATTAGGGTTTCCATAGGAAGTAAAATATCACATGGAATGTGGCCCCTTTCACATAGCATGTGGTATCACCTTGGTCACACGACATGTACTCAGGAATCACACGGGATGTTTACATGGGAAGATGTTCACAGGCTAATCTGTGTACTGGTACTTGAGAATACATGCATATGATGGTGAAGTGTACTAGAACATGGTTAGAGTAAATGGTATACGTACATGGTGTGTACTAATACATGGACACGGTTTGATGAGATGAGCCATTTACACGGGCAAGACCCGGGTTCAAGGGACATGGAGTGTGAACCCTACTACACACTGTGTACTCTTTTATACATGTCTTGGAGCCCTTGTACTCTATATCTTGGAAATATTTGTTAGGGTTTGTTACCTTTATCTTTTCTATGTGGGTTAGTATGCAATAATTTTTTACTCTTGGGACAACGATTCCTTCAACAGTAATTCCTAGATAGAGTTTTTGGAATCCCTCTGAGAGGCCCAGAGTGAGATCCTCTATTCATATTCATGTCCTAGGTGGAGTTCTTGGTATCGACGTGACCAACACTAAATGGGATTCAATACTCTACATAGCAGGTTAATTCATATTGATTTTTTGGTATCACCCCATGGCCTTGTCAGTGATCCTCATCTGTGTATTGTATTCTATTCAAACTATTAGCATGATCTTTCTCATGAAGAGACCTCATAATAAGTACCTATTGGATGGACTTCATTAATTCTATCAGATTCTGGAGTGTGTTCTCTTGGGTGAGTGCTTTGTGGAATATTCTATATGGAATCATATACTAGTATAATATGGTTGTGACTTACCTCTAGAATGTGTTTCTTTGTTGAGTATGTCTGGATATTTTTTTTATATGTGTTGTAGAAATATACCTATGTAGAGATGAATGTATTTCCTTTGTTTTATGTGATACATGCCTATCATAGGGAATGTAAAAAGCAATTTAATTTTATAGTGTAGTATAATGGATGACCAGGTTCATCTCACTTGAGGAACATTCTCATATGTTCAGTCACATAATTTAATTCACCTAAACTAAATCTTTTTAATTGTTTTTTTAATTTAGGAAGGTTATGAAATTTAAATTAATGAAAATATTTAACTAACATGCAATGAAAAAATTTAATTACTGAATAAAGAACATGGAATTTATGGGTTGGTTTGTGGGTTCCATCATTATCCTAGTTGGTCACTACTACAAAAATGGGAAAGGGAAGCACCACCTTATATCCGCCCTAAGAAAAAACCACTGAAAAAGAAACCGTGTATCAGTGCTAAAATTTTAGCGGTGATAACGGGATTCTTTATCAGTGCTAAAATGTAAGCTCTAATATAGAAAGGATTTATCAACACTTTTTTAGTGATGATAAAGAGGAATATTATCAGTGCTAACAAAACCACTGATAAAGGATACCTTTATCAGCGCTAAAATTTTAGCGCTGATAAAGGTAGACTTTATCAGAGATTTCATAGCACTCATAAAACCTTAGTCCATTTTTTTATAAATTCGGTCACACAGTGCCCTCGTTTTATCGCGACCTAAAGCTCTCGTCGTACTGGAACCCTACGACACCCCTCTGCCGCCCGTTCAGTTCACGTTGTCGGACCTCTGCCACCCTCGAGCTTCTCATTGCTGAACCTCCACCGCCCGCTGAGTTTCGTGTTTCCGAACCTCCATCGCACTCGAGCTTCGCTTTTTTGGACCTCCGCCGCCCGAAACGCCCTTGATTTTCACATTTTTGGACCTCCACCTCATGCTGAGCTCCGCCTTTCCAAACCTCCCATTAAGGCATGTTTTCCAAATCATTTTTTAATATTGTTCTCCTCTCCCATCACACATAACCATATGTTGATTTGTCATGACATATTTAATGGATATTTCATATTGTGACGGTTGTAGGCTACATGATTCATCATTTTCTTCTTCATGTTTGTCTCTAAGGTAATGCCCCATGTCGAAGCTTGAGTTTGGACCAACTTCTTCAAATGGTTCTAGAACTATTATTCTATAAATCATATCAATCTTTTAAAAAATTGTTAATCGGAGTTTTGGGATGTGAGGTTTTCCCATCAATGGTGTTCTAATGGATTTTGGGTTGAATTATTTCATCCCTAGGTTTCGTTTCCTCTGGTGGTGATGATTCTACTTCATCATAGATTTGTGAGTGTTCTTCCTACATATTGTGATGGGGTTCTTTGGGGTGATCATCCAAAATATTTCTATTACTCCTATGGTATCACCTTTTTTCTAATTACTTCAGAGGGTTTTTAGGTGATTTGGTATTTTTTTATTATAGATCCTAGAAACCATTCAATTTGATGGTGGTATGGCTGGATATGTTATATAAATTATTCCAACAATCATCTTTATGAGAAAGTGTGGTTTGAATTATAGAATATATATGATTTGATTTAATTTTATTATTAGGTTATGTTGGGTTCGAAATGAGTGATGAGGTTCCTAAGGTGATGAATTCTAGTTTGTTACCTTGTTTGTGAAGTTTTTGATGATGATGATGATCAGGAGCATCATGGTGTAGGTATCATGGCACGAGTATCATCATGATTTAATGCATGATTCAATATCATATTTATGTTTGAAATTTGAATTTAGTGGTGTTTTATTGGGTATTTTTTATAATTTCACATTCTATTTGAACATATGTGGCTATGAAATATTTATTTTTTCTTTTATCATTACTCCATTATTCTAGGATTTTCTATTGGTACCATTTTTTTACTATAAATAAAAATGTGGAACCATTGGGGAATGTTTGACATGGGTTGATTTTCATTAAAAGGGATGGTTTATCCATGTATAATATCTCTTGAGAAACCATGTATTGGTGGAAAGATTGATATGCTCATCATCAATGGCGATCAATGAGTTTACACTATCAGAGTGAAGTTTATGAAAAATTTAAGGTCCTTCCCACTTGGATTCCAGTTTCACTAGATTTCTCATAGGTATCATTTATTCTCTTAGATCTAACACCATGTCACCATAATGTATGGAATGAAGGATAGCATTTTTCTTTACGGAAAACACCACCCGGTTCTAATGCATATCTAGGTCATCCAATGCTTGAACTCTATTTTCTTTGAGGGGTTCCCCCTTCTTTCCTTAATGCTATCTATGTGACTTTGTTTGGAAGTGCACATGTATGGCATGATGCCCAGACCACCATGCTTTCTAGCCTTTCCACCCCTACCTCCATCTCTGTCCTCCCTCATTGAGGATATTGACTGCTTCTCTGTAGTGGCTAGGCCCTTTCCTATAAGTGTTTGTTCTGTATCCCTTGGCTCTGAGCCTGTCATCTAGCTCCAAATACTTACTGATCCAGAGAGAAATCCCTCACCAGCCCCCATGTTTCATTACCCATCCTTCCCCTTCCCCTTTGGATCCTCATCTCCCACTCTTATGAATCTTACCAACGATAAGGGATTATGAACATGTTCAAAATCAAGGGACCTCAATGAGAGATCATCCTCCCACTTCAATAAGGCTACTAGCTCTAGATCCAATGCCAGAGCCCTATCCTATCCATCATTATTGTCTTCATATGTAATTATCATGGTCTTAGTGCCCATGTTAAATCGTACTTCCTCACCATAGAAATAAAAAATCATAATTTCATTGTTGTTGTTGTCTAATAACACAAAAAACACTATAATAATCATATAATTCTCCTAGAAGATTAATTTACATGGATTTCTACACTATGACCCCTCCAACAGACACAAATGGGTATTTTGGCACAATAAATATGTTGTTGAGACTGTTCAAGATTGCAATCAATTAATCACTACCAAGGTGTCCAACGGTGACACGTCCTTCATTATGACATTTGTTTTTGGAAGCTATGACTATTTTCAAGGGGAATCTCTATAGATTGAAAAAAATACCTTCGATCTCGGCCACCATCCATTGTTTGTTGTGGGTGACTTTAATTTCATTTCCAACTAAATGGAAAGGAAAGGTAGAAGCCCATTCCAGAGGAAGGCAATCATGGAGTTTATTTAGTTCATGGATTGGAAGGGCCTCATTGATCTCAACTTCTCAAGTGATAGTTTCAACTGTGGCAACAACTGCAGGGGCCATCACCGCTTATGGAGTCCATGGGATAGGTGTCTAGCCAACATGAAATCCAATAACCTATTTTCAAATACAATGTTTTTCCATCTTGGTTGAGGTATTTTGAACCCCCCCCCCCCCCCCCTCTTGGTTTCCATTTCTTCTTGGCATGATCATCAGGAACAGTTTCACATCCACCGGTAGTGGGTTAACATACTAGGGTACAAGTACATGGTTTTTGAAATATGGAATGAACCCTTGTAGGAGTATCGGGCCACCTTCAACCTCAGTTACCTGGCCTCAAACCTCGATAGGTGCGTGTTCACCTTCCTCCTCAAGAACATTCACCACTTGGGACTACTGTCGCATATGGGCTCCTTCAGAGTATTCTGATAGATGGAATGATACCTTGGGTTTATTGGATTATTAAAACTAGTTTCAGGTTTATGTGTGACTATATACTTATTATATTTTCTTATTATTTCTTACACACCACCACATGAGTCAAGTAACCTGATTGAAATGCATATTGGTTCTTTGGTTCTGATGTGGATATGGTTTTTTATGTGTTTGTGACATGTGTATGTGTGGATGTATGGGTATTTAGGCATGATGATATTGAATGGAGGGCCAAGACCTAGGAGTGGTAGATGTATCATTCTTGATTATTCTTGTGTTTGGTCTGGGTGATTTGAGGAAACTATAATGAATATAAAGTAATTATATTTAATGAATATGAATAAATACTAATGGTTATGCTCTATTAATATCTATTTTTATATGGAATTGGTTCTCTTCTACTCTATTTGGAAGTCCTATTTTGTGTACTTGAACCATAAATACTAATATTTGATATTCAAATAGGACGAAGATGAATAAAGATTGGATGGATGCTAATCGTTAGACAATAGGGTAAGATAATGGAATGAAAGAGTTCATTCAATTTTCAAAGGATCAAGAAAAGGATCCTTATCAAATCCATTGTATGTGTTTTCGTTGTTGTTATTCTAGAATCCTTACTCTAGAGGACTTGGAAGAACATTTGATATGTCATAGAATAGATCAGAGTTATAAATGTCGGAATAAACACGGAGAAAAGGCGAATGTAGCTACTAGATGGGATAAAACTGTATTTTATGGATCATCAGATATGAATACAAATATGGATAATGAAGAAGACCATATGAAGGATTTTAATACAGATGTCAATGATGATGAATATCATATTGAGGAAATGACAAAGACAATTTAAGATGAACACCGTGATTGTCCAAAATTGATTGAGAAGTTAAAGAGTTGTGCAAAGATGCCATTGTATGATGGTTGCACCAAGTATACAACATTGTCAGTTGTACATAAGTTTTAAAAATTGAAAGCAGGAAATGGATGGAGTGATGTTAGTTTTACAGAACCAGTTTCTCTCTTGAATGACATGCTCCCTGAAGATAATGATCTCCCAATCCAGATATATGAAGCTAAACAAATGCTATGCTCGGTGGGTATGATTTCTGAAAGAATACATGACTTCTCGAAAGACTGTATATTGTTTCGCAATGAGAAAAAATCACTTATAGAATGTCCAAAGTGTGGTGCTTCTCAATAAAAGAAAGATAAATCCAACCCAACAAATGTTTTATGGTACTTTCAGATCATTCCAAGGTTTAGGCGTCTATATGGAAGTGAATAAACTGCAAGACAATTGTCGTGGCATGTAAATAAAAGAAATAATGATGGGAAATTACATCATCCGTCCGACTCTCCACAATGTAAAAAATTGATCATGAGTATCCTGAATTTGGAAAAGAGCTGACAAACCTTCGTCTGGCATTATCTATAGATGGAGTAATTCCTTTTGGTTCTCAAACCAGCACTCATAGTACATGACCGGTTATGTTGGTAAATTATAACTTACCACCCTGGTAATGCATGAAGCTGAAATTCATCATGTTATCTATGCTTATTTTAGGACTAAAAAATCTAGGTAACGATATTGATATTTATTTGGCTCCTTTGATTGAGGATTTGAAGTTATTTTGGGATTCAGGTGTTATGTTGTATGATGCTTATAAAAGTGAATAACTCACATTGAGAGTGATGTTGTATGAGACAATATATTATTTCCCTGCTAATGGAAATTTTTCAGGCTATAGAATTAAAGGAACTCAAGGGTGTCCCCTGTGTGAAGAGGATAAAGAATCAATTAGGTTGAAACATTCATTGAAATCTGTGTTTTTAAGACATCTAGATTTCTACCTCGTCAGCATATGTACCGATCTTAGACGACATCATTCAATGAAAGTTCAGAACAACGTGCAGCATCGTCTCCACTAATAGTTGATCAGCTATTTGAGAATGTAAAAGATGTGAACACTATTTTTGGTAAACCATTTTCAAAAAACCTTATGAAAATTGGTTTGAAAAAGAGATCATTTTTTTGAATTACCATAATAGAATTGTTTGTATGTCAGACATTTTCTAAATGTGATGCATGTGGAAAAAAATGTATGTGAAAGTGTTATGGGAACGTTGGTAAATGCCCCTGTCAAAACCAAGGATTGAATTAAGGCAAGGTTGGACATGTTTGACATGGGAATATGAGAAGAGTTGGCTCCCGTGAAGGGTGAAAATCAAATGTTTCTTCCTCCAGCTACTTATACTCTTTCTTGGGTGGAGAGATACCAGTTTTGCAACTTTTTCAATGATGTAAAGGTTCTAGTGGGGTATTCATCAAATATCAAGAACATTGTGTCAATGAATGATTTGAAGTTAAAAAGTTTGAAATCACATGACTGCCATGTTTTGATGTAAGATCTAATTTATATAACTTTACTATGCATTTTTTCCAAGAATGTTTGTCATACGTTAACCAAGCATTTTTTCTTTTTCAAAGCTATATGTAGCAATGTTTTAGACCCGGTGAAATTGTCAGCTATGGAAAAATAAATTGTCATCATATTATGTGAATTAGAAATTTTATTCCCACCAACATTCTTTGATATGATGGTTCATTGGATGATTCACTTGGTGAGAGAGATTCGACTTTGTGGTCCTGTGCACTATAGATGGATGTATCCTATTAAACGATATATGAATATTTTGATAGGGTATGTCAGAAATCAAAGTCGACTGGAGGGATATATAGTGAAGCGATATATTGTAGAGGAAGCCATTGAATTTTGTACCGAATTCCTATATGATGTGGACAGCATTGGTATCCCAAAATCTCATCACACTGGATGCATTGAGGGTGAGGGAATTTCTAGAAGAGTTTTTGTGACAATCAGCATTACAGATCGGGAGCAGGACCACCTTTATGTTTTTCATTATAGTTTGGAGGTTGCTCTATATATTGAATCTCGTAATGAAATTCTTAGGCAGTTGAATCTATGAAGGGCTGAAAAATGTTTATCAAATACACATAATCACCAATTTATAGGACGGTTTCAAGGCCATATTTTTATCCAGTTGGATGAAAATTAGAATTCAACTTCAGAACGACTTTGATGTCTAGCTGCTGGACCAAGTGTGTATGTATTATCATACAGTGGTTATGTAATTAATGGTTATACATTCTATAAAAATGAACATGATGAAGATAGTACCATGAAAAATAGTGGAGTTACACTAGTTGTTGAAGAAATGCATGTTTCTAGTAGTAAGGATAGAAATACAATTTATGAAAATATGTCATACTTTGTCCTTATCAAACAAATATGTATGTTTGATTATATGACATTCTAATTGTTGATTTTTCTATGAAAATGGGTTGATAACAACAATGGTGTTAAAATAGATGAATAGGGATTTGTGAAAGTTGATTTTAGTAAAGAAGGGTACAACGATGAATAGTTTATTATGGCATCACAAGTGGTACAAGTTTTTTATGTTCCATATCCCACAAACCAAAAGTGGTTGATTGTTCTGTTAGCATCTAAAACTATTGAAGGTTCCGATGAAAATTCATTTCAGGACGATCCTTTTAGTGGTACGTCATAATCATTTCGAAGTGGTCCAAATGTAGATTATGTTTTGTATGTTAGAGGAGACAGAAATTATGGGATATGGATAATCGATAGAGGTGTAAAATCCCTTTAGCCTTTGAAAAAAATATGGAGAGTTCAATAAACAAGTTATATTTTGTTTGTAATATAGATCTTGTTATCTCATGTTATTGTTTAATCATTACTGGATTTATGTAATCTAAATTAACTATTCAACTACTTTTGTAGATAATGAATTCTGCACATTCTGGTGCTCATAACCTTGAGGAAAAACAAGTCTCTCAAGATACTGCTACGGTTGTTGTGGCTGCTGTTGCGGCTGCTACTGCTCCTACTGCTGCTCCTGCTCCTCCTGCTCCTCCTGATGCTCCTACTACAGCGGCACCTGCGGCTACTACTGCTCCTAGTGTTGAGGTCCAACAACCATCAGCACATGTCGTTTATACAATTTCAGATGAACATATAGATGATGTTGATATCGATGAAATGGTCGGGAATGAAGGATTGACGATGCAGAAAACATAGGTGCGTCGTAGTTTGATGGTGTTAGCCAAGGTTCTTAAGGAGAAAAGCAAAGGCATCAAATTTGACGTCGGATGGAATGCACGAGGCCAACATGTGAATCCCAAAAAGTCAATGTTTATTATTTACATTGGATTTTTCACTCGTCAATGTGTGTCGATTGACATAGATTCATGGCACCATGTTGTGTCCGGGATGAAGGCTGTGATTTTGGAAGAAATTATGGTAACATTATGAATTTATTTCATTAATTTAATAATAAATAAAATAATTAAACAATGTCTTATTCGTCTCAATCTCTTTCAGAATACATTTATAGTAGACGATTCACACAAGGATTATGTGCTAAGGCTTGCAGGAAGGAGTCAATGAGATTTTCACACTATTTTAACAAGATGTCACGTGAAATATTCCAAAGGTAAAATAAACCCACACCCACCCATTGTTTATGCTCACCTAATATCCCAAGAAGCATGGGATGAATTTATTGGCTACCGTGGGGATGAGAAGATTCGGGTATATTGTGGGTGATATTACATTGTTTGAGGATACGTGTATTGATCACTTTGATTGTCAATATTTCATTTATAAAATAGAAACTTTTTAAAGAAAATAAGGAATGTTCATCAAAACCATCATACCCCTATCGTAAAGAAAGGATGGGGTACGCTTCACGAGAAAATAAAATGGTACGTATTTTAAATTTACAGCAATTTTGTTTGGTGCTAACAAACAACATCGCAATTATCTTTCTATGTTTATATGTTGATTGATGAGTCTAAAACCAAATATACTTCCATGCCACGTCATGTTCTTTGGAAGGAGGTACGTGTGAATAAGGAAGGGAAGCTAGTAGGAGAGAACACACAAAAAGTATGGGAAATTTGATTAAGTATGACACGATGATAAAAATATTTGTTTTAAATTTATATTACCTAAAAATAATTAGTTATTTTCCTATATCCGACAGTCACAAGAATCAGCTACTCTTATAGTGGATGCAGGTCTATTACAGATGATAGAATCTTCTTAATACCAACCAAGTAGGGATAAAACTCTATGATTAAATAATATAAATTATATTTTGACTTATTTTATTACTTATTCTTTTTTGTGTTTTTAGTCAACATTGGATGCTAATTGCGGTGAACTTCGATACTCCAAAGATTTATTTTCTGGATTCAAAGCAAGGATATCCATCAAACCTACCACACATGATGGAGTTTGTGAATCTATAAGACATTAGATCCTACATTTTAGGTCTAAACATCGAGTAATATAATTTATATTATCTTTTCCTGAGGATTCGTTTATGAAAGGGCGGTGTATAATTATCATCTAAAAAAAGAAACGAGGACTGGGGCTAAGCATAAGGTGGCGAGCACGTACTACATCTGGAAAAATATCAGGGTATATATAATAAAATTTCACTATCCAAACACATCTCAACACAAGTTACTTATTCTCATAATGATCAATTTATTTACAGTGTCCAAAACAAAAAAAAACCGATAATAATTGTAGTTATTATGTTAGTAAATTTATGAAGGAGATCTTTTTTCATCATGAAACAAGCTTCCCTAAAGATGTATTTTCAAAAACATCTACTAGTTCACTTAATTTATTTATTAATTATTTATGTTTATATTTTACAGCACTACTCTGACTGCTGAAAATCCTCATACTCACAAGTCGATATAGATATGTTTAGAAATTAGTGGGCCACAAATCTGATGACAGATTTTACAAAAATAACGTGAATATCTGACTTGGGGACGTGTACAATTGGCGGTCTTTTTTGAGAGGGGTTTAGGGGATCAAATGATGACACATTGTTGTATGTAAATGTTCGTTGGAATATTGTAAATGTTATTAAACAAAACATCCTTTCTCCAATGGGTAAATTCCACATTTTAACAGATGATATACACCATCAAAATGCAAGAATGATGAACCACTCAAAGGACCTTTCTTTTGTTTAAAATGGACAGATTTTTAAGTGAAAACAACAACTGGCCTATGGAAATCCAACCAAACACATTAGGATTGTATTGATACTTTATGATAATGATCCATGGGTCCTTTGTGACGTGTAAGTGTTAACCCCACCTCAATCCAATGCACAGTGTGGCCGGTACCACTCAAAGGGTCTCTCTTTTTTTTAAAATGGACAGATTTTTATGTGAATACAACAACTGACCTACGGAAATCCAACCAAATGAATTAGTATTGTCTTGACCCTTTATGAGAATGATTCATGTGTCCTTTTTGACGTGCATGAGTCATCTCTGCTGTAATATGAGCCACGGTGTGGCTGGTTCAACTCAAAGGGTCTCTCTTTTCTTCAAAAGGGACACAATTTTAAGGGAAAACAACAACTGACAAATAGAAATCCGATCAAACGCATTAATATTGTCTTGATACTTCAAGAGAACGATCCAAGGGTGCATTGGGTATGTGTACGAGTAATCCCCACCTCAATCCGAGGCACGGTGTTGCCAGTACCACTCAAAGGGTCTCTCTTCTGTTTAAATTGGACAACTTTTTAAGTGAAAACAACACTTGACCTATGGGAATCTTACCAAACACATTCGGATTGTGTTGATCCTTTAAGAGAAAGATTCATAGGTTCATTGGGGACATGTATGAGTCATCCCCACCTCAATTTGAGGCACGGTGTGGCCGGTACCACTCAAAGGGTCACACTTTTGTTTAAAATTGACATATTTTTTAGGGAAAACAACAACTGACCTACAATGATTCGACCAAAATGATTAGGATTTTCTTTATCCATTAGGAGAAAAATCCATGGGTACGTTGGGGATGTGTACGTGTAATCCCCGCCTCAATCCAAGGCATGGTGTGGTCGGTACCACTCAAAGTGCCTCTCTTCTTTTTAAATTGGACAGATTTTTAAGTAAAAACAACAATTGACCTAAAGAAATCCTAAAAAACACATTAGTATTGTGTTGATACTTTAAGAGAATAATCCATAGGTGAGTTGGGGACATGCACGAGTCATCCCATCCTCAATATGAGGCACGGTGAGGCCGATACCGTACAAAGGGTCTGTCTTCTGTTTAAATTGGATATATTTTTAAGTGAAAACAATAACTGACCAATGGAATTCTGACCAAATGCATTTGGATTGTGTTTATCCTTAAAGATAACAATCCATGGGTTCATTGGGGATGTGCACGAGTCATCCCCAACTAAATATGAGGCACGGTGAGTCCAGTACCACTCAAAGGGTCTCACTTTTTTTTTAAATGGAAAAACTTTTAATTGAAAACAAAAACTGGCCAACCAAAATTCGACCAAACACATTTGTATTGTATTGATATTTTAGAGAATGATACAAGGCTCCTTTGTGAAATGTGAAAGTCATACTCGCCTCAATCTATGGCACAGTGTGGCTGGTACCACTCAAAGGGTCTCTCTTCTGTTTAAATTGGACACAATTTTAAGTGAAAACAACAACTGACCTATGAAAATCTAACCAAACGAATTCATATCATCTTGATCCATTATGAAAATGATACATGGGTCCTTTGTGACATGTAACTATCAACCACGCCTCAATACAAGGCACAGTGTGTCCGGTACCACTCAAAGGGACTATCTTTTGTTTAAAATCGACAGATTTTTAAGTGAAAACAACAACTGACCTACGGAAATCTGACCAAACGCATTAAAATTGTCTTGATCCTTTATGAGAACAATCCAAGGGTCCTTTTTAACGTACAAGTGTCATTTTTTCATCAATCCAAGTCATGGTGTGGATGGTAACACTCAAAGGATCTCTCTTTTCTTTAAAATGGACACAATTTTAAGTGAAAACAACAAGTGACCTACAGAAATCCAAACTAACACATTCATATTGACTTTATTCTTTAAGATAATGATCCACGAGTTCATAGGGGATGTTTATGAGTAATACCCAACTCAATCCGAGGCACGATGTCATGGGTACCACTCAAAGGGTCTCTCTTCTGTTTAAATTGGACATATTTTTAAGTGAAAACAACAACTGTCCTACGTAAATCTGACCAAACACATTCAGATTCTGTTGGTCCTTTAAGATAACGATTCACGGGTGTATTGGGGATGTGAAAAAGTCATCCCCACCTCAATATGTGGCACAGTGTGGCCGGTACCACTCAAAGGGTCTATCTTCTGTTTAAAATGGACAAATTTTTAAGTGAAAACAAAAACTAACTTATGGAAATTTGACCAAATGCAATAATATTTTCTTGAAAATTTAGGATAATGATCCACAGGTCCTCTGGGACGTGTAAGAGTCATCCCCACCTCAATCCGAGGAATGGTGTGACAGGTACCACTCAAAGGGTCTATCTTCTGTTTAAATTGGACACAATTTTAAGTGAAAACTACAACAGACCTACGAAAATCCATCCAAACGCATTCGTATTGTCTTGATCCTATATTATAATGATACATGGGTCCTTTTTGATGTGAAAGATTCAACCCTACCTCAATTCAGGGCACGTTGAGTCTGGTACCACTCAAAGGGTCTCTCTTTTGTTTAAAATGGACAGATTTTTAAGTGAAAACAGCAACTGGCCTACAGAAATCCAACCAAACACATTCATATTGACTTGGTCCTTTATGAGAATGATAAAAAGGTCCTTTGTGACATGCAAGAGTCATCCCCGCCTCAATCTGAGGCACGGTGGGGCTGGTTCCACTCAAAGGGTCTCTCTTTTCTTTAAAATGGACAAATTTTTAAATGAAAACGACAACTGACCTATGGAAATCCGAAGAAACGCATTTAGATTGTCTTGATCATTTAATAGAATGATCCATGGGTGCGTTGGGGATGTGTACGAGTAATCCCTGCCTCAATCCAAGGCACGGTGTGGCCGGTACAACTCAAAGGGTCTCTCTTCTATTTAAATTGGACAGATTTTATGTTAAATCAACAACTAACCTACGGAAATTTGACCAAACGCATTCAGATTGTGTCTATAATTTTATATAATGATCCATGTGTGCATTGGGGACATGAACGAGTCATACCCTCCACAATACGAGGCACAGTGTGGCCGGTACTACTCAAAGGGTCTCACTTTTGTTTAAAATGGACATATTTTTAAGTGAAAACAAAAACTAACCTACGGAAATTCAACCAAATGCATTCGGATTGTCTTGATACTTTAGGAAAACAATCCACAAGTTCTTTTTGATGTGCAAGATTCATCCCTGCCTCAATCTGAGGCATGGTGTGGATGGTACCACTCAAAGAGTCTCACATTTGTCTAAAATGGACAAATTTTAAGTGAGAACAACAACTGACCTACATAAATTTGACCAAACACATTCAGATTGTCTTGATCTTTTAGGAGAACAATCCACAGGTCCTTTGTGACATGTACGAGTATTCCCCATCTCAATATGAGGCATGGTGTGGCCAGTACCACTCAAATGGTCTCTCTTCTGTTTAAATTGGACACAATTGTAAGTGAAAGCAACAACTAACCTACGTAAATGTGACCAAACTCATTCAGATTGTCTTGATCCTTTAGGAAAACGATCCATGGGTCCTTTGTGACGTGTAAGAGTCAACCCCACCAACTCCCTAGACTGCCCCACCCCACTGGACACCAACCCACCCCCTGGACACCCCCACCCCTCTGGACACCCTGCGCCCCCTAGAAAGCCCCCTCAACCCCCTGGACACCCCCACCCCCTGGACATGCCCATGGACATCCCCCCACCCAACTCGGATAGCCCCACAACCCCCCCCCCCCCCCCGAACTCCCCCACCCATGGACAACCGCCACCCCCCTGGACGACACCCCCACCCATCCTTGACACCACCTTACCACTTGCAAACCCCAACCCACTGGACACCCCCACCCATGGACGGAAAGCCCCACCCTCCCAGACACAATCCCACCCCCTTGGATAGCCCCACCAACCCCCTCGAACCCCATACATCCCCCACCCCCAAGAAAGCCCCCCTGACACCCTGGACAACAGCCCACCCCCATAGACACCCCATATACACCCCCCCCCCATCTGGATACCCCACCCCCCTTAGATATCCCTACCAACACCCTGGACTACCCCCCACCCCCTGGACACCCCCACCCCCTAGACACCCTGATCTCCCTGGACTCCCCCATCCCACCCTCTTGGAAACCACCTCAGCCCCCTTGGACAGCCCCACCATCCCCCTGGACTACCCCCACCCTCCAAACACCCAACCCACCTCCTGGAAATCCCCCCCCCCCAACACCATGGACAATAGCCCACCCCTGGATACCCCTCCCCCCACCTGGACACCCCCATCCTAGACACCACCCCACCACCTAGACACCCCCACCCCCCAGACACCACCACCCTCCTTGGGCATCCCCCAACCTCCTGGACCGCCCCCACCCCCCTTGGACACCCCCATACCCCCAGACACCCACTACCCCCCTTGGACTGCCACCCAAAACCCCAGAACAACCTCCCCAACCCCTTAAATTCTAAATAAAATTCTTTATGTATTTAATTAACTTATGAATTATGTGTTAACGATGTATGGGTATACTTGGTGTGATTATCTTATGATTTAGGTGTTAATTTTGTATGGGTATACATGATGAATTATTTGTAGGTGATGTTTGGGTGTGCGGCTGCAGAAGTTCTTTTTACAGTAGACATGGATTTTATCATTGCTTTTTTAGCGCTGATAAAAGAAGCCTTTATCAGCGCTAAAAAGAGTTGATAAAATAAAAATTTATCAGCACTCGCTTAGCTCTGATAAAATGTAAATTTATGAGCACTAAAAGAGCGCTGATAAAGGCTTACTTTATCAGTTATTTTTAGCATTGATAAAGGGGACCCCCTTTATCAGCACTAAGCTTTACAGCACTTTTTTAGCACTAATAAAGGCCGTTTTGAGTGCTGATAAGGCTCGTTTTTGTAGTAGTGGGTGTTTAAAAATGTTTGATAATTCAATTTTGAGATCTCATTCTTGAATTACTATTCTTTTATTAATTGGTGAGAAATCATTAATGTATTTAGAAATCTTAACTCCCCTTCCTACTTTAATCAAGGTTGATGGAACAACTCAATCGTGAGTGTGACAACTTTCAAGACCTGGCTCTATCGTATGTCAGTTCAACCACTGTATGGCTCAAATCCATCATATTAAGAGCTTGTATTCAGTATATGTGTGGGAACATATTTAATAAAATAATAGAAATGAGTTCGAGTTTAGTTTCCTGGTGGGCTATCACCACACCCATGCACGTCACTCTTTCTCTTCAAAAACTTTATTAAAAATAAGAATATTACCGTAGAATAAATGAAATTGAAGCATACCTCCCCTGAGCCAAGGATTGAGTAAGTATATCATTTTTAAGGGTAAGAGGTAATGGTGGATAGTATGATAATAAGAAAAGAAGAAAATAAGGATAAAATATGGAGAAGAAAGGATGGTGGTTGGGTGGAAGAAAACAGAAAAATAAAAACCATACATGAATTTAATAAAAATCTAAATTACAATTGAAATCTAAAAAAAATAAAGAAAATAAACAAATTAATAATATGATAAGGGAAAGATTTTTGAAATTCCTCCATTGGTGGAGATCTCCCCTTGGTTCCTTGGAATAAATGTGATGGAAAATTGGATGAGATGACAGGTGGGAGTTCCCCTCCTTAAATAGGAAGAAATTGTCCTCCTCATGTTTTCACATTTTTTGAAATATAAATGGATGATTAACACATTACATCCTTCATATAAGTTATTAATAAATGAACTTTCCATTCGACCTAAAAATTTCCTATTTATTGCACTCTTCTAGAGGGATTTATGTATTTTTTATTGACAATGTATTTTTTTCTAGATGAATTTCCCAGGAAGCTTCCTTTAATGTAAAACATATATTTTCCACCATAATGGGAGATAGACTCCTTGAAATATATTTAGGTAGTGAATATATGAGTTCTACATAATATAAATTTATAATCAACACCATTTTAGGTGTGTAGCCTGATTTATACATCCGTTACTGAGGTGGGGTCCACACTGTCAGCCCTGACAATTTCAAAACCTCAATGATTTTTTCTGGCCTTTAGATATTCGAATAAGTCTCTAGTATAGAAAAAATTTTAAAGGAATTAAAATAAGTATTCTAAAAAGATGATCCTTCAATTTGGAATTTAATTTTAATTTAAATGACTGAAATACCCTTGATGTAAAAATCTGTCAAAAATCCAGAATTTAAGCACATTTCACATTTTAGTTCAAAACACACTATAAATACAAAATTGATCCATATAAGCTCAAATTGATAAATTATGAGGGTTAAAACAATTGAAATGCATAAAAAAATGTGTAAAATATTAGTTTTACAAGTATAATTTTTTGTTCCTGGGTGTCCTACTAAGTATTGTTATACTCACCCATACATGGGGTTTTCCATCATATGTCATGTCTTGTGTAGAATATTGAAATTTTTCTAGAGTCTTAGGAGGACCAGGACCAGACAGTGCTTAGTGAGACTATAAAAACAGAGGTTTGTTCCTACAGCTTTCTGAAAGCAGTCCCAATACATACTTTTAGGTTGTACTTTTGATTTCAAACTCTTTGTGGTGGGCTTTTATTTTGACCTACTTACTTTATACTACTTCCTTTTATACTCTGGTTATGAAATTTAGATGTATGAATGCATGGGTTTTCAATTGTTTTAATATTTCATCAATTTATAGGCTTGGAGATGTGTGTTTATGTACACGTACTTAAGCTAAGGCCTCTCATGTCAGTGATACACCTTCTCAGTGCGAGTCACTAGCCCCTATCCTATGTGAGGTGGGATTTGGGAGTAGCAGCATGGGCCTCTCTGGGAGGGGGCATGACAAACTGATTTGTACTCACACCCTACTTGGGCTGCCTGATCGGTACCTAAATAGAGTTTGTGCTTTCTAGAGAGGTTAAGGGAAAATACCTTGTGTTAGATCATTGATATGGGATGGAGCATGGATGAGGGAACCAGAAACTATTTGGGACCTACTTGGGAGAGTCTTCAATGTCTTTATTTTGGGTTTCATTTTAGTTACATGACATGTACATTGGCATGACATATTTTCTTCTTTAGTTTTTGATATTGTATTTTCATTTTTGGTAATCTTGTGATATTGGTTCTTTTAGTTTATGATTACATGTTATTAATATAATGTTTATTATTTTTTGATGGGGTATTTACTCTGATAAAATATGGAAATGTTTCCCCATGATCAATATATCATACCTGTACTACTAATCAACAGCCTCTGACATATGGGGAGGCATGTCCGAGGTCATGCGACTGACTGATTGAAGGAACTGGTGTGTGGAACCTAGTCTGAGATTTTACAGTTTTCAACATTAGAGGTTTCAGAGATGTCTTGTAAGATTCTACAATTGTGATGAAAATCATGTGAAACTTTCCAGATAGGTTTGATTCTAAAATTTTCCCTTTATAAGATAACGATGATTTATCTCTTGATGAATTGCTTAAATTTTTTATTACTTATGAAAGGAGAAGATATCCAATGTTAAAAAAATATGAAACATGAAATATATTTTGAATCCATGAGAAAGATGATAATTCAAAATGTTGGACATGATGATCCTTGCTACATTGAAGATAAATAGGATGATATGTTGAACGAAAAAAACACATCTCTTATATCTAATAACTATAGTAGAGGAAGATGAAATTATGGTGGATAACTTACTCATAATTTTTTTAATTATGGTGGAATTGGACACTTTACTATGAATTTACCTAATAAGAAATTTGGTGAGTGTCGAGAATATTCTGATGAAACACCTTGATGAAGGAAGTGAAACAAAAGTTATGAAGAAGAAAATTCATCCAACAAACACAAGAATGATTCTACTAGAAACAAAATAAATATGATAAGTAATAAAGTTTTTTCATACTAAACTAAAAACAAATATTCAAATTATGAAAGTGAAAAAAAAATTATAACCTTCATTGTAAAATTTTAGAAAATAATATATTTCGTAGATAGTGAACAAGGTGGTAAAGAATCATATAGAGAGTATCAAATAAAAACATTAATTATATTATGTATTGAGAAAAATAGAAATATCAATTAAGAAATTAGTGTAATGAAGAAATATTGTGAAGAAGTTTATAAATTATGAAATTATCTCATCAAGTATGAGGAAGAATACATTTAAGAGTTCTTAATTTACAAACTAATAATCACTAAACATTGAAGGATTGTTGGAGATCTCAATAATAAATTGGAATATAAGGAAAAATAATTCAATAAGTTTCAATATAAAATTATTTATTCTATAAATACCTTGAGAAAGATGAATGAAAAATTTAACAAAGCTTTTGTCATAAAATATAAGACTTATAAATTTGATGAGAAATCTCAAATAAAGAATTAGGTGAATTCTTCACTCACCAAAAATAATGTTTCATCTGATTTTTCTAACATTGCAAGTGATAATAAAATTAATATGAAAAGTTGGGTGGAGAAAGAATGTGATAAACCTATCACATATACAAAACATTAAAACTCACTTAGAAGTAATTATGGTATACACCAAGAGTTTGTTAGGGTCAGAAGGATTTATCAACCTCAATTTTTTTATAGGGAAAGATTATACATTAATAAAAATTTAAGATTTGATGGATTCTATTGGTACTATAGAATATAAGGGCACATGACTTATAATTTTTGGCATAACATATCACTTCCCAAAATAATATTTCAATAGTGTCAAAGAAATTGTGAAATTAGAATGAATAAATTTCATAACACATAAGAAGTTATAAAAGAAATGTCACAAGAAGTTAGAAACCTTCTGAAAAAATCAATTTAAATGTCTGGAATAAGTTTATGGAAGATGTGATTTGGCTTTTCATTAGGTCTATTGATGTATGAAACTCCTTCTAGAACAAGTTTCGTATGGGAGATAAAGAAAATGAAGCTATGATGAATAAATTTGAGGAAATATTTTTTTTTTTAGACTTCCTTGAAAGAAATTAAAAAATAAAAAACCATGGATACTTGATAGTGGTTGTTCTTCATGCATGATACATGATTTAAAAATATTTAAACATGTTGAAAATCATGGAGGAGGTTCTTTTACCTTTGGGAATAATAGTTCTTTAAAAATCATAGGAATCATAATGATAGAGATTAAAGAAGAACGGCTGAAATCTTAGGAATTATTATTTATTGATGTGCTAAAAAATAATTTACATAGTGTAAGTCAACTTTGTGATTATGGAAAATAAGTGAATTTGAGAAAGTATTCATGTGTTATCAGAAGTTTGAAACATTGAAATGTTATCACAAAAGGAGAAATAACTAGTGTAAATCTTTTTCAAGTTAGAGAATTTAAAAACTCATGTTATCTAAGTGACAAAGATGAGAATAAGTTGTGGTGCCAAAGACTTGTCACAAATGGGAAGAAAATAATGAAAAAACTTTCTAAAGTTTATTATGTACAAAATTTTTCAAAATTGAAAGAAAGAGAGGAAGATTATTGTTTTACTTGTTTGAAAGTAAAGATGACTAATAAAAGTCATAAGAATGATGAGATTCCATCTTCTCGGCCTCTTAAACTTATTAATTCCAATTTATGTGGGTCAATGAGACATCAATAAGAAAAGGATATTTATAATTTTTCAATTTTAATCGTGATTTCACTGAAATGATAAACATCATGTTTTTGAAACACAACAAAGAGCCTATAGAAATGTTTAGGTTTTTCAAAAAAATATTGAGAAAGAGATGGGGGTTTATATAAATAAATTGAGAATGGATAATGGTATTGATATTACAATAAATACTTTCTAAACATATCTTATAGATCATGGTAATAAACATTAGTATATTTCTCTATATACCCCATAACAAAATGGAGTAGCAGAAAGAAATAATATAGGTTTGGTGAAAATGGGAAGAATCATGTGAGAAGAATAAAAACATTCAAAGTTCTACTAGAGTGAAGTTGATAGTATTATTTTACATGTTTAGAAAAAAAAATTAGTTTGAAAACCAAAATGAGTTCTTATGAAATTTTATATGAGAAAACCCCTTTATTGAAGTACATCACTATTTTTTGAATCCCATGTTTACCTAATATAATAAATTTGGATCGGGGAAAGTTTGATGAGAATGATGAGGAAGGAACTTTTGTTATTCACCCAATGGAAGAAGTTACAAATGATGGAAAAAATGTTTATAAAATTTGGTGGAATCATATTAAGTGGAAGTTATTGAGAATCAAACTTATTCAACAAAATTTTATCGGGATTTTGAGGAAGAAAAACTGAAATTTTCCAATGAAAATGGAAGTGATAAAAGTAATGTTCATGAAGATTCAGATGAATCGTGTGATGAGGAAGGTGAAGAAGAAGTGGAACACTGAAATTTCCTATATTTAAAAAAATGAGACTAAACATATTCGGTGGAATTATAAGGCTCTAGTTCAGGCTAGATGAAATATAAGATTAGGAAATAAAACATCACTCATCTCAAAATTTGAAACAGAACCAGTCTCATAACCTATTCAACACAAAGAATGTGTGAATTATATGAATGAAAAGTTGGATCAAATTGAGAAAAATGAAACATAGGAACTTTTTTTATGTCTAAAATATAAAAAATCTATCAAAAAAATGGTTTTATAGAAACATTTTGAAGGAATATGGAGAAGTTTCAAGAAAAAAATCTAGGATTTTTTATAAAGGCTTTGCATAGTTGGAAGGCGGACATTTTGATGAAACATTTTCCCCTATTTAATGGATAGAAACTATTATACTGTTTTGAGTAGTACCTGCTCATCAAAATAAAAAAGACTATCAGATAGATATAATTTTGGATAAAATGAATAAGAAGTTTACAATGAGAAACCTTTTGGGTTTCTACATGATAAGGATGAAAACAAAGTTTTTAGATTGAAGAAAGATGTATATGGGCTAAAACCAGATCCACATTCATGGTATTCTAAGATTGATTTTTTTTTGAGAATGATGATTTCTTCAAAAGGAAAAGTTGATAGAAACATATATATGAAAGATGATGACTTTGGAACTCTAACTATATTTTTTCATGTGGATAATATAATTTTTTCAAAGGAAGATGAATATTTTTTTAAATAATTTTCTAAGGAAATGAAAAAGAATTTTGAAATATCAATGTTGTGGGAATTAACTCTCTTCCTTGTCTTACAAGTTCAATATAAGGAAAAATAAATTTTCTTATCTTAAGAAAACTATGCAAGGGAATTGTTACAAAAATTTGGAATTGTTGAATATAAAGAAGGTTCTACTCTTATCTGAGTGAGGATGAAGATGAGTAAAGATGAGTATGGAAAAAGTCTGAATTAGAAAGACTTTTGGAAGATGATAAGAAGTACACTTTACCTTATAACCTCATCCTGGTATTGTTTATGCTATAAATTTGTGTGCTAGGTATCAAAGTAATCTAAAAGAGTCAAATATGTTGGTAGCAAGGATAATTCAGAGATATGTCAAAGGAACAAATTCCGAAGGATTATTATAAAAAATAAATTATGAGATGATGCATCATGGTTATACTAATATTGATTATTCTTGAGATTGTTATGATATAAAATCAACCTAAGGATAAATTGTTTTCTTGGGTGAATGTTGTGTAAATTTTCATAGTAATAAACAATGTTCAGTATCCTTTTGAAAAGTGGAATTAGTATATGTTGTGACTATTAAAGTCTATACTAAGATATAGTGGATGAATGTTCAATTGGAATATTTGATTATAAATGTTTCTAAACTATTGAAGACACTTTATTACAATCAGATTGCAATTGATATTTCTAAAAATCATGTCCAACATTCAAGATCAGACCACATAAATATAAAGTTTCACATTATAAAAGAGAAAGTTCATGCTATAGATGTTTTGTTGGAATATATATCAACAAGTATTAAATTATTGATATCTTCACAACGTCAATTCCAAAATAATGGTTTGATGAGTTGAGGGTGAAAATTCATGTTCATCCTCCTATAATGACTTCCTAAAACTCATAATGAAGTCCCCATCCATGATTTGGATTATATTGAAAAATGGGGAGATAAAGTAACATCTTTGTAGTATATAAGATGTTTTTAATTATCTTTATTTTGTGAATACGAATTTGTGTCTATCAGATAATGGGGGAGAGGAAAATAACATTTATAGAAAAATAAAAGTGAGAAAATATAAAAGTTAGGGGGATTTTATCTTAGCATGGAAATACAATTTTCTTCTCACCAAGGGATGGATTGTTTTCAAAAAAAATACCTTATATACTCGTGTGGTGTCTAAACACTCTATTAATAAAGGATTTGTTTTGGTAAAATTTATAAAACTTGAATTTTTTACAAAAGCTGAATTGTGAAAATTTTCTTAGAGTTGAAAAAGATATTAATGCGTTTTGTTAAAAAATCTGAATGGGGAGATTGAAGAACCTTTGTGATGTTTTGTTTTGAATAAATTTTTGTATTTGTTGATAACTAATCTTTTATAAAAGAATGTTTTTGAAAAAAAGTGACAGTTTCTGAATGTTTGAACCCAAACGTAAAGGGGGAGAAAATTATTGTTTTTGAAAATGTTGTTTTATAGACACAGAGGAATGGACTGAGAAACACCAGATGAAAAGTATCGAACGGATCACCACCGGTCATATAATTCATCAAAAAGTTAGATTTTTTATTAGACACACCATCAGTCATAGATCCATTGACATGAAGTTCAAGTTTCATTGGAATCAATGTTGGTTATAATGTTAGAATGTTGCTGAAGAGGTTGAATGAAGAAAGTGATGCTAGGAGTTAGAAATTTCTTACACTTTCTAACCTTCAGTCAAATATTTATTTCCTAGTTTTTAATTCACAAATATCATAAGTTGTATGTAACAGTTGTGATGTGATCCTTATGAAGAAAAGGGGGAGAATAGGTGAAACCAATCACATTGAGTTTTGCTTGGAAATAAATAAGGTGCTTAAAGTAAGGGAAGTCGTAATACATTCCTATAAAAGTCATATAGTACATTGATAAGATTGAAGTTCTCATAATTCAGGAAAACTATAATGATAAAATATTTTTATGAAATGGAGGAATAATAAAGATTGTATTGATTCTGGGAATCATGAAAAAAGTTTTCATCATATCCAGAAGTACTGAGCATAAAATTTTTTAGAAGTCTGAATGAGTTATAGATGATGAGGTTTGAAGTATTTCAAAGTGGTAGATTGGATTTTCCATCATAAATAAAGTTCCATCATTGTGATAATTCCATTATTATGATGATTCCATTGGATTGAAGCAGAGGAAGTTCTATAAGGTAGAATCTGAGGAGGAAAGTTAATTAAACTAAATCTGAGGAAGAAATTCAATCAAACTAACTCTGAGAAGGAAATTCAATCAAGACTGACTCTGATATGGAAGGTCAATCACACTGAATATGATATTGAATGTTAATTAGACTAAGCCTAATGAGGAAATTCAATTTAAAATGAGATGAAGAAGTTTCATCATAATGAGATGAGGAATTTCAATCATAATGAGTTGAGTAATTTCTATAATACTGAATAAAAGTTAGGAAATCTAAGAAGAATTATTATAAATAAGACATAAGAAGATTTCATAATATTTGGGAAGTGTTTAATTGGTCAAACATGAAATTAAAATATGTATAGATATTGGATTTTTTTAATTTGAGTGAGTGGGAAAAGATTTTTAGATTCTTAAATTTTCTTTTTGGGATGCCTATAAATAGAAAAAATGTATATTCGTACTTTTTAAATTTTTTATGTGAGTTGAAAAAGTAGAGAACTATAGAATTCATTTCAATGTTATCTTTACATATTGAAATCTCATTAGAAGTTTGGAAACCTAAAATTTTTGTTTATTTGACTGAGTAAGATCAGACCAAGCATTTGAGACGAGTTTGAGTAATGCATATTGAGAATGGATTCATCAGACTGAGTCCATCAGACAGAATTCATCGGATTGAGTCCTTTGGACCCAGCCCTATTATATGGAGAGAATCAGACCCAACCACATCATAATGAGGATTCTGAGCTGAGAATTTTTGGTGTAGTTTGAAAAATGAATTTTTCTTTTTTTTACCTCAATTTTTTGTAAGAAAAAATTTATAAACCAATAGGATTCAGTATAATCATTACAATAAGGATATATAATGTGTATAATGGGATTTGGCACAAGTTATATTCACATATCCATTTTACTGAATTTCTATAGACCCATAGGAGTGTCTATGAAAATGATATAGGTTCTCACATTGAGGTCGAACCATATAAATATCATGTTCATTCCACACATTAGTATTTACTAGATAATCATAAGGATATAAACTTTAACAAGTTTCAGGGTTCCATATTTTCAAAATTATTGAAACTTATAAAAGTGAACAACTAATTCAACCCCACTTCTGAGTTATTATTCAATCCTTTGGAACATTATATACTTTTTATCACATTATTTGAAACTTTTTTTAATATTTGTGCTACTTTTTTGTAATTAAAATCCCTAAAATAATAATGGAATACTCTCATGACTCATCATTGATCTCACCATGTCCAACAAGATGTGGTTCCTCCTGTCACTTACATCATTCGACTGATGTGTATAAGGAGGAGTGAGTTAATATAGGATCCCTAACTCCTATAAGTAATCAATGAATTCATGATTGAGATATTCTCCACCATGTTCTAAGAGGATTTTCTTAATCATATTACCAATTTGGTTCCCATATTCATTCTTGTAGTTCTTGAATTTATCAAAATAACCTGACTTATACCTCATTAAGTAGATATATTCATTTCTACTAAAATCATCGGTAAAATTTATGATGTATAAGAACCCACCCACTTATTCAATAGGAAATGGTCCACAAACATATGTATGAACTAATTCAATAATCTCTTTATACCTTTCACTTTTTCTACTAAATGGGGCTTTATTCATTTTACCATATAAACAAGTGTGGCACATACCAATTGGTTTTAGTTCAAAAGAATCTAAATATCCATTTTGGAATAACTTAGTCAGGCATTTTTCATTTACATGACCAAGACAATGATGCCATAATTGGGTGTGGAATGAGTAATGTGAAGTTGTTTCATTTTCAATTTCAATTACATGGTTTGTGTAATATGATAAAAAAATTTGTTATTTAAATTCACCTTACCATAAAAAATGTTATTTTTATAAAAGAAGAAACATTAATTTACAAATATTAAACTAAATCCTTCTATATCACGTTTAGATATATAAATAATGTTTTTTAATGGAAAAAACATAATAAAAACCATTCGAAACCAAGATCATTATAAGATCCCATATTTTTATGGGTGCGTCCCACTCTGAGGTTTTCATTGATCATATTGTGTTGGGTTTTCCTTTGTAATTAAGCCTTAGTGACTATGTCTTATTTGATGACAGTGAGCCTTTTTTTGGAGAAAATAACCTTAATTTTAGGCATGTATGTTTATTTAAATTAATGGATTCCATGTATAAATATTTTAAATGGGATTACTAGGGTTTTCTATGAGTATAAAAGGATTATAGGTGGTTTGGTCACTTTTATAGAAGCTGGTATAAAAACTATTTAATGAAAAATTATATGTTGTGTAGATGTTACATGACATGTAACTATTTCTAGATGAATTTCATGAACTAGTTTATGATGTGATTTGGTTACATGTCGTGAACCCGATTCACATCGTGTAAATGTTGATGAAAATAAATATTAACCCGGGGCAAATGGTTTTTCCAGCATAACTTAAAAATCAGTAAATAAATGTCATGAAAGGATTACACATCATGTATTCCTCATAACCAGTAGATTTAAGTGTGTTGTGTACTTATGACTCTCATTATTTTTAATTATATCCTCTCCTCTCTCTCTCCTAGGGTGAACTCTAGGAAATTTTGAATTATCTTTCCTCCTTCCAGATGTCCCATTTTCACATTCGATCCTTGGTGACTTTATCCACTTTGGATTCCCTCTTCTAACCCATTATTACTTTTCAATTTTAGTGTAAATCATTTGAACATGGGATTTGTTTTGGGAGATGATCATGTTTTGGGTTAATCTAGGTTCTTATTGTGATCTTCCGTGAATTCTTCTTTAATGGTTTTTGTCATTAAATGTGTTGTGTTAATCACATGTTAAAGGTATAGAGACTAAACCTAACCCTATGGTATATTTAATTGTGAATTATATGAAATATTTTGATTAGGACCATGTAATGTGCACTATAATTAATCAGTTGATTTATAGTAAATCCTGGATTGGATTCCTTTATATTCAATGGTTAATGCAACCAAGATTATGGATACCAGTTGGGTGAGAAAACATTTGAGAAAAAATAACTTGGCTAATGGTTTAAATCTTGGTGAGTATGACATGATACCTTAGGTGATTGCTTCATATAGAATCCCTAGGTAATATATTATTGATTATTGATATGACTCTTGACCATTTGAGAGATAAATGAATGTTTATTTGAATGAAAAACGGTAATTTTCATTATTAACCATTGAGATTTATGATGTGATATTATGATATCCATACTATTATGACTTTTTGAGTTGGTGATGAAATGATTATATATATGGATCTCCTAGTAGTGTTTAAATTATTATATTGTAGGCTTGGCCCAGTGATACATGCTAAAATTCTTATATATAGGGATTTTTTTGGAGGATGAAATGCTTATATAGTAGGCAATTCCCAGTGATATTTGCTGAAATGCTTATATACCAGGCTACACCCAGGGAAACATGCTGAAATTAATTTATATAGGGTGATGTGCAGAGGATGAAATTATTATACAAAGAGTGATACCAGATAGTTTGTTTTTTCCATGGTATATGGATATAGATGGAATGGTTGTGTTACATGTTCAGAGACATTTCGACATTGTTTTGAAATAGGTTAATTGAAATATTATATTAATTAGTTAATTAATACACCTATTTATCACTTTATTTATTATAATTATTATCAGACTGGTTGTGTTTAGGGATGGTGGTGTCGACCTTCTGAGTTTTATTCACACCCTATTTGGGAACCGTTTGGTACTCGAGCAGATTACATCGATGCAGGTTTGGACAAGGGAAATGGACATTATTGTTGATTCTTTTGTTTCTTTCTGGATGGGATGGATTTTGGAGATGGGTCTGACATGGGGATCGGGACCAGAGCCTTCTGGGACTATTTAATTAGAGTTCATTATTTTTTTTGCATTGGTTTCAGTTTTACTTTTAGATACATCTTAGCTTGTCAATACATTATTCATCATTATAGGTTCCTTCTTTTATTTTCATAGTTGTATGATATACTATTTCCATTATTTCTCTGTTACACTAATTTTTTTTACTATGGTTTAGTTCCACTATGTTTTACCAGGGGGTATAGTCTCCCCACTATAAATATCACAGCCTCGCTACAATTCAATAGCCTCTGGCATATGGGGATGCGTGATTTACGTCTAATAACCAAATCATTTTGACCATGTGAGAGAGTACCAGATCGGGGGACATTACAAAGTGGTATTAGAGGATCAACTTGTTTTTTTCTATTGCTTTATTTTTCGAAAAAAAGTATAAAGGAGACAAGGATATATTGGGACTTGGTAATGAGCTTATTCATTAGAGTAGATAACCCCTATAAGGGGGAAAATTTGAGTTCAAGGGATGGGATTATTGTTTATGTTTTTCTCTTGTTACAATTGATATTATTTCACCTTGGTTGATTTACATGTTGTGTGATGTTATTATTTTGTGATGTTATTGTTTATTGACATTTACACTCATGGACCAGTATGGTCAGATATGAGTATGCATGCATCATCATATATAGATAAGGATATATATATATATATATTGACATGAATTTTTCATGATAGGGACATGTTTATTGAATGTGTTATATACATTCCAATATGAATTTTGAAATAATATATCTATTATATTTGATAAATGGAATGAAAAAAACTATTATTTCATCATAAAACACTTATAATCCATGGTTAGAGAGACCTGGAGTAATGGTTCTCTACTGTCATCACCTCTTGAGGTTTACTTTATTTTTAGCCAATGTTTATAGGAGTGTGTTTTTCTTGTAGATAAAATGACTCCTCATCATCTTAGAGTTGAGTTCTAAGAGATTGGATATCAGTTATCTTCTAAAGTAGACGAACTGGAGTTACCTATAGATCTTTAGGATCAAATGGATGTTCATCATCACAACAATTTCTTAAGGGTCATGCAATCCATGGAAAAGGAGACTATTTTCATCGTGCCTTTGATGTATGAGTTGATGAGATAGATTCAACTACAACATCCACCTATGTTAACTGGGGAGGGAGGCTCCCAGGTAGCTGAGATCTAGATTGAGTCAATCTGTAAAATCATCAAGCATCATGAGACACCCACAGATTGGATGGAGAATCTTGTTGTGTATATTCTATGTGGACCTACCAAACATTGGTGGGATATTCTAGAGCAAGATGGGAAGGAGTAAGAGTTATCTTGGAAGGAATTGGAGGTGAATTTATTGAGCCACTTCTATCCATATATGCTGAGGGATGAGAAGGATCATTATTTCACGCATCTAATATAGGATAGAATATTAGGGATGGACTATGTTGAACATTTCACCAACCTTCAATGTATTGTGCCATATTTATCTATTGATGAGATCTCTAGGGAGAATCATTTTAAGGATGGTATTCACTGTGAGTTTAGGACATAGGTGAATGTTTTTATTCTGAGTAGCTTTTTAGATTTGATGAATCATGAACTCAACACAGCAAAGAATCTGAGAGAGGACCCAAGAGGTAGCCAGGATATTTCCACAGGGTAAACTAGGATCACTTATTTTAGTGTCAAGAAGTGATTCCATGATAGTTTTTTCCAAGAAAATGACATGAAGACCATTTAGGGTAGTGGAAATATATATTTGGATCATATTCGATTGTAGTGCATCTATGTAGAAAGTTAAACCGCAAGAAACCATAGTTTTCATACACCACTTTGGAGTGCCATGTTTGCGGCAGGATGGGCCAACTTCATACGTTTTTTAGATATTCTCATAGTATAGTAGTGGTAGGGGAGTAAGACAGGTACTAGAGTCTTGGAAGGACTCAACTACTCCTCATCAGATAGGTAGCTAGAGTTTTATAGTACGTTTAGGTTGAGGCTGGAGATTTCGTACCCCATTGTTATAACATAATGTTTATTAGTAAAATTTGATTCCTGAATAAATGTGTGTTGTATTATATTATATATTATACACATAAAAATATAGAGAAACCAATAAAAAACTATATTATAAAATATTGTTACATTATTCAGTAATGAAACTAATTAAATTTCCAAATACTACAACTGGACAAAAAGTATACAATAGAAAAGCTAAAATGAGAAAATATGGATTGACCAAATATACTAGAATTATTGGCCCCACTAACAACACTATATAAAATAAACAAAATAATAGTAAACCAAGAAAAATTATTTGAAATGGTAATATAGAACCATAATAGGAATTGATTTGAATATTTAATTAAATAATTGATTATTATATATATAAGGTAATGTGACTGTTGTAATAGTAATGTGACCGTTGGAATAGTAACCTGATCAATTAGAATTATAACCTGACCATTGGAATAGTGATTTTACCAAAAAATAAAAAATTATGATATAAATAATATTTATCATGATTAATTTATGTAAATAAAAATACTATAATTCAATAAAATAAATATCATGATTAAAAACCACAAATAAAGTAAAGCATGTTTTTAATAAACTGTATTTTATTCTATTTTGTAAAAATCATTATTTTCGTATTAAAAATTATATTTTACCTATTTTAGATATTTATTTTGAATAAATTAATATCATTTTTGAAATTACAATTTTAAAATTTTCCTAGGGTGATTTTTGGTAATTTTCTGAAATACTTCAATTTTTAGGTGAATAGTAAAAATATAGTTTCTCACATAATAGATGTATCTTAAATTACATAATTCACGATGTAATAAAGACATAATCCTTCATAGAAATTTATTTTATGACCTTATATATTAAATTTCATAAATTATTCATTAAAATACAATAAAATTAATTTTAAAACCTAAAAATTACTTTCTAAAACCTAAATTCATAAGTGATTCATTAAATTATCAATTTATTTTTTTTCCTCGCTTTTCTTTTTAATAATTTAATGAATTAGAATTATAAAGTGGTTATAAAGTCTTAAACCCATTAAATTATATTTATATATGATTTAATTTGTCAAACAATTCACTATTACATGTTTTTCCTTTGATATATTATTTAATTATATATTTTATTCTAAAAATACCCCACTCTTAAAGTATAAATAATCCATCTCCATTCCCTTAGAAACACACTCCTCTCAAACATTCCAATGTACAATATCTTCCCAAATACTCCCTCTAAATCACCTTACATTACTTATGGACATTTTCGAGCAATCCAACTCTAATCACGAAGGGTGTTATACCATCTTACAAGAGAAGCTACATTGAGGAGAGAGTAAGTCTCTATTAACATTTCCCATTTTCCTTATTCCCTTTATTATTTTTACCAATTAATTTAAAAACCATGTACTATAAAACTAATTATTAAATAATTTAAAATTATATTATTTATGTTAACATGATGTAATTGTCATATTTATGAAAAAAATAAAAGCAATACTTCTATTTCCCTCTCTTTTAACAACTTCCTGCTAAAGGTTGATTAACCACCTACGGAGACATTTCTAAGAAAATTATTATATCCTCCTTCATGGATGGTTATTATTAATTATATATAATATATTAATAATTAATTTCATCTATTATAATCTACTGGATTTAATCATTCTTTTCTATAAATGAATCTGAATAAAAATTGATAAATCAAAGTGAAACAAGAAATTTTTAGGAAAATAATGATATCAATACACATTAATTTCATCAATAAAAATTAATATATATAATAAAATGATTATAATTGATAAATAATTGTATAAATGGATATAATTAACATATTTATTAGTTTTTTAATAAATATAATTTTATTATTCAAGAGGCACAAAAGTGACAAAATAAAGAAGGAATTACGGTAAGGGGATTCTTGAACCCAACTCTTTTTCATTGGGTTATCCATATTTCATGAAATATTTGAAATAAATAGTCCTTTAATTTTCCTTAAATATAATTTCATCATTTCTCCCTCTTCTTTTTTGGGATATATATGTTTTTTATTTGATTTTTTGGAAAATACCATGATTTTCCAAAATAAATCTTCTTTCCAAAACACATCTTTGACTCCTCTTGAGTTTTTTATTCTTAAAGAAAGAATTATGATTCTTATAGAAAATATTTTTTTCCATTTTTCAATTTGGAACCCAATGTTTATTTATGAAATCATAATTTTTGAAATCCTCATGAAGCCCATTCATTTCCATGGGTTATTTAATGGAATGATTGATACACATTCTATGTGAGATGCATGATTATGTAAATATTATGACGTGATAACTAGACCAAAATTATATAGCCCTCCAATGCATTGGGTAATGTGTTTTATCTCATGAGATAATTTTTATTATATGAGAACATGATGATAGAATTTTTTACAGTGATGATGTTATGATTATTCACATATGTTATGTGTTGACATGATGCTAGCTTTATTCACTACTATATGTGGCATTTGACCACTATGACATGATGTTTCATTTCTATGCATTTCTACATTCGATGAATTTATCACATTTTTACTTCATGATATTGATAATGATCCTAAGCTTATGATATGATGATTATGCTCACCCATGTTATATTGATTCAAGTTCCTTATTCATCCTTTTACAGGGATTTTATCTTACCCCTTTAATTGATGTATATCCTTAGATAATTGCATGTACTAAGGATAATGTGATATTTTAGAAGTATAATGAAGAAGGATTTAAATAAATTTTTATGTTTTATTATGTACAAGTTATTTATGAGCCTAATTATTCTAAGACATAAACCTTTGGATCCTAGATTTGTAACCCTATTATGTTGTTTATCTTTAAAATGATATAATAGTTATGTATGAAAAATTAGGGTCACTATAGTTGGTATCTAAAATGGTTTAGTCAATTTGGGAATTATGATTAGAAAACAAGAGTAGAAACCATTAATATAAGTCTATGTATAGGTAAAACATCCCAGAAGACTATTTTTAGAAAAGTATAGACATAGGGATCCCATAAGATATTCCATTAGTGTTTATTTCATAAAAGAATAAATTACTCATGATTTATTGACTTATGTTTTTTTCTAACATTTTATATTATTGAAAATGGTAGCAACCAGGAGAAACTAGGCCTAAAACCTATGTGAGTGACAATGAAACAATTATCCAAATGAGATCCCCAATTCTATTAGAGGTTAAGTTCAAAACATTGTGGAAATGATTACCTAGTTGTCTCCAGATACTAATAATAACATGAACTATGTGGAATGTCCATATTCACCCAAGAATGATCAATTATCCATTGAGTCCTTAATGAAAAAATGTCCATTGATGTTTAGTGGAACTTCCAATCTACTTGATGTGGAATAGTGGGTTAACTCAATAAAGAAGACATTTTCTAGGATCCATTTCTCTAAAAAGGAGATGGTGACTCTTGAAATTTATCAGTTATATGGAGAAGCTATTCAATGGAAGGAATTGATAAAGAAAAAAAATCCAAAGGATTAAATGGAAGAGATGGAGTGCGAATAATTTAAGAAAATATTTCATACAAATCATTTCCAAAGAACTCTGCAGAAAAAAGATTCAAAGAGAATTCATATAGCTAAAAAAAGGAAGATGAATTTGTCACCTCTTATGATGAAAACTTCATAAGGTTTTAAATGTATTCCTTGGGTTTTTTATCAATAATGATAGAAAAATAGATATGTTCTTTATTGTTTTAAAAATACACCTTCAAAACGATCTATAAATATAAGAATTGGGAGTTTTGAATATGTGGTTAAATGTGCTCTTAATGTAGATATGTATTTCAAAGAATGGTCCCATGGTTATGGAGATAATAAGGGAAGAATGGGGTTTAAAGATTGTGGGTCAAATGACAAATGAGGAAATAGGATCCAACTACCCACATGTCAAAAATGTGGGAAGAAGAGTCATGTTAATTGCCTAAAAGGGATAGGGAAATTATTCAAGTGTGGGAGATAAGGAAACCAAGCTAATGAATATTGAAGATATATGATGAAGCTTACCAACATGATAGAGGAAAGGAAGGAACATCCTAATGCACCACCCATGATTCAAGGATTCAACTATAGGGACCAACGGTGTTATGCAAAAAAGTGCACTAAACCACATGTCCTTGAGGGCAACCAGTGTCAGCAATCACCAAATTCAAAGGAGTAAGGGAAAGATTATATAATGACTACTAATGAAGTGGAGTGTAAAAATGAATTCATACAAGGTATGAGTCATATTCAGTAAATAATAGAAAAAGTATAATTTGATTTTGGTTCTACTTATTCGTTTATATACTATTAGTTTTCTAGAACTATTGAATTGATGCCCCAATACCTTTAAGTGGAGATATCCATAAAAAACATAGTGGTGTAATCATTACAATCCAGCTGTTGGACTCTTCTCCAATAAAAATATTTGGGATGATTCTTCTTTCAAATCGTATTATATTTCCCTTGTTGAAATTTGATGCTATATTGGTCATGTATTGTGTTTCATTATATATAGAAAAAATAAACTGTTGGAAAATAAACTATTTTTACATTATGAACCATCCCATGATCCTCTAAAAATGCATGGAATATCATGAATCTTCTTTGGAAAATCCATCAATAGTGTGGTTGTTGATACCCTATAAGGAAGCATACCTTGACCAAATGGTTGAGTCAAAGGAAGGTATTAACCTGGATGAAATGTCCATTGTTAGGGAAAACATTGATGTATTTCTCAAAGAGTTACTTGGAATCCCCGGATCGTGAGGTAGAGTTCTCAATATATCTCTTACCTAGAGCAACTCCTATCTCAAAATTCTCATATAGGATGGCCTTGATTGAAATGGAGGAGTTAAAGAAGTATCTACAAGAGAATTTGAAAAAATGGTTCATACGCCCTAGTACATCACCAAGGGGTGCACCAATTCTCTTTGACAAGAAGAAAGATAGATCAAAACAGGTGTATATCAATTACCAAGATATCAACAATATCACCATAAATAAAAATTATCCTCAACCAAGGATTTATGAATTTTTCAATCAACTACGAGGAGTGAAATAATTCTCAAAGGTGTATCTTTTTTATGGATATCATCAACTAAAGTTGAAGAAGGAAGATATTCAAAAGGCTACTTTACTTACAAGGTATGGGCACTATGAGTTTATAGTAATTCCCTTAAGACTTACTAATTTTACTACAATATTTATGAATTTGACAAATATATTCTTTAGAGACCACCTCAACAAATTTTTGGTAGTGTTTATCGATTATATTCTCATTTATTACGAGATTAAGTAGGAACATGAAGAGAATCTAATGATTGTGTTAGTGATATTAAGGAAGGAGAAAACGTATTCTAGGTTCAAAAAGTGTGAATTTTGGATGCAAGAAGTCACATTATTGGGGAACATGATCACAAGTGATGGAATTTATGTGGACCCTTCAAAGACAAAGGCAATTGGAGATTAACCTAGACCCACTAGTGTCATATAAATCAATAGTTTTATAGATTAGCTGGTTACTATTTATCTTTTGTGATAAATAAATAATTATTTTTAGCCAACTAACTAATTTACCAAAAAATGAGGTTAATTATTTATGGATTAAAGATATGAGGAAAGCTTTAAGGAGATCAAGAAGAGGCTAATCATTGTTCTTGTACTGTAATTTCCCAGTCAAGATAATTGTATCACTGAGAGGGGGGGAGAGTGAATCAGTGATATATTTTTATTTTATATTTCCTTAATTATGTAATAACCTAATAATCCTATTAAATATTTCTTTCCCTATTGAAAAAAATTAAAACACACATCTATAGGAACACCTGAATTTATATGTTTCACTATTCAATAAGAATAGCCACATCCTTTCTATGATTTTGAAATGATCTAATACCACACAATTTGTTAGCAAACAATCCTTTTTTGTGGAAAACAATGAGTAGGATATTCCATTTCACTCATGTACATCTATATAAAAAACTCAATAGTGAACGTGATCCTTCTATAACAAATTATGAAATACAAATTCTTGTAACAACACGTGATATGATTATTCTTTATCAACTTTAACAAATGTATTATTTTTAATAAAATTCTTCAATTTCTTAAATAGAAGTTGGTATGAACTTTTCTAAATTTTGTTACAAAACTCAGTATGATTTCCTAATCTAGTTATCCCAGTCCGATTATCCCAGTTTTATTTCTCAATATGAAAAATACATGACTTTTTCAGAATACAGTTGAGAAAATTCGGAACCACTTCTTCTTCAATCCAAAAATACCAATATGATTTTCCCAGTCCGATGATTCAGCCCAATACGATGACCAGTTGAATACAACAAAACAAAATATAGAATCCTCTTCTTCTCTCTAGAGCTATGTCATCTGTATTCTTCTCTATGAATAGTAAATTTGTCAAAATTAGAAATTACTTTCCCTTTTATACTCAAGCAAAAAATGGTTTGGGTGGGATTCCTAAAAAATTACCCACTCAATCAAATTTTCCGAATCTACACGTTCCATTGAATTTTGGGTTCATATTAACTTCATAACCTCTTCTCAACACATATTTAACATTCTTAAATTTTCTCAAAACTTCAACTCTGCTTTAGAATTTCTATAAACATCATTCTAATTCTAATTTCCTATTTCAATTTGTTCTTACGACCTACTTCATTATGATGAATAAAAATTTAAAACAATATATTATTCTTCGTCTCTACTCTTGACCCAATTAAATTATAAACAAAATAATTCAAACTATTTTAAATGGTTAACTAAATTATTGAAATAGCTATTAATTTCTTCTCCATATTGGAAACCACATAATTTTTCTTTTCTTTTCATTCATTAGTTCCAAAAAATTATTCCTCTGATGATTATAATGGCATACCGAGTATGGACCGGTATCACCAGCTACAACATCAACAAATTAGTTCTCTTCTGAATATGATACCGATAAATTTATATAACAAACAATTCTGCCACTAATTAATATGATGACAGAGTGAATTCAATGGATAAACATTACTAACTTTTTTATTTTTTGAATACGATTCTCAAAAACTTCTTTCTTCAAGGATTTAAATCTTCAAGATTCTGGTCTGACCGAAAACTAGAACCTTCATTATGACTATCCTACCCTGCCTTTAAAGAAATATGTATCTAGAAATATCATTACGATGATCTTTAGACTAGAACTATTAAAATACATAAACTTTTTTCTTTCATAAACTTTTAACAAGTATCATGACTTTCTTTATGGATTTTATTACTTTGAAGATCAACTTTAGCACCATATCACTTACCACGTAATGTGTGGAAACTTCCCTATCATTTATAAACATATTTATTTCCTAGTCATCTGGAATACGATTGGAATGATTACAATCAGACTGAATATGATGGGAATATTAATTTTCTCCCATTTCTTTCATCAAGATTTCATCACAAGTTTTACAACTTACTTCTGATTTATGAGAACTCGATGATCAGAAAGGAAACATCACATTTTCATCAAAGTTCGGAAGACTCAAATTATTCTCCATTATGATCACTCATTTCATTCCAAACTTTGGCTGAGTTCGATGATCCTCTTTATCCAGAAAACATATTCCCAATGTGATGGAATTTCTTAACCATTGTGTGTCTATTTTTATTGAATATGATGGTCAGTCCAATATTTATCAATTACAAAGTGAGGTGATTTATTTTCCTCTTATAATCCATTTACAACAAATGTAAATACCTGAATATGATATTAATATTTATCATATGAGTCCTAAGTATCTCCCACTTTGGATTTTTTTATCAACCAAGGTTCATAAATCACTTAACTTTTTATCCTCATGATATGTATTACTTATTAATAATTATAAGACTACATGTGCTAAATCATTGTAGGAAAGAAGAATTATTGACATAAAATTCATGATGTCCAAATGTAGTGATTATAAAAAATTCCCTCATCTTTTCTTCCTGTAATTTTAAACCTCCATAGAATACAAAAAAAAATTGTTTCCAACAACCACTCAAACAAATAGTTAGAATAGTTCACACACTTACAATGATGAATTCACAATTTACCCACAAATCTCTCTATTTACATGCTTCCTTAATGATAGATTTATAAAACCATCCCCACCCCCTTGAAAACACTTTTCAAAGATAATATGAGAGAGGTAACAAAAACACATAACTCAACCTTGAGGAGAAATAGGTTAGATGACCTTGTTCAAGCTCAATATAGAGAATACATCCTTGTGTAACGATTTTGTGAAAGTGTCAGCAGCTTGTTCCAATTTAGGAACGTACTCCAACATCAAATAATAATTCTACACATGTTATCTGATGAAATAAGTGTTGATATCAATAAGTTTTGAATGAGAATGTTTTACTAGATTCTTGGAAAGGTTGATTTCAAATTGATTACCACAACCCAAGATAAAGGGTAACTTCAATTCAATAAGTTAGTATTCTAACTGATTCTTCATCCACATAAGTTGGGTAGTATATTGTGTAGTAGAAAAATATTCAAATTCAGTTGTAATTAGAGTTACGGAATTATATTTGTTTATATTCCAAAAACCATATCTTTTACCTAGAAATAAAACTCCACCTGATGTGGATCTTCTATCATCAACATTTACTACCCAATCAGCATCTGAATAACCAAAAAAATCAACACTTTCTAAGCTATCATACCCAATTTATAAATTTTTTGGGCCTTTGTATTTGAGGATTATTTTTCTTGAAAGTAAATTTTATTATTTAGTATCACTATAAAATATTTCACATAAGGTAAAATAATAAAAAATATTTGGTCCTAAGGTAGTAAAATATAAAAAAATTCCTATAAACTTTGGAAACTCTTTCTGATCAACGTTATTGTCTTCTCCAGCTTTACTCAACTTTGTTACCACTGATATTGAGCTGTAAACTAGTTTTTAATTTTCTATACTAAACTTTTTAACAATTTCTTTAGCATACTTTTCTTTAGAATGAAAAATGTGGTTCTTCTTTTATAACATTTGTAACCCAATGAAGTATATAATTTCACCCAACATAGAAATTTCAAATAACTATTTCATTTATTTAGAAAACTTTTCAAAAGATATATCATTATTCCTAGTAAAGATAATGTAATTAATATAAACAATTATGATGAAGGAAAACTATTGAATTTATTTGATGTAAATATTGTTATCAACTCTTCCCTTCTTAAAACTCATATTCATTAAGAAAGTATCCAGTTTGGAATATTATGCCCTCATAGATATCTTTAGTACATAGAAGGATTTATTAAATACGCACATATAACTATCATCTTTCCCAATAATAAATCCACAAGGCTGTTCAATGTAAACATCCTCATTAAGATCAACATTTATAATTGCAAACTTTACAACCATTTGAAAATTTTTGTAACTACATTGTGTAGAAATAACAAGAAAATTTATTATTATTTATAACATTTCCACCAGAGAAAAAGTTTCTTCAAAATCAAAACATTCCATTTTAGAGTAACCTTTACATACTAATATTTCCTTGTTTGTTATCACTTCACCTTATTCATTCATTTTGTTCTGGGAAACCCACTTTGTACCAATAAAATTTTTGTTATCAGAATTAGGTAAGTGTTCCTATGAATCATTCTTTTCTATCTAGTCTATCTCTTAATTCATGGTCTGAACCCATTTAGATACTCAAAATCTTATTTCACATCATTTGGACCAATTTTTGAATACAAATAAGTACGTGTAATAGAATTTGTTGTTCTTATTGTTTGAACATTTTTATGTTGATCACCAATAATGTTCTGAGTTTACACTAGCTTCCTCATCCTGGGATGTGATTTTAGAGATTCTTTTTAATCACTTGAAATAGTTGGGTCTGATTCTTGTTTTTGAGTAGGATTACAATTGGATGTGTGCTTATCATAACTGTTGAAAAAACATTCTTAATCCTGCTCAACATCATTACCTATTTGATTATATTTATCCTTAATATATATTTTCAATAACTTTAAAATTATTAGAATAAAAAATTCTTTCTATTTTTTATTGAAGCATCTATACCCTCATCCTTCTAGAGCATAACCAAGAAAAATTCCATCTTCACTTTTCTGCTCAAACTTTCCATGATTTCCACCTTTCTTCTTTATAATGCATGGACTCCTGGAAACTCTTATGTTTTTCAAACATTTTGTTTTTCTATAACATATTTTGTATAGATTCATAAAAAAACATGTCCTATAGTAACATCAGTTTTGAATATAAAGAACAGTACTCATGGGTTACTTCCAATACGAATGAGAAAGACCTTGTTCAAGTAACATAGTTCTCCCCATTTCCACCAAATGTCAATTCTTCCATTCATCAACCCCATTTTGTTGAGGTGTGTGTAGGGAACTATACTCATTCAAAATTCCATTCTTCTTAGGATAACATTCATATTCTTCATTATTATACTCATCACCATTATTAGTTTTCAACCTTTTCACTGAATACTCACTTTTTTTCTTATCTTTTCTCCTAAAACCTTTAAACATTCTCAGAGCATATGATTTATGTTTTATATTAATAACATATGTAATGTGATTAAATTCATCAATGAAAGTGATGAAGTAAATATCATCATTTTTTATTGTTTTCTCATTGGTCCATAGATGTCGGAATGAATATGTTCCAAGGGTTGTTTTGAACAAATATCAACTTTCTTATACACAGACATTGTAATTTTTCCTGTATGAATAATAGTACAAGAAAAATCTCTTATTCATTGAAAATCAAGAATATCTTGAACACAATATCTCATTCAAAACTTACGATTTTTTATTTTACACATGTTTCCCATCCTTTTATGTCATAATAAATTTTCTTCTACCATACCCAAGTAACAATAGTTTTGTACCTCACCAACTTGAAATAAGTTTCCCTTTGTATGTTGGCCTCTTGTAACTATCTTTTCATCCTTATCAATTTTCACAAAAAATACACCTTTTTCGAAGGTAAATTTGTTACCTTCATCGCACAATTATGAAACACTCAACAAGTTATGTTTCAACTCATCAATATATAAATATTTCTTAGATTTAAACTTTTCTTTCCTAATGATAGTTGATCCAACACCTTTGTTTATTATTGATTCATCCTTGTTGAATGTCATAGTTACCTCTTTGAAGTCTTTTAAATTATTCAAAAAATTTAAAAATCCATTCATATGTGAGGAACACCCGCTATCAAGAATCCAAGGTTGTTCACCTTTAAATGATTTGAGGGTAGTTTTAACAATAAGAGATTTTTCATTCTTCAACTTCAGCTTATGAGAAATGTTAAAAAAATATATTGTGTTGGTAATAATGAAATAAAACCCTTAGAAAGATTTCCTGGTTGTTCACATCTCTCAAAAATAGTTTCTTGGGGTTGGAACCTATTTTTAATTTTTACACCATCATTATCAGGTTTCTTTAGAACTCCATTTTCATACTTATTCTTTTGAGAAGATTGACTCCCATAAACCTATGAATTTCATAACTTATGGAATAGTAGTAATTTTGTTGGTTGAACCAACACATATTTGATTTATTTAAGATTCCATCACAATATCGGTAGTAACCATAGAAAGAATATTTTCCTCTATAGATTCTATACTGACTGGAGTTATGAATATGTTTCTTAGCAACCTTCTTATCTGAATTTTGTTGACCACCAACCCTTTTGTTATCAATCAGAATCTTCTTTTTTATCTTATTTATCCTTTTATCCATGTCATAACTAGTAATAATAGAAACATTTACATATTCATAATTTTTAGAAACATTTTTAGACTCAGGTTTTTCAAAAACTTATGAATTATCAACTTTGTTAATCTTAGCCACATACATAAATTTCTAAGATTTCTAATTTCCAGAAATAATTCTATCATTCCTATCAACTTTTGATGGTTAATTTTTTTATCCTTATCAGGTTTTCCTTATAAAAACTTTCACCAACTTCAAATATCGAGTTTATGGAAAATATAATTTTATTTTCATATTTACAATGTTTTTACTGGACAATTTCTAACTATTATTTTTATGCCTTTAAATTCAATTCCAGATGTTCATTATGATTATTTTCTTCCTTAAGATATTTTTTCAAATCACTAATATCTAGTTACATCTTTTTCTTCTCTTATAAAAAAATTCATGAATTTTTTATGAGGAACATTCATCTTCCATCTTCTTGTTTTGTTTTTCAAGACTTCTAATTTTTCTCAAATATATTTCAAATCATATTTTAAAAGAAATTTATGTTGAGTTTCTTCTTAATCAAAATTGTTGATTCCGAATTCTTCATCATTAATTATTACACTAAAATTATTCTTACCAACATGCTCAGTAGAATTTTTGGATTTATATTTACTATCTTCTTATTCTTTATCTTTAGATAAGAAAACATACCTTTTAGATTTGGAGAATTTTTTACCCTTCCCTATGAAATAAAATCTTCCTTTCCACCATATTTCTTCCATGACCTTCTTTGCCTTAGTTCTTCTTCATAACCATCTTTTTATTTCTTTCTTTGTGGATATTTTTTTGTAAAGTGCCCAATGAATCCATATTCAATACATTTCAAAAGAAAATTCCCTTTATATTTACCTATAACTATTCTCACATTTTTATAATAAAAGGATAAAATATCATCAAGATTTTAACATACCTCATTTTCAGAATCAAAATAACAACCTTCGTCTTCAATAATAATCTTCTTTCAATTCTATTTCTTCACAGAATTGAACAAAATTTCTCTATCACGTTTTATTTTTATTTTCATGTATTTATAACTTATTATTTTATAAGTGATGAGAGTTATAGGAAAATCATTTATAGATAATTGTTTATGATATCTATCTTCTAATAAATAAACTTTATCATAAAACTGGTTGGGAATAATTCTTAATTTCTTTTCAATAACTATAGAATCTTTGAACTTTTAACTAAGACATATGATAGTGTTTTTTATGTTATTTAACCGGGTAAATAAGTCCCCAATAGATTCATACCCACCCATTTTCAATTATACATACTTCAGCCTCTAGATTTGTAATTTATCTTCTTCACTTTTGTATTGCCTTCATATATGTTTTTTAGCTTATCAAATATACCTTTAGCTAAGGAAATACCCTTTACCCTTGAAAACTCACTTTTAGAAAGTGATGATAGTAAATAATTCTTTTCCCTTCCATCACTCTCAATATTATTATTATCAATAGATTAAGATGAACATTATCATCTATAAGAGGAAATACATTAGTTGCTTCTTCAAGAAAATCATATCTAATAGACATAAGATGGGGAATCATTATATATTTCCAGATATGATAATTCTTACTATCGAAAACCAGGATTCCTTTATTGTTGACACAATTCAAATTATCCATCAACTTCTCTTCAAAGCACGAACAAAGAATAAATGAAGTGAACATGTCTCTAATACTAATGGTAATTTCCCAGTCAAGATAATTGTATCACTGAGATGGGGAGGAGTGACATAGTGATATATTTTTCTTTTATATATCCTTATTTATTAAAAAAAATTGCCTCCTGTTAAAAATTTCTTTTCCTATTGAAAATAATTAAAACCCACATCTATAAGAACACAATAATTTACAATGTTTATTTTTCAACAAGTATATTAACATCCATGGTATTGTTTGAAAATGATATAATACCACACAGTCCACTAGAATACAATCATTTTTTTTGGAATACATTGAGTAGGATATTCCCTTTCACTTGTGTGTCACTATGTAAACAATTCAGTAGTGCATATTATCCTTCCAGAACAAAAGATGTAATTCAAATTTTCGTAAAAAAACAAGTTATGATTCTTCTTTATTAACTTTTACAAATGTGTAATTTTTTATAAAAAATATTTACTTTCTTACCTAGAAGTTGGTAATAACTTTTATGGACATTTTTATAAAACTCAGTCCAATTCTCCTGGTCTAATTTATCAATAAGATAAATATATGACTTTGTTAGAATATATTTGAAAAAAATTTGAACCATTTTTCCAGTCTGATGATTCATCCCAAAAGGATGACCAGTTGTATACAATCTTTTCTCTTCTCATATAAATCTTATATAAGAAATACTTCTTCAACAAAATGCAATCAGGAAACCTCTTATTCTCTCTAAATCTCTTCCTTGTGTATTATTCACAATTAATAGTACATATATCATAAATTACAAAGTAATTTCTCTTTTAAACTCACCCCAAAAATGGTTTGGGCAGGATTCCTGAAAATTTTCCTCTCAATTAAATTTTACGAATCTCTATGTTCATTTGAATTTCAGGTGCATCTTGCCTTCAAAAACTCTTCTCAACACTTCTAGAACCATCATGAATCTTCAAATAGATTTATCTATAATTTATACATTCTTTAAAAACACTAGTCTGATTCTAATTTCCCATTCTGATTCGTCATTATGAACCGCCTGATTACAATGAAGACAAATGTAAAATAATATATTCTTCTTCATCTCTTGTCTTCACCCACTTGAATGATAATCAATGTAATTAAACTTATTTTAAATGGTTAACTAAATTATTAATAAATATCTCAATTTATTCTTCATATTGGCCACCACATACTTTTTATTTTCATTACATTCATCAGTTTCAAACATTTCTTCCTCTGATGATTATGATGGCATACCGAGTCCGATGGACCAGTATCAGCAGCTTCAACTTCAACAACTTCTTTCTCTTATAAATATGATAACGGTCAATTTTTATCACAAAAAATTCCACCTTTGATGAATATGATGCCATACTAAATCCAATGGATCAACATTAAGAGTTTATTTATTTTTTGAATATGATGCTCGCTAACTTGTTTCTTTTAGGATGTAAATATTTTTTGGCATTTAGTTTAACTTAAAACTAGCACCTTCATTATGATCATCATCCTTGGTCATTAAACAATTATTCATCCAGAAATATCATTTTAATGATCGTGAGACTAGAATGATTCAAATTCATCTAATTTATTCTTTCATAAACTTTCATCAAGTACTCTTAATTCCTTCATGACATTGATTATGTGGAATATCAGCTTCATCATCATATAACCTACCAAGTAAGGTGTTTCTACTTCCCTATATTTTATCAACATATTTCTTTCCTTCTCAACCTGAATACGATTGGTATGATTATGATCAAACTCAATATGATTGGTAGAATCTTTTTCTTCTCTTTATTTCATCAAACATTCATCACTAGTTTTCTAACTTACTAATGATTTATGAGAACTCCAAGATTACAAAAGCAACATTATATTTTCATCGAAGTTCGGAAGACTCTGATTTTTCCACATTACAATTAAACCTTTAATTCTAGATTTAGGGTGAGTATAATGATCCTCTTCATCTCAAAAACATATTCCCAATAAAATTAACTTTTTTTACAATTGTGAGTATTATTTTTTTGAATATGATGGTCAGTTATATTTTCACCAAATAAAAAGTGAGGTGATTTATTTTCTTCCTAAACTTCCTTGACACCAAAAAATAATACCTAAATATAATATTCATCCTTATCATCTTGGTATTAAAATGTACTCACACTACCAATAAGTGTAGAAGGTTTTGTGATATATAATGATGATTCAAAGAAATTCTTGGGTTGTGTACTCATGAAGAATGATAAAGTGATATCATATTCCTCATGATAGTTAAAGATCCATGAGAAGAACTACCTGGCGCATGATCTGGAGTTGGAAGATATGATCTTTGCACTAAATATTTGGTCACACTATCTTTATGGTGATAAGTTTGACATATATACCGATCATAAGAGTCAAAAGTATATATTCACATAGAATTATATCAATATGCATCAAAGAAAATGGTTTGATCTAATCATGGACTACGATTTCCCTGTTCACTACAATCTGAGAAAGCAGAATAAGGTAGATGAGGCTCTTAACAGAAAAAAACATGCTACTTTATCCATGTGGAAAATTGAGAGAGACCTTATCTTCTTGCAAATGAAAAGTATATATCTTGAAATTATAATGATATGGAATACATCCAACCTCTCCCAAATAATTTCCCAACCATATATCTAAGATAAAATCAAGGAGACATAAAGGGATGATCTAGAGCTTAAAAAAGTTGAAATAAATAATGGATGGGGATTTATATGAGTTCCAAATTGATGAGGATGGTGTAATTTAGTTTTTAATGAGGCATTGGGTTAATTCATCACATAAGATAAAGACCATGCTATTGTATAATGCACATAGCCTATCTTTCTACACCACCCCAAAAGTAATAATGTGATCTTTAAGAACACTTTTGATGGAACTACATAAAGAAGGAGATTACATAGTATATATACAAGTGTTTGGTATGCCAACACGTTAATGTAGAGTGAAAAAAATCCAAACGGATTATGAAACCATTTCATATAACCATGTGGAAATGGGTGAATATAACCATGGTCATTATCACCGATCTCCCAATAACATCCACAGCAAAAATACGATATGGATTTTGGTGGATTGACTCACCAAGACTGACCACATTATCACTATTTGGGAATATTTCTCAATTGAAAAATTTCCATTTTATATGTGAAGGAAATGGTGAGGTTTCATGGGGTTCCACTTTCGATCATATTTGATTGTGATCCAAGGTTCACCTCTAAATTTTATAGAAGCATTCAATAATATTTTAGTACTAAATTAAATTTTAGCATGACCTATCGCCCCCAAACTGATATAAAATCTAAAGGGACTATTCAAACACTTGAGGACATTCTAAGATCACACTTGATGGAATTTATAAGGGGATGTGATCAACATATCCCATTGGTTGAGTTATCATATAGAAACAACTTACACTCGAGTATTTAAATGGATCTATATGTATCTTTGAATGTAAAGAAATGTAGAACTCACAATTTGTTGGGATGAAGTTATGGAATGAAAGATATATGGACCTAATCTTGTTAAAGTGATGGCAAAGAAGTTTCAATCCATACAAAACATATAAAAACATCCTAGAGTCGGTAAAAGAGCTATACTAACTACAACTGAAGGGACATTCATTTTGAAGTTAGATAAAATGTTTTCCTTTGAATATAACAATGGAATAGAGTCATACACTTTGTAATGAAAGGGATGTTTTAGCCTGAGGAATATTGGCCCCTTTGAGATCCTTGATCCCATAAGATTAGTGACATATCAACTTTCATTTCCACAAAGTATGGATCAAGTTCATGGTTTTTCCAAAAACAATTTTATGGAAATAATTAGGCCATTAACCTTCAATTATTGAGTTTGGTTGGGTTTTTATGTCTTTTTTAGGTAAAAATGTGGGTAAACCTACCTTGTTTTCAAAATAGCAAGTGATTACTCTTCCTCCCTTATAAAAAGTCACAACCTCTCTTCATTATTCACACCTCTCAAACCAATTAGTTTTAACCAATATTTGCCCATATAGATTCCCAAAATCCATACCCTAGACCTTGAATCCACCCTTTGGTTAGAAATCCATAAATGGAATCCTTTTGGTACAAACCAAAAGTAGTTACCAGATTAAGAGGTACCATCTTCTCTCATGATTTTTTTTGTTTTATTTCCATTATCCAACCCCTCATATCTTATTATTAGATTCATGTATAAAAAACCATATCCTCAATATAATAGTACCTTTTATTCTAAGGGTAATACCTACACTTATACATACTTACATTTAATGGGTAATGAACATATTGTGTCTGTGTATAGTGAAATACTACCACACAAAACGACGATAGTTCATTTAACTTTTCAAAAATTCTTAGTAGGACATTATTATGGAAAATATATTATTATATGATATAAATGATATTTATTAATTATTTATTCTACTTTAATCTTTTTATAATACCCACCTTTAATACTTTCCATTTTTCATTAATATGATAACCTCGTTTGAGGAAGTGTGGACTACCACCCCCTCAATGCAAAGTGATTCATTCACATGATACATGTAATGAATAAAGAGTGATTATAATTAAAAATATGTATTCAAAACAACCTATATATGATAAAAATAAAAAAAAATACCTTTTTGAAAATATACTATATATATCTATATCAATTTCTTTATTACCCTTTCACACAATTAAAAAGTGACAACTTCGTTCATAGATGTGTGGACTACTGCCTCCTCGACATGTTGTGATTCATTTTACACCACAATAATTATATATATATATATATATGATTAAATAATATAGTATTTATGTTATTTTGGTCATTCTGGAAATATTTGGTGTTACTTACCTTCTTTCTATAACAATCATTGAAAAATAAGAACGTCACTCATGCGTGCATACGACCTACCTCACCATGATTGTAATGTTGGTTCATTTTTCATAAATGTATTTAATAATTTATTTTAAAGTTATATTTAATGAACAAATATGATAATTATTTCATGATTATTATTCTTTAGATGTCATATAATGACCCCTTTGACAATAGTTGACCTAGCAATGTTGTTTTTGACGGATAATCCGAATTTGGTGTAAACAGCCGATGTAAACAGAATTGTTTAAGTAGATGTATACAACATAGTATAAAGTGAAATAAAAGTAATGTTAAATATGAAAATTTTTCAGAAGAAATTAGAAAATTAACATAATATTATTATATATGAAGTCAAAGGACATTCACCCTAAATGAAATTCAAAGGTATGGTATTTACATCTATCTTTTTACATCTATGAGATAAATGTCATGTTCACCATTTAATTATTTTGTGTGGTGTATCTACTACCCATTTTGATATATCATATCATTAATTATTTTATCTTTATGGTATTTAAAATATTCATTCAATATTATTCCATTATCAGGCTTATGATATAAATTGTTTTAGAGTGTTATGGGACACTTTGGGATGTTTAAAGATTATTTTCCTTATGACTAGTACTAATGATCTTTAAATGGAATTTCCATTCTAGGAAATTATATATCCATTTTTCAATAAAACCATTCATTATTATCTGGTTTTTCATGACCATTTTCAAGTATTAGTACTATTTGTTTCAATTCTTCTGTACTCAAAATATTTTAGGAAATGTTTTTATGAAAACTCACCTTTATTTATCTGTTTAGTCAGAGAACCTGTTTTCTTCTAAAACCCATTTTTTTTTAAAAAAAAATTGAAAAATGTTTTTAAAATGATTTGATAAAGGAATTGTTACCATTTTTTCGTTTACCATTGTTTTCAAAGGAATATTCTTATCACTTTATGAACAATTATTTTTTTAACCATTAACAATGAAAAAAGAATGTTCTTTTACCTCATATGAAAAGTACAGATTTACCCACCATCATTTATTTGAAGATTCCTTTCATGTATAAAAGGTTAATTTGTAATGAAAATGGTTTTAAAATTGATTTTTGAAGAAAAATTTTTCCTAAAGGTTTTTCATAATAAAAGGATATTTTCCTCAAGGATTTTTTTAAAATATAATTTTATAGTATTTCTATTCATCATCAACAATAACAATTTATTTTTACTCAACATGAGATTTCGTTATTGATACCATCCTTATTCTTCCTCTAGGTGGCATATTATTGATTTGTCTATGGATATTATTCACATTCACTTATTTGAATCATTTATTATTCCCCTTGATATAATAAATCTTCTATGATCAATGAACATTTAATTTCCCCCTAATTATCCATTTCATTCATCATGTATATTACTATTACCGAAACCCTATACCATTTTACATACAATTTCTACTTTGATAGTTATTTTATTATTTGGGAAAATATTGATTATTTCATATCATTTATTCAATACAGATATTTGACAAGGAATATTATTTATTTTTATTATTCGATATGAGGAATGATTTGGACAGGAAATGACGAGAGGAGCCCAAAATTTATATAGGTCCTCAATGAATCGTTACGTTCTCATGAGAAAAATTAGTTTCACAAATTATAATTGTTTAAACCGTCTTGTGAAAGTTATTGATGGTATAGGTTTTCATGTGCCTCAAACATGATGTCTATTAAGAAATAATTTCCATCGTTTAGTTTTAGTTATTATTCATCCATGATATTTTACATTGACATATATATGGATACATTTCATTTTCCGTTAATTGGATAGAATGTGTTTCGGTTTCATACCTTTACAAATTTATTTTGCTTATCTAGTTATTTCAATGGAATGTGTTTTTAGTTATTACTTTTCCATAATATTTATGAACTTCCTTCTCATTTTAATTATTATATAGTGAACTTCCATCTTAGTTTATTGATTATATAGAATGTGAGTTCTGTTATTCACCACGTTATAATTATTATTCTCATTGATTCATTATTACTTCCACTATATTTTTCCCTTACTGACAATTTGAGCTCAACCGTTTTATGTTTATTTCCCTACTAATCCAAGAATCATACTTTGAAAGATATACATGGATTTATTAGATGGAATAGATTTATCCTAGAAGATTTTTATTTTGAAAGAATAAAAAATTATGTTTGAATCAGTGCATTCTTTTCTCATGTATGTATCTCGTTTACCAAGAATACTAATCTCACGATCCTTCATTATTTAAATCCTTGTAATATTTCATATGTAATAGGCGTAGACACCGACTCTGTGCCTTCTGGGGTCAGGTTACTACTGTTGGTATCAGAGGAAGTTTAGTATCATCCTTGGGAACTAGATTTAGGAAAACAGAGGTTAGAGAACATAGACATAAGGTAGAATTTGAGGATAAGTATAGAATAAAATCCTATAATTTTTGTAAGGTAGATATTATGTGGTTCTTTCTAGAAATACATCCATGTCTGGATAATACACATGTATGTGGTTTTGATACATATTTATCAAGGATTGATAACTATGACAAGGTATTTTGAACCTAACTTGGGGTAACCTCGTATACAACAATGGGCCTTACTGCACAACTTCTTTGACATTCATGGGGGATATGTTTAGGATAATTTATATTTTCTTTAAAAACCACCATGAAGGATTTTGACAATTAATAACATAGGTTAAAACTATAGTGTTTAGATTGAAAATAGGGTATCATGATTTAAAAATCCTATAAATGATATTATTGATAAACTCTGGACTAAAAAATGATCTATGAAGAAATAAGTGGATGAAGTATTTATGTATTAGGGTTGTACTGAAATATTTAGTTAAAAGTCTATTTTGTGATTAACCTAATTTAAAATATTTCCATCATATTTATTTTAGGAATTATATTAATTTTTTTAGGAAAGGATGACCTATAAGCTGGGTGATAACCAATCAAATTCTGCAAGGCTACGGGTCTTAAACCCATGACAAAAAGATGATAAGGGTTTCTTTGCAACCACTAACCTATGAAATTTCCTGGTTATTTTTTCATTTTTTAGTTAAACAATTTGATGAATAAATGTTAATGATAAACCAGTAGTTTCACATTTGAGGATTAGATATTAATCTATTAACCATATTTGTTTTGGAAGATAGTTAAAGAAAATAGTTAGAATTTTCACGCTTTTATAGGCCTCGCGATCCTTTAAATGTTTCTTTTAGTGCTTCGAGCATAAAAATCATTATTGGAAATTATTTTCTAGGAGTAAAGGAATGAATTAGAATTTGATCAGAGTAAAACCAAAATTTAGGATTTTTCATATGAAATTGAAACCTATCATGTAAGAATATTTCATTATATTCTTAAGTAGTAAAATAATTACCCAACATTAGAAAAATGTATTAAAAATAAAATGTCTTCCTAATATCTTAATTTCTATTGAATTAGTGGTCTTATAAAGCATCACAAATTTATGGCTTTGAGGTCCTCAACTTTCCACTGATCATTCACTTGTTTGTGATTGATGACCCCATTGACTCCTTGTAAATATTTACATTATTCCTGCAAGTACGTATCTCTACATTACACTGATGTTCTCCTATTAGATACATAGTAACATGGTAGTACATGTGACCTATAGACTTTTTATTCTCTCTTTTACATAGGATGACTTGTAAACCCTTCTCAGGATGTGGGATTTCAAACAAAGGAAGTATCAAACAATATTTCACCATGATCGAGTTTAAATTTCAAGGATGTATTTTAAATAAGGTGGGGAGAATGTGATGAACTGAAAATCTAAAGTAAGAACCTTTTATTCGATAACATGTATGACACGGGACTCTGTACATGTAACGTAACATAATATCTTGATACTTTATAAAATATTTACTATTTAAAATAGATTCTATTTATTTCAATACATGCAAAACTGAGTTAGCTTGTGTTTCATGTAGGAGAGGCCTTCCATGATAGATTATGTTACATGCAAGAGTGGCCTTCCTAGATATCTTGTGTTACATGTAAAAATGACCTTCCTTGATAGCTTCCATTACACGCCAGACCGATTTTTACCAAATATTAATGTATTATTAAAATATTATTATTTAATATAATATTATATAACCTAGTCGTTATGTTAGTAGTTATAAATATTATTAACTAACTTATGAAAATTTATGGTTTATATAAATATAAAATGAATTCATTGGTTACCAGCTAATGATAAATTAAAATAAGAACCAATTGGATAAAAAAGAAATAATATTATTTATATACATCCAAAGGAGTGTTGTCTTAATAAACATAGTTAATTAAAACTAATTAATTAATTTAATGAAATATATATGTTATATATTAAATAGAATATTTTTTATATTAATACATTATGTTTGATATGCATAATATGATAATAAACCCTATTTTACATATAAAACCTATATTTTTATAAAGGCAATTCTACCACCTTTTAATAGAGAACCCATTTTAAATTATAATTTTGACACTTTAATTTATTTAATATATAAAAATAAACTTAATCATGGAAATATAAATGTAATAATTATTTTAGGGTGAATTTTTGATATTTTTCTGAATCATTTCATATTTAATGAATAGTTAAAAATACTGAATTTTTGTTTAAAACGTCTTTTTTATCTAACATCACTAGCTAAAAATGATGTTAAAGACCCCCTTTGTTAGCACCAAAAAACATTATTAAAGGAGGTATTTAACAATGATAATAAAAAATTATTAAAGGGGGACCTTTATCAGCGCTTTTAAAAAAGCACTGATAAATGGGATCTTTTAACATCACTTGTAAAAAAACACTGTTAAAGGGGGGTCCTTATCAGGGCTTTTTTAGAAGCGCTGATAACGACCCTCTTTATCAACACTTTTTCAGTATCACTGAAATAGATATACTTAAGAAAAATTCATTAAGAATAATTTATTAATATATATATATATATTTATATTGATATAAATATAATATATATTTTTTAAATGAGTTTTAGATAAGGTAAATAGAATTTTACACTTAATATATAAGACATCATGTGAAAATGGATTACATTATAAATAAGAAAAATATTTTTAATTAATAATTTTCTTATTATTTCCGATTCATAGTCATTTAATATCAATTTGAAGATAGAAAATCAAAATAATAATAAAATATCTAAAATAATTTCAAAATGTAACTCAAACTTCAAAGAGTGATAACTTTTTACCTGGGTGTCCATTTATGCTCTACCACATATCAATTCAATTTTTTTGATGAGATCTACACCCTTAGTGACAATGGTAAACCTCTATCAAATTTTTAAAGGCCAAAAAATCTCATAAGATCTAAAAAATAGAGTTTTTAGTCAGGGTACCATGATTTTTTGACATTCGATGGATTTTCAAACTATTTTAAGGGGGTCTTATTGCCTTTTTTGGTGGGGACTAATTTTTTTCCTAGGTATTAAATTTATATTGATATTATGGTTTTAATATTTTATCATTTTTCATAATTTAATGTTATTTATAATTAAATATATGCATGTTTCTTATGTTTACTTATAATAAATCAAACATATAAATACATTGTTTCCAATGATTCTCGCCGGGGCACGCGCGCATATCCGTCTGTCTACGGAGGAGGACGCGCGGCATTGTTGCCCCACATTCCTTCTTTCCAAAGGCGGGCAACATTCGCTCCTTATCCAGGGACGTCTACTCCTTGATCGAAACCGGGATGATGGGATGTCGGTTTTTCCTTCCATGGATTCCTCCTCGGAACTCATCACCTAGTCCGGGTCTCCCTCATAGATTTAATACGTTGTTTGTGAAACTCTTCCCAGTGCCATGCTTCCATGGACGCCGGTTAATTACACTACTTCTGTCAGGACATTCCAAAGGGTCTAGTCATTGCAGCAACCTTCAGTCGGGGGAGTAGTCACGTCGAGGCATCAATAGCGTGTCTGGATGCTGGGGAACTGGTGTGTCTGTCTTCTGTACCTTGTTATGGGGCTTCTCGAGGGCATGGAAGCCCGAGACATCCCACATCGAGCGCGAGGAATTATATGCCATAGACATATATATGAGGTTTTCCTCAGCATTCTGTGTTCAACATATGGTATGTCACAGGTTTAACATCCAGCGGAGACGGTTATGCCAAAGGCGTTCCATCTGAGGTTTTCCTCAGGCATCTCATGTTTATCACGAGGTAGGTCGCAAGTTTAAAGTCTAGCGGAACGACGTGATCTCGCCGGGATATGACGGTCCAGGTGAAAATTAGGGTGGATGATGGATGGATGAACGAAGTGGAGGGGGAATGAAATGGGACCATCACAGGGGCGATGGTGAAGTTGGGCTTGAGCCTCGAAGAGACCTCCTACGTATCCCCGTGGTAGGGAATCAAAGTCCGCGTAATTCGAGATGGTGTCGGCAAACCGATGTGAAGATGGACCTTGGTCCGACGAATGTTGTTAGTGAACTGACGTGAAGGTGGACCTTGGTCCGCTGGGAATCGCCAGCGAACCGACATGAAGGTGAACTCGGGGTGTCCACTGGTGGTGGGCTTGAACCTCAGGGAGGCTTCCTACGTACCATGCCTTGACATGGATCAAATTCCTCGTAGTTCGGGTGGTCACAATGGCTTGCCGTCAGACTGGAATGTAGTTTAAGGTCATGCGGGATGGGCTGAACCGACGTGAGTGAGGTCGGAATGACCAGGTGATTCTTCCTACGTACCATGCTTCGACATGGATCAAAGACAAGGTAGTTCAGGTGGTGTGTCGGCGAACCGACGCGAGTGAGGACCTTGGTCCAGATGGTGTGGGGCTTACACACTAGGTTGCCCGGGTGTTGATGAACTGATGTGAAGAAGGTCGGTATGACCAACAGGTGGTGGGATTGAACCTCTGGGAGGCTTCCTACGTACGAAGCCTTGACATGGATCAAAGTCCTCATAGTTCAAAGGGGGCTTCGTCGGCGAACCGAATTGAAGGTGGAACTTGGTCCGATGGGTGATGGGATTGAACCTCAGGGAGGCTTCCTATGTACCATGCCTTGACATGGATCAAAGTCCTCATAGTTCGGGTGGTCACAACGGCTTTCCATAGGGTTGTAATACAGTTTAACGTCATGTTGGACGAGGGTGTACAGTTTAACATCATGCTGGATGAGAGTGAACCCTGACGCGAATAAACGACGGGCGGTGGGCTTGAACCTTGTGGAGGCTTCCTACGTACCATGTCATGACATGGATCAAAGACCATGTAGTTGAAAATTGTGCGGATGTCGGCAAACCGATGTGAGGAAAGGACCTTGGTCTGATGGGAGATGTGCTTGAACCTCAAGGAGGCTTCCTACGTACAATGCCTTGACATAGATCAAAGACCTCGTAGTTCAAAGGGGTTTCATTGGTGAACCAACGTGAAAGTAGACCTAGGGGTCCACTAGTGGTCGGATTGAACCTCGTGAAGGCTTCCTATGTACCATGCCTTGACATGGATAAAATTCCTCGTAGTTCGGGTTGGTCACAACGGCTTGCCGTCAGACTGGAATGTAGTTTAAAGTCATGCGGGACGAAGGTTGAACTTGACGTGAAATAATGACCTGTGGGCTTGAACCTCGTGGAGGATTCCTACGTACCATGCCTTGACATGGATCAAAGTCATCGTAGTTCAAATGGATGTGCATTTTAATGTCATGCAGGACAGGGGAATACAGTTTAACGTCATGCTGGATGACATACAGTTTAACGTCATGCTAGACAAGGGCATTGCCATGGCCGATGCTTGCTCTAAGCCCACGTGAGTAATGCTCGGTGTGACAAACAAGAGGCAGCAAGGACCTGATGATCACGTCCCGAAGGGTGCGTCCTTGAGAAGTGAAGAGGGGCTTACACGTTAGGCGGCCTGTGGTGCTGGGACTTATTCCAGGATGGAGGCCCGATGTGCGGCGAAGCGCGGCGAGAGAGGGATTTGGGACCAATTATGGGAGGTGCCTCATTCCCTATATGCGCCGTCCACCATCCAAGGCAGTGGGGAAATACGGAGGTGCCTGGGTGTTACCTTCCGCAAGAGGGGCTAGGGGGATTACCCTAAGGTGGTTTCCCTTATCCCATGGACATACGCTACCCCGAGAAGGAGGATATCATCCCTTGTGGAGGGGGTTATTCCATTCTCGCGGAGATGAGTGGCGTAAAGAATGTCTGAACTGGGGGGACCCTTTGTGTAAGGCACGGGGTCAGGTCAAAGTTTAACGTCATGTGTTGAGGACGAATTGTTTGGCATTTTAACGTCCTACAGCTCAGACAATGTGGGTTTACTCCGCACCCCTAGGACTTACATGACCGGCACCCTTTTCTCCTTGGGGGAGGGAAGGTACCAGTAAGGTCGTGGTCAAGGGGGTCATAGAGGAAACCATCGAGGGGTCCACGTTAGCGTGGCTATGCGAAGAAGCAATAACTGTTAGCATGCATATGCAAAGAAGCATTAGGCGAAGCAACGCTACAGGTGATGTTGCCCATGGGACTTTGAAATCACATCGTGAAAACTTGGAGGTTCGTGCAGGGAGAGGAATTTACAAGCAAAGGAGTGTGCTTCGCGAAGGGGAGTGCCTTGGCCTTAGCATGGGGTAGAGGTGTGGATGGGGGGTGCTTCGCGAAGTAGAATAGTATTCGCGGAGCACAACCTCGTGAAGCAGAGATGCCTCACGAAGCAAGGTTCCGCGAGGTAGTGTGCTTCGCGATACGTAGTGATCCTGCCTTAGCATGGGGATCACTAGTCCAAGATGGGTGTTTCACGAATCATAAACGCTCCGCGGTAGCCCAGGATCCCTTGGGAATCCCCCTCCTTCGCGAATGCCCATGAGATTCACGAAGGGCATCCCTCTCAGAAGAGGGGCTCAAAACGAGACAAGGAAAAGGCGTCACGCAAAGTAGAAGTACCTCGCTGAGCTAGTGATTCTCGGGGCGAAGGGTGCTTCGTGATTCGGGAGCTGAGAATCCAAAAGGTCGGATTGTCTGTCTTTTGGGCTCAGGGGGAACCCAGAATTTATAGGCGAGGGGCGCCGCAAAGCAGAACTCACGCGGCATGAAGGGGAGGCGGGTGCTTCGCGGTGGGCTGGCGAATGTCAGGCCCTTCACAGAGAGGTACCACCTCGGGTGATTCATGGAGAGCTCGCGAAGGTCAGGACATTCGTGGAGAGGTACCGCCTCGGGTTCTTCGCGGAGGGCTCGCGAACGTCAGGCCGTTCGCAGAGAGGTACCGCCTCGGGTGCTTTGCAGCGGGCTCGCGAATGTCAGGCCATTCGCAGAGAGGTACCGCCTCCGGTGCTTCGCGGCGGGCTTGCGAACGTCAGGCCGTTCACAGAGAGGTACCACCTCTGGAGCTTCGTGGCGGGCTCGCGAACGTCAGGCCATTCGCGGAGAGGAACCACCTCAGGTGCTTCGCGATGGGCCACGATGCTCGAGGGTGCTTCTTGTTGGTGCTTCGCGAGGCAGCATGCAGGGCTTCATTTTTTCTCCTTTTTTTCTTGAAATATTTTGGCGCCAACAAATATCCCCCCTTAGACTTGGAGCCGCGGAGGGATAAAGGGTCAAAGCCTGAGGGAAAATCGAAAAAATTGTCGGCGGTTTGGGATGTGACTTCACGGAGGGGGCCCGAAGTGCTGACTGCGGCCACGAGTTCCAGACGCGCCGCAATGCTCTGTAAGGGCTGGGCGCGCCGCGAAGCTTAGGGGGTTTCCACCTTTAAATAGGGGGCCGACCTTGTTTGTCTTCACTCGATTTTCTTGTCTTTTTGTGCTCTCAATTTCGCGAAGCTCTGCGTTCTCTATGCCTACACTCCGTGAATCGAGCTTTGCGGCGAACCACGGGTCTCCGACTCCGCGACTGTGCCATGCAAACTCCTATTTTCTAGCCTAGGTCAGACTCCGTGGCTTGGATTCGCGAAAGATCTTCACGAGCCGGCTTCGCGACCCAGCTTCGCGATCCTTTCGGAAAAATTATTTTCCGAGTGTCAGGACCAAAATGGCCCATCGGGAAGCTGTGTTGGGGGTGCTTGCAGACGCCGTATGGAGGGATGAGATGGAAAACTGTTTGGGCCTTGGGGAGATAGTCTGAAGCCACTCGGACCATACCTCTTTGACAGAGCTACTATCGGAGGGTCAGAAGAATTATCAGCAGTGTAAGAAACTACCATTGTACAACTTTGGTTTGAGGGAAGACGTCTTCATCCCTGAGGCGAGTAGGGATGAACCAGCTTGCTGGTTTAGGAGCATGGAATGTCAGCACCAGTGGTTCAGGGCGGCCGATGGTCATGTGCGGGAGGACTTCACACTCGTTACCACCAACTGTCTCTACAACCATGTAAACAATATTGACGGGAAGCCACTACAACCGGAGACATCCCCTCCTCTGTACCATATCATGCTAAAGGTAGCGTTGCAGGATCCGAATAAGGGGTGGTCTGATGAGTGGGACCTGCACCAGGGCGGCAATATTACTGATGACTGGGCCTGGGCCTACTGGGTAGGCGCCTCATGCGAGGAGTCTGGGGCTGAGCTGAGAAGAGTGGGTTTATATGAGGCGACAAGGGCCTCCCAATTCCACATTTACCAACCGAAACAACTGATGCTAGAATTGTTGAGCAGATGGTTATCTGGGACCCATACTTTTCACCTACACCACGGGGAGGTGGGCATCAGCTTGTGGGATGTCCACCAGATCATGGGGGTTCCGATCTTGGGGGCCATGTATGATGAGTTCCTCCCCGTTATGAGCATGTGGGAGGATACAGAGAAAATTCTGCGACTGGTGTCGGTGCTGATGGCACTGGTCCCTGGAGAGGACATGGAGGAAGTGAGGGATGTCCACTTTAAGAAGTGGTTCAAGCGCTTCCTGAATTTCCCAGAAAATAGAGAGTTCCCTCTGAGGCCTCGAAATTGTCTGAGGGAGGCCCAACAGGGTAAGGAGCACTTGTATTGGTGGGTCTTGGAGGACAGCCAATGGAAGACTTGGGGTTTTAGTGTCAGCACTGAAAAACAGCCGATATTCAGGCTGGCGGCGTTCATTGCAGCTCTCATCTGCGGTTGGATCCTACCGGTGAGGGATACCAGCATAGGGGTGCATCCTAGCTTGTTTATCATGGCGTCCACACTGGCCATGGGGCAATGGGTCAATCTGGGGATTCCCATGCTTTCCAAGCTGTACCGAATGTTGTGGCACATTAGCAAGGGAAAGAAGCCTCCCAGGATATGCAGGCCCATCCACCTCATGTATGGGTGGGTTGCGGTGCACATCAGGGGGATCTATGAATATCCAAACCCTATCTCATCGTTGGGATCGAACTTCCGCCCCTCCATCATGAGTGCGGTCGGGAGCTTCCCGTTCAAACTAACCGTGTTGATGGTGCTGAACTAGGTGTGGAGGGCGGATGAGTTTAATTTCTACCCCTTCCCACTGCTGACGGGGATACTCACTGATGATGGGCGTGGAATGGAAGAGCACCGGTCTTACCTCCTGGACTTTCGAGGCAGAGTTTTGGTGGCATGAGTGGACTGTGAGCCGCTATGCGAACCGTACACTCTGCATCGGTTTGCGAGGCAGTTCTGGTGCCTCCAGCGATTGACCCCGCAGGTCTACTGGGAGGTGCGTCACGAGGAGAATCCGTGTGTGATGAGGCAGCTGTGGCTCATGTACACGTGGGAAGACGAAAAAATGCGAATCACATTGCTTCTATCCACCACCGCATTCAGATTGGTGAGGGAGTATGCCATTAGCAAGGAGGCTGCCTACCTGAGGGACATGCTGAAGCAGCCAACTATTCGTGTTGGTGACGGTGGACCTCCTATATCCTGAGGTCGGGGTCGGAGGGCAGCAAGGGCTTCTCGTGGGGGCGGGGCTGTCATGGCGGTGAGACCTGCCCCGGCCGAGGGTGTGGTAGCAATAGAGGACCTGGTGATTCTGGAAGAGTAGGGCCATCCGGAGGGGCGGCCACCAAGGGGATTTGGTAGGATATCCACTCAAGCTCTAGGTAAGCGGCTGCGTCATATCGACATGGCAGAGGATGCCGTCTTCCCGGAGGCCTAGGACATTTGGGATGTCAACTGGCAATTCCCTAGTCCACCCAAGATATGGGCGAACTTGAATCACCTTGGGATGGAGTTACCAGGAATAGGCCCAGTTCGGGCTGGTTTAATGGCGTCTCCGGCAGAGGCAGAGCAATAATTGGACGAGCTGGAGGTCTATGTTCATTCCAGCGATGTCTTGTGCCCAATGACAGACTGGGTGAGGGTACTAATAGATCGAACGGTCCCCCCACAGTTGTTAGCTGCCGACCTGTGGGAGCACTTCCCCCTACCAGATTAATCAGAGGACTCCTCTTGGGAGGATGAGGCTGGAGGAGGGAGACCGTTGGAGGAGGGTGAGTCCGGGGATCAAGGCTCAGATTCCGACGACTTCGCGGAGGCTCTCGAGGTAGAATTCCGAACTTCTTTCCTAATGGTCCGTTCTTGGGCCATAATGGACTTCTCACCAATGTCTGAGTCATGCAGGAGGAACTTTTTCACAGGCCTCGTTTTCACCCCTCGGCGGGTGATGATGCAGGACCTTCATAACCTACGCCTATGGCTACGTCCAGTTCCAGGTCTGGTGGGACCAGAGTACCCGAGGTGGCTCCTCCAGAATCTCCAGACCGTCCAACAGTATACGGAGGGCCTCGCCTTGGGGCCATGTCAGTATCGGCTCCATAGTAGCACCAGGAGGTCGATATCTGTATGTTTCCTCTACCAGTTTCCTTTTCGTCATATGTAGATTATGCCAACTAACGTTTATGTCTCTCTCTGTCGTACAGTTCTCCGACTGGTGTGGGCTGCTGCGGCAAGACTAGTCAGGATGTCTGGCGGCATCCCTCCTAGGGGCATGTCGGTGATGGTGGAGATAGTCCCCCCATCTCCCCGAGCTGCAACACGCATCATCACTGGCGGAGCCACCAGCAGGTTTGTTCCTGAGGTCATTGAGGTGTACTCCAATGAAGAGTATCAACCATCCGGTCCTAGTCCTGTCGCACCTGCTTCGGCGCCAGATGTCACACCAGATTCAATGCCAGATGCAGATCCTGCAGAGGACTTCCTGCGTGTGTATCCTGCGTACGAGCCTACCAGTCACATAGACTAGGACGAAACGGCCTCTGATGAGGAAGACAACAACATATCATGTCGCCGATCGTGGAAGCTGATCACACGCTTCATAAAGGACACCCCCCAAGTGCTATGGATGGACGAAATGGACAGACTTCGCTCGCGGCTACGTGAACTATGCAATGGGGGAGTTGATGCCCAACGTCCTCACGCGCTCGTCCGAGATCTTATGGCTGAGAAGATCCAGGAGCATGATCGTGGACTCAGCGTGGGCTGGTAGCGGAGGAAGGCAACAAACATCAAGAAGCTCCAGGAGGCTGAAAGCGAGGTTCAACAGTTACAGACCCAGGCAGATGAGCACTCAGTCTCTCTTAATGCACAATATGAGCTGATCTCACGGTTGAAGTCTCAGGTGATAGAGGAAGAGGAGAATATAAGGCAGGCTTCTGGAAAGATGGCTATCATTTAGGCTGGGGTAGAGAGGGCCAGAGCCAAGGCTGACGAACTACGCCCTACCGCTGCTGAGGAGGAGAAGGAGCTGAGTCAGCGGCAAAAATTCTTGGAGTCCACAAGCCGAAGGGTGGTGGAGATGCAACGCTCTTTTGACGGGGTCAACCCATCCATGGGTGGAGTTAACCCCCAGGTACTGTAACAAACTAAAAAAAAATTATTGGTACTTTCACGCTTCAATTTCTTCCTCCTTTGTTTTGAATGCCGTAGCATGCACGATTTCCACTGTTTGAATCAGTTCATTACATCCCTACAATGTTTGCAGTACGTTCGGAGATAATACCCCAAGCTCATGTGGGTCAAGCCCGATGTGAGAAATAGGAGATAGTTTCCTTCTCGACCCACCTAACATAGGAGTGGAGACCAAGCTCCGGGCATCCGAGATTTGGATTACCAGTCCATATTTCTGAAAGATGGGAGAAGCTTGGCCGGAGAAGAAATTCCTCACAACAGCCGAATTACTGTTTCTTCAGCGTGCTCATATGCACGAACGGTGCAACACCAGGGGCACTGAAATTGGTCCGAATAGACGGAAACAAGAAGCATGAATTACGATGCCCAAGATTCATAATATTGTGGGGATGGCGTGACAATAAAAGACACCCATTAACCATAGAGGAGAAGCGGTATCCTTAATGCGTTAGCCTGAAATGGGGACAAAAAATGAGGGTCGACCGTTGACCATGTTCGAAACATGGGACCATGTCACAAATTTTTTTGGTCAATATTTGTGGACGTTGGCCCAAGACAGTAGGCAGACCCTGGGTTGAGTGTCCATACTGTTAGGGGGTCCCTCCAAACATGACCAGTCTTCCGGGATGTTGGCCCAGGACGGTAGGTGAGCCGATGCGGCATGAGACCAGGTCGTTAGGGGGGTCCCTTCAGACATGAAAGGGGACGAGGGTCCGAATAAGGGGCACGCAAAGCGTGGAATATGGAGTGATGGTTTGTCCGAACAGAATCCAATACTCATGTAATTACACCACCGCGGTGGGAGTACGCCATATGGGCGCATTGGATTGATCGTGGATCATTTCTTCTTTAGGACAGGGCCTCTCTAGTGAGGGGAGCTGTCGCTTCCCAATGGGATTTTAGGGCATCCTGAACTTGTCCAGGGAAAAATTGCAGCTACATAGTCCCCCCCGAGGGGTCGGGCCAGAGGGCCGAAAATGGGGAGGAACAGGATTTTGCGATTCTTGGGGTTGGACCCTAGGTGAAATTCCTGGGTGACTCTACTTATCCCATGTGGATGGTAATCAAGTCGTACGTAGTTCTAAAAGCGCAGTTTAACGTCCTGCGAGATGATGAGAAGCCCCGCTATGTTGGTACATATCATGCCAAAACTACTAATCCCACGTGAGTCGTGCTCGGTGTGGGAAATGAGAAGTAGTGGTGGGACTATCCGGACACAGAAAGGGGCAGGTTAGGGCAAAGGGACGCTCGGTGAATACCGGCCCAAAGACACTAACACGGTTTTGTGGCGCACCAAGATGCGTGAAGATAAAGAGCCGAGTATGATGGAATTCCACTTGAACATGAGGAAGTGGAAATGTGTGAATCATGGCGCTCAAGATTTAGATCATGATGATGGTGGCGTGATGATGGAGGATAGGTGTTGACCGTGGCAGAAACCCAGCATCCATATCGCGTTAGCCTAGAATGGGGACAAACAAATGAGGGTCGGCCATTGACCATGTTCGAAACACGGGACCATGTCACAAATGTTTTCAGAGATCCGTAGGGACATTGGCCCGAAATTATTGGAGGGCCCTTAGGTCCAGCATCCATGGAGAGCCCTTTATCCTAGTATCCATGTCGTCCGAGGATCCTTTTGGATGTGGATGAGGATGAGGATCCAAATAGAGAGCTCACGAAGCTTGGTCATGGGACGGGGGGAATGTCCATATGAAAATCCCACACTTCGGGCTCTTTGTCGAAACAAATCTGAATACGACAACGTGACGTATTAGATAGGGGGAGCAGAGTCCTTTCCCATAGGGAGATCTTAGTTTAGGGTCATAGAATTCGGACCATGGATGGGAGGCAACATATGAGGCACATGGTGGTGTAACTCAAACACCTGGTGTGAATGGGAATAGGGGTGTGTACGGTGAGGTGAACAACCCGACATGAATGAGGACATAATCCCATATCACCCCACACGACCCCCTTGGGAGATGTTTTAGGTCAAGTGACCGAAATAGAAGGTTGGGCTAGGCCCACGGGGAAGTGCCCGGGCATTCTTACGTGTCTCATAAGGATGAGAATCGAGCCTCACGTTGTTCTTGAAAGCATCTTATTTTAAGGTCTTAGAGCTTGGACCATTAATGGGTAAGGGGAGAAAGGGACACATGGAAAGGAGGTAATAAAACCCGACGTGAATGAGGACCTAAGCCATAGTTACCATGTGTTCTCTGGGGAAATGCTTGAGTTGAGGGACCGAACAGAAAGGTTCGGCTGGGCCTACGGGGAAGTGCCTGGGCGTTCCTACATATCTCATAAGGATGAGAATCGAGCCTCATATAGTTCTTGAAAGTTGCATGGTAAGGCAATAGTGCCAGGGAAAAAAAGGGGAGTGCGGGCGTGGACCTTACACTAAAAGAAGCGGAATTTGATAAATCTTGTTTGTCCTTTAAGATGAGTGTTTTTTTGTGAAGCGACAGGCCTAGGGTAGAAAACCCTGGTGTCACCACAAGAATCAAGCCGTGATAGGCGTTGACAAATGGCATGGCACGTGACAAATACCCATTGTGATTTCCTCTACAATGAGGTCACCACAATGCAGTGCCATTTTTCGTTATGCGGCCAGGACGATAATGTCACAGTTTCGGGTCGTGTGATAAGACCAAGCATGCATTTTAAAGTCATGCAGCATAGATGTAGTAGAGACGATGCTAGGCAGGGAATGTGTACGGTGTCGTGCGACATAACCGACGTGGATGGGGACATGATCCCTCATCACACCGTACACAGTCCAGAGAGAGGAACCTCAAGCCGAGGGGCCCACATAGAGGTGAGAGGTGAATGGGGAGAGATTAACTCCCAAATGAGCTGAACCCGAAGACAAGGTGTTCGGGCGGTCCTACGTATCTCTTGAATATGGGAATCAAGATGAACGTAGTTCTAGATGGATCTTAGTTTATGGTCTTAGAGCTCGGACCATGAATGGTGACAACTTCCTTAGTAAGCGTAGAAGTCAACCCGATCCCTAATCCCACGTGAGTTAAACATGGTGTGGTAAACAAGGGGGGGTATCCTTATCGTAATACTTGGGGCGCCCATCAAAGGGGAGTCGATAGAGAGCCCCGAAAGACACCATTGATGTAGCTTGTTCCCCCAACGCACAAACGTGAACGGTGGTATAGTACCAAGAGTTCTGAGACTCTACTTAGACATGATGAGAATGGAGAAGGATGTGAATCGTGTAACCGACATTTTGGGCTTAATTGGGTTAGCGTGGCGATAGAGGAAAACTGTTAATAGTGGCGGAAAAAATAGTCTCTATATCGCATTAGACTGAGGTGGGAACAATAAATGAGCATCGACCGCTGACCATATTCGCAATGTGGTATTTTATCGATTTGTTGCCCGAAACCCTTGGGTGCGTTGGCCCGTAACGGTCGGAGATTCCTTGGGCATAATATCCAGGCCGTTCTTGGGGGTCCCTCCGGGTGTGAAAGATGACGGAAGCCCTGATGAAGGGATATGAAAAGCCTAGAAGGCGGGTGCGGACGTGTCCGAGTAAATTCTGGCATTCCAGGTATTAAACCGGAGTACCCTTAGGCACATTGGTGAACCACTAAAAAGGGTCGACAGAACATCTCGGGAGGGAGAGGTACATGACATGGTCATTACAAGACTAACGTGAACGAGGACATAATCCCACATCACACCACATAATCTCCTCATGGAGGAAGGGTAGTCCAAGGATCCAAGATGGGATGGAGATTCCCGAGAGATGGGGCTGGACCCGAATCCTAAACATTCAGGTGATCCTATGTATCCCATGAGGATGGGAATCAAGCCACACGTAGTTCTCTAGATGTAGTTTAACATCATGCGGGACGAGGAGGGGAGTAATATACCCCCAAATAAGGGAGGTGTATGGTACGGTGAATAAACCGACGTGAATGAGGACATAATCCCACACCACACCATACACTCCTATAAGAGAGGACCTGGTCCGGGGGGCCTGAAAAGGCCAAGGGGCTTGATGGTTAGGCATCAGTCAGGAAGGCCTGACCTTCTTGCAGTTTAATGTATTACAGTAAGGGCGAGGGCCAGGGGCCCAAGCGGGCCAAGGGGCCTCAGGCTGGGGCTCGGTGAGGGAGGCATGAGGCTGGGCCTCGGTTAGGACGGCCTGACTAACTTGCAGTTTAACGTCTTGCCGCAAGGATGGGGAAAGAGATAACTCTATCTCGTCTGAGGATGTGTATGGCATGGAATGTAACATTACATGAAAGAGGACGTAATCCTACACCACACCATACACTCCAATAAGAGAATAGGGGTCGTGGGCCCGACCACTGGCACCACCCGGAGGGAAGTTTGTCGCTTCAGGATGGGGGAGAACGAGTTACCGCACTCGATGTTTGGGCCATCACGGGGTGGACCTGAGGATCCAGGACACTATTGACCATGTTCAAAACACAGTGTTCCTATGGTGACCTGATATGGGAGCAACTAATGAGCGTCGACTGTTGACCAAATTCACAACATGGGACTTGTATCGGCTTGTTTCTCAGAAACCCTCGGGGGCGTTGGCCCGTATCGGAAGGAGAGTCCTTGGGCCTTGTATCCAGGCTGTTCATGGGGGTCCCTCCGGGTGTGAAAAATGATTGAATCCCAGTCATGGAGTGGGTGAATCATAGTTGTATCTATCCACTAAAGAGGCGAACATCTCCAGGGGGACGTGCAGCCGGGTCGAGACTTTCTTGATGTGAGTTGGGGGAAAAGTGTGCTCCATGTCATATGTCTTCACCCAAAGGGGATGATTTTGGATTTTGGGCTTGGCCAATGGACGAAATGTCTGGGCGTTCCTACGTATCCCATTAGGATAGGAATCAAGCCATACGTAGTTATTGAAGTCAATGTAGTTTAACGTTGTTCTAGATGAGAAATGTGTCTCAACTGGGTAAATGTAGGGTATGGTGGGTACCCCGACGTGAATGAGGATGTAATCCCACACCACACCATACAATCCCATAAGAGAGTCCAAGTCAACGAAGGCCAAGGGGCCTGAGGCTGAGCCTCGGTCAAGAAGGCCTGACCTGCTTGCAGTTTATAATCATGCAGTAAGGACGAGGGGAGATCTTAGTTTAAGGTCATAGAGCTCGTACCGTTTTGCAGTTTATAATCCTGCAGGACGACGATGTAGTTTAAGGTCGTGCAGGACCATACAGTTTAAGGTTGTGTTGGACCTTAAAAAAAGGATCAAGTGAAGTACTACTTGAAGAACCTGGCATTGGTGGGAGGAGTTACGCGCTCACCATCTGTGGTCACCAAGGAGTATGCCCCATTGGGATAAACCTTATGGATGATATAAGGCCCTTCCCATTTGGGTTCTAGCTTGGTCGGTTTCCTACCGGGGATCATTGGTCCTCGAAGGGCCAGCACTAGGTCGCCCTGTAGAAAAGAACGGAGGCGAACTTTCTTTTTGATGGCCCTCTCTATCTTATCCTGACGCCTTTCAGAATGTGTTGGGAATGAAGCCGGTTCTCGTCCAGTGCTTCTAATTCAACTAGAAGGATTTCGGTCACCTCATCTGGCGCATGTTGGTTGTAGACTGCAGTGCGTAACGATGGTAGCTGGATCTCAATGGGTAGGACGGCCTCAGCCCCATACACCAGGGAATATGGGGTCACCTGGGTAGAGTTGCGATTCGTCGTCCAATAATCCCAGAGGTCATTGTGGAGCTTGTCCGTCCAACTTTTATTGTTCTGACCAACCATATTCTATAGAACGTTAGAGAGGTTTTTGTTGAATGCATCAATCTTTCCATTCGCCTGCGCGTGATAGCGGGAGGTATGGTTCGAACGGATTTCTTACTTGGCGTACAATTTCTTCAGCTCAGCCGCTCGGAAGTTGGTGCTATTAGCAGTGAGGACGGCATGAGGGACCCCGAACCGGTGGATAATATTGGATCTCACAAAGTCGACAATGGAACGGGCCTTGACCTCGTTGAGTGGAACTGCCTCTTCCCACTTGGAAATGAAATCTGTAGCAGTCAGGATGAACCAACACTGGTTAGCTATTGCCTGTTGATATTGTCCCACTACATCAAGTCCCCATACCGTAAATGGCCAAGATTACTTTGTGGGGTGGAGAGGCTCTGGTGGCCGATGCAGGAAGTTGGCGTGAACTTGGAACACGTGGAATCTCTTTGCATACCCGATACAATCGTGGTCATAGAGGGCCAGAATTAGCCAACCTCCGGATTTGATGGGACAGCTTCGGCCCAGCTTGATGGGCACCACAAGAACCGACATGGACCTCCTGCATGACTTGAGGAATCTCTACTCCTTGAATGTAACAGAGGAGAACTTCATCGAAGATCTGCTTATAAAGGATCTGCTCAAGACTGGGACCACTTTGGAGGGTAAATTGCAGCGTGCGACGTCAGATTCGCTCGCTCTCGGCCCGGTCATTTGGGAGGAAACCATTTTGGTGATACTCGACAAAAGGTGCCCTCCAGTCAGGAGTGACTTCAGTCACTGCATTTGACGAACCCGAGACCCCAGATATAGAGGGCCCGACAGTAAGATAACTTACCCACAGGACATCATTGTCCTCTTGGGTGACGGGGGCGATGACTCTCCATTGTGCCACATGTATGATCAAATCATTTTTCTCGGGTTCTACGAGCGACGCAGCTAAGCCGGCCAAAGCATCAGCTCAACCATTCTGTGACCGAGGGACATGGGTGACCTCTGGCCGAGAGGGGAACTGGGCCATTAGGCGGAGGGTACACTACAACAATGGAACAAGCTCTGGATTCTTAATGGCATAATCCCCATTGACCTTCTTGATTACCAGCTCGAAATCTCCTTTCACATGTAGATGGGGCACATCGATCTCAAGGGCCAACTCGAGACCGGTGATGAGAGCCTGGTACTCTGCCTCGTTGTTGGTACGACCTTCTGACAATAGGAACGAGTATGGTAGGATGGCATGTGTCGGGGCAATGAAGAAGATACTTGGTCCCACTCTGTTGAGCTTAGGATAATTGATCCTCCTACCAGTGGGGCTCCGGGAGGCACCTTCGAAGTGCATTTGCCAACCTGGGATGACATGATCAACTGAGAGGATCGCCTCATCAGGAAAATCTAGGTCTGAGGACTGATCCGCGGAGGTTGGGTGGGAAGCTAAAAAGTCTGCCAACGCATGTCCCTTAATGGCCTTCTAAGGTACGAACCTGATATCAAACTACTGGAGAATCACTTCCCACCACGCTAGTCGGCCAGTCAACATGGGGCGGTTCAGGATGTACTTCAGTCGGTCTACCCGAGAGACCAATTGTACCTCATGGTGCTGCAGGTAATGCCGCAACTTCTGTACGGCAAAGACGAGCGCAAGGCAGCTATTTTCGATAGGAGAGTATCTGACCTTCGTATCGAGAAGCATGCGACTGAGATAGTATAGACACTTCTCGGTACCCTCATTATTCTTCTGGGCGAGAAGTGCACCGAGGGACCATTCTAGGGTGGTCACGTAAAGGACCAGTGGCTTTCCGGAAACAGGTGGAATCAAAACCAGATGTTGTAGCAAATACTGCTTGATTTCCTCGAAGTTGGTCCGACACTTATCATGCCATTATTAAGTGATGCCTTTCTTCATGAGCCATGGAAAGGGATTACACTTGCCAGCCAGATTCACGATGAATCAGCATATATAGGTTAAGTGGCCTTGGAGACCTCGAAGATCCCGAATATTGCTCGGGGGATTCATTTGGTTGATGGACTTGACCTTCTCTGGGTCGATTTCAATGCCTCGGTATCTAACAAAAAAGCCAAGAAACTTCCCAGAGGTGACCCCTAAGTCACACTTCAATGGGTTCTCTTCAGGTGAAGGGAATGGAGGAAACCGAACACTTTCTCAAGGTCTTTGAGATGGTCCTGGCGCTGGCATGATTTGTCCACTAGGTCATCTATGTAGCATTCCACCAACATCCCGAGAATTTTCTTGAATATGCGATGCATGGCCCTTTGATAAGTTACACCTGCATTTTTCAAGCCGAAGGGCATAACTTGGTAGGAAAAGGTACCTTGGGGAGCCCTGAAGGCAGTGGACTACTCGTCCTCGGGGGCCATCCAGATCTGGTTGTACCCGGAATACCCATCCATGAAAGAGAGAGCTTGGAACCCAGCCATGGCGTCAATCAATAACTCAGTTACCGGGAGGGGAAATTCATCCTTTGGGCAGTGGCGATTGAGATCGCGAAAGTTGATGCAGACTCTGATCTTCCCATTCTTCTTCCTGACTGGCACAATGTTAGCAAGACACTTGGGGTATTGGACTTCCTTAACAAAGTTGGATTTGATAAGCTTGTCATCTTCGGCCTCAACCATAGCACCATGAAAAGGGTGCATCTTCCGGGGAGGTTTCTTAAACCCACGATGGTTTGCCGGGAGGCCCAGACGGTGAATGGGTACTTGAGGATCTAGTCCTAGCATCTCACCATAACTCTAGGCAAACACGTCACGGTGTTGTTTGAGAAAGTCCATGTACTGCTACTGCTCCTCGGGGGGACATGGCTGCACTGATCAATGTGGGTCTCATATCTGCCTCGCTACCAAGGTTCACCTGTACCAGTTCATCAACCGTGGTAGAGACACCTTCCTCAATGGCGGGGGGGAGCATTCTCCAGGTCTTCCTCTCCACCCATGGAGGGGTTCCCCGCAAAGGGAGATAATTCTGGGCTATCACACCCTGACGGGCAGCTGGTGCTGGGATGGGCATTAGTGGTCATCATATCAGGAGGCTCACTCGCCATTGAGACCCTAGCAATGAAGGCAGTCGACCCTATCACATCTAGCCTTCGGCCTAAGGGGCCACATTTGATGATATCAAAGCAGTGGTGACGCATCGGCCTGAGTCGGTTGATTCCATCCCGACGGAAGAGGCACGTATGACGTACTGCCATTGTCATAAGCTTGACATCCTGGTACCACACAGGGGTAGAAGGCTCCGGGATCACCTGAGCCTGGTTGGTGTAGGAGTACGAGGTGATTTTCTGCCGTCGCTTGGACATGGGAACATGACTTCCTTTCATACTTGGAATAACAAAACATTGCCCCATTTCGAGGGTCATGGCCTCCAATCGGTGGAACGGGAGGATGTAGGCATCATCCATGCTTGCCCAGGGATCACGTGTGATCGAGGCTAGTTCATCCTCACATACTAGGATTTTCTTATCCTTAATCTTGTAATAATCAGCATCCAGATAGCGGGCCTCACAAGAGGCGAAAGGAGACACATCTCCTTAGAGCACGCCTACTCGACCATTGAGAGAGTATTTGAGGCACTGGTGATATGACGAAGGGACTTCTACGTGCAGATGGAGCCATGGCCTACCCATCAATGCGTTGTAGGCGGTGTCCTGAGAGACGACCATGAACTCAGTGATGGAAATTAAGCCACTGAACTAAGTCTTCAGGCGGATCTTGTCGACTGGGGTTTGCTCGGTCCTGTCGTATCCCTGGATTCTGAGGTCAGAATGATTTAAATCATCTTCATACAGACCTAGCTTTCGCAGTGTCTAATTCGGGATTAGGTTGATTCCGGAACCCATGTCAATGAGGTAGCAGCGGACATCCACACCATTGAAGTGGCCAGTGATGTATAGCAGGATAATATGCCCCTGTATAGGAGGGTCCTCATCTTCACCAGAGAATGAGATAACTGTCTGACATTCGGCGTTCTCAATTGCCTCGGCATGGAAGGCTTCTGTGGCTCCCACCTCCATCTCAAACTGGAGGGGGCTTCTTAGGGCCTCGGCAAGTGCTTCGCGCATTTTACACGATAGGAAAAGGGCCTCAAGGATAGAAAGCCTTGCTGGAATGCCGGCCAGGTGCTTAAGGATATCATACTTCCGTGCCAAACACGAGCCTCTACTTACAGGGGGTCGTTCTGCATTTGGAGGCATAGCGGGTCCTGCCTGTTGAATTGGCGGTTCTCTAGTGCTGGGAATATATTGTTACATACTAGTTGAAGTCTGGAGAGTCGTTGCCGGACCAGGACCAGATAGAGAAGACTATCCCTTTGCTGGGCAAGACTGACTGTGGTGCGGACGTGGTAGCCCTGCCTGATCTAGTAGCACAAATGGCGGTGGAGGTGGAGCTGAGGGCGTCAGGTGGGACTGTGCATGCTGAGCACTATGCTGAGCCTGCTGTCTGGATTCAGTCGCGTGCACATCCTGATTGAATGTGCCCGCTGATGCGCCTCGACGACCGGCTTGGTTATGGTTCCGCCGACGTTGACGTCGGCTGAAAATGTTAGGGGTGTTCTCCTGGAATTTCCCCTCGTCGGGGGTTATATAGGGATTTACCAGCTCCACGGTGTTAACCGAAGCATACCCCTTTCTATTGCTCGACGAGTCATCCACTACCGGGCGGATTATGGGAGGAATCCCCATTTTAGGGGGCATAAAGTCGCCAAGAGTGCGGGATGATGACGACACTGGCAGAGCGCGTTGTTTCTTCTTATGTCATCACTGCTTGACCTTTTGGGAAGAGGTCGACTGTGAAGGCGATGAAAAGGTACTGGCTACTTCTTCTGAAGGTCCCGGCTGCTTCAGGGATGCCCGGATGATACCATGGGCACGGTAGATGGTTTTTCGAGCTGTCCAATCGTCGTATTTCTGGGACCCATATTTGGGGACCTGTTGCCACTCGCCTTCACTGTTGCTACCAATATCTAACCCTCCAAAGACACCTGCTACTTTTTTAGGTGTCGGGCCCAACTTGACTATGTTGTTGTTGACCTGGTCTTGAAGCCAGTCTTTAAACACATAGCATTGCTTGAGGGTGTGCCCCAGAATCTGATGATAAGGACAGTAGTTGGGGTGATTGGTGGGATTCGCCTTTGTCGGCCTTCTGCACTCAGGTAGGCGCACAATCCCTTTCTCTAGATAACTTCAAAAGTATCCAGGGAACTGATTTTCGTTAAAAGAATATGCCTGGTGCCTTCTTTCCAGAAAGGGGGCCCTAGGGGCCTGGCCCTGATGAGGGGCCGAAGGGGCCTACTGAGGAGAAGGCGCATGTTCGTCTCGCCTAGGTGGGGGTGGCGCATTGCTTGGGGGAACCTGTCGATTTTAAGGCATTCGCTGCTGGGCAGGAGCCTGAGCATGAGGTGGAGGACCTCTTCGGGGTTGCAGGGTTGGTGTCACGGGCAGTAATTCCAACTGCCTGGGGGCTTCTATTTGGGCCACCGCGGCGGGTTCGGCTCTTGCAGTCCTCCTGGATGGGATCATAGGGGGCAACAAATGTGCCTCACTAGCCTGTTGCAGAGCCTCATCAAGGCGCTGATCCTTATCTGAGAAATCTCGGAACCCTCCAGGATAGTTCTGGGTAATCAGGGAGGGTACCAACTCTGTTTTAACGTTACCTACACACATCATTAGTAATTTCTCCTGAGTCAGTGGCATATCGAGGGAGTATGTGAGTCCCTTCCAGAGGGTGATAAAATCTGTGACTCACTAATCAGGCATTTTCTTGCACTTGATGAGGTATGCAATGCTAGTCTTCCACGTGGTGGAGCTGAACTAGTATAGGAACTGCCGATGGAGATCCTCCCAACCGGTCACCAATCCGATGGGGAGCTGGCTGTACCAGACGAATATGGGACCTTCCAATGTCTGCACGAAACATCAGTGCTTGGTGGCTTCTGGCTGGGCCGGAGTCCCCAGCATGGGGCCAAACTTGGAAGAAAAGTGTGCCAAATGATGTAGCGGGTCCCCTGTCCCATTGAAGGGAGGGAATGTGGGATTCCCAAAACTTGGCGGTGCGGGTATATCATTCATCCACGCTGGATATGGCTTGCCATCCGGTGGGACCGCCACCTGTCGCGTTTCCAACGCTTCGAGGAGGGCGATTAGTACCGCTATAAGATCATCCGGGTGGGGGTCCCTGTCTTAACAGGGATCCCTAATTAAAAGTGTGTTTCCAGGTTCCTTGACACAGTAGATGGCTTCAGCGGATCGTGGAGCTACCGGTGGAACGACCTGTGGGGCGACTGGGGGAACCCGGACTGGATTCTGCAGATTGCCCTATCATTCAGGAGGTTTTGGAGAGACGTATTTCGCCCTCTTGCCGTAAGTTCTGGCTTCTGCCCGGTCTTTGGGAGCAGCCTGATCGGGGTTGCCTGGAGGCGTCTCACCGGGGGGAAATTGTTCCCGCCCCAGCTGCCCTAGCTTGGGATTACCATATTTGGGTCGCCGCTCTACAGCATACTCGGCCAAGAGTTCGTCAACCAGCCTCTTCTGCTCAGCAAGCTACTGGCGTAACGCGACCTTCTTGGTATCTTCGTCCATCTTTTGTACAGAGGCAGACGGGTTAGAGTGCTTGATTGTTCCGATGTACTCCTTGCCCTTACTGGCATTTCGACTGAGTACCAGAGACTCGGTGGGTACAGGGAGGCCTAAAAGGTTCATCTGATGATGGGTAACCCTCCCTGATGGGTCCAGCAGTGGAGGTACACCCTCAGAGGGTAAGTCTCCATCAAGAAATTCAAGCTTGTCACCCTTTTCCACTACGTCAGCCATGTGGACCGCGACCCCTCTCGAGGGCATGTCCTCAATGTCGCATAATGAATCGGGCTGCCGTCAGATAGGGCTGAAGAGAAGAGTGGCATAGTGTCCCCATCCACAGACATTCACGTGGGGGTAGCTTCCCTGATGATAGTGCGGAGTACTTTGAAACTCTGACAACATTTCCGTTGAAGGGTGCTCTGAGGGCCTGGTGACTCGAGGTGTTGGGCCACAGGGAGTGCGGCCAAATCGACCAGGCGGCATTTCTCGCTGATTTATTCAAAGTGCTCTCTACTTCTGGTGTACATCACCCGCTCGTAACAAAGGTGGAAGTGTGTCACCCATAGGGGTCGGCAAAAGCACCCCACTTCTTCTGGGGTAAGGGACTCTGGTGCGCGAATGTTCGGCGCCGCCGTTGGCCAGAACTCCTTTGGGAAGTGATCCGCTGCAAGAATGCTCCAGAAGCTCCTGGGTTCGGATTTGGGGTCCGGCTCTATATTTCCCCACTCGTCAACCAGGGGCGGCTCAGGGACCGGTAGCAGTACCGAGGCGGACCACTGGGATAGTAAACTTGGCAGTGGAGAAAACGATGAACGAGCTGACTGGACGCCAAATTTTGGGCCATCCTCTGAAGAGTGAGGTGACCTGACCACGATATCACGATACAATGGGTTGATATCCACAGCATCAGGCGCAGGAGTCACGGTCACTGGTGATGGGTTACGCGGTTGCTCTGCCGTCATTGGTCCCCAAAATAGCTCCCCATGATCTCTAATAGAGGTAGAAGGATATTCTGGTGACAATGGTGGAGATTGCATGGTAGGGACCTATGGAATTTCCATGATTTCTTCCTCCTGGATGTACCTACGGAGGGAGGTGGGAATCCGGTGGACCTCGCATTCTGGGAGAATGAGGCTGACGCGCCTAGTCCCTACCCCAGTTCTTGACACGGAGGAGTTGGGAGAAGGTTCCATCGCTGAGTCGCATTCCGCTTCAGATTCTGAGAAACAGGCAGGTCTGATCTCCACCCGGGCCTTCCCAGGACTCTTCTGGTGGCGGCGACGACCCGCTCTTCTACCCCGAGGCGACTCCTCGGACAAAGTTGATTCCCAATATGTATTCTTGGGGCGGCGCTGGCGCCGTGGCGGAGAGGGCTCCTGCTCGAGGTGACCGGGGTGTGAGGGGCACAAGGGAAATTGTCGAAGGGTACATGGGGAGGACCCATGTGAGTGGAGCCACTGTTGGAATCGGCAGGAGCATGGGGAGGACCTCCATGGTCAATGCGGGCGGAGCGAGGCTGACCTTCACGCCTCGAGTTGTTTGGGCGAGGAGGACCTTCGCCCGTTGCAGAGAGGACGTAGGGAGGACCCCCACGTTGGAGAAGGACCGGATGGATAGCGCCTTCAGATCGGCGGTCGGGGGCAGGAGGAGGGACTCTATACCCTATATAGTGGGCGCGGGAGAGGTTTTCGCGCCGAGTGTCACCGCCGCGGGGAGGGTCTTCCTTCAGGACGGGGGTAGCACGAGGCATACCTCTGTAACGGGCATCAGATTGGGAAAATCCCACGCTCTGTGGAACGGTGATACGGAGAGGACCTTTGTATGGAGTGACGTTACCGCGGATTGGTTCGCGACAATCATTGCTCGGGCTTGCGACCCCGAGAGTCAACCCAGCCTGCCCGTGGTGCGGCTGAGGCCTCAATCCCAGTCAGGTGAAGGAGTGCCCCTGCTCAGTGTATGCAAGAACTCCATGATGTACGTCAGCGGTGGCTTGTGCCATAGGAGACGTTGACGTCGATGCATCTTGGCAAGCGTCCTCGTCCCGGGCCCGGTGCTGACGTCGGGTTAGACGAGCTGGCGCAGGTGGTGCAGGGGCATAGCCTGCCTTCTCTTCCTGTGAAGCGGGATGGCGGCGTTGACGCGGCCGAGTGGGAGCCCTTGCTTGGAGCCCTTGGATCAGGACTCTGAGCGGGCCGAGCCGGACATTACCCATCTCATTAGCATAAGGCGAGGAGTTGTCGAGGCGTTCCGGGGACAGGCTCCCGAAACGATTGAACGTTGGGGTGGGGAGCAGGGGTTCCCTGCGCGGCCTATTAGGGCGGTGTTGACGGTGGGGCCTGGATGCCTCCTGGTTTAGGCGGGCCAAATCCCAAGTCGGGATGACCCCTTCCTCCTCGTACCTGCGTACAAGGTTGTTGATCACCCTCCGCTGGATGATCTCTGATGGGGAGAGGGGACGTGCACGCCCCGTATTCACAGATGTAGAGGCCTTCATGGTGGCAGCGGAGCCATGCGGGGCGGTTGTGCTGGTATTTCCCCTTCCCCTGCGTAGTCGAGCGGGTGGTGATCGCGTCTCCGTAGCAGCGACCTGGTTCCTGGGGAAACTGAGAGATCAACTCATCAAAACTGCGAAGAAAAGGGTTGACAACCAGTGCCCCAGCTTCATTCCATTCTCCATGTCTGTAAGAAGGATCCACGCCAACATGCTGCACAACAGATTGTCCCACGTTCTAATGCCCCAATTTCTGGTGAGTTTCACGCCAGGCCCGCCATTTGCTTGGCGGGACCCGGCACCGGATATCCGGATCCGGTGACACGTCAATCTACTGGTGTCTCAAATGATACTAATCTCTATATTGAGGAGAAGACATTCACATCAGGTTCACCATTTCTGTTTCTAACGATTTTTTCCAGGGCACGCACGCATATCTGTCCGTCTATGGAGGAGGACGCGCAGCATTGTTTCCCTGCATTCCCGCATTCCAAAGTCGAGCAACATTTTCTCCTTATTCAGGGACATCTTCTCCTTGATCGAAACTGGGATGATTGGATGTCGATTCTTCCTTCCATGGATTCCTCCTCGGAACTCATCACCTAGTCCGGGTCTCCCTCATAGATTTAATACGTTGTTCATGAAACTCTTCCCTGTTCCATGTTTCCATGGACGCCGGTTAATAACATTGCATCTGTCCGGACATTCCAAAGGGTCCGGTTAGGGCAACAACCTTCAGTCGGGGGAGTAGTCACGTCGAGGCATCAAAAGCGTGTCTGAATGCTGGGGAACTGGTGTGACTATCTTTTGTCCCTTGTCAAGGGGCTTCTTGAGGGCATGGAAGCCTGAGGCATCCCACATCGAGCACATGGAATTATATTCCATAGACATATATCTGAGGTTTTTCTCAGCTTCCTATGTTCAACATAGTGTATGCTGCAGGTTTAACGTCCAGCGGAGACGGTTATGCCAAAGGTGTGCCATATGAGGTTTTCCTCAGGCATCTCATGTTTATCACGAGGTAGGTCGCAAGTTTAACGTCCAGCGGAACGATGTGATGTCGCTGGGATATGACGGTCCGGGTGAGAATCAGGGTGGATGATGGATGGATGAACGAAGTGGAGGGGGAATGAAATGGGACCATCGTAGGGGTGATGATGAAGTTTGTCTTGAGCCTCGAAGAGACCTCCTACGTATCCCTGTTGCGGGGAATCAAAGTCCGCGTAGTTCGGGATGGTGCCGGCGAACCGACGTGAAGATGGACCTTGGTCCGACGGATGTTGTTAGTGAACTGACGTGAAGGTGGACCTTGGTCTGATGGGAATCGTCAGCGAACCGACGTGATGGTGAACTCGGAGGGTCCACTGGTGGTGGGCTTGAACCTCAGGGAGTCTTCCTGCATACCATGCCTTGACATGGATCAAAGTCCTCGTAGTTCGGGTGGTCACAACGGCTTGCCGTTAGACTGGAATGCAGTTTAAAGTCATGCGGGACGGGGTGAACTGACGTGAGTGAGGTCGGAACGATCGGGTGATGATTCCTACGTACCATGCCTTGATGAACTGATGCGAAGAAGGTCAGGATGTCCAACGGGTGGTGGTCTTGAACCGATGGGAGGCTTCCTACGTACCATGCCTTGACATGGATCAAAGTCCTTGTAGTTTAAATGGGGCTTCGTCGGCGAACCAACTTGAAGGTGGACCTTGGTCAGATGGGTGATGGGATTAAACCTCAGGGAGGCTTACTACGTACCATTCCATGACATGGATTAATGTACTTGTAGTTATGGTGGTCACAACGGCTTTCCGTTGGGCTGTAATATAGTTTAACGTCATGCTGGACGAGGGTGTACAGCTTAACGTCATGTTGGACGAGAGTGAATCCTGATGTGAATAAACGACGGGTGGTGGGCTTGAACCTCGTGGAGGCTTCCTACGTACCATGTCTTGACATGGATCAAAGACCACGTAGTTCAAAATGGTGCGGATGTCTGCGAACCGACATTAGGAAAGGACCTTGGTCCGATGGGAGATGGGCTTGAACCTCAAGGAGGCTTCCTACGTACCATGCCTTGACATAGATCAAAGAACTCATAGTTCAAAGGGGTTTCATCGGTGAACCGATGTGAAAGTAGACCCCAGGGTCCACTAGTGGTGGGCTTGAACCTCGTGAAGGCTTTCTACGTACCATGCCTTGACATGGATCAAAGTCCTCATAGTTCGGGTTGGTCACAACGGCTTGCCGTCAGACTGGAATGCAGTTTAAAGTCATGCGGACGAAGGTGGAACTCGATGTGAAATAATGATGGGTGGGCTTGAACCTAGTGGAGGATTCCTATGTACTGTGCCTTGACATGGATCAAAGACCTCATAGTTCAAATGGATGTGTAGTTTAAAGTCATGAAGGATAGGGGCATACAGTTTAACGTCATGCTGGACGACATACAGTTTAACGTCATGTTGGACGGGGGCATTGCCATGGTCGATGCTTGCTCTAAGCCCCTCTGAGTCATGCTCGGTGTGAGAAACAAGAGGCAGCAAGGACCTAACGATCCCGTCGCGAAGGGTGTGTCCGTGAGAAGTGAAGAGGGGCTTACGCGTTAGGCGGCCCGTGGTGCTGGTACTTATTCCAGGATGGAGGCATGAAGTGCAGCGAAGCGCGGCAAGAGAGGTATTTGGGACCAATGATGGGAGGTGCCTCGTTCCCTATCGCGCCCTCCACCAACCTTGGCAGTGGGGAAATACGGAGGTGCGTGGGTGCTACCTTCCGCATGAGGGGATATGGGGCTTACACCAATGTGGTTTCCCTTATCCCATGGACATACGCTACCCCGAGAAGGAGGATATCATCCCTTGTGGAGGGGGTGATTCTATTCCCATGGAGACGAGTGGCGTAAAGAATGTCCGAGCAGGGCGGACCCTGCGTGCGAGGTGCGGGGTCAGGTCACTGTTTAACGTCATGTGTTGAGGACGAGGTGATTGGCAGTTTAACGTCCTGCAGCTCGGACGAAGTGGGTTTACTCCGCACCCCTAGGACTTACATGACAGACACCCTTTGCTCCTTGGGGAGGTAAGGTACTAGTAAGGCCATAGTCATGGGGGTCATAGAGCGAACCATCGAGGGGTCCATGTTAGCGTGGCTATGCGAAGAAGAAATAGCTGTTAGCATGCCTATGAAAAGAAGCATTAGGCGAAGAAACGCTACGGGTGATGTTGCCCATGGGACATTGAAATCACATCGTGCAAACCTGGAGGGTCGCACGGGAAGAGGAATTTCCAAGCAGAGGAGTGTGCTTCGCAAAGTGGAGTTCCTTGGCCTTAGCATGGGGCAGAGGTGTGGATGGGGGTGATTCTCGAAGTGGAATAGTATTCGCGGAGCACTACCTCACAAAGTAGAGATGCCTCGTGAAGCAAGGTGCCACGAGGTAGTGTGCTTCGCGATACGTAGCGATCCTACCTTAGCATGGGGATCACTAGTCCAGGATGGGTGTTTCGCGAAGCATAAACACTCCGCGGCTACCCGGGTTCCCTTGGGAATCCCCCTCCTTTGCGAATTCCCTTGAGCTTCATGAAGGTAATCCCTCTTGGAAGAGGGGCTCAAAACGAGACAAGGCGAAGGCATCACACGAAGTAGAAGTACCTCGCAGAGCTCAGGATTCCCGGGGCGAAGGGTGCTTCGTGATTTGGGAGCTGAGAAGCTGAAAGGTTGGATTGTCCATCTATTGGGCTCAGGGAGAACCCAGTATTTATAGGCGAGGGGCGCCGCGAAGTAGAACTCATGCGGAACGAAGGGGCGGCGGGTGCTTTGCGGTGGGCTCGCGAACGTCAAGCCATTCGCAGAGAGGTACATCCATGGGTGCTTCACGGAAGGCTCACGAACGTCAGGCCATTCGCGGAGAGGTACCGCCTTGGGTGCTTCGCGGCGGGCTCGCGAACGTCAGGCCATTCGCGGAGAGGTACGACCTCGGGTGCTTCGCGGCGGGCTCACGAACATCAGGCCGTTTGCGGAGAGGTACCGCCTCGGGTGCTTCGCGGCGGGCTCGCGAATGTCAGGCCGTCCGGAGAGAGGTACCGCCTCGGGTGCTTCACGGCGGGCTCGCGAACGTCAGGCCATTTGCGGAGAGGTACCGCCTCTGGTGCTTCGCGGTGGGCTCGTGAACGTCAGGCCGTTCACGGAGAGGTATCGCCTTCGGTGCTTCGCGGTGGGCCGCGATGCTCGGGTGTGCTTCGCGTCGGTGCTTCGCAAGGCGGCGTGCATGGCTTCTTTTTCACTCCTTCCTTTCGTGCAATATTTTGGCACCAACATACATATATAAACATATTTATGTAAAAATGTATATTCTAATATATGTAAATAAATACATATTCTAAATATGTATTTAAAATAATATCTAGCCATTTTTACATTATGTATACATATACATTTGTGTGTATTAATAAAGAGAGATATATTTATATTTTATTCTATTATATATAAATGAATACAATATATAATATATTTAAAAAAATATAAATATATATATATCACACACACACACATATATATTGTATAAATGTATTTTAATATAATTATATAAATATATGTAAATAAATATATATATATATATATATAAATATAAATATCATTAAATAGACATCAAAACAACATAGTGTAGTGGTAAAGGTGTTCCATCTTCAAAGGAGAGGTGTAGGGTTTGAATCCATGAAGATGCACATATGGATAGAAATTCACAATGTGTTGATAAACGGTGGCAGGGTGAAAAACACTGATAAATGGGGGGTGGATCACTATTAATGGGTTCATGGAAGCACTGATAAAGGGGGTCAAGCTCATAGGTGTCCAAACAAATATAATTTTACCCCCTTTAACAGTACTGCCTTTATCATCACTAAAAAAGTGTTATTAAAGGCCCCCTTTAACATTACGAAAAATGTGTTGTTAAATGACCATTTTAACAGTGTTTTTTATCAATGTCAAAGGGGAAATTTAATAGTGTTTTTTTAGAACTGATAATGTTTTGAACTTTTAACCACGCTCATATTGTCAGTGTTTTACTAAAATTGATAAAGGACTATTCTAGAACATTTAAATTACTATTTTGTAGTAGTGAACCCATTATTTTTACTCCACTTAATATTTTTTTGTATTGATATCTTCTGTATTCTTCCTTTGAATGGTTTATTATTGATTTTTCTAAGGATAGTATTCACATTCACTTCCTTGAATTATTTGTTATTTCGCTTGAAATATTCAATCTCCTTTAATCATTGAACATTGAATTTACCCCTAATTTTCAATTTCATTCATCATGGATGTTACTATTTCCTAAACCAGATACCATTTTACATATGATGTCTACATTGACAGTTATTTTATTATTTTAGAAAATATTGATAATTTCATCTTCTTTATTCAAAACAGATAATTGATAAGGCATATTATTTATGTTTATTATTCAATTTAAGGAATAATTTGGAAAATAAATAGTGGGAGGAGACTAAACATTATATAGATCCTAAATGCATCGATATGTTCTCATGAGACAAATTATTTGTGCAAATCAGAATATTTTAAACCATCATGTGAAAGGTCTTGACGATATAAGTTTTCATGTTCCTTAGACATGACGTCCATTAAGAAAGCATTTACGTAATTTAGTTTCATTTATTATTCATCCATGAGATTTTGTGTCAACATATCTGTTGATACATTCCATTTTTAATTATATAGATAGTACGTGTTTCAGTTTCTTACCTTACCATATTTCTTTATTCTTGCCTAGTTATTTTAATGTCATGTGTTTTTATATATTACCTTGTCATGTTCTTTATGCACCTCTTTCTCAGTTTATTGATTATATGGTATGTGAATTCAGTTACTCACCACCACCACCACCATTATAATTTTATTATTAGGCCAAAACGCTACAAGAAAAGAGAACATCCATGACCTATAGAGGCCGAAAGTAATGCAAGCCAAGGGAATCAGCGTGAATCACATTAAACCCCCTCAGGTTTAAGTAAGAAAGCATCAGAAAGGAAAATAAATAGGGTACCAGGAGCAGCCATGGAGGCCAAATAGTCTGCCACTTTGTTCCCCTCCCTCCATGTGTGGGTGACCAAAATGTTGTCACATAGGAGGGCCATACATTGCTGAATGATGTAAGAGATTGACCAGGGGATGGATCCTTTACCAAGTAAAGAATCATGGATAATCATAGAATCAGTCTCCCCCCTGGGAAATAGAAATTTCACATTCCCTACAGATGGACAGACCTGAGAGAACAGCTCTAGCCTCCGCTCGAACAGAATTGCCACTCCCAAAGTGAGTTGTGAATGTTAGGACGACACTTACCCTAGCATCACAAACCACCCCACTCCCAGGCATGTCCCACAGGACACAAGACCCATCCGTGTTGATTTTTAAGTTGAACTCAGGAGGAACTCATCAAACCCAAAAGACCCCTAGAAATAAAGGGTTGAACTGTAGCCACATGGACACCCATCAAGCGAATGGACGGAGCCTTCTTCAAGTTACCAAAATGAAAAATCAGCTCAACCATCATTCACCTAAATCTTCCCACGATGGACCTACCAGTGGAACTAATCCCCTGGATCCTGGCTCGATTCCTAGCTTTCCATAAGCACCAGCATCTGATGTTAATGATTAATGAGTGTTCCATCTTTTCCATCTCTGAACCTCGGACCCCTGAAACCAGCTCTCTAGGAAGACATCAATGATGGAAACCTGTAGAAAGTAATATATAAACACCCCAAAGGTACTCCAAACCATGCGCTCCCAAACCCCTTAAAAAAATATGGCTCGTGTTCTCTTCTTTTCTATCCAAACAACACTGACAACAGGATTACATGGAGATACTTAGGCATTTGACATTGGAATCAGATGCTACAACATTTTTCTGAATTCTCCAGGAGATAAAGTTGATTTTAGCATGGATTTATTTCACCAGATGATCTCATTCCATCTATTATACTGATCCTGGGAGATGGTCATCCTACGATAGTCCTTCGAGTTAAATTTCCCTGAGACAGATGGAGTAAAAATACACTTATCCTGCCTCGAGGTAATGAGAATGGATTCAAACAATTCCTGCTGAGATGTATTCAAAACTGATCTAAAAACACTGGATAGTGGATCGATTCTTTGAAGAAGATCATAGGAGCAGGACACCAGGGAAAGGCAAGAATTTTACCCGACCAGTTATGAAACCAGTAAAGTATGTTTCCTTCACGAATAATCCATTGCGAATGAGGAAGGAGGTTAGAAATGATATTGGACAAATAGGACCATAAGGACAACCCATTTCTGGAAGGAGAAGTAGAACTGGTTCAGTGATTTTGGGACATAAGTTTCACCCACAAGGTACGCTCCTCAATAATCTCCCAGGGGAGCCTCGCATGAATGAACTGGATTGTGACCGCCAAGCTATTGACACTGATCCCTCCTTCATGAACTGGCCTCGCCATATTCCTCAATGAGACCCAATTTCTCTTCCCCTCTGAATGGGTGTCCTAGATGAAACGATCAAGGAGCCTATCAATGGATTGTATGAAACCCTTCGGCATAGTAAAGGAGGCAAGAGCATGCACTAGAATTGCCGAAAGAACGCTGTTGACATGAGAGATGCGGCCACCAAAGGATAGGAAGTGGTTTTTCCATTTGAGAATACGACCGGTGATTTTGTGCATCACTTTGTCAACGTCCCTAATATAGAGTCTACTTGGAGACACAGTGGTGCTGAGATAGTTCATGGGGAAGACTCCACATTGTATGTTCAAACTGATACTCAGATAATGTACTCTTCATCCATAGGATGAATCAGAAACATAAAAGTTTCTATTCTCTCTGTTGATGATCCGGCCACTCCAAGGGCAATTTTCCTTTAATAATTGTTAATTCCTTGGACAGAGCTCTTCCCTGCATTATTTAAGATAACTGTATCATCAGCAAACATCAAGTGTGACGTGGAATGGAGCCTAAACATCCTACGAAAGGGAAAGATGAACCCATCGGAAATACCCTTGTCGATCAACCTACAAAGGGTATCTTGCATGAAAATAAAGATACTCAGAGACAGAGGGTCACCTTGCCGTAGACCTCAGACGACCTTGAAAAATCCATGAGTACGCCCCATGAACGAAACAACCATCCATGAAAAGCTAACTCATCTGAAGATGAGGTCAGAGGCCCAAGAAGAAAAACCCATCATTGTAAGGACCCTATTAATAAAACACCACTCTATCCTATCATACACCTTTCTCATGTCCAACTTAATGAACATGTTGGAACCTCGAGATTTGAAGTTAAGATCTTTTAGCATTTCTTGTGCCAGCGCCATCGCACCCTGAATGGAATGTTCCTCCACAAACCCATGTTACTCAATGGAAATACACCTGAGAAGAAGTCTTGAAAACTGCCTGTTGAGGGCAGATGACAAGATTTTGTAAGGGAAATTGCACATGATTATAGGATGAAAATGGTGGAGAGAGGAAGGATCTTTGATCTTTTGGAGAAGCATGAGGGTCGTAGACAAGGCGATCCAAGGAAGGCCACACCCACAGAAGATGTCCTGGATGGTGTGGATGATATCACTCCAAAAAACCTCCCAAGAGACCCTATAGAAGGATACAAGGAACCCATCGGGACCTGCTGCACTCTCTAGATCCAGGCCCAGCATGGCCTCATGAATCTCCTCCTCCACGATAATAACTTCCAGCAGGTTGTTGTCCTAGGCAGACATGAGTCTTGGAAGCCCCTCCCATAAAGAGGCTTCACCAGAGAGATACCATTGGGCCATGAACACAGATGAACCAACAAGAAGATCCTTAAAATGAGAAAGAGCCACTCCCCCGACCACCTCTCTATCATCTGTGAATGATCCATCCACCAGTGCCATGTTTGGTTTGATAACACACCTCCTCTCCCGAATGCACGCATGGAAAAAAGTCTTATTCTTTTCCCCTTCCTTGAGCCATTGGACCCGCGAATTTTCCCTTGCCTTTCGCTCCTGTGAGAGAACCATGACCGCCATGTTTTTCCTTTTCTCCACAAGTTCTCCAAAAACAGAGTCGTCCCAGAGCTCCTCAATGCTAGCCTCAAGCCAATCGTCTTCAAACTTGAGCGCATCCAACTCCTGGTCCAAAGAAGGAACGTACCGAGCCATGATTTTATGTTCCTGATTGAGGCACCTTAACTTGGAATGAAAAGTCAGCCTATAGTGGCCCTGAGATGGTTCAGCCCCGCTATTCCTAACGAGCCGATGATATCCAGGGAAACTCAACCACTAGCGAGAGAAGTGGAACCTCTCCTACAAAACCACCCTCCTGCACAAGGATAACAATAGCGGGGAGTGATTAGAGATTATACGAGTCATGTGGACCACCATTGCATTTGGAAACAATTAAATGGAGTGGACATTAGCGATACAATGGTCGAGTCTTCTCTAGCTCCAGTTGTCACCCTTACGATTGTTGCACTAAGTAAAGGGGTCTCCTGAATATCCTAAGTCCGACAACCCTTTGTGAGCCATGAATTGAGAGAAGGACATGCTAGCCATTCTTGGAAAATCCCCGCGACCCTTCTTCTCATCTGGGAGGGAAACAACGTTAAAATTCCCCCCACCACCCAGGGCTAGTCTCCAGGATCGAAAGCATTCAGCATAGACCACAAAACATCCCTTCTCTGAGCGTCGCATATTTCATAGACAAAGGAGGCATAAAGAGAGTCCCCGCCAGACGTAATTTTCGTAGTGATATATTGGACTCCTGCAAGGACCAAGTCCACAGTAACTTTCCTATGCCAGAAAATCCATACATGTTTGTTGATCGAGTTCTCATGAATGGAAGCATGTATTTTCACCTTATGAGTGAACTCAGAAATCTTGGTAGGGGCATGTTTGTGTTCAAGGATCACTGCCATTTTGGCATTGTGTCATTTATTTTCTGAGGATATGAAATATGTTTTCACCCTTGCCCCCACACCTCGGGCATTCCAGATGAGAATTAGAATCATTGCAACAAGAGAGGCCCAGCGTTGGCCCTAGGAACTATGGTCTCTTCCAAGAGGAGTGAAGTACATTCCCTATCCATCATCTTCTTTATCATCAACCTTATACGCACCCCCAGACTCATATTGGAGAGATCTGAGGATTTTGAGAAGAACCTAGAAGAGGAATTAAGGGATTTTAACCTCACCTCGTAGGGTGGAAACCCTACTTGGGGACCCAATTCCACTGGAACACAAGTTCCATACATAACAGAGGATGAAGAACTGGCACTAGGAACAATGGAAGCTGACTTTGCGAGAGACCGGTCACTGAAGGCTTTGCGATCTCTGTTGGGTCCCCTCCTGGGACTAGGGCGAGAATCCAAAGAAAGGAGGCCGACTACCTGATCCCCATAAACCTTGGCCCATAGCGCATGGCGAGAAGCCATATATGACAAGGAAATGGGCCATAAAGAAGCAGTCAAGGCCCTCAAGGCGGACCGCAAGAAGAATTCCAGCAACACCCCTGTATGCAGCAACTGAGAAGAAGCCCACGACCACTCAAGAGACACCAAAGAACCCAACCACATGCCACTTGGCATGGGGGAAACTAGATACAGACAAGGGAGAACCTCCGAGCCAGGAGATGGAGAAATGGTCTGCAGGAGAGGACAGGCCATTGGGGTGAGGGAAGGAGAGCCAGACGCTAGGAAAGCAGGAGAGGGAATGCAGCGGGAGGGAGAAACAAGAGAAAAGGAGACATCTGAGGGAGCGGGCTGAACTGAGGTAGAACTGGACCCCTCGCAAGGATGATGGAGCAGAGCACCAGGCATTGAGCCGCTGGAACGAAAGAGGGGGCCACCGAGGTGATGTTTCCTGCAGCTCAGGGCTGAATGACCCTAGAGGAGACATGATGAGTAGGACCTGGGAAACACTGGGTAAACAAAGTCATGGGACCAGTCTGTGAAATCCTGCCCCTTCATATCAAGGTTCTCTGGGATCGGCAGAGAGATATCAAGATCAACGCAGATCCGAGCCACCATAGTTTCCTCCCCACGGTGGGTGTTCTCATCCGCACAGAGAAACCCCCCCCAAAGAATCACCGATGGCCCTGATGAAGGTGCCATTCTGGAAAGGAATAGGGAGACCTGGAAGGTTGATCCAAACCGTATCCCGCGAGCCTTCTTTCCCTCAATGCACCTCCATAGACCACCGTGAAAGACTAAAATTCCATCGATCCATCACCCAAGGGGTTTTGCACCAAGCCTGAACAAAATTTGCCTCAGAGGGGAGAACCAGACAGAACGACTTCCGATGAATCACAGAGATGCTAGACGCCGCTTGCAAACCCCAGGAGGCCATGAACCTGTTGAAATTCAAGAGGGGAGGAATCCCCGCACCAATCCTTGCCACAAGAGTCCATTTCAAACTAACAGAATCAGCGGTGAACGAGGAGGTAGGGGTGACCAACGACATGTGAGAACCCTCCCTCAACAACAAATGAGAAAAACTATCAATATCATGTAATCAAGGGAGAGCAGCGCTAGAGGCCTCCCCAAACAGAGCTTCCTTGAAATACACCACCAAGCACCGCTGACAAGGAAAATATCCTGTGAACCCCTGGGGGGAAGGGGAGGAGATTACTGCCAGAGGCCCCGAGCCCGAATCGATCAATGGATCCAAGGCCACCGAAGGTCTGGGGTCGGGAGAAGCAACGGTCCGAAATGATTCAAAAACCACGAGCATGTGGGGCTCATTCTTTGGGAAGGCCATTTCCTTATTCACCATTTCATAATTATTATTCTCATTGATTCGTTATTTCATCCGCTATATTTTGACCATACTAATCATTTTATCTCGCCCTTATTATATTTATTTACCTAGGAATCCAAGAAACATACTATGAAAGATATGTAGGGATTTACTAACTAGATTAGAGTTATCCTCAAAGCTATTTATTTTGAATGAATAAGAAAAATATGTAGTAATTAGTTTATTATTTTCTTATATATATATATCTATTTTATCAAGACTACTAAACTCTCAGTCCTTTGGGATTTAATTCCTTGTAATCATGTCAATGTAATAGTAGTAGACACCAGCTTTGGGCCTTCTGAGATTGGGTCTCTACAGATCTCCTCTTAGAGACGCTTGGGTTAGTATATTGAGAAGAATAGAACCTCTAATATGTATATATGGAAGTTAAGAAGATAAATGGGTAGGGTTTGTTTGATCTAGAAGGTTCAAATTGGTGTAAGGATGTGAGTTAGAAAGTTCCCTTTTATAATTTAGGTGGGGCATTTTAGGAAACTCCCAGAATATTAAATTAATAGATATTGTTTTTTAATTAAAAATGTTTTAAAAGTGAGTTATTTAAATACTAAGATGATTATAGTTCTATATCCTCTCAAAAATAGTTTTTAGACATGTTTAGGTCACAATATTAACTGTATCATTTGTCTTTAACCCTTAGTTAAACCATTTTACTCTTACCATGAAAAATTGTTTTTACTATTTAAGGATAATATAGATTCTATTAAATGATAAAAAAACCCAAATGGATAATTGATGACATATTTAACCTTATTGAAGTTATTTGGCCGAATATATATTTTTATGAATTTTATATCATTTAATAAAATATTATTTATTTCAAAGTCTAATTTTTTTCATTTTTAATACTATTCAATATTTGTCTTTTTAAAAAATATCTTAACATCATGATAACTTCGAACCAAAACTTATAATATATCACTAACATTTCTAAATTATCTATAAAATTCATGGATGTCATTAATTATGTCAATTTTTTTATTTTAATGTTTTTAATATCATTTAATTTTTATTTTCATTAATTAAACAATTACTACGTCATTATTATGAAAGCATTTAATTAAATTATTTCTTCTCCTAAAATTTTAAATAAATTATCATGATGAAGATAAATTTATTATCTTTCAAATGAATATTTATAGTCTAATTGATCTTTTCTATAGCCATGTATTAAAAATTTAATATTTATTAAAAACATGAGTATGGCATTTTAACATATCTTTATATTAAATATAATAAATATCTTATTCTCATCCAAGTGGCTTAAAAGAGTATAATTTCGGCCTAATGAATATTTTGGTAGAAAACCACTCATTCAATGAAATTATGACAATTGTTGGGGTAATTTTATAATATCATTTATATCCATAATTACCTAATTTACCCTTAACTGTGGTAATTAAAATATTACTAAATTTCAATATTCATATGACCAAAAATAAAAGAAACCTATTTACATAATTTGGAACCACTAATTTTAAATATAGAATCCATTTTTCATAATTCAAAACATATAATTTGTAGTAATTAATTTAAAATTAATCTTGTTGACGGCATGAGAAAACGAGTTATTAAAGTTTAATCATGCAAAAGATTGAAACATTTTTATATCTAAATTCATTGTAAAATTGATTACAATAACCTAAATTGTATTAAATGATAAAAATAATCTATTTATACTTTAAAAACATTCAATAATATAATTTATCACTGTAAATTATTTTGATGAAAAAAATTTGTTTTCAATTAAAATTTAGTATTTTTCACTGTTAATCAAAACATGAAACTTATCCGAAAAATACAAAAAATTTAACTAAAGAAAAAATTTATATTTATATTTAAAATATGAAGTTTATTTTTTCAAATAGAACTCATTAAATTGTCAAAAATTGGATTTAAAATAGGTTCTCCATTAAAATAAGATAAAACTGTTTTTATAAAAAAATAGGTTTTATGAGTAATATTGGGTTTGCTATTATCTTATACCTCTCCAATATATTATATGAATATAAAAAATATTTTATTAAATATATAATATATATTTCATTAATATCATTCAATAATAGTAATTAGATTTATTTATTAGTATAATATGACTTTGTGAGCATAAAAATAGTTCTCTAAAAAAACATCTCATATATATTCAGTCGGTTACTATATTCATTTTTAATTAATTTAGAACCAATGAATTCAGCCATATATTTTCATAAGTTAGTTAATACTATTCATAACCACATACTTAATGGCTAGGTTATATTTAATTATATTAAATAATAATATTTTAATAATATATTGTTGTTTGGTAAAACTCGGTCTTGCATGTAACGCAAGCCAACTCATTGTTGTGTGTAGCATAAACATATTTTTGTATTGAATACAATATATGCTATCAAAAATTAATTTATTTAAGAAGTAACATACTGTAAAATATTGGAGTGTTATAGGTGATGTAGGGACATCAGGTGTTTATGTTAATGCATTTCATCTACAAAGTGGATATTTTTTTAACTTTATTCACTCAATATTGTAAATTAAAGGATTTTAATTTCATGCATTATGTGAAGACCCGACCCCAGAAAAACCAAGAGTTGGTGCCTTCTAAACATGATGTGTCATTTTAAAACAAAAACATGCACTGAAAAACACACATCATGTCCCATATAGAGGATCGAGTTCTGTTCGGGCTCTGGGAAACTGCTAACTTCAGAAATGTTTCATCTGATAAAATCTGTTACCTGAAAATTTAAAATTCAAAACTTAGGGTGAGAATTAGAATGCCTACCAAGGGGTTTAAAATAAACCAATGAATCTTTTGAAAGAATTTTTTAAAAACTTAACCAAATAACATTCTCTTATATAAAACTGTAACACATGTAACACAACATAAAAGTTCTCAACAAAGTTTTCCAAGGAATACATGAATAAATTAAGACATTTTCAAAAAGCGATAGTAAAAGATATCCCGAACATGTATGACGTATGAATGTTTAAGCACAAATTAAACAATTAAGAGTAATACTTAATCAGAGTAGCACGTGAAGGAAAAACTTCAATTTCATATGTTGGATACTATTTTACATGAATCATGCCCCAAACTTTTACTTGCGACATCAACAAGAACATGATAAAAACAAAAGGGAAAGAGTTGTGAAATAATAGGAATATCATCTTGAAAAGAACTTGTAACATGACATGAATATGTGTCTTCAAAATTTTATTTAGAAATTCATGAACATATCACCGAGGTTCAACCCCAAGGTGTCAATAAAGAAAAATTACTGAGGTTATTCACCAAGGTATCGTGAAGCTTGTAATCTCTAGAGATAAATTCTTTACCCAATGCATTGGAGTGCTATCAGGGTGCACCCTTAATATGTCTTTACTTTCATATGAGCCACATAAATCAATACTTTACATAAACGGGGTTTTATGTTCAAGATGTCCCATACCACCTTGAATAGTTCATTCATAGTTGGTCATAGTAGTTGAATTTACATATTTAATAAGTGAGAAATGCATCTACATGATTAAAAACCAAGCTAACAATCATCTGGACATTTTTAAAAGGAAAGAAGAAAGGATGATCATGGCACATACATTGACATCTAAGGCACTGAATGAACAGAAAACATGAATTTATCACATGCATGTTTGTTCTTGAAATTCTAAAATGTTACCATCCAATTGATTACAAGGTGAACCAAAAATCTCAAGTAGTGTTTTGAGCTTTCACATGCTAAAACATTCAATATTATTAAGCCTTTTCATAACATTGAATAATGTCCTTGATAGAAAGCATGAATCTTCATCATAAGAAACATCATTTAAAACATACAGAAAACAAATAAGTTACTCTTAAATGTGGATATAATTTTTGTTTAACAACCTATTTCTTATGTTTTTAAAACTCCAACTAAACTTGATACAGAATGTGTAAGGACCTTAACAAGTGAAATCAAGGTTCAAGCAACATATAAAATATATGTATATACCCGAACTCAAACTGAAATACTGGCACACCCATGTGTGTTAATCCCCTATGAATAGTAGTTCAACAACATTTTGAATAGGGCCGGTCATTCCCTTAGTTATAAAAATTTGTTTATGAAAACCTACAAAAAAATAATTTTAAAAAAACTCGATCATATATATAAAATTTTCAAATTTTTTAATTATTTAAATATGAAATTAATTGTATGTGAATATGTGTAGTGTATGAACAATTATACAAAAACTTCATATATATAACCGAAGTAGAAAGGTCGTTCCCATTCCAGCATATAACCAACGTATGTAAATATAACCAAAAGTATATATGAATTTTCAAAACAACAAAACGAGGTTAGGTATAATCCTTACATTATTTAAGTTTTTATAATGAATGAGAACCTGAAGGCCTTGGTTCATCATTTACGAATGTTTGGACTGAACCGTAAGGTTAAAATATATATATATATATATATATCGAATATATAAGTTTATATATTCTCAAATAAGAAAAACAATGCAAAACTAAAAACCCTTAATTTAAAAACCATGGAAAGGAGGACTTCAGAGACGGTTGGTCGGGCTCACTGGAGACTTGAACGGGAGAGAAGAATAGAGAGGTCTCGATTATTTATATACAAAATCTCACACACCAACTTCCATGGAAAAATGTACCCACTTGGATTGCATTCAATGGGGGGTGTCGTGCTTGAAGAAAACGAGGAGACATTGGGGTTCTCGGTGGTCAGAGGTTAGGAAAACGATTGTTGTGCCTTAGGGAAGGGTTAATAGTGTAACCCATGTGTGGAGGAAGAGGACGAAATAGCTAGTGGAAATTCCATGGAAAAACGGACGGTCCAGATCGATCCCAACGTCAATCCAAGGGATGAGATGCGTCAGCTATTTTAAAGTTATTGAGCGGCTTAGATTATATCTATGTTTCATCGGACGGTCTATGTTTGACGCGACAATTTAAAAACCTCAAACGACCATAATTAGATCGTTTCGGATCGAACGGTTGAAAAAAACCACAGAGAGAGACGCAGTCGCTGAGGGTCGAGCGCGGGATCAGAAATAATGGAACAGATCGTGCGCGACATAATCCAACGGTCCATATCATGTTTTTCCTAAAAAACTGCTTCCCACATCAAAACGAAGAGTGGTTTTCCCCTCCATTATAACCATGGGCCTCCCAATGAGTGCTCATAAATCACACAACACCCACGACGGGGGCCCTATACATGGGCTCCCGCCCGCATGCCTTGGCCTACCCAGACTCCGCCATGGCCTCACGCCCGCACTGGTGCGGCTATGTGCTCTTGCTCTCTCTTGAGCGCCCATCGGGGAACCTCTGCCTGATCTCGGGTCGGCCATGGATTGAGACTGAGGATCAAGCTCTGTCACTTCATTTGAGATGCATCCCTCGGCCCTAGCCAAAAAGGGATGGCCCTAGTGGGCCAATGATTTTTGAAAAAACTACACAAAAAAAAGTTTTAATAAGAGGAAACAATCCATTTATTTAAACTATATAGAATTTTATATACTTAAACATTAATGAATACAAATTAATCTTGTTTTAGTTAGAATTATTTCTAAAATTAAAAACACTAAACCCATTTTTTTGACTAAAAAACTTATGAAAATGAAATTTTATTAAACCTACATTATAATTTATATAATAGTTTCCACGAAAACATAGTTCAATCAAAACATAATTTAATTTGAAAAACTTAAACATAGTTTATAAAATTATTTAATAAATGAAAATCGTTACATTGTATTTGAAAAATTAGAAAAGTGTTTTGAATTCCTTAATTCTTTTCAAAATCACTTAAGGGTGAAATGAAGTTTTACACCATATCCTTTTAGAGTTTATAAATGATGGTTTAATTATAACCTTAATCGCAACTCAATTATTTGGAAACGAATTAATATTTAAATATGTTCAATTATCCTAACAAGGTCCAATGACTATTTTTTTATAGTCGTTAGCATCCAATGGTCACTAGAGAAATCGTAGAAAAAAGTGTCCAATAAAACCAAACCATACAGTGTCCTAAAACTCAAAAGGAAGAAGATGGTGATTCCAATTCCACTGATGCTCAGCATGGTTTTTATGATCACAGTGGTGATGTTTTTTGATTTATTTGACTCGAAGGATCACCTTTACTTACTGGGCCTCATTTTGGTGATTGGGGGTCTTCCAGTAGTTATGATAAGGTTTTTAATTGGTATATTTGGTTAGCATGATTACTCTTTTGATCTCGGTGTAATGTAGAAACTAAAGTGTTCTTATTAAAATAAAGAGCCTTATGTTTATCCTTTAAATTTTTTTTCAGTTAAAAGGGATTTAACAAACGTAAATGCATAATATAATAATTATATGATACCCAAATTTCAGGGTGTTACATTACTCCCCCCATCAATGAATTGTTTCCCCAAAATTCATTTCATTAAAAACATTCTACGAGGAAGCTCTCAGTTGTTCCTACCATATCCCCAATCATAGATGATCCTCAGGTGCGTTCCATGGAACACCCAAATTGATGCTCAACTCCTCTAGTTCTCTAATCTAGATACACTTCGGGCAGAAGGGGTTGAACTCATGAACCGCACACTCGGGCTTCCAAAGGGAGGCTCGAATGGTACAAAGATTGGAAATGTCCCTATGGACCAACGTATGAAGAACTTTCCAAATTATGTCTCGATTGAGAATATCTATGTTATATACGTTGCCGTACATGCTAAAGGTGAGGAGTTGGAACATGTAGGTCACTTAAACATTTCCCTCTAAAGCACCCTCTTGAAATTTTACTCTGGCCATATAGTTCCAGCCTAGGGTGAAACACAACAAGAGCCCTTTGTGGTATTTTCCTCCCAACTTATGCTCGGCCAATTATGCTGAGCTTATGCGGTAGTAGATGGGAGCATTCCCTTGACAGGTGCAGAGAATCCTCGGACTGTTTGTCACCTCAAACAATTGCTTGAACGTTCCTTGTAGGTTTGCAAAGGGACGATACTCATATTTAGGGGTTTTGATTGAAATAATATCCAGTATCTCAGTATGAAATGATAACATGTGGGTTTGTCCTTCCATCTAAAAGTTTAAAATCAGAGTTCAATCACTTGAAATCCGTCCAAAAGTATAAACAATGTAAAGACAGAAGAAATAAGAGATAACAAAATACAATCTTTATATAACTACTAGTGCACAACGTAAAACAAGGATAATGGTTTCCTCAGTTCCCTAACACACAAATTAGAAATACAAGCTCGAATCTCTCAATCTCCCTAAACTATATGAAACCCGAGCAATCGAGATCGATGTCATGGGAGCACTTATGGTATCTCCATAGTCTGACATGTGGGCTGTACAACGGTGAGACATCCCTATGTACTTGTTGTCTGTACACAAAACAAGAGGCTTTGTATACAAGGATGCCAAAGTCCATCATTTGACCAAAATGGCCATAGGAAAAGACATGACACATGTATGATGCGTGGAGATCTCCCTCTGCAGTAGCCTCTTGGAAAGCCGTGAGGGACGAGACACCTTCTGCTGTGGTGAATCATCTAAGAAGTCCCTCGTAGTACATCCCCCATCGCGTGTAAGATTGAAACTGGTCTTGCATCATAAATATGTAATCTAGACCCACTCTTCGGTGGATTTGAAGTACTCGTGGAGAGTTGGACACATCATAGAGATGTCTGCATGACATACAGATATGGGCGTAGTTTATAAAAGGTTCATGGATGGCTATGGAAATTATGATTTCTAAGGCCTCATTGGGAAAAGTCAAAAGATTAGTACCTTCGTTTTCCATCTGAAAATTATGAAAACTCAATTTTAGTAATGATGAAGTTTATTTTTCTTTGTTTTAGTTTTGTCTTTCTAGAGTTATCCAAACCGAATCGTCTGATGCCAACTGTGAAGACCCGACCCCAGAAAAACTAGGAGTCGGTGCCTTCTGATCATGATGTGTCAATTTAAAATAGAAACATGCACTGATAAATACACATCACGTCCCATACAGAGGATTGAGTTCAGTTCGGGCTCTGGGAAACCAGTAACATCAGAAATGTTTCATCTGATAAAAGTTGTTACCTGAAAATTTAAAATTCAAAAATTAGGGTGAGCATAAGAATGCCCAGTAAGGGGTTTAAAATAAACCAATTAATCTTTTGAAATAATTTCATAAAAACAAATCCCAATAAAATTCTCTTATATAAAACTATAACACATGTAACATAACATAAAAGGGCTCAACTTATATTTTCAAAGAATACATGAATAAACTAGGACATTTTCAAAAGGGGGAAGTAAAATATATCCTGAACAAGTATGATGTATGAATGTTTAAGCACAAATTAAACCATTAAGGGTAATACTTAATCAGAGTTGTGCATGAAGGAAAAAAACCTCAATTTCATATGTTTGTTACTATTTTACATGAATCATGCCCCAAACATTTACTTGTGACATCAATATGAACTTGATAAAAACATAAGGTCAAGAGTAGTGAAATAATAGGCATATCATCTTGAAAAGAACCTGTAAAATGACTTGAATATGTGGCTTCAACATTTCATTTAGACATTCATGAACTTATCATTGAGGTTCATCCCCAAGGTGTCAATAAAGAAAAATTACCGAGGTTATTCACTAGGGTATCATGAAGCTTGTAATCTCTTGAGATTTATTCATTACCCAATGCATTGGAGAGCTATCAGGGTGCACCCTTAATATGTATTTACTTTCATGTGAGCCACATAAATCAATACTTTACTTAAACAAGGTTTTATATTCAATATGTCCCATACCATCTTGAATATTTCATTCATAGTTGGTCATAGTAGTTGAATTTGCATATCTTATAAGTGAGAAAGGCATCTAGATGATTAAAAACCAAGCTAACAATCATATGGACATTATTAAAAGGAATGAAGAAAGGCTGATTGTGGAACATACATTGACATATATGGTATTGAAAGAACAGAAAACTAGAATTTATCACATGCATGTTTGTTCTTGAAATTCTAAAATTTTATCATCTAATTAATTACAAGGTGAACCAAAAATCTCAAGTAGGGTTTTGAGCTTGCACATGCTAAAACATTTAATATTGTTAAAAATTTTCATAATACTAAATAATTTCCATGATAGAATGAATGAATATTTACCATAAGAAACATCATTTAAAAGATATGGAAAACAAAGAAGTTACTCTTAAATGTGGATATAAGTTTTGTTTAACACCCTTTTTCATATGTTTTTAAAACTCCACCTAAACTCAAGACCTAATGTGTAAATACCTTAACAACTGAAACCATGGTTCATGCAACATATAAAATACATGTATGTTCCCAAACTCAAACTGAAAGATTAACACGCAAATATGTGTTAATCCCCTATGAATATTAGTTCAACAACATTTTTAATAGAGCAGGTCATTCCCTTAGTCATAAAAATTTGTTTATTAAAACCTACAAATATTATTTTTATAAAAACCTGATCATATATATATCATTTTCAAAATTTAATTATTATTTAACTATGAAATTAACTGTATGTGAATATGTGCATTGCATGAACAATTATACACAAACTTCATACATATAATTGAAGTAGAAAGGTCATGCCCATTCCTGCATATAACTGACGTATATACATATAACCAAAAGTATATATGTATTTTCAAAACAAAAAAACGAGGCCAGGTATAATCCTTCCATTCTTTAAGCTATTTGATTTCATGAGAACCCGAAGGCCTAGGATGAAAATTTAAGATCGTTTGGACTAAACTGTAATGTTAATATATATATATCAAATATATAAGTGTTTATATTCTCAAAGAAGAAAAAAAAGGCAAAAATAAAAAACCATACTTTAAGAAATAGGTAAAGGAAGACTTCAGGGATGGTTGGCCGGGCTCGCTAGAGACTTGAATGGTAGAGAAGAACTATGAGGTCTCAATTATTTATATACAAAATCACACACACCACTTTCGGCACAAAAACCTACCCACTTGCATTGCATTAAATGGGGGTGTCGTGCTTGAAGAAAACGAGGAGACCCAGGGATCCCCGGCGGTTAGAGGTGAAGAACACAAGGGTTGTTCCATATGGTAGGGTTACTGGTGTAACCCATGCACGGAGGAAGAAGAAGACGTGGCTATGGGAAATTCTGGGGAAAAACGGATGGTCCAGATCGATCCAAACATCGATCCAATGGATGAGATGCGTCTGTTGTTTTAAAAGAATTGAATGGATTGGATTAGATCTATGTTTCATTGAACGTTCTAAGTTCAATGTGGAAATTCAAAAACATCGAAATACCGTGATTTGATCATGCCGGATCGAACGATTGACAAAAACCATGGAGAGAGACGCAGTCACTGAGGGTCGAGCGTGGGATCAGAAACAACGGGCCAGATCACACGTGACACGATCCAATGGTCCAGATCGCATTTTTCCTGAAAAACAACTTTCCACATCGAAACGTATAGTAGTTTTCGCCCCCCTTATAACCCAGGGCCTCCCAAAGAGTGCTTAGAAATCACACAACACCCATGAATGGGGACCTATACAGGTGCTCCTGCCCGCAGGACTTGGCCTACCCAAACCTCGCCGCAGCCTCACGCCCCTACGGGTGTGCCTATGAGCTTTTTCTCGCTCTCGAGTTCCCTTTGGGGAACCTATGCCCGAGCATGGGCTAGCCTTGTCTTGGGGCTGAGGGTCAGGCTCAACCACTTCATGTGAGCTACCTCCCTCGACCCTAGCCAAAAAGGGCTGGCCCTAGTGGGCCAATTTTTTTTGGAAAAAGCTACACTAAAAAATGTTTTAAGAAGAGGAAATAATCCATTTATTAAAACAATATTTAATTTTATATTCTTAATCATTAATGAATACAAATTAAACTTGTTTTTGTTTAAAGTGTTTCTAAAATTAAAAATACTAAACCCCGTTTTTTATCACAAAAAGTTACGAAAAGGAAATTTTAATAAACCTACATTATAATTTATATACTAGTATCCTCGAAAACATAGTTCAATCAAAACATAATTTAATTTCAAAAACTTAAAAATAGTTTATTACATTATCTATGAAATTAAAATCTTTACATTGTATTTGAAAAATTCACAAAGTGTTTTGAATTCCATAATTCTTTTCAAAATCACTTAAGGGTGAAATGAAGTTTTACACCATATCCTTTTAGAGTTCATAAATGATGGTTTAATTATAAACTTAATCATAACTCATTTATTTTGAAACTAATTAATATTTAAATAAGATCACTTATCCTAAAAAGTCCAACAACTATTTTTTATAACTGTTAGCTTCCAATGTTCACTACAGAAATGGTTGAAAAAGTGTCCTATAAAGCCAAACCTTATGGTGTTCTAAAACTCAAAAGGAAGAAGATGGTGCTTCCAATTCGGTTGATTCTCAGTAGGGTTTTTATGATCACAGTGGTGATCTTTTTTTCTTTAGTTGACTCGAATGACACCTTTACTTACTGGGCCTCATTGTGGTGATTGGGGGTCTTCCAATAGTTATGATAGGGTTCTTAATAGGTATATTTGGTTAGCATGATTACTCTTTTGATCTCAGTGTATTGTATCACTACGGTGTTCTTATTTAAATGAAGAGCCTTATGTTTATCCCTTAAATTTTTGATTGGTTACAAGGGATTTAACAAAAGTAAATTTCTAATATCATAATTATATGATACCCACAATTTGGGGTGTTACACATTATTTTTTATACATGCCCTGATATTAATTTTGATATAATTTTTGGTATTTATATATATTGGATTTTTGTATTATTGAGCTTGAGCTTCTTTTATTAGTTCATGTGGGCCATTTGTTCGGTTTATACATTGGGAATGTGTCATTAGCCTAGGTCTAATTTCCCATTTGTTCTATGTCATCTTCATACCTGATGTTGATCCATTGATCCTTAGGATCCTATGGTTTTCTATTCCTCCCTTTTTTCATTCTTCGTGAAACGGATTTTCTAGATCTATGGGTGACCCTTGATAGCTTATCCTATGATGTCATATATCCTTATTTTGTTTTTTAAGTGGTTATGTTGGGACACTTATTTAGATTTTTCATATCCTTGGTTATATTCTCTAGTATTCCTCTACCCCTACTAGAATGACTCCTTGATTTGGAATCTACCTCTCCACATTTGGGAGATTTAGTTGGGCGAAAAATCTCAATAGTTTTGGGAGCTCTAGTTTTCCCCGAGGGAGAAGAGTAAATGAAGGAGCATTGGTGGGATTCCATGACATACCAAAGAATAAATAGTGATCTATATAAGTTTTGATCATCTTCATCTATGCTTGGTGAGGAGCACTGATGAGGTCCTCGTGTTCCTTGGTGTTCCTTTTACCTATTATAGAAATGACTCCTTGTATTTGATTATATTTTGGTTCTATGTAGCGTGTGTTTTTTGAGTTTTTCCAATGTGCACAGTATATGATTAATCCCCAACTTGGTTCTACTGTGAGTCCTGGCATTTCAAGAACCTGAACATTGTATATTATCCTCATGTGCCTTTTTCTTATATGGTTATGTTTCACTATTTATAAAATATATATTATAATCCCATTTTTTCATAGTGGAATCTTGGTACCCCTGCACCATGTATATAGGCCAAATAGATAAATAATGTCAAAAACATGTGGTCCTCTTTCTGATTTGATTTCTACTTTATGTCAATCATTTCTATTGATCATCTCGCTTATGTTTGAGTCTCTTATCACTAATTGTTCTTGGTACATATTAGTATTAAATTCAAACTGGTTATATATATTCTCATTAGCATGTTATCTATTGTAAATGTTTACATGAATCAGTACTTTTTATTCACTCGTTTTTTGTTTATGGTTTGTTAGACTCAGCATGTTTCACTTCCAATTATGAGAATTCATTACAAGATTTTTATTATTCATGTTTTCTTGATTCTTCCTACTATTTATATAATTATAAACATGTTAAATATTTGTTCTGTAATTTTGAGAAACAAAATTATATCCATAAAACTCAATTACACCATTGAATGTGGGCTACGTCATAGAAAAACCCACAATTTTTTTATAGAATCTGATAAAAAAAATAGTAAGGCTGCTTTTGGGATAAAATATTATTGGCCCTTTCATGATGCGATAATTGTGAGATAAAAGTAAAGTAAAAAATGAATAAAAATTGAACCATAGATGTAACATAGAAAACCCCACAACTAAAGAGGGGTAAAAAACTATAGAAAAATAGAATGATATCACCATGGTAAAAGAGGTTAAACATACTCTCTTTCTATTATAAGGAAAATATCAATGTAATTAACTCTCTTGATTAATGTATAATGCACATCACAATATACAACACTCAAAATGTTGAAATAGGAAGCTCAATACATGAGGTGATGATGCTAAAACCGTCAAAGCGCTCTACCGTTTATAGGCAAGGCCCCTACATGATCTTCCTCCTCTATTTAACTCCATGGGTTAGTTTTTCCACCCATCCCACTAACAACACTAGCCCCCCTTTGAAAAATCAAGGGGATAAACTATTTGTGAGAAACAAATGCCAATATATATCACACTTGGAGATCTGATTGGGAACCAATAATATTTCCACAAATATTTTCTATCTTCCAACAATGTTTCTCTTATATCTATGATTACGATTGATAATTTTTTCTATATTAACTTAACAATGTTAATAAACTTCATCATAAAATTAACATAATTTTCTTCAATATATATTTTCTGCATATCCACTCTTCCTTTCTCCACCACATCTCTAAAAAAGTGATATTGTACCATAATGTGCTTCATCGTAGAATGAAAAGATAGATTCATTTTAATTTTTAAGGTGCTATGATTGTCAAAAAACAATTGGATATACTTCTGTCATTGTTTGGGATCTCTTGGAAACCTTCTCTTCTAAATCATTTCTTTGCAAGCCAATTTAGTTTTCATGTACTCTACCTTAGTCGTTGATAAATATATAACAGACTACAACATTGAATTCCAGCTCACAAATCATCCTATAAAATTAAACACATAACCCAAAGTGTATTTTCGTTGGTCATAATCACCTACAAAATCTGAATCTAGGTAGGCTCTAATAGTGAAATTTGATTCTCAATGACATAATATAGCATATGAGATCTCTTTAATGTATCTAAGGGTCTTCTTTGATATGTTCCAATGCTCCTGTATTTAAGTCTCCACATACCAACTAACTTCTCCCACTACATGTGCAATTTATGGTCTCATAAAAACCATAGATAATATCATACTACCCAGTGCTGGTGCATAAGGTAATTGAGACATCTCCATCCTCTATACATCATTGTTATCACTGTTAGGATTTATCATAGAGTATAACATAAAATTAATAGTAAGTTGGGTAAATATAGGCTTATAATGTCGCATGTGGATGTATTTCAAGATATGCATCTAGAAATTCATTTTTGATTTCTAATTCATACCCTTATTTCTATCTGATTAAATCTGTATCCCAAGATATTAATTTTTGGTCCTAATTACTTCATATCATACTCCCATGAAAACTATCAACATTACATCCACATACAATAGAAGAATAATAAAATCATTACCATCTGAACCCATGAAATATGAACAAGTATCTGAATGAAGTATTTTGTGTCCAATACTCATGATATAGGAATAAAATCTCTTGTACCAACACCTTGGTGCCTGCTTAATACCATTAATTGTTTTTCTCAACCTAAAAACCATGTTCATTTTTTCTTATTTTGAAAAACATTCCGATTTGAAAATAAATATTTATTTATCAAGATCACCATGTAGAAAAGTTCACTTCACATCTAGCTACTCTATAGTTAATCTATATATTGCACACATCCCCATAACTATATGAACAATCATTATTCTAACAATGGGAGAAAATTTATCCTTGAAATCAATAACTTCTTCCAATCCATATCCTTTGACCACCAGTCTTGCATGATATCATTACTATTATTCCTTTTCATCCCAATTGATCTTAAAGAACCTATTTTTACTGATAGTATTCCTTCCATGAGGTAATGGATCAATATCTCAAGTCTTGTTATTGTGAAGGGCATCAAGTTTCCCTTGAATTACTTCCATCCATGTGGGTATTTTTGAACTCCACATCACCTCCAAAAAAAATATATAGATCACCGTCCTCCTTCAATAAGTAGTACAAATTATTTCTCTCAGTGATAAATTCTGAATTCTATAATGGTTCTATTTTATCTTGGGTTGATCGTCATAGTCCAAAATCAATCATAACTTGATCATCATGATCCTAAAAAGAAATTGGTTCTTCTATGGATTCTTCCTCCACCCCAACTATTATAGTATATGTGTTCTCTTTCTTCAAGTCCCCATTAATCATCACTTGAACCTTATCTTCTAGACATATAACATCCATGCTGATGATAAGTCTATGGGTAGTGGGGTCCCACATACGATACCTCTTCACACCATCAATGTATCCTAAGAATATACATTCATTGGATCTCGAATCCAACTTCAATCTTTTCTGATCATTAAACAATACAGATACATGACCTTCATAAGTATGTAACCAAGCATAGTAAGTAGGTTTAACACTCCACATATTTATTAGTGTTTTCATATCAATCATCACAAAAGTAAATCGATTGATCACATAACATGTGCTCTTCATTACTTTATCCCATAACTTCTTGAAAATTCCTACAGTCTTCAATATCTCCCTTGATCTATCCAAGAAGGTTATGTTCACCCACTTTTCCACTCCATTTTGTTGAGGAGTGTACGGTGCAATTAATTGTCTCTTGATTACTTCTTATTGTAAAAATAGTATCAAAATCCACACTTGAATATTTTCCACCTCTGTCAATCCTCGAACACTTGATCTTCTTTCAAGATACAATATTCATCCAGGATTTGAATGTTTTGAAGACTTTAAAAACAGTTGACTTCATCTTGATTGGGTACACCTAACATCTCATGGAATAATCATCTATGAATTATACAAATCACCATTCTCTTCCCAGGGATATAAACAGTGCTTTCCAAATATTGGAATGGATCAACTCTAAGATATCCTTACTCCTCATTGACGACATCACAAAATTCAACCAATTTTGGTTGTAAAAATCATAATGCTCAATAAATGTATAGGATAACTTTGTAATCTCGGAAGAAACTTATGTTCAGTAAGAATCTTCAAGCTTAATTCAAACATAAGACCTAGATTTTGAAACCATGAATTCCTCAATGCTTTTGTCGAGGTAGTTAACAGGACAACTATTGTAATGTCTCATAAATTCCATATAATTTTTATTAATTATATAGAATTATTTCGAGATCGCAAAATTGGACGGCGTGCGATTCTGAGGCCCAGGGTGCCTAGAATGATCCTTAGATGTTTTGTTAAGCTTTAATTAGCGCATTTAAGCAAATTTCCTAAAAAAGTGGAATAATTCTTAAATGGTTACTCGAATTAAAAATATGAGGGAATTGTTTCACTCAGAATGTGGGTTTACCCTAGGCACGACTTATGTTTAGTCAGTGCGGGCCTCCTGTGAGAAAACCTGAAAATGGAATAACCGTAAATAAAATATTTAAATAAAATAATTTTATTTTTCAAATGCTTATAACTCACGAACGGTAACTCGGATTAAAAATCTGATACCACTGCTGAGCATGTGAGGGTATGCTCTCTTTAGGAAGATACTAATGTTGGCCGGTGCGGGCCACAAGTGAAAGTTATTTTTTGGCCATAAATTAAATAATTAAGTGACAATTATTTTATTGTAAAATCCATAACTTTTAAACGGTATCTCTGATTTGAAATCTAAGAGTACAGTTGGGTTCATTGGGGCGTGTTTCAATTAGGCAGATCCTAACCTCAACAGGCGTGGGTTGAGGGTGACTGTTAATAATTTTCCAAACCTTTTTTGGGTATGTTCAGTAAATGCATGAGCGTCGTTTTCTAACTTTTGATCTGTTGTTTGGCTTAAAAATCTATGGGAATCGTTGAACCCGCAGCACCATGATTCTATTAAAAGAGGCATAACATCGACCGTAGTAGGTCAGGGGAAAAGTTTATTTCTGTGGACTTTTGAAAGATTAATAAAATAACATGTTTTGTTATTTTATTTTCCTTCTTTCCTCTAACGGAAGAACGACACTGGAAGGACCGACAATGTGTCAAGCCAACAAATAACTTAACTCTTCTTTTCATATAACCACACCATTGGAAATTCGGGAGGTTCATTAATTAAATGAACCTCATTAATTCCCCAAGCATTATACACTCCTTCTGCTCTCCTATTTATATGGATCTCGGGGAGGGGTGTGGGAACAAATTCACAAAATGACGAAGCTCTGCCATGGTACCGAGATGCCATCTACCAGGAGGACGAGACTGGTTCCAACGAGCGGTGTTGAGTGCCACCGAGTCATGAACTGACGACAATGATAAAGGAGGTTTCGTCAACCATCGTCAGTGGACATCTCTTCCAGGTAGGGGGTTATCTTCATTTGGGAATTTTTGTTTCCCTCTTCCCCATTCTTGAAATTATATGAAGAATGTGGTTCAATTGACTAACGTGTTGACCCACGATTCATCCGTCTTTGTGGGAGGTTATTTCGGGGAATCTTTTGGGGTTAATCTTGTGTTCAATACAATTGTTTATTTAATTCCCTTAATACCGTTCATATTGCGAGCTAACACGGAGTGTGCGGGCCTAAAAAACTCGTCATGAACCCTTCTCTATCGTGCTTTTCCTTGCACCACCTCAGAAGATCGGGAACACGTTGACACGCACTACAAGATGAGAGTCAAGGCTCATTAGCTGGGGCGAATGGAGGAGACGGGCGATATGACGGGCAACTGTGGGAAGGAAGGCGACACAACCGCAACACAACCGATGAATGGATGTTGTGGCGGAGACCAAACCCACCTCCGGAGGGTTCCGCAGTGCCCACACAGTGCTGCAACCTCACCAACCGAACGACCTCCGGGCCTTTCGGGAATCTGGGTGATTAGGGGGTTACACCCCCCCCCCCACATCAGACTGAACTGGGCCACATCCCTTAGAGCGGGCCGCCACCCTCGATTCGGGGCGCTTCCCTCACACTGGGTCGCCGCCCTTGAACCAGGCCACTGCCCTCGGATTGGGCCACCACCCTCGGGTCGGGCCGCCGCCCTCCGACCAGACTACCTCCCTCAGAGTGGCCCGCCGCCCTCGCACCGGGCCCCCGCCCTCGCACCGGGCCCCCTCCCTCGCACCGGGCCGACACCCTCACACCGGGCCGGCGCCCTCAGACCGGGCCTCCCCCCTCAAAGCGGACCACCTCCCTGGACCGGGTCGCCGCCCCACACGGGTCGGGTCGCCCCCTTTCGGGCTGCCTCCCTTGCGGGCCATCGTATTATGGTCAGGCTGCCCTTACGGGCCACGGTGGGCTGCCCTTGCGGACCGCCCCACTTGAGACATAGACCAAACATCAGACCTTTGGACTGAGCCCCCCTAGCCCAGCCCTGAGCGAGTCGGGCTTTGTCGGTCTGACCAGGTCAGACCGGACCCAGGCCCCACCAGACCCTAGAACACTTAAAAGAGCATATCTTGAGACTTGGACGTCTGTTTGAAGAACCGTTTATAGTGTTCGGATTCTTGGATTTAGAAGGTCCCTTTAGTATTCTCCAATTGAGTTTTTTAGATAATTGGAGTATGACCGAGTTGGATCGAACCCGAATCCAACCAGTCCCCCGAAGCTAAAACACTTATAACTCATAGATCGGGCGTCTGATTGATGCGTCTTCTATCAGGTTGGAACCCTTACAACATGTTGGTCCTTTGAGTTATTCCTTTGTGGATCTTAGTGGCAGTCGAGGTATGACTGATATCTCAAGGGGAAGATTCTACGGAACATGAGCATACCGAGTGAAAGGAAACCTGTGGCAGGCTGCAATGTGAAGAAAGAACATCGATCCTATGTGGGCCAGATCCCGTGTGGGTCATTGCTCAGTAATTCTGTGTGGGTCTACGCATATAGATCCTATGTGGTTCAGATCCTATGTGGGTCAGTGGGGGTTAGTTACCTATCGATCTTGTGTGGGTCAGCAGTAGCACTTCTTAATAGAATAAGATGCTATATTTTATGACTAATCATCTATAATTTTGTACTTAAGTTATACCGGATTGTGAGATGATTCTTTTTCCTGTGTGGTACTTCTTAATTTTTGGTATTACTTGTGTGGTACTTATACCTTTGTGGTATTGTCTTTGTTGTGTTACATTCATGGTATTTCTCTCTTTGTGGTGTTACGTGTGTGGTACTTCTACCTTCGTGGAGTTATCTTCGTGGTTTTATCTTCGTGGTGTTACCTGTGTGGTACTTCTACCTTTGTGTTGTATTCCGTTTTCTTTTAGTTGTATTTTACTACCAGTCGTACTTGTACTTTTACAGTTGGGCTTGTATTTCGGCCCCTTTTTACTTTCAGCACTATTTTACGACAACAGTTTACTTTGTGGTTGCATCTTATTGTGTTCTAGTCTGTGTGGTTGCATCTTGTTTTGTTCATGGACTGTGTGTCTGTACATGGTTAAAAAGCAATGTGTTCCCGTTTAAGGGTCACATATTTTCGGTGCTAGTTGTCAGCCTCTGACCTATGGAAGACGGTTTTGGGGTAGTCATGACATGGGACCTGAGGGACAGGTCGTGAAAACTATCTCCACCTCCTTATATGCTTCACCATAAATAATGCATAGATTCTTTGAGATCTTCTCTATCTTCATCACCACAAGCACACCCTTCACAATATTCCCCACTCTATTATTAGTGTGAGTCTTACACCTGATGTCATAAAATCCACCCAAAGAAAATATTTTAATCTCCAGGATCTTTGCATGGCGTACTCCTTAGGTGGTTTGAATTGTACCATCATGAATCTTCAATTTGTTGGTATTGACTCCAAATAACTTCAAGGTGTGATTATTCCCCATGTAAACAAGTCCTTTTGAGATATGTTCATACTGATCAAACCATTCCATTTGAGCCATGTTTCTATTGAACCAATTATCCATTCGTTGTTGAGATGATGTCTACCTCCATCCATCATTGATGTTTCGCTGACTTGTATGTCTCCATTTCTATAAGTACTCGTCATATTTCACTGAGAGTTGTTTCCACCACTCTTATCGTTTCTAAATATTCTTTTTGGTGTGCCCCTACTTTCCACAACCGTAGCATGTGATTTTGTAATTCTTCTTGATTTGGACCTTCCATGATTTTGGATCGCACATAGAATCATGATACGTCGTCCTTTCTCTCTCTATTGACAAAGTCATCGATTGGTGCAATGTTTTTTGTCTGTCACTTTGATCTTGCATTGAATTTTTTCTTCAGGAACCATAGATGCAACGTTGTTGAGCATAAACATGTCCATCATGATATTTTTGGTAAGGTTGATGATCAACTGATCATATGGATTTGTAAATCTATAGAGAAAAATACCGGCACATTCAGTATCCCTAATTTTTTAGCCTAGGTTCATGAGTTGAGAGAATAGGGTATTGACAGTGTTGATGTGATCAGTCACTGATGATGATTCTTCATTCGAATTTTGATGCTTTATAGTGCTATTGACCATTTTTCCGCCCGTCAGACATTTCGGCGTGGGACCGATTTTAAAGTGATAATCTAAAATAGATGTGGTAAGACATGTTATGGATGACATTAGGTTCTTTGAGATAGGTTGGTTGTTGTTTCCCCAACCCAAGGCCACCGATGGAACGCGTCGTGCTTTTATTATGATCTTGACCATTGAAGAACTACCCAAGGGGTGTGACCTCATGTTTTCTTAGTTTAAGGAATCTCAGTTGTACCTAAATGAGGATGAATTACTTGCACAGGAGATTAACGCATGCCTATCACATGGCATGGAAAAAATCAATTAAAATTTTCCTAGTGTAGCACAATGGCTAATAAGGGTCCTCTCTCTTAAGGAGCCTTCTCAATTTAGTCCACATACTTTATCTAATTCACCTATTCTATCTCCTTTTGTGGTTTTGTTTATTAAATGAGAGAGATGAAAATATTTTTGGGTTTTTTATTATTTAAAATAATAACATGTGAAGGAAGAATTCTACATTTATACTAAGATGCAAGTCTAAAAATAATAAATTAATAAGAAAGAACATGGTTTTGAGGGTTGGTTAAATGTTCAATCATTATTCTCATTTATTTTTTTTCTTTCAGTTTGATAATCCAAACATGAAATCTCATTTTTGAACTATTGTTCTTTATTTATAAATTTTGGAATATCATTGAATGTTTGAGCACTCTCAATTCCAAGTCCTCCTTTAATCCAAGTTGGTGACACGCCTTTTTCTAGAATGTGTCGTCTTGCAGGACCTGGTTCTATCGAATCTGTTTCATCCATTGATTAGCTCAACTAAAACATATGAATAACTAACCAATGGAGAGAGGTAAAATGATTAAATAAAAGAATAAGGATATGTTGAGTTTCATGCCATCAGAGAGAGTCACAAGATCGAGGACATTCGCCTTACCCGTGCGTGCTACTCAAATCTATCTACAAACATTAAATTAAACATTAAATAAAATTCATTATCACCTTCACCGCCCCTCGGGCCAAGTCCCGGGGTCATCCTTTAATTTCTGAGAGCAAAAAATTACTTGGCAGAGTGAGTGGAAGAAAAGAGAGAGAGGGAGAGAGAGAAATGAAGAAAAGTGGATGGAGAAACACAAAGGCATGGATTAAGAAAAATAAAATTTTAATTAAAATTGAAAACTAATACAAAATAAATTAGAATAAAATAAAAATAATAAATGAGGGTGGAAGAGAGGAGAAGCAGAGGCTCATGTCCCGATGGGAACGCTCCTTAGCTGTGGGTGTCGAGCTAATGATTTGGGAAGGAGTCGAGGGCCTCCTTTTATAGAGTAGACCATATCCCCCCCACCTTCACAATGAGGTATAGCTTTCATGGTGGGGTAGGATGAAGTATGAATCATCCTCCTTCTAGGTTGCTACTTGTGCAACCTCTTCTTCTTTGCCCATTGGTTCCCCAATGTATGCTTTATCAAAATAATAGTCAATAGGAGAGTCAAAGTGTAATTCTATTTGAATAATATTAAAACATGAATTCTCATGATCAAATTCTTCCCAATCAATGTAAGAATCTTTTATCGTGATTTACTTAGGGAAATCAACTATAATATCTCCATGAACTTCCTTCAATAAATATTCAACGTGTCCCGGGAGCTCCATATGTTCCTCAACATGTGCACATCCTGGTTCTACATCATCCTCCAAGGCATAGCTGAGATTGTCAGAATCTGTATAATCAAAACCACAAGGAGGGATGTATAATTCAGATTCAATAAAGTTATAAGGGATAGAGTCATTGAATGGTTCAACTACCTGAGTCTATTCAGCTTCAATCTATGCCTCATGGGTAAGCACCTCTTAGAGTAGATTCTTTGAGGTTGGAGGTAGGTAGTTGGGCTCCTCCATCTTGACTTCAAATTCCACCACTTGGGTGGTTTCTTCCTTTAGTGGTGATGAATCTTCTTCTTTTTATTGTATGGGGAGGTCAGGTAGTTCCTCACATTTAATCAAGAATTAATCCAAAAAAATTTTATCTCGCACTTTTATTTCACCAGGTAAGTCTTCCTACCTTGACTCCTCAGGTTCTTCAATTTAAAATATAAGTGGTGAAATTTCTTCAACCACATTCTCATGTTATTCCTTTGTATTTGGTTTGGGTTAATCTATTTATGCATGAACATAATAAAAATATCTATCAGCCTTTCTGGTTAATTGTTCAATGCTTTCTATAAGTTCATGCACTTATGATCTTCTAAAATATTTATCTTCTTCTTGTTGTTGTTGTTGTACCTGTTAGTAATTTTTCCATGCATAATATTCTGAATTTGAAAACATCATGGAAGTCCTTTTTTTAGTTTTTTAAATGAAATAAAATCTAAATAAGATTTTAAAATATAAAAAGTAAATAAACTAATGATTGTCTCCTTAGAAACAATGTTAGTTTTCTTGCATTCCTATCGTGGGGAATGGACAAAAATAATTATATTTTTCCTAGTGCAATATAGTGGCTGACCAGAGTCATCTCTCTTGAAGAGCCTTCTCATTGTAGTTCGCTTACTTTATCTAATTCACTTGTTATACCTTTGTTTTTTTGTTTTTTCTATTAAATGAATGTGATGAAAATATTATTGGGTTTTTTATTATTTAAAATAATGACATGTCAATCAAGAATTCTAAATTTTACTAAGATGCAAGTCTAAACAGAATGAATTAATAAGGAAGAACTTGGATTTGGGGGTTGGATAAAAGTTCAGTCATTATGAGCCTTTATATTTTTTATTTTAGTTTGATAATCCAAACATGGAATCTCATTTTTGAATTACTATTATTTAATTATAAATTGTGGAATATCATTGAATGTTTGAGCACTCTCAGTTCAACCTCCTCCTTTAATCCATGTTGGTGACAAACCTTTGTCTAGAATGTGTCATCTTCCAGGACCCAGTTCAATCGAAGCCCTTTCATATATTTATTATCTCAAATCCAATGTGTGAAGAATCAACCAATAGAGAGAGGAAAAAATGATTAAATAAAATAATAAGGATAGGTTTTGTTGCATGTCATTGGAGTCATTCACAACATCAGAGACATTCGCCATACCTGTGCATTCTACTCAAATCTATCTACAAACTTAAAATTAAACACTAAAGAAAATTCAAGATCACCTTCACCTCCCCCCAGGACAAGTCTCGGGGTTAGGCTCTCATTTCTGAGAGTAATATATTACTCAGTGGATTGGGTGGAACAGACGAGAGATAGAGGGAAAGAAATGAAGAAAAGTGGATGGAGAAACCCAAAGGCATGGATTAATAAAACTAAAATTTGAATTACAATTGAAAAATAATTCAAAAATAAAATTAAAATAAAATATAAAGAATAAATTAGGATGGAAAGAGTAGATTAAGTGTGCCATTCCCTGGTGGGATCCCTCCTTAGTTGTGGGTGTCGATGTGATGATTTGGGAAGAAGGAGAGGGCCTCCTTTTATAGGAAGAAGTCATTCCTCTGAATGTTTGAACATTGTTGGCCAATTAAATGTCAGATTAATGTGTGGAACCCATCATAAAAGTTATTCAATAATGTGGTTTCCATTCACCCTCCAAATTTTAGCTCATTTATCCACAAGATTAAAGAGTTATGAAATTTTCATTGAATAAAACTTTTTATGGCTGAAATTTCTAGGAAGTTGTATTCAAATTTATAACGATCAATGGAAACTTTAATGACTTCAAAATCCCCCCATATTTATTTTAAATTTGTTCTTATGTGTTCTAGTGCTATCCTAGGTGGAGTCACCTAAATATGAGGTGAGGAGACTGTTTTTTCATTCATTATAGTTGTGGGGTCTATTCTATTTGCCTAGAAAAATTTCCAACTTCAATGAATTTTTTGGACTAATAGATCTTTGAATCAACTTTATGTCCTTAAGATAATGTTGAATGAAATAAAATCACGATTCTACGAAAAAGAATCATGAATTTTGGAATTATATTTTTTTTAAAATGAGAAAAATACCATTGTAGTAAAAATCTTTCAAAAATCAAAAATTATGCACTTTTCTCAATTTTTCTCATAATCAGTCTAAAATTAAAATTACCCATTATTTTAACAAAACATTGAAATAAATCTGTTTTATCATTGAATAAAATCAAAAAATCCTCATTATTTGATCAAAAATTTGCACATCAATTTGCTCTCTCAATTACCCCCACACTTAAACCATGCTTGTCCTCAAGTATAAAATCTCAACATAGAAAATAGAGGACACCAATGTTACCAATATTCAAATTCCAATTAAATTAAATAAAAAAAAAATCAATGTGAAATCAAACATTCAAAAAATTTCAAAAATATCAATTTATTTTCCCATTTTTCAAAGATACAAATAATTCAAATAGTTTACTTTTACCATTTGAAAATTGTTGGAACATCTCCTTTCATTCATTCAAGCTCCTTAAATCATTATTATTAAACATTCCAAGTAATTATTTACCTAACTGTTGATTATTTTCTCTCATTACTCATTATACAATTCATGTAGAGTTATGATCATATCATGAGAACATTCTCTTTATCCATAGGCCTGTAAATAAACTTCTTTCTCCAGTTTGTATAGACAAAATGCACATAAAATCTCGAGGACTCTAAATTAAGGTTCTATTGACTCTGAGGTCTACAGTTTGTAGGATTTGATTCTTTAAAAATTAAGTCTCAAGGAGGAGGCTAATATATTAATTATTATGCATGAAATCAAAAGTAAAAATATAATGAAATTATCCCCATCATAGTAGAAACACCAACTTCCCAAAACTCAAATAAAATGTTATGATCAAGTAAGCAAAATGAATGATTTGTGCACCCTCTTGAATATTTTTTTTATTTTTACTTTATTTTCTTTTAGAAAAAGTTATTATTATATCATACCTCACATGAATCACCAAACCATATATGCTCATAAGATCGTTGGTCTAGAAAATGGTGATTTTGGGTTTTCCCAAATAATAACCCATTTTTTTCTCTTTTTGTTGGTTCTTTTTGTCATTTTTTAATTTTTTTTACTTCAAGAGGGAACAAATAGAGTATAATGAGTGATTCCACAAAATTTTACAATTACCACAACAAAACCCCTACACTTATTCCTTACAATGTATATCATCCCATCCACCATGATTCTCTTTACCCGCACACTTCAAAATTAAACTATCATGAAAATACTCAGAGGAGGGTAGGAATGGGTAAAAATGGCTTGAAACATGACTCATTCCTATATGGTTAGTCATGGTATCTATGTTCTAAAAGGAGGATTGATGTAATGGTAGTATTTTAAGGAAAATTATCTTTTCAAAGGATGCCTCAATCATTTTAAATGTGTTTTTGCACAGTCATAGATTTGACAAGTTTCAATATAAGTTATGGTTGGTTACATGTCCCACGATTACTCAAGAAATATGCTCAAGAATAAAAAGGAAGTACTTGGTCTATAAATCTTCTCAGGAATGGGAAATATAACATTAGACAATCACTCATGGAATGACTAATAAATCAATTCACATGAACTTTAGAAATTCATAGCATGAAGGATGGTAGGTAAATTTCATTTAAATGAATCAATTAATTCCTTCAAATCATGAGTCATTACTTCTCTATCCATGATTAATTTTAATAATTCAATTATTAATATCAATTATTTAATCATATCAACATTGAAATCTAAAATATGGCATCATAGGATTCCTATGAAACTCATGTCTCTTAAATAAGTCATGTAAAACATGAATTCAAGTTTGGGTAAGCAATTTTTCTTTAAAGCTCAAAATATGTTGTGGAAAAAAATGTGGAGAGTTTAAAAGATTAAACACTAAAATTGAACTCCCTTTTTTCATGAATCTTGGTCCTTCTCATTCACTGTCTAGGGCTTCCTTCAACCATTATAATCCTACAAAAGAAAATTACTCAATTAATCACAATGATCATTTCATTTAATAACAAAATGAAAAGAGAGAGGGGACCACATGATAAATTATTTCAAACATAATAAATTGACGTCCGAACTCCTGGAAAGTAAACATAAATCTGGGTATTATCCCCTATGTCAGCCCTGAATTTTGACTACCTCTAGAGGGAAGTACCGGCTGTTATCCAAAGTGTGATGATGGATGAATCTTCTTTGATTTGAACCACTACATGTGGTTTTTCCCAGCTTGTGCTTCATCCTTCTGGGTGAGTAATGATACAGGGATAGAGTACACCATATCCCCACCCCCATTACAATGAGGTATATCTTGCATGGTGGGGGTAGGATGAAGTATGAATCATCCTCCTTCTTGGTTACTACTTGTGAAACCTCTTATTCTCTGTCCATTGGTTCCTTGAGGCATGCTTCGTCAAAAGAATTTTCAATGGTAAAGTCAAAGTGTAATTCTATTAGAATAATATTAAAACATGAAGTATTAAGATTAAATTATTCCCCATCAAATTAAGAAGATTTTGTCATGGTTTCCTTAAGGAAATACACTAGTATCTCTTCATGAACTTCCTTCAATAAATATTCAACATATCTAGGGAGATCCATATGTTCCTCAGCATGTGAACATCTAGGTTCTTCTTCATCCTCCAAGGAATAGCTGAGATTGTCTAATTCTGTATAATCAAAACCATAATGAGTGATGTAGAATTCAGATTCAATAAAAATAGAAGGGATATAATCAATTAATGGTTCTACTCCATGAGTTGGATCAGCTTCAATATTTGCATCAGTGGTAAGTGCCTCTGGGTATAGACTCTTTGAGGATGGAGGCAGGTAGTCGGGCACCACCATCGTGACTTCAAATTCCACCACTTGGGTGGTTTCTTCCTTTTCTGGTGTTGAATATTCTTCTTTGTATTTTATGGGGAGGTCAGGTAGTTACTCACATTTAATCAATAATTAATCCAAACTTTTTTATCTCCCACTTATAGCCCAGTGGGTACGTCTTTCTCCCTTTCCTCCTAACGTTCTTCAATTTCAAATATAAGTGGTGAAATTTCTTACACACACTTTATCAGGTTCTTTCTCCAGCTTAGGGTTGGGTTGCTCCATTAATGCACGATCATGATCAAAATCTCTCTCTACCTTTCTGGTTAGTTGTTCAATGCTTTTTCTAAGTTCATGCACATGAGCTCTTCTAAAATATTAAACTTCTTCTTGTTGTTTTTTCTACATCTGTGAGTAATTTTTCCATGCATAATATCCGGATTTTGAATACATCATGAATTTTTTTTATATTAAATGAAAACTAAATAAGATGTGAAAATAGAAAAAGAAAATGAACTCATGATTGGATCCCCAAAAACAGCTTCAGTTTTGACACACGCATGTCTAGGGGTGTGGACAAAAATAATTATATTTTTCCTCGTATAGCACAATGGCAGACCCTGGTTGTCTCTCTTGAGGATCTTTCACAATGCAGTTCACTTTAGTTATCTAATTCACATATTCTATATCTTTTTGTGGTTGTGTATATTAACTGATAGTGAATAAAATCTTTTTGTGTTTTTTATTATTAAAAATAATGACATTTGAAGCAATAATTCTAAATTTATACTAAGATGCAAGTCTAGATAGAATTAATCACTACTGGAATTTTACACATTACCAACGGTTGTATACCATTGGTAAAGTCTTGGAAACCATTCATATATAGTATATCAACGGTTCCCTCAACCATGGCCAAGTAAGGCATGAAAATTGGCCTATACCAATAGTTCTGTGAAAACCATTGGTATAGGTTTCAAAATAGAAGGTATACCAACACTTTGCCACAAAATGTTGGTATATGTGTGTTAAAGTATAACATAGACCAAATGTTTGTAAAACGTTGGTGCATGTGTGTTACACTTATAACAACAGTTAGAAACTATTGGTATAAAGGGGATATGGAAATCCATAAGGCTATACCAACGGTTTTGTTATAACCTTTGGTATAAACCTATACCAACGGTTATAACAAACTGTTGGTATAGTTATATTATAGTATCTATACCAACGGTTTTGAAACCGTTGGTATACAATTGCTCAACTCCACAGCAGCAGGCCCCTCTCCCCTCTCCAGACCTGCAACAACACAACAACCCCTCTCCAGACCTGCAACAACACCAATAAAAAAATCTGCATCCAAAGTATCCAAAATTTAGAATTCATTCCAGAATTTAGAAATTTAGAAATATAGAAAGTCAAATGCAATAACACCCTTAAGTGAAAAAGCCTACATGTTATAGGAAATGAAATAACACCCATAAGAGTATTCCAATTTTATAATTCATTCCTCACTCAAACCACAACACCAACACACATAAGAGTATTCAAAATTTAGAATTCATTCCTCACTCAACCCAAAACACCAATACACACAAGATAAAAAACCTACATGTTATAAGAAGAACATGGGATGTTTAGTCATGGTCTTGGGTGGAGTATCATAAAACCAACAGAAAAACATGGGTAGAGTGGCAAGGATCATGAAACCCATAAGATAGACAATGGTAGTGGTCATGTGCTTAGACCTAGGATGAGTTACAGAAAGCACATGGGATGTTTATATTACTCTAATGATTATGTATCCATGTATAAATGGTTCATGATGTGTTAGTGGGAAAATTGTCCAATCTCGACATATGAGATGGGTTACCGGAATAGCCTACATGTTTTTCATAGATTTTTCGATTAGAATAAAGGGGTATGTGGCTAATTGTAATTTTCAATACTGTGTGTGATGTTAGATGAATCCTCGTCTTGGGAAGTGGGTATGTATATTCAATTAAGTCTTTGGTATTGAGTTCCCAAAGGGACTTTGGTTTGGTACTAGAACCCACTGTTTGAGGATGGGATTGAGGTGATCCATGGGGATATAGTGTCACCATATGTATTCCTCACCATTGGGGTATTTTTATGAGACTTTGAAACTTATTTTTCAAGATTCTATGTGTAGCCTTGTTGAACAATTTGTTATATGGTATGCTTGAGTGTTCATAGGTTTCATATGAAATCATTATATGATATTTATTTGTTTTTTGTTATTTTTTAGAATGAACGACCCGTGATTGAGAATTGGAACATGAGTGTCGGTTCATGTTCATGATGGGATGTCGAGACTCATTCCTAATATAATTCATGTTTTTCTATATATACTATGACCCATTGTGTTTCAATCTATGCCTTGTGGATATTTTCTTCTAACAACATATGACCAATGGACCATATATTATTTTTTATCCCTTAATTTCAATAATATATTTGTAGCCTTGTGAAGATTTTCCGTATCTAAGTTGTTGTTTTCACTTAAAATGATGTCTATTTCAAACAAAAGTGACACACTTTGAGTGATACCAGTAACACCATTCCTCAGATTGAGGAGGGGTTGACTTGTACCCATCACAATTGATCCATGGATCATTGGGTGGGGGGGGGTGGGCAGTCCGATGGGTGTGGGGGGATATCCGGGGGTGAGGGGGGCATTCTGGAGTGCATTTTCGGTCGGTTTTGACCAGCCCACACACGTTTTCAAGCGCACCAAACACCTAAAAACGCATTTTCTACCATGTCGTGCAAACTGTGTGTCCGAATGATGTTTCGTCTTTTTGTAAACCTCACGAATAATAATTAGGGTGTTTTCGTGTGATTTTAAGTCATTATGATGTTGTTCGGTATGTATTTGATCGTAAAACACATGTTTTCACCATTTAAGACATGCATAGTGTGTTTTCGGCCACCGTGGTCACACGACGCCTCCGATTTTCTTGTCGTCTGTTCGACCATTTTACAATTCACTCACCCTTTGTTGTTGTCTAATTTAATGGCATTAAAAGTTCGTTCGGCCGATTTTGACTACCCCACGCATGCTTTTCAAGCGCGCCAAACACATAAAAAACACATATTAAGTCATTCCGTGCAAACTGCGCATCCAAATGACGTGTTCTCTCCTCATAAACCTCATGAATTATAATTAGGGTGTTTTCATGTGATTTCAAGTCATTCTAATGTCGTTCGGTATGCATTTGACCATTAAATGCATGTTTTGGCCATTTACGACATGCGTAGTACGTTTTCGGCCACCACAATGACATGACACCTCCGATTGATGTACCGTATGGCCTAACATTTTACAATTCACCCACCCTTTGTTGTCGTCTGATTTAATGGAATTCTGAGGTTGTTTGACTGGTTTTTACCACCCTATGCATTCTTTTCAAGCGCGTCATCACCTAAAAAACACATATTCTATTGTGTCATGCAAACCGCAGGTCCAAATGATGTGTTGTCTTTTTGTGAACCTAAAAATAATATTTATGGTGTTTACATGTTATTTCAAGTCATTATGATATCGTTTCGTATGTATTTTACCTTAAAACACTTGATTTGCCCATTTACAACACGCAAAGTGTGTTTTTAGCCACCGCGGTCACATGACACCTCCGATTAATGTGTCATCTAGCCAACCATTTTATAATTCACCAACCCTTTGTTGTCGTCCAATTTCATGGAATTCTGAGGTCGTTCGGCCAGTTTTGACCACCCCACAGACGCTTTTCAAGTGCGCCACACACCTAAAAAACACATATTCAGTCATGTCACACAAAACGTGCATCTGAATGATGTTATGTATCATCATACAACTCAATAATAATAATTAGGGTGTTTTCATGAGATTTCAAGTCATTTCGATGTGATTCGGCATGCATTTGACCGCTAAACACATGTTTTGGCCATTTACAACACGTGGATTGCGTTTTCGGCCACCGTGGTCACACAAAACATCTGATTGATATGCCATCTGGCCGAAAATTTCACAATTCACCCACCCTTTGTTATCATCTGATTACATGGAATTTCGAGGTCATTCGGCTGGTTTTGACCACCCCACACACCCTTTTCAAGCGCACCAAACACCTAAAAAACACATATTTAGCCGTTCCGTGCAAACCTTGCATCTGAATGACATGTCGTCTACTCATACACCTCAAGAATAATAATTAGGGTGTTTTTGTATGATTTCAAGTCATGCTAATATCATTTGACATGCATTTGACTGTTTCACGCATGTTTTGGCTATTTACGACACGTGGAGTGTGTTTTTGGCTAGCGCGGTCACACTGCACCTCTGATTAATGTGTCATTTGGCCGACCATTTTAAAATTCACCCAACCCTTGTAGTCGTCCGATTTAATGGAATTCTGAGGTCGTTTGGCCAATTTTGACCACCCCACGCACGCTTTTCAAGCACGCCAAACACCTAAAAAACAAATATAATGTCGTGCCACGCAAACCACACAACTGAATGATGTGCCGTCTTCTCATACACATCAATAAAAATAATTAGGGTGTTTTTGTATGATTTTAAGTCATTCCGATGTTGTTCAGCATAAATTTGACTGTTAAACACATGTTCTGGCCATTTATGACATGCGGAGTGCGTTTTCGGCTTGCGCGGGTACACGACACCTCTGAATAACGTATTTTATGGCCTCCCATTTAAAAATTCACCCAACACTTATTGTTGTCTGATTTCATGGATTTTTGTGGTCATTCGGCCGGTTTTGACCACCCCATTCACGCTTTTCAAGCTCACGTAACACCTAAAAACATATATTCAGTCATGTCACACAAACCACACATCCTAATGACATGCTATCTCCTCACACAACTTAAGAATAATAAATAGGATGTTTTTGTGTGATTTCAAGTCATTCTGATGTCTTTCGGCATGAATTTGACCATTAAACACATGTTTTGGCCATTTACGACATGCGGAGTGCATTTTCAGCCATCACGGTCACACGACACCTCTGACTGATGTTCCATCTGGTCGACAATTTCCCAATTCACCCACCCTTTGTTGTCGTCTTGTTTCATGGCATTCCATGGTCGTTCAACCAGTTTTGGCAACCCCACGAACGGTTTTCAAACACACCAAACACCTAAAAAACACATATTTAGTCATTCCATGCAAACCGTGCGTCTGAATGGCATTCCGTCTCCTTTTACACCTCAGGAATAATAATTACGGTGTTTTCCTTTGATTTCACATCATTCTGATGTCATTAGGCATGCATCTGACCATTAAATGCATGTTTTGTCCATTTACGACACACAGAGTGCGTTTTCTGCAAGCGCGGTCATACGATACCTTTAATTAATGTGCCATCTATCTTAACATTTCATAATTCACCCACCCATTTTTTTCATCTGATTGCATAGCATTCTAAGGTCGTTCGGCCGGTTTTGACCACCAACACACGCTTTTCAAGCACGCCAATCACCTAAAAAACACATATTCGGTTATGCCATGCAAACCGCGCATCCGAATGACGTTCTGTCTCTTCTTACACCTCCAAAATAATAATTAAGGTGTTTTCTTGTGATTTCAAGTCATTCTGATCTCTTTCGGCATGCATTTGACCGTTAAACGCATGTTTTGGCCATTTACGACCTATGAAGTGTGTTTTTGGCCATCATGGTCACACGACCCCTCCGGTTGAGGTGGAGTTGACTTGTACCCGTAAACAATGACCAATGTATCATTTTCCTAAAATATCTACACAATCCGAATGTGTTTGATCAGTTTTCTGTATTTCAGTTTTTATTTTCACTTAAAATCTGGTCCATTTCAAATAAAAGTAAGACACTTTGAGTGGTACCGGCCACATCGTTCCTCAGATTGATGCGGGGTTGACTCTTACACATCAAAAATATCCTAGGGATAGTTTTTCTAAAGTATCAACATAATCCAAATACGTTTGGTCCATTTTCCGTATGTCAGTTTTTGTTTTCACTTAAAATGATATCTATTTCAAATAAAAGTGAGACACTTTAAGTGGTATCGGCCACACTGTGCCTCGGATTGTGGTGGCATTGTGTCTTACACCTCACATATGACCCATGGATCATTTTCATAAAGTATCAACACAATCGAAATATTTTTGTTCATTTTTCCGTATGCCCGTTGTTTTTACTTAAATGGGTGTCCATTTTAAACAAAAGAGAGACACTTTGAGTGATACTAGCCACACCAAGACTCATATTGGGGCGGTGTTGACTCGTACATGTCACATATGACTAAGGGATTTTTTTCCTAAAGTATCAACACAATCTGAATGCATTTGGTAAGTTTTCTGTATGTCAGTTAGGATGATCGTGCAACAAAAGTGATAATATCTTATACTAAAACTATAGACATTGTGCATGATGTGTATCCCATGGTGCATGGTTAGGGAAAGTCATGCACATTGCTTATAATATATATTCCTATATGGTTGGTAGATACCCTGTGGGATGTACTTAAATTTATTACTAACCTTGAGGCATAGTGTTTTTTTACGCCAACCAGGGTTCCATGCTCCGAACAAGCCCCAGAATCCATATAAACCATTATAACATCATTAGGCTTCCATATATGGTAAAAAAATAAAGAGTTTTACTGAATTCAAAAATATCAATACCAGAGTGAAAAACTAGGTTAAAAAATAAGGAGTTATACAAAATTCAAAAATGTAATGGATCAATCTACCCCTAATCCCCATCACCATCACCACTTTCATCATAATCCCCATCCTCTCTACCATCTGTGTCCTCATCTTCATCATCCCATTGCTCATCCTTGGCCCCATCCTCACCCTTGGCCCCATCCTCACCCTCGTCCTCATCCTCGTCCTCTCTCTCATCCTCTTCAGCATCCTCATCATCACTAGGAATGTCATCATCTCGACCGCCACTAGAACTACCATGTGGTGTATAGGATAATGCACTCATCTTCGACATATATGTCAGACAAGCCATGCTCTCCTCTGGTGGAGGTGATGAAGATAATTCTTAGATCAATTTCATAAATTCTTTCTCCCTCGTTTGAACAAATTCATCCAACTCTATGACCCTTTTATCAGACTGTCTTTCATGCTCCTTGACCTGTTCCAACTCGATGGTACTAGAATGGATACCTGGAGAGGACCAATACCTAATCGGGACTATATTCTCACCAGGTCGGCAATGCAATCGACCAGAGTGCTCATCTCCCAAAACCTGATATAAATGATCTTGTGGCCCTAAATTATTAGGCTCGTGGGCATCAGGGGCCTCAAAGTAAACCTTTTAAAAATATTAATAGATTATTTAATTTCAAAATATATATTAAAATTTTAAATAAACAAATTAAAAATTACAATCTTTTTTTGTGTCGGTTCATTAATCGCAGTTCCATATTTTTTCCTTCTACTCGAGCAAAACAATTTTGCTCATAGGAGACGTCCTTAAATATTCAATTTTTGCTTGTGTAATGAAATTGTTACAATATAATGTGCACGTATAATCATATATTAAATATTCAATAAATCACATAATTTAAGTAGGAAACAATAAAAAGGGAAAGTTCTAAAGAAAGATTATAAACAACTATATCATACCATCTCTCTCTCATGATCTAACTTAGTAATGCACCCCAATGTGTGGAGGTATTTCTTTGAATACATGTTTTTTTTAGAATATTACTAAATATTGTTTAATAATAAATAAGATAATATGTATGAAAAATATTAAAATTGTCATTTAAATACCTCAAATGGGATTAATACCTTAAATTTGGAAGTCTCCCAATGGGTAATCCTTTGACGATATTGCTCTATCAGGATGTCATCCATGATAGGTAATGTCTCCAAATCTGTTCCCATTCTATCACACCATCCAACATACAGCTCATGTTTATAACCTCTCCAAAGCTCTCCTAGATCCTTCAAATGTGCTAGTCGTGCACCTCACCATCAGGAATGTTAAACTGAATCTGACACTCAATAGATTATCTCACATAAATACAAAAAAATACTACATTAAATCTAATAGATTTTTTACCCATATTTGTTCCCATGCATTATCATTGACTTCCTGTGGCAGAAGTCTCCAAGAGAGAGGGATGAACGAAATGATGTCGGATTATTTGGCTAGCGTCGCCAAAAAACCCCAAAATTCCTGCCCAGATTTATCAATCGTTTGTCATTCATCATTGTATTCAACTATAAACTATGTCTTGCGGTTCCATACTGCACACAAGCGAGTACTCCCCCTTCCCCACCTCCTATCAGTAGATGAATCTGTTTTTAAAGAAAATTATATCAGTACATGTTATAATAAAAATAAATTTTGGTATGAAAATTTTTTAGAGTTATATAAATATACTTGTGGTTGTCGGATCAATGGGCGTCACTGGATGTGCAGAAGATGAAGGAATATCCTTTACAGGTGTAGTGTCCCTCAGTGTATGCTCCTCAGCCACATACTGTGTCGGAGGAGGAGTTGAAGAAGGTGGAATATAATAGCTCGAAGATAATGAACCATAAGAAAAAGATGATGGCACAGACGTCAGTCCAACTTGTAGTGTAAACAACGGAGGCCTAAATATCTCGTGTGTCCCTAAAGACACACTAGGATCAAAATGGGGTGTAGAAGATACATCTGTTGTTAGGGAATAGTCCAATCAGGTATGACCAGTGGATCATATAACTCTCGCACCACAATCCCTCGTACCACTGGCCTCAGTACCGGGATCAGCATATGATCGTCTAACTCTGACACCACCCCACTCCTACCACCACCCTTTGTACTGGGAGTAATATCAGGCTCCTCATTAGATATATCTTATCTAGGGGGTCGATCCTGAAAAAATGTTTAACACAAAATTAAACATATGATATTATAAGTTATTGAAATACATATATTTGAAATAAAACTCACAACATGGATGAGTGGAAGAACGCCCATCTGTGTCATGTGACAATTATTTTCTATCATCTTTTTCCACTGCATCCCTTCAATGGGTGTCATTTCCTGCAATGAAAAAAATGGAAGTAATTAGAAGCAAATAACTAATTTGTAACCCAAAAATACTAATTTAGAAAATCCATTCTGATAAAAAAACATAATGAAAAAAGAAGATATATGATAGTTTGAAGGTAAGTACTTGAATACACACTCTTAATGATGTAGGTGTATTCATTGAATCATGTCCCAATTGATTTTGGAGAGGGGCCTTCAGTAGTTATAGGTATGTATTTGATTAGAAACACCTATAAAAAGGATATCTACTAATTGTGATGTCCCAAACCAGGATGCCACACATTAGTGACCCAAACCCAGATGGCTACAGGGCCTCAAGCGCATATACCAAAATTCCAAATGTTATTGACTAATACTGAGAGCCTTTGCTATGTTTGGGGGAGACTATTCCCTCATTACCTAAGTTGCACAATTGTAATATTATCAGTTAAAAGTGGAAGAAATATAACAATGGGAAAATATTGGAAATGGATGAAAATAACCAAACCAATAATACCAAATAATAACAAAATCCTAAACAGAATGATGGTAATGTATTTCATGTATAAAGAAGAAAACCATAGTTACAACTATTAGGAAGTAGTACTGTACAAGAGGCTCAATAAATTCTAAAATTTTACCTAGCTTATTGATCTACAACACAATCATCTGGTTCATTAGTGGAAAGTGTGTGAGTCATGTCAATAACTCGAAATCCAAAATCACCATTAAAGGTTCATTGCCTCGTCATTGAATCAAACCATTGGTAAATGGAAGATTTTTACCAATGGTTGCACACAACTGTTGGTGAAAGAGGACTTCAAGGACCCTTTATAGGCACCCCAAATTGAGGCACATGCCTCAGGCCCCTTTATGTGTTACAAGCATCCCAAATCATTCACTCATGTTCAATAAATAATTATTGGCACCTCTATGGTCATAACTGTCATTACCCAATTAGTTCCTCAAGTCAAGCGCACCCCATGGGTGGATAAAGATTAGGCTTCTACACTAATAGGTTGTTCATGGCTTCTAAAAATGTTTAATTTTATAAAGTATAGTGAAATAAATTTATTTTTAAATTTGAGATTAATAATAATGTATGTCAATGATATCAAGATTACTGAATTAAATTTGTGACTTATCTAACATTGTTATGGATGTATAGACATGCCAGTATGGATATTGAAAAGAACCCCACCATCATAAAAGTGAGTATTTTCCAAGAAAGAGACATATGAATCATTGATCATTTTCCTAAAGTATCAACACAATCCGAATGTGTTTGGTCAGTTTTTCATATGCCAGTTAAGAAAATCGTGCAAAAACAATGATAATATCTTATACTAAAACTATAGACATTGTGCATGATGTACATCCCCTGGTGCATGTTTAGGGATAATCGTGCACATTTATTCTAATATATATCCATATATGGTTGGTAGATACCCTGTGTGATGGATTTAAATTATTTACTAACCGTGAGGCATAGTTTTTTTTATGCCGACTGGGGTTCCGAGCCCTGAACATGCCCTAGAAGCCCCATAAACCATTATAACATCATTATGCTTCCATATTAGTTCAAAAATAAAGAGTTATACTAAATTCAAAACTATCAATACTAGACTGAAAAACCAGTATAAAAAATAATGAGTTATATTGAATTCAAAAATGTAATGGATCAATCTGCCCCTGATCACCATCATCATCACCACTGTCATCATCAGCCTCATCCTCACCACCTTCTTTTTCCTCATCGTCATCCTCATCATTGTCCCCATGCTCATCCTCAGCCCCATCCTCTCCCTCGACCCCATCCTCTCCCTCGTTCTCATCCTCATCCTCTCCCTCGTCCTCTTAAGCATCCTCGTCATCACCAGGAAAATCATCATCTCGACCTCCACTAGAACTACTACATGGTGCATAGGGTAATGCACCCATCGACGACATATATGTCTGACAATTCACGCTGGCCTCTGGTGGAAGTGATGAAGATTAGGCTTTGATCAGTTTCATAAATTCATTCTCCCTCATTTGAACTAGTTCTTCCAACTCTGTAACCCTTTTATCAGACTGTATTGCATGCTCGTTGACCTGTTCCAACTCGGTGGTACTAGAATTGATACCTAGAAAGGACCAATATCTTTTTTTGACTCTATTCATACCGAGTCAGTAGCGTAATCGACCAGAGTGTTCATCTCCCAAAACCTTATATAAATGATCGTGTGGCCCTAAATTGTTAGGCATCGGGGCATCAAGGGCCTCTTAATCAGCCTGCTAAAAATATTAATATATTATTAAATTTAAAAATAGATTTTAAACTTTTAAATAATCAAATTAAAACTTAAAATCTTTTCTTGTGTCGGTTCATTAACCGCAATTCCATCTTTTTTCCTTCTACTCGAGCAAAACAATTTTGCTCGAGGGAGACATCATTCAATATTCAATTTTTTTTCTTCAGTAATGACATTGAAACAATATAATGTGCTAGTATAATCATATATTAAATATTCATTAAATCACATAATTTAAGTAGGAAACAATAAAAAGGGAAAGTCCTAAAGAAAAATTATAAACAACTATATCGTACCAGTAGCCTCCCAGGATCTTATATAGTAGTGCACCCTAAAGGGTTGAGGTATTTCTTTGAATCAATGTTTTTTTTTTGTTTTTTTCATAATATTAATAAATAAAATTTAATAATAAATAAGATAATTTTAATGAAAAATATGAAAACTGTCATTTAAATACGTTAAATGAGATTAATACCTTAAATTTTGCAGTCGCCCAATGGGTAATCATTTGGCGATATTTCTCTATCAGGCAGTCATCCATGATAAGTACTATATCCAACTCTGTTCCCACTCTATCACACCATCCAACATACTGCTCATGCTTATAAACTCTCCAAAGATCTCTTAGCTCCTTTAAACGTCCTGGAAATTGACCTTCACCATAAGGGATGTTAAACCGAAGCTGGCACCCAATAGATTAATTCATATAAATATAAAAAAATAGTACATTAAATCCAATAGTTTTTTAACAATATTTGTGCCCACGCATTAACCTTGATTTCGTGTGGTAGATGTCTCCAAGAGAGAGGGCTGACCGGAATGATGTCGGAGTATTTGACTTGTGTCACCAAAAAATCCCAACATTCCTGCCGAGATTTATCAATCATTTGTCATTCATCATTATATTCAACCATCAACTGTGTCTGGAAGTTCTATACCTCACACAAGAAAGTACACCCCCTCCCCAACATCCCACGCAAGCGAGTATGCCCTTGCCTCCCCCTCGTACCACCGACCTTAGTACCAGGTTCACCAGATGAATGTCTAACTCTGACACCACCCCCTCCTACCACCAGCCTCTGTACTAGGAGCAATATCAGGCTCCACAGCAGATATCTCTCATCTAGGGGGTAGATCTTGAAAAAAAGTTTAACACAAAAGTAAACACAAGATATTAAATGTTATTGCAATATATATATTTGAAATAAAATACACACAAAATGGATGAGTGCAGGAATGCCCATCTGTGTCATGCGATGATTATTTTCTGTCATCTTTTTTGAACGCATCTCTTCAATGGGTGTTATTTCCTAAAATGAAAACAAATATGTAAGTAATTAAAAACAAATAACTAATGTGTAACCCAAATAACATAATATAGAAAATCCATTCCGATAAAAAAATCATACAAAAAAAGAAGATTTATGGTGGTTTGAATGTAAGTACTATGATACACACTCTGAATGATGTAGGTGTATTCATTGAGTCATGTCTCAATTGATTTTGGAGAGGGGCCTTCAATAGTTATAGTTATGGATTTGATTAGAAACACCTATAAAAAGGATATATTGGAATTGTGGCGTCCCAAACTAGGATTCCACTCATTAGTGGCCCAAACCTAGATGGCCACATGGCCTCATGCACATCTACCAAAATTCGAAATGTTGTTGGCTAATAGTGAGAGCATTTGTTGTGTCTGGGGGATATTATTCCCTCATTACCTAAGTTTCACAATTTTAATATTATCAGCTAAAAGTTGAAGAGAGATAACAGTGGGAAAATATTGGAAATGGATGAAAATAACCAAATCAGTAATACCAACTAATAATAGAATCATAAACTGAATGATGGTAATGTATGTCATGTATCAAGAACAAAAACATAGTTATAACTATCAGGAAGTAGTACTATACAAGAGGCTCAATAAATTCAAAAATTTGACCTAGCTTCTTGAGCTAAAATTCAATCATCTGGTTCATCTATGGAATGAGTGTGAGTCATGTCAATAAAACGAAATCCACAATTATCAATAAAGGTGCATTTCCTCGTCATTGAATCAGACCATTGGTAAAATGAAGTGTTTTACCAATGGTTGCACACAACTGTTGGTAAAAGAGGACTTCAAGGCCCCTTTATAGGCATCCCTAATAGAGGCACATGCCTCAGTCCCAAGTATGTGTAACAGGCATCCCAAATCATTCACTCATGTTCAATAAATCATTCTTGGCACCTCAATGGTCATACCTTTCATTACCCAATTAGTTCCTCAAGTCAATCACACCCCATGGGTGGATACAGTTTAGGCTTCTACACTAATAGGTTGTCCATGTCTTGTAAAAAGGTTTAATTTCATAATGTATAGACAAAAACCGTTATTTTCAAATTTGAGATTAATAATAATGTATGTCAATGATAACAATATTACTGAATTAATCTTGTGACTTATCTAACATTGTTATGGATGTATACACATGCCAGCATGGCTAGTGAAAAGCACCCCACCATCATAAAAGTTTGTAATGGACAAGAAAGAGACATAATATACAATGTAAAGTGAGAAACATATTCAATTGACCCTAACGTTATATTAGTACAGTCATCTTAGAAGCCAATTATCACTCATGACTAACCATGCCACTATAAAAAACCTGGAGTGTATGAGTTTTCTCTTTGATCTTAACAACAACATCAAACATTCTTACCATGATATGAATCATGTGGAATATGGATGATATTAACACAAAATTCTCAGCAATACCAAGTTTTCTAAGAATTGAAAATTTATGGATGATATTAACACATAATTCATTTTGAATCAAATTTGATTCACTGTCAAAGCCCAACACAAACACCCAAATCAAACAGAAAACAAAAGTCATACACACCCAAATCAAAATAGAAAACCGAAACAGTATAGTTAGAACATTAAAATGAAAGTATCCCTTACAAATTAGAAGTGTAGTACTAAGAAATTTTGAAAATGGATCAGAACGAAGAATTTCACCAGTAGGGTAAACAGAATCCCACTTCTCCACTTCACCCAAATGAAAAAATAAAACCAAAATAGTAGATGCAATATCACTTATATAATACATGTGAAGAACTGATAAATTTTAAGGATGGAAGGATTTCAGCCGTAGGGGAAGGAAAATCCCAATTCTCCCTTCTGTTTAGGGCTGCAGTCACATAGAATGGGACAGTTCGATAGTTTGTGAATTTGGGGGAAAACATTCCCAACGGTTTGTAAAAACCATTGGAAAATGATGATTTAAACTAGTCTATGCCAACGGTTTAAGAAAACCCTTGGTATAGAGTATACATTTCCAAACGGATTTGAAAAACTGTTGGGAAAATATGATTTAACCAACTTTTACCAACAGTTTCCTTAAACAGTTCGTAAATGTACTCTACAGTCATTGGTAAAACCTCCCTTTCTAGAAGTGAATTAATATGAAAGAATTTGATTTTGGGGGTTGGTTAAATGTTCAATAATTATTATCCTTTATATGATTTATTTTAGTTTGATAATACAAACATTAAATCTCATGTTTTAACTACTATTCTTTATTTATAAATTGTGGAATATTATTGAATGTTTGGTAAGGACCAATTCCACCTCCTCCTTTACTACAAGTTTGTGACACACCTTTGTATAGAATGTGTCATCTTCCAAGACCTGATTCAATCGAAGCCGATTCATCCATTGATTAGATCAACTCCAACGTGTGAAGAACTAAATAATAGAGACAAGGAAAAATGATTATATAAAAGAATAGGGATATGTTGAGTTGCATGTCCTCGGAAGCGGTCACAACATCGGGGAAAATCTCCTTACCCATGCATTCTAATAAAATCATTCTACAAACATAAAATTAAACATTAAATAAAATTCATGATCAACTTCACCTCCCCCCAGGCCAAGTCTTAGGGTCAACCTCTCATTTTCGAGAGTAATATTTTACTTAGCATAGTGGGTGGAAGAGGAGAGAGAGATAGAGGTAAAGAAATGAAGAAAAGTGGATGGAGAAACACAAATACCTAGATTAATAAAACTAAAATTTGAATTACAATTGAAAAATAATAAAAAAATGAAATTAAAATAAAATTAAAATAAGAAATAAGGGGGGGGGGGAAGAGGAGAAGAATCGGCCTGTGCCCTGATGGGATCCCTCCTTAGTTTTGGGTGTCAAGCTGATGATTTGGGAAGGAGTCGAGGTCCTCCTTTTATAGGAAGAATTATGTCTTCTAAAATTTTGCATGTCGTTGGCTCATTAAATGGTCAGTTCACATGTAGACCCCTTCATAAAATTTATTCATATATATGTTTTCCATTTACCCTCCAACCATCATCTCATTTATCCATAGTATTAAGGAGTTATGGAATTTTCACTGAATAACGATTTTAATGGACAAAATTTCTATGAAGATTCCTTCAAATGTATAACGATCAATGGAAACCTTAATGACTTAAAAACTCAACCGAAATTGTTTTAGAGTAGTTCTGATGTGTACTAGTACTATCCCAATTGTAATAACCTAAATGGGAGGGGAGGAGACTGATTTGTGCATATGTTATGGTGGTGGGGTCCACGCTGTCTGCTCGGAAAAGATTCCAACTTCATTGATTTTTTGGACTAATAGATATTCGAATCAACTCTAGGACCTGAAGATAAATTTGAATGAAATAAAATCAAGATTTTAAAAAAAATCATGAATTTTGGAATTATATTTTTTATGAAGTGACAAAAATACCCTTGTGGTAAATATCTTTCAAAAATCCAAAATTATGCACCTTTATCAAATTTTCTCATAATCATTCTAAAATTCAAATTAACCATTATTTTAATAAAAAATTGAAATACGTGGGTTTTATCATTGAAAAAAATTAAAAATCCTCATTATTTGATAAAAAAATATGCACATAAATTTGATCTGTCAAATAACCCCACACTTAAACCATGCTTGTCCCCAAGTATAAAATCTCAAAATGGAAATTAGAGGACACAAATATTACCAATATTTAAATTCTAAGGTAATAAAATAAAAAAAATTCAATGTGAAATCAAAATTTCAAAAATTGGCATAAAATATAAATTTAATTTCCCACTTTTCAAAGAAAAAAGTAATTCACATATTTTACTTTTACCCTTTGAAAATTGATGAATCAAATCCTTTCATTCATTCAAGATCCTTGATTAATTATTATTAAAATGACAAGTCATGATTTACCTCAATTTTGATTCTTTTCTCTCATCGCTCGTGATACAATTTAAGTAGAGTTATTCTCATATCATGAGAACATACTCCTTAGCCACAGTCTTGTAAATGAACTACTTTCTCCACTTTGTAGAGGAATAATACACATAAAATCATGAGGACTTTCAATTAAGGTTCTATTGACTCTGAGGTTTTTGGTAGGTAGGATTTGACGCTTTAAAAATTAAAGCTCAAGTAGGAGGCTAATCTCTTAAGTACTATTCATGATATCAAAAGAAAACATATAACGAAATTATTCCCTATAATGTAGCAACACCAAATTCCCAAAACTCAAAGAAAATGTTATGATCAAGTAAGAATAATCAATGATTTGTTCACCGTCTTGATTTTTTTTTATTTTTTACTTTGAATTATTTTTTTGAAAGTTATGATTATATCAAATCTCACATCCATCATCTAACAACAAATGATCATAAGATCATCAGTCTAGAAAATGGTGATTTTTGGTTTTCCCAAATCACAACCCATTTTTTTCTCTTTTTGTCGGTTCTTTTTGTCATTTTTGTCATTTTTTAATTCAAGAGGGGAAAAATAGAGTATAATGAATGATTCCACAACCTTTTACAATTACCATAATAATACCCCCACACTTTTTCCTTACAATGTATATTATCCAGTCCACCATTATTCCCTTTGATCCCAAACTTCAACTTTCAAATATCATGAAAATACTCAAAGGAGGGTAGGAATGGATAAAAATTGTTTGAAACATGACTCATTCCTATAATGGTCATTCATTGTCTTTGTGGGATAAAATAAGGATTGATGTAAAGGTGGTCTTTTAAGGAGAATTGGATTTCCGAAAGATTCCTCAATCATTTTAAATGTATTTTTTCATAGTCATAGCTTTGATAAGTTTCAATACAAGTTCTTGTTGGTTACATGTCCGAAGATCATCCAAGAAATATGCTCAAGAATAAATTGGAAGTACATGGTCTATAAATACTCTTGGGAATGGAAAATATAATATTGGACAATCACTCATAGCATGACTAATAAATCAATTCACATGAACTTCGGAAATTGAATGCATGAAGGATGGTAGAGAAATTTCATTTACATGAATCAATTATTTCCTTCAAATTAGGAGTCATTACTTCAATATCCATGATTAATTTTAAAAATTAAATTATTAATTTCAATCATTTAATCATATCAACATTGAAATCTAAATCATGGAATCATAGTATTCCTAAGAAACTCATGTATCTTTGATAAGTCGAGTAAAAAAAGAATTCATGTGTGGGAATGAAATTTTATATTTAAAGATAAAAAAATGTTGTAGAAAAAAATGTGGAGAATTTAAAAGATAAAATAATAAAATTGAACACCATTTTCCCATGAAACTTAGTCCTTACCCTTTATTGTTTGGGGATTCCTTCTACCGTCATGATCCTACAAACAAAAATTAATCAATTAATCACAATGATGATTTCATTTAATCTCAAAATAAAAGAGGCAGGGGACCACATGATAAATTATTTCAATGAAAATAAATTGAAATATAAATTCCTAGAAACAAGTAATGGTAAATCATTTTATTATCCCCCAAGTGGGCCCTGAATTTTGACTACCTCTAGAGGGTAGTACCTATTTTTATCCACATTCTGAGGGAGGATAATTATTCTTGGATTTGAACGACCACATGTGGATTTTCCCAGCTTTTTCTTCATCCTTCTGGGAAGGAGTACACTATATCCCCCCTTTACAATGAGTTATAACGTGCATGTCAGGGGTAGGATGATGTATGAATCATCCTCCTTCTTTGCTGACACTTGTGCAACCTCTTCTTCTCTGTCCATTAGTTACTTGAGGTATGCATCATCAAAATAATAGTCAATGGGAATGTAAGAGTGTAATTCAATTTGAATAATATTAAAACATGAAGTATCAAGATCAAATTCTTCACCATCAAAACATATTTTTTCATGGTTTCCTTATGTGAATACAATAGAATCTCTTCATGAACTTCCTTTAATAAATATTCTATGTATCTAGGGAGCTCCATATGTTCCTCATCATGTGCACATCAAGGTTCTTCTTCGTCCTCCAAGGCAGAGTTGAGGTTGTCTAATTCTGTATAATCAAAACCACATGGAGTGATTTAGAATTCATAATCAATAAAATTAGAAGGGATCGAGTCAATGAATGGTTCAACTCCCTGAGTCGGTTCAGCTTTAATATATGCCTTAGTGGTAGGTGCCTCTTGGAGTATACTCTTTGAGGATAAAGGTAGCGAGTCAGGCTCCTCCATCTTGACTTCAAATTCCACCACTTGGGTGGTTTCTTCCTTCATTGGTGATGAGTCATATTCTTTTTATTGTATGGGGAAGTTATGTAGTTCCTCATATTTAATCATTAATTCATCCAAACTTCGTTGATCTCCCACTTGTAGCTCAGTAGATACGTCTTCCTCCCTTGCTTCTTCAGGTTCTTCAATTTCAAATACAAGTGGTGAAATTTATTCCACCACTTTCCCATGTTCTTCCTTTGGATTATGGTTGGGTTTCTCTATTAATGCCTGAAGGTAATCAAAATCCCTATTAGCCTTTCTGGTTATTTGTTCAATGCTTTCCCTATGTTCATGCATCTGATCTCTTCTAAAATATTTATCTTCTTCTTGTTTTTGTTGCTACACCTGTGAGTAATTTTTCTATGCATAATATTCTGAATTTGAATAACTCATGGAAGTATTTTTTTCGTTTTTTAAATAAAATTATATATAAAAAATATGTTAAAATAGAAAAAGTAAATGAACTAATGATTGGATCCCCGGAAATAGCGTCAGTTTTGATGAACGTCTATTGTGGGGTGTGGGAAAAAAATAAATATATTTTCTTTAGTAAAAAACAGTGGATGACGATGGTCATCTCTCTTGGATATCCTTCTCAATGTAGTACAATTAATTTTTTTTAATTCACATATTCTATCTCTTTTTGTGGTTTTGTTTGTTAGATGAAAGTGATTAAAATATTTCTAGGGTTTTTATTTTTTAAAATAATGATATGTGAAGGAAGAAATCTAAATTTATACTATGATTGAAGTCTAAAAATAATTAACTAATAAGAAAGAACTTGGTTTTTGGGTTGGTTAAATATTCAATCATTATTATCATTTATATTTTTTATTTCAGTTTGATAATCCAAACACGAAATCTCATGTTTTAACTACTATTATTTATTTATAAATTTTGGAATATCATTGAATGTTTGATCACTCTCATTTCCAACTCCTCCTTCAATCCAAGTTGGTGACACACCTTTGTCTAGAATGTGTCATCTTCCAGGACCCGGTTCAATTGAAGCCGTTTCATCAATTGATTATCTCAACTCCAATGTGTGAAGAAATTACCAATTGAGGGAGGGAAAATTATTAAATAAAATAATATGGATTGATTGAGTTGCATGTTATCGGTGGTAGTAACAACATCAGGGACATTCGAGTTACCTATTCAAGCTACTCAAATATATCTAAAAACATAAAATTAAACATTAAAAAAAATTCATGATCACCTTCACCGCCCCTTTGGCCATGTCTTGGGGTTATCCTCTCATTTCTGAGAGTAATAGATTACTTGGTGGAGTGGGTGGAAGAGAAGAGAGATATTGGGAATGAAATGAAGAAAAGTGGACGGAGAAATACAAAGGCATGGATTGATAAAAATAAAATTTGAATTACAATTGAAAAATATTACCAAACTAAAATTAAAATAAAATAAAATGATGAAATGGGGAGCGAAGAGAGGTGTATCATCGTCTCATGCCCCGTTGGGAACCCTCCTTAGCTGCTTGTGTCGAGCTGATGACTTGGGAAGGATGCAAGAGCCTCCTTTTATAGGCAGAATTCTATCGCCTAAAATATTGTGCATTTTTGGCACAATAAATGGTCGATTAACACATGTACTTATTCATACAAGTTGTTCCTAAATGTGTTTTCCGTTCAACCGCCACATTTCAGATCATTTAGACATCGTATTAAGGAGGTATGGAATTTTTATTGAATAATACTTTTTATTGAAGAAATTTCCAGGAAGCTTCCTTCAAATGTATAACGATAAATGGAAACCTTAATGACTTAAAAACTCCCCCAAAATTGTTTTAGAGTCAATCATATGTGTCCTAGTGATATCCCAGGTAGAATAACCTATATTAGAGGTGAGGAGACCGATTTGTGCATCCGTTACGGTGGTGAGGTCCATGTTTTCCGCCCGGAAAAGTTTCATAATTCAATGAATTTTTTGGACTAATAGATCTTCAAATCAGATCTAGGTCATAAAGATGAAGTTGAAGAAAATAAAATCAGTATTAAAAAAAATTAATCAGTAATTTTTGACTTATATTTTTTAATAAATGAGAAAAATACCTTTATGGTAAAAATCTACCAAAAATCCAAAATTATGCACTTTTCTCATTTGTGGTCATATTCATTCTAAAACTCAAATTACACAATATTTTAATCAAACATTGAAATACATGGGTTTTATCATTAAAAAAATTAAAAAGTCCTCATTATTTGATAAAAATTGTGAACATAATTTTTTTTTGTCAGAGATGTCATGTCTCCTTGTCTTGTGATATCATAATATGTAATCCCTAAATTGATTAAATGATTAAATGGAACTTGTTAAACGAGTCGGTATACATGTTAGTTGTTTTTATATTGCTTAAATGTTTTTTTTGTTAATTATGATTAAAGTGTGGGTATATCCATGTGATGTGTTAAAATGAAATTGGTGATAAGTGGGTGGGTATAACCATGTGACATGATTAAATGGAAGTGGAGTACATGAGTGGATATACTCATGAGATGTAATAGTTTAAATGAGTAGGTATATTCATTGAATGGTTTTGAATGTAATTGTTTATATGAGTGGGTAGACTCATATGGTTATAAATTGTTAAATGTATGGAATGGTTGATGATTTACAAAGATTCCAAGGATGGATCTCCATGGATTTGGAATGCAGTAGTGGACACCTTGGTTGATTATTCACTTTGGGTCTTGATTTTGTTTGATGTCTCAGGATTTGTTTTACATTAGATCTGGCTTGATTGAACTCATGTAGGACATGCTGGTACACATGCTCCATGGACTCCAACCAATACCTATACTGAGTTTCTATCGATATGATACTAGGACTTGATGATGATGCCTTGGTCTTCAATACATTGGATTCATCCCTTCATGGTCTACATTTCATTATATGGAACGATCGTGGGATATATGATTGTGGTTGTATGACAAGGTCATGGGTTTTTGATATGGTTATTTTTATAGAGTAAGGATGTGTAGACATGATATAGATTGTTTTATGACAAGGTTGTGTTATTTGTTTATATTGCCTGTAGGTTCCTTGTTAGGAGCTTCCACTTATTGCATGGAGCCACAAGTGGTTGTCCGGTATAACTTGTTTGCGTTGGTTATATGCCTTGGGATTTCACACATACATTACTACTTACATGTGCTTGTTTCGCATATTTCATAGTATAGAAATGAATTGTATAGATCTTTTGGTGGAAACCTACTGGGATGTTTATCTCACACCTTTTTTGGGCCTCCTTGGGGACCAAAACAAATTATATGGTTTGAGGTGATAGTAGGGGCACCCTCCCTAATAGTAGTTGTTGATCATTTCTTTAGAGCATGGGAGAATGAGACCCAACTGAGGCTTGCGATGATACTATGAAACTTTTTGATCTTTTTGGATTTTGGATACTTGTGTTGTACTTTATTTCCATGTATATTTTTTGGTTGTTTTTTAGATACATGTATCATCTATATCATGGTATATGAGACACTTATGGCTTGTTATATATTCCTATCTTGCTTATCTATTTTACCAATTTTCCGCTTATTTTATTAACTTCTTCTATTGAATTTGATTTACTTACACAATGATATACTCTAGTAATGAGGGGATATTCTCCCCAATAACTCAACTGGGCCCTCACCACTACTCGGAAGCATCTGGAATTTGAGCAGTGCGCTTGAGGCCATGTAGTCAACCGTGCTTGGGGCACTATTGAGTGGCATCTGAGTTCAGGATGTTACAAAGTGGTATTAGAGACAATGTCTTTTCTAGTTTGATTTAATATTTGGAGACAATAGACATGGATATGAAGGAAAATGGAATTTGTTAATGAGCTATGCTCGAGTGTAGCTAACCCGTGTACAAGAAAAATCAAAATTACCCTCAATGAAATTTCTATTTTTTGTTTTTGGCTATTATAGTTGATTTAATTTCACCATTAGGTGTCACACATGATTTATTCTAATACTATAGATGCAATTGTGGGTTCTATTTTTTTACAACCCGATGAGATGTGGGTATTCCATCTCATGCATCATATAGTCGCTTGTTAGAAATCACATATCATGCATTATATCATGCCATTTAAGATGAATTATTTGTTGCATGATATTGTGATAGGTGATCTAATAGTTGTTCCTAATTTTGAGATAGACTTTGTGCAGAGGATAGAGAAGTGACATCATCTTTCAATTCATAATGTGTTTGGGCCCTTATGAAATAAAAAATGAAGTACATTTTAAATTAAAATTTTAATGTAAATTTGATGTGTATAGATTATATAGGCATCATATTTTGGTTCATTAGGTGTTATGGGTCCTCAAGGATCAGAACATGGTGGACCATTGGTTAAATCATGTCAAATAATGACTATTAAATGAAAATAAATAGAAAATAGAGACATCAACTACACCGAGATTTTGATTGGGTGAGAGGTAGTGTTTCAAGTTGTGTTGTGGTTGTTCTTTGTACAGTCATGGACTTAGGATTAGTTTTTGTGTTATGACTTGTTTTTAGGAGGGTTTTGACCTACCCTATGCTTTTGTGATGCGACTTTGATATCATTCCTTTTTGAGGCGAGTGTTTGGCATTGTAGAGGCATGTCACCCTGAAGACCTCCAATGGTATGCCAAGAGGGTGGAGATGACCATGCTTCAAAGGTGGTGGGCCATGAGATAATAGTGGATCCCCTTTTAGTTCATTTTGTGGAACAATATACTATTTTAGACATAGGTGCTGAGGCATAGTTCCACAAGGGGTTATTTTTCTATATGTAGACTTTTCAAGGAGCATCGTTGCCTACCATGAGTATGGCTGAGCTGACATGGGTGTTCTAGCAACAACATCCTTTCATGTTTTTGGGGGATGATGGTCCACAGGCTTCTGAGTTGTGGCTTGAGACCACAATAGCTATCTTCAAGCATCTAAAGACACCTCTTGGGTGGAGGGTCAAGCTCACCCCTTATATGATACATGGAGTAGTAAAGTACTGGTGGGATGTTCTGAACTAGGCTTAAAGGCTACGAGAAATGTGTTGGACGGATTTCCAGACCAACTTCCTTGACTAAATTTACCACAAGACACTATGGGCAGAGTGATCTAGTGAGTTCATGCGTTTAGAGCAGGGAACCTTGGCGGTTATAGAGTACTCAACATACTTTATAGAGTTGCATAGTTTTGCACTGATGTACCTTACTGATGAGCTGTCGAGATCGAGATTATTTGAGGAAGGCCTCTGGAATACTATCAAATCCTAGGTCAATGTGTTCAGGTTTACATATATCATTGATATTGTGAATCAGGCACTGATTATAGAGTGGAACCTGATGGAATTATAGGATATAGAGGGAAATGTTTCTTCTCAACCTAGTGGTTCTACATCTTCACCCAGGAAGCACCATTTTGATGCTTTCCATGAGATGAGCATCAGTTAGGCTATGAGTTCTAGTAGTTCGGTGTTTTGTCACTAGTGTGGCAGGAGATGAAACATGAAGAATCAGCGTGACTGCAACCCAGTCGAGTGTGGAGCTTATGGAGTGATGCGCCACATGCAATGTTTATGCAGGACCTTCCCTCCAGTTGTGAGTGGTAGGGGGTCAGATTCGATGTTAGGTTCATGAGTAGGTTTCTATGATCTGTGTCAAGTAGGGAGCTAGAGCAACGCAGGACGATCAGGCTGTAGAAATAGTGGTCTTTTCTGAGGTAGCCATACACCAATTACTCCTATAAATCGAAGGGGACGTACTCTGAGCATGAGGTTGTTTCATAGCGTCGTGGTATAGGTCAATTATATTATGTACAACCTACCCCTGAGGAGCAAGGTTTCACACTATCTATAGTTAGAGGAATGATCTTAGTAGCCTCTACTATTGCATCCGCTCTTTTGGAAATAGGTGTACCTCATAGTTTCATATCTGCACCTATGGTGAAAATAATTGGGATTGTTGTGTGGTATTTTGAAAGCGTTTTAATGCTAGAAATACTATTGGGAATTAGAATGGATGATGTGATCTAGTGTAGGGAGTACCCCCTTGAGGTTGGTGAGTGTCAGTTCATTTGAGATATTTATGTCTTTGAGAAGATAGGGTTTGGCGTCATTCTTGGGATTGATTCTTTAGTATATTATCGATCTTTCATTGTCTACTATCACCTAAGGGTAACTTTCACATCACCAGAGATGCAGTGTTTACTCACAATGGTGAATGGGGTGTCTAGGTGAGTTGATATGGACTAGATTATCATGAGTTGGGAAGAATGATAGCCTATATTTCTATTTTGTATTTTTGATGATCAGTGAGTGAGTCCGGTAGACATTCCTCTAAGGGTGGATCGTTTCAGGGACATGTTCCCAGATGTATTTTCTAGTTTACCGCTCGAGAGATAGGTTGAGTTCTCCATTGAAATAGTGTAATGAGCTGCACCAGTATCCATTTCTACTTACTAGGTGGCTACGATGGAGTTGTAAGAAATTAAGTGGAAGCTAGCGTATTTGGAGGGAAAGGGGTTTGTCTAACTTAATACTTCTCTGTGGCATTTTCCAGTTCATCTTTCAAAAAATATGTATATAACTCTTAGGATATTTGGGGATTATCTTAATTTTAATCATCTAATAGTTAAAAACCGATATCCCTTTCCACAAATAGATGAAATGTTTGATAAGATTATAGCATCCCGAGGATTCTTGAAATTTGAATGTAGGTTAGGATATCACCAGGTACATATTTGACCCACATTCATAACTCGTACAACATTTCATAGTAGGTATGGTCTATATGAGTATCTGTTTATACTATTAAGTCTCACAAACACGATAGTAGTTTTCATGGTGCTGATTAACCGAGTGTTCCATCCTTAATTTTTCATATCAAGTATTGTGCTGGGAGTAGTTTTGATGTAGGGGGATAGAGTTTTGGCATATGAGTGTAAGTTTCTATGGCCACATGAGAGGAATTACCCTATGCATGATCTTGAGCTAGATGCAGTTGTTCATGCTTTTAACTATTGGAGAAATTATTTATTGGGAGATCATTTTTTGGTGTATACAGACTAAAACATCCTCAAGTATATATTTAATCAGTATTATTTGAATATGAGGCAAAAAAGTTGGGTGGAGTACCTATAGTCTTTTGACATCAAGCTTGAATACATGACTGGTAAAGGTAATGTAATGTTCGATGCACTAAGCACATGGACTCAGATATAGAAAGTGCAACAGGCAAGTAGAAAGTGGAAACATATGGCGTTATTCTCTAAGATCTATATGGAGGTGAACTACAGTTAGGGATAGACATATCTAACATCCATAGTTGTGACCTATACCCTATTGGATAAAGTAAGGATGATGCAGTTATCAAATTTAGAGGGTCTAGTCCTATGGTAGAGTGTGGAAGGTGAGGACCCTCCTCCTGGTTGGACCGTAGTTGTTGATGAGATCTAACATATCCATGGATGTGTTTGGGTTCCATTTGATATATGTGGGGATATGATGTGGGAGTTTCAGGCTTCATCTTGGGAACTACATCCTGGAGTCAACAAGATGTACCGTGATTTACATCATCAATACTAATGGCCATGTATGAAAAGTGAGGTAGCTAGTTTTGTTACGAGGTGTTACACCTGTCATCATGTGAAGGGGGAACATCAACGACCAGCCATTATTTTATAGAATTTACTTTTTCCAAAGTGGAAATGAGATGATTTCATAACGGATTTCATGACTGGTTTACTAAGGTCGCCTTGAGGTAACGATGCTGCGTGGGTTGTTGTTGATGGGATCAAAAAGGTCGATCATTTATTGCCGATAAAGGATACCATTAATGTAAATGTTCTTGTAAGGTTGTATATCCATGAGATAATAAAAATTCATGGGTTCTCATGTGCTATCATTTCAAATAGGTATTCCCACTTTACATCTCGTTTCATATAGAGTTTTCAGCGGGCACTGGGTACATAGGTGCTTCTGAGCACAGTCCACCACCCTTAGACTGATGGCCAATCAGAGTGTATGCTACAAGATCTAGAGAACATGATGAGAAAATGTGTCCCAGATTTTGGGGGATCTTGTGGGAGACATATTCATCTAGATGAGTTCTCCTATAATAACAATTATCAGGTAACGATACAGATGTCTCCTTACGAGGCTTTGACCGGTAGGCTATGCCAATCACCCTGGTGATGGCTAGAGGCAGGCGAGGTAGCTTTACTGGGACCTTCTCTCAAGCAAGAGAATTCTGAGTAGATCCAGTTGATTCAAAAGCATTTGGCTACTACACAATCTTGATAGAAATCTTATGTTGATCACTTTATATGACCTCTAGAGTTTGTGGTTAGGTATCAGGTCTTTTTATGTGTTTCACTAAGGTTGGGACATAGATGGATCATGATACTGGGTAAGATTTCACCACTATATATTGGGCCATTTTAGATTCATGAGAGATTCAGATCAGTAGAATATTTGTTTTAGTTACCTCAGAGGTACTGAGCCATGCATGATGTCTTCCCCGTATCACAACTATGTTATAATTCAGACCCATCTCACGCTTTTTAATCTGTGGGGGTTGAGCTACAATTTGATGCGTCCTTCAAGGAGCATCTAATTCGTATTGTTGATTTGATAATTATGGATATACAAGTCTAGTTAGTTCCACGAGTACAGGTTCAATGGAAGCAAGACCGTTCACAATACAAAACTGAGGAGCGGGATGCCGACATACGTTCTTAGTGACAGGAGTTTTTTCAAATGGGTCTTGACTACCCATGAGAGGGAAATTCGGGGAAGAATTGCATTAAGGGGGTAATATTGTATGATACTAGATTTTTCATCAGGTATGAATATTTTACATTCTTTTTTGGCTTAGACCCTAAGTCGGGCCATGGGCTGGTTGGGTTGTTTCTGGGAAATAATAGGGAAGAAGGATGTATACCAATTGCAGATTAATTACATGATGTGTAATTGGATTACACATTGGGTAATCTGGTTTCATAACCTGTAATGGTTTTTATAGGACCTTTCACCATGTGTAAGGGTTTTTTCCCATTAATGTAAAACCGAGCATTACACACCATGTATTGAAATTACTTGTCTTGTAATTTCCAGACTATGTTTTTTAAAAATAGAGCCCTGGAACTCATGTTTTTGGACAGAAGCCTTTTTCACTCTTTTGAAGACTAAAAATTTTCTTATCAAACTTTTTAGATCTAGCACCCATTTGGATTCCATTTAATTCCCTGTCATTTTTGTTGGAACTATGAGGGTAAGATATTGATTCCTTTTTAGCCATTCATGATTCTTCAGAACAACAGTTGCATTATTTGGATTTAGCCTTTTAGGACCTAATTTCTTGTTCATCATATGTTCTTTATATTTATTCCCAACCAGGATGAATTAGGACTTGATACTGGATGAGAAATAAACTAATGAGATAAGGTAGGTGTTCTATACTTTTCTTTCATCTTTTGATGCTTTATTGTGCTATTGACATTTTTTTTGCCCGCTGGACTTTTTAGCGCGAGCCAGATTTTAATGTGTTAATCTGAAATAGGATGAGGTAAGACCTATTTGGGACTCCCTTAGGTTCTTTGAGATGCGTTTGTGGTTGTTAACCCAGCCCAAGGACACCCATGGGGTGCACCAAGCCTTTACTTTTGTTTTTACCATTGATGAACTACCCATGGGGTGTGACCTTGAGTTTTACTAGTTTAACAAAGATCGGTTGTACTGAAATGAGGCCGAATTACATACATATAAGATATCTTGCCTCCTTACCTTGTGTTATTATAATATTCCATGCCTAACTTGATTAAATACTTAAATGGAACTTTTCAAATGAGTCAATATACTCATTGAATGTTTTTAGATTGCTTAAATAGTTTGGTTGGTAATTGTTATTAATGGATGGGTATACCCATGTGATGTGTTAAATGGAAATTGGTGATAACTGGGAGGGTATATCCATGTGACATGATTAAATGAAAGTGGATTACATGAGTAGTTATACTCATGAGATGTAATGGTTTAAATGAGTGGGTATATTCATTGAATTGTTTTGAATGTAATTGTTTTTATGAGTGGGTGTAATAATATGGTTTGAATTTGTTAAAGGCATTGAATGATTGATGATTTACATAGATTCCATGAATGGACCTCCATGGATCTCGAATGATGTAGTGGACACCTTGGCTGATTATGCACCTTTGGTCTTTATTCTATGAGATGCCTTTGGCCTTGCTACCCCAGGGATCGAGCTATCTTGGACTCACGTAGGACATGTTGGTACACATGCTCCTAGTATTCAAACCAGTTCCATTGCCAAGTTTCCATCGAGATTCTCTTGAGACTTGAAGAGGATTCCGTGGTCTTCAACACCATAGATTCGGCACTTCATGATCTACAATTCATTATACGGCCTGACTATGGGATATATGATTGTGGTTGTTCGACAAGGCCGTGGGTTTTTGATATAGTTTTCATTATATGGTAAGGACACATGGACATGATATGGATGGTTATGTGGAAAGGATGTGTTGTTTGTTTATATTTCTTGTAGATTCCTTGTTAGGAGCTGAAACATGTTGCAGTGAGACACAAGAGGCTGTTTAGTATTACTTGTTTGTAGTAGTTATATGCTATGGACCTTCACACTTACATTACTACTTACTTTCACTTGTTTAGAATATTTCATAGTACTTCTTAGAACTGTATAGATATTTAGCTGGAAACCTATTGGGATTTTTATCTCACATTCTATTTGGGCCTCCTTGGGGACCCAAACATATTATATAGTTACAGGTGATAGTAGTGGAAATCTCCCTAAAACAATTTGTTGGTCATTCTTTTGTAGCATGAGAGCATAGGACTAATATGAGGCCTGCGATGCTATGGGGGCACTTTTCGGTCGTTTTTTATTTTAGATACTTGTATTTTATTATATATCTATGTACCTATTTCGGATATTTTCTAGATACATGTATCATCTACATCATGGTATATGAGACACTTCTGGCTTGTTACATATTCTTGTCTTGATTTTCTATTTTATCTATTGTCTGCTTATTGTATTATCTTCCACTATTTAATGCGATTGACTTCCATTGAGATAAATTATGGTAATGGGGGTATAGTCTCCCAAATGACTCACACAGTCCCTAACTTCTAGTCATAAGCCTCTGGCATTTGGGACGATGTGCTTGAGGCTATGTAGCCAATAGGGCATGGGGCATAGTTTAGTGACATCCATGTTAGGGATATTACATTTTTACAATGATTCAATGATTTCATTACAAAATTCATAGATGTAATATGAAGATATAATATGATGTTGGGAACGTACATACTATATCACATCTAGGTGTGAATAAAAATCCATAATGAAAAAAAAATTCTTTTGGGTGATAATTCTTGTAGTGAGATAAATTCCTTAATCTAATATAAAATACTATGGGTGAGAAAATTCATAAAGTGGGAAAACATTCTAGTGAGAGAGATACAGTTGTTTGAGAGGTTATAGAGATGGTATCTTGTGGTGACTTTTATAGATTTAGAATCAATAATAAAATTATATATGTCACTTTTAGTGTAAGATTCAGTCAAACTATGTTATCTAGCACAACAAAAAACATTGGTCTTAGTGATAGTTTATTAGTGGTAGTTCTAATAATCACTACTAAAAAACATTATTAAATATATTTTAAATATAGTTGAAGCTTCAATGAAACCACTGCTAATATTTTTAAAAAATAACTGACCCCGCCATGTACACCTAATTCCCTAACCCCCTAGCTCCCTTGGTTGTTCCTCTCCCCAATGCTAGCAACTGCCCCACCCCTTGGCGGTACCTCTCCTCGACGTCTGAAATCACCCCTCCCTCTCGGCCTCGCCTCTCTCCAACACTAGTGACCACCCCCACCTTGATCACGACTCTCCCCGGTGCTAGGGAAACCCTCTATCCAACTACCCCACACCGATCCCTCATCCCCACCTCTCCCTGACATTGAACACCACCCATCCCCCAACATCGGTGACCACCCCTCTCCCTCGATCACGCCTCTCCCCAATTCCATCGACTATCCCTCACTCTGGATCATGCCTCTCCCCGGTGCCAGTGATTACCCCCCCTCTACCAAACCTTTCCCCGACACCGATGACTTCCCCTCCCACTTGGTCACACCTCTCCCCAATGTCGGTGACCACCCCTCACCCTCGACCCCACATCTCCCCGACAGAGACCCCCCTTCTCTCCAACAACATACCTCTCCCCACTTCCCCCTGACGGCTCACCCATCATCTTCAATGGTCACCACCCCTTTTCCTACTGTCACATATGATCCTTGTGACCCCAACCCCACTTGTTACCTGATGATGACCCCACAATGACCCCCCCCCCCCCGCTCCTTGATGGCGATCCCCAATGGTGACCCTATCCCCCATTTCTCAGAGAGTGAAATACCTAATTGTAAGGTGTAATTTTTTAATATTGTATGATTGGTTTTCTATATCATTATGTTGTATATCATATTGTGCAATAAAATGATAACTTTTATCACTTAGGAATCCTATACACATAACAATCCTTAATGCCTATTATAAATTGGGATCATGAATCATTTATATGATGAATTCTTGTTTGTCTGTGGTGTTATAAATAGTCTGTAATTGCATGATTCATTTATGCCTCATGTATTCTTGGTGAGTAAGCCTTAGTTAATTTTGGACAATGGTTGATTAGAGGCTAGGAAACCATTTGCTTTTATTGATTTTTCACTAATGTTTTATTATGCTTCTCTCACACTAGCATGAGACTTTCTATGTAAGAACATATTGAGTGTACATGTATGTTCACCGTGATTTTATACACTATATTTATAGATTTATAGGATAAATTTGGTGACCAAGATTAAGGAAGTTAATTGATGTTTACTTTTAATTGTACTTGTTTGATTAACCATTTATATCTTTATATTTGAATATACTGGGAGAAGAGTGAAAATCCAATACCTATGGATAAATGTTGGATTACTTTACCTCAAAACACACCTCGTTATGACAAGAGTTTGAAAAAAATATTATGTAATTAAAAACTAACCAGGGGATGGTAGAATAAAAAGTGTATGTCCTGATTGAAAATTCAAGTGATGGTTAAATAGAAATGATGTATATGATCATTTTATATAGAAACAATATTCTGCTCAATATTTATGTTGGATTTGGAATGGTGAATATATTGTTATGGAAATTTAAAACAAAGATAATCCTATCAATGAAACACAAAGTGACCCTCCATAGGGGAATTCAGTTTGATATTTGATAAAGAAAACATTTGTCATTGCAGAATATAATGTCCAAGATTTCAATAGATCCAAAAAATAATAAAATTGACCCGGATAATTTTAATCCTTCTAATAAGTTCAACAACCAAAAAAATGTGTTTATGAATTATTTGAAGATGTGCAGAAAGAACTGTATGAAGGGTGTGATAAATATTCAAAGTTTTCTTTTCCACTTAAGTTTATCATATAAACTGTCTCTGTGAAATTATTGACAAAGAAATGTACATGATTTTAGAGTTTCATCATGATGCAATTAGTGAAGATGTGATCATTGCATCATTCTATGAGATTTAAAAATTCATAAATAAACATGGACTTTATTATACAAAGATGCACGAATTCTTTAATGATTGCATGCATTAAAAGGGAGAAGTGTCCGAAAAAGGAGAATTCATAAGATTTCATAAAAGTAGATAAAATTCAATGAACACCAATGAGATTATAAATCAATGCATCCCCTGAAGAAGAAAATAAGAAAACTCCTTCATCTTTATTTCATTACTTTCCTCTGATATGATGCTTGAAATGATTATTCATGGCATCTAAGACTACATACGAAATGAAGTGACATGATCAAGATAGTAATGATGGCTTGATGAGACATCCAAAAGATTCAACATCATAGAAAATGTAGGATTCATTATATCTTTATTTTTCCTCGAATCTTAATAATTCACATTTGGGATTGGATTCGGATGGTTTTAACCTCTTTTGTACTTCAGGTACTAATTATAGTATTTGGCCAGTTGTTTTGATCCATTTTAATCTACCTCTATAGATGTGTATGAATAAATATTATTTTTTTATTTCAATGATTATTTCTAGAAAAATCCTAGAAATGGAATTGATGTATACCTTCATCCTCTAATAAAATAATTGGGAGAATTATGAGATGATGGAATGGAAACATATGAAGCCTCAATGAGAAAACTATTAAATGTACTTGCTAATTTAATATAGACAATTACTAACATTCCTGGATTAGGAAATTTATCTGATTGGAACAATCATACTTGTTTGTAATTTTGTTCATCAACAATTACCACATTGAAGAAAATGTTGTTTTATGTGTCATCATTGATTTCCTTATTTCACCTCATATATATTGGTTTAACAAGACACAATTCAATGAATATATTAAACTTAGAAATCCACAAAAAGTGTTATTAGGTTCAAAAATCCTGGGACAATTAATGAGTGTCATTGAAGAATTTGGAAAATATAATCATTTTAAAGAAGGGGAAAAGGGTACAAGGTAAAATATTTGAGGCATCTGGAACACAAAAATGAAGGGTATTGTTTTCAAAATTCTTCATTAGTAGTTTAATTTGATATGTTTTAATCTTGACATAATGAATATTGAGAAAAAAATCTGTGGCAATGTAATTTTCACATTGCTTAATGAGATGGGTAAATCGAAGGATCACCTTAATGCTCATAAGAATGTGGAGTTAATGAATATAAAGCAAGATTTTTGGGAAAATGACAATAGAAAGTATCCTACAACTATTTTTTCAATGAAAAATCAAGAGAATGACATATTCCTTCATACATTAAAGAATTTAAAAGTGGAAGATAGATATTCAAGTAATATATCAAGGTGCATTGACTAAAAAAATTGAATGCTACATGGATTGAAAAGTCAAAACTCATGTATTTTAATGGAATAGTTGTTTTCATTGGCATTTTTTTATATGTTAACTGAAAAATAAACTATTTTACCATTTTCAATTATCTTTGTAGAAAAAAATCTAAATCTAATTAAGCTTGATAAAATTCAGGAAAGAATTGTTCTGACACTTTTTTATTTGTAGATGTTATTTCCCCCTTCCTTATTCACTGTGATGATCCATTTGATTGTGCGTTTGGTTGAAGAAGCTAAACTTGGCTGACCAAAACATTATCAATTGATGTATCAAATTGAGATGTACAATGATATAATTTTTATTTTCATTAGTGAATTTAATTTTATTAAATTATTGCATAATTTTTTATATGTTCCCTATTTTTTTCATCAGGTACATAGGTAATTTGAAATCATATATGATGAATAAATATCAACCAAAAGGCTATACTGCTAAAGGTTACATATCCAAAAGAGGGATTGACCTTGTATTCAAGGAATTTGGATGGGATTGAGACTAGATTCAATAGTGTTTAATGTTTTGATGATATATCCACTAATTATCATTTTGAAAACTACTTGTCATTATTTCCAATTATTTGATAACCAATTGGAAAGGGGTCAAATTCTACACTGAATGAATTGGAGTTTCTATAAGCACATAGATATATACTGCTCAGTAGTCTTATTACAGATCCATTTTATGAAGAATTGTGATGTCAAATGTATAAGTGATTAAGGGTTAGATCTTGAAATGAGATGGAATTAAAAAAAGATGTTAATAAGGAGATTCTCAAATGGATCACCCATCAGGTATGTATATACTCATATTAATATTATTGACTTGTAGTTATTTTGTCTATGTTAAAACTAATACTTTATTTATATTTTTCTAGATAATTAATGTTGAAAATCAAGCTGAAATATCAAATGCTTTTATGTTTTTTTTGGGATCAAAGCCCTCTAAGATAGTCTAAGATATTCGATGCCTACAATATTAATGGAATTAGGTTTCATACAATTTATCAGGGAGAAGACTTAAAAACTCAAAATAGTGGTGTATTTACAATTACAGAGGTGGGATATTATGGAAATTTGGTTGATATAATTGAATTAAACTATCATGGTTAGATTTAGGTTGTCTTATTCAAATAACAGTGGGATAATATTGATATGGGTATAATGAATGATTTATTACTTTTTAATTCTATCAACTTCTCTTGATTTATCCATACCAATGAGCATGTAGAGAATGATCCATTTATCTTTGATTCCTATTTTAAGATAGTTTATTATGTGGATGATGAAATACATGAAGGTTAGTGTTTTTTTACACTTAAGGTAGAGAGACTTATATGATATGAGTGATGAAGATCAATTGGTACTTTGTGACAGTGAACCTAATCAACCACAAAACATTGAATAATTTTTTAATGACAATATGGAAACAATAGAACTTGCAATAGAGGGTGAAAATGAAGAACTCATCACAATAGAGGTTTATAATAATTTAGATAATGAAGATAAAGATAATTGAATGTATAAATTGGTAATGAAAATATATTACAATTTCTCCTTGATAAGTGGTTCATACATATATACCTTGTTATAGTTTTTTTTTTCTTTTTGGAAAAATTTATTAGTTTTTAATTTTCTATACATTTAATATATCTGAACCAATTGAATTGAAAGAATGATGGGAACAAATAAATATCAAAATCCCAGCTGGTTATCATCTCGGAGCACACCACAACTACCATCATCTTCAGTGGATCTAAGTGAATCGGTTGTACTTGAGACTACCAGCAAGCCAACAATTCCCCAGATTCTTTTAGTATCCCACTATCCAATTCACCTCCGGCTATGTAGCAGTTGTTCATACCTTCATATAGTGGATATCGTTGAGTTACTATTACTGGTATGTATGTCATTGTAATAAAACTATATATTTTATTAATTGTTTAATTCATTTTTCAAATTGATAAAAGTAACAATAGAAGATATATAAATATGAACATGAAAGATATATGAGACCTGAAGGAATTAAATATTATCATTACATTTGAGGATTTTGGGATGCTTACTGATGATGTTTCCAGAATCTATGGGCAGATAATTTGGCAGCTTATTTGTGATACAATGAGTATTCCCATTAATTATAAATATTGGAGGCATATTTGTACAACTGTGAGAAATGAGGATTTTGATACTTAATTAAAGGAAATTTAATTTAATATTCATTGATAACTAATTTACATGACATTAATAAAATTTTGTAATATACTTATACAGTGGTATATTTTTTATTTCTAGATGTTTTTTCATTTGGATGTCCCAGGAACTATTTCACACCCATGCACTATTAAAAAATTATGAAAGAAATGGTGATATTTTAAATTAATATTATGACATGAGTTTAAGGAAATATCTTTGATCTCATGATAGATGTATGAGAACGTGTGTTATTTAATTTCACATGTGAAATGGAATTTGTTTGTCGATATTACAGAGATTAATCTCATGAGGTATTTGCATATTTTAGAGTATCATAATAACATAAACAAAATAAAATTATAATTTTTATTAATGTTGATATTTTTTATAGGAATTATTTAAAAAAAATACTATGAATCAGGAGAAATAATTCATTCTTCATATCAGTGTGTCTTAGAGTTTATTTAGAAAAAGAATAATTTTGGTTTGTATTTTATTCATTATTATTTATATCATTTTATTATAAGTCTCGTTTTTTCTAACTTGTTTATATTTTTTATAAAGGACAATTAATTATGTTACTCTATTGGCCATACATAGACGTGGTTTAAAGTGCATAGGGAATGTGATGTCAGTTTTGTAAATGACCCTACCAAAGATGTTAGATTAAGTATTTTTCATTATCATTTCATGTTATTTCATTACTATAAATAAATAATAATGAAAAATATATTATGACAAAAAATACTTAAACCCAATTAAATGGGGCTGGATACATGGATAAAATGATGCCAATTTAGCACCATTTGATACATCTATCCAACCCCAATTAGTTGTGATTAAGGCGTATTTGTTGTTATAATTTATTTTTCAGTATTATATTTTTATAGTAATGAAATAACAATACATAGTAATAAAAAATTTATTAATTAGAAAATATTTTAAAGATCAAAAATTTTAAAACATAATTGTAAATATTTTTGTATTAACCGGTTCAAATTCAATAAATATGGGATGTGAACCATTCGAAATCATCATCAGTTTCCCAGAACGATGAAGTTCCAATTGTTTTACGGAAGGATAATCCGAGACATGTACAGGGGATGGGTTTTGGACATACCCCATCAGTTGTCTTTGGTAGGGATCCATCATCAGTTACTACTACACATACTGGGGTATAGAGTAGCGCTATTGATAGGGAATCACAAAGATAAATAAGAAGGTTGAAAGAAAAAGTGCGAGAACATTAATCTTATAGGAAAACATAGGATCAATGGTGAGAGAAAATGGAAAAAGATTTAGTTATCATATTTAAATGGATTACTTGAATGATACCCAAGGAAATTTCTAGCCTTATAGCTTATCCTATCATGGTAAATTCTACGTTTCCTAGATCATTCACACATTTTCAAAGAACACATACAACTTCCTTAAGTAAAAATAAAATGTCACTTTTATATTGAAAACATGCAATTCGAGGAATACTGACAACATCTTGCACCGGATTGACGTTAGTTTGATTCCTACACATAATAAATAAATTATATATTGTTATCCTTAAGTTTGAAAATAATTCAAGCACATTTTCTCAGTTTTGACACAGTAAATAGTTTGTAACGATACCAAAGACTTTAAAAACATGTGTGTGTGGCGGAGGGGGGTCAAAAAATAGGAATTAGTTCCATATCAACATAAAATCAGTGGAAAATGACTGTGGATTGATTTTTGAAATGTATGAATAGATGACACATCATTTCGAGTTATAGTTTACCTGAGATGCGTGTAAATATATTTTTAGTGTTTTAGAACACCAAATCATGTGTGTAATGGTTCAAACAATAGAAAACGATATCATATTTAAATGAAATCATGATAAAACCACCATTGAATTATTTTTGACATGTACTCATATAAACAATATCAGTTAGACTTGTAGTGCAGTCAAAATTCCGTAGTTAATAGTGTTTAATGGTACTAAATCCTTCAAAAGAGCATGATATGGGATTAAAATTAGAAAATGATATTGGATTTCCATGAATTTAGAGGAAAATAACCTTGGTTATTTTTTGAAATGTAGGAACCAACATAATGTTATTCCAAGTTATAGTTTTCATGGGATTCCAGTAAATGCATTTTTAGTGTTTTAAACTACTAAAACATGTGTATAAAATTTCAAACCAAAGAAAAAAACCTCATATTGACTTGAAATCCTATGAAAACCACCATTGAATTAATTTTGACATGTAATCATAGACAACAAATCATTCCGATGTGCAGTGTGGTTGGAATGAATTAGTAAATAATTTTTAAAGTCATTAAAGCCTTTAAAAATGTGTGTTGGGCATCACAACAAGGAAAATTTCATCATTTTTCAATAAAACCAGATTGGAAAAAAATTGTTTATTGATTTTTGAAATGTAGGTCCCGGTGATATGTTATTATGTGTTACAAATTTTTTGGAATGTTTATAAGTGGGGTTTTAGTGTTTAATCCACATAAACATGCATGTAACAGTAAAAACAATAGAAAAAGACCTCTGATTGACATGATGTCATGAAAAAACCATTGTTTAGTTATTTCTAATGTGTATTCATAGAGAACACATCAATTTTATATGCAGTGTGGTTAGAATGGATGGTAAACTGTTTTTAAAGGTACCAAAGCCATTAAAAATGAGTGTTAGAGGGTCAAAACCAGGAATACATTGTCTGATTCCCATGAAATTATATAAAAATGACTATAGATTAATTTTTGAAATGTAGGAACTGATAACATGCCATTATGATTTATGGTTTTATTTGGATTTCTGTAAAAACATTTGTAGTGTTTTAAAAGTGTAAAACAAGAATATAATGTTGAAAACCATAGAAAAATAACTTATATTGATGTGAAATCATTCTAAATTACCTATTGAGTTATTTTTGACATTTACTCATATAAAAGACATCAATCTAATAGGTGGTGTGGTCGGAATGACTCGGTAAATGATAGTTAAAGATATGGAAGCCTTTAAAAACATGTATATAGGGGTCAAAACTAGGAGAACAATAGTATATTTTTATGAAATAAAACTAAAACAACAATAGATTTATTTTTGAAATTCTGGAACGAACAGAACCTCATTCTGAGTTATTATTTTCCTGGGATGCCCATTAATGTTTTTTGTGTGTTTTAAAACACTAAAATGTGTGTGTAATATTCAAAAAAAAAAAGAAAAAATGACCTCATATTAATGTGAAGTCAGGGTAAATATACCTATTAGTTATTTTTTACATGTACTCACTAACAACACATCAATATGATGTGCAATGTAGATGGAATGGCTCAGTAAACTGTTTTTAAATGTAATAAAGCCTTTAAAAACATGTGGTGGGGGTTCAAAACCAGGAAAAAATCATTCGATTGCCATGAAATCATAATTCAGTAAACATAGGTGGATTTTTAAAATCTATTAGTAGATGAGATGTCATTTTGAGTTACAGTTTTATTAGGATTCCCATAAATTCATTTGTATTATTTTAAAACACTAAAACATGCAACAACCAAATCCATCGAAAAAAACATCAGATTTATGTCAAATCAAGGGAAAACCACCATTGTTTTATTTTTCAAGTGTATGCGTAATGTCAATCTGATATGAAGTGTGGACAGAATGTCTTGTTAAATAGTTTTGAACGGTACTGAAGCCTTTAGAAACTTGTTTTGGGGGGGGGGGGGTCAAAACTAGGAAAATGTTGTCATATTTCCATGAAATAATAGAAAAATTACAATAGATTTATTTTTGAAATGTAGGAACCAACATAACATCATTTTAAGTTACGGTTTTCCTGGGATGTCTTTAAATGGATTTTTAGTGTTTGAAAACACATAAATGTATGTGTAATGGTAAAAACCATAGAAAATTAATCCATATTGACATGAAATCATGGGAAAACCACTGTTGAGTTATTCGTGATGTATACACATTGACAACATGTCAATTCGATAAGTGGTGTGGTCAGAATGGCTTAATAAATAGTTTTTAAAGGTATCAAAGCCTTTAAAAACATTTGATAGAGGGTCAAAACTAGGAAAAAATCATCGAATTACCTTGAAATCAAAGTAAAATAACTATATATTGATTTTTGAAATATATAAACTAACTACACATCATTTCATGTTACAGTTTTCCTAGGATACCTGTAAAATCGTTTTTAGTGTTTTAAAACACTAAAACATGCATGTAATGGTCAAAACCATAGAAAAAGACCTCTAATTGACATGAAATCATGGTACATATATATTTTAGTTATTTTTTATGTTTACACATAGAAAAAACATCAATATAATGTGTAGTGTGATTTTAATGGATCGATAAATAGTTATTAAAGGCACTGAAGCCTTTAAAAACATGCATCAAGGGGTCAAAACCAAGAAAACATCATCTAATTTCTATGAAATCATATTAAATTGGAAAAATATTTGTTTTTTAAATTTAATAATTGATGGCACATCATTTTTACTTACGGTTCACCTATGATTCCTATAACATGTTTTTATTGTTTTAAAAAACTAAAATACACATGTAATAGTCAAAACCATAGAAAAGGAATACAGATTGATGTGAAACCATGGTAAAACCACCATTATGTTATTTTTGACATGTAATTGTAGAAAACGTTTCAATCCAGAGTGTTTTGTGTTAAAAATGGATTTATAAATAGTTCTTAAATGTTTCGAAGTCTTTAAAAACATGTATTGGGGGGGTCAAAACTAGGTAAACATCATCAGATTACCATAAAATCCGAGGAAAATGACCATATATATATTTTTGAAATTTAGGAATCAATGTAATTTCATTTCAAGTTATGTTTTTTCTAGGATTCCTGTAAATAGATTTTTAGTGTTTTAAAACACATAAACGTGTAGGTAACAATCAAAACCATTGAAAACAACCTCAAATTGATGTGAAACCATAGAACAAACACCATTGATTTAGTTTTTAAATATATTAAATGCTTTTATGTCAAATTCTTTAAAAAAAATAAGTAAAATTTAAGCACATTGCAGATCGATTTAAAAATCAATTAGAATTTTATAAACATATCCCTGTTTAGTTTCAAGTGTCGAATCAAATTTTAAATAGTAAAATTTATGTATTAAATGTGTTTTTCATGGTATATTATTTGTTTTATTTTAAAATGTCATTTGTTTGATTTAAAAAATAACAAATTTTATGTGCAACATTATAAATATATTCCATTTCTTTTCACTTTTTTATTCCTTTTATTAAATGTTATGGTTTTTATTGTAGGTGATAGATTTTAACCGAAGGAAAGAGGCTTACCATTCGATTCAAGACATTATTTATAAGGTAGTGGTGATGGTTCGTAGTTTCTTTGGTATGTCTATATTTTATCAATGATTCTATTGTAATTCTGATTTGTTATGTTTAGTTTTAATTTCTCTCTTTATTATTAAAATTGATGAGATTATGTGGTATGTTTCAATTGATGAGATGATGTGGAGGTATAAGGATGAAACAAAGTTCATGGGGTCGGAATATATAGGGCATGGGTTTTTTTGGACATATTTTATATGTATATATTGATAATTTAGGTATGGGTTGACTGAGGTAATTAGTTGACTAAGGTAATGATGACTATGAATGCATATGTATATAAATATTGATGTATCATGTATGATGTGTGTATGATGGGTTTATTGTGCATTTATGTTTTAGTTTATTACATGTAAAAGTTTATATATTTATATTTTTTTATTAAATATTTTTAAAAAGAATATTTTTTTTAAAAATATTGAGAGGTGATTTTTAAAAACAAATGTTAAAAAAAGGAATTTGAATCATAATTAATAGTGGTTAATATTAACTACCAATAAACCTTACATCCATTGACATATTTATCAGTTGTTCGGTTCATCTTATCTATTTTATTTTCATGTTTTTTTAAAAATAATAGTTAAATAAAATTAAAATCATTTCTAAATTCTCAAAAAAAAAATCAGATAAAAAACCAGTGCTAAATGAATCAATCTACTATGAAATGACTAGTGAACATACAATACAGGGAGATTTTAGTAACCACTACTAAATAATTAGGCAACGGTTTAAAATACTTCCACTAAAAAAAACCACTACTAAGAACAATATTTTTTGTAGTATGCAGTCTTTTTTTAATGGTTTTTGTAATGCCTTCACCTAAATTGTCGGGTTCGAACCGGAGTACTACAAAAACTCATGTATGCCTCCCTTCAAACAAGAGGTTTCTGACTAACAGTGACGGTCTATGTCCATCAGTGGGGTGACTATACCCATAGTATCATGTCATAATACAAATTATACATAATAAATAATACAATAGCAACTAGAGTAATTATGTGAAAACTTAAAGATGAGACACATGTCATACAATAATAAATGAGGTTCTAAAGTGGAAATCTAAACTTGAGTAATAATAGGTAGATAAATAAATAAATAAAACATCAGGGTCCAACAGAGTCCATCTCAATATATTACCATTTCCATTCTCATTTGATCATCCATCAACCATAGGTCCCTTTTCCTTATCCAAATCTCTAAACAAAAAGTCTGAATGTGCATTGATATTTTTATGCAATGTGTGAGTAATAAAATTCAGTAGGACACCACTAATTCATCCTTAAGAAGTGTGATCATGTTTAACTGGTGTATTCAGTGATAATAATAAATGAAAAATAAATCATAAAATCAAAAATCACATAACGAGTGGTTGTGCGTTAACCATCCGCTACAACTCCTGAATATAATTTCTTAAACTCCACGTTGAATGGAAATTTAATATATTGAATGTAATAAAGATCTGGCCATGAGACTAGTGATCATACTTCTTGGAATTATGTGTACGTACTACTCGACATCCACTAAGCTTGAACATTAGACTTCTGCTCCCACATCTCCTCCTGGAGCTATCCATACTGCCAAAGGATCTAGAAAAGTATCACCTTATAATGGTTCCGGGAGTAGTGGAAGCATGTGGTGTTGGGAAATATATTAAAATTTCTTTTAATGTTTATATTCTCAAAACCAAGAGTGAGGAGCTGGAACATCAAATTTTTAATTAATTTATTCAATTTCATAAAAATGATTACCTTATCTTAGGAATATTTCTTCATTAATGATGTTAATCATATTAAAAGACCCTTTCAAATTGTGTTCATTGCGCTATGAGAATAGAAGAATAGAATCCCTCTAGTGAAAATCCACACATGCTCCACTGATATCTGATAAATGTTAAACGATCTCTATGTGCTAGTGTGGGGAATAAAATGTCTTGCATTGTTCATTCTTGATCACTCATTATTTAATCTATAATAAATCTCTCAAACATTTATTTTTCTTGAGAGGGAGAGAGATAGTGGAGTTAAAAGAAAATTCATTATTTGAAATAATTATCTATTTTCAATTACCTTCACAATAGCCATAAGAAGCTATTTATTGAGGTAGATTTTAGGTTAGGATTTTTGTTATTTCATTATAGCCCTTAAAAAATACTAAAAACTTTAATAAACCTCATTCCATATAATAATAATAATCTTATTATTATTCGATGGTGCACTCCAACTTGAGAATCAAAAAATATTATCTAACCATATTTTTAATTAGTATTATTTATTATACATGGTCTTGGTCTACTCAAACTCTTATTTTATTTATTAAACACCTAAATAAATATTTAATTTAAATATTTCATTAATCAATATATATTTGTTATCAATAAAACATGAATAAAATTATACCTCAGTCCAAAGAATAATATTAATTCAATTAATTAAATTCAAATTGTATTTAATCAAGATCATCAGAAACACTTACTGTTTGACCCTCTACGATTCTTTCTAACTGGCATCAAGAGAGCTTGTCTAATGTCCAAAATTACTATCTAGAAATGATTCAAGGAACCCAAGATAATAACTTAATTTTGAAATGATGAAAACCAAAAATGAACACTCACTATATAATATAATCCCTTTATCATAATATCTCATCAAGAAGGTTGCACATCTATGTCACCAACCTATTTTCTTGGAACATCTTTCATTAAATATCTAAAATAAACACATCTTACACCATGTACATGGAATTTAATGCAATGGTTCTATTTCAATCAAATGGTTGAGATATTGGCTTCCATAAATATAGAAGGGACAAATCCTTCTTTAACTTATTCATTAATGACATGCGAGTCATGACAAGAAAAATGTAACCTTACATACCATGAATATATGTCTTCATGGTTTTCATCATAAAATCTAATTGCATGAGTTATAAAATTTATTGATGATAATTTTATAGTCCAAGTTCCATTACGCATGCTCGTATATAGGAATATCTGAGGACACCAAAACATGTGGAATTTTTACCAGTGATTCTTTCTCATATTCTCCCATATCAGTGTTTACCAAGTGACAACTTCATGATAATAAGACTCATCCTCTTATTAGTGCTCTCACTTAATAGTCTATGAACTATGTGTCCCATCATAGTACATTATCCAAGAGAAGAAGATTATTTATGAATATCATCATAAAACATCAATATTCATAATATAACAGAGAACTACTATGACCTTATTAATGTGACATATACTCTACGAAATTATTACATTAGAGTCTTATAGAACAATGAAAAATATGTTATAATATGTTTTATTAATATTCAATATATCGAACATACATGTAATTAATGTACAAATAGCTAATCCTAGGACACCAACTCCAAGAAACTCCCATGAGGACTAGATCCAACTACCTACAACAAGCAGTCCAATTGAACTCACTTAATAATCATATTTATGGTGAGTCAAGATTTAAGACAAGGGGTATGATATATTTTATTCTTTGGGAATACTTCGCACTAAAACCTCACCTCTCTTAAAAAAAATCCCTCAATAGATGATACTTCCAAATTACATTCTTCGTCCGTTGATGTGTACATGGCTCTTTTACGAGAGACACCACTACAATATTATCACAATAGAGTGTAATGGGATATTTACTATTATATACCAATTCAAGATCGTGGATTATTTTTTTCATCCATATTTCTTATTTAGCTACCTCATAAGTCACAATATACTAGGACTCTACTGTAAAATCTATGACTACAACCTTTTTTGAGCTCTTTCAGCTCACAATACCTCCACTCAAAGTGAATATGTATCTCGTTTGTGACTTCATGTCATCTTGATAAGTTTGAAAACTATAATCTTCATATCTTTTGGTGATGGGTTCCCCATATCATCCCTAAACTAAGAACATATCACTACGGAAAAAAAGGCATTTGCGACGGGTTATTTGTGACGGGAATAAATCCCGTCGCAAATAGTCCGGTTAAAAACTTATTTGTGACGGGGTTATTTGCCCGTCGCAAATAAGTAGCCTTTTGCGACGGGATAGCTTTCCCCGTCGCAAAAGGACTGGCGCGGTTTGCGCGCCAAATCACGGGAAACTTATTTGCGACGGCTGAATATTCCCGTCGCAAATAACCCGTCGCAAAAGGACTGGCGCGGTTTGCGCGCCAAATCGCGGGAAACTTATTTGCGACGGGGGAATATTCCCGTCGCAAATAACCGGTGGCGGTAAAAGGTATTTGCGACGGGAATATTCCCCCGTCCCAAATACTATGTCGGCAGGGGTTATTTGCGACAGGTCCCGTCGCAAATAACTATTTACCCGTTGATTCTAATATATGTTGGCTAAGGTATTTGCGACGGGTACCGTCGCAAATAATACTATTTGCGACGGGATACCCGTCGCAAATGAGCCCGTCGCAAATAATCTAACCTATAAATACCCCTATCCGTTTTTTTCATTTCATTCTCATTCTCTATCTTCTCCTCCTCTCAAAATTATATTTCTAGATTTTAATTTTTCTCCAGTTTAATTTTTTTCTCCGGAGCTGATATTAATGTTTTGAAGAACGATCAGAGCAGATAAATTTTCAAGGTATTTATGTTCATTTTAATTTAATATTTATTTTTAATTTTTTATTAGTTTCAATTATTCTTAATTAGTTGTAATTTAATTATGTTTACATTGTTTTATTACTTAATAAATTTAAATTATTAGTATTGTTCATAGTTAATGACAATTAGGAATAATTAGTAATAATTTTTAATAATTAGTAATAATTTTTAATAATTAAGAATAAATATTAATAATTAGTAATAAATACCAACAATTAGGAATAATAACATTATTACATTATTAGTCTATTTTATTATTAATATTAAAATAATATAATTTTTTATATATATACAATTCTTTTTTCATCTGTGTGTTTGCTGTCTTTACATGTATTATTTGTATGTGGAGATAGAAAACGCACAGATGAAAGGAGAATTGTATATAAATTAGAAAATTATATTATTTTAATATTAATAATAAAATATATTAATAATGTTATTATTTGTAATTATTGGTAATTATTCTTAATTATTCATAATTATTCATTTAATTACTAATAATTAGGAACAATTATCAATAATTATCAATAATTAAGAATAATTAGTAATAATTAGTAATAATTAACAATAATTAGTAATAATTAGTAATATTTATCAATAATTAGTAATAATTATTAATAATTACCAATTAGTAGTAATAATTACCAATAATTAGTAATACTTACCAATAATTTGGAATAATTACCAATAATTAACAATAATTAGTAATAATTAGTAATAATTACCAATAATTACCAATAATTAGTAATAATTAGTAATAATTACCAATAATTACCAATAATTACCAATAATTACCAATAATTACCATTAATTAGTAATAATTAGGAATAATTAGTAATAATTAGGAATAATTAGTAATAATTAGTAATAATTATTAATAATTAGTAATAATTAGTAATAATTAGTAATAATTAAGAATAATTAGTAATAATTAGTAATAATTAGTAATAACTAGGAATAATTAGAAATAACTAGGAATAATTAGGAATAATTAGAAATAATTACCAATAATTACCAATAATTATTAATAATTAGCAATAATTACCAATAATTAGCAATAATTAGTAATAATTAGTAATAAATACCTAAAATTAGGAAAAATTAGGAAAAAATAGGAAAAATTAGGAAAAATTACCAATAATTAGGAAAAATTACAAATAATTAGTAATAATTACCAATAATTAGTATTAATTACCAATAATTAGTAATAATTACCTATAATTAGTATTAATTACCAATAATTAGTATTAATTACCAATAATTAGTAATAATTAGGATTAATTACCAATAATTACTAATAATTACCAATGATTAGTAATAATTAGTAATAATTAGTAATAATTACCAATAACTACTAATAATTAGTAATAATTAACAATAATTAGTAATAATTAACAATAATTGCCAATAATTAGTAATAATTACCAATAATTACCAATATTTAGTAATAATTAACAATACTTACCAATAATTACCAATAATTGCCAATAATTGCCAATAATTCCCAATAATTGCCAATAATTGGCAATAATTAGCAATAATTAGTAATAATTCGTAATAATTAGCAATAATTAGGAAAAATTAGCAATAATTAGCAATAATTAGCAATAATTAGTAATAATTAGTAATAATTAGCAATAATTAGCAATAATTAGCAATAATTAGCAATAATTAGCAATAATTAGTAATAATTAACAATAATTAGGAATAATTAGGAATAATTAGTAACAATTAGTAATAATTACCAATAATTACCAATATTTAGTAATAATTAACAATACTTACCAATAATTGCCAATAATTGCCAATAATTGCCAATAATTCCCAATAATTGCCAATAATTGGCAATAATTAGCAATAATTAGTAATAATTCGTAATAATTAGCAATAATTAGTAATAATTAGCAATAATTAGCAATAATTTGCAATAATTAGCAATAATTAGCAATAATTAGCAATAATTAGCAATAATTAGAAATAATTAGAAATAATTAGCAATAATTAGCAATAATTAGCAATAATTAGCAAAAATTATCAAAAATTAGCAAAAATTAGCAATAATTAGCAATAATTAGAAATAATTAGTAATAATTAGCAATAATTAGTAATAATTAGCAATAATTACCAGTAATTAAGAATAATTACCAGTAATTAGTAATAATTCCCAGTAATTAGTAATAATTAGTTATAATTACCAATAATTAGTAATAATTAGGAATAATTAGGAATAATTAGTATTAATTAGCAATAATTACCAGTAATTAGGAATAATTACCAGTAATTAACAATAATTAGCAATAATTACCAATAATTAGTAATAATTACCTATAATTAGTATTAATTACCAATAATTAGTATTAATTACCAATAATTAGTAATAATTAGGAATAATTACCAATAATTAGTAATAATTACCAATAATTAGTAATAATTAGTAATAATTACCAATAATTAGTAATAATTAGTAATAATTAATAATAATTAGTAATAATTAACAATAATTAACAATAATTAGTAATAATTACCAATAATTACCAATATTTAGTAATAATTAACAATACTTACCAATAATTACCAATAATTGCCAATAATTGGTAATAATTAGTAATAATTGGTAATAATTAGTAATAATTGGTAATAATTAGTAATAATTAGCAATAATTAGCAATAATTAGCAATAATAAGTACTAATTAGCAATAATTAGTAATAATTAGCAATAATTAGTAATAATTAGCAATAATTAGTAATAATTAGCAATAATTACTAATAATTAGTAATAATTAGTAATAGTTAGTAATAATTAGTAATAATTACCAATAATTAGTAATAATTAGCAATAATTAGTAATAATTAGCAATAATTAGTAATAATTAGCAATAATTACTAATAATTAGTAATAATTAGGAATAATTACCAAAAATTATGAATAATTATCAATAATTTGGAATAATTACCAATAATTTGGAATAATTAACAATAATTTGGAATAATTACCAATAATTTGGAATAACTACCAATAATTTGGAATAATTACCCATAAATAGGAATAATTACCAATAATTAGGAATAATTACCTTATTACATTATTTGTATATTTTATTATTAATATTAAAATAATATAATTTTCTATATTATATACAATTCTCTTTTTTTTCTGTGTGTTTTCTGTCTCCACATTTAATATTGGCATTCTTTTTCAAAATTACCAACCTACTCGCCAATGGAGAGGTGAAAGTGAATGTCAATATTACATGTGGAGACAGAATGTTAAACACACAGATGAAAGGAGAATTGTATATAATATAGAAAATTATATTATTTTAATATTAATAATAAAATATAGTAATAATGTAATAATGTTATTATTATATAATTAATATTTATGAAAAAATTATTTTAGTATTATTAAAAAAATTAAAAAATCAATATAATATTAAAATTATCAATATTTGTAATAGGTTTTGCTTTATTCTCAATATATTCAATCCTTTCTTGAGTGTTTTTTCTAACAAATTATTCAAAATCAGTAATGTTTTTATATTTTATAGAAAAATATGGAACAACGAGGTCGTCAACAGTCATTATTATATGACCGCATATGGATAAATCAACGTAGAAATCCAAATGGTTCTGGTTTAAATCCAGTATATATAGAGGGTGTGGAGATTTTTTTATCATTTGCGGCATCAAATCCAGAATTTGTTTCAGAAGGAAAAATAAAATGCCCTTGTAGAAAATGTGCATTGAGAACGTTTGACACGTTTGACAAAGTGGGGGAACATCTCTTGCGTTTTGGTTTTCAAGCAGATTATGTTTTTTGGTATCAACACGGTGAACGCAGTTCCAGAGAAGGTGATACCAACTTGATTTCGGATCCATCCCAGTTTCATGATTTAGTACATGATGTTGCAGGTTCATCTGTTCAACATACAGAAACTCCGGCTGATATAGCTTCAAATCCTGAGTTGGTACCGTCTGAATTTTATGAGTTGTTGAAGTCTGCTGAGGATGCATTATATCCTGTCTACAAGATGAGAAAATTAGAAGCAGTTGCAAAATTTATGGCTATCAAATCAGATAAAGGAATGTCAAACACCTGTTTTGACCAGATATTTTATTTGCTGAAAACACTGTTACCCGAAGGAAATGTTTTACCTGCAAATTACTATGAAAGTAAGAGGCTGGTTTGAAATTTGGGACTTACTTGTCAGATGATTCATGCATGTTCAAATGACTACATTTTATATTCTGGGGAAAATGAGTCGTTGGATAGTTGTCCCACATATGGGCAACTGAGATATAAAGAAGGACAAAACGGGAAGTCTGGTTTGATTCCTGTAAAACAGTTGAGATATTTTTCGCTTACATCCAGACTTCAGCGTTTATTCATGTTTAAGAATACAACGACAATGATGTCATGGCATAAAGAGAATATTTCAACCGATAAAAGCTTCAATCATCCAGCCGATGGTGATTCATGGAAACATTTTGATAGAGTGCATCCATCCTTTGCTTTAGAAGCTAGAAATGTTCGACTGGGCCTTTCCACTGATGGTTTCTGTCCGTTTGGATCTTATGGCAGTCAATATTCATGTTGGCCTGTTTTTTTAACTCCGTACAATTTACCTTTATGGATGTTGATGAAGGAGCCATATATCTTTTTGACTTTACTAATTCCAGGATATCCGAAGAAAAATATTGATGTTTATTTGAAGCCATTGATTGATTAATTAAATTTATTGTGGAGTACTGGTGTAAGTACATATGATGTTGCAACGAAATAGAATTTCATACTGAGAGCAGCATTGATGTGGACAATAAGTGACTTCCCAGCTTATGGGATGTTATCTGGCTGGAGTACACATGGTCAGAAATCATGTCATTACTGTATGGGAGAGAACAAAGCATTTATGCTCATTCATGGAAAGAACCCTTGTTATTTTGACTGTCATCGCAGATTTCTTCCAGCTGATCATCCTTTTCGCAGAAACAAATCTCATTTCAAAAAAGGAACAGTTGAAATGGATGGACCTCCAAAAATTCTATTAGGTTCGGAGTTAAAATCAGTTGTATTTTCATTACCTCCCATCACTTTTGGTCCCACAATAAACCAATAGAAAATTTCTGGATTTGGGAAAGAACACAATTGGATTAAACGTAGCATATTTTGGGATTTATCATATTGGTCTGATTTGTTGGTCCGCCACATGTTGGATGTCATGCATATTGAGAAGAACTGTTTTGATAATTTGTTTCATACAGTTTTGGATACGCCAAGAAAGAGAAAAGACATTGTAAATGCACGTTTAGATCTTGCCCAAATTTGCAGGCGTCCAGAATTGGAACTCATTGAGAATGTCAGAACAGAAAGGTTACTGAAACCAAAAGCAGCTTATAAATTGTACAAAGAAAACCGTTTATTATTTTGTCAGTGGATTGCAGATTTGAGACTTCCAGATGGCTATGCTTCCAATTTGGGTAGATATGTAAAGAATGGTCATATTACTGGATTAAAAAGTCATGATTGTCATGTTATAATGGAGAGACTTCTACCCATTGGATTAAGAGGTTTGTTGATTTCTGTGATTTGGGATTCCATAACTGACATGTCTCTTTTTTTGCGGGAAATTTGTGCGGCTACGTCAGATTATGATGCTCTAGGAAAACTTGAAAAAGATGTTGTTGTAATTATATGTAAACTGGAAAAAATATTTTCGTCGTCTTTCTTCGACTCAATGGAACATTTGATGTTACATTTTCCATATGAATCCAAAGGTGGAGGTCCGGTACAGTTTCGATGGATGTATCCCTTTGAAAGATTCATGCAAAAATTGAAAAGAAAAGTACATAACAAAGCATCTGTTGAAGGATCTATTGCAGAAGCTTATTTGAAAGAGGAAATATCTTTTTTATGCTCCCATTATTTTGAATCTGAGTATCCTTCAAAACACAACCGAATGGGACGGAACGAGAGGAATATTGATGAAATCGACAATCAATTATCTGTTTTCAACCAGTCAGAGCTTGGTTTTGGTAGAGTTTATGAACGCTGGCTTTTAGATGATGAACATCAGAGAGATCATACGTATGTTCTGCTTAACTGTGAAGAGATGACATCAGTTGTATTTTAAGTGTTTATATCACTTATTCTATCATTTATGTTACAGTAAATAACTTTGGTTTTTATAGGTTGTATGATAATCATATCAAGAAACAAATTTCACAAATTACAGCAGCTGCTCTCGAAGAACGTCGACTGAAAAATTTCTCTCAGTGGTTTCAAAAACTGGTAACATAAATTCTTTTTCTTTTAGCAACTCATTCAATGTATATTTTACTATATTGATAATTATTTCACAAATTTTCAGGTGTCTCGACATGCTGATAAAATTGACAAACGACTGTGTGTATTGAGTAACCCACCTTCCAAACTTGTTAAAACTTATAATGCATATGTGGTGAATGGATTTCGATTCCACACACATGCATATGGGGAATCGAAAAAAACAATGAACAGTGGAGTTAGCTTGAGAGGATCTCATCATCGAGAAAATGAAGTTGACTTTTATGGCATACTTGATGAAATCATTGAACTTTGTTATCTTCGACAACATTACATAACCATGTTCAAATGTCGGTGGTTGGATACAGAGAGAGGCGTGCGTGTTCATCCGACTCATGGACTCATCGATATTAAATGTAAAAGTGTTCTCGCAGTAAATGAACCATTCTTATTGGCTCAACAGGCATATCAAGTTTATTATGCAAGTACTGTGCAACATCAAGAGAATTGACTGATTGGTGGAGTGTAATAAAAATCAAAATTCGAGACAATCAGTTTAGTCAAAGTGAATGTGCTTTCACTGATGTGCAAAGAATTGAAGTATTTAAAGAGAGTACTCAAAATCAATCTTTTTTACAAAGAGACATGAGTATCGATGACGACACCCCACATTTAAGAGTCGGTGATGACGATGATGTTAATGATGTCACATATGAATTTGAAATGGTAAGAGATGAAGCAACTGTAACTCGAATGGATATCGATGATGTTGAGGAGGAATATGAAGATGACATTGACATATATGAAGATGATGATGAAGATGAACACTGATAGCATTCCATGGTATTTATATACAATCATAATATGTATATATGTATATAAAATAGTAATTATCAATTATTTGCTAACATTAATATTTTCTGTTTCAGATGGACGACGCCACATTTCGTGAGTTGGCGGATGCTGATCTGACTTTCGATGCAGATGAGTTGCTGAAAGATGACCCTCATCATGCAGGCGCTCCACGGAGTACGCGGAGGGGGAGCGGTCTTGCACGATTGATGATTCCTGACCCCGTCCCCGAGCGACGTCCACGTCTTGGGTTTGATCCACGCACACGGAGGTGTGATAACCTGTGTGATAACCTGTGAATTTGACTAATATTTCATTAATCTATTCACATAATAAATGTTTATTATTTTTTCAGTTTTCCGCATATAGAAGTCAGAAAGGGCAGCGCTATTTTGCGCAACTATTTCTCTCAGCCGTGGAACACATGGGAGCAGATTCCCATTGATGTGCAGCAGGCCATGTTCGGCCATTGGTTGGTACGTACGTAAATAAATAATTTTTATTTTGAAAATTATTTCATTTCTAACTTGATATTTTGATTTATTTTTAGGGTTTATGGTATCCGATCGAGGATACCATGCGTGACGCCATCCACGAGGCATGGGAGGTGGCCATGCGTGATCGCCTTCGTCAGTTTTTGCACAATTTAATAAAAGCTGCGATGAAGAAAGTAGGAGTCTCAGATTTTGACGAGTCATGTAGAGCACACCAACCAGAGTATATTTCATCCCATGTATGAGATGGATTATGTGCGCACTAGTTGAGTGGTGCCTTTCAGAGGAGATCATCGGTGGGGAGGCAGAATCGGGGGAGACAGGAGGTGACTCATCGAGCTGGGAGTCGTTCTTTCAGTACTCATAGACAGCATCTGGTACGTACATTATTTATAAATGTTTTATATAACTGTAAATATTAACAGTTTATTTTTTATTCTTATAGGCTGTCGAGCACCCCGATATTACAGAGTACGACGTATATCGGAGGATGTATAGTGATCCTGCTACTGGGGTGCTCAGAGGTGATCGTCAGCATCACATCGTGGTCAGTATTATTTGTTTTCAAGTTTAAAAATTAACTGCATATAATATATTCACAATTTTAATTTTAAATTTCAACTATAGGAGTCATATGAGGCCGCAACGTCACAGGCCTGACCTGATAGTCAGACCGAGTCATCAGATCAGACCACTGCCCGTCAGTTTGATGAAGCGGCATGGATGCAGGCCACCCAGTATGCCTTCGAGAAGGGCCGGGTAGTTGGTATCGGCTCTCGACTGACTCCCAGAGATTATTATGGCAGTGTTGCGATGTCGGTGTCCAACTCGAGAGGAGCTCGTGCATCTTCTTCTACTACAAAGTATGAGGATCAGTTGCGATCTCAGACTGCACAGATAGAGAGTCTCCGACAGGAGCAGGAGCAGATGCGTCAACAGCATGAGGAGGAGCGTCGACGCCAGCAGCAGCTTTACGAGGAGCAGGCGAGTCGGTGGCAGCAGCAGCATCAGGAGCAGATGGAGTACATGCGCCGACTCACTCATGCTTTAGGGATGAAGTTTCCTCCACCACCATCTGCAGATCTCCCACCTCCCCCCCTCCTTCAGATTAGAGATTGTATTTATGTTATAAAATTTGTGAAATCAAAATATTTTTTTTCTATTCGTAGTTTCTGTCTCATTATAAAATATTAATAATATTATATTTTTAAATAACAATATTAATATGAATAATAATATTATTTATATTTTATAATATTAAATTATATATATATATTAAAATTTTATAATATTATAATTTAATTATATTTTTTGTAATACTTGAATTATTTTAATATTTGAATGTAAAATAATTCTATTATTTTTATATTAATTAAAATAACCTATTAATATTTTTTTATTTATGAATTATAATTCTAATATTATTATATTAATTAAATCATTTATTAATATTTTATTATTTTTTATTTTTGAATTATAATTCTATTATTATTATATTAATTAAAATAATTTATTAATAATTTATTTTTTTTATTTTTTTTATAGTATTTGCGACGGGATACTATGCCCGTCGCAAATACTAGTATTATTAATAGGTTTTTATTTTTTTTAAAAACAGTTTTTGCGACAGGATACCATGCCCGTCGCAAATACTAGTATTATTAATATTTTTTATTTTTTAAAAAAAATAGTTTTTGCGACGGAACCGTCGCAAAAGGTATTTGCGACGGGTCCCGTCGCAAAAACTATTTTAAAAGTTTTTTTTACAAAAATATGGAATACTATTTGCGACGGGGAGAATGACCGTCGCAAAAAAAGGCTTTAGCGACGGGCCCGTCGAAAATAAGTGTAGTTGCGACGGCGTTTTCAGCAACGGGTTATTTGCGACGGGCCCCCGGCGCAAATGTCTATTTGCGACGGGATCCCGTCGCAAATGCCCCGTCGCAAATACCTGTTTTTCTAGTAGTGTATCCTCAATACACCTCAAATAATTAAAGATAATATTGACTACCATCTAATAGTGGTCAACTGGGTCGTCTCGATATCTTCTTACTACACTTGATGCATAGGAAACATCTATCCTAGTACATATCATAATATACATTAATGACCCATCCAATGATGCATATGAAATCCTTCCATTCTATTTATTTCCCCATGTATCTGAGAAAACATTTTCCTGAAAGGATGAATTCCATGTGACATTGGAAACAATCCCCTCTTGGATTTTTCCATACCAAATCTCTTAAGTATCTTATCAATGTATGTACTTTGACTTAGACTGAGCAACTTCTTGGATCTATCATGATAGATCTTGATTCAAATTATATATGATGTCTCTCCCATGTCCTTCAAAGAGAATCATTTTTAACCACATCTTAAAAAACTTTAAGACTGGTATTTGATTTCCTATAAGTAATATGTCATAAACATATAATATTATGAAAGTTAATGCAATTCCACTAAATTGTTTGTAGACACAAGGATCACACTCATTCATTATGAAACCAAATTCTATTTTAGATTCATAAAAATGAATGTCCCATATCCTAGATACTTGATTTAATCCATAAATGGATTATTTTTCAATTTGTGTATATTTTCATCCTTTGTAGTCACAAACCCTTCAGGTTGCTTTATATCATCATCTTCATGATGGTTCCCATTAAGTAAGGCAGTTTTGACATCCATTTCTCAAATCTCATAGCCACGGTAAGCCTCAATGTCAAGTATAATTCTGATGGATCTCAACTTTACAACTGGTGAAAAAGTTTTATCTCAGTTAATTTCGTGATGCTATTTCAATCCATTTACTACTATTCATACCTTATAGGTACTTAATTTCCCTTCAATGTCTAGTTTCTTATTGAATACCCACTTTCAACCAATGGGTTTTACATCCATTGTAGGATCTACCAAAATACAGACTTGATTTTGGTAGAAGGAATCCATTTTAGATTTGATGGATTATTTTCACATGGAAACATCTGTGCCACTTACTTCTTCCTTTTAAGTTATAGGATCATTATTATAAACTAATAATTAGTCACCATACTTGGTGAAAAGAAACCAATACCATTCTAGTTCTCTAACCTCTCTTGTGCTCCCACACATTACTTGTGTCTCCAAAATAGTTTCTTCTTACATGTGGATTTATAGAACCTGTTCCTATTAAATGTCTTATGTACCTTGAGTATCAACTTCATCTAATTCTATCTCCATCCCATAATCACTTTTAGACATGTTTTCCCTCTCAAGGAATATGGAATGTCTTTCCACTATTACGTTTTTTCTAAGGGTTCATATTGGTAATATCCCATTGTTTCATTGAGTTGTCCTATAAAGTCACATTCTAAACCTCAAGGTTAAAGTTTCTTCCTAAAAAGGCCTTAAAAACACATTCCAAACCAAAATATGCAAGTATGACAACATCGGGTTCTTTCCATTTCATAAATGGTATGGTATACTGAATAACCTTCATGATGTTTTTTTAAAACGTTATGTATTTGTAAAAAACTAATCTTTTGAGAAATAATGCTTTTTGAAAAACTTGTCTAAGTTTCTAAATTTTCAAGGCTAAACATAAATAGGGAGAAAAGTTTTGTTTTAGTGAAATTTGTTTTCTGGATACAGATGATCAGACTGAGCAGCACCAAACTCAAAGTATCAAATTATGTAGCACCAATCAGATAAGTTGTTTGAATAATAAAGTTTTCGATCAAACACATCCTTCGTCTAAGATACATTAGCACAAAGTTATGGTTTCATTGTAATCTGTGTTGGTTATAAGTTAAAAATGTTGTTGAAGAGTTTTGATGAAGATAGTGATGTAAGGAGTTAGAAAGTGTTAAACTTTCTAACCTTCAGCCAGATGATGATTTCCTATTTTTTAATTCTCAAATATCATAAATTGTCTATAAGAATAGTGATACAATACTTATGAATAAAAGGGGGAGAATAGGTGAAACCATTAATATTGTGTTTTGGTTGAAAAGAAACAAGGTTTTGAAAGTAATAGAAGTCATAATAATTTCTTATGTAAGTCAGAAGGTGCTTTTCCAATCTTGAAGTTATCATAACTCATGAAAACTCTCATGATAAATGCTTTTGAATAAATGGGTAATCATAATGATTTTAATAGTTATAGGAATCAAGAAAAAGTTTTCATAAGATCCAAAAGTAACGAGCACAGATGTTTTTAGATGTACGAATAAGTTATAGCTAGCGTGGTTAGAAGAATTTCAATGTTTCAGAAAGCAGTTTCCATCGTAATGAGAATTCTATCATTATGAAGATTCTATCAAACTAAAGCTAAGGATGTTCCATCAGACTAACTATGAGGAGTAATTTCAATAAGACTAACTCTGAGGAGTAAAGTCAATCATAATGACTTTGAGAAGGAAATTCAATCAAGATTGACTTTGAGAACAAATGTCAATTAGACTAACTCTAAGAAAAAATTCATCCAGACTAACTCTGATGAGGAAAGTCAATTCAGAATGAGATGAGTATGTTCTGTCCTAATGAGTTCAGGAAGTTCCATCCTAATGAGCTAAGTAAGTTACATCATAATGTTCTAATGAAGTTCCATCGTACCAAAGAAAATTTAGGAAGTCTGATAGTAATAATTAAAAATAAGGCTCAATAATATTTCAACAGATTTGTGAAGAGTTTAAGTGGCCAAAATTCAAATTCAAATATGTGTAGTTCATGAAGTTTTTTAATTTAATTAAGTAGGAAAAGTTTTCCAGTTTCTTACCTTTGTCTTTCTGGGATTCCTATTAATAGAATCACAATACATGCATACTTTACATCTTTTTTATGTGATTGGAAAAGGTGGAGCACTGTAGAATTCATGTCAAAGTTATCTTTTTGGACTGAGACCTCATTATAAGGTTGGACATCGTAATGTTTTGTGTACCGAACTAAGGAATATCTGACTAAGAATTTGATAAGAGTTTGAGTAATATATATTGATAATGGGTTAATCGTAATGGTTCCGTTAGACTAAATTCATTGGACTGAGTCCATTGAACCCATCCCCATAGGAATGAGAGAATCAGGCCTTGCCACATTGGACTGAGGATTCCAGATAGAGAATTTGTGGAGAAGTTTCAAGAAAGTCTTTATTATTTTAGTTTGGATCAATTTTTTGTAATGAAATTTTTAAGGGTATGGGAGTTAGTATAATAATTTCTACTGAGACATAGTAGCTATCTAGCGGGAGTTGGCATGAGTTGTATTCACTTAATCATTATAGATAATTTATATAGACCCGTAGGAGTGGATATTTAAAGAATGTAGGTACTCACACTGAGTAAAAACCTTCTAAATATTACATGATTTACTTGACTTCCTATATTTTCATGCATGGGTATTTACTAAAAGAAAATGTGGATATAAACGTTAACAGGTTTCAAGGGTTATGTTTTTTAAAAGTACTGCTACTTATAAAAGTGACCAACTAATTCAACCCCCTTCTATGTTGTTATTTAATCCTCAGAAACATTAATTGGGGTCATATAGAAGGTTCCCTTATTTAATCTTAATCATGGATAATATCAATTCTGTCAATAGTAGATGAATTCCTACATTTGATGGAAAAAATTATTATGGATGAAAAAATTAGATTATTCTTTATCTCCTATATTTTGACCTAGTAGTTATTGATGCTACTAAAATTGGTTTTACACATATTATGAAATATTATCCTATGTTGTTTACTAATAAAATTAATATAGAAGTTGATGGAAAGGATATAAATTCTATTCTTATGTCCTTATCAGAAAATGGTTATATGAAGGTGATGGGTTTCAAAACTTTAAAGAGTATGTGGGATAAGCTGGAAAGTATATTCAATGGGAATACTAAAGTGAAGGAAGAAAAGATAGAAATTTTTAATATTAAGTATGAAGACATATTAATGAGAGATAGAGAATCCATTGATGAATACTTCATGAGAGTAAATGAAATTGTTTGTGTAGGATCCTGACCTTTCCTGAAGATGACTCGAGATTAATTTCAGGTATTTATTTTTTTCTAGTTTGATAAAACATGGGTTGGGTTTTAGGTTGGGGTGTGTTTGGGATAAAATTTGAGAAAATTGGAAGGGAGAAGATAGATTCATGGTAGGGGCATGGTTTTCCCTAACCATGTGCCCCAACCCATCAAACTGTGCAACACTAGATAGAGGAATTTCACGGTTACAACACTTTTTTTAAAACCATGCACCCTCTTAAGAGAAATTTTGCACCCCCACAATATAGGTGCATGGTTAGGCTCACATTTAGGGGAAACCATTCACCCCTTCCCAATTAACCATGACCTGCCTTGTAAATAACCCAAAAATTATATTTTTAATCACTCAAACCCCCATTTTAATTTTTTATTTGACCTCTATTCAACCATAGATTATATTTCATGATTTTGGAGGGTCCTAGATGGATTAAAAGTCTTCATGACCTCCATTATTTTTGATTCAAAGACTATATCAAATATATTCACCCTTCTTAGTAAGAGGATCTCATCTCACTTAGTTTCTCATTCCTTTTACCTTATTCTCCTATTTTAGATAGGGTTTGTTATTCTTATTTTGATTGGATATATGCCTTGTTTTTTTCATATAGATATATTTTTGTAGATATATATATATATAGATTTAAGATATCTATATTTGTTCAATCTTGATTTATGGTTTTAGATTCAGATCATGTTCTATGTCGTTGTGCTGCTAAAATTTTGGGGATTTCTATTGGACGACCGCCTGTCAATGACTCGAGTTAGTTGGTCTATAATCCAAATCTTGAAGTCTTTATTTGAATTATGTATTATTTATTTTATAATTTATATTAGATTTTTTGAAATTGTGTTCTTGACTAAATTATTTAATTTTCTAAATTAATTAATTAAGGAAATGTGAAATTGGGGATTTCGGAAATTATTGAATGAGATGATTAATTGTAGAATTAATTGTGAGATATTGAGATTTGCGGATTAAAATATTTAATTTTGTGATTAATTATGATCTATTGAGGTTGTGATTGACATAATTAATTGTGGAATTAATTATGGAATTTTGAGTTTGTGGATATTGATTAATTAATTGAAGAATTAATTAATGTGATTGATATACTCCATTAATTAGGTAATTAATTAATGGTATTTATGTGATAAAATAATAGTTGAATTAGTTATGAAATTTGTGTGTATAGTTAATTGTTTAATTGATTAATATAATTTATGTTATTAATTAATTGTACAATTAATTAATTTACATGATGTGGTCAATTTTGTTTTGAATTAATTAATGTTATTTATGTGATTAGTTAATTATTGAAATAAATAATGTAATATTTGTGTTTAAATAATTGTTGAATTAGTAATGAAATATATTTGGATGTTTAACAGTTGAATTAATTATGTGTTATGAATGCTAACAAGGCAATTTTGTTTTGAATTAAATAATGGGAAAATGTTCATTCTAATGTGTAAGTTATGAATGGTAACATGATTATTGAGTTGTGAAATAAATAATGGGAACATGATCATTATATTGTGTAAGGTATGAATGGTAACATGGTCATTTAGCTATGAATTAAATAATGGGAACATGGACATTCTATTGGGTGATGTATGAATAGTAACAAGGTAATTCAAATATGAATTAAATAATGGAATCAATGACATTATGAGATAAGATATTCATCAGACATACTTCAGGACCTGGTATGAGAAAATGTAGGTATTGAATGGTAGAAATGGAATTATGAGATATGAAATCCATTAGACATTAATTAGGCTTCAGAATGATCGAATGCAAGCATTAAGGTATGAGTGTCTATGACAGTTCGGGGGTTTATGTTGTTAAATAAAGATTAATTGATATTGTGATAATTATTTACTTATGAATTGTAATTATGTATTTATACAACTGCATACACTTTCTATTAACAATATATTGTTTTATACACCATTGGTGGTGGCCTACTTAGCTGTACTCACACCCTACTCGGGCTGCCTTATTAGTACCCCAATAGACATTTTGTTTTCAAGATACGTTAAGGGGAAAATATCATTGTTATATGGATGATATGGGATAGAGCATGGATGAGGGAACTAGAAATGATTTGGGACCCAATTAGGGGTTTCATCTGTGTATTTATTTTGTGTTTAATTTTAGACACATGACACGTACATTGACTTTGCATATTTTCTTCTTTAGTTTTGATATTGTATTTCCATGTTTAGCCATCTCATGATACCATTTATTTCGGGATATGATTACATGTTATTTAGTTATTGTTTCTTATTTTTTTCTAGTGTAATTAATTTGATAAAAGGGTGTATAGTCTCTAAATTATCGATATTTCAGACCCTCATTGCTATTCGGTATCCTCTAGCATACGGGGAGGCACACTTGGAGTCATGTGACTGACCGACTCGAGGCACCGATGTGTGGCACATGAGTCAGGACATTACGAAGTGGTATCAGAGTCCATTTTTATTTTCTTTTTTATTTTGTACTACGATTTAGTAAAGGTAGACATGAAACTAGAAAGAGTCAGGCCTTGGTTATGATCTCATTCATGGTAGTAGCTAACCCATTTATGGGGGAGAACCCATGTACCCATTGTGGGATTGTTGTTATTCCTATTTGTCGTTACAGTTGAATATTATTTCTTCTTGGGTGACACACTTGTTGTGTGTTGTGATTATTGATGTTAATTTTTTCTATGTTTTGACTCGTGGACCAGTATGGAATAATATTTGAGTTACATGCATCATTCTAGGAACATAGGGTTATTGTGACTTGCATCATTTTAGGCGCACATAGAAAAATGGGTTATGGCTATGTTATTGAACTTGAACTGGTTTTCCATGCTTGTGAAATTGAAATGAAAATGGCACATAACATGATATTGATAAAGATTGTAGAATGATGTAAGATGAGAATAAATGGGTGTCTAAATGAGAAACATGAATAATTATAATCTGTTTACCCTTGTTATCTAGGACTAAGGATTAATATTATTAAGGGTAGTGATAACACCTCAGTTTTTTCTATGTTGTAGGGTTTGGGGAAATGACTTGTTGTGGAATATTTTATTTTACCTTAAATGTGTTAATTTTGTAAAAGGTGTCCTGAGGTACCTATTTGTAATGGTATAGATATTTCTCTATGACGGTTCTTATTAAGTGGATAACATGAGGATATGGCTTGAGATGATCTACCAGTAGTATGAACTAAGGCACCAATTGTGTCAGGTGAGGAATTCATGGAGCAGTTCCAAGAGAACATTTCCCACTTCATGATTTTCATGGGAAGAGACCCAAAGTGGTTTGTGAAGAGTACGTTTATTCTAAAAATGGAGTTACAAATTCAACACCCTTCTACTTTTATTGGAGAGGGTGGACTTGAGAGAGATGATTTCTGGGTTGAATCCATTGAGACTATAATTGACCACTTTGAGACTCCTGTAGAGATGATGCTAATGTTGGATGTTTACAAGTGATGAGGATCAATGAATCACTGGTCGTATGTTCAGGCGTGGACTATATAGGAAAATGGAATGTTATGGAAGGAACTTTTGGATAAGTTTCTAAAGAACTTCTGTCCTGAGATAATGAAGTAGGAGATAGTAGCTGAGTTCATGAGGTTGACTTGGGGGAGTATTTATGTGATAGACTATGTTGGACACTTTACACATTTGCAACACTGTAACACCCGAATTTTTTATGAGAAATATTTTATTTTTATACATCATCAAAGGAATCTGTCACTACAAAAAACTCTATATTGGCTTTCTTTGCAAACAATCGTGGCCTTCCTCGATAGCCTTCGTTGTACGCAATCCCGAGTTTCACTAAACAACGATATGCTATTAGAATATTATTAAAACTACCCATTATGATTAGTAATAACCACTTTTTTAAATTTTTTAAATTTTATTTTTCAAATTGAAATTCATTTTTAGATACGGAATATCAAAATTATTCTAGGGTGAAATTTTGGTAATTTTCTGAAAACTTTCAATTTTTGATGAATAGTGAAAGCACTTGGTTACTATTTAAAAACCAACTTCTTATTTAAATAATTATTTATTTTATTTAAATTTATTATAGGTCATAATTGATATATATTACCTATATAAGATAAATGTAATTCATTGGAGTCATTTTATAATAATTTTAGATATATAAAAATATTATTGAACTTTTGACTGTCTTTTACCCACCTCCTCGGAAAATTTGCAAATTTACATAAAAATAAATTTTACCGCTTTTGTGAATGGAATTTCAAAAATCTGAGAGACACGGTTGATGTCAGTATGTAAAATGTGGTTCAATGAGATGAAAATAATTTTTGGTGAATAGTAACTTTTTACTTTTATTTACCACGGTTAAAATTAAATAGATTAATTAAGGGTAAAAATGATATTATTATTACCCTAACACATGTCTTGATTCTATTGGATAAGTGTAATTCTACCAAAAAAACATTAGGGATAAATTATTACCCTTTAGGTCCACTTGGATTAGATTAGGACATTTAATATTATTTTATTTAAAGAATAGTTAAATAGTTAAAATCAATGTTTAATAACTAAAAAAAATTTAATATAGGGTTATACATAAGATAAATTCGATTATAAATATTCATTAAAAAGATAAAAATATTTCCTACATAATGGTATTTTATTTATAATTTTTAGACGTTAAATAATTTAATTTATTTATGACACAATGGAGATGTAGTAATTATCTTATTAATGAAATATTAACAAAATTGACGTTATAAATACTCAAATAAAAGTAATTTGAGACATTCTATGAATTAAACAAATTTAATAGGTTAATATTACATGTTAGTATTGATTTAATTAACTTATTTCTAACTAATCATCCTGTTATAATTTTCAAAAAAATCAATTACCAAATAGTTTCTAAATTGACATAAAATAGTTTTTAAAACAAATATTATAATATTAATTGTTATTTTATACATAAAAATATAAGGATTGGCCAAATGACTAAGATAACGTTATATATGTTAATAATAAACAACTGGGGGTTCTTTTGGCTTGTTATAGTAAGTTTATTAACCTTGTACTGTAAGAAAACAAGAAGACATGGTAAAAGTTAAATTATCTTACTTAAAGTTAAATCTAAATGATATGGTTAAAATAGAAACCAAAACTTTTCTAACTTCTATTGGATGAGAGGATTTCGACCCATCCCCAACTTAGCTTCTATATAAATAAATTTGGAGCTATTAAAAACCGAATATAACTTTATAATAAAATAATATTTTTGTTTTTCCAAAGGTGCCCTTCTCCTCCCTTATAAAAAGGAACCTCCTCCCTCTCCCCCTCACACCACATTGAGCCTTAAATCTCATACAATACCTTCCGAATTATCTTCTACACTTCCCTAGAAACATTATAGAGGTACTGGTCTTCTTAAAAGACCATCCCTAGTGCCCTAAAACGAGGTTAAGAAGAGGCGCATCAAAGAAGAGGTAATATCTATTACCGATCCTTTCCAATTTCATTCTTCTTCAACTTCTTCTTACTTAGTTGATTAACTATGAAGTAATAACATCAGTATAAATCATATAATGATATTTTATTATAAATATGAAACAAAACTATTTCACATTCTATCCATCCCAGGGAAAATGAAATCATCGTGCGTGCGTACGTACGGAATACCGTCTCCACGCTGTTGTGTAATCTATTTTCCACCACCACCTTACTTGGATGGATATAATGGTGTAATGAATAAGTATACATGATTATTTTAACGTGGTATTGATTCTAAAATAGTATACTTACACTTAAATACAATTCCACGATCATGGGAACGATATCATCGCTCATGCGTACGTACGGCCTACCATCTCCAAGATGTGATGTGATTCTTTATACATGATCTTCATTGCATAATGATTATATAGATTAATTTAATAAATAAATATGATATATATTTCACTAATACCATTCTGGAAATTAGGTATCTATAACCTAAAAAGAAGAATAACAATTTATTCAACAAAACACGCATAAGAACAAAAAAAGCAATAAACACCCGAATAACAAGTTGCAATGAAATATTACTAATATGAAGCTAAGAATATGACCATATATGATATCATAACAATGAGTAAAATTCTGTAATAATTCAATAACATTATTTAAATCATTATACAAGAGGATCGGACACGTACAAAGAAAATCGGACCTAAGGTAAGGGAAAATCTCACAATCTCAATTTTTATCCGAGATTGTTTTTACTTCAGAATTTATGGGGGAATATTTGTCATCCATATCCATGTTTCGTCAATATGTAATATTATTTCTATCCTCCTAATTTTTTTTAAATACAATATTACTTGTTGGTGAGTTTTTAGTAAAAGACATAAAGAAATCTTTTGCCATTTTTAGTACGAGGTACATTTTGACTCTTTTGGCCAAAGTACGAGAGGAATGTTTTTTTAACTTATACCTAATGAATGGATTTTTAGAACATTATTTCCATGAATATTCCTATTAATGTTTTCAAGTTAATTTTTAATCAACTTATTTTAGTTTAATTTTATATTACATTTTACTAAAGGAATATTTTTTTGAAGTAGAAAGGATATTTTCTTCAAGAATGGAGTTCAAGTGTTCTATCAAAATTATTTTCCATCTAAGATAATATAGGGTTCTATTTATATCTCTATTTTTACATTTTTATTATTATGTTATGATGGAATTATTTTTACGATGTCCTTATATCTTATATGGATTGTGTTATGATGGCATGATGATTAATAATCCCATTTTTATTACATGGGTTATGTTTTGATGTATGATTTATGATCTTGTGGTACACATAAGAATGGTATCATTATGAGATGGGTGAGACATATATCTACCTCCAATTTAATGGGTACATATTTATATCTCATGATATAGACATGGCTGGAAGGGCAGGTTAAACCGGTTTAGTGATACAGGACTGAAATGAGGAGTGAACTCGGTTCAGAAATGGACTTTCTCCGCTATGGTAGTCTTGGAAATGAGTCCTGACTAATAATAAATGATTCTCTATGATTATGTGTGTATGACACAAAGTTTCATGTTTTATGTTATGATTATTTTGGATTACATTTCACCACTATGATTTATCCCATGATATGATATTATGATCTCTTTTGTAGGTTATGTTTTCCAAAATGTTATGTTCTTATAAATATGATGTGATTGATATTTATTTTTCTTACCCGTACTGAGCATTTGAGCTCACCCTTTTTTATGTTTTATTTCCCCTGATCAGGAAGAAGGGTATTAAGTATAATATTCCAAATGGGACTCTAGATATGATGAAATAAATGGGAGACACCATAGTTGATTTATGAACCAGTTGTTATGTTTCCCATTTTCTAAAGACGCTATACCTATACGGTACTTTCATGGTTTTGTTATATGTCGTAATAACTGTGCTTCAATTATGAAGTAATAACAATGTATGTAATGTATGGGTCGTTATAGTTTGTATTAGAGGAAAGGTATAGTCATCCTTCGGAAACTAGGATGTGAAAGCCTTAGTAAGAACCCTAAAGATAAGTATAAGAATAGAACAAAATCAAAGTGTTTTAGAAATGGCCATGAATAACCTATGATAAGACCTTAAGTGTAAAATTTTATTCTTGATTATGTGGTTTTCCTATTATAATTAGTGTTGCTCACACTATTCTTCTTGGTTTTAGTCAATGGATGGAACCTGAAGGAACCGTGTTAATGCGGAATGTGACAGGCAATGCAATAATTGTCCCCCAGAGAAAACAAACATAATTGGAGCTGGAATGAAAAATCTTGTAGCCATGCTCACATAACTTTCTCAAGCTATGAATCATTCAAGACTTCCAAACGAGCAAAGGAAGGAGCAAAATTCTGTGGAATCCTTCATGAGGATGCGTCCACCTTCTTTCAGTGGGTCTACTGATCCATTAGTTGATGAACAATGGATCAGTACTACTGAAAAGTTATTCTCAGTTCTTCAATGTTCTGAGCATGATAAAGCCATCTTAGCAGTATATCGTTTGGAAGGTGAAGCTGATCAATGGTAGAATCTTATCCAGAATACGAGGAAAAGTGATGAAATTGAATCCATGGAATGGGATGAGTCCAATAACTAATTTTTCAATTAGTACTTTTCTCGTATTCTTCGAACAAAGATGGAGAATGAGTTTCTTGAACTAAACAAAAAGAATGATGAATCTGTTGGTACCTATGAAGCAAATTTTACATGACTTGCAAGGTACGCTTTTGGGAGTATTATCCAACATGAGAGTAAGATTAATTGATTCTTTAGTGGCTTAAAACCAAGTCATCGAAGGGCGTTATCCATATGGGACTTCAATATCTATGAGGAAATCGTTCGATGTGCTCTCAAAGTTGAGATGGAGAATGGAGTAACCCATCAGTAATATGTGTTTGATAAGAAGAGGAAAATGGAATTCAAAGGAAAATACAAATACCACACTGAAAAAAAGATGAGTTTTACCTTATGATCAATGTTTAGAAAGAAACATGGGGGGAGTTGTCTTAAAGGGACAAGTAAATGTTTCAAATGTTGAAAAAATGGTCATCGGGCATTTGAATGCTGCAATGGTGGGAAGAAGATGTCTAGTGATGTGAACAATGAAAAGGCCACACAGAGTGCACCTCCTACACTTCAATGATACAAGTGCAACGAAATGGGGGAATTATGCTTATCAGTGCCCTAATCCAAGGTTTTTTGATGATGATCGACGTCAACAAACTCTTAAGGCTAAAGAGAAAGGAAAATCACATGAAATTTCTATCGGCGATGTGGAGTACGATAACGAAGTGGTGAAAGGTACACTAACCATCCACTCTAAAGTAGAAATGTTTTATTTGATTTTGGGTCCACCCACTCTTTTATTTCATAAGAATTTTCTAAGGGTATCTCCGTATTACCTCAACCATTTGATGTTGAGTTACCTTTGACAACCCCTAATGGCACAACAATCACATCAAAAGATTATAATTATTATCCGATTGAAGTTTGTGGGAAAGTGCTTCCTGAAAATCTTGTGATCCTTACTATAGTGGAATTTGATGTGATTCTTGGCATGGATTAGCATTATTTATATGGAGCTCATATCAATTTCCAAAGAACGGAAGTCACATTTCATACTCCAGATCAGTCTATGATCGTCTATCGATGCAAGGATGAACATAACCTTCTAGTGGAAATTTCATCCATCTTATGGGTCTTGATTCCACTAAATGAAGGTTATTTATCTCAAATGGTTGGTTAGAAACTCATGAATAATAATATGCCCATTGTACGGGAGTTGGATGATGTCTTTTCGGAGGAATTGTCGGGTCTTCCACCAAATCGTGAAGTTGAGTTTCCAATAGAACTCATACCTGGTGCTTTACCTATTTCAAAGTCACCTTATATAATGTCCCCAATTGAGTTATAGGAATTAAAGAAGCAACTCCAGGAGAATCTTGATAAGGGATTCATACGCCCTACTGCGTCACCTTGGGAAGCACCTGTTTGGTTTGTTAAGAAGAAAGATGGATCAATGAGACTCGGTATTGATTATCGAGAGCTTAACTAGATCACTATCAAGAACAAATATCGTCTCCCATGCATTGATGACTTATTTGATCAACTACACGGAGCTCAATACTTTTCCAAGATTGATCTCCATTCAGGGTATCATCAATTAAGGGTCAAAAGGGAGGATATACCAAAGACGACTTTCTGTACAAGGTATGGACACTATGAATTTGTAGTGATGCCATTTAGTCTTACTAATGCCCCTACTATCTTCATGGATCTGATGAATAGAGTCTTTAGAGACTATCTTGATCTGTTTGTGGTAGTCTTTATAGACTATATTCTTGTATATTCAAAGAGAAAAGAAGAACATAAAGTCACTTGAGAATTGTATTGAGGACCCTGATAAAGGAGAACCTTTAAGCCAAATTTACCAAGTTTGAATTTTGGCTTCAAAAAGTTGCATTTTTGGGTCACATAATCTTAAATGAGGGGATACCTGTGGATCCAGCAAAAATAGATGTTATAGAAAGATGGTCGAGACCAAAAATAGTAACTGAGATCTAAAGTTTTCTTGTTTTGGTTGGATATTATCAACTTTTAGGGAAAGATTTTTCACGATTATCTAATCCACTCACCAGGTTTATTCGAAAAAGAGCTAAGTTCATGTGGACGAAGGAATGTGAAGAGAATTTCATGGAGTTGAAAAGAAGGTAATCCAGTGCACCTGTACTCACACTTCCTTGTAGTGGAGAAAGGTTTGTGATCTATAGTGATTCATCCAAGAAGGTGCGGGGTGCGTTCTTATGAAAAATGATATGGTGATAGCTTATGCCACACGACAGTTGAAAATCCTTGAGCAAAATTTCTCAACTCATGATTTGGAGTTAGTTGTGGTAATCTTTGCATTAAATATTTGGAGGCATTATCTTTATGGTGAAAGGTGGGATATTTATACTAATCATAAAAGTTTAAAGTATATTTTCAAACAAAAGGATCTGAATATGCATCAAAGAAGATGGCTAGAGCTGATTAAGGATTATGACTGCTCAATTCATTACCACCTTGGAAAAGCAAACAAGGTGGCAGTTGCATTAAGTCGACAATGACATGCTAGCTTATACATGACGAGGATCACAAAAGATCCAATATTTATGGATTTACAAAGGATGGATCTAGGAATTATAATGTAAGGGGAAAATATTATCTTTCTCAAATGAATGTTCAACCATATATACATGTGAATATTAAAGAGGAATAGAAAGAAGATATAGATTTACAAAAGAAGGTGAGAAATTTTCCTGAATTCAACCATGATTGTGATGGGATAATAAGGATTAAGAATCAGGTTTATCTTCCTCCCATCCCAGAATTAAAGAAGGATCTGCTGGATGAGGCTTATAGTTCTTCATTCTCTATTCATCCTGGAAGCATGAAGATGTGTAGGGACCAGAAAGTGTAATTCTGGTGGGATGGCAAGAAAAGGGATGTTGCTGAATATGTATCTCGATTCTTGGTTTGTCAGCAAGTTAAAGCTGAGAGACATAAGTCTAAGGGGATGTTACAACCATTACCCATACCCAAATAGAAAGGGGAAAACATCACTATGGACTTTAACATTGGACTTCCTAAAACATCCAAAGGCAATAATGCTATCTAGGTTATTGTTGATCATCTTACGAAGTCGGCACACTTCATTGCTATTAGAGAGGACTTCTCTCTTGATCAGCTTGCCCGGATATATGTAAAGAAAGTGGTAAGATTTCATGGAGTACCACTTTCCATTATATCTGATTGGGATGCTAGGTTTACCTTGAAGATTTGGCGAAGTCTTAAGCATACTCTGGACACAGAGATGATCTTCAGCACTGCTTATCATCTTTAGACAGTCAGTCAGTCTGAGAGAACAATTCAAACTCTAGAAGACATGTTAAGGTCTTGCTCTATGGACATGAAAGGTTTTTATGATCAACAACTACATTTGATGGAATTTTCTTATAATAATAGCTTTCACTCTAGTATTCAGATGGCTCCTTATGAAGCTCTCTATGGAAAGAAATGCCAAACTCCAACTTGCTGGGATGACTTTGTGTAAAGAAAGCAATTAGGACCTGATCTTGTTTATGAGATGGCAGAAAAGGTCCGATCTATTCAACAACACATAATAGCATCTAGAGTCGACAACAAAGTTACATTGATAACCGAAGAAAAGACCTAGAGTTTGAAGTGGGTGATAAAGCGTTCTTATGAATATCTCCTTGGAAGAGAGTAATGATATTTGGAAAGAAGGTAATGTTGAGCCCTAGGTAAATCGGTCCTTTCAAAACACTGGATCATGTTGGGAAGGTAGCTTACTGATTGTTGCTTCCACCGAATCTCTCTCAAGTTCATGATGTGTTCCATGTATCGCTCTTGAGAAAGTTCAAACCCGATCCTTCACGTGTACTCATCTCATAAGTTGTACAGGTGGAGCATGATCTTTCTTATGAAGAATAGCCGATAGAGATTCTGGATCGTAGCGAAAAAAGTTCTACAAAACAAGACCACTCGCTTGGTGAATTTTTTATGGAGGAACCACCAATTAGTAGAAGCTACATAGGAGTTGAGGATATGATGAGGGAGAGGTATCCTCATCTGTTTGTTACAATGTGATAAATTTCAAGGGCGAAATTCATTTTAAGGGGGGTATAATGTAACACCCATGTTTTTTATGAGAAATATTTTGTTTTTATACATCATAAAAGGAATATTTCACTACACACAACACTATCTTGGATTTCTTTACACGCAATCATGGCCTTCCTCAATAGTTTTCATTGTACACAATACCGAGTTATACTAAACAACAATATGCTATTAAAATATTATTAAACCTAGCCGTTATGAATAGTTATAACCTCTTTTTGAAATTTTATTATTTTTTTTTCAAAATGGACTTCATTTTTGGATTCCGAATATCGAAATTAGCCTAGGGTAAAATTTTGGTATTTTTCTGAAAACTTTCAATTTTTGATGAATAGTAAAAACACTAGGTTACTATTAAAAACCTAACTTTTTTATTTAAATAATTATTTATTTTATTTAAATATATTTTTGCTCAAAATTGATACATAATACCTATATATGTTCAATTTAATTCATTGGATTTATTTTATAATAATTTTAGATATATAAATATTTTATTGAACATTTGACCGTCTTTTACCCACCCCCTAGAAGAATTTTCAAATTTACATAAAACATAATTTTGCCGCTTTTTTGATTGGAATTTCAAAAATCCGAGAGACACGGTTGATGTCAGTAAGTAAAATGTGGTTCAATGAGATGAAAATAATTTTTGGTGAATATTAACTTTTTACTTTTATTTACCACGGTTAAAAGTAATTAGAATAATTAAGGGTAAAAATGATATTATTATTACCAGAACACATGTCATAATTCTATTGGAAAAGTGTAATTCGACCAAAATCAACATTAGGGATAAAATATTACCCTTTACTTCCAATTGGATTAAATTAAGACATTTAATATTATTTTATTTAAAGAATACTTAAAATAGTTAAAATCAAAGTTTAATAACTAAAACATTTTTAATATAGGGTTATACATAAGATAAATTCGACTATAAATATTCATTAGAAATATAAAATTATTTCCTACATAATGGTATTTTATTTATAATTTTTAGACTTTAAATAATTTAATTTATTTATGACATAATGGTGATGGAGTAATTATCTTATTAATGAAATATTAACATAATTGGTGTTATAAATACTGAAATAAATTTAATTTGAGACTTTTTATGAAATCCACTAATTTTATAGGTTATTATGACAAGTAAGTATTGATGTAATTATATTTTTTCTAACTAATCATTCAGTTATGATTTTTACAAATACCAATTACCAAATACTGTCAAAATTGACATAAAATAGTTTTTAAAACAAATTTTATATTTATAATTGTTATTTTATTCCTAAAAATCTAAGGTTCGGCCAAATGACTTATATAAAGTTATATATATTAAAAATAAACAACTTGGCATTCTTTTTGTCTTGTTATATTATGTTCATTTACCTTATAGTGTATGAAAACAAGAAGACACAGTAAAAGTTTAATTATCTAACTTAAAGATAAATCTAAATGATAAGGTTAAAATATAAACCTAAACATGTCTAAATTCTATTGGATGAGAGTATTGCGACCCATCCCCACCTTAGATTCGAATTAAATCAGTTTGGAGCTATTAAAAACCGGATATGACTTTATAATAAAATAATATTTTTTGTTTTTCCAATGGTGCCCCTCTCCACCCTTATAAAAAGGCACCTCCTCTCTCTCCTCCTCACACCACTTTGAGCCATATATTTCGGCCAAACCCTGTAAAATTCTCTTCTACACTTCCCTAGAAAGATCATAGAGGTCCTCGTCTTCTTAAAATGCCATCCCTAGTGCCCTAAGAGGAGGTTAAGAAGAGTCGCGTCAAAGAAGAGGTAATATCCATTACCGATCCTCTCCAATTTATTTCTTCTTCAACTTCTTCTTCCTTTTTTGTTTCATTATGAAGTAATAACAATAGTATCACTCATATATGGATATGTTATTATAAATATGAAACAAAACTATTTCATATTCTATCCATCCTAGTGAAAATAAAATCACTGCGCTGCGTACGTACAGAATACCGTCTCTACGTCGTGGTGTAATCTGTTTTCCACCACCACCATACTTGGATGGGTATAATGGTGTAAATAATAAGTATACATGATTATTTTAAAGTGATATTTATTCTTAAATAGTATACATACACTTCAATACAATTACACAATGATGGGAATGATATCATCACTCGTGCGTACGTATGACCTACCGTCTCCACGATCTGATGCTACTCGTTCTACATTATCTTCATTGCATAATGATTATATAAATTAATTTAATGAATAAATATGATATATGTTACACTAATAACATTCTGGAAATTAGGTTTCCATAACCTAAAAATAATAATAAGAATTTATTCGACAAAACTTGCATAAGAACAAAAAAGCAATAAACACCCGAATAACAAGTAGCAATGAAATATTACTATTACGAAGCTAAGAATATGACCATATATGATATCATAACAATGAATAAAATATTGGAATAAGTCAATAACATTATTTAAATCATCATATAGGAGGTTCAGACAAGTACGAAGTAAATCCGACCTAAGGTAAGGGAAAATATGACAATCTCAATTTTTATCTGAGATTGTTTTTACTTCAGAATTTACTGGGGAATATTTATAATCCATATCCATGTTCCATAAATAAGTAATATTATTTCTATCCTCCTAAAATTGTTTAAATCCAACATTACTTATTGGTGAATTTTTAGTAAAAGATATGAAAGGAATCTTTTGTGGTTTTTAGTTTGAGGTACTTTTTGACTTTTTCGACCAAAGTACGAGAAGAATGTTTTTTAACTTATACAGAATGAATGGATTTTTAGAACATTAATTCCATGAATATTCCTTTACAAGTTTTCAAGTTTATTTTTAATCAACTTAATTTTTTTTTTAAATTATATGACTTGTTAAGAAAGGAAAATATTTTTTTAGTAGAAAGGATATTTTCCTCAAGAATGGAGTTCTTGTGTTCTATCAAAATTATTTCCCATATAAGATAATATAGGGTTCTGTTTCTATCCCTATATTTACATTTTTTTGATTATGTTATGATGGAATTATTTTTATGATGTCCTTTTATCTTATATGGATTGTGTTATGATGGCATGATGATTAATAATCCCTTTTTTTATTACATGGGTTATGTTATGATGTATGATTTATGATCTCATGGCCCACATAAGAATTGTGTCATTATGATATGTGTGGGACCTATATCTCCCTCCAATTCATTGGGTAAAGATTTATAGCTCATGCGATAGACATGGATGGAAGGGCAGGTTAAACCGGTTCAGTGATACAGGACTGAAACGAGGAGTGAACTCAGTTCAGAAATGGACTTTGTCCACTAAGATTGTCTGGGAAATGAGTCTTGACTAACAAGAAATGATTCTCTATGATTATGTGTGTATGACACAATGTTTCATGTTTTATGTTATGATTATTTGGGATTACATTTCACCATAATAATTTATCCCATGTTATGAAATTATAATCTCTTTTTCAGGTTATGTTTTCCAAAATGTTATGTTCTTATGAATATGATGTGATTGATATTTCTTTTGTTTACCCTTACTGAGCATTTGAGATCACCCTTTTGTATATTTTATTTCCCCATGTCAGGCAGAAGGGTATTAAGTAGAATATGTCAAAAGGGACTCTAGATATGATGAAATAAATGGGAGACAATGTAGATGATTTATGAACTAGTTGTTATGTTTCCAAGTTTCTAAAGACATTATACCTATAATGTACTTTCATGGTTTTGTAATATGTTGTAATATGTGTGAATAAATTATGATGTAATAACAATTTATGTAATGTATGGGTCATTATAAACACTTTTCTCCGGCATTGGCAGTAGATGAGATAACTACATCGAGACATTTTTAGGACGGGCTTAAATGTGAGATTAAGTCCCAAGTTAACCATTTTCAGTTAAAGGAGTTTGCTGAGGTGGGGGATAAAGATCCATAGATATTGGTATCCTAAAGAGGATTCCAGTGGAGGAAAAGTGTTTCCATTTGGATGATTAGAAGGTATGACTTCTGAGTGTAGGAAGCATTGCTATGAAAACATCATCCAGGGTAGTGGGAAATAGAGTACCTATAAAGAGGGATCAGTTGCGTAGGACATTAATCGAATGATCTATCAATAGTGTGGTAGATTAGAAAACTATTGAATATAGTTACCTCAACTCCCAATATAGTTACAGTCTTTTAGAAATATGGAACATCTATAAAAGTTCTACAGGACCCAGCGATAAATGAGTAGTAAGGGTATAGCTAGTCAGAATCAGTGTGTAGGAAGAGGATATTTTGCACCATATCAGTCTTGCATCTGGAGTTCTACTGGACAAGGTGGTAAAGGTAGTGTATGTGGATATTTAGGGTAAGATCACTCATATTAGTAGAGTAGTGCAGCATAGGGTACTTAGACTGCATCACAGGGAAGTGGGGTATGACAGTTGCATTCTATTCACCTTACACTTGGGGATATCAAGGCTGGACCATTGGACATGAGAGGTTTATTTTTAAAGCTTCTATGATATCTAGTGACTTATTTGATATCTGTTCCTATCATTCCTTTATTTCTACAAAACTTGTTAATGGTATGAGCCTCATGATGGAGTTCGTGAGTGGGGTGTTGACGACAAACACACCTCATGCAGTTCGCTCAAGAGACATTTTTTGTTCAAGGGTGTACTCTTGAGGTCGATTAGTATCAATTTCTATGGGATCTTTATATCATAGACATGTCAGGCATTGAACTAACTATGGGTATGGACTGGTTAGTATCATATTTTCCCCACATTTATTTTTACCATAAGAGAGTGACCATTACATCTCCTACGAGTTACAAATATATTCAATGTGGAGAGTGGGATATCGAGGCGTTCCAAGTAGGGCCAATTACTCATCAAATAGGAGAGATCATAACCGAGGATTCTAGTTTATTTATGGATTATGGAGGTGTAAAATGAGATGTATTTCCACACATTGTGGATAGGTTTTAGGATGTTTTTAATTAATATTTCTCAGGGATTCCACCTGAGAGAGATGTGGAATTTTGAATAGACCTCATATAGAGGGAAGAGATGATTTATATTCCACCATATAGAATGGCATCGGAAGATATTCAAGTTCTCAAGACCTGACTGGAGGACTTAGAGGATAAGTTATTTATTTATCTATGTATGTCACCTTGGGGTTCACTAGTGTTGTTTGAAAATAAGGCTGATAGGAGTTTATGCTTTTGTGTTGATTACCGAACGTTAAACCAGATGACTGTGAAGAACCAGTATCCTCTCCCTCATATCGATGACATAATTGACCAGTTGAGAGGAGATTGTGTCTTCTCAATGATTGAATTAATATTAGGGTATCCTAAACTGAGAGTTCAGACATCTGATATACCAAGGGATGAATTTAGAAGCAGGTGTGGACTTTATGATTTCATCATAATATAGCTTGGGTTGACGAACACACCAGTAATGTTTATGGACTTAATGAACAAAATCTTTAATCTGTACCTAGATTAGTTTGTGGTAGTGTTTGTGGAAGTTATCTTGGTGCACTCCAAGACACATGATCATTATTACCAACATCTTGATATCATCCTAAGTACACTAATATAGCATTGGATATACATCAAGATATCTATGTACAATTTTTTGGATCAATCGTGTACACTTCTTGGGTAGCATCATCTTAGAGGAATGACTGTTGGTAAATCTAGAGAAGGTTCAGATCGTGGTTTCTTGAGATCATCCCAAGATAATGTTTGATATCCATAGATTTCTTGGATTTTCTGAATATTAGTAGAGGTTCATTCAGGACATTTACCGATTGGAAACATTGCTGACGGGCTTGACCTAAAAAAGGATAAAGTTTTATTTGTCATAAGACTGTGATAATTATTTCTAGGAGATTAACAATATTTTGGCATCATTACCAATATTGATCCTACCCGACCAAGGTGAGAAGTACATAGTGTATTGTGACACTTTTGGGATTGTAATTGGAGTTCTGTTGATGCAGGGAGATCAATTTTTGTTTTATGGGTCTTTGAAGTTGAGGCCCCATTAAACGAACTACCCTACATGTGAACTCAAGTTGGCTATAATGGTTTATGTTTTAAAGTGTTGGGGAAATTATCTATTAGGAAATTATATTACTATGTATATTGGTCACAAGTGATTAAAGTACATATTTTCACAGTGAGACTTGAATCTTCGATAACAGAGATGGGTTGAGTATATGCGGCCATTCAATTTTGAGCCAACATATATTCCTGGAAAGGGGAACATTGATGATGATGCTTTGAGTAGGAAGACTCAAACTCAGGTGGTTCAGGAGTCTAGTGATGAGTGGAAGATGATGGATTTACTGGACGAGATACACATTATGGTTTAGGAGAGTCAAGATTAGATGAATCTCGTAACAGTTTCATTAGAGTATACATTTTTTAGATAGATCTAAGATAGGATGTATGTGGATTTATAATGTTTTACCTTAAGGGAAAACCTTGAAGGTAGGGAGTAACCTTCTAATTGGAGCATAGATGTGGACGAGATCATCTATGTCAGGAATCTGGTTATCATTCCTAAAATAATGTGAGACAAGATGATGTGTGAGTCTCATGCCCCGAAGAGGGTGGTATGTCCAGGTGTGACCAAAATGCACCATGAAATACAAAGATAGTTTTGATGGTTGGAAATGAAAAAGAAAATAGTAAGGTTTGTGACACGATACTAAACCAATCAGTAGGTGAAGGCCGATCATTAATGACCTATAGGTTTACTATAGTTGTTGGCCATTATAAAATGGAAGTTGAACAATGTGACCATGGACTTTGTGGTGGCTCTCCTGAGAATTCCTTAGAAGAATAATTTTATTTTGGTTATTATGGATAGACTGAAAAAGGTATTGAATTTCTTGAATATATGGGAGACTTTCTCAGTGGAGCATTTGGGATATTTGTTTGTTTGGGTGATTGTCTGTATGCACGAGGCGCCACAGATTATTGTTTCAGACTGAAACCTGTGTTTTACTTCCTGATTATTAGAGGTATTGCGGAAGGTTCTTGGTATGTAGGTTTTATTGAGTATGAATTTCCACCCACTGACACATGGGTGGTCATAGCATACTATACAAGAGCTTGAGGATATGTTGTGATCTTGTGTTCTAAACTTCAGTAGGTATTGGGAGAATCATCTAGCACTCATGGTGTCCACCCATACCAATAATTATTAGGAAAATATATAGATGGAACCATGTGAGGCTCTTTATAGTAGGCAAAGAAGACCACCTCTAGTCTAGATTGTGGTATGTGAGTCTAAGTTGTTGGGACAGAGTCACATTTAGGACACATTAGAGCATGTACAATTGATTCAGAAATATTTGGATACGACCCAAAGTATGTAGAAGTCATATACTGATAGAAATAAATGAAACCTGGAGTTTACAGAGGTTGATGATGTATTAATTTTGGTGTTTCCTAGATTCAATCACTATAGAATGTAGAGACAGGGGAAGTGGGCACCCATGTTTGTCGGACCGTTTGAGGTGGTGGAGAGAATCAAGCTAGTGGCATACCGATTGGCCCTTCCACCGAGATACAGTGCTATGTATGATGTATTCTAATTGTCAAAACTAGGTAGGTATCACCCCAAACCTTCTAATTTGATCGATATGGATGATGTTGAGATTGAGATAGATTTTTCCTTTGATGAGAATCTAATACGTGTGTTGAATCGCAGTGAGAAAGTGTTGCGGGGAAAGACCATGCCTATAGTTTGTGTATTGTAAAAACATGGGAATGTGTGGGAGGAGACATGGGAAAGGAAATAATATATGTGGGATCATATTCCTAATCTTTTTGACTCGGAATCTAAGATATTCATGGGAGTGTAGTTCAAGGATAAGATGTTACAAGGTGGTGAGATTGTAAGATCCCAGCCTTTACTAAAGATGACTTGGTCTTAATTTCAGGTACTTATTATTGCCTTTTTTAGTATACTTGTGTTGGGTTTTACCATGGGGTGTGTTTGGGTGAAAAATTGAGAAATTTTGAAGGGATAAGGGTAGTTCATAGTTGGATCACTGTTTTCCCTAATCATGCGCCCTTGCCCAGCAAACCATGCAACCTTGGACAGAGAGGAATTACATGGTTGACACATGGTTTGTCAATATGTACACCCTATTATGAGAAAATGTGAACCCCCATAATAGAGGTTCACATTTAGGTTCACATTTAGGAGAAACCGTGCTCCCCATCCCAACTAACCATGCATGAATTTTTAAATCACCAAAAAATTAGATTTTTAATCACCAAAACCCCCATTTAACTCCCATTTGATCCCCATTTAACCCAAGATAATATTTCTTGATTTTGGAGAATCCTTTATGGATTAAAAGACTTAAAAACCTTTTTAATTTGTTATTTGATTCCTAGATTGAATATCATCACCCCTCCCTGTCAGAGGATCTTGCCTCACTTGGTTTCCTATTCCTTATCCTTTATTATCCTATTCTAGAATGGGGGTTTTCTTCCTATTTTGACTGGATATAGACATTTTTTGTTCATCTAGATATAGTATTATATATATATATATATTTAATAGATCATGATTGATTTGATCTTAATTTAGGGTTTTAAATTTGAATATCATTCTATATAATTGTGCTGCTCAAATTATGAAGATTTTCATTGTGTGATCGCTCATCAATGAATTGATGTTGGTTGTCTATAATTCAAATCTCTAAGTATTTATTTAAATTACATGTATGTAATTGTATAATTTCTATTAGATGTTTAGAAATTATGTTCTTTATTGAATTAATTAATTTGTTGAATTAATAATTGAGGAGATCGGAAATTGGCGATCTTGGGAATTATAGATTGAGATACATAATTGTAGAATTAATTATGAGATATTAAGATTTTAGGATTGAGATATTTAATTGAGGAAATAATTATGATCTATTGATATTGTGATTGAGATAATTAATTATGGAAGTAATTATGTGTTTTTTAGTTTGTGGATATTGATTAATTAATTGAATAATTAATTAATGGGATTTATGTACTCAATTAATTAGAAAATTAATTAACAGGATTTATGTGATAAACTAATTATTGAATTAGTTATAAAATTGGTGTGGTTGATTAATTATTTAATTTACTAATAGAATTTATTAGATTAATTAATTTTAGAATTAATTAATGTATTATATGTGATTAATTATTTTTTGTATTAATAAATGTTATTTATGTGATTAGTTAGATTTTTAATTAACTAATAAAATTATTATGTTTAACTAATTGTGTAATTAGTAATGGAATTGATGTGAATAATTAATTTTTGAATTAATTATATTTTAATAATGGTAACATGGTCAATTAGTTGTGAATTAAATAACGAGAATGTGGTCACTATAATGTGTATGGAATGAATGGTAACATGACCATTTAGTTGTGAAATAGAGAATGTGAACAAGATTATTCTAATGTGTAATGTATGAATGGTAACATGGTCATTTAGTTGTGAATTAAAGAATAGAAACATAGGCATTCTATTGTGTGATGTTTGAATGGTAACTTGTGAATTAAAATATGAATTAAATAATGATATCAATGGAATTATGAGATATGGTATTCCTAAGACATACTTTAGGCTCCAACATATTTCAGAGTAGGTATTGAATGATAACAATGGAATTATAAGATATGATATACCACAGACATACTTCATCCTCTGACATGAGTTGAAGCGGGGATTGAGGTATGAGTGTCTACAGGAACCCAAATGTTTATATAGTTAAATAAAGATTAATTGATAATGTGACAACTATTTACTTATGCATTGTAATTATTTCTTTATACACCTACATACACTTACTATTGATTAGATATAGTTTTAGTTGACATTAGTGGTGGTATACTATAATGCCTTCGAATTTCCATGCACTGTTTTTTTGGATACTATATAGATTAGTTGTGAGACCAGACACTGAGACGTTGTGCGATTCTGAGGCTGTCATTCCTAAAATAAATGTTTGAAATATATTAAATAGTAAGCTTGGACAGTTTTCATTAAAAAGTGTAATAACTTCTAAATGGATACCCTGATGAGAAATATGATGGTACCCTTGAGTTTAGAATGCGAGGTTTACCCTAGGAATGACTTAACATTAGTCGGTATTGGTCATTTTTAGAAAAGTCATCATAGTTGTGGAAATGAAAAAAATAATTTAATAAGTTATTTTATTTCATTTTTATTGATCCAGTGATTGATGGACATTAAATAGAATATTATAGTGAAGTACTAGGGTTAGCTGTACAACCCTGGAACCATTGGAGAGCCATTGGAGATAGCTTCAGTGAATCTTATCAGATGAATGGCCATAGGATCTTCGATCAGTGATCGATGCAAAAAAGATTCAAAAGATCTCACTAGAAAACATGATACATCCCCATTCTTCATTAGTGATCGATTTGAATCAAGGTAGGGTATGAATTTTTTTTATTCTTCCCCATTCTTGATTTACAGAGTGAACATGAATCAATCAATAAAAATATTGATCTGTGGTTTGATCATTATACGGGATGAGTTTATTTTATGAGGTTTTGATGGGAGAATATATTTTTTATTTTGTTATTCAGATTTTCATTCTAATAATGATGGATCAAGATAAGAATGAACATCGATCAAGGTTTGTTACTCCAATATGTTCAAGTTCTTTTCTCCACCCATTCATCGTTCGTCATGAGCATTCTCGATCAATTAATCATTGCGCACCCATTTCTTGGTGCAACGATCCGATATCGCAGATCTAAGATTGGAATATCCTGAGAGAGGTGTGATGATGGAGATAAAGCTATTTAGATGACAGAGGATACCCAATATACCATTCATCATCACACAACAAAGAATGAAAATTTGATTCCTTTTTTGAGTAGATTTGATGGCCTAATTCAGTCTTCATCGACAAAAAGGATCAGATGAGTTGGAATCATCAATATCATGGTGTAATGATCACCAGATCAAAATCTAGAGGCACTGGATCAAATGAGGGAGTAGATATGGGATTCTGAAAAATCCTGAACAACACAATGTTTAATCTGGATCTATACGTTGTGTGGGTCCACATGAGCTGTGATTAGGGTTTCCATAGGTAGTTAAATATCACATGGAATGTGACCCCTATCACATACCATGTGGTATCACCTGGGTCACTCAGCATGTACTCAGAAATCACACGGGCTGGTTACATGGGAACTTGTTCACTGGCTAAGCAATGTACTGGTACTTGAGAAGACATGCATAGGATGGTGACGTTTACTAGCACATGGTTAGAGTAAATGGGAAACATACTTGGTGTGTACTACTACACGGACATAGTTTGATGAGATGATCCATTTACACGAGAAAGACCCAGGTTCAAGGGACATGGAGTGTGACCCCTACTACACACCGTGTACTCTTTTATACATGTCTTGGAGCCCTTGTACACTATATCTGGGAAATTTTTTGTGAGGGTTTTTACCTTTATCTTTTCCATGAGGGTTAGTATGCAATCATTTTTTACTCCCAGTACAATGATCCCTTCAGTAGTAATTCCTAGATAGAGTTGTTGGAATCCCTCTAAGAGGCCCAGAGTGAGATCCTCTATTCATATTCTTGTAATAGGTGGAGTTCTTGGTATCGACCTGACCAACACTACATGGGAGTCAATCCTTTACAAAGCAGGTTAATCCGGATTGATTTGTTGGTATCACCCCATGGCCTTGCCATTGATCCTCATTTGTGTATTGAATTTTATTCAAACTATTAGTATGACATTTCTCATGAAGAGACCCCATAAGAAGTACCTATTTGATAGACATCATCAATGCTATCAGATTCAGTAGTGTGTTCTCTCAGGTGAGTGATTTGTGGAATATTCTATATGGAGTCATAGACTAGTATAATATTGTTGTGTAAAGACCCGTAAAATTCAAGGAAAATTTTTTCTTAATTTTCTTTAGAATTTTACAAGAGCGCGGTTTCAGACGGCACCTGATTCCGAGGCCCGGAGTGCCCGGAATTTATTTCCGAAGTTTAGGCTCGGGTACGTTCAGTGAACGAACGAGCGGGAATTCCTAACTTTTGATCCGGTGCTCGGAATTCAAATCCGAGGGCACCGATGAACTCGCAGCGCTGATATTCGCTTAATGAGACCTTTTCGGGAGTTGCGTTTGTTGCGGGTTGAAAGTTACGTTTTGGGGTTTTTCAGTTAAGTTAAATAAAATTGTGTAAAACAAATTTTATTTAAACTTATTAAAAAAAAAACCTACCTAAGGGGGTTGGAAGTGGGACCCACACCCACTTAACCTCCCTTGGGAGGATTAAGTGTGGTGGGGCCCACACGAACCCCTAAATCTTTTAATAACCTCTCAACTTCCCCCTTAAACTCCCCTCTCTCCCTCTTAATTGTTTGTAAACTTAACATCAAATTAATTACACATGACATGTTAATTAATTAAGTGTTATGTTTGAATTTTGAAGTTTTGAATTCCTAGGCTTGGTAAATAAAATAAGGAGGGACCTTATTTTATTTTGTTAGCCAATCTTGTGTGGATTTCATTTGAGAGCTCCTCCTCCATCTTCTTCATCTTGACGAAGAACGTTCATCTTGACGAAGAACGTTCATCTTGACGAAGAACGCTCAAACTCCGACGAAGAACGACGCCACTCTTCTTCGTCCTCGGTGTCAACAAGAGGGAACGCCGCATCCTCCTCGGGCCTTCTTCGTCGGCAAACGAAGATCCGCCAACAACGTGTCGCATCGGACGTAACTCTTCGTCAACGGATTTGACGAACGACGACCGCGACGCCCGACTTCCGCGACGCCGTCTTCCGCGGAACGTAGAAGATTCTTTGAATCTCAAACCAGAGGTAGGGGATGTTATTTATTGATTATTTTTATTCCATTCTTGAATCATGGATTTTAGCATGACTAAATGTGAGGCTTTTGAATATTCTTTAGTTATGTTATTATTTAACGTGAGGGGGGTCGGACCGCATGAACACGGCCGAACCCCCCTCCTTAGTTCTCGTTTTATTCATGCGGGTGGAAGCAAGAGGCGTGGTGCCGTCGCACCACGCGGATGAACATACTTATAATTTTTCCGCAACACCGTCGCGCTTCGCCGAGGAGAGACTTCAAGAACGCGACGCCGTTGCGCCGCGTTGGGAGGATTCATGGCACGGCGAAAGGGGCGCGGTGCCGTCGCACCGCGCCGGACGACGAACACCGCGGCCGGTTCCGGGCCGCGGTGAGACGAGGAGACCGCGGCCGGTTCCGGGCCGCGGCGGAAGGAAAGACCGGCGGCCGGGCCGCCGGCGTCGGAAGTCGAGGGCGGGACCGGAAATTCCGGTCCCGTTGGTAAAAACCGGCCGGCCAGCGGGCCGGCCGGATGTCATAAAAACCGGGGGATTAAACCCCCGGCCGGTCCTTCAAGACCCCCCTCTTAATGAGGGGGGCGGTTCACTTAAGGAGGGGGGGGCAAAGCCCCCCGGTTTTATTCAGCCGGCCCCCACTTGCGGGGGCCGTTTTTAATACAAGGCACGGCTTTTAGCCGTGCGCTTGTGAAACGCGGGGCTTAGCCCCGCGTGCCTTCCGCCGCCGCCACGCGGCCCGCCGCCGCCGCCACGCGGCCCGCCGCCGCCGCCACGCGGCCCGCCGCCGCCGCCACGCGGCCAGCCGCCGCCGCCGCCACGCGGCCCGCCGCCGCCGCCACGCGGCCTGCCGCCGCCGTCCGCCGCCGCCGTCCGCCGCCGCCGGCCGCCGCGCCGTCCAGAGGGGGGGGGGGGGTCGGGCCGGGTCGGCCCGGACCCGGACCCCCCCGTTTCGGACCAGATTCGGTTCTTGGCTCATAACTTGAGCCTCGGACCTCCGAAAGACAAACCGTCTGCGGCAACGCGATCCTTGGATCGAGACGGTCGTTTCGGTATATCGCACTCAAGGTTTCGGTTTACTTTGAGTTCGGCCGGGTTGGTTCGTTCACGAAACCAACCGGGCCTTCGGAGCGGAAACGCTCATATCTTGAGCTACGGACGTCCGATTGACGTGCCGTCAGTCGCGTAGTGTTCCTCTTAGTGAGACGGATCTTTTGGCATACTCCTCCCGAGGTTTGGACGCAGGTGGAGTACGGTCGGGTTGGTTTTGCCTTAAAAACCAACCGGGCCCCGGAGACGAAAATGCCTATAACTCTCAGACCGGGCGTCCGATCGACGCGCCGTCTGTTGCGTTGAGTTCCTGTTGACGATACGGAACTTTTGGATACATCAACTTCGGTCTTCGTGACAGTTGATGTATCAGCCTCTCGGCTCGTGGAGCGGATCCTCCGTACGAGCTTGCTGTGTGCGGGAACCCTAGTGCTGGCTGCGACTGTTCTACTGCTACGACTGCTACTGTGACTGCGACGACGACAGTACAGAGATCCTGTGTGGATTTGACGACGACAGTACAGAGATCCTGTGTGGATTTGACGACGACAGTACAGAGATCCTGTGTGGATTTGACGACGACAGTACAGAGATCCTGTGTGGATTTGACGACGACAGTACAGAGATCCTGTGTGGATTTGACGACGACGACTACAGCACTCAGCGATCCTACGTGGATCAGTGCTTCAGGTTCTGTGTGAGCCCGATCCTGTGTGGGTCCTTGCGCTCAGCGGTTCTGTGTGAGCCAGCGCCTATAGGTTCTGTGTGAGCCCGATCCTGTGTGGGTCTTCTGCGGGGGTTAGTTACCTATCGATCCTTCGTGGGTCCGACGACTTAGATGGATCAGTGATCATCTTTATCGTTCTTGAAGAAGTATACCTGTGTGAGCTGAATCCTGTTGTTTTCCTGTGTGGATTGTGTTGTGCAATCCTGTGTGGATTATATTTTGCTTTCCTATGTGGAATACGTATACTTTCCTGCGTGGACTGAGTTGTACTTGGGCTCGGAGGTTGGAGCGTATTTGAATTGATGACTTAGGTATATGTATGGGCATATACCTAAGCAGTGTTGGTTGTTACTTCGTGATTGTACTTTGCTTCGTGGTTTATCCTTTGTGGATTTGAGAGACCTTCAGGGGTCTCGGGGTCCCTACTGAGTAGCTTATACTCACCCCTGCACGGGCTTTGCCCGCACTTCGTTGTGTTGGTTGCAGACGACGGACAGTGTTGACCTTAGCTGAGGCTTGCAGAGCGGGACGGTACCCGGAGGTGGACCACTGGGCGGGACATGCTCGGAGCGGACGGCGGGACCCGTGGAGCAGAGGAGCTATCTGTACCCACCCTTCAGGTGGGATTTCCAGTGGACAGCTCGGAGTAGCGGCTTTACTTTTCAGTTGCTGTTTTTCCCTTTTCGAGTTGTACTTTACTTTCAGTTTGGGTTTGTATTCTGGCCCATTTACTTTTCCGCACTTTCAGTCGTACTCTGTTTGTTTAGTGTTTACTTTCCGCTTGTTTACTCTGTGGTGTGTGTTTACTTTTTAAAGGCAATGCCTTCCCTTTTACCGGGAATTACGCCTTGGTGCTAGTCGCCAGCCCCTGGCCTATGGAAGGCGGGCTTGGGGTAGTCACGGCACGGACCCCGAGGGCGGGTCGTGACAAATTGGTATCAGAGGAGTTCGGTTCTACCGCGAATTCTGATCTTTTCTATGTGAAGCAATAATGTTTAGCGTATTGAGTGTGGATATCAGTCCAGGGAGTCCAGTGTTGGTGCGGCGGCCGACGTATCCGTACACCAGGACCCTGACTTCTGATTTCCGACTTAATGCACGAAAACATTGATTGCGTGTGTGTTTCAAAGTTTTCTTTGTGATTACTTGTGTCAGCTCACTGGGTATACTGATCTGCTTTATGAAAGTCTCAAGTTTTCCTTGTGATTACTTGTGCCAGCTCACCAGGTATACTGTTCTAACCGTGGCGCACCTGTTTCCTTTTCAGGATGGCCCCACGACGGCAGCCAGCTAGGGTTCCGAGAGTCGAGCGAGACGACAGCCCACCGAGCGACGAGGCCTCGGTGCAGGGCCCTTTTCCAGTAGTGGCACCGGCGGTAGCTTTACCCGCCGAGCCCCCGATGCTTCCAGCAGCAGCCGCTGACGATGCACGTCGCCTCAGCGCACTGCATGAGTTTCAGCGCCAGTGACCGCCCAGGTTTCGCGGGGAGACAGATCCCCAGGCAGCAGAGGACTGGCTGGAGGCAGTGGTTCGAGTGTTTAGGCTAGTGAGGACACCAGCAGACCTCATGGTAATCCTCGCTGCGAGCCTACTACACGCAGCAGCAGGACGATGGTGGAGCTTGATGCTCCAGGTTCACGATGAGGCATCCTTACTCTGGACGGACTTCGAGAGCCTCTTCCGCTCTGAGTTCGTCCCGGCCACCCTTCGTGCGGTGCGTATCCAGGAGATTCTACAGCTGCGGCAGGGCAGCATGACGGTCGCCCAGTACTCGGCGAGATTTACCGATCTCTCGCGCTACTCGACCGACATGGTACGGGACCCATTCTTCCGGGCCCGGACCTTCGAGCAGGGTTTGAGACACGAGATCAGGGCATCGCTGATCTCCCTCAGCATACCGACTCAGACAGGAGTACTGGAGCGGGCTCTTCTGATCGAGAGCTTCCTTGCTGAGTCTACACCAGCACAGCGACCCACCACAGGGCGGCACGTGGCAGAGTCATCTGCAGCTGGCAGTCGGCGAATGACTCAGGGGTTCAGACAGACCAGACCTCAGGGCACTGGCTCAGCAGTGCAGGGCACACAACGCGGAGCCAGTCTTTCGAGTGGAAGACAGTGCTATGCATGCGGCGGGCGAGGCCACATGGCTCGTGACTGCCCGACCCGCCATGCGGAGGAGCAGCAGACGGTTGAGGAACCACCTAGGCAGAGGCAGAGGTTCGACCGTGGCGGTCTGCAGGAAGGAGGCGGACGAGGCAGAGGAGCAGGCCGAGCAGCAGGTGGTGGACGACGCTTTGAGGCTCTACCACCACCACCACCACCAGGAGGTCCACCCCGACCGCAGGGGAGAGCTCAGCTTCAGGCAGCCGAGGCCTTCGATCATGGAGCTCTGGGAGCCGATGGACAGGAGCAGAACTAGTGGTTACAACCTTTGTACTTCTGGTTCCTTGTTGCTTTTGTGTAGCGTCTTGTAATACGAGCTGCAATAATAAAAGACGCATACCTTGTGATGTTTTCGTTCCTGTCCTCTATCGTAATGTTACTAAGAGGTTCCAGTTTTGGCTGTTGACTTGACCCTCACTTGTGAGACATCTACTGGAGGAGACCCAGTTACCACACACTGATGCCGACAGTGTGACTCAACCCTTGGAGGCGAGAGTAACGGTTGAATCTCTTAGTAGTAGCGTCGAGGCCTTACGACGTCATCCTTAGTATGGATTAGTATCATCCATGTTAGGATTGACTGTTTTAGGCAAAGAATGTGGTTCATCCAGGGGATGAGACCAGATTTCTCTTTTCGGCAAAAGAGAAATCTTGCAGCTCTGGTGGGACCGGAGATGGTCCGGGCCACGTCAGAGGAGGTCCATGTCATCCAGGAGCGGGTCCTACATGGGCGATCGATTCCTCTTGTGCGCAACAGATGGCGGCACGGGAATCTCCAGGAGAGCACATGGGAGCGGGAGGCTCAGATGCGTGCTCAGTTCTCTCTTTTGGTTTCCCTAGTTTTTGATGTAGCTTTACGGGGACGTAAAGCCCTGAGGTGGGAGTAATGTAAAGACCCGTAAAATTCAAGGAAAATTTTTTCTTAATTTTCTTTAGAATTTTACAAGAGCGCGGTTTCAGACGGCACCTGATTCCGAGGCCCGGAGTGCCCAGAATTTATTTCCGAAGTTTGGGCTCGGGTACGTTCAGTGAACGAACGAGCGGGAATTCCTAACTTTTGATCCGGTGCTCGGAATTCAAATCCGAGGGCACCGATGAACTCGCAGCGCCGATATTCGCTTAATGAGACCTTTTCGGGAGTTGCGTTTGTTGCGGGTTGAAAGTTACGTTTTGGGGTTTTTCAGTTAAGTTAAATAAAATTGTGTAAAACAAATTTTATTTAAACTTATTAAAAAAAAAACCTACCTAAGGGGGTTGGAAGTGGGACCCACACCCACTTAACCTCCCTTGGGAGGATTAAGTGTGGTGGGGCCCACACGAACCCCTAAATCTTTTAATAACCTCTCAACTTCCCCCTTAAACTCCCCTCTCTCCCTCTTAATTGTTTGTAAACTTAACATCAAATTAATTACACATGACATGTTAATTAATTAAGTGTTATGTTTGAATTTTGAAGTTTTGAATTCCTAGGCTTGGTAAATAAAATAAGGAGGGACCTTATTTTATTTTGTTAGCCAATCTTGTGTGGATTTCATTTGAGAGCTCCTCCTCCATCTTCTTCATCTTGACGAAGAACGTTCATCTTGACGAAGAACGTTCATCTTGACGAAGAACGCTCAAACTCCGACGAAGAACGACGCCACTCTTCTTCGTCCTCGGTGTCAACAAGAGGGAACGCCGCATCCTCCTCGGGCCTTCTTCGTCGGCAAACGAAGATCCGCCAACAACGTGTCGCATCGGACGTAACTCTTCGTCAACGGATTTGACGAACGACGACCGCGACGCCCGACTTCCGCGACGCCGTCTTCCGCGGAACGTAGAAGATTCTTTGAATCTCAAACCAGAGGTAGGGGATGTTATTTATTGATTATTTTTATTCCATTCTTGAATCATGGATTTTAGCATGACTAAATGTGAGGCTTTTGAATATTCTTTAGTTATGTTATTATTTAACGTGAGGGGGGTCGGACCGCATGAACACGGCCGAACCCCCCTCCTTAGTTCTCGTTTTATTCATGCGGGTGGAAGCAAGAGGCGTGGTGCCGTCGCACCACGCGGATGAACATACTTATAATTTTTCCGCAACACCGTCGCGCTTCGCCGAGGAGAGACTTCAAGAACGCGACGCCGTCGCGCCGCGTTGGGAGGATTCATGGCACGGCGAAAGGGGCGCGGTGCCGTCGCACCGCGCCGGACGACGAACACCGCGGCCGGTTCCGGGCCGCGGTGAGACGAGGAGACCGCGGCCGGTTCCGGGCCGCGGCGGAAGGAAAGACCGGCGGCCGGGCCGCCGGCGTCGGAAGTCGAGGGCGGGACCGGAAATTCCGGTCCCGTTGGTAAAAACCGGCGGGCCAGCGGGCCGGCCGGATGTCATAAAAAACCGGGGGATTAAACCCCCGGCCGGTCCTTCAAGACCCCCCTCTTAATGAGGGGGGCGGTTCACTTAAGGAGGGGGGGGGGGGGGCAAAGCCCCCCGGTTTTATTCAGCCGGCCCCCACTTGCGGGGGCCGTTTTTAATACAAGGCACGGCTTTTAGCCGTGCGCTTGTGAAACGCGGGGCTTAGCCCCGCGTGCCTTCCGCCGCCGCCACGCGGCCGGCCGCCGCCACGCGGCCCGCCGCCGCGCCGCCGCCACGCGGCCAGCCGCCGCCGCCGTCCGCCGCCGTCCGCCGCCGCCGTCCGCCGCCGCCGCCGGCCGCCGCGCCGTCCCGAGGGGGGGGGGTCGGGCCGGGTCGGCCCGGACCCGGACCCCCCGTTTCGGACCAGATTCGGTTCTTGGCTCATAACTTGAGCCTCGGACCTCCGAAAGACGAACCGTCTGTGGCAACGCGATCCTTGGATCGAGACGGTCGTTTCGGTATATCGCACTCAAGGTTTCGGTTTACTTTGAGTTCGGCCGGGTTGGTTCGTTCACGAAACCAACCGGGCCTTCGGAGCGGAAACGCTCATATCTTGAGCTACGGACGTCCGATTGACGTGCCGTCAGTCGCGTAGTGTTCCTCTTAGTGAGACGGATCTTTTGGCATACTCCGCCCGAGGTTTGGACGCAGGTGGAGTACGGTCGGGTTGGTTTTGCCTTAAAAACCAACCGGGCCCCGGAGACGAAAATGCCTATAACTCTCAGACCGGGCGTCCGATCGACGCGCCGTCTGTTGCGTTGAGTTCCTGTTGACGATACGGAACTTTTGGATACATCAACTTCGGTCTTCGTGACAGTTGATGTATCAGCCTCTCGGCTCGTGGAGCGGATCCTCCGTACGAGCTTGCTGTGTGCGGGAACCCTAGTGCTGGCTGCGACTGTTCTACTGCTACGACTGCTACTGTGACTGCGACGACGACAGTACAGAGATCCTGTGTGGATTTGACGACGACAGTACAGAGATCCTGTGTGGATTTGACGACGACAGTACAGAGATCCTGTGTGGATTTGACGACGACAGTACAGAGATCCTGTGTGGATTTGACGACGACAGTACAGAGATCCTGTGTGGATTTGACGACGACGACTACAGCACTCAGCGATCCTACGTGGATCTGTGCTTCAGGTTCTGTGTGAGCCCGATCCTGTGTGGGTCCTTGCGCTCAGCGGTTCTGTGTGAGCCAGCGCCTACAGGTTCTGTGTGAGCCCGATCCTGTGTGGGTCTTCTGCGGGGGTTAGTTACCTATCGATCCTTCGTGGGTCCGACGACTTAGATGGATCAGTGATCATCTTTATCGTCCTTGAAGAAGTATACCTGTGTGAGCTGAATCCTGTTGTTTTCCTGTGTGGATTGTGTTGTGCAATCCTGTGTGGATTATATTTTGCTTTCCTATGTGGAATACGTATACTTTCCTGCGTGGACTGAGTTGTACTTGGGCTCGGAGGTTGGAGCGTATTTGAATTGATGACTTAGGTATATGTATGGGCATATACCTAAGCAGTGTTGGTTGTTACTTCGTGATTGTACTTTGCTTCGTGGTTTATCCTTTGTGGATTTGAGAGACCTTCAGGGGTCTCGGGGTCCCTACTGAGTAGCTTATACTCACCCCTGCACGGGCTTTGCCCGCACTTCGTTGTGTTGGTTGCAGACGACGGACAGTGTTGACCTTAGCTGAGGCTTGCAGAGCGGGACGGTACCCGGAGGTGGACCACTGGGCGGGACGTGCTCGGAGCGGACGGCGGGACCCGTGGAGCAGAGGAGCTATCTGTACCCACCCTTCAGGTGGGATTTCCAGTGGACAGCTCGGAGTAGCGGCTTTACTTTTCAGTTGCTGTTTTTCCCTTTTCGAGTTGTACTTTACTTTCAGTTTGGGTTTGTATTCTGGCCCATTTACTTTTCCGCACTTTCAGTCGTACTCTGTTTGTTTAGTGTTTACTTTCCGCTTGTTTACTCTGTGGTGTGTGTTTACTTTTTAAAGGCAATGCCTTCCCTTTTACCGGGAATTACGCCTTGGTGCTAGTCGCCAGCCCCTGGCCTATGGAAGGCGGGCTTGAGGTAGTCATTTAACCCTTTATCATTTGGGGATGTTACAATCACCCCCCCTTTAGGGCACAACGCCCTCGTTGTGGGCCCTACATCTCAACCCAGGCAGTGCACCGCACTTAAGGCTGGGTTCCTCCTCTGATACCAAATGTGACAACCGGGTCCCGGTGATAGCACAGCCACCCCGCCTTAACATGGCCGTCGGGTCCTGGCCCACCAGGTACCACCAGTTACCCCGCAGACACGTGTGGCCCACCCCAGGGTCCACCCACATGCCCGAACGGGTCATCTGACTAATGATAGTCCCCACAGGCCAACACATGTCCTTTCCAGTGTGCTTTGTCCTCACTCACACACATCCTGGGAAACTTCCCAGAAGGTCACCCATCCTAATCACTACTCCAGGCCAAGCACGCTTAACTGTGGAGTTCTAATCAGACAGGCTCCCGAAAAGGAAGGTGCACCTTGTTGACATGAGTCATATCATTTAGTCATTTAACCCTTTATCATTTGGGGATGTTACAATCACCCCCCCTTTAGGGCACAACGCCCTCGTTGTGGGCCCTACATCTCAACCCAGGCAGTGCACCGCACTTAAGGCTGGGAACCTCCCTCTGATACCAAATGTGACAACCGGGTCCCGGTGATAGCACAGCCACCCCGCCTTAACATGGCCGTCGGGTCCTGGCCCACCAGGTACCACCAGTTACCCCGCAGACACGTGTGGCCCACCCCAGGGTCCACCCACATGCCCGAACGGGTCATCTGACTAATGATAGTCCCCACAGGCCAACACATGTCCTTTCCAGTATGCTTTGTCCTCACTCACACACATCCTGGGAAACTTCCCAGAAGGTCACCCATCCTAATCACTACTCCAGGCCAAGCACGCTTAACTGTGGAGTTCTAATCAGACAGGCTCCCGAAAAGGAAGGTGCACCTTGTTGACATGAGTCATATCATTTAGTCATTTAACCATTTATCATTTGGGGATGTTACATGTTGGGACTTTTCTATAGAATGTGTGACTTTGTTGATTATATCTGGATATTATTATTATATGTGTTTTTGAAATATACCTTTATAGAGATGAATGTATTTCCTCTATTTTATGTGAGGCACGCCTATCATAGGGAATGTAAAAAAGCAATTTAATTTTCCTAGTTTAGTATAATGGATCACCAAATTCCTCTCACTTGAGGAAGTTTCTCATTTTTTCACTCACTTAATTTAATTCACTTAAACTAGTTATTTTTAATTGTTTTTTTAATTTAAGAATGTTATGAAATTTTAATTAATGAAAATATTAAAAAATCATGCAATAAAAAAAATTAATTAGTGAAAAAAGAACTTTGAATTTATGTTTTGGTTTTTGGGTTCCATCATTCTCCTTGTTGGTATTTAAATAATGTTTGATAATTCAATTTTGAGATCTCATTCTTGAATTACTATTATTTTGTTAATTGGTGTGATATATTGAATCCATTTAGCAATATTAACTTCCCCTCCTACTTTAATCATGGTTGATGGAACAAATCAATCGTGAGTGTGACAACTTCCTAGATGTGGCTCTATCGTTTTCCATTTCAACAACTGAATGGCTCAAAACCATCGTATTAAGAGCCTGTATTCAGTATAAGTGAGGGAAAAGATTTAATAAAATAATGGAAATGAGTTTGATTTTAGTTTCCTGGTGGGATATCGCCACACATGTGCACGTCACTCTTTCTTATCAAAAAAATAATAAAACTTAAGAATTATACCGTAGAATAAATTAAATTGACACATACCTCCCTCGAGTCAAGGATTGAGTAAGTATATTATTTTTTAGGTTAAGCGGAAATAGTGGATAATATGAGAATAAAAAAAGAAAACAAGGATAAAAGATGGAGAATAATGGAGGGTGGTTGGGTGGAAGAAAACACGAAAATAAAAACCATGCATGAATTTATTAAAAGTCTAAATTACAATTGAAATATAAAAAAAATAAAGAAAATAAAAAATTAATAATGTTATAAGGGATTGATTTTTGAACGTCCTCCATCGGTGGAGATATCCCCTTGGTTCCTTGGAATAAATGTGATGGAAAAGTGGATGAGATAAGAGCTGGGGGCTCCCCTCCTTTTATGGGAAGAAATTTTTCTCCCCAAGTTTGCACATTTTTGGAAATATAAATGGATGATTAACACATTCCATCATTAATAAATGTTGTTAATAAAGTAATTTTTCATTCAACCTCAAAATTTCATATTAATTGGACTCTTCTAGAGGAATTTATGTATTTTTTATTGATAATGTATTTTTTTCTAGATGAATTTTCCAGGAAGCTTCCTTCAATGTATAAAATCTCTTTGCCACCATAATGGGAGAGAAAATCCATGATATTTATTTAGGTAGGGAATATATGTGTCCTACTTCATATCCATTTCTAATCAACTCCATTGTAGGTGTGTTGCCTGATTTATACATTCATTGCGGAGGTGGGGTCCACGCTGTCAGCACAAACAATTTCCAAACATCAATGATATTGTTGGGCCTTTAGATATTCGAATAAGCCACTAGTCTAGACGAAAAAGTTAAAGGAATTAAAATAAGTATTCTATAAAAATAATCATTCAATTTGGAATTATATTTTTATATAAATGACCAAATTACCCTTAACGTAAAAATCTGTCAAAAATCCAGAATTTAATCTCATTTCACATTTTAGCTCAAAACACACCATAAATCCAAAATTGATCCATATAAGCTCAAATTTATAAATTAAGAGGGTTAAAACAATTGAAATTCATATAAAAATGTGGAAAATATTAGTTTTATCAGTATATTTTTTGGTTGTTGTGGTGTCCAACTATGAATTTTTATACTCACCCATACATGGGGTTTTCCTTCATCTGTCGTGTCTTATATAGAAGATTAAAATTTTGATAGAGTCTTAGGAGGACCAGGATCAGACAGTGCTTAGTGAGACATTAAAAATTTATCACAAAAGGAGAAAGAACTACTGGAAATCATTTTCAAGTTAGAGAATATAAATACGCTTGTTATCTAAGTGCCAAAGATGAGAATAAGTTGTGGTGCCAAAGAATTATCCAACTTGGGAATAAAAGAATGAAAAAACGTTTTAATATTTATTATGTACAAAATTTTCCAAAATTGAAAAGAAGAGAGGAAGATTTTTGTGTTACTTGTTAGGAAGTGAAGATGACTAATAAAAGTCATAATAAAGTTGAGATTCCATCTACTGGGCCTCTTTAACTTATTCATTCCAATTTATGTGGGTCAATGTGACATCAATAAAAAAGGATATTTATAATTTATCAATTTTAATGGTGATTTCACTCAAATAAAAAGCATTATGTTTTTGAAACACAACTCAGAGCCTATAGAAATGTTCAGGTTTTTCAAAATAGAAGTTGATAAAGAGATGGGGTTTTATATAAAGAAATTGATAATGGATAATGGTATTGAGTTTACGAGAATTAATTTCAAAAATTATCTTGGAGATCATGTTATTAAACATTAGTATAGTTCTATATATACCCCCACAACAAAATGGAGTAGTATAAAGGAAGAATATAGGTTTGGTGGAAATGGGAAGAATCGTGTGAGAAGAATAAAAACATTCAATATTCTACTAGAGTGAAGTTTTTAGTATTATTTTACCTGTTTATAAAAAAAATTAAGTTTGGAAACCAGCATGAGTTCTTATGAAATTTTCTAGGAAAAAAATCTTTTATTGAAGTACATCAATGTTTTTGGAATCCCATGTTTTCTTAAAATAATAAATTTGGATTAGGGAATGTTTGATGGGAAATCTGAGGAAGGAAATTTTATTATTCACATATTGGAAGAAGTTAAAAATATTGGAAAAAATGTTTATAAATGTTGGTGGAATCATATTATGTGGAAGTTATTGATAATCATTCTTATTTAACAAATATTTATGGGGATTTTGAGGAATAAAAACTGAAATTTTGCAATGAAAATGAATGTGATAAAAGTAATGTTCATGAAGATTCAGATGAATCGTATGACGAGGAAAGCGAAGAATGAAGAGGAAATATGAAATTTCCTACTTTAAAAAAAAATTCAGACTAAAAATATTTTGGGGAATTAAAAGGCTCTAGTTCATGCTAGAAGAAAGCTAATATTAGAATATAGAACGTCACTCATCTCAAAATTTGAACCAGAATCAGTATCATAAGCTATTCAACAAAAAGAATGGGAGATTTCTATGAATAAAGAGTTGGATGAAATTGAGTAAAATGAAACATAGGACCATGTTTTATGTCTGAAATATAAAAATTTTATCATAAAAAATGGGTTTATAGAAATATTTTGAAGGAATATAGAGAAGTTTCAAGAAAAAAATCTATGATTCTTTATAAAGGTTATGCACAGGTTGATGGTAGATATTTTGATCAAACATTTTCCCCAATTTAGTGGTTAGAAACCATTATAATGTTTTGGGTAGTGCATTCTCATCAAAAATACAAAGTGTATCAGATAGATATAAATTTGGATAAATTGAAGAAGAAGTTTACAATGAGTAACCTTTTGGGTTTCTACTTGATAAGGATGAAAATAATGTTTTTAAATTGAAGAAAGATTTATATGGGCTAAAACAAAATCCACATTCATGGTATTCTAAGATTGAATGTTATTTGAGAATGATGATTTTTTCAAAAGGAAAAGTTTAAAGAAACTTATATATGAAAGATATTGGCTTTGGAACTCTAATTGTAATTGTTTATGTGGATAATATAATTTTTTCTGGGGATGAAAAAAATTTGTAAATAATTTTCTTAGGAAATGAAAAAGAATTTTGAAATATCAATTTTGTGAGAATTAAATTTCTTCCATGTCCTACAAGTTCAATATAAGGAAAAATAAATTTTCATATCTTAAGAAAATTATGGAAGGTAATTGTTACAAAAATTTGGAATTTTAGAATATAAATAAGTTTCTACTCCTATCTCAGTGAGGATGAAGATGAGTAAAGATGAGTCTGGAAAAAGTGTGAATTAGAAAGAATTTTGGAAGATTATAAGAAGCATACATTACCTTATAACTTCAAGCCTAATATTTTTTATTCTATAAAATTGTGTGCTAGTTATCAAAGTAATATGAAAGAGTCAAATATGTTGGAAGCAAGGATAATTCTAAGATATGTCCAAGGAAAAAATTCATAAGTATTATTATAAAAAATAAATTATGAGATGAAGTTTCATGGTTATAATAATATTGATTGGGAGGGAGAGTGTAATGATAGAAAATCAACCTCACGATAAACATTTTTCTTGGGTGAATGTTGTGTAAATTTTCATTGTAAGAAACAAATATCAATAACCTTGAGAAAAGTGGAATTAGAATATGTTGTGACTATTCAAGTATGTACTCAGTTATTGTGGATGAATGTTGAATTGGAAGATTTTAATATAAAGGATTCTAAACTATTTAAGACACTTTATGACAATTATATTACAATGGATATTTCGAAAAATCATGTCCAACATTCATGATCAAAACACATAAATATAAATTTTCACTTTATAAAAGAGAAAGTTGATGCTAGAGATGTTTTGTTGGAATATATCTCAATGAAGTATCAAATCATTGATATCTTCACAAATTCAATTCCAAAATAAAGGTTTAATGAGTTGACGTTGAAAATTCATGTTCATCCCCCTATAATGACTTCCAAAAAATCATAAGGAAGTCCCCAACCATGCTTTGGATTATATTGACAAAGGAGGAGAAAAAGTAACAACTTTGTACTATGTAAGAAGTTCTTAATTATCATTATTTTATGAATATGAAGTTTTGTTAATCAGATAATGGGGGAGAGGAAAATAAAATTTATAGAAAAATAAAAGTGATAAAATATAAAAGTTAGGGGGATTTTATCTTAGCATGGACATACAATTTTCTTCTCACAAAGGGATGGATTTTTGTCAAAAAAAATACCTTATCTATTAGTGTGGTGTCTAAACACTCTTTTAATAAAGGATATTTTTTGGTAAAATTCAAAAAACATGAGTTGTTTACAAAAGTTGAATTGTGAAAATTTTCTGATAGTTGAAAAAGTTATTAATGAGTGTTGTTAAAAAATATGAATGGGGAGATTAAAGAACATTTGTGATGTTTATTTAATAATTTTTTTTATTTGTAGATAACTAATCTTTTATAAAAGAATGTTTTTGAAAAACAAGTGAATGTTTCTAAATGTTCTAACCCAAACATAAAGGGGGAGAAAAGTTTTGTTTTTGAGAAAGTTGTTTTATAGACACAAAGGATTGAACTAAGAGACACCAGATGAAAAGTATCAAACTGATCACCACCGGTCGTAGAATTCATCAAAAAGTTTGAGTTTTTTATTAGACACACCATCATTCTCAAATCCATTGACATGAAGTTCATGTTTTATTGGACTCAATGTTGCTTATAATGTTAGAAGGTTGCTAAAGACGTTGAATGAATAAGAAGAAATGTGTATTCATACTTTTCATCATAATTAGACGAGGAATTTCCATCATAATGAGTTGAGTAATTTGTATTATAATGACATGAGGAAGATCCATCATAATGAGTTGATTAATTTCGATTATACGGAATAAAATTTAGGAAGTTTGAGAAGAATTATTATACAGAAGACATAAGAAGATGTCAAAATATTTGGGAAGAGTTTAAGTGGTGAAACCTGAAATTAAAATATGTATAGATATTGGATTTTTTTTTAAATTTTATGAAATGAAAAAAGTTTTTTAGTTTCATGAATTTGTCTTTTTGGGATTCCTATAAATAGAAGAAATGTATATTCATACTTTTCAACTTTTTAATGTAAGTGGAAAAAGATGAGCACTATAAAATTAATGTCAAAGTTATCTTTCCACATTTAAATCTCATTAGAAGTTTGGACATCTTATATTCTTATTGGACTGAGTAATATCGGATTGAGCATTTGAGAAGAGTTTGAGTAATTCATATTGAGAATGGATTCATCAGACTTAGTCCATCAGACTGAATTCATCGGATTGATTCCATCGGACCCAGCCCAATCGGATGGAGAGAATCCGACCCAACCACATCATAATGAGGATTCTGAGCTGAGAATTTATGGTGTAGTTTGAACAAATTATTTTTTTATCTCAATTTTTTGTAAGAAAAATTTATAAAATAATAGGATTCAGTATAATCATTACAATTAGGAGATATAATGTGTCTAATGCGAGTTTGCACAAGTTGTATTCACTTATTAATTTTAGTGAATTTCTATAGACCCATATGAGTGTCTATAAAAATGATATAGGTTCTCACACTGAGGTCGAACCCTTTAAATTTCATGTTATTTACTTTTTTTACTAATTTTTAATACATTAGTATTTACTAAAAGATGATGAGGATATAAAATTTAACAAGTTTCAGGGTTTAATATTTTCAAAATTTTTGAAACTTATAAAAGTGAACAACTAATTCAACCCCACATTTGAGTTATTATTCGATCCTTTGGAAATTCGTATATTATTTATCATTTTATTTGAATCTTTTTTTTAATATTTTTTCTACTTTTTTGTAATTAAAATCCCTAAATGAATAATGTAATACTCTCATGACTCATCATTGATCTCACCATGTCCAACAAGATGTGGTTCTTCCATTCACTTACATCAATCCACTGATGTGTATAAGGAGGAGAGAGTTAATATAGGATCCCAAAATACTATAAGTAATCAATGAATTATTGATTGAGATATTATCCACCATGTTCTAAGAGGATTTTCTTAATCATATTACCAATTTGGTTCCCATTTTCATTCTTGTTTTTCTTTAATTAATCAAAATAACCTTACTTATACCTCATTAAGTAGACATATTCATTTCTACTAAAATCATCGGTAAAATTTATGAAGTATGAGAACCCACCCCTGCCTCAATAAGAAATGGTCCACACACATATGTATGAACTAATTAAAGAATCTCTTTAGACCTTTCATATTTTCTAATAAATGGGGATTTATTCATTTTACCATATAAATAAGTGTGAAACAAACCAATTGGTTTTAGTTCATAAGAATCTAAATATCCATTTTGGTATAACTTAGTCAAGCATTTTTCATTTACATGAACAATCCAATGATGCCATAATTGGGTGTGGCATGGGTTATGTGAAGTAGTTTCATTATCAATTTCCATTACTTGGTTTGTGTAATACGATAAAAAAATGGTTATTTAAATTCACCTTACCATAACAAATGTTATTTTTATAAAAGAAGCAACATTCAATTACAAATATTAAAATAAATCCATCTATATCATGTTTAGATATATAAATAATTTTTTTTTGTAATGGATGAAACATAATAACAACCTTTCAAAACCAAGATCATTATAAGATCCCATATTGTTCTTGGTACGTCCCACTCTGAGGTTTTCATTGAACATATTTTTTTGGGGATTCCTTTGTAATAAATCCTTAGTGACTAAGTCTTATTTGATGACAGAGAGCATTTTTGGAGAAAATAACTTTAAATTTACGCATGTATGTCTATTTAAATTAATGGATTCCATGTATAAAAATGTTAAATGGGATTACTAGGGTTTTCTATGAGTTTAGAAGGATCATAGGTGGTTTGGCCACTTTTATAGAAGCTAGTATAAAAACTATTCAATGAAAAATTATATTTTGTGTACATGTTACATGACATGTAACTATTTATAGATGCATTTAATGTACTAGTTTATGATGTGATGTGGTTACATGTCGTGAAACTGATTCACATCGTGTAAATGTTGACCAAAATAAATATTTACCCAGGGCAAAAGGTTTTTCCAGCATACCTTAAAAATGTGGAAATACATGACATGAAGGATTACACATCACGTATTCCTCATACCTAGTAGTTTTAAGTGTGTCGTGTACTTATGAATCTCATTATTTTTTATTATAGCCTCTCCTCTCTCGCTCCTAGGGTGAACTCTAGGAAATTTTAATTATCTTCCCCACTTCCAGTTGTCCTATTTTTTCATTCGAACCTTGGCGAGTTTATTCAGTTTGGTTTCCCTCTTCTCACCCATCATTACTTTTCATTGTAGTGTACATATTTTGAACATGGATTTTGTTTTGGGAGTTGATCTTTTTTTAGGTTAATCTAGGTTCTTCTTGTGATCTTCTATGACTTCATCTTTAATGGATTTTGTCATTAGAAGCGTTGTGTTAATCACATGTAAATGGTATGGAGACTAAACCTAACCCTATGGAATATTTAACTGTGAATTATATGAAATATTTTTATTATGACCATGTAATTTGAACTATAATTAATTAGTTGATTTATAGTAAATCATGGATTGGATTCCTTTAGATTCTGTGGATGATGCAACCTAGATTATGGATACCTGTTGGGTGAGAAAACATTTGAGTGAAAAGAACGTGGATAATTGTTTAAAGCTTGGTGAGTATGACATGATACCTTAGGTGATTTCTTGATATATAATCCCTAGGTAATCTATTACTGACTATTGATATGACTGTTGATCCTTTGAGAGATAAATGCATGTTTTTTTGAAATAAAAACTATAATTTTCATAATTAACCATTGAGATTTATGATATTATATTATGATATCCATACTATTATGACTTGTTTAGTTGGTGATGAAATGATTATATATAGGGATATACTAGTAGTGTTTAAATTATTATATAGTAGGCTTGGCCCAGTGATACAAGATAAAATTTTTATATATAGGGATTTTCTTGGAGGATGAAATTCTTATATTGTAGGGAATTCCTAGTGATACTTGTTGAAATGATTATATAACAGGATACTCCCAGGGACACATGCTGAAATGCATTTATATAGGGTGATGATCGGAGGATGAAATTATTATTCAATGAGAGCTACCTAATTGTTTGATTTTTCCATGGTATATGGATATAGATGGAATGGTTGTGTTACATTCTCAAAGACATTTCATCATGGGTTGGAAAAAGGTTAATTGAAATATTATATAAATTAGTTAATTAATAAATCTATTTATCACTTTATTGCATATAATTATTATCAGACTGGTTGTGTTTGGGGATGGTGGTGTTGACCTACTGAGTTACATTCACACCCTATTTGGGAACCATTTGGTACTCGAGCAGTTTACATGGATGCATGTTTGGACAAGGGAAAGGGACATTATTGTAGATTCTTTTGTTTCTTGCTGTCTGGGAATGATTTTGGAGATGGGTATGACATGGGGATCGGGACCAGAGCCTTTTGGGATTATTTAATGTAATTGGATTATTTTGTTTGTATTGGTTTCAGTTTTACTTTTAGATACATCTTATCTTGTCATTATTCATCATTATAGGTTCCTCCTTTTATTTTCCTTGCTGTATGATATACTATTTCCACTATTTCTTTGTTACTCTCACTTTTATTACTATGGATTAGTTCCACTATGATTTACCAGGGGTATAGTCTCCCCACTATAAATATCACATCCTCGCTACTTGTCAATAACATCTAGTATATTGGGATGCATTATTGACTTCTAATAACCAAATCATTTTGACCATGTGAGAGAGTACTAGATCAGGGGACATTACACAGTGGTATTAGAGGACCAGCTTGTTATTATCTATTGCTTTATTTTTTAGAAAAATTATAAAGGATACTAGGATCTATTGGGACCTGGTAGTGAGCTTATTCATTGGAGTAGCTAACCTATATAAGGGGGAAAATTTGTGTTCCAGCGATGGGATTATTGTTTATGTTGTTCTCTTGTTACTATTGATGTTATTTCAAATTGGTTGATTTTTGTGTTGTGTGATGTTATTATTTTGTGATGTTATTGTTTATTGATATTTACACTCATGGACTAGTATGGTGAGATATGAGTATGCATGCATCATTATAGGCACATAGGGATATATATATATATATATATATATTGACATGCATTGTTCATGACAGGACATGTTTACTAAATGTGTTATATACTTTCCAATATGAATTATGAAATAATATATCTATTATATTTGAAAAATGGAATGAAATAAACTATTATTTAATCATTAAACACTTATAATACATGGTTAGAGAGACACAGAGTAATGGTTCTATACTGTTATCGCCTTTTAAGGTTGACTTTATTTTTAGCCATAGTTTATAGGAGTGTGTTTTTATTGTAGATAAAATGACTCCTCATCATCTTAGAGTTGAGTTCTAATAGAATGGAAATCAATTCTCTCCTAACGTTGATTAACTAGAGAATCCTATAGCTCTTGAGGATCAAATAGATGTTATTCATCACATCAACTTCTTAAAGGTCATGCAATCCTTTGGAAATGAGACTATTTTCATCGTGCCTTTGATGTATGAGTTGATGAGAGAGATTCTGTTACAACATCCACCTATGTTCACTGGGGAGGGAGGCTCCAAGGTAGCTAAGTTCTAGATTAAATCAATATATACAATATTCAATCATCTTCAGACACCCAAATATAGGAGGGTGAATCTTGTTGTGTATATGCACATTGGACCTACCAAACATTGGTGGGATATTCTAGAGCAGGATGGGAAGAAGGAGGAGTTATCTTGGAAGGAATTCATGCTGAATTTATTGAGCCACATATATCCATAGATGATGAGGGATGGGAAGGATCATTAATTCATCCATATGATAAAGGATATAATATCAGTGATGGGCTATATTGAACATTTCACCAACCTTCAATGATTTGTGCCATATTTAGCTATTGATGAGATCTCTAGGGAGAATCATTTTCAAGATGGTATTCACTATGAGGTCAGGTCATAATTGAATGTTTTAATTCTGAGTAGCTTTTTAGATTTGATGAATCATGAACACATCACATAAAATAAATACGAGAGAGGACCCAAGAGGTAGCCAGGCTATTTCAACAGGGTAAACTAGGATCACTTATTTTAGTGGCAAGAAGTGATTTTATGATAGTTTTTTTCCAAGGAAATGGCATGAAGACCAGTTAGGGTAGTTGGAATCTAGCTTAGGATTATATTCAATTGTAGTACATCAGCATAGAAAGTTAAACCACAATAAACCATAGTTTTTATACACCACTATGGAGTACCATGTTTGAGTAAGAATGTGCCATCGTCATAAGCTTTTTTAGAACTTATCATAGTATAGTAGTGGTTGGGGAGTAAGATAGGTACTAGAGTCTAGGAAGGACTCAACTACTCCTCATCAGATAGGTATCTAGAGTTATATAGAACATTTAGGTTGAGCCAGGAGATGTGTTACCCCATTGTAATGACATAATGTTTATTAGTAAAATTTGTTTCCTGAATAAATGTGTGTTGTATTATATTATATATTATACACATAAAAAATATAGAGAAACCAATAGACAACTATATTAAAAAATATTTTTACATTAAATAGATGTGAAACTAATTAAATTTCCAAACATTACAACTGGACAAAAAGTATAATATATAAAAATATAAAATGAGAAAATATAGATCGACCTCATATACTAGAATTATTGGCCCCACTACCAACACTATATAAAAGAAACAAAATTATGGTAAACCAATAAAAATTATTTAAAATATAAATATATTACCTTGAGAGGAATTGATTTGAATATTGAATGAAATAATTGAGTGGTATATATACAAGGTAATGTGACTATTGGAATAGTAATGTGACAGTTGGGATAGTAACCTGATCATTTGGAATAGTAACCTGACCATTGGAAGAGTGAATTTACCGAAAAATAATAAATTATGATATAAATAACATTTATCATGATTAATTTATATAAATAAAAATATTATAATTCAATAAAATAAATATCATGATTAAAAACCTCAAAGAAAATAAAGCATATTTTTAATAAACTGTATTTTAAAGTATTTTGTAAAAATTATTATTTTCCTATTAAAAATTATATTTTACCTATTTTAGATATTTATTTTTATTAAATTAGTATCATTTTTTAAATGATAATGTTAAAATTTTCCTTGGGTGAGTTTTTCCCAATTTTTTTAAGTACTTTAATTTTTAGGTGAATAGTAAAAATATAGTTTTTCACATAATAGATGTATCTTAGGTTACATCATTCATGATGTAATAATGACATAATACTTTATAGAAATTTATTTTCAGCCATTATATATTTAATTTCATAAATGAGTCATTAAAATACAATATAATTAATTTTCAAACCTAAATATCACTTTCCAAAACCTAAATTCAAAAGTGATTCCTAAAAATATCAATTTCTTTTTTTCATCAATTTTCTTTTCAATAAGAGAATGAATTAGAATTATAAAGAGGATTTAAAGTTTTAATCCCATTATATTATATTTATATATAATTTATTTTCTCAAAAATTCACTATTACATTTTTTTTCTTTGATATATTATTTTATTAAATATTTTATTTAAAAATACACCTCTCTTAAAGTATAAATAACCCCTCTCCCTTCCCTTGGAAACACACTCCTCTCAAACATTCCAAAGTACAATATCTTCCCAAGCACTCCCTCTAAATCCCATTACATTACTTAGGGACATTTTTGAGCAATCCAACTCTAATCACTAAGGGTGTTATAGCCTCTTACAAGAGAAGCTACATTGAGGAGAGAGTAAGTCTATTAACTTTTCCCTTTTTTCTTATTCTCTTTCTTATTTTTAACAATTAATTTAAAAACCATATACTATAAAACTAATTATTCAATAATTTAAAATTATCTTATTTTTGTTAAAATGATGTAATTTTCATATTTATGACAAAAATAAATGCAATACTTCTCTTTCCCCTCTTTTTGTAACACCCCAAGATTTCATAGTCTGTTATTTCTTCAAAATAATTCTATAACTTGCACTACACGCAACACCGAGTTCAATCGCACCATGACTGACCAAACAAGACATTCAAAAGAGGTTATGAATAGTATTAACTAAATTTTAAACTAATATATCCTTATAATTTTAGAATCCATAGTATGAGTTTCTTAGACATAATGCAAGAACAAATTAATTTTCAGTATTGCACTTTTATCAACTTTTAATAGTTAACCCTTTTTAAATACAACATTTTAAACTTTTTGACTAAATGGGACATCAAAAATTTAAAATGAAACATCCCAAGCTTCCACGGTACGCTTTCCTTTAAATAATATAGTAGCGTGTGTTGTACGCAACTTCGAGTTTTAACACACACCACAACCGATCAAACTAGCCATTATGAATAGTAATGCCTACTTTTTGAAATTTTATCACTTAAAATGAACATTATTTTTGGATTTGGAATATTTATTTTAGCCTAAGGTTAAATTTTGTTACTTTTCAGATAACTTTAATATTTTGATGAATAGTGAAAATTACTAAAATTTAATTAAAAACAACTTTTTTAATCAAAATAATTAAAAGTGATAAATAGTGAATTTGAGTGGTTTTAAATTATATTTAGAATATATTTTTACCATTTAATACAATGTTGGCCATTGGACATAATTTCACAACTAAACCGAACATAAACAAGTATCAATCTTTTGATCGTTATTATATCTTAAAAACACGCTTTTTGTTTTAACAGTGGGAATTATTTTTAAATTAATTTATGCCACTTCTATATTTTGAATTTGGAAAAATGGATTCCATATTTGGAATCAGGATGTTCATATTGTGTGAATAGGTGAATTTTATTTTTAGACATTTTGAATAATTACTGCGGTAAATATTTTATTTACCATGGTTAAGGGTAAATCCGGTAAATAAGGGTTATAAAATAATATTATAATAATACTAAATTATCCTAAAACGTGTCATAACCTTATTGGATGATACATGTTCGACCATAGGAATATTTGGGTCGATTTTACATATGGTTATATATGTTTGATTTTCGAATATAAATATTAATTAGAAAGATAAAAATCTTTCCTACATAATGATATTTTATTTATAATTTTTAGAGATTACATAGTTTAATTTATTTATGACACAATGATGATGCAGTAATTACCATAATAGTGAAAATTTAAAACAATTGATATTATAAATACCCAAATAAATATAATATGAGACTTTTCATGACTTACAGTAATTTTATAAGTTAATATGACATGTTAGTAATGGTTTAATTAATTGTTTTCTAAGAAATCATTCTGTTAGGAGTTTTAAAAAAATCAAATATTGAATAGTGTCAAAATTGACATAAAAGAGTTTTTAAAAACAATATTATATTATTAATTGATATTAAATTCCAAAAAATCTACGGACCGGCCAAGAGTCATATATCATGATAGGGGTATCATTAATGGACCAATTGAGTGTCTCTTGGATGTATATGGTAAGTTTATTAACCATATAATATAAAAATACAAAGAGACATTGTAAAAGTGAAACTAATTAACTTAGAGATAATACTTAAATATAAGGTTAATATAAGTACCCAAACCTGTCTAAATTCTATTGTTTGAGTTGTTTTCGACCCATACCCACCTTAACATTTAAATAATACACATTAGAGCCATTAGAAACAGAATATGAATTTATTATAAATTAATATTTCTAGCTTTTCCAAAAGGTTCCCCTCACCCCTCTTATAAAAGGGCACTCCTCCTTCCAAATTCTTCACACCTTCAAATGCTTTTGGTTCGGCCAAAATCTACTCAAATACTCTCCCAACTTCCCTCACTACAACCTAGAGGCCTTAGTTTGATCAGAAATCCAACCTAATGAGCCCTTTTGATCAAATCAAAAGGAAGAACCCGAAGAATAGGTAATGATTTCACCACCCTTTTCCAAGTTCCTTTCTTCTTCCACTTCTTCTTCCTTTGTATTTACCATTCTAAAATAATAACTCCAGTATCATATATATACTGTGATGTTATTATAAATATGGTACAACCATATTCAGTATTCTATCCACCTTTTGAATAACATGTCTCCATACGTGCGTACGTACAGCTTACCGTCTCCACGTCATGGTGTAATTGTTATTCAATATATTATTATTTGGATGGGTATAATAATGATGTGTAACTCATGTAAATAATAAATATAACATGTTAATGATTCTTTATATATGATATACCTTCCATTTATATATTATTTTAATATCAAAAGAATGATATTGTCGCTCATGCGTACGTACGGACTACCTTCTCCACGAACGCGATGAGATTCATTCTCCATCGTATCCATTCAAGTAAAATTATCATTTGATGATTTAAAAATAATGTTTATGGACTTGATATCATTATGGATATGAATAAGATACAAACTATCCATAACAATCATGTCTTACGTAACAAAACATATAAAAGAAAACGAGTAAGTTAACACCTGAAACGACGATAATACTTAGATATTATTAACAAAGCAATGTTAAAAGATCATATATGATATCATATTAATATATATGATTCTTGAATAATTTGATAACAATTATTTCACCATTATACAGGAGGTTAACCTACCCTCAACCATGGAAAATTACAATGTAAGGGTTATTTCAGAATCTCTTCATTATCCCAGGTTGTTTATACGTAATAATCTACTGGGATTTCTTTATCGTCCACATCCATGTTTCTTCAAAATGTATTTCAAAACATTTTCACCCATTACAAGAATATGGGTTAAAGTCATTTATACCCTTATTTGACTTTTTATAAGAGTTTTATAAAGGAATCTTTCCGTCAATTTCCAAACAAGATGCTTTTTAACCTTTTCGACAGGATTAAGGTAAAATGTTTTTTTAACTTATACGGCGGGTGCGGCTATTTACCGCCATTATAAAATCGTCAAAGCTTCCCTTACAGGATTATAAGAATATTTTCAATGTAAATGATTTATTTTATAATTATGTGACTTTTAAATGATTTCAAAATGAATATTTTAATAATTTGTGAAAGGTACTCTTTATCAAGATCATAATTTTAAATGTTTTAAACATTTATCTTTCTAATTATTTTCAATTAATATCCTTGTTTTCAAAATGATTTTAAGGAATTATATGGACATGAAGTCTTTGAAATAATATTTCCTTTCAAAATTTTCAAAGTGGTATGGGACACTTTGATTCAAAAATCTCTTCTAAACTACTTCCTTTATAAATGTGTGACTTTTCAATGATTTCGAGAAAAGAGATATTTCTCTCAAATAGTTTTGATTTCATCTATGTCAACATCCTTTGATGGATTTTAAGCTTATTTGAAGTTGATTTATTATGATACAAAACTTCTATATTGTACTGAAGGTTTTTTGATATGTTTGAATGTGGATGTGCTATTTTTATACCATTCATAGTTTATGGTGAAAGTATTGACATTTCGTATGCTAGTTTTAATACGAATGATTATGTTATGTTTAAACCTTTTCATATAGGAATTCATTGGACATAATATGTGACGGGTGGATCCCGCTATAGCTCCTCGATGCATCGGTAGGTCTCATGAGACAAACTAGTGTCTTGGTACATGGCCATGGAAAAATCTTATTTGTAGTCTTGGCACGAGGCCTTGGCTATGTGGTTATGATAGTCTGGCATTATGCATTCCATCATTATGAAAGTGGTTATTGATATTGCATGTGATTATTCGATTAGTAGAATATCCATGTGAATAAGTAAATGGCATTATTTCATTTTACTTTTTCCATACTATGTTGATGTTCTATTTTAAAAGGCTTTTGTTTTAGTTATACATTGCCTTAAATGTTTATGCTTATTTTTGAATGTTTCTGCTATATTGTTATCCTTACTGGGCATTTGATCTCACCCCTTTTCTATGTTTTATTTTTCCCAGGATGTGAAGAAGTATGTTATGAATGACCTGTATGGATTTTATGAGGGGATAATAGTGTGGAATATGGATACATTATGTTGTTGTAGTAGTTTTTCACTTTATGATGTAATGTAAAACATTATGAATATATATAGTGGTTCCAAGGCTACTAAACCAATCGGTCTTTCTAGATTTGATCTTTCTTGTGATCATGCCAATGTTATGTAATAATGCACCGACTCTGGGTAACTAGGGTCGGGGCGTTACAGTTGGTATCAGAGAATGTTTAGTACAAACCTTGGAAGCTAGATTTAGATAAACTCTGATTAGAGCACATAGATTTAAGATAGAATTTGAGGATTAGTATATAAGAACTTCCTAGAATTTTGGTATTGTAGAGATTTTGTGAGTTTTCTGAGAAATACATCCCTGTCTCGATACGAGAAGGTAGAGGCCTCTCTGGCACAAATGTACCTAGGGGTAAAACCCGAAAACACCGCTTTGAGCTAGACTCGAACGGGAACTGGTGCACGACAATGGGCATTGCTGCACTCTTGGTTACGACACTCCCGGGGGATACGCTTAGGATAATTCTCATTTTCTTTACAAACCATTATGAAGGGTTTATGCATATATAGTTCCTCAAAGGAGACATTTTTATTATTATGGATTATATCCATAAACTATTTAATTTATGTTATGTGTTTTACAAGTTTGGGATTAGGTATTGTTATTCATAAACTAATCTATTGTATTCCATTGTTTAGAAATGGCGCCCAATATATGGAATGAGAACTCCAGCAATGCACATGATCCAAAGAGAAGGAAGGATCATATCTTTCATGGCCTTAGGCTAGAATTTATAAGAGAAATAGTCTCCCATGTATTATCATCTTATGATGAAATAATATCATGTGTTGATAAGATAAGTAAAGAGTTTACTGAGTCCTATGGCTTTGAAGGGAAGCAAGAGAAGAAAAGGATGGAAGAGGGAAAGATGGATAAAAGGAAGAGGGAAAAGAAGAATTTTCCCATATGTGATAACTGTGGGAAGAAACACCCTAGAACTGGCCTGAAAGGAATTGGAGTTTTTTATAAGTGTGGAGGAAAAGGGCACAAAGTACGTGACTGCAAGGGTAAGAAAATGGTTTCAAATGTAAAATGCTTCATTTGCAAGGAGTTTGGACACTACGCGAACCTATGTCTCAGTCATTAGACTATGCCGCAAATGATTCTATTGGATATTAATAAAGTTATGATACTACCAAAGATGAAGAGAAATGATTAGAGTTCTTATGTTGATTATGTCATTTGAGTGTTGTATCAATAATGTACTTTTTATAATAATTATGGAGTATATAAGGATTTTACTGTAGTACTACTTCATTAAGGACTTGAGATTTTTTGGAACAAAGAAAAGTGACTCAATAGCAGGTAAATTTTTTGGAAAATATATAGTTGAGAGAAAGATAAACCATTATATGGTTTCAGTACTGAGGTAGTGATTTTAGAATAATAAATGATTGATTTGGATAAATTATATTCGATATTCTTGAATACCTTGAAACTGACTAATGATTTTTATATTCCATCATTGTTGGGGTTTACAAAATTTTTGGATTGAAGGAGTATATCTATTATTCTATAAGGAATAAGGGATCATGAATGTAATTGATAAGGTTTTATGATAATTTAGGATGTTGCAGTGTTTTAAAAGAATACATGATAAAGGTGATCACATGTTATTAAATGAAAAAAAAATATCTTCATTGTGTTTACCTTATAAAATTTTGAATGAAGTATTTTGGATAGTTCTAGTTTGGATTATTTTGGATTGCCATAAAAGGACAACCCAGAGGTCGGTCAGAAACCCGTCGCGTCCGTCAAGGCTGCGAGACTTGAACCCACAACCAAATGGCAACAAGGGTGTATCACCTACCACTGACTCACATGATGTCCGAGATTAAATAATTTAGTTTTTTTAAAAAAGATCTGGTAGATGAATTATAAATTCGTTTTTTTGAAACCCTATACGAATAGGATAAATAGAATATATTTTTTACGTTCTATTATCTTTTAGAGTGAAAGATGAGTTTGTGGTAGAAATTAGTTAAAGGATGGAACTCTACTTGTCAATAATATATTTTTCTTCTTCTCTTATTCTATGAAGAAATTAATTCTTATGCTTTATATAAGGAATCCTAAAACCAAAAATGTGTTATCCTAATACCCTATGTTTTTTTGAACCGATGGTATTTCAAATCATCATAGATTGATGAATTTAAGGACCTCAATTTTACACTTGTTTGTGATTGATGACCTCAATCACTACTTGTAAATATTTATGTTTTTCATCCAATTATATGTCTCTAATTTCCACAAATGTTCTCCTAATCGAGATCATAATTTGGTGGTGACCCTTTCATTTCTCTTTTCCTCATAATAAAACTAAATTTTAGTAACCTAATTCCTGATGTGTGTTTTCCCACAATGATATTATCTATTTTCAAACATTTATTTTCAAAGAACAATTTCAAATTGCGGGGACACAATTTATTGAAGTAGTGGAGAATGTAACACCCCAAGATTTCATAGTGTGTTATTTCTTCAAAATAATTCTATAACTTTCACTACACACAACACCGAGTTCAATCTCACCATGACGTACCAAACAAGACATTCAAAAGAGTTTACGAATAGTATTAACTAAATTTTAAACTAATATATCCTTATAATTTTAGAATCCATATTATGAGTTTCTTAGACATAATGCAAGAAAAAATTCATTTTCAGTATTGCACTTTTATCAACTTATAACAGTGAACCCTTTTTAAATACAATATTTTAAACTTTTTGACTAAATGGGGACATCAAAAATTTAAAATGATACATCCCAAGCTTCCACGGTACGCATTCCTTTGAATAATACAGTAGTGTGTGTTGTACGTAACTTCGAGTTTTAACACACACCACAACCGATCAAACTAGCCGTTATGAATAGTAATACCTAATTTTTTAAATTTTATCTCTCAAAATGGACTTTATTTTTGGATTCGGAATATTGAATTTAGTCTAAGGTGAAATTTTGGTACTTTTCGGATAACTTTAATATTTTGATGAAGAGTGAAAATTACTAAATTATAATTAAAAACAACTTTTTTAATCAAAATAATTAAAAGTCATAAATAATGAATTTGAGTGGTTTTAAAGAATATTTAGAATATATTTTTACCATTTAATACAATGTTGGTCATTGGACATAATTTCACAATTAAACCGATCATAAACAAGTATCAATCTTTTGATAGTTATTATATCTTAAAAAAACGCTTTTTGTTTTAACAACGAGAATTATTTTTAAATTAATTTCTACCACTTCTGTGTTTTTAATTTATAAATATGGATTCCATATTTGGAATCAGGATTTTCATATTGTATGAATAGGTAAATTTTATTTTTATACATTTTGAAAAATTACTGCGGTAAATATTTTATTTACCATGGTTAAGGGTAAATTCGGTAAATAAGGGTTATAAAATAATATTATAATGATACTAAATTACACTAAAACGTGTCCTATCCTTATTGGTTGATACATTTTCGACCATATTCATCTTTGGGTCGATTCTGGGACCCCATGGAGCCACTTGTAGGTGATAGGGACACTTTATTTTAATTAATTTAAAATGAATACAAAAATGACACAAGCATATATCTTGTAAAACAATAATTTTTTACATAGGGTTATATTTGTTGGATTTTAGACTATAAATATTAATTAGAAAGTTAAAAAGATTTTCTACATAAAGATATTTTATTTATAATTTTTAGAGATTACATTATTTAATTTATTTGTGACACAATGATGATACAGTAATTACCATAATAGTGAAATGTTAAAATAATTGATATTATAACTACCCAAATAAATATAATTTGATACTTTTTATGACTTAAAATAATTTTATAAGTTAATATGACATGTTAGTAATGGTTTTATTAAATGTTTTCGAAGTAATCATTCTGTTTGGAGTTTCACTAAAATCAACTATTGAATAGTGTCAAAATTGACATAAAAGAGTTTTTAAAAACAATATTATATTATTAATTGATATAAAATTCTTAAAAACCTAAGGTTCGGCCAAGAGACTTATATCATGATAGGTGTATCATTAATGGACAACATGGGGGTCTCGTGGATGTATATGGTATGTTTATTAACCATATAATATAAAAATACAAAGAGACATTGTAAAAGTGAAACTAATTAACTTAGAGTTAATACTTAATGATAAGGTTAATATAAGTACCCAAACCTGTCTAAATTATATTGGTTGAGTGGTTTTCGACCCATCCCCACCTTAACATTTAAATAATCCACTTTTGAGACATTAGAAACCGAATATGAATTTATTATAAATTAATATTTCTAGCTTTTCCAAACGGTGCCCCTCACCCCTCTTATAAAAGGGTACTCCTCCTTCACATTTCTTCACACCTTCAAAGCCTTTTGGATCGGCCAAACTCTGCCCAAATACTCTCCCAACTTCCCTCAATACAACATAGAGTTCTTATTTTGATCAGAAAGACAACCTAAGGAGCCCTTTTGATCAAATCAAAAGGAAGAACCCGAAGAAGAGGTAATGATTTCACCACCCTTTTCCAAGTTCCTTTCTTCTTCCACTTCTTCTTCCTTTTTTTTACCATTCTAAAATAATAACTCCAGTATCATATATATACTGTGATGTTATTATAAATATGGTAAAACCATATTCATTATTCTATCCACCCTTTGAATAACTTGTCACCATTCATGAGTACGTACGACTTACCGCCTCCACGTCGTGGTGTAATTGTTATTCAATATATTATTATTTGGATGGGTATAATAATGATGTGTAACTCATATAAATAATAAATATAATATGTTAAGGATTCTGTATATATGATATACCATACATTTATATATTATTTTAATATCAAAAGAATGATATTGTAGCTCGTGCGTACGTACGGACTACCGTCTCCACGAACGTGATGAGATTCATTCTCCATCGTATCCATTCAAGTATAATTATCATTTTATGATTTAGAAATAATGTTTAAGGACTTGATATCATTCTGGATATGAATAAGATAAAACCTATCTATAACAAACATGTCTTACATAACAAATCATATAAAAGAAAACGAGTAAGTTAACACCTAAAACGACGATAATACTAAGATGTTATTAACAATGCAATGTTAAAAGATCATATATGATATCATATTAATATATCCGATTCTTGTATAATTTAATAACAATTATTTCACCATTATACAGGAGTTTAAACTGCCCTCAACCAAGGAAAAGTACAAGGTAAGGGTTATTTCACAATCTCTTCATTATCCGAGGTTGTTTATACGTAATAATCTACTGGGATTTCTTTATTGTCCACATCCATGTTTCCTTAAAATGTATTTAAAAACATTTTCACCATTTACAAGAATATGGGTTAAAGTCATTTATACCCTTGTTTGACTTTTTATAGGATTTTTATGAAGGAATCATTCCGATATTTTCCAAAACAAGGTGCTTTTTAACCTTTTCGACAAGATTAAGGTAAGAATGTTTTTCTAACTTATACGGAAGGTGTGGCTATTTACCGCCGTTATAAAATCGTCAAAGCTTCCCGTATAAGATTATAAGAATATTTTCAATGTAAATGTTTTATTTTATAATTATGTGACTTTTAAATGATTTAAAAATGAATATTTTAATAATTTTGAAAGGTACTCTTTATCAAGATCATAATTCTAGATGTTTTAAAGATTTCTTTTTCTAAATCTTTTCAACTAATATCCTCGTTTTCAAAATGATTTTAATGATTTATATGGACATGAATTCTTTGAAATGATATTTCCTTTCAAATGTTTCAATGTGGTATGACACACATTGATTCAAAAATCTCTTTTAAATTACTTCCTTTATATATGTGTGACTTTTCAATGATTTCGAGAAAAGAGATATTTCTCTCAAATAGTTTTGATTTCATCTATGTCAACATCATTTGATGTATTTTAAGCTTATTTGAAGTTGTTTTATTATGATACAAAACTTCTATATTGTATTGAAGGTTTTGTGATATGTTGGACTGTGGATGTGCTATTTTTATACCATTCATAGTTTATGGTGAAATTATTGACATTTCGTATGCTAGTTTTAATACGAATGATTATGTTATGTTTAAACCTTTTCATATAGGAATGCATTGGACTTAATATGTGACGGGTGGAGCCCTCTATAGCTCCTCGATGCATCGGTAGGTCTCATGAGACAAACTAGTGTCTTGGAACAAGGCCTTGGAAAAATCTTATTTGTAGTCTTGGCACGAGGCCTTGGCTATATGGTTATGATAGTCTGGCATTATGCATTCCATCATTATGAAAGTGGTTATTGATATTTCATGTGATTATTCGATTAGTAGAATATCCATGTGAATAAGTAAATGACATTATTTCATTTTAATTTTTCCATACTATGTTGATGTTCATGTTTAAAAGGCTTTTGTTTTAGTTATACATTGCCTTAAATGTTTATGCTTATTTTTGAATGTTTCCGCTATATTATTATCCTTTATGGGAATTTTAGCTCAACCCTTTTCTATGTTTTAATTTTCCTAGGATGTGAAGAAGTAAGTTATTAATGACCTGCAGCGATTTTATGAAGGGATAATAGTGTGGACTATGGAGACATTATGTTGTTGTAGTAGTTTTTCACATTATGATGTAATGTAAAATTTTATGAATATATCTAGTGTTTCCAAGGCTACTAAACTAATCATTCTTTCGAGATTTGATATCTCTTGTGATCATGCCAATGTTTTGTAATAATGCACCGACTCTGGGTAACTAGGGTCGGGGCGTTACACTTTTAACATCGTCCCGTTAAAGGTTGATTAACCACCTGTGGAGACATTTCTAAGACAATTCATATAACCACATTCATGGATGGATATTATTAATTATATATAATATATAAATAATTAATTACATTTATTATAATCTACTAGAGTTAATCATACTTTTCTATAAATGACTATTGATGAACATTGAGAAATCAAAGTGAAACAAGAAATTTTTAGGAAAATCATAATATCAAAACACATCAATTTCATCAATAGAAATTAATAAATATAATAAAATGATTATAATTGTTTAATAATTTTATAATTGTATATAGTTAACATATTTATTAGTTTTTTAATAAATATATGTTTATTATTCAAGAGGCGCAAAAGTGACAAAATAAATAAGGAATTAAGGTAAGGGGATTCATGAACCCAACTCTTTTTCATTGGGTTATCCATATTTCCTAACATATTTGGAATAAATAGTCCTATAAGGTTCATTAAATATAATTTCAATATTATTACCTCTTCTTTTATGGGATATACATGTTTTTATTTGATTTTATGGAAAATACAATGATTTTTCAAAAGAAAACTTCTTTCCAAAACACATCATTGACTCTTCTTGAGTTGTTTATTATTAACTAAAGAATGTTTATTCATATAGAAAATATTTTTTTTCCATTTTTCATTTTGGAACCTGATGTTTATTTATGAAATCATAATTTTTGAAATCCTCATGAAACCCATTCCTTTCCATGGGTAATTTCATAAAAGGATTGTTACACATTCTAGGTGACATGCATGATTATGTAAATATTATGATGTGATGACTAGACCAAAATTATATATGCATTGGGTAATGTGTTGTATATCAAGAGATAATTTTTATTATAAGTTAATATGATGCTAGACTTTTTTATAGTGATGATGTTATGATTATTCACATAGTTTATGTGTTAAAATGATGCTAGCTTTATTCACAACTATATGTGGCATTTGACCATTATGGCATGATGTTTCATATTTATGCATTTCCACATTCAATTAATTTATCACATTTTTACCTCATGATATTGATAATGATCCTAGGCTTATGATATGATGATTATGCTCACCCATGTTATATTGATTCAAGTTCATTATTCATACTCTTACATGGATTTTGTCTTACCCCTTTCATTGATGTACATCCTTATGTAATTGCATATACTAAGGATAATGTGATATTTTAGAAGGACAATGAAGAAGGATTTAAATAAATTTTTATGTTTTGTTATGTACAAGTTATTTATGAGCCTACTTTTTCTAAGAAATAAACCATTGGATCCAATATGTGTAACTCTATTATGTTGTTTATCTTTAAAATGATGTAATATTTATGTATGAACAAATAGGGCCACTATAGTTGGTATCTAAGAATGGTTTAGTTAATTTTGGAATTATGATTACAAAAAAAGAGTAAAAACCATTAGTATATGTCTATATATAGGTAAATCATCCTCGAAAAATATTTTTAGAAAATTATAGACATTGGGATCCCATAAGATATTCCTTTAGTGTTAATTTCATAAAAGAATAAATTACTCATGATTTATTGACTTATGTTTTGTTCTAACATTTTCTATTCTAGAAAATTATAGGAACCAGGAGAAACTAGGCCTAAAACCTGTGTGAGTGACAATGAACAATTATCCGAATGAGATCCTCAATTCCATGGGAGGTTGAGTTCAAAACGTTGTAGAAATGATTACCTAGTTGTCTCGAGATATGAATAATAACATGAACTATATGGAATGTACATATTCACACAAGAAGGATCAATTATCCATTGAGTCCTTAACGCAAAAATGACCATCGATGTTTAGGGGAACTTCCAATCCACATGATGTGGAATAGTGGGTTAACTCAATAAAGAAGACATTTTCTATGATCCATTTCTCTAATAAGGATATGGTGACTCTTGCAATTTATAATTTATATGTAAAATCTATTCAATATAAGTAATTGATAAATAACAAAAACAAAAAGGATTAAATGGAAGAGATCGAGTGGGAATAATTTAAAAAAATATTTCTTACAAATCATTTCCCTTGAACTCTAAAAAAAATTCAAAGAGAATTCATATAGATAAAGAAAAAGGAAGGTGAAGTTGTCACAGCTTATGATGAAATCTTCATAAGGTTTTAAATGTATTCCTTGTGGTTTTTATCAATAATGATAGAAAAATAGATATGTTTTTTATTATTTTAAAAATAAATCTTCGAAACGATCTAGAAATATAAGAATTTTGGAATTTTGAAGATGTGGTTAAATGTTCTCTTAAAGTAGATATGGAGTTCAAAGAATGGTCCCATTGTTATGGAGATAATAAGAGAAGAATGGGGTTTCATCATTGTGGGTCAAATGAAAAATAAGGAAATAGGATCCAACTACCCACATGTCAAAAATGTGGGAAGAAGCATCATGTTAATTACCTCAAAGGGATGGGTAAATTCTTCAGGTGTGGGAAAGGACACCAAGCTAATGAATATTGAAGATACATGAAGAAGCTGACCGACATGATAGAGGAAAGAAAGGAACATCCTAATGCACCACCCATGGTTCAATGCTTCAACTATAGGGACCAAGGGTGTCATGCACGAAAGTGCACTAAACCACATGTCCTTGAGGGCAACCATTGTCAGAAATCACCAAATTCAAAGGAGTAAGGGAAACCTTTTATTATCACTACTAATGAAGTGGAGTGTAAAAATGAATTCATACAAGGTATGATTCCTATTCACTAAATAATAGAAAAATTATTATTTGATTCTGGTTCTACTTATTTATTTATATATTATTAGTTTTCTATAACTATTGAATTGAATCCCTGATACCTTTAAGTGGAGATATCCATAAAAAACATAGTGGTGTAATCATTACAACCCAAGTGTTGGACTCTTCTCCAATAAACATATTTTGGATTATCCTTCTTTCAAATCTTATTATATTTCCCTTGTTGATATTTGATGCTATATTGGACATGTATTGGCATTCATTATATATAGAAAAAATAAACTATTGGAAAAAATATATCTTTATATTCTGAACCATCCCATGATCCTATAAAAATGCAAGGAATATCATGAATATTCTTTGGAAAATACATCAATAGTGTGGGTGTTGATACCCTGTAGAGAAGCATACCTTTCCCAAATGGTTGAGTCAAAGGAAGGTATTAACCTGGATGAAATGTCCATTGTTAGGGAATACATTTATGTATTTCTCAAAGAGTTACATAGAATCCCATGATTGTGAGGTAGATTTCTCAATAAATCTCATTCCCAGAGCCACTCCTATCTCGAAATTCCCATATAGGATGGCCATGATTGCAATGGAGGAGTTAATGAAGTATTAACAAGAGAATTTGGAAAAATGATTCATAAGCCCTAGTATATCACCTAGGGGGGCACCAATGCTCTTTGACAAGAAGAAAGATAGATCAAAACAGGTGTATATCAATTACCAAGATATCAAAAAGATCACTATAAATTAAAATTTTCATCAACCAAGGATTGATGACTTTGTCAATCAACTAAGAGGAGTGAAATAATTCTCAAAGGTGTATCTATTTTATGGATATCATCAACTAATATTGAAGAAGGAAGATATTAAGAAGACTACTTCTATTACAATGTATGGGTACTATGATTTTATAGTAATTCCCTTAAGACTTACTAATTTTCCTAAAATCTTTATGGATTTTATGAATATATTTTTTAGAGACCACCTCAACAAATTTTTGGTACTGTTTATCAATTATATTCTCATTTATTCCAATATTAAGTAGGAACATGAAGAGAATCTAATGATTGTGTTGGTGACATTAAGGAAGGGGAAAAAGTATTCTAAGTTCAAAAAGTGTGACTTTTGGATGCAAGAAGTCACATTATTGGGGATCATGATCACACTTTATAGAATTTATGTGGACCCTTCAAAGACAAAGGCAATTTAAGAATAACCTAGACCCATTAGTGTCATAGAAATCTATAGTTTTATAGATTAGCTCGTTACTATTTACATTTTTTGATAAATCTATCATTATTTTTTATCCAACTAACTAATTTACCACAAAATGGTGTAAATTATTTATGGATGAAAGATATGATAATGTTTTAAGGAGATCAAGAAGAGGCTAATCATTGTTCTTGTACTATAATTTCACAGCCAAGATAATTGTTTCACTTAGAGGGGGAGAGAGTGAATCAGTGATATATTTTTCATTTATATTTCCTTAATTATGTAATAACCTTAGAATCCTATTAAATATTTGTTTCCCTATTGAAAACAATTAAAACACACATCTATTAGAACACATGAATTTATAAGTATCACTATTCAATAAGAATAGCTACATCCTTTCTTTGATTTTGAAATGTTCTAATACCACACAATCTGTTAGAAAATAATCCTTTTGTGTGGAATACAATGAGTAGGATATTCCATTTCACTCATGTAGCTCTATATAAACAACACAGTAGTGAATATGATCCTTCTATAATAAATAATCAAATAAAATGTTTTGTAACAATACATGATATGGTGATTCATTATCAAATTTCACAAATGTATTATTTTTAAAAACATTCTTCAATTTCTTACCTAGAAGTTGGTAAGAACTTTTCTAAATATTGTTACAAAACGCAGTATGATTTTCCAATCCAATTTCTTACATAAAAGTTGGTAAGAACTTTTCATTATCAACTTTCAGAAATGTATTATTTTTGAAAATTTTATTAAATCCAATGTGTAGAAATAACATGAAAAATTATGATTGTTTATAACCTTCCCACCAGAGAAAAGGTTTCATCAAAATCCACACCTTCTATTTTAGAGTAACCTTTATATACAAATATTTCCTTGTTTGTTATCACTTCACATTATTCATTAATTTTGTTCTAGGAAACCCACTATGTACCAATACCATTTTTGTTATCTGGATTATGTACGAGTTCCTATGAATCATTCTTTTCTATCTGGTCTAACTCTCCATTCATGGACCAAACCCATTTTAGATACTCAAAATCTTCTTTCACATCATTTGGCCCAATTTTTGAATATAAATAAGTACGTGTAATAGAATTTGTTGTTCTTATTGTTTGGACCTTTTTATGTTGAACACCAATAATGTTTAAAGATTCAACTAGCTTCCTCATCTTGGGATGAGATTTTAGAGATTCTTCTTCATCACTTGAAATAGTTGAGTATGATTCTTGTTTTTGAGAAGGATTACAATTGGATGTTTCCTAATCAAAAATGTTGATAAGAAAAATTCCATCTTCACCTTTCTGCTAAAACATTCCCAGATTTCCACCTTTCTTCTTTGTAATGCATGGACTCCTAAAAACTCTTAAGTGTTTAAAACATGTAGTTTTTTTATAAAAAAGTGTGCATAGTGTCATATAAAAACATGGCCTATATAAACATTAGATTTGAATATAAACAACAGTACTCATGGGTTTCCTCCAATACGAATGAGAAAGACCTTGTTCAAGTAACATAGTTCTCCCCATCTCCACCAACCTTATCTTATTCCATTCATCAACCCCATTTTGTTGAGGTGTGTATAGGGAACTATACTCATGAAAAATTCCATTCTTCTTAGGATAACTTTCAAATTATTCATTCTTATACTCATCACCATTATTAGTTTTCATCTTTTTCACTCAATAGTCACTTTTCTTCTTAGCTTTTCTCCTAAAACATTTAAAAATTATCAGAGCATAAGATTTATGTTTCATATTAATAACACATGTAATGTGATTAAATTCATCAATGAAAGTGATGATGTAAATATCATCATTTTTTTATTGTTTTGTCATTGGTTCATAGATGTCGGAATGAATAAGTTCCAAGGTATTTTTGAACAAATATCGACATTCTTATACACAGACTTTGTATTTATTTCCAGTATGAAAAATAGTGCAACAAAAATCTCTAATTCATTGAAAATCAAGAATATCTTGAACACAATATCCCTTCCATAACTAACTATTTTTTATTTGACACATGTTTCCCATCCTTTTATGCCATAATTAATTTTCTTCTACGATACCCAAGTAACAAGAGTATTGTACCTCACCAACTTGAAATAAGTTTCCCTTTGTATGTTGGCCTCTTGTAACTACCTTTTTATCCTTATCAATTTTAACAAAAATACATATTTCCCAAAGGTAACATTGTTACCTTCATCACACAATTGTGAAACACTCAACATGATATGTTTCAACTCATCAATATATAAATATTTCATAAATTTAAACTTTTCTTTCCCAATGATAGTTGATCCAACACCTTTGATTATTATTGTTTCATCCTTGTTAAATTTCATAGTTACCTATTTGAAGTATTTTAAATTATTCAAAACAATTTAATATCCTTTCATGTGTGAGGAACACCCGCTATCAAGAATCCAAGGTTGTTCACCTTTAAATGATTTGAGGGTCATTTTAACCGCAATAGATTTTTCTTTCTTCACCTTCAGCTTATGAGAAATGTTAAGAAAATTATATTGTGCCGGTAACAAAAAAATAAAACCCTTAGATAGATTACCTATCTGTACACATCCTTACAAATAGTTTCTTGGGGTTGGAACCTATTTTTAATTTTTACACCATCATTATCAGGTTTCTTTAAACTATATGTTCATACTTATTCTTTTGAGAAGATTGACTCCCCTTAAACCTATGACATTCATAACCTATGGAATGGTTGTAATGTTGTTGTTTGAACCAACAAATATTTAATTTATTTATGATTCCCTCACAATACCAGTAGTAACCATAGAAATAATATTTTCCTCTATAGCTTCCATACTGACTGGAGTTATGAATTTGTTTCTTAGCAACCTTCTTATCTGAATTTTGTTTACCACCAAGCTTTCTATTATCAATCAGATTCTTCTTTTTTAGCTTATTTCTCATTTTATCCTTGTCATAACTAGAAATTGTAGAAACATTTACATATTCATAATTTTTAGAAACATTTTTAGACTCAGGTTTATCCAAAAACATATGAATTATCAACATTGTTAATCTTTTCCACATGCATAAATTTCTAAGCTTTCGTATTTCAAGAAATAATTCTATCTTTACTATCAACTTTTGATGGTTACTTTTTTATCCTTTTCAGTTTTTCCTTATGAAAACTTTCACCAACTTCATATATAGAATATATGGAAATATAATTTTATTTTCATCTTTACAATGTTTTTACTGGACAAGTTCTAACTATTATTTTTATACCTTTAACTTCAATTCTAGATGTTCATTACAATTGTTTTCTTCCTTAAGATATATTTTCAAGTCACTAATATCTAGTTTCATCTTTTTCTTCTCATCTAAAAAAATTTCATGAATTTTTTATGAGGAAATTTCATATTCCTACTTCTTATTTTGTTTTTCATGACTTATAATATTTCTCAAATATATTTCAAATATTATTTTAAAATAAATTTAAATTGAGTTTCATCTTTATAAAAACTACTGATTAGGAATTATTCATCATTAATTATTACACTAAAAGTTTTCTTACCAACATGCTTAGTAGAATTTTCGATTTAGCTTTACTATCTTCTTATTCATTATCTTTAGATAAGAAAATACACCTTTTATATTTTGAGAATTTTTTAACCATCCCTATATAATAAAATTTTCCTTTCCATCCTATTTCTTCGATGACTTTCTTGGCCTTATTTCTTCTTCGTCACCATCTTTTTCTTTCTATCTTTGGGGATATTTTTTTGTAATGTACCCAATAAATCCATATTCAAAACATTTCAATGGAAAATTCCCTTTATATTTACATATACCACTTCTCACATTTTTATAATAAAGGGATAAATATCATCAAGATTTTTACATACCTCATTTTCAAAATCAAAATAACCACCTTCTTGTTCAATAATAATCTTCTTTGAATTCACATTCTTCGCAGTATTGAACGAAATTTCTCTATCAAATTTAATTTTTATTTTCATATCTTTATACATAATTATTTTATAAGTGATGAGAGTTCTATGAAAGTCATCCATAGATAATTTATTATGATATCTATATTCTAATTAATAAAAATTAGTATAAAACTTATCGGTAATAAATCTTAATATCTATTCAATAACTATAGAATCCTCAAGATTTTAACTAAGACATATAACAGTGTTGCTGCTGTTTTTTAACCAGGTAAATAAGTCCCCAATAGATCCCTTCCCAGCCATATTCAAGTCTTCGTACTTCAGCCTCTAGATTTTTAATTTTTCTTCTTCCCTTTTGTATTGCATTCATATATGTTTTTCAGCTTATCCCATATACCTTTAGCTATGGAAACACCCTCCACCCTTAAAAATTCACTTTTCGAAAGTTATGATAGTAATAATTCTTGTCCCTTCCATCACTCTCATTAATATTCTTATCAATAGATTAAGATGAAATTTATCATCAATAGGAGGAAATACATCTATTGCTTCTTCAAGAAAATCATATCTAATAGACATAATATGGGGAAACATTATATCTTTCCAGATATGATAATTATTACCATAGAAAACAAGGATTCCTTTATTGTTGACACAATTCAAATTATCCATCAACTTCTCTTTAAAACTTCAACTAAGAATAAATTATGGGAACCTATCTCTGCTACTAATTTTAATTGCCCAGTCAAGATAATTGTATTACTAAGAGGGGGAGGGGTGAATTAGTGATATATTTTTCTTTTATATTTCCTTAATTATTAAAAAACATTTTTCTCATGTTAAATATTTCTATTCCTATTGAAAATAATTAAAACCCACATCTATAAGAACAGAATAATTTACATGGTTTATTATTCAACAAGAATATCTACATCCTTGGTATTGTTGGAAAATGATCTAATAACACACAATCCACTAGAATACAATCATTTTTTTGGAATACATTGAGTAGGATATGACCTTTCACCTATGTGTCACTATGTAAACAATTAAATAGTGTATATTATCCTTCCAAAACAAATTATTTAATACGAATTTTTGTAAAAAACAATTTATTATTCTTCTTTATCAACTATCAAAAATGTGTTATTTTTTATTAAAAATATTTAATTTCTTACCTAGAAGATGGTAAGATCTTTTATGGGATTTGTTTTAAAACTACGTTTGACTCTCATAGTCTAATTTATCAATAAGATAAATATATGACCTTGTTAGAATATATTTGAGAAAATTCTGAATCATTTCTTCTTCATTCTAGAAATCCCAATACAATTTTTCCAGTTTGATGATTCAGACAAATACGATGACCAGTTGAATACAATCTTGTCTCTTCTCATATGATTCTTCTATATGAAATACTTCTTCAACAAAATTCAATCTGGAAACCTCTTATTCTCACTAAATCTCTGTCTTGTCTCTTATTTACCATGAATAGTACATCTATCATAAATTACAAAGAAATTTCCCTTTTATACTCACCCAAAATATGGTTTGGGTGGGATTCTTGAAAATTTTTCCTCTCAATTACATTTTACAAATCTACATGTTCCTTTGAATTTCAGGTTCATCTTTCCTTCATATATGCTTCTCAACACTTCTCGAACCTTCATGAATCTTCAAATAGATTTATCTATACATTATACTTTTTTTAAAAACATTAGTCTGATTCTAATTTCCCATTCTGATTTTCCATTATGATCCACCTCATTACAATGAAGACAAATGTAAGATAATATATTCATCTTTATCTATTTTCATGACCCACTTGAATGATAAAAAAATAATTAAACCTTATTTAAATAGTTAACTAAATTATTGTTAAATCCTGAATTTATTCTTCATATTCCCCACCACATACTTTTTATTTTCTTTACATTCATCAGTTTCAAAAAATTCTTCCTCTGATGATTATGATGGCATACCGAGTCTGATGGACCGGTTACAACAGCATCAACTTAAATAACTTCTTTCCCTTCTAAATATGATAGCAGTCAATTTTTATCACAAAAAATTCAACCATTGATGAATATGATGACATGATAAATCCAATGGATCAACATTAAGAGCTTAGTTCTTTTTTGAATATGATGCTTGCTATCTTCTTTATTTTAGGATTTAAATATTTTTGGCATTCAGTTTATCTAAAAACTAGCACCTTCATTATGATCATCCTCCTTCTCCATTAAACAATTATTCATCTAGTAATATCATTATGATGATATTGAGACTACAATGATTCTAATTCATCAAATTTATTCTTTCGTAAACATTCAACAAGTTCCATTAATTCATTCATGACATTGATTATGTTGAATATCAGCTTCATCATCATATAAACTACCATGTAAAGTGTTTCTACTTACCTATATTTTATCAACATATTTATTTCCTTCTCAACCTAAATACGATTTGTATGATTATGATCATGCTGAATATGATTGGTAGAATATTTTTCTTCTCATTATTTCATAAATAATTCATCACTATATTTAAAATATACTAATGATTTATCAGAACTCCATGATTAGCAAAGCATCATTATATTTTCATCGAAGTCAAGAAGACACTGCTTTTCCCCATTACAATTAAAACTTTCAATCTAGATTTAGGGTGAGTATAATGATCCTATTCATCCCGAAAACATATTCCCAATAAAATGGAATTTCTTAACCATTGTGAGTAATATTTTCTTGAATATGATGGTCATTCTTATTTTCACCAAATAAAAAGTGAGGTGATTTATTTTCTTCTTAAACCTCCTTGACAACAAAAAATAATACCTAAATATGATAGTCATCCTTATCATCTTGGACTTAACATGTAGTCACACTACCAATATGTGGAAAATGTTTTGTGATATATAGTGATGATTCAAAGAATGTCTTGGGTTGTTTACTCATGCATAATGACAAAGTGATATCCTATTCCTCATGATAGTTAATGATCCATGAGGAGAAATACATGGTTCATGATCTAGAGTTAGATGATATGATCTTTCCTCTAAATATTTTTGCACACTATCTTTATGGTGAGATGTTTGACATATATACCGATTATAAGAGTCTAAAGTATATATTCACATAAAAGTATATAAATATGCATCCAAGAAAATGGTTTGATCTAAACATGGACTACGATTTCTTTATTCACTACAATCTGAGAAAGGAGAATAAGATAGATGATGCTCATAATAGAAAAAAATGCTACTATATCCATGATGCAAATAGAGATATACCTTATCTTCATTTATATGAAAAGGATATGTCTTGAAATCCTAACGATATGGAATACATCCCACCTCTTTCAAAAGATTTCCCAACCATCTATCTAAGAGAAGACCAAGGAGATATAAAGGGATGATCTAGAGCTAAAAAATGATGGAATAAATAAAGGAATGTGATCTAAATGAGTTCTAAATTGATGATGATGATGTAATTTAGTTTTTAATAAGGCTTTATGTTCCTTCATCACCTGAGATAAAGACCATGATATTGTATAATGCACATATCCTATCTTTCTACACAACCCCAGAAGTACTAATATGTACCATGATCTTTAAGAAAACTTTTTATTGGACTACATGAAGAAGGATATTACAGAGTATATATCAAGGTGTTTGTTATTCCATCATGTTAAATTAGTGGGAAAAAATTCCAAATGGATGATGAATCCATTTCTTATAACCTTGTGGAAATGGGTGAATATCACCATGGACCTTATCACCAGTCTCCCAAAAACATCCATAGAAAAAATACGATATGGTTTGTGGTGGATTGACTCACCAAGACTGACCACGTTATCACTATTTGGGAAGATTTATCACTTGATAAAATTTCAAAGATATATGTCAAGGAAATGGTGAGGTTTCATGGGGTTCCACTTTTGATCTTATTTGATTGTGATACAAGGTCGATCTCTAAATTCTATAGAAGCATTAAATAATATTTTAGTACTAAATTAAATTTTAGCATGACCTATCACCCCCAAACTGATAGAAAATCTAAAGGGACTATTCAAACACTTGAGGACATGCTAAGATCACACTTGATGGAATTTAAAGGAGTATGTGATCAACACATCCCATTGGTTGAGTTCTCATATAAAAACAACTTCCACTTGATTATTTAAATGGATATATATGAATCTTTTAATGTAAAGCAATGTATAACTCAATCTATTTTGGGATGAAGTTGTGGAATGAAAGATACATGGACCTAATCTTGTTAAAGTGATGGAAAAAAAGATTCAATCCATACAAAAACATATAAAAGATACCTAGAGTCGGTAAAAGAGCTATACTGACTACTACTAAAGGGACATTAATTTTGATGTTAGAGAAAAAGTTTTCCTTTAAATATAACCATAGAAGAGAGTCATACACCTTTTAAATAAAGATAAGTTTTAGCTCGAGGAATATTGGCCCCTTCGAGATCCTTGATTGCATAGGATTAGTGACATATCAACTTTATTTTCCACAATGTATGGATCAAGTTATTGATTTGTCCAAAACTAATTTTATGGAAATAATTAGGCCATTAACCTTCCATTATTGATTTTGGTTGGTTTTTTATAACTTTTTGTTAGGTAAAATTGTGGGTAAACCTAACATGTCTTCAAAATACCAAGTGATTCCTTTTCCTCCCTTATAAAAAGTCACAACCTCTCCTCAATCCTCACACCTCTCAAACCAATTAGTTTCAACCAATATCTGCCCATATACATTCCCAAAATCCCAACACTAGACCTTGATTCTTCCCTTTGGATAGAAATCCTTACAAGGAATCCTTTTGGTAGAAACCAAAAGTAGTTACCGGATTAAGAGGTAACATTTTCCCTTAAGATTTTTAGTTTTATTTCCATTATTCAAACCCTCATATATTATTATTTGATTCTTGTATAAAAAACCATATCCTCAATATAATAGTATGTTTTATTCTAAGGGTAATACATATACATAAATATACTTACATTTAATGTGTAATGAACATATTGTGTCAGTGTATAGTGAAATACTACCTCACAAAAAATGACGATTGTTCATTTTACTTTACAAACTTTCATAGTTGGCCATTATGATGGAAAATATATTTTTATATTATATAAATGATATTTATTAATTATTTTTTCTAATTTAATCTGTTTATAATACACACCATTAATACTTTCCATTTTTCATTAATATGATAACATTTTTTGAGGAAGTGTGGACTACCGCCCCCTCAAAGCAATGTGATTCATTAACACGATCCATGTAATGAATAAAGAATGATTATAATTAAAAATATGTGAAATAAAAAACCTCTATATTATATAAATAAAATAATTAACTTTTTTGGAAATATACTTTATATATCTATATCAATTTCTTTATTACCCCTTCACACACATTAAAAGTGACAACTTCATTCATAGATGTGTGGAATACTGCCTCCTCGATACGATGTGATTCGTTTTACACCACAATAATTATATATATAATTATATATGATTAAATAATATATTATTTATGTTATATTGGTCAATCTAGAAATATTTGGTGTTACTTACCTTCTTTCCATAATGATCATTGAAAAATAATAACATCACTCTTGCGTGCGTACAACCTACCTTCACCATGAGTGTAATGTTGGTTCATATTTATTAACCATATTTAATAATTTATTTTAAAGGTATAATTAATGAAATAATATGATAATTATTTCATGATTATTATTAATTTGATGTCATATAATGACCCCTTTGACAATAGTTGACCCACCAATGTTGTTTTTGACACATATTCCAAATTTGGTGTAAATAGATGATGTAAACCGAATTGTTTAGGTATTTGTATACTACATAGTATTAAGTGAAATAAATTTAATGTTTAACATGAAAAATTTTCTAAAGAAATTAGAAAATTAAAATAAGTTTATTATATATGAAGTCAAAGGATGTTCTCCCAAAATGAAACTCAAGGTAAGGTATTTACATCTATCTTTTTACATATATGAGATAAATGTCATGTTCACCATTTAATTATTTTGTGTAGTGTATCTACTACCCATTTCGATATTTTATATCATGAATTATTTTAACTTTATGGTATTTAAAATATTCATTCAATATTATTCCTTTATCAGGCTTATGATTTAAATTGTTTTAGAGTGTAATGGGACACTTTTGGATGTTTAAAGATTATTTTTCTTATGATTAGTACTAATGATCTTTCAATGGAATTTCCATTCTTGGATATTATATATCCATTTTTCAATAAAAACATTCATTATTATCTAGTTATTCTTGTCCATTTTCATGTATTAGTACTATTTTTTCCTCTCTTTGGTACTCAAAAGTTTTTAGAAAATGTTTGTAAGAAAACTCAACTTTATTTCTCTCTTTAGTCAGAGAACCTGTTTTCTTCTAAAACCCATTTTTAATAAAAAAATTCAAAAATATTTTTAAAATTATTTGGTAAAGGAATTTTTACCCTTTTTTTCTTTTACCATTGTTTTCAAAGGAACCTTCTTATCACTTTTTTAACAATTCATTTTTAAACCTTTAACAATGAAAAAAGAATGTTCTTTTACCTCATATGACAAGTATATATTTACCCAGCATCATTTATTTGAAGTTTCCTTTTCATGTATAAAAGGTTAATTTTTAAATAAAATGTTTTTAAAATGTATTTTCAATGAAACAATTTTCAAAAAGGTTTTTCATAATAAAAGGGTATTTTCCTCAAGGAGTTTTTTTAAATATAATTTTATAGTATTTATAGTAATCATCAACAATAACCATTTATTTTTACTCCACTAGAGATTTATTTATTGAAACCATCCTTATTCTTTCTCTGGGTGGCTTATTATATATTTGTCTAAGGATAGTATTCAAATTCACTTATTTGAATCATTTGTTATTCCCCTTGAAATATTCAATATTCTATGATCATTGATCATTTAATTTCCCCCTAATTATGCATTTCATTCATCATGTATATTACTATTACCTAATCCCTATACCATTTTACATAAAATGTCTACTTTGATAGTTATTTTATTATTTGGGAAAATATTGATAATTTCATATCCTTTATTCAATAAAGATATTTGATAAGGCATATTAATTATTTTTATTATTTTATATGAGTAATTATTTGGGCAGGAAATGATGGGAGGAGCCTGAAATTTATATAGGCCCTCAATGAATCTATAGGTTCTCATGAGAAAAATTAGTTTAACAGCTTAGAATTTTTTAAACTATCTTGTGAATGTTATTGATGCTATAGTTTTACATGTGCCTCAAACATGATGTATATTAAAAAATCATTTCCCTCTTTTAGTTTTAGTTATTCTCCATCCATGATATTTTACATCAACATATCTATGGATACATTTCAATTTAAGTTATTTAGAAAGAATGTGTTTTAGTTTCTTACCTTTCCATATTTATTTTGCCTTATCTAGTTCTTTAAATGGAATGTGTTTTAAGTTATTACCTTTCCATAATATTTATGATCATCCTTATCATTTTATTGATTATATAGTGAACATAAATTGTTTATTGATTATATGGAAAGTGAGTTCATTTATTGACCACGCCATAATTATTATTCTCGTTGATTCATTAGTACTTCCGCATTATTTTTCCCTTACAGAGAATTTGAGCTCACCATTTTTATGTTTATTTCCCTAGTAATCCAAGAAGCATACATTGAAAGATATATAGGGATTAACTAGATGGATTAGATTTATCCTTGAAGCTATTTATTTAGAAAGAATAAAAAATTATGTTTGAATTAGTGTATTCTTTTCTCATGTATGTATCTCGTTTACCAAGAATACTAAACTCTCGATCCTTCATGATTTAATTCCTTGTAATATTTCCAATGTAATAGTTGTAGACATTGACTCTGGGCTTTCTGGGGTCAGGTTACTACTGTTGGTATCAGAGGAAGTTTAGTATCATCCTTTGGAACTAGATTTAGGGAAACATTGGTTAGATAACATAGAACTAAGGTATAATTTGAGGATAAGAATAGAATAAAATCCTAGAATTTTGTTAAGGTAGAAATTATGTGTTTATTTCTAGCAATACATCCATGACTGGAAAATTCAATTGTATGTGGTTTTGATACATATGTAGCTAGGATTAATAACTATGACAAGGTATTTTGAGCCTAACTTGGGGTAACCTGGTATACAACAATGGGCCTTACTGCACAACTGCATTGACATTCCTGGGGAATATGTTTAGAATAATTTATATTTTCGTTAAAAACCACCATAGAGGATTCTGACAATGAATTACCTAGGTTAAAACTAGGGTGTTTAGATTGAAAATAGTGTATCATGATTTAAAAATCCAATAAACGATATTATGGCTAAACTCTAGACTAAGGAAATATCTATGAGGAAATAAGTGGATGAAGTATTTATGTATTAGGTTTGTATTGAAATATTTAGTAAAAAGTCTATTTTGTGATTAACCTAATTTAAAGGATTTCCATAAAATTTATTTTTGGAATTATATTAATTTTTTTTAGAAAATGATGACCTATAATATGGGTGATAGCCAATCAAATCTAGCAAGGCTGCGGGTCTTAAACCCATGACCAAAGGATGATAAGGGTTTCGTTCCAACCACTAACCTATGAAATTTCTTGGTTATTTTTTCAGTTTTTCAGTTAAACAATTTGATGAATAAATTTTAATGATAAACTGGTAGTTTCACTTTTGAGGATTAGATATTAATCTATTAACCATATTGGTTTTGGAAGATAGTTAAAGAAAATAGTTAGAATTTTCACTCTTTTATAGGCCTCGGGATCCTTTAAATATTTCTTTTAGTGCTTCGGGCAATAAAAAAACATTATTGGTAATTAATTTCTAGGAGTAAAGGAATGAATTAGAATTTGATCAATGCAAAACAAAAATTTAGGATATTTCATATGAAATTGAAACCTATCATGTAATAATATTTTATTATATTCTTAAGTAGTAAAATAATTACCCAACATTAGGAAAATGTCTTAAAAATAATAATTTTTCCCAATATATTAATTTTTATTGCATCTGTGGTCTTCTAAATCATCACAGATTTACGGATTCGAGGTCCTAAACTTTACATTGATCATTCAGTTGTTTCTGATTGATGACCCCATTCACTCCATAAAAATATTTACATTTTTCCTGTAAGTATGTATCTCTACTTTACATTGATGTTATCTTATTAGAGATCTAGTTACATGGTAGTACATGTGGACTATATACTTTTTACTCTTTCTTTAATAGAGGATGACTTATAAACCCTTCTCAGGATGTGGGATTTCAAACATATGAAGTATCAAAAAATCTATCACCATGATCGAGTTTAAATTGCGAGGATGTAATTTATTTAAGGTGGGGAGAATTTGATGAACTAAAAATCTAAAGTAAGAACCTTTTATTCGATAACATGTATGACACGCGACATCAAACACGTAAGGTAATATAATATCATGATACTTTATAAAATATTTACTATCTAAAATAGATTCTATGTATTTCAATACCTGAAACACTGAGTTAGCTTATGTTTCATGCAATAAAGGCCTTCCTTGATAGATTATGTTACCTGCAAGAGTGGCCTTCCTCGGTAGCTTGTGTTACATGAAAAAATGACCTTCCTTGATAGCTTCCATTATACGCAAGACCGATTTTCACCAAATAATAATGTATTATTAAAATATTATTAATTAATTTAATATGATATAACCTAGCCGTTATGTTAGCAATTATAAATATTATTAACTAGATTATGAAAATTTATGGTTTATATAAATAAAAAATGAATTCACTGGTTACCAACTAATGATAAATTAAAATAAGAACCAATTGGATAAAAAATTTTTTTTATTATTTATATACATCCAAAGGAGTTTTTTCTTAATAAACACAGTTAATTAAAATTAATTAATGATTTTAATGAAATATATATGTTATATATTAAATAAAATATTTTTTATATTTAATACATTATGTTTGATATGCATAAGATAAGAATAAATCCTATTTTACATATAAAACATATATTTTTATATCGACAATTTTACCACCTTTTAATAGAGAACACATTTTAAATTATAATTTTGACACATTAATTTATTTAATACGTAAAAATAAACTTAATCATGGAAATATTAATATAATAATTATTTTAGGGTGAATTTTTGATATTTTTCTGAAACATTTCATATTTAATGAATAGTTAAATATACTGAATTTTAGTTCAAAACATCTTTTTTATCTAATTTATTTATAAGGTTAAATAATATTTTTAATTGGGTTTAAAGATTAATTAGATAATATTTTTATAAATTAATACAATGTAAATCATTGGAATAAATTTTAATTTTAAATTGATTATAAAAAATAGAAAACTTTCATACCATTTTACCTTAAAAACATGCATTGTCGTCCCATCTTCGGGATTAAATTTAAATTAATTACTACCAATTCTGTTATTTGAATTTGTAAAAATGGATTCCATATTTGGAATAAAAATAATTTATAATTTCTAATAAGAACAAATTTGTTTTTTTATAAAAATATTAGTGAAAGTAATTAAAATTAATTACAATTATTAAGGTAAAATTTAACTTAATAAAGGACTAAACCTTTAACTAAAGGGGAAAAATGACCTAGAAACGTCTCCAAAACCCCTTTTATGGAAATAAATAGGACATTAACCTTCCCTTATTTAATTTGGTTGAGTTTTTATGACATTTTTGTGGTTAAAACATGGGTACACCTAACTTGATTTCAAAAGATCATGTGAGTCCTTTTCCTCCATTATAAAAGGCTGCCACCTCTCCCCATTCTTGACACATCTCAAAACACTTAGTTATGAAAAATATATTCCCATATTTCTTCCCAAAATAACTCCACTATAACTCTACGCCTCCATTTTAGTATAAATCCTTCCCAGGAATCCTTTTGGTAGAAACCAAAAGTAGTTTCCCAATTAAGAGGTAATGTCTTCTCTCAAGCTTTCTAGTTTTATTTCCATACTCCAACCCCTCATATAGTCTTATTATATTATTATATAACAACAAACTTATCCTTAATATACTGGTAATTTTTTATGCAAAAGGTTATACCTTCACTTACACAAGCTTCCATCTAATGGGAAACGAACATATTGTTTCTGTGTACGACAAACTACATCCATAAGAAATGATGATTGTTCATTTTACTTTACCAACATTCATGGTTGGATGTTATGATGGACACTCTGTTTATATATGATATTTATGATATTTATTATTTCTTTGTACTTATTTAATTTTTTTATAACACATACCTTTAATACATTCCATTTTTTAATAGGATAACTTTGTTTGAGGAGTGTGGATTACTACCCCCTCAAAGCGATGTGATTTGTTCTCACGATCCATGGAATGTATAATTGATGATTATAAATAAAAATATGTGACATAACAAATGTCATATTATATTAATTAAATAATTATGTTTCTATATATATACTATATATATATATATATCATTTTGTTTATTACCCTTTCACACACTTAAAAAGTGATAATGTCGTTCGTGGACATGTGGACTACCATCTCCTCAACATGATGTGATTCATTTTACATCACAATAATTCTATATAAAATTATATATGATTTAAAAATATGTTATTTATGATATAATGATCATTTTGGAAATATCTGGTGTCACTTACCTTCTCTCCATAACAATCATTGAAAAATAAGAGCATTAATCATGCGTACGTACAACCTACCATCTCCATGATTGTAACGTTGGTTCATTTTTCATAACTCTATTTAATTATTTATTTTAATTGAATAAATAATGAAAAAATATGATAATTATTTCATGATTATTATTTTTTATATGTTATATAATGATCCCTTTAACCATTGTTTTCGTACCAATGTTGTTTTTGACACATAATCCGAATTTGTTCTAAACACCCCACGTAAAAAGAGTTTTTCAAGTAGTTGTATACAACATAGTAAAACGTGAAATAAAATTAATTATAAACTTGAAAAATATTCTCAATAAATTAGAAACTTTAAATAGGTTTATTATACAAGAAGTGAAAATATTTTCACCCAAAGGGAAACTCATGGTAATGGATTCTCATCTCACTTTTTTACATCTGTGAGATAAATGTCATATACAAAATTTGATTATTTTGTGTGGTGTATATAGTACTCATTTTGATATATAATATCATGAATTGTTTTATCATCATTGTATTTGAAAATTCCATTCAATATTATTCCTTCATGAGTCTTATGATTTCAAAATTTTCAAAGTTTGAATGGGACACCTTAGGATGTTTAAAGATTATTTTCCTCAATAATAGTACTAATGATCTTGCAATGGAACTTCCATTAGAGGAAATTGTATAAGAATTTTTTAACAAACCCTTTCATTATTATCTAGTTATTCATGACTATTTTCATGTATTAGTACCATTTCTACACTCTTTGTTACTGAAAATGTTTTATATTTGTTTAAGAAAACCCAACATTATTTATCTCTTTAGTTGGAGAACCTATTTTTTTTTTAAAATCATTTATTAATAAAATGTTTTCACAAATATTTTTAAAATGATTTGGTCAAGAAATTTTTATCCTTTTTTTCTTTTACCTTTGTTTTCAATGGAATATTATTTTCTATTTTAAAATAATTTATTTTTCTAAATTTTAACCGTTCAAATAAAATGTTCTTTTACCTTGCATGACAAGTATGGATTTACCTATCGTTATTTCTTTGAAGCTTTCCCTTCATGTCTAAAAGGTTACTTTATAAAGAAATTTTTTTCAAAAGTGATATTCAAAGAAAGTGTTTTCCAATAGGTTTTCCTAATCATAGGATATTTTCCCCAATTTGTTTTAAATATCATTTTATAGTAATTCTATTCAACAGCATCAACAAAAATTACTACAAAACTAGGATTATCCAATACTAGGGCTTTAACAACACTTGCTAAAAATGATTTTAAAGACCCCCTTTTTTAGTGCTAAATACATTATTAAATGATGACTTTAATAATGATATGAAAACATTGTTAAAGGGAAAACTTTATCCGCACTTTTAAAAAAGTACTAATAAATGGGATATTTTAACAGCACTTGTAAAAAAACATTGTTTAAGGGGGGTCCTTATCAGTGCTTTTTTAGAAGCGCTAATAAAGACCCCTCTTTATCATTTCTTTTTCAGTAGCACTGATAAAGGTATACTTAAAAAAATCATTAAGAATAAAATATTAATATTTAAATATATTTATATTGATATAAAGTTAATATATATTTTTTAAATTATGTTTTAGATAAGGTAAATAGAATTTTACACTTAATATATAAGATATTTTGTGAAAATGGATTTCAAAATTAATAAAAAAATATTTTTAATTAATACTTTTCTTCTTATTTCTGATTAATAGTCATTTAATATCATTTTGAAGATAGAAAATCAAAAAAAATCTAATATAAGATGAAAACGTAACTCAAACATCAAACAGTGATAACTTTTGATCTTGGTGTCCATTTATGCTCTACCACATATCAAATCAAATTTTTTGATGCGATCTACACCCTTAGTGACAATGGTAAACCTCTATCACATTTTTAAAGGCCAAAAATTCTCATAAGATCTCAATAATAGATTTTTTACTCAGGGTACCCTGATTTTTTGACATTTGATGCATTTTCAACCTATTTTAAGGGGGTATTATTGCATTTTTTGGTGGTGACTAATTTTATTCTTCGGTATTACATTTATATTTATATTTTGGTTTTGAAATGATATCTTTTTTCATAATTTAAAGTTATTTATAATTATATATATGCATGTTTCTTATGTTTACTTATAATAAATCACTCATATAAATACATATATAAACATATTTATGTAAAACTGCATATTCTAATATATACAAATAAATACATATTCTAAAGATGTATTTAAAATAATATCTTTCCATTTTTACATTATATATACATATACATATGTGTGTATTAATAAAGAGATATATATTTATATTATATTCTATTATATATAAATGAATGTAGTATATAATATATTTAAATAAATATAAGTATATATATATCACACACACACATATATGTATTGGATAAATGTATTTTAAAATAGTTATATAAATATATGTAAATATATATATATATATATATATAAACATAAATATCATTAAATAGACATCAAAACAATGGTGTTGTGGTAAAGGTGTTCCATCTTCGAAGGAGAGGTGTAGGGTTTGAATCCATGAATATGCACATAATGATAGAAATTCAAAAAGTGATGATAAAAGGTGGCGGGGTGAAAAGCACTGATAAAGAGGGGTGGAGCACTATTAAAGGGTTCGTGGAAGCACTGATAAATGGGTTAAATCTCATAGGTGTCCAGAAAAATATAATTTTACCCCCTTTAAGAGTGATGCCTTTATCATCACTAAAAATGCGTTATTAAAGTCCCCCTTTAACACCACTAAAAAATTGTTGTTAAAGGACCCTTTGAATACTGTTTTTTATCATTGTTAAAGGGGGACTTTAACAGTTCTTTTTTAACAATAATAATGTTTTGAACTTTTAAGCACGTTCATATTGTTAGTGTTTTATTATAATTGATAAAGGACTACTATAACACATTTAAAGGACTATTTTGTAGTAGTGAACCCTTTATTTTTACTCTAATTACCATTTTTTTGTATTGATATCATCTGTATTCTTCCATTGAATTTTTTATTATTGATTTTTTAAGGATAGTATTCACATTCTCTTGCTTGAATTATTTGTTATTCCCCTTGAAATATTCAATCTCCTTTGATCATTAAACATTGAATTTACCCCTAATTATCAATTTTATTCATCAGTGATGTTATTATTTCGTAAACCAGATAACATTTTACATATGATGTATACATTGACAATTATTTTATTATTTCAGAAAATATTGATAATTTTATCTTCTTTATTCAATACAGATATTTGATAAGGCATATTATTTATTTTGATTATTCAATTTAAGGTATAATTTGGAAAATAAATGATGCGAGGTGACTAAACATTATATAGATCCTAAATGCATCGATAGGTTCTTAGGAGACAAATTATGTGTACAAGTCAGAATATTTTAAACCATCATGTGAAAGTCATAACGATATAGGTTTTCATGTGCCTTAGACATGAGGTCTGTTAAGAAAGAATTTACCTAATTTAGTTTCATTTATTATTCATCCATGATATTTTGTGTCAACATATCTATGGATACATTTCATTTTTAATTATTTAGATAGTTTGTGTTTTAGTTTCTTACCATACCATATTTCCTTTTTCTTTTCTAGTTATTTTAATTTCATGTGTTTTCATTTATTACCCTTTCCTATTGTTTATGCACCTCTTTCTCAGTTTATTGATTATATGGAATGTGAATTCAGTTATTCACCACCATCATCACCATTATAATTTTATTATTAGGCCAAAAGGCTACAGGAAAAGAGAACAGCCAGGACCAATGGTGGCTGAAAGTAATGTAAGCCAAGGAAACTAGCCTAAATGAAATTCACCCCCTCAGGTTTAAGTAAGAATGAATCAGAAAAAAAACTGAACATGGTACCAGGAGCAGCCAGGGAGGCTGAATAGTCCGCCACTTTTTTCCCCTCCCCCCAAGTGTGGGTGACGAAAATGTTGTCACTTAGGAGGGACTTAAATTTCTGAATGATGTATGATATTGACCAGGGGATAGAGCCTTTACCAAGTAAAGCATCATGGATAATCATATAATTAGTCTCCACCTAGGAAATAAAAATGTCACATTCCCTGCAAATGGATAGACCTGAGAGAACAGCTCTTGCCTCCGCTCGAACAGAATTGCCACTACCAAAGTGAGATGTGAATTCCAGGATGACACTTCCCTTAGCATCACAAACCACCCCACCACCATGAATGTCCCCAAGGACACATGAACCATCTGTGTTGAGCTTGAGGCTGAACTCAAGAGGAACTCATCGAACCCAAAGTCTCTTGGAAATAAAGGGAAGAACTGCTGCCACAGGGACACACAACAAGCGAATGGACGAAGCCTCCTTCCAGTTACCAGAATGGAAAATCAGCTCAACCAGCATGCACTGAACTCTTCCCATGATGGACCTACCAGTGGAACTAATCCCCTCGAACCTGGCTCAGTTCCTTGCTTGCTATAAGCACCTGCGGCCCATGTTAATGATTAAGGAGTGGGCCATCTTTTCCACCTCTGAACCCTCAGATCCCTGAAACCAGCACTCTAGGAAAACATCAATGCTATAAAACTGCAGAGAGTAATATGTAAATACCCCAAAGGTACTCCAAACCATGAACTCCCAAAACCCTTCAAAAATAATATGGCTCGTGTTCTCTTCTTTTCTGTCCAAACAACACTGATAGTAGGAGGCCATGGAGATACTTAGGCATTTGACTATGAAATCAGAAGCTACAACATTGTTCCGAATTCTCTAGGAGAGAAAGTTGAGTTTAGTAGGGATTTTCCTTCAATAGATGATCTCATTCCATCTATTATACAGATATTGGGAGACAGTCATCCTACGATAGTCCTTCGAGTTAAATTTCCCTGATACAAATGGAGTAAAAACAAACCTATCCTACTCCGAGGTAATGAGAATGGAGTCAAATAGTTACTTCTAAGACGTATTCAAAACTGATCTAAAAAATGATGGATAGTGGATCAATTCCTTGAAGTCGATCATAGGAACAGGACACCTGAGAAAGGCAAGCATGTTACCTGGCAGTTATGAAACTAGTAAAGTATGTTTCCTTCAATAATGATCCATTTCGAATGAGGAAGGAGGTTAGAAATGATAATACCCACAGAGGACCATAAGGAAAACCCATTTTGGAAGGAGAAGCAGAACCGGTTCAGTGCTTTTGGGACATAAGTTTCCACCACAAGGTACGCTCCTCGATAGTCTCCTAGGCGAGCCTCACATTCATAAACTGGATTGTGACCACCAAGCTATTGACACTGATCCCTCCCTCACAAACTGGCCTCGTCGTCTTCCTCCATGAGACCCAATGTCTCTTCCCCTATGAATGGGAATCCCAGATGAAATGATCAAGGAGCCTATCAATGGATTGTATAAAACCTTTCATCATAGTATAGGCGGTAATAGCATGCACTGGAATTGCCGAAAGAATGCTGTTGACAAGAGGGATACAGCCGCCGAAGGATAAGAAGTGACTTTTCCAGTTGATAATACGACCAGTGATTTGGTGCATCACTTTGTCGATGTCCCTGATACATATTCTGCCTCGAGACATAGGGGTGAGAGATACTTCCTGGGGAATACTCTACACATCATGTTCAAACTAATACTCAGATCACGTACTCTTCTTTCATAGCATGAATCAGAAACATAGAAGTTGATCTTCTCTCTGTTGATGATCTAGCCACTCCAAGAGCAATATTCTTCTAATAATTTGTTAATTATTTGGACAGAGCTCTTTATTGCATTCATGAAGATAACTGTATCATCAGCAAAAATCAAGTGTGATTTAGAATGGAGCCTAAACATCCTACGAAAGTGAAAGATGACCCCATTGGAAATACCCTTGTTGATCAACCTATAAAAGGTATCTTTTATGAGAATAAAGACACTCGACGATAGAGGGTCACCTTACCGTAGACCTCAGACAACCTTGAAAAAGCTGTGAGTGTGCCCCATGAAAGAAACAACCATCCATGAAGAGCTAACTCATCTAAAGATGAGGTCAGAGGCCCAAGAAGAAAAACCCATCATTGTAAGTACCCTATTGATAAAACCCCACTCCATCCTATCATACGCCATGCTCATGTCCAACTTAATGTCCGTGTTGGAACCTCAATATTTGAAGTTAAGATCTTTTAGCATTTCCTGCGCCAGCGCCATCGCACCCTGAATGGAAAGTTCTTGCACAAACCCATGTTTCTCTATGGAAATCCACCTGGGAAGAACTCTGGACAACCATCTATTGAGAATAGATGACAATATTTTGTAAGAGAAATTTCACATGATTATAGGTTGATAATGGTGGAGAGAGGAAGGATCTTTGATCATTGGGAGAAGCACGAGAGTCGTAGATGAGGAGATCCAAGGAAGGCCACACCCACGGAAGATTTCCTGGATAGTGTGTATGATATCACTCCTAACAACCTCCCAATAGACCCTGTAAAAGGATCCAGGGAACCCATCGGGACCTATTGCACTCTCTGGATCCAGGCTCAGCATGGCCTCATGAATCTCCTCCTCTATAGGAATACCTTCCTACAGGCTGTTGTCCTGGGCAGACTCGAGTTTTGGATTCCCCTCCCATACCAAGGCTTCCCCATAGGGATTCCCTTGGTCCATTAACTCAGATGAACTAGAAGAATATCCTTAAAATGATAAAGAGTCAATCGCCTGACCACCACTCTTTCATCTGTGAAAGATCCATCCGCCAAAGCCAGTTTCGGTTTGATAGCACGCCTCCGCTCCCGAATGCACGCATGAAAAAAAGCGTTATTCTTGTCCCCTTCCTTGAGCCATTTGACCCATGAGCTTTCCCTTTCCTTTTTCTCCTGTGAGAGAACCATGACCACCATGTTTTTTCTTTTCTCCACAATTTCTCCAAAAATAGTGTCATCCTAGAGCTCTTCAAGGCTAGCCTCAAGCCGATCGACTTCAATCTTGAGCACATCCAACTCCTGATCCAAAGAAGAAATGGACCGGGCCCAGATTTGAAGTTCCTGCTTGAGGTGCCTTAACCTGGAATGAAATTCCAGCCCAGAGTGGTCTTGAGATGGTTCTACCTAGACGTTCCTACCAGCCAATGATATCTAGGGAAACTCTACCACTAGCTAGAGAAGTGGAACCTCTCCTGCAAAACCTCCCTCCTGCACAAGGATAACAAGAGTAGGGAGTGATAAGAGATGCTATGAGTCAAGTGGGACACATTTTTATTTGGAAACAAGTAAATGGCATGGACATTAGTGATACAATGGTCGAGTCTACTCTATCTTCGACTGTCACCCTTGTGGTTGTTTCACCGAGTAAAGGGGTCTCCTGAATAGCCTAAGTTTGAAAACCCTTTGTGAGCCATGAATTGAGAGAAGGACATGCTAACCCTTCTTGGAAATTCCCTGCCACCATTCTTCTCATCTAGGAGGGCAACAATGTTAAAATCCCCGCCCACCAACTAGGGCTGGTCTCCAGGATCGAAAGCATTCAGCTCGAACAACAAAACTTCCCTTCTCTGAGCGTCGCAGCTTCCATAGATAAAGGGGGAAAAAAGAGAGTCCCTACCAAATTTAATTTTCGTAGTGATATATTGGACTCTCGCAAGGGCCTTGTCCAAATTAACTTCCTCATGCCAGAAAAGCCATATATGTTTGTTGATTGGGTTCCCATGCATGGAAGCATGCATTTTCACCTTACGAGTGAATTCAGAAATCTTGGTAGGGGCCTGTTTGTGTTCGAGGATCACTGCCATTTTTGGCTTTGTGTCTTTTATATTTAGAGGATATGAAATATGTTTTCACCCTTTCTCCAACACCTCATGCATTCCAGATGAGAATTGGATTCATTGCAACAAGAGAGGCCCGACTTTGGCCCCATGCACCGTGGTCTCTTCCAAGAGGAATGAAGGACATTCCCTACCCAACATATTCTTTAACATCAACATTGTACGTACCCCAAGACTCATATCGGAGGGATTTGAGGATTTTGAGAGGAACCTAGAAGAGGAATTATGAGATTTTCACTTCACCTCGTAGGGTGGAAACCCTTCCTGGGGACCCAGTTCCACTGGCACATGAGTGCCATACGTAACAGAGGACGATGAACTGGCACTAGGAACCAAGGAAGCGGACTTTGTGAGAGCTCGGTCACTGAAGTCTTTGCGAGCTCTTCTTGGTCCCCTACTGGGACTATGGCGAGAATCCAAAGAAAGGAGGCCGACTCCCTGAACCCCATCAACCGTGGCCCGCAACGCATGGCGAGATGCCAGAGATGACAAGGAAATGGGCCAGAAAGAAGCAGTCGGGTCCCTCAAGGAGGACCGTAATAAGAATTACAACAATGCCCCTACGAGAAGCAATAGATAAGAATCCCATGGCCACTCAAGAGACACCAAAGAACTCAACCACTTGCCACTCGTTTTGGGGGAAACCAGATCTAGAAAAGGGAGCAACTCCAAGACAAGGGATGGAGAAACGGTCTGAAGCAGAGGACAGGCCACTAGGGCGAGGGAAGGAGAGCCAGACGCCATTCAAGCGGGAGAGGGAATGCAGTAGGTGGGTGAAACAGGAGAAAAGTTGACATTTGAGGGAGCGGGATGAACTGAGGAATAATCGGACCCCTCACAAGACTGAGGGAGTAGTGCTCCAGGCATTGAGCCGCTGGAATGAAAGAAGGGGACACTGAGGCGATGTTTTCTGCAGATCACGGTTGAATGACCCTGGAGGAGACACAACGATCAGAAACTAGGAAACACTGGGTAAACAATGTCCTAGGACTAGTCTGCAAAATCATGCACCATCAGATATAGATTCTCCCGGATCAGTAGAGAGAGATCAAGATCAATGCAGATCTGAGGCACCAAAGATTCCTCCCTGCGGTGGGTGTGCTCATCTGCACAGAGAAAACCCCCCAAATAATCACCAATGTCCCTGAGGAAGGTGCCGTTCTTGAAAGGAAGAGGGATCCTTGGAAGGCTGATCCAAACCGTAACACGTGAGCTTTCCTTCCCTCTATGCACCTCCATAGACCAGCGTGAAAGATTGAAATGCCATCGACCCATCACCCGAGGGGATTTTCACCAAGCCTGTATGAAATTCGCCTCAGAGGTGGGAACCAGGCAAAACAACTTACGATGAATCACTGAGATGCGAGTCACTGCTTGTAAACCCCAGGAGTCCATGAACTGCTTGAAAGCAAAGAGGGGAGGAATCCCCACACCAAACCTTGCCACAAGAGTCCATTTCAAACCAACTAAAGCAGCAGTGAACGCAAAGGCAGGGGAGACAATGACAGGTGAGAATCGTCCCTCAACACCAAATGGGAAAATAGATCAATATCTTGGAAACAATGGAGAGCAGCGCTAGAGGCCTCCCCACACAAAGCCTCCTTGAAGGACACCATCGGGCGCCGCTGACGAGGAAAAGATCCTAGGGAACCCTGGGGGAAGGGGAGGAGATTGCTTGTAGAGGGCCCGAGCCCAAATCGATCGCCCGAGCCAAGGACACTGAAGGTCTTGGGTCGGAAGAAGCAACGGTTGGAAAAGATTCAAATAACCGCGAGCACATGGCGCACATTCTTTGGGAAGGCCATTTCTTTCAAAATTCACTTTTCAGTTATTCACCATTTCATAAGTATTATTATCATTGATTCATTATTTATTCCACTATATTATGACCTTACTAATTATTTTATCTCATCCTTATTATATTTATTTACCTAGGAATCCAAGAAACATACTAAGAAATAAATATAGGGATTTACTAACTAGAATAGAGTTATCCTCAAAGATATTTATTTACAAAGAAGAAGAAAAATATGTAGTAATTAGATTATTATTTTCTCATGTATATATATATATTATCAAGACTAATAAACTCTTATTCCTTTGGGATTTAATTCCTTGTAATCATGTCAATGCAATAGTAGTAGACACCAGCTTTGGGCCATCTGGGGTTGGGTCTCTACAGATAACCTCTTAGAGATGCTTGGGTTAGTTTTTTGTGAAGACCAGAACCTCTAATGTGTGTATATGGAAGTTATAAAGATATATGGGTTGGGTTTGGTTGATCTAGAAGGTTCAAATTGGTGTAAGTAAGTGAGGTAGAATGTTCTCTTTTATAATTTAGGTGGGGCATTTTATGAATCTCCGAAAATATTAAATTAATATCTATTATTTTTTAATTTAAAATGTATTAAAAGTGAGTTATTTAAAACCTAAGATGAATATGGGTCCAAATCCTCTATAAAAAATTATACATGTTTTGGTCATAATGTTAACCTTATCATTTGTCTTTAAACCTTAATTAAAACCTTTAACTCTTAGCTTGAATTTCTTTTTACTCTTTTGGGATAATATAGTTACTATAAAATGACAAACCAACCTTAAATGGATAATTGATGACATATTTTACCTTAATTTAGTTATTTGGACGAATTTATATTTTTATGAATTTTATATCATTTAATAAAATATTATTTATTTTAAATTATAATTTTTTTCATTTTTTGATACTACTCAATATTTGTCTTTTTAAAAAATATCCTAAATTCCTGATAACATCGAACCAAAACTTATAATGTATCACTAAAATTTCTAAATTATAAATAAAATTCATGGATGTCATTAATTATGTCAAATTTTATTTATTTTAATGTATTTAACATCAATTATTTTTTATTTCCATTAATTAAACAATTACTACGTCCTTATTATGAAAGCATTTAATTAAATTATTTCTTCTCTAAAAATTTTAAATAAATTATCACGATGAATATAAATTTATCATCTTTCTAATGAATATGCATAGTCTAATTTTATAAATGTCTTATTCTCATCCAAGTGGCTTAAAAAGAGTATAATTTAGGCATAATGATCATTTTTCTAGAAAACCACTCATTAAATGATACTTGGACAAGTGTTGGGGTAATTTTATAATATCATTTATATCCATAATTACCTATTTTACCTGTAAATGTGGTAATTAAAATATTACTAAATTTTACTATTCACATGACCAGAAATAAAAGAAACCTATTTAAATAATCTGGACCCACGAATTCCAAATATAGAATCCTTTTTTCATAATTCAAAACATATAATTTTTAGTAATTAATTTAAAATTAATCTTCTTGACGGCTTGAGAAAACGAGTTATTAATGTTTAAACTAACAAAATATTGAAACATTTTAATATCTAAATTCATTGTAAAATTGATTACAATAACCTAAATTATTTTAAATGATAAAAATAATCTATTTATACTTTAAAAACATTCAATAATATAATTTAACACTAAAAATTATTTTGATGAAAAAAAGTTGTTTTCCATTAAAATTTTGTATTTTTTACTATTCATAAAAACATGAAACTTATCAGAAAAATAACAAAAATTTAACTGAAGTAAAACTTTATATTTATATTTAAAAGATGAAGTTTATTATTTCAAATAGAACTCATAAAATTTTCAAAAATTGGATTTAAAATAGGTTCTCCATTAAAAGATGATAAAACTGTTTTTATAAAAAAAAATAGGTTTTTTGTGTAATATTGGGTTTGTTTTTATCTTATACCTCTCCAATATATTATATGAATATCAAAAATATTTTATTTAATAAATAATATATATATTTGATTAATATAATTCTATAATAGTAATTAAATTAATTTATTAGAATAAAATGACTTTGTGAGCATAAAAATAGTTCTTTAAAAATACATCTCATATATATTCAGTTGGTTACTATATTCATTTTTAATTAATTTAGAACCAATGAATTCAGCCATATATTTTCATAAGTTGTTAATAATTTTCATAACCACTAACTTAATGGCTAGGTTATATTTAATTATATTAAATAATAATATTTTAATAATATATTGTTGTTTGGTAAAACTCGGTCTTGCATGTAACACAAGCCAACTCATTGTTGTGTGTAGCATAAACATATTTTGGTATTGAATACAACATAATCTATCAAAGAAAATCAATTTATTTACGAAGTGACATACTGTAAAATCCTGAGGTGTTACAAGTGATGTAGGGACATAAGGTGTTTAGGTTAATGCATTTCATCTACAAGGTGGAGATTTTTGAACTTTATTCACTCAAAATTGTAAATTAAATGATTTTAATTCGATGCAGTATGTGAAGTCCCGACCCTGGAAAAACCAGGATTCAGTGCCTTTTGAACATGATGAGTCATTTTAAAATGAAAACATGCACTGATAAACACACATCATGTCCCATACAGAGGATCAAGTTCAGTTCGGGCTTTGGGAAATCAGTAACTTTAGAAATGTTTCATCTGATAAAAGTTGTTACATAAAAATTTAAAATTCAAAATGTAGGGTGAGAATAAGAATCCCCAGTAAGGGGTTTAAAATAAATCAATGAAACTTTTGAAAGAATTTTTTAAAAACTTATCCAAATAAAATTCTCTTATAGAAAACGATAGCACATGTAACATAACATAAAAGTGCTCAGCTAAGATTTTCAAGGAATACATGAATCAATTAGGAGATTTTCAAAAAGGGGTAGTAAAATATATCCTGAACATGTATGACGTATGAATGTTTAAGCACAAATTATACCATTAAGAGTAATACTTAATCAAATTTGTGCGTGAAGGAAAAAACTTCAATTTCATATGTTGGTTCCTATTTTACACGAATCATGCCCCAAACTTTTACATGTGACATCAACAAGAACCTGATAAAAACATAAGGGAAAGTGTAGTGAAAGAATAGGCATATCATCTTGAAAAGAACATGTAACATGACATGAATATGTGGCTCCAAAATTTCATTTGTAAATTCATGAACATATCACCGAGGTTCATCCCCAAGGTGTCAATAAAGAAAAATTACTGAGTTTATTCACTAGGGTATCGTGAAGCTTGTAACCTCTAGAGATTAATTCTTTACCCAATGCATTGGAGCACTATTAAGGTGCACCCTTAATATTTCCTTACTTTCATGTGAGCCACATAAATCAATACTTTACTTAAATGGGGTTTTATATTGAATATGTCCCATACCACCTTGAATAGTTCATTCATAGTTAGTCATAGTTGTTGAATTTACATATCTTATAAGTGAGAAAGGCATCTAGAAGATTAAAAACCAAGCTAACAATCATCTGGCCATTATTAAAAGGAAATTAGAAAGGCAGATTATGGTACATACATTGACATCTAAGGTACTGAAAGAACATAAAACTAGAATTTATCACATGCAAGTTTGTTCTTGAAATTCTAAAATTTTATCATCCAATTGATTACAAGGTGAACCAAAAATATCAAGTAGGGTTTTGAGATTGCACATGCTAAAACATTCAATATTGTTAAGCCTTTTAATAATAATGAATAATGTCCATGATAGAAAGCATGAATCTTCACCATAAGCAACATCATTTGAAACATACGGAAAAATATAAGTTACTCTTAAATGTGGATATAAGTTTTGTTTATCACCGTATTTCTTATGTTTTTAAACCTCCACCTAAACTCGAGACTAAATGTGTAAGGACCATAACAACTGAAATCAAGGATCAAGAAACATATAAAATATATGAATGTACCTGAACTCAAACTGAAATATTGGCACACCCATGTGTGTTAATACCCTATGAATGTTAGTTCATCAACATTTTTAATAGGGCAGGTCATTCCCTTAGTCATAAAAATTTGTTTATGAAAACCTAAAAAAAAATAATTTTATAAAAACTCGATCATATATATAAAATTTTCAAAATTTATTTATTATTTAAATATGAAATTAAGTGTATATGAATATGTGCATTCCAGGAAAAAATATACACAAACTTCATACATATAACGGAAGTAGAATGCTCATTCTCATTCCTGCATATAACTGACATATATACATATAACAAAAAGTATATATGTATTTTCAAAACAACAAAATGAGGCTAGGTATAATCCATACATTCTTTAAGCTATTTGAATGAAAGAGAACCCTAAGGCCTTGGTTGAACATTTTAGAACGTTTGGACTGAACCGTATGTTAAAAAAGTATATATATTCGAATATATAAGTGTATATATTCTCAAAGGATAAAAACAAGGCCAAACTAAAAAATCTTAATTTAAAAACCAGGGAAAGGGGGACTTCAGGGAGGGTTGGACAGGCTCACTGGAGACTTGAACGAGAGAGAAGAACAGAGAGGTCTCTATTATTTATATACAATAGATCACACACCAACGTCCACACAAAAACATACCCACTTGCATTGCATTCAATGGGGGGTGTCGTGCTTGATGAAATGAGGAGACATGGGGGTCCTCGGTGGTCAAAGGTGAAGAAAACGAGAGCTGTGCCATAGGGTAGGGTTACTGGTGTAACCCATGCATGGAGGAAGAAGACGACTTAGCTAGGTGAAATTTTGGGAAAAAACGGATAGCCCAGATCGATCCCAATGTCGATCCAAGGGATGAGATGCATCCGCTGTTTTAAAATAAATGAGCGGCATAGATTAGATATAAGTTTCATCAGACTGTCTAGGATAAATGCGACAATTTAAAAACATCGAACGACCATGATTAGATTGTTCCGGATCGAACGGTTAACAAAAACCGCAGAGAGCGACACAATCACTGAGGGTCGAGCGCAGGATAAGAAACAACGGCCCAGATCGTGGGCGACGCGATCCAAAGGTCCAGATCACGTTTCGCCTGAAAAACTACTTCCCACATAGAAACGGAGAGTAGTTTTCACCTCCCTTATAACCCTAGGCCTCCTAACTAGTGCTCAGAAATCACACAACACCCACAAAGGGGGCCATATACACGGGCTCCCGCCCGCAGGCCTTGGCCTACTAAGACCTCATTGCGGCCTTATTCCTAGACTGGTGCGCCTATGCACTCTTACTCGCTCTTGAGTACCCTTTAGGGAACCTCTGCCCAAGCTCGAGTCGGCCATGGCATGGGGCTGAGGTTCAAGCTCAGCCACTTCGTGTGAGATGCCTCCCTCGGACCTAGCCCAAAAGGGCTGGCCCTAGTGGGCCAATCTTTTTTGAAAAAACTACACTAAAAAAATTTAAGAATAGGAAACATTCCATTTATTAAAACTATATAGAATTTTATATTCTTAATCATTAATGAATACAAATTAAACATGTTTTAGTTAGAAGTATTTATAAAATTAAAAATACTAAACCCCTTTTTTATCTAAAAAAGTTATGAAAATGAAATTTTAATAAACCCACATTATAATTTATATACTAGTATCAACGAAAACATAGTTCAATCAAAACAAAATTTAATTTGAAAGAATTAAACATAGTTTATATCATTATTTATGAAATGAAAATCGTTACATTGTATTTGAAAAATTCACAAAGTGTTTTTAATACCTTAATTATTTTCAAAATCACTTAAGGGTGAAGTGATGTTTTACACCACATCCTTTTAGAGTTTATAAATGATGGTTTAATTATAACAATAATCATAAGTCAAATATTTGGAAACTAATTAATATTTAAATTAGTTCACTTATCCTAACAAAGTCCAATGACTGTTTTTTTATAATTGATAGCTTCTAACGGTCACAAGAGCAACGGTCGAAAAAAGTGTCCAATAAAACCAAACCATACGGTGTCCTAAAAGAAAAAATGATTAAGATTGTGATTCCCATTCTACTGATACTCATCATGGTTTTTATGATCACAGTGGTGATGTTTTTTGCTTTATTGGACTCGAAGGATATCCTTTACATACTGGGCCTCGTTGTGGTGATTGGGGGTTTCCATTAGTTTTGATAGGGTTTTTAATAGGTATATTTGGTTAGCATGATAAATATTTTGATCTCGGTGTATTGTAGACACTCCGGTGTTCTTATTTAAATAAAGAGACTTATGTTTTTCCATTAAATTTTTGTTCTCTTAAAATTTATTTAACAAAAGTAAATGCATAATATCATCATTATATGATACGCAAAATTCAGGGTGTTGCATTACTCCTCCCATAAAATAATTGTTTCCCCGCAATTCCTTTAATACAAACTTTCTATGAGGAAGCTATCAGTTGTTCCTACCATATCCCCCATCATAGAGGATCCTCGGGTGCGTTCAGTGGAACACCCAAATTGATGCTCAACTCCTCTAGTTCTCTAATCCAGATACACTTTGGGAAAAAGGCGTTGAACTGATGAACCTCACACTTGGGCTTCCAGATGGAGGCTCGAATGGTACAAAGTTTGGAAATTTCCATATGGACCAATGTATGAAGAACATGCCGAATTATGTCTCAATAGAGAACATCTAAGTTATATACATTTTCGTATAGGATAATGATGAGGAGTTGGTACGTGTAGGTCGCATAAACATTTCTCTCTAAAGCACCCTCTTGAAATTTTACTCTAGTCATGTAGTTCTGGCCTAGGCTGAAACACAGGTTGAGCCCTTCGTGGTATTTTCCTCCCCACTTACGCTCGGCCAATTGTGTTGAGCCTATGCGGTAGTAGATGGGAGAATTCCCTTGACAGGTGTAGAGAATCACTGGACCGTCTCAAACAATTTCTTACACATTCCTCAAAGGTTTGTGAAGGGAGGATACTCATCTTCAGAGGTGTTGATTGCAATAATATCCAGTATCTCAGTAGGAAGAGATAACATGTGGGTTTTTCCATCCATCTGAAAGTTTAAAATGAGAGTTCAATCACTTGAAATCCATCCAAAAGTATAAACAATGTAAAGACATAAGATATAAGAGATAACAAAATATTATCTTTATATAACTACTGGTGCACAACGTAAAATAGGGATAATGGTTTCCTCAGTTCCCTAAAACCCAAATTCGAAAGACAAGCTTGAAACTTAATATCTCCCTAAACTATATGAAACCTGAGCAATCGAGTTCGATGTCATGGGAGCACTTATGGTATCTCCATAGTCTGACGTGTGGGATGTACAACTGTGATACATCCCTATGTACTTGTTGTCTGTACACAAAACAAGAGGCTTTGTATTCAAGGATGCCAAAGTCCATCATTTGACCAAAATGTGCATAGGAAAAGACATGACACATGTATGATGCATGGAGATCTCCCTCTGCAGTAGCCTCTTGGAAAGCCGTGAGGGACGAGACACCTTCCGCTGTGGTGAAGAATCTAAGAAGTCCCTCGTAGTACTTCCCCCATCGCGTGTAAGATGGAAACTGGTCTTGCATCATAAATATGTAATCCAGACCCGCTCTTCGGTGGAGTTGAAGTACTCTGGGAGAGTTGGACACATCATAGAGATGTCTGCACGACATACAGATATGGGCGTAGTTTATAAAATGTTCATGGATGGATATGGAAATTATGATTTCTAAGGCCTCATTGGGAAAAGTCAAAAGATTAGTACCTTCGTTTTCCATCTGAAAATTATGAAAACTCTATTTTAGTAATGATGAAGTATATTTTTCTTTGTTTTAGTTCTGTCTTTCTAGAGTTATCCAAACCGAATCGTCTGATACCAACTGTGAAGACCCGACCCCAGAAAAACTAGGAGTCGGTGCCTTCTGATCATGATGTGTCAATTTAAAATAGAAAGATGCATTGATAAATACACATCATGTCCCATACAAAGGATTGAGTTCCGTTCAGGCTCTGGGAAAATAGTAACATCATAAATGTTTCATCTGATAAAAGTTGTTACCTGAAAATTTAAAATTCAAATCATAGGGTGAGAATAAGAATGCACAGTACGTGGTTTAAAATATACCAATCAAACTTTTGAAAGCATTTTTTAAAAACTTATCTAAAGAACATTCTCTTATAGAAAACTATAACACATGTAAAATAACATAAAAGTGCTCAACTAATATTTTCAAGGAATACATGAATCAATTAGGACATTTTCAAAAGGGGGTAGTAAAATATATCCTAAACAAGTATGTCGTATGAATGTTTAAGCACAAATTAAACCATTGAGAGTAATACATAATCAGAGTTGCATGTGAAGTAAAAAACTTCAATTTCATATGTTGGTTACTATTTTACAATAATCATGCCCGAAACTTTTACTTGTGACATCAATATGAACTTAATAAAAACATAAGGGCAAGAGTAGTGAAATAATAGGCATATAATCTTGAAAAGAACTTGTGACATGACTTGAATATGGGGCTTCAACATTTCATTTAGACATTCATGAACATATCAATGAGGTTCATCCCCAAGGTGACAATAAAGAAAAATTACCGAGGTTATTCACCAGGGTATCGTGAAGCTTGTAATCTCTAGAGATTAATTCTTTACCCAATGCATTAGAGTGCTATCAGGGCACACCCTTAATATGTATTTACTTTCATGTGAGCCACATAAATCAATACCTTACTTAAACGGGGTTGTATATTCTTGATGTCCAATACCACCTTGAATATTTTATTCATAGTTAGTCATAGTAGTTGAATTTAAACATCTTATAAGTGATACATGCATCTAGATGATTAAAAACCAAGCTAACAATCATATGAACATTATTAAAATGAAAGAAGAAAGGCAGATTATGGCACATACATTGACATCTAAGGTACTGAATGAATAGAAAACTATAATTTATCACTTGCATGTTTGATCTTGAAATTCTAAAATTCTATCATCCAATTAATTACAAGGTGAACCAAAAATCTCAAATAGGGTTTCGAGCTTGCACATGCTAAAACATTTAATATTGTTAAGCCTTTTCATAATATTGAATAATTATCATGATGGAAAGAATGAATCTTCCCTATAAGAAAAATCATTTAAAAGATAGGGAAAGAAAATAATTTACTCTTAAATGTGGATATAAGTTTTGTTTAACACCCTATTTCTTATGTTTTTAAAAATCCACCTAAACTCAATACTTAATTTGTAAGGACCTTAACAACTGAAATCAAGCTTCATGCAACATATAAAATATATTTATGTACCCGAACTCAAACTGAAAAATTAGCACACCCATTTGTGTTAATTCCCTAAGAATATTAGTTCAACAACGTTTTGAATAGGGCAGTTCATGCCCTTAGTCAAAAAAATTGTTTATTAAAACCTACAAAAAATAATTTTATAAAAACCTGATCATATATTTAAAATTTTCAAATTTTTTTATTATTTAAATATGAAATTAATTTTATGTGAATTTGTGCAGTGAATGAACAATTATACACAAACATCATACATATAATCGAAGTAGAAAGGTCATGCCCATTCCTGCATTTAACTGACGTATATACATATAACCAAAAAGTATATATGAATTTTCAAAACAACAAAACGAGGCCAGGTATAATAATTACATTCTTTAATCCATTTGAATTCTAGAGAACCTGATGGCCTAGGTTCAACATTTAAGAACATTTTTACTGAACCGTAATCTTGAAATATATATATATATATATATCAAATATATAAGTGTATATTTTCTCAAAGAAGAAAAACAAGGACAAAATAAAAAACCAGACTTTAAAAACCAGGGAAATGAGGACATCAGGGAGGGTTGGTCACGCTCGCTAGAGACTTGAATGGGAGAGACGAACCGAGATGTCTTAGTTATTTATATACAAAATATCGAACACCACCTTCCACGCAAACACGTACCCACTTGCATTGTATTCAATGGGGGTGGTGTGCTTGAAGAAAATGAGGAGACATGGGGTTCCCCGATGGTCAAAGATGAAGAAAATGATTGGTGTGCCATAGGGTAGTGTTACTGGTGTAACCCATGTGTGGAGGAAGAAGAAGACGCGGCTAGGGGAAATTTTGGGAAAAAACGGATGGTCTAGAACGATCCTAACATCGATCCAAGGTTTGACATGCATCTGTTGTTTTAAAATAATTGAGTGGCTTGGATTGGATATATGTCTCATTGGATGGACTAAGTTCGACGTAGAAATTTAAAAACATTTAATGACCATGATTAGATCATGCCGGATCGAACGGTTGAAATAAACCACCGAGAGAGACGCGGTCGCTGAGGGCTGGGCATGAGATAGGAAACAATGGCCCAGATCGTGCGCTATGCAATCCAATGGTCCAGATCGCATTTTTCCCAAATAACTACTACCCACATCGAAACGGAGAGCGGTTTTTGCCTCCCTTATAACCCAGGGCCTCCCATAGAGTGCTCAGAAATCAAAAAGTACCCACGAATAGGGCCCTATACATGGGCTCCCGCCCACAGGCTTTGGCCTACCCAGACCCCGCCGCAACCTCATGCCCACACTGGTGCGCCTATGCGCTTCTGCTCGCTCCTGAGGGCCCTTTGGGGAACCTGTTCCTGAGCTCGGGCTGGCCTTGGCTTGGGGATGAGGGTCAGGCTCAACCACTTCATGTGAGCTGCCTCCCTCAATCCTAGCCAAAAAGGGCTTGCCTGTGTGGGCCAATTTTTTTTTAAAAAAAATCTACACTAAAAAAACGTTTTATGAAGAGGGTACAATCCTTTTATTAAAACTATATAGATTTTTATATTCTTAAACATTAATGAATACAAATTATACTTGTTTTAGTTAGAAGTATTTCTAAAATTAAAAATACTAAACCCCTTTTGTTAACTCAAAAAGTTATGAAAATGAAATTTTAATAAACCTACATTATAATTTATGTACTAGTATCCACGTAAACATAGTTCAATAAAAACATAATTTAATTTTAAAAACTTAAACATAGTTTATTACATTATTTAAGAAATGAAAATCATTACATTGTATTTGAAAAATTCGCAAAGTGTTTTTAATTCCTTAATTATTTTCAAAATAACTTAAGGGTGAAATGATGTTTTACACCATATCCTTTTATAATTCATAAATGATGGTTTAATTATAACCTTAATCATAACACAATGATTTTGAAACTAATTCATATTTAAATATGTTCACTTATACTAAAAAGGTCCAACAACTATTTTTTATAACCGTTAGCTTCCAATGGTCACTAGAGAAATGGTCGAAAAAATGTTTTTTAAAGCCAAACATTACAGTGTTCTAAAACTAAAAAGGAATAAGATGGTGCTTCCCATTCTGCTGATGCTCAACATAGTTTTTATGATCGTAGTGGTGATGTTTTTTTCTTCAGTTGACTCGAAGGATCTCCTTTACTTACTAGGCCTCATTGTGATGATTAGGGGTCTTCTAGTAGTTCTGTTAGGGTTTTTAATAGGTATATTTGATTAGCATGATTACTCTTTTGGTCCCGGTGTATTTTAGACACTACGATGTTCTTATTTAAATAAAGAGCCTTATGTTTATCCTTTAAATTTTTATTTGGTTAAATGGGATTTAACCATAGTAAATTTCTAATATCATCATTATATGATACCAAAAATTTGGGGTGTTACACATTGTTTTTTTACTTGTCATAAAATTCATTTTCATATAATTTTTGGTATTTTTATATGTTGGATTTATGTATTATTGAGCATGAGCATCTTTTATTAGTTCATGTGGGCCTTTTGTTCGGTTTATACATTGGGAATGTGCCATTAGCCTTGGTCTTCTTTCCCGTTTGATCTATGTCATCCTCATACCTGATGTTGATCCATTGATCCTTATGATCCTATGGTTTTCTATTCCTCCATTTTTTTTATTCTTCATGAAACAGATTGGATTGATCAATGGGTGACCCATGATAGCTTATCCTATGATTTCATATGTCCTTATTTTGTTTTCTAAGTTGTATTGTTGGGACACATATCTAGATTTTTCATATCCTTGGTTATATGCTCTAGTATTACTCTACCCCTACTAGAATGACTCCTCTATTTGGAATCTACCTCTCCACTTTTGGGAGATTTAGTTGGTAAAAAAATATCCATGGTTTTGGGAGATCTAGTTTTCCTCGAGGTATAATAGTAGATGAAGGAGAACTGGTGGGATTCCTTGACTTACCAAAGAAGAAATAGTGATCTAGATAAGTTTTGATCATCTTCATCTATGCTTGGTGAGGAGCTCTGATGAGGTCCTAGTGTTCCTTGGTGTTCCTTTTACCTATATGGAAATGATGATTATATAGCAGTAAAATCTTGATGACCCTAACAACAACACCTAATTACATAGAGGCACTATGAAAACACACAGGAGAGATTTATCCCTAGTAAGGGGACGTAGTATGGTATTTGTCTTCTTTTCTATCGGTTATCTATGCCTTGTATTTGATTATTCATTGGTTCTATGTTGCGTGTGTTGTTTGAGGTTTTCAAAGGTGCACGGTATATGATGAATCCCCAACATGGTTCTACTATGAGTCCGAGCATTTCAAGAACCTGAACATTGTATATTTTCCTCATGTGCCTTTTTCATTTATGGTTATGTTTCACTATTTATAAAATATCTTTTATAATCCCATTTTTCATAGTGGAAAATTGGTACCCATGCACCATTCATATATGCGAAATAGATAAATAATGTCAAAAACATGTGGTCCTCTTTATGATTTGATTACTACTTTATGTCAATCATTTCTATTGATCATCTTGCTTTTGTTTGAGTCTATTATCTCTAATAGTTCTTTATACTTATTAGTATTAATATCAAACTAGTTATATATATTCTCATTAGAATGTTATCTATTGTAAATGTTTACATGAATTGGTACTTTTTATTCTCTAGTTCTTTGTTAATGGTTTGTTAGAATCAGCATGTTACACTTCGGATTTTGAGAATTCATTACAAGATTTTTATTATTCTTTTTTTCTTTATTCTTCATACTATTTATATAATTATAAACATGATAAATATTTGTTCTGTAATTTTGAGAAAAAAAATTATACCCATACAACTCAATTACTCCATTGAAAGTGGGCTACCTCATAGCACAACCCACAATTTTTTTATAGAATCTGATAAAAAATTATTTTGTAAGGCTACTATTGGGATCAAATATTATTGGCCCTTTCAACATGTGATAATTGTGAGATAAATGTAAAGTAAAAATGAATAAAAAATGAACAACATATTTAACATAGAAAACCCCAAAAATAAAGCGGGGTAAAATAACATCGAATAATAGAATGATATCACTATGGTAAAAGAGGTTAAACAAACTCTCTTTCTATTATAAGGAAAATATCCATATAATTAACTCTCTTTATTAAAGTATAATTCACCTCACAAAATACAACACTCAAAATGTTGAAATATGAAGCTCAATACTTGAGGTGATGATGCTAAAACCGTTAAAGCACTTTGCCTTTTATAGGCAAGGCCCTTACTTGATCTTCCTCCTTTATTTTACTCCATGGGTTAGTTTTTCCACCCATCCCACTAACCTCACTACCCCCCTTTGAAAAATCAAGGGGGAGAAAATGATTGTGAGAAACAAATGCCAATATATATCACACTTGGAGATCTGATTGGGAACCAATAATATTTCCACAAATCTTTTCTATCTTCCAACCATTTTTCTCTTATATCTATGATTACAATTAGGGATTTTTACTATATTAACTTAACGAAGTTTATAAAATTCATCATAAAATTAACATAATTTTCTTCAATATATATTTTCTACATATCCACTCTTCCTTCCTCCACCAAATCTCAAACAAAGTGATACTGTACTATAATGTGCATTATCATGGAAGAAAAATATATATTCCTTTTTATTTTCAAGGTGCTATGATTGTCACAAAACAATTGGATATACTTCTGTCATTGTCTAGGATCCTCTGGAAACCTTCATGTCTAAATCACTTCTTTACAAGCCTATGTTGTTTTCATGGAATCTACCTTAGTTGTGGATAAATATATAACAGACTACAACTTTGAATTCCATCTCATAACTCATCCTAAAAAATTAAACACAAAACCCATAGTTTATTTTTGTTTGTCATAATCACCTACAAAATCTGAATCTGCATAGGCCCTAATAGTGAAATTTGATTCTCAACAACATAATACAACATATGAGATCTCCTTGATGTAACTAAGGGTCTTCTTTAATATATTCCAATGCTCCCGTAGTTAATTATCCACATACCAACTAACTTCTCCCACTACATGTGCAATTTATGGTCTCATATAAACCATAGATAATATCATTCTACCCACTGCTGGTGCATAAGGTAATTGAGACATCTCCATCCTCTATACTTCACTATCATCACTATTAGTAATCATCATTGAGGAAAATATAAAATTAATATTAAGTGGGTAAATATATGCTTATAGTGTTGCATGTGGAAGTATATCAAGATATTCCACAAGAAATTATTTTTTGATAGCTAAATCATACCCTTATTTCTATCTCATTAAATCTGTATCCCATGATATTATTTTTTGGTCCTAATTCCTTCATATCATACTCCCATGAAAACTATCAACATATCATCCACATACAATAGAAGAATGATAAAATCATTACCATCTGAACCCATGAAATATGCACAAGTATCTGAATGAAGTATTTTGTGTCCTATACTCATGATATAGGAATAAAATCTCTTGTACCAACGCCTTGGTGCCTGCATAGTACCATTAAATGTTTTTCTCAACCTAAAAACCAAGTTCACTTTTCCTTATTTTGAAAAACATTTCGATTAGAAAATATATATTTATTTATCAAGATCACCATGTAGAAAAGTTATCTTCACATCTAGCCACTCTAGAGTTAAAGTATATTTTGCACACATCCCCATAACTATCTGAACAATTGTTATTCTAACAATGGGATAAAATATGTCCTTGAAATCAATAACTTCTCCCAATGCATATCCTTTGACCACCAGTCTTGCATGATTTCTTTACAATTATTCCATTTCATCCCAATTGATCTTAAAGAACCTATTTTTACTGATATTCTTCCTTCCATGAGGTAATGGATCAATATCTCAAGTCTTTTTATTATGAAGGGTTTCATGTTTCTCCTGAATTGCTTACATCCATGTGGATATTTCTAAACTCTACATCATCTCCAAAAAAATAAAATGGATCACCATACTCCAACAATAAGTAGTACAAAATATTTCGCTTAGTGATAAATTATGAGTTACATATTGGTTCTCTTTTAACTTGAGTTGATCTTCATAGTCTGAAATCAATCATAACTTGATCATCATGCTCCTAAAAGGAAATGGGTTCTTCTAGGGATTCTTCCTCCACCCCAACTATAATATTATATGTGTTCTCTTTATTCAATTCCCCATTAATCATCACTTGCACCTTATCTTCTAGACGTATAACATCAATGCTGATGAAAAGTCTATGGGTAGTGGTTTCACACATACAATACCATTTCACACCATCAATTTATCCTAAGAATATACATTCATTGAATCTCGAATCCAACTTAAATCTTTCCTGATGATTAAACAATATAGATACATGACCTCTATAAGTATTTAAGCAAGTATAGTCAGTAGGTTTAACACTCCACATATTCATTAGTGTTTTCATATCAATCATCACAAAAGTAAATTGATTGATCACATGACATATTCTCTTCATTACTTTATCCCATAACTTCTTAAAAATTCCTACAGTCTTCAATATCTCCCTTGTTCTATCAAAAAAGGTTATGTTCACCCACTTTTGCACTCCATTTTGTTGAGGAGTGTACGACACCATGAATTGTCTCTTGATGCCTTCTCATTGAAAAAAAGTATCAAAATCCTCACTTGAATATTTTCCACCACTGTTAATCCTCAAACACTTGATCTTATTTCAAGATTCCATCTTCATCCAGGATTTGAATGTTTTGAATACTTTCAAAACACTTGATTTCATCTTGATTGGGTACACCTAACATCACATGGAATAATCATCAATGAATTATACAAAGCACCTTTCTCTTCCCAGGGATATAAACAGTGCTTACCAAATATTGGAATGGATCAACTCTATGATATCCTTTCTCCTCATTGTCGACATCACAAAATTCAACCAATGTTGGTTGAAAAAATCATAATGCTCCCAAAATGGAAAGGATAACATTGTAATCTACGAAGAAACTTATGTTCAGTAAGAATCATCAAGCTTCATTCGAACATAAGATCAAGCATTTGATACCATGACTTCCTCAATTATTTTGTTTAGGTAGTTAGTAGGACAACTATTGTAATGTCTCAAAAAGTCCATATAATTTATTTAATTATATGGAATTATTTCGAGACCGCAAAATTTGACGGTGTGCAATTCTGTGGCCCAGGGTGACCAGAATGATCATTCGAAGTTTTTTAAGCATTAATTAGTGCACGTCAGTAGTTTTACTAAAAAAGTGGAATAACTCTTAAATGGTTACTTGAATTAACAATATGAGGGCATTATTGCGCTCATAATGGCGGGTATACCCTAGCCACATCTTATGTTTAGTCAGTGCGGGCCTCCTATGAGATAACCTAAAAATGGAATAACCATAAATAAAATAATTAAATAAAATAGTTTTATTTCTCAAATGCTTATAACTCATGAATGGTAACTCAGATTAAAAATCTGATACCACCACTGAGCTTGTGAGGGTGTGCTCTCTTTAGGAAGATACTAACTTTGGCCAGTGCGGGCCACCAGTGAATGTTATTTATTGGCCGTAAATAAAATAATTAAGTGACAATTATTTTATTTTAAAATCCATAACTTTCAAATGGTAGCTTGGATTGAAAATCCGAGAGTACCATTGGGTTCTTTGGGGAGTGTTTCAATTAGGAAGATCCTAACCTCAACCGGCGTGGGTCAAGGGTGACAATTAATAATTTTCTGAACTTTTTTTTGGGTAGGTTCAGTAAACACAGGAGTGGAATTTTCTAACTTTTGAACTATTGTTAGGCTTAAAAATATAATGGCATCGTTGAACCCACATCACCTGGATTCGCATAAAAGAGGCATAACATCGACCACAGTAGGTCCAGTGAAAAAGTTATTTTTGTGGAATTTTGAAAGATTAATAAAATAACATGTTTTGTTATTTTATTTTCTTCTTTCCTCCAAAGTATGAATGACGCTGGCAGAACCGATGATGTCTCAAGCCATCAAATGGCATTACTCTTCTTTTCGTGTAACCACACCATTGGAAATTCAGGAGGTTCATAAATTAAATGGACCACATTAATTCCCTGAGCGTTATACACTCCCTCTCCTCTCCTATTTATTTGGAACTCGGGGAGGGGTGTTGGTATGGACTCACAAAATGAAAAAGATCTGGCAAAGTACTGTGATGCCAACCACTAGGAGGACGAGACTGGTTCCAACAGGTGGTGACGAGCGCCACCGAGTCACGAATCGACGACAATGATAAAAGAGGTTTCGCCGACCGTTGTCAGTGCACGTCTCTTCAAGATAGGGGTTTATTTTCATTTGTGCATTTTGGATTCCCTCTTCCACATTCTTGAAATTATACGAAGAATGCGGGTCAACTGACTAACGTGTTGACCTGTGATTCATCCGTCTTTGCGGGAGGTTATTGCCGGGAATCTTGTGGGGTTAATCTTGTCTTCAATAAAACTGTTTATTGAAGTCCCTTAATATCCTTCATATTGCGATATAATGTGGAGGGTGAAGGCCTAAAAACGTGGCTTGAACCCTCCACTATCTTGATTTTCCATGCACAGCCTTAGAAGACCATGAACACGTTGACGCATGCCAGAAGTGGAGAGTCACAGCTCGTTAGCCACGGTGAATGGAAGAGGCGGTCGACATGACAGCCAACCGCGGGAAGGAAGGTGACACGACCGCCACGCCAATAATGAATGGAAGCTACGGTGGAGGTCAAACCCACCTCCGGAGGATTCTGCAACGCCCACACGACGCTGCCGCATCACCAACCGAACGGCCTCCGGGCCTTTTGGGAATCTAGGTGACCGAGGGTTACACCCCCCCCCCCGCATCAGACTGAACTAGGCCGCATCCGTCAGAGCGGGCCGTGACCCTCAAGTCAGTGCACTGCCCCCACACCGGGTCACCGTCCTCAGACCAGGTCTCCGCCCTCGGATTGGGCCACCACCCACGGGTTGGGCGGCCTCCCTCGGACTCGACTGCCTCCATCGGAGTGGGCCACCGCCCTCACACCGGGCCCCTACCCTCACAACGGGCCCCTGCCCTCGGATCGAGCCGGTGCCATCACACCCGGTCGACGCCTTCAGACTGGGCTGCCACACTCAAAGAGGACCACATCCCTGGACCGGGTCTCCTCCCCATGTGGTTGGGGCCGCCCCATTGCGGACCGCCCCCTAGCGGGCTTCCCTCCTTGCGGGCCCCCTTATTCTGGTCGGGCCACCCTTACGGGCTGTGGTGGGCTGCCCTTGCGGACCGCCCCTCTTGAGGCTCAGACCAAACATCGGCCAATCGGGATGATTCCACCCCAGCCCAGCCCAGAGTGAGTCGGGCCGGATCCGTTCGACCAGGTCAGACCGGACCCAGGGCCAACCGGACCCTAGAACACATAAAGGAGCATATCTTGAGAACTGGACATCTGTTTTATGAATAGTCTACATTGTTGGGATCCTTGGATTTAGAAGGTCCTTTTGGAATTGTCCAATTGAGTTTTTTATACAATTTGAGTAAGGCCATGTTGGATCGAAACCAAATCCAACTGGGCCCCCGAAGCTAAAACGTGTATAACTCACAGACCAGGTGTCCGATTGATGCGTCTTCTATCGTGTTGGAATCCTTACGACATGTAAGTCCTTTGAGTTATTCCACTATCGAGCATAGTGGCGGTCGAGGTACGACTAATATCTCAAGGGGAATATTCTATGGAACTTGAGCGTATCGAGTGCAAGGAAACCTGTGGCAGGCTGCAACGTGAAGAAAGAACATCGATCCTATATGGGTCAAATCCTGTGTGGGTCAGTACTCTGTGATTCTTTGTGGGTCAATTCATATCAATCCTGTGTGGGTCAAATTCTGTGTGGGTTAGTAGGGGTTAGCTACCTATCGATCCTGTGTGGGTCAGTATTAGTGCTTCTTAATATAATAAGATTCTATATTTTATGACTAATCATCTATACTTCTGTACTTAAGTTATAACTGATTGTGAGATGATTCTTTTGCTCTTGTGGTACTTCTTGCAATGTGGTGTTACTTTTTTGGTACTTGTAACTTTGTGGTATTGTCTTTTTGGTGATACATGCATGGTATTTCTCTCTTTGTGGTGTTACTTGCATGGTACTTCTACCTTCATGGAGTTACCTTCATGGTTTTATCATCGTGGTGTTACATGTGTGGTACTTCTACCTTCATGATGTATTCTGTTTACTTTCAGTTGTATTGTACTACCAGAAATACTTGTACATTTACAGTTGGGCTTGTATTCCGTCCCCTTTTTACTTTCAGCACTCTTTTACGACAGTAGTTTACTTTGTGGTTGACTCTTATTGTGTTCTAGTCTATGAGGTTGCATCTTGTTTTGTTCATGGATTGTGTGTCTATACAGGTTAAAAAAGAAATGTGTTCCCTTTTAAGGGACACACATTTCTGGTGCTAGTTGTCAGCCTCTGGCCAATGGAAGACTGGTTTGGGGTAGTCACGACATGGTCCCTGAGGGACGGGTCATGACAACTATCTACACCTCCTGGTATGCTTCACAGTAAAGAACACATAGATTCTTTGAGATATTCTCTGTCTTCATCACCAAAAGCACACCCTTCACAATCTTCCCCACTACATTGTTAGTGTGTGTCTTACACCTGATGTCATCAAATCCACCCAAAGAAAATATGTTAATCTTCAGCATCTTCGCATGGCGTACTCCTTAGGTGGTTTGAATTATACCATCATGCATCTTCAGTTTGTTGGTATTGACTCAAAAGATCTTCAAGGTGTGATTGTTCCCCTCGTAAACAAGTCCTTTCGAGATATGTTCATACTGATCAAACCATTCCCATTGAGCCATGTTTCTATTGAATCAATTATACATGCGTTGTTGAGATGATGTCTACCTCCATCTATCATTGATGTTTCACTTACTAGTATGTCTCCATTTCCGTAAGTACATGTCATATTTCATTGAGTGTTGTTTCCACCACACTTATTGTTCCAACTATTATTTTTGGTGTGCCCCAACTTTCCAAAACCATAACTTGTGATTTTTTTATTCTTCTCGATTTGGACCTTCCATGATTTTTGATCCTACATAGAATCATGATCCATCTTCCTTCCTCTCTCTATTGAAAAAGTCTTCGACCGGTGCAATGTTTTTTGTCTGTCACTTTGCTCTTGCATTGAATTTTTTCTTCAGGAACCACAACTGCAACATTGTTGAGTATAAACATGTCCATCATGAAATTTTTGGTAAGGTTGATGATCAACTGAAAATATGGATTTGTAAATCTTTAGAGAAAAATACTAGCACATTCAGTATCCCTAATTTTGTAGCCCAGTTTCATGAGTTGACGGAATATGGTATTGACATTGTTGACGTGATCAGTCACTAATGATGACTCTTCATTCGAATTTTGATGCTTTATAGAGCCATCGACCTTTTTGCCGCCCGCCAGAATTTTTGGCATGGGCCTGATTTTAAAGTGTTATTCTAAAATAGATGTGGTAGGGCCTATTAGGGAAGATAGAAGGTTCTTTGAGATATGTTGGTTGTTGTTTCCCCAACCCAAGGCCACCCATGGAACGCGTCGTGCTTTTTCAATGATCTTGACCATTGATGAACTACCCAAGGGTTGTGACCTTATGTTTTCTTAGTTTAAGGAATCTCGGTTGTACCTAAATGAGGTTGAATTACTTACACCGGAGATTAATGCACACCTATCACAGGGCGTGGACAAAAACAATTAAAATTTTCCTAGTGCAACACAATGGCTAATCAGGGTCATATCTCTTAAGGATCCTTCTCTGTGTAGTCCACTTACATTATCTAATTCACCTATTCTCTCTCTTTTTGTGGTTTTGTTTATTAAATGAAAGTGATGAAAATATTTTTGGGTTTTTTATTATTAAAAATAATGAAATTTGAAGCAATAATTCTTAATTTATACTAAGATGCAAGTCGAAAAATAATAAATTAATAAGAAAGAACGTTGTTTTGGGTGTTGGTTAAATATTAAATCATTATTCTCCATTATATGATTTATTTCAGTATGATAATCCAAACATGAAATATCATTTTTGAACTACTATTCTTTATTTATAAATTGTGGAATATCATAGAATGTTTGAGCACTCTCAATTCCACCTCCTCATTTAATCCAAGTTGGTGACACACCTTTTTCTAGAATGTGTCATCTTCTAGGACCTGGTTCAATCGAAGTAGTTTCATCCGTTGATTATCTCACCTGAAACATGTGAAGAACTAACCAATGGAGAGAGGTAAAAATGATTAAATAAAAGAATAATGATAGGTTGAGTTGCATGACATTGGAGAGAGTCACAAGATTGGGGACATTTGCCTTACTCATGCATGCTACTCAAATCTATCTACAAACATAAAATTAAAGATTAAAGAAAATTCATGATCACATTCACCTCCCCTTGGGCCAAGTCCCGGGGTCATCCTCTAATTTCTGAGAGTAAGATATTACATGGCCGAGTGAGTGGAAGAAAAGAGAGAGAGAGAGAGAGAAATGAAAAAAAGTTAATGGAGAAACACAAAGGAATGGATTAATAAAACTAAAATGTTAATTACAATTGAAAACTAATACAAAACTAAAATTAAAATAAAATAAAAATATGAAATGTGGGGGAAAGAGAGGATAAGCAGCAGCCCATGCCCCGATGGGATCCCTCCATAGCTGTGGGTGTCGAGCTGATGATTTGGGAAGGAGTCGAGGGCCTGCTTTTATAGAGTAAACCATATCCCCCCCATCACAATGAGGTATAGGTTGCATGGTGGGGTAGGATGAAGTATGAATCATCCTCCTTCTAGGTTTCTACTTGTGTAACCTCTTCTTCTCTATCCATTGGTTCCTCAAGGTATGCTTTATCAAAATAATAGTCAATAGGAAAGTCATAGTGTAATTCATTTTGAATAATATTAAAACATGAAGTATCAAGATCAAATTATTCCCCATCAAAGTAAGAATCTTTTATCATGATTTACATAGGGAAATCCACTATAATCTCTTCAGGAAATTCCTTTAATAAATATTCAACGTGTCCATGGAGCTACAAATGTTCCTCAACATGTGCACATCCTGGTTCTTCTTCGTCCTCCAAGGCATAGCTGAGATTGTCAGATTCAATCTATACCTCAGCGGTAAGTGCCTCTTGGAGTAGAATCTCTGAGGATGGAGGCAGGTAGTCGGGCTCCTCCATCTTGACTTCAAATTCAACCACTTGGGTTGTCTCTTCTTTCAGTGGTAATGAATATTCTTCTTTTTATTGTATGTGGAGTTCAGGTAGTTCCTCACATTTAATTATGAATTCATCCAAACATTTTTGATCTCCCACTTTTAGTTCACCAGGTTTGTCTTCCAACCATGACTCCTCAGGTTCTTCAATTTCAAATAGAAGTAGTGAAATTTCTTCCACCACTTTCTCAGGTTATTCCTTTGGATTAGGTATGGGTATCTCCATTAATGCGCAAACATAATCAAAATATCTATCAGCCTTTCTAGTTAATTGTTCATTGATTTCCCTAAGTTCATGCACCTAAGATCTTCTAAAATATTTATCTTCTTCTTTTTGTTGTTGCTCCACCTATGATTAATTTTTCCATTAATAATATATCGGAATTTGAATACATCATGGAAGTATTTTATTAGTTTTTTAAATGGAATGAAATCTAACAAAGATCTGAAAATAGAAAAAGTAAATAAACAAATGATTGTCCCCATAGAAAAAACTTTAGTTTTGATGCATGCCTGTCACGGGGTGTGGAAAAAAATTATATTTTTCCTAGTGCAACATAGTGGCTGACCAGAGTTATCTCTCTTGAAGAGGCTTCTCAATATAGTTCACTTACTTTATCTAATTCACATATTATATCTCTTTTTTGGTTTTTTATATAAAATGACAGTGATGAAAATATTTTTAGGTTTTTTATTATTTTAAATAATGACTTATGAATCAAGAATTCTAAATTTATACTAAGATGCAAGTCTAAATAGAATGAATTAATAATAAAGAACATGGTTTTGGGGGTTGGTTAAAAGTTCAATCATTATGGTCCATTATATTTTTTATTTTTGTTTGATAATACAAACTTTAAATCTCATGTTTGAACTACTATTATTTAATTATAAATTGTGGAATATCATTGAATGTTTGAGCACTCTCAATTCCACCTCCTCCTTTAATCCAAGTTGGCGACACACCTTTGTCTAGATTGTGTCATCTTCCCGGACCCAATTCAATCAAATCCCTTTCATACGTTGATTATCTCAAATCCAATGTGTGAAGAACTAACCAATGGAGAGAGGTAAAAATGATTAAATAAATGAATAGGGATAGGTATAGTTGCATGTCAACGGAGTTGGTCACAACATCAGAGACATTCGCCTTACCTCTGCATGCTACTCAAATCTATCTACAAAATTAAAATTAATGATTAATGAAAATTCATGATCACCTTCACCACTACCCGGGACATGTCTCTAGGTTAGCCTCTCATTTCTGAGATTATGATATTACTCAGTGGAGTGGGTGGAACAGAAGAGAGAGAGAGGGAATGAAATGAAGAAAAGTGGATGGAGATACACAAAGGCCTGGATTAATAAAACTAAAATTTTAATTACAAATGAAAAAAAAATAAAAAATAAAATCAAAATAAAATATAATGAATAAATTATGGGGGAAATAGTAGAATAATTGGACTGTTCCCTGGTGGGATCCCTCGTTACCTGTGGGTGTCGAGCAGATGATTTGGGAAGAAGGCGAGGGCCTCCATTTATAGGCAGAATTATTTCCTCTGAATGTTTTCAAATTGATGGCCTATTAAATTACAGATTAATATGTGTAACCCTTCATAAATGTTGTTCAATAATGTGTTTTCCATTAACCCTCCAAATTTCAGCTCATTTAGCAACAGGATTATAGAGTTATAGAATTTTCATTGAATAAGACTTATTATGGCTGAAATTTCCAAGAAGTTGTCTTCAAATTTATAACAATCAATCGAATCCTTAATGACTTTAAAATCCCCCCAAATTTGTTTTAATGTCGATATTATGTGTTCTAGTGCTATCCAAGGTTGATTCACCTACATATGAGGTGAGGAGACTGATTTTTTCATTCAATATAGTGGTGGGGTCTATTCTATTTTCCTAGATAAATTTCCCACTTCAATGAATTTTTTGGACTAATTGATCTTTGAATCAACTCTATGTACTTAACATAGTGTTGAATGATATAAAATCATGATTCTAGAAAAAGAATCATGAATTTTGGAATTATATTTTTTTGAAAATGAGAAAAATACCTTTGTAGTAAAAATCTATCCAAAATCCAAAATTATGCACTTTTCTCAATTTTTCTCAAAATCATTCTAAAATTCAAATTACCCATTATTTTAATAAAACATTGAAATAAATTTGTTTTATCATTGAATAAAATTAAAAAATTCACATTATTTGATAAAAAATATGCACATAAATTTGATCTCTCAATTACCCCCACACATAAACCATGCTTTTCCTCAAGTATAAAATCCAAACATAGAAATTAGAGGATGCCAATGTTACCAGTATTCAAATTCCAATTAAATTAAATCAAACAATTTTCAAGGTGAATTAAAACTTTCAAAAAAATTCAAAAATATCAATTTAATTTCCCATTTTTCAAAGAAACAAATAATTCACATATTTTACATTTACCATTTGAAAATTGTTGGAACTTCTCCTTTCATTCATTCAATCTCCTTGAATCATTATTATAAAACATTAAATGTCATGATTTACCTCAATTTTGATTATTTTCTCTAATTACTCATTATACAATTCAAGAAGAGTTTTGCTCATATCATGAGAACATGCTCCTTATCCATAGGTATGAAAATAAATTTCTTTTTACACTTTGTAAAGACAAAATCCAAATAAAACCACGAGGACTTGAAATTAAGGTTCTATTGACTTTTAGGATTAAGGTTGGTAGGATTTGATTCTTTAAACATTAAGGCTCAAGGAGGAGGCTAATATATTAAGTACTGTGCATTATATCAAAAGCAAAAATATAATGAAATTATCCCCTTTATAGTAGCAACACCCACTTCCCAAAACTCAAGGAAAATGTTATGATCAAGTTACAAAAAATGAATGATTTGTGCACCCTATTGAATATTTTTTTTTACTTTATTTTCTTTTTTCAAAAGTTATGATTATATCATACCTCAAATCAATCACCTAACCATATACTCTCATAAGATCTTCAGTCTAGAAAATGGTGATTTTGGGTTTTCCCAAATAATAACCAATTTGTTTCTCTTTTTGTTTGTTCTTTTTGTCATTTTTTCAATTTTTTTTAATTCAAAAGGGAAGAAATAGAGTATAATGAGTGATTCCACAAAATTTTACAATTACCACAATAAACCCCCTACACTTCTTCCTTACAAGTTATATCACCCCGTCCACCGTGATTCTCTTTACCCGCACACTTCAACTTTAAACTATCATGAAAATACTCAGAGGAGTGTAGGAATGGATAAAAATGGCTTGAAACATGACTCATTCCTATAAAGGTCATTCATGGTCTCTATGTGATAAAAGAATGATTGATTTAAAGGTAATATTTTAAGGAATATTAGATTTTCAAAGGATGCCTCAATCATTTTAAATGTGTTTTTGCACAGTCAAAGATTTGACAAGTTTTAATACATGTTATGGTTGGTTACATGACCAAAGATTACTCAAGAAATATGCTCAAGAATAAAAATGAAGTACTTGTTCTAGAAATATTCTTGGGAATGGGAAATATAACATTAGACAATCACTCATGGCATGACTAATAAATCAATTCCCATGAACATTAGAAATTCAAAGCCTGAAGGATGGTAGGGAAATTTCATTTAAATGAATCAATTAATTCCTTCAAACCATATGTCATTAAGTCAATATCCATGATTCAATTAAAATATTCAATTATCAATTTCAATCATTTAATCATATAAACATTGAAATCTAAAACATGGCATCCTAGGATTCATAAGAAACTCATGTCTCCAAAATAAGTCAAGTAAAACATGAATTCAAGTTTGGTCATGAAATTTTATCATTAAAGCTCATAACATGTTGTGGACAAAAATGTAAAGAGTTTAAAAGATTAAACACTAAAATTTAACACCCTTTGTCTATGAAACTTCGTCCTTCCTATTCACTGTCTGGGGCTTCCTTCTACCGTTATGATCTTACAAAAGAAAATTACTCAATTAATCAGAATGATCATTTCATTTAAGCTCAAAATGAAAAGAGGGAGGTGGCCACATGCTAAATTATTTCAATGAAAATAAATTGACATCTGAATTCCTAGAAACCAAGTAAACATAAATCTTGGTATTATCCCCTAAGTCGGCCTTGAATTTTGACTACCTCTAGAGGAAAGTACCGGCTGTTATCCAAAGATTGATGGAGGATGAAGATTATCTGATTTGAACCACTACAAGTGGATTTTCCCTACTTGTGCTTTATCCTTATGGGTGAGTAATGATCCAGGGATAGAGTACACCATATCCCCACCCCCATTACAATGAGATATATCTTGCATGGTGGGGGTAGGATGAAGTATGAATCATCCACCTTCTTGGTTACAACTTGTGAATCCTCTTGATCTCTGTCCATTGGTTCCTTGAGGCATGCTTCATCAAAAAAATATTCAATGGGAAAGTCAAAGTGTAATTCTATTTGAATAATATTAAAACATGAAGTATCAAGATCAAATTCTTCCCCATCAATGTAAGCATATTTTTTCATGGTTTCCCTAGAAAAATCCACTAGTATTTCTTCATGAACTTCCTTCAATAAATATTCAACATATCTGGGGAGATCGGTATGTTCCTCAACATCTTCACATCTAGGTTCTTCTTCATCCTCCAATGCATAGCTACGATTGTCTAATTCTATATAATCAAAACAACAAGGAGTTATGTAGAATTCAGATTCATTAAAATTAGAAGGTATAGTGTCAATGAATGGTTCAACTCCCTGAGTTGGTTCAGCTTCAATCTATGCCTCAGTGGTAAGTGCCTATTGGTGTAGACTCTCTGAGGATGGAGGCAGGTAGTTGGGTTCCCCCATCTTGACTTCAAATTCCACCACTAGGGTGGTTTCGTCCTTTTGTGGTGTTGAATCTTCTTCATTGTATTTTATGGGGAGGTTAGGTAGTTCCTCACATTTAATCAATAATTAATACAAACTTATTTGATCTCCCAATTCTAGCTTAGTGGGTACTTCTTCCTCTTTTACCTCCTTAGGTTCTTCAATTTCAAATATAAGTGGTGAAATTCCTTACAACACTTTCTCAGGTTCTTTCTCCAGATTAGGGTAGGATTTCTCCATTAATGCATGAACATAATCAAAATCTCTATCAGCCTTTCTGGTTAGTTGTTCAATGCTTTTTGTAAGTTCATAAACCTGAGCTCTTCTAAAATATTCATCTTCTTCTTCTTGTTTTTGCTGAACCTGTGAGTAATTTTTCCATGCATAATATTCGAATTTTGAATACATCTTGGAATTTTTTTTATTTTTTTAAATGAAATGAAAACTAAATAAGATGTGAAAATAGAAAAAGAAAATGAACTAATGATTGGATCCTCGAAAATAGCATCAGTTTTGACGCACGCCTGTCTTGGGGTCTCGACAAAAATAATTATATTTTTCCTAGTGCAGCACAGTGGGGGACCATGGTCATCTCTCTTGAGGGTCCTTCTCAATGTAGTAAAATTGCTTTATCTAATTCACATATTCTATATCTTTTTGTAGTTTTATTTATTAAATGATAGTGATTAAAATCTTATTGGGTTTTTTATTATTAAAAATAATGACATGTGAAGCAATAATTCTAAATTTATAATAAGATGCAAGTCTAGATAGAATGAATCACTACTCAAATTTTACACTTTACCAACGGTTGTAAACCATTGGTAAAGGCCTGGAAACCATTAATATGTAGTATATCAACGGTTCCCTCAACTGTGGCCAAGTAATGTAGGACAATAGGAATATACCAATAGTTCTATGGAAATCATTGGTACATGTGTCAAAATAGAAGGTATACCAATGGTTTGCTACAAACTGTTGGTATATGTGTGTTAAAGTATAATATATATGAAGGTTTTTTAAACTGTTGGTATGTGTGTGTTACATATATACCAATAGTTATAAACCGTTGGTATAAAGGGGATATGGAAAGCCATAAGGCTATACCAACAATTCTGTTATAACCAATGGTATAAACCTATAGCAACGGTTATAACAAACCGTTGGTATAGTTATATTATTTTATCTATACCAATGGTTTTGAAACTATTTGTATACAATTGCTTATATCTACAGCAGTAGGCCCCTCTCCCCTATCCCGACCTGCAACAACATAACGACCCCTCTCCAGACATACAACAACACCAATAAAAAAATCCCCATCCAAATTATTCAAATTTTATAATTCATTCCAGAATTTAGAAATTTAGAAATTTAGAAATTCAAATGCAATAACACCCATAAGAGAAAACGCCTACATGTTATAGGAAATGCAATAACACCCATAAGAGTATTCCGAATTTAGAATTCATTCCTCACTTAAACCGCAACACCAACAAACATAAGAGTATTTGAAATTTAGAATTCATTACTCAATCAAACCACAACACCAATACACACAAGAGAAAAAACCTACATGTTATAGGAAGAACAAGGGATGTTTAGTCATGGTCTTGGGTTGAGTATCTTAAAACCAATAGAAAAACTTGGGTAAAGTGGCAAGGATCATGACACCCATAAGATAGACAATGGTAGTGGTCATGTGATTAGACCTAGGATGAGTTATAGGAAGCACATGGGATGTTTATATTCCTCTAATGATTATGTATCCATGTATAAATGGTTCCTGATGTGTTAGTGGGAAACATTGGCCAATCTCGACATATGAGATGGGTTACTAGAATAGCCTACATGTCTTTCATAGACATTTCAATTAGAATAAGGGGGTATGTGGCTATTTATAATTTGCTCTCCTGGGTGTGATGTGAGATGAATCCCTATCTTGGGTAGTGGGTATGAATATTCAATTTTGTCTTTGGTATTGGGTTCCCAAAGGGACGTTTTTTTGGTCCTAGAACCCACTGTTTGAGGATGGGATTATGGTGATCCAGGGGGCTATGGTGTCACCATATGTATTCCTCACCATTGGGGAATTTTTATGAGACTTTGAAACTTATTTTTCAAGGATCTATGTGTAGACTTGTTGACCAATTTGTTATATGGTATGCTTGAGTGTTCATAGGTTTCATATAAAATCTATATATGATATTTATTTGTTGTATGTTATTGTATAGAATGAACAACCCATGATTGAGAATTAAAACATGAGGGTTGGTGCATGTTCATGATGGGATGTCGAGACTCATTCCTAATATAATTCATGTTTTTCTATATATACTATGAACCATTGTGTTTCAATCTATGCTTTGTGAATATTTTTTTCTAATAACGAATGACCAATAGACTATATTTTATTTTTTAACCCTTAATTTTAAGAATATATGTGTAGCCTTGTGAAGATTTTCTGTATTTCAGTTGTTGTTTTCACTTAAAATGTTGTCCATTTGAAAAAAAGTGACACACTTTGAGTGATACTAGTCACATTGTGCCTCGGATTGAGGTGGGGTTGACTCGTACCCGTCACAAATGATCCATGGATCATTGGGTGGGGGGGGGGGGGGGGGGCTGTCAGAGGGCTGCGGGGGGCTATCCGGGGGTGAGGGGGGATGTCCGGGTGGGGGGGGGGGGTGGCTGTCCTGAGTGCGTTTTTGACCACCGCGGTCACAAAACAACTTTGATTGACATGTTTTCTAGCTGACCTTTTCACAATTAACCCACTCTTTGTTGTCGTCCTATTTCATGGTATTCTGAGGTCGTTCGGCCAGTTTGGACCACCCCACGCACATTTTTCAAGCACGCCAAACACCTAAAAACACATATTCTACCGTGTCGTGCAAACTGTGAGTCTGAATGATGTTTTGTCTTTTTTTACTCCCCATGAATAATAATTAGGGTATTTTCAGGTGATTTCAAGTCATTTTGATGTCGTTCGGTATGTATTTGACCGTAAAACACATGTTTTCGCCATTTACGACATGCATAGTATTTTTTTCAGCCACTATGGTCACACGAAACCTCTAATTGGAATGTCTTCTAGCTGAAAATTTTATAAGTCACCAACCCTTTGTTGTCGTCTAATTTCATGTCATTCCAAGGCCGTTTAGCCGATTTTGACTTCCCCACGCACGCTTTTCAGGCACGCCAAACACCTAAAAAAATATTCAATTGTTCCACACAAACCACGCATCCGAATGACATGTTTTCTCCTCATATTCATCAAAAATAATAATTAGGGTGTTTTTTTTCTTATTTCAAGTCATTCTGATGTCGTTCGGTATGAATTTGACCATTAAACACATGTTTTGGCCATTTACGACATGCGGAGTACGTTTTCGGCCACCGAGGTCACACAACACCTCTGATTGACGTGATTTCTGTCGTACCATTTCAAAAATCTCCCACCCTTTGTTGTCGTCTGATTTCATGGAATTCTGAGGTTGTTCGGATGGTTTTCACCACCCTACACATGCTTTTCAAGCGCACCAACACCTAAAAAACACATATTCGGCCATGTCGTGCAAACTGCAGGTCCGAATTACGTTCCGTCTTTTCTTACACCTCAAGAATAATAATTAGGGTGTTTTCGTGTGATTTCAAGTCATTCAGATATTGTTTGGTATGTATTTTACCTAAAAACACATGTTTTGGCCATTTACGACACGCAAAGTGTGTTTTTGGCCACCGCGGTAACACTACACCTCAAATTAATGTGTCATCTGGCCAAGCATTTTACAATTCACCCAACCATTGTTTTCATCCAATTTCATGGAATTATGAAGTCGTTCTGCCTGTTTTGACCACCCCACACATGCTTTTCAAGCGCGCCAATCAACGAAAAAACTCATATTCAGTCATGTCGTGCAAAACACGCATATGAATGATGTGTCGTCTCCTTATAAAACTCATGAATAATAATTATGGTGTTTTTGTGTTATTTCAAGTCATTTCGATGTCATTCGGCATGCATTTGACCGCTAAAGGCATGTTTTGTCCATTTACGACAAGTGGAGTTCGTTTTCAGCCACCGTGGTCACACAAAACCTCCGATTGATGTGCCATCTAGCCAAAAGTTTCACAATTCACCCACCCTTTGTTGTCGTCTGATTTCATGGCATTTTGAGGTCGTTCGACCAGTTTTGACCACCCCACACACCCTTTTTAAGAGCGCCAAAGAACTAAAAAACACATATTTTTCCGTTCCGTACAAACCACACATCCGAATGATGTGTCGTCTCCTCATACACCTCGAGAATAATAATTAGGGTGTTTTTGTATGATTTCAAGTCATTATGATATCATTTGACAGGAATTTGACTGTTAAACACATTTTTTGGCCATTTACAACACGCAGAGTGCGTTTTTTTCTAGATAGGTCACACGACACCTCTGATTAATGTGTCGTTTGGCCGACCATTTCAAAATTCACCCACCCTTTGTTGTCGTCTGATTTAATGGAATTATGAGGTCGTTCAGCCAATTTTGACCACCCCACACACACTTTTCAAGCGCGCCAAACACATAGAAAAACCTATTCTGTCATGTCACGCAAACAATACATCTGAATGATGTGTCGTATCCTCATACACATCACAAAAAATAATTATGGTTTTTTCATATGATTTTAAGTTATTCTGATGTCGTTCGGCATATATTTGGTCGTAAAACACATGTTTTGGACATTTACGACATGCATAGAGAATTTTTGGACAGTGCCGTCACACGACGCCTCTGATTGAAATGTTGTCTTGCTGATCATTTGACAATTCACCCACCATTTATTGTCATCTGATTTCATGGCATTCTGAGGTCGTTTGGATGATTTTGACCACCCCATGCATGCTTTTCAAGCACACCAAACTCCTAAAAAACACATATTCAGTTGTGTCGCACAAACCACACATTTTAATGACATGATGTCTCCTCGTACACATCAAGAATAATAATTAGTGCGTTTTCGTGTGATTTCAAGTCATTCTGATGTCGTTCGGCATGAATTTTACCGTTAAACACATGTTTTGGCCATTTACGACATGCGGAATGCATTTTCAGCCACCGCGGTCACACGACACCTCTGATTGATAGGCCGTCTAGCCGACCATTTCAAAATTCACCCACCCATTGTTGTTGTCTGATTTCATGGAATTCTGAGGTCACTCAGCCAGTTTTGACAACCCCACACACGCTTTTCAAGCACACCAAACAACTATAAACACATATTTAGTCCTTCTATGTAAACCACGTGTCCAAATTGCATTCCGTCTCCTCGTACACCTCATGAATAATAATTAGGGTGTTTTTGTGTGATTTCAAGTCATTATGATGTCGTTAGCATGCATTTGACCATTAAATGCATGTTTTGGCCATTTATGACACTCTGAGTGCGTTTTTGGCCAGCACGGTCACATGATACCTCCAATTGATGTACCGTCTAGCTGACCAATATATAATTAACCCAGCCATTTTTTTCATCTGATTTCATGTCATTTTGAGGTCGTTCGGACGGTTTTGACCACCCCACGCATGATTTTCAAGAATACCAAACACCTAAAAATACATATTCAGTCGTGCCATGCACACTACGCTTACGAATGATGTTATGTCTCCTCTTACACCTCCAAAATAATAATTAGGGTGTTTTCATGTGATTTCAAGTCATTATGATGTATTTCAGCATGCATTTGACCGTTAAACGCATGTTGTGGCCATTTATGATATGCAGAGTGTGTTTTTGGACATCACGGTCACAAGACACCTCTGGTTGAGGCGGAGTTGACTTGTTCCTGTCAAAAATGACCAATGTATCATTTTCCTGAAGTATCAACACAATCCGAATGCGTTTGATCGGTTTTTCATATGTCAGTTGTTGTTTTAATTTAAAATCTGGTCCATTTCAAATAAAAGTGAGAAACATTGAGTGGTACCGGCCACAGTGTGGATCAGAATGATGTAGGGTTGATTCCTACACATAAAAAATTTCCCATGGGTCATTGTTCTAATGTATCAATAGAATCCAAAAACGTTTGGCCCATTTTCTATATGTCAGTTTTTGTTTTCACTTAAAATGTTGTCCACTTCAAATAAAAGTGACACACTTTGAGTGGTACTGGCCACACCGTGCCTTATATTGAGGCGGTATTGAGTTATACATGTCACATATGACCCATGGATCATTTTCCTAATGTATGAACACAATCCAAGTATGTTTGTTCAGTTTTCCGTATTCCAGTTGTTTTTACTTAAAAGGGTGTCCATTTTAAATAAAAGAGAGACACCTTGAGTGATACTAGACACACTATTCCTTAGATTGAGGCGGGGTTGACTTGTAATGGTACATATGACTCGTGGATTGTTTTCCGGAAGTATCAACACAATCCGATGAGTTTGGTCAGTTTTACGTATGTCAGTTAGGAAAATCGTGCAAAAATAGTGATGATATCTTATACTAAAACAATAGACATTGTGCATGATGTGCATCCCCTGGTGCATGGTTAGGGTAAATCATGCACATTTCTTCTAATATATATCCCTATATTCTTGGTAGATACCCTGCGGGATGGACTTAAATTTTTTACTAACCGTGAGGTATAGTGTTTTTTTACGCCGACTGGGGTTCCGAGTTCCGAACAAGCCCCATAAGCCACATAAACCATTATAACATCATTAGGCTTCCATATTTGGTAAAAAAAAATAAAGAGTTATACTGAATTCAAAAATATAAATACCAGAGTGAAAAACCAGGATAAAAAATAAAGAGTTCTAAAAAATTCAAAAATGTAACGGATCAATCTACCCTTGATCACCAACACCATCAACACTGTCATCATCAGCCTCATCCTATCTGCCATCTTTGTCCTCATTGACATCTTCCCCATACTCATCTGCGACCCCATCCTCTCCCTCGGCCCCATCCTCACCCTCATCATCATCCTCATCATCACCCACGTCCTCTTCAGCATCCTCGTCATCACCAGGAATGTCATCATCTCGACCGCCACTATAACTGCCGCCTGGTGCATAGGATAATGCAACCATCGAAGACATATATGTCTGACAAGACACGCTGGCCTCTGGTGGAAGTGATTAAGATAAAGCTTTGATCAGTTTCATAAATTCTTTCTCCCTTGTTTGAAAATGTTCTTCCAAATCTGTGAAACATTTATCAGACTATCTTGCATGCTCCTTTACCTGTTCCAACTCGGTGGTACTAGAATGGATACTTAGAGAGGGCCAATTCCTCATCGGTACTATATTCTTACCAGGTCGGTAGCGTAATAGACCAGAGTGCTCATCTCCCAAAACCTGATATAAATGATCGTGTGGCCCTAAATTGTCAAGATCCTGGGCATCAAGGGCCTCTAAATCAGCCTGTTAAAAATATTAATAGATTATTAAATTTCAAAATATATATTAAACATTTAAATAAAAAAATTAAAACTTATAATCTTTTCTTGTGTCGATTCATTAACAACAGTTCCATCTTTTTTCCTTCTACTCGAGCAAAACAATTTTTCTGAGGGAGACGTCCTTCAATATTCAATTTTTGCTTCTGTAATGACATTGAGACAATATAAAGTTCAAGTATAATCATATATTAAATACTCAATAAATAAAATAATTTAAGTAAGAAACAATAAAAATGGAAAGTCCTAAAGAAAAATTATAAACAACTATATTGTACCAGCTCTCTCTCACGATCTGATGTAGTAGTGCACCACAATGTGTGGAGGTATTTCATTGAATCAATGTTTTTTTCGGAAGATTACTAAATAATGTTTAATAGTAAATAAGATAATATTAATGAAATAGATGAAAATTTTCATTTAAATACCTCAAATGGGATTAATACCTTAAATTTGGCAGTCTCCCAATGGGTAATCATTTGACGATATTGCTCTATTGGGTAGTCATAGAAGATAGGTATCGTCTCCAACTCTGTTCCCACTCTATCACACCATCCAACATACAACTCATGCATAAAACCTCTCCAAATCTCTCTTAGATCTTTTAAATGTGCTGGTCGTGCACCTTCGCCATCAGGGAAGTTAAACTGAAGCTGACACCCAATAGATTAATTCATATAAATACAAAAAAAATAATACATTAAATCCAATATATTTTTTACCCATATTTGTTCCCACACAATATCCTTGATTTCATGTGGTAGATGTCTCCAAGAGAGAGGGTTGACTGGATTGATGTCAGAGTGTTTTGCTAACATCACCAAAAAACCCCAACATTCCTTCCCAGATTTATCCATCATTTTTCATTCATCATTGTATTCAACCATCAACTGTGTCAGGGTGTTCCATACCACATGAAAGTGAGTATTCCCCCTCCCCTGCCTCCTATCAGTAGATGAATCTGTTTTTAATGAAAAAAAATATCAGTACAAGTTATAATAAAAATAAATTTCGGTATAAAAATTTGTTAGAGTTATATAAATATACTTGTGGTAGTCAGATAAATGTGTGTCACTGGATGTGCAGAAGCTGAAAGAATGTCCTATATAGGTGGAGTGTCCCTCAGTGTATGATCCTCAGCCACATACTATGTCCAAGTAGGAGTTGAAGAATGTGGAATATAATAGCTTGAAGATAATGAACCCGAAGCAAAAGATGATGGCACAGAAGTTAGGCCAACTGGTAGTGTAAACACTGGAGGCCTAAATATCACGTGTGTCCCTAAAGACACACCAGGATCAAAATGGGTCATAGAAGATATGTCTGTGGTAAGAGCATAGTGGAATCGTGTATGACCAGTAGATCGTATAACTCTCGCACCACAAGCCCTCGTACCACCATCCATAGTACCGGGATCACCATATGATAGTCTAACTCTAACACCACTCCACTCCTACCACTAGTCTCTGTACTGGGAGTAATATCAAGGTCCTCGTCAGATCACTCTCCTCTAGGGGGTCAATCCTGAAAAAAAAAGTTTAACCCAAAAGTAAACACATGATATTATAAGTTATTGAAATATATATATATGAAATAAAAAACTCACAATATGGATGAGTGGAGGAACTCCAATCTGTGTCATGAGACAATTATTTTTTGTCATCTTTTTCCACTGCATCTCTTCAATGGGCGTCATTTCCTGCAATGAAAACAAATATGGAAGTAATTAGAAACAAATAAGTAATGTGTAACCCAAAAAACATAATATAGAAAATCCATTATGATAAAAATACATAAAGAAATAGAAGATTTATGGTAGTTTGCAGGTATGTACTAGGATACACACTCTGAATGATGTAGTTTTATTCATTGAATCATGTCCCAATTGATTTTGGAGAGGGGCCTTCAATAGTTATAGTTACTGATTTTATTATATACACCTATAAAAAGGATATCCAGGAATTGTGATGTCCCAAACCATAATGCCACTCATTAGTGACCCAAACCCAGATGGCCACATGGCCTCAAGCGCTTCTACCAAAATTCCAAATGTTTTTGACTAATAGTGAGAGCCTTTACTATGTCTGGGGGAGACTATTCCCTCATTACCTAAGTTGCACTATTTTAATATTATCATTTAAAAGTGGATGAAATATAACAATGGGAAAATATTTGAAATGGAAGAAATTAACCAAACCAATAATACCAACTAATAACAAAATCATAAACCGAATGATGGTAATGTATGTCATGTATCAAGAAGAAAAACATAGTTACATCTATTAGGAGGAAGTACTATAAAAGAGGCTCAATAAATTATAAAATTAGACCTAGCTTCTTGAGATACAAAGCGATCATCTAGTTCATCGGTGGAAAGAGTGCGAGTCATGTCAATAACTCGAAATCCACAATCGCCAATAAAGGTTCATTGCCTCGTCATTGAATCAAACCATTTTTAAAGGGAAGATTTTTACCAACAGTTGCACACTACTGTGGTAAAAGAGGACTTCAATGCCCCTTTATAGGCATACCATGTAGAGTCACATGCCTCAGGCCCCATTATGTGTTACAGGCATCCCAAATCATTCACTCATGTTTAATAAATCATTCTTGGCACCTCTATGGTCATACCTTTCATTACCCAATTAGTTCCTCAAGTCAAGCACACCCCATGGGTGGATAATGTTTTGGATTCTACACTAATAGGTTGTTCATGTCTTGTAAAAAGGTTTAATTTCATAAAGTATAGAAGAAAACATTTATTTTTAATTTGATATTAATAATAATGTATGTCAATGATAACAATATTATTGAATTAAACTTGTGACTTGTCTAACATTATTATGGATGTATACACATGCCAGCATGGCTAGTGAAAAGCACCCTGCCATCATAAAAATGAGTATTGGCCATGAAAGAGACATAATATACAATGTAAAATGAGAACCATATTTAATTGACCCTAAAATTATATTAGTATAGTCATCTTAGGAAGCCAATTATCACTCATGACTAACCATGCCACTATAAACAACCTGGACTGTATGAGTTTTCTCTCTGATCATAACAACATCATCACACATTCTTACCATGATGTGAATCATGTGGAATATGGATGATATTAACACAAAATTACCAAAAATACCAAGCCTTATAAGAACTGAAAATTTATGGATGATATTAACACATAATTTATTTTGAATCAAATTTGATTCACTGTCAAAGCCCAACACACACACCCAAATCAAACAGAAAACAGAAGTCATACACACCCAAATCAAAATAGAAATCCAAAATAGTAGATGTATAACATTCAAATGAAAGTATCACTTATAAATTAGAAGTGCAGAACAAATAAATTTTTAAAATGGATCGGAATGAATAATTTCCATAGTAGGGTAAAAAGAATCCCGCTTCTCCACTTCACCCAAATGAAAACATAAAACAAAAATAGTAGATGTAGTATCACTTACATAATACAAGTGAATAATTGATAAAAAATAGAATTAATATAAAATTAAAATAATAAATAAGGGGGAAAAGAGGAGAAGAATCATCCCATACCATGATGGGATCCCACCTTAGTTGTGGGTGCCGTGATGATGATTTGGGAAGGAGTCGAGGGCCTCCATTTATAAACAGAATTCTATCCTCGGAAATTTTGTGTGTTGTTGGCCCATTAAATGGTCAATTCACACATGGACCCCTCCATAATTTTTTTTTCATAAATATGTTTTCCATTCACCCTCCAACCATCATCTCATTTATCCATAAGATTAAGGACTTATTGAATTTTCATTGAATAAGGATTTTTATGTTCGAAATTTCCAAGAAGATTCTTTCAAATGTATAACGATCAATGGAAAACTTTATGACGTAAAAAGTCGCCCAAATTTTTTTAGAGTTTTTCTGATGTGTACTAGTGCTATCCCTATTGTAATAACCTAAATGGTAAGTGAGGTGACTGATTTGTGCATTTGTTACGATGGTGGGGTTTGCGCTGTCCGCCCAGAAATGTTTCCAACTTTAATGATTTTTTTGGACTAATAGATATTTGAATCAACTCTAGGAGCTGAAAAGAAATTTGAATGAAATAAAAATAGGATTATAAAAAAATCACGAATTTTGGAATTATATTTATTACGAAATGACAAAAATACCCTTGTGGTAAAAATCATTCAAAAATCCAAAATTATGCAATTTTATCAATTTTTATAATAATCATTCTAAAATTAAAATTACCCATTATTTAAATAAATCATTGAAATACATGGGTTATATCATTGAAAAACATTATAAATCCTCATTATTTGATAAAAAATATGCACATAAATTTGCTCTGTCAAATACCGTCACACATAAACCATGCTTGTCCCCAAGTATAATGTCTCAAAATGGAAATCAGAGGACACCAATATTCAAATTCCAAGGTAATAAAATAAAAAAAAATCAAGGTGAAATCAAACATTCAAAAGTCTCCATAAAATATCATTATAATTTCCCATTTTTCAAGGAAACAAATAATTCATATATTTTACTTTTACCCTTTGAAAATTGATGGAACTTATCCTTTCATTAATTCAATATCCTTGATTAATTATTACTAAACATGAAAATTCATGAATTACCTCACTGTTGATTCTTTTCTCTCATCACTCATCATAAAATTCAAGTAGAGTTATTCACATATCACACGAACATACTCCTTAGCCATAGGCTTGTAAATGTACTACTTTCTCCACTTTGTAAAGAATAAACACACATAAAATCATGAGGACTTTCAATTGAGGTTCTATTGACTCTGAGCTTTATGGTTGGTAGGATTTGATGATTTAAAAATTAAGGCTCAAGTAGGAGGATAATATCTTAAGTTCTATACATGATATCAAAAGTAAAAATATAATGAAATTATCCCCTTCAAAGTAGCAACACCGAATTCCCAAAACTCAAAGAAAATGTTATGATAAAGTAAGAATAATGAATGATGTGTACAACCTCTTTATTTTACATTCTATTCTTTTTTCAAAAGTTATTATTATATCAAATCTCACATCCATTATCTAACCACATACGATCATAAGATCATCAGTCTAGAAAATGGTGATTTTTGGTTTTCCGAAATCACAACCCATTTTTTTCTCTTTTTGTGTGTTCTTTTTGTCATTTTTGTTATTTTTTTAATTCAATAGGGGATAAATAGAGTATAATTAATGATTCCACAAACTTTTACAATTAACACAATAATAACCCAACACTTCTTCCTTAAAATGTATATTATGTCGTCCACCATGATTCCCTTTAACCCCACACATCAACTTTGAAATATCAGGAAAATACTCAAAGGAGGGTATAAATGGATAAAAATGGCTTGAAACATGGCTCATTCCTATAATGGTCATTAATGGTCTCTTTGGGATAAAATAATGATTGATGTAATGGTGGTATTTTAAGGAAAATTTACTTTCCAAATGATGCCTCAATCATTTTAAATGTGTTTTTTCATAGTCATTACATTGATAAGTTTCAAAAGAAGTTCTTGTCAGTTACATGTCCCATGATCATCCATGAAATTTGCTCAAGAATAAATAGGAAGTACATGGTCTATAAATCCTCTTGAGAATGGAAAATATAACATTGGACAATCACTCATGGAATGATTAATAAATAAATTCACATGAACTTCAGAAATTCAATGCATGAAGGATGGTAGGGGAATTTCATTTACATGAATCAATTAATTTGTTCAAATAATGATTCATTACTTCAATATCCCTGCTTCATTTTAAAAATTCAAGTATTCATTTCAATCATTTAATCATATACAAATTGAAATCTAAAACATGGAATCATAGCATTCCTAAGAAACTCATGTCTCTTTGATAAGTCAAGTAAAACATGAATTCATGTTTGGGCATGCAATTTTATCTTAAAAGATAAAAACATGTTGCGGACAAAAATGTGGAGAGTTTAAAATATAAAACACTAAAATTGAACACCCTTTTCCCTGAAACTTGGTCCTTCCCCTTTACTGTTTGGGGCTTCCTTCTACTTTCATGATCCTACAAAAGAAAATTACTCAATTAATCACAATGATCATTTTGTTTAATCTCAAAATAAAAGAGGGATGTGAACACATGCTAAATTATTTAAAAGAAAATAAATTTAAATATAAATTCCTAGAAATAATGTAATGATAAATCTTGGTATTATCCCCCAAGTGGGCCCTGAATTTTTACTGCCACTAGAGGGATGTACCTACTGTAATCCAAATTCTTATGGAGGATAAAGCTTCTTTGATTTGAAAGACCACATGTGGATTTTCCCAGCTTTTTCTTCATCCTTCTGGGACATAGTACACCATATTCCCCCTTTACAATGAGTTATAGCTTGCATGGTTAAGGTAAGATGAAGTATGAATGATCCTCCTTCATTACTGATACTTGTGAAACCTTTTATTCTCTTTCCATTAGTTACTTGAGGTATGATTCAACAAAATAATATTCAATGGGAATGTCCGAGTGTAATTCAATATGAATAATATTAAAATATGAAGTATCAAGATCAAATTCTTCACTATCAAAGTATATTTTGTCATGGTTTCCTTAGGGAAATACACTATAATCTCTTCATGAACTTCCTTCAATAAATATTCAATGGGTCTAGGGAGATCCATATGCTCCTCAACATGTGCACATCGAGGTTCTTCTTCATCCTCCAAGGAAGAGTTCAGGTTGTCTAATTCTGTATAATCAATACCTCATAGAGTGATGTGGAATTCATATTCAATAAAATTAGAAGGGATAGAGTCAATGAATAGTTCAACTCCCAAATTCAGTTCAACTTCAATCTCTGCCTTAGTGGTATGTGCCTCTTGGAATATACTCTCTGAGGATGGAGGTAGGTAGTCAGGCTCCTCCATCTTGACATCAAATTCCACCACTTGGGTGGTTTCTTCCTTCAGTGGTCCTGAATATTTTTCTTTGTATTATATGGGGAAGTTTGGTACTTCCTCATATATAATCAAGATTTCATCCAAACTTTTTTGATCTCCCAATTGTAGCTTAGTAGATATGTCTTCCTCCCTTGCTTCCTCAGGTTCTTCAATTTCAAATATAAGTTGTGAAATTTATTCCAACACATTCTCATGTTCTTCCTCTAGATTAGGGGTGGGTGGCTCTATTAATGCATGAACATAATCAAAATCTCTATTAGACTTTTTGGTTAGTTGTTCAATGCTTTCTCTATGTTCATGCATCTTATCTTATCTAAAATATCCATCTTCTTCTTGTTTTTGTTGCTGCACCTCTGAGTAATGTTTCCATGAATAATAGTCTGAATTTGAATACATCATGGAAGTATTTTTTAGATTTTTTTAAATAAAATGATATATAACTAATATGTGAAAATAGAAAAATTAATTAACTAATATTTGGATCCCTGGAAATAGCGTCAGTTTTGATGCACGTCTGTTGTGGGGTGTGGAAAAAAATAAATATATTTTTCCTAGTGAAGAATAGTGGTTGACCAGGGTCATCTCTCTTGAAGATCCTTCTCAATGTAGTACACTTAATTTATTTAATTCACCAATTATATCTTCTTTTGTGGTTTTTTTATTAAATGAATGCGATTAAAATCTTTTTGTGTTTTTTATTATTTAAAATAATGACATGTGAAGGAAGAATTCTAAATTTATACTAAGATTCAATTCAAAATAGAATGAATTAATATGAAATAACTTGGTTTTGGGGGGTGGTTAATTATTAAATCATTATTCTCCTTTATATGTTTTATTTCAGTTTGATAATATAAACATGAAATCTCATGTTTCAACTACATTTATTTATTTATAAATTGGGGAATATCATTGAATGTTTGAGCACTCTCAATTCCACGTCCTCCTTTAATCCAGGTTCGTGACACACCTTTCTCTAGAATGTGTCATCTTCCAGGACCCAGTTCAATTGAAGTTGTTTCATCCATTGAATTTCTCAACTCCAATGTGTGAAGAACTAACCGATTGAGAGTGGGAAAAATTATTAAATTAAATATTATGGATAGGTTTAGTTGCATGTTATCGGTGGTAGTCACAACATTAGGGACATTCGACTTACCCATGCATGATACTCAAATATATCTACAAAATTAAAATTAAACATTAAAGAAAATTCATGATCACCTTCACCTCCCCTTTGGCCAAGTATTGGGGTTATACTCTCATTTCCGAGAGTAATATATTACTTGGTGGAGTGGGTGGAAGAGAAGATAGATATAGATAAAGAAATGAAGAAAAGTGGATTGAGAAACACAAAGTCATGGATTTATAAAAATAAAATTTGAATTAAAATTGAAAAATAATACCATACTAAAATTAAAATAAAAGAAAATAAAGAAAATGTGTGGGAAGATAATTGTAGCATCGTCCCATGCACCGTTGGGAACCCTCCTTGGGTGTTGGGGTTGAGCTGATGATTTGGGAAGGAGGCGAGAGCCTCCTTTTATAGGCAGAATTATATCCCTTAAAATATTGCACATTGTTGGCACAATAAATGGTCGATTAACACATGTAATCCTTCATAAAAGTTGTTCCTATATTTATTTTCCATTCAAAATCCACATTTTAGCTCATTGAGACATCGTATTAAGGAGGTATGGAATTTTCATTGAATAAGACTTTTTATGGCCGAAATTTCCTGGAATCTTCCTTTAAATATATAACGATCAATGGATACTTTATGACTTAAAAACTCCCTAGAAATGGTTTTAGAGTCATTCCAATGTGTCCTAGTGATATCTCAGGTATAATAACCAAAATTAAAGGCCATGAAAATGATTGTTTTATCCATTACGGTGGGGAGGTCCATGTTTTCTGCCAAGAAAAGTTTCCAAATTCGAAGATTTTTTTTGGAGTAATATATATTCGAATCCTCTCTTGGTCATAAAGATAAATATAAAAAAAATAAAATCAGTATTATAAAAAAAATAAGTACATAATTTTTTATTTATATTTTTTAATTAATGACAAAAATAACCTTGTGGTAAAAATCATTCAAAAATCCATAATTATGCACTTTTCTCAATTTTTCTCATAATCATTATAAAACTCAAATTACCCATTATATTAATAAAAAATTGAAATACGTCATTTGTATCAGTAAAAAAATTAAAAAATCCTCATTATTTGATAAAAAATATGCACATAATGTTTCTTTGTCAGAGATGCTCTGCCTCCTTGTCTTGTGTTATCATAATGTGTCATGCATAAATTTATTAAATACTTAATTAGAAATTTTTAGATGAGTGGGTATACATGTTACTTGTTTTTAGATTGCATAAATGGTTTTTTGGTAATTATAATTAATGGGTTGGTATATCCATGTGAGGTTTTAAATGGAAATTAGTGATAAGTGGGTGGGTATAACCATGTGACATGAATAAATGGAAGTGGAGTACATGAGTGGATATACTCTTGAGATGTAATGGTTTATATGAGCAGGTATACTCGTTGAATGGTTTTGAATGTAATTGATTTTATTAGTGGGTAGACTGAAATGGTTGAAAATTGTTAAATTTATGGACTGGTTGATGATTTATATAAATTCCAAGGATGGATCTCCTTGGATTTGAAACGCAGTAGTGGACACCTTGGTTGAGTATTCACTTTGGGTCTTGATATTGTGGGATGTCTTGGGATTTGTTTTCCATTAGATCTGTCTTGATTGGACTTACGTAAGACATACTGGTACACATTCTCCTAGGACTCCGACCAGTGCCTATACTGAGTTTCTATCGATATGATACTAGGACTTGATGATGATGCCTTGGTCTTCAATACATTGGATTCATCCCTTCATCGTCTACACTTCATTATATGAAAAAATCGTGGGATATATGAAAGTGGTTGTATGACAAGGTCATGGGGTTTTTATATGGTTTTCTTTGTAGAGTAATGTTAGGACCAATATGGGCCTATATACCCTGAGAGGGGGGGTGAATCAGGGTATGGATATTCTTTTTCAAAGTTCATCCTGCCCCTCTGGATCTTGACCTCTTTGTTACAAGGGTCACTTTGTTTTGCACTTGTGTGTATGTTATGATCCCTTACATTCTCCCTTATCTAATGATGATGATTTAAATGTAATGCAGGCAAATTAGCAGGCAGACGCATAGATTTTTACATGGTTAACCCTCACTGGGCTACGTTTAAGGAGAATATGCTGACAGGTTGCCGGTCATACCAAATTCCACTAATCTTCACTAGATGTAGATACAATGTTCGGGCTAGATCACATCTATGCCTAGGATCACTGCCTTTACAATGTTTAGGGTCAGCTCACTGCTTTCCCAAGGGTTACTCCCTCTTTCTCTCTCTATGGCTCACTGCAGGTGGAGAGGATCACCTTCTCCCTCTTCCTAAGCTCACTGCTTTAGAAGGGAATCCACTCACAGTTTATAGACATGTAGTTCTCTTCATTTGCATGAATACATGCATCCTTAACTGTTTATGGATGCTCTGTTACAATCCAACTTTCATCCACTGATTAATACCACTTTGCCTCTGACCACTGGGAAACTCATTTTGGAAACACCATCGCAAAGCACCCTACTTCGCGAGGCTCCCAATTTCGTGAAGCTCAAAAAAGCCTTCGCGAAGCTCCTGCCTTTTCATGAATCACTTTCGCGAAGCTCTTTCGCGAAGCTCAAGTTGTCAAAAATAAACGTCCCTCGTGAAGCTTACTAAGCCAAGGCGGAGCTCGCAGTTTTCACGGAGATACAATAGCTACCGCGAAGCTCCTGTTTCGCGAAGCACACTGGCAGGACGAACCACCTTTGCAAATTGAGATCGAATGATCTTCTCTGAAAAATCCTCTCTACTTCTCTCGAGGGGGTCAGCCTCTATTTATAGGCGATTCCACTGACCCTCGAACTTTCTGCGCGAAGTCAACCCCACGTCATCTCAAATTGCGAAGCTCCAATGTTTTCGCCAGATTTCTGTCCAAATTGCGAAGCACCACAGCAATTTTCCGTTCGCGGAGCTCGTCATAATCGCGAAACATCACCGTCAACATTCCTTCGCGCCTTCACCGCGAAGCTCCCTCGCAAAGCCCTTCACTGCCACGATGGGCTTCAACTCCGTCGTTCGTGAAGCTTTGACGTAATTGCGAAGTATCACTGCCTCCATTTTTCTGGCCTTCGCAAAATCCAATCCATACATCCCATCTTCGCGAAACTCATGCCTTTTCCATATAAAAAATATGACCTTCATGGAAATCCACTTTTCGCGATGCTCACCAAACTCCAAATTTTGGACCCCAAAAATTTGGAAAACACTGGGAAACGACGCCACCTTGTTCTACTCTTTTGTACCGCCTCCAGATCATCCTTTACTTTTTCATTGTTCTTTTTCAACATGGATTTTCAACAACTTCTCAGGAACTCGACAATTCCCAATGAAAACCTGAATTATCAACAAACACAATGAACCCAAAAATACTTCAATGTTACCTTGAGGGATTTTTGCCCAACAATCTCCCCCTTTGGGTATGTTAACAACTCTTCACAACTCTGCTCAGAAAGATTTTTTGTACTTTGATACCTCACTGAGTCTTCTTCCAGCCGCTACCACCATTCACCTCTTTTGATTATGATAGCGTTCAATGAATCACTTAACACGTACTCTAAGCCCACATGAGCAATGCTCGGCGTGAGAAACAAGAGTAGTATGAAAAGTTCATCAATGAACCACTTCATGTCAAACACCAATTGTTGATTCCAACCTGATACCAATTCGTAAATTGACACAAATTGTTGAACCACACTCATCCCAATTGGTGATAGCTAGAAACCATCTCTCACCATTCCAACACCACTGTTCTACTTTTATCATGATACTCAGCTGTCATGATATCTATTCTTTGATCGATCACTTCTAGCATCGTCAAATTTAATACTCTCCCCCTTTTTCATTTCTCCCCCTATCTGGATGCTCCACTAGTCAGCTTCTCCCCGTATCATTCATGATTTATCAAATCTCCACAATGTCTCCCCCTTGAACAATCACTATTTTCTCCCCCTTTGTCAATGAACCCAAAGGTCACTCCTTTTCAGTCTATAACAGAGTATAGAACACATATCAGCACATTAGGGAAAAACACATCATACCTCGGGGAGAGGGGGGGGGGGTGTGGGGGTGTTTCACATCCACACGCTTTTAAGTGCGGGGAATCGACTGAGCTCCCAAAGCCATTCGATGTCTTTTGAATGCTTCCTTGAGTAAGGCCTCTGTCAGAATATCTGCAACCTTTAACTCTGTAGGCACATACTCCAACTTGACAATCCCTGCTCAACCTTCTCCTTGATAAAATGATACTTTATCTCAATGTGCTTTGTCCTTGAGTGATATACGGGATTTTTCTTGAGATTTATAGCAATTGAGTTATCACACTGTATTCTAATTGGAGATTTCACGTCAACTCCCACATCTTCAAGTTGCTGCTTTATCCATAATAATTGTGTGCATGTTTGGGTGGCCGCAATATACTCCGGTTCTGCAGTGCACAATGAAATGCAATATTGCTTCTTTCTAAGCCAAGAAATATACAATCCACCAAGATAGAATGCACCATCTGACGTTGTTTTTCTATCATCTGCTGAACCGGACCAGTCGGCACCAGTATATCCCAATAAATCTATCTGGTATTTGTCAGTATATGTCAAGCCAAATTCCACTATTCCCTGGATATACCGAAGTATTCTTTTGACTGCAAGAATGTGGATTTCCCTATGATTACTCTGATATCTCACTATTTGGCATGTGGCAAAAACAATATCAGGCCTTGTTGTAGTTAAGTACAACAAACTTCCAATAATTTGCCTGTATTATGTGATATTAGCTGCCTTGCAATCCTCATAATTTGATAATTTCATCTGGGTAGCAACCGGAGTCTTCATGTCCTTGTACATCTCCATTCCAATCCTCATCAAAACCCTTTTTTTTATTTCTGATAGACACCTTCACTATGCTTCATTTGAATCACAGATTCTGCAAATATTGATTCAGCATTGAATACCATTCTCTCGGTGCTTGTTTCAACCCACATAATTCTTTCTTCACCCGACACACCTTGTTCTCATTATCATGAATAAGAGAACCATATGGTCGCTCGATATGAACTTCTTCCTCCATAATCCCATTCAAAAATGCTGATTTAGCGTCCATATGGAATACCTTGAACTTTTGTTGCACTACAATGGCTAGGAATAATCTGATTGTCTCTAGCCTTGAAACTAGTGAAAATGTCTCTTCAACATCGATTCCCTCTATCTGGGACTGTCCTTTTCACACCAATTGTGCTTTTTTTGAATCATTGTGCCATATTCGTTCATCATGTTGTGAATGACCCATTTATTCCCGATGAGGTTCTTATCTACTATCCTCAAAACAATCTCCCACTTCTGATTCTTCTCAATCTGATCTATCTCTTCGTTCATGGATGAACCCAATTTTCATCATCAACGGCATCAGCAATGCATTTCAGCTCAACCTAAGATAGAAATGATGCATGCTATAGTGATTTCATTTCCCTTGTCTGAACAGGAGCTCACTGATCAATGATGATATTATTCCTGTCAATTTTAGCTCGATTCTTTGTCTTTTGTGTAGATGAGGATTTTAATTCCTTGTACTCACCATCAGTATCTTTTTCTGAGTCGACATCAGTCACTTTTTCTCCCATTTTGTTGCTTTCTTCCTCAACACATTCATCAGGAAATTGCTCACTGATTAATTTTTCAGTGGCTTCATTTCATTCAGCTGAAAACTTGTCACTGTGTCATTGTTCAATGATGTGATTTCTTTGAACTTTTTCACTCAGATTTTTGTTGACACGCCTTTGATTTTCCCTCATAGCTTCATGGTATCCTAAAAGCAGTCACCTGATACCACATTATTAGATAAAAAAAGATAAGAATGAGGAACATGATTATTTCTGCTTCTCCCTGTGTTTCTTTATTCCCTCGATAGGGAATTTCTAAGATGAGTCATCCAATTATTGCTTTGATGGCTCTAGCATCTGATTTTGTTATAGGATACTCCCACTATGTTACACAACACGTCTATCTGTTAGGACCAATGCTAGAGACCCATAACCATTCATCTTCATGTGCACCATTTATACTAATCTGGAACTCAGCATCGAGCCATTAACCATATCTCTAAGCCTACTGAGTTGGAACTCGGTGTAGGAAACAAGAGATAAAGCTAGTATCACAATTACTTCTAATTGTGCTCATTTTCTCCCTTTAATTTTCCATTCTTCTACCTGATTTGAATCAATTTAAACTCTAGAGAATATCACTTATCCACATCGCATCCTTAGATGCCACTACCCCTTGGATCGTATCTCCCTAAAACCTGAAACACATGAATCATCAGTTAATAGCATTTATATTCATAGGGAGAGGGGGTGTTTCTCGAATCCTCAAAATGAGGATAGTGGTTGATCCTGACGGGTCAACCCTTTGATTTTTTCTTGGAGGGAATCACAATCCTTTCTTGCTTCCTCCAGCTTCCTAGCCAACTTCAACTATTATGGCCATATGACTAGGCATTCATTGCCTACATTCTGAGTCTTTTTCTGATATGTAGATTTGGTAGGCTCAGCCTTTCTAACCGCTTGGGGTATAAACCTGCTAGTACACATTTCCTTCTTTGAGGTTCTAACAAAATTCTATTTTCCTTGATTATTTCTCTGAGTAGGAACCTCTCTATTTGGAATCTTCCAATTCTTCTTCTCCTATCTTAGGGGTCTTCCTCTTTCCTTCACTTCTCGTGGAGAAACATGACATTTGGATTTATCGATGCATTCTTTGTTCATCTTTCTTTTATCAGATGTCTGAGTCACCACTCTTTTTCGCTGGCGGTGAGTCCTCTATTGAAATTTCATTCTTCTTTATCACAACTAGAGTAGATCTCCCCTTAATCTTCCAGGTATTTTCACATTCTCTCCTTGAGAGAAGTTGTGAGTACGATAGAGGAGGTGACTGATACACCTTTCATTCAGCTCCATGTGATTCCCCTGAGGCTCTAAGCCCATTTTTTACCTTACCACTTTGTCTCCCAGTGTATAATTTCTCATTATGTTCCACTGGAGTTGGTAATATCTTTCTCGGGTCTTTTTCCTTCCCCGCTTTCTTCTTGCTGCACTGTCTGGCCAAATGCCCATGATCAGAACATATGAAACCTTTTCTATTAAAGGAATACCTCATTTCATCACTTCTCTGCTGAGATGTTGATGCAACTTGTTTTCTTCTTCTGGCATCGATCTCTTGAGCTTCCTGATACATACGCATGGTGTGTCCCATCCTTCCACAGTAATAGCATCTGATGAATGTTCTCCTCGGAGAAACTCTTCTCTCTGATTTATCATGATGCTTCTTCTTATTTTCAGATTTAGTAATGTCTCTATTTTCACAGCCTAAAATGTATTCCAGAGTCTCTGAACAGAAGCTTGATGTGTGGCCATGAATCCCACAGAAATAGCACATGTCATCACTACTTTTTGTAACTATCCTTTTAGGCATATCTCTAGCACCTATAGGATTTCTTTAACATCTGGAATTGTTCACAGCTCTCATTCTATATTGCATAGGAGGGGATTCGTCAAATCTGATACCATCTTTTCCAAAAATTGTTGGTCTTTGAGCTGAGAAAATATTCTGTTGTTTCTCTTCAGAAATAGGATATCTGTTCTTCATTTTATCATCACTTGTCGAAGGATGATCAAATAGAAAGTGTAAGGCATTCTTCATTTTTGGCATTCCTTTAGCATTGGATTTCTCTACTTCCTTCTTTACTGATTCTAGATCCTCTTCCAACTTTTGAATCTTTGTATCCCTTATTTCAAGTTGGACATCATGTTCTCTCTTGAGAAGCTTCCCTCTACTCATCTCATCTTCCAATTCACGTGTCATCTTTTCCACCATGTCACTTTTCTCTTTCACTTTCATTTTTTCTTCTTCAATAGAATCAGAGAAACATACATTCTCTTGTTGTAGTATTTGATTCTTATGAACTTCTTCAGACAACTGTGTTTCTAGATCACCATTTCTACCTTTCAGATTCTGAACTTCATCTGACTTTTGATTCTCTTCAAAATCACCAGCCTTCTGTTTTCCTTTCATTTTATCCATCTTTTGTAGTTCTTCGGCATGAGAATCATTCTTCTCTGTTAGGTCAGTAACTATGGCAATAAGCCTTTGATTTAATACTCTTAGCTTGTTGACCTCAATCTCCAATACTTTGATCCGGATATCTTTAGATTTGACTTCTTCGGTGTTTCCAACGTCACTTGGAATATCAGGTTCTTCGATGCACTTGACTTGATCTTTCACTTTCTATTCAAGCCATCAATCTCCCTTTTCTGTTCATCAATCTTTAGCTTATACTGACCAACTGTTTCTGAGTTCTCTGGTACTGATAATTTGAGTTCCTCAATTTTATCCATCAAATCAGACTTCTCTTCTTCCTGCTGCTATATATGGAGTTTGGCATCATGAACAACTTTGTTACCTTTCTTGGTTTTGGCTCTCCAAACATTTATCTCTTCAAGAGCAGCCTCTAACTCAGCATTCATATCTATTCATCCTTCAATTCATTCTTCTTCATCATCACTTATTTCAATATCACTTTGAAGTTCATGTTCTTCACTCATTCCTGCATCATTCTTCAGTGAATCAATCTTTTCCCTGTTAGATTCATCCCGACCTTCCTTCAGTAAACTATTTGATTATTTTAATTGAACCACACTTTTTCCATACAAAACTCAACACTGAGGAATACCACTTGACTCTACTTCTTCTTGGATGTTTTTCCCTTTTCCATGGCTCACCGAGATAAGACTAGACTGATTCTTTAAACACACAGATCAACTACACCATGTCGGAGCAAACAAATCTAATAAAAGTAACCTTCACTCTGATACCAATTGTTAGGACCAATAAGGGCCTATATACCCTAAGAGGGGGGGGGGTGTGAATCAGGGTATGGATATTCTTTTTCAAAGTTCTTCCTGCCCCGCTGGATCTTGACCTCTTTGTTACATGGGTCACTTTGTTTGCACTTGTGTGTATGTTATGATCACTTACTTTCTCCTTTATCTGATGATGATGCTTTAAATGCAATGCAGGAAAATTAGCAGGCAGACGTAGAGATTTGTACTTGGTTCACCCTCACTGGGCTACGTCCAAGGAGCATACGCCGACTGGTTGTCAGTCGTACCAAATTTCACTAATCTTCACTAGATTTGGATACAAAGTTCGGCCTAGATCACTTCTATGCCCAGGCTCACTGTCTTTACAGTGTTTAGGGTCATCTCACTGCTTTCCCAAGGGTCACTCCCTGTTTCTCTCTCTATGGCTCACTACTAGTGGAGAGGATCACCTTCTTACTCTTCCTAAGCTCACTGCTCTAGAAGGGAATCCACTCACAGTTTATAGAGCTGTAGGTCTCTTAATTTGCATGAATACATGCATCCTTAACTGTTGATGGATGCTCTATTATAGCCCAAAATTCATCCACTGATGAATACCACTTTGCCTCTGACCATTGGGCAACTAACTTTGGAAACACCTTCGCAAAGCACCCTACTTCGCGTGGCTCCCAATTTCATGAAGCTCAAACAAGCCTTCGCGAAGCTCATGCCTTTTCGCGAAGCACTTTCGTGAAGCACTTTCGCGAATCTCAATCCATCGCAATGCAACGTCCCTCGAGAAGCTTACTAAGCCAACGCGGAGCTCACCGGTTTCGCGGAGCTACAATAGCCACCGTGAAGCTCCTCTTTCGCGAAGCACACTAGCTCCGTGAACCACCTTCGCAAATCGAGAGCGAATGATCTTCTCTGAAAAATCCTCTCTACTTCTCTCGAGGGGGTCGGCCTCTATTTATAGGGGATTCCACTGACCCTCGAACTTTCTGCGCGAAGTCAACACCACGTCATCTCAAATCGCGAAGCTCCAAAATTTCTACCAGAATTCAGTCCAAATTGCGAAGCACCATGGAAATTTTCCGTTTTCGGAGCTCGTCGTAATCGCGATGCATCACTGTCAACATTCCTTCGCGCCTTCACCGCGACGCTCCCTCACAAAGACCTTCACCGCCGCGATGCGCTTCAACTCTGCCGTTCGCGAAGCTTTGACGTAATCGCAAAGCATCACCGCCTCCATTTTTCTGGCCTTTGTGAAATCCAATCCATATATCCCATCTTCGCGAAACTCATGCATTTTCTATATAAAAAATATGATCTTCATGGAAATCCACTTTTCGCGATGCTCACCAAACTCCAAATTTTGGACCCCAAAAAAATTGGAAAACACTATGAAATGGCGCCACCTTGTTCTGCTCTTTTGTACCGCCTCCAGATCATCCTTTCCTTTTTCATCGTTCTTTTTCAACATGGATTGTCAACAACTTCTCGGGAACTCGACAATTCTCAATGAAAACCTGCTTTGTCAACTAACACAATCAACCCAAAAATACTTCAATGTTACCTTGAGGTATTTTTTCCCAACAAGTAAGGATGTGTGGATAGGATATGGATTGTTTTACAATAAGGTTGTGTTGTCTACTTATATTGCCTATAGGTTCCTTGTTAGGAGTTTCCACTTGTTTCATGGATCCACAAGAGGTTTTTCGGTATAACTTGTTCGTGTTAGTTATATGCCTTGGGTTTTCACACATACATTACTGCTTACTTGTACTTGTTTCGTATATTTCATAGTGCAGCTTAGAATTGTATAGATATTTGGGAAGAAACCTACTAGGATGTTTATCTCACACCTTGTTTGGGCCTCCTTGGGGACCCAAACAAATTATATGGTTTCAGGTGATAGTAGGGGAAAGCGCCCTACCACTAGTTGTTGTCATTTCATTAGAGCATGGGAACATGATACTCAGCTGAGGCTTGTGATGATATTGTGACACTTTTTGATCTTTTAGGATTTTGGATACTAGTACTGTACATTATTTCCATGTATATTTTTTGGGTGTTTTCTAGATACATGTATCATCTACATCATGGTATATGAGACAATTATGGCTTGTTATATATTCCTGTCTTGCTGATCTATTTTACCTATTGTCCGCTTATTGTATTTACTTCTTCTATTGAATTTGGTGACTTACACTATGATATACTCGGGTAACGAGTGAATAGTCTCCCCCAATAACTCAACTAGGCCCTAACCACTACTCGGAACCATCTGGCATTTGAGGAGTGCGCTTCAGACCATATAGCCCATCGGGCTTGGGGCACTATAGAGTGGCATCCATGTTCAGGATGTTACAAAGTAGTATTAGAGACAATTTCTTTTCTGGTTTGATTTATTATTTGGAGACAATAGATAGGGATATGAAGAAAAATGGATTTTGTTAATGAGCTATGCTCAAGCATAGCTAACCCATGTACAAGAAAAATCCAAATTACCCTAAATGAAATTGCTATTTTCTGGTTTTGATTCTTACAGTTGATTTGATTTCCCCATTAGGTGACACACATGATTTATGCTGATACTATTGATGCAATTGTGGGATCTATTTTTTTACAAACCGATGAGATGATGGTATTCCCTCTCAGGCATCTTATAGGCGCTTGTTAGAAATCACATAGCATGCATTATGTCATTCCAGTTAAGATGAATTATTTGACGCATTCTATTGTGATCTGTTCCCTTATAGTTGTTCCTGATTTTGTGATAGACTTTGTGCCGAGGATAGAGAAGTGACATCATCATTCAATTCATAAGGTGTATGGGCCCTTATGAAATAGAAAATTACATAGCATTTAAATTAAAATTTTAAAGTGAATTTGAGGTGTATGGATTATATGGGAATAAAATTTTGGTTTATGAGGTGTTATGGGTCCTCAAGTATAAGAATATGGTGGACCATTGGTTAAATCATTCCAAATAATGACTGTTAAATGAAAATAAATGGAAAATAGAGACTTGAACTACACCCGGATTTTGAGTGGGAGAGAGGTAGTGCAGCTAGTTGTGTTGTGGATGTTCGTTAAACAGTCATGGATTTAGGATTAGCTTGTGTGTTATGAATTGTTTTTAGGAGGGTTTTGGCATGTCCTTTACTTTTGAGATACAACATTGATATCATTCCTTTCCGAGGTGAGTTTTTGGAATTGTAGAGGCATGTCGCCATGATGACCTCCAAAGGTATGCCGAGAGGGTGGTGATGACCATGTATTGAAGTTGGTGGTCCATGAGATACTAGTGGATCCTTTTTTAGTGATTTTCGTGGTACAATAGACTATTTGAGACATATGTGATAAGGCATTGATCCACGAGGGTTTATTTTGCTATATGATGAATTTTCAAGGAGCACTGTAGCCTACCATGACTATGGCCGGGCAGACATGGGTGTTCTAGTAGCAACATCCTTTCACGTTTTTGGGGGATGATGGTCCACAAGCTTCTGAGATGTGTCTTGAGACCACATTAGCTATCTTCGATCATCTGGAGACAACTCTTGAGAGGACAGTCAATCTCACCCCTTATATGATACATGGAGTAATAATGTACTGGTGGTATGTTCTGAACCAGGATGAAAGGCTATGAGATATGGGTTGGACTTCTTTCCAGACCTACTTCCTTGAATACTTTAACCCAATACACTATGGGCAGAGTGAGACAGTGATTTCATGCATCTAGAGCCGGGCACCATGACAATTATAGAGTACTTAACATACTTTACAGAGCAGCATAGTTTTGCACTGATTAACCTTACTAATGAGATTTCGAGAGCGAGATGCTTTGAGGAAGGCCTGTGACATACTATCAAATCCCAGGTCAATGTGTTCAGGTTGACCTCAATAACGAAGAATGTGAATCAAGAACTGATTATAGAGTGGAACATGAGGGAATTTGAAGATATAGAGCATGGAAATGTTTCTTCTCAACCTAGTAGTTCTACATCTTCACACAGAAAGAACTATTTTGATGCTTCCCATGAGACGAGAATCAGTTAGGCTATTAGTGCTAGTAGCTCAGTGTTTTTTCACTAGTGTTGCATGAGAGGACACATGAAAAATCTGCATAACTGCGACCTAGTCGAGTGTCGAGCTTATGGTGGGATGGGCCACACGCAATGGTTTTGCAGGACCTTACCTCCAGTTGTGAGTGGAAGGGGCTCAGCTTCGATATCAGTTTTAGGAGTAGGTTTCTAATATCTATGTCAAGAAGGGATCTAGACCAATGCAGGCCGATCATGCTATAGAAATAGTGGTCTTTGCTGAGGTTGTCATACACCAATTACTCGTATACATTGAAGGGGACCTACTCTGAGCAGTGAGGTTGTTTCACAGGGTCCTGGTATATGTCAATTATATTATTTACAACCTACCCCAGAGGAGCATGGTTTCATACTATCTACAGTGAGAGTAATGATTTTAGTAGCCACTACTATTTCATCTACTCTTTTCGATACAGGTGTATCTCATAGTTTCATATCTTCACCTATGGTGAAAATCCTTGGGCTTGTTGTGTGGTATTTTGAAAGCATTTTAATTCTACTAGTACTATTGGGAATTGGAATGGATGATGTGCTCTAGTGAAGGGAGTACCACCTTGAGGTTGGTCGGTGTCACTTCATTTGAGATATTTATGTCTTTGAGATGATTGGGTTTGATGTCATTCTTGGGATGGACTGTTTAGTATATTATCGATATAACATTGTTTAAAATCATGTAAGGGTAACGTTCACATCACCAGAGGATGCAGGGTTTACTCACAATGGTGAATGGGGTGTCCAGGTGAGTTGATATGGACTAAACCATCATGAGTTGGGACGAATGATAGCCTAGATTACTATTTTGTATTTTGGATGATTAGGGAGTGAGTCAGGTTGACTTTCCTCTAACGGTGTATCATTTCAGGGAAATGTTCCAAGATAAATTTTCTAGTTTACCTCTCGAGAGATAGGTTGAGTTAACCATTGAACTAGTGTTATGAGTTGCACCAGTATCAATTTCTACTTACTAGGTGGCTACGATGGAGTTGTAAGAAATTAAGTGGAAGCTAGAGTATTTGGAGGCAAAGGGGTTTATCCGACCAAATACTTCTCTGTGGGGTTTGCCAGTTCTTTTTTTTAAATGTGGATATAAATCTTAGGCTATTTGGGGATTATCGTAATTTGAATCAAATAATGGTTAAAAACGGATATCCCTTTCCTCAAATAGATGAAATGATTGATAAGATTCTGGGATCTCGAGTATTCTTGAATAATTATCTAAGGTTAGGATATCACCAGGTACATATTTGACCCACATACATACCTCGTACAACCTTTCAAAGTAGGTATGGTTTATATCAGTATTTGGTTATGCCATTCAGTCTCACAAACATGATAGTAGTTTTCATGGCGCTGATGAACTAAGTGTTCCATCCTTAATCGTGACACATCATGTATTGGGCTGGGAGTAGTGCTGATGTAGGGGGGTAGAGCATTGGCATACGAGTCTCAGTTTCTAAGGCCATGTGAGAGGAATTACCCTATGCATGATCTTGATCTAGATGCAGTTGTTCATGCTTTTCACTATTGGAGACACTATTTATTGGGAGATCATTTTTTGGTGTATACAGAATAAAAAATCTGCAAGTATATATTTACTCAGTATTATTTGAATATGAGTAAAAAAGGTGGGTGGAGTACCTACAGTCTTTTGACTTCGACCTTTAATACGTGACTAGTAAAGGTAATGTAATGATCGATGCACTAAGCACGTGGACTCAGATACAGACAGTGCATCAGGTAAGTAGCGAGTGGGAACTTATGGCGTTATTCTCTATGATATATATGGAGGTGCACATCAGTTAGGGATAGACATATCTGACATCCATAGTTGTGAACTATACCCTATTGTATAAAGTAAGGATGTGGCATTTATCAAATTCAGAGGGTCTAGTCCTATGGGAGAGTATAGAGGATGAAGACCCTATTCCTGGTTGGACCGTAGGTGTTTATGAGATCTTACATATCCATGGATGTGTTTGGGTCCTAGTGGATATATGTGGGGATATGATATGGGAGTTTCATGCTTCATCTTAGGCACTACATCCCGGAGTCAGCAAGATGTACAGTGACTTGCATCATCAATACTAATGGCCAAGTATAAAAATTGAGGTAGCTAGTTTTGTTACATGGTGTTACACCAGTCAGCATGTGAAGGAGGAACATCAATGACCAGCCATGATTTTATAGCATTTACATATTCCAAAGTAGAAATGAGATGATGTCATAATTGATTTCATGACTTGTTTACTAAGGTCGCCTTGAGGTAACGATGTTGCGTGGGTTGTTGTTGGTGGGATAAAAAATGTTGATCATTTGTTACTGATCAAGGATACCTTTGATGTTAATGTAATTTGAAGGTTGTATATCAATGAGATACTACAACATCACGGGTTCTCACACACTATCATTTCAAATAGGGATTCCCACTCTACATCTCGTTTCTTATAGAGTTTTTAGAGGGCACTCAGTACATAGGTTCTTCCGAGCACAGTCCACCACCCTTAGACGGATGTCCAATCAGATTGTATGATACAAGTTCTAGAGAACATGATGAGAGAATGTGTCCTAGATTTTGGGGGATCATGGGAGACACACATTCATCTAGATGATTTCTCCTATATTAACAATTATTAGGCAACGATACAAATGTCTCTTTATGATGATTTGTACAGTAGGCTATTCCAATCACCCTTGTGATGGCTAGAGGCAAGTGAGGTAGCTTTACCGGGACCTTGTCTCATGCAAGAAAATTTTGAGTAGATCCAATTGATTTAGAAGGAGATGGCTACTGCATAATCTTGATAGAAATCTTATGTCGATTACCGTATATGAACTATAGAGTTTGAGGTCAGGGATCGGGTCTTTTTATGTGTTTCACTAAGGTTGGGACATAGAAGGATCATGATACGGGGTAAGATTTTCCCACTATAGTTTATTCCATTTTACATTCTTGAGAGATTAAGATCATTAGACTATTAGTTTTAGTTACCTCATAGGTATTCTTCCATGCATGACGTCTTCCACGTATCATAACTTTGCCATTATAATTTGGACCCATCTCACGCTTTTCAACCTGAGGAGGTTGAGCTGTAATTTGATACATCCTACAAGGAGCATCTAATTCGTATTAAGGGGGGAAGATTGTAAGATCCTAGGATTTTCATGAGGTATGAATCTTTTTCATTCTTTTTTGGCTTAGACCGTAAGTTGGGCCGTGGGCTGGTTGGGTTGTTTCTGGGAAATAATAGGCAAGAAGGTTGTGTACCGGTTGCAAGCCAATTACACGATGTGTAATTGGACTACACACTATGTAATATGATTTCATAACATGTAATTGTTTTTCTAGGACCTTTAACGATTTGTTAACCCATTAATGGAAAACTGAGCATTACACACAATGTAAGGAAATTACTTGTCATGTAATTTCCAGACTATGTTTTCTAAAAATAGAGGTACGGACCTCTATTTTTTGGACAGAAGCCTTTTTTATAACTTTTGAATCCTAAAGAGTTTATTATCTAGATTTTCAGATCTAGATCCCATTTGGATTCCATTTCATTCCTTGTCATTTTGGTTGGAACCACGACGGTAAGATATTGATTCCTTTTTAGCCATTCGTGATTCTTCAGAATAACAGTTGCATTGTTTGGATTTAGGATTTTATGCCCTAATTTCATGTTCTTCATATGTTCTTTAGATTTATTCCCAACCAGGATGAATTAAGACTTGATACTAGATGTGAACTCCACTAATGAGATAAGGTAGGTTGTCTATACTTTTCATTCGGCTTTTGATACTTTATAGAGCTATTGACCTTTTTTCTTCCCGCTGAACTTTTTAGCGTGGGACTAATTTTAAAGTGTTAATATGAAATATATGAAGTAGGACCTGATTGGGACTCCCTTAGGTTCTTTGAGATACGTTTGTGGTTGCTGACCCAGCCCAAGGACACCCATGGGGTGCACCATGCCTTTACTTTGGTTTTTACCATTGATGAACTACCCATGGAGTGTGACCTCGAGTTTTCCTAGTTTAAGGAAGCTCAGTTGTACATAAATGTGGTCGAATTACATACATATGAGATATCTTGCCTCATTACATTGTGTTATTATAATATTCCATTCCTAACATGATTAAATACTTAAATTGAACTTTTCAAATGAGTGGGTATACACATTGTCTATTTTTAGATTGCTGAAATAGTTTTGTTGGTAATTGTGATTAATTGGTTGGTATAGCCATGTGATGTGTTAAATGGAAATTGGTGATAAGTGGGTGGGTATATCCATGTGACATGATTAAATGAAAGAGTAGTACATGAGTGGGTATACTCATGAGATGTAATGGTTTAAATGAGTGGGTATACTCATTGACTTGTTTTGAATGTAATTGTTTATATGAGTGGCTAGACTCATATGGTTTGAAATTGTTAAAGGCATGGAATGATTAATGATTTACATAGATTCCATGAATGGATCTCCATGGTTCTAGAATGCGGTATTGGACACCTTGTCTGATTATGAACCATTGGTCATTATTCCATGAGATGGCTTAGGCTTTTCTACCCCTCAGATACAGCTATCTTGGACTCATGTAGGACATGTTGGTACACATGCTCCTAGAATTCCAACTAGTGCATATGCCATGTTTCCATCGAGATTCTCCAGAGACTCGAAGAGGATTCCTTGGTCTTCATGACCAATGATCCAGCCCTTCATGATCTACACTTCATTATACGACATGACTGTGGGATATATGATTGTGGTTGTAAGACAAGGCCATGGGTTTTTGATGTAGTTTTTTTATATGACAAGGATGTGTGGACATGATAGGGATGGTTATGTGTAAAGGCTGAATTGTTTCTTTATATTTCTTGTAGATTCCTTGTTAGGAGCCAAAAATTGTTGTAGGGAACCAGAAGAGTTTGTTTAGTATTACTTGTTTGCAGTAGTTATATGCCTTGGGATTTCATAATCACATTACTACTTACTTTAACTTGTTTAGAATATTTCACAGTACTTCCTAGAACTGTAGAGATATTTAGTTGGAAACCTACGGTGATGTTTATCTCACCTCTTATTAGGGCCTCCTTGGGGACCCAAACCGATTATAAAGTTATAGGTGATAGTAGGGGAAATCTCCCTAAAACTATTTATTGATCATTGTATTAGAGCATGGGAGTATAGGACTAAGATGAGTCTTTCGATGCCATTGGGGAACTTTTCTGTCATTTTGGATTTTAGATGATTGTATTTCATTATATTTCAATGTACCTATTTTGGATATTTTCTAGATACATGTATCATTTGAATCATGGTATATGACACACTTCTGGCTTGTTACATATTCTTGTCTTGCTTTTCTATTTTATCTATTGTCTTCTTATTGTATCTGCTTCCACTATTTTATGTGATTGACTTCTATTCTGATAGATTATGGTAATGGGGGTATAGTCTCCCAAATGAGTCACCTAGTCCCTAACTCATACTCATAAGACTCTGGAATTTGGGAAGATGTGCTTGAGGCCATGTAGCCAACCGAGCTTGGGGCACAATTGAGTGACATCCGGGTTCAGGATGTTACATTTCTACAATGATTCAACGATTTCATTTCGAAATTCATTGATGTCATATGAAGATATCATATGATGTTGTGCATGTACATACTATATCACATCAAGGTGTGAATAAAATTCCTTAATGTAAAAAATAAATTCCTTTGGGTGATAATTCTTATAGTGAGATAAATTCCTTAAACTAATAAAAAATACTATGGGTGAGAAAATTCATAAAGTGGGGAAAAATTTATGGTGAGAGAAATCCAATTATTTGAGAGGTTAGAGATATGGTATTTCTTGGTTACTTTTATAGCATTAGAATAGATAATAAAAGTATATATGTCACTTTTAAGGTAAGATTCAGTCAACCTATGTTATCTAGAACTACAAAAAATAGTGGTCGTAGTGAAACTTTATTAGGGGCAGTTCTAATAATGACAACTAAAAAAACATTATTAAATATATTTTAAATATAGTGGCATTTTCAATGAAACCGCTGCTAATATTTTCAAAAAATATCTGACCCCACCCTCTCCACCCAATGCCCTAACCCCCTCGCTCCCTTGGTCATGCATCGCCACGATGTTGGAGACTACCCTTCCCCCTTGGCGGTACCTCTCCTCGATGTCGACAATCACCCCTCCCTCTCAGCCTCGCCTCTCCCAAACACCGATGACCACCCCAACCTCGATCAAGACTCTCCCCAGTGCTAGTGACTCCCTCCCTCCCCCTACCCCCCACCGATCCCTCAGCCCCTCCTCTCCCTGACGTTGATGACCACCCCTCCCCATCGACCCTACGCCTCCCCCAACATTGGTGACCGCCCCTCTCCCTCGATCACACCTCTCCCCAATTCCAGCAACTTCCCCTCACTCTCGATCATGCCACTCCCTAGCGCCAGTGATTACCCCCCATCTACCCAACCTTTCTTCAAAACCGGCGACCGCCCCTCCCCCTTGGTTGCACCTCTTCCCAATGTAGGTGACTTCCCATCACCCTCGACCCCACATCTCCCCGACACTGACCCCCCTTCTCTCTAACAACATACCTCTCCCCCTTTCCCCACTTACCCCCTGACGGCTCACCCCTCATCCTAGATGATGAACACCTCTTTTCCCACTCTCACACATGGACCTCATGACCCCAACCCAAATTTCTACCTGATTACGACCCCACAATGACCCCCCTTCTCCTTGATAGAAATCCCCAACAATGACCCCTCTCCCCCATTTCTCGAAGTGTGCAATCCCCAATCGTAAGGTGTAATTTTTTAATATTGTATGATTGGTTTTCTATATCATTATGTAATATATCATATTGTACAATCAAATGATAAATTTTATCACTTAGGAATTGTATACACATAACTATCATTAATGCCTATTATAAATGGGGATCAAGAATCATTTATATGATGAATACTTGTGTGTCTGTGGGGTTATAAATAGTCTGTAACTGCATGATTCATTTATCCTTCATGAATATTTGGTGAGTACCCCTTAGTGAGTTTTTGATAATGGTTTATTAGCGGATAGGAAACCATTTCATTTTATTTATTATTCACTAATGTTTTAGTATGCTTCTTCACATTGGCATGAGACATTCTAAGTAAGAACATACTGAGTTTACATTTTTGTTCATCATGATTTTATATACTATATTTATAGAATTATATGATAAATTAGGTGACCAAGCATAAAGAAGTTAATTTATGTTTACATTTAATTGTACTTGTTTGATTAACCATTATATCTTTATATCTGAATATATAGAGAGAAGAGTGAAAATAAAATACCTATGGATAAAAGGTGGATTACTTTACCTCAAAACACACCTCATTATGAAAAGTGTTTGAAAAAATATATTATTTAATTAAAAACTAATCAGTGGTTGGTAGAATAAAATGTGTATTTATGATTGAAAATTAAAGTGATGGTTAAATAGAAATAAAGTATGTGATCATTTTATATAGAAACAATTTTCAGCTCAATATGTATGTAGGATTTGGCATGGTGAATATATTGTTATGAAAATTCAAAACAAAGATAATCCTATCAACGAAATTCAATGTGACCCTCCAGAGGGGAATTCAGTTTGAAATTTGATAAATGAAACATTTTTCATTGCAGGATATAATGTCCAAGATTTCAATATATCAAAAAAACCTTCAATTGACCTAGAGAATTTTAATCCTTCTAATAAGTTCCACGACCAGAAAAATGAGCTTTATGAATTAGTTAAATACGTGGAACAAGAACTATATGAAGGGTGTGATAATTATTCACAGTTTTTTTCTACTTAAGTTGTATCATATAAACAGTCTCTGTGAAATTATTGACAATGAAATGTACATGATTTTAGAGTTTCTTCATGATGTATTTAGTGAAGCTATGATCGTTGCATAATTATATGAGATTAATAATGTCATAAATAAACATGGAATGTATTATAAAAAGATACATGAATTCCTTAATGATTGAATGATTTACTAGGGAGAAGAGTTCGACAAAGAAGAATTCATAAGATATCATAAAAGTAGATGAAAGTCAAATAACATCAATGAGAGTATAAATCAATGCATCTCCAAGAAGAAAAAAAATAAGAAAACTCCTTCAACTATATTTCATTACATTCCTCTGATATGATGCTTGAAAAGATTATCCATGGCATCTAAGACTACATACGAAATGAAGTGACATGATCAAGATAGTAATGATGTCTTGATGAAACATCCAAAAGATTCAATGTCAAAGAAAATGTTTGATTCATTGTATCTATATTTTTCTTCAAATCTTAAGAATTCACATTTGGGAATGGTTTATGATGGTTTTAACCCATTTTGTACTTTATGTACTAATTATTGTATTTGGCTAGTTATTTTTATCCATTATAATATACCTCCATAGATGTGTATGGATAAATATTATTTTTCAATTTTGATGATTATTTATAGAAATAAAATTCCTAGAAATGGAATTGATGTATACCTTCAACCTCTAATCAAATAATTGCAAGAATTATGAGATGATGGAATGGAAAAACATGATGCTCCAATGAGAAAACTATTAAAAATACTCGCTAATTTAATATAGACAATTACTAACATTCTGGGATTAGGAAATTTATATGATTGGAACACTCATACTAGTTTGTCTTGTCTAGTTTGTACTTTTGTTCATCAACGATTACCTTATATATGAAAATGATGTTTTATGCGTCATCATTGATTTCATTATTTCTTCTCATAAGTCGAGGTTTAACAAGACACAATTCAATGAAGATATTTAACTGAGAAATCCACTAAAAGTGTTATTAGGTTCAGAAATCATGGGACAATTAATGAGTGTCATTGAAAAATATAGAAAATATAATCATTTTAAAGAAGGGTAAAAGGGTACAAGGTACAATATTTGAAGCATCTGGAATAGAAAAATAAATGGTATATTTATCAAAATTCATCATTAGGAGTTTAATTTGATATTTTATAATCATGATATAATGAATATTGAGAAAAAATTTCGTGGCAATGTAATTTTCACATTGATTAATGAGAAGGGAAATCAAAGGATCGCCTTAATGCTCATAAGAATTTGGAGTTAATGAATATAAGGCATGATTTTTGGGAAAATTAGAATGGAAAGTATACTTCGACTATTTTCACAAAGAAAAATAAAGAGAAAGACGTATTCCTTCAAACTTTAAAGAATTTAAAATTGGAAGATAGATATTCAAGTAATATATCAAGGTGCATTGACTAAAAAATTGAAAGATACATGGATTGAAAAGTCACAACTCATGTATTTTGATGGAAAAATTATTTTCATTGAAATTTTGTAATATGTTAAATGAAAAAAAATATTGTACCTTTTTCAAAGAGCTTTCTAGAAAAAATACAATTCCAATTGAGCTTGATAAACTTCAAGAAATAATTATTTTTAATCTTTTTATTTCTAGATGTTATTTACCCCTTCATTATTAAATGTGATGATTCATTTGATTGTTCATTTGGTTGAAGAAGCTAAACTTGGATGACCAGAACATTATTAATTGATGTATCCAATTCAAAGGTACAATGCTATTAATTTTATTTTCATTACTGAATTTAATTTTATTAAATTATTGCATAATTTTTATATATGTTTCTTATTCTTTTCATCAGGTACATAGGTCATTAGAAATCATATATGATGAATAAATATCAACCAAAGGGATCTATTGCTAAAGGTTACATATCCAAAGAGTGATTGACCTTGTATTCAAGGTATTTGGATGGGAATGAAAATAGATTAAATTATGTTTAATGTTTTGATTATATCTCCACTATTTTTCATTTTGAAAACTAGTTATCAATATTTCCAATTATTGGATAACAAATTGGAAAGGGGTCAAATTTTACACTAAATGAATTGGAGTTTCTATAAGCACATAGATATATACTGCTTATTAGTCTTATTACAGATCCATTTATTGAAGAATTGTGATGTCAAGCAAATAAGTGATTAACGGCTAGATCTTGAAATGAGAAGGAATTAAAAAAAGATGTTAATAAGTAGATTGTCAAATAGATCACCCTTTTGGTATGTATATACTCATATTAGTATTATTGACATGTAGTTATTTTGTTTATGTTAAAACTAAAACTTTATATATATTTTTCTAGATAATGAATGTTGAAAATTATGCTGAAATATCAAATTCATTTAAGTTTTTTTTGGCTCGATGACCTCTAAGAAAGTCTAATATATTCGATGCCTACAATATTCATGGATTTAGGTTTCATACAATTTATCCGGATGAAGAATTAAAAACTCAATATAGTGGTGTATTTACACTTATAGAGGAGGGATATTATGGAAATTTGGATGATATAATTGGATTAATCTATCATGGTTAGTTTTTGGTTGTCTTATTCAAATGAAAGTGGGTTAATATTGATATGGGTATAATGATTGATTCATTACATTTTAATTGTATCAACTTCTCTCTATTTATCCATACCAATGACCATGTAGAGAATGATCCATTTATCTTGGCTTCCTTAGTGAAAATAGTTTATAATGTGGATGATGAAATACATGAAGGTTGGAGTTTTTTTACACTTAAAGTAGAGAGAATTATATGATATGAGTGATGAAGATCAATTGGTACTTTGTGATAGTGAACCTAATCAACCACAAAACATTAAATAATTTTTTAATTACAATATGGAAAAAATAGAACTTGCAATAGAGGGTGAAAATAAAGCACTCGTCACAATGGAGGTACATAATAATGAAGATAATGAATATGAAGATAATTGAATGTATAAATTGGTATTGAAAATATATTAAAATTTATCATTGATAAGTGTTTCATACTTATATACATTGTTCTAGTTTTTATTTTTTCTTTTTGTAAAAATTTATTAGTTTTTAATTTTGTATAAATTAAATATATCTAAACCAATTGAATTGTAAGAATGCTAAGAACAAATAAATTTCAAAATCCTAGCTGGTTATCATCTCGGAGCACACTACAACTACTGTTAACTTCAGTGGATCTGAGTGATTTGGTTGTACATGAGACTCCCAGAGAGCCAGCCATTCCTCATATGTTTTTAGTATCCCACCATCCAATTCTCCTCCAGTTATGGAGCAGTTGTTCATCCCTTCATCAAGTGGATATCGGTGAGTTACTAATAGTGGTATGTATGTCATTGTAAAAAACTATATATTTTATTAATTATTTAATTAATTTTTCAAATGGATAAAAATAACAATAGAAGATAAATAAATATGAACATGAAAGATGTATGAGACCTGATGGAATTCAATATTATAATTCCATTTGATGAGTTTGGGGTGCCTACTGATGATTTTTATAGAATCTATGGGCAGATTATTAGGCAACTTATTTGTGATACAATGAGAATTCTCATTAATTATAAATATTGGAGGCATATTCCTACAACATGTAAAAATGAGGTTTTTGATACATAATGTAAGGAATTAAATTTAATATTCATTGATACATAGTTTACATGACATGAATAAAATTTTGTAATATACGTATACAGTGTTATGTTTTTTATTTCTAGATGTTTTTTCATTTGGATGTCCAAGTATCTATTTCACGCCCATGAACTCTGAAAAAATTAGTAATGAAATGGTGATATTTTAAATGAATATTATGACATGAGTTTAATGAAATATCTTTGAGATCATGATAGATGTATGTGAAAGTGTGTGAATGAATTTCTCATGTGAAATGGAATTCGTTTGTTGATATTAACAGAGATGCATCTCATGAGGTAATTGCATATTTTAGAGTATCGTAATAACATAAACAAAATAATATTATAATTTTTGTTAATGTTGCTATTTTTTGTAGGAATTATTGAAAAAAAACTATAAATCATGAGAAATAATTCATTTTTCACATCAGTGTGTCTTAGAGTTTTTTTAGAAAAAGAATAATTTTAGTTTGTATATTATTCATTATTATTTATATCATTTTATTATAAGTTAAATTTTTTCTAACTTGTTTATATTTATTATAAAGGCTAATGAATTTGTTTTCTGTGTTGGCCAGACATAGATGTGGTTTAAAGTGCATAGGGAATATGATGTCAGTTTTGTAAATGACCCTACCAAAGATGTTTGAGAATGTATTTTTCATTATCATTTCATGTTATTTAATTACTATAAAAAAATAATAATGAAAAATGTATTATAAAAAAAAAATACTTAAACCCAATTAAATGTGGCTAGATACATTAATAAAATGATGGTAATTTAGCACCGTTTGATACATCTATCCAACCATAATTAATTGGGTTTAAGACTTATATGTTGTTATATTTGATTTTTCAATATTATGTTTTTATAGTAATAAAATAACAATACATAGTAATAAAAAATTTATTAATTTGATAATATTATGATGTTCAAATATTTTAAAAAATAACTTTTAATATTTTTGTATTAACAGGTTAAAATTCAAGAAATATGGGATGTGAACCATTCAATATCATCAACATTTTCCTAGAACGATGAAGTTCTAATTTTTTTAGGGAAGAAGAATCCCAGACATGTACAAGAGATGGGTTCTGGACCTACTCCATCAGTTTTCTTTGGTAGGGATTCATCATCAGTAACAACTACACCTAGTGGGGGTTTGAGTATCGATATTGATAGGGAATCACAAAGATAAATTGCAAGGTTGAAAGGAAAAGTGCGAGAACATGACTCTTATAGGAAAACATAGGATCAATGGTGAGAGAAAATGGAAAATGATTTAGCTTTTATTTTTCAATGGATTACTAGAATGATACCAAAGGAAATTTCTAGCCTTATAGCTTATCCTATCAAGGTAAATTCTAAATTTCATAGATCATTCACACATTTTCAAAGAACACATACAACTTCCTTAAATAAAACTAAAATGACACTTTTATATTGAAAACATGCACTTCGAGTCATACCGAAAACATCTTGCGCCGGATTGACATCTCTTTGATTCCTAAAGATAAAAAATAAATTATATATTGTAATCCGTAAGTTTGAAAATAATTCATGCTCATTTTCTCAGTTTTGACATAGTAAATAGTTTGTAACGGTATCAAAGCCTTAAAAAACATGTGTGTGTGGGGGAGGGGGTAAAAAATAGGAATTAGCTTCCATATCAACATAAAACGAGAGGAAAATGACTGTGGATTGATTTTTGAAATGTAGGAATAGATGACACATCATTTCGAGTTATTGTTTACCTAAGATGCGTGTAAATGTATTTTTAGTGTTTTAAAACACCAAAACATGTGTGTATTGGTTCAAACAATAAAAAAAGATATCATATTGACATGAAATCATGAGAAAACCACCATTGAATTATTTTTGACATGTACTCATATAAAAAATATCAATTAGACTTCTGGTGTTGTCAAAATGCCTCAGTAAATAATTTTTAAAGGTAATAAATATTTTAAAAACACATGATAGTGGGTAAAAATTTGAAAAATGATTTTGGATTTCCATGAATTTAGAGGAAAATAACCCTGGATATTTTTTGAAATGTAGGAATATATAACACATTATTTCGAGTTATAGTTTACCTGAGATGCGTGTAAATGTATTTTTAGTCTTTTAAACTGACAAAACATGTGTGTAATGGTTCAAACCATAGGAAACGATATCATATTGACATAAAATCATGAGTAAACAACCATTTAATTATTTTTTACATGTACTCATATAAAAAATATCAATTAGACTTGTGGTGTATTCAAAATTCCTTAGTAAATAGTTTTTAAAGGTACTCAATCTTTTAAAAATGCAAGATAGGGGGAAAATTAGAGAAATGATGTTGAATTTACATGAATTTAGAGGAAAATAACCATGGTTATTTTATGAAATGTAGGAACCAACAACATGTTATTCCAAGTTACAGTTTTCCAGGGATTCCTGTAAATGCATTTTTAGTGTTTCAAACAACTAAAACATGTGTATAATATTCCAAACCAAAGAAAAAAAATTAGATTGACTTGAAATCATAAGAAAGCCACCATTGAATTATTTTTTACACATAATCATAGACAAAAAAACATTCCGATGTGCGGTGTGGTTGGAATGACTTAGTAAATAAATTTTAAAGGATTCAAAGACTTTAAAAATGTGTGTCGGGGTGTCACAACAAGGAAAATTTCATCATATTTCCATAAAACTAGATAAGAAAATTTTTTTTATTGATTTTTGAAATGTAGTACCCGACGATATGTCATTATGTGTTACAAATTTTTTGGAATGTTTATAAGTGGATTTTTAGTGTTTTAAACCACATAGACATGCATGTAACAATAAAAACAATAGAAAAGGACCGCAGATTGACATGAAGTCATGAAAAAACCATTGTTTAGTTATTTATAATGTTTATTCATAGATAACACATCAATCTGATATGTAGTGTGGTCGAAATGGATGGTAAACTATTTTTAAAGGTCCCAATGCCTTTAAAAATGTGTGTTAGAGGGTCAAAACTAGGAAAACATTGTCAAATTCCCATGAAATTGTATAAAAATAACTATAGATTAATTTTTGAACTGTAGGAACTAATAACATGTCATTATGATTTATGGTTTTCCTAGGATTCCTATAAACACATTTTTAGTGTTTTAAAAGAGTAAAAGAAGAATATAATAGTGAAAACCATAGAAAAATAAATCATATTGACGTCAAATCATGATAAATTAACTATTGAGTTATTTTTGACAATTATGCATAGAAAACACATCAATCTAACAAGTGGTGTGGTCGGAATGACTCGGTAAATGATTTTTAAAGATATTGAAGCCTTTAAAAAATGTATATGGGGGTCAAAACTAGAAAAACATTAGTATATTTCTAGGAAATAAAAGTAAAACAACCATAGATTTATTTTTGAAATGTTGGAACCAAAAAAACATCATTCTGAGATGTTATTTCCCCAGGATGCCTTTAAATGTGTTTTTTGTGTTTTAAAACACTAAAATGTGTTTGTAATATTTAGAAAAAGAGAAAATGACCTCATATTAACGTGAAATCAGGGTAAATATATGAATTAGTTATTTTTGACATGTACTCACTAACAAAACATCAATATGATTTTCGATGTAGTTTTAATGGCTCAGTAAACTATTTTAATGGTAACAAAGCCTTTAAAAACATGTGGCAGGGGTTCAAAACTAGGAAAAAATCATTCGATTGCCATAAAATCATAATTCAATAATCATAGCTGGATTATTTTTAAATCTATTAATAGATGAGATGTAATTCTGGGTTATGGTTTTATTAGGATTCCCATAAAATCATTTTTAGTATTTTAAAACACTAAAACATGCAACAAATAATGCCATTGAAAAACATCATATTTATGTCAAATCATGGGACAACCACCACTGTGTTATTTTTTAAGTGTTTGTGTAATGTCAATCTGATGTGAAGTGTGGTCAGAATGGCTTGATAAATAGTTTTTAAAGGTACTGAAGCCTTTAAAAACATGTTTTGGGGGGTCAAAACCAGGAAAATGTTGTCATATTTCCATGAAATCATATAAAATTTACCATAGATTTATTTTTGAAATGTAGGAACCGACATAAAATCATTTTAAGATGCGTTTTTCTGGGATGTCTTTAAATGGATTTTTAAGGTTTTAAAACACATAAATGTGTGTGTAATGATAAAAAACATAGAAAATTAATCCATATTGACATGAAATCATGGGAAAACCACTGTTGAGTTATTTGTGATGTATACACATTGACAACATGTCAATCCGATAAGTGGTGTGGTCAGAATGGCTTAATAAATAGTTTTTAAGGTATCGAAGCCTTTAAAAATATGTGATGGAGGGTTAAAACAACGAAGAAATCATCAAATTACCATGAAATAAAAGTAAAAAAACTATATATTGATTTTTGAAATAAAAAAACTTACGACACATCATTTCATGTTACAGTATTCCTAGGATACCTGTAAAAACGTTTTTTGTGTTTTAAAACACTAAAACATGCATGTAATGGTCAAAACCATAGAAAACGACCTAATATTGACATTAAATCATGGTACATATTTATTTTAGTTATTTTTGATGTTTTCACATAAAAAACATCAATATAACGTGTAGTGTGATCATAATGGATCGGTAAATAGATTTTAAAGGAACTAAAGCCTTTAAAAACTTGCAAAATGGGGTCAAAATAAAGAAAACATCATATAATTTCTATGAAATCATAGTAAAATGACCAAATATTTATTTTTTAAATTTAATAATTGATGACACATAATTTTTACTTATGGTTTGCCTATGATTCCTATAACATGTTTTTAGTGTTTTAAAAAACTATAATCCATATGTAATAGTCAAAACCATAGAAAATGACTACAGATTAATGTGAAATCATGGTAGAACCACCATTAAGTTATTTTAGACCTGTAATTGTAGAAAAGATGTCAATCCGGTGAGTTTTTTGGTCAAAATGGATCGATAAATAGTTTTTTAATGTATCGAAGCCTTTAAAAACATGTATTGGGGGGGTCAAAACTAGGTAAAAAACCTCATATTTACATAAAATCTGAAGAAAATGACCATATATTTATTTTTGAAATTTAGTAATCGAAGTAACGTCATTTCAAGTTAGGTTCTTTCTATGATGCTCGCAAATTGGTTTTTAGTGTTTTAAAACACAAAAAGGTGTAGGTAACCATAAAAATTATAGAAAACAACCTCAAATTGATATGAAATCAAGGGAAAAACACCACTGTGTTATTTTTGACTTTTATGTGTATAAAACACATCAATTTGACATTAAGTGTGGTCACAATGGCTTAGTAAATAGTTTTTAAAGGTATTGAAGCCTTTAAAAGCATGCATCGGGGGGTTAAGACTTGGAATACATCATCAGATTGCGATGAAATTAGTGGATAATGACTATAGAATGGTTTTTCAAATTTATGAATTAACAACACATTAATCAGATTTATGGTTTTCCAAGGATTCCCATAAATACATTTTTAGTGTTTTAAAACACTAAAACTTGCATGTAATGTTAAAAACCATAGAAAAAACTCTCATATTGACATGAAACCATGAAACAACCACCATTAATTTAGTTTTTAAATATAGTATACGCCTTTATATCAAATTCTTTTAAAAAAATATTAAGTAAAATTTAAGCACATTACACATAGATTTAAAAATCAATTAGAATTTTATATACTTGTCCCTTTTTAGTTTCACGTGATGAATAATATTTTAAATAGTTAAATTTATGATTTAAAAGTGTTTTTCATGGTATATTATTTGTTTTCTGTTAAAATGTATTATGTTTGATTAGAAAAATAACAAATTTTAGGTGAAACATTATAAATATATTCCATTTCTTTTCACTTTTTCATTTCTTTTCTTAAATGTAATGGTTTTTATTGTAGGTGATATATGTTAACCGAAGGAAAGAGGTTGACCATTAGATTCAATACATTATTTATAAGGCAGTGGTAATGATTCCTAGTTTCTTTGGTATGTCTAAATCTTATCAATGATTCTATTGTAATTCTGATTTATTATTTTTAGTTTTAATTTCTTTCTTTTTTATTACAATTGACGAGATTATGTGGTATGTTTCAATTGATGAAATGATGTGGAGGTATAAGGATGAAACATAGGTCATGGGGTTGGAATATATTTGGAATGGGTTATTTTTGGACATATTTTATATGTATATATTTATAATTAAGGTATGGGTTGACTGAGGTAATCGGTTGACTGAGGTTATGATGACTATGAATGTATATGTATATAAATATGGATGTAACTTGTATGATGTATGTATGATGGGTTTATTGTGAATTTATGTTTTAGTTTATTACATGTCAAAGTTTTTATATTTATATTTTTCTATTAAATATTTTTAAAAAGTATATTTTTAAAAAATATTAAGAGGTGATTTTTAAGAACAACTGTTAAAAAAATGAATTTGAATCATAATTAACAGTGGTAAATATCAATTACCAATAAACCTAACATCCACTGACATATTTATTGGTTGTTATATTTATCTTATCTATTTTATTTTCAGGTTTTTTAAAAAAATCACCGTTAAATAAAATGAATGTCACTCCTAAATTCTCAAAAAAAATCACATAAAAAACCAGTGATAAATGAATTAAACTACTGGGAAATGACTAGCGAACATGCAATGCAGGGAGATTTTAGTAAACAAAGCTAAATAATTAGGCAAAGGTTTAACCTACTTCCACTAGAACAAAAAACCACTACAAAGAACGATATTTTTGGTAGTATGGTGTCTTTTTTTAATGGTTTTTGTAATGCCTTCACCTGAAATGTCGGGTTCGAACCGGAGTGCTATAAGACCTCATGTATGCCTCCCCGCACACAAGAGGTTTCTGACAAGCAGTGAGGGTCTAAGTCCATCAGTGTGGAGATTATACCCATAATATCATGTCATAATACAAATAATACATAATAAACATTATAATAGCAACTAGAGTAATTATGTGGAAACTTAAATATGAGACACATGTCATACAATAATAAATTGGATTCTGAAGTGGAAATCCAAACTAGAGTAATAATTGGAAGATAAATGAAAAAATAAAACATCAGGGTCCTCTAGAATCTATCTCAATATACTACCATCTCCATTCTCATTTTCTCAGCCAGTAGCCACAGGTCCATTTTCCTAATCGAAATCCCTAAATATAACATCTGAATGTGCATCAATATTTTTATGCAAGGTGTGAGTAATAAAATTCAGTAGGAAACCACTAATTCATCCTTAACATGTGTCATCATGATTAAATGGTGTATTTGGTGATAATAATAAATGAAAAATAAATCATAATATCTAAAATAACATAATGAGTGGTTGTGAGTTAACGAAGATGCTACAACCCCCAACTGTACTTTCTTTGACTCCATGTTGAATGGAAAGTCAATATATCGAAAGTAATCAAGACATGTCCATGAGAGTAGTTATCATACTTCTTGTAATTGTGTGTACGTACTAATCGACATCCACTGAGCTCGAACATTGGACTTCTGCTCCAACATCTCCTATTGGATCTATCCATACTGCCAAAGGATCAAAAAAAGTGACACCTTATGATGGTTCTAGGAGTAGTGGAATCATTGGTGGTGGGAAATATATTAAAATTTCTCTTAATGTTTATATGCTCAAAACCAAGAGTTAGGAGCTTGATCATAAAATTTTTAATTAATTTATTTAATTTCAAAAAAATGATTACCTTATCTTAGGAATATTTCTTCATTAATGATGTTAATCATATGAAATTTCCCTTTCAAATTTCCTTCATTGTGCTATGAGGATCCAAGAATTGAATCCCTCTAGCGAAAATCCACACATGCTATGTTGATCTTCGATAAATGTTAAACGATCTCTATGTGCTAGTGTGTGGAATAAAATGTATTTCACTGTCCATTCTTGATCACTCATTCTTTAATCTTGAATAAATCTCTCAAACATTTATTTTTCTTGAGAGGGAGAGAAATAGAGGAGTTGAAAGAAAATTCATTATTTGAAACAATCACATATTTTTAATTACCTTCACAATAGCCATAAGAGGATATTTATTGAGGTAGGTTTTAGGTTAGGATATTTTTTTATTGCATTCTAGCCCATAAAAAATACTAAAACCTTTAATATACCTCATTCCTTATAATAATAATAACATTATTATTATTCTATGATGCGCTCCAACTTGAGCATCGAAAAATAATATCTAACCATCTTTTTAATTAATATTTTTTATTAGACATGGTCTTGGTCTATTCAAACTCTTCTTTTATTTATTAAACACCTAAATATATATTTAATTTAAATATTCATCAATCAATATATATTTTTGATCAATAAAACATGAAAAAATTATACCTCAGTCTTGAGAATAATATTTATTCAATTAATTAAATTCAAATTGTATTTAATCATTATCATTAGAAACACTTAGTGTTTGACCCTCTAGGATTCTTTCTAATTGGAATCAAGAGAGCTTGCCTAATGTCCAAAATTACTATCTAGAAATGAGTCAAGGCACCCAAAAGAAATAAATTAATTTTGAAATGATGAACACCAAAAATGAACACTAACTATATAATATAATCCCTTTATCATAATATATCATCAAGAAAATTGCACATCCAAATCACCAACCTATATTCTTGGACATCTTTCTTTAAATATCTAAAATAAACACATTGTTACACCATGTACATGGAATTTAATGCAATGGTTCTATTTAAATAAAATGGAGGAGATATTAGCTTCCATAAATATATAAGGGATACATATTTCTTTAAAATATTCATTATTGACATGTGATTAATGACAAGAACAATGTAACCTAACTTACCATGAATATATGTCGTCATGGTTTTCATCATAAAATCTAATTGCATGAGTTATTCAATTCATTAATGATAATTTTGAAGTCCAAGTTCCATTACACATGCTCTCATATAGGAATATCTGATGACACAAAAACATGTGGAATTCTTACCAGTGATTTATTCTCATAATCTCCCATATTCTTGATCACCAAGTCAGAACTTCACGATACTAAGACTCATCCTTTTATGAGTTTTCTCACTTAACAATATATGAACTATATGTCCCATCATAGTATGTTATCCAAGATAAGATCATTTTTTATGAATATCATCATAACACTTCAAGGTTCTCAATATAGCAGAAAATTGCTATGACCATATCAATGTGACATATACTCTAGGACATTATTACATTAGAGTCTTACATAACAATAGAATATATGTAATAATATGTTTTATTAATATTCAATATATCGAACATACATGTAATTAAAGTACAAATAGCTAATCCTTGGACACTATATCCAAGAAACTCCCATGAGGACTAGATCCAACTACCTACAACTTTTAGTCCAATTGAACTCATATAATATTCATATTTATGGTGAGTCAATATTTTAGTCAAGGGGTATGATATATTTTATTCATTGGGAATACTTCTCACTAAAACCTCACCTCTCTTAAAAAATCCCTCAAGAGATGATACTTCCAAAGTACATGCTTCGTCCGTTGATGTGTAATTGGCTCTTTTACAGGAGGCACCACTACAATATTATTACAATAGAGTGTAATAGGATATTTACAATTATATACCAATTCATGATCTTGGATGATTTTTTGCATCTATAATGCTGATTTAGATACCTCGGAAGTCACAATATACGTGGACTATACTGTAAAATCTATGACCATAGCCTTTTTGAGCTCTTATAGCTCTCAATACCTCCATTCAAAGTCAATATGTATCTCGTTTGAGACTTCATGTCATCATGATAAGTTTGAAAACTATAATATCCATATATTTTGATGACTGGTTCCCCATATCCTCCATAAACTATGATCATACACTCAGTACACATCTTATAATTAATGATACTCTTGACTGCCATCTAATTGAGGTCAACTGGATCATCTTGATATCTTATAACTACACATGATGCATAGGTAGAATCTATCATATTACATATAATAATATACTTGAATGACCCAATCATTGAGGCATATGAAATCCTTTCCATTCTATTTATTTCCCCATGAATCTGAGGAAATATTTTTCTGGAAGGATAAATGCCATGTGACATTGGAAACAATCCTCTCTTGGATTTTTCCATACCAAATATCTTAAGAATCTTATCAATGTATGTACTTTGAATTAGGCCGAGAAACTTCTTGGATATATCATGATAGATCTTGATTTGAAATATATATGATGTCTCATCGAAGTCCTTCATAGAGAAGCATTTATTCAGCCACATCTTAAAAAACTGTAAGACTGGTAGTTGATTTCTTATAACTAATATGTCATCAACATATAGTATTAATAAAATTCATGCAATCCCACTAAAGTTTTTATAGACACAAGAATCACACTCATTCTTTATGAAACTACATTCTATTATAGATTCATAAAAATGATTTTTCTATATCCTAGATACTTGATTTAATCCACAAATGGATTATTTTTCAATTCGTATATATTTTAATCCTTTGAGTCACAAACCCTTCAGGTTGTTTTATATCAACATACTCATGATATTTTCCATTAAGTAATGCAGTTTTGACATCCATTTCTCAAATCTCATAGTCACGGTAAGCCTCAATGTCAAGTATAATTCTGATGGATCTCAACATTACAACTGCTGTAAAGGTTTTATCTCAGTTAATTTTTTGATTCTATTTCAATCCATTTACAACTATTCATACATTATAGGTACTGCATTTTCCTTTAATGTCTAGTTTCTTTTTGAATACCCACTTACAACCAATGGGTTTTAAATCCATTGTAGGATCTACCAAAATAAAGACTTGATTTTGGTAGACGGAATCCATTTTATAATTGATGGATTATTTTAACTTGGAAACATCTGTGCCACTTACTACTTCATTTTAGGTTATAGTATCATTATTATAAACTAATAATTAGTCACCGTCCTTGGTGACAAGAAAACCATACCATTCTGGTTCTCTAACATCTCTTGTACTCCCACACATTACTTGTGTCTCTAGAATAGTTTCTTCTTAAATGGGGATTTATAGAACCTGTTCCAATGACAGGTCTTATGTACCTTGAGTCTCAACATCATCTAATTCTATCCCCATCACATTATCAATTTTAGATATATTTTCCCTCTCAAGGAATCTGGAATTTCTTTCCACTATTACTTTTTTTCTAAGGGTTCATATTGGTAATATCCCATTGTTTCTTTGAGTTATCCTATAAAGTCACATTCTACACATCAAGGTTAACGTTTCTTTATAAAATAGGCCTTAAAAACACTTTCCAAACCAAAAAATGAAAGTATGACAACATAGGTTTCATTCCATTTAATAAATGGTATGGTATACTGAATAACCTTGGTGATGTTTTTTAAAAAAAGTTTTGTATTTGTAAAAAACCAATCTTTTGAAAAATAATGGTTTTTGAAAAACTGGTGAATGTTTCTAAATATCCAAAACTAAAAATAAATAGGGATAAAAGTTTTGTTTTAGAGAACGTTGTTTTCATGATACAGATGATCAGACTGAGTAGCACCAAACACAAAGTATCAAACTGTGTAGCACCGATCAGATAAGTTGTTAGAATAATAAAGTTGTTGATCAGACACATCATTGGTATTAGATCCATTAGCACGAAGTTCAAGTTTCATTCGACTCAGTGTTGGTTATAAAGTCATAATGTTGTTGAAGAGTTTGAATGAAGATAGTGATGTCAGGAGTTAGAAAGTTTTAAACTTTCTAACCTTCTGTCTGACGATGATTTTTTAGTTTTTAATTCTCAATTATTATAAATTTTCTATAACATTTGTGATACAATACTTATAATCAAAAGGGGGGAGAATAGGTGAATCCATTCATTTTGTGTTTTGGTTGAAATGAAATAAGGTTTTGAAAGTAATAGAAGTCATAATAATTATCTATGTAAGTCAGAAGGTGCTTTTCCAATAATGAAGTTATCATAAATCATGAAAACTATCATGATAAAATATTTTGAAGAAATGGAGGAATCATAAAAAATTTCTTCGTTATAGGAATCAATAAAATGTTTGGATCGGATCCAAATGTTCTGAGAAAAGAAGTATTTAGATGTATTAATGAGTTATAGATAGTGAGGTTTGAATAATTTCAAAGTTGCAGAATTCAATTTCCATCGTAATGAGAATTCCATCGTTATGAGGATTCTATCATACTAAAGCTAAGGATGTTACATCAGAGTAACTATGAGGGGGAAATTCAATTATAATTACTTTGATGTGGAAATTCAATCATAATGACTTTGAGATGGAAATTAAATCAAGATTTCCTTTGTGAAAAAATGCCAATTAGACTAACTCTAAGAAAAAATTCAACGAGACTAACTCTGATGAGGAAAGTAAATTCAAAATGAGATGAGGAAGTTCCTTCATAATGAGTTGAGGAAGTTCCATCCTAATGAGCTAAGTAAGTTACATCATAATGAGCTAATGAAGTTCCATCATACCAAATAAAATTTAGGAAGTCTGATAATAATAATTACAAATAAGACTCAATAATATTTCAACAGATTTGTGAAGAGTTTAAGTGGCCAAAATTCAAATTCAAATATGCGTAGATCTGGAAGTTTTTGAATTTAATTTAGTAGGAAAAGTTTTCCAATTTCATGCCTTTGTCTTTCTGGGATTCCTATTAATCGAAGCACAATATATTTGTACATTACATCTTTTTTATGTGATTGTAAAAGGTGGAGCACTGTAGAATTCATGTCAATGATGTCTTTTTGGACTGAGACCTCATAATAAGGTTGGACATCATAATGTTTTTCTTACCAAACTAAGGAATATCTGACTAACAATTTTAGAAGAGTTTGAGTAATATATATTGATAATTAGTTCATCGTAATGTTTCCATTAGAATAAATTCATTGGACTAAGTCCATTGAACCCATCCCCATCGGAATGAGAGAATCAGGCCTTGCCACATAGGACTGAGGTTTCTAGATAGATAATTTGTGGAGAAGTTTCAAGAAAGTCTTTATTATTTTATTTTGGCTCAATTGTTTGTAATGAAATTTGTAAGGTGATGGGAGTTAGTATAATAATTTCTACTTAGACATAGAAGCTCTCTAGCATGAGTTGGCACAAGTTGTATTCAATTATTCATTATAGAGAATTTATATAGACCCATAGGAGTGGCTATGTAAATGATTTAGGTTCTCACACCAAGGAAAAAACATTTAAATATTACGTGATTTACTTGATTTCCTAAATTTACATGCATGGGTATTTACTAAAAGAAAATAAGGATATAAACATTAACAAGTTTGAGGGTTTATGTTTTTTAAAATTATTGCAACTTATAAAAGTGACCAACTGACTCAAACCCTTCTAATTTGTTATTTAATCCTTTGAAACATTAATGGGTTTCATTGGGAAGGTTCCCACATTTAATCCTTTCCATGGATAATATAAATTCTATAAATAGTAGAGGACATTTGATGGAAAAAATTATTACGGATGGAAAAAATAGATGATTGTTTTTCTCTTATATTTTGTCCTAGAAGTTGTTGTTGCTAATAAAAATGGTTTTACACCTATTAAGAAATATTCTCTTATGTTTTTTGCTAATAAAATATATATCGGAGTTGATGGAAAGGCTAAAAATTCAATTCTTTTGTCCTTATAAAAAAATTGTTATATGATGGTGATGGGTTTCAAAACTTCAAAGAGTATGTGGGATAAGATGGATAGTATATTCAATGGGAATACTAAAGTGAAGTATGAAAATATAGAAATTAGTTATAGTAAGTATGAAGACATAAGAATGAGAGATGAAGAATCTATTGATGATTACTTTTTGAGAGCAAATGAAATTGTTTGCGTAAGATCCTGACCTTTCCAGAAGATGACTAGAGATTAATTTCAAGTATTTATTATTTTATTGTTTGAGAATAATTGGGTTGGGTTTTAACTTGGGGTGTGTTTGGGTGAAAATTTGAGAAAATTGTAAAGGAGAAGATAAATTCATGTTTAGGGCATGGTTTTACCTAACCAGGTGCCCCAACCCATCAAACTGTGGAACACTGGACAGAGGAATTTCATGGTTAGCGCACAGCTTTTAAAACCATGCACCCTATTAGAAGAAACTATGCACCCCCATAATAGAGGAGCATGGTTAGGATCACAGTTAGTGGAAATCATTCACCCCTTTCAAACTAATCATGCACTACCTTATAAATAACCCAAAAATTATATTTTCAATCACTAAAACCCCCATTTTAACTTGTATTTGATCCTTACTCGACACAAGATTTTATTTCATCATTTTGGATCCTCTGAGATGGATTAAAAGTCTTCATGACCTCCATTATTTGTTAGTAAATGACTATATCAAATATATGAACCCTTCTTAGTAAGAGGATCTCATCTCACTTAGTTTCTCATTCCTTCTTCCTTCTTCTCCTTTTTTAGATAGGGTTTGTTATTCATATTTTGATTGGATATATACCTTGTTTTTATGATCAAGATATATTATTGTAGATATATATATATACATTTAAGATATCTTTATTTGTTCAAACTTGAATTAGTGTTTTAGATTCAGATCTTGTTCTATGTTGTTGTGCTGCTCAAATTTTGGGGATTTCTGTTGGACGACTGCTTGTCAATAAATGGAGTTAGTTGGTCTATAATCCAAATCCCAATGTCTTTATTTAAATTATATAGATGTTATTTTATAATTTCTATTATATATTTGGAAATTTTTTTCTTGACTGAATTAATTAATTTGGTGAATTAATTAATTAAGGAAATGTGAAATTGGGGATTTCAGAAATTGTAATTAATTGTAGAATTAATTGTGAGATATTGAGATTTGAGGATTGAAATATTTAATTTTGTGATTAATTATGATCCATTGAGGTTGTGATTGACATAATTAATTGTGGAATTAACAATGGAATTTTGAGTTTGTGGATATCGATTAATTAATTGAATAATTAATTAATATGATTGATATACTCAAATAATTAGGGAATTAATTAAGGTTATTTATGTCATAAACTAATAGTTGAATTATTAATTAAATTTGTGGGGTCAGTTAATTGTTTAATTGAATATTTAATTTATGTTATTAATTAATTGTAGAATTAATTAATATACATGATCTGGTTAATTAATTTTTGAATTAATTAATGTTATTTATGCAATTAGTAAATTATTGAATAAAATAATGGAATAGTTTTGTTTAAATAATTGTTGAATTGGTAATGGAATTGATTTGGATGTTTAACTATTGAATTTATTATGTGTTATGAATTCTAACATGGTAATTTAGATTAGAATTAAATAATGGGAACATGTTCATTCTAATGTGTAAGTTATGAATGGTAACATGGTTATTTAGTTGTGAAATAAATAATGGGATCATGATCATTATAATGTGTAAGGTATGAATGGTAACATGGTAATTTAGATATGAATTAAATAATGGGAACATGGTCATTCTATTGTGTGATGTATGAATGGTAACATGGGAATTCAGGTATGAATTAAATAATGGTATCAATGACATTATGATATAAGATATTCCTTGGACATACATCAGGACCTGGTATGAGTCAAAGTAGGTATTGAATGGTAAAAATGGAATTATGATATATGAAATCCATTAGACATACATCAGGCTTCAGAATGAGCCAAAGAAAGCATTAAGGTATGAGTGTTTATGAGAGTTCGGGGGTTTATGTTGTTAAATAAAGAATAATTGATAATGTGATAACTATTTACTTATAATTTGTAATTATGTATTTATACAACTACATACACTTTCTATTAACTATATATTGTTTTATACACCATTGGTGGTGGCCTACTGAGCTGTACTCATACCCTACTCGAGATGCCTTATTGGTACCCAAATAGACTTTGTGTTTTTTGGATATGTTAAGGGAATAATCTCATTACTATATGGATGATATGGGATTGATCGTGGATAAGGAAACTAGAAACGATTCAAGACCCAATTAGGGGTGTCATCAGTGAATTTATTTTGTGTTTAATTTTAGACACTTGACACGTACATTGGAATGGCATATTTTCTTCTTTAGTTTTCATATTGTATTTCAACTTTTAGCCATCTCATGATACTGGTTATTTCAGGTTATGATTACATTTTATTTAGTTTGTGTTTCTTATTTTCTTCTAGTAAATTTAATCTAATAAAATGGGGTAGAGTCTCCCCATTATTGGTATTTCTGACCCTCACTGCTATTCGATACCATCTAGCATATGGGGAGGCACACCTGGGGTCATGTGACTAACCGACACGAGGCACCGATGTGTGGCACCTGGGTCAGGACATTAAAAAGTTGTATCACAGTCAATTTTTCTTTTGTTTTCTTTATGTATTATTATTTGGTAATGGTAGACATGAAACTAGAATGAGTCGGGCGTTGGTTGTGATCTCAGGCATGGGAGTAGCTAACCCATGTATAGGGGAGAACCCAAGTACCTATGGTGGGATTGTTGTTATTCATATTTTCTGTTACAGTTGAATATTATTTCAACATGGGATACACACTTGTTGTGTGTTCTGACTGTTGATGTTAATTTTTTCTGAGTTTTGACTCGTGGACCAGTATGGCATAATATTTGTGTTACATGCATCATTATAGGAACTTAGGGTTATTGTGACATGCATCATTTTAGGCACATATAGAAAAATGGGTTATGGGTAAGTTATTGAACTTGAACTGTTTTTCCTTGCTTGTGAAATTGAAATGAAAATGGCACCTAACATGAAATTGAGATAGATTTTAGAATGATGTAAGATGAGAATAAATGGGTGTCTAAATGAGAAACATGAATAATTAGAATGTGTTTACCCTTGTCATCTAGGACAAAGTAGTAAGATTATTAAGTGTAGTGATAACAACTCAGTTTTGACTATGTGGTAGGGTTTGGGGAAATGACTTGTTATGGAATATTGTATTTTACCTTAAATGTATTAATTTTGTAAAAGGTGTCTTAAGGTACCTATTTTTAATGGTATAGATATTTCTCTATGAAGGAACTTATTAAGAGGATAACATTAGGATATGACCAGATGTGATCTACCAGTAGTAGGAACTAAGGCATCAATTGTGTCAAGTGAGGAATTCATGGAGCAGTTCCAAGAAAACATTTTCCACTTCATGAAATTTATGGGAAGAGACCCAGGGTGGGTTATGAAGAGTATGTTTGATCTAAAAATGGAGTTACAAATTCAACACTCTCCTACTTTTATTTTAGAGGGTGGACCTAAGAGAGATGATTTCTGGGTTGAGTCCTTCAAGACTATAATTGACCACTTTGAGACTCCTTTAGAGTGGATGGTCATGTTGGCTACATACATGATACGAGGATAAGTGAATCATTGGTGGTATGTTCAGGCATGAACTGTATAGTCTAATGGTTTGTTATGGAAGGAACTGTTGGATAAGTTTCTAGAGAACTTCTATCCAGAGATATTGAGGTAGAAGAGAGTAGTTGAGTTCATGAGGTTTACTTGGGGGAGTATTTATGTGATAGACGTTTGCAACAATTTTCTCTAGAATTGGTGATGGATGAGATAACTACAACGAGACATTTTTACGATGGGATTAAATGTGAGATTAAGTCCCAATTTCACCATTTTCATTTAATAGAGTTTACTGAGGTGGTGGATACGGATCTCATAGATATAGGTAAACTGAGGAGGCTTCTAGTGTAGGAAATGTGGTTCCATTTGGAACATTAGAAGGTAAGACTTCTGAGAGAAGGAAGAATTGCTGTGAAAACATCAACCAGGGTAGTGGGAAACAGAGTACATAAAAAGAGGGATTAGTTGCATAGGACCTTAATCGAGCGATCTATCAACAGTGTGGTAGATTGGGAAAATTTTAAAGATAGTTACTTCAAACACCAATATAGTTACAGTCTTGCATAAATGTGGGACATCTACAAAATTTCAACAGGACCCAGCGATAGATGATTAGTAAGGGTATAGCTAGTTAGAATCAGAGTGCAGGAAGAGGATATTCTGCACCATATCATTCTTGAATGTGGAGTTCTACTAGACAAGGTTGTAAAGGTAGTGTATGTGGAGCTTCATGGTAAGAGTGCTTATATTAGTAGAGTAGCGTAGCACGGGGGACTTTGACTGCCTCACTGGGAAGTGGGGTAAGACCGTTGCATTATATTCACCCTACACTTGTGGATATCAAGCATGGACCATTGACAGTGAGAGGTACTATTTTTATAGATTCTATGATATCTAGTGCCATATTTTATATCAGTGCATATCATTGCTTTATTTCTAAAAAACATGTTAATGGTTTGAGCCTAGTGATGGAGTTTTTGAGTGGTGTGTTGACGACAAACAAACCTCATGGAGTTCTGTCAAGAGACATTTTTTTGCAAGGGGTGTTCTCCTGAGGTCGAGTAGTATCGATTTCTATGTGATCTTTATATCATAGACATGTCAGGATTTGACCTAATTATGGGTATGGACTAGTTTGTATCATATTATCCCCATACTGTTTTTTACCATAAGAGAGTGACCACTACTCATCAAATAGGAGAGATCACAAACCATGTTTCTAGTATATTTCTGGTTGATGGAGGTGTAAAATGAGATGTCATTCCACACTTATTGGAAAGGTTTTAGGATGTGTTTATTTAATATTTATAATGTTTTCCACCTGAGAGAGATGTGTAATTTATCATTGAGCTCATACCGGGGGAAGAGATTATTTCTATTCCACCATATAGAATGGCACCGAAAGATATTCAAGAGCATGAGACTCGGCTGGAGGAGTTAGAGGATAAGGTATTTATTTATCTGAGTATGTCGCCTTGGGGTTCGCTAGTGTTGTTTTCAAATAACGATGTTAGGATTTTATGCTTATGAGCTGATTACCGAATGTTGAACCAGATGACTGTGAAGAAGCAGTATCCTCTCCCCCGTATCGATGACCTATTTGACCAGTTGAGTGGAGCTTGTGTGTTCTCAAAGATTGAACTGAGATTAGGGTATCTAAAACTGAGAGTTCAAACTTCTAATATACAAAGGCATGATTTTAGAAGCAGGTATGGACTATATGATTTCATCATAATATTTCTCGGGTTGACGAACACAGCAGTAATATTTATGGACTTAATGAACAAAATATTTAATCTTTACCTAGATCAATTTTGGGTAGTGTTTGTGGAAGACATATTGGTGCACTCCAAGACACATGATTATTATGACCAACATCTTGATATCATCATAAGTAAACTAAGATAGAATTTGATATACATCAATATATCTAAGTACAATTTTTTGGATCGATCAGGTACACTTCTTGGGTAACATCATCTCAGAGGAATGTGTGTCGGTAAATCTAGAGAAGGTTCAGATAGTGGTTTCTTGAGAGAATCCCAAGAGCATGTTTGATATCCATCTATTTTTAGTATTTCTAAATATTATTAGATGTTCATTCAGGACATTTACCGATTGGAAACATTGCAGACAAGATTGACCAAAAAGGGATAAAGATTTATTAGTCGTAATATTGTGATAATTCTTTCTAGGAGATGAAGATGATTTTGGAATCAGTACCAATATTGATCCTACCTGAGAAAGGTGAGAATTACATAGTGTATTATGACACTTATTGGATTGTAATTGGAGTTATGTTGATGCAAGGAGATCAATTTGTGGTTTATGGGTCTTTGAAGTTGAGTCCCCATGAACCGAACTACCCTACATATGACCTCAAGTTGGCTATAATGGTTTATGTTTTAATGTGTTGGGGACATTATCTGTTGGGAAATTATTTTACTATGTATATTGATCATAAGAGATTAAAGTACATATTTTCACAGTGAGACTTGAATCTTCGATAACAGAGAAGGGTTGAGTATATGCAGCCATTCAATTTTGAGCCAGCATATATGCCTGGAAAGGGGAACACTGATAATGATGCTTTGAGTAGGAAGACTCAAACTCATGTGGCTTATGAGTCTAGTATTGAGTAGAATATGATGGATTTACTGGACGAGATACACATTGTGGTTTAGTAGAGTTAATATTAGATGTGTAATACCCCAAGATTCCATGGTACGTTTCCCTTCGAATAATGCAATGGTGTGCATTGTACGCAACTTCGAGATTTTAACACACCACAACCAATCAAACTAGCCATTATAAATAGTAATACCTACTTTTTGAAATTTTATTAATTCTATCTCTCAAAATGGACTTCATTTTTGGATTCAGAATATCAAAATTATCCTAGGGTGAAATTTTGGTACTTTTCAAATAACATCCATATTTTGATGAATAGTGAAAATTACTAAATTTTAATTAAAAACGACTTTTTAATTGAAATAATTAATATTTATAAATTATGAAATTGAGTAGTTTTAAAGTATATTTGGAATATATTTTTACCACTTAATTCAATTTTTGTCATTGAACATTATTTCACAATTAAAACGGACATAAACAAGTGCCAATCTTTTGATAGTTATTATCTCTTAAAAACACGCTTTTTGTTTTAACAACAGGAATTAATTTTAAATTAATTTCTGCCACTTCTGTGTTTTGAATTTGGAAAAATGGATTCCATATTTGGAATCAAAATGTTAAAATTATGTAAATAGGTAACTTTTATTTTTAGACATTTTGGATAATTACTTCGGTAAATATTTTATTTACCATGGTTAAAAGGTAAATCCGGTAATCAAGGGTTAAAAAAATAATATTATAATAATATTAATTACCCTAAAACGTGTCTTAACCCTATTGTTTGATACATGGTCGACCATGGGTATCTTTGTGTCGATTTTGGGACCCCATGGATCCACTTGTAAGTGATAATGACACTTTATTTTAGTTAAGTTAAAATAAATACAAAAATGACAGAAGAAAATATATTTTAGCAAAATAATTGTTACATAGGGTTATATATGTTGGATTTTAGACTATAAATATTAATTAGAAAGATCAAAATTTTTCATACATAATGATAATTTATTTATAAATTTTATACATTAAATAAGTTAATTTATATATGACACAATGGTGATGCAGTAATTACCATAATAGTGAAAAATTAGAATAATTGATATTATAAATACCCAAATAAATATATTTTGAAACTTTTATTTAATTACACTAATTTTCTAGGTTAATATGATATATTATGATTTGTTTAATTAACTTTTTTCGAAGTAATCATTCTGTTATGTGTTTCACAAAAATCAACTATTGAATAGTGTCAAAATTGACATAAAAGAGTTTTTAAAACAAATATTAAATTATTAATTGATATTAAATTCCTAAAAATATAAGGTTCGGCCAAGAGACTTATATCATGGTAGTTATATCATTAATGTACCACTTGGGGGTCTCTTGGATGTATATAGTAAGTTTATTAAATATATAATATAAAAATACAAAGTGACATGGTAAATGTCAAACAAATTAACTAAGAGTTAAAACTATAATATAAGGTCAATATAGTGAACCAAACCTATCTAAATTCTATTGGCTGAATGTTTTTCGACCTATCCCTACCTTAACCTTTGAATAATAAACTTTTGAGTCATTATAAACCGAATATGAATTTATTATAAATTAATATTTCTAGCTTTTCCAAAGGTGCCACTCACCCCTCTTATAAAAGGGCACTCCTCCTTCTAATTTCTTCACACCTTAAAATCCTTTTGGTTCGGCCAAACCCAGCCCAAATACTCTATCAACTTCCCTCAATACAACCTAGTGGCCTTAGTTTGATCAGAAACCCAACATTAAGAGCCCTTTTGATCAAATCAAAAGGAAGAACCCGAAGAAGAGGTAATGTTTTCACCACCCCTTTTCAAGTTCCTTTCTTCTTCCACTTCTTCTTTCATTGTTATTACCAATATAAAACAATATCTCCAGTATCATATATATATTGTGATGTTATTATAAATATGGTAGAACCATATTCAGTATTCTATCCATCCTTTGAATAACATGCCACCATACGTGCATACATACGACTTACCGTCTCCACGTCGTGGTGTAATTGTTATTCAATATATTATTATTTGTATGGTTATAATAATGATGTGTAACTCATGTAAATAATAAATATAACATGATAATGATTCTTTATATATGATATACCATCCAATTATAAATTATTTTAATATCAAAAGAATGATATTGTCGCTCGTGCGTACGTACAGACTACCGTCTCCACGAACGCGATGAGATTCATTCTTCATCATATCCATTCAAGTATAATTATAATTTTATGATTTAAAAATAGTATCTAAGGACTTGATATCATTCTGGATATGAATAATATACATCCCATTAATAACGAATATGGCTCACATAACAAAGAATATAAAGTAAAATGAACCCGTTAACACCCGAAATGACAATAATTCTAAGATATTATTAACAAATCAATGTTAAAAGATCATATATTATATCATATTAAAGTAAATTATTCTTTTATAATTCAATAAAAATTATTTCACCATTATACAGGAGGTTAAACTACCATCGACCAAGGAAAAAGTACAAAGTAAGGGGTTTCTTATCTCACTCTAAATCTCGTGAGAATTCCATTGTTCACCACTTATTTATTGCATGTGGTGTATGTGTACTACCCATAATTGTATTCATTGTGTATTATACATTAATTTATGGGTATTTACATCATCATTTTATGATCCTTCTTTCATGGGTGTATGTTTCATAAGTTACCAAATCAATAAGGGAATTTGAAATTTCAATTTCCATTTATTCGGCTTTACGCAAACTTCATTGATTATTTTACTCCAAGATTATGTGTGGAATAACTATTCATTTGCTTATGTCATAATTTCCACTCCCCTTTTCTGTGGATATACTTTTGATACACATAATCACTCAATTGATAATTTCTCAAGTAATCGATATGAATTTCATAAGAGTAATTTTAACTCACTCTCCATTTGTTGAGTTAAACATCCAATTCATTGGAGTTGTTTTTATAAGATTATGTGTGAATATCCTTTGATTGTTTTACACTAAATATCCAATCATATATAGTGTATTTATATTTTTCACACATAACTATGTCGTTGATTTAACCTTAACCTAAGGTTACGGCCTTTACGAGAGATTTCATCTCAATTTACATTCCATTGAGACTTCTTTATTGTTATACACCAAATCACATTTATATGGTGTTTATAATGTACTTTGACATAGTATATCATGAATTAGTTTATTATCATGATATTACAATGTTTTGATTACCTCAATTATTTTTATTCAAGTGTCTCTCTTTTGGTTAGAAACTCTAACTAAAATACCATTTTTAAATGTTTTAAAGACTTATTCTTATAAATCTTGCTCATTAATGTCCATGTTTTAAAAATGGTTTTAAGGATTTATTTATATGGAAATTAATGTTTTAAAATTAAAACTCCTTTTAAAATGTTTCAAAGTGGTATGGGACACTTTGATTCATAAATCTTTTTTTAAAATGGCTTCTTGACAAATAGCATGACTTTTAAATGATTTCAAGAAAAAGGGAGATTTTTTTCTCAAATAGTTTTGATGATTATTTTCATCTATGTCAACATCCTTCATTATTCTTGATTGAGGTTAATGTGATACAATACAATCTTCCATATTGTATCAAATGATTTATGTTTGATTGTGGATGTGCTATTTTTATACCATTCATGGTTTGAGGTTAAAGTATTGACATTTCGTATGCTAGTTTTAATACGAATGTTTATGTTATGTTTAATCCTATTCATATTAGGAATGAATTGGACTTAATAAGTGATGGGTGGATCCCTCTATAGCTCCTCGATGCATCAGTAGGTCCCATGAGACAAACTAGTGTCTTGGCACAAGGCCTTGGAAAAATCTTATTTGTAGTCTTGGCACAAGGCCTTGGCTATGTGGTTATGATAGTCTGGAATTATGCATTCCATCATTATGAAAGTGGCTATTGATATTGCATGTGATCATTCGACTAGTAGAATATCCAAGTGAGTAAGTAAATGGCATTATTTCATTTTACCTTTTCCATTTTATGCTGAAGTTCAAGTTTAAAAGGCGTTTGTTTTATTTATAAATTTCCTTAAGTGTTTATGGTTATCTATGAAAGATTCTTCTATAATGTTATCCTTTGTGAGCATCTGAGCTCACCCCTTTCAATGTTTTATTTTTCCCAGGATTATGAATAAGTAATTTATGAATGTCCTGCAGGGATAGTATGAGGGGATATGAAGACAAGATGTTTTTTTATGATGTAATGTAAAATTTTATGAATGTATCTACTATTTCCAAGGTTACTAAACTAATCGGTCTTTCGAGATTTGATATTTCTTGTGATCATGAAAATGTTATGTAATCATGCACCAACTCTAGGTAACTAGGGTCGGGGCGTTAAATTTGGTATCAGAGGAAGTTTAGTACAAACCTTGGAAGCTAGATTTAGATAAACTCTGATTAGAGAATGTAGACCTAAGATGAACTTTGGGGATTAGTATAGAAGAATTTCCTAGAATTTTGGTATTGTAGAGATTTTGTGAGTTTACCGAACAATACATCAATGTCTGGATACGAGCAGGTAGAGGCGTCTCTGGCACAGATGTACCTAGGGGTAAAACCCGAAAACACCGATTTGATCTAGACTCGAACGGGAACTGGTGCACGACAACGGGCCTTGCTGCACTCTTGGTTACGACACTCCCGGGGGATATGCTTAGGATAATTTACATTTTCTTTACAAACCTATTTAAAGTATTATATATATAAGATGAGATTAAATGACCTTGGTTAATCTAAATGTGTTTCAAATTGAGAATATGGTGACATGTTAATCACTAAATGATTGTATGACTACTATTACTCACACAATACATTCTGGTTTTAGTCAATGGATGGATTCCAAGGAAGTCATAGTGACTTTGAGAATGATGTACAAGGTGGGAACGGTGGTGGCAATGAGCAATGAAATGGAATGTTGATAGGCGTAAAAGATATCGTCTTTATGTCGAATCAATTTTCCAAAAAATATGATCAACAATATATATATTAACCAATTACCGGAATCAACAAATAAGAGAAAGGTGATGAATGATAAGATCTCCAGCAATGGAGACCATGGAGAAAAGAACCCTCAATTTCCATCATGCAGGAAATGTGGAAGGAGACACCCAGGAAAGTGTCTCATTGGGACAAAGAAATTCTTTACATGAGGGAAGGAAGGACATAAAGTGAAGAATTGCCGGAGGAAAATGAAGAGTACTATGGAAGAAGATAAAAATGGTCCCAAGATTCCATTTACAGTCATTTGCTATAAATGTAGGGGACTTGTCCATTACCCGAGTGAATTCCCTATTCTATAGGTTATATTCTTGGTCAAAGAAGAAGCTATGTGGAAATAAATGGTTGGAGAAATGTTTAAAATGTATTAGTGCTCCTTGTTTATGGGTTTACTTTGGAATAATTTTCTCTTGTATTTGTAACCCCGCAGTTTTCCATGTGAAAATGATATTTGAGGAAGAATTATCTCTTCTCTTGTGGATATAGGTATAAATAGCCATTTGGTTTTATATGATCCTTGGGGTTTGAGAGAATTATAAGTTATTATAATTTGGGATGAAAATGCAAGGTATGATATAACATTTGTGGTTAAATTATGTTATTTTGAGGAATTTATCTCATTTTGGTAATATTATAAAATATAGTTTTTGAAAAAGGACAACACGTAGACTGTGTGACAACCCATCGCGTCGGACAAAGCTGTGGGAACCGAACCCACAACCAAAGTGCGATTGGGATTTATCGCCTACCACTGGACTACGTGAAGTCCCTAGTTAGTGTGACAATTATTTTTAGTTAAATGATTTTATTGATCAATAATAAGTTGATTTGGGATCTTATGTCTTATCAAATGAATACCCTTAGTATAGGTAAATGATTTGGTGATTAAGTGATAAATGTTATTTCGGAAGATGTTCGCTTTGTTGGGAACACTATATGCCCAAGGAAAATAGAATACTATGGGATTTCATTAGAGGAGTAATGGTGGATTTTTATCTATGTTTTTATTGTGGATTTATAGTGATTTGGGTTATTTATGGAAATGATTAACCTATAATAAAGAATATGTGATTAGGTTAAGTATGTGACTTTAAGAGTAAATGATGTCATTTGGAGATACAATTTAACGTGGAAGACTACATTCTTATAAGTTTTGGGTTTCTATATTAGTTTGGATTATATTGAAGGAATTTAAGGACAATTTATTATTGAATGGTATTTATTTAAATTTGGTGTATTATTGGTTTAATTTTAGAAATTAAGATTAGTGTTTATTTCTCTCAAGGAATATCCTTTTGAGGGATCATTAGATCTTGTACTAACCATTTTGGTTTTGGTTAATCTCTAAAGACAATGTAAATATATAGTTCATCCTGCATGGATCATGTGATTCTATAGATGTTTATTCTAGCTCTTCCAGTGTGACCAATTCTTCTTGAATACTCATCGTTTAAAAAAATGAGTTAGTGGTGGAAATTTATTATAGAATGAAACTCTAATTAAAATGTAGGTATATATCTTTATATTCCTAGTCAATATCGTAAATGAATTCTTCATACTTATGTAATGTAACCTAAAATAAAAAAGTGTTGTCCGTTTACATTCCTACTAGGAGACTAATGGCCGTTTGTCCCAACACAAGTTTGTGGTTTTCTTATTGTTAACTTTCTCCTGATCATGATATATATCCCTCTCCATCAAATCATGAAACTTATTTTATCATCCATGTCCATGTTTTCATACATGGAATCCGAGTATGGGTTATCTTGGTTGACCGTTATACCTCTCTTTCTTTCTTTTAAAGTGATTGTTTTATTGACTTTTTTTCTGATGTGGTACTTTCCATTATATTCCCAAGCACAATTTTGAAAATTGTGAGGACTCAATTTATTGAATGAGGGGAGAATGTAACACCCCAAGCTTCCACGTTACGTTTCCCTTCGAATAATTCAATGGCGTGCATTGTACGCAACTTCGAGATTTTAACACACCACAACCAGTCAAACTAGCCGTTGTGAACAGTAATACCTACTTTTTGAAATTTTATAAATTCTATCTCTCAAAATGGACTTCATTTTTGGATTCGGATTATCGAAATTAGCCTAGGGTGAAATTTTGGTACTTTTCAGATAACATTCATATTTTGATGAATAGTGAAAATTACTAAATTTTAATTAAAAACAAATTTTTTAATTGAAATAATTAATATTGATAAATTATGAATTTGAGTAGTTTTAAAGTATATTTAAAATATATTTTTACCATATAATTCAATGTTTGTCATTGGACATAATTTCACAATTAAACCGGACATAAACAAGTAACAATCTTTTGATTGTTATTATCTCTTAAAAACACGCTTCTTGTTTTAACAATGGGAATTATTTTTAAATTAATTTCTGCCACTTCTATGTTTTGAATTTGGAAAAATGGATTCCATATTTGGAATCATTATTTTCAAATTATGTATATAGGTAACTTTTATTTTTATACATTTTGGATAATTACTTCTGTAAATATCTTATTTACCATGGTTAAAGGGTAAATCCTGTAAACAAGGGTTAAAACAAATAATATTATAATAATACTAAATTACCATAAAAAGTGCATTAACCATATTTTTTGATAAATGGTCGACCATGGGCATCTTTGGGTCGATTTTTGGATCCCATGGATCCACTTGTAAGTGATAATGACACTTTATTTTAATTAAGTTAAAATAAATACAAAAATGACACAGTCATATATCTTTTAGAAAAACAATTGTTACATAGGGTTATATATGATGTATTTTAGACTATAAATATTCATTAGAAAGATAAAACTATTTCCTACATAATGATATTTTACTTATAATTTTTAGACATTAAATTTGTTAATTTATTTATGAAACAATGGTGATGCAATAATTACCATAATAGTGAAACATTAGAATAATTGATATTATAAATACCCAAATAAATATATTTTGAGACCTTTATTAAATTAAACTAATTTTATAGGTTAATATGACATATTAGGATTTATTTAATTAACTTTTTTCGAAGTAATCATTCTGTTATTTGTTTCAAAAAAATCAACTATTGAATACTGTCAAAATTGATATTAAAGAGTTTTTAAAACAAATATTATATTATTAATTGATATTAAATTCTCAAAAATCTGAGGATCGGAAAAGAGACATATATCATGGTATTTATATCATTGATGGACCACTTGGGGGGTCTCTTGGGTGTATATATTATGTTTATTAACTATATAATATAAAAATACAAAGTGACATGGTAAATGTCAAACAAATTAACTAAGAGTTAAAACTAAAATATAAGGTTAATATAGTGAACCAAACCTATCTAAATTCTATTGGATGAATGTTTTTAGACCTATCCCCACCTTAATATTTGAATAATAAACTTTTGAGTCATTAGAAACCGAATATGAATTTATTATAAATTAATATTTATAGCTTTTCCAAAGGTGCCCCTCACCCCTCTTATAAAAGGGCACTCCTCCTTCTAATTTCTTCACACCTTAAAAGCCTTTTGGATCGTCCAAACCCTTCCCAAATACTCTCTCAGCTTCCCTCAATACAACCTAGTGGCCTTATTTTGATCAGAAACTCAACCATAGGAGCCCTTTTGATCAAATCAAAAGGAAGAACCCGAAGAAGAGGTAATGTTTTCACCACCCCTTTTCAAATTCCTTTCTTCCTCCACTTCTTCATTATTTGTTATTAACATTATAAAATAATAAATCCAGTATCATATATATACTGTTATGTTATTATAAATATGGTACAACCATATTCAGTATTCTATCCATCCTTTGAATAACATGTCACCATACGTGCGTATGTACTGCTTACCGTCTCCACGTCGTGGTGGAATGGTTATTCAATATATTATTATTTGTATGGGTATAATAATGATGTGTAACTCATGTAAATTATAAATATAACATGATAATGATTCTTTATATATGATATACCATCCAATTATATATTATTTTAATATCAAAAAAATGATATTGTCACTCGTGCATACGTACGGACTACCGTCTCCACGAACGCGATAAGATTCATTCTCCATCATATCCATTCAAGTATAATTATAATTTTATGATTTAAAAATAGTATCTAAGGACTTGATATAATTCTGTATATGAATAATATACATCCCATTAATATCGAATATGGCTCACATAACAAAGAATATAAAGTAAAATGAACCCGTTAACACTCGAAATGACGATAATTCTAAGATATTATTAACAAATCAATGTTAAAAGATCATATATGATATCATATTAAAGTAAATGATTCTTTTATAATTCAATAACAATTATTTCACAATTATACAGTAGGTTAACCTACCATCTACCAAGGAAAAAGTACAAAGTAAGGGGTTTCTTATCTCACTCTTAATCTCATGAGAATTCCATTGTTCACCACTTATTTATTGCATGTGGTGTATGTGTACTACCCATAATAGTATTCATTGTGTATTATAATTTAATTTATGGTTATTTACATCATCATTGTATGATCCTTCTTTCATGTGTGTATGTTTCATAAGTTACCAAATCGATAAGGGAATTTGAAATTTCAATTTCCATTTATTCGGCTTTACGCAAACTTCATTGATTAATTTACTCCAAGATTATGTGTGGAATAACTATTCATTTGCTTATGTCATAATTTACACTCCCCTTTTCTGTGGATATACTTTTGATACACGTAATCACTCAATTGATAATTTCTCAAGTCATCGATATGAATTTGATAAGAGTAATTTTATCTCACTCTACATTTGTTGAGTTAAACATCCAATTCATTGGTGTTGTTTTTATAAGATTATGTGTGAATATCCTTTGATTTTTTTACACTAAATATCCAATCATATTTCATGTATTTATATTTTTCACACATAACTATGTCGTTGATTTATCCTTAACCTAAGGATACAGCCGTTACGAGAGATTTCATCTCAATTTACATTCCATTGATACTTCTTCATTGTAATACACCAAATCACTTTTATATGGTGTATATAATGTACTTTGACATAGTATCTCATGAATTAATTTATTCTCATGATATTAAAATGTTTTGATTACCTCAATTATTTGTATTCAAGTGTCTTTCTTTTGGTTATAAAATCTAACTAAAATACCATTTTTAAATGTTTTAAAGACTTATTCTTATAAATCATGATCATTAATGTCCATGTTTTAAAAATGGTTTTAAGGATTTATTTATATGGAAATTAATGTTTTAAAATTAAAACTCCTTTTAAAAAGTTTCAATGTGTTATGGGACACATTGATTCAAAAATATTTTTTTAAAATGGCTTTGACAAATAGCGTGACTTTTAAATGATTTCAAGAAAAAGGGGGATTTTTCTCTCAAATAGTTTTGATGATTATTTTCATCTATGTCAACATCCTTCATTATTCCTGATTGAGGTAAATGTGATACAATACAATCTTCCATATTGTGTCAAATGAGTTATGTTTGACTATGGATGTGCTATTTTTATACCATTCATGGTTTGTGGTTAAAGTATTGACATTTCGTATGCTAGTTTTAATACGAATGTTTATGTTATGTTTAATCATGTTCATATGAGGAATGCATTTGAGTTAATAAGTGACGGGTGGAGCCCTCTATAGCTCCTCGATGCATCGATAGGTCTCATGAGACAAACTAGTGTCTTTGCATAAGGCTTTGGAAAAATCTTATTTGTAGTCTTGGCACGAGGCCTTGGATATGTGGTTATGATAGTCTAGCATTATGCATTCCATCATTATGAAAGTTGTTATTGATATTGCATGTGATCATTCGACTAGTAGAATATCCATGTGAGTAAGTAAGTGGCATTATTTCATTTTACCTTTGCCAGTTTATGCTTAAGTTCAAGTTTAAAAGGCTTTTGTTTTAGTTATAAATTTCCTTAAGTGTTTATGCTTATCTATGAAAGCTTCTACTATAATTTTATCCTTAGTGAGCATCTGAGCTCACCCCTTTCAATGTTTTATTTTTCCCAGGATTATGAAGTAGTAATTTATGAATGACCTGCAGGGATAATATAGGGGATATGAAGACAAGATGTTTTTTTATGATGTAATGTAAAATTTTATGAATGTATCTAGTGTATCCAAGGATACTAAACAAATAGGTATTTCGAGATTTGAGATTTCTTGTGATCATGTCAATGTTATATAATAATGCACCGACTCTAGGTAACTAGGGTCGGGGAATTACAGTTGGTATCAGAGAAAGTTTAGTACAAACCTTGGAAGCTAGATTTATATAAACTCTGATTAGATCATATAGACCTAAGATGAACTTTGAGGATTAGTATAGAAGAACTTCCTAGAATTTTGGTATTGTAGAGATTTTGTGAGTTTACCGAGCAATACATCCCTGTCTGGATACGAGCAGGTAGAGGCGGCTCTGGCACAGATGTGCCTAGGGGTAAAACCCGAAAACACCACTTTCAGCTAGACTCGAACGGGAACTGGTGCACGACAACGAGCCTTGCTGCACTCTTGGTTACGACCCACCCGGGGGATATGCTTAAGATAATTTACATTATCTTTACAAACCTATTTAAAGTATTATAAATATAAGATGAGAGTAAATGACCTTGGTTAGTCCAAATGTGTTTCAAATTGAGAATATGGTGACATGTTAATCTTTAAATGATTGTATTACTACTATTACTCACACTGTACTTTCTGGTTTTAGTCAATGGCTGGATTCCAAGGAAGTCATAGTGACTTTGAGAATGATGTACAAGGTGGGAACATTGGTGGCAATGAGCAACAAAATGGAATATTTATAGGCGTAAAAGATATCGTCTTTATGCCAAATCAATTTTCCAAAAATATGATCAAAAATATATATATTAACCAATTACCGGACTCAAAAAAGAAGAGAAAGGTGATGAATGATAAGAGCTCCAACAATGGAGACCATGGAGAAATGAACCCTCAATTTACATCACGCACGAAATGTGGAAGGAGACACTCAGGAAAGTTTCTCAATGGGACAAAGAAATGCTTTACATGCGGGAAGGAAGGACATAATGTGAATAATTGCCAATGAAAAATGAAGAGTACTATGGAAGAAGATAAAAATGGTCCCAAGAGTCCATTTACAGTCATTTTCCGTAAATGTAGGGGACCTAGCCATTACCCGAGTGAATTCCCTATTCTATAGGATATTTTCTTGGTCAAAGAAGAAGCTATGTGGAAATAAATGGTTGGAGAAATGTTTAAAAAGTATTAGTGATCCTTGTTTATGGGTTTACTTTGGAATAATTTTCTCTTGTATTTGTAACCCCGCAGTTTTCCATGTGAGAATGATATTTGAGGAAGAATTATCTCTTCTCTTGTGGATATAGGTATAAATAGCCATTTGGTTTTATATGATCATTGGTGTTTGAGAGAATTATAAGTTATTATAATTTGGGATGAAAATGCAAGGTATGGTATAACATTTGTGGTTAAATTATGTTATTTTGATGAATTTATCTCATTTTGGTAATATTATAAAATATAGTTTTTGAAAAAGGACAACACGTAGACCGTGTGACAACCCGTCGCTTCGGACAAGGATGTGGGAATAGAACCCACAACCAAAGTGCGATTGGTATTTATCACCTACCACTGGACTACGTGATGTCCCTGGTTAGTGTGACTATTATTTTTAGTTAAATGATTTTATTGATCAATAATAAGTTGATTTGGGATCTTATGTATTATCAAATGAATACCCTTAGTATAGGAAAATGATTTGGTGATTAAGTGATAAATGTTATTTTGGAAGATGTTCGCTTTATTGGGAACACTATATGCCCAAGGAAAATAGAATACTATGGGATTTCATTAGAGGAGTAATGGTGGATTTTTATCTATGTAATTATTGTGGATTTATAGTGATTTGGGTTATTTATGGAAATGATTAACCTATAATAAAGAATATGTGATTAGGTTAAGTATGAGACTTTAAGAGTAAATGATGTCATTTGGAGATACAATTTAACGTGGAAGACTACATTCTTATTAGTTTTGGGTTTCTATATTATTTTGGATTATATTGAAAGATTTTAAGGACAATTTATTATTGAATGGTATTTATTTAACTTTGGGTTATTATTGGTTCAATTTTAGAAATTAATATTAGTGTTTATTTCTCTCAAGGAATATACTTTTGGGAGATCATTAGATCATGAACTAACCATTTTGGTTTTGATTAATCTCTAAAGACAATGTAAATATATAGTTCATCCTTCATGGATCATGTGATTCTATAGAAGTTTATTCTAGCTCTTCCAGTGTGACCAATTCTTCTTGAATACTCATCGTTTAAAAAAATGAGTTAGTGGTGGAAATTTTTTAAAGAATGATACTCTACTTAAAATTTAAGTATATATCTTTATATTCTTATTCAATATCATAAATGAATTCCTCATCCTTATGTAATGTAACTTAAAACAAAAAAATGTTGTCCGTTTACATTCCTACTAGGAGACTAATGGTCGTTTGTCCCAACACAAGTTTCTGGTTTTCTTATTTTTTAACTTTCTCCTGATCATGATTTCTATCCCTCTCTATTAGAACATGACACTTAGTTTATCATCCATATCCATGTTTTCCTACATGGAATCCGAGTATGGGGTATCTTGGTTGACCTTTATAACTCTCTTTCTTTCTTTTAAAGTGATAGTTTTATTGACTCTTTTTCCGATGTGGGACTTTCCATTATATTCCCAAGCACAATTTTAAAAATTGCGAGGACGCAATTTATTGAAGTAGGGGAGAATGTAATACCACAAGCTTCCACGGTACGTTTCCCTTCGAATAATGCAATGGCGTGCATTGTACGCAACTTCGAGATTCTAACACACCACAACCTATCAAACTAGCCGTTGTGAATAGTAATACCTTCTTTTTGAAATTTTATAAATTCTATCTCTCAAAATGGACATCATTTTTGGATTTGGAATATCGAAATTATCCTAGGGTGAAATTTTGGTACTTTTCAGATAACATTCATATTTTGATGAATAGTGAAAATTACTAAATTTTAATTAAAAACAACTTTTTTAATTGAAATAATTAATATTGATAAATTATGAATTTGAGTAGTTTTAATGTATATTTAGAAAACATTTTTATCATTTAATTCAATGTTTTTCATTGGAAATAATTTCGCAATTAAACCGGACATAAACAAGTGTCAATCTTTTGATAGTTATTATCTCTTAAAAACACGCTTTTTGTTTTAACGGGAATTAATTTTAAATTAATTTTTGCCACTTCTGTGTTTTGAATTTGGAAAAATGGATTCCATATTTGGAATCAGGATGTTCAAATTATGTAAATAGGTAACTTTTATTTTTAGACATTTTGGATAATTACTTCGGTAAATATTTTATTTACCATTGTTAAAGGGTAAATCCATTAAACAAGGGTTTAAAAAATAATATTATAATAATAATAAATTACCCTAAAAACGTGTCTTAACCCTATTGGTTGATACATGGTCGACCATGGGCATATTTGGGTCTATTTTGGGACCCCATGGATCCACTTGTACGTGATAATGACACTTTTTTTTAATTAAGTTAAAATAAATACTAAAATGACACAAGCATATATCTTTTAGCAAAACAATTGTTACATAGGGTTATATATGTTGGATTTTAGACTATAAATATTCATTAGAAATATAAAACTATTTCATACATAATGAAATTTTATTTATAAATTTTATACATTAAATAATTTAATTTATTTATGACACAATGGTGATGCAGTAATTACCATAATAGTGAAAAATTAGAATAATTGAAATTATAAATACCCAAATAAATAAATTTTGAGACTTTTATTGAATTAAACTAATTTTATGGGTTAATATGACATAGTAGGATTGATTTAATTAACTTTGTTCGAAGTAATCATTATGTTATGTGTTTCACAAAAATCAACTATTGAATACTGCCAAAATTGACATAAAAGAGTTTTTAAAACAAATATTATATTATTAATTGATCTTAAATTCTTAAAAATATAAGGTTCGGAAAAGAGACTTATATAATGGTATTTATATCATTAATGGACCACTTGGGGGTCTCTTGGATGTATATATTATGTTTATTAACTATATAATATAATAATTCAAAGTGACATGGTAAATGTCAAACAAATTAACTAAGAGTTAAAACTAAAATATATGGTTAATATAGTGAACCAAATATATCTAAATTCTATTGGATGAATTTTTTTAGACCTATCCCCACCGTAACCTTTTAATAATCAACTTTGGAGTCATTAGAAACCGAATATGAATTTATTATAAATTAATATTTCTAGCTTTTCCAAAGGTTCCCCTCACCCCTCTTATAAAAGAGCACTCCTCCTTCGCATTTCTTCACAACTTAAAAGCCTTTTGGTTCTTCCAACCCCTACAAAAATACTCTCTAAACATCCCTCACTACAACCTAGTGGCCTTAGTTTGATCAGAAACCCAACCTTATGAGGCCTTTTGATCAAATCAAAAGGAAGAACCCGAAGAAGAGGTAATGTTTTAACCACCCCTTTTCAGGTTCCTTTCTTCTTCCACTTCTTCTTTCTTTGTTATTACCATTATAAAATAATAACTCCATTATCATATATATACTGTTATGTTATTATAAATATGTTAAAACCATATTCAGTATTCTATCCATCCTTTGAATAACATGTCACCATACGTGCGTACGTACGGCCTACCGTCTCCACGTCGTGGTGTACTTGTTATTCAATATATTATTATTTGTATGGGTATAATAATGATGTGTAAATCATTTAAATAATAAATATAACATGATAATTATTCTTTATATATGATATACCATCCAATTATATATTATTTTAATATCAAAAGAATGATATTGTCACTCGTGCGTACGTACGGACTACCGTCTCCACGAATGCGATGAGATTAATTCTCCATCATATCCATTCAATAATAATTATAATTTTATGATTTAAAAATATTATCTAAGGACTTGATATCATTCTGGATATGAATAATACACATCCCATTAATAACAAATATGGCTCACATAACAAAGAATATAAAGTAAAATGAACCCGTTAACACCCGAAATGACGATAATTCTAAGATATTTTTAACAAATCAATGTTAAAAGATCATATATGATATCATATTAAAGTAAATGATTCTTTTATAATTCAATAACAATTATTTCACCATTATAAAGGAGGTTAACCTACCATCGACCAAGGAAAAAGTACAAAGTAAGGGGTTTCTTATCTCACTCTTAATCTCGTGAGAATTCCATTGTTCACCACTTATTTATTGCATGTGGTGTATGTGTACTACCCATAATTTTATTAATTGTGTATTATACTTTAATTTATGGGTATTTACATCATCATTTTATGACCCTTCTTTCATGGGTGTATGTTTCACAAGTTACCAAATCGATAAGGGAATTTGAAATTTCAATTTCCATTTATTCGGCTTTACGCAAACTTCATTGATTATTTTACTCCATGATTATGCGTGGAATAACTATTCATTTGCTTATGTCATAATTTCCACTCCCCTTTTTTGTGGATATACTTTTGAAACAAATAATCACTCAATTGATAATTTCTCAAGTCATTGATATGAATTTGACAAGAGTAATTTTAACTCACTCCCCATTTGTTGAGTTAAACATCCAATTCATTGGTGTTGTTTTTATAAGATTATGTGTCAATATCCTTTGATTTTTTTTACACTAAATATCCAATAATATTTAGTGTATTTATATTTTTCACACATAACTATGTCGTTGATTTATCCTTAACCTAAGGATACGTCCTTTACGAGATATTTCATCTCAATTTACATTCCATTGAGACTTCTTCATTGTTATACACCAAATCACTTTTATATGGTGTATATAATGTACTTTGACATAGTATATCATGAATTCCTTTATTCTCATTATATTACAATTTTTTGATTACCTCAATTATTTGTATTCAAGTGTCTCTCTTTTGGTTAGAAACTCTAACTAAAATACCATTCTTAAATGTTTTAAAGACTTATTCTTATAAATCTTGCTCATTAATGTCCATGTTTTAAAAATGGGTTTAAGGATTTATTTATATGGACATTAATGTTTTAAAATTAAAACTCATTTTAAAAAGTTTCAAAGTGGTATGGGACACATTGATTCAAAAATCTTTTTTTAAAATGGTTTCTTGACAAATAGTGTGACTTTTAAATGATTTCAAGAAAAAGGGGGATTTTTCTCTCAAATAGTTTTGATGATTATTTTCATCTATGTCAACATCATTCATTATTCCTGATTGAGGTAAATGTGATACAATACAATCTTCCATATTGTATCAAATGAGTTATGTTTGACTGTGGATGTGCTATTTTTATACCATTCATGGTTTGTGGTTAAAGTATTGACATTTCGTATGATAGTTTTAATACGAATGTTTATTTTATGTTTAATCATGTTCATATGAGGAATGCATCGGACTTAATAATTGATGGGTGGAGCCCTCTATAGCTCCTTGATGCATCGGTAGGTCTCATGAGACAAACTAGTGTCTTGGCATAAGGCCTTGGAAAAATTTTATTTGTAGTCTTGGCACAAGGCCTTGGCTATGTGGTTATGATAGTATGGCATTATGCATTCCGTCATTATGAAAGTGGTTATGATATTTCATGTGATCATTCGACTAGTAGAATATCCATGTGAGTAATTAAATGGCATTATTTCATTTTACCTTTTCCATTTTATGCTGAAGTTCAAGTTTAAAAGGTTTTTGTTTTAGTTATAAATTACTTTAAGTGTTTATGATTTTCTATGAAAGCTTCTTCTATAATTTTATTCTTAGTGAGCATCTGAGCTCACCCCTTTCAATGTTTTATTTTTCACAGGATTATGAAGAAGTAATTTATGAATGACCTGCAGGGATAGTATGAGGGGATATGAAGACAAGATGTTTTTTTATGAAGTAATGTAAAATTTTATGAATGTATCTAGTGTTTCCAAGGCTACTAAACGAATCGGTCTTTCGAGATTTGATATTTCTTGTGATCATGCCAATGTTATGTAATAATGCACCGACTCTAGGTAACTAGGGTCGTGGCGTGACAGTTGGTATCAGAGGAAGTTTAGTACAAACCTTGGAAGCTATATTTAGATAAAATCTGATTAGATCATGTATACCTAAGATGAACTTTGAGCATTAGTATAGAAGAACATCCTAGAATTTTGGTATCGTAGAGATTTTGTGAGTTTACCGAGAAATACATCCCTGTCTGGATACGAGCAGGTAGAGGCGGCTCTGGCACAGTTGTACCTAGGGGTAAAACCCGAAAACACCGCTTTGAGCTAGACTCAAATGGGAACTGGTGCACGACAACGGGCCTTGCTGCACTCTTGGTTACGACACTCCCAGGGGATATGCTTATGATAATTTACATTTTCTTTACAAACCTATTTAAAGTATTATATATATAAGATGAGAGTAAATGACCTTGGTTAATCCAAATGTGTTTCAAATTGAGAATATGGTGACATGTTAATCTCTAAATGATTGTATGACTACTATTACTCACACAATACTTTCTAGTTTTAGTCAATGGCTGGATTCCAAGGAAGTCATAGTGACATTGAGAATGATGTGCACGGTGTGAACGGTGGTGGCAATGAGCAACAAAATGGAATGTTGATAGGCATAAAAGATATCGTCTTTATGCCAAATCAATTTTCCCAAAATATGATCAACAATATATATATTAACCAATTACCGGACTCAACAAAAAGAGAAAGGTGATGAATGATAAGAGCTCCAGCAATGGAGACCATAGAGAAAAGAACCCTCAATTTCCATCATGCATGAAATGTGGAAGGAGACACCCATGAAAGTGTCTCAATAGGGCAAATAAATGCTTTACATGCGGTAAGGAAGGACATAATGTGAAGAATTGCCGAAGAAAAATTAAGAGTACTATGGAAGAAGATAAAAATGTTCCCAGGAGTCCATTTACAGTTATTTTCCGTAAATGTAGGGGACCTCGCCATTACCCGAGTGAATTCCCTATTCTATAGGATATTTTCTTGGTCAAAGAAGAAGCTATGTGGAAATAAATGGTTGGAGAAATGTTTAAAAAGTATTAGTGATCCTTGTTTATGGGTTTACTTTTGAATAATTTTCACTTGTATTTGTAACCCCGCAGTTTTCCATGTGAGAATGATATTTGAGGAAGAATTATCTCTTCTCTTGTGGATATAGGTATAAATAGCCATTTGGTTTTATATGATCATTGGTGTTTGAGAGAATTATAAGTTATTATAATTTGCGATGAAAATGCAAGGTATGGTATAACATTTGTGGTTAAATTATGTTATTTTGATGAATTTATCTCATTTTGGTAATATTATAAAATATAGTTTTTGAAAAAGGACAACACGTAGACCGTGTGACAACCCGTCGCTTCGGACAAGGATGTGGGAATAGAACCCACAACCAAAGTGCGATTGGTATTTATCACCTACCACTGGACTACGTGATGTCCCTGGTTAGTGTGACTATTATTTTTAGTTAAATGATTTTATTGATCAATAATAAGTTGATTTGGGATCTTATGTATTATCAAATGAATACCCTTAGTATAGGAAAATGATTTGGTGATTAAGTGATAAATGTTATTTTGGAAGATGTTCGCTTTATTGGGAACACTATATGCCCAAGGAAAATAGAATACTATGGGATTTCATTAGAGGAGTAATGGTGGATTTTTATCTATGTTATTATTGTGGATTTATAGTGATTTGGGTTATTTATGGAAATGATTAACCTATAATAAAGAATATGTGATTAGGTTAAGTATGCGACTTTAAGAGTAAATGATGTCATTTGGAGATACAATTTAACGTGGAAGACTACATTCTTATTAGTTTTGGGTTTCTATATTATTTTGGATTATATTGAAAGATTTTAAGGACAATTTATTATTGAATGGTATTTATTTAACTTTGGTGTATTATTGGTTCAATTTTAGAAATTAATATTAGTGTTTATTTCTCTCAAGGAATATCCTTTTGGGAGATCATTAGATCATGAACTAACCATTTTGGTTTTGATTAATCTCTAAAGACAATGTAAATATATAGTTCATCCTTCATGGATCATGTGATTCTATAGAAGTTTATTCTAGCTCTTCCAGTGTGACCAATTCTTCTTGAATACTCATCGTTTAAAAAAATGAGTTAGTGGTGGAAATTTTTTAAAGAATGATACTCTACTTAAAATTTAAGTATATATCTTTATATTCTTATTCAATATCATAAATGAATTCCTCATCCTTATGTAATGTAACCTAAAACAAAAAAATGTTGTCCGTTTACATTCCTACTAGGAGACTAATGGTCGTTTGTCCCAACACAAGTTTCTGGTTTTCTTATTTTTTAACTTTCTCCTGATCATGATTTCTATCCCTCTCTATTAGAACATGACACTTAGTTTATCATCCATATCCATGTTTTCCTACATGGAATCCGAGTATGGGGTATCTTGGTTGACCTTTATAACTCTCTTTCTTTCTTTTAAAGTGATAGTTTTATTGACTCTTTTTCCGATGTGGGACTTTCCATTATATTCCCAAGCACAATTTTAAAAATTGCGAGGACGCAATTTATTGAAGTAGGGGAGAATGTAATACCACAAGCTTCCACGGTACGTTTCCCTTCGAATAATGCAATGGCGTGCATTGTACGCAACTTCGAGATTCTAACACACCACAACCTATCAAACTAGCCGTTGTGAATAGTAATACCTTCTTTTTGAAATTTTATAAATTCTATCTCTCAAAATGGACATCATTTTTGGATTTGGAATATCGAAATTATCCTAGGGTGAAATTTTGGTACTTTTCAGATAACATTCATATTTTGATGAATAGTGAAAATTACTAAATTTTAATTAAAAACAACTTTTTTAATTGAAATAATTAATATTGATAAATTATGAATTTGAGTAGTTTTAATGTATATTTAGAAAATATTTTTATCATTTAATTCAATGTTTTTCATTGGAAATAATTTCGCAATTAAACCGGACATAAACAAGTGTCAATCTTTTGATAGTTATTATCTCTTAAAAACACGCTTTTTGTTTTAACGGGAATTAATTTTAAATTAATTTTTGCCACTTCTGTGTTTTGAATTTGGAAAAATGGATTCCATATTTGGAATCAGGATGTTCAAATTATGTAAATAGGTAACTTTTATTTTTAGACATTTTGGGTAATTACTTCGGTAAATATTTTATTTACCATTGTTAAAGGGTAAATCCATTAAACAAGGGTTTAAAAAATAATATTATAATAATAATAAATTACCCTAAAAACGTGTCTTAACCCTATTGGTTGATACATGGTCGACCATGGGCATATTTGGGACGATTTTGGGACCCCATGGATCCACTTGTACGTGATAATGACACTTTTTTTTAATTAAGTTAAAATAAATACTAAAATGACACAAGCATATATCTTTTAGCAAAACAATTGTTACATAGGGTTATATATGTTGGATTTTAGACTATAAATATTCATTAGAAATATAAAACTATTTCATACATAATGAAATTTTATTTATAAATTTTATACATTAAATAATTTAATTTATTTATGACACAATGGTGATGCAGTAATTACCATAATAGTGAAAAATTAGAATAATTGAAATTATAAATACCCAAATAAATAAATTTTGAGACTTTTATTGAATTACACTAATTTTATGGGTTAATATGACATAGTAGCATTGATTTAATTAACTTTGTTCGAAGTAATCATTATGTTATGTGTTTCACAAAAATCAACTATTGAATACTGCCAAAATTGACATAAAAGAGTTTTTAAAACAAATATTATATTATTAATTGATCTTAAATTCTTAAAAATATAAGGTTCGGAAAAGAGACTTATATAATGGTATTTATATCATTAATGGACCACTTGGGGGTCTCTTGGATGTATATATTATGTTTATTAACTATATAATATAATAATTCAAAGTGACATGGTAAATGTCAAACAAATTAACTAAGAGTTAAAACTAAAATATATGGTTAATATAGTGAACCAAATATATCTAAATTCTATTGGATGAATTTTTTTTAGACCTATCCCCACCGTAACCTTTTAATAATCAACTTTGGAGTCATTAGAAACCGAATATGAATTTATTATAAATTAATATTTCTAGCTTTTCCAAAGGTTCCCCTCACCCCTCTTATAAAAGAGCACTCCTCCTTCGCATTTCTTCACACCATAAAAGCCTTTTGGTTCTGCCAACCCCTACACAAATACTCTCTAAACTTCCCTCACTACAACCTAGTGGCCTTAGTTTGATCAGAAACCCAACCTTATGAGGCCTTTTGATCAAATCAAAAGGAAGAACCCGTAGAAGAGGTAATGTTTTCACCACCCCTTTTCAAGTTCCTTTCTTCTTCCACTTCTTCTTTCTTTGTTATTACCATTATAAAATAATAACTCCATTATCATATATATACTGTTATGTTATTATAAATATGTTAAAACCATATTCAGTATTCTATCCATCCTTTGAATAACATGTCACCATACGTGCGTACGTACGGCCTACCGTCTCCACGTCGTGGTGTACTTGTTATTCAATATATTATTATTTGTATGGGTATAATAATGATGTGTAAATCATTTAAATAATAAATATAACATGATAATTATTCTTTATATATGATATACCATCCAATTATATATTATTTTAATATCAAAAGAATGATATTGTCACTCGTGCGTACGTACGGACTACCGTCTCCACGAATGCGATGAGATTAATTCTCCATCATATCCATTCAATAATAATTATAATTTTATGATTTAAAAATATTATCTAAGGACTTGATATCATTCTGGATATGAATAATACATCCCATTAATAACAAATATGGCTCACATAACAAAGAATATAAAGTAAAATGAACCCGTTAACACCCGAAATGACGATAATTCTAAGATATTTTTAACAAATCAATGTTAAAAGATCATATATGATATAATATTAAAGTAAATGATTCTTTTATAATTCAATAACAATTATTTCACCATTATAAAGGAGGTTAACCTACCATCGACCAAGGAAAAAGTACAAAGTAAGGGGTTTCTTATCTCACTCTTAATCTCGTGAGAATTCCATTGTTCACCACTTATTTATTGCATGTGGTGTATGTGTACTACCCATAATTGTATTAATTGTGTATTATACTTTAATTTATGGGTATTTACATCATCATTTTATGACCCTTCTTTCATGGGTGTATGTTTCATAAGTTACCAAATCGATAAGGGAATTTGAAATTTCAATTTCCATTTATTCGGCTTTACGCAAACTTCATTGATTATTTTACTCCATGATTATGCGTGGAATAACTATTCATTTGCTTATGTCATAATTTCCACTCCCCTTTTTTGTGGATATACTTTTGAAACAAATAATCACTCAATTGATAATTTCTCAAGTCATTGATATGAATTTGACAAGAGTAATTTTAACTCACTCCCCATTTGTTGAGTTAAACATCCAATTCATTGGTGTTGTTTTTATAAGATTATGTGTCAATATCCTTTGATTTTTTTACACTAAATATCCAATAATATTTAGTGTATTTATATTTTTCACACATAACTATGTCGTTGATTTATCCTTAACCTAAGGATACGTCCTTTACGAGATATTTCATCTCAATTTACATTCCATTGAGACTTCTTCATTGTTATACACCAAATCACTTTTATATGGTGTATATAATGTACTTTGACATAGTATATCATGAATTCCTTTATTCTCATTATATTACAATTTTTTGATTACCTCAATTATTTGTATTCAAGTGTCTCTCTTTTGGTTAGAAACTCTAACTAAAATACCATTCTTAAATGTTTTAAAGACTTATTCTTATAAATCTTGCTCATTAATGTCCATGTTTTAAAAATGGGTTTAAGGATTTATTTATATGGACACTAAAGTTTTAAAATTAAAACTCATTTTAAAAAGTTTCAAAGTGTTATGGGACACATTGATTCAAAAATCTTTTTTTAAAATGGTTTCTTGACAAATAGTGTGACTTTTAAATGATTTCAAGAAAAAGGGGGATTTTTCTCTCAAATAGTTTTGATGATTATTTTCATCTATGTCAACATCATTCATTATTCCTGATTGAGGTAAATGTGATACAATACAATCTTCCATATTGTATCAAATGAGTTATGTTTGACTGTGGATGTGCTATTTTTATACCATTCATGGTTTGTGGTTAAAGTATTGACATTTCGTATGATAGTTTTAATACGAATGTTTATTTTATGTTTAATCATGTTCATATGAGGAATGCATTGGACTTAATAATTGATGGGTGGAGCCCTCTATAGCTCCTTGATGCATCGGTAGGTCTCATGAGACAAACTAGTGTCTTGGCATAAGGCCTTGGAAAAATCTTATTTGTAGTCTTGGCACAAGGCCTTGGCTATGTGGTTATGATAGTATGGCATTATGCATTCCGTCATTATGAAAGTGGTTATGATATTTCATGTGATCATTCGACTAGTAGAATATCCATGTGAGTAATTAAATGGCATTATTTCATTTTACCTTTTCCATTTTATGCTGAAGTTCAAGTTTAAAAGGTTTTTGTTTTAGTTATAAATTACTTTATGTGTTTATGATTTTCTATGAAAGCTTCTTCTATAATTTTATTCTTAGTGAGCATCTGAGCTCACCCCTTTCAATGTTTTATTTTTCACAGGATTATGAAGAAGTAATTTATGAATGACCTGCAGGGATAGTATGAGGGGATATGAAGACAAGATGTTTTTTTATGAAGTAATGTAAAATTTTATGAATGTATCTAGTGTTTCCAAGGCTACTAAACGAATCGGTCTTTCGAGATTTGATATTTCTTGTGATCATGCCAATGTTATGTAATAATGCACCGACTCTAGGTAACTAGGGTCGTGGCGTGACAGTTGGTATCAGAGGAAGTTTAGTACAAACCTTGGAAGCTATATTTAGATAAAATCTGATTAGATCATGTATACCTAAGATGAACTTTGAGCATTAGTATAGAAGAACATCCTAGAATTTTGGTATCGTAGAGATTTTGTGAGTTTACCGAGAAATACATCCCTGTCTGGATACGAGCAGGTAGAGGCGGCTCTGGCACAGTTGTACCTAGGGGTAAAACCCGAAAACACCGCTTTGAGCTAGACTCAAATGGGAACTGGTGCACGACAACGGGCCTTGCTGCACTCTTGGTTACGACACTCCCAGGGGATATGCTTATGATAATTTACATTTTCTTTACAAACCTATTTAAAGTATTATATATATAAGATGAGAGTAAATGACCTTGGTTAATCCAAATGTGTTTCAAATTGAGAATATGGTGACATGTTAATCTCTAAATGATTGTATGACTACTATTACTCACACAATACTTTCTAGTTTTAGTCAATGGATGGATTCCAAGGAAGTCATAGTGACATTGAGAATGATGTGCACGGTGGGAACGGTGGTGGCAATGAGCAACAAAATGGAATGTTGATAGGCATAAAAGATATCGTCTTTATGCCAAATCAATTTTCCCAAAATATGATCAACAATATATATATTAACCAATTACCGGACTCAACAAAAAGAGAAAGGTGATGAATGATAAGAGCTCCAGCAATGGAGACCATAGAGAAAAGAACCCTCAATTTCCATCATGCATGAAATGTGGAAGGAGACACCCATGAAAGTGTCTCAATAGGGCAAAGAAATGCTTTACATGCGGTAAGGAAGGACATAATGTGAAGAATTGCCGAAGAAAAATGAAGAGTACTATGGAAGAAGATAAAAATGTTCCCAGGAGTCCATTTACAGTTATTTTCCGTAAATGTAGAGGACCTCGCCATTACCCGAGTGAATTCCCTATTCTATAGGATATTTTCTTGGTCAAAGAAGAAGCTATGTGGAAATAAATGGTTGGAGAAATGTTTAAAAAGTATTAGTGATCCTTGTTTATGGGTTTACTTTGGAATAATTTTCTCTTGTATTTGTAACCCCGCAGTTTTCCATGTGAGAATGATATTTGAGGAAGAATTATCTCTTCTCTTGTGGATATAGGTATAAATAGCCATTTGGTTTTATATGATCATTGGTGTTTGAGAGAATTATAAGTTATTATAATTTGGGATGAAAATGCAAGTTATGATATAACATTTGTGGTTAAAGTATGTTATTTTGAAGAATTTATCTCATTTTGGTAATATTATAAAATATAGTTTTTGAAAAAGGACAACACGTAGACCGTGTGACAACCCGTCGCGTCAGAAAAAGATGTGGGAATCGAACCCACAACCAAAGTGCAATTGGGATTTATCGCCTACCACTGGACTACGTGAAGTCCCTAGTTAGTGTCACTATTATTTTTAGTTAAATGATTTTATTGATCAATAATAAGTTGATTTGGGATCTTATGTCTTATCAAATGAATACCCTTAGTATAGGAAAATGATTTGGTGATTAAGTGATAAATGTTATTTTGGAAGATGTTCGCTTGGTTGGGAACACTATATGTCCAAGGAAAATAGAATACTATGGGATTTCATTATAGGAGTAATGGTGAATTTTTATCTACTTTTTTATTGTGGATTTATAGTGATTTGGGTTATTTATGAAAATGATTAACCTATAATAAAGAATATGTGATTAGGTTAAGTATGTGACTTTAAGAGTAAATGATGTCATTTTGGGATACAATTTAACGTGGAAGACTACATTCTTATAAGTTTTGGGTTTCTATATTAGATTGGATTATATTGAAGGATTTTAAGGACAATTTATTATTGAATGGTATTTATTTAACTTTGGTGTATTATTGGTTTCATTTTAGAAATTAAGATTAGTGTTTATTTCTCTAAAGGAATATCCTTTTGGGGGATCATTAGATCTTGTACTAACCATTTTGGTTTTGATTAATCTCTAAAGACAATGTAAATATAAAGTTCATCCTGCATGGATCACGTGATTCTATAGAAGTTTATTCTAGCTCATCCAGTGTGACCAAGTCTTATTGAATATTCATCGTTTAAAAAAAATGAGTCAGTGGTGGAAATTTATTAAAGAATGAAACTCTACTTAAAATGTAAGTATATAACTTTATATTCTTAGTCAATATCATAAATGAATTACTCATCCTTATGTAATGTAACCTAAAACAAAAAAATCTTGTCCGTTTACATTCCTACTAGGAGACTAATGGCCGTTTGTCCCAACACAAGTTTCTGGTTTTCTTATTTTTTAACTTTCTCCTGATCATGATTTCTATCCCTCTCTATTAGAACATGAAACTTAGTTTATCATCCATATCCATGTTTTCCTACATGGAATCCGAATATGGGGTATCTTGGTTGACCTTTATAACTCTCTTTCTTTCTTTTAAAGTGATAGTTTTATTGACTCTTTTTCCGATGTGGGACTTTCCATTATATTCCCAAGCACAATTTTAAAAATTGCGAGGACGCAATTTATTGAAGTAGGGGAGAATGTAATACCACAAGCTTCCACGGTACATTTCCCTTCGAATAATGCAATGGCGTGCATTGTACGCAACTTCGAGATTCTAACACACCACAACCAATCAAACTAGCCGTTGTGAATAGTAATACCTTCTTTTTGAAATTTTATAAATTCTATCTCTCAAAATGGACATCATTTTTGGATTTGGAATATCGAAATTATCCTAGGGTGAAATTTTGGTACTTTTCAGATAACATTCATATTTTGATGAATAGTGAAAATTACTAAATTTTAATTAAAAACAACTTTTTTAATTGAAATAATTAATATTGATAAATTATGAATTTGAGTAGTTTAAATGTATATTTAGAAAATATTTTTATCATTTAATTCAATGTTTTTCATTGGAAATAATTTCGCAATTAAACCGGACATAAACAAGTGTCAATCTTTTGATAGTTATTATCTCTTAAAAACACGCTTTTTGTTTTAACGGGAATTAATTTTAAATTAATTTTTGCCACTTCTGTGTTTTGAATTTGGAAAAATGGATTCCATATTTGGAATCAGGATGTTCAAATTATGTAAATAGGTAACTTTTATTTTTAGACATTTTGGATAATTACTTCGGTAAATATTTTATTTACCATTGTTAAAGGGTAAATCCATTAAACAAGGGTTTAAAAAATAATATTATAATAATAATAAATTACCATAAAAACGTGTCTTAACCCTATTGGTTGATACATGGTCGACCATGGGCATATTTGGGTCGATTTTGGGACCCCATGGATCCACTTGTACGTGATAATGACACTTTTTTTTTAATTAAGTTAAAATAAATACTAAAATGACACAAGCATATATCTTTTAGCAAAACAATTGTTACATAGGGTTATATATGTTGGATTTTAGACTATAAATATTCATTAGAAATATAAAACTATTTCATACATAATGAAATTTTATTTATAAATTTTATACATTAAATAATTTAATTTATTTATGACACAATGGTGATGCAGTAATTACCATAATAGTGAAAAATTAGAATAATTGAAATTATAAATACCCAAATAAATAAATTTTGAGACTTTTATTGAATTACACTAATTTTATGGGTTAATATGACATAGTAGGATTGATTTAATTAACTTTGTTCGAAGTAATCATTATGTTATGTGTTTCAAAAAAATCAACTATTGAATACTGCCAAAATTGACATAAAAGAGTTTTTAAAACAAATATTATATTATTAATTGATCTTAAATTCTTAAAAATATAAGGTTCGGAAAAGAGACTTATATAATGGTATTTATATCATTAATGGACCACTTGGGGGTCTCTTGGATGTATATATTATGTTTATTAACTATATAATATAATAATTCAAAGTGACATGGTAAATGTCAAACAAATTAACTAAGAGTTAAAACTAAAATATATGGTTAATATTGTGAACCAAATATATCTAAATTCTATTGGATGAATTTTTTTAGACCTATCCCCACTGTAACCTTTTAATAATCAACTTTGGAGTCATTAGAAACCGAATATGAATTTATTATAAATTAATATTTCTAGCTTTTCCAAAGGTTCCCCTCACCCCTCTTATAAAAGAGCACTCCTCCTTCGCATTTCTTCACACCTTCAAAGCATTTTGGTTCTTCCAACCCCTACACAAATACTCTCTAAACTTCCCTCACTACAACCTAGTGGCCTTAGTTTGATCAGAAACCCAACCTTATGAGGCCTTTTGATCAAATCAAAAGGAAGAACCCGAAGAAGAGGTAATGTTTTCACCACCCCTTTTCAAGTTCCTTTCTTCTTCCACATCTTCTTTCTTTGTTATTACCATTATAAAATAATAACTCCATTATCATATATATACTGTTATGTTATTATAAATATGTTAAAACCATATTCAGTATTCTATCCATCCTTTGAATAACATGTCACCATACGTGCGTACGTACGGCCTACCGTCTCCACGTCGTGGTGTACTTGTTATTCAATATATTATTATTTTTATGGGTATAATAATGATGTGTAAATCATTTAAATAATAAATATAACATGATAATTATTCTTTATATATGATATACCATCCAATTATATATTATTTTAATATCAAAAGAATGATATTGTCACTCGTGCGTACGTACGGACTACCGTCTCCACGAATGCGATGAGATTAATTCTCCATCATATCCATTCAAGAATAATTATAATTTTATGATTTAAAAATATTATCTAAGGACTTGATATCATTCTGGATATGAATAATACACATCCCATTAATAACAAATATGGCTCACATAACAAAGAATATAAAGTAAAATGAACCCGTTAACACCCGAAATGACGATAATTCTAAGATATTTTTAACAAATCAATGTTAAAAGATCATATATGATATCATATTAAAGTAAATGATTCTTTTATAATTCAATAACAATTATTTCACCATTATAAAGGAGGTTAACCTACCATCGACCAAGGAAAAAGTACAAAGTAAGGGGTTTCTTATCTCACTCTTAATCTCGTGAGAATTCCATTGTTCACCACTTATTTATTGCATGTGGTGTATGTGTACTACCCATAATTGTATTAATTGTGTATTATACTTTAATTTATGGGTATTTACATCATCATTTTATGACCCTTCTTTCATGGGTGTATGTTTCATAAGTTACCAAATCGATAAGGGAATTTGAAATTTCAATTTCCATTTATTCGGCTTTACGCAAACTTCATTGATTATTTTACTCCATGATTATGCGTGGAATAAGTATTCATTTGCTTATGTCATAATTTCCACTCCCCTTTTTTGTGGATATAATTTTGAAACAAATAATCACTCAATTGATAATTTCTCAAGTCATTGATATGAATTTGACAAGAGTAATTTTAACTCACTCCCCATTTGTTGAGTTAAACATCCAATTCATTGGTGTTGTTTTTATAAGATTATGTGTCAATATCCTTTGATTTTTTTTACACTAAATATCCAATAATATTTAGTGTATTTATATTTTTCACACATAACTATGTCGTTGATTTATCCTTAACCTAAGGATACGTCCTTTACGAGATATTTCATCTCAATTTACATTCCATTGAGACTTCTTCATTGTTATACACCAAATAACTTTTATATGGTGTATATAATGTACTTTGACATAGTATATCATGAATTCCTTTATTCTCATTATATTACAATTTTTTGATTACCTCAATTATTTGTATTCAAGTGTCTCTCTTTTGGTTAGAAACTCTAACTAAAATACCATTCTTAAATGTTTTAAAAACTTATTCTTATAAATCTTGCTCATTAATGTCCATGTTTTAAAAATGGTTTTAAGGATTTATTTATATGGACATTAAAGTTTTAAAATTAAAACTCATTTTAAAAAGTTTCAAAGTGGTATGGGACACATTGATTCAAAAATCTTTTTTTAAAATGGTTTCTTGACAAATAGTGTGACTTTTAAATGATTTCAAGAAAAAGGGGGATTTTTCTCTCAAATAGTTTTGATGATTATTTTCATCTATGTCAACATCCTTCATTATTCCTGATTGAGGTAAATGTGATACAATACAATCTTCCATATTGTATCAAATGAGTTATGTTTGACTGTGGATGTGCTATTTTTATACCATTCATGGTTTGTGGTTAAAGTATTGACATTTCGTATGATAGTTTTAATACGAATGTTTATGTTATGTTTAATCATGTTCATATGAGGAATGCATTGGACTTAATAATTGATGGGTGGAGCCCTCTATAGCTCCTTGATGCATCGGTAGGTCTCATGAGACAAACTAGTGTCTTGGCATAAGGCCTTGGCAAAATCTTATTTGTAGTCTTGGCACAAGGCCTTGGATATGTGGTTATGATAGTATGGCATTATGCATTCCGTCATTATGAAAGTGGTTATGATATTTCATGTGATCATTCGACTAGTAGAATATCCATGTGAGTAATTAAATGGCATTATTTCATTTTACCTTTTCCATTTTATGCTGATGTTCAAGTTTAAAAGGTTTTTGTTTTAGTTATAAATTACTTTAAGTGTTTATGATTTTCTATGAAAGCTTCTTCTATAATTTTATTCTTAGTGAGCATCTGAGCTCACCCCTTTCAATGTTTTATTTTTCACAGGATTATGAAGAAGTAATTTATGAATGACCTGCAGGGATAGTATGAGGGGATATGAAGACAAGATGTTTTTTTATGATGTAATGTAAAATTTTATGAATGTATCTAGTGTTTCCAAGGCTACTAAACTAATCGGTCTTTCGAGATTTGATATTTCTTGTGATCATGCCAATGTTATGTAATAATGCACCGACTCTAGGTAACTAGGGTCGTGGCGTGACAGTTGGTATCAGAGGAAGTTTAGTACAAACCTTGGAAGCTAGATTTAGATAAAATCTGATTAGATCATGTATACCTAAGATGAACTTTGAGCATTAGTATAGAAGAACATCCTAGAATTTTGGTATCGTAGAGATTTTGTGAGTTTACCGAGAAATACATCCCTGTCTGGATACGAGCAGGTAGAGGCGGCTCTGGCACAGTTGTACCTAGGGGTAAAACCCGAAAACACCGCTTTGAGCTAGACTCAAATGGGAACTGGTGCACGACAACGGGCCTTGCTGCACTCTTGGTTACGACACTCCCAGGGGATATGCTTAGGATAATTTACATTTTCTTTACAAACCTATTTAAAGTATTATATATATAAGATGAGAGTAAATGACCTTGGTTAATCCAAATGTGTTTCAAATTGAGAATATGGTGACATGATAATCTCTAAATGATTGTATGACTATTATTACTCACACAATACTTTCTAGTTTTAGTCAATGGCTGGATTCCAAGGAAGTCATAGTGACATTGAGAATGATGCGCAAGGTGGGAACGGTGGTGGCAATGAGCAACAAAATGGAATGTTGATAGGCGTAAAAGATATCGTCTTTATGCCAAATCAATTTTCCCAAAATATGACCAACAATATATATATTAACCAATTACTGGACTCAACAAAAAGAGAAAGGTGATGAATGATAAGAGCTCCAGCAATGGAGACCATGGAGAAAAGAACCCTCAATTTCCATCATGCATGAAATGTGGAAGGAGACACCCATGAAAGTGTCCCAATAGGGCAAAGAAATGATTTACATGCGGTAAGGAAGGACATAATGTGAAGAATTGCCGAAGAAAAATGAAGCGTACTATGGAAGAAGATAAAAATGTTCCCAGGAGTCCATTTACAGTTATTTTCCGTAAATGTAGGGGACATGGCCATTACTTGAGTGAATTCCCTATTCTATAGAAATTTTCTTGGTTAAAGAAGAAGCTATGTGGAAATAAATGGTTGGAGAAATGTTTAAAAAGTATTAGTGATCCTTGTTTATGGGTTTACATTGGAATAATTTTCTCTTATATTTGTAACCCCGCAGTTTTCCATGTGAGAATGATATTTGAGGAAGAATTATCTCTTCTCTTGTGGATATAGGTATAAATAGCCATTTGGTTTTATATGATCATTGGGGTTTGAGAGAATTATAAGTTATTATAATTTGGGATGAAAATGCAAGTTATGATATAACATTTGTGGTTAAATTATGTTATTTTGAAGAATTTATCTCATTTTGGTAATATTATAAAATATAGTTTTTGAAAAAGGACAACACGTAGACCGTGTGACAACCCGTCGCGTCAGAAAAAGATGTGGGAATCGAACCCACAACCAAAGTGCAATTGGGATTTATCGCCTACCACTGGACTACGTGAAGTCCCTAGTTAGTGTGACTATTATTTTTAGTTAAATGATTTTATTGATCAATAATAAGTTGATTTGGGATCTTATGTCTTATCAAATGAATACCCTTAGTATAGGAAAATGATTTGGTGATTAAGTGATAAATGTTATTTTGGAAGATGTTCGCTTTGTTGGGAACACTATATGTCCAAGGAAAATAGAATACTATGGGATTTCATTATAGGAGTAATGGTGAATTTTTATCTACTTTTTTATTGTGGATTTATAGTGATTTGGGTTATTTATGAAAATGATTAACCTATAATAAAGAATATGTGATTAGGTTAAGTATGTGACTTTAAGAGTAAATGATGTCATTTTGGGATACAATTTAACGTGGAAGACTACATTCTTATAAGTTTTGGGTTTCTATATTAGATTGGATTATATTGAAGGATTTTAAGGACAATTTATTATTGAATGGTATTTATTTAACTTTGGTGCATTATTGGTTTAATTTTAGAAATTAAGATTTGTGTTTATTTCTCTAAAGGAATATCCTTTTGGGGGATCATTAGATCTTGTACTAACCATTTTGGTTTTGATTAATCTCTAAAGAAAATGTAAATATAAAGTTCATCTGTAACAGCCCAAGATTTTATAAAAAAATATTCTTTTAATTTTATTAATGTCTTGTGTTGTACGCTACACCAAAAGGAGCTTGCACAACACACATCCTTGACTTGACTTGCATTACATGCAATCGCGACCTTCCTCGATAGCGTGTGTAGTACGCAATACCGAGTTTCACTAAACAACGATATGCTATAAAAATATTATTAAAACTAGCCGTTATGAATAGTAATAACCACTTTTTGAAATCCAGTAAATCTTATTTTTCAAAATGAACTTTATTTTTGGATTCGGAGTATCGAATTTACCCTAAGGTGAAATATTGGTACTTTTCGGATAACTTTCATATTCTGATGAATAGTGAAAATTACTAAATTATAATTAAAAACAAATTTTTTAATCGAAATAATTAATAGTGATAAATCATTAATTTGAGTGGTTTTAAAGTATATTTAGAATATATTTTTACAATTTAATACAATGTTGGTCATTGGATGTAGTTTCACATTTAAACTAGACATAAACAAGTGTCAATCTTTTGATAGATATTGTTTCTTAAAAACACGCTATTTGTTTTAACAGCGGGATTTAATTATAAAATTAATTAATGCAACTTTTATGTTATGAATTTGGTAAAATAGACTTCTTTTTTGAATTCGGAATATGAAATATAGCTTGGGATGAAATTTTGGCATTGTTCTGAAAAACATCAATTTTTGATGAATAGTGAAACTACTAAGTGGTAGGTTAAAAACTGAATTTTGCATAAAACTTAATTTTACCGCTTCTGTGAATGGAATTTCGAAAATCCGAGAGACACGGTTAATATCAAGGACTAAAATGTGGTTCAATGAGATGAAAATAATTTTTTGGTGAATAGTAACTTTTTACCTTTTTTACCACGGTTAATAGTAAATAGGGTAACAAAGGGTAAATATGATATTAATATTACCCTAAAACATGTCCTAATTCTATTGGACAAGTTTAATTCGACCAAAAACAAACTTAGGAATAAAATATGACCATTTAGGCCCACTTGGATTAGATTAGGACATTTATTATTAATTTATTTAATGAAGGGTTAAAATAGTTAAAATCAAAGTTTAATAAGTAAATCATTTTTAATATGGGGTTATACATAAGATAAATTCGATTGTAAATATTCATTAGAAATCTAAAAAGATTTCCTACATGATGGTATTTTATTTGTAATTTTTAGACATCAAATAATTTAATTTATTTATGACACAACGATGATGCAGTAATTATCTTTTTAATGAAATATTGACATAATTGATGTTATAAGCACCAACATAAATGTAATTTGAGATTTTTTATGAATTCCACTAATTTTCTAGGTTACTATGATATATTAATGTTGATTTAATCAACTTGGTTCGAACATTTAATTCTGTTATGACTTTCACAAAAATCATATATCAAATAGTGTCAAAATTGACACAAAATAGTTTTTAAATCAAATATTATATTACTAATTGTTATTTTATTCCTAAAAATATAAGGTTCGGCCAAATGACTTAGATAAGGATATATATATTAATAATAAACAATTTGGGGTTCGTTTGGCATGTTATAGTAAGTGTATTAACCATATAGTGAAAGAAAACAAAAAGACACGGTAAAAGTTAAATTATTTAACTTAGAGTTAAATCTAATTGATAAGGTTTAAAATAATACCCAAACATGTCTAAATTTGATTGGTTGATGAGATTACAACCCTATCTCATCTAATATTCGAATATGAGTCATTTTTGGAGGTTTTTAAGTGGGGTTAGATTTTTTATAAATTAATATTTTTAAGAATTCCTAAGGTGCCCCTCTCCTCCCCTATAAAAGGACACCTCCTCCCCTTCCTCCTCACACCAATTTGAGCACTCAAGCTCGGCCAACCCCTGCCAAAATCTCTTCTCCACTTCCCTAGAAACATCCTAGAGGTTCTGGTCTTCCTCAAAGACCAATTCAAGTGCCCTAAGAGGAGGTCTCAAAGAGGCACTTCAAAGAAGAGGTAATTACCGTTACCAATTCTTTCATCTTTATTTCTTCTTCCACTTCTTCTTCTTAGGTTGTTTCATTATGAAGTAATGACATCAGTATCACTCATATACTGATATGTTATTATAAGTATGAAACAACCCTATTTCACCATCTATCCATCCTACGGAAAAAGAAATCACCGCGCGTGCGTACGTACGGAATACCGTCTCCACGCCGTGGTGTAATCTATTTTCCACCACCACCTTACATGGACGGGTATAATGGTGTAAATAATAACTATACATAGTTATTACAACATCATATTGATTCTGATATATTGTATAATCCACTTCAACTCAGTTCAATATTTATGGAAATGATATCATCGCTCGTGCGTACGTACGGACTACCGTCTCCACGACGCGATGAGATTCATTCTCCATGTTAACCATTTAAGAATGATTATAATGTATATATAAGAAATAATAATGAAATATATGACATTATAAAGCTACTGGATTTATGTATATATACATATGTATGTCATCTACTTACTTCCATTTCAAGACAATAAGGAAAGTAAAACTGCGTTCATGCGTACGTACGGACTACCGTCTCCATGAACGGTGTTTTTCATTTTACTTATCTATCTATTATATATATATATATACTGAATATATATGATATATAAATCATATTTTATATTCTGGAAGTATGTAAATCATGATATAAGTAATAATGATGTCAAGAACAACAAGTCAAAACACCTAAGATAAATGAAACGATTTTACCCAAAACGCTTCTTTAACATGGAATTTACAAAATAACGGGTAATATAATGTTATAAGTGAACCATATATGATATCATAACAATGAATATGATTCTAGAATAAGTCAATAACATGATTTAAATAATTATACAGGAGGTTCGGACACTTACAAAGCAAGTCGGACCTAAGGTAAGGGAAATATCACAATCTCATTTGTATCCGAGATTGTTTATTGGTAAGTATTTACTGGGGTGTATTTTATCATCCACATCCATGTTCCTTCAATATGTAATATTGTTTCCATCCACTTACAATAGTTTAAATCCAATTTTACTCTTCGGTGAGTTTTTTGTAAAGAATATGAAAGGAATCTTTTGTCGCTTTTTCATACGAGGTACTTTTTGACTTTTCCGACAAAAGTACGAAGAATGTTTTTTTTAACATAAACGGCATGAACGGATTTTTACGGTTTTATAAAGCCTTATTTTCATGAAGATTACTCCAAAAGATTTCATGACTATTTTTAATAAAATCTCTTTCTTTTAAAATTGCATGATGTTTTTTGGAAAGAAATTGATTTTGAAGAAGAAAAGATATTTTCCTCAAGAATTCATTTCAAGTGTTTTATCAAAATTATTTTCCATCTAAGATAATAAAGGGTTCTGTTTCTATCCATATTTTTACATTGATTTGACTATGTTGTGATGGAATTATGTTTATGAATTCCTTTATCTTATATGAATGGTTTTATGATGTCATGTTGTTTTAAGAATCCCATTTTTAATACATGGGTTATGAAATGATGTATGATTTATGATTTTGTGGCACACATAAGAAAGGATTCATTAAGAGATGGGTGGGACCTATATCTCCCTCCAATGCATTGGGTAAAGATTTTATATCTCATGAGATAGACATGGCTGGAATGGTAGGTTATACCGGTTCAGTGAAACAGGACTGAAACGAGGATTACTCGATTCAGAAAGGGACTTTGTCCACTAAAATAGTCTTGGCAATGAGTCTTGACTAACAAGAAATGATTCTCTATGATTATGTGTGTATGCCACAATGAGTAATGTTTTAAGTTATGATTTCATTTTCACTTCTATGATTTATCCCATGTTATGATATTATGAGCTCTTTTCCAGGTTATGATTTCCAAAAGCTATGTTCTTATGTATATGATGTGATTGATATTTCTTTTGTTTACCCTTACTGAGCATTTGATCTCACCCTTTTATGTTTTCTTTTCCCCAGGATATAAAGAAAGGTTTTTAGGTATAAAAAAAGGAAGATCTTTATGGGAGATATTGAAGATCTTTCACCACGATTAGAAGAATACGTTCCGAGTTTCCAAAGACACTAAACTATCACGATCCTTGTGTGTGTGTTTTTGTTATGTACTAAGTATTCCGCAAATGTAATGTAATGTCCATGTACGTCAGGCTTCGGGTCTCTACAGTTGGTATCAGAGGAAAGGTTTAGTCAACCTTTGGAAACTAGGACGCGAAAACGTTAGTAAGATCCCTAGAGATATTTCTAAGGTATGTCTAGGGATGCCCCTAAGGATAAGTATACGTATAGGATATAGTTCTAGAACTATGGTAACGATATTAGATTAAACCAAAGATGATAGATATTTAAGTTACTCCCCCTTTATTACGATTTTTGCATCTAACACTATTCTGTTTGGGTTTTAGAAAATGGCTGGAAACAAGATGATTCACAATAATGGAGGATATGATGGACAATGGAATGATATTCTTCATGAGCAACCAAATGAAATGGGATTTGGATGTCCAAACATCATTATTTTGCCAAATCATCAATCTCACAATATGATCAATAAAGTAAAATTTGGTAAGTTTCCTGACTTGACTAATCAGAGAAAGATGGAGTTCCATGATGATCATAGAGGAAAGAAAGTTCAATTTCCCCTATGTAAATCATGTGGGAAGAGGCATCAAGGAGAATGTTTCAAGGGAACTGGAAGATGCTTTGGGTGTGGAAAAGAAGGACACAAAGCAAGTAAGTGCAAAGGAAAAGGGTCGGTTAACACCATGGATGAGGATAATGGTATTGCTACGACATAAAAAAATGGTTAAGTGTTTTAAATGTGGAATGTATGGGCATTATGCAAACAAATGCCCTAAGGGAAAGACTCATGAAGAGAATCAGTATGGTCATATGGGTAGTATTTATGTGGATGATGATGAAGAGACTACAAATGATATGTGAGATGAAAGAATTGTTGAAGCTCGGTCAATGGTTTAAGAATGTTGTGGAATGATTACATGTTTATCATGTGTAATGTTGTATAAGAAATCTCATGGTACTATGGAATAAAGAGACATCTGAGGATTGTTACACTGTTGTCTTTCCTTGAGTTATGAAAGTGTATGATTAATGGTACCACTATCCATGAAAGGTTATTCAGATATTTTAGGAATGTAGATGATATGCGCATAATGAAGGGATAAGGAGAAAATTAAATGTTTGATAGTATTCATGAGCTCATGATTGATATAAGGACTAAGTGATATCATGGTTTGAGTATATAGAATTTTGAGGATTTTGGTATATGGAAAGTATTAACTTTTAACTACATTCATGTTTTCACTAAGGTATTCAAGAGAATACACGATTAAGGACTTTGAATGTTTGGAATGTAACCAACAAGACATATCTTATGATATGTGGGGATCAACGACAGTATTAAATCTCTGGTAATCGTTGTCACTATATTATGAGAGTGGACTGCAGTATTATGTATAAGCCTAAAGATTAGACTGGATTATGTTGGACATAAGTTAGTATTGTTTAAGGATAGAAGATTTTCGATATTATTGATGGGATGTTATAGTAACGTAGTTTTAGAAAAAGGGACAACCTGCAGGACGGGCGACAGCCCATCGCTTCGGACAAGGCTGTAGGAATTGAACCCACAACCGAAGTGCGACTGGACTTTATCGCCTACCACTGACCTACAGGAAGTCCCTGTTTAGTAGAAACTAGTTTTATTATATTAAGCAGTATGATATATGAAGTATAAGTCCATTTTAGGAACTATATATGATTAATCTCACTATATAATGACTTATGTATATTTAATAACTTTTGCTAACCTTTTGTTTGAGACAGATGGAATGACCCGTCATTCTATCACATGATCTGCTAACACTTCACGAATAACAAATTCAACTTCATTTATTTAAGAGATGAAGTGGAAATTGTTCAAGGCACGAACAACAGTGATATTGTATCAAAATAAAGTAAGTATTTATTCTAATTCAAATTTTCAACTTTAGGGAAATGATCTTGGAAAAAAAAAATGTTGTCCTAGTGATCTTATACCTGATGAATCAGATGGTACCTTAGATCGTCACAAATTTATGGATTTGTGATTACTGGATTTTCCATAGCCATGTTCTCTACCACTCTCCATCAGAACATGATGGTTAGATTTCTCTTCCATATCCATATTTTCACCTATGTGGAAACCCAGTGATTAGTTTATTTGGGTAATCGTTACATTTCATACTTTAGTTTTTAAAGCCAAGTTTTGGTATTCCCTTTTACGATGTGGGTTTCTATTAAAGAAACTTTCAAATAGTAAACCATTTATAACCCTGACGAATTTCGAGGGCGAAATTCATTTTAAGGGGGGTAGAATGTAACAGCCCAAGATTTTATAAAAAAATATTCTTTTAATTTTATTAATGTCTTGTGTTGTACGCTACACCAAAAGGAGCTTGCACAACACACATCCTTGACTTGACTTGCATTACACGCAATCGCGACCTTCCTCGATAGCGTGTGTAGTACGCAATACCGAGTTTCACTAAACAACGATATGCTATAAAAATATTATTAAAACTAGCCGTTATGAATAGTAATAACCACTTTTTGAAATCCAGTAAATCTTATTTTTCAAAATGAACTTTATTTTTGGATTCGGAGTATCGAATTTACCCTAAGGTGAAATATTGGTACTTTTCGGATAACTTTCATATTCTGATGAATAGTGAAAATTACTAAATTATAATTAAAAACAAATTTTTTAATCGAAATAATTAATAGTGATAAATCATTAATTTGAGTGGTTTTAAAGTATATTTAGAATATATTTTTACAATTTAATACAATGTTGGTCATTGGATGTAGTTTCACATTTAAACTAGACATAAACAAGTGTCAATCTTTTGATAGATATTATTTCTTAAAAACACGCTATTTGTTTTAACAGCGGGATTTAATTATAAAATTAATTAATGCAACTTTTATGTTATGAATTTGGTAAAATAGACTTCTTTTTTGAATTCGGAATATGAAATATAGCTTGGGATGAAATTTTGGCATTGTTCTGAAAAACATCAATTTTTGATGAATAGTGAAACTACTAAGTGGTAGGTTAAAAACTGAATTTTGCATAAAACTTAATTTTACCGCTTCTGTGAATGGAATTTCGAAAATCCGAGAGACACGGTTAATATCAAGGACTAAAATGTGGTTCAATGAGATGAAAATAATTTTTTGGTGAATAGTAACTTTTTACCTTTTTTACCACGGTTAATAGTAAATAGGGTAACTAAGGGTAAATATGATATTAATATTACCCTAAAACATGTCCTAATTCTATTGGACAAGTGTAATTCGACCAAAAACAAACTTAGGAATAAAATATGACCATTTAGGCCCACTTGGATTAGATTAGGACATTTATTATTAATTTATTTAATGAAGGGTTAAAATAGTTAAAATCAAAGTTTAATAAGTAAATCATTTTTAATATGGGGTTATACATAAGATAAATTCGATTGTAAATATTCATTAGAAATCTAAAAAGGTTTCCTACATGATGGTATTTTATTTGTAATTTTTAGACATCAAATAATTTAATTTATTTATGACACAACGATGATGCAGTAATTATCTTTTTAATGAAATGTTGACATAATTGATGTTATAAGCACCAAACTAAATGTAATTTGAGATTTTTTATGAATTCCACTAATTTTCTAGGTTACTATGATATATTAATGTTGATTTAATCAACTTGGTTCGAACATTTAATTCTGTTATGACTTTCACAAAAATCATATATCAAATAGTGTCAAAATTGACACAAAATAGTTTTTAAATCAAATATTATATTACTAATTGTTATTTTATTCCTAAAAATCTAAGGTTCGGCCAAATGACTTAGATAAGGATATATATATTAATAATAAACAATTTGGGGTTCGTTTGGCATGTTATAGTAAGTGTATAAACCATATAGTGAAAGAAAACAAAAAGACACGGTAAAAGTTAAATTATTTAACTTAGAGTTAAATCTAATTGATAAGGTTTAAAATAATACCCAAACATGTCTAAATTTGATTGGTTGATGAGATTACAACCCTATCTCATCTAATATTCGAATATGAGTCATTTTTGGAGGTTTTTAAGTGGGGTTAGATTTTTTATAAATTAATATTTTTAAGAATTCCTAAGGTGCCGCTCTCCTCCCCTATAAAAGGACACCTCCTCCCCTTCCTCCTCACACCAATTTGAGCACTCAAGCTCGGCCAACCCCTGCCAAAATCTCTTCTCCACTTCCCTAGCAACATCCTAGAGGTTCTGGTCTTCCTCAAAGACCAATTCAAGTGCCCTAAGAGGAGGTCTCAAAGAGGCACTTCAAAGAAGAGGTAATTACCGTTACCAATTCTTTCATCTTTATTTCTTCTTCCACTTCTTCTTCTTAGGTTGTTTCATTATGAAGTAATAACATCAGTATCACTCATATACTGATATGTTATTATAAGTATGAAACAACCCTATTTCACCATCTATCCATCCTACGGAAAAAGAAATCACCGCGCGTGCGTACGTACGGAATACCGTCTCCACGCCGTGGTGTAATCTATTTTCCACCACCACCTTACATGGACGGGTATAATGGTGTAAATAATAACTATACATAGTTATTACAACATCATATTGATTCTGATATATTGTATAATCCACTTCAACTCAGTTCAATATTTATGGAAATGATATCATCGCTCGTGCGTACGTACGGACTACCGTCTCCACGACGCGATGAGATTCATTCTCCATGTTAACCATTTAAGAATGATTATAATGTATATATAAGAAATAATAATGAAATATATGACATTATAAAGCTACTGGATTTATGTATATATACATATGTATGTCATCTACTTACTTCCATTTCAAGACAATAAGGAAAGTAAAACTGCGTTCATGCGTACGTACGGACTACCGTCTCCATGAACGGTGTTTTTCATTTTACTTATCTATCTATTATATATATATATATATACTGAATATATATGATATATAAATCATATTTTATATTCTGGAAGTATGTAAATCATGATATAAGTAATAATGATGTCAAGAACAACAAGTCAAAACACCTAAGATAAATGAAACGATTTTACCCAAAACGCTTCTTTAACATGGAATTTACAAAATAACGGGTAATATAATGTTATAAGTGAACCATATATGATATCATAACAATGAATATGATTCTAGAATAAGTCAATAACATGATTTAAATAATTATACAGGAGGTTCGGACACTTACAAAGCAAGTCGGACCTAAGGTAAGGGAAATATCACAATCTCATTTGTATCCGAGATTGTTTATTCGTAATAATTTACTGGGGTGTATTTTATCATCCACATCCATGTTCCTTCAATATGTAATATTGTTTCCATCCACTTACAATAGTTTAAATCCAATTTTACTCTTCGGTGAGTTTTTTGTAAAGAATATGAAAGGAATCTTTTGTCGCTTTTTCATACGAGGTACTTTTTGACTTTTCCGACAAAAGTACGAAGAATGTTTTTTTTAACATAAACGGCATGAACGGATTTTTACGGTTTTATAAAGCCTTATTTTCATGACGATTACTCCAAAAGATTTCATGACTATTTTTAATAAAATCTCTTTCTTTTAAAATTGCATGATGTTTTTTGGAAAGAAATTGATTTTGAAGAAGAAAAGATATTTTCCTCAAGAATTCATTTCAAGTGTTTTATCATAATTATTTTCCATCTAAGATAATAAAGGGTTCTGTTTCTATCCATATTTTTACATTGATTTGACTATGTTGTGATGGAATTATGTTTATGAATTCCTTTATCTTATATGAATGGTTTTATGATGTCATGTTGTTTTAAGAATCCCATTTTTAATACATGGGTTATGAAATGATGTATGATTTATGATTTTGTGGCACACATAAGAAAGTATTCATTAAGATATGGGTGGGACCTATATCTCCCTCCAATGCATTGGGTAAAGATTTTATATCTCATGAGATAGACATGGCTGGAATGGTAGGTTATACCGGTTCAGTGAAACAGGACTGAAACGAGGATTACTCGATTCAGAAAGGGACTTTGTCCACTAAAATAGTCTTGGCAATGAGTCTTGACTAACAAGAAATGGTTCTCTATGATTATGTGTGTATGCCACAATGAGTAATGTTTTAAGTTATGATTTCATTTTCACTTCTATGATTTATCCCATGTTATGATATTATGAGCTCTTTTGCAGGTTATGATTTCCAAAAGCTATGTTCTTATGTATATGATGTGATTGATATTTCTTTTGTTTACCCTTACTGAGCATTTGATCTCACCCTTTTATGTTTTCTTTTCCCCAGGATATAAAGAAAGGTTTTTAGGTATAAAAAAAGGAAGATCTTTATGGGAGATATTGAAGATCTTTCACCACGATTAGAAGAATACGTTCCGAGTTTCCAAAGACACTAAACTATCACGATCCTTGTGTGTGTGTTTTTGTTATGTACTAAGTATTCCGAAAATGTAATGTAATGTCCATGTACGTCAGGCTTCGGGTCTCTACATCATCCTGCATGGATCACGTGATTCTATAGAAGTTTATTCTAGCTCATCCAGTGTGACCAAGTCTTATTGAATATTCATCGTTTAAAAAAAAATGAGTCTGTGGTGGAAATTTATTAAAGAATGATACTCTACTTAAAATGTAAGTATATAACTTTAAATTCTTAGTCAATATCATAAATGAATTACTCATCCTTATATAATGTAACCTAAAACAAAAAAATCTTGTCCGTTTACATTCCTACTAGGAGACTAATGGCCGTTTGTCCCAACACAAGTTTGTGGTTTTCTTATTGTTAACTTTCTCCTGATCATGATTTCTATCCCTCTCCATCAGAACTTGACACTTAGTTTATCATCCATATCCATGTTTTCCTACGTGGAATCTGAGTATGGGTTATCTTGGTTGACCTTTATACCTCTCATTCTTTCTTTTAAAGTGATAGTTTTATTGACTCTTCCTCCGATATGGGAATTTCTATTATATTCCCAAGAACAATTTTAAAAATTGCGAGGATGCAATTTATTGAAGGAGGAGCAAATGTAACACCCCAAGCATCCACGATACGTATCCCTTCGAATAATGCAATGACGTGCATTGTACGCAACTTCGAGATTTTAACACACCACAACCAATCAAACTAGCCGTTGTAAATAGTAATATCTTCTTTTTGAAATTTTATAAATTCTATCTCTCAAATTGGACTTCATTTTTGGATTCGGAATATCGAAATTAGCCTAGGGTGAAATTTTGGTACATTTCAGACAACATTCATATTTTGATGAATAGTGAAAATTACTAAATTTTAATTAAAAACAACTTTTTTAATTGAAATAATTAATATTGATAAATTATGAATTTTATTAGTTTTAAAGTATATTTATAATATATATTTTTACCATTTAATTTAATGTTTTTCATTGGACATAATTTCACAATTAAACAGGTCATAAACAAATTCCAATCTTTTGATAGTTATTATCTCTTAAAAACACGCTTTTTTTAACAATGGGAATTAATTTTAAATTAATTCTTTCCACTTATGTGTTTTGAATATGGAAAAATGGATTCCATATTTGGAATCAGGATGTTTAAATTATTTAAATAGGTAACCTTTATTTTTAGACATTTTGGATAATTACTTCGGTAAATATTTTATTTACCATGGTTATAGGGTAAATCTGGTAAACAAGGGTTAAAAAATAATCTTATAATAATACTAAATTACCCTAAAACGTGTCTTAAACCTATTGGTTGATACAAGGTCGACCATGGGCATCTTTGGGACGATTTTCGGACCCCATGGATCCACTTGTAAGTGATAATGACACTTTATTTTAATTAAGTTAAAATAAATACAAAAATGACACAAGCATATATCTTTTAGAAAAACAATTGTTACATAGGGTTATATATGTTGGATTTTAGACTATAAATATTAATTAGGAAGATAAAACTATTTACTACATAATGATATTTTATTTATAATTTTTAGACATTAAATAAGTTAATTTATTTATGACACAATGGTGATGAAGTAATTATCATAATAGTGAAAAATTAGAATAATTGATATTATAAATACCCAGATAAATATATTTTGAAACTTTTATTGAATTAAACTAATTTTCTAGGTTAATATGACATATTAGTATTTATTTAATTAACTTTGTTATAAGTAATAATTTTGTTATGTGTTTCACAAAAATCAACTATTGAAAAGTGTCAAAATTGACATAAAATAGTTTTTAAAACAAATATTATATTATTAAGTGATATTAAATTCCTAAAAATCTAAGGATCTTACAAGACACGTATATCATGATAGGTAAATCATTAATGACCCACTTGGGGGTCTCGTGGATGTATATATTATGTTTATTATCTATATAATATAAAAATACAAAGTGACATGGTAAATGTCAAACTAATTAACTAAGAGTTAAAACTAAAAGATAAGGTTAATATGGTGAACCAAACCTATCTAAATTCTATATCCTGAATGTGTTTCGACCTATCCCCACCTTAACCTTCGAATAATCAACTTCGGAGTCCTTAGAAACCGGATATGAATTTATTATAAATTAATATTTCTAGCTTTTCCAAAGGTGCCCATCACCCCTCTTATAAAAGGGCACTCCTCCTTCTCATTTCTTCACACCTTCAAAGCCTTTTGTTTCGGCCAACCCCTGCCCAAATACTCTATAAACTTCCCTAACTACAACCTAGTGGCATTAGTTTGATCAGAAAGCCAACCAAAGAGCCCTTTTTATCAAATAAAAAGGAAGAACCCGAAGAAGAGGTAATGTTTTCACCACCCCTTTTCAAGTTCCTTTCTTCTTCCATATCTTTTTTCTTTGTTATTACCATTATAAAATAATAAATCAAGTATCATATATATACTATGATGTTATTATAAATATGGTACAACCATATTCAGTATTCTATCCATCTTTTGAATAACATGTCACCATACGTGCGTACGTACGGCTTACCGTCTCCACGTCGTGGTGTAATTGTTATTCAATATATTATTATTTTAATGGGTATAATAATGATTTGTAACTAATGTAAATAATAAATATAACATGATAATGATTCTGTATATAGTATATACCATCCAATTATATATTATTTTAATATCAAAAGAATGATATTGTCGCTCGTGCGTACGTACGGACTACCGTCTCCACGAACGCGATGAGATTCATTCTCCATCATATCCATTCAAGTATAATTATAACATGATGATTTAAAAATAGTTTCTAAGGACTTGATATCATTCCGGATATGAATAATATACATCCCATTAATAACTAATATGGCTCACATAACAATGAATATAAAGTAAAATGAACCTGTTAACACCCGAAATGACGATAATTCTAAGATATTATTAACAAATCAATGTTAAAAGATCATATATGATATCATATTAAATTAAATGATTCTGGTATAATTCAATAACAATTATTTCACCATTATACAGGAGGTTAACCTACCATCGACCAAGGAAAATGTACAAAGTAAGGGGTTTCTTATCTCACTCTTAATCTCGTGAGAATTCCATTGTTCACCACTTATTTATTGCATGTGTTGTATGTGTACTACCAATAATTGTATTAATTGTGTATTATACTTTAATTTATGGGTATCTACATCATCATTGTATGATCCTTCTTTCATGGGTGTATGTTTCATAAGTTACCAAATCGATAAGGGAATTTGAAATTTCAATTTCCATTTATTCGGCTTTACGCAAACATCATTTATTATTTTACTCCAAGATTATGCGTGGAATAACTATTCATTTGCTTATGTCATAATTTCCACTCCCCTTTTCTGTGGATATACTTTTGATACAAATAATCACTCAATTTATAATTTCTCAAGTCATCGATATGAATTTGATAAGAGTAATTTTAACTCACTCCCCATTTGTTGAGTTAAACATCCAATTCATTGGTGTTGTTTTTATAAGATTATGTGTCAATATCCTTTGATTTTTTGACACTAAATATCCAATAATATTTAGTGTATTTATATTTTTCACACATAACTATGTCGTTGATTTATCCTTAACCTAAGGATACGGCCTTTACGAGAGATTTCATCTCAATTTACATTCCATTGAGACTTCATCGTTGTTATACACCAAATCACTTTTATACGGTGTATATAATGTACTTTGACATAGTATATCATGAATTCCTTTATTCTCCGGATATTACAATGTTTTGATTACCTCAATTATTTGTATTCAAGTGTCTCTCTTTTGGTTAGAAACTCTAACTAAAATACCATTTTAAATGTTTAAAAGACTTATTCTTATAAATCTTGCTCATTAATGTCCATGTTTTAAAAATGGTTTTAAGGATTTATTTATATGGACATTGAAGTTTTAAAATTAAAACTTTTTTTAAAAAGTTTCAAAGTGGTATGGGACACTTTGATTCAAAAATCTTTTTTTAAAATGGCTTCTTGACAAATAGCGTGACTTTTAAATTATTTCAAGAAAAAGGGGGATATTTATCTGAAATAGTTTTGATGATTATTTTCATCTATTTCAACATCCTTCATTATTCTTGATTGAGGTTAATGTGATACAATACATTCCTCCATATTGTATCAAATGAGTTATGTTTGACTGTGGATGTGCTATTTGTATACCATTCATGGTTTGTGGTTAAAGTATTGACATTTCGTATGCTAGTTTTAATATGAATGTTTATCTTATGTTTAATCATGTTCATATGAGGAATGCATTGGACTTAATAAGTGACGAGTGGAGCCCGCTATAGCTCCTCGATGAATCGGTAGGTCTCATGAGACAAACTAGTGTCTTGGCACAAGGCGTTGGAAAAATCTTATTTGTAGTCTTGGCACTTGGCCTTGGCTATCTGGTGATGATAGTCTGGAATTATGCATTCCATCATTATGAAAGTGGTTATTGATATTGCATGTGGTCATTCGACTACTAGAATATCCATGTGAGTAAGTAAATGGCATTATTTCATTTTACCTTTTCCATTTTATGATGAAGTTCAATTTTAAAAGGCTTTTGTTTTAGTTATATATTACCTTTGGCATTTATGATTATCTATGAAAGCTTATTCTATAATGTTATCCTTACTGAGCATCTGAGCTCACCCATTTCCATGTTTTATTTTTCCCAGGATTATGAAGAAGTAATTTATGAATGACCTGCAGGGATAGTATGAGGGGATATGAAGACAATATGTTTTTTTTATGATGTAATGTAAACTTTTATGAATGTATCTAGTGTTTCCAAAGCTACTAAACTAATCGGTCTTTCGAGATTTGATATTTCTTGTGATCATGCCCATGTTATGTAATAATGCACCGAACCTAGGTAACTAGGGTCGGGGCGTTACAAGATGACTCTCATAATAGATTCATTGGAGTATACATTTTTTAGATAGATCTAAGATATGAAGTATGTGGATTTATAATTTTTTACCTTGAGGGAAAACCTTGATGGTTGGGAGTCACCTTATTATTGGAGAACAGATGAGGATGAGGTCATCTATGTCAGGAATCAGGTTGTCGTACCTAAAAGAATGTGAGACTAGATGATGTGTGAGTTTCATGCCTCGAAGTGGGTGGCACATCCAGGTGTAACCAAAATGCACTGTGAACTACAAAGATAGTTTTTATGGTTGGAAATGAAAAGGAAAATAGTAATGTTTGTGACACCATGCTACACCTATCAGTAGGTGAAGGCTGAGCATTAATGACCTATAGGGTTACTACAGTCGTTGGAAATTATAGAATAGAAGTGGGACAAAGTGACCGTGGACTTTGTGGTGGTTCTCCCAGGGATTCCTTAGAAGAATAATTCAATTTGGGTTACTTTCGATAGACTAAAAATAGTAATGTTTGTGACACGATGCTACACCTGTCTGCACGAGGTGCCATAGAATTTTGTTTCAGACAGAAAGTTGTGTTTTACTTCACGATTATTATAGGTATTGCAGAAGGTTCTTGGTATGTAGGTTTTATTGATTATGAATTTCCAGCCACTGACAGATGGGTGGTCAGGGCATACTATACTAGTGCTTGAGGATATGTTGTGATCTTGTGTTCTAAACTTCAGTGGGTCTTGGGAGAATCACATAGAACTAGTGGAGTTCACCCATACCAATATTTATTGGGAAAAATATAGATGGAACCATATGAAGCTCTTTATAGTAGGTCACGAAGACCACCACTAGTCTGGATGGAGGTAAGTGAGTCTAAGTTGTTGGAACCAAGTCTCGTGTAGGACACATTAGAGCATGTATAGTTGATTCAGAAAAATATGGATATGACCGAAAGTAGATAGAAGTCCTATGTTGATAGAAATAAATGACACCTAGTGTTTACAGAGGTTTATAATGTATTCATTTGTGTGTTTCTTAGATTCAATAACTATTGAATATAGAGATAGGGCAACTGGACACCCATGTTTGTTGGACCAATTGAGGTGGTGGAGAGAATCATGCAAGTGGTGTACCGATTGGCTCTTCCACAAAGATACAATGCTATGTATGATGTTTTCTAAGTGTCAAAAAAGGTTGGTATCACCCGAACCATTCTAATGTGATCGATATGGATGATATTCAGATTGAGATAGATTTTACCTTTGAGGAGCATCTAATACGTGTGTTGAATCGTAGTGAGAATGTGTTGCGGGGAAAGATGATGCCTATAGTTTGTGTATTGTGGAAACATGGAAATTTGTGGGAGGAGACATGGGAAAGGAAAGAAGATATGTGGGATCATTTTGCTAATCTTTTTGACTTAGAATCTTAGAGATTCTTGGGAGTGCCACTCAAGGATAAGATGTTATAAGGTGGTGAGATTGTAAGATCCCGACCTTTCCTGAAGATGACTTGGTCTTAATTTCAGGTATTTGTTTTTGCCTTGTTTCAGTGTAATTGGGTTGGGTTTTACCTTGGGGTTTGTTTGGGTGATCATTTATGAAAATTTAAAGGGAGAAGGGTAGTGCATAGTTGGCTCACGGTTTTCCCTAATCGTTCGCCCCTGCCCAGCAAACCATGCAACCTTGGACAAAGAGGAATTACATGGTTGACACATGGTTTGTCAATATGCACACCTTATTATGAGAAATTATGAACCCCCATAGTAGAGGTTCAAATTTAGGAGAAATCGTGCTCCCCTTCCGTACTAACAATGCATGAATTTTTAAATCACCAAAAAAATAGATTTTTAATCACAAACACCCCTATTTAACTCCTATTCGATCCCCATTCAACCCTAGATAATATTTCATGATCATGGAGAATATTATATGTATTCAAAGACATAAAAACCTTTTTAATTTTTTATTTTAAGCCTGTATTGAATATTTTCACACCTCCCTGTACGAGGATCTTACATTTATTGGCTTCCTATTCCTTATCCTTTATTATCCAATTCTAAAAAGGGGTTTTTCTTCTTATTTTGATTGGATATAGACATGTTTTTGTGGATATGGATCTATTATTGAAGATTTATATCTATATTTAAGAGATCTTGATTGATTTTATCTTGATTCAGGGTTTTAAATTTGAATCCCATTCTATATAATTATGCTGCTCAAATTATGAGGATTTTCGTTGGGTGATCACTTGTCAACGAATTGCGGTAGGTTGTCTATAATTCAAATCTCAACGTATTTATTTAAATTACATGTATGTAATTGTATAATTTCTATTTGATGTTTAGAGATTATGTTCTAAATTTAATTAATTAATTGAGGAGATCAGAAATTGGTGATTTTGGGAATTATAGATTGAGATAATTAATTGTATAATTAATTATGAGATATTAATATTTTGGGATTGAGATATTTAATTGTTGAAATAATTATGATCTATTGAGATTGTAATTGAGATAATTAATTATGGAATTAATTATGTGATTTTTAGTTTGTGGATATTGATTAATTAATTGAATAATTAATTAATCAGATTTACGTAATCAATTAATAAGAAAATTAATTAAGGTGATTTATGTGATAAACTATTTATTGAATTAGTAATAAAATTGGTCCGGTTGATTAATTATTGAATTTACTAATAAAATTTATGTGATTAATTAATTTTAGAATTAAGTAATGTATTTTATGTGATTAATTATTTTTTTAATTAATTAATGTTATTTATGTGATTAGTTAAATTTTGAATTAACTAATGGGATTGTTATGTTTAAATAATTGTGGAATTAGTAATGGAATTGATGTGGATAATTAATTATTGAATTAATTATGTGTTAAAAATGGTAACATGGTCATTTATTTTTGAATTAAATAACGGGAACGTGGTTATTATAATGTGTATGGTATGAATGGTGACATGGCCATTTAGTTGAGAAATGGAGAATGTGACCAAGATTATTGTAATGTGTAAGGTATGAATGGTAACATGGTCATTTAGTTGTGAATTTCAGAATAGAAACATGGACACTCTATTGTGTGGTGTATGAATGGTAACATGTGAATTAAAATATGAATTAAATAATGATATCAATGGAATTATGAGATATGATATTCCTCAGACATACATTAGGCTCCAACATATTTTAGAGTAGGTATTGAATGATAACAATGGAATTATAAGATATGATATCCCTCAGACATACTTCAACCTCTGACATGAGTTGAAGCAGGGATTGAGGTATGAGTGTCTACGGGATCCCAATGGTTTATACAATTAAATAAAGATTAATTGATAATGTGATAACTGTTTACTTATGCATTGTAATTATTTCTTTATACAACTACACACACTTGCTATTGATTAGATATTGTTTTAGTTGTTATTAGTGGTGGCATACTATAATACCTTGGATTTTCCAAGCACTATTTGTTTTGGATACTATATAGATTATTTGTGAGACCAGGCACTGAGACGATGTGCGATTCTGAGACCGTTGTTCCAAAAATAAATGTTTGAAATATATTAAATAGTATTAATGCACATGTTTCCTGAAAAAGTGTAATAACTTCTATACAGGTACCCTGGTCTGAAATATGATGGTACCGTTGAGTTCATAATGCGAGGTTTACCCTAGGAATTACTTAACATTAGATGGTGTGGGTCATTTGTAGAAAAGCCAGAACATGCGTGGAAATGAAAAAAATAATTTAATAAATAATTTTATTTTATTTTTGTTAATGCAGTGATTGATGGACTTTAAATAGACTACTATGGAGAAATACTAGGGTAAGCTGTACAACCCTGGAACCATTGGAGAGCCATTGTAGATAGCTTTAGTGAATCCTCTCAGACGAATGGTGATAGGATCTTCGATCAATGATCGATGGAAAAAAGATTCAGTGGATCTCACCAAAAAACACGACACAACCCCATTCTTTGTTAGTGATCAATTTGAATCAAGGTAGGGCATTTATTTTTATTTTATTCTTCCCCATTCTTTATTTATACAATGAACATGATTCAAACAATAAAAATATCGATCTGTGGTATGATCAATATGCAGGATGAGTTTATTTTATGAGGTTTTGATGGGAAAATATATTTTTTATTTTATTATTCAGATTTTCATTCTAATAACGATGGGTCATGATAAACATGAACATTGATCACAATTTGTTACTCTAACATGTTTTTGTTCTTTTCTCCCCCCATTGATCATTCATCACAAGGATTATCGATCAATCGATCATTGTGAACCCATTTCTTGGTGAAATAATCAAATATCGTAGATCTAAGATTGGAATAGCCTGACGGAGGTGTGATGATGGAGCTAAAGAAATTTAAATGAAAGAGGATACCCAATTTACAATTCTTTAGCACACTATAAAGAATGAAAATTTGATTCATTTTTTTAGTAGATTTGATGGCGTAATGCATTCTTCATCGACAAAAAGGATTGGATGAGTTGGGATCTTTAATATTATGGTAAAACGATCACCAGATCAAAATTTGGAGGCATTGGATAAAATGTAGGAGTAGATATGGGTTTCTGAAAAATCCTGAACAACATAATGTTTAATCTGGATCTATACGTTGTGCGTGGACACATGATCTATGATTAGGGTTTCCATAGGAAGTTAAATATCACATGGAATGTGACCCCTTTTACATAGCATGTGGTATGAACTGGGTCACATGACATATACTCAGGAATCACACGGGTTGTTTACATGGGAAGATGTTCTTAGGCTAAGCTGTGTATTGGTACTTGAGATTACATGCATAGGATAGTGACGTGTACTAGCACATGGTTAGAGTAAATGGGATACGTACATGGTGTGTACTACTACATAGACACAATTTGATGAGATGATCCATTTTCACGGGCAACACCCAGGTTCAAGGGACAGAGTGTGACCCCTACTACACATTGTGAACTCATTTATACATTTCTTGGATCCCTTGTACTCTATATCCTGGAAAATTTTGTTAGGTTTTTCTACATTTATCCTTTCCATGAGGGTTAGTATGAAATCATTTTTTACTCCTGAGACCACGATCCCTTCAGCAGTAATTCCAAGATAGAGTTGTTGGAATCCCTATGAGAGACCCAGAGTGAGATCCTCTATTCATATTCATGTCCTATGTGGCGCTCTTGGTATTTATGTGACCAACACTTCATGGGAGTCAATCCTCTACTTAGCAGGTTAATCTAGATTGATTTGTTGGTATAGTGATCCTAATTTGTGTATTGTATTCTATTCAATCTATTAGAATTCTCTTTCTCATGAAGAGACCCGATAAGAAGTACCTATTGGATGGACATCATCGATGCTATCAGATTCAGGAGTGTGTTCTCTCAAGTGAGTGCTTTGTGGAATATTCTATATGGAATCATATACTAGTATAATATGGTTGTGACTTACCTCTAGAATGTGTGTATTTGTTGAGTATATTAAGATATTCTTGTTATATGTGTTGTAGAAATATACCTGTGTAGAGATGAATGTATTTCCTTTGTTTTATGTGATGCACGCCTATCATAGTGAATGTAAAAAAGCAATTTAATTTTCCTAGTGTAGTATAATGGATGACCAGGTTCTTCTCACTTGAGGAACTTTCTCATATGTTCACTCACTTAATTTAATTCACCTTAACAAATACTTTTTAATTGTTTTTTTAATTTATGCAGGTTATGAAATTTAAATTAATGAAAATATTAAACTAACATGCAATGAAAAAAGTTTAATTACTGAATAAAGAACTTGGAATTTATGGGTTGGTTTATGGGTTCCATCATTCTCTTTATTGGTGTTTAAATAAAGATAGATAATTCAATTTTGATATCTCATTATTGAATTACTATTCTTTTATTAATTGGTGTGAAATCATGAATTATTTAGCAATCTTAACTTCCCCTCCTACTTTAATCAATTTTTATGGAACAACTCAATCATGAGTGTGACAACTTCCAAGACCCGGCTCTATCATATGCCATTTCAACCACTAAATGGCTCAAATCCATCGTATTAAGAGCTTGTATTCAGTATAAGGGAGGGAACATATTTAATAAAATAATAGAAATGAGTTTGAGTTTAGTTTCATGGTGGGATATCACCACACCCATTCATGTCACTCTTTATCATCAAAAACATAATAAAACTTAAGAATTTTACCATAGAATAAATAAAATTTACTGATACCTCCCCTGAGCCAAGGATTGAGTAAGTACATCATTTTTTATGGTAAGAGGTAATGGTGGATAGAATGAGAATAAGAAAAAAATAAGGATAAAATATGGAGAAGTAAGGAGGGTGGTTCGGTGGAAGAAAGCACAACAGTAAAAACCATGCATGAATTTATTAAAAATCTAAATTACAATTGAAATATAAAAAAATAAATAAAATAAACAGTTTAATAATATGATAAGGGTAGGATTTTTGAACGTACTCCCTCGGTGGAGATCTCCACTTGGTTCCTTGGAATAAATGTGATGGAAAATCGGATGAGATGAGAGGTGGGAGCTCCCCTCCTTTTATAGGAAGAAATTGTCCTCCTCAAGTTTGCACATTTTTTGGAAATATAAATGGATGATTAACACATTCCAGTCTTTATAAAAGTTGTTAATATTTGACTTTTTCATTCAACATCAAAATTTCATATTGATTGGACTCATCTAGGGGGATTTATGTATTTTTTTTTATTGATAATGTGTTTTTGTCTAAGAGAATTTTCGAGGAGCTTTCTTTCAAAGTATAACATCTTTTTTCCACCATAATGGGAGGAAAACTCCATGAAATTTATTTAGGTAGTGCATATATGTGTCCTACTTCATATCCATTTCTAATCAATGCCATTGTAGTTTTGTAGCCTGATTTATTCATCCGTTATGGATTTTGGGTCCATGCTGTCAGCCCGAAAAATTTCCAAACATCAATGATTTTTTCAGGCCTTTAGATATTCGAATAAGCCTCCAGTCAAGAAGAAAAAGTTAAAGGAATTAAAAAAATAATTCTAAAAATATAATCATTCAATTTGGAATTATATTTTTATAAAAATGACCAAAATACCCTTGACGTAAAAATCTGACAAAAATCGCGAAATTAAGCACATTTCACATTTTAGCTCAAAACAGACCATAAATCCAAAATTGATCCATATAAGCTCAAATTGACAAATTAGGAGGGTTAAAACTATTGAAATGCATATAAAAATTGTGGGAAATATTAGTTTTATCAGTATATTTTTTAGTTTCGGGGAGTCCTACTAAGTATTGTTATACTCACCCAGACATGGAGTTTTCCTTCATGTGTCATGTCTTGTGTAGAAGATTGAAATTTTGAAGGAGTCTTAGGAGGACCCGGACAAGACAGTTCTTAGTGAGACCAGAAAAACCGAGGTGTGTTCCTACAACTTTCTGAAAGCAGTCCCAATACTTACTTTTAGGTTGTACTTTTGTTTTCAAACTCTTTTTTGTGGGCATGTATTTTTCACTAATTACTTTATATTAATTCCTTTTATACTCTGCATATTCAATTTAGATGTATAAATGCATGAGTTTTTAGTTGTTTTTACATTTCATTATTTTATAGTCTTGGAGATGTGTGTTTCATTACAGGTACTTAAGCTAAGGCCTCTCCTGTTGGTGATACACCTTCCCAGTGCTAGTCACTATACCTTAGCCTATTTGAGGTGGGATTCGGGGGTCGCGACATGTGCCCCTCTAGGAGGGGGCATGACACCTACTGAGTTGTACTCTCACCCTACTTGGGCTGCCTGATCAGTACCTGAATTGATTTTTTGCTTTCTATAGAGGTTAAAGGGAAATACCTTGTGTTAGATCATTGATATGGGATGGTGAATGGATGAGGGAACCAGACACTATTCGGGACCTGCTTGGGGGAGTCATCAATGTCTTTATTTTGGGTTTCATTTTAGACACTTGACATGTACATTGGCATGACATATTTTCTTCTTTAATTTTTTATATTGTGTTTTCATTTTTGGTCATCTTGTCATACTGGTTGTTTTAGGTTATGATTACATGTTATTAATATATTGTTTATTATTTTTTTCATGGGGTATTTACACTGATAAAAGTGGGAAATGTCTCCCAATGATCAATATATCAGACCCTCACTACAAATCAACAACCTCTAACATATGGGGAGGCATGCCTGAGGTCATGTGACTGACCGATTGTAGGCACTGGTGTGTAGAACCTGGTCTGAGATGGTACAGTTTTCAACATTAGAGGTTTTGGAGATGTCTTGTAAGATTTTACAATTGTGAAGAAAATCATGTGAAACATTCCAGATAGGTTTGATTATAAAATTTTCTCTTTATAAGATAAAGATGATTTATCTCTTGATGAATTGCCTAAATTTCCTATTAGTTATGAAATGAGAAAATCTCTAATGTTAAAAAAATATGAAAGATGAAATAGATTTTGAATCAATGATAATGATGATAATTCATGATGTTGGATATGATGATCCTTGCTACTTTGAAGAAAAAGATGATGATAAGTTGAATGAAAAAATCATGTCTCTTATATCTAAGAACTATAGTATAAGAATATGAAAATATGGTTGTAAACTTAATCTTAAATGTTTTGATTGTGGTGGAATTGAACACTTTACTATGAATTTACCTGAGAATAATGTTGGTGTGTATCGATAATATTTTGATTAAAAACCTTGATGAAGGTAGTGAAACAAAAGTTATGAAGAAGAAAATTCATCCAACAAACACAATAATAAGTCTACTAGAAACAAAATAAATATGATGAGTAATAAAGGTGAATCATACTCAACTGAAAAAATTCTTCAAGATATGAAAGTTAAAAAAAATATAACCTTCATTGCAAAATTTTAGAAAATAAAAGATTCCATAGATAGTGAACAAGGTGGTGAAGAATAATATATAGAGTATCAACTCAAAACATAACATATATTATGTATTGAGAAAAACAGAAATCTCAAGTATGAAATTATAGTAATGAATAAATATTGTGAAGAAGTTTCTAAAGTAAGAAATTATGTCATCATTTCTAAGGAAGAATAAATTCAAGAGTTCTTAAGTTACAAACTAATAATCACTGAACATGGAAGGATGGTAGAAGATCTCAATAAGTAATTGGAATATAAGAAAAAATTAGTTAATAAGTTTCAATATAAACTTCTTGATTCTATAAACCCCTTGAAAAGATGAATGAAAACTTTAACAAAGCATTAGTAGTATAATATAAGACTTATAAATTTTCTGAAAAATCTCAAATAAAGAATTAGGTGATTTCCTCACACACCAAAAATAATGTTTCATCTAATTTTTCTAGCATTTTATGTGATAAGAAAATTAATAGGAAAGTTTGGGTGGATAAATAATGTGATAAAACTATCACATATAAAAAAAATTAAAACTCACATAGACGGAAATATGGTATACACCCAGAGTATATTTGGGTAGGAATGATTTATAATCCTCAAAAAAAATTTACAAAGAAAGATCATACTTCAATAAAAAATTTAGATTTGATGGGTTATAATGGTTCTATAGAATATATGGTCACATGAATTTTAATTTTTTTCATAACATATCACTTCCAAAAATAATATTTTAATAGAGTGGAAGAAATAGTGAAATTAGAACGAATAACATTCCTAATACATAGGAAGCTAGAAAAGAAAAATCACAAGAAGTTAGAAACCTTCCAAAAAATATAAATATAAATTTCTGGAAGAAGTTTATGGATGATGTGATTTTTCTTTTCATCATGTCAAAAGATGTATGAAACTCCTTCTAGAACAAGTTTCTTATGGGAGATAATGAAAAGGAATCTACTATGAAGAATGTTGAGGAAATATTGTTTTTTTGAGACTACCTTGAAAGAAAGTAAGAAAGAACAGACCATGGATACTTGATAGTGATTTTTCTTCATGCATGGTATGTGATTTAAAAATCTTGAAACATGTTGAAAATCATGAAGGAAGTTCTATTACCTTTGGGAATAAATGTTCTTTAAAAATCATAGGTATTAAAATGACTGAGATTAAATAAAAAAAGTTGAAATCTTAGGAATTTTTATTTACTGATGTGCTAAAACATAATTTACTTAGTGTAACTCAACATTTTGATGATGTAAAATAATTGACTTTCAGATAATATTCATGTGTTATCAGAAGTGTGAGTCATTGAAGAGTTATCACAAAAGGAGAAAGAACTATTAGATATTTTTTTTACGTTAGAGAAATCAAAAACTCATCTTATCTATGTTCCAAAGATGAGAATAAGTTGTGGTGCCAAATACTTTTCCAACATGGGAATTGAATAATAAAAAAACATTCTAAAGGTTATTATGTACAAAATTTTCAAAAATTGAAAACAACAGAGGACGATTTTTGTGTTACTTGTTATAAAGGGAAGATGACTAATAAAAGCCATAAGAAACTTGAGATTCCATCTACCGGGCCTCTTAAACTTATTCATTCCAATTTATGTGGGTCAGTGAGACATCAATATAAAAAGGATATTTATAATTTATCAATTTTAATGGTGATTTCACTCAAATTACAAACATCATGTTTTTGAAAGTGTACTCATAGACTATATAAATCTTTAAGTTTTTCAAAAAGGACGTTGAGAAAAATATTGGGGTTTATATAATGAAATTGAGAATGGATAATTGTATTGAGTTTACAAGAAATACTTTCAAAAGTTATCTTAATGATAATGGTATGAAAAATTATTATAGTTCTCTATTTACCCCACAACAAAATTAAGTAGTAGAAATGAAGAATATAGGTTTGGTGGAAATGGGAATAATCATGTGAGAAGAATAAAAAATTTCAAAGTTCTACTAGAGTGAAGTTGTTCGTATTATTTTGCATGTTTTGAAAAAAAATTAAGTTTGGAAATGAACATGAGTTCTTATGAAATTTTATATGAGAAAAAACTTTTATTGAAGTACATTAATGTTTTTGGAATCCCATGTTTACTTAAATTAATAAATTTGGATCAGAGAATGATTGATGAGAAAGCTAAGGAAGGAACTATTATTATTCACACAATGTAAGAAGTTACAAATGTAAAAAGTTTTTAATTATAATTATCTTATGAATATTAAGTTGTGTTTATCAGATAATGGTAGAGAAGAAAATAATATTTTAAGAAAAATAAAAGTGAGAAAATATAAAAGTTAGGGGGGTTTTATCTTAACATGGCCATACTATTTTCTTCTCACCGAGGGATGGATTTTTTTCACAAAAATTTCCCTTTCTCTTAGGGTGGTGTCTAAACACTGCTTTAATAATGGATGTGTTTTGGTAAAATTCAAAAAACATGAGTTGTTTACAAAATTTGAATTGTGAAAATTATCTGAGAGTTGTAAAAGTTATTAGTGAGTGTTTTTAAAAAATACCATTTGGGAGATTGAAGAACCTTTGTGATGTTTTTTAATAAATTTTTATATTTTTTTTATAATTAATCTTTTATAAAAGAATATTTTTGAAAAGTAAGTGAATGTTTCTGAATGTTCGAACCCAGACATAAAGGGGGAGAAAGTTTTATTTTTTAGAAAGTTGTTTTATAGACACAGAGGATTGAAATGAGAAACACCAGATGAAAAGTATCAAACTGATCACCACCGGTCAGAGAATTCATCAAAAAGTTATAGTTTTTTATCAGACACACCATCAGTCTCAGATCCATTGACATGAAGTTCAAGATTCAATGGACTCAATGTTGGTTAGAAAGTTAGAATTTTGCTGAAGAGGTTGAATGAAGAAAGTTATGCTAGGAGTTAGAAATTTCTTAATCTTTCTAACGTTCTGTCAAATATTTATATTCTAATTTTTAATTCTCAAATATCATAAGTTGTCTGTAACACTTGCGATGTGATCTTTATGAAGAAAAGGGGGAGAATAGGTGCAACCAATCATATTGAGTTTTGGTTGGAAATAAATAAGGTGTTGAAAGTAAGGTAAGTCGTAATACTTTCCTATATACGTCATATAGTACATTGATAATATTGAGGATCTCATAAATCAAGAAAACTACAACGATAAAATATTTTTATGAAATAGAGTAATCATAATGATTGTATCGATTCTAGGAATCATGAAAAAAGTATTCATCAGATCCAGAAGTACTGAGCATAGAATATTTCAGAAATCTGAATTAGTTATAGTTGATGAGGGTTGAAGTATATCAAAGTGGTAGATTGGAGTTTACATCAAAAATAAAATTCCATCATAGTGATAATTCCGTCATTATGAGGATTCCATTGGATTGAAGCTGAGGATGTTCTATGAGGTAGAATCTGAGGAGGAAAGCTAATTAAACAGACTCTGAGGAAGAAATTAAATCAAACTAACTCTAAGAAGGAAATTAAATCAAGACTGACAATGAGAAGGAAAGTCAATCACACTAAATCTGAGAAATAAAGTTAATTAGACTAACTCTTATGAGGAAATTCAATTTAGAATGATATGAAGAAGTTTCAACATAATCAGATGAGGAAGTTGCATCATAATGAGTTGAGTAATTTCTATTATTCTGAATAAATGTTAGGATTTCATAGAATAATTATTATAAAGAATACATAAGAAGATTTCATAATATTTCTGAAGATTTTATGTGTTCACACTTGAAATTAAAATATGTATAGATATTGGATTTTTTTAATTTGAGTAAGTGGGAATTTTTTTAGTTACTAAAATTTGTCATTTTGGGATGCCTATAAATAGATGAAATGTATATTCATACTTTTATACTTTTTTATGTGAATGGAAAAAGAAGAGCACTGTAGAATTCATGTAAAAGCTATCATTCCATATTGAAATATCATTAGAAGTTTGGACATCTAAATTTTTTGTTTATTGGACTGAGTAGGATCGGACTGAGCATTTGAGAAGAGTTTGAGTAATGAATATTGAGAATGGATTCATCAGAATAAGTCCATCAGACTAAATTCATAGGATTGAGTCCATCGGACCCATCCCTATCGGATGGAGTGAATCAGACCCAACCACATCATAATGAGGATTCTGAGCTGAGAATTTGTGGTGTAGTTTAAACAAAGTATTTTTCATTTTTTTGTCTCATTTTTTGTAAGAAAAATTTATTAACCAATAAGAGTCTTTATAATCATTACAATTAGGATATATATAATGTGTCTAATGGGAGTTGGAACAAGTTTTATTCACTTATTCATTTCATTGAATTTCTATAAACCCATATGACTGTCTATGAAAATGATATAGGTTCTCACACTGATGTCGATCCTTTGTAATATCATGTTCATTACTTTTTTTACTAATTTTTCATATATTAGTATTTACTAAAAGATGATAAGGATATAAACTTTAACAAGTTTCAAGGTTTAATATTTTCACAATTATTTAAACTTATAAATGTGAACATCTAATTCAACCCCACTTCTGAGTTATTATTCGATCCTTTGGAACTTCATATACTATTTATCACTTTATTTAAAACTTTTTTTAATATTTTTTCTACTTTTTTGTAATTAAAATCCCTAAATGAATAATTTAGTACTCTCATGACTCATCATTTATCTCACCATGTCCAACAAGATATGGTTCCTCCTTTCACTTACATCATTACACTGATGAGTATAAGGAGGAGTGAGTTAATATAGGATCCCAAACTCCGATAACTAATCAATGAATTATTTATTGAGATATTCTCCACCAAGTTATTAGAGGATTTTCTTAATCATATTACCAATTTGGTTCCCATATTCATTCTTGTATTTCTTGAATTTATAAAAATAACCTGACTTATACCTCATTAAGTAGACATATTCCTTTATACTAAAATAATTAGTAAAATTTTTGAAGTAAGAGAACCCACCCCTGCATCAATAGGAAATGGTCCACACACATATATATGAACTAATTCATGAATCTCTTTTGACCCTTAACCATTTATACTAAATGTGGATTTATTTGTTAGACCATATAAATAAGTGTGACACATACAAATTGGTTTTAGTTCAAAAGAATATAAATATCCATTTTGGTATAACTTAGTCAAGCGTTTTTCATTTACATGACCAAGCCAATGATGCCATAATTGGGTGTGTCATGAGTTATGTGAAGTAGTTTCATTATCAATTTCCATTACATTGTTTGTATAATACGATAAAAAAATTGTTATTTAAATTCACCTTACCATACCAAATGATATTTTTATAAAATAAGCATCATTCATTTACAAATACTAAAATAAATCCATATATATCTTGTTTAGATTTATAAATAATGTTTTTTGTAATGGATTAAACATAATAACATCCTTTCAAAACCAAGAGCATTATAAGATCCCATATTTTTCTAGGTACGTCCCACTCTGAGGTTTTCATTGAACATATTTTTTTGGGGTTTCCTTTGTAATTAAGCATTAGTGACTAAGTCTTATTTGAGGATAGATAGCATTTTTTAGAGAAAATAACCTTAATTTTAGGCATGTATGTCAATTTAAATAAAATTATTCCATGTATAAATATGTTAAATGGGATTAATAGGGTTTTCTATAAGTTTAGAAGGATCATAGGTGGTTTGGTCACTTTTATAGAAGCTAGTATAAAAACTATTCAATTAAAATTATATGTTGTGTATATGTTCCAAGACATGTAACTATTTTTAGATGAATTTCATGAACTAGATTATGATGTGATGTGGTTACATGTCGTGAACCTAATTCACATCATGTAAATGTTGATCAAAATAAATTTTAACTCGGGGCAAATGGTTGTTCCAGCATAACTTAAAAATGAGGAAATACATGACATAAAAGGATTACACATCAGGTATTCCTCATACCTATTAGTTTTAAGTGTGTCGTGTACTTATGACTCTCAATATTTTTTATTATAGCCTCTCCTCTCTCTCCCCCAGGGTGAACTCTAGAAAATTTTGAATTATCATCCCCCCTTCCAGATGTCACATTTTCACAATCGATCCTAGGTAGGTTCATTCACTTTGGTTTCCCTCTTATCACCTGTCATTACTTTTCATTATAGTGTACATCTTCTGAACATGGGTTTTGTTTTGGGAGTTGATCTTGTTTTGGGTTAATCTAGGTTCTTCTTGTGATCTTTTGTGACGTCTTCTTTAATGGATTTTGTCATTAGAAGCATTGTGTTAATCACATGTTAATGGTATATAGACTAAACCTAACACTATGGTATATTTAATTGTGAATTACATGAAATATTTTGATTATGACCATGTAATCTGCACTATAATTAATCAGTTTATTTATAGTAAATCGTGGATTGGATTTCTTTAGATTCAATGGTTGTTGAAACCTTGATTATGGATACCTGTTGGGTGACAAAGCATTTGAGTAAAAAGAACATTGCTAATGGTTTAAAGCATTGTGAGTATGACATGATACCTTAGGTGATTGCTTGATATAGAATCCCTAGGTAATCTATTATTGATTATTTATATGACTGTTGAGCATTTGAGAGATAAATTAATGTTTATTTGAAAGAAAAATGGTAATTTTCATAATTAACCATTGATATTTATGATGTGATATTATGATATCCATAATATTATGACTTGTTGAGTTGGTGATCAAATTATTATATATAGTGATATCTTAGTAATGTTTAAATTATTATATAGTTGTCTTGTCCTAGTGACACATGCAAAATTCTTATATATAGGTATTTTCTTGGAGGATGAAATGCTTATATAGTATGCAATTCCCATTGAAACTTGCTGAAATGCTTATATACCAGGCTACAGCAAGGGACACTTGTTAAAATGCATTTATATAGGGTGATGATTGAAGGACAAAATTATTATACAAAGAGAGCTACCTGATTGTTTGATTTTTCCATGGTATATGGATATAGATGGAATGGTTGTGTTACATGCTCAGAGACATTTCATCATAGTTTTGAAATAGGATAATTCATATATTATATTAATTAGTTAATTAATTAATCTATTTATCACATTATTGCTTATAATTATTATCAGGCAGGAAGTGTTTAGGGATGGTGGTGTCTACCTACTGAGTTTTATTCACACCCTATTTGGGAACTGCTTGCTACATGAGCAGATTACATGGATGCAGGTTTGGACAAGGGAAAGGGCTATTATTGTTGATTCTATTGTTTCTTGCTGGATGAGATGAATTTTGGAGATGGGTCTGTCATGGGGATCAGGACCAGAGCCTTTTGGGATTATTTAATGTGAGTAAAATATTTTTTTGTATTGGTTCCAGTTTTACTTTTAGATACATCTTAGCTTATCATTACATTTTTCATCAGTATAGGTTCCTCATTTTATTTTCCTAGCTGTATGATATACTATTTCCACTATTTCTTTGTTACTCTAATTTTTATTACTATGGTTTAGTTCCACTATGTTTTACCAGGGGATATAGTCTCCCCACTATAAATATCACATCCTCACTACTAGTCAATAGCCTCTAGCATATGGGGATGCATGCTTAACGTATAATAACCAAGTCATTTTGACCATGTGAGAGAGTATCAAATTGGGGGACATAAGAAAGTGGTGTTACAGGATCATCTTGATATTTTCTATTGCTTTATTTTTTGGAAAAAGTAGAAAGGAGACTAGGATCTATTTGGACTTAGTAATGAGCTTGTTCATTGGAGTAGCTAAGCCATGTAAGGGGGAAAATTTGAGATCCAGGGATGTGATTATTTTTTATGATGTTCTCTTGTTACAATTGATGTTATTTCACCTTGGTTGATTTATATGTTTTGTGATGTTATTATTTTGTGATGTTATTGTTTATTGATATTTACACTCATGGACCAGTATGGTGAGATATGAGTATTCATGAATCATGATAGGCACATAGGGATAATATATATATATATATATATATATGCATTTTTCAGGACAGGGACATGTTTATTGCATGTGTTATATACTTTCCAATATGAATTGTGAAATAATATATCTACTATATTTGATAAATGGAATGAAATAATATTTTATTTCATTATAAAACACTTATAATCCATGGTTAGAGAGACCTAGATTAATGGTTCTCTACTGTCATCACCTCTTGAGGTTGACTGTATTTTTAGCTAAAGTTTATAGGAGTGCATTTTTCTTGTAGATAAAATGACTCCTCATCATCTTAGAGTTGAGTTCTAAGAGATTAGAAATCAGTTATCTCCTAACGTAGAGGAACTGGAGATTCATGTAGCTCTTGAGGATCAAATGGATGTTCATCATCACAATAACTTCTTAAGGGTCTTGCAATCCATGGAAACAGATAATATTTTCATCGTTCCTTTGATGTATGAGTTGATGAGAGAGATTCAGCTACAACACCCACCTATGTTCGTTGGGGAGGGAGGCTCCTAGGTAGCTTAGTTCTAGATTGAGTCAATCTATACAATCTTCAAGCATATTGAGACACCCACAGATAGGAGGGAGAATCTTTTTCGGTATATACTCAGTGGACCTACCAAACATTGGTGGGATATTCTAGAGTAGGATGGGAAGGAGGAGGAGTTATCTTGGAAGGAATTTGAGGTGAATTTATTGAGCCACTTCTATCCATAGATGCTGAGGGATGAGAAGGATCATTAGTTCATGCATCTGATATAGGATAGAATATTAGCGAGGGACTATGTTGAACATTTCACCAACCTTCAATGCTTTGTGCCATATTTAGCTATTTATGATATCTCTAAGGAGAAACATTTTCAGGATGGTATTCAATATGATTTCATTTAATAGGAGAATGTTTTTATTCTGATTAGCTTTTTCTATTTGATGAATCATGAACTCATCATAGAAAGGAATCTATGAGATGACCTAAGAGGTAGCCATACTATTTCCACAGGGTAAACTAGGATCACTTATTTTGGTGGAAAGAAGTGATTCTATGACAGTTTTTTCCAAGGAAATAACATGAAGATCAGTTAGTGTAGTGTAAATCCATATTATGATCATATTCCATTGTAGTGCATCAGTGTAGAAAGTTAAACCACAAGAAACCTTAGTTTTCATACACCACATTGGAGTGCCATGTTTGCAGCAGGATGGGCCATCTATAAAAGTTTTTTTATAACTTCTCATAGTATAGTATTGGAAGGGGAGTAAGATAGGTACTAGAGTCTAGGAAGGACTCAACTACTCCTCATCATATTGGTAGCTAGATTTATATATTACTTTTAGGTTGAGGTGGGAGATATGGTACCCCATTGTAATGGCATAATGTTTATTAGTAAAATTTGTTTCATGAGTAAATGTGTGGTGTATTATATTATATATTATACCCATAAAAAATATATAGAAAACCAATAAAAACAATATTAATAAATATTGTAACATTAATCAGCAATGAAACCAATTAAATTTCCAAACATTACAACTAAACAAAAAGTATAAAATAGAAATGCTAAAATGAGAAAATATGGATCGACCTCGTCTACTTGAATTATTGGACCCACTACCAAAACTATATAAAAGAATGAAAATTATAGTAAACCAATAAAAATTATTTAAAATGTAAATATAGAACATTTATAGGAATTGATTTTAATATTGAACGAAATAATTGAGTGGTATATATATAAGGTAATGTGACTATTGTAATAGTAATGTGGCCGTTGGAGAGTAACCAGATCATTTGAAATAGTTACCTGACCATGGGAAGAGTGATTTTACCAAGAAATAATAAATTATGATATAAATAACATTTATCATTATTAATTTATTCAAATAAAATTATTATAATTCAATAAAATAAATATCAAGATTAAAAACCTCAAAGAAAATAAAGCATATTTTTAATAAACTGTATTTTAAAGTATTTTGTAAAAATCATTAATTTCATGTTAAAAATTATTTTTTATCTATTTAATAAATTTATTTTTATTAAATTAATATAATTTATTAAATGATCATGTTAAAATTTTACATGGGTGAGTTTTTTATAATTTTCTGAAATACTTATGTTTTAGGTGCATAGTAAAAAACGAGTATTTCACATAATCGATGTATCTTAAGTTACATAATACATGATGTAATAATGGAATAATCCTTTATAGAAATTTATTTTCAGCCATTATATATTTAATTTCATAAATGAGTCATTAAAATACAATAAAATTAATTTTCAAACCTAAAAATCACATTCCAAAACCTAAATTCAAAAGTGATTCCTTAAAATATCAATTTCTTTTTTTCGTCACTTTTATTTTTATAAAGTTAATGAATTAGAATTATAAAGAGGATTTAAAGACTTAAAACCATTATATTATAATTATATATAATTTATTTTGTCAAAAATGCACTATTACATGTTTTTCCTTTGATATATTATTTTATTAAATATTTTATTCGGAAAATACCTCTCTCTTAAAGTATAAATAATCCATCTCCATTACCTTGGAAACACACTCCTCTCAAACATTCCAAAGTAAAATATCTTCCCAAATACTCCCTCTAAATCCTGTTACATTACTTACGGAGTCTTACAAGAGAATCTACATTGAGGAGAGAGTAAGTCTCTATTAACTTTTCCCTTTTATCTTATTCTCTTACTTATTTTTACCAATTAATTTAAAAACCATATACTATCAAACTAATTATTCAATAATTTATAATTTTATTATTTATGTTAACATGATGTAATTTTCATATTTATTACAAAAATAAATGCAATACTTCTCTTTCCATCTCTTTTAACAACGTCCCGTTAAAGGTTGATTAACCACCTACGGAGACATTTCTAAGAAAATTATTACAACCACCTTCATGGATGGATATTATTAAATATATATAATATATAAATAATTAATTACATTTATTATTATCTACTGGAGTTATTCATACTTTTCTATAAATTACTCTCAATGAAAATTGAGAAATCAATGTGAAACAAGAAATTTTTAGGAAAATCATGATATCAAAACACTTCAATTTCATCAATAGAAATTAATAAATATAATAAAATGATTATAATTGATAAATAATTGTATAAATGGATATAATTAACATATTTATTAGATTTTTAATAAATAAATGTTTATTATTTAGGAGGTGCAAAAGTGACGAAATAAAGAAGGTATCAAGGTATGGGATTCTTGAACCCAACTCTTTTTCATTGGGTTATCCATATTTCATGACATATTTGCATAAATAGTCCACTAATGTTCCTTAAATATAATTTCATTATTCCTCCCTCTTCATTTTTTGGATATAAATGATTTTTATTTGATTTTATGGAAAATACAATGATTTTTCAAAATAACCCTTCTTTCAAAAACACAAATTTGAGACCTATGGAGTAGTTTATTCTTAACTAATGAGTTATGATTCTTATAGAAAATATGTTTTTCAATTTTTCATTTTAGAACCTGATGTTTATTTATGAAATCATAATTTTTGAAATCCTCATGAAACCCATTCCTTTCCATGGGTTATTTCATGAAATTATTTTTACACATTCTATGCGACATGCATGATTATGTAATTAATATGATGTGGTGACTAGACCAAAATTTTATATCCCTACAATGTCTTGGGTAATGACCTTTATCTCATGAGATAACTTTTATTATATGTGAACATGATGCTAGATTTTTTTACAGTGATGATGTTATGATTATTCACATGTGTTATGTGTTAACATGATGCTAGATTTATTGCCAACTATATGTGGAATTTGAACACTATAACATGATGTTTCATTTTTGTGTATTTCAACATTCTATGAATTTATCACATTTTTACCTCATCATATTGATAATGATCTGAGTATTACGATATGATGATTATGCTAACCCATGTTATATTGATTCAAGTTCCTTATTCATCCTCTTATAGGGCTTTTATCTTGCCCCTTTCATTGATGTATATTCTTAGGTAATTCCATGTACTAAGGATAATGTGAGATTTTAGAAGGATAAAGAAGAAGGATTTAGATAAATTATTATGTTTTGTTATGTATATGTTATTTATGAGCCTAATTTTTCTAAGACATAAACCTATGGATCCTAGATTTGTAACTCTATGAAGTTGTTTATCTTTAAAATGATTTAATATTTATGAATGAAAAATTAGGGTCACTATAGTTGTTCTCTAAGAAAGGTATAGTTAAGTTGGGAATTATGATTATAAAACACGAGTAAAAACGATTAGTTTAAGTCTCTGTACAGGTAAAACATCCTAGAAGACTATTTTTAGAAAAGTATAGATATAGGGATCCCATAAGATATTCCTTTAGTTTTAATTTCATAAAATAATAAATTACTCAAGATTTATTGACTTATTTTTTCTTCTAAGATTTTCTATTCTATAAAATGGTAGATACTCGGAGAAACTAGGTCTAAAACCTGTCTGAGTGACAATGAAACAATTATCCAAATAAGATCCCCAATTCCAAGGGAGGTTGAGTTCAAAACATTGTGGAAATTATTACCTAGTTGTCTCGAGATATTAATAGTAACATGAACTATGTGGAATGTCGATATACACCTAAGAAGGTTCAATTATCCATTGAGTCCTTAATGAAAAAATGACCATTGATGTTTAATAGAACTTCCAGTCCACTTGATGTGGAATAATGGGTTAACTCAATAAAGAAGATCTTTTCTATGATCCATTTCTCTAACAAAAAGATGGTGACTCTTTCAATTTATCATTTATATGGAGAAGCTATTCAATAGAAAGAATTGATAAAGAACAAAAATCAAAAAGATTAAATGGAAGATATGGAGTGGGAAGAATTTAAGAAAATATTTCTTAAAAATAATTTCCATTGAACTCTTCAAAAAAAAGATTGAAAGAGAATTCATATAGCTAAAGAAAAAGGAAGGTGATGTTTTCATAGCTTATGATGAAAACTTCATAATGTTTTAAATGTATTCATTGGGTTTTTTGTCAATAATGGTAGAAAAATAGATATGTTCTTTAGTTCTTTAAAAATAAACCATTGAAACGATCTAAAAATATAAGAATTTGGGATTTTTGAATATGTGGTTAAATGTGCTATTAAAGTAGATATAGAGTTCAAAGAATGGTCCCATGGTTATGGAGATAATAATAGAAGGATGGGGTTTCAAGATTGTGGGTCAAATGACGAATGAGGAAATAGGATCCAAATACCCACATGTCCATAATATGGGAAGAAGAATCATGTTAATTGCCTCAATGGGATATGTAAATTCTTCAAGTGTGGGAGAGAAGGACACCAAGCTAATGAATATTGGAGATACATGAAGAAGCTAACCAACATGATAGATGAAAGGAAGGAACATCCTAATGCACCACCCATGGTTCAATGCTTCAACTATGGAGACTAGTGGTGTTATGAAAGCAAGTGCACTAAACCACATGTCCTTAAGGGAAACCGGTTTCAGAAATCACCCAAGTCAAAGGAGAAAGGGAAATATTATTTCATCACTACTAATGAAGTGGAGTGTGAAAATGAATTCATTCAAGGTATGGTTCCTATTCACTAAACAATAGAAAATGTATTATTTGATTCCGGTCATAATTATTCATTTATATCCTAAAATTTTTATAGAACTATTCAATTGAACCCCTGATACATTTATATGGTGATATCCATAAAAAACATAGTGGTGTATTCATTACAACCCAAGTTTTTTACTCTTCTCCTATAATCATATTTGGGATGATTCATCTTGAAAATAATATTATATTTCCCTTGTTGAAATTTGATGCTATATTGGTCATGTATTGGCTTTCATTATATATAGATGAAATCCACTATTGGAAAAAAAATCTATTTTTATATTCTGAACCATCCCATGATCCTCTAAAAATGCAAGGAAGATCATGAATCTTCTTTGGAAAATCTATCAATAGTGTGGGTGTTGATACCCTGTAGAGAAGTATAGCTTTCCCAAATGGTTGAGTCAAAGAAAGGTATTAACCTCAACGAAATGACCATTTTTAGGAAATACGTTGATGTATTTCTCAAAGATTTACTTGGAATCCCCTGATCGTGAGGTATAGTTCTCAATAGATCTCATACCCAGAGCCACTCCAATCTCAAAATTCCCATAAGATGGCCTTGATTGAAATGGAGGAGTTAAATATGTATCTATAAGGGAATTTGGATAAATGGTTCTTACGCCCTAGTACATCACCTAGGGGTGCACCAATGCTCTTTGTCAAGAATAAAGATAGACTAAAACAGGTGTATATCAGTTACCAAGATATCAAAAAGATCACCATAAATAAAAATTATCCTCAACCAAGGGTTGATGAATTGTTCAATCAACTATGCGGAGAAAAATAATTCTCAACAGTGTATCTTTTTTATGGATATCGTAAACTAAATTTGAAGAAGTAAGGTAATCACAAGACTGCTTTCCTTACAAGGTATGGGTAATATGAGTTCATTTTAATTCCCTTCAGACTTACTAATTTTCTTACAATCATTATGGATTTGATGAAAATATTCTTTAGAGACCACCTCAACAAATTTTTGGTAGTTTTTATCAATTATATTATCATTTATTCCAAGATTAAGTAGGGACATGAAGAGAATCTAATTATTGTGTTTGTGATATTAAGGAAGGAGAAAAGGAATTCTTAGTTCAAAAAGTGTGACATTTGGATGAACGAAGTCACATTATTGGGGAACGTGATCACAAGTGATGGAATTTATGTGGACCCTTCAAAGACAAAGGAAATTGAAGAATAACCTAAACCCACTAGTGTCATAGAAATATATAGATTTATATATTAGCTGCTTAATATTTACATTTTGTGATAAATTTATCATTATTTTTTAGCCAACTAACAAATTTACCACAAAATGGGGTAAATTATTTATGGATGAAAGATATGAGGAAAGTTATAAGGAGATCAAGAAAATGCTAATAACTGTTCCTGTACTATAATTTCCCAGTCAAGATAATTGTATCATTGTGAGGGGGAGAGAGTGAATCACTGATATATTTTTCTTTTATATTTCATTAATTTTGTAATATCCTTAGAATCCTATTAAATATTTCTCTCTCTATTGAAAACAATTAAAACACACATCTATATGAACACATGAATTTATAAGTATCACTATTCAACAAGAATAGATAAATCCTTTCAATGATTTTGTAATGATCTAATACCACACAATCTATTAGAAAATAATCCTTCTGTGGGGAATACAATGAGTAGGATATTCCATTTAACTCATGAAGCTCTATATAAACAATTAAATAGTGAATGTGATCCTTCTATAACAAATGATGAAATACAAAGTTTTGTAACAACACATGATATGGTGATTCTTTATCAAAATTTACAAATGTATTATTTAAAAAAAAAACCTTCAATTTATTACCAAGAAGTTGGTAAGAACTTCTCTAAATTTTGTTACAAAACTTAGTCTGATTTCCCAATTTAATTCTCCCAGTCTGATTATCCCAGTTTTATTTCTCAATATGATAAATATATGACTTTTTCGGAATACGGTTGTGAAAATTCTGAACAACTTCTTCTTCAATCCAGAAAAACCCAATATGATTTTCCCAATTCGTTGATTCATCCCAATGGGATGACCAGTTGAATACAACAAAACAAAATATGGAACCATCTTCTTCTCTCTAGAGCTATGTCTTCTATATTCTTCTTTGTGAATAGTACATATAAAAAGTACAAATTACTTTTCCTTGTATACTCACCCAAAAAACGGTTTTGGTGGGATTCCTAAAAAATTTCCCACTCAATAAAATTTTCCTAATCTACACTTTCCTTTGAATTTTGGGTTAATATTAACTTCATAATCTCTTGTAAACACTTAGTTAACATTCTCAAATCTTTTCACAACTTCAAATATACTTTAGAATTTCTGTAAACATCATTCTAATTCTGATTTCCAATTTAAATTTTTTCTTACGACCTGCTACATTATGATAAATACAAATTTAAAACAATATAGTATTCACCATCTCTTCTCTTGACCCACTTGAATTATAAAAAAAGTAATTCAAAATATTTTAAATGAATAACTAAATTATTGATATAGCTATTTATTTTATCTTCATATTGGCCACAACATAATTTTCCTTTTCTTTTCATTCATCAGATCCAAAAAATTATTCCTCCGATGATTATTATGGCATACCGTGTATGGACCGGTATCACCAGCTTCAAAATCAACAAATTAGTTCACTTATTAATATGATACCAATCAATATTTATAACAAACAATTCTACCTCTAATTAACATGATGACATACTGAATTTAATGGATCAACATTAGTAACTTATTTATTTTTTTAATATGATTCTCAAAAACTTCTTTCTTCAAGGATTGAAATCTTCTAAATTTTTGTCTGACTGAAAACTAGAACCTTTATTATGACTATCCTACCATACCTTTAAACAAATGTATATCCAGAAATATCATTATGATGATCTTTAGACCAGAACCATTAAAATACATAAACTTCTTGGCTCATAAACTTTTAATAAGTATCATGACTTTCTTTATGACTTTTATTACTTTGAAGATCAACTTTAGCATCATCTCACTTACCAAGTAATGTGTTGCAACTTCCCTATCATTTATAAACATATTTATTACCTACTCATCTTGAATACGATTGGGATGATTATAATCAGACTGAATATGATTGGAATAATATTTCTATCCCATTTATTTCATCAATCTTTCATCACATGTTTTACAACTTACTTATGATTTATGAGAACTCCAAGATCAGAAAAGAAACATCACATTTTCATCAAACTTAGGCAGACTCAAATTATTCCCCATTATGATCAAACATATTTTAACAAACATTGGCAGAGTTTGATGATCCTCGTTATCCAGAAAACATATTCCCAATGTGATGGAGTTTCTTAACCATTGTGAGTCTGGTTTTATTGAATATGATGGTCAATCCAATTTTTATCAATTACAAAGTGAGGTGATTTATTTTCTAATTAAACTCCATTGACAAAAAATGAAAATACTTGAATATGATATTCATCATTATCATCATGGTCCTAACAATCTCCCACTTTGGATATTTTTGTCATCCAAGGTTCATAAATCACTGAAATTTTTATCCTCAAGCTATGTATTACTTATCAATAATTATAAGACTACATGTTCTAAATCACTGTAGGAAACAAGAATTATTGACATAAAATTCATGATTTCCAAAAGTAGTGATTATGAAAATTTTCCTCACCTTTTCTTCCTCAAATTTTAAACCTCCATATAATACACAAAAAAAATTATTTCCAACAACCACTCAAACAAATAGTTATAATGGTTCACACACTTACAATATTTAATTCACAATTTACCCACAACTCTCTCAATTTACATGCTTCTATAATGATATATTTATAAAACAATTCCCACCCTTGAAAACACTTTCCAAAGATTAGATAAGAGAGGGAATGAAAAAAACATACCTCAACCTTGACGAGGAAGAGGTTAGATGGCCATGTTCAAGCTCATTTTAATGAAAGATTCCTTGGGTAAAGGTTTTGTGAAAATGTCGGTAGCTTGTTCCGATTTACGAACATACTCCAACTTCAACTCATTATTCTACACACGATATTTTATGAAATAATTGTTGATATCAATATTTTTTGAATGATAATGTTTTACCAGATTCTTGGGAAGGTTGATTTCACTTTGATTATCAAAACCCACGATAAAGGGTAAATTCAATTCAACAAGTTATTATTCTAACTGATTCTTCATCCAAATAAGTTGGGTAGAAGATTGTGTAGTAGAAAAATATTCAGATTCAGTTGTAATGATAGTTACTGAATTCTATTTCTTTATACTGCAAAAAATATAACATTTACCTAGAAATATAACTCCACCTGATTTGGATCTTCTATCATCAACACTTACTGCCCAATCAGCTTCTGAATACCCAAAAAAATCAATACTTTCTAAGATATCATACTTGATTTCGAAATTTTTTGGGCCTTTGATGTATTTGAGTATTCTTTTTCTAGAATGTAAATTTGATTAATTAGGATCACTATAAAATCTTCACATAAGGTAACATAAAAAACAATATTGGGTCCTAAGGTAGTCAAATATAAAAAAAATCCAATCAACTTTGGAACTCTTTATAATCAACTTTCTTGTCTTCTCCATCTTTACTCAACTTGGTTCCCACTGTTATTGAGGTGTAAACTAGTTTCAAATTTTTTGTACCGAACTTTTTAAGAATTTCTTTAGAATACTTTTCTTGAGAAATAAAAACGTGTTTCTTCTTTTATAAAATTTGTAACCCAATAAAGAATTTTATTACTCCGAACATGGAAATCTCAAAAACAAATTCATTTATTTAGAAAACATTTCACAAGATCTTTCATTATTCCTAGTAAAGATAATGTCATTAATACAAAAATTTATAATGAAAAAAAACACTTGAATTTCATTGATGTAACTCTTCCTTTATTAAAATCAGATTCCTTAAGAAAGTATCCAGTTTGGAATACTATGCCCTCATATATTTCTTTAGTGCATACAAGGATTTGAAAAATATGAACATATAACTTTCCTCTTTCCCAATAACAAATCCACAAGGCTATTCAATGTAAACATCCTCATTAAGATCAACATTTATAATTGAAGACATTATATCCATTTGAAAAAAAAATTTACTGCATTGTGTAGAAATAAAAAGAAAAATTATGATTGTTTCTAACCATTCCAGCAGAGAAACGTTTTCATCAAAATCAACACCTTCAATTTTAGAGTAACCATTACATCCTAATCTTTCCTTGTTTGTTATCACTTCACGTTATTCATTGATTTTGTTCTGGGAAACCCACTTTGTTCCAATAACATTTTTGTTATCTAGATTAGGTATGAGTTCCTATGAATCATTCTTTTCTATCCGGTCAAAATCTTCTTTCATGGTCTGAACCCATTCAAGATACTCAAAATCTTATTTCACAGCATTCAACCCAATTTTTGAATTCAATGAAGTATGTGTAATAGAATTTGTTGTTCTTATTGTTTAAACCTTTTTGTGTTGATCACCAATAATGTTCTAAGTTTCCACTAGATTCCTCATCTTGAGATGGGATTTTAGAGATTCTTCATAATCACTTGAAATAGTTGAGTCTGATTCTTGTTTTTGAGTAGGATTACAATTGGATGTATCCTTATCAAAAATGTTGACAAAACTTTCTAAATCATGCTTAACATCCTTATCTGTTTGATTATATTTATCCATAATATATTTTCCAATAACATTCAATTTATTAGAATAAAAAATTATTTTTATTTCTTTGTTGAAACATATATATCATATTCCTTCTAGAGGATAACCAAGAAAATTTCCATCTTCACCTTTCTGCTCAAACTTTCCCAAATTTCCACATTTCTTCTCTATAATGCATAGACTCCTAAAAACTCTTAAGTGTTTCAAACATGTAGTTTTTATATGAAATTTATTTTTTGGATTCTTATACAAACATGGCCTATAGAAAAATCAGTTCTGAATATAAACAACAGTACTCATGGGTTCCCCCAATACGAATGAGAAAGACCTTGTTCAAGTAACATATTTCTCCCCATTTCCACCAAACGTCTATTCTTCCATTCATCAACCCCATTTTGTTGAGGTGTGTATAAGGAACTATAATCATGAAAAATTCCATTATTCTCAGGATATCTTTCAAATTCTTCATTCTTATACTCATCACAATTATTAGTTTTCAACTTTTTCACTGAACACTGACTTTTCTTCTTAGCTTTTCTACTAAAACCTTTAAAAATTCTCAGATAATATGATTTATGTTTCATATTCATGACACAAATAATGTGATTAAATTAATCAATGAATGTGATGAAGTAATTATCATCATTTTTTGATTTTTTTCTCATTGATCCATAGATGTCGGAATGAATATGTTCCAACGGTTATTTTGAACAAATCTCAACTTTCTTATACATAGAATTTGTAATGTTTACCTTATAAAAAATAGTGCAACAAAAATCTCTTTTTCATTGAAAATCAAGAATATATTGAACACAATATCGCTTTCATAACTTCATATTTTTTATTTGACACATGTTTCCCATCCTTTTATGCCATAATTAATTTTCTTCTACCATACCCACGTAACAATAGTTTTGTACCTCACCAACTTGATAAATGTTTCCCTTCATATGTTGGCCTCTTGTAACTATCTTTTCATCATTATCAGTTTTCAAAAAAAAAAAAATTACATCATTCCTGAATGTAACTTTGTTACCTTCATCACACAATTGTAAAACACTCAACATGTTTTGTTTCAACTCATAAATATATAAATATTTCTTAGATTTAAACTTTTATTTTCCCAATGATAGTTTATACAACACCTTTGATTATTATTGTTTCATCCTTGTTGAATGTCATAATTACCTCTTTAAAGTCTTTTAAATTTTTCAAAAAAATTTAAATCTCCTTTATTGTGCGAGGAACACCCGCTATCAAAAATACATTTTAATTCACATTTAAATGATTTGAGGGTAGTTTTAACAACAAGAGATTTTTCTTTATTCACCTCCATCTTATGAGAGATGTTAAGAAAATTATATTTTTACTATAACAAAAAATAAAACCATTAGCATGATTACATGGTTGTTCACATCTTTTACAAATAGTTTCTTGCTGTTGGAACCTATATTTAATTTTTACACCATCATTATTAGGTTTCTTAAAAAATTATTTTTCATACTTATTCTTTTGAGATGATTGAATCCCCCTAAACCTATATATTTCATAACATTTGGAATAGTAGTAATGTTGTTGGTTGAACAAACACATATTTGTTTTATTTATGATTCTATCATAATAAATGTAGTAACCATAGAAAGAATGTTTTCCTCTATAGCTTCCATACTGACTGGAGTTATGAATATGATTCTTAGAAACCTTCTTATCTGAATTTTGTTGACCACCAACCTTTCTGTTATCAATCAGAATCTTCTTTTTTATCTTATTTCTCATTTTAACCTTGTCATAACAAGAAATAATAGAAACATTTACATATTAATAATTTTTAGAAACATGTTTGGACTCATGTTTTTCAAAAACATATGAATTCTCAACTTTGTTAATCTTATCCACATACATAATTTCCTAAGCTTTCTTATTTCCAGAAATAATTCTATCTTTCTTATCAACTTTTGATGGTTAATGTTTTTATCCTTATCAGGATTTTCCTTATGAAATCTTTCAGCAAATTAATATATAGAATTTTTGGAAAATATAATTTTATTTTCATCATTACAATGTTTTTAATAGACTAGTTCTAACTACTATTTTTATGCCATTAACTTCATTTCCAGATGTTTATTACAATTCTTTTCTTTCATAAGATATTTTTGAAAATCACTAATATCAATTTGCATCTTTTTCTTCTTATATAAAAAAAATCATGAATTTTTTATGAGTAACATTCATATTCCAACTACTTGTTCTGGTTTTCAAGACTTCTAATATTTCTCAAATATATTTCAAATCTTATTTTAAATTAAATTTATGTTCATTTTCTTCCTAATCAGAACAGCTAATTCTGAATTCTTCATCATTAAATGTTACACTAAAAGTATTCTCACCAACATGATCAGTAGAATTTTTGGATTTATCTTTACCATCTTCTTATTCTTTATCTTTAGATAAGAAAATACACCTTTTAGATTTTGAGAATTTTTTACCCTTCCCTATAGAATAAAAGTTTCTTTTCCACACTATTTCATTCATGACCTTTTTTGCCTTATTTCTTCTTCACCACCATATTTTTCTTTCTTTCATTGTGGTTTTTTTTGTAAAGTGACCAATTAATCCATATTAAAAACATTTCAAGGGAAAATTCCCTTTATATTTACCTATACCTATTCTAAAATTTTTAGAAAAAGGGGATAAAATATCATCAAGATTTTTACATACCTCATTTTCAAAATAAAAATACCTACCTTCTTCTTCAATAATAAACTTTTTTTAAATCTATTTCTTCGAAGTCTTGAATTAAATTTCTCTATAAAATTTTATTTTTATTTTCATATATTTATACCTTATTATATTATATGTGATTAGAGTTATATGAAAATCATCTATAGATAATTTTTTATGATATGTATCTTCTAATTAATAAACTTTAGCATCAAAATTTTTGTGAATAATTATTAATATCTTTTCAATAACTATATTATACTAGAACTTTTAACTAAGTCATATTATAGTGTTGATGATGTTATTTGACCTGGTAAATAAGTCCCTAATAGATTCATAACCACTCACTTTCAAGTCTTTGTACATCAGCCTCTAGATTTGTAATTTTTCTTCTTCACTTTTGTATTGCCTTTATATATGTTTTTCAGCTTATCCCATATACCATTAGCTATGAAAACACCCTTCACCCATAAAAATTCAATTTTAGAAAGTGATGATAGTAAATAATTCGTGTCCCTTCCATCACTCTCAAGATTATTCTTATCAATAGATTAAGATGAACTTTATCATCAATATGAGGAAATACATCCTTTGAATCTTCATGAAAATCATATCTAATAGATATAAAATGGGTAAAAAATATATCATTCCAGATATGGTAATTCTTACCAACAAAAACTAGGATTCTTTTATTGTTGACACAATTTAAATTATCCATCAACTTCACTTCATAACATCGACAAAGAATAAATGAAGGGAACTTGTATCTGATACTAATTGTAATTGGCCAGTCAAGATAATTGTATCACTGAGAGGGGGAGGGGTGAAATAGTGATATATTTTTCTTTTATGTTTCCTTACTTATTAAAAAACATTTTCGTCCTGTTAAATCTTTCTTTTCATATTGAAAATAATTAAAACCCACATATATAAGAACACAAGAATTTACAAGGTTTATTATTCAACAAGAATATCTACATCCTTGGTATTGTTTGAAAATGATCTAATACCACACAATCCACTAGAATACAATCATTTTGTGTGGAATACATTGAGTAGGATATACCCATTCACTTGTGTGGCAATATGTAAACAATTCAAAAGTACATTTTATCCTTCATGAACAAATTATGTAATATAAATTTTTGTAACAAAACAAGTTATGATACTTGTTTATCAATGTTCACAAATGTGTTGTTTTTTATAAATAATATTTACTTTCTTACCTAAAAATTTGTAAGAACTTTTATGGACTTTGTTATAAAACTCAGTCTGATTCTCCTTGTTTAATTGATCAATAAGAAAAATATATGACTTTGTTAGAATATATTTGAGAAAATTCTGAACCATTTCTTCTTCAATCTAGAAATCCCAGTACAATTTTTCCAGTCTGATGATTCATCCCAATACGATGACTAGTTGAATACAATCTTGTCTCTCCTCATATGCTTTGTCTATCCTAAATACTTCTTCAACGAAATTCAATCAGGAAACCTCTTATTATCTCTCAAGCTCTGCCATGCCTCTCATTCACCATGAATTGTACATGTATCATAAATTAAAATGTAATTTTTCTTTTATACTCACCCTAAAAATGGTTTGGGTGGGATTCTTGAAAAATTTTCCTCTCAATTATATTTTACAAATCTATATGTTCCTTTGAATTTCAGGTACATCTTACCTTCATAAACTCTTCTCAACACTTCTCGAACCATCATGAATCTTCAAATAGCTTTATCTATACTTTATACATTCCCTAAAATCATTAGTCTGATTATAATTTCCCATTCTGATTTTCCATTATGATTCGCCTCATTACGATGAAGAAAAATGTAAAACAATATATTCTTCTTTATCTCTTCTCTTGACCCACTTGAATAAAAAACAAAGTACTTAAACCTATTGTAAATGGTTGACTACATTATTAATAAATCTCTAAATTTATTCTGTATATTGGCCAATACATACTTTTCATTTTCTTTACATTCATCAGTCTTAAACAATTCTTCCTCTGATGATTATGATGGCATACCGAGTCCGAAGGACCGGTATCAGCAGCTTCAACTTCAAAAACATCTTTCTCTTCTAAATATGATACCGGTCAATTTTTATCACAAAAAAATAAAACCTTTGATGAATATGATGACATACTGAATCCAATGGATAAAAATTAAGGGATTTTTTCTTTTTTGAATATGTTGCTTGCTAACTTCTTTCATTGAGTATTTAATGTTTTTTGGCATTTAGTTTAACTAAAAACTAGCATCTTCATTATGATCATCCACCTTGGTCATTAAACAATTATTCATCCACAAATATCATTATGATGATCTTGAGACAAGAATGATTCAAATTCATCAAATTTATTCTTTCGTAAACTTTCAACAAGTACCCTTAAGTCCTTCATGACTTCGATTATGTTGAATATCTGCTTCATCATCATACAACTTACTAAGTAAAGTGTTTCTACTTACCTATAATTTATCAACATCTTTCTTTCCTTCTCAACCTGAATACAGTTGGTATGATTATGATCAAAATGAATATGATTGGTAGAATCTTTTTATTCTCTTTATTTCCTCAATCATTCATCACTAGTTTTATAACTTGCTACAAATTTATGAGGACTCCTAGATCAGCAAAGCATCATTACATTTTTATTGAAGTCAGTAAGACTCTGATTTTTCCCCATTACAATTAAACCTTTCATTCCAGACATAGGGTGAGTATAATGATTCTCTTCATCCTAAAAACATATTCCCAATACAATGGAATTTATTAACCATTATGAGTCTTATTTTCTTGAATATGATGTTTAGTCTGATTTTAACCAAATAAAAAATGAGGTGATTTATGTTATTCTTAAACTGGCTTGACAACAAAAAAGAATACCAAAATATGATAGTGATCCTTATCATCTTGGTCTTAACATGTACTCACACTACCAATAAGTGGAGACACTTTTGTGATATACAGTGTTGATTCGAAGAAAGTCTTATGTTTTGTAGACAAGTATTATGATAAAGTGATTTCATATTCCTCATGATAGTCAAGGACCCATGACAAGAACTACCTGGAGCATGATCTAGAGTTAGAAGAGATGATCTTTGCTCTAAATATTTGGTCGCACTATCTTTATGGTGAGAATTTTTACATATATACTGATCATAAGAGTCTAAAGTTTATATTCACATACAATTATATCAATATGCATCAAAGAAAATGGTTTGATCTAATCAGGGAGTATGATTTCTCTATTCACTACAATCCTAGAAATGAGAATAAGGTAGATGATGCTCTTAACAGAAAAAAAACATGCTACTATATCCATGATGAAAATTTAGAGAGACCTTATCTTCTTTTATGTGAAAAGGATATATCTTAAAATCATAACAATATGGAATACATCCTACCTCTCCCAAATGATTTCTCTACCATCTATCTAAGAGAAGATCAAGGAGACATAAAGGGGTGATCTGGAGCCAAAAAAAGTTGAAATAAATAATGGAAGGGGAGATACATGAGTTCCAAATTGATCATGATGGTGTAATTTAGTTTTTAATGAGGCTTTGTGTTCCTTCATCACCTGAGATAAAGACCACGCTATTTTATAATGCACATAGCCTATCTTTCTACACCACCCTAGAAGTACCAATATATTCCATGATATTTAAGAACACTTTTGATGGGACAACATGAAGAAGGAGATTACGAAGTATATATCATGGTGTTTGGTATGCCATCAAGTAAAAGTAGAGTGAATATATTCCAAAGGGGTGATGAAAACATTTCTTATAACCATGTGGAAATGGGTTAATATCACCAGGTACTTTATCACCAGTCTCCCAAAAACATCCACAGAAAAAATATGAGATGGTTTGTGGTGGATCGAATCACCAAGACTGACCACTTTATCACTATTTGGTAAGATCTCTCACTTGAAAAAATTACCATGATATATGTGAAGGAAATGGTGAGGTTTCATGGGGTTCCACTTTCAATCATATTTGATTGTGATCCAAGGTTCAACTCTAAAATATATAAAAACATTCAATAAGATTTTAGTACAAAATTAAATTTCAGCTGGACCTATCACCCCCAAACTGATAGAAAATATTAAAGGACTATTCAAACACTTGAGGACATGCTAAGATCACGCTTGATGGAATTTAATGGATGATGTGATCGACATATCCCTTTGATTAGTTATAATATAAAAACAACTTCCACTCGAGTATTTAAATGGATCTATATGAATCTTTAAATTTAAAGTGATGTAGAACTCAAAATTTTTTGGGATGAAGTTATCGAATGAAAGATACCTGGACCCAATCTTGTGAAAGTGATGACAAAGAAGATTCCATCCATACAAAAACAAATAAAACCTACCTAGAGTCGGTAAAAGAGCTATACTGACTACTACCAAATGGAATTTAATTTTAATGTTAGAGAAAAAGTTTTACTTTGAATATAACCATGTAAGAGATTCATACACTTTGTAAAGAAAGTGATGTTTTAGCTCGAGGAATATTGACCCCTTTGAGATCCTTGATCACATAGGATTAGTGACATATCAACTTTCATTTCCATATAGTTTGGCTCAAGTTCATGATTTGTCCAAAAAATATTTATGGAAATAATTAGGCCATTAACCTTCCATTATTGAGTTTGGTTGGTTTTTTATGACTTTTTTCTAGGTAAAAATGTGGGTAAATGTAACTTGTTATCAAAATACAAAGTGAGTCCTTTTCCTCCCTTATAAAAATTCACAACCTCCCCTCATTCCTCACACCTATGAAACCAATTAGTTTCAACCAATTTTTTCCCATATAGATTAAAAAAAATACCTCACCTAGTCCTTGAATCCTCCCTTTGGTTAGAAATCCATTCAAGGAATCCTTTTTGTACCAACCAACAATAGTTACCCGATTAAGAGGTAACATCTTCTCTCAATATTTCTAGTTTTATTTCCATTATCCAACCCCTCATATCTTATTATTTGATTATTTAATAAAAAAATTTCCTAAATATAATAGTATGTTTTATTCTATGGGTTAGTTTTAAAATTACACATACTAACATTTAATGGGTAATGAACATATTGTGTTTTGTGTATAGTGAAATACAACTTCACAAAATGACGATTGTTCATTTTACTTTACCAACTTTCATAGTTGGCCATTATGATGGAAACTATATTTTTATATGATATAAATGATATATATTAATTCTTTATTCTAATTTAATCCTTTTATAATAGACACCTTTAATAATTTCTATTTTCATTAATACGATAACATCCTTTGAGGAAGTGTAGACTACCGCCCCCTCAAACCATTGTGATTCATTCACACGATCCGTGGAATGTACAATGAATGATTATAATTAAATATATGTGAATTAAAAATCACTATATGATATAAATAAAATAATTTTCATTTTGGAAATATACTATATATATATATCAATTGATTTATTACCCTCTCACACACTTAAAAAGTGATAACATCATTCATAGATGTGTGGACTACTGCCTCCTCAACATGATGTGATTCGTTTTACACCACAATAATTATATATATAAGTAAATATGATTAAATAATATAGTATTTATGTTATATTGGTCATTCTGAAAATATTTGGTGCTACTTACCTTCTTTCCATATCGATCATTGAAAAATAAGAACGTCACTCATGCGTACGTATGGCCTACCGTCACCATGATTGTAATGTTGGTTCATTTTTCATAACCATATTTAATAATTTATTTTAAAGGTATAATTAATGAATGAATATGATAATTATTTAATGATTTTTATTCTGTAGATGTCATATAATGACCCCTTTGACAATAGTTGACCTACCAATGTTGTTTTTGACACATAATCGAAATTGGGTGTAAACATCCGATGTAAACAGAGTTGTTTAAGTAGTTGTATACAACATAGTATAAAGTGAAATAAAAGTAATGTTAAACATGAAAAATATTCTCAAGAAAATTAACATAAGTTTATTATAAATGAATTCAAAGGATGTTCACCAAAAATGAAACTCAAGGTAAGGTATTTACATCTCACTTTTTACATCTATGAGATAAATGTCATGATCAACATTTAATTATTTTGTGTATTGTATCTACTACCCATTTTGTTATATTATGTCATTAATTATTTTATCTTTATGATATTTAAAACATTCATTCAATATTATTTCTTCATTATGCTTATGATTTCAATTGTTTTAGAGTGGTATGGGACACATTGGGATGTTTAATTATTATTTTCCTTATGACTAGTACTAATGATCTTTCAATGGAATTTCTATTCTAGGTTATTATATATCCATTTTTCAATAAAACCATTCATTAATATCTGGTTATTCATGACCATTTTCATGTATTAGTACTATTTTTCCCCTCATTGGTACTCAAAATGTTTTAGAAAATGATTTTAAGAAAACTAAACATTATTTCTCTCTTTAGTCAGAGAACCTATTTTCTTCTAAAACCACTGTTCTAATAAAAACAATTAAAAATGTTTTTAGACTTATTTAGAAAAGAAATTTTTACCCTTTATTTCTTTTACCACTGTTTTCAAAGGAATATTCTTATCACATTATGAACAATTCATTTTTTAACCTTTAACAATGAAAAAAGAATGTTCTTTTACCTCATATGAAAAGTACAGATTTACCCACCATCATTTATTTGAAGCTTCCTTTTCATGTATAAAAGGTTAATTTTTAAAGAAAATGATTTTAAAAGTGATTTTCAAAGAAAAAATGCTCCAAAATGTTTTTCATAATAAAATGATATTTTACTCAAAGATATTTTTAAATATCATTTTATAGTACTTCTATTCATCATCAATAATAACTATTTATCTTTACTCCACTTGAGATTTCTTTATTGATACCATCCTTATTCTTCCTCTGGATGGCTTATTATTCATTTTTCCAAGGATAGTATTCACATTCACTTCTTTGAATCATTTGTTATTCCCCTTGAAATATTCAATATTCTATGATCATTGAACATTGAATTTCCCTCTAATTATCAATTTCATTCATCATGTGTATTACTATTACCTAAACCCAATACCATTTTACATACAGTGTCTACGTTGATAGTTATTTTATTATTTTGCTAAATATTGATAATTTCATATCATTTATTCAATATAGATATTTGGTAAGGCATATTATTTATTTTGATTATTTGATATGGGGAATGATTTGTATAGGCAATAATGGGAGGAGCCTGAAATTTATATAGGTCCTCAATGAATCGATAGGTTCTCATGAGAAAAATTATTTTCACAAATTAGAATTGTGTAAACCATCTTCTAAAAGGTATTAATGGTATAGGATTTCATGTGCCTCAAACATGATGTCTATTTAGAAATAATTTCCCTCGTTTAGTTTTAGTTATTATTCATCCATGTTATTTTAAATCGACATATCTATGGATACATTTCATTTTCAGTTATTTAGATATAATGTGTTTCACTTTCTTACCTTGTCATATTTATTTTTCCTTATCAAGTTATTCCAATTGAATGTTTTTTCAATTATTACCATTCCATAAAATTTATGAACATCCTTCTCAGATTATTGATTATATGATGAACTTCCTTCTCATTTTACTGATTATATGGAATGTGAGTCCAGTTATTCACCACGTCATAATTATTATTCTCATTGATTCAAAATTACTTCTGCTATATTTTTCCCTTACTAAGAATTTGAGCTCCCCATTTTTATGTTTATTTCCCTAGGAATACATGAAGAGTACTTTGAAAGATATATAGGGATTTACAAGATGGATTAGATTTATCCTTGAAGCTATTTATTTATAAAGAAAAAAAAATTATGTTTTAATTAGTTTATTCTTTTATCATGTATGTATCTCATTCAGTAAAAATACTATACTCTCGATCCATCAAGATTTAATTCCGTGTAATATTTCCAATGTAATAGTAGTATACACCGACTCTGGGCCTTCTGGGGTCAGGTTACTACTGTTGGTATCAGAGGAAGTTTAGTATCATCCTTGGGAACTATATTTAAGAAAACATAGGTTCGAGAACATAGACCTATGGATGAATTTTAGGATATGTATAGAATAAAATCCTATAATTTTGGTAAGGTAGTGATTATGCGGTTCTTTCTAGCAATACATCCATGTATGGATACAACAAGTGTATGTGTTTTAGATACATGTGTAGCTAGGATTAATAAATATGATAAGATATTTTGAGCCTAACTTGGGGTAACCTGGTATATAACAATGGACTATACTGCAAAACTGCTTTGAAACTCCTGGGGGATATGTTTAGGATAATTTACATTTTCTTTAAAAACCACCATGAAGGATTTTGACAATGAAGAACCTTGGATAAAACTAGGGTGTTTAGATTGAAAATAGGGTATCATGATTTAAAAATCCTATAAATGATATTATGGATAAACTCTAGACTAAGGAAAGATCAATGTGGAAATAAGAGGATGAAGTATTTTTGTATTAGGGTTTTATTGAAAAATTTAGTTAAAAGTATATTTTGTGATTTACCTAATTTAAAGGATTTTCATCATATTTAATTTAGGAATAATATTAATTTTATTTTAGAAAAGGATGACCTATAAGGTGGGTGATAACTAATCAAATCTAGCAAGGCTGCGGGTCTTAAACCCATGACCAAAGGATGATAAGGGATTCTTGCCAACCACTAACCTATGAAATTTCCTGGTTAATTTTTCATTGTTTTTAGTTAAACAATTTGATGAATGAATCTTAATGATAAACCAGTAGTTTCACTTATGGGGATTAGATATTAATCTATTAACCATATTGGTTTTGGAATATAGTTAAAGAAAATAGTTATAATTTTTACTCTTTTATAGGCCTCATGATCCATTAATGTTTCTTTTAGTGCTTCAGGAATAAAAATCATTATTTGTTATTAATTTCTAGGATAAAAGGAATGAATTAGAATTTGATCACTGTACAACCAAAATTTAGGATTTTTCATATGAAATTGAAACCTATCATGTAAGAATATTTCAATATATTCCTAAGTAGTAAAACAATTACCCAACATTAGGAAAATGTCTTAAAAATAAAATTTTTTCCCAATATCTTAATTTCTATTGAATATGTGGTCTTCGAAATCATCGAATAATTATGGCTTTGAGGTCCTCAACTTTTTATTGATCATTCACTTGTTTTTGATTGATGACCCCATTAACTCCTTATAAATATTTACATTTTTCCTACAAGTACGTATCTCTACTTTACACTAATGTTATCTTACATAGAGACCTACTTACATGGTAGTCCATGTGACCTATCTACATTATATTCTCTATTTTATAGAGGATTACTTATAAACCCATCTTATTATGTGGGATTTCAAACCTAGGAAGTATCAAACAATCTATCACCATGACCAAGTTTAAATTGTGAGGATGTAATTTAAATAAGGTGGGGAGAATGTGATGAACAGAAAATCTAAAGTAAGAACCTTTTATTCGATAGAGTGCATGCCACGCGACACCGAACACGTAAAGTAATATAATATCTAGATACTTTATAAATATTTACTATTTAAAATAGATTCTATGTATTTCAATAAATGCAACACCGAGTTAGCTTGTGTTGCATGTAAGAGAGGACTTCCTTGATAGATTATTTTACATGAATGAGTGGCCTTCCTCGATATCTTGTGTTACATGCAAAAATGACCTTCCTTGATAGTTTCCATTACACGCAAGACCGATTTTCACCAAATAATAATATATTATTAAAATTATATTATTTAATATAATACAATATAACCTAGCCGTTATGTTAGCAGTTGTAAATAGTATTAACTAACTTATAAAAATTTATGTATTATATAAATATAAAATGAATTCATTGGTTTCCAAATAATGATAAATGAAAATAAGAACCAATTGGATATAAAAAAGAAATATTATTATTTATATACATCCAAAGGAGTTTTGTCTTAATAAACATAGTTAATTAAAATTAATGAATGATTTTAATGTAATATATATGTTTTATGTTAAATAAAATATTTTTTATATTAATCCATTATGTTTGATATGCATAAGATAAGAATAAACTCTATTTTACATAAAAAACCTATATTTTTATAAAGGCAATTTTACCACCTTTTAATAGAGAACCCATTTTAAATTAGAATTTTGACACATTAATTGATTTAATATGTAAAATTTAACATAATATTGGAAATGAAAATATAATAATTATTTTAGGGTAAATTTTTGATATTTTTCTGAAACATTTCATATTTAATGAATAGTTAGAAATACTGAATTTTAGTTCAAAACTTCTTTTTTATCTAATTTATTTATTAGGTTAAATTATATTTTTAGTTGGTTTTAAAGTTTAATTAGATAATATTTTTATAAATTAATACAATTTATGTCATTGGAATAAATTTTAATTTTAAATTATTTATAAAAAATAGCAAACTTTCATACATTTTTACATTAAAAACATGCATTGTCGTCCCATATTCGGGATTAAATTTAAATTCATTTATACCACTTATGTGATTTGAATATAAAAAATGGATTACATATTTGGAATTAAAATAATTTCTAATTTCTAATAATACTGAATTTGATTTTTATAAAAATATTAGTGAAAGTAATTAAAATTAATTACAATTATTAAGGTAAAATTAAGCTTAATAAATGACTAAACCTTTAAATTATGGGGAAAATGACCTAGAAACTTCGCCAAAACCCCTTTTATGGACATAATTACGACATTAACCTAACATTATGGAGTTTGGTTGAGTTTTTATGGCATTTTTTTGGTTAAAACATGGGTACACCTAACTTGGTTTCAAAATACCAAGTGATTCATTTTCCTCCCTTATAAAAGGCCGCCACCGCTCCCCATTCTTGACACATCTCAAACCACTTAGATTTGAAAAAAAAACTTCCCATATAGCTTTCCAAAATCCCTCCACTATAACATTATGCCTCCATTTTAGTATAAATCCTTCCACGGAATCCTTTTGGTAGAAACCAAAAGTAGTTACCCGATTAAGAGGTAATGTCTTCTCTCAAGCTTTCTAGTTTATTTCCATTCTCCAACCCCTCATATATTCTTATTATATTATTATATAACAACACAATTATCATTAATATACTAGTATTTTGTTATGATAAAGGTTATACGAACACTTACACACACTTCCATCTAATGGGTAACGAACATATTATTTCTATGTACGACAAACTACTGCCTCATGAAATGATGATTGTTCATTTTCCTTTACCAACTTTCATGGTTGGAAATAATGATGGACACCCAATTTATATATGATATATATGATATTTATTATTTCTTTATACTTATTTAATTTATTTATAACTCATACCTTAAATACTATCCATTTTTTTAATACGATAACTTTGTTTGAGGAAGTGTGGATTACTACCCCCTCAAATCGATGTGATTTGTTCGCACGATCCATGGAATGTATAAATGATGACTTTAATTAAAAATATGTGACATAAAAAACATTATATTATACTAATTAAATAATTAAATTTATTTATATATACTATATATATATTTCATTTTCTTTATTACCCTTTCACACACTTAAAAAGTGATAACGTCTTTCATGGACATGTGGACTACCGTCTCCTCAACACGATGTGATTCATTTTACATCACATTAATTCTATATAAAAGTATATTTGATTTAATAATATGTTATTTAATATATAATGATCATTTTGGAAAGATATGGTGTTACTTAACTTCTCTCCATAACAATCATTTAAAAATAAGAGCATTACTCATGTGTACGTACAACCTACCTTCTCCATGACTGAAACATTGGATCGTTTTTCATAACCATATTTAATGATTTATTTTAAATGAAAAATTAATGAAAAAAATATTATAATTATTTCAAGATTATTATTTTTTATCTGTTATATAATGACCCCTTTAAACATAGTTTAACTAACAATTTTGTTTTTGACACATAATCCAAATTTTTTCTAAACACCCAACGTAAACATAATTTTTCAAGTAGTTGTTTAAAACAAAGTAAAAATTGAAATAAAATTAATTATAAACATGAAAAATTTTCTCTATAAATTAGAAAATTAAAATAAGTTTATTATACAAGAATTTAAAGTATGTTAACCCAAAAAGAAAACTCAAGGTAATGGATTCTCATCTCACTTTTTACATCTGTGAGATAAATGTAAAATTCAAAATTTTAATTTTTTGTGTGGTTTATATACTACCCATTTTGATATATAATATCATGAATTATTTTATCATCATTGTATTTGAAAATTCCATTCAATATTATTCCTTCATGAGGCTTATGATTAAAAAAAATTTCAAAGTTGTTTGGGACACCTTTGGATGTTTAAAGATTATTTTCCTCAAGAATAGTACTAATGATATTGCAATGGAACTTACATTAGAGGAAATTGTATAACAATTTATCAAAAAACCCTTTCATTATTATCTAGTTATTCATGACTATTTTGAAGTATTAATACCATTTTTACACTCTTTGGTACTTAAAATGTTTTATAGTCTTTTTTAAGAAAACCCAACTTTATTTATCTCTTTAGTTGGAGAACCTGTTTTCTTTTAAAAATAATAGTTTTAATAAAATGATTTCAAAAATATTTTTAAAATGATTTGGTAATGAAAGTTTTTTCCTTTCTTCCTTTTTCCATTGTTTTAAAAGGAATATTATTTTCTCTTTTCAAACATTGTATTTTTGTAACCTTTAACCGTGCAAATAGAATGTTCTTTTACCTCACATAACAAGTATAGATTTACCTATAATTATTTCTTCGAAGCTTCCATTTCATGTATAAAAGCATACTTTATAAAGAAATTTTTTTCAAAATTGATTTTCAAAGAAAATGTTTTCAAAAAAGTTTTTCATAATCATAGGATATTTTCCCAAATTTTTTAAAAGATCTTTTTATAGTATTTCTATTCATCATCATCAACAGAAACTACTACAAAACTAGGTTTATCCAGTACTAGGTCTTTAACAGTGCTAGTTAAAAATGATTTTAAAGACCCCCTTTGTCAGTGATAAATGAAATTATTAAAGGAGGTATTTAATAATGATAAAAAATAATTGTTAAAGGGGGACCTTTATCAGCACTTTTAAAAAATCACTGATAAATGGGATCTTTTAACAGCACTTGTAAAATAAAACTGTTAAAGGGGGGTCCTTATCAGTGCTTTTTTAGAAGCGCTGAATAAGGCCCCTCTTTATCAACACTTTTTTAGTAGCACTGATAAAGGTATACTTAAAAAATTATTAAGAATAATAAATTAATAAATAAATATATTTATATTGTTATAAATATAATATATATTTTTAAAAATATGTTTTAGATATGGTAAATAGAATTGTACACTTAATATATAAGATATTTTGAGAAAATGGATTACAAAATAAATAAATAAATATTTTTAATTAATATTTTTCTTATTATTTCCGATTAATAATCATTTAATATCTATTTGAAGATAGAAAATCAAAAAACAATAATAAAATATCTAAAATAAGTTGAAAACGTAACTCAAACTTCAAATAGTGATAACTTTTGATCTAGGTGTCCATTTATGCTCTACCACATATGAAATCAAATTTTTTGATGACATATACACCCTTAGTGACAATGGGAAACCTCTGTCACATTTTTTAAGGCCAAACAATTTCACATGATCTCAAAAATAGAGTTTTTAGTCAGGGTACCCTGATTGTTTGACATTCGATGGATTTTCAACCTATTTTGAGGAGGTATTATTTCTTTTTTTGGTGGTGAATAATTTTATTCCTAGGTATTAAATTTATATTGATATTATAGTTTTGAAATTTTATCATTTTTCATAATTTAATGTTACTTATAATTAAATATATGCATGTTTCTTATGTTTACTTATAATAAATCACTCATATAAATACATATATCGACATATTTATGTAAAAATGTATATTCTAATATATGTAAATAAATACCTATTATAAAGACGTATTTAAAATAATATCTATCCATTTTTACATTATATATACATATACACATGTGTGTTTTAATAAAGAGATATATATTTATATTATATTCTTTTATATATAAATGAATATAATATATAATATATTTAAATAAATATAAGTATATATGTATCACACACACATATATACATTGTATAAATGTATTTTAAAATAATTATATAAATATATGTAAATATATATATATATATATAAACAGAAATATCATTAAATTGAAATCCAAACAACATAGTGTAGTGGTAAAGGTGTTCCATCTTCGAAGGAGAGTTTTATGGTTTGAATCCATGAAGATGTGCATAATTATAGAAATTATCAAAGTGATGATAAAAGGTGGCGGGGTGAAAAGAACTGATAAGTGGGGGGAGCACTATTAAAGGGTTTGTGGAAGTGCTGATAAAGGGGGTCAAGCTCATAGGTGTCCAAAAAAATTTAATTTTACCCCCATTAGTAGTGATGCCTTTATAATCACTAAAAAAGTTTTATAAATGGCCCCTTTAACATCACTAAAAAAGTGTTGTTAGAGGACCCTTTTAACAATGTTTTTTTATCATTGTTAAAGGGAGACTTTAATAGTGATTTTTAGCACTGATTATGTTTTGAACTTTTAACCGTGCTCATATTGTTAGTGTTTTATTAGAATTGATAAACCAGATACCATTTTACATATGATGTCTACTTGGATAATTATTTTATTACTTCTGAAAATATTTATAATTTCTTCTACTTTATTCAATACAGATATTTGATAAGGCATTTTAATTATTTTGATTATTCAATTTGAGGAATAATTTAGAAAATAAATGATTGTAGGAGACTAAACATTATATAGGTCCTAAATGCATCGATATGTTCTTATTCGACAACTTATTTGTGCGAATCAGATGTTTTTAAACAGTTGTGTGAAAGGTCTTGACGGGAAAGGTTTTCATGTGCCTTAGACATGACGCCAATTAAGAAAGAATTTTCCTAATTTAGTTTCATTTATTATTCATCCATGAGATTTTGTGTCAACATATCTATGGATATATTTCATTTTTAACTATTTAGATAGTATGTGTTTTAGTTTCTTACCTTGCCATATTTCTTTTTTCTTATCTAGTTATTTTAATGTCATGTGTTTTCATTTATTACCATGTCATGTTGTTTATGCACCTCTATCTCAGTTTATTGATTATATGGCATGTGAATTCAGTTATTCACCATTCCATAATTATTATTCTCATTGATTCGATATTTCTTCCACTATATTTTGACCTTTCTAATCATTTTATCTCACCCTCATTATATTTATTTACCTAGTAATCCAAGAAACATACTATGAAAGATATATAGGTATTTACTAACTAGATTAGAGTAATCCTCGAGGCTATTTATTCAGAAAGAAGAAGAAAAATATGTAGTAATTAGTTTATTATTTTCTCATGTATATATCTATTTTTTCAAGACTACTAAATTCTCAGTCCTTTGGGATTTAATTCCTTGTAATCATGTCAATGCAGCAGTAGTAGACACCATCTTTGGGCCTTCTGGGGTTGGGTCTCTACATATCTCCTCTTAGAGATGCTAGGATTTTTCTTTTGAGAATACCAGAACCCCTAATATTTGTATATGGAAGTTACGAAGATAAATGGGTAGGGTTTGGTTGATCTAGAATGTTCAAATTGGTGTATGGAAGTGAGGGAGAAATTTCCCTTTTATGATTTAGGTGGGGCATTTTAGGAAACTCCCAAAATATTAAATTAATCTAAATTACTTTTTAATTAAAAATGTGTTAAAATTATGTTTTTTAACCCTAAGATGAGTATGGGTCTAAATCCTCTCAAAAAATAATTTTAAGACTTGTTTAGGTCACAATGTTAACCTTATCATTTGTCTTTAAACCTTAGTTAAACCCTTGAACACTTACCATGACAAATGTTTTTTACTCTTTAGGGATTATATAGTTACTATAAAATGATAAACGAACCCCAAATGGATCATTCATGACATATTTAACCTTATTGTAGTTATTTGTTCGAATTTATATTTTTATGAATTTTATATCATTTAATAAAATATTATTTATTTTAAAGTATCATTTTTTTCATTTTTTGATACTATTCAATATTTGTCTTCTTAAAAAATATCCTAACATCATGATAAATTCGTACCGAAACTTATAATATATCTCTAAAATTTATAAATTATCTATAAAATTCATGTATGTCATTAATTATGTCAAATTTTATATATTTAAATGTTTTTAATATCATTTAATTTTTATTTCAATTAATTAAACAATTACTACGTCATTATTATGAAAGCATTTAATTAAATTTTTTCTTCTCTAAAAATTTTAAATAAATTATATGATGAAGATAAATTTATTATATTTCAAATGATTATGTATAGTCTAATTTATCTTTTCTATTACCATTTATTAAAAATGTAATACTTATTAAAAAAATTAGTATGACATTTTTAACTTATCTTTAAATAAAATACAATAAAAGAATTATTCTCATCCAAGTGGCTTAAAAATAGTATAATTTCGGACTAATGATGATTTTGGTAGAAAACCACTCATTAAATGAAATTAGGAGAATTGTTGGGGTAATTTTATAATATCATTTATATATATAATTACCTAATTTACCCTTAACTATGGTAATTAAAATATTACTAAATTTTACTATTCATATGACCAAAAATAAAAGAAACCTATTTAAATAATTTGGACCCAATAATTCCAAATATAGAATCCATTTTTCAAAATTCAAAAAATAGAATTTGTAGTAATTAATTTAAAATTAATCTTGTTCACGGCGTGAGAAAACGAGTTATTAAAGTTTAATCCTGAAAAAGATTGAAACAATTTTATATCTAAATTCATTGTAAATTGATTAAAATAACCTAAATTGTATTAAATGATAAAAATAATCTATTTATACTTTAAAAACATTCAATAATATAATTTAACACTCTAAATTATTTTGATGAAAAAAAGTTGTTTACAATTAAAATTTAGTATTTTTCACTATTCATCAAAATATTAAACTTATCAGAAAAATACCAAAAAATTAACTAAAGTAAAATATTATATTTATATTTAAAAGATGAAGTTTATTTTTTCAAATAGAATTCATAAAATTGTCCAAAATTGGATTTAAAATAGGTTCTCCATTAAAAGACGCTAAAACTATTTTTATAAAAAATATGTTTTATGTGTAATATTGGGTTTGTAATTATTTTAAACCTCTCAAATATATTATATGAATATAAAAAATATATTTTTTAATTTATAAAATATATATTTCATTAATATCTTTCTATAATAGTAATTAATTTAATTTATTAGAATAAAATGACGTTGGGAGCATAAAAATAGTTCTTTAAAAAACATCTCATATATTTTTAGTTGGTTACTATATTCATATTTAATTAATTGAAAACCAATGAATTCAGCCATATATTTTCATAAGTTAGTTGATACTATTCCGAACCACTAACTTAATGGCTAGGTTATATCTAATTATAATAAATAATAATATTTTAATAATATATTGTTATTTGGTAAAACTCAGTCTTGCATGTAACGCAAGCCAAATCGGTGTTGTGTGTAGCATAAACATATTTTTGTATTGAATACAACATAATCTATCAATTAAATAAATTTTTTTAAGAAGTGAAATACTATAAAATCTTGTGGTGTTACAGGTGATGTAGGGACATCGGGTGTTTATGTTAATGCATTTCATCTACAAGGTGGAGATTTTTGAACATTATTCACTCAATATTGTAAATTAAATGATTTTAATTCCATGAATTATGTGAAGACGCAACCCCAGAAAAACCAGGATTCGGCGCCTTCTGAACATGATGTGTCATTTAAAAACAAAAACATGCACTGATAAACACACATCACATCCCATACAGAGGATCGAGTTCGGTTCGAGCTCAAGGAAACCGGAAACTTCAGAAATGTTTCATCTGATAAAAGTTGTTACCTGAATACTTAAAATTCAAAACGTAGAGTGAGAATACGAATGCCTAGTAAGTGGTTTAAAATAAACCAATGAAGCTTTTGAATGCATTTTTTAAAAACATATCCAATGAACATTCTCTTATAGAAAACTGTAACACATGTAACATAACATAAAATTGCTCAACTATGATTTTCAAGGAATACATGAATCAATTAGGAAATTTTAAAAAATGGGTAGTAAAAGATATCCTGAACAAGTATAACGTATGAATGTTTATGAAAAAATTAAACCATTAAGAGTAATACTTAAGCAGAGTTGCGTGTGAAGGAAAAAAACATCAATTTCATATGTTGGTTACTATTTTACACGAATCATGCCCCAAAATTTTACTTTTGACATCAATAAGAACATGATAAAAATATAAGGGCAAGAGTAGTGAAAGAGTAGGCATATCATCATGAAAAGAACCTATAACAAGACCTGAATATGTGGCATCAACATTTCATTTATACATTAATGAACATATCACTGAGGTTCATCCCCAAGGTCTCAATAAAGAAAAATTGCAGAGGTTATTCACCAGGTAATCATGAAACTTGTCATCTCTAGAGACTAATTCTTTACCCAATGCATTGGAGCAATATCAGTGTGCACCTTTAATATGACTTTACTTTCATGTGAGCCATATAAATCAATAATATACTTAAACGGGGTGGTATATTCATGATGCCCCATACCACCTTGAATAGTTCATTCATAGTTGGTCATAGTATTTGAATTTACATATCTTATGAGTGATAAAGGCATTTAGATGATTAAAACCCAAGATAATAATCAAATGAATGTTATTAAAAGGAAAGAAGAAATGAATATTATGGCACAGACATTGACATCTAAGGTACTGAATGAACAGAAAACTAGAATTTATCACATGCAAGTATGTTCTTGAAGTTCGTAATTTTATCATCTAATTGATTACAAGGTGAACCAAAAATATTAAGTAGGATTTTGAGCTTTCACATGCTAAAACATTCAACATTGTTATGCCTTTTCATAATACTGAATAATATCCATGATAGAAAGCATGAATATTCACCATAATCAACATCATTTAAAACATAAAGAAAAAAATAAGTTACTCTTAAATGTGGATATAAGTTTTGTTTAACACCATATTTCTTATGTTTTTAAAACTCCACCTAAACCTGAGACTTAACGTGTAAGGACCATAACAACTGAAATCAAAGTTCACAAAACATATAAAATATATGATTGTACCCGAACTCAAACTAAAATATTCGCACACCCATGTGTGTTAATCCCATATAAATATTAGTTCAACAACATTTTGAATAGGGCTGGTCATGCACTTAGTCCTAAAAATTTGTTTATGAAAACATACAAAAAATAATTTTATAAAAAACTGATCATATATATAACATTTTAAAAATTTATTTATTATTTAAATATGAAATTAAGTTTATGTGAATATGTGCAGGGCATGAAAAATTATACACAAACATCATACATATAACCGAAGTACAATGGTCATGCCCATTCCTGCATATAACTGATGTATATACATATAACCAAAAGTACATATGTATTTTCAAAACAACAAAATGAGGCCATGTATAATCCTTACATTCTTTAAGATTTTTGAATGCAAGAGAACCAAAAGGCCTTAGTTCAATATTTAATAACGTTTGGACTGAATCGTAAGTTTAAATTTTTTTTTTTGAATATATAAGTGTATATATTCTCAAAGAAGCAAAACAGTCCAAAAATAAAAACCCTTACTTTAAAAACCAGGGAAATGAGGACTTCAGGGAGGGTTGTTCAGGCTCATTGGAGACTTGAACGGGAGAGAAGAACTGAGAGGTCTCAGATATTTATATAAAAAAGTTCACACACCACCTTCCACATAAAAAACATACCCACTTGCATTGCATTCAATGGGGGTTTCGTGATTGAAGAAAATGAGGAGACATGGTGGTCATCCGCGGTCAGAGGTGAAGAAAACGAGGGGTGTGCCATAGGGTAGGGTTATTGGTGTAACCCATGAATGGAGGAAGAAAATGATGAGGCTAGGGGAAATGCCGAGGAAAAATGGACGTTCCAGATCAATCCCAACATCGATCCAAGTGATGAGATGCGTCCGCTGTTTAAAATAATTGAGCGGATAAGATTAGATCTAAGTTTCATATGATGGTCTACATTCGATGCAATAATTTAAAACCCTTGAATGGACAGAATTAGATCATGCCTGATTGAACGGTTGACAAAAACCGCGGAGAGAGACATGGTCGCTGAGGGTCAAGTGTGGGATTGAAAACAACAGCCCAGATCATGCGTGACGCGATCCAATGGTCCAGATCGCGTTTTCCCGAAAAACTACTTCCCACATCGAAACAGAGAGTGGTTTTAACCTCCCTTATAACACTGGTCCTCCCAACGAGTGTTCCGAAATCACACAACACCCACGAATGGGGCCCTATACACGGGCTCTGGCCCGTAGGCCTTGGCCTACCCAGACCCCACCGCGACCTCATGCCTGTACTGGTGCGCCTATGTGCTCTTGCTCGCTCCCGAGCACCATTTGGTGAACCTCTACCCGAGTTTAGGCTGTCCATGGCTTGGGGATGAGGGTCAAGCTCAGCCACTTCATGTGAGTGGCCTCCCTCGACCCTAGCCATAAAGGGATGGCCCAAGTGGTCCAACTTTTTTTTGGAAAAGCTTCACTAAAAAAACTTTTAAGAAGCAGAAACAATCCATTTATTAAAACTATATAGAATTTTATTTTCTTAGACATTAATTAATACAAATTAAACTTGTTTTAGTTAGACGTATTTCTAAAAATAAAAATACTAAACCTCTCTTTTTAACTCAAAAAGTTACAAAAAGGAATTTTTAATAATCTTACATTATAATTTATATACTTGTGTCCATGAAAACATAGTTCAATCAAAACATAATTTAATTTGAAAAACATAAACATATTTTTTAACATTATTTAAGAAATGAAAATTTTTACATTGTATTTGAAAAATTCCCAAAGTGTTATGAATTCCTTAATTCTTTTCAAAATCACATAAGGGTAAAATGATGTTTTACACAATATCCTTTTAGAGTTCATAAATGATGGTTTAATTATAACCTTTATCATAACTCAATCATTTGGAAACTAATTAATATTTAAACAAGTTCACTTATCCTAACAATGTCCAACGACTATTTTTTTATAACTGTTAGCTTCCAACAATCACTAGAGAAACAGTCTAAAAAATGTCCTATAAAACCAAACATTAAAGTGTCCTAAAACTCAAAAGAAAAAATATGGTGCTTCCCATTATACTGATGCTCAGCATGGTTTTTATGATCACAATGGTGATGTTTTTTTCTTTATTTGACTCGAAGGATCTCTTTTACTTACTGGGCCTCATTGTGGTGATTGGGGGTCTTCCAGTAGTTCTGATAGGGTTTATAATAGGTATATTTGGTTAGCATGATTACTCTTTTGATCTCGGTGTATTATAGACACTACGATGTTCTTATTTAAATAAAGTGCCTTGTGTTTATCTTTTAAATTGTTGTTCTGTTAAAAGGGCTTTAACAAAAGTAAATGCATAATATCATCATTATATGATACCCAATATTCAGGGTGTTACATTACTCCCCCCATCAAAAATTATGTCCCCGCCATTCCTTTCATACAAAATTGCTAAGAGGAAGCTCTCATTTGTTCCTACCATATCCCCCATCGTAGAGGATCCTCAGGTGCATTCAGTGGAACACCCAAATTGATGCTCAACTACTCTATTTCTCTGATCCAGAACTACTTCGGGCAGAAGGGGTTGAACTCATGCACCGAACACTCGGATTTCCAGAGGGAAGCTCGAATGGTTCAGAGTATGGAAATGTCCATTTGGACCAACGTATGAAGAACTTTCCGAATTATGTCTTGATCGATAAAATCTATGTTATAGACGTTTTCGTACGGCTAATGCAGAGGAGTTGGTAGTTGTAGGTCATATAAACGTTTCCCTCTAGTACAGCCTCTTGAAATTTTTCTTTTTCTATGTAGTTCCGGCCTAGGGTGAAACACAGAAAGATCCATTCTTGTTATTTTCCCCTCTACTTATGCTCGACAAATTGTGCTGAGCCTATGAGGTAGTCGATGGGGGCATTCCCTTGACATGTGGAGAGAATCCTCGGACTATTTGTCACCCCAAACAATTTCATGCACATTCCTCACATGTTTTCGAAGGGACGATACTCATCTTCAGAGGGTTTGATTGCAATAATATATAGTATCTCTGTAGGATGAGATAACATGTGCGTTTGTCCTATCATCTAAATGATTAAGACGAGAGTTCAGTAACTTGAAATCCATCCAAAAGTATAAACAATGTAAAGACATAAGAAAGAAGAGATAACAAAATATGTTCATTATATGACTACTGGTGCACAATGAAAAATGGGGCTAATGGTTTCTCCAGTTCCCTAACATATGAATTCCCAAGACAAGCTCGAAACTGTCTATCTCCCTAAACTATATGCAACTCGAGCAATCAGGTTCGATGTCGTGGGATCACTTATAGTTTCTCCAAAGTTTGACATATGGGGTGTAAAATTGTGAGACATCCCTATGTACTTGTTTTCTATACACAGAACGAGAGGCTTTGTATTAAAGGATTCCAAAGTCCATCATTTGACCAAAATAGCCATATGACAAGACTTGACACATGTGTGTTGCGTGGAGATCTCCCTATGCTGCAGCCTCTTGGAAAGCCGTGAGGGACAAGACACCTTCCGCTGCGGTGAAGCATCTAAAAAGTCCCTCATAGTAAATACCCCATCAAGTGTAAGATGGAAACTGGGCATGCATCATAAATATGTAATCCAGACCTGCTCTTCGGTGGAGTTGAAGTACTCGGGGAGAGTTGGAAACATCATAGAGATGTTTTCACGCATAAGGATATGGGTGTAGTTTATAAAATCATCACTGGTGGCTATGAAAATTATGGTTTCTAAGGCCTCATTGGGAAGTGAAAAAAGATTAGTACCTTCGTTTTCCATCTGAAAATTAAGAAAACTCATTTTTATTAATGGTGAAGTATATTTTTCTTTGTTTCAGTTCTAGATTTTCAAAGTTATCCAAATCTAATCCTCTGATACCATCTCTGAAGACCTGACCCCAAAAAAACCAGGAGTCGGTTCCTTCTGAACATGATGTGTCATTTTAAAATAGAAACATGCACTGATAAACACACACACGTCCCATACAGAGGATCGAGTTTGGTTTGGGCTCTGGGAAACCAATAACTTCAGAAATGTTTCATCTGATAAAAGTTGTTACCTGAAAATTTAAAATTCAAAATGTAGGGTGAGCATAAGAATGCCTAGTTAGCGGTTTAAGACCCAATGAAAATATCAAAAGAATTTTTTAAAAATTGTTCCAACGAACATTATCTTATAGAAAACTCTAACACATGTAACATAACATAAAAGTGTTCAACTAATATTTTCACGGAATACATGAATCAATTAGGACACATTCAAAAATGGGTAGTAAAAGATATCTTGAAAAAGTATGACATATGAATGTTTAAGAAAAAATTAAACCGTTACGAGTAATACTTAAACATATTTGTGTGTGATGGAAAATACGTCAATTTCATATGTTGGTTACTATTTTACATGAATCATGCCCCAAACGTTTACTTGTGACATCAATATGAACTTGATAAAAACATAAGGGCAATAGTAGTGATAGAATAGGCATATCATCTTCAAAAGAACTTGTAAAATGACTTGAATATGTGGCTTCAACATTTCATTTAGACATTCATGAACATATCACCGAGGTCTATCCACAAGATCTCAATAGAGTAAAATTACTGAGGCTATTCACCAGGGTATCTTGAAGCTTGTGATCTCTAGAGATTAATTCATAACCCAATGCATTGGAGGGCTACAAGGGTTCACCCTTAATATGTATTTACATTCACGTGAGCCACACAAATCAATACTTTACTTAAACGGGGTTGTATATTCAAGATGTCCCATAGAACCTTGAATAGTTCATTTATAGTTGGTCATAATAGTTGGATTTACATATCTTATAAGTGAGACATGCATCTAGATGATCAAAAAATAATCTAACAATCATATGATCATTATTAAAAGGAAATAAAAAAGGAAGATTATGTCACACACATTGACATCTAAGGTACTAAAAGAACAGAAAACTAGAATTTATCACATGCAAGTTTGTTCTTGAAATTCTAAAATTTTATCATCCAATTAATTACTAGGTGAATCAAAAATCTCAAGTAGGGTTTTGAGCTTGAACATGCTAAAACATTAAATATTGTTACGCCTTTTCATAATAATGAATAATTTCCATGATAGAAAGCATGAATCATTACCATAAGAAACATCATTTAAAAGATACGGAAAACAAATAAGTTATTCATAAATGTGGATATAAGTTTTGTTTATCACCCTATTTCTGATGTTTTTAAAACTCCACCTAAACATAAGACTTAATGTGTTTGGACCTTAACAAATGAAATCAAAGTTCATGCAACAAATAAAATATGTGTATGTACCTGAAATCAAACTGAAAGATTAGCACACCCATTTTTGTTAATCTCCTATGAATATTAGTTCAACAACGTTTTGAATTGGGAAGTTCATGCCCTTAGTCATAAAAATTTGTTTATGAAAACCTACAAAAAAATTATTTTATAAAAACCCGATCATATATATAACATTTTCAAAATTTATTTATTATTTAAATATAAAATTAAGATTATGTGAATATGTGCGGTGCCTGAAAAGTTATACACAAACATTGCACATATAATCGAAGTAGAATGGTCATGCCCATTCCTGCATATAACCGACATATATACATATAACCAAAAGTATATATGTATTTTCAAAACAACATAATGAGTCCAGGTATAATCTTTACAATCTTTAAGATGTTTGAATGCAAGAGAACCCAAAGGCCTAGGTTCAACATTTAAGTACGTTTGGACTGAACTGTAAGGTTATATATATATATATATATATTCTAATATATAATAGTATATATTCTCAAAGAATCAAAAAAGGAAAAAATAAAAACCCTTACTTTTAAAACAAGGGAAATGAGGACTTCAGGGAGGGTCGGTCGGGCTCCCTGGAGACTTGAATAGGAGAGAAGAATCGAGAGGTCTTAGTTATTTATATACAAAATATCACACACCACCTTGAATGAAAAAACGTACCCACTTGAATTGCATTTAATGGGGGTGTTGTGCTTGAAGAAAATGAGGAGACACGGGGGTACCCGGCGGTCAGAGGTGAAGAAAACGAGGGGTGCTCCATAGGGTTGGGTTTCTGGTAGAACCCATGCATAGAGGAAAAAGAAGACGCAGCTAGGGGAAATACCATAGAAAAACGGACGGTCCAGATCAATCCCAACATCGATCTATGGGATGAGATGCATCCGTTTTTTTAAAAGAATTCAGCAGCTTAGATTAGATCTTAGTTTCATCAGACGGTCTAAGTTTGAAGTGGAAATTTAAAAACCTCGAACGTCCAGGATTAGATAATGTTAGATAGAACAGTTGACAAAGACCATGGAGAGAGACACGATCATTGTGGGTCGAGTGTGGGATTGGAATCAATGGCCCAGATCACGCATGGCGCGATACAACGGTCCAGATCACGTTTTTCCCAAAAAACTGCTTCCCATATTGAAATAGAGAGTGGTTTTCACCTCCCTCATAACCCCGAGCCTCTCAACGAGTGCTCAGAAATCACACAACACCCACGAAGGGGGACCTATAAACGAGATCCCACCTACAGGACTTGGCCTACCAAGACCCCACCGCGGCCTCACGCTCACAATGGTGCGCCTATGCACTCTGGCTCGCTCCCGGGCACCCTTTGGGGAACCTTCACTCGATCTCGGGCCAGCCTTGGCTTGGGGCTGAGGGTCAGGCTCAGCCACTTCATGTGATGTGCCTCCCTCGGCCCTAGCCAAAAAGGGCTGGCCCTAGTGTGCCAATTTCATTTGAAAAATATACACTAAAAGACATTTTCATAAGAGGAAACAATCCATTTAAAACTATATATAATTTTATATTCTTAAACATTAATGAATACAAGTTAAAATTGTTTTAGTTAGAAGTATTTCTATAATTAAAAATACTAAACCCCATTTTGAACTCTAAAAGTTACAAAAAGGAAATTTTAATAAACCTACATTATAATTTATATACTAGTATCCTCAAAAACATAGTTCAGTAAAAACATAATTTAATTTGAAAAACAATAACATAGTTTATAAAATTATTTAAGAAATGAAAATTGTTACATTATATTTGAAAAATATTCAAAGTGTTTTGATTTCCTTAATTCTTTTCAAAATCACTTAAGGGTGAAATGAAGTTTTACGACATATCCTTTTAGAGATCATAAATTATGGTTTAATTATAACCTTAATCATAACTCAATTATTTGGAAACTAAATAATTTTTAAATAAGTTCACTTATCCTAAAATGGTCGAACGACTATTTTTTTAACTGTTAGCTTCTAATGGTCACTAGGGCAATGGTCGAAAAAATGTCCTATAAAACCAAACTATATGGTTTCCTAAAACTCAAAATCTAAAAGTTGGTGGTTCCCATTCTGTTGATTCGCATCATGGTTTTTATGATCGCTGTGGTGATGTTTTTTGATTTAGATGACTCGAAGGATATCCTTTACTTTCTGGGCCTCGTTGTGGTGATTGAGGGTCTTCCAGTAGTTCTGATAGGGTTTTTAATATGTATATTTGGTTAGCATGATTACTCTTTTGATCTTGGTGTATTGAAGACACTACGATGTTCTTATTTAAATAAAGATCCTTATGTTTATCCTATTATTTTTTGTTTGGTTAAAAGCGATTTAATAAAAATAAATGTATAATATCATCATTATATGATACCCAAAATTTGAGGTGTTACACATTTTTTTACCTATCATAATATTAATTTTTATTTAATTTTTTGTTTTTTATATGTTGGATTTATGTATTATTGAGGTTGAGCTTCTTTTATTTGTTCATTTGGGCCTTTTGTTCAGTTTATACATTCGGTATGTGCCATTATCCTTGGTCCACATTCCCATTTTATCTATGTCATCCCCATACCTGATGTTGATCCATTGATCCTTATGATCCTATGATTTTCTATTCCTCCCTTTTTTTCATTCTTCATGAAACGGATTGGCTTGATCTATGGGTAACCCTTGATAGCTTATCCTCTAATGTCATATGTCATTATTTTGTTGCTTAAGTGGTTATGTAGCAACACTTATCTATATTTTTCATATCCTTGGTTATATGATCTAGTATTCCTCTACCCCTACTAGAATGACTCCTCGATTTGGAATCTAACTATCCAATTGAGGTAGATTAGTTGGGCGAAAAATCTCCATGGTTTTGGGAGCTCTACTTTTCCTTGAGGGAGAAGAGTAGATGATGGAGCATTGGTGGGTTTCCTTGACTAACCAAAGAAGAAATAGTGATCTAGATAAGTTTTTATAATATTCATCTATGCTTGGTGAGGAGCTCTAATGATGTTCTAGTGTTCCATGGGGTTCATTTTACCTAGATGGAAAAGATGATTATATATGAGTACAATCTCGATGACCATAACAAAAAAACCTAATTACATAGAGGCTCTATGAAAACACATATGAGAGATTTATCCCTATTAAGGGTCCATAGTATGGTATTCTTCTTCTTTTATATCAGTTATTTATGCCTTTTATTTGATTATTCTTTGGTTCTATGATGTGTGTGTTGTTTGAGTTTTTCCAAGGTGCGCAGTATGTGATGAATCACCAACTTGGTTCTACTGTGAGTCCTGGCATTTCAATAACCTGAACATTGGATAATTTCCTCATGTGACTTTTTCTTATATGGTGAAGTTTCACTATTTATCAAATATCTTTTATAATCCCATTTTTTCATAGTGGAATCTTGGTACGCCTCCACCATGCATATAGGCCAAATAGATAAATAATGTCAAAAACCTATGGTCCTCTTTATGATTTGAGTACTACTTTATGTCAATCATTTCTATTGATCATATCACTTATGTTTGAGTCTATTATCTCTAATAGTTCTTGGTACTTGTCAGTATTAATATCTAACTGGTTATATATATTCTCATCAGCATGTTATCTATTGTAAATTTTTACATGATTTGGTACTTTTTATTCTCTCATTCATTGTTTATGGTTTGTTAGAATCAGCATGTTACACTTCCTATTATGAGAAATCATTACAGGATTTGTATTATTCATGTTTTCTTTATTCTTCCTACTATTTATATAATTATAAACATGTTAATTTTTTGTTCTTTAATTTTGTGAAACAAAATTATACCCATACAAATCAATTACTCTATTGAAAGTGGGCTACATCATAGTACAACCCGCAATTTTTTATAGAATCAGACAAAAAAATATTTAGTAAGGATTCTATTGGGATCAAATATTATAGGCCCTTTCATGATGTGATAAATTTGAGATAAAAGTAAAGTAAAATTAAATAAAAAATGAACAATATATGTAACATAGAAAACCCCACAAATAAAGAGGTGTAAAAACCATAGAAAAATAGAATGATATCACTATGGTAAATATAGCGACCCGACCTTTTCATTCATTACAATTACATCATTTCAAAGATTGTATTACACATGGAGGATCCAGAGGTTTAGTGGCTTGGGAAAACTAGGACTACACATAACAAGTACAACATCAAGCATACAAATTTATTTAATCTCTTCTTCTATAGCTTCTTAGTAGCACTTGTCCTCTCCTTAGTACATGTAGCCACATGAGGATATACATCAAAAGGGGTGAGCTAAAAGTCCAGTAAGAGGATAGATATGAACAATATATCATTGGCTGAGCATAATCATGACATAAGAATAAGATCTTGAACATGATAGGAGCATAAACAATAAACTTGAAATGTGGAAAAGCATAAAAATGAAACATCTTGTCTTAGTGGTTAACTACCACACATACTTGTGAACAAATATAGCATCATGTTCACACATCATTTCACATTTACTCATGAGATTCATCACTTTACCCAATGCATTGGAGCACTATATAATTCTGGGTGCACCCGTCACATCATAACATTCATATTGCGCTATATAATTCCAGGCGCACCCGTCACATCATAATATTATCATTATCATGCTTGCCAAATAGAAAACATATCCAACATGCACATAAATAACCCATGGAATGGAATGGGTTTCATCTCATAATAACACATTCATAAGCTTTGGGTTCCCAAAAGAAAGAGGGAACAACATACTTGATATAAGAACCATCAACCTTGAATGAGAGGTAAAAGGTGAGATCTTGAAAAAAAAATTCTTTTGGAAAAGATTATGATGGACATAAAAACCAGTGACGAACATGTATATCCCAGAAAAGTAATGGAAATGATTAACAAAAGACATTTGAGGAGTAACCATATCAAAAATGGAGTGAAAGAGGGAGAACCCAAAGGAAGAAAATTGGGTTCGAGATTTCCCCTTACCTTGTACTCGAATGCCTCCTTCTCTTTAATGTCCTGTATAATGACATTATATTAATTAATTAGAAATTACAGAACCTTTTATACATTAATAGGGTTCATTATGTATTCAGTATTTCATATTATGTTCCTTTGGATGACTTATAGAGTTTAAAAACATTGATCGCGGATGTTCGTTTTCATGGTTTTCTTGAGCGGTCCACTTGTATTCTTAATTTGATGTTTGGGTAGATCATGGGTAAACATCCAGAACTGATATTACATGTAATTAATGATATTATAGAGGCTTGAATGATTTTATAATGAGTTATATTAGATCCATGTGGCCGAATCATTAGATAAGAATTAAATGAATATTATTTGGGCTAATTTGAGCGGTTTTTGGATCCCAACGAACATGTTTTATCTTTTCACTTAGTAATATGGCCATAGGTTATTTCCAGAACTTAAAATAGAACACAATACATATAAAACATTCTGGTGCAACCATAAAAATGGTTTCATGACCAGATTGATGGTATAAATGGAAGAAGAGAGTATGTTCTTTTTTGAAGGTGATAAATTATCACCACACGAACAACATTCTCTTTAATAAAATAAAAGGACGGGGGAAAGGGTGTGGGGTGATATAATATAACATTAGAATCATAATATTATAGTATATATATAATACTGGATATATTGAACAATTTGGATGAAGATAGATAGAGAGTGATCAAGAAAGGAACTTGAGCTTGAAAAGAAATTAAAGGAGAAGAGAGAGAGAAATTACATTTAGAATCCTCCTCTTGAGATCCTCTTTAAGGAAGCTAGGATTGGTCTTTTGATGATACCAGAAGCTTTTGGGCGTGGGGGATGAGCTAGGGAAAGTGATTGGGAAGAATTTAGAGAAGGCTTGGAGCTTGAGAGGTGTGAGGAAAAGAGGGAGTGAAGGGTGGGTTTTATAGTGGAGGGGAGATGGGTTTCCATAATATAAAATTGATTAGTTTATTAATTTCACCTAAGACAAGGAATAGTGAGTCTTGGATGACTAAGAATAGTAAATTAGACTTGTGAATTCGGGATTTGGGTGCTTACATCACTTGTGATGTCAGGAATAGTGGGTTTTAATTAAAATGTATTTATATGAGAAATTAATGTATTCTACTATTCATCAAAAATTCATGTATCTCAGAAAAATCCCAAAATTTTACCCCAACCATTTATCGACGTGTAGAATCCAAAAATGAATTCCATTTTTCGAAAATAATTTTCAAATTATTATTAATTTAATATTTAATTAAAATCATAATTTACTTAAAAAAACAGTTTTTAAAATTCAAACTAATTTTGCAGTTCTTTCAAAAATTACTTAGGGTCTTATAAAATTATCTAAAAACTAATAGACATTGATTCAATAATTTATGAATATATTTCAGGATAATAAATATTATTTTAAATTAATTAATTAATTATAATTAATTATTTATGACTTATAAAATACCAAAAACGTTAACTAAGGTCAAATTATCACTCTCTATGATGTCTAAATTTTATTTTATTATTCATAGGTAATGTTACTGTTATTTACTGTTCATCAGGTTCATATTACTATTCATAAGGGTAGGTTACAATTCATAAGGTTATGTTACTATTCACCAAAAATTATTTCTATTTCATTAGAATCCAAAAACTATCTTGAACACAACCGTGTATGTTGGATTTTTAAAATTCCAAACATAGGGGTCAAAAAATTATGTTTAAATGTCACTTATCACTTAGTAGTTAATTATTTTGTGTTTTTATGACATAGATATAAGAAGGGAATTTTCCATTGAAAAACTTTGGGTTGTTACATTCTTCCCCCCTTAAGAAATTTCGCCCCCAAAATTTCACTTTACACAAATAGGTGAGGGTACTTCTCCTTCATTGCCTCTTCCAGTTCCCAGGTTGCTACCTCAAACTTTTGGTTCCTCCACAACACATTGACAAAGTCGGGTAGTCTTGTTGCGTAGAACCTTATCACTTCAGTCCCGAATTTTTACCGGCTGCTCCTCATAGGAGAGATCATCTTCCAACTGTACCACCTATGAGTTTAGTACATGTGAGGGGTCTGAAATGTACTTCCTCAGTAGTGATACTTGAAACACATCATGAACTTGAGCCATATTTGGGGGAAGTGCCAGACGATAGGCCACGGCTCCTATACGATTAAGGATCACAAAGGGGCCAATGTACCTTGGGCTTAGCTTCCCTTTCTTCCCGAATCGCATGAATCTCTTCCAAAGAGATATTCGAAGGAAGACTTTATCTCCAACATCGAACTTCAAGTCCCTTCGACGATTGTCAGCATAGCTCTTTTGCCAACTTTGAGCAGCTTTGATATGATTCTGGATGACTTGAACCTTCTCTGTCATCTCTTGAACAAGATCGGGACCAAGTAGCTTTCGTTCTCCAACTTCATCCCAACAGGATGGAGTTCTACATCGCTTCCCATAAAGAGCTTCATACGGAGCCATCTGAATACTCGAGTGGAAGCTATTGTTGTATGAGAACTCAACCAATGGAAGGTTATGATCCCATCCACCTTTGAATTCAAGAGAGCAGGATCTTAGCATATCTTCAAGTGTCTGAATAGTCCTTTCAGACTGGACATCAGTTTGGGGGTGATAGGTCGTGCTGAAATTTAATTCAGTACTCAAAGCATGTTGAAGGCTCCTCCAGAATTTAGAAGTGAACCTTGGATGACGGTTAGAGACAATCGAGAGTGGAACACCGTGCAATCTCACTACTTCCTTCACATATATCCTTGCAAGTTGTTCAAGTGAGAGGTCTTCCCATATAGCGATAAAACGGGCAGTCTTGGTGAGTCGGTCAACCACATCCCATATCACATTATTTCCTCTTCACGTTTTCGGGATACCCATGACAAAGTCCATAGTAACATTTTCCCATTTCCACATGGGTATAGGCAATGGATGCATCATACCTTTGGACTTTTGTCGCTTAGCTTTAACTTGCTGACATACCAAGCACATTGATATATATTCCGCAATCTCCTTCTTCATGTTATCCCACCATAAGTGTTCTCGGAGATCACGATACTTCTTGGTACTTCCATGATGAATAGAGAAAGTTGAGCTATGTGCATTATCCAATAGCTCCTTCTTTATTCCGGGTGATGAAGGCACACAAAGCCGCGTTCCAAACCGAATCACACCATCATCGTCGATATGGAACTCTTGCATCTTCCCTTCCTTCACTGCATTCACCCTCTTTTGTATCTCTACATCATCCCATTGTGCTTCCTTAATATTCTATTGGATGGATGGTCGCGCAATCATTTGGGAAAGGTAGGATGTATCCCATGCCCTTACAATTCCCAAATCCATCCTTTGCATATCCAAGAAGATAGGGTCTTTCTTAATCCTCAACATGGATAGAGTAGCAGGTTCTTTCCTGCTTAGAGCATCAGCTACCTTGTTCACCTTTCCAGGATGATAGTGAATATAGAAATCGTAATCCTTGATTATATCTATCCATATCCTTTGACGCATGTTGAGCTCCTTTTGTGTGAATATAAACTTTAGGCTCTTGTGGTCGGTGTATATGTCACACTTCTCACCATAAAGGTAGTTCCGCTAGATTTTCAAGGAAAAAATCACGGCTTCCAGCTCTAGAACATGCGTCGGGTAGTTCTTCTCATGGATCTTCAACTGTCGTGAGGCGTAGGCTATCACATTATCATTTTTCATTAGTACACAACCCAAGAGTTCCATTGAAGCATCACTGTATATCACAAAACTTTCTCCACTTTTCGGTAGTGTGAGTACAGGTGCAGTGATCATCCTTACCTTTAGCTCCTTGATGCTTCCCTCACATTCTTCTGTCCAGACATACTTTACCCCTTTCCTTGTTAACATAGTTAGCGGGCTTGACAATCGTGAGAAGTTTCTCACAAAACATCGATAGTACCCAGCTAATCCAAGAAAACAACGGATTTTTGTAACACTAGAGGGCATGGGCCATTCCTCAATCGACTTTGTCTTTGAAGGGTCCACAGAAATTCCCTCTCTTGTGATCACATGTCCCAAGAATGTGAGTTGATTCATCCAAAAGTCACACTTGCTGAACATGGCGTACAACTTCTCCTTTCTCAATGTCGCCAACACAAGTTTTAGATGTTCTTCATGATCCTCCTTACTCTTGGAGTAAATGAGAATATCATCAATAAAAACTACCACAAATTTGTCGAGGTAATGTCTATAGACTCTATTCATCAAATCTATGAAGATTTCAGGGGCATTAGTAAGTCCGAAGGGCATCATCAAAAACTCATAGTGCCCATACCTTGTACAGAAGGCAGTCTTCCGAATATCTTCCTTCTTCACCTTTAATTGATGATATCCAGAACGAAGATCCACCTTTGAGAAGTATTGAGCTCCTCTTAACTGGTCGAACAAGTCATAAATCCTTGGGAGAGGATACTTGTTCTTTATGGTGATCTTGTTGTGTTCCCGATAATCGATACAAAGCCGCATGGTTCCATCCTTCTTCTTCACAAAGAGCACAGGCGCACCCAAAGGTGATGCACTAGGGTGTATGAACCCATTGTCCAGATGCTCTTACAGCTGCTTCATTAACTCCACCAGTTCGATAGGAGCCATCCTATAGGGGCACTTTGAGATAGGAGTAGCTCCAGGTATGAGTTCAATTGAGAACTCTACCTCACGGTCTGGGGGAATTCCGGGTAACTCTTCGGGAAATACATCGCCGTATTCCCTTACGATGGGCATTTCTTCAAAGTTGGAACTTTGCTTCGACTCAAACATTTGGGTGAGGTATGCTTCTTCATAGGGAATCATCACCCAAACCATTGAAGGATTTCTCAAAGGAGATTCATTATCTTCCTTGCATTTGTAGTGGAGCATGGGATGGTTCGGAATATGAAAATATATTTCCTTTTCCCGACAGTTGATATGTACTCTATATAATGAGAGCCAATCAGTTCCCATTATAGTGTCGAATTCCACCAACAGATGTATTACGAGATTTTCCGGAAGAATCTTCCCACATACGTCAATAGGAGAAGAATCTAACACATGGGTTGCAATGATTGCACCACTTGGTGTTTTTACAGATATCTCTACTTCAAGGTTTCGGGGCTTCGATTCTATAGTTCTAGGAAACTTGCAAGATATAATGGAATGCGTAGAACAATAATCAAATAATATTTTTGCCATTCATGAGTGAATAGGAAGTGTACCTTGTACGACTTCATTATCATGTTCCACCTCCGCAATAGTGATGGTATAAGCCTTCCCTTGTTCCTTTGGCTTTGGTGGTTGTTGGCGCTAATTACCCTCAAGAGCTCGAGGTTTAGTGCACTGGTTTTAATAGTTCCATAGCTCCTTACAGTTGTAGCATTGAACCACGAGTGGTTCTCTCCTTTCATCGGCTACATTATCCTTCCTTTACATGTCTCTTCGACACTTGGGAGTTAGGTGTCCTTCTTTCCCACACTTGAAGCATTTCTCGACCCTTTGAGGAAGTTCCCATTGTGCAACTTCCCACATTTTTGGCAAGTGGGTCGTTGTGTTTTCTTCCCATCTTTATCACTAGATCCATCAGCTTGAAACACCATATTTCTTTTCTTATCACCATAGCCATGGGACCATTCTCCGAACTTCATCTCCACCTTGAGAGCACACCAGACAACTTCTTCATAACTCCCAAAGTCTCGAATTGCAAGAGCTTTTCAAAGATATGGTTTTAATCCACTAAATAATCTATCAATTTTTCTTTCATTGTTGATAACAATACCCGAAGCATACCTTGCGAGCCTTGTGAAATTTTCTTCATAGGTTGTGACAGATTCTCCTTCTTTTTGCGTGAGCTCTATGAATTCTCTCTCCATCTTCGTGCGAAGAGTTCTTGGGAAGTACTTATTAAGAAACATTATCTTAAAGTCTTCCCATTCCATGTATTCAATTTCCTCCCTTTGAATGGTGTTCTTAATCAAAGCCCACCATTGATCAGCTTCTCCATCTAGACGATAGATGGCTAGAGTCTCCTTCTCCGTCTTGGAAAAATGACGAACATAAAAGATCTTCTCCATGGAGATGACCCACTGTTCCGCAACTAGTGGATCAGAAGATCCACAAAACGTCGGTGGTCGTTGCCGCATAAAACATTCGATAGCTAGCTGCTCCCTCTTTGGTGAAGGAGGACGTTCCCCATTATTATGGTTATTATTCATAACCCAGGATAATTGGGTAAGCATCGCCATGAAGTTTTGAACTCCACCTCCGAAATCATTGGGGATGTCGTTCCGGAAATCATTGCATTGGCCTTCGCAAGAGTTGTTGGCCTGATTTCTCCTGGTTCCCAACATTTTCTAAAATAGAAAAGTTAAGAACAAAACATAAGTAAACAAGTCATGAATAACTAATCCTTTTAAACAATTATACCAAAATCATAACATATGGGATCCCTAGGTAAATATCCTTGTTTTCATATTTGTACTTAGTCTCATGTTAGAGGTTTTCATTAGGGTCCACTAATCCTAATTCCCAAATTAACTAAACTTTTCCACTGATACCAACTATAGAGACCCGACCTTTTCTTACATTACTATTACATCATTTCAAAGATAGTATTACACATGGAGGATCCAGAGGTTTAGTGTCTTGGGAAAACTAGGACTACACATAACAAGTACAACATCAAGCATAAAAATTCATCTAATCTCTTATTCTATAGCTTCTTAGTAGAACTTGTCCTCACCTTAGTAAATGTAGCCACCTGAGGATATACATCAACAGGGGTGAGCTAAAACCCCAGTAAGAGGATAAATATGAAAAATATAGCATGGGGTGAGCATAATCATGACATAGGAAGAAGATATTGAACATGAGAGGATCATAAATAATAAACTTGAAATGTGGAAAAACATAAAAATGAAACATCATGACTTAGTGGTTAACTACCACACATACTTTTGAACAAATCTAGCATCATGTTCACGCATCATTTCACATTTACTCATGAGATTCATCACTTTACCCAATGCATTGGAGCGCTATATAATTCTGGGCGCACCCATCACATCATAATAATATAATTATCATGCTTGCCACATTGAACACATATCAAACATGTACATAAATAACCCATGGAAAGGAATGGGTTTCATCTCATAATAACACATTCATATGCTTTGGGTTCCCAAAAGAAAGAGGGAACAACATACTTGATATAAGAACCATCAACCTTGAATGAGAGGTAAAAGGTGAGATCTTGAAAGAAGAGTTCTTTTGCAAAACATTTTGATGGACATAAAAACCAGTGACAAACATGTATATCCCGGAAAAGTAAATGAAATGATGAACAAAAGACCTTTGAGGAGTAACCATATCAAAAATGGAGTGAAAGAGGGAGAACCCGACAGAAGAAAATTGGGTTCGAGATTTCCCCTTACCTTGTACTCGAATGCCTCTTTCTCTTTAATGTACTGTATAATGACATTATATTCATTAATTAGAAATACCTGAACCTTTAATACATTAATAGGGTTAATTATGGTTTCATTATTTCATATTATGTTCCTTTGGATGTCTTATATATTTTAAAAACATTGATCGGGGGTGTTCGTTTTCATGGTTTTCTTGAGCGGTCCACTTGTATCCTTAATTTGATGTTTGGGTAGATCATGGGTAAACATCCAGAAATTATATTACATGTAATTAGTGATATTATAGAAGATTTAATGATTTTATAGTGAGTTATATTAGATCCATGTGGCTGAATCATTAGATAAGAATTAAATAAAGATTATTTGGGCTAATTTGAGCGGTTTTTGGATCACAGCGAACTTGTTTTATCTTTTCACTTAGTAATATGGCCATAGGTTATTTCCAGAACCTAAAATAGAACATAATACATATAAAACATTCTGGTTCAACAATAAAAATAGTTTCATGACCAGATTGAAGGTATAAATGGAAAAAGAGAGCATGTTGTTTTTGAAGGTGATAAATTATCACCAAATGAACAACGTTCTCTTTAATAAAATAAAAGGAAGGGGAAAGGGTGAGGGGTGATATAATATAACATTAGAATCATAATATTACAGTATATATAAAATAATGGATTTACAGAACAATTTGGATGAAGATAGATATAGAGAGATCAAGAAAGGAACTTGATCTTGAAAGGAAATTAAAGGAGAAGAGAGAGAGAAATTAATTTTAGAATCCTCCTCTTGAGATCATATTTATGGAATCTAGGCTTGGTCTTTTGATGAGACCAGAAGCTTTTGGACGTGGGGGATGAGCTAGGGAAGGTGTTTGGGCAGAATTTAGAGAAGGCTTGGAGCTTGAGAGGTGTGAGGAAAAGAGGGAGTGAAGGATGGCTTTTATAGTGGAGGGGAGAGGGGTTTCCTTAATATGAAATTGATTGGTTTATTAATTTCACCTAAAAAAGGAATAGTGACTCTTGGATGACTAAGAATAGTAAATTAGACTTGCGAATTTGGGATTTGGGTGCTTACATCACTTGTGATGTCAGGAATAGTGGGATTTAATTAAAATGTATTTATATGATAAATTAATGTGTTCTACTATTCATCAAAAATTCATGTATCTCAGAAAAATCCCAAAATTTTACCCAACCATTTTTAGACGTGTAGAATCCAAAAATGAAGTCCATTTTTCAAAAATAATTTTCTAAATATTATTAATTTAATATTTAATTAAAATCATAATTTACTTAAAAAACAGTTTTTAAAATTAAAACTGATTTTGCAGTTCTTTCAAAAATTACTTAGGGTCTTATAAAATTATCTAAAAACTAGCAGAAATCGATTCAATAATTTATGAATATATTTCAGGAAAATAAATATTCTTTTAAATTAATTAGTAAATTATATTTAATTATTTATGACTTATAAAATACCAAAAATGTTTACTAAGGTCAAATTATCACTTTCTTTGATGTCTAAATTTTATTTTATTATTCATAGGTAATGTTACTCTTATTTACTATTCATAAGGTTCATAGTACAATTCATATGGGTAGGTTACTATTCATAAGGATAGGTTACTATTCACCAAAAAATATTTTTGTTTCATTAGACTCCAAACACTATCTTGAACACAACCATGTATGTTGGATTTTTAAAATTCCAAACATAGGGGGGACAAAATTATGTTTAAAGGTCACTTATCACTTAGTTGTTCATTATTTTGTGTTTTTATGACATAGATATAAGAAGGAAATTTTCCATTGAAAAACTTTGGGTCGTTACAGTAAAAGAGGTTAAACACACTCACTTTCAATTATAAGGAAAATATCCATGTAAATAACTCTCTTGAGTAATGTATAATGGACCTCACAAAATACAACACTGAAAATGTTAAAATAGGAAGCTCAATACTTGAGGTGATGATGCTAAAAATGTTAAATCGCTTTTCCTTTTATAGGCAACACCATTACATGATCTTCAACATCTATTTAACTCCATGGGTTAGTTTTTTCACCCATCCCACTAACCACATATCCCCCTTTGAAAAATTCAGGGGGTGAAATTGTTTGTGAGAAACAAATGCCAATATAAACCACACTTGGATATCTGATTCGGAACCAATAATATTTCCACAAATCTTTTCTATCTTCCAACCGTGTTTCTCTTATATCGAGGATGGCGATTGAGGTTTTTCACTATATGGACTTAACAAAGTTAATAAACTTCAACATAAAATTTATCTAATTTGCTTCAATATAAATTTTCTGCATATCCACTTTTCCTTACTCCACCACATCTGGAACAAAGTGATATTGTACCATAATGTGCTTTATCGTGGAATGAAAAGATAGATTCCTTTTAATTTTCAAGGTTCTACGATTGTCACAAAACAATTGGGTATACTTCTGTCATTGTCTGGGATCCTCTGAAAACCTTCACATCTAAATCACTTCTTTGCAAGCCTATGTTGTTTTCATGTACTCTACCTTAGTTGTGGATAAATATATAACAGACTACAACTTTGAATTCCAGATCATAACTCATCCTATAAAATTAAACACATAACCCAATGTGTATTTTCATTGGTCATAATCACCTACAAAATCTGAATCTGCATAGGCTCTAACAGTGAAATTTGATCCTTAATAACATAATACGGCATATAAGATCTCCTTGATGTATCTAAGGGTTTTCTTTAATATGTTCCAATGCTCCTGTATTTAATTCTCCACATACCAACTAACTTCTCCCACTACATGTGAAATTTCTGGTCTGATATAAACTATAGATAATATCATACTACCCACTGCTGGTGCATAAGGTAATTGAGACATCTCCATCCTCTATACATCACTATTATCACTGTTAGGATTCATCATAGAGGATTACATAAAATTAATAGTAAGTGGGGTAAATATAGGCTTATAATGTCACATGTGAAAGAATTTCAAGATATTCCTCACGAAATTATTTTTTGATAGCTATATCATACCCCTATTTCTATCTCATTTAATTTGTATCCAAAGATATTATTTTTTTGGTCCTAATTCCTTCATATCATAATCCCATGAAAACTATCAATGTGTCAACCACGTACAATAGAAGAATGATAAAATCATTACCATATGAACCCATGAAATATGCACAAGTATCTGAATGAAGTATTTTGTGTACGATAATCATGATATAGAAATAAAATCTCCTGTACTAACACCTTGGTTCCTGCTTAATACCATAAAAAGTTTTTCTCAGCCTAAACACCATGTTCACTTTCCTTTATTTTTAAAAACAATCCGATTATTGAATATATATTTATTTATAAAGATCACCATGTAGAAAATTTCTCTTCACATCTAGCTACTCTAGAGTTAAACTATATATTGCACACATCCCCATAACTATCTGAACAGTCGTTATTCTAACAGTGGGAGAAAATATTTCCTTGAAATCAATAACTTCTCTCTATGCATATCCTTTGACCATCAGTCATTCATGAAATCTTTACAATTATTCCTTTTCATCCCAATTTATCTTAATGAACCTATTTTTACTGATAGTCTTCCTTCTATGAGGTAATGGATCAATATCTCAAGTCTTGTTCTTGTAAATGGCATCAAGTTTCACCTAAATTGCTTCTATCCATGTGGATATTTCTGAACTCCACATCACCTCCAAAAAAATTAATAAGTATTACCATCCTCCATCAATAAGTAGTACACAATATTTCTCTCAGTGATAAATTCTAAGTGCCATAATGGATCTATTTTATCATGAGTTGATCGTCATAGTTCAAAATCAATCATAACTTGATCATCACGCCCCTCAAAAGAAATTGGATCTTCTATGGATTCTTCCTCCACCCCAACTGTTATACTGTTTGTGTCCTCTTTCTTCAAGTCCACATTAATCATCACTGGAACCTTATCTTCTAGAAATATAACATCCATGCTGATGATAAGTCTATGGGTTGTGGGGTCCCACATACGATACCCCTTCACACCATCAACCTATCCTAAGAATATACATTCATTGGATCTCAAATCCAACTTCAATCTTTCAAGATCATTTAACAATACAGATACATGACCTCCATAAGTATGTAACCTAGCATAGTAAGTAGGTTTAACACTCTACAAATTCATTAGTGTTTTCATATCAATCGTCACAAAAGTAAATAGATTGATCACATAACATTTTATCTTCATTAATTTATCCCATAACTTCTTGAAAATTCTTACAGTCATCAGTATCTCCCTTGTTCTATCCCACAAGGTTGTGTTCACCCACATTGCCACTCCATTTTGTTGAGGTGTGTATGACACCATGAATTGTCTCTTGATTCCTTCTCATTGAAAAAAAAGTATCAAAATCCTCACTTGAATGTTTTCGACCACTGTCAATCCTCAAACACTTGATCTTATTTCAAGATCCCATCTTCATCTATGCTTTGAATTTTTTGAAAACATTAAAAACACTTGAGTTCATATTGATTGGTTACACCTAACATCTCATAAAATAATCATCAAGGAATTTTACAAAGCACATTTCTCTTCCAAGGGATATAAATAGTGCTTTCCAAATCTTGGAATGGAACAACTCTAAGATATCCTTACTCCTCATTTTCGGCATCACAAAAGTCAAACAATGTTGGTTGAAAAAATCATAAATCTCCCAAAATGGAAAGGATACCTTTGTAATTTATTAAGAATCTAATGTTCAGTAAGAATCTTCAATCTTCATTCGAACATAAGACCAACCTTTTAATACCATGACTTCCTCAATGCTTTTGTTGAGGTAGTTAACAGAAAAACTATTGTAATGTCTCTGAAATTCCATATTTTTTTAATTATATAGAATTATTTCAAGACAGAAAAATCTAACAGCACGCGATTCTGAGGCCCAGGGTGCCCAGAATGATCCGTCGAAGTTTTGTTAAGCTTTAATTAGCACATGTAAGCAGTTTTCCTGAAAAAATGGAATAATTATTAAACGGTTAATCAAATTAAAAATCTGAGGGAATTTTTGTGATCAGAATGGCGGGTTTACCCTGGGAACGACTTATGTTTAGTCGGTGCGGGCCTCCTGTGAGAAAACCTAAAAATGGCATAACCAAAAATAAAATATTTAAATAAAATTATTTTATTTTTCAAATACTTATAACTCACGAATGGTAACTCAGATTAAAAATCTACGAACACCACTGAACTTGTGAGGGAATGCTCTCTTTAGGAAGATACTAACTTTGGATGGCCAGGGCCACCAGTTAAAGCTAATTTTTGGTTGTAAGTAAAATAATTAAGTGACAATTATTTTATTGTAAAATCGATAACTTTTAAATGGTAACTCGGATTGAAAATCTGAGAGTAACATTGGGTTCTTTGGGGCGTGTTTCAATTAGGTAGATCCAAACCTCAACCGGCGCGGGTTGAGGGTGACTGTTAATAATTTTCAAAACTTTTTTTTGGGTACGTTCAGTAAACGCGTGAGTGGAATTTTCTAACTTTTGAACTGTTATTCGGCTGAAAAATATGAGGCCATCATTGAACCCACAGCGCCGGGATTCGCTTAAGAGAGGTATAACCATGACTGCAGTAGGTCGGGTGAAAATGTTATTTTTGTGGACTTTTGAAAGATTAATAAAATAACATGTTTTGTTATTTTATTTTCCTTCTTTCCTCCAACGGACGAATTATGCTGGCAGGACTTACGATGTGTCAAGCCAAAAAATGTCTTAACTCTTTTTTTCTTGTAACCACACCGTTGGAAATTCAGGAGGTTCATTATTTAACTGAACCTCATTAATTACCCAAGCATTGTACACTCCATCTCCTCTCCAATTTATATGGAGCTCGGGGAGGGGTGTTGGCACGAATTCACAAAATGATGAAGCTCTGGAAATGTACCGTGACGTCAACCACCAGGAGGACGAGACTGGTTCCAACAAGTAGTGACGAGTGCCACCGAGTCACGAACCGATGACAACGATAAAGGAGGTCCAATCGATCATCATCAGCGGACGTCTCTTACAGGTTGATGGTTATTTTTGTTTGTGCGTTTTTGTTTCCCTCTTCCACATTCATGATATTATAAAATGAACACGGGTCAACCGACTAATGGGTGGACCCGCGATTCATATGTCGATGCAGGAGGTTATTGCGGGGAATCTTGTGGGATTAATCTTGTGTTCAAAACAAATTTTTATTGAACTCCCTTAATATCCTTCATATTGAGAGATAACGCGGAGGGTGCGGGCCTAACAAACCCAGCCCAAACCCTCCGCTATCTTGCTTTCATTTCACCGCCTCGGAAGGTCACGAACTCGTCGACGTACGCCGCAAGAGGAGGGTCAAGACTCGTCTACTAAAACGAAAGGAGGAGGCGGCTGGCATGACGGCCGACCACGGGAAGGAAGGCGACGCGACCGCTGTGCCGCCGACAAATGTAAGCTCTGGCGGAGGCCGAACCCACCTCCAGAGGGTTCCGCGTCGCCCACACAGTGACCCCACCTCACCAACCGAACGACCTCCAGGACTTTTGGGAATCCAAGTCACCATAGGGTTACACCCCCCCGCATCGGACTGAACTGGGCCGCATCCCTCGGAGCGGGCCGCCGCCCTCGAGTCTGGGGCCTCCCTCAATCCGGGTCGCCGCCCTCAAACCGGGCTGTCGTCCACAAGTTGGGCCGCTGCCCTCGGACCGAAATGCCTCCCTCATAGTGGGCCACCGCCCTCGCACTGGGCCCCCACCCTCGAACCAAGCCCCTTCCATTGGAGCGGGCTGATGCCCTCACACCGGGTCACCGCCCTCAAACCAGGTTTCCACCCTTGAAGCGGGTTTCCTCCTCGGAACAGGTCACCGCCCCATGTGGGTCGGGATGTCCCATTGTGGGCCTCCCCCATGGGGGCCGCCCTATTCTGGTCGGGCCGCCCCCTGGCGGGTTAGTCCAAACAACGTCCCATCGGGCCTAGTCCACCCTAACCCAGCCCAGAGAAAGTCGGGCCTGGTCTGTCCGACCCGGTCAGACCGGACACTAGAACACTTAAAAGATCATATCCTGAGAACTGGACTTCTGTTTGATGAACTGTCTACAACGTTGGGATCCTTGGATCAAGATAGTCATTTTAATATTCTCCAATTGATTTTTTTAGATATTTGACGAATGGACGGGTTGGATCGAACCTGAATCCAACCGAGCCCTCGAAGCTAAAATTCTTATAAGTCACAGATCGAGCATCCGATTGGCATGTCGTCTATCGTGTTGGAACCCTTACGACATGGCAGTACATTGAGTTATTCCTTTGTGGAGCTTAGGGGTGGATGAGGTATGACCGACATCTCGAGGGGAATATTCTTCAGAACTTTGGCGTACCGACACGACTACAGAAATGGGCTTTATCATCACTCAAAACAGGCTTTATTAGTGCTAAAAAAGCGTTGTATAACCCGACGCTGATATTGGGGGGGTCCCCTTTATCAGCTCTTTTTTAGCACTGGTAAGGGTAGCTTTTATCAGTGCTAAAAAAACACTGATAAATGTTTATTTTATCTTCACCTTTTTAGCACTGATAAAGGCTTCTTTTATAAGCACTAAAAAGTTCTGATAAAACCATGCCTGCTCTAAAAACTATATCTGCAGCGGCACACCCAAACAGCACCTACAAATAATTCAGAATCTAAATATGCATACCTATAAAAAATTAACACATAAATCATATAATAATTACCCCAAGTATACCCATACACCATTAACACATAATTCATAAGTTAATTAAATACATAAAGAGTTCTTTTCAGAATTCAAGGGGTTGGGGTGGTTGTTCGGGGGTTTTGGGTGGCTTTCCACGGGGGGTATGGGTTGTCCGGGGGGATGGGGGTGTCCAAGTGGGTGGGGGTAGTCCATGAGGTTGGGGGATGTCCAAGGAGGGTGTTGGTGTCCAAGGGGGCGAGGGTGTCTAGGTGGTTGGGTGGGGTCCATGAGGGAGGGGTGTCCAGGTGAGGGGGGGCTTTCCAGGGGGTGGGCTAGTGTCCAGGGTGTTTGGGGGGCTTTCTAGGAGGTGGGTGGGAGCGGTCCGGGGGGTTGGTGGGGCTATCCTAGGGGAGTGGGGTGGTCCAGGAGGGTGGGATGGGGGAGTCCGGGGGGATCAGTGTGTCCAGGGGGTGGGGTGTCCAGGGGAGTGGGGGCGGTCCAGGGTGTATGTAGGGCTGTCCATGGGGGGTGGTGTGGTGTCCAAGGAGGGGGTGTTCGGGTGGGGGGGTGTCTATGGGGTGTTCATGGGGGCGGGCTAGTTTCCATGATGTCGGGGGGCTTTCAAGGTGGTGGGGGGATGTCTAAGGGGGGTCCAGGGGGTTGGTAGGGCTATCCAAGGGTGGTGGGATGGTGTCTGGGAGGGTGGGGGTTTTCTTCCATTGGTGGGGGTGTCCATGGGGGTTGGGTGTATGTAGGTGGTAACATGTTGTCAAGGAGGGGTGGGGTGTCGTCCAGCGGGGTGGTGTTTGTCCAGGGGGCGGGGGTGTTTGGGGGGTTGGGGGGCTGTCTGAGGTGGGGGGGGGGGGGCTGTCCATGGGCGTGTCCAGGGAGGGTAGGGTATCCAGGGGGTTGAGGGGGCTTTCAAGGGGGTTGAGGGGCTTTCCAGGGGGTGGGGGTGTCCAGAGGGGTGGGGTGTCCAGGGGGAGGGTTGGTGTCCAGGGAGTGGTGGGAGGTCCATGGAGTTGGTGGGGTTGACTCTTACACGTCACAAAGGACCCATGGATCATTCTCAAAAAGGATCAAGACAATCCGAATGCGTTTGGTCAGATTTTCGTAGGCCAGTTGTCGTTTTCACTTAAAATTGTGTCCAATTTAAACAGAAGAAAGAACCTTTGAGTGGTATCGACCACACCGTGCCTCAGATTGAGGTGGGGATGACTTGTACAGGTCATAGAGGAACATTGGATCATTCTCCTAAAATATCAAGACAATTCAAATGCGTTTGGTCGAATTTCCGTAGGTTAGTTTTTGTTTTCAGTTAAAAATTTTTCCATTTCAAACAAAAGTGATACCCTTTGAGTGCTACTGGCCACACCGTGCCTCGGATTGAGGCGGGGATAACTCATGCACATAAAAAAGGGCGCATGGATCATTATCCTAAAGTATCAAGACAATCAGAATGTGTTTGGTCGAATTTTTGTAGGTCATTTGTTTTTTTCACTAAAAAATATGTCCATTTTAAAAAAAGTGAGATCCTTTGTGTGGTACCGGCCACACCGTGCCTCCGATTGAGGAATGGATGAATCGTGCACATCCCCACCGCACCTATGGATCGTTCTCTTAAAGGATCAACACAATCTGAATTTCGTTTTGTTATATTTACATAGGTCAGTTGTTGTTTTCACTTAAAAATCGGTCCAATTTGAACAGAAGAGAGTCCCTTTGATTGGTACCAGCAACATCGTGCCTCAGATTGAGATAGGGATGACTCATGAACGTCCCCAATGCACCCATGGATCATTCTCTTAATGTATCAAGACAATCTGAAGGAATTTGGTTTGATTTCCATATGTCAATTTTTGTTTTCACTTAAATATTTGTCCATTTCAAACAAAAGAGAGACCCTTTGAGTGGTACCAGCTACACCGTGCCTCGGATTGTGTTAGGGTTTACTCTTACAGATCAAAAAGGGCACATGGATCGTTCTCATAAAATATCAAGACAATCTGAATGTGTTTGGTTGGATTTTCATAGGTCAGTTGTTGTTTTCAATTAAAATTGGGTCCAATTCAAATAGATGAGAGACCCTTTGAGTGGTACTAGCCACACCGTGCCTCGAATTGAGATGTGGATGACTCTTACACATCACAAAGGACCCTTGGATCATTCTTCTAAAATATCAAGACAATCCTAATGTGTTTGGTTGAATTTCCATAGGTTAGTTGTTGTTTTCACTTAAAAATTTGTCCATTTCAAACAAAAGTTAGACCCTTTGAGCGGTACCGGCCACACCGTGCCTCGGATTGAAGCTATAATAACTCATGTACGTCCCCAACACACCCATGGATCGTTATCTTAAAGTATCAAGACAATATGAATGTGTTTGGTTGAAATTCTGTAGGTCAGTAGTTGTTTCCACTTAAAAATTTGTCCATTTCAGACAAAAGTGAGACCCTTTGAGTAGTACTAGCCACACCATGCCTCGGATTGAGGTAGGGATGACTCTTGCACGTCCCAAAGGTCACTTGGATTGTTATAATAAAGGATCAGGACAATTATAATGTGTTTGGTCGAATTTCCTTAGGTCAGTTGTTTTTTTCACTTAAAATATGTCCATTTTAAACAAAAGTGAGATCCTTTGAGTGGTACCGGCCACACCATGGAGAGGATTGAGAAGGATATGAATCATGCATGTCCCCAATGAACCCGTGGATCATTCTATTAATGTATCAAAACAATCCGAATGCGTTTGGTCATATTTCCGTAGGTCAGTGGTTGTTTTCACATAAAAATCGGTACAATTTAAAGAGAAGAGGGACCTTTTGAGTGGTACCGGACACACCGTGCGTCAGATTGAGGAAGGGATGACTCGTGAATGTCCCCAACACACCCATGGATCATTTTATTAAAGGATCAAGACAATATGAATATGTTTGGTCAGATTTTTCGTTGGTCAGTTGTTGTTTTCACTTAAAATTGTACCCATTTTAAAGAAAAGGGAGACCCTTCGAGTGGTACCGGTCGCACCATGCCTCATATTGATGAATGGATTACTATTTCATGTCAAAAATGATTTGTGGATCATTCCCATAAAGGATCAAGACAATACGAATGTGTTTGGTTGGATTTCCGTAGGTCAGTTGTTGTTTTCACTTAAAATTGTGTCCATTTTAAACAAAAGAAAGGCCCTTTGAGTGGTACCTGTCAAACTGAAGCTCGGATTGAGGAAGGGATGGCTCATTAACTTCAAAAAGGACCATTGTAATGTTATCATAAAGGATCAAGACAATCCTAATGTGTTTGGTCAGATTTCCATAGGTCAGTTGTTGTTTTCACTTAAAAATCTGTTCATTTTAAACAGAAGAGAGACCCTTTGAGTGGTATCGGCCACACCGTGCCTCGGATTGATGTGGGATTGACTTTTACACATCACAAAAAATCCATGGATCTTTCTTATAATGGATCAAGACAATATGAATGCGTTTGGTCAGATTTTTGTAGGTTAGTTGTTGTTTTCACTTAAAATTGTGTCCAATTTAAACAGAAGAGAGACCCTTTGAGTGGTACCGGCCACACCGTGCCTCATATTGAGGTTGGTATGACTCTTAAACATAAAAAATAACCCTTGGATCATACTCCTAAAATATCAAAACAATCCAAATTCATTTGGTTTAATTTCCGTAGGTCAGTTGTTGTTTTCACTTAAAATTCTGTCCAATTTAAACAGAAGAGAGACTCTTTGAGTGGTATCGGCCACACCGTGCCTTAGATTGAGGCAAGGATGACACGTTCATGTCACAAAGTACCTGTGGATCATTCTCCTGAAATATAAAGACATTCCTAATGCGTTTGGTCTAATTTTCGTAAGTCAGTTGTTGTTTTCATTTAACAATTTGTCTATTTCAAACAAAAGTGAGACCCTTTGAGTGGTATCGGCCACACTGTCCCTCATATTGAGGCTAGGATGACTCGTTCATGTCCCAATGTACCCATGGATCGTTCTCTTAGAGGATAAACACAATACGAATGAATTGGTCAGATTTCTGTAGGTCATTTGTTGTTTTCACTTAAAAATATGTCCAATTTAAACACAAGTGAGATCCTTTGAGTGGTACCGGCCACACCGTTCCATGGATTGAGATTAGGATGACTCATTCACATCCCAAATTCACCCTTGGATTTTTCTCTTAAGGGATCAACAAAATCTGAATGTTTTTGGTTGGATTTCCATAGGTCAGTTGTTGTTTTCACTTAAAAATCGGTCCAATTTAAACAAAAGAGAGACCCTTGGTGTGGTACCGGCCACACCGTGCCTCATATTGAGGGGGGATGACTCTTTCACATACCCAACACACCCTTGGATTGTTTTCTTAATGGATCAAGTCAATCCAAATGCGTTTGGTTGGATTTCTGTAGGTCAGTTGTTGTTTTAAATTAAAATTGTGACCATTTCAAACAAAAAATAGACCCTTTGAGTGGTACCAGCCACACCGTGCCTCAGATTGAGGCGGGGGTGACTCATCCACATTAAAAAGGACCCTTGGATCGTTCTCATAAAAAAACAAGACAATCCGAATGTGTTTGTTCAGATTTTCATAGGTCAATTGTTGTTTTCAATTAAAAATCTGTCCATTTTAAACCGAAGAGAGATCCTTTTAGTGGTACAGGCCACACCATGGCTCAGATTGAGGCAGGGATAACTCATTCACGTCCCCAACACACCTAAGGATTGTTATATTAAAGGATCAAGACAATATGAATGTGTTTGGTCGAATTTCCATAGGTCAGTTGTTGTTATCACTTAAAATTGTGTCCATTTCAAACAAAAAAGAGACCCTTTAGTGGTACTGACCACTCCGTGCCTCAGATTGAGGTGGGGATGACTCATGTACCTCACATAGGACTCATGTATTTTTCTACTAAAGGATCAAGACAATCCAAATGCGTTTGTTCAAATTTTCGTAGGTCAGTTGTTGTTTTCACTTAAAAATATGTCCATTTTATACAAAAGTGAGATCCTTTGAGTGGTACCGGCCAAACCGTGCCTCTGATTGAGGTAGTGATGACTCGCACACATCTCTAATGCACCCATGGATTGTTCTCTTAATGTATCGACACAATCAGAATGCGTTTGGTCGGATTTCCGAATGTCGGTTTTTGTTTTCACTTAAATATTTGTCCAATTTAAACAGAAGAGAGACCCATTGAGTGGTATCGGCCACACCGTGCCACATATTGAGGCGGGGATGACTCGTGAAGGTCCCCAATGCACCCGTGGATCGTTATCTTAAAATATCAAGACAATCCAAATGTTTTTGGTCAGAGTTCTGTAGTTCAGTTGTTGTTTTCACTTAAAAATCTGTCCATTTTAAACAAAAGAAAGGCCTTTTGAGTGGTTCATCATTCATGCATGTTGTTGGTGTATATCATCTGTTAAAATTTGAAATTGAATTATTAAAGAAATGATGTTTTATTTAATTACAATTACAATATTCCAACGAAAATTTACATACAATAATTTTTCATCTTTTGATCCCCCAAACCCCTCTCAAAAGTTACCGCCAATTGTACACGTCCCCAAGTCAGATCATCATCTTATTTCTGTATAATTTGTCATCAGGTATGCGGACCACTAATTTCTAAACATATCTATATTGTTATGTGAGTATGAGGCTTTTCTTTAGTCAGAGTAGTACTAAAAAATATAAAAATAAAGAATTAATAAATAAATTAAATGAACTAGTCGTTTTTTTAAATACCTCTTTAGGGATGCCTGTTTCTTGATGAAAAATGTTCTCCTTCATAAATTTACAAACATAATAACCTCAATAATTATCGTTTGTTAGTTTTGGGCACTGTAAAAAATTGATCATTAGAATAATAAGCAACTCCTGTTGAGATGTGTTTGGATAGTGAAATTTTATTATATATACCCTGATATTTTTCCAGACATAGTACTTGCTCTCCTCATTTTTCTTAGCCCCTATCCTTATTCCTTTTTTAGATGATAATTATACATTACCCTATCATAATGGAATCCCAAGTAAAAGATAATAAAAATTATATTTCTTGATGTTTAGACCTAAAACGTAGGATGTAGTGTCTTACAGATTCACAAACTCCATCATGTGTGGTCAGTTTGATGGATATCCTTGCTTTGAATCCAGAAAATAAATCTTTGGAGTATCCAAGTTCACCGCAATTAGAATCGAATGTTGCCAAAAAACACAAAAAAGAATATGGAATAAAAGAAGTCAAAATATAATTGATATGATTTAATCATAGATTTTTACCCCTTCATGGTTGGTATTAATAAGAGTCTGTTATCTGTAATCTTGATTTCAAATATTTTGAGCAAGCCGTTCAATATTTCATTCATTTTTTATGGATCTATTTTCGTTAGATGTGATGATGTGGGATAAGGACTAACGAGTCCAAATATTGTCTCATGTGAAAATTCCTTCAACTGTTTTTCATACATACGTCTGTCAACAATAAAAAAATGCATTTAGTCATAATTTTCACATTGGATCAGCTTTTAGAAAATCATTTCATGGAAACGTACCACATATATACATTTACAACTGTGATGCCTAGCCAACCGTTTTCAAGGATCTCGTTTACATATTCCGCAGCAAAAAAATCTTGACTTTCCACACTGTATATATTCACTTCGAAAACCACTATATGACTACTACCACCTCTTAGCTTCATATCCACATGAGTCTTTAATGCTAGTAAATGTGGATAGAGAACAGGTGTTGTTATTATGATTTCAGTAGCTCCATGGGATCAGTTGGTCGATCCTTTAGATGGTTTTGAGTCAAGGTTTGTCACCCCTTTCCCTTCCTCCGTCTATAATAACATTCATTGGTTCAGACCCTTTTCTCATTAATTGTCAAAGGTTTATCTTGAAAAAAAGGAAATAAATACCTCTTTGGCCGCATGTACTCTTACAAATTGTGACAGCCATGCAATGAATGTCCCAAAAGCCTTTTCGACCGTATGAATATCATCATCATCAAGTGGAATAGATAGCTCTGCATTTGTCTCATGAGCTACAGTAATCGTCACTTTTAGATGATCTTTCAGAAGTGGTCTATTATGGAGTGTGTCATCTGGGATGTTGAACATTATAGGTCTCGCTACAACGATATATGTGGGTGTTGACAGATATAAATCACAATAATTATCACCCTTTAGAAGTTTAGTACAAGAAAAGTATCAGTGTTTGTATGATTCACATTTCTTGGGAACAATTATTAGAATATTTATTACCATGGCTAAGATAGCTCTTTGAGGGGAATGGCTCACCTCAAATCTGGTGGGGGGTGGGGCGGGATCTTCACGCACTGGTTGTTCCTGAGTTGTTTCTTCTCCTTTCTTCCCACTGATAAATGTTTTTATCAATTCTACATGCCATTGAAATCATTCTTCAAGGGCTGATTGTTTTTCTCTCATTTGTTTCAATGTTTCATCTCTATCATCTGTTTTTTTTCTTCTTCTCAAAATATACTCGGGGTGTCACCCCAAACCCTGAACCCCGGACATGACTGTATTTTTCTGGATGCTTCAAATCCATCGATAATAGGTATGCATCCACTACAGGAGTAGCTAATTCCTGTGACTATCGGATATAGGAATAAAACAAATTATTTTTATGTAATAGAAATCTAAAACAAATCTTTTTATCTTCGTCTCATACTTACAAAAATTTCCCACACTTTTTGTGTGTTCTCCTCTACTAGATTCCATTCTTTATTAACACGTGCCTCCTTCCAAAGCACATGACGTGGGATGGAAGTGTATTTGGTTTTAGACTCATCAATCTACATATAAACATAAGAAGATAATTATTATGTTGGTTGTTTGGCACCTAACAATATTACTGTAAATTTAAAATACGTACCATTTTCTTTTCTATTGAAGCATACCCCATCCATGCTTTACGATAGGGGATATTGGTTTTGATGCATGTTCCTTATTTTCTTTACAAAGTTGTTGTTTCATAAATGAAATATTGACAATCAATGTGATGAATACACGTATCATCAAACAACGTATTATCACCCAAAATGTACCTGAAACATATCATCCCCACGGCAGCCAATAAATGCATCCCATGCTTCTTGGGATATCAGGTGTGCATAGACAATGGGTGGGTGTGGGTTTATTTTACCTTTGGAATCTTTCTGGTGACATCTTGTTAAAATTGTGCAAAAACCTCGATGAATCTTTCCTGTAAGCCTTAGTACATAATCCTTGTGTGAATCGTCTACTATAAATGTATTTTATAAGAGATTTAGAAGATTAATACATTGTTTTATTATTTTATTTTCTATTAAATTAAATAAATAAATTCATAATGTTACCGTAATTTCTTCCGAGATTATAGCTTTCAGCCCAGACACAACATGGTTCCATGAATCTATGTCGATCGGCACGTGTTGCCGAGTGAAAACTCCAATGTAACTAATAAACATAGCCTTGTTTGGATTCACATGTTGGCCTCATTTATTCCATCCTACGTCAAATTTGATGCCTTTTCTATTCACCTTAATAACTTTGGCTAACACCGTCAAACTATGACGCACCTGTGTTTTCTGTGACATCGATCCTTCATTTCTGATCATTTCATCGATATCAACATCATATATATGTTCATCTGAAATGGTAGAAATGGCATGTGATGATGGTTGGTGGACCTCAACATTTGGAGAAGCAGGAGCCGTAGGTTCCGCAACAGCAGGAGCAGCAGGAGCAACAGTAGGAGCAGCAAGAGTAGTAGTAGGAGTAGTAGCCGCCACAGCAGCTATAGCAGCAGCTTGAGAGACTTGTTCAACCTCAAGGATAGGAGCACCAGATTGTGAAGAAGTCATTATCTTCAAAAGTGGTTGAACAGTTCATTTAGATTAAATAAATTTTTTAATGATAATATAATAAATAATGAGATAACAAGTTTAATATTACAAACAAAATATAACCTATTTATTGAACTCTCTTTATTTTTTTCATAGGCTAAAGGGATTTGACACCTCTATCGATTATCCAAATACCTTCATTGTGGTCTCCTGTAACATAAAAAACATCATCTACATTGGGACCGCTCCGAAATGATTGTGACATACCACAGAAAGAATCATCCTCAACTGAAATTTCATCGAAACCTTCAGTAGTTTTTGACGCTAAAATAACAATCAACCACTTTTGGTTTGCGAGATCTGGAACATAAAAAACATGTACTTCTTGTGATTCCATTATAATCTATTCGTCTTTGTACCATTCTTTACTAAAATCAACTTTCACAAATCCCCATTCATCAATTTTAACACCACTGTTATTATCAACCCATTTGCATTGAAAAATCTGCAATTGGAATGTCGTATAATAAAACTCCAATATTAGTTTGATAATTCCAAAGTATGGCATATTTTCATAAATTGGATTTCAATCCTTACTACCAGAAACATGAATCACTTCATCCCCTAGTGTAACTACACTATTTTTCATGGTACTATCTTCATCATGTTCATTTGTATAGAATGTATAACCATTAGTTACATAACCACTGTAATATAATACATACACACTTGGTCCAGCGGCTAGCCATCGAAGTCATTTTGAAATTGAATTCGGACTTTCATCCAACTGCATAAAAATATGGTCCCGAAACCAACATATAAACTGGTGATTATGTGTATTTGATAACCATTTTTCATCCCTTGATGGATTCAACTGCCTAATAATTTCATTGTGAGTTTCAATATATGGAGCAACCTGCCAACTATTATGAAAAAAATAAAGGTGGGCCTGCTCCCGATCTGTAATGCTGATTGTCACAACATCTCTTCCAAAAATTACGTCACCCTCAATGCATCTAGTGTGACGAGATTTTGGGAGACCAATGTTTTCTACATCAGATTGGTATTCGGTAAAAAATTCAATGGCTTCCTCAACAATATATCACTCCACTATACAACCCTCGGGCCTACTTCGATTTTTGACATACCCTTTCAAAATATTCATATACCGTTCATCATGATACATCTATCTATAGTGCACAGGACCACAAAATCGAATCTCTCGCACCAAGTGAATCATCAAATGAACCATCATATCAATGAATTTTAGCGGGAATAACATTTATAATTCACATAATATGATGACAATTTCTTTTTCCATAGCTAGCAATTTCGCCGGGTCTAAAACTTTACTACATATAGCATTGAAAAAGAAACAATGTTTTTTTAACGTATGATGAACATTCTTGGAAAAAATGCAACGTAAAGCTATAGGAATTAGATCCTTCATCAAAACCTGGCAGTCATGTGATTTCAAACCTTTTAACTTCAAATCATTCATGGACACAATGTTCTTGATATTTGATGAATACCCCTATGGAACCTTTACATCATTGAAGATGTTTCAAAACTAATATCTCTCCTCCCTATAATGAGAATAAGCAGATGGAGGAAGAAACATTCAATTTACACCCTTCATGGGAGCCAACTCTTCTCGTATTCCCATGTCAACCACGTCCAACCTTGCCTTAATTCCATTCTTTGTTTTGCCAGGGGCATTTAGCAATATTCCGATAACACTATCACATAAATTTTTTTCCACATGCATCACATCAAGAAAATGTCTGAAATATAAACAATTCCAGCATGGTAATTCAAAAAAAAAACTAAACACTTTTTCCATCTGATTTTTATAAGGTTTTTCGAAAATGGTTTACCAAAAACAGTGTTAAGATATTTTACTTTCTCAAACAGCAGATCATCTATTAGTGGAGACGGTGTTGTGCATTGTTCTGACCTTCCACTGAATAATGTCATCCAAGATCGATACTTATACTGATGAGGAAGGAATCTACGATGTCCTAGAAACACATATTTCGATGAATGTTTCAACCTAATTGATTCCGTATCTTCTTCTCACATGGGACACCCTTGAGTTTCATCAATTCTTTAGCCTGAAAAATTTCCATAAGTAGTGAAATCATTTATTATCCCATACAACATCTCTCTCAATGTGAAGTATTCACTTTTATAAGCATCATACAACATAACACCTGAATTCCACAATAACTTCAAATCCTCGATCAAATTTTCCAAAGAAACATCAATATCATTACCTGGTTGTTTTGGTCCGGATATAACCATAGATAACATAAAGAATTTCCACTACATGCATAACCAGGGTGGTATGTTCTAATTTACCAACATAACATGCCATGTACTATGAGTGTTGGTTTGAAAACCAAAAGTATTTACTCCATTTGTAGATAACGCAAGAAGAAGGATTCTCGGCTCTTTTCCAAATCCAGGATACTCATGATCAATTTTCTTCCATTGAGGAGACTCGGTTGGATGACGTAATTTCCCATCATTATTTATTTTATCTGCATGCCACGACAATTATCTTGCAATTTCATTAATTCCTTGTAGATGCCTAAAACATGGAATGATTGGAATGTACCATACAACTTTCGTAGGATTAGATTCGTCTTTCTTGTATTGAGTAGCACCACACTTTGAAATTTTGTAAGTGATTTGTTCTCCTTGAGAAAAAATATAGAGTCTTTCGGGCACGCATGTATTCTTCCAGAAATCATACCCATCGTGTGTAGCATTTTTTTAGCTTCATATGTCCGGCTTGGGAGCTCATAATCTTCTGTGAACATGTCATTCAAGAGAGCAAGTACTTCCGTAAAATTGACATCATCCATCTGTTTCCTTCTTTCAATTTATACAACATCAGTACAGTTGACAATGTTGTATACTTGGTGCAACTAGCATACAATGGTGTCTTTGCATAACTCTTTAACTTCTTAAACAATTTTGGCCAATCACAGAGTTCATCTTCAATTGTCTTTGTCATTTCCTCATTACAATCTTCATCATCGTTGACATATGTAATCATATCCTCCATACGGTCTTCTTCATTGTCCATATTTGTATTCACATCTGATGATCCATAAAATGCAGTTTTATCGCAGGCAGTAGCTACATTCACTTTTTCTTCGTGTTTATTCCAACATTTATAACTCCGATCTATTCCGTGACATATCAAATGTTATTACAACTCCTTTGGAGTATGCAGTCTAGAATAACAACAACGTAAACACGAAAAAAGGATTTGAGAAGGACCCTTTACGTGATCCTTTGCAAATTTAATGAACTCTTTCACTCGATTCTCGTACTCTATTGTCAAATGATTAGTATCGATCCAGTCTTTATTCATCCTCATCCTATTTGAATCTCAAATATTAGTATTTATGGTTCATGTACACAAAAAAATACTTCCAAATACAGTACAAGAGAACCTCTTCCTTATAAAAATAAAGATTAATAGATCATAACCATTCGTATTTATTCATCACCATTAAATATAATTACTTTAGATTCTTTATAGTTTCCTCAAATCACCCCAGAACAAACACAAGAATAATCAAGAATGATACATCTACCACTCCTAGGGCTCTTCCCTACATTAAATATCATCATGCCTAAATACCCATATATCCACACATTTACATGTCACAAACACATAAAAACCATATCCACATTAGAACCAAAGTACCAATATGGATTTCAATCAGGTCACTCGACTCAAGTGGTGGTGTGTATGAAATAATAAGAAAATATAATAAGTATATAGTCACACATAAATCTCAAACTTGTGTTAATAATCCAATAAACCCAAGGTATCATTCTATCTATCAGAATACACTGAAGCACATATGTGACGGTATTCCCAGGTGTTGAAGGTTCTTGAGGAGGAAGGGGAAAAACGGACCTATCAGGGATCGAGGTTAGGTCAATGAGGTTGAAGGTGGCCTGATACTCCTACAAGGGTTCCTTCCATATTTCACAAACCATGTCTTGGTACCCTATGATGTTAACCCATTAATGGTGGAAGTGAAATCGTTCCTGATGATCATGCCAAGAAGAAATGGAAACCAAGAGGGGGGAATGGTTCAAAATACCTCAAAAAAGATGAAAAAACATGGTATTTTAGAATTGGTTATTGGATTTCATGTTGGCAAGACACCTATCCAATAGACTCCCCAAGCGGTGATGGCCCCTGCAGTTGTTGCACCAGGTGAAACTGTCACCTAAGAATCTGAGATCAATGAGGCCCTTCCCAACCAAGAACTAAAAAAACTCCATGATGACCTTCCTTTTTGATGTGACTTTAATGTCATTTCCAACCCAAAGGAAAGGAATGAGGTGTCACCGTTGGACACCTTGGTAGTGATGAATTGATAGCAATCCTGAACAGTCTCAACAACATATTTATTGTGACAAAATACCCATTTGTGTTTGTTGGAGGGGTCATACTGTATAAATCCATGCAACTTAATCTTCCATGAGAATTCTATGATTATTATAGTGTTTTCTGTGTTATTTGACAACAACAACAACAGTGACATTATAATTTTTGAATTCTATGGTGAGGAAGTCCAATTTAACATGGGAACTAAGACCATGAGCATTATATATGAAGACAATAATGATGGGTAGGACAGGGATCTGGAATTGGATCTAGATCTAGTAGCCTTATTGAAGTGGGAGGATGATCTCTCATTGAGGTCCCTTGATTTTGAACATGTTCATAATCCCTTCTGGTTGGTAACTTCATATTTTTGGGAGATAAGGATCCAAAGGGGCAGGGGAATGATGGGTAATGAAACTTGGGGGCTGGTGAGGGAGTTCTCTCTAGATCACTACGTATTTGGAGCTGGATGAAAGGCTCAGAGCCATGGGAGACAATAACAAACACTGCTAGGAAGGGGCCTAGCCACTACAGAGAAGCAGTCAGTAACCTCAGCAAGGGAGAAGGACATAGATGGAGGTAGGGGTGGCAAGGCTAGAAAGCTTGGTGGTCTAGGCATCATTCCATACAAGTGCACTGCTAGACAAAGTCACATAGATATCATGAAGGAAAGAAGGGGGAACCCCTCAATGAAAATAGGGTTCAAGCATTGGATGATCTAGAAATGCATCAGAACCAGGTGGTGTTGTCCTTAAAGAAAAATGTTATCTTTAATTCCTTACTTTATGGTGACATGGTGTTGGATTTAAGGGAATTGATGATACCTTGGAGGAATCTTGTGATATTTTACATGAATAAACCATCCCTTTAAAAGAAAATCAACCCATGTTATACATTCCCCAAAGATTCCACATTTTGATTTATAGTAAAAAAAACTATACTAATAGAAAATCATAGAATAATGGAGTAATGATAAAAGAAAAAATAAATATTTCATAGCCACATATGTTCAAATAGTACGTGAAATTATAAAAAATACCCCATAAAACACCACTAAATTCAAATTTAAAACAAAAATATGATATTGAATCATGCCTCAAATCATGATATTACTCATGCCTAGATACCTGTACCGTGATGCGCCTGATCAACATCATCATCAACAACTTCACTAACAAGATAACAAACAAGAATTCATCACCTTAGGAACCTCATCACCCATTTCAAATGCAACATAACATAATAATATAATTAAATCAAAGCATATATATTCTATAATTCGAACCACACCTTCTCGTAAAGGTGATTGTTGGCACAATTTATATAACATATCCAGCCATACCACCATCAAATTGAATGGTTTCTAGTATCTAGAATACACAAATACCAAATCACCTAAAAAACCCACCATAGTCATTAGAAAAATGGTGATATCCTAGGATTAATAGAAATATATTGAATGATTACCCCCAAGAACCCTATAACAATATGTAGGAAGAACACTCATTATTCTACGATGAAGCAGAATCCTTACCACCAGAGGAAATGAAACCTAGGGAAGAAATAATTCAACACAAAATACACTAGAACACCATTGATGGCCAAGCCTCACATCCCAAAATTCCAATTAAAAATGATTAAATAGTATGATATGATTTATAGAATAATAGTTTTATAACCATTTGACGAAGTTGGACCAAACTCGAGCTTCGATAGGGGGCATTTCCCTAGAGGCAAACATGAAGAAGAAAAGGGAGGTCTGGCCAATCAACATAAGGTTATGTGTGATGGGAGAGGATAAAAATATTAAAAAATTACTTTGAAAACATGCCTTAAAGGGATGTCCGGCAAGGTGAAGCTCAGCGGGCGACGGAGGTCTGGCAACACAAAGCTCGAGGGCGTTGCGGGTGGAGGAGGTCCAGCAAAGCGAAGCTCAGTGGGCAGTGGAGGTCCGGAAAAGCGAAGCATGTGGGCGGCAGAGGTCTGGAAAAGTGAAGCTCAAGGGTGGAGGAGGTGCGGCAACAGTAAGCTCGAGTGCGGCAGAGGTCCGACAACGCGAACTTAGCAGGTGGCGGAGGGGATTTGCATGTTTCCAGTACAACGAGTGCTTTAGGTTGTAATAACACGAGGGTACTGTGCGATCGACTTTATAAAGAAATGGACTAAGGTTTTATTAGTTCTATCAAAGCGCTGATAAAGGGTCTTTTTATCAGTGCTTTTTTAGCGCTGATAAAGGGATTATTTATCATCGTTTTTCTAGCGCTGATACAGGGTTTCATTATCTACAGTTTTTTCTTGTCTCTGATATAAGGTGGACCTTCCCTTGCACATTTTTTTAGTAGTGCGTGTGCAAGGAAATCTGTGACAGGCTGAAACATGAAGAAAGAACATCAATCCTATGTGCGTCAGCATCAATTGATCGTGTGTAGGTCAGATCATATGTGGGTCAGTACTCAGTGATCCTATGTGGCTCAACACATATCGATCAAGTGTGGGTCAGAAGTAGTGATTCATAATAGATTAAGATGATATAGTTTATGACTAATCATCTGTACTTCTATACATAAGTTATACCTGATTGTGAGATGAGTCTTTTTCCTATGTGGTACTTCTTGCTTTGTGGTGTTACCTGTGTGGTACATATACCATTGTGGTACTATCATTGTGGTGTTACATGTGTGGTATTTCTATATTTATGGTGTTACTTGTGTGGTACATATACCTTCATGGAGTTACCTTTGTGGTTTTCTATTCGTGGCGTTACATGTGAGGTACTTCTACCTTCGTGCTGTATTCCATTTTCTTTCAGTTGTATTGTACTATCAGTCGTACTTGTAATTTAACAGTTGGTATTGTATTCCATCCCCTTATTACTTTCAGCACTCTTTTACTACAACAGTTTACTGTGTGGTTTCATCTTAATGTGTTCTAGTCTTTGTTGTTGCATCTTGTTTTTTTCTTGGACTGTTTGTCAGTACAGGTTAAAAAATCAATGTGTTCCCATTTTAGGGACACACCTTTCTGGTGCTAGTTGTCATCCTCTGGCCTATGGGAGATGTGTTTAGGGTAGTCACGATGTGGGATCTAAGGTACGGGTTGTGACAACTATCTCCACCTCCTTGTATGATTCACCATAAAGATCGCACAGATCCATTGAGATCATCTCTATCTTTATCACCACAAGCACACCCATCACAATCTTCCCCACTCCATTGTTAGTGTGAGTCTTACACCTGATGTCATGAAATCCACCAAAATAAAATATGTTAATCATTAGGATCTTCGCATGGAGTACTCCTTAGGTTGTTTCAATTATACCATCATGCATCTTTAGTTTGTTGGTATTGAGTTCAAATATCTTCATGGTGTGATTGTTCCCCATGTAAACTAGTAATTTCGAGATATGTTCATACTGATCAAACCATTTCCTTGAGAAATGTTTCTATTGAATCAATTATCCATCATTGAAGTTTCTCTGACTAGTATCTCTCCATTTCTATAAGTAGTCGTCATATTTCATTGAGAGTTGTTTCCACCACTCTTACTGTTCCAACTATTCTTTTTGGCGTGCCCCTACTTTCCACAACTGTAACATGTGATGTTGTTATTCTCCTTGACATGGACCTTCCATGATTTTGGATCCCACATAGAATCATGCTCCATCATCCTTCCTCTATCTATTGACAAAGTCTTGAATTGGTGCAATGTTTTTTTTTTCTGTCACATTGCTCATGCATTGACTTTTTTTCTTCAGGAACCACATCTACAACGTTGTTGAGCATAAACATGTCCATCATGATATTGTTGGTAAGGTTGATGATCAACTGATCATATGGATTTGAAAAACATTAGAGCAGAATACTAGCACATTAAGTATCCCTAATTCTGTAGCCAAGTGTCATGAGTTGAGCGAATAGTGTATTGACAGTGTTAGATGTGATCAGTCACTAATGATGACTCTTCATTCGAAGAGTGTATAACATTCTTTTTCAGAAAATTTTGGTGTGCAGTGACATGGTCATATAATGTTTCTTAGAACATCATAATTTTCATTCATTGTCTTTTTCTCTGAAATGCTTGAGTGGACCATGGCCACCAAAGAAAAAGGGATGTTGGAAATAACATTCATATCCATGTTGTCCCATTTCTCCTCTTCTAGACCCACCAGTATTTTGTGGATCACTAGTAGGCAATTGTTCTTCCACATCATCACTTGCACCCTCATTTTTCACAATATAAAAATATTTGTTTTGAATTTCTCGATCTCGAATTTTTCCACCATCAGGGCATGCTATCGGTCGAGAACCTCCTATGTTTCACAACCGTGAATTTAATCGCATTTGCAATCACAGAACATAATCAAATTTATGAGAATTATTAATACCTAAAAAATGATCTTCAGTAGACCACCAGAATCGAAGTGTGTTTTTATCAAAATGATAAATAGTACTCTATAGCATTTAGAGAAGTCAAATTTGTACCATAACATAGTACTCCATAACATACTTGATTGACCATCACTTTATTTTTCATTTGGAATCACCAACAAAGATTCATTTTGATGTCACAAACCAATCAGAGAAAGCCTGGAGGGTGTGGGTGTCCATGTGGTAGTGTTTTCGGATAAATTCATGGAAGGTTGGCCATGGGAAGTCTGGGTACGTCCTCCTGGGGTTCCCACCGGCCAACAACTACGGCTGGGGACTCACCACCCTGTCCCTCTCCAGACAAAGAAATAAGCTTATCGACTTCCTCTCCCTCTGCTCATTCACCACCACCCTGTGTATATAGCTCTTGTACATCCCATTCATCAGAGCCTACGATTTTCACTTTCATTGTGACTATGAAAATCAGATGTGGTGAATGCAGACGCGTATACCATAAAAGTGTCACCGACGAGAACAATGAACGTGGCTGGAGCGGGGGTGACAGAATGCCACCTATCGTCCTACGAAATTTACATATTAATTCCTAGAAATCAAGTAATGATAAACCTTGGTATTATCCCCCATGTGGGCCCTAAATTTTGATTGCCTCTAGAGGGCAGTACCAGCTCTTATCCAAATTCTGATAGTGGATGAAGCTTCTTCAATTGTAACCACCACATGTGGATTTTCTCAACTTTTTCTTCATTATTCTGTGTGAGTAATTATCCAGGGATAGAGTACACCATATCCCCCCCCCCTCACAATGAGGTATAACTTTCATGGTTGGGTAGGATGACATATGAATAATCCTCCTTCTATTTTGCTACTTGTGCAACCTCTTCTTCTCTGTCCATTGGTTCCTCAAGGTATGTTTTATCAAAAGAATAGTCAATAGGAAATTCAAAGTGTAATTCTATTTGAATAATATTAAAACATGATGTATCAAGATCAAATTATTCCCCATCAAAGTAAGCAGCTTTTATCACAGTTTCCTTTGGTAAATCCACAAGAATATCTTCATGAACTTCCTTCAATAAATATTCAACGTGTCCAGGGAGCTCCATATGTTACTCAACATGTGCACATACCAGTTATTCTTCGTCATCCATGGAATAGCTGACACTATCAAATTATGTATAATCAAAACCAAAAAGAGTGATTTAGAATTCAGATTCAATAAAATTTGAAGGGATAGAGTCAATGAATGGTTCAACTCCCTGAGTCGGTTCAGCTTTAATCCCTGCCTCAATGGTAAGTGCCTCTTGGAGTAGACTCTCTGAGGATGGAGGCAGGTAGTCGGGCTCCTCCATCATGACTTCAAATTCCACCACTTTGGTGGTTTCTTCCTTCAGTGGTGATAAATATTCTTCTTTTAAATTTATGGGGAGTTCAATTAGTTCCTCACATTTAATCAATAATTCATCCAAACTTTTTTGATCTCCCACTTGTAGCTCACCAGGTAGGTCTTCCTCCCTTGACTCCTCAGGTTCTTCAATTTCAAATATAAGTGGTGCAATTTCTTCCACCACATTCTCAGGTTCTTCCTTCATCTTAGGGTTGGGTTAATCCATTAATGCAAGATCATAATCAAATTCTCCACCATCCTTTCTGGTTAATTGTTCAATTCTTTCTCTAAGTTCATGCACCTAAGCTCTTCTAAAATACTCATCTTCTTCTTATGGTTGTTACTCCACCTGTGAGTAATTTTTCCATGTATAATATTCTAAATTTTAATACATCATGGGAATATTTTTTTAGTTTTTTTAAAATTAAATGAAATCTAACTAAGATGTAAAAATATAAAAAGTAAATAAAGTAATGATTGTCCCTTTGGAAACATTGTCAGTTTTGAGGCATGCCTGTTGCAGGGCGTGGACAAAAATAATTATATTTTTCCTAGTTCAACATAGTGGTTGACCAGGGTAATCTATCTTGAAGAGACATCTCAAGGTAGTTGACATACATTATCTAATTCACCCATTATATCTATTTTTTGGTTTTGTTTATTAAATTAATGTGATGAAAATATTTTTGGGTTTTTATTATTTACAATTATGACATGTGAATCAAGAATTCTAAATTTATACTAAGATGCAAGTCTAAACAGAATGAATTAATAAGAAAGAACATGGTTTTGGGGGTTGGTTAAATGTTCAATCATTATGATCCTTTATATTTTTTATTTTAGTTTCATAATAAAAACATGAAATCTCATGTTTTAACTACTATTATTTAATAATAAATTGTGAAATATAACTTAATGTCGGAGCACTCTCAATTCCACCACCTCCTTTAATCCAAGTTGGTGACACACCATTGTCTAGAATGTGCCATCTTCCAGGACCCAGTTCAATCGAAGCTATTTCATATATTGGTTAGATCAAATCCAAATTGTGAAGAACTAACCAATAGAGAGAGGAAAAATTGATTAAATAAATTAATATGGATAGGATGAGTTGCATTTCATTGGAGGCAGTCATAACATTGGAGATATTCGCCTTAACTGTTCATGCCACTCAAATCGATCTACAAAAAAAAATTTAAACATTAAAGAAAATTCATGATCACCTTCACCTCCCCCCAGGCCAAGTCTCAGGGTCAGCTGCTCATTTTTTAGAGTACGATATTACTTAGTGGAGTGGGTGGAAGAGAAGAGAGATAGAGGGAAATAAATAAAGAAAAGTTGAAGGAGAAACACAAAGGCATGGATTAATAAAACTAAAATTTGAATTACAATTTAAAAATAAAAAAAATTAAAATTAAATATAAAGAATAAATTAGGGGGAAAGAGGAGAAGAAGTGTCCCTTTCCATGCTGGGATCCCTTCATAGTTGTGGGTGTCGAGCTGATGATTTGGGAAGAAGGCGAGGGCCTCCTTTTATAGGCATAATTCATTCCTCTAAATTTTTTTCACATTGTTGGCCAATTAAATGTTAGATTAATGTGTGGAACCCTTCATAAAGGTTATTCAATAATGTGGTTTCCATTCAGCCTCCAGATTTCACGTCATTTAGCCACAAGGATTAATGAGTTACGGAATTTTTTTTGAATAAGACTTATTGTAGCCAAAATTTCCAAGAAGTTGTCTTCAAATTTATAAAAATCAATGAAAATCTTAATGACTTCAAAATCCCCCCTAATTTGTGTTAAAGTTATTCCTATGTGTCCTAGTGCTATCCTAGTTGGAATCACTTAAATATGAGGTGAGGAGGCTAACTTTTTCATCTTTTATTGTGGTGGGGTCCATTCTATTTTCCTAGAAAAATTTCCAACTTCAATGGATTTTTTGGACTAATAGATCATTGAATTCACTCTATGTATTTATGATAATGTTTAATGAAATAAAATCATGATTTTAAGAAAAAGAATCATGAATTTGGGAATTATTATTTTTTAAATGAAAAAAAGACCTTTGTAGTAAAAATCGTTCAAAAATCCAAAATTATGCACTTTTCTCATTTTTTCTCATAATCATTCTAAAATTCAAATTACCTATTATTTTAATAAAACATCGAAATACATGGGTTTCATCATTGAATAAAATTAAAAAATACTCATTATTTGATAAAAAATATGCACATAAATTTGCTCTCTCAAATACCCCCACATTTAAACCATGCTTGTCCTCAAGCATAAAATCTCAACATAGAAATTAGAGGACACCAATGTTACCAACATTCAAATTCCAATTCAATTAAATAAAACAATTTTCAATGTGAAGTCAAAATTTCAAAAAATTTCAAAAATATCAATTTAATTTCCCATTTTTCAAATAAAATAATAATTCACATATTTTACTTTTACCATTTGAAAATTTATGGAACATCTCCATTCATTCATTCAAGATCCTTGAATCATTATTATTAAACATGCCATGTCATGATTTACCTCACTTTTTATTATTTTCTCTCATTACTCATTATACAATTATTCTCATATCATGAGAACATGCTCCTTATCCATAGGCTTGTAAATAAACTAATTTCTCCACTGTGTAAAGACAAAATGCACATAAAATCACAAAGACATGAAATTAAGGTTCTATTGACTCTGATGTTTAAGGTTGGTAGGATTTGATGCTTTAAATATTAAGGCTCAAGGAGGAGGCTAATATATTAAGTACTATGCATGATGTCAAAAGTAAAAAAATAATGAAATTATCCCCTTCATATTAGAAACACCCACTTCCCAAAACTCAAAGAAAATGTTATGATCAAGTAAGCATAATGAATCATTTGAGCAACCTCTTGATTTTTTTTAATTTTATACTTTTTTTTCTTTTTTTGAATGTTATGATTATATCAGACCTCACATCAATAACCTAACCATATACGCTCATAATATTGTTGGTCTAGAAAATGGTGATTTTGGGTTTTCCCAAATCATAACCCATTGTTTTCCCTTTTTGTTGGTTCTTTTTGTCATTTTTTCATATTTTTTAATTCAATATGGTAAAAAATAGAGTATAATGAGTGATTCCACAACCTTTTACAATTACGACTATAAAACCCCTACACTTCTTCCTTACAATCTATATAATCCCATCCACCATGATTCTCTTTACCCGCACACTTCAACTTTAAAATATTATGAAAATACTCATAGGAGGGTCGGAATGGATAAAAATGGCTTGAAACATGACTCGTTCCTATAAAGGTCATTCATGGTCTCTACGTGCTAAAATGAGGATTGATGTAAAGGTAGTATTTTAAGGAAAATTATCTTTTCAAAGGATGCCTAAATCATTTTAAATGTGTTTTTGCACATTCATAGATTTGAAAAGTTTCAATATAAGTTATGGTTGGTTACATGTCCCAAGATTACTCAAGAAATATGATCAAGAATAAATATGAAGTACTTGGTCTATAAATCTTCCCGGGTATGGAAAATATAATATTAGACAATCACTCATGTCATGAATAATAAATCAATTCACATGAACTTCAGAAATTCATATCCTGAAGGATGATTGGGAAATTTCATTTAAATTAATCAATTAATTCCTTCAAATCACGAGTCATTACTTCAATATCCATGCTTCGTTTTAAAAATTCAATTATTAATTTCAATCATTTAATCATATCAACATTGAAATAAAAAACATGGAATCACAGGATTCATAAGAAACTCATGTCTCTTAGATATGTCGAGTAAAACATGAATTCAAGTTTGGGAATGAAATTTAATCTTTAAAGGTCAAAGCATGTTGTGGAAAAAAGGTGGAGAGTATAAAAGATAAAACACTAAAATTGAACACACTTTTCCCATGAAACTTGGTCCTTCCCATTCACTCTCTGGGGCTTCCTTCTATCATTATGATCCTACAAAAGAAAATTACTCAATTAATCACAATGATCATTTCCTTTAAGCTAAAAATGAAAAGATGGAGGGGGCCACATGCAAAATTATTTCAAAAAAAAAATAGTCATCTGAATTCCTAGAAATCAAGTAAAGATAAATCTTGGTATTATCCCCTAAGTTGGACCTGGATTTTGGCTACCTCTAGAGGGAAATACCAGCTGTTATCCAAAGTCTGATGGAGGATGATTCTTCATTAATTTAAACCTCAACATGTGGCTTTTACTAGCTTGTACTTCATCCTTCTGGGTTAGTAATTATTTAGGGATAGAGTACACCATATCCCCACCCTCTAAAAAATGAGGTATATCTTTCATGGTGGGTGTAGGATGAAGTATGAATCATCCTCCTTCTTGGTCGCCACTTGTGAAACCTCTTATTCTCTGTCCATTGGTTCCTCGAGGAATACGTCATCAAAAGAATAGTCAATAGGAAAGTCAGAGTGTAATTCTATTTGAATAATATTAAAACATGAAGTATCAAGATCAAATTATTCCCCATAAAAGTAAGAATATTTTATCATGGTTACCTTACGGAAATCGCTAGTATGTCTTCATGAACATCCTTCAATAAATATTCAACTTATCTAGGGAGATCTATATGTTCCTCGTCATGTGCACATTTTCATCCTCCACGACATAGCTGAGATTTTCTGATTCTTTATAATCAAAACCACAAGGAGTGATGAAGAATTAAGATTCAATAAAATTATAAGTGGTAGAGTAAATGAATGGTTCAACTCCCTGAGTGGGTTCAGCTTCAATCTATGCCGCAGTGGTAAGTTCCTCTTGGTGTAGACTCTATGAGGATGGAGACAAGTAGTCGGGCTCCACCATATTGACTTAAAATTCCACAACATGGGTGGTTTCTTCCTTTTGTGGTGTTGAATCTTCTATTTTGTATTGTATGGGGAGGTCAGGTAGTTCCTCATATTTAATCAATAATTAATCCAATCATTTTTGATCTCCCACTTGTAGCTCAGTAGGTACGTCTTACTCCCTTGACTCCTTAGGTTTTTCAATATCAAATATAATTGGTGAAATTTCTTACACCACTTTCTCAGGTTCTTTCTCTAGCTTAGGGTTGGGTAGGTCCATTAATTCATGGACATAATCAAAATATCTATCAGCCTTTCTGGATAGTAGTTCAGTGATTTTTCTATGTTCATGCACCTGAGCTCTTCTAAAATATTCATCTTCTTCTTGTTGTTGTTGCTGCACATGTGTGTAATTTTTCCATGCATAATATTTTGATTTTGAATACATCATGGATGTAATTTTTAGTTTTTTAAATGAAATTTAATCTAAATTATTTGTGAAAATAGAAAAATAAAATGAAAAAATTATTGGCTCCCCGAAAACAGATTCAGTTTTGACGCACGCCTACCGTGGGGTGTGGAAAAAAATAATTATATTTTTTCTAGTGCAACACAGTGGCAGACCATGGTTGTCTCTCTTGAGGATCTTTCTCAATGTAGTTCACTTTTATTATCTAATTCACCTATTCTATCTTTTTTTTGGTTTTTTTATTAAATGATAGTGATTAAAATCTTTTTGGTTTTTTTATTATTAAAAATAATGACATGTGAAGCAAGAAATCTAAATTTATACTAAGATGCATGTCTTGATAGAATAAATCACTACTGGAATTTAACACATTACCAGTAGTTGTAAACTCTTGGTAAAGGCCTGGAAACCATTGGTATATAGTATATCAACGGTTCCCTCAACCGTGGCCAAGTAAGGCGTGACAATAGGAATATACCAACGGTTCTGTGAAAACCATTGGTATAGGTGTCAAAATAGAAGGTATACCAACGGTTTGCTACAAATTGTCATTATATGTGTGTTAAATTATAACATATACCAAAGGTTTGTAAACCGTTGGTATATGTGTGTTACACTTACACCAATGGTTAAAACCGTTGGTATAAAGGGGATATGGAAATCCATAAGGCTATACCAACAATTTTGTTATAACCGTTGGTATAAAACTATACCAATGGTTATAACAAACTGTTGGAATAATTATATTATAGTATCTATACCAATGGTTTTGAAACCGTTGGTATACTATTGCTCAGCTCCACAACAATAGGCCCCTCTCCCCTCTCAAGACCTGCAACAACATAGCAACCCCTCTCTAGACCTGCAACAACACCAATAATAAAATCCCCATCCAAAGAATTCAAAATTTATAATTCATTCCAGAATTTAGAAATCTAGAAATTTAGAAATTCAAATGAAATAACACCCATAAGAGAAAATGCCTACATTTTATAGGAAATACAAAAACACCCATAAGAGTATTCTAAATTTAGAATTCATTCCTCACTCAAACCACAAACCAACACACATAAGAGTATTCAAAATTTAGAATTAATTCCTCACTCAAACCACAACACCAATACACACAAGAGAAAAAAACAACATGTTATAGGAAGAACAAGGGATGTTTAGTCATGATCATGGGTTGAGTATCTTAAAACGAATAGAAAAACATGGGTAGAGTGGCAAGGATCATGACACCCATACAACAGACAATGGTATTGGTCATCTACTTTGACCTCGGATGAGTTATCAGAAGCACATGGGATGTTTATATTCCTCTAATGATTATGTATCCATGTATAAATGGTTCCTGATGTGTTAGTGGAAAACATTGTCCAATCTTGACATATGAGATGGGTTACTGGAATAGCCTACATGTTTTTCATAGAATTTTCAATTAGAATAATGGGGTATGTGGCTAATTGTAATTTGCTCTCCTGGGTCTTATGTGAGATGAATCCCCATCTTGGGTAGTGTGTATGAATATTCAATTAAGTCTTTGGTATTGGGTTCCCAAAGGGACATTGGTTTGGTCCTAGAACCCACTATTTGAGGATGGGATTGAAGTGATCCATGGGGCTATGGTGTCACCATATGCATTCCTCACCATTGGGGTATTTTTATGAGACTTTGAAACTTATTTTTCAAGAATCTATGTGTAGCCTTGTTGAAAAATTTATTATATGGTATGATTGAGAGTTCATAGGATTCATATCAAATCACTATATGATATTTATTTCTTGTATGTTATTATATAGAATGAACGGACCATGATTGAGAATTAGAACATAAGTGTTGGTGTATGTTCATGATGGGATGTTGAGACTCATTCCTAATATAATTCATGTTTGTCTATATATACTATGACCCATTGTGTTTCAATCTATGACTTGTGAATATTTTCTTCTAATAACGTATGAACAATAGACCATATTTTATTTTTAACCCTTAATTTCAAGAATATATGTGTAGCGTTGTGAAGATTTGTCGTATGTCAGTTGTTGTTTTCACTTAAAATGTTGTCCATTTCAAACAAAAGTGACACACTTTGAGTGATACCAGTCACACCGTGCCTGGAATTGAGGTGAGGTTGACTCATACCCGTTACAAATGATCCATGGATCGTTGGGAGGGGGGTTGTTTGAGGGGTGGGGGGAAATTCAGGGGGGGATGTCCGGTGGGTGGGGGGGATTTCCGAGGTGGGGGCTGTTCGAGGGGTGTGGGGGGCTATCCGGGGGTGAGGGGGGCTGTCTGGGGGGCTATCTGAAGTGTGTTTTAAGCCACTGTGGTCACACAACACCTCTGATTGACATGTCGTCTAGCTGACCATTTCCAAATTAACCCACTCTTTGTTGTCGTCTGATTTCATGGTATTCTGAGGTCGTTCGTCCAGTTTCGACCACCCCACAAAAGTTTTTCAAGCACGCCAAACACCTAAAAAAACATAATCTATCATGTCGCGCAAACTCTGTGTCCGAATGACGTTTCGTCTTTTTTTACACCTCACGAATAATAACTAGGGTGTTTTTGTCTGATTTCAAGTCATTTTGATGTCGTTCAGTATGTATTTGACCGTAAAAGACATGTTTTGTTCATTCACGACACACAAAATGCGTTTTCGGCCACCGTGGTCACATGAAACCTTCGATTGGCATGCTGTCTAGCCGACCATTTAACAATTCACTGACTCTTTGTTTTCGTCCAACTTCATGGCATTCTGAAGACGTTCAACCGATTTTGACTACCCCACGCACGCTTTTCAAGCGCGCCAAACACCTAAAAAACACATATTCAGAGGTGTTGTACAAACCGTGAATCTGAATGACGTGTTTTCCCCTCATACACCTCAAAAATAATAATTAGGGTGGTTTTGTGTGATTTCAAGTCATTCTGATGTCGTCCTATATACACTTGACCATTAAACACATGTTTTGGCCATTTACGACACACGGAGTATGTTTTCGGCCACTACGGTCACACGACACCTCTGATTGATATTACATCTGGCCGAAAATCTCAAAATTCACCCAACCTTTGTTGTCATCTAATTTCATGGCATTCTGAGGCCGTTCGGCTGGTTTTGACCACACTACGCAAGCTTTTCAAGCACGACAACACCTAAAAAACACATATTCTGTTGTGCCATGCAAACTGTGGGTCCGAATGACGTGTTGTATTTTTTTACACTACAAGAATAACAATTAGGTTTTTTATGTGATTTCAAGTCATTCTGATATCGTTCGGTATGTATTTGACTGCAAAACACATGTTTTGGTCATTTATGACACGCAAAGTGCGTTTTTGGCCACCACAATTACACGACACCTCTAATTGATGTGTCGTCTGTCCTACCATTTCAAAATTCACCCACCCTTTGTTGTCTTCTGGTTTCAGGGAATTATAAAGTCGTCCGGTTGGTTTTGACCATGCCACACACATTTTTCAAGCACGCCAAACACCAAAAAAACAGACATTCAGTCATGTCATGCAAAACACACATTCGAATGACATTTAGTTTCTTCATACTCCTCACGAATAATAATTACGGTGTTTTCATGGGATTTCAAGTCATTTCAATGTTTTTCAGAATGCATTTGACAGTTAAATGCATGTTTTGGCCATTTACAACACGTGGAGTGCGTTTTCGGCCACTACGGTCACATGACACCTCCGATTGACATACCATTTGGCTGAAAATTTCACAATTCACCCACCCTTTGTTTTCATCTGATTTCATGACATTCTGAGGTTGTTCGGATAGTTTTGACCACCCCACACACCCTTTTCAAGCACGCCAAACACCTAAATAACACATATTCAGCCGTTCCGCGCAAACCGCGCATCCGAATGAAGTTCTGTCTCCTCATAAATCTCAAGAATAATAATTAGAGTGTTTCAATATGATTTCAATTCATTATGATGTCACTCGTCATGCATTTGACAGTTAAACACATGTTTTGGCCATTTAAGACACGTGGAGTGTGTTTTTGGCTAGCACGGTCACACGACACCTCTGAGTAATGTGTCATTTGGCCAACCATTTGAAAATTCATGCACCATTTGTTGTTGTCTGATTTCATGGCATTGTAATGTCGTTCGGCCAATTTTGACCACCCCACGTATGCTTTTCAAGCGCGCCAAACACCTATAAAAAAATATTCAACTGTGACATGCAAACCGCGCATCCAAACGATGTGTCGTCTCCTCTTACACCTCACGAATAATAATTAGGGTGTTTTCATGTGATTTGAAGTCATTCCAATGTCATTCGACATGCATTTGATCGTTAAACACATGTTTTGGCCATTTATGACATGCGGAGTGCGTTTTCGGCCAGCACGGTCAGACGACATCTCCGATTGATGTGCTATCTGGCCGATCATTTCAAAATTCACCCACCCTTTGTTGTTGTCTGATTTCATGGCATTATGAGGTCGTTCGACCGATTTTGACCACCCCTTACATGCTTTTCAAGCGCGCCAAATACCTAAAAAACATGTATCCAGCCATGTCACAAAAACCGCGCATACGAATGACATGTCGTGTCCTCTTACACCTCACTAATAAAAATTAGGGTGTTTTAATGTGATTTCAAGTCATTACAATGTCGTTACACATGCATTTGAACGTTAAACACAAGTTTTGGCCATTTACGACATGGGGAGTGTGTTTTCAGCCACCGTGATCACACGACACCTCCGTTTGATGTGTTTTCTAGCCTACCATATCACAACTCACCCACCCTTTGTTTTCATATGATTTCATAGAATTCCGAGGTCATTCAGCTGGTTTTGACCACCCCACGTACGCTTTTCAAATGCGCCAAACACCTAAAAACACATATTCAGCCGTGTAGTGCAAACCACGTGTCTGATAAGAGTGTTGTCTCCTATTGCACCTCATGAATAATAATTAGGGTGTTTTTGTGTGATTTCAAGTCATTATGATGTCGTTAGGCATGCATTTGACCATTAAAAACATGTTTTGGCCATTTACGACACACAGAGTGCGTTTTTCAGCCAGCGCGGTCACACGACACCTTTGATTAACGTGCCATCTTTTTGAACATTTCAAAATTCACTCACCCTTTTTTCTTCTGGTTTTATGGAATTTTGAGGTCGTTCGGCCAGTTTTCACCACCCCACGCACACTTTTCAAGCAAGCCAAACACCTAAAAAACAAAAAACACATATTTAGTTGTGTCGTCCAAACCATGAGTCTGAATGATGTTATGTCTCCTTGTACACATCACGAAAAATAATTTGGGTGTTTTATTGTGATTTAAAGTCATTCTGATGTCTTTCGACTTTCATTTCACCGTTAAACGCATGTTTTGGCCATTTACGACACGCGGAGTGCGTTTTCGGCCATCGCGGTCACACAAAACCTCTGGTTGAGGCGGAGTTGACTTGTACCCATCAAAAATGACCAATGTATCATTTTCGTAATGTATCAACCCAATCCGAATGTTTTTGATTGGTTTTCCGTATGTCAGTTGTTTTTTTCACTTAAAATCTGGTCCATTTCAAATAAAAGTGAGACACTTTCAGTGGTACCGACCACACCGTGCATCAGATTGATGCGGGGTTGACTCCTACACAAAAAATGTACCATGTATTGTTTTTCTAATGTATCAATATAATCCGAATACGTTTGGTAAATTTTCCGTATGTCAGTTTTTGTTTTCACTTAAAATGTTATCCATTTCAAATAATAGTGAGATACTTTGAGTGGTATCGGCCACACCATGCCTCAGATTGAGTTGGGATTGAGTCGTACACATCACATATGACCCATGGATCATTTTCCAAAAGTATCAACAAAATCCAGATACGTTTGGTTAGTTTTCTATTTGCCAGTTGTTTTTACGTAAAAGGGTGTCCATTTTATATAAAAGAGAGACACTTTGAGTGATACCAGCCAAACAGTTCCTTATATTGAGACAAAGTTGACTCATACATGTCACATATGAGTCATGGATCGTTTTCCTAAAGTATCAACACAATTAAAATGCGTTTGGTCGATTTTCTGTATGCCAGTTAGGCAAATCGTGCAACAACAGTGATAATATCGTATACTAAAACTATAAACATTGTGAATGATGTGCATCCCCTGGTGCATGGTTAGGTAAAATCATGAACATTGCTTCTAATATATATCCCTATATGGTTGGTAGACACCCTATGGGATGGACTTAAATTTTTTACTAATTGTGAGGCATAGTGTTTTTTACGTCGATTGGGGTTCCGAGCTCCGAACAAGCCCTAGAAGCCCCATAAACAATTATAACATCACTAGGCTTCCATATTTGGTAAAAAATAAAGTTTTATACTTAATTAAAAAAATATAAATACCAGAGTGAAAAACCAAGTTAAAAAATAAAGAGTTATACATAATTCAAAAATGTAATGGATCAATCTGCCCCTGATCACCATCACCATCATCAGCCTCATCCTCGCCACCATCTTTGTCCTCTTCATCATCCCCATCATCATATCCATGCTCATCCTCAGCCCCATACTCGCCATCGGCCCCATCCTCTCCCTCGTTCTCATCCTCATCCTCCCCCTCGTCCTCTTCAGCATCCTTGCCATCACCAGGAACGTCATCATCTCGACCACCACTAGAACTGCTGCCTGGTGCATAGGATAATGCACCCATCAGCAACATATATGTCTGACAAGCCACTCTGGCCTCTGGTGGATGTGATGAAGATAAAGCTATGATCTGTTTCATAAATTCTTCCTCCCACATTTGAACCAGTTCTTCCAACTCTGTGTCCCTTTTATCAGACTATCTTGCATGTTTCATGACTTGTTCAATCTCGGTGGTACTAGAATGGATACCTGGAGAGGACCAATACCTTGTTGGGACTATATTCTTACCAGGTCGGCAGCATAATCGACCATAGTGCTCATCTCCCAAAACCTGATATAAATGATCGTGTGGCACTAAATTGTCAGTCTCCAGGGCATAAAGGGCCTCTAAATCAGCCTATTAAAAATATTAATAGATTATTAAATTTAAAAATAGATATTAAACTTTAAAATAAACAAATTAAAACTTACAATCTTTTCATGTGTCGGTTCATTAACCGCAGGTTCATCTTTTTTCCTTCTACACGAGCAAAACAATTTTTCTCGAGTGAGACATCCTCCAACCTTCAATTTTTTCTTCAGTAATGACATTGAAATAATATAAAGTGAAAGTATAATCATATATACAATATTCATTAAATCACATAATTTAAGTAGGAGACAATAAAAAGGGGAAGTCCTAAAGAAAAATTATAAACAACAATATCATACCATCTACCTCTCATGATCTGACGTAGTAGTGCACCCCAAAGTGTGGAGGTATTGCTTTGAATCAAGGTTTTTTTCGTAAGATTCCTAAATAATGTTTAATAATAAATAAGATGATATTAATGAAAAATATGAAAACCAACATTTAAATACTTCAAATGGGATTAGTACCTTAAATTTTGCAGTCGCCCAATGGGTAATCATTTGATGATATTGCTCTATCAGGTAGTCATCCATGATAGGTACTGTCTCCAACTCTGTGCCCAATCTATCACACCATCCAACATACTACTCAAGATTATAACCTCTCCAAATCTCTCCTAGATCCTTTAAAATTGATGGTTATGCACCTTCTCCATCAGGGAAGTTAAACTGAAGCTGACACCTAATAGATTAATTCTTATAAATATAAGAAAATACTACATTAAATCCAATTGTATTTTTTACCCATATTTGTGCCCACGCATTAACCTTGACTTCGTGTGGCAGATGTCTCCAAGAGAGAGGGCTGACCGGAATAATGTTGGAGTATTTATCTAGCGTTGCCAAAAAAAACCCCGACATTCCTACCCAGATTTATCAATCAATTGTCATTCATCATTGTATTGAACCATCAACTCTGTCTAGCGGTTCCATACCGCGCGCAAGCGAGTACGCCCCCTCCCCCGCATCCCACGCAAGTGAGTATGCCCACTCCTCCCCCTCGTACAACTAGCTTTAATACCAGGATCACCAGATGATTGTCTATCTCTGACACCACCCCTCTCCTTCCACCAACCTCTATACTGGGAGCAATATCAGGCTCCTAATCAGATATCTCTCATCCTGGGGGTCAATCCGAAAAAAAAGTTTAACACAAAAGTAAAAACCTGAAATTATAAGTTATTGAAATATATATATTTGAAATAAAATACTCACAACATGGTTTAGTGGAGGAATGCCCATCTGTGTCATGCGATGATTATTTTCTGTCATCTTTTTCCACCGCATCTCTTCAATGGGTGTCATTTCCTACAATGAAAACAAATATTGAATTAACTAGAAACAAATAACTAATGTGTAACCTAAAAAACATAATATAGAAAATCCATTCCGATAAAAAAACATAAAAAAACAAAAGAATTATGGTCGTTTGAAGGTAAGTACTAGGATACACACTCGGAATGATGTAGGTGTATTCATTGAATCATGTCCCAATTGATTTTGGAAAGGGTCCTTCAATAGTTATAGGTATGGATTTGATTAGAAACACCAATAAAAATTATATCTAGGAATTGTGACGTCCCAAACCAGGATGCCACTCATTAGTGACCCAAACCCAGATGGCCACATGGACTCAAGCACATCTACCAAAATTCCAAATGTTGTTGACTTATAGTGAGATCCTTTCCTGTGTCTGGGGGAGACTATTCCCTCATTACCTAAGTTGCACAATTTTAACATTATTAGTTAAAAAGTGGAATAAAGATAAAAATGGGAAAATATTGGAAATGGATGAAAATAACCAAATCAGTAATACAAACTAATAACATAATCATAAACTGAATGATGTCAATTTATGTCATGTATCAAGAAGAAAAACATAGTTACAACTATCAGGAAGTAGTACTATACAAGAGGCTCAATGAATTCTAAAATTTGACCTACCTTCTTGAGCTAAAACCCAATCATCTGGTTCATCGGTGGAAAGAGTGTGAGTCATGTCAATAACTCTAAATCTAAAATCATTAATAAAGGTGCATTGCCTTCTCATTGAATCAAACCATTGGTAAAGGGAAGAGTTTTACCAATGGTATCACACAACTGTTGGTAAAATAGGACTTCAAGGCCCCTTTATAGGCATCCCAAATTGAGGCACATGCCTCAGACCCGATTATGTGTTACATGCATCCCAAATCATTCATTATTGTTCACTAAATCATTCTTGGCACCTCTATGGTCATACCCTTAATTACCCAATTAGTTCCTCAAGTCAATCACACCCCATGGGTGGATAAAGTTTAGGCTTATACACTAATAGGTTGTTCATGGATTGTAAAAAGGTTAAATTTCATAATGTATAGACAAAAACTTTTATTTTTAAATTTGAGTTTAATAATAATGTATGTAAATGATAATAAGATTATTGAATTAAACTTGTGACTCATAAAACATTGTTATGGATGTATACACATGCCAGAATGGCTAGTGAAAAGCACCCAACCATCATAAAATTGGGTATTGTCCAAGAAAGAAACATAATATACAATGTACAGTGAGAACCATATTTTATTCACCCTAATGTTATATTAGTATAGCCATATTAGGAAGTCAATTATCACTCATGACTAACCATGCCACAATAAACAACCTGGAGAGTATGAGTTTTCTCTCTGATCTTAACAACATCATCACACATTCTTACCATGATGCGAATCATGTGGAATATGGATGATATTAACACAAAATTCCCAACAAAACCAAGCCTTATAAGAATTGAAAATTTATGGATGATATTAACACATAATTCATTTTGAATAAAATTTGATTCACTGTCAAATCCCAACACAAACACCCAAATCAAAGAGAAAAAAAATTCATACACACCCAAATCAAAATAGAAAACCACAAGAGTAGATGTAGAACATTAAAATGAAAGTATCACTTACAAATAAGAAGTGTAGTACTAAGAAATTTTGAAAATGGATCGGAATGAAGAATTTCGGCAGTAGGGTAAACAGAATCCTGCTTCTCCACTTCACCCAAATGAAAACATAAAACCAAAATAGTAGATGCAGTATCACTTATATAATTCAAGTGAAGAACTGATAAATCTTAATGATGGAAGGATTTCAGCCATATGGGATGGAAAATCTCAATAATCCCTTTTGTATAGGGCTGCAGTCACATGGAATGGAGGAGTTCGAGCGTTTGTGAAATTGGGGAAAAACGTTCCCAACGGTTTGTAAAAACTGTTGGTAAAGGATGCTTTAAACCTTTCAATACCATCAGTTTAAGAAAACCATTTGTATAGATTATAAATTTCCCAACAGTTTTGAAAAACTATTGGGAAAATATGATTTAACCATCTTTTACCAACAGTTTCCTCAAACCGTTGGTAAAAGTACTCTACAGGCATTGGGAAAACCTCCCTTTATATAAGTGAATTAATATGAAAGAATTTGGTTTTGGGGGTTGGTTAAATGTTCAATAATTATTTTCCATTATATCTTTTATTTCTGTTTGATAATACAAACATTAAATCTCATGTTTTAACTACTATTATTTATTTATAAATTGTGGAATATCATTGAATGTTTGATAACTCTCAATTCCACCTCCTCCTTTAGTCTAGGTTGGTGACACACCTTTGTCAAGAATATGTCATCTCCCAAGACCCAATTCAATTGAATCTATTTTATCCATTAAATAGATAAACTCCAACGTGTGAAGAAATAAACTATAGAGACAAGGAAAAATGATTAAATAAAAGAATAGGGATAGGTTGAGTTGCATGTCATCGGAAGTAGTCACAACATCGGGGACATTCACCTTACCCATGCATGCTACATGAATCTATCTACAAAAATAAAATTAAACATTAAAGAAAATTCAAGATCACCTTCACCTCCCCCTAGCCCAAGTCTCAGGGTCAACCTCTCATTTCCGAGAGAAATATATTACTTGGTGGAGTGGGTGGAAGAGGAGAGAGAGGTGTAAAGAAATGAAGAAAAGTGGATGGAGAAACACAAAGACATGGATTAATAAAACTAAAATTTGAATTAAAATTGAAATCTAATAAACAAATAAAATTAAAATAAAATTAAAATAAGAAATAAAGGGCAGAAAGAGGAGAAGAATCGGCACGTGCCCTGATAGGATCCCTCCTTAGTTGTGGGTGTTGAGCTGATGATTTGGGAAGGTTTCGAGGGCCTCCTTTTATAGGAAGAATTATTTCTTATGAAATTTTGCATGTTGTTGGCCCATTAAATTGTCAATTCAAACATGGACCCCTTAATAAAAAAATTTCACAAATATTTTTTCCATTAACCCTCCACCATTCATCTCATTTATCCATAGTATTATGCAGTTATGGTATTCTCATTGAATAAATATTTTTATAGCCGAAATTTCTAAGAATATTCCTTCAAATGTATAACGATCAATGGAAACCTTAATGACTTAAAAACTCAACCAAAATTGTTTTAGAGTTTTTCCAATGTGTTCTAGTGTTATCCCTAGTATAATAACATAAATGGAAGGTGAGGAGACTGATTTGTGCATCTGTTACAGTGGTGGGGTCCACGCTGTCCAACCGGAAAAGTTTCCAACTTCAATGATTTTTTTGGACTAATAGAAATTCGAATCAACCCTAGAACCTGAAGAGAAATTTGAATGAAATAAAATCAGGATTCTAAAAAAATCACGAATTTTGGAATTATATTTTTTATGAAATGAAAAAATACCCTTGTCGTAAAAGTCTTTCAAAAATCCAAAATTAAGCACTTTTATCAATTTTTCTCATAATCGTTATAAAATTCAAATTACCCATTATTTTAATAAAACATTGAAATACATCAGTTTTATCATTAAAAAACATTAAAAATCATCATTATTTGATCAAAAATATGCACATAAATTTTATCTGTCAAATACCCCCACACATAAACAATGTTTGTCCCCAGGTATAAAATCTCAAAATGGAAATCAGAGGACACCAATATTACCAATATTTAAATTACATGGTAATAAAATAAAAAAAATTCAATGTGAAATCAAAATGTCAAAAATCTCCACAAAATATCAATTTAATTTCCCATTATTCAACGAAATAAATAATTCACATATTTTACTTTTAATCTTTGAAAATTGATGGAACTTATCCTTTCATTCATTCAAGAACCTTGATTAATTATTATTAAACATGAAAATTCATGATTTACCTCACTTTTGATTCTTTTCCCTCATCACTCATTATACAATTCAAGTAGAGTTATTCTCATATCACGAGAACATGCTCCTTAGCCATTGTCTTGTAAATAAACTAATTTCTGCACTTTGTAAATACAAAACACACATAAAATCATGAGGACTTTCAATTAAGGTTCTATTCACTCTTAGTTTCAAGGTTGGTAGGATTTGATGCTTTAAAAATTAAGGCTCAAGTAGGAGTCTAATCTCTTAAGTACTATGCATGATATCAAAAGTAAAAATATAATGAAATTATCCCCTTCAAAGTAGCAATAGCTAATTCCCAAAACTCAATGAAAATGTTATGATCAAGTAAGAATAATGGATGATTTGTGCACCCTCTTGAATTTTTTTTACTTTTTATTCTTTTTTTGAAAGTTATGATTATATCAAATCTCGCATCCAACATCTAACCACATACGATCATAAGAACATTGGTCTAGAAAATGGTGATTTTTGGTTTTCCCAAATCACAACCCAATTTTTTTCTCTTTTTGTTTGTTCTTTTTGTCATTTTTTTTTTTAATTCAAGAGGGGAAAAAAGAGTATAATTAAGGATTCCAAAACCTTTTACAATTACCATAATAATACACCCACACTTCTTCCTTAAAATGTATATTATCCCGTCCACCATGATTCCCTTTAACCCCACACTTCAACATTGAAAAATCATGAAAATACTCAAAGGAGGGTAGGAATGGATAAAAGTGGCGTGAAACATGACTCATTCCTTTAAATGTCATTCATTGTCTCTATGGGATAAAATAAAGATTGATGTAAAGGTTGTCTTTTATGGAAAATTGGCTTTGCAAAAGATGCCTCAATCATTTTAAATGTGTTTTGAATAGTCATAGATTTGATAAGTTTTAATACAATTCTTTCTTAGTTACATGTCCCAAGATCATCAAAGAAATATGATCAAGAATAAATAGGAAGTAAATGGTCTATAAATCCTCTTGGAATTTGAAAATATAACATTGGACAATCACTCAAGGCATGACTAATAAATCAATTCACATGAACTTTAGAAATTCATTGCATGAAGGATGGTAGAGAAATTTCATTTACATGAATCAATTAATTCCTTCAAATCATGAGTCATTACTTCAATATCCATGATTCATTTTAAAAATTCAATAATTTATTTCAATCATTTAATCATATCAATATTGAAATCTAAAACATAGAATCATAGGATTCCTAAGAAACTCGTGCCTCTTTAATAAGTCGATTAAAACATGAATTCAACTGTGGGCATGAAATTTTATCTTAAAAGATAAAAACATGTTGTAGACAAAAATTTGGAGTGTTTAAAAGATAAAACAATAAAATTGAACACCATTTTTCCATGAAACATGGTCCTTCCCTTTACTGTTTGGGGATTCCTTCTACCGTCATGATCCTACAAAAGAAAATTACTCAACTAATCACAATGATCATTTTGATTAATCTCAAAATAAAAGAGGGAGGGGACCACATGCTAAATTATTTCAGTGAAAATAAATAGAAGTATAAATTCCTAGAAAGAAAGTAAAGATAAATCTTGGTATTATCCCCCATGTGGGCCTTGAATTCTGACTGCCTCTAGAGTGTAGTACCTACTGTTATCCAAATTTTGATGGAGGATAAAGATTCTTTGATTTCAATGACCACATGTGGCTTTTCCCAGCTTTTTCTTCATCCTTCTGGGAAATAGTGTAATATATCCCCCCCTTTAAAATGAGTTATAACTTGCATGGTGGGGGTAGGATGAAGTATGAATCATCCTCTTTCTTTGCTGATACTTGTGTAACCTATTATTCTCTATCCATTATTTACTTGAGGTATGCTTCATCAAAATAATAATCAATGGGAATGTCAGAGTGTAATTCAATTTGAATAATTATAAAACATGAAGTATCAAGATCAAATTATTCACCATAAAAGCATCTTTTGTCATCATTTCCATAGGTATGTACAAAACCATATCTTAATTAACTTCCTTCAATAAATATTCAATGTGTCTGGGGAACTCCATATGTTCCTCATCATGTGCTCATCGAGGTTCTTCTTCGTCCTCCAAGGCAGAGTTGAGGTTGTCTAATTATGTATAATCAAAACCACATGGGGTGATGTAGAATTCATATTCAATAAAATTATAAGTGACAGAGTCAATGAATGGTTCAACTCCCTGAGTCGGTTCAGCTTCAGTCTCTGCCTTAGTGGTAAGTGCCTCTTAGAGCATACTCTCTGAGTATAAAGGTATGTAGTCATGCTCCTCCATCTTGACTTCAAATTACACTACTTAGGTGGTTTCTTCCTTCAGTGGTGCTGATTCTTATTCTTTGTATTGTATGGGGGAGTTAGGTATTTCCTCATATTTAATCAAGAATTCATCCAGTCTTTGTTGATCTCCAACTTGTAGCTCAATAGATATATCTTCCTCCCTTGCTTCCTCAGGTTCTTCAATTTCAAATATAAGTGGTGAAACTGATTCCACCACATTCTCATGTTCTTCCTCTAAATTAGGGTTGATTTTCTCTATTAATGCATGAACATAATCAAAATCTCTATTAGCCTTTCTAGTTAGTTGTTCAATTCTTTCTCTATGTTCATGCATCTGATCACTTCTAAAATTTTCATCATCATCTTATTTTTGTTGTCGCACCTATGAGTAATTTTTCCATGCATAATATTCTGAATTTGAATTCATAATGGAAGTATTTTTTTAGTTTTTTAAATAAAATGATATATAACAAATATGTGAAAATAGATAAAGTAAATGAGCTAATGATTAGATCCCCAGAAACAATGTAATTTTTGACGCACGTCTGTTGTGGGTTGTGGACAAAAATAATTATATTTTTTCTAGTGCAGAATAGTGGTAGATCATGGTCATCTCTCTTTAAGATCCTTCTTAATTTAGTACACTTAATTTATTTAATTCACCTATTCTATCCATTTTGTGGTTTTGTCTATTAGATGAATGTGATTAAAATATTTTTGGGTTTTTTATTATTTAAAGTAATGATATGTAAGCAATAATTCTAAATTTATACTATGATTCAAGTCTAAATCGAATGAATTAATAAGAAAGAACTTGGTTTTTGGGGGTTGGTTAGATATTTAATCTTTATTCTCCTTTATAATTTTTATTTCAGTTTGATATTCCAAACACAAAATCTCATGTTTGAATTACTGTTCGTTATTTATAAATTGTGGAATATCATTGAAAGTTTGAGCACTCTCAATTCCACCTCCTCCTTTAATCCATGTCGGGGACACACCTTTCTATAGATTGTGTCATCATCCAAGACCCGGTTCAATTGAATCTGTTTCATCCATTGATTATCTCAACTCCAATGTGTGAAGAACTAACCAATTGAGAGAGGGAAAATTATTAAATAAAATAATATGTATAGGTTGAGTTTATGTTATCTGTGGTAGTCACAACATCAGGGACATTCGACTTACTTGTGCATGCTACACAAATATATCTACAAACATAAAATTAAAAATTAAATAAAATTCATGATCACCTTCACCTCCCCTTTGGCCAAGTCTTGGGGTTATCCTATCATTTCTGAGAGCAATAGATTACTTGGTGGAGTGGGTGGAAGAGAAGAGAGAGATAGGGAAAGAAATGAAGAAAAGTAGATGGAGAAACACAAAGGCATGGATTGATAAAAATAAAATTTGAATTAAAATTGAAAAATAAAAACAAACTAAAATTAAAATAAAATAAAATGATGAAATGGGGTGGTAAGAGAGGTGTAGAATTGTCTGATTCCCCATTGGGAACCCTCTTTGGCAGTTGGTGTCGAGCTGATGATTTGGGAAGGAGGCGAGAGCCCCCTTTTATAGGAAGAATTATATCCCCTAAAAGTTTGCGCATTGTTGGAAAAATAAATGGTAGATTAACACATGGAATCCTTCATAAAATTTGATCCTAAATATGTTTTCCGTTCAACCTCCCCATTTATGCTCATTTAGACATCGTATTAAGGAGGTATGGAATTTTCATTGAATAAGACTTTTTATGGCCGAAATTTCTAGGAAGCTTCCTTCAAATGTATAACGATCAATGGAAACCTTAATGACATTAAAAGACTCCCAAAATTGTTTAAGAGTCATTCCTATGATTCATAGTGCTATCCCATGTAGAATAACATAAATTAGAGGTGAGGAGATCGGTTTTTGCATCCGTTACGGTGGTGAGGTCCATGTTGTCCGCCCAGAAAAGTTTCAAATTCAATAAATTTTTTGGACTAATAGATCTTCGAATCAGCTCTAGGTCGTAAAGACAAAGTTGAGAAAATAAAATCAGTATTATGAAAAAAATTAATTAGTAATATTTGACTTATATATTTTAATAAATGACAAAAATACCATTTTGGTAAAAGTCTGTCCAAAATCCAAAATTATGCACTTTTCTCAATTTTGTTCATAATCATTCTAAAATTAAAATTACCCATTATTTTAATAAAACGTTGAAATGAATGGGTTTTATTATTAAAATAAATTCTCATTATTTGAAAAATAATATGCACATAATGTTTTTTTGTCAGAGATGTCCTGCCACCTTGTCTTGTGTTATCATAATATGTCATGCGTAAATTGATTAAATTCATAAATGGAACTTGTTAAATGAGTGGGTATACTTGTTAGTTGTTTTTAGATTGATTAAATGGTTTTTTGGTAATTATGATTAATGGGTGGGTATATCCATGTGATGTGTTAAATGGAAATTGGTGATAAGTGGGTGGGTATAACCATGCGACATGATTAGATGGAAGTGGAGTACATGAGTGGATATACTCATGAGATGTAATGGAATAAATGAGTAGGTATACTCATTGAATGGTTTTGAATGAAATTGTTTATATGAGTGGGTAGACTCATATGGTTAGAAATTTTTAAATTTATGGAATGGTTGATGATTTACATAGATTCCAAGGACGGATCTCCATGGATTTGGAACGCAGTAGTGGACACCTTGGTTGATTATTCTCTTTGGGTCTTGATTCTGTGGGATGTCTCGGGTTTTGTTTTACATTAGATCCGGCTTGATTGGACTCACGTAGGACATGCCGGTACACATTCTCATAGGACTCCAACCAATGCCTATACTGAGTTTCTATCGAGATGATACTAGGACTTGATGATGATGCATTGGTCTTCAATACATTGGATTCGGTCCTTCATGGTCTACACTTCATTATATGGCACGATCGTGGGATATATGACTGTGGTTGTACAACAGGGTCGTGTGTTTTTTATATGGTTTTCTTTATAGAGCAAGGTTTTGGTGGACAGGAAATTTATTTTTTTATGACTAGGCTGTGTTTTTTGTTAATATTGCCTATAGGTTCCTTGTTATGAGCTACCACTTATTGTAGGGAGCCGCAAGAGGCTGTTCGGTATAACTTTTTTGCATTGGTTATATACCTTGGACTTTCACACTTACATTACTCCTTACTTGTACTTGTTTCACATATTTCATAGTAAAGCTTAAAATTGTATAGATCTTTGGGTGGAAACCTACTGGGATGTTTATCTCACACCTTGATTGTGACTCCTTGGGGACCCAAACAAATTATATGGTCTCAGGTGATAGTAGGGGTAAGCTCCCTTACACTAGTTGTTGATCATTTCTTTAGAGCATGGGATCATGAGACCCAGTTGAGGCTTGTGATGCTACTATGACACTTTTTGGTCTTTTTGGATTTTGTATACGTGTGTTGTACTTTATTTCCAGGTATATTTTTTTGGTTGTTTTCTAGATACATGTATCATCTGCATCATGGTATATAAGACACTTATGGCTTGTTATATATTCATGTCTTGCTTATCTATTTTACCTATTGTACGCTTATTGAAATTACTTCTGCCATTGAATTTTATTGAATCCCACTATGATATACTCTGGTAATGAGGGAATAGTATCCCCAATAACTCAACTAGGCCCTCACCACTAGTCGGAAGAATATGGCATTTGAGGAGTGCGCTTGAGGCCATGTATCCAACCAGGCTTAGGCACTATTGAGTGGCATCCGAGTTCAGGACGTTACAAAGTGGTATCAGAGAAAATTTCTTTTCTGGTTTTGTTTACTATTTGGAGACAATATACTTGTATATGAAGGAAAATGGAATTTTTTATTGAGCTACGATCGTGTGTATCAAACCCCTGTACAAGAAAAATCCAAATTACCCTAAATGAAATTGCAATTTTATGGTTTTGACTATTACAGTTGATTTGATTTCACCATTAGGGGACACACATGATTTATGCTGATAATATTGATGCAAATGTGGTTTCTATTTTTTTTCAACCTGATGATATGAGGGTATTCCATCTCATGCATCATATAGTCTCTTGTTAGAAATCACATATCATGCATTATATCAGGCCATTTAAGATGAATTATTTGATGCATGCTATTGTGATAGGTTCTGAAATAGTTGTTCCGGATTTTTTGAAAGACTTTGTGCAGAGGACAGAGAAGTGACATCATCTTTCAATTCATAAGGTGTATGGGCCCTTATGAAATAGAAAATGAAGTACCTTTTAAATTTAAATTTTAAAGTAAATTTGATGTGTATGGATTATATGGGCATCAAATATTTGTTCTTGAGGTGTTATGGGTCCTCAAGGATCAGAACATGGTGGACCATTGGTTAAATAATGTAAAATAATGACAGTAAAATGAAAATAAATGGAAAATAAAGACTTGACCTACACCCAGATTTTGAGTGGGTGATAGGTAGTGTTTCTAGTTGTGTTGTGGTTGTTCTTTATACAGTCATGGATTTAGGATTAGGTTATGTGTTATGACTTGTTATTAGGAGGTTTTTGACCTGCCCTATGCTTTTGAGAAGCGACATTGATATCATTCCTTTCGGAGGTGAGTGTTTGGCCTTATAGAGGCATGTCACCATGAAGACCTCCAATGGTATACCAAGAGGGTGGCGATGACCATGCTTCGAAGGTGGTGGGCCATGAGACAGTAGTGGTTCCTCTTTTAGTGTTTTTTGTGGTACATTAGACTATTTCATACATTGGTGTTGAGGCATAGCTCCACGAGGGGTTATTTTTCTATATGCAGACTTTTCAAGGAGAATCGTAGCCTACCATGTCTTTGGACGAGCTGACATGGGTGTTCTAGCAGCAACATCCTTTCACGTTTTTGGGGGATGATGGTCCACAAGCTTCTGAGTTGTGGCTTGAGACCACACTAACTATCTTCGATCTTCTGAAGACACCTCTTTAGTGGAGGGTCAGGCTCACCCCTTATATGATACATGGAGTAGTAAAGTACTAGTGGGATGTTCTGAACCTGGTTGAAAGGCTACGAGATATGGGTTGGATAGATTTCAAGACCTACTTCCTTGAATACTTTTACCCCAAGACACTATGAGAAGAGTGATCTTGTGAGTTCATGCTTCTAGAGCAGGGCACCATGACTGTTATAAATTACTCAACATACTTTAAAGAGTTGAATAGTATTGCACTGACGTACCTTACTGATGAGATGTCGAGATCGAGATGCTTTGAGGAAGGCCTCTTACATACTAATAAATCCTAGTTCAGCATGTTCAGGTTCACATCTATCAATGAGATTATGAATCAGGCACTGATTATAGAATGGAATAGAGGGAATTTGAGGATATAGAGCACGCAAATGTTTCTTCTCAACCTAGTGGTTCTACATCTTCAGGAAGGAAGCACCATTTTGATGCTTCCCATGAGATGAGCATCAGTTAGGCTATATGTTCTAGTAGTTTGGTGTTTTGTCACTAGTGTGGAAGGAGAGGACACATGAAGAATCAACGTGACTGCGACCCAGTCAAGTGCCGAGCTTATGGAGGGATGGGCCACATGCAATGGTTTTGGAGGACCATCCCTCCAGTTGTGAGTGGTAGGGGGTCAGCTTTGATGTCAGGTTCAGAAGTAGGTTTCTAAGATCTGTGTCAAGCTAGGAGCTAGAGCAATGCAGGCCGATCAGGTTGCAGAAATAGTGGTCTTTCCTGAGGTAGTCATACACCAATTACTCATATACATCGAAGGGGACCTACTCTTACCAGTGAGGTTGTTTCACAGGGTCATGGTATAGGTCAATTATATTATGTACAACCTACCCCTGAGGAGATAGGTTTTATATTTTCTATAGTGAGAGGAATGATCTTAGTAGCTTCTACTATTTCGTCTTCTATTTTTGATACAGGTGTATCTCATAGTTTCATATCCACACCTATGGTTAAAATCCTTGGGCTTGTTGTGTGGTATTTTGAATGTGTTTTAATGCTAGAAATACTATTGGGAATCAGAATGGATGATGTCCTCTAGTGCTGGGAGTACACCCTTGAGGTTGGTGGGTGTCACTTCATTTGAGATATTTTTATCTTTGAGCTGATAATGTTTGACGTCATTCTCGGGATGGACTGTTTTGTATATTATCGATCTTAAATTGTCTACTATTTCCTAAGGGTAACTTTCATATCACCAGAGGATGCAGTGCTTACTCACAAGGGTGAATGGGGTGTCCAGGCGAGTTGAGATGGACCAGATTATCATGAGTTGGGAAGAATAACTACCTATATTTCTATTTTGTATTTTGGATGATCAGGGAGTGAGTCCGGTAGACATTCTTCTAATGGTGGATCATTTCAGGGACATCTTCCCAGATGAATTTTCTTGTTTACCTTTCGAGAGATAGGTTGAGTTCTCCATTGAACTAGTGTTATGAGATGTACCAGTATCCATTTATACTTACTAGGTGGCTATGATGGAGTTGTATGAAATTTAGTGGATGCTAGAGTATTTGAAGGAAAAGGGGTTTATCTGACCTAAAACTTGTCTGTGGGGTATTCTAATTCTTTTTTCGAAAAATGTGGATATAACTCTTAGGCTATTTGGGGATTATCCTAATTTGAATCAGCTAATGGTTTAAAACTGATATTTTTTTCTACAAATAGATGAAATGTTTGATAAGATTCTAGGATCCCGAGTATTCTTGAAAATTGAACTAAGGTTAGGATATCACCAGGTACATATTTGACCAACATACATACCTCGTACGAACATTCATAGTAGGTATGGTATGTATGAGTATCTGTTTATACCATTTAGTCTCACAAACACGATAGTAGTTTTCATGGTGCTGATGAACCGAGTGTTCCATCCTTAATTGTGAGACATCAAGTATTATGATGGGAGTAGTTCTGATGTAGGGGGATAGATTTTTCGCATATGAGTCTCAGTTTTTAAGGCCACGTGATAGGAATTACCCTATGCACGATCTTGAGCAAGATTCAGCTGTTCATGCTTTTCACTATTTGAGACATTATTTATTGGGAGATCATTTTTTTCTATATACAGACTAAAAAATCCTCAAGTATATATTTTTCAGTATTATTTGAATATGAGGAAAAAAGGTGGGTGGAGTACCTACAGTCTTTTGACTTTAATATTGAATACATGACTGGTAAAGGTAATGTAATATTTGATGCACTGAGCACGTGGGCTCAAATATAAAGAGTAAAGCAGGCAAGTAGTTGGTGGAAACTTATGGCGTTATTCTCTGAGATCTATATGGAGGTGCACAAAAGTTAGGGATATACATATCTTACATCCATATTTGTGACCTCTACTCTATTGGATAATGTAAGGATGAGGCAGTTATCAAATTCAGAGGGTCTAGTCCTATGGGAGAGTGTGGAAGGTGAGGTCCCTCCTCCTAGTTAGACCACAGGTGTTGATGAGATCTTACATATCCATGGATGTGTTTGGGTTCCAATGGATATACATGGCGGTATGATATGGGAGTTTCATGCTTCATCTTGGGCACTACATCCTGGAGTCATCAAGATGTATTGTGACTTCCATCATCAATATTAATGGCCATGTATGAAAAGTGAGGTAGCTAGTTTTGTTACGAGGTGTTACACCTGTCAGCATGTGAAGGAGGAACATCAACGACAAGCCATGATTTTATACGAGTTACTTATTCTAAAGTCGAAATGAGATGATGTAATAATGTATTTCACGACTGGTTTATTAAGGATTCCTTGAGGTAACGATGCTCCGTGGGTTGTTGTTGATGGGATCAAAAAGGTTGATCATTTATTGCCGATCAAGTATACCTTCGATATAAATGTTCTTGGAAGGTTGTATATCCATGAGATAATACAAATTCTTGGGTTATCACACTCTATCAATTCAAATAGGGATTCCCACATTAAATTTCATTTCTTATAGTGTTTTCAGAGGGCACTGGGTACATAGGTTCTTCTGAGCACAGTCCACCACCCGTAGACTGATGGCTAATCAGAGTGTATGATACAAGTGATAGAGAACATGATGAGAGATTGTGTCCCAGATTTTGGAGGATATTGGGAGAGACACATTCATCTAGATGAGTTATCCTATAATAAAAATTATTTGGCAATGATACAGATGTCTCCTTACGATGCTTTGTACAGTAGGCTATGCCAATCACCCTTGTGATGGCTAGAGGCAGGCGAGGTAGCTTTACAGGGACCTTGTCTCGTGCAAGAGAATTCTGGGTAGATCCAGTTGATTCAAAAGAAGATGGCTACTGCAAAATCTTGATAGAAATCTTATGTCGGTCACTGTATATGACCTCTTGAGTTTGAGGTGAGGGATCTGGTCTTTTTATGTGTTTAACTAAGGTTGGGACATAGAGGGATCATGATACGGGGTAAGCTTTCACCACTATATATTGGGCCATTCGAGATTCCTGAGAGAGTAAGATCAGTAGACTATTAGTTTTAGTTACCTCAGAGGTACTGATCCATGCATGACGTCTTCCACGTATCACAACTATGCCATTATAATTCGGACCCATCTCACACTTTTCAACCAGAGGAGGTTGAGCTACAATTTGATGCATCCTTCAAGGTGCATCTAATTTTTATTGTTGATAGGACAATGAAGGTTAAACAAGGCTCATTATTTCCTCTAGTACAGGTTCTTTCGAAGAAAGACCATTCACAAGATGATACATAGGAGCAGGATGCCGACATACGTGCTCAGTGACAGGAGTTTTTCCAAATGGATCTTGACTACCCATGAGAGGGAAATTTGGGGAAGAATTGCTTTACAGGGGGAAGATTGTAAGATCCTTTGTTTTTATTAAGGTATGAATCTTTTACAATATTTTTTGGAATAGACCCTAAGTTGGGCCATTGGCTGGTTGGGTTGTTTTTAGGAAATAATAGTAAAGAAGGTTGTATACCGGTTGCAAGCCAATTACATGATGTGTAATTGGATTACACATTGTGTAATCCGATTTCATAACATGTAATGGTTTGTCTAGGACCTTTCATGATGTGTATGGGTTTTCCCCCATTAAAGTAAAACTGTGAATTACACACCATGTAAGGAAATTACTTTTCATGTAATTTCCCAACTATGTTTTCTAAAAATAGAGGCATGGACCTCTATTTTTTGGACAGAAGCATTTTTTCTCTCTTTTGAAGCCCAAAAACTATCTTATCTAGCTTTTCAGATCTAGCACCCATTTGGATTCCATTTCATTCCCTGTAAATTTTGTTATAACCATGACGGTAAGATATTAATTCCTTTTTATCCATTCTTGATTCTTCATAAAAACAGTTGCATTGTTTGGATTTAGGCTTTTATGCCCTAATTTCTTGTTCTTCATATGTTCTTTAGATTTATTCCCAACAAGGATGAATTAGGACTTGATACTAGATGAGAACTTCACTAATGAGATAAGGTAGTTGGTATATACTTTTCATTCGGCTTTTGATGATTTATAGAGCTATTAACCTTTTTTCTTCCCACTGGACATTTTAGCATGAGCCTGATTTTAAAGTGTTAAAATGAAATAAATGAGGTCGGACCTGGTTGGGACCCCCTTAGGATCTTTGATATACATTTTTGGTTGCTGACCTAGCCCAAGAACACCCATGGGGTGCACCATGGCTTTAAATTGGTTTTTACCATTGATGAACTACCCATGGGGTGTGACCTCGAGTTATCCTAGTTTAAGGAAGCTCGGTTGTACATAAATGAGGCCGGATTACATACATACGAGATATCTTGACTCTTTACCTTGTGTAATTATAATATTCCACTACTAACATGATTAAATACTTAAATTGAACTTTTCAAATGACTGGGTACACTCATTGGCTGTTTTTAGATTGCTTAAATAGTTTTGTTGGTAATTGTGATTAATGGGTGGGTATACCCATGTGATGTGTTAGATGGAAATTGGTGATAAGTGGGTGGGTTTATCCATGTGACATGATTAAATGAAATTGGACTACATGAGTAGGTATACTCATGAGATGTAATGGTTTAAATGAGTGGGTATGATCATTGAATTGTTTTTAATGTAATTTTTTATATGAGTGGGTAGAATTATATGGTTTGAAATTGTTAAAAGCATGGAATGATTGATGATTTAAATAGATTTCATGAATGGACCTCCATGGATCTGGAATGCAATAGTGGACACCTTGGCTGATTATGCTCATTTAGACTTTATTCCCTGAGATGCCTTAGGCCTTGCTACCACGTTGATCCAGCTATCTTGGACTCACGTAGGACATGATTGTACACATGCTCCTAGGATTCAAACCAGTGCCTATTCCAATTTTCCATCAAGATTCTCTTGAGACTCGAAGAGGATGCCTTGGTCTTCAACACCCTAGATTTGGCCCTTCATGATCTACACTTCATTATACGACATGACTGTGGGATATATGATTGTGGTTGTACGACAAGACCGTGGGTTTTTTATATAGTTTTTTTATAAGGTAAGGACACGTGGACATGATATGGATGGTTATGTGGAAAGGTTGTGTTGTTTGTTTATATTTCTTATAGATGCCTTGTTAGGAGCTGAAACTTGTTGTAGAGAGCCACAAGAGGTTTTTAGTATTACTTGTTTGTATTAGTTATATTCCTTAGACATTCAAACTTACATTACTACTTACTTTCACTTGTTTCACAGATTTCATAGTACTTCTTAGAACTGTATAGATATTTATGTGGAATCCTACTGGGATGTTTATCTCACGTCCTATTTGGGCCTCCTTGGGGACCCAAACAGATTATATAGTTATAGGTTATAGCATGGGAAATCACCCTAAAACTATATGTTGATCTCTATTTTAGAGCATGGGAGCATAGGACTATGATGAGGCTTGCAATTCTACGGGGGCACTTTTCGGTCATTTTGGATTTTAGATACATGTATTTTATTATATTTCTATGTACCTATTTTGGATATTTTCTAGATACATGTATCATATGCTTCATGGTGTATGCGACACTTCTGTCTTGTTACATATTCTTTTCATGATTGTCTATTTTATCTGTTGTCTGCTTATTGTATCTGCTACCACTATTTAATGTGATTGACTTCCATTGTGATAAATTATGGTAATTGGGGTATAGTCTCCCAAATGACTCACCATGTCCCTAACTTCTAGTCATAAGCCTCTGGAATTTGGGAAGATGTGCTTGAGGCCATGTAGCCAACCGGGCATGGGGCACAGTAAAGTGACATCTGGGTTCGGGATGTTACATTTATACAGTGATTCAATGATTTCATTTCAAAATTCATTGATGTAATATGAAGATATAATTTGATGTTGTGCATGTACATACTATATCACATCTACCTGTGAATAAAATTCCTTAATGTAAAAAATTAATTCCTTTGGGTGTTAATTCTTGTAGTGAGATAAATTCCTTAAACTAATAAAAAATACTATGGGTGAGAAAATTCATAATGTGGGGAAAAAAATTATAATGAGAGAAATCCCATTGTTTGAGAGGTTAGAGAGATGGTATTTTATGGTGAATTTTATAGCTTTAGAATCGATAATAAAATTATATATGTCACTTTTAGGGTAAGATTCGGTCAAACTATGTTAGCTAGAACTACAAAGATGAGTGGTCTTAGTGAATGTTTATTAGTGGTTGTTCTAATAATCACAACTAAAAAACCATTATTAAATATATTTTAAATATAGTGGCAGCTTAAATGAAACCACTGCTAATATTTTTAAAAAATAACTGACCCTGCCCCCTCCAACCAATGCCCTAGCCCCCTCGTTCCCTTGGTCATGCCTGTCCCCGATGCTGGCGACTGCCCTCCCCCTTGGCGACACCTCTCCTCGACATCGGCAATCACCCCTCCCTCTCGGCCTTGCCTCTCCCCAACACTTGTGACCACCCCCACTTCAATCACGACTCTCCCTGGTTTTAGTGACTCCCTCCCCCTACCCCACACCGATCCCTCAGCCCCACCTCTCCCTGACGTTGATGACCACCCCTCCCCCTCGACCCTGCCCCTCCCCAACATCAGTGACCACCCCTCTCCCTGGATCGCTCCTCTCCCCAATTCCAGCGACTTCCCCTCACACTCGATCATTCCTCTCCCCGGCACTAGTGATTACCCCCCCTCTACCCAACCTATCCCCTATACCGGCGACCGCCCCTCCCCCTTGGTCACACCTCTCCCCAATGTAGGTGACCGCCCCACACCCTCGACCCCACATATCCCCGACAATGACCCCCCTTCGCTCCAACAACATACCTCTCCCACCTTCCCCCACTTCCCCGTGACGGCTCACCCCTCATCCTCAATGGGGAACACCCCTTTCCCACTCTCACATATGATCCTCGTGACCCCAACCCTACTTTCTACCTGATGATGACCCCACAATGCCCCCTACTCCTTGATGGTGATCCCCAACGACGACCGCTCTCCCCCATTTATCGGTGAGTTAAATCCCCAATCGTAAGGTGTAATTTTTTAATATTGTATGATTGGGTTGCTATATCATTATGTATTATATCATATTGTACAATAAAATGATAACTTTTATCACTTAGAAATCCTATACACATAACTATCATTAATGCCATTTATAAATGGGGATCATTAATCTTTTATATGATGAATTATTGTTTTTATGTGGGGTTATAAATAGTCTGTAATTGCATGATTAATTTAACCCTCATGAATTCTTGGTGAGTAAGCCTTAGTGAGTTTTGGACAATGGTTGATTAGAGGAAAGGAAACCATTTGGTTTTATTGATTATTCAATAATGTTTTAGTCTGCTTCTTCCACACTGGCATGATACTTCCTAAGTAATAACATACAGAGTGTACATGTATGTTCACCATGATTTTATATTCAATATCCATAGCGTTATAGGATAAATTAGGTGACCAATCTTAACGAAGTTAATTGATTTTTACTTTTAATTGTACTGTCTGATTAACCATTTATATCATTATATCTGAATATATAGGGAGAAGAGTGAAAATCCAATACCTATGGATAAAAGTTGGATTACATTACCTCGAAACACACCTCGTTACGACAAGAGTTTGAAAAAATATATTATGTAATTAAAAACTAACCCGTGGATGGTAGAATAAAATGTGTATGTCCTGATTGAAAATTCAAGTGATAGTTAAATAGAAATGAAGTATATGATCATTTTATATAGAAACAATTTTCTACTCAATATGTATGTTGGATTTGGAATGATAAATATATTGTTATGGAAATTCAAAACAAAGATAATCCTATCAACGAAACACAATGTGACCCTCCAGAGGGGAATTCAGTTTGAAATTTGATAAATGAAACATTTTTCATTGTAGGATATAATGTCCAATATTTCAATAGATAAAAAAACCTTCAATTGACCTAGAGAATAGTAATACTTCTAATAAGTTCAACGACCAAAAAAATGAGCATTTTGAATTAGTTGAAGACAACAACTGGAACTGTATGAAGGTTGTGATAAGTATTCAATGTTTTCTTTTATACTTATGTTGTATCATATAAACTGTCTCTGTGAAATTATTGACAAAGAAATGTACATGATTTTAGAGTTTCATCATGATGCATTTAGTGAAGATATGATCATTGCATCATTCTATGAGATTAATAATGTCATAAATAAACATGGACTGTATAAAATAAAGACACATTAATTCCTTAATGATTGCATGCTTTAATAGGGGGAAGATTATGAAAAAGGAGAATTCATAATATGTCATAAAAGTAGATGAAATTCAATGAACAATAATAAGAGTAGAAATCAATGCAATCCCAAGAACAAAAAATAAAGAAAACACCTTCAACATTATTTCATTATTTTCCTCTGATATGTTGCTTTAAAATATTATTCATGGCATCTAAGAATACAAACAAAATGAATTGACATGATCAAGATAGTAATGATGGCTTGATGAGACATCCAAAAGATTCAACATCATAGAAAATTTTTGATTCATTATATCTATATTTTTCCTCAAATCGTATGAATTCGCGTTTGGGATTGGATTCTGACGGTTTTAACCCCTTTTGTAATTTATGTACTAATTATAGTATTTGGACAGTTGTTTTGATCCCTTATAATCTACCTTCATAGATGTGTATGAATAATTTTTTTTATTTATAAGATTATTTCTAGAAATAAAATGCCTAGAAATGGATTTGATGTACACCTTCAACCTCTAATCAAATAATTGTGAGAATTATGAGATGATGGAATGGAAACATATGATGCTTCAATGAGAAAACTATTAAGAATACTTGGCAATTTAATATATAAAATTACTAACATTCCAAGATTAGGAAATGTATCTGATTCAAACACTCATACTATTTTGATTTGTCTAGATTGTAATTTTTTTCATCAACAATTTCCTCATAGAAGAAAATGATGTTTTATGCGTCATCATTGATTTCCTTCCTTATACTCATAAATCTAGGTTTAACAAGACATAATTCATTGAAGTTATTAAACTGAGAAATCCACTAAATGTGTTATTAAGTTCTGAAATCATGGGATAATAAATGACTGTCATTGATGAATTTGGAAAATATAATCATTTTAAAGAAGGGGAAAACGGTACATGGTACAATATTTGAAGCCTCTGGAACACAAAAATAAAGGGTATATTTTTCGAAATTCCTCATTAGGAGTTTAATTTGATATGTTATAATCTTGAAATAATGAATATTGGGAAAAAATTTTGTGGCAATGTAATTTTCACATTGCTTAATGAGAAAGGTAAATCAAAGGATCACCTTAATGCTCATAAGAATTTGGAGTTAATGAATATAAAGCATGATTTTTGGGAAAATGAGAATAGAAAGTATCATTCAACAATTTTTACAATGATAAATCAAGAGAAAGACGTATTCCTTAAAACATTAAATAATTTAAAAGTGGATGATTGATGTTCAAGTAATATATCAAGGTGCATTGACTAAAAAAATTGAAAGTTACATGGATTGAAAAGTCACAACTCATGTATTTTGATGGAATAGTTGTTTTCATTGGAATTTTGTAATATGTTAACTGGAAAATAAACCATTTTACCTTTTTCAAATAGCTTTGTAGAAAACATCTACATCCAATTGAGATTGATAAACATCAAGAAAGAATTGTTTTGACACTTTTTTATTTGTAGATGTTATTTCCCCCTTTATTATTCACTATGATGATTATTTTTATTGTTCATTTGGTTGAAGAAGGTAAACATGGCTGACCAGAACATTATCAATGGATGTAACCAATTGAGAGGTACAATGATATAATTTTTATTTTCATTAGTGAATTTATTGTTATTAAATTATTGCATAATTTTTTTATATGTTTCTTATTTTTTTTCATCAGGTACATAAGTCATTTGAAATCATATGTGATGAATAAATATCAAGTAAATGGATCTATTGCTAAAGGATACATATCCAAAGAGTGATTGACATTCTATTCAAGGTATTTGGATGGGATTGAGACTAGACTCAATAGTTTTTAATGTTTTGAAGATATCTCCACTAATTGTCTTTTTGAAAACTAGTTATCAATATTTCCAATTATTGGATAACCAATTGGAAAGGGGTCAAATTTTACACTGAATGAATTGGAGTTTCTATAAGCACATAGATATATATAGCTTAGTAGTCTTATTATAGATCCATTTATTGAAGAATTGTGTTGTCAAACAAATAAGCGATTAAGGGGTAGATCTTAAAATGGGGTGGAATTAAAAAAATATGTTAATAAGGAGATTGTCAAATAGATCACCCATAAGGTAAGTATATACTCATATTAATATTATTGACATGTAGTTATTTTTCTATGTTAAAACTAAAACATTATATATATTTTTCTAGATAATAAATGTTGAAAATCAAGCTGAAATATCAAATGATTTTATGTTTTTTTGGCTCGATGTCCTCTAAGAAAGTCTAAGACATTTCATGCCTACAATATTCATGGATTTAGGTTTCATACAATTTATCAGGAAGAAGTCTTAAAAACTCAAAATAGTGGTATATTTACACTTATAGAGGTGGGATATTATGGAAATTTGGTTGATATAATTGAATTAAACTATCATGGTTAGTTTTTGGGTGTCTTATTCAAATGAAAGTGGGTTAATATTGATATGGGTATAATGAATGATTTATTACATTTTAATTCTATCAACATCTCTCAATTTATCCATACCAATGAGCATGTAGAGAATCATCCATTTATCTTGGCTTCCTAAGTGAAGATAGTTTATTATGTGGATGATGAAATACATGACGGTTAGAGTTTTGTTACACTTAAAGTAGATAGACTTATATGATATGAGTGATGAAGATCAATTGGTACTTTGTGACAGTGAACCTAATCAACCAAAAAAACATTGAATAATTTTTTACTGACGATATGGAAAAAATATAACTTGCAATCGAGGGTGAATATTAAGTACTCATCACAATGGAGGTTTATAATACTGAAGATAATGAAGATAATGATAATTGAATGTATAAATTGCTAATGAAAATATATTAAAATTTCTCATTGAGTAGTGGTTCATATATATATACATTGTTATAGTTTTTCTTTTCTTTTTTTGTAAAAATTTCTTAGTTTTTAATTTTTTATACATTTAATATATCTGAACCAATTGAATTGCAAGAATGCTATGAACAAATATATTTCAAAATCATGGCTGGTTATCATCTTGGAGCACACCACAACTACCATCAGCTTCAGTGGATCTGAGTGATTTGGTTTTACTAGATACTACCAGCGAGCCAGCCATTTCCCAGATGCTTTTAGTATCCCACCATCCAATTCAACTCCATCTATGGAGCAGTTGGTCATCCCTTCATCTAGTGGATATTGGTGAGTTACTATTACAGGTATATATGTCATTGTAAAAAACTATACATTTTATTAATTGTATAATTCATTTTTCAAATGGATAAAACTAACAATAGAATATATATAAATATGAACATGAATGATGTATGAGACCTGAAGGAATTCAATATTATCATTCCATTTGTTGATTTTGGGGTGCCTACTGATGATGCTTCCAGAATCGATGGGCAGATTATTAGGAATCCTATTTGTGATACCATGAGAATTACCATTAATTATAAATATTGGAGGCATGTTCCTGCAACATGGAAAAATGTGGTTTTTGATACTTAATTAAAGGTAATTTAATTTAATATTACTTGATAATTAATTTACATGTCATGAATAAAATTTTGTAATATACTTATAGACTGTTATGTTTTTTATTTGTAGATGTTTTTTCATTTGGATGTCCTAGGCTCCATTTCATGCCCATGCACTATGAAAAAATTAGGAAAGAAATGGTGAGATTTTGAATGAATATTATGACATGAGTTTAATGTAATATCTTTGATGTCATGATAGATATATGAGAAAGTGTGTGAATGAATTTCTCATGTGAAATAGAATTCGTTTGTCAACATTAACAGAGATGCATCTCATAAGGTAATTGCATATTTTTGATCATCGTAGTAACATAAACAAAATAAATTTATAATTTTTATTAATGTTGCTATTTTTTGTTGGAATTATTGAATAAAATACTATAAATCATGAGAAATAATTCATTCTTCATATCATCGTGTCTTAGAGTTTTATAAAAAATATAATAATTTTGGTTTGTATTTAATTCATTATTATTTATATCATTTTATTCTAAGTCAAAGTTTTTCTAACTTGTTTATATTTTTTATAAACGCTAATGAATTAGGTTACACTATTGTCCATACATTGATATGGTTTAAAGTGAATAGGGAATCTGATGTCAGTTTTGTAAATTACCCTACCAAAGATGTTAGTGTAAGTATTTTTTATTATCATTTCATGTTATTTCATTACTATAAAAAAATAATGAAACATATATTATAACAAAAAAAATCCATAAACCCAATTAAATGGGTCTGGATACATAGATAAAATGATGCCAATTTATCACCATTTGATACATCTAGACAACCCCAATTAATTGGGTGTAAGACATATTTGTTGTTATAATTTATTTTTCAATATTATGTTTTTATAGTAATGAAATAAAAATTCATAGTAATAAAAAATTTATAAATTAGATAATATTATAAAGTACAAATATTTTAAAAAATAATTGTTAAAATTTTTGTATTAACAGGTTCAAATTCAATAAATATGGGATGTGAGCCCTTCAAAATCATCATCAGTTTCTTAGAACCATGAAGTTCCAATTGTTTTAGGGAAGGAGAATCCCAGAAATGTATAGGGGATGGGTTCTGGACATACTCCAACAGTTGTCTTTGGTAGGGAGTTATCATTAGTTACTATTACACCTAGTGGGGGTTCGAGTAGCGCTATTGATAGGGTATCACAAATATAAATTACAAGGTTGAAAGGAAAAGTGCGAGAACAGGACTCTTATAGGAAAACATAGGATCAATGGTGAGAGAAAATGGAAGGTGATTTAGTTTTTATATTTCAATGGATTACTAGAATGATACCCAAGGAAATTTCTAGCCTTATAGCTTATCCTATCAAGGTAAATTATAAATTACATAGATCATTCACACATTTTCAAAGAACGCATACAAGATCCTTAAATAAAAGTAAAATGACACTTTTATATTGAAAACATGCACTTCGATTCATATAGAAAACATCTTGCACTGGATTGATGTGTGTTTGATTCCTACACATAAAAAATAAATTATATATTGTTATCCTTAAGTTTGATTATCATTCAAGCTCATTTTGTCAGTTTTGACACAGTAAATAGTTTGTAAAGGATCCAAAACCTTTAAAACATGTGTGTGTGGGGGGTGGGGGGGGGGGGGTGAAAAATAGGAATTAGATTCCATATCAACATAAAATCAGAGGAAAATGAATGTGGATTGATTTTTGAAATGTAGCAATAGATGATACATCATTTCAAGTTATAGTTTACCTGAGATGCATTTAAATGTATTTTTAGTGTTTTAAAACACAAAACATGTGTGTAATTGTTCAAACCATATAAAACGATATCATATTGACATGAAATCGTGAGAAACCCACCATTAAATTATTTTTTAAATTTAATCATATAAAAAATATCAATTAGACTTGCAGTGCAATCAAAATTATTTAGTAAATAGTTTTTAAAGTTAATAAATCCTTTAAAACGAATGATAGGGGGTAAAAAAATAGAAAAATGATGTTGGATTCCCATGAATTTAGAGGAAAATAACCATGTTAATTTTTTGAAATGTAGGAACCAACAATATGTTCTTCTATGTTACAGTTTTCCATGGATTCCTATAAATGCATTTTTAGTGTTTTAAACTACTAAAACACGTGTATAATATTTCAAACCAAAGAAAAGAACCTCATATTGACATGAAATCTTAATAAAACCACCATTGAATTATTTTTGACAAGTAATCATAGATAAAAAATCATTCTGATGTGCAGTGTTGTTGGAATGACTTAGTAAATAAATTTTAAAGGCATCATATCCTTAAAAAATGTGTGTCGGGGTGTCACAACTAGGAAAATTTCATTATATTTCCATAAAACTAGATAGGAAAAAAATTGTTTATTGATTTTGGAAATGTAGGACACGACCATATGTCATTATGTGTTACAATTTTTTTTGGAATGTCCTAAGTGGGTTTTTAGTGTTTTAAACCATATAAACATGCATGTAACGATCAAAATAGTAGAAAAAGACCTCTAATTGACAGGAAGTCATGAAAAAACTATTGTTTAGTTAATTATAATGTGTATTCATAGATAAGACATCAATCTGATATGAAGTGGGGTCAGAATAGATGGTAAACTATTTTTAAAGGTCCTAAAGCCTCTAAAAATGTGTGTTAGAGGGTCAAAACCAGGAAAACATTTTCAGATTCCCATGAAATTATATAAAAATGACTATAGATTAATTTTTGAAATGTAGGAACTGATAACATGTCATTATGATTTATGGTTTTATTGGGATTCATGTAAACACATTTTTAGTGTTTTAAAGGAGTAAAACAAGAATATAATGGTGAAAACCATAGAAAAATAACTTATATTGATGTCAAATCATGCTAAATTATCTATTGTGTTATTTTTGACATTTACTCATAGACAATACATCAATCTAACATGTGGTGTGGTCGGAATGACTCGGTAAATGAATTTTAAAGATATAGAAGCCTTTAAAAACATGTATATAGTGGTCAAAACTAGGAAAACATCAGTATATTTCTATGAGATAAAAGTAAACAACCATAGATTTATTTTTAAAATGTTGGAATGAATAGAACATCAGTCTGAGTTATTATTTTCCCGGTATGCCCATAAATATGTTTTTTGTGTTTTAAAACACTAAAATGTGTGTATAACATTCAAAAAAAAAGAGAAAATGACCTCATATTAATGTGAAATCAGGTTAAATACACCAATTAGTTATTTTTTACATGTACTCACTAACAACACATCAATATGATGTGAGAGGAAGTTGGAATGGCTCAGTAAACTGTTTTTAAAGGTAAAAAAGCCTTTAAAAACATGTGGTGGGGGTTCAAAACCAGGAAAAAATCATTTGATTTCCATGAAATCATAATTCAATAACCATAGGTGGTTTTTTAAAATCTATTAATAGATGAGATGTAATTTTGATTTACGGTTTTATTAGGATTCCCATAAATTCATTTTTAGTATTTTAAAACACTAAAACATGCACCAGTGAAAGCCATAGAAAAAAAAATCAGATTTATGTCAAATCATGAGAGAACCACCATTGTTTTACTTTTGAAGTGTATGTGTAATGTCATTATGATTTGAAGTGTGGTCAGAATGGCTTGGTAAATATTTTTTAAAGGTACTAAAGCCATTAGAAACACATTCCATGGGTCAGAACTAGGAAAATGTAGTCATATTTCCATGAAATCATAGAAAAAGTGCCATAGATTTATTTTTAAAATGTAGGAACCAACATAACATCTTTTTATGTTACGGTTTTCCTGGGATGTCTGTAAATGGATTTTTAGAGTTTTGAAACACATGAATGTGGGTATAACAGTAAAAACCATAGAAAATTAATCCATATTGACATGAAATCAATGGAAAACCACTATTGAGTTATTTGTGATATATATACATTGACAACATGTCAATCTGACAAGTGGTTTGGTCAAAATGGCTTAATAAATAGTTTTTTAAAGGAATTGAAACCTTTAAAAACATTTGATAGAGGGTAAAAACTAGGAACAAATCCTCAAATTACCATGAAATCAAAGTAAAACAACTATATATTTATTTTTGGAATATAATAACTAACGAAACAGCTTTTCAAGTTATAGTTTTCCTAGGATACCTGTAAACACATTTTTAGTGTTTTAAAACACTAAAACATGCATATAATGGTCAAAACCATAGAAAAAGACCTCAAATTGACATGAAATCATGGTACATATATATTTTAGTTATTTTCGATGTTTACACAGAGAAAAAATATCAATATAACATGTAGTGTGATCAGAATGGATCAGTAAATAGTTTTTAAAGGTACTGATGCCTTTAAAAACATGCATCAGGGGGTCAAAACCAAGAAAACATCATCTAATTTCTGTGAAATCATAGTAAAATGACCAAATATTTATTTTTTAAAATTTAATAATTTATGACACATCATTTTTACTTATGTTTTTCTTATTATTCCTATAACATGTTTTTTGTGTTTTAAAAAACTAAAATACACGTGTTATAGTCAAAACCATCGAAAAAGACTACAGATTGATGTGAAATCACGGTAAAACCACCGTTAAGTTATTTTGGACATGTAATTGAAAAAAATGTCAATCTGGTGTGTTTTGTGTTCAGAATGGATCAATAAATAGTTTTTAAATGTATCGAAGCCTTTAAAAATGTGTATTAGGGGGTCAAAACTAGCTTAACATCATCATATTACCATAAAATCAGAAGAAAATGACCATATAATTATTTTTGAACTTTATGAATCGATGTAATGTCATTTCAAGTTAGGTTTTTTCTAGGATGCCTCTAAATAGGTTATTAGTGATTTAAAACACATAAACGTGTAGGTAACCATCAAAAACATAGAAAAAAACTCAAATTGATGTGAATCCATGGAACAACCACCATTGATTTAGTCTTTAAATATAGTAAATTATTTTATATCAAATTCTTCAAAAATATTATGTAAAATTTAAGCACATTGCAGATCGATTTAAAAAACAATTAGAATTTTATATACTTATAACTTTTTAGTTTCAAGTGTTGTATCATATTTTAAATAGGAAAATTTATGTTTTAAAAGTGTTTTTCATGGTATATTATTTGTTTTATGTTAAAATGTCTTATGTTTGATTGAAAAATTAACAAATTGTATGTGCGACATTATAAATATATTCCATTTCATTTCACTTTTGTATTTATTTTCTTAAATGTTATGGTTTTTATTGTAGGTGATAGATGTTAACCGAAGGAAAGAGGTTGACCATACAGTTCATGACATTATTTATAAGGTAGTGGCGATGGTTCATAGTTTCTTTGGTATGTGTAAAATTTATCAATGATTATGTTGTAATTCTGATTTATTATGCTTAGTATTAATTTCTGTCTTTTTTATTACAATTGATGAGATAATGTGGTATGTTTTAATTAATGAGATGATGTGGAGGTTAAGGATGAAACATAGGTCATGGGGTCGGAATATATTGGTAATGGGTTGTTTTTTGACATATTTTATAAGTATATATTGATAATTGAGGTATGGGTTGACTGAGGTAATCAGTTGACTGAGGTTATGAAGACTATGAATGTATATGTATATAACTATGGATTTATCGTGTATGATGTATGTATGACGGGTTTATTGTGCATTTATGTTTTAATTTATTACATTTCAATGTTTTTATATTTATATTTTTTTAATAATTTTTTTTAAAAATTATATTGTTTTAAAAATATTGATAGGTGATTTTTAAGAACCATTGTTAAAAAAATGAATTTGAATCATAATTAACAGTGGTTAATATTAACTACCCATAAACCTAACATACATTGATATATTTTTTGGTTGTTAGGTTCATCTTATCTATTTTATTTTCAAGTTTTTTTAAAAAATCACCGTTAAATAAAATGAATGTCATCGCTAAATTCTCAAAACAAATCACATAAAAAACAAGCGCTAAATGAATCAAACTACTATGAAATGACTAGAGAACATGAAATATAGGTAGATTTTAGTAACCACTGCTATATAATTAGGCAAATATTTAAACTACTTCCAATAAAAGAAAAAACCACTACTAAGAACGGTCTTTTGTAGTATGGAGTCTTTTTAATGGTTTTTGTAATGCATTCACATGTAATGTCAGGTTCGAACCGGAGTGCTACAAGTCCTCATGTATTCCTCCCCACACACAGGAGGTTTCTAACTAGCAGTGATGGTCTACGTCCATCAGTGGGGAGACTATACCCATAGTATCATGTCATAATACAAATAATACATAATAAATAATATAATATCAACTAGAGTAATTATGTGAAAACTTAAAGATGAGACACAAGTCATACTATAATAAATGGGGTTCTAAAGTGGAAATCTAAACTAGAGTAATAATAGAAAGATAAATAAATAAATAAAACATCAGGGTCCACTGGAGTCCATCTCGATATACTACCATCTCCATTCTCATTTGCACAGCCATCAACCATAGGTCCATTTTCCTTATCAAAATCCCAAAAAATAATGTCTGAATGTGAATAGATATTTTTATGCAAGGTGTGATTAATAAAATTCATTAAGACACCACTAATTAATCCTTAACAAGTGTGAGAATTTTTAATTGGGGTATTCGGTGATAATAACAAATGAAAAATAAATCAGAAAATCAAAAATCACATAACGAGTGGTTGTGCGTTAACCAAGCCGCTACAACCCCCGACTAAACATGCTTCAACTCCATGTTGAATGGAAAGTAAATATATCTAAAGTAATCAAGATATGTCCATGAGACTAGAGATCATACTTCTTGGAATTGTGTGTACGTACTACTCAACATCCACTAAGCTTGAACATCAGACTTCTGCTCCTACATCTCCTCTTGGATCTATCCATAATGAAAAAGGATCTAGAAAAGTGGCACCTTATGATGGTTCTAGGAGTAGTGGAAGCATGTGGTGGTGGGAAATATATTGAAATTTCTTTTAATGTTTATATTATCAAAACCAAGAGTGAGGAGCTTGAACATCAAATTTTTTATTAATTTATTTAATGTTATAAAAAATGATTACCTTATCTTAGGAATATTTTTTCATTAATGTTGTTAATCATATGAAAAGGACCTTTGAAATTTCCTTCATTGTGATATGAGAATCCATGAATAGAATCCCCTTAGGGAAAATCCACACATGCTCCATTTATATCTGATAAATGTTAAACGATCTCTATCTGCAAGTGTGGGGAATAAAATGTCTTGTGTTGTTCATTCTTGATCACTCATTCTTTAATCTTGAATAAATTTCTCAAACATTTATTTTTCTTGAGAGGGAGATAGATAGAGGAGTAAAAAGAAAATTAAATATTTGAAACAATTATCTATTTTCAATTACCTTCACAATAGCCATAACAGGCTATTTATTGAGGTAGATTTTAGGTTTGGATATTTTTTATTGCATTCTAGTCCTTAAAAAATACTAAAACCTTTAATAAACCTCATTACATATAAAAATAATATTCGTATTACTATTCTTTGGTGCGCTCCAACTTGAGCATCAAAAAATATTATCTAACAATCTTTTTAATTAATATTATTTATTATACATGGTCTTGGTCTACTCAAACTCTAATTTTATTTATTAAACACGTAAATAAATATTTAATTTAAATATTTCATTAATCAATATATATTTGTGATCAATAAAACATGAATAAAATTATACCTCAGTCTTGAGAATAATATTTATTCAATTAATTAAATTCAAATTGTATTTAATCAAGATCATCAAAAACACTTATTGTTTGACCCTCTAGGATTATTTCTAACTTGCATCAAGGGCGCTTGCCTAAATTCCAAATTACTATCTAGAAATGTGTCAAGGCACCCAAGAGAAATAACTTAATTTTGAAATTATGAAAACCAAAAATGAACCCTCACTATATAATATAATCCCTTTATCATAATTTCTTATCAAGAAGGTTCCACATCTATGTCACCAACCAATTTTCTTGGTACAACATTCTAAAAATATCTAAAATAAACACATCGTTACACCATTTACATGGAATTTAATTCAATGGTTCTATTTCATTCAAATGGATTAGATACCGGCTTCCATAAATATAGAAGGGATAATCCTTCTTTAACTTATTCATTAATGACATGCAAGTCATGAGAAGAACAATATAACCTAACATACCTTGAATATATGTTGTCATGGTTTTCATCAGAAAATATATGTGCATGAGTTATAAAATTCATTAATGATAAATTTAAAGTCCATGTACCATTACACAAGCTCTCATATAGGAATATCTAATGACACCAAAACATGTGGAATTCCTACCAGTGATTCTTTTTCATAATCTACCATATTGGTGATTACCAAGTGAGAACTTCAGGATACTAAGACTCATCCTCTTATGAGTGATCTCACTTAACAGTCAATGAACTATGTGTCCCATCATAGTACGTTATCCAAGAGAAGAACATTATTTAATAATATCATCACAACACTTCAAGGTTCCCTATATAACAGAGAACTGCTATGACCTTATCAATGTGACATATACTCTAGGACATTATTACATAAGAGTATTACAGAACAATGGACAATATGTAATAATATGTTTTATTAATATTCAATATATCTAACATACTTGTAATTAATGTAAAAATATCTAGTCCTAGGACACAAACTCCATGAAACTCCCATGAGGACTAGATCCAACTACCTACAACTTTTAGTCCAATTGAACTCACTTAATAATCATATTTATGGTGAGTCAAGATTTTAGTCAAGGGGTATGCCATATTTTCTTCTTTGGAAATACTTCTCACTAAAACCTCACCTCTCTTAAAAAAACCCTCAAGAGATGATACTTCCAAAGTAAATTCTTTGTCTGTTGATGTGTATTTGGATCTTTTACGAGAGACACCACTAAAATATTATCACAATAGAGTATAAGAGGATGTTTACTATTATTACCAATTCATGATCTTGGATTATTTTTTTGCATCCATAATTCATAATAAGATACCTCATAAGTCCCAATATACTTGGACTCTACTATAAAATCTATGACCATAGCCTTTTTTGAGATCTTCCATCTCACAATACCTCCATTCAATGTGAATATGTATCTCGTTTGTGGCTTCATGTCATCTTGATAAGTTTGAAAACTATAATCTTCATATATTTTAATGACTGGTTCCCCATATCCTCCATAAACTAGGAACATATCCTCATTACACCTCAAATAATTAAAGATATTGTTGACTGCCATCTAATAGAGGTCAATGAGATCATCTTGATATCTTCTTACTGCACTTGATGCATAAGAAACATCTATCCCAGTACATATCATAATATACATGAATGATCCAATCACTAATGCTTATGAACGTTTTTCCATTCTATTTATTTCCCCATGTATCTGAGGAAACATTTTCCTGGAAGGATGAATTCCATGTGACATTGGAAACAATCCCCTCTTGGATTTTTCCATACCAAATCTCTTATGTATTTTATCAATGTATGTACTTTGACTTAGGCTGAGAAAATTCTTGGAAATATCATGATAGATCTTGATTCGAAATATATATGATGTCTCACCCCAGTCCTTCATAGAGAAGAATTTATTCAACCGCATGTTAAAAGTCTGTAAGACTGGTATTTGATTTCCAATAAGTAATATGTCATTAACAAATACTATTAATAAAATTAATGCAATCCCACTAAATTTTTTGTAGACACAAGGATAATACTCATTCTTTATAAAATCACATTCTATTATAGATTCATAAAAAATGAATGTCCCATATCCTAGAAACTTGATTTAATCCATAAATTGATTATTTTTTAATTTGTATATATTATCATCATTTGGAGTCACAAACCCTTCAGGGTGTTTTATATCAACATCTTCCTGATCGTTTCCATTATGCAAGGCAGTTTTGACATCCATTTCTCAAATATCATAGTAACGGTAAGCCTCAATGTAAAGTATAATTATGATGGATATCAACATTACAACTAGTGAAAAGGTTTTATCTCATTTAATTTCATGATGCTATTTCAATCCATTTACTACTATTCATACCTTATTGGTACTGAATTTTCCTTCAATGTCTAGATTCTTATTGAATACCCACTTGCAACCAATGGGTTTTACATCCATTATAGGATCTACAAAAATAAAGGCTTGATTTTGGTAGATGGAATCCATTTTAGAATTGATGTATTATTTTCACTTGGCAACATCTGTTCCACTTACTACTTCTTTTTAGGTTATATGATCATTATTACAAACTAATAATTAGTCACCATCCTTGGTGATAAGAAAACCATACCATTGTGGTTCTCTAACCTCTCTTGTACTCCCACACATTACTTGTGTATCTAGAATAGTTTTTTATTACATGGGGATTTATAGAACCTATTACTATGAAAAGTCATATGTACCTTGACTCTTAACTTCATCTATTTCTATCTCCATCCCATCATCACTTTTATAGATGTTTTCCCTCTCAAGGAATATTGAATGTCTTTCCACTATTACTTTTTTTTAGGGTTCATATTGGTAATATCCCATTATTTCTTTGAGTTGTCCTATAAAGTCAAATTCTACACCTCAAGGTTAAAGTTTCTTCCTAAAATAGGCCTTAAAAAATTCTTTCCAAACCAAAAAATGCAAGTATGACAACATAGGTTTATTTCATTTTCATAAATGGTATGGTATACTGAATAACCTTCATGATGTTTTTTTTAAAGTTTTGTAGTTGTAGAAAACTAATCTTTTGGAAAATAATGGTTTTTGAAAAACTGGAGAAGGTTTCTAAATTTTGAAACCTAAACATAAATAGAGAGAAACATTTTGTTTTAGAGAAAGTTGTTTTCTGGATACAGATGATCAGACTGAGAAGTACCAAACACAAAGTATCAAATTGTGTAGCACCGATCAGATAAGTTGTTAGAATAATAATGTTTTTGATCAGACACATCATTGGTATTAGATCCATTAGCATGATGTTCAAGTTTCATTTGAATCAGTGTTGGTTATAAAGTCATAATGTTGTTGAAGAGTTTGAATGAAGATAGTGATGTTAGGTGTTAGAAAGTTTTAATCTTTCTAACCTTCAGTCAGATGATGATTTTCTTGTTTTTAATTCTCAAATATCATAAATTGTCAATAAAAATTATGATACAATACTTATATAGAATTGGGGGAGAATAGGTGAAACCATTCATATTGTGTTTTGGTTGAAATGAAATAAGGATTTGAATGTAATAAAAGTCATAATAATTTTCTATGTAAGTTAGAAGGAGCTTTTCCAATATTGAAGTTATCATAAATCATGAAAACTATCATGAAAAAAGATTTAGAAGAAATAGAGGAATCATAATGATTTTCTTAGTTATAGGAATCAATAAAAATATTGAATCAGATCTAGAAGTACCGAGAACAAACATTTTTATAAGTATGAATGAGTTATAGATAGTGAGGTTTGAAGAATTTCAATGTTGCAGAATTCATTTTCCATCGTAATGAAAATTCCATCGTTATGAGGATTCTATTACACTAATGCTAACGATGTTCTATCAGACTAACTATGAGGAGGAAATTCAATTAGACTGACTCTGAGGAGGAAATTCATCATAATGACATTGAGAAGTAAATTCAATAAATATTACCTTTGAGAACAAATGTCAATTAGACTAACTGTAAGAAAAAATTCAACCAGACTAACTCTGATGAGGAAAGTCAATTCAAACTGATATGAGAGAGTTCTGTCACATTGAGTTGTGGAAGTTCTATCATAATGAGCTATGTAAGTTACATCATAATGGGCTAATGAAGTTCCATCATACCAAAGAAAATTTAGGATGTCTGATAATAATAACTACAAATATGACTCAATAAGTTTTCAACTAATTTTTTTAGAGTTTAAGTGGTCAAAATTCAAATTCAAATATGCATAGATCTTGAAGTTTTTGAATTTAATTATGTAGGAAAATTTTTCCAGTTTCCTTCCTTTGTCTTTCTGGAATTCCTATTAATAGAAACACAATATATTCGTACTTTAAATCTTTTTTATGTGATTGGAAATGGTGGAGCACTGCAGAATTCATGTCAAAGTTATCTTTTTGGAGTGAGACCTCATTATAAGGTTGGACATCTTAATTTTTTGTTTACTGAACTAAGGAATATCTAATTGAGAATTTGAGATGAGTTTGTGTAATATATATTGATAATGAGTTCATTGTAATGTTTCCATTAGACTAAATTCATTGGACTATGTCCATTGAACCCATCCCCATAAAAATGATAGAATCAAGCATTGCCACATTGGATTGAGGATTCCAGATAGAGAATTTGTGGAGAAGTTTGAAGATAGTCTTTATTATTTTATTTTTTCTCAATTGTTTGTAATGAAATTTGTAAGTTGATGGGAGTTAGTATAATAATTTCTACTGAGACATAGAAGCTATCTAGCAGGAGTTGGTATGAGTTGTATTCACTTATTCATTATAAATAATTTATATAGACTCATAGGAGTGGCTATGTATAGGATGTAGGTTCTCACACTGATGACAAAAATTTTTATCTTACATTATTTACTTGATTTCCTAAATTTTCATGCATGGGTATTTACTAAAAGAAAATAAGGATATAAACTTTAACATGTTTCAAGGGTTTTGTTTTTTAAAAGTATTGAAACTTATAATAGTTACAAACTAATTCAACCCCCTTCTACGTTGTTATTTATTCCTTTGAAACTTTAATTGGTATCATAGGGAAGGTTCCCTTATTTTTTCTTAATCATGGATAATGTTAGTTCTATAAATAGTAGAGGAATTTCTACATTTGATGGAAAAAATTATTATGGATGGAAAAATTAGATGAGTCTTTATCTCCTATATTTTTCCATAGAAGTAGTTGATGCTACTACAATTGGTTTTACACCTATTAAGAAAGATTCTCCTATGTTTTTTACTAATAAAATTAATATAGAAGTTAATGGAAAGGCTAGAAATTTTATTCTTATATCCTTATCAGAAAATGGTTATGTAAAGGTGATGGGTTTCAAAACATCAAAGAGTATGTGGGAGAAGCTGGAAAGTATATTCAGTGGGAATACTAAAGTGAAGGAAGAAAAGATAGAAGTTTAGAATAGTAAGTGTGAAGACATAAGAATGAGAGATGAAGAATCCATTGATGAACACTTAATGAGAGTAAATGAAATTATTTGTGTAGGATCTTGAACTTTCATGAAGATGACTCGAGATTAATTTCAGGTATTTATTTTTTTATTTTTTGAGAATACTTGGGTTGGGTTTTACCTTGGGGTGTGTTTGGGATAAAATTTGTGAAAATTGGAAGGGAGAAGATAAATTCATGTTTGGGGCATGGTTTTCCATAACCAGGTGCCCCAACCCATTAAACTATGCAACACTGGACATAGGAATTTCATGGTTAGCGCATGGTTTTTAAAACCATGCTCCCTCTTAGGAGAAACTGTGCACCCCCATAATAGAGGCGCATAGTTAGGCTCACAGTTAGGGGAACCCATTCACCCCTTCCCAACTAATCATGCACTACCTTATAAATAACCCAAAAATTATATTTTTAATCACTCAACCCCCCATTTTAAGTTTTACTTGATCCCTATTCGACCCAAGATTATATTTCATGATTTTGGAGCCTCTGAGATGGATTAAATGTCTTCATGACCTCCATTATTTGTTATTCAAAGACCATATCAAATATATCCAACCTTCTTAGTAAGATGATCTCATCTCACATGGTTTCTCATTCATTCTACCTTCTTCTCCTATTTTAGATAGGGTTTGTTATTCTTATTTTGATTGGATATATACCTTGTTTTTTTATCTAGATATATTATTGTAGATATATATATAGATTTATGATATCTTTATTTCTTCAATATTTAATTAGGGTTTTAAATTTAGATCTTGTTCTATGTCGTTGTGCTGCTCAAATTTTGGGGATTTCTGTTGGATTACCGTTTGTCGATGAATCGAATTAGTTGGTCTATAATCCAGATCCCAAAGTCTTTATTTAAATTATGTATATTTTATTTTATAATTTCTATTAAATTTTTGGGAATTGTGTTCTTGACTGAATTAATTAATTTGGTGAATTAATTAATTTAGGAAATGTGAAATTGGGGATTTCAGAAATTATAATTAATTGTAGAATTAATAGTGGGATATTGAGATTTGAGAATTGGAAAATTTAATTTTGTGATTAATTATGATCTATTGAGGTTGTGATTGGCATAATTAAATGTCTAATTAATTATGGAATTTTGATTTTGTGGATATTGATTAATTAATTGAAGAATTAATTAATGTGATTGATATACTCAATTAATTGGGGAATTAATTAAGGGTATTTATGTGATAAACTAATAGTATAATTAGTAATGAAATTTGTGTGGTATGTTAATTGTTTAATTGAATAATATAATTTAGGTTATTAATTAATTTTAGAAATAATTAATTTACATGATGTGGTTAATTAATTTTTGAATTAATTAATGTAATTTATGTGATTATTTAATTATTGAATTAAATAATGGAATCTTTGTGTTTAAATAATTGTTGAATTAGTAATGGAATTTATTTGGGTGTTTAACTATTGAATTAATTATGTGTTATGAATGCTAACATGGCAATTTAGTTTAGAATTAAATATTGGGAACATGTTCATTCTAATGTGTAATTTATAAATGGTAACATGGTTATTTAGTTGTGAAATAAAGAATGGGAACAAGATCATTATAGTGTGTAAGGTATGAATGGTAACATGGTCATTTAGCTACGAATTAAATAATGGGAACATGGTCATTCTATTGGGTGATGTGTGAATGGTAACATGGTAATTCATGTATGAATTACATAATGGTATCAATGAAATTATGAGATAAGATATTCATCAGAAATACTTCAGGACTCAGTATGAGATAAAGTAGGTATTGAATGATAAAAATGGAATTATGAGATATGAAATCCATTAGGCATACTTCAGGCTTCAGAATGAGCCAAAGAAATTATTAAGGTACGAGTGTCTATTAGAGTTCAAGTGTTAATGTTGTTAAATAAAGATTAATTGATAATGTGATAACTATTTAGTTATGAATTGTAATTATGTATTTATACAACTAGATACACTTTCTATTAACTATATATTGTTTTACAAACCGTTGGTGGTGGCCTAGTGTGCTGTACTCACACCCTACTCGGGCTGCCTTATTAGTACCCCAATAGACTTTGTGTTTTCTGGATAAGTTAAGGGAAAAATCTCATTGTTATATGGATGACATGGGATAGAGCATGGATGAGGGAACTAGAAATTATTCGAGACCCAATTAGGGGTGTCATCAGTGTATTTATTTTGTGTTTAATTTTAGATACTTGACACGTACATTGGCATGGAATATTTTCATCTTTAGGTTTGATATTGTATTTCCACTTTTATCCATCTCGTGATACCAATTATTTAGGGTTATGATTACATGTTATTTAGTTATTGTTTTTTATTTTTTTCTAGTGTATTTAATCTAATAAAAGGGGGTATAGTCTCCCCATTATCAATATTTCATACCCTCACTTTTATTCGGTATCCTCTAACATATGGGGTGGCACACCTGGAGTCTTGTGACTGACCGACTCGAGGCACCGTTGTGTCGCACCTAGGTTAGGACATTACAAAGTGGTATCAAAGTCAATTTTTGTTTTAATTTTTATTACTATTTGGTAAAGGTAGACATGAAACTAGAAAGAGGAAGGCCTTGTTTATGATCTCATGCATGGGAGTAGCTAACCCGTGTATGCGGGAGAACTCAATTACCCATGGTGGGATTGTTGTTATTCCTATTTGTTGTTACAGTTGAATATTATTTCTACTTGGGTGACACACTTGTTGTGTATTGTGATTATTGATATTAATTTTTTCGATGTTTTGACTCGTGGACCAGTATGGAACAAGATTTTAGTTACATGCATCATTCTAGGAACTTAGGGTTATTGTGGCATGCATCATTTTAGGCACACATAAAAAAATGGGTTGTGGGTAAGTTATTGAACATGAACTGTATTTTCTTGCATGTGAAATTGAAATGAAAATGGAACCTAACATGAAATTGATAAAGATTTTAGAATGAGGTAAGATGAGAATAAATGGGTGTCAAAATGAGAAACTTGAATAATTACAATGTTTTTACCATTGTTATCACGGACCATGGAGTAAGATTATTAAAGGTAGTGATAACACCTCAATTTTGACTATGTCGTAGGGTTTGGGGAAATTACTTGTTGTGGAATATTTTAATTTACCTTAAATGTGTTAATTTTGTAAAAGGTGTCCTAAGGTACCTATTTTTAATGGTATATATATTTCTCTATGAACGCGCTTATTAAGATGATAACATGAGGATATGGATGGAGATGATCTACCAGAAGTAGGAACTAAGGCACCAATTGTGTCAGGTGATGAATTCATGGAGCAGTTCCAATAGAACATTTTCCACTTCATGAAATTCAGGGGAAGAGACCCAGGGTTGGTTGTGAAGAGTATGTTTGATCTAAAAATGGAGAAACAAATTCAACACCCTCCTGCTTTTATTAGAGAGGGTGGACCTGAGAGAGATGATTTCTGGGGTGAGTCCATCGAGACTATAATTGACCATATTAACACTCTTGTAGATAGGATTCTCATGTTGGCTGTTTACATGATATGAGGATCAATGAATCACTAGTGGTATGTTCAGGTGTGGACTGTATAGGACAATGGTATGTTATGGAAGGAACTGTTGGATAAGTTTCTAGAGAACTTCTATCCAAAGATACTGAGGTAGGAGAGAGTAGCTGAGTTCATGAGGTCGACTTGGGGGAGTATTTTTGTGATAGAATATGTTGGACACTTTACACATTTGGAACACTTTTCTCCAGCATTGGATGTGGATGAGATAACTACCGCGAGACATTTTTAGGACGGGCCTAAATGTGAGATTAAGTCTCAAGTTAACCATTTTTAGTTAAAGGAGTTTGCTGAGGCGGTGGATAAGGATCTCATAGATATGGGTAACCTAAAGAGGCTTCCAGGGTAGGAAAGGTGGTACCATTTGGATTATTTGAAGGTACGACTTCTGAGAGTAGGAATCACTGCTATGAAAACATCAACCTGGGTAGTGGGAAATAGAGTACCTAAAATGAGGGATCGGTTGCATATAACCTTAATCAAGTGATCTATCACCAGTTTGGTATATTAAGAAACTATTGAAGATAGTTACCTCATCCACCAATATAGTTACAGTCTTTCAGAAATATGTAACATCTACAAAAGATCTACAGGACCCATCGATAGATGAGTAGTAAGGGTATAGCTAGTCAGAATTAGAGTGTAGGAAGAGGATATTCTGCACCATATCATTCTTTCATCTAAAGATCTAATGGACAAGGTGGTAAAGGTAGTGTATGTAGATATTTTGGGTAAGATCACTCATATTAGTAGATTAGTGCAGCACAGGGGACTTAGACTGCATCACAGAGAAGTGGGGTAAGACCGTTGCATTCTATTCACCCTACACTTGGGGATATCAAGGCTGGACCATGGACAGTGAGATGTACTATTTTTATAGCTTATATGACATCTAGTCCCTTATTTGATATCAATGCCTATCATTCCTTTATTTCTACAAAACATGTTAATGGTTTAAGCCTCGTGATGGAGTTCGTGGGTGGGGTGTTGACGACAAACACACCTCATGGTGTTTGGTCAAGAGAAATTTTTTTGTCCAAGGGGAGTACTCTTGAGGTTGAGTAGTATCGATTTCTATGGTATCTTTATATCATAGACAAGTTAGGATTTGGAAAAATTATGGGTATGGATTGGTTAGTATCATATTGTCCCCACATTGATTTTACCATAAGAGAGTGACCATTACATCTCCTAACGGTTACAAATATATTCACTATGGAATGTGGGATATCGAGGCATTCCGAGTAGGGCCAATTACTCATCAAATCTGAGAGATCACAACCCAGCTTTCAAGTTTATTTATGGATGATGAAGGTGTAAAGTGAGATGTATTTCCACACTTAGTGGATAGGTTGTAGGATGTGTTTACTTAATATTTATAAGGGATTCCACCTGAGAGAGATGTGGAATTTAGCATTGAGCTTATATCGGGGGAAGAGATGATTTCTATTCCACCATATAGAATGGCATCAGAATATATTCAAGAGCACAAGACTCGGCTGGAGGACATAGAGGATAAGGTATTTATTTATCTCAGTATGTCACCTTGGGGTTCACTAGTGTTGTTTGAAAAGAAGGCTGATAGGAGTTTATGCTTATGTGTTGATTACCGAAAGTTGAACCACATAATGGTGAAGAACCTGTATCCTCTCCCTCATATCGATGACTTATTTGACCAGTTGAGAGGAGATTGTGTGTTCTCAAATATTGAATTATGATAAGGGTTTCCTACACTGAGAGTTCAGACTTCTTATATACCAAGGGATGAATTTAGAAGCAGGAATGGACTATATGATATCTTCATAATATTTCTTGGGTTGACGAACACGCCAGTAATGTTTATGGACTTAATGAACAAAATATTTAATATGTACCTAGATCATTTTGTGGTAGTGTTTTTGGAATACATCTTGGGGCACTCCAAGACACATGATTATTATGACCAACATCTTTATATCATCCTAAGTACACTAATATACCATTGGCTATATATCAAGATATCTAAGTACAACTTTTGGATCGATTAGGTACACTTCTTGGGCAGCATCATCTCAGAGGAATGTGGGTTGGTAATTCTAGAGAGGATTCAGATAGTGGTTTCCTAAGAGCATCCCAAGAGCATGTTTGATATCCATATATTTCTAGATATTTCTGAATATTATTAGAGGTTTATTCAAGACATTTACCGATTGGAGACATTGCTGACAGGCTTGACCAAAAAAGGGTTAATGTTTTATTGGTCATAATATTATGATAATTCTTTCTAGGAGATGAAGATAATTTTGGCATGAGTACCAATATTGATCCTACTTGAGCAAGGTGAGAAGTACACAGTGTATTGTGACACTTTTGGGATTGTAATTGGGGTTGTGTTGATGTAAGGAGATCAATTTGTGGTTTATGGGTCTTTGAAGTTGAGGCCCCATGAACTGAACTACCCTTCATATGACTTCAAGTTGGCTATAATGTTTTATGTTTTAATGTGTTAGGGACATTATCTATTGGGAAATATTTTTACTATATATATTGATCACAAGAGATTAAAGTTCATATTTTTATAGTGAGACTTGAATAAATTGATAACAGAGCTGGGTTGAGTATATGCAGCCATTCAATTTTGAGCCAACATATATGCCTAGAAAGGGGAACATTGATGATGATGCTTTGAGTAGGAAGACTCAAGCTCAGGTGGTTCAGGAGTCTAGTGATGAGTGGAAGATGATGGTTTTACTAGACGAGATAAACATTGTGGTTTAAGAGAGTTAGGATTAGATGACTCTCGTAATAGTTTGTTTGGAGTATACATTTTTGAGATAGATCTAATATAGGATTTTTTGGGATTTATAATGTTTTACCATGAAGGAAAACCTTGAAGGTGGGGAGTCACCTTATGATTGGAGCATAGATGTGGATGATGTCATCTATGTCAGGAATTAGGTTGTCATACCTAAATGAATGCGAGACAAGCTGATGTGTGAGTTTCATGCCTCGAAGTGGGTGGTACATCCAGGTGTGAACAAAATGCACTGTGAACTACAAAGATGGTTTTTATCGTTGGAAATGAAAAAGAAAATAGTAAGGTTTGTGACACGATTCTAAACCTATCAGTAGGTGAAGGCCAAGCATTAATGACCTATAGGTTTACTATATTCGTTGGCCATTATAGAATGGAAGTGGAACAAAGTGAACATGGACTTTATGTTGGCTCTCCCGAGGATTCCGTTGAAGAATAATTCTATTTGGGATATTGTGGATAGACTGAAAAAGTTAGTGAATTTCTTGAATATATGGGATACTTTCTCAGTGGATTAGTTGGTATGTTTTTATGTTTGGGTGATAGTCTGTCTGCAGGAGGTTCCACATAATAATTTTTCAAACTAAAACTTGTGTTTTACTTCATGATTATTATAGGGATTGTAGAAGGTGCATGGAATGTAGGTTTTATTGAGTACAAATTTCCACCCACTGATAGATGGGTGGTCAGAGAATACTATACAAGTGCTTGAGGATATGTTGTGAGCTTGTGTTCTAAACATCAGTAGGTCTTGGGAGAATCAAATAAAACTAGTGGAGTTCACACATACCAATAATTTTTGGGATACTATATAGATGGAACCACGTGAGGCTATTTATAGTAGGCCATGAAGACCACCTCTAGTCTGGATGGAGGTATGTCAGTCTATGTTTTTGGGATCGAGTCGCGTGTAGGACACATTAGAGCATGTATAGTTGACTCAGAAATATATGGATACGACTCAAAGTAGATAGAATTCATGCACTGATTGAAATAAATGACACCTATAGTTTACAGAGGTTGATGATGTATTCATTTGGGTGTTTCCTAGATTCAATCACAATAGAATACAGAGACATGGAAAGTGGGCACCCATGTTTTTTGGACCTTTTGAGGTGGTGGAGAGAATCAAGCTAGTGGCGTACCGATTGGATCTTCCACAGAGAGAAAGTGCCATGTATGTTGTTTTCTAAGTGTCAAAACTAAGTTGGTATAACCCCAAACCTTCTAATGTGATTGATATGGAAGATTTTGAGATTGAGATAGATATTTCATTTGAAGATCATATAATACGTGTGTTGAATCACAGTGAGAAAGTGTTGTTGGGAAAGACCATGCATATAGTTTGTTTATTGTGGAATCATGGGAATGTGTGGGAGGAGACATGGGAAAGAAAATAAGATATGTGGGATTATTGTCCTAATCTTTTTGACTCAAAATCTTAGAGATTCTTGGGAGTGCAGCTCAAGGATAAGATGTTATAAGGTGGTGAGATTGTAAGATCCCGACCTTTACTGAAGATGACTTGGTAATAATTTCAGGTATTTATTTTTTCCTTGATTCAGTGTACTTGGGTTGGTTTTTACCATGGGGTGTGTTTGTGTGAAAAATTGTGAAAATTTGAAGGGAGAAGGGTTGTGCATAGTTGGATCACGGTTTTCCCTAATCATGTGCCCCTGTCCAGCAAACCATGCAACCTTGGACAGAGAGGAATTACATGGTTGACACATGGTTTTTCAATCTGTACACCATATTATGAGAAACTATGAACCCCCATAATAGAGGTTCACATTTAGGTACACATTTAGGAGAAACCGTGCTCCCCTGCCCAACTAACTATGCATGAATTTTAAATCACCAAAAAATTAGATTTTTAATCACCAAAACCCCCATTTAACTCCTATTTGATCCTCATTTAACCCAAGATAATATTTTATGATTTTAGAGAATCCTTTATGGATTAAAATACTAATTTTTAAAATTGTTATTTTAAGCCTGGATTGAAGATCTTCACCCCTCCCTGTCAGAGGATCTTACCTTGCATGGTTACTTATTCCTTATCCTTTATTATCCTATTCTAGAAATGGGGCTTTATTCCTATTTTGATTGGATATAGACATGTTTTTGTGGATCTGGATCTTGTATTGTATATATATATATCTATATATAAGATATCTTGATTGATTTGATCTTGATTTAGGGTTTTAAATTTGAATCTCATTCTATATAATTGTGCTACTCAAATTATGAGGATTTTCATTGTGTGGTCTCTCATCAACGAATTAAGGTAGGTTGTCTATAATTCATATATCAAAGTATTTATTTAAATTACATGTATGTAACTATATAATTTCTATTAGATGATTAGAAATTATGTTCTTAAATGAATTAATTAATTTGTTGAATTAATTAATTGAGGAGATCAGAAATTTGGTATTTTTGGAATTATATATTGAGATACATAATTGTAGAATTAATTATGAGATATTAAGATTTTAGGATTGAGATATTTAATTGTGGAACTAATTATGATCTATTGAGATTTTGATTGATATAATTAATTATGGAATTAATTATGTGTTTTTTAGTTTATGGATATTGATTAATTAATTGAATAATTAATTAATGGGATTTACGTTCTTAATTAATTAGAAAATTAATTTAGGGGATTTATGTGATAAACTAATTATTGAATTAGTAATAAAATTGGTGTGGTTGATTAATTATAGATATTACTAATAGAATGTATGTGATTAATTAATTTTAGAATTAAATAATGTATTTTATGTGATTAATTATTTTTTGAATTAATTAATGTAATTTATGCTATTAGTTAAATTTTGAATTAACTAATGGAATTGTTATGTTTAACTAATTGTGGAACTAGTAATGGAATTTATGTGGATAATTAATTGTTGAATTAATTATGTGTTAAGAATGGTAACATGTTTATTTAGTTGCAAATTAAATAACGAGAACGTGGTCATTATAATGTGTAAGGTATGAATGGTAGCATGGCCATTTAGTTGTGAAATAGAGAATGTGACCAAGATTATTCTAATGTGTAAGGTATGATTGGTAAGGTCATTTAGTTTTGAATTACTGAATAGAAACATAAACATTCTATTGTGTGATGTATGAATGGTAACATGAGAATTAAATTATGAATTAAATAATGATATCAATGGAATTCTGAGATATGATATTCCTCAGACATAATTTATGCTCCAGCATATTTCAGAGCAGGTATTGAATGATAACAATGGAATTATAAGACATGATATCCCTCAGACATACTTCAGCCTCTAACATGAGTGGAAGCGGGTATTGAGGTCTGAGTGTCTACAGGAACCAAAAGGTTTATATCGTTAAATAAAGATTAATTGAAATTGTGATAACTATTTACTTATGCATTGTAATTATTTCTTTATACAACTACATACACTTGATATTGATTAGATATTGTTTTAGTTGTCAATAGTGGTGTCATACTATAATGCCTTAGATTTTCCATGCACTATTTTTTGTATACTATATAGATTATTTGTGAGACCAGGAACTGAGACACTGTGTGATTCTGAGGCCGTTGTTCCTAAAATAAATGTCTGAAATATATTAAATAGCATTCATGCACAGTTTTCATGAAAAAGTGTAATAACATCTAAACGGGTACCCTGATCAGAAATATGATGGTACCGTTGAGTTCAAAATGCGAGGTTTACCCTAGGAATGACTTAACATTAGTTGGTGTGGGTAATTTGTAGAAAAGTCATCACAAGAATGGAAATGAAAAAAATAATTTAATAAATATTTTATTGCATTTTTGTTGATGCAGTGATTGATGGACTTTAAATAAACTATAATGGAGAAATACTAGGGTTAGTTGTACAACCCTGGAACCATTGGAGAGCCCTTATAGATAGCTTCAGTGAATCCTCACAGATGAATGGTGATAGGATCTTTGATTAATGATCGATGCAAAAAAATTCAAAGGATCTCACCAAAAAACATGATACAACCCTATTCTTCATTAGTGATCAATTTGAATCAAGGTAGGGAATGAATTTTTATTTTATTGTTCCCCGTTCTTGATTTATACAATGAACATGAACCAATCAATTAAAATATTGATCTGTGGTTTGATTATTATGTGGGATGAGTTTATTTTATGAGGTTTTGATGGGAGAATATATTTTTAATTTTATTATTCAGATTTTCATTCTAATAATTATGGATCAAGATAAAGATGAACATTGATCAAGGATTGTTACTCCAATATGTTCTTGTTATTTTCTACCCTCATTCATCATTCTTCATGAGCATTCTCAATCAATCGATCATTGCGCACCCATTTATTGGTGCAACGATCTGATATGGAAGATCTAAGATTAGAATAGCCTGACAGAGGTGTGATGATGGAGATAAAGCAATTTAGATGACATAGGATACCCAATTTACTATTCTTAAACATCAAACAATGAAAGAAAATTTATTCATTTTTTAGTAGATTTTATGGTATAATGCATTCTTCATCGACAAAAAGGATTGGATGAGTTGGGATCTTCAATATCATGGTGAAACGATCACCAGATCGAAATCTGGAGGCAATGGATCAAATGCTGGAGTAGATATGGGATTCTGAAAAACCCTGAACAACACAATGTTTAATCTAGATCTATAGGTTGTGTGGGACGACATGAATTGCGATTAGAGTTTCCATAGGAAGTTAAATATCACATGGAATGTGACCCATTTCACATAGCATGTGATATCACCTGGGTCACTCAGTATGTACTCAAGAATCACACGGGCTGTTTTCATGGGAATATTTTCACAGGCTAAGCTGTGTACTAGTACATGAGAAGACATGCATAGGATAGTGATGTGTACTAGCACATGGTTAGAGTAAATGGGATACGTACATGGAGTGTACTACTACATGGACACAGTTTGAGGAGATGAACCAATTACACGGGCAAAACCCAGGTTCAAGGGACATGGAGTGTGACCCCTACTACACACTGTGTACTCTTTCATACATGTCTTGGAACCCTTGTACTCTATATCTTGGAAAAAATTTGTTAGGGTTTTTTACCTTTATCTTTTCCATGATGGTTAGTATGAAATCATTTTTTCCTCCCGGGACAATGATCCCTTCAGCAGTAATTCCTAGATAGAGTTGTTGGAATTCCTCTAAGAGGCCCAGAGTGGGATCCTCTATTCTTATTCATGTCCTAGGTGGAGTTCTTGGTATCGACGTGACACACACTACATGGGAGTCATTCCTCTATATAGTAGGTTAATCCAGATTGTTTTTTTGGTATCACCCCATGGCCTTGCCAATGATCATCATCTGTGTATTGTATTCTATTCAAACTATTAGCATGCTCTTTCTCATAAAGTGACCCGATAAGAAGTACCTATTGGACAGATATCATCAATGCTATCAGATTCATGAGTGTGTTCTCTCAGGTGAGTGCTTTGTGGAAGATTCTATATGGAATCATAAACTAGTATAATATGGTTGTGACTTACTGATAGAATGTGTGTCTTTGTTGAGTATTTCGGGATATTCTTGTTATATGTGTTGTAGAAATATACCTATGTAGAGATGAATGTATTTCTATTGTTTTATGTGACACACGCCTATAATCGGGATTGTAAAAAGAAATTTAATTTTCCTAGTGTAGTATAATGGATGACCAGGTTCGTCTCACTTGAGGAACTTTCTCATATGTTCACTCAATTAATTTAATTCACCTAAACTAATTATTTTTAATTGTTTTTTTAATTAGGGAAGGTTATGAAATTTAAATTAATGGAAATATTAAACTAACATGCAATGAAAAAAATTAATTAGTGAATATAGAACTTTGAATTTATGGGTTGATTTGTTGGTTCCATCATTCTCCTTGTTGGTGTTTATATTAAGTATGATAATTTAATTTTGAGATCTCATTCTTGAATTTCTATTATTTAATTAATTGGTGTGAAATCTTGAATGCATTTAGCAATCTTAACTACCCCTCCTACTTTAATCATGGTTGATGGAACAACTCAATTGCGAGTGTGACAACTTCTAAGACATGGATCTATCGTATTCCATTTCAACCACTGAATGGCTCAAATCTATCATAATAAGAGCTTTTATTCAGTATAAGGGAGGGAACATATTTAATTAAATAATAGAAATGAGTTTGATTTTAGTTTCCTGGTGGGATTTCGCCACACCCGTGCACGTCACTCTTTCTCATAAAAAACATAATAAAACAAAATAATTTTACAGTAGAATAAATGAAATTGACCCATACCTCCCCATAGCCAAGGATCAAGTAAGTATATCATTTTTAGGGTAAGAGGAAATGGTGGATAGTATGAGTATATGAAAAGAATAAAATAAGGATAAAATATGGAGAAGAAAGGAGGGTGGTTGGGTGGAAGAAAACACAAAAATAAAAACCATGCATGAATTTATTAAAAATCTAAATTACAAATGAAATCTAAAAAAAGAAAGAAAATAAAAAAAATAAATAATATTATAAGGGAAAGATATTTGAACGTCCACCCTTGGTTTAGATCTCCCCTTGGTTCCTTGGAATAAATCTGATGGAAAATGGGATGACATTAGAGGTGGGAGCTCCCCTCCTTTTATGGGAAGAAATTGTCCTCCTAATGTTTTCACATTTTAGGCAATATAAATGGATGATTAACACATTCCATCCTTCATAAAAGTTGTTAATAAATTACTTTTTCATTCAACCTCAAAATTTCATATTGATTGGACTCTTCTGCTGGGATTTAGGTATTTTTTATTGACAATGTATTTTTTTCAAGATGAATTTTCCAGGAAGCTTCCTTCAATTTATAACATCTCTTTTCCACGATAATGGGAGACAAACTCCCTGAATTTTATTTAGGTAGTGCATATATGTGTACTACATCATATACATTTCTAATCAATTCCATTGTTGGTGTGTAGCCTTATTTATACATCCGTTGCGAAGGTGGGGTCCACGCTGCCTGCGCGAATAATTTCCAAACATCAATGATTTTTTAGGCCTTTAGATATTCGAATAAGCCTCTAGTAAAGAAGAAAAAGTTAATGGAATTAAAATAAGTATTCTATAAAAATAATCATTCAATTTGGAATTATATTTTTATATAAATGAACAAAATTCCCTTGACGTAAAAATATATCAAAAATCCAGAATTTAATCACATTTCACATTTCAGCTCAAAACACACCATAAATACAAAATTGATCCATATAAGCTCAAATTTATAAATTAAGAGGGTCAAAACAATTTAAATTCATATAAAAAATGTGGAAAATAGTAGTTTTATCAATATATTTTTTGGTTTCAGGGTGTCCTACTAAGTATTGTTACACTCACCCGTACATGGGGTTTTCCTTCATGTGTCATGTCTTGTGTATAAGATTGAAATTTTGATAGATTCTTTGGAGGACCAGGACCAGAATGTGCTTAGTGAGACATTAAAAAGTTATCACAAAAGGAGAAATAACTGGTGGAAATATTTTTCATGTTTGAAATTTAAAAAAACTCTTTTTATCTATGTTCCAAAGATGAGAATAAGTTGTGGTCACAAATAATTGTCCAACATGAAAAGAAAAGAATGAAAAAAAAATTAATGTTTATTATGTACAATATTTTACAAAATTAAAAAGAAGAGAGGATGATTTTTGTGTTACTTGTTAGAAAGGGAAGATTACTAATAAAAGTCATAAGAAAGTTGATATTCCAGCTACCAGGACTCTTTAACATATTTATTCCAATATATGTGGGTCAATGAGACATCATAAAAAAATGATATTTATAATTTATAAATTTCAATGGTGATTTCACTCAAATGACAAACATCATGTTTTTGAATCAAAACTCAGAGCCTATAAAAATGTTTAGGTTTTTCAAAAAAGAAGTTGATAATGAGATGGGGGTTTATATAAAGAAATTGAGAATGGATAATGGTATTGATCTTACAATCAATACTTTATAAAATTATCTTGGAGATCATGGTATTAAACATTAGTATAGTTCTCTATAAACCCCACAACAAAATGTAGTAGTAGAAAGGGAGAATATAGGTTTAGTGGAAATGGGAAGAATCATGTGAGAAGAATAAAAACATTCAAAGTTCTACTAGGGTGAAGTTTTTAGTATTATTTTAAATGTTTAGAAAAAAAAATTATGTTTGGAAACCAACATGAGTTCTTATGAAATTTTATATGAGAAAAAACCTTTATTGAAGTACATCAATGTTTTTGGAATCACATGTTTTCTTAAAATAATAAATTTGGATCGGGGAATATTTAATGAGAAAGCTGAGGAAGGAACTTTTATTATTCACCCAATGGATGAAGATACAAATGTTGGAAAAATGTTTTTAAAAGTTGGTGGAATCATATTATGTGGAAGTTATTGAGAATCAAACTTATTTAACAAAATTTAATGGGGATTTTGAGGAATAAAAACTAATATTTTCCAATTATAATGAAAGTGATAAAAGTTATTTTCATGATGATTCAGATGAATCGTATAATGAGGACAATGATGAAAGAAGGGGACCTCTGAAATTTCATACTTTAAAGAAAATTGAGACTAATAATATTTTGGGGAATTAGAAGGCTCTAGTTCAGTCTAGAAGAAAGATGAGATTATAAAATAAAACTTCACACATAACAAAATTTGAACCAGAATCAGTCTCATAAGCTATTAAACACAAAGAATGGGTGAATTCTATGAATGAAGAGATGGATCAAATTGAGAAAAATGTAACATAGGAACTTGTTTTATGTCTGAAATATAAAAATTTTATCCTAAAAAATGGGTTTATAGAAATAATTTGAAGTAATATGGAGAAGTTTCAAGAAACAAATCTAGGATTTTTTATAAAGGCTATACATAGGTGAAAGGTGGAGATTTTGATGAAACATTTCCCCCTATTTAATGGTTAGAAACTATTATAATGTTTTGAGTAGTGCCTAATCATCAAAATTAAAAAGTGTATCAGATAGATATAAATTTGGATAAATTGAAGAAGAAGTTTACAATGAGTGACCTTTTGGGGTTCTACATGATAAGGATGAAAAAAATATATATTGAAGAATGATTTATATGGGCTAAAACAAGATCCACATTCAAGGTATTCTAAGATTGAAATTTATTTGGGAATGATGATTTTTTTCAAAAGGAAAAGTTGACAGAAACTTATATATGAACGATATTGACTTTGGAACTCTAATTTTAATTGTTCATGTTCATAATATAATTTTTTCTGGGGATGAAGAATATTTTTGTAAATAATTTTCTGAGGAAATGAAAAAGAATTTTAAAAAATCATTTTTATGAGAATTAGCTTTCTTCTTTGTCTTAAAAGATCAATATAAGGAAAATAAATTTTATTATCTTAAGAAAAGTATACAAGGGAATTGTTATAAAAATTTGGTATTGTAGATTATAAAGAAGTTTCTACCCCTATCTCATTGAGGATGAAGATGAGTAATGATGAGTCTGTAAAAAGTGTGAATTAGAAAGTCTTTTGGGAGATGATAGGAAGTATACTTTACCTTATAACCTCAAGCCTGATATTTTTTATGCCATAAATTTGTGTGTTATTTATCAAAGTAATCTGAAAGATTCAAATATGTTGGCAGCAAAGATAATTCTGAGATATGTCAAAGGAACAAATTCACAAGGATTATTATAAAAAATAAATTATGAGATGAAGTTTCATGGTTATACTAATATTGATTGGGAGGGAGATTATAATGATAGAAAATCAACCTTAGGAGAAACATTTTTCTTGGGTGAATGTTGTGTAAATTTTCATAGTATAAAACAAAGTTCAGTATCCTTGAGAAAAGTGGAATTAGAATATGTTGTGACTATTCAAGTACGTACTCATATATTGTGGATGAATGTTTAATTGGAAGATTTGAATATAATGTTGTCTAAACTATTGAAGACACTTTATGACAATCAGATTGAAATTTATCTTTCTAAAAATCATGCCCCACATTCAAGATCGAAATACATAAATAAAAAGTTTCACTTTATAAAAGAGAAAGTTGCTTATAGAGATGTTTTGATGGAATATATCTCAATGAAGTATCAAATTATTGATATCTTCACAAATTCCATTCCAAAATAATGGTTTGATGCGTTGAGGATGGAAATTCATGTTCATCCTCCTATAATGACTTCCTAAAACTCCTAAGTAAGTCCCCTACCATGGCTCAGATTATATTGACAAAGGGGGAGAAAATTTAAAAACTTTGTACTATGTAAGAAGTTTTTAATTATCATTATTTTATGAATATGAAGTTGTGTTTTTCAGATAATGGGGGAGAATAAAATAAAATTTATAGAAAAATAAAAGTGATAAAATATAAAATTTAGGGGGATATTATCTTAGCATGGCCATACAATTTGCTTCTCTCCAAGGGATGTTTTTTTAAAAAAAAATACCTTATCTATTAGTGTGGTATCTATACACTCTTTTAATAAAGGATGTGTTTTGATAAAATTCAAAAAAATTGAGTTGTTTACAAAAGTGGAATTTTTAAAATTTTCTGAGAGTTGAAAAAGTTATTAATGAGTGTTGTTAAGAATTCGAATGGGGAGATTGAAGAACATTTGTGATGCTTTTTTTGATAAATTATTGTATTTGTTGATAACTAATCTTTTATAAAATATGGTTTTTGAAAAATAAGTAAAAGCTTCTAAATGATCGAACACAAACATAAAGGGGGAGAAACGTTTTGTTTATTGAGAATGTTGTTTTATAGACATAGAGTATTGAACTGAGAAACACCAGATGAAAAGTTTCAAACTGATCATCACCGGTCATAGAATTCATCAAAAAGTTAGAGTTTTTTATCAGAAACAACTACAGTCTCGGATCCACTAACATGAATTTCAAGTTTCATTGGACTCAATGTTGGTTAGAAATTTATAATGTTGCAAAAGAGGTTAAATGAAGAAAGTGATGTCAGGAGATAGAAATTTCTCAATCCTTCTAACCATCAGTCAAATATTTCTTTTCTAGTTTTTAATTCTCAAATATCATAAGTTGTCTATAACACTTGTGATGTGATACGTATGAAAAAAATGTAGAGAATATGTGCAACCAATCATATTGAGCATTGGTGGGAAATAAAGAAGGTGTTGAAAGTAAGGGAAGTCATAATAATTTACTATATAAATCATATAGTACTTTGATAATATTGAAGTTATCATAAATCAAGAAAACTATAATGATATAATATTTTTAAGAAATTGAGTAATCATAATGATTTTTTTGATTCTAGGAAGCAAGAAAAAAGTTTTCATCGGATCCAGTAGTACTGAGCATAGATGTTTTCAGAAGTCTGAATGAGTTATAGTTGATGAGGTTTGAAGTATTTAAAAGTGGTAGAATAGAGTTTCCATTGTAAATATAATTCCATCATAGTGATAATTCTATCATTATAAAGAATCCATTGGATTCAAGATTAAGAAGTTCTATGAGGAAGAATATGAGGAGGAAAGTTAATTAAACTGACTATGAGGAAGAAATTCAATCAAACTAACTCTGAGAAGGAAATTCAATCAAGACCAACTCTAAGAAAGAAATTCAATCACACTGAATCTGAGAAAGAAAGTTAATTAGACTAACTCTAATGAGGAAATTTAATTTAGAATGAGATGAAGAACTTTCATCATAATGAGTTAAGGAAGTTTCATCATAATGAGTTGATTAATTTCTATTTTACTGAATAAAAGTTAGGAAGTCTTAAAATAAATGTTATAAAGACTACATAAGAAGATTTCATAATATTTATGGAGAGTTTAAGTGGTCAAACATGAAATTAAAATATGTATATATATTGGATTTTTTTAATTTGAGTAAGTGGTAAAAGTTTTTTAGTTTCATAATTTTTTTTTGGGATGCCTATAAATAGAAGAAATGTATATTCATACTTTTCAACTTTTTATGTGAGTGGAAAAAGAAGAGCACTACAAAATTCATTTCAAAGTTATCTTTCCACATTTAAATCTCATTAGAAGTTTGGAAATCTAATTTTTTTGTTTATTGTGCTGAGTAAGATAGGACTGAGCATTTGAGAAGAGTTTGAGTAGTGGATATTGAGAATGGATTAATCAGACAGAGTCCATCAGACTAAATTTTTCGGATTGAGTCCATCGGACCCATCCCTATCAGATGGAGAGAATCAGACCTAACCACCTCATAATGAGGATTCTGAGCTGAGAATTTGTGGTGTAGTTTGAAAAGGTATTTTTCTTTTGGGTTTTCTCAATTTTTTAAAAAACATTTATAATCTAATAAGATTCAGTATAATCATTACAATTAGGATATATAATGTGTCTAATGGGAGTTTTCACAAGTTGTATTCACTTATTCATTTTATTTAATTTCTATAGACCCATAATAGTGTCTATAAAATTGATATAGGTTCTCACACTGAGGACAAACCTTGTAAATATCATGTTATTTAATTTTTTTACTAATTTTTCAAACATTATTATTTACTAAATGATGATAAAGATATAAACCTTAACAAGTTTCAGGGTTTAATATTTTCAAAATTATTGAAACTTATAAAAGTGAACAACTAATTCAACCCCACTTCTGAGTTATTATTCGATCCTTTGGAACTTCATATACTATTTATCAATTTATTTGAAACTTTTTTGTAATATTTTTGCTAATTTTTTGTAATTAAATTACCTAACAGAATAATGTAATACTCTTATGACTCATCATTGATATCACCATGTCCAACAAGATATGGTTACTCCTCTCACATACATCATTCCACTGATGTGTATAAGGAAGAGTGAGTTAATATAGGATCCCAAAATATTATGAGTAATCAATGAATTCTTGATTGAGATATTCTCCACCAAGTTCAAAGAGGATTTTCTTAATCATATTACCAATTTGGTTCCCATTTTCATTCTTGTTTTTCTTGAATTTATCAAAATAACATGACTTATACCACTTTAAGTAGACATATTCATTCCAACTAAAATCATCGGTAAAATTTATGAAGTAAGAGAACCCACCCCTACCTCAATTGGAAATGATCCACACATATGTGTATGAACTAATTCAAGAATCTCTTTAGACCTTTCACCTTTTCTACTAAATGAATATTTCTTCATTTTACCATATAAATAAGTGTGACACATACCAATTTGTTTTCGTTCAAAACAATCTAAATATCCATTTTGGTATAACTTAGTCAAGCATTTTTAATTTACATGACCTAGACAATGATGCCATAATTGGGTGTGGCATGAGTTATGTGGAGTAGTTTCATTATCAATTTCCATTACTTGGTTTGTGTAATATGATAAAGAAATTTTTTTATTTAAATTCACCTTACCCTAACAAATGTTATTTTTATAAAAGAAGCAATATTCATTTACAAATATTCAAATTAATCCATCTATATCATGTTTAGATATATAAATAATTTTTTTGTAATGGATGAAAAATAATGACAACCTTTCAAAACCAAGATCATTATAAGATCCAATATTTTTCTAGGTACGTCTCACTCTGAGGTTTTCATTGAACATATTTTGTTGGGGTTTCCTTTGTAATTAAGCCTTAGTGACTCAGACTTATTTGATGACAGAGAGCCTTTTTTGAAGAAAATAACTTAACTTCAGGCATGTATGTCTATTTAAATTAATGGATTCCATGTATAAATATGTTAAGTGGGATTACTAGTATTTTATATGAGTTTATAAGGATAATAGGTGGTTTGGTCACTTTTATAAAAGATAATATAAAAACTATTCAATGAATAATTATATGTTGTGTACATATTACATGACATGTAACTATTTCTAGAAGCATTTCATGAACTAGTTTATGATGTTATGTGGTTAAATGTAATGAAGCTGATTCACATTGTGTAAAAGTTGATAAAAATAAATATAAATATGTAAAATTGGATTACTAGTATTTTATATGAGTTTAGAAGGATAATAGGTGGTTTGGTCACTTTTATAAAAGATAATATAAAAACGATTCAATGAAAAATTATATGTTGTGTACATATTACATGACATATAACTATTTCTAGATGCATTTGATGAACTAGTTTATGATGTGATGTGGTTACATGTCATGAAGCTGATTCACATTGTGTAAATGTTGATAAAAATAAATATTAACCCGGGGGAAAAGGCTTTTCCAGCATAACCTAAAAATGAGGAAATATATTACATGAAATGATTACACATCATGTATTCCTCATACCTATTAGTTTTAAGTGTGTCGTGTACTTATGACTCTCATTATTTTTTCTTATATCCTCTCCTCTCTCGCTCTTTCGGTGATCTCTAGGAAATTTTAAATTATCTTCCCCCCTTCCAGATGTCCCATTTTCACATTCGATCCTTGGTGAGTTTATTCACTTTGGTTTCCCCCTTCCCACCCATCATTAATTTTCATTATAGTTTACATATTTTGAACATGGGTTTAGTTTTGTGATTTGATCTTGTTTTGGGTCAATCTAGGTTCTTCTTGTGATATTCTCTGACTTCTTCTTTAATTGATTTTGTCATTAGAAGCGTTGGGTTAATCACATGGTAATGGTATAGAGACTAAACATAACCCTATTGTATGTTTAATTGTGAATTATATGAAATATTTTGATTATGAACATGTAATGTGAACTATAGTTAATTAGTTGATTTATAGTAAATCAGGGATTAGACTCTTTTAGATTAAATGGTTGATGCAACCTGGATTATGGATACCTGTTGGGTGAGAAAACATTTGAGTAAAAAGAACTTGGGAAATGGTTTAAAACATGGTGATTATGACATGATACATTAGGTGATTGCTTTATATATAATCCCTAGGTAATCTATTATTGGTTATTGATATGATTTTTGATCATTTGATAGATAAATAAAAGTTTATTTGAAAGAAAAACGGTAATATTCAAAATTAACCATTGAGATTTATGATGTGATATTATGATATCCATACTATTATAACTTGTTGAGTTTGTGATGAAATGATTATATATAGGGATATCCTAGTAGTGTTTAAATTATTATATAGTAGGCTTGGCCAAATGATACATGACAAAATTCTTATATATAGGGATTTTCTTGGAGGATGAAATGCTTATATAGTAGGCAATTCACAATGATACTTGCTGAAATGCTTATATACCAGGTTACACCCAGGGACACATGCTGAAATGCATTTATATAGGGTGATGATTGGAGGATGAAATTATTATACAAAGAGATCTACCTGGTTGTTTGATTTTTCAATGGTATATGGATATAGATGGAATGGTTGTGTTACTTGCTCAAAGACATTTCATCACGGTTTTGAAATAGGTCAATTGATATATTATATTAATTAGTTAATTAATACGTCTATTTATCACTTTATTTCATATAATTATTATCAAACTGGTTGTGTTTAGGGGAGGTGGTGTCGACCTACTGAGTTTTATTCACACTCTATTTGGGAACCGTTTGGTACTCGAGCAGATTACATGGATTCATGATTGGACAAGGGAAAGGGACATTATTGTTGATTCTGTTGTTTCTTGCTGGATGGGATGGATTTTGGAGAAGGTTCTGGGATCGGGACCAGAGCCTTTTGGGTTTATTTAATGTGAATAAATTATTTTGTTTTCATTGGTTTCTGTTTCAGTTTTAGATACATCTTAGCTTGTCATTACATTATTCATCATTATAGGTTCCTCCTTTTATATTCCTAGCTCTATGATATACAATTTCCACTATTTCACTATTACTCTAATTTTTATTACTATGGTTTAGTTCCACTGTGTTTTACCAGGGGGTTTAGTCTCCCCACTATAAATATCACAGCCTCCCTACTAGTCAATAGCCTCTAGCATATGGGGATGCATTCTTGACGTCTAATAACCAAATCATTTTTACCATGTGAGAGAGTACCAGATCACGGGTCATTACAAAGTGGTATTAGAGGATCATATTTTTATTTTCTATTACTTTATTTTTTTTGAAAAAGTAAAAAGGAGACGAGGATCTATTGGGACTTGGAAATGAGCTTATTCATTGGATTAGATGACCCATGTAAGGGGGGAAATTTGAGTTCCAGGGATGGGATTATTGTTTATGTTGTTATCTTATTACAATTGATGTTATTTCACCTTCATTGATTTATATGTATTGTGATGTTATTATTTTGTGATGTTATTGTTTATTGATATTTACACTCATGGACTAGTATGGTGAGATATGAGTATGTATGCATCATGATAAGCACATAGGGATATATATATATATATATATTGACATGCATTGTTCATGACAGGGACATGTTTATTGCATGTGTTATATACTTTCCAATATGAATTGTGAAATAATATATCTATTATATTTGATAAATGTAATGAAATAAACTATTATTTAATAATAAAACACTTATAATACATGGTTAGAGGGACACAGAGTAATGGTTCTCTATTGTTATCACCTCTTAAGGTTGAATTTATTTTTATCCAAAGATTATAGGAGTGTGTTTTTCTTGTAGATAAAAATACTCCTCATTATATTCGAGTTGAGTTCGAAGAGAGTGGAAATCAGTACTCTCCTAACGTAGATGAACTTGAGCTTCCTGTTTCTCATGAGGATCAATTGGATGTTCATCATCACAACAACTTCTTAAGGGTCATGCAATCCATGGAAAAGGAGACAATTTTCATCGTGCCTTTGATGTATGAGTTGATGAGAGAGATTCTGCTATAACATCCACCTACATTCACTGGGAAGGAGGCTCCAAGGTTGCTGAGTTCTAGATTGAGTCAATCTATACAATCTTCAAGAATCTTGCGACACCCACAGATAGGAGGGAGAATCTTGTTGTGTATATGCTCAGTGGACCTACCAATCATTGGTGGGATATTCAAGAGCAGGATGGGAAGGAGGAGGAGTAATCTTGGAAGGAATTCGATTTGAATTTAATGAGCCACTTCTATCCATAGATGCTAAGGGATGAGAATGACTTTAGTTCATGCATCTGATATAGGATATAATATCAGTGATGGACTATGTTGAACATTTCACCAACCTTCAATGCCTTATGCCACATTTAGCTATTGATGAGATCTCTAGGGAGAAACATTTTCAGGATGGTATTCACTATGACGTTAGTTCATAGGTGAATGTTTTTATTCTGAGTATCTTTTTATATTTGATGAATCACGAACACATCACAGCAAAGAATATGAGAGAGGACCCAAGAGGTAGCCATTCTATTTCCACAGGGTAAACTAGGATCACTTATTTTGGTGGCAAGAAGAGATTATATGACAGTTTTTTCCAAGGAAATGACATGAAGACTATTTAAGGTAGCGGGAAACCATATTAGGATCATATTCCATTATAGTGCATCAGTGTAGAAAGTTAAACCACAAGAAACCATAGTTTTCAAACACCACTTTGGAGTGCCATATTTGCGGCAGGATGGGCCATCTTCATAATTTTTTTTAGATCTTCTCATAGTATAGTAGTGGTAGGGGAGTAAGATTGGTACTAGATTCTAGGAAGGACTCAACTAATCCTCATCAGATAGGTAGCTAGAGTTCTATAGCATGTTTTGGTTGAGGTGGGAGATGTGTTACCTCATTGTAATGACATAATGTTTATTAGTAAAATTTGTTTCCCGAATAAATGTGTGTCGTATTATATTATATATTATACAAATAAAAAATATAGAGAAACCAATAAAAAACTATATTAATAAATATTATTACATTAATCAGAAATGAAACCAACTAAATTTCCAAACATTACAATTGGAAAAAAAGTATAAAATATAAAAGCTAAAATGAGAAAATATGGATCGACCTCATCTACTAGAATTATTGGACCCACTACCAAAACTATATAAAAGAAACAAAATTACAGTAAACCAATAAAAATTATTTAAAATAGAAATATGGAACCTTCTGAGGAATTTATTTGAATATTGAATGAAATAATTCAGTGGTATATATAGAAGGTAATGTGACTGTTGGAATAGTAAGGGGACCATTTGAATAGTAACCTGATTGTTGGGAAAAGTAACCTGACCATTGGAAGAGTGATTTTAACAAAAAATAATAAATTATGATATAAATAACATTTATCAAGATAAATTTATGGATATAAAAATATTATAATTCAACAAAATAAATATCATGATTAAAAACCTCAAAGAAAATAAAGCATATTTTTAATTAACTGTATTTTAAAGTATTTTGAAAAAATCATTATTTTCCTATTAAAAATAATATTTTACCTATTTTAGATATTTATTTTTATGAAATTAATATCATTTTTCAAATGATCATGTTAAAATTTTCCTTGGGTGAGTTTGTAGTAATTTTTTAAAATACATAAATTTTTAGGTGAATAGTAAAAATATAGTTTTTCACATAATCGATGTATCTTATGTTACATCATTAATGATATAATAATGACATAATATTTTATAGAAATTTATTTTCGGCCATTATATATTTAATTTAACAAATGAGTCATTAAAATACAATAAAATTAATTATCAAACCTAAAAATCACTTTCCAAAACCTAAATTCAAAACTGATTCCTCAAAATATCAATTTCTTTTTTTCTTCACTTTTCTTTTTAATAATTTAATGAATTATAATTATATATAATATTTAAAGTCTTAAACCAATTATATTATATTTATATATAGTTTATTATGTCAAAAATGCACTATTACATGTTTTTTTTGATATATTATTTTATTAAATATTTTATTCTAAAAATACCACTCTCCCTTCCATTGGAAACACACTCCTCTCAAACATTTAAAAGTACAATATCTTCCCAAATACTCCCTATAAATACACTTACATTACATAGGGATATTTTGGAACAATACAACTAAAATCACCAAGGGTGTTATTGCATCTTACAGGAGAAACTACATTGACGAGAGAGTAAGTCTCTATTAACTTTTCCCTTTTTTCTTATTTTCTTTCTTATTTTTAACAAATAATTTAAAATCCATATACTATAAAACTAATTATTCAATAATTTAAAATTATATTATTTATGTTAACATGATGTAATTGTCATATTTATGAAAAAAATAAATGCCATACTTCTCTTTCCATCTCTTTTAACAACGTCCCGTTAACGGTTGATTAACCACCTACAGAGACATTTCTAAGAAAATTATTATAAACACCTTCATGGATGGATATTATTAATTATATATAATATAAAAATAATTAATTACATTTATTATAATCTACTTGAGTTAATCATAGTTTTCTATAAATGACTCTCAATGAAAATTGATAAATCAAAGTGAAACAAGAAATTTTTAGGAAAATCAGGATATCAAAACACTTCAATTTCATCAATAGAAATTAATAACTATAATAAAATTATTATAATTGATAAATAAATATTTAAATGGATATAATTAACTTATTTATTATTTTTTTAATAAATATATGTTTATTATTCAAGAGGTGCAAAAGTGAAAAAATAAAGAAGGAATTAAGGTAAGGGGGTTCATGAACCCAACTCTTTTTCATTGGGTTATCCATATTTCATGACATATTTGGAATAAATAGTCCTCTATTGTTCCTTAAATGTAATTTCATTATTCATCAATTTTCGTTTTTTGGATATACATGTTTTTTATTTTATTTTATGGAAAATACAATGATTTTCCAAAATAACTCTTCTTTCCAAAACACATCTTTGACTCCTCTCGAGTTGTTTATTCTTAACTAAAGAATGATGATTCTTATATAAAATTTGTTTTTCCATTTTTCATTTTGGAACTTGAAGTTTATTTATGAAATCAGAATTTTTGAAATCCTCATGCAACCCATTTCTTTCCATGGGTTATTTCATGAAATGATTGTTACACATTCTATGTGACGTGGATGATTTTGTAAATATTATGATGTGATGACTAGACCAAAATTATATATCCCTCCAATGCATTGGGTAATGTGTTTTATCTCATGAGATAATGTTTATTATATATGAACATGATGCTATATTTGTTTACAGTGATGATGTTATGATTATTCACATATATTATTTGTTAACATGATTCTAGCTTTATTCACAACTATATGTGACATTTGACCACTATAACATGATGTTTCATTTTTATGCATTTCCACATTCAATTAATTAATCACAATTTTACCTCATGATATTGATAATGATCCTAGGATTATGATATGATGATTATTCTCACCCATGTTATATTGATTCATGTTTTTTATTCATCCACTTACATGGATTTTATCTTACACCTTTTACTGATGTATATCCTTTGGTAATTGCATGTACTAAGGATTATGTGAGATTTTATAAGGATAAAGAAGGACTTAAATAAATTTTTATGTTTTATTATGTAAAAGTTATTTATGAGACAATTTTTTCTAAGACATAATTTTTTTGATCCTAGATTTGTAACTCTATTATGTTGGTTATCTTCAAAATGATGTAATAGTTATGTATGAAAAATTAGGGTCACTATAGTTTGTATCTAAGAATAGTTTAGTTAATTTGGGAATTATGATTAGAAAACAAGAGTAAAAACCATTAGTATAAGTCTATGTATAGGTAAAACAACCTAGAAGACTATTTTTAGAAAATTAGAGACATAAGGATCCCATAAGATATTCCTTTAGTGTTAATTTCATAAAATAAAAAATTACTCATAATTTATTGACATATGTTCTGTTCTAACCTTTTCTATTCTAGAAAATGGTAGGAATCAAGAGAAACAAGGCCTAAAACCTTTGTTAGTGACAATGAAACAATTATCCAAATGAGATACCCAATTCCATGGGAGGTTGAGCTCAAAACATTGTGGAAATCATTACCTAGTTGTCTCGAGATATGAATAATAACATGAACTATATGGAATGTCCATATTCACCCGATAATGATCAATTATCCATTTAGTCCTTAATGTAAAAATGACCATCGATGTTTAGTGGAACTTCCAATCCACTTGATGTGGAATAGTGGGATAACTCAATAAAGATGATATTTTCTATGATCCATTTCTCTAATAATGAGATGGTTACTCTTGCAATTTATCATTTATATGGAGAAGCTATTCAATATAAAGAATTGATAAAGAACAAAAATCCAAAGGATTAAATGGAATATATGGAGTGGGAAGAATTTAAGAAAATATTTCTTACAAATAATTTCCCTTGAACTCTTCAAAAAAAGATTGAAATAGAATTCATATAGCAAATGAAAAAGGAAGGTGAATTTGTCACGACTGATGATGAAATATTCATAAGGTTTTAAATGTATTCCTTGTGTTTTTTATCAATAATGATAGAATAATATATATGTTCTTTATTTTTTTTAAAACGACACCTTCGAAACAATCTAGAAATATAATAATTTGGGAGTTTTGAATATGTGGTTAAATGTGCACTTAAAGTAGATATGGAGTTCAATGAATGATCCCATGGTTATGGATATAGTAAGAGAAGAATGGGGTTTCAAGATCGTGGCTAAAATGAAAAATGGGGAAATAGGATCCAACTACCCACATATCAAAAATGTGGGAAGAAGCATCATGTTAACTGCATCAAAGGGATGGGGAAATTCTTCATGTGTGGGAGAGAAGGACACCAAGATAATGAATATTGAACATACATGAAGAATCTGACCAAAATGATATAGGAAAGGAAGGAACATCTTAATACACCACCAATGATTCAATGCTTCAAATAAAGGGTCCAATGTTGTTATGCAAGAAAGTGCACTAAACCACATGTCCTTGAGGGAAACCAGTGTCAGCAATCACCAAAGTCAAAGGAGAAATGGAAATCTTATATCATCACTACTAATGAAGTGGAGTGTGAAAATGAATTCATACAAGGTATGATTCCTATTCACTAAATAATAGAAAGAGTATTATTTGATTCTGTATCCAAGTATTAATTTATATCCTAAATGTTTCTAGAACTATTAAATTTAAGCCCTGATACCATTAAGTGGAGATATCCATAAAAAACACAGTGGTGTAATCATTACAACCCAAGTGTTGGACTCTTCTCCTATAATCATATTTGGGATGATTCTTCTTGAAAATCTTATTATATTTCCCTTGTTGAAATTTGATGATATATTAGACATGTATTGGCTTTTATTATATATAGAATAAATAAACTATAGAAAAAAAATCTATTTTTATATTCATGAACCATCCCACGATCCTCTAAAAATTCAAGGAAGGTCATGAATATTCTTTGGAAAATCCATCAATAGTGTGGGTGTTGATACCCTATAGAGAAGCATAAATTTCCCAAATGGTTGTGTCAAAGGAAGGTATTAACCTAGAGGAAATGTCCATTGTTAGGGAATACATTGATGTATTTCTCAAAGAGTTACTTGGAATCCCATGATCATGAGGTAGAGTTCTCAATAGATCTCATACCGAGAGCCACTCCTATCTCATGATTCTCATATAGGATGTCCTTCATTGAAATGGAGGAGTTAAAGAAGTATCTACAGTAGCATTTGAAAAAATCGTTCACGCTCCCTAGTACATCACCTTGGGGTGCACCAATGCTCTTTGTCAAGAAGAAAGATATATCAAAACAGGTGTAAATCAATTACCAAGATATCAACAAGATCAACATAAATAAAAATTATCTTCAAACAAGGATTGATGACTTGTATAATCAAATACAAGGTGAGAAATAATTCTCAAAGGTGTATCTTTTTTATGGATATCATCAACTAAAGTTAATGAAAGAAGATATTCAAAAGATAGTTTTCCTTACAAGGTATGGGAACTATGAGGTCATGTTAATTCCCTTTAGACTTACTAATTTTCCTATAATCATTATGGATTTGATGAATATATTCTTTAGAAACCACCTCAACTAATTTTTGGTAGTGTTGATCGATTATATTCTCATTTATGCCAAGATTAAGTAGGAACATGATGATAATCTAATGATTGTGTTGGTGATATTATGGAAAGAGAAAAAGTATTCTTAGTTCAAAAAGTGTGACTTTTGGATGCAAGAAGTCACATTATTAGGGAACGTGATCACATGTGATGGAATTTATGTGGACCCTTCAAAGACAAAGGCAATTAAAGAATAACCTAGACCCACTAGTATCATAGAAATCAATAGTTTTATAGATTAACTGGTTACTATTTACATTTTGTGATAAATATATCATTATTTTTTAGCCAACAAACTAATTTACCACAAAATGGGGTAAATTACTTATGGATGAACGATATGAGGAAAGATTTAAGGAGATCAAGAAGAGTCTAATCATTGTTCTTGTACTGTAATTTTCCAGTCAAGATAATTGTATCACTGAGAGTGGGAGAGAGTGAATCCGTGATATATTTTTCTTTTATATTTCCTTAATTATGTAATAACCTTATAATCCTATTAAATATTTCTTTCCCTATTGAAAAAAAATTAAAACACACATCTATAAGAACACATGAAATTATAAGTATCATTATTCCACAAGAATAGCTACATCCTTTCTATGATTTTGAAATGATTTTATACCACACAATCTGTTAAAAAATAATCCTTTGGTGTGGAATACAATGAGTAGGATATTCCATTTCACTCATGTAGATCTATATAAACAATTCAATAGTGAATGTGATTCTTCTATAACAAATGAAGAAATACAATGTTTTGTAACAACACATGATATGGTGATTCTTTATCAACTTTCACAAATGTATTATTTTTAAAAAAATTCTTCAATTTCTTACCTAGAAGTTGGTAATAAATTTTCTAAATTTTGTTACAAAACTCACTCTGATTTCCCAATCCAATTCTCCCAGTCTGATTATCCTAGTTTTATTTCTCAATATGAAAAATATATTACTTTTTCATAATACGGTTGAGAAAATTCTGAACCACTTCTTCTTCAATCCAAAAATCCCAATGTGATTTTTCCAGTTCGATGATTCGGCCCAATAAGATGCCTAGTTGAATACAAAAAAACCAAATTTGGAAACCCCTTCTTCTCTTTAGAGAAATGTCTTCTCTATTATTCTCATTGAATAGTACATCTATCAAAAGTACAAAGTACATTCCCTTTTATACTCACCCAAAAAATGGTTTGGCTGTGATTCATAAAAAATCCCACTCAATCAAATTTTTTGAATCTACAGATTCCTTTTAATTTTGGGTCCATATTAACTTCATAGTCTCTTCTCAACACTTATTTAACATTCTCAAATCTTCTCACAACTTCAAATCTGCTTTAGAATTTCTATAAACATCATTCTAATTCTGATTTCCCATTTCAATTTGTTCTTATGACCTTCTTCTTTATAATGAATACAAATTCAAAACAATATATTATTATTCATCACTTCTCTTTACCCACGTGAATTATAAACAAAGTAATTCAATCTATTTTAAATGGTAAACTAAATTATTGATATAGCTATTAATTTCTTCTTCACATTGGCCACCACATAATTTTCCTTTTCTTTTCATTCATCATTTCCAAAAAATTATTCCTCTAATGATTATTATGACATGCTGAGTATGGACTAGTTTCACCAGCTTCAATATCAACAAATTAGTTCTCTTATGAATATGATACCAATCAATTTTTATAACATACAATTCTGCCTCTAATTAATATGATGACATACTAAATATGATGGATCGACATTAGTAACTTATTTATTTTTTGAATATGATTCTCAAAAACATCTTTCGTCAAGGATTTAAATCTTCTAGATTTTGGTCTGACTAAAAACTACAACCTTTATAATGACTATCCTACCATGCCTTTAAAAAAATATCGAGAAATATCATTACAATGATCATTAGACCAGAACGATTAAAATACAAAATATTTCTTCTTTAATAAACTTTTAACAATTATCATGAATTTATTTATGACTTTTATTACTTTGAAGATCAACTTTAGCATCATCTCACTTACCATGTAAAGTGTTGAAACTTCCCTATCATTCATAAACATATTTATTTCCTACTCAACTTGAATACGATTGGCATGATTACAATCAGACTGAATATGATTGGATTAAAATTTTTCTCCCATTTCTTTCATCAAGCTTTCATCACAAGTTTTACAACTTACTTATGATTTAGAAGAACTCCAAAATTAGAAAAGAAACATCACATTTTCATCAAAGTTAGGCAGACTCAAATTATTCCCCATTATCATCAAACATTTTATTCCAAACTTTGGCTGAGTTTGATGATCCTCTTCATCCAGAAAACATATTCCCAATGTGATGGAATTTCATAACCATTATGAGTCTGATTTTATTGAATATAATGGTCAGTCCAATTTTTATCAATTACAATGTGAGGTGATTTATTTTATTCTTAAACTCCATTGATAACAAATGAAAATACCTGAATATGACATTAATATTTATCATCTTAGTCCTAACAATATCCCACTTTGGATTTTTTGGTCAACCAAGGTTCATAAATCACTAAACTATTTATCCTCAAGCTATGTATTACTTATCAAAAATTATAATACTACATGTGATAAATCATTGTAGGAAACATGAATTGTTGACATAAAATTCATGATGTCCAAAATTAGTGATTATGAAAAATTTCCTCATCTTTTTATCCTCAAATTTTAATCCTCTATAGAATACAAAAAATGTGCTTCCAATAACCACTCAAACAAATAGTTAGAATAGTTCACACACTTACAATGATGAATTCAAAATTTACCCACAACTCTCTCTATTTACATGCTTCTATAATGATAGATTTAAAAAACAATTCCCCCCTTTAAAGCCCATTCCAACGATAAGATAAGAGAGGGAACAAAAACACATACCTCAACATTGACGAGAAAGAAGTTAGATGACCTTGATCAGGATCAATTTAGAGAATTCTTCCCTTGGTAAAGGTTTTGAGAAAATATTAGTAGATTGTTCCAATTTAAGAAAAAACTCAAACTTCAACTAATTATTCTACACATGATATTTGATGAAATAATTGTTGATATCAATATGTTTTGAATGATAATGTTTTACCAGATTCTTGGAATGGTTGATTTCACTTTAATTATCACAACCCAAGATAATTTTTAACTTAAATGTAACAAGTTAGTATTCTAACTGATTCTTAATCCACATATGTTGGGTAGTAGATTGTGTCATAGAAAAATATTCAGATTCAATTGTAATGAGAGTTACTGAATTCTATTTCTTTATATTCTAAAAAACATAACTTTTACCCAGAAATAAAACTCCACCTAATGTGGATCTTCTATCATCAACATTTACTTCCCAATCAACTTCTGAATACCCAAAAAAAATCAATAATTTCTAAGCTATCACACCTGATTTCTAAATTTTTTGGGCCTTTGATGTATTTGAGGATTATTTTTCTAGAATGTAAATTTGATTATTTTGGATAACTATAAAATATATCACATAAGGTAACATAATAAACAATATTGGGTCCTAAGGTAGTAAAATATAGAAAAATTCCAATAAACTTTGGAAACTCTTTCTGATCAACATTCTTGTCTTCTCCATCTTTACTTAACTTGGTTCCCACTGATATTGAGGAGTAAACTTGTTTTGAATTTTCTATACCGAAATTTTTAGGAATTTCTTTAGAATGATTTTCTTGAGAAATAAAAATGTCTTTATTCTTTTATAAAATTTTTAACCTAATAAAGCATTTCATTTCTCCCATCATGGAAATCTCAAACAACTTTTTCATTTATTTAGAAATCGTTTCAGAAGATCTTTCATTATTCCTAGTAAAGATAATGTCATTAATATAAATAATTTTGATGAAGGAAAACTCTTGAATTTATTTGATGTAAATATTGTTATAAACCCTTACTTTCTAAAAACATATATACCTTAAGAGAATATCCATTTTGGAATACTATGCCCACATAGATTTCTTTAGTGCATACAAGGATTTGTTAAATATGCACATATAACTTTCCTCTTTCCCAACAAAAAATCCACAAGGCTGTTCAATGTAAACATCCTCATTAAGATCAACATTTATAATTGGAGACATTACAGACATTTGAAAATTTTTGTAACTCTATTGTGTAGAAATAACAAGAAAAATTATGATTTTTTCTAACCTTTCCAGAAGAGAAACAGTTTCATCAAAATCAACACCTTCAATTTTAGAGTAACCTTTACATACTAATCCTTCCTTGTTTGTTATCACTTCACCTTATTCATTCATTTTGTTCTGGGAAACCCACTTTGTACAAATAACATTTTTGTTATCTGGATTAGGTACGAGTTTCTATGAGTCATTATTTTCTATCTGGTCTAACTCTTAATTAATGGACTAAACCCATTATAGATACTCAAAATCTTATTTCATGGCATTCGCCCCAATTTTTGAATACAAAGAAGTACGTGTAATAGAATTTTTTATTCTTATTGTTTGATCCTTTTTATGTTCATAGCCAATAATGTTCAGAGTTTCCACTAGCTTTCAAATCATGGGATGAGATTTTAGATATTCCTCTTTATCACTTGAAATAGCTGAGTCTAATTCTTGTTTTTGAGTAGGCTTACAATTGGATGTATCCTTATCAGAAATGTTGAAAAAAATTTATTAATCCTACTCCACTTCCATTCTGTTTGATTATATTTATCCTTAATATATTTGTCAACAACTATCAAATTAATAGAATAAAAAATTCGTCCTATTTATTTTTTGAAACATCTATATCCTCTTCCTTCTATAGCATAACAATGAAAAATTCAATCTTCACCTTTCTGCTCGAATATTCCCAGATTTCCCCCTTTCTTTTTTATAATGAATGGACTACATAAAGCTCTTAAGTGTTTCAAAATTTTTGTTTTTATATAAAACAATTTTTATGGAGTCATTTAAAAACATGGCCTATAGAAACATCTGTTTTGAATATAAAAAAAAGTACTCATGGGTTTCCTCCAATACGAATGAGAAAGACCTTGTTCAAGTAACATAGTTCTCTGCATTTCCACCAAACATCAATTCTTCCATTCATCAACACAATTTTGTTGAGGTGTGTATAGGGAACTATAATCATGCAAACTTTCATTCTTCTCAGGATAAATTTCAAATTCTTAATTCTTATACTCATCACCATTATTAGTTTTCAACATTTTCACTGCATACTCACTTTTCTTCTTATCTTTTCTCCTAAAACCTTTAAACATTCTCAGAGCATATGATTTATGTTTCATATTCATAACACAGGTAATGTGATTAAATTCATCAATGAACGTGATGAAGTAATTATCATCCTTTTTTTTATTGTTTTCTAATTGGTCCACAGATGACGGAATGAATATGTTCCAAGGGTTGTTTTGAACAAATCTCAACTTTCTTATACATAGACTTTGTAATTTTTCCCTTATGAAAAATAGTGCAACAAAAATCTATTATTCATTGAAAATGAAGAATATCGTAAAAAACATATTGCTTTCATAACTTACTGTTTTTTATTTGACACATGTTTCCCATCCTTTTATGCTATAATTAATTTTCTTCTACCATACCCAACTAACAAGAGTTTTGTACCTAACAAACTGGAAATATGTTTCCCTTTGTATGTTGGCCTCTTGTAACTGTCTTTTCATCCTTATCAATTTTCACAAAAATACCTCTTTCCCAAAGGTAAATTTGGTACCTTCATCGCATAATTGTTTAACACTCAACAAGTTATGTTTCAACTCATCAATATATAAATATTTCATAGATTTAAACTTTTCTTTCCCAATGATAGTTGATCCAACACCTTTGACTATTATTGTTTCATCGTTTTTGAATGTCGTAGTTACATTTTTGAAGTCTTTTAAATTATTTAGAAATTTTAAAACTTCATTCATGTATGAGGAACACCCACTATCAAGAATCTATGGTCGTTCACCTTTAAATTATTTGAGGGTAGTTTTAACAATAATAGATTTTTCTTTCTTCACCTCCAGCTTATGAGAAATGATAAGAAAGTTATATTGTGTCGGTAACAAATAAATAAAACCCTTAGAAAGATTACCTTGTTGTTCACATCTTTAAAAAATAGTTTATTGGGGTTGGAACATATTTTTATTTTTTGCACCATCATTTTCAGGTTTCTTTTTAACTTCGTTTTCATACTTATTATTTTGAGAAAATTGACTCCCCCTAAGCCTATGACTTCAATAACCTATAGAATAGTAGTAATGTTGTTGGTTGAACCAAAACATATTTGTTTTATTTGTAATTCCATAACAATACCAGTAGTAAATATTTAAATAATATTTTCCTCTATAGCTTCCATACTGACTGGAGTTATGAATATGTTTCTTAGAAACCTTCTTATCTGGATTTTGTTGACCACCGACCTTTCTGTTATCAATCAGAATATTCTTTTTTAGCTTATTTATCCTTTTATCCTTATAATAACTAGAAATAATAGAAACATTTACATACTAATAAATTTTAGAAACATTTTTAGACTCACGTTTTTCAAAAACATAGGAATTCTCAACATTGTTAATCTTAGCCACATACATAATTTTCTAATCTTTCTTATTTCCAGAAATAATTCTCTCTTTCCTATCAACTTTTGATGGTTACATTTTTTTATCCTTATCAGGTTTTTCCTTAGGAAAACTTTAACCAACTTCATATATAGATTTTTTGGAAAATATAATTTTATTTTCCAACTTAATATATTTTTTTACGAGACATGTTCTTACTATTATTTTTATGCCTTTAACTTTAATTCCAGATTTTCATTACGATTATTTTCATCCTTAAGATATTTTTTCAAATCACTAATATCTAGTTGCATATTTTTCTCCACATCTAAAAATATTTCATGAATTTTTTATGAGGAACATTCATCTTACAACTTCTTGTTTTGTTTTTCAAGACTTCTACTATTTCACAAATATATTTTAAATATTATTTTAAATGATATTTAAGTTGAGTATCTTCTTAATCCGAACTGTTAATTCTGAATTCTTCATCATTTATTGTTACACTAAAAGTATTCTCACCAACATTCTCAGTATAATTTTGGGATTTAGCTTTACTATATTCTTATTCTTTAGCTTTAGATAAGAAAATAAAACTTTTAGATATGGATAATTTTTTACCCTTCCCTATAGAATAAAATTTTCCATTCCACCCTATTTCTTCCATGACCTTCTTGGCCTTATTTCTTCTTCATCACCATCTTTTTATTTCTTTCTTTGTGGATTTTTTTTTGTAATATGGCCAATGAATCCATATTCAAAGCATTTCAATGGAAAATTCCGTTTATATTTACCTGTACCGCTTCTCACATTTTTATAAAAAAAGTATAAAATATCATAAATATTTTTATATACCACATTTCTAGAATCAAAATAACCACCTTCTTCTTCAATAATAATATTCTTTGAATTCTCTTTCTTCAAAGTCTTGAACGAAATTTCTCTATAAAATATTATTTTTATTTTCATATCTTTATACCTTATTATTTTATATGTGATGATAGTTCTATGAAAATCATCTATATATTATTTTTTTATGACATCTATCTTCTAATTAATAAAATTTAGCAACAAACTTATTGGGAATAATTCTTAATATCTTTTCAATAACTATAGAATCCTCGAAATTTTAACTAAGACATCTGATAGTGTTGATGATGTTATTTAACCTGGTAAATAAGGCCCTAATAGATTCATACCCACCCATTTTCAAGTCCTCATAATTCAGTCTCTAGATTTGTAATTTTTCTTCTTCACTTTTGTACTTCCTTCATATATGTTTTTCATCTTATCCCATATACCTTTAGCTATGGCAACACGCAAAACCCTTAAAAATTCACTTTTATAAAGTGAGGATAATAAATAATTCTTGTCCCTTCCATCACTCTCAAGATTATTTTATCAATAGATAAAGATGATCATTATCATCAATAGGATGAAATAAATCTATTGCATCTTCATGAAAATTGTATCTAATAGACTTAAGATGGGGAAACATTATATCTTTCCAGTTATGAAAATTCATACCATCGAAAACTAGGATTCCTTTATTTTTGACACAATTCAAATTATCCCTCAACATCTCTTCAAAACTTCCACAAAGAATAAATAAAGGGAACCTGTCTCTAATACTAATTTTAATTATCCAGTCTAGATAATTGTATCACTGATAGGGGGAGGGGTGAATTAGTGCTATATTTTTCTTTTATATTTCCTTACTTATCAAAAAACATTTTTCTCCTGTTAAATATTTCTTTTCCTATTGAAAATAATTAAAACCCACATCTTTAAGAACACAAGAATTTACAAGGTTTATTATTCAACAAGAATATATACATCCTTGGTATTGTTTGAAAATGTTCTAATATCACACAATCAACCAGAATACAATCATTTTGTGTGGAATACATTGAGTTGGATATGCCCTTTCACTTGTGTGTCACTATGTAAACAATTCAATAGTGCATATTATCCTTCTAGACCAAATTATGTAATACAAAGTTTTGTAACAAAACAACTTATGATGCTTCTTTATCAACATTCACAAATGTGTTCTTTTTTATAAAAAATATTTACTTTATTACCTAGAAGTTGGTAAGAACTTTTATGGACTTTGTTATAAAACTCAGTATGATTCTCCAAGTCTAATTGTAAATAAGAAAAATATATGACTTTGTTGGAATATATTTGAGAAAATTCTGAAACATTTCTTCTTCAATCTAGAAATCCAAATACAATCTTTCGAGTCTGATGATTCAGCCCAATACGATGACCAATTGAATACAATCTTGTCTCTCCTGATATGCTTCTATCCGTAATACTTCTTCAACAATATTCAATCAGGAAACCTCTTATTCTCTATAAATCATTGCCTTGTCTCTTATTCACCATGAATTGTACATCTATCAAAAATTAAAAAGTAAATTCTCTTTTATACTCACCCCAAAAATGGTTTGGGTGGGATTCCTGGAAATTTTTCCTCTTAATTACATTTTACAAATCTATATGTTCCTTGAATTTTAGGCGCATCTTACCTTCATAAACTCTTCTCAAAACTTCTCGATCGATCATGAATTTTTAAATATATTTATTTATTCTTTATACTTTCTTTAAAAACATTAGTCTGATCTTAATTTCCCATTCTGATTTTTCATTATGATCCGCCTCATTATGATGAGGAGAAATGTAAAATAATATATTCTTCTTTGTCTCTTCTCTTGACCCACATGAATTATAAACAATGTAATTAAACCTATTTTAAATGTTTGACTACATTATTGATAAATCTCCAAATTTATTCATCATATTGGCCACCACCTACTTTTCATTTGCTTTACATTCATCAGTTTCAAACAATTCTTCCTCTAATGATTATGATGGCATATAGAGTCTGCTGGACCGGTATCATCAGCTTCAACTTCAACAACTTCTTTCTCTTCTAAATATGATACCAGCCAATTTTTATGAAACAAAATTCAACCTTTGATGAATATGAAGACATAATAAATCCAATAAATCAACAATAAAAGAATATTTATTTTTTGAATATGATTTTTTCTAACTTATTTCATTAAGGATTTAAATATTTTTGGCATTTAGTTTAACTAAAAACTAGCACCTTCATTACGATCATCCTCCTTGGTCATTAAACAATTATTCATCCAGAAATATCCTTATGATGATCTTGAGACTGGAATGATTCAAATTCATCAAATTTATTATTTCATAAACGTTCAGTAAGTACCATTAATTCCTTCATGACTTTGATTATGTTGAATGTCAGCTTCACCATCATATAACCTACAAAGTAAAGTGTTTCCACATACCTATATTTTATCAACATATTTATTTCCTTCTCAACCTGAATAAAATTTGTATGACAATGATCAAAGTGAATATGATTGGTAGAATCTTTTTCTTCTCTTTATTTCATCAATCTTTCATCACTAGTTTTCTAACTTACTAATGATTTATGAGAACTCCAAGATCAGCAAAGCATCATTACATTTTCATTAAATTCAGGAAGACTCTGATTTTAACCATTATAATTAAACCATTCATTGTAGACTTAGGGTGAGTACAATGATCCTCTTCAACCCGAAAACATATTTCCAATACAATGGACTTTCTTAACCATTGTGAGTCTTATTTTCTTGAATATGATGGTCAGTCTGATTTTCACCAAATAAAAAGTGAGGTGTTTTATTTTCTTCTTAAACATCCTTTAAAACAAAAAATAATACCTAAATATGATATTCATCCTTATCATCTTAGTCTTAACATATACTCACACTACCAATAAGTGGACAAGGTTTTGTGATATATGGTGATGATTCAAAGAAAGTCTCGGGTTGTGTACTCATGTAGAATGATATCCTATTCCTCATTAAGTCTTGGGTTTTATACCGATCATAAGAGTCTGAAGTATATATTCACATAGAGGTATATCAATATGCATCAAAGATGATGGTTTTATCTAATCATGGACTGTGATATCTCTATTCACTACAATCCGATAAAGCAGAATAAGGTATATGATGCTCTTAATAGAAAAAAAACATGCTACTATATACATGATTCAAAATGAGAGAGACCATATCTTATTGAATTTGAAAAGGTTATATCTTGAAATCATAACGATATGGAATACATACTACCTCTCCCAAATGAATTCCCAAACATTTATTCATGAGATGATCAAGGAGACATAAAGGGATGATCTTAAGCTAAAAAAATTTAAAATCAATAAAGGAAGGGGAGTTACATGAGTCCCAAATTGATGATGATGGTGTAATTTATTTTTTAATGAGGCTTTGTGTTCCTTCATCACCATAGATAATGACCATGCTATTGTATAATGTACATATCCTATCTTTCTACACCACCCCAGAAGTACCAATATGTACCATCATCTTTGAGGACACTTTTGATGGGACAACATGAAGAAGGAGATTACGGGGTATATATCAAGGTTTTTTGTATTCCATAATATTAAATTAGTGTGAAAAAATTCCAATGGGATGATGAAACCATTTATTATAAACATGTGAAAATGGGGGAATATCACCATGGACTTTATCACTAGTCTCTCCAAAAACATCCATAGAAAAAAATACGATATGGTTTGTGGTGGATCGACTCACCAAGACTGACCACTTTATCACTATTTGGGAAGATTTCTCACTTGAAAAAATTTCCATGATATATGTGAAGGAAATGGTGAGGTTTCATGGGTTTCCACATTCGATCATATTTGATTGTGATCCAAGGTTCACCTCTAAATTCTATAGAAGCATTAAATAAGAATTTTGTACTAAATTAAATTTTAGCATGACCTATCACCCCCAAACTGATAGAAAATCTAAAAGGACTATTCAAACACTTGAGGACATGCTAAGATCACACTTGATGGAATTTAAAGGAGGATGTGATTAACATATCCCATTGGTTAAGTTGTCATGTAAAAACAACTTCCACTCGAGTATTTAAATGGATTTATATGAATCTTTGAATGTAAAGAAATGTAGAACTCTAAATTATTTCGGATGAAGTTTTGTAATGAAAGATACATGGACCTAATCTTGTGAAATTGATGAAAAAGAAGTTTCAATCCAAACAAAAACATATAAAATCTACCCAGAGTCGGTAAAAGAGTTATACTGACTACTATCGAAGGGACATTAATTTTGATGTTAGAGAAAAAATATTCATTTCAATATAACCATGGAAGAGTCATACACATTGTAATGAAAGGGATGTTTTAGCCTAAAGAATATTGACCCATTTCAGATTCTTGATCGCATAGGATTAGAGACATATCAACTTTAATTTCCACAAAGTATGGCTCAAGTTAATGATTTTTCCAAAACCAATTTTATGGAAATAATTAGGCCATTTTCTTTCCATTATTGAGTTTGGTTGGTTTTTTATGACTTTTTGTTAGGTAAAAATGTGGGTAAACCAAACTTGTTTTCAAAATACCTAGTGAGTCCTTTTCCTCCATTATAAAAAGTCACAACCTCTCCTCATTCCTCACACCTATCAAACCAATTAGTTTAAACCAATATATGCCCATATAGATTCCCAAAATCCTTCCCATAGAACCGGAATCCTCCCCTTGGTTAAAAATCCTTACAAGGAATCCTTTTGGTACAAACCAAAAGTAGTTGCCCAATTAAGAGGTAACATCTTCTCTCAAGTTTTTTAGTTTTTTTCCATTATCCAACCCCTTATATCTTATTAGTTGATTCTTGTATAAGAAATCATATCCTCAATATAATAGTATGTTTTATTCTAAGGGTCAGACCAGCACATAGACATACTTACATTTAATGGGTAATGAACATATTGTATCTATGTATAGTGAAATACTGCCTCACAAAACGACGATTGTTCATTTAACATTACCAACATTCACAGTTGGCCATTGTGATGGAAACTATACTTTTATATGATATAAATGATATTTATTAATTATTTATTCTAATTTAATACTTTTATAATACACACCTTTACTGCTTTCCATTTTTGATTAATATGATAACATCGTTTGAGGAAGTGTGGACTACCTCCCCCTCAAAGCGATGTGATTCATTCACACGATCCATGGAATGTATAAAGACTAAATATAATTTAAAATATGTGAAATAAAAAGACTCTATATGATATAAATAAAATAATTACCTTTTTGTAAATATACTATATATATATATCAATTTCATTATTACCCATTCACACACTTAAAGAGTGATAACGTCGTTCATAGATGTGTGGACTACTGCCTCTTCTACACAATTTGATTCGTTTTACACCACAATAATTTTATATATAAGAATATTTGATTAAATAATATATTATTTATGTTATATTCATCATTCTGGAAATATTTTTTGTTACTTACCTTCTTTCCACAATGATCATTGAAAAATAAGAACGTCACTCATGCGTATGTACAGCCTACCATCACCAAGATTGTAATGTTGGTTCATTTTTCATAACCATATTTAATAATTTATTTTAAAGGTATAATTAATGATGTAATATGATAATTATTTCATGATTATTATTTTTTAGATGTCATATAATGACCCCTTTGACAATAGTTGACCTACCAATGTTGTTTTTGACACATAAATTGAATTTGGTGTAAACAGACGATGTAAGCAGAATTGTTTAAGTAGTTGTATACAAAATAGTAAAAAGTGAAATAAATGTAATGTTAAACATGAAAAAATTTCACAAGAAATTAGAAAATTAACATAAGTTTATTATACAGGAAGTCAAAGGACGTTCACCCAAAATGAAACTCAAGGTAAGGTATTTACATCACACTTTTTACATCTATGAGATAATGTCATGTTCAACATTTAATTATTTTATGCAGTGTATCTACTATGCCTTATGATATATTATATAATTAATTATTTTATTTTTATGTTATTTAAATTATTAATTCAATATTATTCATTCATCTCTCTTATGAATTAAATTGTTTTAGAGTGGTATGGGACACTTTGAGATGTTTAAAGATTATATTCCTTATGACTAGTACTAATGATATTTCAATGGAATTTTCATTCTAGGATATTATATATCCATTTTTAAATAAAACCTTTCATTATTATCTGGTTATTCAAGACCATTTTCTTGTATTAGTACTATTTATTCCACTCTTTGGTATGCAAAATGTTTTAGAAAATGTTTTTAAGAAATCTAAACTTTATTTCTCTCTTTAGTCAGAGAACCTGTTTTCTTCTAAAACCCATGTTTTAATACATAAAAAATATAAAATGTTTTTAAAATGATTTGGTAAAGAAATGTTTACCATTTTTTCTTTTACCATTGTTTTAAAAGGAATCTTCTAATCACATTATGAACAATTCATTTTTTTAACCATTAACAATGAAGAAATAATATTCTTTTACCTCATATGACATGTACAGATTTACCCACTATCATTTATTTGAAGCTTCCTTTTCATGTATAAAAGGTTAATTTTTAATGAAAATGTTTTTAAAAGAGATTTTCAAAGAAAAAAATTTCTAAAAGGGTTTTCATAATAAAAGGATATTTTCCTCAAGGATTTTTTTTAAAATATCATTTTATAGTATTTCTATTCATCATAAAAAATAACATTTTATTTTTACTCCACTTGATATTTGTTTATAGATAACATCATTACTATTCATATGGGTGGCTTATTATTGATTTGTCCAAGGATTGTATTCACATTCACTTCTTTCAATCATTTGTTTTTCACGATGAAATATTCAATCTTTTATGATCATTGAACATTTAATTTCACCCTAATTATCCATTTCATTCATCATGTTTGTTACTATTACCTAAACCCTATACCATTTTATATACAGTGTCTACTTTGATAGTTATTTTAGTATTTGGGAAAATATTGATAATTTCATATCCTTTATTCAATACATATATTTGACAAGGCATATTATTTATTTTGAATATTAGATATAAGGAATGATTCGGACAGGAAATGACAGGTGGAGCCCCAAATTTATATAGGTCCTCAATGAATCAATAGGTTCTCATGAGAAAAAATTAGTTTCACTAATTAGAATTGTTTAAACCCTCTTGTGAAAGGTATTGATAGTATAGGTTTCCATGTGCCTCAAACAATATTTCTATTAAGAAATCATTTCCCCTGTTTAGTTTTAGTTATTATTCATCCATGATATTTTACATTGACATATCTATTGATACATTTCATTATCAGTTATTCATGTAGAATTTGTTTCAGTTTCTTACATTTCCATATTTATTTTTCCTTATCTAGTTATTTCAATAGAATTTTATATCATTTATTACCTTTCTATAATATTTATGAACTCCCTTCTCAATTTATTGATTATATAGTGAAATTACTTCTCAGTTTATTGATTATATGGAATGTGAGTTCATTTATTCACCATGTCATAATTATTATTCTAATTGATTCATTATTTCTTCTGCTATATTTTTCCCTTACTGAGAATTTGAGCTCACCCTTTTTATGTTTATTTCCCTTGGAATTTAAGAAGAATACTTTTAATGATATATAAGGATTTACTAGAGGGATTAGATTTATCGTTGAAGTTATTTATTTAGAAAGAATAAAAAATTAGGTTTTAATTAGTGTATTATTCTCTCATGTGTGTATCTCATTTACCAAGAATACTAAACTCTCGATCCTTTGGGATTTAAATCCCAGTAATATTTCCAATGTAATAGTTTTAGACACTGACTCTGGGCCTTCTGGGGTCAGGTCACTACTATTGGTATCATAGTATGTTTAGTATCATCCTTGGAAACTAGATTTAGGAAATCATAGGTTAGAGAACATTGACCTAATGTAGAATTTCAGGATAAGTATAGAATAAAATCCTAGAACTTTGTTAAGGTAGAGATTATGTGGTTCTTTATAGCAATACATCCATGTGTGGATAATACAAGTTTATGTTTTTTTGATGCATATGTAGCTAGGATTAATAACTATGACAATGTATTTTGAGCCAAACTTGGGGTAACCTGGTATACAACAACGGGCCTTACTACACAACTGATTTGACACTCCTAGGGGATATGTTTAGGATAATTTAAATTTTCTTTAAAAACCACCATGAAGGATTTTGAAAATGAATAACCTAGGTTAAAACTAGGGTGTTTAGATTGAAAATAGGGTGTCATGATTTAATAATCCTATAAATGATATTATGGATAGACTCTAGACTAAGGAAATATCTATGTGGAAATAAGTGGATGAAGTATTTATGTATTAGGGTTGTATTGAAAAATTTAGTTAAAATCCTATTTTGTGATTATCCAAATTTAAAGGATTTCAATCATATTTATTTTAGGAATTATATAAATTTTGTTTTAGGAAAGGATGACCTATAAGATGGGTGATAACTAATCAAATTTGGAAAGGTTGTGGGTCGTAAACCCATGACCAAAGGATGATAATGGTTTCTTTCCAACAACTAACCTATGAAATTTCATGGTAAATTTTTCATTGTTTTTAGTTACACAATTTGATGAATAAATGTTAATGATAATCCTTTAGTTTCACTTTTGAGGATTAGATATTAATATATTAACCATATTGGTTTTTTAAGATAGTTAAAGAAAATAGTTAGAATTTTCACTATTTTATAAGCATCATGATCCTTTAAATGTTTCTATTAGTGCTTCGGGCATAAAAAATCATTATTGGTAATTAATTTCTAGGAGTAAAGGAATGAATTAGAATTTGATCAAAGCACTACCAAAATTTAGGATTTTTCATATGAAATTGAAACCTATCAGGTAAAAATATTTCATTATATTTTTAAGTAGTAAAATAATTACCCAACATTTGGAAAATGTCTTAAAATTAAAAAAATTTCCTAATATCTTAATTTCTGTTGAATCTGTGGTCTTTTAAATCATCACAGAATTATGGCTTTGAGGTCCTCAACATTCCATTGATCATTCACTTGTTTGTGATTGATGACCCCATTCACTCTTTATAAATATTTACATTTTCATGCAAGTGTGTATCTCTACTTTACACTGATGTTCTCCAACATAGAGACCTAGTTACATGGTAGTCCATGTGACCTATGTACTTTCTATTCTCTCTTTTATAGAGGATGACTTATAAACCCATACCATTATGTGGGATTTAAAACATAGGATGTATCAAACAATATATAACCATGATCGAGTTTAAATTGTGAGGATTTAATTTAAATAAGGTGGGGAGAATGTGATGAACTGAAAATATAAAGTAAGAAACTTTTATTCGATAGTGTGTATGACATGTGTCAACGAACACGTAAGGTAATATAATATCCAGATACTTTATAAAATATTTACTATTTAAAATTGATTATATGTATTTCAATACATGCAACACCGAGTTAGTTTGTGTTGCATGCATGAGAGGCCTTCCTTGACAGATTATGTTACATGGAAGAGTGGCCTTCCCCGATAGCTTGTGTTATATGCAAAAATGACCTTCCTTGATATCTTCCATTACACACAAGACCGATTTCACCAAATAATAATGTATTATTAAATTATTATTATTTAATATAACATGATATAACCTAGCTGTTATGTTAGCAGTTATTAATATTATTAACTAACTTATGAAAATTTATGGTTTAAATAAATATAAAATGAATTCATTGGTTACTAAAAAATAATAAATGAAAATAAGAACCAATTGGATATAAAAAATAAATATTAGTATTTATATACATCCAAAAGAGTTTTGTCTTAATAAACATAGTTAATTAAAATTAATTAATGATTTTAATAAAATATATATTTTATATATTAAATATAATATCTTTTATATTAATCCATTATGTTTTATATGCCTAAGATACGAATAAACCCTATTTTACATATAAAACCTATACTCTTATAAAGGCAATTTTAGCACCTTTTAATAGAGAACCCATTTTAAATTAGAATTTTGACACTTTAATTGAATTGATATCTAAAAATAAACTTAATCTTGGAAATATAAATATAATAATTATTTTAGGGTGAGGTTTTGATATTTTTCTGAAACATTTCATATTTAATGAATAGTTAAAAATACTGAATTTTAGTTCCAAACTTCTTTTTATATAATTTATTTATAAGGTTAAATTATATTTTTAATTGATTTTAATGTTTAATTAGATAATATTTTTAAAAATTAATATAATTTATGTCATTGGAATAAATTTTAATTTTAAATTGATTATAAAAAATAGCAAACTTTCATACCTTTTTACCTTAAAAACATGCATTGTCGTCCCATCTTTGGGATTAAATTTAAATTAATTTCTTCTAATTCTATGATTTAAATTTGGAAAATGGATTCCATATTTGGAATAAAAATAATTTATAATTTCTAATAAGACAAAATTTGTCTTTTATAAAAATATTAGTGAATGTAATTAAAATTAATTACAATTACTAAGGTAAAATTAAGCTTAATAAAGGACTAAAACTTTAACTTATGTGGCCAAATGACCTAGAAACGTCTCCAAAACCCCTTTTATGGACATAATTAGGACATTAAACTTCCATTATTGTGTTTTGTTGGTTTTTTATGACCATTTTTTTGGTTAAAACATGGGTACACCTAACTTTATTTCAAAAGACCAAGTGAGTCATTTTCCTCCCTTATAAAAGGCCGTCACCTCTCCCCATTCTTAACACAGCTCAAAACACTTATATATGAAAAATATATTACCATAAAACTTCCCAACATCCCTCCAATAGAACGTTAAACCCCCATTTTAGTATAAATCCTTCCAAGGATTCCTTTTGTTAGAAACCAAAAGTAGTTACCTGATTAAGAGGTAGTGTCCTCTCTGAAGCTTTCTAGTTTAATTTCCTTTCTCCAACCCCTAGTATATTCTTATTATATTATTATATAACAAAAAAATTATTCTTAAAATACTAGTATTTTTTATGATAATGTTTATACCTACACTTACACACACTTATATCTAATGGGTAACAAACATATTGTTTCTATGTGCGACAAACTACTGCCTCACGAAATGATGATTGTTTATTTTTCTTTACCAACATTCATGGTTGGAAATTATTATGGAAACTATTTTTATATATGATATATATAATATTTATTATTTCTTTATACTTCTTTAATTTTTTTATAACAGATACCTTAAATACGTTCCATTTATTTAATACAATAACTTTGTTTGAGGAATGTGGATTACTGCCCCCTCAAAGCGATGTGATTTGTTCACAAGGTCCATGGAATGTATAAATGATGATTATAATTAAAAATATGAGACATAAAAAAACATTATATGATATTAATGAAATAATTACCTTTATTTATATATACTATATAAATATATATATATCATTTTTACCCTTTCACACACTTAAAAAGTGATAACGCCGTTCGTGGACATGTGGACTACTGACTCCTCAACACGCTGTGATTTATTTTACATCACAATAATTGTATATAAAAGTATATATGATTTAATAATATGTTATTTATGATATAATGATTATTTTGGAATGATATGGTGTTACTTACCTTCTCTCTATAAAAATCATTCAAAAATAAGAGCATTACTCATGAGTATGTACAACCTACCATCTCTGTGATTGTAACGTTGGTTCATTTTTCATAACCATATTTAATGAATTTTTTTAAATTCATAATTAATGAAAAAATATGATAATTATTTCATGATAATTATTTTTGAGATTTTATATAATAACACCTTTAACCATAGTTGACCTACCAATGTTGTTTTTGACACATAATCCGAATTTGTTCTAAACACCAAACGTAAATAGAATTTTTCAAGTAGGTGTATAAAACATAGTAAAACATGAAATAAAATTAATTATAAACCAGAAAATTTTTCTCAATAAATTAGAAAATTAAAATAATTTTATCATACAAGAAGTGAAAGGATGTTCACCCAAAAGGAAACTCAAGGTAATGGATTCTCATCTCACTTTTTATACTTGTGAGATAAATGTCATATTAAAAAATTGATTATTTTGTGTGGTGTATATACTACCCATTTTGATATACAATATCATGAATTATTTTATCATCATGGTATTTGAAAATTCCATTCAATATTATTCCTTCACGAGGCTTATGATTTAAAATTTTCAAAGTTGTATGGGACACCTTGGGACGTTTAAAGATTATTTTCCTCAAGAATAGTATTAATGATCTTGCAATGGAACTTCCTTTAGGGGAAATTGTATAAAACATTTTCAACAAAACCATTCATTATTATCTAGTTATTCATGACTATTTTCATGTATTAGTACCATTTTTACACTATTTGGTACTGAAAATGTTTTAGAATTTTTTTTAAGAAATCCCAACTTCATTTTCACTTTAGTTGGAGAACCTGTTTTCTTTTATAAATCATGTTTTAATAAAATGTTTTCAAAAATATTTTTAAAATTATTTGAAAAAAAATTTATCCTTTTTTTATTTTACCATTTTTTTCAAAGGAATATTCTTTTCTATTTCAAACAATGTATTTTTCAAAACGTTAACCATGCATATGGAATGTTCTTTTACCTCGCACAACAAGTACGTATTTACCTATTGTCATTTATTTGAAGCTTCCCTTTCATGACTAAAAGGAAACATTATAATGAAATTTTTTTCAAAGGTGATTTTCAAAGAAATTTTTTTCCAAAAGGTTTTCAAAATCATAGGATATTTTCCCCAATTTTTTAAGTATCATTTTATAGTATTTCTATTCATCAATATCAACAGAAACTACTACAAAACTAGGTTTATACAATACTAGGGTTTTAACAGCGCTAGCTAAAAATGATGTTAAAGACCCCCTTTGTTAGTGATAAAACTATTATTAAAGAGGTCTTTAATAATGATAAAAAACATTGTTAAAGGGGTACCATTATCAGCACTATTAAAAAATAACTGATAAATTGTATCTTTTAACAGCACCTGTAAAAAAACACTGTTAAACAGGGGTCCTTATCAGCACTTTTTTAGAAGCACTGATAAAGACACCTCTTTATCAACATTTTTTTTAGTACTGATAAAGGTATACTTAAAAAAATTCATTATGAATAATATATTAATATATAAATATATTTATATTGATATAAATATAATAAATATTTTTAAATATATATTTTAGATAAGGTATATAGAATTTTACACTTAATATATAAGATATTTTGTAAAAATGGATTACAAAATAAATAAAAAATCTTTCTAATTAATAATTTTCTTATTATTTCTTATTAATAGTAATTTAATATTATTTTGAAGAGAGAAAATACAAAAAACAATTCATAAAATATCTAAAATAATTTGAAAACGTAACTCAAACATCAAAAAGTGATTACTTTTGATCTGGGTGTCCATTAATGCTCTACCACATATCAAATCAATTTTTTTGAGGAGATATACAAACTTATTGATAATGGTAAACCTCTATCACATGTTTAAAAGCCAATAAATATCATAAGATATCAAAAATATATTTTATAGTCAGGGTACCCTATTTTTTTGACATTCGATGGATTTTCAACCTATTTTAAGGGGGTCTTATTTCCTTTTTTGTTGGTGACTAATTTTATTCCAAGGTATTACATTTATATTGATATAATGGTTTTAAAACATTATCATTTTTCATAATTTAATGTTATTTATAGTTAAATATATGCACGTTTCTTATGTTTACTTATAATAAATCACTCATATAAATACATATATCAAAATATTTATGTAAAAATGTATATTCTAATATATGTAAATAAATACATATTCTAAAGATGTATTTAAAATAATATATACCCATTTGTAAATTATATATACATATACACATGTGTGTATTAATAAAGAGATATATATTTGTATTCTATTCTATTATATTTAAATGAATATAATATATAATATATTTAAATAAATATAAGTATATATATATCACACACACACACATATATATATTGTATAAATGTATTTTAAAATAATTATTTAAATATATGTATATATATATATAAACAGAAATAACATTAAATTGACATCAAAACAACATAGTGTAGTGGTAAATGTTTTCCATCATTGAAGGAGAGGTGTAGGTTTGGAATCCATGAAGATGTGCATAAGGATAGAAATTCAAAAAGTGATGATAAAATGTGGCGGGGTGAAAAGCACAAATAAAGGGGTTAGAGAACTATTAAAGGGTTTGTGGAAGTGCTAATAAAGGGGTTCCGGCTCATAAGTGACCAAAAAAATATAACTTTGCCCCCTTTAACAGTGATGCCTTTATCATCACTAAAAAATTGTTATTAAAGGACCCCTTTAACATCACTAAAATGTGTTGATAAAGGACCCTTTTAACAATGTTTTTTTACTATTGTTAAAGGGGGACTTTAATAGTGCTTCTTTAGCACTAATAAAGTTTTGAACTTTTAACCACGCTCATATTGTTTGTGTTTTATTAGAATTGATAAAGGACTATACTAACACTTTTAAAGGCCTATTTTGTAGTAGTGAACCAATTATTTTTACTCAACTTAAGATTTTTTTGTATTGATATCATCTGTATTCTTCCTTTGATGGTTTATTATTGATTTTTCTATGGATAGTATTCACATTCACATCCTTGAATTATTTTTTATTTCACTTGAAATATTCAATATCCTTTGATCATTGAACATTGAATTTACCCATAATTATCCATTTCATTCATCATGGATGTTACTATTTCCTAAACAAGATGCCATTTTACATATGATGTCTATGTTGACAGTTATTTTATTATTTTGGAAAATATTGATAATTTCTTCTTCTTTATTCAATACAATTATTTGATAAGGCATATTATTTATTTTGATTATTCAATTTGAGGAATAAATTGGAAAATAAATGATGGGTGGAGACTAAACGTTATATAGATCATAAATTCATTGATAGGTTATTATGAGACAAATTATTTGTGCAAATAAAAATATTTTAAACCATCATGTGAAAGGTCTTGACGGTATAGGTATCAAGTGCCTTATACAAGACGTCCATTAAGAAATCATTTACCTAATTTAGTTTCATTTATTATTAATCAATGAGATTTTTTGTGAACATATCTTTGGATACATTTCATTTTTAATTATTTAGATAGTATGTGTTTTAGTTTCTTACCTTACCATATTTCTTTTTTCTTATCTAGTTATTTTAATGTCACGTGTTTTCATTTATTACCTTGTCATGTTGTTTATGCACCTCTTTCTCAGTTTATTGATTATATGGCATGGGAATTCAGTTATTCACCATTTCATAATTATTATTATCATTGATTCGTTATTTCATCAAATTTATTCTCCCTTTAATAATCATTTTATCTCACCATTATTATATTTATTTACCTAGGAATCCAAGAAACATACTATAAAAGATATATAGGGATTTAATAACTAGATTAGAGTTATCCTCAAAACTATTCATTTAGAAAGAAGAAGAAAAATATAAAGTAATTAGTTTATTAATTTGTCATCTATATATCTATTTAATTGATACTACTAGTCTCTCAGTCTTTTGGGATTTAATTCCCTATAGTCTTGTCAATGAAATAGTATTAGACACCAACTTTGGGCCTTTTGGGGTTGGGTCTCTACGGATCTCCTCTTAGAGATGCTAGGGTTAGTATTTTGAGAAGCCCAGAACCACTAATATGTGTATATTAAAGTTAAGAAGATAAATTGGTAGGGTTTGGTCGATCTAGAAGGTTCAAATTGTTTTAAGTTAGTGATGGAGAATGTTACGTTTTATAATTTAGGTGGGGCATTTTAGGAAATTCCCAAAATATTAAATTAGTATATATTATTTTTTAATTAAAAATTTCATAATATTGAGTTATTTAAAACCTAAGATGAGTATGCATCTAAATCCCCCCAATAAATAATTTTTAGATAGTTTTAGGTGACAATGTTAACCTTATCATTTTTTTAACCCTTAGTTAAACCCTTTAACTCTTACCCTGGCAAATTCTTTTTACTCTTTAGGGATAATATAGTTACTATAAAATGATAAACGAACCCCAAATGGATCATTGATGACACATTTAACCTTATTGTAGTTATTTGGACGAATATATGTTTTTATGAATTTTATATCATTTAATAAAATATTATTTATTTTAAAGTATCAATTTTTTCATTCTTGATACTATTCAATATTTGTCTTTTTAAAAAATTTCCTAACATCATGATAACTTCGAACCAAAACATATAATATATCACTAACATTTATAAATTATCTATAAAATTCATATATGTAATTAATTATGTCAAATTTTATTATTTTAATGTTTTTAATATGATTTATATTTTTATTTCCATTAATTAAAAAATTACTACGTCATTATTATGAAAGCATTTAATTAAATTATTTCTTCTCTAAAAATTTTAATTAAATTATCATGATGAAGATAAATTTATTATCATTAAAATGAATATGTATAGTCTAATTTATCTTTTCTATAACCATGTATTAAAAATGTAATACTTATTAAAAACATAAGTATGACATTTTGAACTTATCCTTAAATAATATATAATAAATGAGTTATTCTCATCCATGTGGCTTAAAAAGAGAATAATTTCGTCTTAATGATGATTTTGGTAGAAGAACACTCATTAAATGAAATTAGGACAAGTGTTGGGGTAATTTTATAATATCATTTATAACTATAATTACCTAATTTTCCCTTAACTGTGGTAAGTAAAATATTACTAAATTTTACTATTCATGTGACCAGAAATAAAAGAACCATATTTACATAATTTGGACCCACTAATTATAAATATATAATCCATTTTTCATAATTCAAAACATATAATTTGTAGTAATTAATTTAAAATTAATCTTGTTGACGGCGTGAGAAAATGAGTTATTAAAGTTTAAACCTACAAAATATTGAAACATTTTTATATCTAAATTCATTGTTAAATTGATTAAAATAACCTAAAGTGTATTAAATGATAAAAATAATCAATTCATACATTAAAAATATTCAATAATATAATTTTACACTATAAATTATTTTAATGAAAAATGTTTTTTTCAATTATAATTTAGTATTTTTCACTATTAATCAAAACATGCAAATTATCACAAAAATACCAAAAAATTAACTAAAGTGAAATATTATATTTATCATCAAAAGATTAAGTTTATTTTTTCCAATATAATTCAGAAAATTGTAAATAATTGTATTTAAAATAGGTTCTCCATTAAAAGATGATAAAATTGTTTTTATAAAAAAAATAGCGTTTATGTGTAATATTGGGTTTGTTAGTATATTATACCTCAAAATATATTATATGGATATCAAAAATATTTATTTAATATATAAAATATATATTTCATTAATATCATTCTATTGTAGTAATTAATTTAATTTATTAGAATAAAATGACTTTGTGAGCAAAAAAATAGTTCTTTAAAAAACATCTCATATATATTCAGTTGGTTACTATATTCATTTTTTATTAATTTAGAACCAATTAATTCAGACATAAACTTTAATATGTTAGTTAATACTATTAATAACAACTAACTTAATGGCTAGGTTACATCTAATTATATTAAATAATAATATTTTAATAATATATTGTTCTTTGGTAAAACCCATTCATTCATGTAACACAAGCCAACTCATTGTTGTTTGTAGCATAAACATATTTTGGTATTGAATACAACATAATATAACAAAGAAAATAAAATTATTTAAGAAGTTACATAATATAAAATATTAGGGTTTTATAGGTGATGTAGGGACATCGGGTGTTTATGTTAATGCATTTCATATACAAGGTGGAGATTTTTGAACTTTATTCACTCAATATTATAAATTAAATGATTTTAATTCCATGCATTATGTGAGGACCCGACCATAGAAAAACCAGGAGTCTGTGCCTTCTGAACATTATGTGTTGTTTTAAAATAAAAACATGCACTAATAAACACACATCACATCCCATGAAGAGGATCGAGTTCGGTTCAAGCTCTGGGAAACCGGTAACTTCAAAAATGTTTCATCTCATAAAAGATGTTACCTGAAAATTTAATATTCAAAATGTAAGGTGAGAATATGAATGCCCAGTAATGGGTTTACAATAATCCAATAAAACTTTTTAATGCTTTTTTTAAAAACTTATCCAAATAAAATTCTCTTATAGAAAACTGTAACACATGTAACATAAAATAAAAGTGTTCAACCAAGATTTTCAAGGAATACATGATTCAATTAGGAAATTTTCAAAAAGGGGTAGTAAAAGATATCCTGAACAAGTATGACGTATGAATGTTTAAGCACAAATTAAACTATTAAGTTTAATACTTAATCAGAGTTGCGCGTGAAGGAAAAAACATCAATTTCATATGTTGGTTACTATTTTAAACAAATCATTCCCCAAACATTTAATTGTGATATCTATAAGAACATGATAAAAACATAAGGGAAAGATTTGTGAAATAATAGGCATATCATCTTGAAAAGAACTTGTAACATGAATTTAATATGTGGATTCAACATTTCATTTAGAAATTCGGGAACATATCACCGAGGTTCATCCCCAAGGTGTCAATAAAGAAACATTACTGAGGTTATTCACCAGGGGGTCGTGAATCCTATCATCTCTAGAGATTAATTCTTTATCCCATGCATTGGAGCGCTATTAGGGCACACCCTTAATATGTCTTTTCTTTCATGTGAGCCACACAAATCAATACTTTGCCTAAACGGGGTAGTATATTAAAGATGTCACATACCAACTTGAATAGTTCATTCAAAGTTTGTCATAGAAGTTAAATTTACATATCTTATAAGTGAGAGATGCATCTAGATGATTAAAAACCAAGACAACAATGTTATGACCGTTATTAAATGGAAAGAATAAAGGAAGGTTATGGAACACTCATTGACATCTAATGTACTGAATGAATAGAAAAATAGAATTTATCACATGCAAGTTTGTTCTTGAAATTCTAATTTTTTTTCATCCAATTTATTACAAGGTGAACCAAAAATATCAAGTAGTGTTTTGAGCTTGCACATGCTAAAACATTCAATATTGTTAAGCCTTTGCATAATAATAAATAATGTCCATGATAGAAATCAAGAATAATCACCATAAGAAACATCATTTAAAATATACAAAAAACAAATAAGTTACTCTTAAATGTGGATATATGTTTTGTTTAACACCCTCTTTCTTATGTTTTTAAAACTCCACCTAAACTCTAGACTTAATGTGTACGGACCTTAACAAATTAAATCAAGGTTCACGCAACACATAAAATATATGTATGTACCCAAACTCAAACTAAAATATTGGCACACCTATGTGTGTTAATACCCTATGAATATTAGTTCTACAACATTTTCAATAGGGAAGGTCATGCCCTTAGTCATAAAAATTGTTTATGAAAACCTAAATAAAATAATTTAATAAAGCCCAATCATATATATATAATTTTCAAAATTTATTTTTATTTAAATATGAAATTATGTGTATGTGAATATGTGTTGTTCATGAACAATTATACACAAACTTCATACACATAACCGAAGTAGAAAGGTCATGCCAATTCCTGTATATAACTGACATATATACATATAACCAAAAGTATATATGTATTTTCAAAGCAAGCAAATGAGGCCAGGTATAATCCTTACAGTCTTTAATCTATTTGAATGCAAGAGAACCCGAAGGCCTTAGTTCAACATTTAAGAACGTTTGGACTGAACGGTATGGTTAAAAAAAATATTTTTTTGAATATATATGTGTATGTATTTTCAAAGAAGAAAAACAAGGAAAAACTAAAAACCCATACTTTAAAAACCAGGGAAAGGAGGACTTTAGGGAGGGATGGTCGGGCTCGCTGGAGACTGGAACGGGAGAGAAGAACTGAGAGGTCTCGGTTACTTATATACAAAAGCTCACACACCACCTTCCATGCAAAAATGTACCAACTTGCATTGCATTCAATGGGGGGTGTCGTTCTTGAAGAGAACGAGAAGACATGGGGTTCCCCGATGATCAGAGGTGAAGAAAATGAGGGGTGTGCCATAGGGTAGGGTTACTGGTGTAACCCTTGTGTGGAGGAAGAAGAAGACGCGGCTAGGGGAAATTCCGGGGGAAATGGACGTTCCAGATCAATCCCAACGTCAATCCAAGGGATGAGATGCGTCTGTTATTTTAAAATAATTGAGCGGCTTAGATTAGATCTAAGTTTCATCCAACGATCTAAGTTCGACCTGATAATTTCCAAACCACGAATGGCCACAACTAGATTTTTCCAGATTGAATGGTTGACAAAAACCGCAGAGAGAGACGCGGTCACTGAGGCTCGAGTGTGGGATCAAAAACAAAGGCCCAGATCGCGCGCGATGAGATCTAACAGCCCAGATCGTGTTTCACCCAAAAAATTGCTTCCCACATCGAAACAGAGAGAGGTTTTCACCACCCTTATAACCCCAGGCCTCCCAACGAGTTCTCAGAAATCACACAACACCCATAAAGGGGGCTCTATACACAGTCTCCCACCCACATGCCTTGGCCTACCAAGACCCCGCCGTGACCTAACGCCCGCACTGGTGCGCCTATGCGCTCTTGGTCGCTCCCAAGCACCCTTTTAGGAAAATATTCTTGAGTTTGGGCTGGCCTTGTCTTGGGGATGAGGGTCAAGCTCCGCCTCTTCGTGTGAGTGGCCTCCCTCGACCTTATCCAAAAAGGGCTGGCCCTAGTGGGCCAATTGTTTTTGAAAAAACTACACTAAAAAAGTTTTAAGAAGAGGAAACCATCCATTTATTAAAACTATATAGAATTTTATATTATTAAACATTAATGAATAAAAATTAAAGTTGTTTTAGTTTTAAGTATTTCTAAAATTAACAATACTAAACCCATTTTTTATCTCAAAAAGTTATGAAAAAGAATTTTTAACAAACCTACATTATAATTTATATAATAGTATTCACAAAAGCATAGTTCAACCAAAACATAATTTAATTTGAAATACTTAAGCATAGTTTATAACATTATTTATCAAATGAAAATCATTACATTTAATTTGAAAAATTTCAATTTGTTTTTAATTACTTAATTATTTTCAAAATCACTTAAGGGTGAAATGAAGTTTTACACCATATCCTTTTAATGTTCATAAATTATGGTTTAATTATAACCTGAATCATTACTCAATTATTTTGAAACTAATTATTATTTAAATAAGTTCACTTATCCTAACAAGGTTCAATGACTATTTTTTTATAACCGTTAGCTTCCAACCGTCACTAGAGCAACGGTCAAAAAAAGTGTCCTATAAAACCAAACCTTACAGCGTCCAAAAACTCAAAAGGAAGAAGATGGTGCTTTGCATTACGCTTATGCTCAGCATGGTTTTTATGATCACAATGGTGATGTTTTTTTAGTTGACTCAAAGGATTTCCTTTATATACTGGGCCTCGTTGTCGTGATTTGGGGTGTTCCTATAGTTTCGATAGGGTATTTAATAGGTATATTTGGTTAGCATGATTACTCTTTTGATCTTGGTGTATTGTAGACACTATGTGGTTCTTATTTAAATAAAGAGCCTTATGTTTATCCTTTAAATTTGTTTTCTGTAAAAAGGGATTTAACAAAAGTAAATGCATAATATCATCATTATATGATACCCAAAATGTGGGGTGTTACTTTACTCCCCCCATCAAAGAATTGTGTCCCTGCAATTCATTTCATACAAACATGCTAAGAGGAAGCTCTCAGTTGTTCCTACTATATCCCCCATCGTAGAGGATCCTCAAGTTCATTTAGTGGAACACCCAAATTGATGCTCAACTCCTCTAGTTCTCTGATCTAGATACACTTTGGGTAGAAGGGCTTAAACTCATGCACCAAACACTCGAGCTTCCAGAGGGAGGCTCGAATGGTACAAAGTTTGGAAGTGTCCATATGGACCAACTTACGAAGAACTTACTGAATTATGTCCTGATGGAGACCATCAAGTTATAGACGTTTTCATACAGGCTAACGCAGAAGAGTTGGTACATGTAGGTCGTATAAATGTTTCCCTCTAAAGCTCCCTCTTGAAATTTTACTCTGGGCGTGTAGTTCCGGCCTAGGGTGAAACAGAGGAAGAGCCCTTCGGGGTATTTTCCTCTCCGCTTATGCCTGAACAATTGTGTTGAGCCTATACGGTAGTAGATGGGAGCATTCCTTTGACAGGTATAGAGAATCCTCAGACCGTTTGTCCCCTCAAACAATTCCTTTCACATTCCTCGCAGGTTCGCAAAGGGACGATACTCATCTTCAGAGGTTTTGATTGCAATAATATCCAATATATCAGTAGGAAGAGATATCATGTGGATTTTCCTCCCATATTAACGTTTAAGATGAGAGTTCATTCACATGAAATCCATCCAAAAGTATAAACAAAGTAAATACATAAGAAAGAAGAGATAACAAAATATGTTCTTTATATAACTACTGGTGAACAACATAAAACGGGTCTAATGGTTTCCCTAGTTCCCTAACACACGAATTCCCAATAAAAACTAGAAACTCTCTATCTCCCTAAACTATATGCAACCTATGAAATCAGGTTCCATACCATGGGAGCACTTATAGTATCTCCATAGTCTGACATGTGGGGTGTACAACTGTAAGAAATCCAAATGTACTTGTTGTCTGTACACAGAACGAGAGGCTTTGTATTCATGGATGACAAAGTCCATCATTTGACCAAAATGGCCATAGGACAAGACGTGACACATGTATGAAGTGTGAATATCTCCCTCTGCAGGAGCCTATTGGAAAGCTGTGAGGGACAAGACGCCTTTTGCTGTGGTGAATCATCTAAAAAGTCCCTTATAGTACTTCCTCCATCGTGTGTAAGATGGAAACTGGGCTTACATCATAAAGATGTAATCCAGGCCTGCTCTTCAATGGAGTTGAAGTACTCGGGGAGAGTTGGACACATCATTGAGATGTTTTCACGACATATGGATATGGGAATATTTTATAAAAGCTTCATGGATGGATGTGTAAATTACGGTTTTTAAGGCCTCATTGGGAAGAGACAAAATATTAGTACCTTCGTTTTCCATCTAAAAATTAAGAAAACTCATTTTTAGTAATTCTGAAGTATATTTTTCTTTGTTTCGGTTATGGATTTATGGAGTTATCAAACTGAATCCTCTGATACCAACGATGAAGACCTGGCCCCAGAAAAACTAGGAGTCGGTGCCTTCTGAACATGATGTGTCATTTTAAAATAGAAACATGAACTTATAAACACACATCACATACCATATAGAGGATTGAGTTCGGTTCGGGCTCTGGGAAACCAGTAACTTCAGAAATGTTTCATCTGATAAAAGCTATTACTTGAAATTTTAATATTCAAACCATAGGATGAGCATAAGAATCCCTAGTAACCGTTTTAAAATAAACCAATGACACTTTTGAAAGAATTTTTTAAAAACTTATTCAAAGAACATTATCTTATGGAAAATGGTAACACATTTAACATAACATAAATGTGCTCAAATAATATTTTTAAGGAATACATGAATCAATTAGGACATTTTCAAAAAGGGGTAGTAAAAGATATCCTAAACAAGAATGACGTATGAATGTTTAAGAACAAATTAATCCATTAAGAGTAATACCTAATAAGAGTTTTGTGTGAAGGAAAAAAACTTCAATTTCATATTTTTGTTACTATTTTATACGAATGATGCCCCAAACTTTTACTTATGACATCAACATGAACTTGATAAAAATATAAGGGCAAGAGTAGTGAAAGAATAGGCATATCATCTTGAAAAGAACATGTAACTTGACTTGAATATGTGGCTTCAACATTTCATTTAGACATTCATGAACATATCACCAAGGTCCATCCCCAAGGTGACAATAAAGAAAAATTACCGAGGTTATTCACTAGGGTATCGTGAAGCTTATAATCACTTGAGATTAATTTTTTACCCAATGCATTAGAGTGTTATCAAGGTGCACCCTTAATATGTATATACTTTCATGTGAGCCACATAAATCAATACATTACTTAAATGGGGTTGTATATTCAAGATGTGCCATACCACCTTGAATAGTTCATTCATAGTTGGTCATAGTAGTTGAATTTACATATCTTATAAGTGAGACATGCTTCTAGATGATTAAAAACCATGCTAAAAATAATATGACCATTATTAAAAGGAAAGAAGAATGGCAGGTTATGGCACATACATTGACATCGAAGGTAATGAATGAAAAAAAACTATAATTTATCACATGTAATTTTTTTCTTGAAATTCTAAAATTTTATCATCCAATTAATTACAAGGTGAACCAAAAATCTCAGGTATGGTTTTGATCTTTCACATGATAAAACATTCAATATTGTTAAGCCTTTGCATAATACTGAATAATTTTCTTGATAGAAAGCATGACTCTTCACCATAAGAAACATTATTTAAAAGATAGAAAAAACAAATAAGTTACTCTTAAATGTTGATATAAGTTTTGTTTAACAACCTATTTCTTATGTTTTTAAAACTCCACCTAAACTCAAGGGTTAAGGTGTAAGGTCCTTAACAACTGAAATCAAGGTTCAAGCAACATATAAAATATATGTATGTACCCAAACGCAAACTAAAAAATTGGCACAACCATTTGTGTTATTCCCCTATGAATATTAGTTTAACAACTTTTTGAATATGGAAGGTCATGCGCTTAGTCATAATATTTATTTATGAAAACCTATAAAAAATAATATTATAAAAACCTGTTCATATATATAACATTTTAAAATTTTATTTATTATTTAAATTTAAAATTAAGTGTATGTCAATATGTGTAGTGCGTGAAAAATTATACACAAACATCATACATATAATCGAAATAGAAAGTTCATGCCCATTCCTGCATATAACCGACTTATGGACATATAACCAAAAGTATATATGTATTTTCAAAACAAAAAAAAATGAGGCCAGGTATAATCCTTACATTCATCAAGCTATTTGAATGCAAGAGAACCCGAAGGCCTTGGTTCGACATTTAAGAATGTTTGGACAGAACCGTAAGGTAAACAAAATATGTTTTTTTTCTGAATATATAAGTGTATATATTCTGAAAGAAGAAAAACAAGGAAAATATAGAAACCCTTACTTTAAAAACCAAGGAATTGAGGACTTCAGGGAGGGTTGGTGAGGCTTGATGGAGACATGAATGGCAGAGAAGAACCGAGAGGACTCAGTTATTTATATACAAAATCTCACACACCACCTTGCACGCAAAAACGTACCAAATTGTGTTGTATTCAATGGGGGTGTCGTGCTTGAAGAAAACAGGGAGACATGGGGGTCCCCAATAGTAAGAGGTGAAGAAAATGTGGGGGTGTGCCATAGGGTAGGGTTACTGGTGTAACCCATTCTTGGAGGAAGCAGAAGACGTGACTAGGGGAAATGTTGGGGAAAAATGGACGGTCCAGATCGATCCCAACATCGATCCAAGGGATGAGATGCATGTATTGTTTTAAAAGAATTGAGCGGCTTATATTATATCTAAGTTTCTTCGGATGGTCTATGTTTGACGTGGAAATTTAAAAACCTCGAATGACCATGATTAGATCATGCCAGATCGAACGGTTGACAAAAACTGCGGAGAGAGATGCTATCGATGAGGGTCGAGCGTGGGATCGGAAACAACAGCCCAGATCGTGCGTGACAGGATCCAATGGTCCAGATCATGTTTCGACGCAAAAAATTCTTCCCACATCAAAACAGAGAGCGGTTTAAACCTCCCTTATAACCCCGGGCCTCCCAAATAGTGCTCATAAATCACAAAACACCCACGAAGGGGAACCTATACACGGGCTCCTGCCCATAGGCCCTGGCCTACCTAGACCTCGTCGCGGCCTCACGCCCACACTGCTGTGCCTATGCACTCCTGCTCACTACCGAGCACCCTTCTGGGAACCTCTGCCCATGCTCGGGCTGGCCTTGGCTTGGGGATGAGGGTCAGGCTCAGCCACTTCATGTGAGCTGCCACCCTCGGCCCTAGACAAAAAAAGCTAGCCCTAGTGGGCCAATTTTTTTTATAAAAATATACACTAAAAAAACGTTTTAAGAAGAGGAAACAATCCATTTATTAAAACTATAATGAATTTTATATTCTTAAACATTAATGAATACAAATTAAACTTGTTTTAGTTAGAATTATTTTTAAAATTAAAAATACTAAACCCCTTTTTTAACTCAAAGAGTTAAAAAAAGGAAATTTTAATAAAACTACATTATAATTAATATACTAGTATCCTCGAAAACATAGTTCAATCAAAACATATTTTAATTTGAAAAACATAAACATAGTTTATAACATTATTTAAGAAATGAAAATTGTTACATTGTATTTGAAAAATTAGCAAAGTGTTTTGAATTCCTGAATTCTTTTCAAAATCACTTAAGGGAGAAACGAAGTTTTACACCATATCCTTTTAGATTTCATAAATTATGGTTTAATTATAACCTTAATCATAACTCAATTATTTGGAAACTAATTAATATTTACATAAGTTCACTTATCCTAACAAGGTCCAGCGACTATTTTTTTATAACTATAAGCTTCCAATGGTCACTAGAGAAATGATTGAAAAAGTGTCCTATAAAACCAAACCATACGATGTCTTAAAACTCAAAAGGAATAATATGGTGCTTCCCATTCCGTTGATGCTCAGCATGGCAATTATGATCACAGTGGTGATGTTTTTTGATTTAGGTGACTCGAAGGATCTCCTTTACTTGCTGGGCCTCATAATGGTGATTGGGGGTCTTCCAATAGTTCTGATAAGATTTTTAATAGGTATATTTGGATAGCATGATTACTCTTTTGATCTCTGTGTATTGTAGACACTAAGGTGTTCTTATTTAAATAAAGATCCATATATTTAGCCTTTAAATTTTTGTTTGGTTAAAAGGGATTTAACAAAAGTAAATGCATAATAGCATCATTATATGATACCCAAAATTCGGGGTGTTACATATTGTTTTTTTACTTGTCATAATATTAATTTTCATTTATTTTTTGCTATTTTTATATGTTGTATTTATGTAATATTGATCTCGAGCTTCTTTTATTAGTTCATGTATGCCTTTTGTTCAGTTTATACATTGGGCATATGCCACTAGCCTTGGTCCACTTTCCCATTTGATATATGTCATCCCCATACCTGATGTTGATCCATTGATCCTTATGATCCTTCATATTTCTATTCCTACCTTTTTTCATTCTTCGTGAAATGGATTGGCTTGATCTATGGGTGACCCTTGATACCTTATCCTCTGATGTCATAGGTCCTTATTTTGTTGTCTAAGTGGTTATGTTGGGACACTTATCTAGATTTTTCATATCCTTGGTTATATGACCTATTATTCCGCTACCCCTACAAGAATGACTCCTCGATTTGTAATCTACTTCTCCACTTTTGGGAGATTTAGATGGGAAAAAATATCCATGGTTTATGGAGCTCTAGTTTTCCTTGAGGGAGAAGAGAAGATGAAGTATCACCGGTGGGATTGCTTGACTTACCAAAGAAGAAATAATGATCTTGATAAGTTTTGATCATCTTCATCTATTCTTGGTGAGGAGATCTAATGAGTTCCTTGTGTTCCATGGAGTTCCTTTTACCATGATGGAAATGACGATTATATTGGAGTACCATCTCGATGACCCTAACAATAAGACCTAATTACATAGAGGCTCTATGAAAACACATAAGAGAGATTTATCCCTAGTAAGGGGCCTTAGTATGGTATTATTCTTCTTTTCTATCGGGTTTTTATGAATTGTATTTGATTATTCTTTTGTTCTATGTTGCGTATGTTGTTTTGAGTTTTTCCAAGGTGCACAATATATGATGAATACCCAACTTGGTTCTATTGTGAGTCCTGGCATTTCAAGAACCTGAACATTGGATAGTTTCCTCATGTTCCTTTTTCTTATATGGTTATGTTTCACTATTTATCACATTTCTTTTAAAATCCCATTTTTTCATAGTGGAATCTTGGTAACTGTGCACCATGCATATTGGCCAAATAGTTAAATAATGTCAAAAACCTATGGTCCTCATTATGATTTGATTAATACTTTATATTAATCGTTTCTATTGATCATCTTGCTTATGTTTGAGTCTTTTATCTCTAATAGGTCATGTTACTTATTAGTATTAATATCAAACTAGTTATATATATTCTCATTAGCATGTTATCTATTGTAAATGTTTACATGAATCAGTACTTTTTATTCTCTCGTTCTTTGTTTATGGTTTGTTAGAATCAACATGTTACAATTTCGATTATGATAAATCATTACATGATTTGTATTATTCGTGTTTTCTTGATTCTTCCTACTATTTATATAATTATAAACATGTTAAATTTTTATTCTGTAGTTTTTAGAAAAAAAAGTAAACCCATACAACTCAATTACTCCATTGAAAGTAGGCTACCTCATAGCACAACCCAGAATTTTTTTATAGATTCTGATAAAAAAATATTTAGAAAGGCTACTATTGGGATAAAATATTATTATCCCTTTCATGATGTGATAATTGTGAGATAAATGTATATTAAAAATGAATAAAAAATGAAGAATAGATGTAACATATAAAACCCCACAAATAAAGAGGGGTAAAAACCCATAGAAAAATAGAATGATATCACTGTGGTAAAAGAGGTTAAACACACTCTCCTTCTATTATACGGAAAATATCCATGTAATTAACTCCCTTGAGTAATGTATAATGCACCTCACAAAATACAACACTCAAAATGTTGAAGTAGGAATCTCAATACTTGAGGTGATGATACTAAAACAGTCAAAGCGGTCTGCCTTTTATAGGCAAGTCCCTTACTTGATCTTCCTCCACTATTTAACTCCATTGGTTAGTTTTTTCACCCATCCCACTAACCACACTAGCCCCCTTTGAAAAATCAAGGGGGCGAAACTGTTTGTCAGAAATAAAATGCCAATATATATATAACACTTGGATATCTCCTTGGGAACCAATAATATTTCCACAAATATTTTCAATCTTCCAAACATGTTTCTCTAATATCTATGATTACGATTGAGGATTTTTACTATATTAACATTACAAAGATAATAAACTTCATCATAAAATTAACATAATTTTCTACAATATAAATTTCTTGCATATCCACTCTTCCTTCCTCCACCACATCTCAAACAATGTGATATTGTACCATAATGTGCTTTATCTTGGAATGAAAAGATAGGTTCCATTTAATTTTCAAGGTGCTATGATTGTCACAAAACAATTGGATACAATTCTATCATTGTTCGGGATCCTCTGGAAACCTACACATCTAAATCACCTCTTTGAAAGCCTATATAGTTTTCATGTAATCTACCTTAGTCGTGGATATATATATAACATACTACATCTTTAAATTCCAGATCACAACTCATCCTATAAAATTAAACACATAACCCAAAGTGTATTTTTGTTGGTCATAATCACCTATGAAATCTGAATCTACGTAGTCTCTAATAGTGAAGTGTGATCCTCAATAACATAATACAGCATATGAGATCTCCTTGATGTATCTAAGTGTCTTCTTTAATATGTTCCAATACTCCCGTATTTAATTCTCCACATACTAACCAACTTCTCCCACTACAGGTGAAATTTATGGTCTCATATAAACCATAGATATTATCATACTACCCACTGCTAGTGCATAAGGTAATTGAGACATCTCCATCCTCTATAATTCATTGTTACCACTTTTATGATTCATCATAGAGGATAACATAAAAGTAATAGTAGGTGGGGTAAATATAGGCTTATAATGTCTCATGTGGAAGTATTTCAATATATTCCTCAAGAAATTCTTTTTTTATAGCTAAAGCATACGCTTATTTCTATTTCATTAAATCTACATCCCAAGATATTAGTTTTTGGACCTAATTCATTCATATCATACTCCCATGAAAACTGTCATCATGTCACCCAAATACAATAGAAGAATGATAAACTCATTACCATAAGAATCCATGAAATATACACAAGTATCTAAATGAAGAATTTTGTGCCAAATACTCATGATATAGGTATAAAATCTCTTGTACCAACACCTTGGTGCTTGCTTAATACCATAAAAAGTTTTTCTAAACCTAAAAACCATGTTCACATTTTCTTATTTTGAAAAACATTCCAATTATATAATATAAATTTATTTATCAAGATCACCATGTAGAAAAGATCTCTTCACATCTAGCTACTGTAGAGTAAAACTATATATTTCACACATCCCCATAACTATCTGAACTGTCGTTATTCAAAAAATGGAAGAAAATATTTCCTTGAAATGAATAACATATCTATATGCGTATCTTTTGACCACCAGTCTTGCATGACATCTTTACAATTATTCCTTTTCATCCCAATTTATCTTAAAGAATCTATTTTTACCAATAGTCTTCCTTCTATGAGGTAATGGATCAATATCTCAAGTCTTGTTCTTGTGAAGGGTATCATGTTTCTTCTAAATTTCATCCATCCATGTGGATATTTCTGAACTCCACATCACCTCCAAAAAAATAATATAGAATATCGTCCTCCATCAATAATTAGTACATAATATTTCTCTTAGTGATAAATTCTGAGTGCCATATTGGTTCTCTATTATCTTGAGTTGATCATCATTGTCCAAAATCAATAATAACTTGATCATCATGCTCCTCAAAGGAAATTGGTTCTTCTATGGATTCTTCCTCCACCCCAACTGTTATAGTATATGTGTTCTCATTCTTCAAGTCCCCACTAATCATCACTTGCACCTTATCTTATATACATATAACATCCATGCTGATGATAAGTCTATGGGTAGTGGGGTCCCACATACGATACCCCTTCACACCATCAACGTATCCTAAGAATATACATTCATGGGATCTCGAATCCAACTTCAATATTTCATGATCATTAAACAATACAGATGCATTACCTCTATAAGTATATAACCAAGAATAGTCAGTAGGTTTACCACTCCACATATTCATTAGTGTTTTCATATCCATCATCACAAAAGTAAATCAATTGATCACATAACATGTTCTCTTCATTACTTTATCCCATAACTTCTTGAAAATTCCTATATACTTCAATATATCCCTTGTTCTATCCAACAAGGTTATGTTCTCCCACTTTGCCACTCCATTTTTTTGAGGAGTATATGACACCATGAATTTTCTCTTGATTCCTTCTCATTCAAAAAAGAGTATCAAAATCATGACTTGAATATTTTCCATCACTGTCAATCCTCAAACACTAGATCTTAATTAAAGATTCCATCTTCATCCTTGCTTTAAATGTTTTTAAGACTTTAAAAACAATTGATTTCATCTTGATTGGGTACACCTAACATCTCATGGAATAATCATAAATGAATTCTACAAAGCACCATTCTCTTCCCAGGGATATAAATAGTGCATTCCAAATATTGGAATGGATCAAATCTAAGATATCCTTTCTCCTCATTGCTGACGTCCCCAAATTCAACCAATGTTGGTTGAAAAATCATAATGCTCAAAAAATGGAAAGGATACCTTTGTAATCTAGGAAGAAAAATATGTTCAGTAAGAATCTTAAAGCTCCATTCGAACATAAGACCAAGATTTTGATACCTTGACTTCCTCAATGCTTTTATTGAGGTAGTTAACAGGAAAACTATTCCAATGTCTTGGAAGTTCCATATACTTTTTTTAATTATATATAATTATTTTGAGACTGCAAAATCAGACATCTCATGATTCTGAGGCCTAGGGTGCCTAGAATTATCCGTCGAAGTTTTTTATGCTTCAATTAGCTCACCTAAGCAGTTTTCCTAAAAAAATGGAATAATTATTAACCAGTTACTCGAATTAAATATCTAAGGGAATTGTTGCGCTCAGAATGGAGGGTTTACCCTAGTAAGGGATTAAGTTTAGTTGGTGCGGGTCTCCTGTGAGAAAACCTAAAAATGGAATAACCGAAAATAAAATAATTAAATAAAATTACTGTATTTTTCAAATGCTTATAACTCACGAATGGTAACTCAGATTAAAAATCTGAGACCACCGTTGAGATCGTGAGGGTATGCTCTCTTTAGGAAGATACTAACTTTGGTCGGTGGGGGACATCAGTGAATATTAGTTTATGTTTGTAAATAATTTAATAAAGTGACAATTATTTTATTGTAAAATCCATAACTTTTAAATGGTAACTCGGATTGGAAATCCAAGAGTTCCGTTGGGTTCGTTGGGGCGTGTTCTAATTATGAAAATCCTAACCTCAATTGGCGCAGGATGAGGGTGATGGTTAATAATTTTATGAACATTTTTTGGGTATGTTCAGTAAACGTGTGAGCGGTGTTTTATAAATTTTGAACTGTTGTTCGGCTTAAAAATTTGGGGGCATCGTTGAACCCGCAGCGCCGGTATTCTCTTAAGAGAGGTATAACATCAACCACAGTAGTTTGGGTGAAAAAGTTATTTTTTTGGACGTTTGAATGATTAATAAAATAACATGTTTTGTTATTTTAATTTCTATCTTTCCTCCAATGGGCAAATGATGCTGGCGGGACAGCCAATGTGTCAAGCCAACAAATGTCATAACTCTTCTTTTCTTGTAACCACAACATTGGAAATTCAGGAGGTTCATTAATTAAATGAACCTCATTAATTCCCCAAGCATTACACAATACTTCTCCTCTCCTATTTATTTGGAGGTCGAGGAGGGGTGTTGGGAAGAATTCACAAAATGATGAAGCTCTGGAAAAGTACCGCGTCGCCAACCACCAGGAGGACGAGACTCGTTCCAATGAGCGGTGACGAGCGCCAAAGAGTCAAGAACCGATGACAACAATAAATGAGGTTTCATCGACCATTGTTAGTGGATGTATCTTCTAGGTAGGGGGTTATTGTTGTTTGTGTGTTTTTGTTTCCCTCTTGCACATTCTTGAAATTATACGAAGAACGCGAGTCAACCAACTTCTGGGATGACCTGTGATTCATCCGTCATTGTTGGAGGTTATGGCGGGGAATCTTTCAGGGTTAATCTTGTGTTCAACACAACTCTTTATTGAACTCCCTTAATATCCTTCAAATTGCGAGCTAACGCGGAGGGTTCGGGACTAACAAACCTGGCCCAAACCCTCCGCTATCTTTCTTTCCCTGCACCGCCTCGGAAGACCGCGAAAAAGTCGACACATGCCACAAGAGGAGGGTCATGGCTTGTCAACTGCGGCGAATGGAGGAGGCGGCCCACACGACGGTCGACCGCGGGAAGGAAGGTGACATGACCATTGCACTTCCGATGAATGGAAGTTGCGGAGGAGGCCGAACCCACCTCCGGAGGGTTCCGCGGAATCAACACAGTGTAGCCGCCTCACCAACTGAATGTCCTCTAGGCCTTTTGGAAATCCGGGTGACCAGGGGGTTACACCCCCCCCCCCTATCGGACTGAACTAGGCCGCATCCCCCGTAGTGGGCCGCTACCCTCGAGTTGGGGCGCCGCCCTCGCACCGGGCCACCGCACTTAGACCGTGCCGCCGCCCATGGACCGAGATGCCACCCTCAAGTCGGGCCACCGCCCTAGGACCTGACTGCCTCCCTAAGAGCGGGTCGCCTCCCTCGCACCGGGCCCCCACCCTCACACCAGGCCCCCGCCCTCCGAGCGTACTTCTACCTTCATGGTTTTAGCTTTGTGGTGTTACCTGTGTGGTACATCTACCTTCGTGTTGTATTCTATTTTCTTTCAGTTGTATTATACTACCATTCGTACTTGTGCTTTTACGGTTGGGCTTGTATTCTAGCTCCTTTATTACTTTCAGCACTCTTTTACTACAACAGTTTTCTTTGTATATGAATCTTTTTGAGTTCTAGTCTGTGTGGTTGCATCTTGTTTTGTTCTTGGACTGTGTGTCTGTACAGGTTAAAAAAGCAATGTGGTCCAGTTTAAGAGACACACCTTTCCGGTTCTATTTGTCAGCCTCTCGCCTATGGAATATGGGTTTGGGGTAGTCACGACATGGGTCCCGAAGGACGGGTCGTGACAACTATCAACACCTCCGTGTATGCTTCACCATAAAGAACACATAGATTCTTTGAGATCTTCTCTGTCTTCATGACCACAAGCACACCCTTCACAATCATCCCCATTCCATTGTTAGTGTAAGTCTTACATATGATGTCATCATATATACCCAAAGAAAATTTGTTAATATTCAGGATCATCGCATGGCGTACTCCTTTGGTGGTTTGAATTATACCATCATGCATCTTCATTTTGTTGGTATTGACTCCAAAGATCTTCAGGGTGTGATTGTTCCCCATGTAAACAAGCCCTTTCGAGATATGTTCATAATGATCAAACCATTCCCTTTGGGCCATGTTTTTTTTGAATCAATTATCCATGCGTTGTTGAGATGATGTCTACCTCCATCCATCATAGATGTTTTTCTGACTAGTATGTCACCATTTTTGTAAGTACTCGTCATATTTCATTGAGAGTTGTTTTCACCACTCTTATTGTTCCAACTATTCTTTTTGACGTGCCCCTACTTTCCAGAACCATAACGTGTGATGTTGTTGTTATTTTTTATTTGGACCTTCCATGATTTTTTCTCCCACATAGAATTATGCTCCATTGTCCTTCCTCTCTCTATTGACAAAGTCTTCGATTGGGGAAATGTTTTTTGTTTGTCACTTTTCTCTTGAACTACCTTTTTTCTTCAAGAACCATAGCTGCAACGTTGTTGAGCATAAAAATGTCCATCATGATATTGTTGGAAAGGTTGATGATTAACTAATCATATGGATTTTTTAATATTTAGAGCAGAATACCATCACATTAAGTATCCCTAATTTTGTAGCCCAATGTCAAGAGTTGAGCGAATAGGGTATTGACAGTGTTGATGTGATCAGTCACTGATGATGACTCTTCATTGGAAGAGTGTAAAATTTTCTCTTTATGAAAATTTTGGTGTGCAGTGACATGGTCTTATAACGTTTCTTAGAACATCATTATTTTTCATTCTTTGTATTTTTCTCTGCAACTCTTGATAGGAACTTGGCCCCAAAGAAAAAGGGATGTTGGCAATAACATTCATATCCATGTCGTCCCATTTCTCCTCTGCTAGACCCACCAGTATATCGTGGATCACAAGTACGAAATTGGTCTTCCACATCATCGCTTGCATCATCATTTTTTTGAATTATTAATACCTAAAAAACAAACTTCACTTGGCTTGGTATACCAGACTACCACAATCGAAGAGTGTTTTTATCAAAATGATAAACAATACTCCATTGCATTTAGGGTAGTCAAATTTGTACCATAACATAGTACTCCATAACATATTTTATTGACCATCACTTTATTTTACATATCGAATCACCAACAATGATTTAGTTTGATGTCAAAAACCAATCGGAGAAAGCCTTGAGGGTGCGGGTGTCCACGTGGTAGTTTTTTCGGATGTAGTCAGGGAAGGTGGGCCATTCAAAGTCTAGGTACGCCCTCCGGGGTTCCCGCCGGCCAAAAACTCCAGTGGTGGGACTCACCACCCTATCCCTCACTGGACACAGAAAAAATCTTATTGACTTCCTCACCCTCCACTCATTCACCACCACCTTGTGTACGCAGCTCTTGTATATCCCATTCATCAGAGCTTGTTATTTTCCCTTTCATTATGACTATGAAAATAAGAAGTGTTAAATGGATCAGTGGTGAATGCAGACGCATATACCATAAAGGTGTCTCTAACAAGAACAATGAACATGGCTGGAGCAGGGGCAACAGAATTCCACCTACCATCATATGAAACTTGGAGGCCACCCACGTCGTCCTAGTGAAGGATGGTAATGGAAGTGGGATCGAAGTGGGGTCTCGTCCCCAGTGTCACCTCCGATCGCCAGGAAGGAGTGTAGTAATTTAGACCCACATTCAATTCGATTCCAATGAAGAAATCCCAAAGGTAGCTACATCCCACCCCAAGGCTGATGCCCATAACCTCCATGATCACCTCTGACAGACCGCTCATGGCCTCGCTATACTCCTCCTACTCCTTCCTACCCTCGACATAAAAGGATCATGGAATATGTGGACCTTTTTTGACTTCTAATCATCACCAAGTTGAAATTTCATGAATTTTTCACATTTAATTCTCCAAAAATTACCCGAAATCTTGAAAATTCATGCCCAAGGTCTGAACAAAGTACTTCTCCATGCTCCCGGTGGCGGCTTCGGTGATGTGGAAGGACAACATCTCTTTCCATAGAAACTGCATCATGAACCTGTCAGTGAGGCCTTCTGCGTATCCTTGGTGATCCCTGAAGATCCTCTTCACCATATGCTTCTCTTGTGGTGGAATCCTGAAGAACCACTCAATTCTGGCCCATGCCCCGAGGAGATCCCTCCCTAGCTATGGGTGTCGAGCTGATGATTTGGGAAGGAGTCGAGGGCCTCATTTAATAGGAATAATTTTGTCCACTATAAGATTTCACATTGTTAGACCACTAAATGGTCTATTTACGTGTTGACCCCTTCATAAAAGTTGTTCATAAATGTGTTTTACGTCCATCTTCTAAATATCAACTCATTTATCCACTAGGTTAAGGAGTTATGTACGTTTCATTGAATTGGACTTTTTTATGGCCGAAATTTCCAGGAAGCTTCTTTGAAATGTGTAACAATCAATGGAAACCATAATGATTTCAAAACTCCCCCAAATTTGTTATAGAGTCATTCATATGTGGCCTAGTGGTACCCCAACTAATATTACCTAAATTTTAGGCGAGGGAACCGATTTGTACATCCGTTATTGTGGTGCGGTCTACGTTGTCCGCCCGAAAAAGTTTCCAACTTCAATGAATTTTTTGAACTAATAGATCTTCGAATCAGCTCTAGGTCCAAAAGAGAGAGTTGAATGAAATAAAATCAGGATTCTAAAAAAAATAATCACGAATTTTGGAATTATATGTTTTATGAAATGATAAAAATATATTTGTAGTAAAAATTAGTCAAAAATCCAAAATTATGCACTTTTATCAATTTTTCTCATAATCATACTAAAATTCAAACTATAGATCATTTTAATAAAACATTGAAATAAATGAGTTTTATCATTAAAAAAAATTAAAAAATCCTCATTCTTTGATAAAAAAATATGCCTAAAAATTTTCTCTATAAAATACCCCCATACATAAACCATGATTGTCCTCAAGCATAAAATCTCCACATGGAAATCAGAGAAACCCAATGTTACCAAAATTCAAAATCCAATGCAATAAAATAAAAAAAAATTCCATCTGAAATCAAAATTTCAAAATCTGCATAAAATATAAATTTATGTTTTCATTTTCAAAGAAACAAATAATTCACATATTTTACTTTTACCCTTTGAAAATTGATGGAACATCTAATTTCATTCATCAATCTCTTTCATTTATTATTATTAAACATGCCATGTCATGATTTACCTCACTTTTGATTCTTTTCTCTCATAATTCATGATAAAATTCAAGTAGAGTTATGCTTATATCATGTGAAACACTCTCTTTATCCATAGGCATGTAAATGAACTACTTTCTCCACTTTGTAAAGAAAAAACACACATAAAATCATGAGGACTTGCAATTATGGTTATATTGACTTTGAGGTTTACGGTTGGCAGGATTTGATGTATAAAAAATTAAGGCTCAAGGAGGAGTCTAATCTCTTAAGTATTATGAATGATATAAAAAGTAAAAATATAATGAAATTATCCCCTTAAAAGTAGCAACACCCACTTCCCAAATCTCAAAGAAAATTTTATGATCAAGTAAAAATAATGAATGATTTGTTCACCCACTTGAATATTTTTTTTAACTATTTTTTTTGAAATTTATGATTATATCAAACCTCACATCCATCACATAACCACGTAGGATCATAAGATCATCAGTCTGAAAAATGGTAATTTTTTGTTTTCCCAAATCACAAACCATTTTTTCTCTTTTTGTTGGTTCTTTTTGTCATTTTTGTCATTTTTTTTAATTCAAGTGGGGAAAACAATAGACTATAATGAATGGTTCCACAACCTTTTACAATTACCACAATAATACCCTCTCACTTCTCCCTTATAATGTATAACATCCCATCAACCATGATTCACTTTACCCCCACACTTCAACTTTAAAATATTATGAAAATACTCAGAGGAGGGTAGGAATTGATAAAAATGGATTGAAATATGGCTCATTCCTATACAGGTCCTTCATGGTCTCTATGGGCTAAAAGAAGGATTTATTTAATGGTGGTCTTTTAAGGAAAATTATCTTTTTAAAGGATACCTCAATCATTTTAATTGTGTTTTTACACAGTCACAGACTTGACGAGTTTCAATACAAGTTCTGGTCGGTTACATGTCCCAAGATTACTCAAAAAATATGCTCAAGAATAAATAGGAAGTACTTGTTCTAGAAGTACTCTTAGGAATGGGAAATATAGCATTGGTCCATCACTCATGTCATGACTATTAAATCAATTCACATGAACTTCAGAAATTCAAAGCATGAAGGATGGTAGGGAAATTTCATTTACATGAATCAATTAATTATTTCAAATCATGAGTCATTACTTAAATATCTATGCTTCTTTCTAAAAATTCAATTTTTAATTTCAAAAATTTAATCATTTCAACATTGAAATCTAAAATGTGGCATCTCAGGATTCTAAAAAAACTCATGTCTCCTAGATAAGTTGAGTAAAACATGAATTTAATTGTGGGAATGCAATTTTATCTTTAAAGCTCAAAACATGTTGTGGAAAAAAATGTGGAAAGTTTAAAAGATAAAACACTAAAATTGAACACCCTTTTCCCATGAAACTTGGTACTTTCCCTTCTTTGTCTGGGGCTTCCATTTACCATAAAGATCCAACAATAGAAAATTACTCAATTAATCACACTGATCAATTGATATAAGCTTGAAATGGAATGAGGGAGGGGGTCGCATGCTAAATTATTTCAATGAAAAGATAATTACATATAAATTCTTAGAAATAAAGTAAAGATAAATCTTGGTATTATCCCCCATTTGGGCCCTGAATTTTGAATGCCTCCAAAGGGTATTAACAACTGTTATCCAAAGTCTGATGTAGGATGAAGATTCTTTGATTGGAACCACCACATGTGGATTTTCTCAACTTTTGCTTCATTCTTCTTGGTGAGTAATGATCCATGGATAGAGTACACCATATCCCCCCTTCATAATGAGGTATATCTTGCATGGTGGGGTAGGATGGAGTATGAATCATCCTCCTTCTAGGTTGCTACATGTGGAACCTCTTCCTCTCTATCCTTTGGTTCCTCAAGGTACTCTTTATCAAAAGAATAGTCAATAGGAATGTCAGAGTGTAATTCTATTTGAATAATATTAAAACATGAAGTATCAAAATAAAATTATTCCCCATCAATGTAAGAATCAATTATCATGATTTCCTTAGGGAAATCCACTAGAATATCTTAATGAACTTCCTTCAATAAATATTCAACGATTCGAGTGAGATCCATATGTTCCTCAACATGTGGACATCCTGGTTCTTCTTCGTCCTCCGAGCCATAGTTGAGATTGTCATATTCTGTATAATCAAAACCACAAATAGTGATGTAGAATTCATATTCAATAAAATTAGAAGGGATAGAGTCAATTAATGGTTTAACTCCTTGAGTTGGTTCATCTTCAATTTCTTCCTCATTGGTAAGTGCCACTTGGAGTAGACTCTCTGAGGATGGAGGCATGTAGTCAGGATCCTCTATCTTGACTTAAAATTCCACCACTTGGGTGGTTTCTTCCTTCAGTGGTGATGAATATTATTCTTTTTATTATATGGGGAGGTTAGGAAGTTCCTCACATTTAATCAATAATTCATCAAAACGTTTTTGATCTCCCACTTTTAGCTCACTAGGTAAGTCTTCCTCCCTTGACTCCTTAGGTTCTTCAATTTCAAATATATGTGGTGAAATTTCTTCCACCACTTTCTCAGGTTATTCCTTTGGATTAGGTTTGGGTTACTCCATTAATGCATGAACATAATCAAAAGAACTATCATCCTTTTTGGTTAATTTTTCAATGATTCCTCTATGTTCATGCACATAATCTCTTCTAAAATATTTATCTTCTTATTATTGTTGTTGCTACCCCTGTGAGTAATTTTTCCATGCATAATATTCTGAATTTGAATACATCATGGATGTCTTTTTTTAGGGTTTTTAAACGAAATGAAATATAACTAAGATGTGAAAATAGAAAAAGTAAATAAACTAATGATTGTCTCCTTGGAAACAACGTTAGTTTTGACACACACCTGTTACAGGGCGTATACAAAAATAATTATTTTTTCCCTAGTGCAACATAGTTACTGACCAGAGTCGTCACTCTTGAAGAGCCTTCTCAATGTAGTTCACTTTATCTAATTCACCTATTATATATCTTTTTGTGGTTTTTTTATTAAATTAATGTGATGAAAATATTTTTCATGTTTTTAATTATTTAAAATAATGACTTGTGAATCCAGAATTCTAAATTTATACTAATACGCACGTCTAAACAGAATGAATTAATAAGAAAGAACATGGTTTTGGGGTTTTCTTAAATGTTAAATCATTATGATCCTTTATATGTTTTATTTTAGTTTGATAATCCAAACATGAAATCTCATGTTTGAACTACTATTATTTAATTATAAATTGTGAAATATCATTGAATGTTTGAGCACTCTCAATTCCACCTCCTCATTTAATCCATGTTGGTGATAAACCTTTGTCTAGAATGTGTCATCGTCCAAGACCTAGTTCAATCGAAGCCATTTCACATATTGATTAGCCAAAATCCAATGTTTTAAGAACTAACCAACGGAGAGAGGGAAAATGATTAAATAAAAGAATAGGGATAGGATTAGTTTCATGTCATTGGAGTCAGTCACAACATCAGAGACATTCTCCTTACCTATGAATACTACTCAAATCTATCTACAAACTTAAAATTAAACATTAAAGAAAATTCATGATCACCTTCACCTCCCCTCGGGCAATGTCTTGAGGTCAGCCTCCCATTTCTGAGAGTAAGATATTACTCAGTGGAGTGGGTGGAAGAGAAGAGAGAGAGAGGGAAAGAAATGAAGAAAAGTCGATAGAGAAACACAGAGGCATGGATTAATAAAACTTAAATATGAATTACAATTGAAAAAAAAATTAAAATTAAAATAAAATAGAAAGAATAAATTAGTGGGGAAAGTGGAGAAGAAGTATCCGCTTCCTTGGTGGGATCCCTCCTTATCTGAGGGAGTCGACCTGATGATTTGGGAAGAAGGCGAGGGCCTCCTTTTATAGGAAGAATTCATTCCTCTGAAAGTCTTCACATTTTTGGCCTATTAAATGTTAGATTAATGTGTGTAAACCTTCATAAAAGTTATTCAATAATGTACTTTCCATTCACCCTCAAAATGTCAGCTCATTCAGCCATAGGATTAAAGAGTTATGGAATTTTCATTGAATAAGACTTTTTGTGGCCGCAATTTCCCAGAAGCCGTCTTCAAATTTATAACGATCAATAGAAACATTAATGACATTAAAATACCCCAAAATTTGGTTTAAAGTCATTCATATGTGTCCTAGTTCTATCCTAGTGGGAATCATCTAAATATGAGGTGAGGAGACGGATTTTTTCATCTGTTATAGTGGTGGGGTCCATTCTATTTTCCTATAAAGATTTCCAACTTCAATGAATTTTTTGGACTAATAGATCTTTGAATGAACTCTATGTCCATAAGATATATTTGAATGAAATAAAATCACGACTCTAAGAAAAATAATCATGAATTTTGGAATTATATTTTTAAAAAATTGAAAAAAATACCTTTGTAGTAAAAATCTGTCAAAAATCCAAAATTATGCACTTTTCTCAATTTTTCTCATAATCATTCTAAGATTTAAATTAACCATTATTTTAATAAAACACTGAAATACATGGGTTTTATCATTGAATAAAATTAAAAAATAATCATTCTTTGATAAAAAATATTCACATAAATTTTCTCTCTCAAATACCCCCACACATAAACCATGCTTGTCCTCAAGCATAAAATCACAACATAGAAATTAGAGGACACCAATGTTACCAATATTAAATTTCCAATTCAATTAAATAAAACAATTTTCAATGTGAAATCGAACTTTCAAATATTTACAAAAATATCAATTTAATTTCCCATTTCTCAATGAAACAAATAATTCACATATTTTATTTTTCCCATTTGAAAATTGATGGAACTTCTCCTTTCATTCATTCAGGCTCCTTGATTAATTATTATTAAACATGACATGTCATGATTTACCTCAATTTTGATTATTTTATCTCATTCTCATTATAAAATTCAAGTAGAGTTTTGGTCATATCATGAGAACATGCTCCTTATCCATAGTCTTGTAAATAAACCACTTTCTCCACTTTGTAAAGACAAAATGCACATAAAATCATGAGGACTTGAAATTATGGTTCTATTTACTCTGAGGTTTAAGGTTCGTATGATTTTATTCTTTAAAAATTAAGGCTTAAGGAGGAGGATAATATATTAAGTACTATACATGATATCAAAAGTAAAAATATAATGAAATTATCCCTTTTATATTAGCAATACCCACTTCCCAAAAGTCAATGAAAATGTTATGATCAAGTAAGCATAATGAATGATTTGTGCACCCTCTTGAATATTTTTTTTATTTTGTACTTTATTTTCTTTTTTTGAAAGTTATGATTACATCAAACTTCACATCAATCACCTAACCATATACGCTCATATGATCGTCAGTCCAGAAAATGGTGATTTTGGGTTTTCCCAAATCATAACCCATTTTTTGTCTTTTTGTTGGTTGTTTTTGTCATTTTTTTCATTTTTTTAATTCAAGGGGGAAAATAGAGTATAATGAGTGATTCCACAACCTTTTACAATTACCACAATAAAACCCCTACACTTATTCCTTACAATGTATATCATCTTGTCCACCAGGATTCTCTTTACCCGCACACTTCAACTTTAAAATATCACGAAAATAGTCAGAGGAGGGTAAGAATGGATAAAAATGGCTTGAAAAATGACTCATTCCTATAAAGGTAATTCATGGTCTCTATGTGCTAAAAGAAGGATTGATGTAATTGTAGTCTTTTAAAGAAAATTATCTTTTCAAAGAATACCTCAATCATTTTAAATGTGTTTTTGCACAGTCATAGATTTGACAAGTTTCAATATAAGTTATGGTTAGTTACATGTCCCAAGATTACTCAAGAAATATGCTCAAGAATAAATAGGTAGTACTTGGTCTAGAAGTCTTCTCGGGAATGGGAAATCTAACATTAGACAATCACTCATGGCATGACTAATAAATCAATTCACATGAACTTCAGAAATTCAAAGCATGAAGGATGGTATGGAAATTTCATTTAAATGAATCAATTATTTCCTTCAAATCATGAGTCAATACTTCAATATCCATGCTTCATTTTAAAAATTCAATTATTATTTTCAATCATTTAATCATATAAACATTGAAATCTAAAACATGGCATCATGGGATTCCTATGAAACTCATGTCTCTTAGATAAGTTGAATACAACATGAATTCAAGTTTGGGCATGCAATTTTGTCTTTAAATCTCAAAACATGTTGTGGAAAAAAATGTGGAGAGTTTAAATTTTAAAAAACAAATATTGAACACTCTTTTTCCAGGAAACTTGGTCCTTCCCATTCACTATCTATGGCTTCCTTCTACCGTTATGATCTTAAAAAATTAAATTACTCAATTAATGACAAAGATCATTTCATTTAAGCTCAAAATGAAAATAGGTAGGGGGACATCTGCTAAATTAATTCATAGAAAATAAATTGACTTCTAATTTACTAGAATGAAAGTAAAGATAAATCTTGGTATTATCCCCTAAGTCGGCCCTGAATTTTGACTACCTCAAGAGGGCAGAACCGACTGTTATCCAATGTCTGATGGATGATGATGCTTCAGTGATTTGAACCACTACATGTGGCTTTTCCCAACTTGTATTTCATCCTTCTGGGTGAGTAATGATCCAGGGATAGAGTACACCATATCCCCAACCCCTTAACAATGAGGCATATCTTGCATTATGGGGGTAGGATGAAGTATGAATCATCATCCTTTTTGGTTGCTACTTGTGAAACGTCATATTCTTTGTCCATTGGTTTCTCAAGGAATGCTTCATCAAAAGAATAGTCAATGTGAAAGTTAGAGTGTCATTCTATTTTAATAATAATAAAACATGAAGTATAAAGATCAAATTCATCCCCATCAAAGTAAGAAGATTTTGTCATGGTTTCTTTATGGAAATCCACTAGAATCTATTCATGAACTTCCTTCAATAAATAGTCATCATATCCAGTGAGATCCATATGTTACTCAGCATGTGCACATCTAGGTTATTCTTCATACTCCATAGAATAGCTGATATTGTCTAATTCTTTATAATCAAAACCACAAAGAGTGATGTAGAATTCATATTCAATAAAATTAGAAGGGATAGATTCAATGAATGGTTCAACTCCCTGAGTTGGTTCAGCTTAAATCTATGCCTCAGTGGTAAGTGCCTCTTGGTGTAGACTCTCTAAGGATGGAGGCAGGTAGTCAGGCTCCACCATCTTGACTTCAAATTCCACCACTTGGGTGGTTTCATCCATTTGTTATGTTGAATCTACTTCTTTGTATTGTATGGGGAGTTTCGGTAGTTCCTCACATTTAATCAATAATAAATAATAACTTTTTTGAACTCCCACTTGTATCTCAGTAGGTACGTCTTTGACCCTTGCCTCTTTAGGCTCTTCAATTTCAAATATATGTGGTGAAATTTCTTACACCACATTCTCAGGTTCCTTCTCCTGCTTAGGGCTGGGTTTCTCCATTAATGTACAAACATAATCAAAATCTCTATCAGCCTTTCTGGTTAGTTGTTCAATGTTTTTTCTAAGTTCATGTACCTGAGCTCTTATAAAATATTCATCTTCTTCTTGTTGTTGTTGTTTCACCTGTGAGTAATTTTTCCATGCATAATATTATGATTTTGAATTCATCTTGGAAGTCATTTTTAGTTTTTTAAATGAAATGTAATATAAATAAGATGTGAAATTAGAAAAAGAAAATGAACTAATAATTGGATCCTCGAAAATAGCTTCAGTTTTGACGCATGCCTGTCGTAGGGTGTGGACAAAAATAATTATATTTTTCCTAGTGTAGTACAGTGGAAGACCATGGTCGTCTCTCTTGAGGATCCTTCTCAATGTAGTTCACATTCGTTACCTAATTCACCTATTCTATCTCTTTTTTTGATCTTTTTATTAAATGATAGTGATTAAAATCTTTTTGGATTTTTTATTATTAAAAATAATGACATGTGAAGCAAGAATTATAAATTTATACTAATATGCATATCTAGATAGAATGAATCACTACTAGAATTTTACACTTTACCAACGGTTGTAAACCGTTGGTAAAGGCCTGGAAACCATTGGTATATAGTATATCAATGGCTCCCTCAATTGTGGCCAAGTAAGGCGTGAAAATAGGCCTATACCAACGGTTCTGTGAAATTCGTTTGTATAGGTGTCAAAATAGAAGGTATACCAATGGTTTTCTACAAACTGTTGGTATATGTGTGTTACACTTATACCAATGGTTATAAACTATTGGTATAGAGGGGATATGGAAATCCATAAGGCTATAACAATGGTTTTAACAACCCGTTGGTATAGTTATATTATAGTATCTATACCAATGGTTTTGAAACTGTTGGTATACAATTGCTCAGCTCCACAGAAGCAGGCCCCTCTCCCCTCTCCAAACCTACAACAACACAGAAACCCCTCTCCAGACCTACAACAACACCAATAAAAAAATCCCCATCCAAATTATTCAAAATTTAGAATTCATTCCAGAATATAGAAATTTCGAAATTTTGAAATTAAAATGTAATAACACCCATACGAGAAAAGGCATACATGTTATAGGAAATTCAATAACACCCATAAGAGTATTCCAAATTTAGAATTCATTCCTCACTCAAACAACAACACCAACACACATAAGAGTATTCAAAATATAGAATTCATTCTTTACTCAAACCACAACACCAATACTCAAAAGAGAAAAAACCTACAAGTTATAGAACGAACATGGGATGTTTAGTCATGATCTTAGGTTGAGTATCTTAAAACAAATAGGAAAACTTGGGTAGAGTGTCAAATATCGTGACACCCATAAGATAGACAATGGTAGCGGTCATGTTATTAGACATATGATGAGTTATAGGAAGAACATGGGATGTTTATATTCCTTTAATGATTTTGTATCCATGTATAAATGGTTCCTGATGTGTTAGTGCAAAACATTGTCCAACCTCAACATATGATATGGGTTACCGAAATAGCCTACATGTTTTTCATAGAATTTTCAATTAGAATAAGGGGGTATGTGCCTAATTGTAATTTTCTCTCTGGGGTTTGATGTGATATGAATCCCCATCTTGGGTAGTGGCTATGCATATTCAATTAAGTCCTTGGTATTGGGTTCTTAAAGGGACTTTGGTTTGGTCCTAGAACCCACTATTTGATGACGGGATTGAGGTGATCCATGGGGATATGGTGTCTCCATATGTATTACTCACCATTGGGGTATTTTTATGAGACATTGAAACTAATGTTTCAATAATCTATGTGTAGCATTGTTGACCAATTTGTTATATGGTGTGCTTGAGTGTTCAAAGGTTTCATATGAAATCACTGTATGATATTTATTTGTTTTATGTTATTGTATAGAATGAACGACCCGTGATTGAGAATTAGAACATGAGTGTTGGTGTATGTTCATGATGGGATGTTGAGACTCATTCCTAATATAATTCATGTTTTAATATATATACTCTGTCCCATTGGGTTTCAATCTATAACTTGGGAATATCTTCTTCTAATAACATATGACCAATAGACCATATTATATTTTTTCCCTTAATTTCAAGAATATATGTTTAGCCCTGTGAAGATTTTCCTTATGTCAGTTATTTTTTTCCCTTAAAATGTTGTCCATTTCAAATAAAAGTGACACACTTTGAGTGATACGAGTCACACCGTGCCTCGGATTGAGGTGGGGTTGACTCGTACGCATCAAAAATGATCCATGGATCATTGGGTGGTGGGTTGTCCTGGGTGGGGGGGCTGTTCGGGGGGGGGGGGGGGGCTGTCCAGGGTGGGGGGGATATCCGAGGGGTGCGGGGGGGTTATCCAGGGGTAGGGGCTATCTGGGGGGGGGCTGTCGGGAGTACTTTTTCAGCCACCGAGGTCACACAACACCTCTAATTGACATGTCATCTAGTTGACAACTTCACAATTAACCCACTCTTTGTTGTTGTCCGATTTCATGGTATTCTTCCGTCGTTCAGATGGTTTCGACCACCCCACACACGTTTTTCAAGTTCACCAAACACCTAAAAACACATATTCTACCGTGTCATGCAAACTGTGCATCCGAATGATGTGTCGTCTTTTTTTACACCTCATGAATAATAATGTGGGTGTTTTCGTGTGATTTCAAGCCATTCTGATGTTGTTCGGTATGTATTTGACCATAAAACACATGTTTTGGCCATTTACGACACGCAAAGTGCGTTTTCAACCACTGTGGTCACACGACACCTCCGATTGGCATTTCGTCTCACCAACCATTTCACTACCCCACACACGCTTTTTAAGCACCCCTAACACCTAAAAAACACATATTCAGCTGTACTGCATAAACTACGCATCCGAATGACATGTTGTCTCCTCATACACCTCACGAATAATAATTAGAGTGTTTTCATTTGATTTAAAGTCATTCCGATGTCGTTACGTATGCATTTGACAGTTAAATGCATGTTTTGGCCATTTACGACATGCAGAGTACATTTTCAGCCACCGCGGTCACACGACTCCTGTGATTGATGTTCCGCCTGGATTACCATTTCACAATTCACCCACCCTTTTTTAGTCTGATTTCATGGTATTCTGAAGTCGTTCGACTGATTTTGCCCACACTACGCACGCTTTTCAAGCTCACCAACACCTAAAAAACACATATTCTTCCGTTCCGTGCAAACCTCGGGTCCGAATGATGTGCCATCTTTTCGTACACTTCAAGAATAATAATTAGGGTGTTTTCGTGTGATTTCATGTCATTCTGATATCATTTGTTATCTATTTGATCGTAAAACACATGTTTTTTCCATTTACGACACGCAAAGTGTGTTTTCGGCCACTGTGATCACACAACACCTCTTATTGATGTGTTGTCTGGCCGAACATTTTACAATTCACCCACCCTTTATTGTTATCCGTTTTCATGGTATTATGAGGTCGTTCAGCCGGTTTTGATCACCCCACACACACTTTTGAAGCGCGCCAAACTCCTAAAAAACACATATTCAGTCGTGTCACACAAAAAGCGAGTCCGAATAATGTTCCATCTCCTCATACACCTCAGAAATACAAATTACGGTGTTTTCTTGTGATTTCAAGTCATTTCGATGTCGTTCGACATGAATTTTACCATTAAATGCATGTTTTGGCAATTTATGATACGTGGAGTGCGTTTTCGGCCACCGCGGTCACACAAAACCATTGATTGATGTTCCATCTGACCAAAAATTTCAAAATTCACCCACCCTTTGTTGTCGCCTGATTTCATGGCATTCTGAGGTCATTCAGCTGGTTTTGACCACCCTACACACCCTTTTCAAGCGCGCCAAACACCTAAAAAACACATATTCAGACGTTACACAGAAACCGCGAATCTGAATGACGTTACGTCTCCTCAAACACCCCAATAATAATAATTATGGTGTTTTCAACTGATTTCAAGTCATTCTGTTGTCATTCGGCTTGCATTTGACAATTAAAGGCATGTATTGGCCATTTATGACACATAGAGTGCGTTTTTGGATAAGCAGTCACACGACATCTCTGATTAATGTGTCGTTTCTCCGACCATTTCAAAATTCACCCACCCATTGTTGTCGTCCAATTTCATGGCATTCTGAGGTCGTTCGTCCAATTTTGACCACCCCACTCATGCTTTTCAAGCGTGCCAAACACCTAAGAAACACATTGTTTCCGACGCTTTCGTCGGGGTGCACGCATCCGTCTGTGGAGGAGGAGGATGCGCGGCTGTTGCCCCGAATTCCCACTTTCCTAAGGCGGGCGACATTCGCTCCTTGTTCATGGACGTCTGCTCCTTGATCGAAAAGGTAGGATGGGATGTCGGTTCTTCCTTCCGTGGATTCCTCCTCGGAACTCGTCATCTAGTCTGGGTCTCCCTCATAGATTTAATACGTTGTTCGTGAATTTCATTCCTGGTGCCATATCTTCATGGACTCCGGTTAATTACACTACTTCCGTCATGACTTTCCATAGGGTCTTGACATGGTAGAGACCTTCGATCGGAGTAGACGGCAATATCAGGCATGTCGGGGCATCTCTGGGTGCGTGGACAGAGGGGAACATGTATTCTTCCTCATAAGAGGGCATCTCAAGGGTGCATAGCCCGAGGCATGTATCTGAGGTTTTCCTCAACTTCCCTTGTTTAACACAGGATATGTTGCAAGATTAACGTCTAGTAGAGACGGTTACACCATGGGCGTGTCATCCGAGGTTTTCCTCAGGCATTTCATGATTATCACGAGGTAGGCCATGAGTTTAACGTCTTTCAGAGACAGAATGAGGGTGATCAGAACATCCCATAGAGATGGATCAGATTGGTATATCCCAAAGGGAGAACATCTAGTTGATGGATGGATCAGAACACCCAATGAGGACAGATCCGAGGTAGTGCACTCCCTAGAGGGGAAAAGGGTGATGAATCGGGGTGTACACAGAATACAACGACCCAGAGATATGACGGGGCTTACATGTGGAAAGCGGCCGATGCGCCGCTAGGAGCAGCATGGAGTTGGATGGCATAATCCCACCAGGATGTGGTGGCCCGGGTGAGAATCAGGATGGGTGAGGGATGGATGAATGAATTGGAGGGGGAATGAAATGGGACCATCGCAGGGGGGCGACAATGAAGTTGGGCTTTAGCCTTGAAGAGGCTTCCTACGTATCCCTATGGCAGGGAATCAAAGTATGCGTAGTTCGGGATGGTGCCGGTGGACCGACACGAGGGTGGACCTTGGTCCGATGGGCATCGTCAGCGTACCGACGTGAAGGTGGACCTTGGTCCGATGGGTATTGTCAGTGTACCGACGTGAAGGTGGACCTTGGTCCGATGAGTGGTGGGCTTGAACCTTGGGAAGGTTTCCTACGTACCATGCCTTGACATGGATCAAAGTCTTCGTAGTTCAAAGGATTGATGGAATACAATTTAACGTCATGAGGGACGATAGTGAACCCTGCCGTGAATAAACGACGAGCAGTGGGTGTTGGCGAACCGATGTAAATGAGGGACCTTGGTCTGATGGGAGATGGGCTTGAACCTCTGGGAGGATTCCTACGTACCATGCCTTGACATGGATCAACGTCCTCATAGTTCGGATTGTGGAATACAGTTTAAAGTCATGCGGTACGGGGGTGAACCGACGTGAATGAGGTCGGAACGACCAGATGGTGGGATTGAACCTCGTAGAGGCTTCCTACATACCATGCCTTGACATGGATCAAAGACCTCATAGTTCGTGTTAGTCACAACGGCTTGCTGTCGGACTGGAATTGTAGTTTGACGTCATGTTGGACGTGGGAAGAACTCGACGTGAATTGGATGATGGGTGGGCTTGAACCTCGTGGCGGCTTCCTACGTACCATGCCTTGACATGGATCAAAGACCTCGTAGTTCATATGGGGCTTTGTCGGCGAACCTACGTGAAAGTGGACCTTGGTCCAATGAGTGGTGGGATTGAACCTCTGGGAGGCTTCATACGTACCATGCCTTGACATGGCTCAAAGACCTCGTAGTTCGGGTGGTAATGGGTGTGCAGTTTAATGTCATGCGGGACAAAGGCATACAGTTTAACGTCATGTTGGACGAGGGAATGCAGTTTAACGTCATGTTGGAGGAGGGAGAAACTCGACGTGAATGAACGAACGAGTAATGTGGCTTGAACCTCATGGAGGCTTCCTACGTACCATGCCTTGACATGGATCAAATTCCTCGTAGTTCACTGGGTGGGGGTTAGGGTCGGTGCTCACTCTAAGCCCACGTGAGTCATGCTCGGTGTGAGAAACAAGAGGTTGCAAGGAACTGATGATCAGGTCACGAAGGATGTGTCCGTGAGAAGCGAAGAGGGGATTATGTGTTAGGAGGCCCATGGTGCTGGGACTTACTCCAAGATGGAGGCCCAGGGAAAAGGATGATGATAGTTTTGGTCTTGAGCCTTGAAGAGGCTTCCTACGTACCATGCCTTGACATGGATCAAATACCTCGTAGTTCGCTAGGTGGGGGTCAGGGTCGGTGCTCACTCTAAGCCCACGTGAGTCATGCTCGGTGTGAGAAACAATAGGTTGCAAGGACCTGATGATCACGTCGCGAAGGATGCGTCCGTGAGAAGCGAAGCGGGGCTTACGCGTTAGGCTCCCATGGTGCTGGGACTTACTCCAGGATGGAGGCCCAGGGAAAAGGATGATGATAGTTTTGGGCTTGAACCTTGAAGAGGCTTCCTACGTACCATGCCTTGACATGGATCAAAGACTTCGTAGTTCATATGGGGCGTTGTCGGCGAACCGACATGAAAGTGGACCTTGGTCCAATGAGTGGTGGGCTTTAACCTCTGGGAGGCTTCCTACGTACCATGCCTTGACATGGATCAAAGACCTTGTAGTTCGGGTGGGAATGGGTGTGCAGTTTAATGTCATGCGGGACAAAGGCATACAGTTTAACGTCATGTTGGACGAGGGCATGCAGTTTAACATCATGCTGGACGAGGGCAGAAATCAATGAGGATGAACGACCGAGTAATGTGTCTTGAACCTCATGGAGGCTTCCTACGTACCATTCCTTGACATGGATCAAATACCTCGTAGTTTTCTAGGTGTGCGTCAGGGTCGGTGCTCACTCTAAGACCACGTGAGTCATGCTCGGTATGAGAAACAAGATGTTGCAAGGACATGACGATCATGTCGCGGAGGATGCGACCGTGAGAAGCGAAGAGGGGCTTATGCGTTAGGCGGCCCATGGTGCTGGGACATACTCTAGGATGGAGGCCCAGGGAAAAGGATGATGAGAGTTTTGGGCTTGATCCTTGAAGAGTCTTCCTACATACCATGCCTTGACATGGATCAAAGACCATGTAGTTCTTTTGGGGATTTGTCGGCGAACCGACGTGAAAGTGGACCTTGGTCCACTGAGTGGTGGGATTGAACCTCTGGGAGGCTTCCTACGTACCATGCCTTGACATGGATCAAAGACCTCGTAGTTCGGGTGGGAGTGGGTGTGCAGTTTAATGTCATGCTGGAAAAAGGCATACAGTTTAACGTCATGTTGGACGAGGGAATGCAGTTTAACGTCATGCTGGACGAGGGCGAAACTCGACGTGAATGATCGACCGAGTAATGTGGATTGAACCTCATGGAGGCTTCCTACGTACCATGCCATGACATGGATCAAAGACCTCGTAGTTCTCTAGGTGGGGGTCAGGGTCGGTGCTCACTCTAAGCCCATGTGAGTTATGCTCGGTGTGAGAAACAAGAGGTTGCAAGGAAAAGACGATCACGTCGCGAAGGATGCGTCCGTGAGAAGCGAAGAAGGGATTACACATTAGGCGGACCATGGTGCTGGGAATTACTCCAGTATGGAGGCCCAGGGAAAAGGATGATGATAGTTTTGGGCTTGATCCTTGAAGTGGCTTCCTACGTACCATGCCTTGACGTGGATGAAAGACCATGTAGTTCTTCTGATGTCATCTTACCGCCGATCGGGTGTCTCAATGACTTACCGTTGGATTGGGTCATAATGGATTACCACTGGATGGGGTCGCAACGGCTTACCGTTGGATTGGGTCACAACGGCTTACCACTGGATAGGGATGTCAACGGCTTACCGCTGAATGGGGGTCGCAACGGCTTACCGCTGGATTGGGTCACAACGGCTTACCGCTGGATAGGGATGTCAACGGCTTATCGCTGAATGGGGGTCGCAACGGCTTACCGCTGGATGGGGATATCAACGTTTTACCGCCGAATAAGGATTTCAACGGTTTACCACTGCATAGGGTCAAAACAGTGGATGGGGCTTACGTGAGGAAGCTGCTCGGGTGCCGCTATGGAGCGGCAATGGTGAATGGGGCTTATGCAAGGAGCTACCCGAGTGCGGCTATGGAGCGGCAATGGTGAATGAGTCTTATGCTAGAATCTTCCTAGGTGCTGCTAAGGAGTGGCACTGTTGAATGGGACTTATGTTAGGAAGCTGCCCAGGTGCCGCTAAGGACTGGCACTGGTGAATGGGGCTTATGCTAGAAAGCTGCCCAGGTGCCGCTAAAGAGTGGCATTGGTGAATGGGGCTTATGCTAAGAAGCTGCCCAGGTGCCGCTATGGAGTGGCACTGGTGAATGGGGCTAATGCTAGGAAGCTACCCAGGTGCCGCTAAGGAGGGGAACTGGTGAATGGGGCTTACGCTAGGAAGTTGACGAGGTTCCCCTAAGGAGTGGCACTGGTGAATGGGGCTTAAGCTAGGAAGCTGCCCAGGTGCCGCTAAGGAGTGACACTAGTGAATGGGGCTTATGCTAGGAAGTTGCCTAGGTGCCGCTAAGGAGTGGAATTGGTGAATGGGGCTTACGCTAGGAAGCTTCCCAGGTGCCGCTAAGGAGTGGCATTGGTGAATGGGGCTTATGCTAGGAAGCTGCCCAGGTGCCGCTAAGGAGTGGCAGTGGTTAATGGGGCTTACGCTAGGAAGCTGCCCAGGTGTCGCTAAAGAGTGGCACTGGTGAACGGGGCTTATGCTAGGAAGCTGCCCAGGTGCCACTATAGAGCGGCAATGGTGAATGGGACTTATGCAAGGAGTTGCCCGGATGTCTTCCTCATGTCTGGCCATGAGGGCATCCCAACTCACTGATTAACTGAGGCCTTCACCTATGCACTGGTGCACAAGAGGGATAATTCCAAGGGGCATTGGAATCATGCCACTGTAGTCATGGCATTGAGCATCTTACGCTTGGAGGATAAGGCATCTCATGTTTGGAACCAGAGGCATCCTATCATTTGTTAGATAGGGTTCAATACAGTTTATAGTCATGTAGATAGGACTATTGGCATCTCAGGATTGGGGCATGATGCATCTCATAAATAGGGCGAGAGGCATCCTACGTTAGGAACATAGGGATTGCTACAATTTAGAGTCATATAGATAGGACTATTGGAATCTCATGCTAGAAGCATGAGGCATCCCTTATTTGGAGAAAGAGGCATCCTATCATTTGTTAGATAGGGAGTACTACAGTTTATAGTCATGTAGATAGGACTGTTAGCTTCTTATACTAGGAGCATAAGGAATATCTTGTATTGGGCAAGAGGCATCCTATGTTTGGGACATAGGGATTACTACAGTTTATATTCATGTAGATAGTACTATTGACATCTCATGCTTGGAGCATAAGGCATCTCTCGTATAGGGCAAGGGGCATCCTATGTTTGGCACATAGGGATTAATACAGTTTATAGTCATGTAGGTAGGACTATTAGGCAGAAGGTGCTTAGAAATGGTTGGGGTTGGGACTTACGCAAGGGCGGCCCTTTCTGGTTCAACCTGTCATAGGAGCCAAGTGATTGGGTTTGGAGGAGTTGCCTGAGGAATGGTTCGACTCAAGGTACTCAGGGAATTGATGATGATAATCTCGACTCACGACATGGAATGAAACCCAGAGGAATATGTCAACTCGAGGTGTTCCATGTTGTGTGGAGGAGTGTATCAAATCATGGTATTCCATAGGTGGAAGGTTGGAGCGCATAAGGGCGCAATGGAAAATCTCGGCATCCCGGCCCGAAAAGTTTGCGGTGCGACTCTCCATTTTTCATGGGGGTATGTTACGGTAGTGAAGGGACCGGGCCAGAGGGCTGAGACTGGAGCCCAGAACTGACCCCGAGCGGGGGTGCGGGGGCGCAGGCCCTGTGGTATGGACTGGTGGGCACCAAGGTAGGATCCTCGCGAAGGATAGGTCTTCGTGAAATAGCTTCGCGGAGCATGGCCTTGCGAAGCAATGGTCTCTTGCGGAGCAAAGGGCTCTCGCGGAGCTTGGTCTCGCGGAGCAGCATCGCGGAGCATGGGTTCGCGGAGAAAAGGGCTCTCGCGGAGCTTGGTATCGCGGAGCAGCATCGCCGAGCATGGGCTCGTGGAGTAAAGGGCTCTCGCGGTGCTTGGTCTCATGGAGCAGCATCGCGGAGGAAGCTGCTCGCAAAGAATGGCTTCGCGGAGCCGCAATACGGAGCTCCGCTCGGCCGCCCAAAGGGTGAAGTGGCCGTGGCCGTCCTCTTTGAGAAGGGGGTGAGCTGGGTATTTATAGATATGGGCACCTCGAAGTAGAACTCATGCGCCGCCTCAGGTGCTTCACGGCGCGCTCGTGAACGTCAAATTCGTTCGCGGAGCGGTACCGCCTTCGGAGCATTGCGGCGGGCTCGCGAACGTCAAATTCGTTCGCGGAGAGTTACCACCTCCGGAGCTTCGCGAGACCACGATGCTCGAGAGCTTCGCATCGGTGCTTCGCATCCATGCTTCGCGAGGGGTCTTCGCGGCGCATCGCGAACGTCAAAAGGGTTCGCGGAGCCTCTCGCCTCATTACTTTGCAGCGGCGCTCTGCGATCACGGAGGGGGGTTTCGCGAATGGGCTTCGCGAACCAGATTTCCAGCCAAACTTCAAACGTCCATAACTCCTAATCCTTAACTTCGTTCGGGCCCTACGACAAACCAAATCGAAGCTTAAGAAATGTTATACGATATTGGATCGTGTATGGAAGCATTTGGAAAATTTCAGGAACACGTTTTCCGGGGTCTACACACATATTCAGCAGTGCCACACAAACCGCACATCTAAATAATGTATCGTCTCCTCGTACACCTCACGAATAATAATTATGGAGTTTTCGTGTGATTTTAAGTCATTTAGATGTTGTTCAACATGCATTTGACTATTAAACCGTTGTTTTGGCCATTTACGACATGCAGAGTGTGATTTCGGCCAGCGTGGTCACACAACACCTCTGATTGACGTGTTGTCTGGCCGATCATTTCACAATTCACCCACCCGTTGTTGTCGTCCGATTTCATGGCATTTTGAGGTTGTTCGGCCGGTTTTGACCACCCCATGCACGCTTTTCAAGCGCACCAAACACCTTAAAAACACATATTCAGCTGTGTCGTGCAAACAGTGTGTCCGAATGACATGTCGTCTCCTCTTACACATCAAGAATAATAATTAGGGTGTTTTAGTTTGATTTCAAATCATTCTGATGTCGTTCGACATTCATTTGTCCATTAAACACATGTGTTGTCCATTTACGACACCCAGAGTGCTTTTTTGGCTACCACGGTCACACAACACCTCCGATTGATGTGCCGTCTAGATGACCACTTCACTATTCACCCTACCTTTGTTGTAGTATAATTTCTTGGCATTTTGAGGTCGTTCAGCCGGTTTTGACCACCACAGGCACGCTTTTCAAGGACACCAAACACCTAAAAAAACATATTCAGTCGTTCCGCGGAAATCGCTCATCTGAATGGCTTAGTGTCTCTTTGTACACCTCAAAAATAATAATTAGGGTGTTTTGTGTGATTTATAGTCATTCTGAAGTCGTTATGAATGCATTTGACTATTAAACGCGTGTTTTGGCCATTTACGACACGCATAGTGCGTTTTCAGCCAGCTCGGTCACATGACACCGCTAATTGACATTCTGTCTAGCCGACCATTTCACAATTCACCCACCCTTTTTTGTAGTCTGATTTCATGAAATTCTGAGGTCGTTCTGCTAGTTTTGACCACCCCATGCACGCTTTTCAAGCACCCCAAACACCTAAAAAACACATATTCAGTTGTGCCGTGCAAACCACACATCCGAATGATTTTTCGTCTCCTCATACACCTCACTAATAATAATTAGGGTGTTTTCGTGGGATTTCAAGTCTATCTGATTTATTTCGTAATTCATTTGACCGTTAAACGCATGTTTTGTCCATTTACGACATGCGGAGTGCGTTTTCGGCCATCGCAGTCACACGAAACCTTTGGTTGAGTCGCAGTTGACTTTTACTCGTCAAAAATGACTAATTTATCATTTTTTTAAAGTATCAACACAATCATAATGTGTTTGATCGGTTTTCTATATGTCAGTTGTTGTTTTCACTTAAAATTTGGTCCATTTGAAATAAAAGTGAGACACTTTGAGTGGTACTAGCCACACCATGCATCAGATTGATGTAGGGTTGACTCTTACACGTCAAATATGTCACATGGATCGTTGTGTTAATGTATCAATAGAATCCTAATACGTTTGGTCCATTTTCCGTTTGTTAGTTTTTGTTTTCACTAAAAATGTTGTCCTTTTCAAATAAAAGTGAGACACTTTGAGTGGTACCAGCCACACCGTGCCTCAGATTGAGGTGGGATTTACTCATACACGTCACATATGACCCATGGGTCATTTTCCTAAAGTATCAACACAATCCAAATACGTTTGGTCAGCTTTTCATATGCCAATTGTTTTTACATAAATGGGAGTCCATTTTAAACAAAAGAGAGACACTTTGAGTGATACCAACCACGTTGTGCCTTATATTGAGGCGGGGTTGACTCATACATGTCATATATGACTCATGGATCATTTTCCTATAGTATAAACACAATCCGAATGCATTTGGTCGGTTTTCCATATGCTAGTTTGGAAAATTGTGCATCAACAGTGATAATATCTTATACTAAAACTATAGACATTGTGCATGATGTGCATCCCCTAGTGAAAGGTTTGGGGAAATCATGCACATTTCTTTTAATATATATCCTTATATGGTTGGTAGATACCCTGTGGGATGGACTTAAATTTTTTACTAATAGTGAGGCATAGTGTTTTTTACGCCGACTCGGGCTCCAAGCTCCGAACAAGCCCCAAAAGTCCCACAAACTATTAAAACAACATTAGGCTTCCATATTTTTAAAAAAATAAAGAGTTATACTAATTTCAAAAATATCAATACCAGAGTGGAAAACCAGGTTATGAAATAAAGAGTTTTACAAAATTCAAAAATGTAATGGATCAATTTGCCCCTAATCACCATCCCCATCACCACTGTCATCATCAGCCTCATCCTCGCCTCCATCTTTGTCCTCGTCATCATCCTCATCCTCTTCCCCATGATCATCCTCGGCCCCATCCTCTCCCTCAGCCCCATCCTCACCCCCTTCCTCATCCTCATCCTCGCCCTCGTCCTCATCAGCATCCTTGTCATCACCAAGAACTTCATCATCTTGACTGCCACTATAACTTCCGCATAGTTCATAGGATAATGCCCCCATTAGTGACATATATGTCTAACAAGCTATGCTAGCCTCTGGTGGAAGTGATGAAGATAATGTTTTTATCAGTTTCATAAATTCTTTCTCCCTCATTTGAACCAATTCTTCCAACTCTGTGACCCTTTGATCATACTGTCTTGAATTCTCCTTGACCTGTTCCAACTCGGTGGTACTAGAATGGATACTTGTAGAGGGCCAATACCTCATTGGGACTATATTCTTACCAGGCTAGTAGCGTAATTGACCAGAGTGCTCATCTCCCAAAACCTTATATAAATGATCGTGTGGCACTAAATTTTCAAGCACCTGGGAATCAAGGGCCTCTAAACCAGCCTATTAAAAATATTAATAGATTATTAAATTTCAAAATAGATATTAAACTTTTAAATAAACAAATTAAAACATACAATCTTTTCTTGTGTCGGTTCATTAAACGCAGTTTCATCTTTTTTACTTCTACTCGAGAAAAACAATTTTGCTCGAGGGAGACATCCTTCAATATTCAATTTTTTTGCTTCTATAATGACATTGAAACTATATAAAGTGAAAGTATAATCATATATTCAATATTCAATAAATCACATAATTTAAGTAGGAAAAAATAAAAAGGTAAAGTCCTAAAGAAAAATTATAAACAACAATATCGCACCAGCTGCCTCTCATGATCTGATGTAGTAGTGCACCCCAATGTGTGGAGGTATTTCTTTGAATCAAAGTTTTTTTCAGAGGATTCCTAAATAATGTTTAATAATAAATAAGATAATATTAATTCAAAATATGTAAACTGTCATTTAAATACCTCAAATGAGATTAATACCTTAAATTTCGCAGTCACCCAATGGGTAATCATTTGGAGATATTTCTCTATCGGGCAGTAATCCATGATAGGTAATGTCTCCAACTCTGTGCCCACTCTATCACACCATCCAACATATAGATCATGTTTATAAGCTCTCCAATGCTCTCCTAGCTCCTTTAAACGTGCTGGTCATGCACCTTCACCATCAGGGAAGTTAAACAGAAGCTGACCCCAATAGATTAATTCATATAAATACAAAAAAATACTACATTATATCCAATATATTTTTTACCCTTATTTGTGTCCATCCATTATCCTTGACTTCGTGTGGGAGATGTCTACAAGAGAGAGGGCTGACCAGAATGATGTCAGAGTATTTGGATAGTGTCACCAAAAAACCCTGACATTCCTGCCCAAATTTATCAATCATTTGTCATTCATCATTGTATTCAACCACCAACTGTGTCTGGTGGTTCCATACCGCACACAAGTGAGTACGCCCCCTCTCCCCAATCCTATCAGTAGATGAATCTATTTTCAAAGAAAAAAATAATTTTACAAGTTATAATAAAAATAAATTTTGGTATAAACATTTGTTAGAGTTATATAAATATACCTGTGGTAGTCAGATCAATGTGTGTCACTGGATGTGCAGAAGTTGAAGGAATATCCTTTACATGTGGAGTGTCCCTTAGTTTACACTACTCATCCACATACTGTGTGAGAGTAGGAGTCGAAGAAGGTGGAATATAATAGATCGAAGATAATGAACAAGAAGAAAAAGATTATGGAACAGACGTCTGGCCAACTGTTAGTGTAAACATAGGAGTCCTAAATATCCCATGTGTCCCTAAAGACACACCAGGATCAAATGGGTCATAGAAGATACGTCTGTGGTAGGGGCATAGTCCAATCGGTTATGACCGGTGGATCATCTAACTCTCACACCATAAGCCCTCGTACCAATGGCCTCAGTACCAGGATCACCAGATGATTGTCTAACTCTGACACCCCCCTTACCACCATCCTCTGTATTGGGAGCAATATCAGGCTCCTCATCGGATATCTCTCATCTTGGGGGGTCGATCCTGAAAAAAAGATTAACAAAAAAGTAAACACATGATATTATAATTTATTGAAATATCTATATTTGAAATAAAATACTCAAAACATGGATGAGTGGAGGAACTCCCATCTCTGTCATGCGATGATTATTTTCTGTCATCTCTTTCCACTACATCTCTTCAATGGGTGTCATTTCCTGCAAGAAAAAAAATATGGAAGTAATTAGAAACAAATAACTAATGTGTAACCCAAAATTCATAATTTATAAAATCCATTCTGATAAAAAAACGTAAAGAAACGGAAGATTTATGGTGGTTTTAAGGTATGTACTAGGATACACACTCTGAATGATGTAGTTGTATTCATTTAATCATGTCCCAATTGATTTTTGAGAGGAGCCTTAAATAGTTATAGGTATGTATTTGATTAGAAACACCTATAAAAAGGATATCTTGGAAATGTGATGTCCCAAAGTAGGATACCACTCGTTAGTGACCCAAACCCAGATGGCCACAGGGCCTCAAGCACATCTACCAAAATTCCAAATGTTATTGACTGATAGTGAGAGCCTTTACTTTGTCTGGGGGAGACTATTCCCTCATTACCTAAGTGGCACAGTTTTAATATTATCAGTTAAAAATTGGAAGAAAGATAACAATGGGAAAATACTGGAAATGGATGAAAATAACCAAATCAATAATACCAACTAATAAGAGAATCATAAACTGAATGATAGTAATGTATGGCATGTATAAAGAAGAAAAGCATAGTTAACACTATTATGAAGTAGTACTATACAAGAGGCTCAATAAATTCTAAAATTCTACCTAGCATCTTGAGCTAGAACCCAATCATCTGGTTCATTGCTTGAAAGAGTCCGCCTCATGTCAATAACTCGAAATCCACAATCATCAATAAAGGTGCATTGCCTCATCATTGAATCAAATCATTGGTAATGGGAAGTGTTTTACCCACGGTTTCACACAACTGTTAGTAGAAGAGGACTTCAAGGACCCTTTATAGGAATCCCAAATAGAGGCACATGCCTTAAGATCCATTATGTGTAACATGCATCCAAAATCATTCACTCATGTTCAATTAATCATTCTTGGAAGCTCTATGGTCATACCTTTCATTACCCAATTAGTTCCTCAAGTCAAGCGCACCCCATGGGTGGATAAAGTTTAGGCTGCTACACTAATAGGTTGTTCATGGATTGTAAAAAGGTTTAATTTCATAAAGTATAGACAAAAACATTTATTTTTAAATTTGAGATTAATAATAATGTATGTCAATGATAACAAGATTACTAAATTAAACTTGTGACTTATCTAATATTGTTATGGATGTATACACATGCCATCATGGCTAGTGAAAAGCACCCCACCATCATAAAAGTGAGTATTGACCAAGAAAGAGGCATAATATACAATTTATAGTGAGAACCATATATAATTGGCCCTAAAGTTATATTAGTACATTCATCTTAGGAAGCCAATTATCACTCATGACTAACCATGCCTCTATAAACAACCTGGAGTGTATGAGTATTCTCTCTGATCTTAACAACATCATCACACATTCTAACCATGATGTGAATCACATGGAATATGTTAACACCAAATTCCCAGCAATACCAAGCCTTCTAAGTAATGAAAATTTATGGATGATAATAACACATAATTCATTTTGAATCAAATTTGATTCACTGTCAAAGCCCAACAGACACACCCAAATCAAACAGAAAACAAAATTCATACACACTGAAATAAAACTAGGAAACCAAAAAAATAAATGTAGAACATTAAAATGAATGTATCACTTACAAATTAGAAGTGTAGTACTATGAAATTTTGAAAATGGATCGGAACGAAGAATTTCCGCACTAGGTTTAACAGAATCCCGCTTCTCCACTTCACCCAAATGAAAACATAAAACCAAAATAGTAGATGCAATATCACTTACATAATAAAATTGCAGAACTGATAAAACATAAGGATGGAAGGATGTTGGCCGTAGGGGAAGGAAAATCCGAATTCTCCCTTCTGTTTAGGGCTGTAGTCGCGCGGAATGGGGGAGTTCGAGCTTTTGTGAATTTGGGGAAAAACTTTCCCAACGTTTTTTAAATACCATTGGTAAAGGATGATTTAAATCTCTCTATACCAATGATTCAATAAAACCGTTGTTATATAGTATACTTTTCCCAATGGTTTTGAAAAACTGTTTGGAAAAGATGATTTAACTAGCTTTTACCAATGGTTTCCTTAAACCGTTGGTAAAAGTACTCTACAGGCGCTCCGAAAACCTCCCTTTCCATAAGTGAATTAATATGAAAGAATTTGGTTTTGGGGGTTGGTTAAATGTTAAATCATTATTATCCTTTATATGTTTTATTTCATTTTGATAATACAAATATTAAATCTCATGTTTTAACTACTATTCTTTATGTATAAATTGTGGAATATCATTAAATGTTTTAGAACTCTCAATTCCACCTCCTCCATTAATCCATGTTGGTGACACACCCTTCTCTTGATTGTGTCATCTTCCATGACCCGATTCAATCAAAGCCATTTCATCCATTGATTAGATCAACTCCAATGTGTGAAGAACTAAACAATAGAGACAAGGAATACTGATTAAATAAAATAATAGGGATAGTTTGAGTTCCATGTCATCGGAGGTAGTTACAACATCGAGGACATTCTCCTTACCCATGCATGCTACTCAAATCTCTCTACAAACATAAAATTAAACATTAAATAAAATTCATGATCACCTTCACCTCCCCCCAGGCCAAGTCTCATGGTAAACCTCTTATTTCTGAGAGTAATATATTACTTGGTGAAGTGGGTGGAAGAGAAGAGAGGGAGAGAGGTAAATAAATGAAGAAAAGTGGATGGAGAAACATAAAGACATGGATTAATAAAACTAAAATTTTAATTACAATTGAAAACTAATAAAAAATTAAAATAAAAATAAAATTAAAATAAGAAATAAGGGGGGAAATGAGGAGAAGCATCTACCCATAACCTGATGGGATCCCTTCTTCTATGTGGGTGTCGAGGTGATGATTTGGGAAGGAGACGTGGGCCTCCTTTTATAGGCATAATTCTGTCCTCTGAAATTTTGCATGTTGTTGGCCCAATAAATGGTCGATTAAAACGTGGACCCCTTCATAAAATTTGTTCATAAATATGTTTTCCATTCACCCTCCAATCATAATCTCATTTATCCCTAGGATTAAGAAGATATGGAATTTTCATTGAATGAGGATTTTTATGGCGGAAATTTCCAAGAAGATTCTTTCAAATGTATAATGATCAATGGAAACCTTAATGACTTAAAAACTCCGCCAAATTTGTTTTAGAGTTTTACAATGTGTTCTAGTGCTATCCCTAGTGTAATAACCTAAATGGGAGGTGAGCAGACTAATTTGTGCTTCTGTTATGGTGGTGGGGTCCACGCTGTCTGCTCTGAAAAGTTTCCAACTTCAATGATTTTTTTTACTAATAGATAATTGAATCAACTCTAGAACCATAAGAGAAATTTGAATGAAATAAAATCAGGATTCTAATAAATCACAAATTTTGGAATTATATTTTCTATGAAATGAAATAAATACCCTTGTGGTAAAAATCTTTCAAAAATCACAAATCATGCACTTTTATCAATTTTTCTCATAATCATTCTAAAATTAAAATTACGCATTATTTTAATAAAACATTGAAATACATGGGTTTTATATTTGAAAAAAATAAAAATCCTCATTATTTGATCAAAAATATGCTCATAAATTTGCTTTTTCAAATACCCCCACACATAAACTGTAACGCCCCGAACCCAGCTACCCAGAGCCGGTGCAATACTTCGTAACATTGGCATGATCATAAAAGATCAAGTCTAGAAAGACCGATTAGTTCAGTAGCCTTGGAAACACTAGATACATTCGTAAACGTTACATTACATCATAAAGCGAAAAACTACAATAACAAAATCTTCATTGTCCACACTAATACCCTCTTCTGACTATCCCTGTAGGTCATCCATAAAATACTTCTTCACATCCTGGAAAATATTAAAACATTGAAAGGGGTGAGCTCAGATGCTCAGTAAGGATAACAATATTGCGGAAGCTTTCATAAATAAACATAAAAATTTAAGGCAATGTATAACTACAACAAAATCCTTTTAAACTTGAACATCAACATAATATGGCAAAATTAAAATGAGATAATGCCATTCACTTCTTCACATGGGTATTCTACTGGTCGAATAATCACATGAAATATCAATAACCACTTTCATAATGAGGGAATGTATAATGCCGGACATTCTGAAACATTTTGTCAAGGCCTCGGCCAAGACGTCTAAAATGATTAAGGCCTCGGCCAAAACCATAAATCAAATTGGGAAAGGGCCTTGGCCAATTCCACGTCTAGTTGTCTCATGAGACCTACCGATGGAATTTTTTTAGAAGATACTTATGTTTAAAATTACTCAAATATAATCCAGTGTTTTTATGAAAGCATTATGCAAGCTTCTGAAAACAAAATAACTAATTCTGAGACTGCTCGACTAATTACAGGCCATGATGGGTCCACACCCAATCCCTTCCTGTCTACCACACTCGAGAGTCAGGTTTTCTGAAAACATTTTTAAGCTTGCGTTAAATACGTATACATTTGCACTAGATTTTCATATATTTGAGAAAAATATCTATCTATTTTTTGAAATCATTTAAAAATAACATAATTATAAAATAAAACCTTTTGAATAAATGTAAAAGTCAAAGGGGTTTATACATCGTATAAAAGAAGGTTGTGTATAAAACCAAATATGCCTCAATGAAAGGAGATTGAGACGAAGTCCTTAAAAAGATCATTTTTTAAAATAAAATAGATCTATTATGTGTATTCACTATAGGTACACATAAAGAAAGTAAAAATACAAAATAGGACATAATAATATCATGACATAATTTGAATGTAGGAGATTAACCCAAAGAATGGAAGTTGGGTTAAGAAATTCCCTTACAAATATCATTTAAATAAAATATATCTATTATGTGTATTCACTATAATTACACATAAAGAAAGTACAAATACAAGATATGACATAACAATATCATGACATAATTTGAAAGTAGGAGATTAACCCAAAGAATAGAAATTGGGTTAAGAAGTTCCCTTACCTCGTGTCTGACTTGACTCAACCGTTCTTTAACCTCCTGAATAATAAACTAGAGTTAATATATACCTTATTAAGAACCATTTTCAATTTCATTATCCTTATTATATCACTTATTACAATGTTATGAACATTATGTAATTATTTAAGTTAATAACGGTCGTTTTGTCGATCTTTGGTACTTGAGTCAACAATAAACTTCTTATAATTACAAGTTGTTCATGTGGTAGAATATCCATTATATCCAGAATTATATTCATGATTTAGATGTCATATATATCTTATATATCCAGTATATACGTAACATTTAGAGGTAAGAAATGAAATGCACCGTTCATGGAGACGGTAAGCCGTACGTACGCATGAACGCTACCTTCATTTCAATTTCATATTTAATGGAACTAAATCATAATGATATAAATGTATAATATAATTCCAGTATAATATAGTGTATAATACCATTTACTCCATCCTTTATACATCCCACATATGGCATTAACGATTCAAATCACTTTGTGGGGGCGGTAGTCCGCACTTCCTAAAATGAAATTATCGCGTTTTACCCATAATGGAAATCATAAAGTATGCCATAAATGAGAAATACAGAAGCATAAGTAAAACATAAACATATTATATATCATATATAAAAATAGTGACATCTTAATGGCCACCTTTGAAGGTGTTATATGAGTGTTGAACAATCATCGTTTCGTGAGGCAGAAATTCGCCATCCACAGAAACCGTATGTTCTTTAACCATTAGATGTAGGTGTGTGTAAGTGTAGCTCGAATCCTTCTTATAAAAACATCCTAGTATATTGAGGATACTGGTGTTGTTACAAAATAATTGAATAAAAAGAGTTTATGGGGTTGGAGAAGAAAAATAAACCAAAACAACATTAGAGAAGACATTACCTCAAAATCGGGTAACTCTTTTTGATTTGAGCCAAAGGCTTCCTTGGGAAGAGTTATGCCCAAAGTGAGGCTTCTATGAGTAATAGAGGGATGTTGGGAGAGTATTTGGGCAGAGGTTGGCCGAGACAAATGGCTTTAAGGTGTGAATAAGGTGGGAGAGGTGGGGGCTTTTTATAAGAGGAGAGGAGGGGCTCTTTTGGAAAGATTGAAAGGTTACATTATTACACAATGCTTTTCGGATTCTAAAGGTCCCAAACTTATATAATTCGAGTCTAAGGTGATAAGGGTTCGAAATCTCCTCATCCAATTGGATTTGGACATGTGTATGCCTTGGATTTTGCATTATCTTCCCATTTTATTTAAATCATTAAATAATGGGGTCATCGCTGCATCATCATGATGTCATTAATAATTTAATTTATTTAATGTCTAAAAATTATAAAAAAATACTATGATGTAGGAAATATTTTTATCTTTCTAATGAATATTTATAATCAAAATTCTTACTTGTGTAACCCCACGTAAAAATTGTTTTAGTAAAACATTTTATGTTTGTGTCATTTTTTACTTTAACATTAAATAAAAGGTATTTATGTCATTTTCTAACTAAAGTGGCTCCATGGGGTCCCCAAGTTGACCCATGGGTTGTCTTGGTCGGCCATGACTCATCCAATAGGATTAGGACAAGTGTCATGCTCATCTCATATTATTATAACATTATTTCTACCTTAAACTACACTAATTACCTCTAATCGCGATTAAGAACTTAAAAGTTACTATTCACCAAAAAATTATTTTAATCTCATTGAACCACATTTTACTTCTTAATGACAACCATGTATGTCGGATTTTTGAAAATAAAATCACAGAAGTGGTAATATTTCATTTAAACGAAAAATCAGTTATTTAACTACCACTTAGTGGTTTCACTATTCATCAAAAATTGAAGTTTTTCAGAACAAAGCCAAAATTTCACCCTAAGCTATAATTGATATTCAGAATTAAAAAATGATGCCTATTTTACAAAATTCCAAACATATAAGTTGCATTAATTAATTTTATTATTAATTCCCGTTGTTACAACAAATAGCGTGTTTTTAAGAAACAATTTATATCAAAAGATTGGCAATTGTTTATGTCCAATTTCAATGTTAAATTAATTATAATGACCACCATTGGATAAAATGGTAAAAATATATTCTAATTATACTTTAAAACCACTAAATAGTATAATTTATCACTATAAATTATTTTTATTAAAAAAGTTGTTTTTAAGTAATTTTCACTATTCATAAAAAATTAGAAGTTCTCAGAAAAATACCAAAAATTCAACATAGGCTAATTTCGATATTACGAATACAAGAATGAAGTCCATTTTGAAATATAAGATTTCTATAATTTTAAAAAGTGATTATTACTATTCATAACGGCTACTTTGATTAGTCACGGTGTTTTAGAACTCAAACTTGCGTATAATGCAAGCTATTGCATTATTGAATGAGAAGCATATCGTGGAAGCTCGGGGTGTTACATTCTCCCCTCCTTCAATAAATTGCGTCCTCGCAATTTGAAATTTTTCTTTGAAAAAAAAGGTTGAAAAGAAAAAATACCTTTGAGGAAAACCCACATCGGAAATAAGGTTAATAAATATATAACATTAAAAGAAAGCAAGATAAGTACAAAGGTCACCCGATATAGCCCATTCTAGGATTCTATGAAAATATGGATATGGAGGAGAAACAAAACATCAAGGTCTGATGGAGAGTTATAGAAAACAGGATTAGGAGAAAGTTTAACCACAAGAAAATCACAGACTTGTGATTGGTTAAACGGTCATTGAATCCCCAGTTGGAAAAGTTAACCGACAACATTTTTGTTTTAAGTTACCTTTTATAGTGTTGAGGAATTTATTTAGGAGATTTACTAAGAACGTAAGGGAATATACATACTTGTTATGTATACTTTCATTCGTTAATAAATTTTTACCACAAACCCAACTTTTACTCCAAATGGTAACGGAACTCAAAAATATTCTATTTATCCTAATTGTATAAGGTTAAAAATGTTAACACATACCATTTAGATTAGTAAAACTATTTTGTAATAACCAGGGACTTCCTGTAGGCTAGTGGTAGGAAATAAAGGCTTGTCGCACTATGGTTGTGGGTTCGATTCCTGCAGCTTTGTCCGACGCGACGAGTTATTCCCCACCCTGCAGGTTGTCCTTTTCCTAAAACTATAGTATTATAATATTCCAAAAATAATCTTCAGAAATTCTCTAACCTTAAACAATACTATCCATGGTTCAACTTAATCCATTCCAACCTTAATAGTTATCCAAAATACCTCCGTCCAGACTTTCTCTAAAAGGTCTCTAAATTCCAAAATCAATTGTAACATCAGATTCCCCAAACAAAGAAAAGTTTCTCTTATTGTCACATACTAAAAATATGATTAACTTAATCATATTAAAACCTTAATGAAATCAACAAGTACTACAGTACAATCCTTATATATATATCAAATTATTCTAATAACCAGAATATAATCCATGAGTCCAAAAGCACCAATACATTAGTTATTCTGCTTCAACTGTAGTAACAGCATAAGATTGTCCTTGATCCCTTGTCCTTTTCTGAGGTAAGTTTCCCTGACGCTTAGGACATTCATTTGCATAATGACCCATTTCTCTACAATTGTAGCATTCAACTTTGATAGCCTCTTTCTTTCCCTTGCAATCACGAGCCTGGTGACCCCTTTCTCCACATTTATAACAAACTCCCATTCCTTTTAGGCAAGTACCAGGGTGATTCTTCCCACAATTATCACATACTGGAAAATCCTTCTTTCCCTTTTTCCCTTTATCTGTCTCTTGTTCCACCGTTCTCTTCTTCTCTTGCTTTACTTTGTTGTCATAAGACTTAGAGAATTCCTTTTCTGTCTTAATAGCACACGAGACAATATCTTCGTATGATTAGAAGGATTGTGATACCAAAGCTCGACGGAGAAATGGTTTTAACCCATCAAAGAAACGATCAATCTTACTCCTTGGGTTACGTATATAATCAGCAACATGCCTCGCTAACCTTGTAAAGTTAGCCTCATACTTTGCGACATTCTCATCCTCCTTCAGCCTCAGACTCAGAAATTGCCTTTCCATATCTGCTCGATGGTCACGAGGAAAGTATTTTTCTAAGAAAAGCTCTTTGAACTCCCTCCATTCCATATTCGATACGTCATCATCTTCCTTTGTGTTTTGAATCAGCGACCACCACTGATCGGCATCTCCAGTGAGGCGGTAAACTGCCATGACAACCTTCTCCCTTTCACTACTCCCCAAGGAATGGAATATTTTCTCTAAGGAATTTATCCATTGCTCAGCTACTATAGGATTTGTACTCCCATTGAAGGTTGGTGGTTGTTGCCTCATGAAACGGTCTAGCATTGATCCTCCACGTTGCGGATCAGGGTGCTCCATACGAGTAAGGTTATTATTCATAACCTGAGTGAGTTGTCCCAGTATGGTATTAAGTTGATCAGCACCAGTTGTATCTCCAGATCCACAATAATTATCTTGAGCAGGAGGGAAATCCCTACACGGAGTTCGTGCATTGATACAGTTTCCATTCCTTCCACTAGGCGCCATTTCTAAACAATGGCATAAACTAGATTAGTTTATGAATCAAAATACATAATTCCATATTTGTAAAATACTTTACATAAAGTGAACTATTTATGGATATAATCCATAATCATAAAAAGAAATGTTTTCTTTGAGGAAGTATATACTCATAACCCTTCATAGTGGTTTGTAAATAAAATGAGAATTATCCTAAGCATATCCCCCGGGAGTGTCGTAACCAAGAGTGCAGCAAGGCCCGTTGTCGTGCACCAGTTCCCGTTCGAGTCTAGCTCAAAGCGGTGTTTTTCGGGTTTTACCCCTAGGTACATCTGTGCCAGAGCCGCCTCTACCTGCTCGTATCCAGACAGGGATGTATTGCTTGGAAAACTCACAAAATCTCTACAATACCAAAATTTTTAGGAAGTTCTTCTATACTAATCCTCAAAGTTCTTCTTAGGTCTACGTGCTCTAATCAGAGTTTGTCTAAATCTAGCTTCTAAGGTTAGTACTAAACTGCCTCTGATACCAACCGTAACGCCCCGACCCCAGCTACCCAGAGTCGGTGCGTTACTTCGTAACATTGGCATTATCATAAAAGATCAAGTCTCGAAAGACCGATTAGTTTAGTAGCCTTGGAAACACTAGATACATTCGTAAACGTTACATTACATCATAAAGCCAAAAACTACAATAAAAAAGTCTTCATAGTCCACACTAATACCCTCTTCTGACTATCCCTGTAGGTCATCCATAAAATACTTCTTCACATCCTGGAAAATATTAAAACATTGAAAGGGGTGAGCTCAGATGCTCAGTAAGGATAACAATATTGCGGAAGCTTTCATAAATAAACATAAAAATTTAGGGCAATGTATAACTACAACAAAATCCTTTTAAACTTGAACATCAACATAATATGGCAAAATTAAAATGAGATAATGCCATTCACTTCTTCACATGGGTATTCTACTGGCCGAATAATCACATGAAATATCAATAACCACTTTCATAATGAGGGAATGTATAATGCCGGACATTCTGAAACATTTTGTCAAGGCCTCGGCCAAGACGTCTAAAATGATTAAGGCCTCGGCCAAAACCATAAATCAAATTGGGAAAGGGCCTCGGCCAATTCCACGTCTAGTTGTCTCATGAGACCTACCGATGGAATTTTTTTAGAAGATACTTATGTTTAAAATTACTCAAATATAATCCAGTGTTTTTATGAAAGCATTATGCAAGCTTCTGAAAACAAAATAACTAATTCTGAGACTGCTCGACTAATTACAGGCCATGATGGGTCCACACCCAATCCCTTCCTATCTACCACACTCGAGAGTCAGGTTTTCTGAAAACATTTTTAAGCTTGCGTTAAATACGTATACATTTGCACTGGATTTTCATATATTTGAGAAAAATATCTATCTATTTTTTGAAATCATTTAAAAATAAAATAATTATAAAATAAAACCTTTTGAATAAATGTAAAAGTCAAAGGGGTTTATACATCGTATAAAAGAAGGTTGTGTATAAAACCAAATATGCCTCAATGAAAGGATATTGAGACGAAGTCCTTAAAAAGATCATTTTTTAAAATAAAATAGATCTATTATGTGTATTCACTATAGGTACACATAAAGAAAGTAAAAATACAAAATAGGACATAATAATATCATGACATAATTTGAAAGTAGGAGATTAACCCAAAGAATGGAAGTTGGGTTAAGAAATTCCCTTACAAATATCATTTAAATAAAATATATCTATTATGTGTATTCACTATAATTACACATAAAGAAAGTACAAATACAAGATATGACATAACAATATCATGACATAATTTGAAAGTAGGAGATTAACCCAAAGAATAGAAATTGGGTTAAGAAGTTCCCTTACCTCGTGTCTGACTTGACTCAACCGTTCTTTAACCTCCTGAATAATAAACTAGAGTTAATATATACCTTATTAAGAACCATTTTCAATTTCATTATCCTTATTATATCACTTATTACAATGTTATGAACATTATGTAATTATTTAAGTTAATAACGGTCGTTTTGTCGATCTTTGGTACTTGAGTCAACAATAAACATCTTATAATTACAAGTTGTTCATGTGGTAGAATATCCATTATATCCAGAATTATATTCATGATTTAGATGTCATATATATCTTATATATCCAGTATATACGTAACATTTAGAGGTAAGAAATGAAATGCACCGTTCATGGAGACGGTAAGCCGTACGTACGCATGAACGCTACCTTCATTTCAATTTCATATTTAATGGAACTAAATCATAATGATATAAATGTATAATATAATTCCAGTATAATATAGTGTATAATACCATTTACTCCATCCTTTATACATCCCACATATGGCATTAACGATTCAAATCACTTTGAGGGGGCGGTAGTCCGCACTTCCTAAAATGAAATTATCGCGTTTTACCCATAATGGAAATCATAAAGTATGCCATAAATGAGAAATACAGAAGCATAAGTAAAACATAAACATATTATATATCATATATAAAAATAGTGACATCTTAATGGCCACCTTTGAAGGTGTTATATGAGTGTTGAACAATCATCGTTTTGTGAGGCAGAAATTCTCCATCCACAGAAACCGTATGTTCTTTAACCATTAGATGTAGGTGTGTGTAAGTGTAGCTCGAATCCTTCTTATAAAAACATCCTAGTATATTGAGGATACTGGTGTTGTTACAAAATAATTGAATAAAAAGAGTTTATGGGGTTGGAGAAGAAAAATAAACCAAAACAACATTAGAGAAGACATTACCTCAAAATCGGGTAACTCTTTTTGATTTGAGCCAAAGGCTTCCTTGGGAAGAGTTCTGCCCAAAGTGAGGCTTCTATGAGTAATAGAGGGATGTTGGGAGAGTATATGGGCAGAGTTTGGCCGAGAAAAATGGCTTTAAGGTGTGAATAAGGTGGGAGAGGTGGGGGCTTTTTATAAGAGGAGAGGAGGGGCTCTTTTGGAAAGATTGAAAGGTTACATTATTACAAAATGCTTTTCAGATTCTAAAGGTCCCAAACTTATATAATTCGAGGCTAAGGTGATAAGGGTTTGAAATCTCCTCATCCAATTGGCTTTGGACATGTGTAAGCCTTGGATTTTGCATTATCTTCCCATTTTATTTAAATCATTAAATAATAGGGTCATCGCTGCATCATCATGATGTCATAACTAATTTAATTTATTTAATGTCTAAAAATTATAAAAAAAATACTATGATGTAGGAAATCTTTTTAGATTTCTAATGAATATTTATAATCAAAATTTGTACTTGTGTAACCCCACGTAAAAATTGTTTTAGTAAAACATTTTATGTTTGTGTCATTTTTTACTTTAACATTAAATAAAAGGTATTTATGTCATTTTCTAACTAAAGTGGCTCCATGGGGTCCCCAAGTTGACCCATGGGTTGTATTGGTCGGCCATGACTCATCCAATAGGATTAGGACAAGTGTCATGCGCATCTCATATTATTATAACATTATTTGTACCTTAAACTACACTAATTACCTCTAATCGCGATTAAGAACTTAAAAGTTACTATTCACCAAAAAATTATTTTAATCTCATTGAACCACATTTTACTTCTGAATGACAACCATGTATGTCGGATTTTTGAAAATCAAATCACAGAAGTGGTAATATTTCATTTAAACGAAAAATCAGTTATTTAACTACCACTTAGTGGTTTCACTATTCATCAAAAATTGAAGTTTTTCAGAACAAAGCCAAAATTTCACCCTAAGATATAATTGATATTCAGAATTAAAAAATGATGTCTATTTTAAAAAATTCCAAACATATATATTGCATTAATTAATTTTATTATTAATTCCCGCTGTTACAACAAATAGCGTGTTTTTAAGAAACAATTTATATCAAAAGATTGGCAATTGTTTATGTCCAATTTCAATGTTAAATTAATTATAATGACCACCATTGGATAAAATGGTAAAAATATATTCTAATTATACTTTAAAACCACTAAATAGTATAATTTATCACTATAAATTATTTTTATTAAAAAAGTTGTTTTTAAGTAATTTTCACTATTCATAAAAAATTAGAAGTTCTCAGAAAAATACCAAAAATTCAACATAGGCTAATTTCGATATTACGAATACAAAAATGAAGTCCATTTTGAAATATAAGATTTCTATAATTTTAAAAAGTGATTATTACTATTCATAACGGCTACTTTGATTAGTCACGGTGTTTTAGAACTCAATCTTGCGTATAATGCAAGCTATTGCATTATTGAATGAGAAGCATATCGTGGAAGCTCTGGGTGTTACATAAACCATGCTTGTCCCCATGTATAAAATCTCAAAATTAAAATCATAGGACACAAATATTACCAATATTTAAATTCCAAGGTACTAAAATCAAAAAAAAAATCAATGCGAAATAAAACTATCAAAAATCTGCGTAAAATATCAATTTAATTTCCCATTTTTCAAAGAAAAAAATAATTCACATATTTTACTTTTACCCTTGGAAAATTGAAGGAACTTATCCTTTCATTCATTCAAGATCCTTCATTAATTATTAGTAAACATGATAGGTCATGGTTTTCCTCACTTTTGATTCTTTTCTCTCATCACTCATAATACAATTCAAGTAGAGTTATTCTCATATCACGAGAACATGCTCCTTATCCATAGGCTTGTAAATGAACTAATTTCTCCACATTGTAAAGACAAGATGCACATAAAATCATGATAACTTTCAATTAATGTTCTATTGACACTGAGGTTTAAGGTTGGTAGGATTTGATTCTTTAAAAATTAATGCTCAAGAAGGAGGATAATCACTTAAGTACTATGCTTGATATCAAAAGTAAAAACATAATGAAATTATCCCCTTCAAAGTAGCAACACCTAATTCCAAAATTCAAAGAAAAGGTTATGATCAAGTAATCATAATGAATGATTTGTTCACCCTCTTGATTTTTGTTGAGTTTTTACTTTTTATTATTTTTTTGAATGTTATGATTATATCAAATCTCACATCCATCATCTAACCACATACGTTCATAAGATCATCGGTCTAGAAAATGCTGATTTTTTGTTTTCCCAAATAACAACCCATTTTTTTCTCTTTTTGTTGGTTCTTTTTGTCATTTTTGTTATTGTTTTAATTCAAGTGGGAAAAAATAGAGTATAATGAATAATTCCACAACCTTTGACAATTACCACAATAATACCCCCACACTTCTTCCTTACAATGTATATTATCCCATCCACCATGATTCCCTTTAACCCCACACATCAACTTTGAAATGTCATGCAAATACTCAAAGGAGGGTAGGAATGACTAAAAATGGCTTCAAACATGGATTGTTCCTATAAAGGTCATTCATGGTCTCTATGGGATAAAATAAGGATTGATGTAAAGGAGGTATTTTAAGGAAAATTGGCTTTCTAAAAGATGCCTCAATCGTTTTAATTGTGTTTTTGCATAGTCATAACTTTGATAGGTTTCAATAAAAGTTGTTGTCAGTTACATGTCCCAAGATCATCCATGAAATATACTCAAGAATTAATATGAGGTACATGGTCTATAAATCCTCTTGGTAATGGAAAATATAACACTGGGCACTCACACATGGAACGACTAATAAATCAATTCACATGAACTTCCGAAATTCAATGCATGAAGGATGGTAGAGAATTTTCATTTACATGAATCAATTAATTACTTCAAATCATGATTCATTACTTCAATATCCATTCTTCATTTTGAAAATTCAATTATTAATTTCAATCATTTAATCATACCAAAATTGAAATCTAAAACATGGAATCACGGGATTCCTATGAAACTCATGTCCCTTCGATAATTCGATTAAAACATGAATTCATGTGTGGGCATGCAATTTTATCTTTAATGATAAAAACATGTTGTCGAAAAAAATGTGAGAGTTTAAGAGATAAAACACTAAACTTGAACACACTTTTTCCATGAAACTTGGTCCTTCCCCTTTAGTATTTGGGGCTTCCCTCTACCATCATGATCCTACAAAAGAAAATTACTCAATAAACCACAATGATAATTTCGTTTAATCTCAAAATAAAAGAGGGAGGGGACCACATGATAAATTATTTGAATTTAAATAAATCGAAATATAAATTCCTAGAAACCATGTAAAGATAAATCTTGGTATTATCCCCCAAGTGGGCCCTAAATTTTGACTGCCTCTAGAGGGCAGTACCTGCTACTGTCCAGATTCTGATGGAGGATAATGCTTTTTTGATTTGAACAACCACATGTGGCATTTCCCAGCTTTTTATCCATCCTTCTGGGACAGAGTACAACATTTATGGTTTCCTTAGGGAAATACACTACCCTCTGTTTGTGAACTTCCTTCAATAAATATTCAATGTGTCTAGGGAGGCCCATATGTTCCTCAACATGTTCACATAGAGCTTCTTCTTCTTCCTCCAAGGCAGAGTTGATGTTGTCTAATTCTGTGTAATCAAAACCACATGGAATGATAAAGAATTAATATTCAATAAAATTAGAAGGGATTGAGTCAATTAATGGTTCAAATCCATTAGTCAGTTCATCTTCAACCGCTACCTTAGTGGTAAGTGCCTCTTGGAGTATAATCTTTGAGGATGGAGGTAGGTAGTCAGGCTCCTCCATCTTGACTTCAAATTCCACCACTTGCGTGGTTTCTTCCTTTACTAGTGCTGAATATTATTCTTTTTATTGTATGGGGAAGTTAGGTAGTTCCTCATATTTAATCAAGAATTCATCCAAACTTTGTTGATCTCCAACTTGTAGCTCAGTAGATACATCTTCCTCGCTTGCTTCCTTAGGTTATTCAATTTCAAATATAAGTGGTGAAATTTATTCCACCACTTTCACATGTTCTTTGTCAGGAATAAGGTTCGGTTTCTCTATTAATTCATGAACATAATAAAAAGTTCTATTAGCCTTTCTGGTTAGTTGTTCAACGCATTCTCTAAGTTTATACATCTGATCTCTTCTAAAATATTCATCTTTTTCTCGTTTTTGTTGTTGCACCTGTGAGTAATTTTTCCATGAATAATATTATAAATTTGAATACATCATGGAAGCCTTTTTTAAGTTTTTTTAAATAAAATGATATATAACTAATATGTGAAAATTGAAAAAGTAAATGAACTAATGATTGGATCGTCGGAAACAGCGTCAGTTTTGAGGCACATCTGTTGTGGGGTGTGGACAAAAATAATTATATTTTATCTAGTGTAGAACACTGGCTGACCATGGTCATCACCCTTGAAGATCCTTCTCAATGTAATACACTTAATTTATTTAACTCACCTATTCTATATCTTTTTGTGGTTTTTTTGTTAGATGAAAGTGATTAATATATTTTTGGATTTATTTTTATTTAAATTAATGACATGTAAAGCATGAATTCTAAATTTATACTAATATTCAAGTCTAAATAGAATGAATTTATAAGAAAGAACATGGTTTTTGGGTTGGTTAAATATTCAATGATTATTCTCCTTTATATGTTTTATTTCAGTTTGATAATCCAAACACGAAATCTCATGTATGAACTACTATTATTTATTTATAAATTGTGGAATATGATTGACTGTTTGAGCACTCTCAATTCCACCTCCTTTTTTAATCCAAGTTGGTGACACACCTTTGTCTAGAATGTTTCCTCTTCTAGGACCTAGTTCAATTGAAGCTGTATCATCCATTGATTATCTCAAATCCAATGTGTGAAGAACTAATCAATTGAGAGAGGGAAAAATTATAAAATAAAATAATATGGATAGGTGGAGTTTCATGTTATTAGTGGTAGTCACAACATTTGAGACATTCGACCTACCTGTCCATGCTACTCAAATATATCTACAAACCAAAAATTAAACATTAAAGAAAATTCATGATCACCTTCACATCCCCTTTGGCCATGTCTTGGGGTTATCCACTCATTTCCACGAGTAATAGATTACTTGTTGGAGTGGGTGGAAGAGAAGAGAGAGATAGGGAAAGAAATGAAGAAAAGCGGATGGAGAAACACAAAGGTATGGATTGATAAAAATAAAATTTGAATTACAATTGAAAAATAATACCAAACTAAAATAAAAATAAAATAAAATGTAGAAATGGGGTGGGAATAGAGGTGTATCATCGTCCCATGCCCTGTTGGGAACCCACCTTGGCATTTGGTGTCGAGCATATGATTTGGGAAGGAGGCAAGAGCCTCCTTTTATAGGAATAATTCTATCCCCTAAAGGTTTTCCCATTTTTTGCACAATAAATGGTCACTTAACACATGAAATCCTTCATAAAAGTTGTTCCTAAATGTCTTTTCCGTTCAACCTAGACATTCCAGCACATTTAGACATTGTATTAAGGAGTTATGTAATTTTCATTCAATAACACTTTTTATGGATGAAATTTGCAGGAAGCTTCCTTCAAATGTATGACGATCAATGGAAACCTTAATGACATCAAAACTTCCTCAAAATTGTTTTAGAGTCATTAATATGTGTCCTAGTGGTATCCCAGGTAGAATAACAAAAATTATAGATGAGGAGACCGATTTGTGCATCCGTTATGGTGGTGAGGTCCATGCTGTCCGCTCGGAAAATTTTCCAAATTCAATGAATTTTTTGGAATAATAGATCTTCGAATCAGATCTAGGCCATAAAGATAAATCTGAAGAAAATAAAATCAGTATTATAAATAAAATTAATCAGTAATTTTTTACTTATATTTTTTAATAAATGACAAAAATACCCTTGTGGTAAAAATATGTCAAAAATCCAAAATTATGCACTTTTCTCAATTTTACTCATATTCATTATAAAATTCAAATTACACATTATTTTAATAAAACATTGAAATACATGGGTTTTATCATTAAAACAAATAAAAAATCCTCATTTTTTGATAAAAATATATGCACATAAAGTATCTTTGTAAGAGATGTCCTGCCTCCTTGTCATGTGTTATCGTAATATGCCATGCCTAAATTGATTAAATGATTCAATGAAACCTGTAAAATTAGTGGGTATACATGTTAGTTTTTTTAGTTTCTTAAATGGTTTTTTGGAAATTATGATTAATGGGTGGGTATATCCATGTGATTTGTTAAATGTGAATTGGTGATAAGTGGGTGGGTATAACCATGTGACATGATTAAATGGAAGTGGAGTACATGAGTGGATATACCCATGGGATGTAAAGGTTTAAATGAGTAGGTATACTCGTTGAATGGTTTTGAATGTAATTTTATATATGAGTGGGAAGAATCATATGGTTAGAAATAGTTAAATATATTGAATGGTGGATGCTTTACATAGATTCCAAGGACGGATCTCCATGGATTTGGAACGCAGTAGTGGAAACCTTTGTTGAGTATTCACATTGGGTCTTGATTCTATGGGATGTCTTGGGATTTACTTTCCATTAGATCCGGCTAGATTGGACTCATGTTGGACATGCTGGTATACATGATCCTAGGACTCCAACCAGTACCTATACTGTGTTTCTATCGAGATGATACTAGGACTTGATGATGATGCCTTGGTCTTCAATACATTGAATTTAGAACATCATGGTCTACACTTAATTATATGGCATGATCTTGGTATATATGATTGTGGTTGTATGACAAGGTCATGGGTTTTGTATATGGTTTTCTATATAGAGCGAGGCTATTTGGACTGGATATGGATTTTTTTAGGACAATGATGTATTGTTTGTTTACATTGCCTATAGGTTCCTTGTTATGAGCTACCACTTGTTGTAGGGAGCCACAAAAGGATGTTTGGTAAAACTTTTTTGCGTTGGTTATATGCCTTGGGCTTTCACATTTTCATTACTACTTACTTGTACTTGTTTCACATATTTCATAGTGTAGCTTAGAATTGTATAGATATTTGGGGGGAAACCTACTGGGATGTTTATCTCACACAATGTTTGGGCCTCCTAGGGGACCCAAAAAAATTATATGGTTTCAGGTGATAGTAGGGGAATGTTCCCTAACACTAGTTGTTGATCATTTCTTTAGAGCATGGGAGAATGAGACCCATTCGAGGCTTGAGATGCTACTGTGACACTTTTTGATCTTTTTGGATTTTGGATACTTGTATTGTACTTTATTTCTATGTGTATTTTTTGGTTGTTTTCTAGATACATTTATCATCTACATAATGGTATATGAGACACTTATGGCTTGTTATATATTCCTCTCTTGCTTATCTATTTTACCTATTTTCTGCTTATTTTATTTACTTCTGCTATTGAATTTGATTGAATTCCACTATGATATACTCTGGTAATGAGGGAATAGTCTCCCCAAGAACTCAACAAGTCCCTCACCACTAGTCGAAAGCATATGGCATTTAAGGAGTGCACTTGAGGCCACATATCCAATCGGACATGGGGCACTATTTATTGGAATCCGAGTTCAGGACGATACAATGTGGTATCAGAGAAAATTTTGTTTCTGGTTTGATTTACTGTTTAGAGACAATAGACAGGGATATGAAGGAAAATGGAATTTGTTAATGAGCTATTCTTGAGCATTGCTAACCTGTTTACAAGAAAAATCCAAATTACCCTAAATGAAATTGTTATTTTTTGGTTTTGACTATTATAGTTGATTTGATTTCACCATTAGGTGACACACATGATTTATGCTGATACTATTTATGCAATTATGGGTTCTATTTTTTTGTAACCCAATGAGATGAGGGTATTCCATCTCATGCATCATATAGTCGCTTGTTAGAAATCACATATCATGCATTATGTCATGCCATTTAAGATGAATTATTTGACGCATGCTATTGTGATAGGTTATCTAATAGTTGTTCTTGATTTTTTGATAGACTTTGTGCAGAGGATAGAGAAGTGACCTCAACTTTCAATTCATAAGGTGTATGGGCCCTTATGAAATAGAAAATGATGTACATTTTAAATTAAAATTTTAAAGTGAATTTTATGTGTATGGATTATATGGGCATCAAATTTTTGTTCATGAGGTGTTATGGGTCCTCAAGGATCAGAACATGGTGGACCATTGGTTAAATCATGTAAAATAAGTGTAGTTAAATGAAAATAAATGGAAAATAGAGACTTGACCTACACCCGGATTTTGAGTGGGTGAGAGGTAGGGTTTCTAGTTGTGTTGTTGTTTTTCATTATACAATCATGGAGTTATGATTAGGATGTGTGTTATGACTTGTTTTTTGTAGGGATTTGACATGTCCTATGCTTTTGAGATGCGACTTTGATATCACTCCTTTCTGAGGTGAGTGTTTGGCATTGTAGAGGCATGTCACCATGAAGAACTCCAATGGTATGCCAAGAGGGTGGTGATGACAATTATTCGAAGGTGGTGGTCCGCTAGATACTAGTGGATCCTATTTTAGTGATTTTTGTGGTACAGTAGGCTATTTCAGACATATGTGTTGTGGTATAGTTCCACAAGGGGTTATTTGGCTATATGAAAACTATTCAAGGAGAACAGTAGCCTACCATGACTATGGATGATATGAAATGGGTGTTCTAACAGCAACATCCTTTCAAGTTTTTGGGGGATGATGGTCCACAAGCTTCTGAGTTGTGGCTTGAGACCACAATAACTATCTTCAAGAATCTGGAGACACCTCTTGTGAGGAGGGTCAAGCTCACCCCTTATATTATACATGGAGTATTAAAGTACTGGTGGGAGGTTCTGAACAAGGCTGGAAGGCTACGAGATATAGGTTCGACTAATTTCCAATCCTACTTCCTTGACTAATTTTACCCCAAGACACTATGGGTAGAGTGAGCTAGTGAGTTCTTGCGTCTAGAGCAGGGCACCATGACAGTTATAGAGAACTCAACATTATTTAAAGAGTTGCATAGTTTTGAACTGATGTACCTTATTGATGAGCTGTCGAGAGCAAGATTCTTTGAGGAAGGCCCCTAACATACTATCAAATCCCAGGTCAATGTGTTATGGTTGACCACTATCACTGAGATTGGGAATCAGGCACAGATTATAGAGTGGAACTTGATGGAATTTGAGGATATAGAGTAGGGAAATGTTTCTTCTCAACCTAGTGGATCTACATATACAGGCATGAAGCACCATTTTGATGCTTCCCATGATATGAGAATCAGTTAGGCTATGAGTGCTAGTAGCTCGATATTTTGTCACCAGTGTGGTAGGAGAGGACACATAAAGAATCAGTGTGACTACGACCCAGTCGAGTGCCGTGCTTATGGAGGGATGGGCCACATGCAATGTTTTTGTTGGACCTTCCCTCCAGTTGTGAGTGGTAGGGGTCAGCTCTGATGTCAGGTTCATGAGTAGGTTTCTAAGATCTGTGTCAAGCAGGGAGCTAGAGCAATGCAGTTCGATCATGCTACAGAAATAGTGGTCTTTGCTAAGGTATCCATACACCAATTACTCCTATACATCGAAGGGGACTTACTCTGAGCAGTAAGGTTGTTTCACAACATCATGATATAGGTCAATTATATTATGAACAACCTACCCCTGAGGATCAAGGTTTCATAATGTCTACAGTGAGAGGAATGATCTTAGTAGCATCTACTATTACAGCTGGTCTTTTTGATACAGGTGTATCTCATTGTTTTATATCCGCACCTATGGTGGAAATCCTTGGGCTTGTTGTGTGGTATTTTGAAAGAATATTAATGCTAGAAATACTATTGGGAATCAGAATGGATGATGTTCTGAAGTGCAGGGAGTATCCCCTTAAGGATGGTGGGTGTCACTTCATTTGAGATATTTATGTCTTTGAGATGATAGGGTTTGAAGTCATTCTTGGGATGGATTGTTTAGTATATTATCGATCTTACATTTTCTACTATCGCCTAATGGTAACTTTCACATCACTAGAGGATGCAGTGTTTACTCACAAGGGTGAATGGAGTGTCCAGGTGAGTTGAGATGGACTAGATCATCATGAGTTGGGCAGAATGACAACCTAGATTGCTATTTTGTATTTTGGATGATCAGGGATTGAGTCAGGTAGACTTTCCACTAATGGTGGATTGTTTCAGGGAAAAGTTCCCAGATGAATTTTCTAGTTTAAGACTCAAGAGATACATTGAGTTCTCCATTGAACTAGTTTTATGAGTTTCACCAGCATCCATTTCTACTTACTAGGTTGCTATGATGGAGTTGTATGAAATTAATTGGATGCTAGAGTATTTGGAGGCAAAGGTGTTTATCCAACCTAATACATCTCTATGGGGTTTGCAAGTTATTTTTTCAAAAAATGTGGATATAACTCATAGGCTATTTGGGGATTATTCTAATTTGAATTATCTAATGGTTAAAAACTGATATCCCTTTTCACAAATAGATGAAATGTTTGATAAGATTCTAGGATCCCAAGTATTCCTGAAAATTGATCTAAGGTTAGGATATAACCAGGTAAATATTTGACCCACATACATACCTCGTACAACCTTTCATAGTAGGTATGGTCTATATGAGTATCTGGTTATTCCATTCAGTCTCACAAACCCAATAGTAGTTTTCATGGTGTTGATGAACCGATTGTTCCATCCTTAATTGTGACACATCATGTATTGGGATGGGAGTAGTGCTGGTGTAGGGGGATAGAGTTTTGGCATATGAGTCTCAATTTCTATGGCCACGTGAGAGGAATTACCCTATGCATGATCTTGAGCTAGATGCATTTGTTCATGCTTTTCATTATTAGAGTCATTATTTATTGGGAGATCATTTTTGGGTGTATACAGACTACAAATTCCTCAAGTATATATTTACATAGTATTATTTTAATATGAGGAAAAAAAGTGGGTGGAGTACCAACAGTCTTTTGACTTCAAGCTTGAATACATGACTGGTAAAAGTAATGTAATGTTCAAAGCACTGAGCACGTGGACTCAGATACAGATAGTGCATCAGGAAAGTAGCGAGTGGAATCTTTTTTCATTATTCTATAAGATCTATATGGAGGTGCACAATAGTTAGGTATAGACATGTCTAACATCCATAGTTGTGACCTATACCCTTTTGGATAAAGTAAGGATGAGGCAGTTATAGAATTCAGAGGGTCTAGTCCTATGGGAAAGTGTGGAAGGTGAGGACCTTCCTCCTAGTTGGACCGTAGGTGTTTATGAGATCTTAAATATACATGGATGTGTTTGGATTCTAGTGGATATGTGTAAGGATATGATGTGGGAGTTTCATGTTTCATCTTGGGTACTACATCCTGGAGTCAGCAAGATGTATTGTGACATGCATCATCAATACTAATGTCCAATTATGAAAAGTGAGGTAGCTAGTTTGGTTATGAGGTGTTACACCTGTCAACATGTGAAGGGGGAACATCAACGACCAGCCATGATTTTATAGAAGTTACTTATTCCAAAGTGGAAATGAGATGATTTAATAATGGATTTCATAACTGGTTTACTATAGTTTCCTTGAGGTAACAATTTTGTGTGGATTGTTGTTGGCGGGATAAAAAAGGTTGATCATTTATTACCGATCAGGGATACCTTCAATGTTAATGTTCTTGGAAGGTTTTATATCCATGAGATAATACAACTCCACAGGTTCTCACGCAATATCATTTAAAATAGGGATTCCCACTTTACAACTCGTTTTGGATAGAGTTTTCAGAGGGCACTGGGTACATAGGTGCTTCTAAGCACAGTCCACCACCCTTAGACTGATGGCCAATCAGAGTGTATGATACAAGTTCTAGAGAACATTATGAGAGAATGTGTCCAAGATTTTGGGGGATCATGGGAGAGACACATTCATCTCGATGAGTTATCCTATAATAACAATTATCAGGCAACGATACATATGTCTCCTTACGAGGATTTGTATGGTAGGCTATGTCAATCACCATTGTGATGGCTAGAGGCAGGTGAGGTAGCTTTACTGGGACCTTGTCTCATGAAAGATAATTCTAAGTAGATCCAGTTGATTTAGATGCAGATGGCTACTACACAATTTTGATAGAAATCTTATGTCGATCACCGTATATGTCCTCTGGAGTTTTAGGTCAGGGGTCAGGTCTTTTTATGTGTTTCACTATGGTTGGGACATAGAAGGATCATGATACGAGGTAAGCTTCACCACTATATGTTTGTCCATTCAAGATTCTTGAGAATGTTAGATCAGTCGACTACTAGTTTTAGTAACCTTAGAGGTATTGATCCATGCATGATGTCTTCCACGTATCACAACTATGCCATTATAATTCGGACCCATCTCATGCTTTTCAACCCAAGGAGGTTGATCTACAATTTGATGAATCCTTCAAGGAGCATCTAATTCTTATTGTTAATTGGACCATTAAGGTTATACAAGGCTAGTCAGTTCCTCTAGTACAGGTTCTATGAAAGCAAGACTGTTCACAAGACGATACTTTGGAGAAGGATGCCGACATACATGTTCAGTGATAAGAGTTTTTTCAAATGGATCTTGACTACCATTGAGAGGGAAATTCAGGGAATGATTGCATTAATGGGGGAAGATTGTAAGACCCGAGGTTTTTCTTGAGGTATTAATCATTTACATTCTTTTTTGTCTTAGACCCTCAGCTAGTCCATGGGCTGGTTGGGTTATTAGTGTGAAATAATATGCAAGAAGGTTGTGTACCGGTTGCAGGTCAATTACACAATGTGTAATTGGATTACACGTTGTGTAATCTGATTTCATAGCATGTAATGGTTTGTCTAGGACCATTCACGATGTGTACGGGTTTTACCCCATTAAAGGAAAACGGATCATTACACACCATGTAAATAAATTACTTGTCATGTAATTGCCCGACAAGGTTTTTTAAAAATAGAAGAGGGATCTCTATTTTTTGGACAGAAGCCTTTTTTCTCACTTTTAATGACTAAAAACGTTCTTATCTAGATTTTCAGATCTATCACCCATTTGGATTCCATTTCATTCACTATCATTTTGGTTGGAACCAAAATGGTAAGATATTGATTCCTTTTTATCCATTCTTGATTCTTCTAAACAAAAGTTTCATTGTTTGCATTTAGGCTTTTATGCCCTAATTACTTGTTCTTCGTATGATGTTTAGATTTATTCCCAACCAGGATGAATGAGGACTTGATACTATATTAGAACTCCACTAATGAGATAAGGTAGGTGGTCTATACTTTTCTCTCGGCTTTTGATGCTTTATAGAGCTATTAACCTTTTTTCTACCTGATGGAATTTTTATCACGAGCCCGATTTTAAAGTCATAATCTAAAATAGATAAGGTAGGACCCGTTTGGGACTTCCTAAGGTTCATTGAGATATGTTTGTGGTTTATGACCTAGCCCAAGGACACCCATGGGGTGCACCATGCCTTTACTTGGGTTATTACCGTTGATGAACTACCCATGGGGTGTGACCTCGAGTTTTCCTAGTTTAAGGAAGCTCAGTTGTACTTAAATGAGGACGAATTACACACATAGGAGATATCTGGCATCATTACCTTATGTTATTATAATATTCAATGCCTAACTGGATTAAATACTTAAATGTAAGTTTTCAAATGAGTGTGTATACTCATTGGCTATTTTTATATTGCTTAAATATATTTGTTGGTAGTTCTGATTAATGGGTGGGTATACCCATGTAATGTGTTAAATAGAAATTGGTGATAAGTTGGTGGTTATATCTATGTGACATGATTAAATTAATGTGGAGTACATGAGTGGGTATACTCATGAGATGTAATGGTTTAAATGAGTGGGTATACTCATTGAATTGTTTTGAATGTAATTCTTTATATGAGTGGGTAGACTCATATGGTTTGAAATTGTTAAAGGCATGGAATGATTGATGATTTAAATAGATTTCACAAATGGATATCCATGTATCTGGAATGTGGTAGTGGACACCTTGGATGATTATACACCTTTGGTATTTATTCCATGAGATGCCTTAGGCTTTGCTACCCCTTGGATCCAGCTATCTTGGACTCACTTAGGACATGTTGGTACACATGCTCCTAGGATTCCAACCAGTGCCTATGCCATGTTTCCATCGAGATTCTCCTGAGACTCGAAGAGGATGCCTTGGTCTTTATCACCATAGATCCGGCCCTTCGTGATCTACACATCATTATACAACATGAGTGTGGGATATATGATTGTGGATGTACAACAAGGTTGTGGGTTTTTGATAGAGTTTTCTTTAGACGATAAGGATGTGTGGACATGGTATTGATGGTTATGTGGAAAGGTTGTGTTGTTTGTTTATATTACTTTTAGATTCCTTGTTAGGAGCCAAAACATGTTGCAGGGAGCCACAAGAGGCTATTCAGTATTACTTGTTTGTAGTAGTTATATGCCTTTGGTTTTCACACCTACATTACTACTTACATTAACTTGTTTAGCATATTTCATAGTACTTAGAATTATATAGATATTTATTTGGAAACCTACGAGGATTTTTATCTCACACCCTATTTGGGCCTCCTTGGGGACCCAAATAGATTATATAGTTACCGTTGATAGTAGGGGAAAGCTCCCTAAAACTATTTCTTGATCATTGTTTTAGAGAATGGGAGCATAGGACTATGATGAAGCTTGTGATGATATGGGGGCACTTTTCTGTCATTTTAAATTTTATATAATTGTATTTTATTATATATCTATGTACCTATTTTAGATATTTTCTACATACATGTATCATCTGCATCATATTATATGAAACACATCAGGATTGTTACATATTCTTGTCTTACTTGTCTATTTTATCTATTGTTTGCTTATTGTATCTGCTTCCACTATTTAATGTGATTGAATTCCATTGTGATAAATTATGGTAATGGGGGTATAGTCTCCCAAATGACTCACCGAGTCCCTAACTGCTAGTCATAATCCTCTGGCATTTGGGAAGATGTGCTTGAGGTCATGTATCCAACCGGGATTGTGGCATAGTTGAGTGCCATCCGGGTTCATGATGTTACATTTGTATAATGATTCAATGATTTCATTTCAAAATTCATTGATGTCATATGATGATATAATATGATTGTGGGAATATACATACTATATCACATCTAGGTGTGAATATAATTCCTTAATGTAAAAAATAAATTCCTTTGCGTGATAATTCATGTAGTGATATAAATTCCTTAAACTAATAAAAAATACTATGGGTGAGAAAATTCATAAAGTGGTAAAAATTTCTAGTGAATTAAATCCAATTGTTTGAGAGGTTCGAGAGATGGTATTTCTTGGTGACTTTTATAGCTTTATAATCGATAATAAAATTATATATGTCACTTTTAGGGTACGATTTTGTCAAACTATGTTATGTATCACTACAAAAAAGAGTGGTCTTAGTAAAAGATTATTAGTTGTAGTTCTAATAATCACTACTAAAAAAACATTATTAAATATATTATAAATATAGAGGCGGTTTCAATGAAACCAATGCTAATATTTTTAAAAAATAACTGACCCCACCCCCTCCACCTAATGCCCTAACCCCCTCACTCCCTTGGTTGTGCCTCTCCCAGATGCTGGCGACAGCCCCTCCCCCTTGGCGGTGCCTCTCCTCGACATCGGTAATCACCCCTCCCTCTCGGCCTCGCCCCCCCCCCCCCCCCAACACAGGTGACCACCCAATCCTTGATCATGACTCTCCCCATGCTAGTGACCCCCTCCCTCCCACTACCCCCACCAATCCCTCAGCCCCACCTCTCCCTGACGTTGATGACCACCCCTCCCCCTCGACCCTGCCCCTCCCCCAACATAGGTGACTGCCCCTCCTCCTCGATCGTGCCTCTCCCCAATTCCAGCAACTGCCCCTCACTCTTGATTAATCCACTCCCTAGCGCCAGTGATTACCCCCTACCTAACCTATCCCCGACACCGGTGACTGCCCCTCCCCCTTGGTCGCACCTCTCCCCAATGTAGGTGACTGACCCTCACCCTCGACCCCACATCTCCCCGACACTCACCCCCTTCTCTCCAACAACATACCTCTCCCCCTCCCCCCACTTACCCCCGACGGATCACCCCTCATCCTCGATGGTGACCACCCCTTTTCCCACTCTCACATATGATCCTCCTGACCCCAACCCCACTTGCTACTTGATGATGAGCCCACAATGACCCCCTTCTCCTTGATGGCGATCCCCAACGGTGACCCCTCTCCCCCATTTCTCGTAGAGTGCAATCCCCAATCGTAAGGTGTAATTTTTTAATATTGTATTACTGTTTTTCTATATCATTATGTAGTATATCATATTGTACAATAAAATGATAAATTTTATCACTTAGGAATCATATACACATAACTATCATTAATTCATATTATAGATAGGGATCATGAATCATTTATATGATGAATGCTTGTTTGTCTGTGGGGTTATAAATTGTCGATAACTGCATGACTCATTTATCCTGCATGATTTCTTGGTGAGTATGCCTTAGTGAGTTTTGGATAATGGTTGATTATAGGATAAGAAACCATATGGTTTTATTTATTTTTCACTAATGTTTTTGTATGCTTCTTCCACACTCGCATGAGAATTTCTATGTAAGAACATACTGAGTGTACATATATGTTCACCAGGATTTTATATACTATATTTATAGAATTATATGATAAATTAGGTTACCAAGCTTAATGAAGTTAATTTATGATTACTTTTAATTGTACATTTTTGATTAACCATTTATATCTTTATATCTGAATATAAAGGGAGAAGAGTGACAATCAAATACCTATGGATAAAAGTTGTATTACTTTACCACAAAACGCACCTCGTTATGACAAGAGTTTGAAACAATATATTATGTAATTAAAAACTGATCAGTGGATTGTAGAATAAAATGTGTATGTCCTGATTGAAAATTCAAGTGATGGATAAATAGAAATGAATTATTTGAACATTTTATATAGAAACAATTTTCTACTCAATATGTATGTAGGATTTGGAATGGTGGATATATTGTTATGGAAATTCAAAACAAGGATAATCATATCAACGAAACACAATGTGACCCTCCATAGGGGAATTCAGTTTGAAATTTGATAAATAAAACATTTGTCTTTGCAATATATAATGTCCAAGGATTCAATAGATCAAAAAACATTCAATTGACCTTCAATATTTTTATCCTTATAATAAGTTCAACGACCAAAAAAATGATCTTTATGAATTAGTTTAAGACATGCAACAAGAACTGTATGAAGGGTGCGATAATTATTTAATGTTTTCTTTTATACTTAAGTTGTATCATATAAACTGTCTCTGTGAAATTATTGACAAAGAAATGTACATGATTTTAGAGTTTCTTCATGATTCATTTAGTGAAGCTATGATCCTTGAATCCTTCTATGAGATTAATAATGTCATAAATAAACATGGAATGTATTATACAAAGATACATGAATTCCTTAATGATTGCATGCTTTACTAGGGAGAAGAGTCCAACAAATGATAATTCGTAAGATGTCATGAAAGTAGATGAAAGTCAAGGAACAACAATTAGAGTATAAATCAATGCAACCCGAAGAATAAAAAAAATAAGAAAACTCCTTCAACTTTATTTCATTACATTCCTCTGATATGATGCTTGAAAATATTATTCATGGCATCTAAGACTATATACGAAATGAAGTGACATTATCAAGATTGGAATGATGGATTGATGAGACATCCAAAATATTCATCATCATAGAAAATTTTTTATTCATTCTATCTATATTTTTCTTCAAATCATAATAATTCATGTTTGGGATTCGATTCTTTTGTTTGTAACCCATTTTGGACTTTAGGTAGTAATTATAGAATTTGGCCAGTTGTTTTGAACCCTTATAATCTACCTCTATAGATGTGTATGAATAAATATTATTTTTTATTTTGATAATTATTTCTAGAAATAAAATGCCTAGAAATCGAATTGATGTATATCTTCAACCTCTAATAAAATAATTGCGATAATTATGAGATGATGGAATACAAACATATGACGCTTCAATGAGAAATCTATTAAAAATACTTACTAATTTAATATAGACAATTACTAACATTCTTGGATTAGGAAATTCATCTGATTGGATCACTCATACTAGTTTTTCTTGTCTAGTTTGTAATTTTGTTCATCAACGATTACCTCATAGAAGCAAATGATGTTTTATGTGTCATCCTTGATTTCTTTATTTCTTCTCATAAATATAGGTTTAACAAGACACAATTCAATGAAGATATTAAACTGAGAAATCCACTAAAAGTGCTATTACGTTTAGAAATCATGGGACAATTAATGAGTGTCATTGAAGAATTTGGAAAATATAATCATTTTAAAGAAGGGGAAAAGGGTAAAAGGTACAATATTTGAAGCATCTGGAACACAAAAATAAAGGGTATATTTTTCAAAATTCATCATTAAAAGTTTAATTTGATATGTTATAATCTTGACATAATGAATATCGAGAAAAAATTCTGTGGCAATGTAATTTTCACATTGCTTAATGATAAGGGTAAATCAAAGGATCGCATTAATGCTCTTAAGAATTTGGAGTTAATTAATATAAAGCTTGATATTTGGGAAAATGATAATTGAAAGTATCCTTCGACTATTTTTACAATGAAAAATCGAGACAAATGCACATTCCTTCAAACTTTAATGAATATACAAGTGGATTATGGATATTCAAGTAATATATCAAGGTGCATTGAATAAAAAAATTGAAAGTTACATGGATTGAAAAGTCACAACTCATGTATTTTGATGTAATAGTTGTTTTAATTGTCATATTGTAACATGTTAACTAAAAAATATACTATTGTACCTTTTTCAAAGAGCTTTGTAGAAAAAATATAAATCCAATTGAGCTTGATAAACTTCGTGAAATATTTGTTTTGACGCATTTTTATTTGTAGATGTTATTTCCCACTTCATTATTCATTGTGATGATTCATTAGATCGTTCATTTAGTTGAAGAAGCTAAAATTGGCTGACCAGAACATTATCAATTGATGTATCCAATTGAGAGGTACAATGATTTTATTTTTATTTTCATTAGTGAATTTAATTTTATTAAATTATTGCATAAATTTTTTATATTTTTCTTATTTTTTCCATTAGGTACATAGGTCATTTTAAATCATATATGATGAATAAATATCAACCAAAAGGCTCTATTGCTAAAGGTTACATATCCAAATAGTGATTGACCTTGTATTCAAGGTATTTGGATGGGACTAAGACTTGATTCAATAATGTTTAATGTTTTGATGATATCTCCACTAATTATCATTTTGAAAACTAGTTATCAATATTTCCAATTATTGGATAACCAATTGGAAAGGGGTCAAATTTTACACTGAATGAATTGGAGTTTCTATAAGCACATATATATAATGCTTAGTAGTCTTATTATAGATCCATTTGTTGAAGAATTTCTATGTCAAACAAATAAGTGATTAAGGGGTAGATCTTGAAATGAGATGGAATTAAAAAAATATGTTAATAAGGATATTGTCAAATGGATCACCCATCAGGTAAGTATATACTCATATTAATATTATTGAAATGTAGTTATTTTGTCTATGTTAAAACTAAATGTTTATATATATTTTTCTAGATAATGAATGTTGAAAATCAAGGAGAAATATAAAATGATGTTATGTTTTTTTGGCTCGAGGTCCTCTAAAAAAGTCTAAGATATATGATGCCAACAATACTCATGGATTTAGGTTTCATACAATTTATTAGGAAGAAGACTTAAAAACTCAAAATAGTGGTGTATTTACACTTACAGAGGTGGGATGTTATGGAAATTTGGATGATATAATTGAATTAAAAAATCATGGTTTGTTTTTTGTTGTCTTATTCAAATAAAAGTGGGTTAATATTGATATGGGTATAATGAATGAATCATTACTTTTTAATTATATCAACTTCTCTCGATTTATCCATAACAATGAGCATGTAGAGAATGATCCATTTATCTTGGATTCCTAAGTGAAGATTGTTTATTATGTGGATGATGAAATACCTGAAGGTTATAGTTTTTTTACTGTTAATGTAGAGAGACTTATATTAGATGAGTGATGAAGATCAATTGGTACTTTGTGATAGTCAACCTAATCAACCACAAAACATTGAATAATTTTTTACTGAAAATATAGAAATAACAGAACTTGCAATAGAGGGTGAAAATGATGCCCTCGTCACAATTGAGGTTTATAATAAAGAAGATAATGAAGATGAAGATAATTGAATGTATAAAATTGAAATGAATATATATTACATTTTCTCATTGATAAGTGGTTCATATATATATATATATATATATATTTTTCTAGTTTTTCTTTTTTATTTTTGTAAAAATTTATTAGTTTTTAATTTTATATACATTTAATATATTTGAACCAATTGAATTTCAATAATGTTGAATACAAATAAATTTCAAAATCATAGCTGGTTATCATCTTAGAGAACACCACAACTACCGTCAGCTTCAGTGGATCTGAGTGATTCGGTTGTAATTTAGACAACCAACAAGCTAGCCGTTCCCCGGATTTTTTTAGTATCCCACCATCCAATTCACCTCCAGATATGGATCATTTGGTCATCCCTTCATCTAGTGGATATCGGTGAGTTACTATTAATGCTATTCATGTCATTGTAAAAAACTATATATTTTATTAATTATTTATTTCATTTTTCAAATGGATAAAAATAACAATAGAAGATATATAAATACGTACATGAAGGATGTATGAGACCTAAAGGAATTCAATATTATCATTCCATTTGATGAGTTTGGGGTGCCTACTGATGATGTTTCCAGAATCAATGGGAAGATTATTAGGCAGCTTATTTGTGATACAATGATCATTCCCATTAATTAATAATATTGGATGCATATTCCAACAACTTGGAAAAATGAGGTTTTTTATACTTAATTAAAGGTAATTTAATTTAATATTCCTTGATAACTAATTTACATGACATGAATAAAATATTTTAATTTACTCATATAGTGTTATGTTTTTTATTTCTAGATGTTTTTTCATTTGGATATCTCGGGCTCTATTTCACGTCCATGCACTATGAATAAATTAGGAAAGAAACGGTGATATTTTAAATGAATATTATGACATGAGTTTAATGAAATATCATTGAGCTCGTGATAGATGTATGAGAAAGTGTGTGAATGAATTTCTCATGTGAAATGGAATTCGTTTTTCATTATTATTAGAGATGCATCTAATGAGGTAATTGCATAATTTAGAGTATCATAATAACATAAACAAAATAAAATTATAATTTTTATTAATGTTGCTATTTTTTGTAAGAATTATTGAAAAAAATACTATGAATCATGAGAAATAATTCATTCTTCATATTAGTTTGTCTTAGAGTTTTCGTAGAAAAATAATATTTTCGGTTTGTATGTTATTCATTAATATTTATATCATTTTATTATAAGTCAAATTTTTTCTAATTATCTATATTTCTAATAAAGGCTAATGAATTAGGTTACTCTGTTGGCCATATATAGATGTGGTTTAATGTGCATGGGGAATCTGATGTCAGTTTTGTAAATGACCCTACCAAAGATGTTAGAGTAAGTATTTTTCATTATCATTTCATGTTATTTCATTACTATAAAAAATAATAATGAAAAATATATTATAAAAAAAATCCTTAAACCCAATTAAATGGGGATGGATACATGGATACAATGACGCCAATTTAGCACCATTTGATACATCTATCCAACCCTAATTAATTGGGTTTAAGGCTTATTTGTTGTTATAATTTATTTTTCAATATTATTTTTTTATAGTAATGAAATAAAAATACATAGTAGTAAAAAATTTATTAATTAGATAATATTATAAGGTTAAAATAATTTAAAAAATAATTGTTAATATTTTTGTATTAACAGGTTCAAATTCATGAAATATGGGATGTGAACCCTTCAAAATCATCAACAGTTTCCCAGAACAATGAAGTTCCAATTGTTTTAGGGAAGGATAATCCCATACATGTACAAGGGTTGGGTTCTGGACCTACTACCTTAGTTTTCTTTGGTAGGGAGTCATCATCAGTTACTACTACACCTAGTGGGGGTTCGAGTAGCGTTATTGATAGGGAATCACAAAGATAAATTGCAAGGTTGAAAGGAATAGTGCGATAATAGGACTCTTATAGGAAAACATAGGGTCAACGGTGAGAGAAAATGGAAAACGATTTAGTTTTCCTATTTCAATGGATTACTGGAATGATGCCCAAGGAAATTTCTAGCTTTCCAACTTATCATATCAAGGTAAATTCTAAATTTCATAGATCATTCACATATTTTTAAAGAACACATACAACTTCATTAAATAAAACTAAAATGACACTTTTATATTGAAAACAATAACTTTGAGTCATAACGATAACATATTGTACCGGATTGACATGTGTTTGGTTCCTACACGTAAAAAATAAATTATATATTGTTATCCTTAACTTTCAAAATAATTCAACCTCATTTTCTCAACTTTGACAGAGTAAATAGTTTGTAATGGTACCAAAGACTTTAAAAACATGTGTGTGTGGGGGGAGGGGGTCAAAAATAGGAATCAGATTCCATATCAACATAAAATCAGAGGAAAATAGTTGTGGATTGATTTTTGAAATGTAGGAATAAATGACACTTCATTTCGAGTTATAGTTTACCTGAGATGCCTGTAAATGTATTTTTAGTGTCTTAAAACACCAAAACATGTGTGTAATGGTTCAAACCATAGAAACGATATCATATTGACATGAAATCATGAGAAAACCACCATTGAATTATTTTTGACATGTACTCATATAAAAAATATCAATTAGACTTGCGGTGCAGTCAAAATGCCTTAGTAAATAGTTTTTAAAGGTACTAAATCCTTTAAAAATCCATGATAGGGGGTCAAAATAGAAAAATGATGTTGGATTTCCCTGAATTTAGAGGAAAATAACCAAGTATTTTCTTTTGAAATGAAGGAACCATCAACATGTTATTCCAAGTTACTGTTTTCCAGGGATTACTGAAAATGAATTTTTAGTGTTTTAAACTACTTAAACATGTGTATAATATTCCAAACCAAAGAAAAAAACCTCATATTGACTTGAAATCATACAAAAACCACCATTAAATTATTTTTGACACATAATCATAGACAAAAAATAATTCTGGCATGCAGTGTGGTTTGAATGACGTAGTAAATAAATTTTAAAGGCATGAAAGCCTTTAAAAATTTGTGTCGGGGTGTCACAACTAGGAAAATTTCATCATATTTCCGTAAAACAAGATAGGAAAAAAAAATTTATTGATTTTTGAAATGTAGGACCCGACAATATGTCATTATGTGTTATAAATTTTTTTTAGTGTTCATAAGTGGGTTTTTAGTGTTTTAAACCACATAAACATGCATGTAATAATCAAAACAACAGAAAAAGACCTCAGATTGACATGAAGTCATGAAAAACCCCATTTTTTAGTTATTTTTGATGTGTATTCATTGTTAACACATCAATATGATATGCAGTGTGGTCAGAATGGGTGGTAAATTGTTTTTAAAGGTCCCAAATCCTTCAAAAATGTGTGTGAGAGGGTCAAAACCTGGAAAACATTGTTAGATTCCCATGAAATTATATAAAAATTACTATAGATTAATTTTTGAAATGTAGGAACTGATAACATGTCATTATGATTTATGGTTTTCCTGTGATTCTTGTAAACACTTTTTTAGTGTTTTAAAAGTGTAAAACAAGAACATTATTGTGAAAACCATATAAAAAAACTTATATTTATGTCAAATCATGCTAAATTATCTATTGAGTTATTTTTGACATTTATGCATAGACAACACATCAATCTAACATGTGGTGTGGTTGGAATGACTCGGTAAACGATTTTTATAGATATTGAATACTTAAAAAACATGTATATGGGGGTCAAAAACTAGGAAAACATCAGTATATTTCTATGAATTAGAAGTAAAACAACCATAGATTTATTTTTGAAATTTTGGAACCAACATAACATCATTCTGAGTTATTATTTTCCCAGGATGACCGTAAATGTGTTTATTGTGTTTTAAAACACTAAAATGTGTCTGTAACATACAAAAAAAGAGAAAATGACCTCATATTAATGTGAAATAAGTTTAAATATACCAATTAGTAATTTTTGACATGTACTCACTAACAATAAATCAATATGATGTGCGATGTAGTTGGAATGGCTCGGTAAACTGTTTTTAGATGTAACAAAGCCTTTAAAAACATGTGTTGTGGGTTCAAAACCAGGAAAAATCATTCTCTTTCCATGAAATCATAATTCAATAATCATAGTTGGATTTTTTAAATCTATTAATAGATGAGATGTCATTTTGAGTTACGGTTTTATTAGGATTCTCATAAATTCATTTTTGGTATTTTAAAATACTAAAACATGAAATAGTCAAAGCCATAGAAAAAACATCATATTTATATCAAATCATGGGACAACCACCATTGTTTTATTTTTGAAGTGTATGTGTAATGTCAATCTGATGTAAAGTGTGGTCAGAATGGAATGGTAAATAGTTTTTAAAACAATTAAAGCCTTAAAAAACATGTTTCGGGGGGCCAAACCAGAAAAATGTTTTCATATTTCTATGAAATCATAGAAAAATTACCATAGATTTATTTTTGAAATGTACAAACTGACATAACATCATTTTATGTTCCGGTTTTCCAGGGATATCATTAAATGGATTTTTAGTGTTTTAAAACACATAAATGTGTGTGTAATGGTAAAAACCATAGAAAATTATTCCATATTGACATGAAATCATGGGAAAACGACTGTTGAGTTATTTTTGATGTATATACATTGAAAACATGTCAATCTGATAAGTGGTGTGGTCAGAATGGCTTAATAAATATTTTTTAAAAGGTATCGAAGCCTTTACAAACATGTGATGGAGTGTCAAAACTATGAAAAAATCATCGAATTACCATGAAATCAAAGTAAAACAACTATATATTTATTTTTGAAATGTAAGAACTACGACACATAATTTCAAGTTACAGTTTTCCAAGGATACCTATAGACACATTTTTTGTGTGTTTTAAAACACTAAAACATTCATGTAATTGTCAAAACCATAGAAAAATACCTCAAATTGACATGAAATCATGGTACATCTATATTTTAGTTATTTTTTATGTTTACACATCGAAAAAACATCAATATAACGTGTAGTGTGATCAGAATGGATTGGTAAATAGTTTTTAAAGGAACTGAAGCCTTTAAAAACATGCATCAGAGGGTCAAAACCAAGAAAACATCATCTAATTTCTATGAAATCATAGTAAAATGACCAAATTATTATTTTTAAAATTTAATAGTAGATGAGACATCATTTTTACTTATGGGTTTCCTATGATTCCTATAACATATTTTTAGTGTTTAAAAAAAAACAGAAATACGCGTGTAATAGTCAAAACCATAGAAAAATACTACAGATTGATGTGAAATCATGGTAAAACCATTGTTAATTTATTTTGGACATGTAATTGTAGAAAATATGTCAAGAAGGTGTGTTTTGTGGTAAAAATGGATTGATAAATAGTTTTTAAATGTATCGATGCCTTTAAAAACGTGTATTGGGGGGTCAAATTGGGTAAACATCATCAGATTACCATAAAATCAGAGGAAAATGACCATATATTTATTTTTGAAATTTAGGAATCCAATTAATGTCATTTGAAGTTAGGTTTTTTTAGGATTCCCGTAAATAGGTTTTTAGTGTTTTAAAACACATAAACGTGTTGGTAATAATAAAAACCATAGAAAACAACCTCAAATTGATGTGAAATCAAGGAAAAAACACCATTGTGTTATTTTTGATTTTTATGTGTAGAAAACACATCAATATGACATGTAGTGTGGTCACAATTGATCATTAAACAGTTTTTAAAGGTATTGAAGCCTTTAAAAGCATGCATCGGGGGGTTAAGACTTGGAAAACATCATCAAATTACAATGAATTTAGAGGATAATGACTATAGAATGGTTTTTGAAATGTATGAATTAACAACACACCATTCAGATTTATGGTTTTCCTCAGATTCCCATAAACACATTTTTAGTGTTTTAAAACACTAAAACATGTTTGTAATGGTAAAAACCATTGAAAAACCCCTCATATTGACATGAAATCATGGAACGAACACCATTGAGTTAGTTTTTAAATATTTTATATGCTTTTATAAAAAATTATTTAAAAAAATATTAGGTAAAATTTAAGCACATTGCAGATCGATTTAAAAATCAATTAGAATTTTATATACTTATCCCTTTTTAGTTCCAAGTATTGAATCATATTTTAGATAGGATTTTTCATGGTATATTATTTTTTTAATGTTAAAATGTCTTATGTTTGATTAACAAAATAACAAATTTTATGTGCAACATTATAAATATATTCCATTTATTTTCACTTTTTCATATCTTTTCTTAAATGTTATGGGTTTTATTATAGGTGATAGATGCTTACTGAAGGAAAGAGGATGACCATTCGATTCAAGACATTATTTATAAGGCAGTGGTTCTAGTTCTTAGTTTCTTTTGTATGTTTAAATTTTATCAATGATTCTATTGTAATTCTGTTTTATTATGTTTAGTTATAATTTCTGTCTTTTTTATTACAGTTGATGAGATTATGTGGTATGTTTCAATTGATGAGATGATGTGGAGGTAGAATGATGGAACATAGGTCATGGGGTCGGAATATTTTGGGCATGGGTTTTTGTTAGACATATTTTATATGTATATATTGATAATTGAGGTATGGGTTGATTGAGGTAATCGGTTGACTGAGGTTATGATGACTATGATTGTATATGTATATAATTATGGGTGTATCTTGTATGATGTATGTATGATGGTTTAATTGTGCATTTATGTTATATTTTATTACATGTGAAAGATTTTATATTTATATTTTTTTATTAATTACATTTAAAAAGTATATTTTTTAAAAAATATTGAGAGGTGATTTTTAAGAACCCCTGTTAAAAAAATTAATTTGAATCATAATTAACAATGGTTAATATTAACTACCAATAAACCTAAAACCCACTAACATATTTATCTGTTTTTAGGATAATCTTATCTATTTTAATTTCAAGTTTTTTTTTTAAAAAAAATCATCGTTAATTAAAATTAATATCATTGCTAAATTCTAAAAACAAATTCACACAAAAAAACCAGCACTAAATGAATCAAACTACTGTGAAATGGCTCGAAAACATTCAATACAGGGAGATTTTAGTAACCAATGCTAAATAATAAGTCAAAGGTTTAAACTACTTCCACTAGAAGAAAAAACTACTACTAAGAACGATATTTTTTATAGTATGGAGTCTTTTTTGAATGGTTTTTGTAATGCCTTCACCTGAAATGTCAGGTTCGAACTGGAGTACTACAAGACCTCTTGTATGCCTCCCCGCACACAAGAGGTTTTTGACTAGCAGTGAGGGTCTAAGTCCATCATTGGGGAGACTATACCCATAGAATCATGTCATAATAAAAATAATACATAATAAATAATATAATAGCAACTAGAGTAATTATGTGGAATCTTAAAGATGATACCCATTTCATACAATAATAAATGGGATTCTAAAGTGGAAATCCAAACTAGAGTATTAATAGGCAGATAAATAAATAAATAAAACATCAGGGTCCTCCAGAGTCCATCTCGATATACTACCGTCTCCATTCTCATTTTCTCATCCATCAGTCACATGTCCCTTTTCCTTATCCAAATCCCTAAAAATAATGTCTGAATGTGTATCAATATCTTTATGCAAGGTGTGAGTAATAAAATTCATTAGGACATCACTAATTCATCCTTAAAAAGTGTGAGCATGACTAACTAGTGTATTCAGTGATAATAATAAATGAAAAATAAATCATAAAATCTAAAATCACATAATGAGTGGTTGTGCATTAACCAAGCTGCTATACCCCCGACTGTACTTGCCTCAACTCCATGTTTAATAGAAATTCAACATATCGAAAGTAATCAAGATATGGCCATGAGACTAGAGTTTATACTTCTTGGAGTTCTATGTACATACTACTCGACATCCACTGAGATCAAACATTGGACTTCCGCTCCCACATCTCCTCTTGGATATATCCATACTACCAAAGGATCAAGAAATGTGGCACCTTATGAGGGTTCTGGGAGTAGTGGAAGCATGTGGTGGTGGGAAATATATAAAAATTTCTTTTAATGTTTATATGTTCAAAACCAAGAGTTAGGAGCTTCAAACTCAAATTTTTAATTAATTTATTTAATACCATAAAAAATTATTACCTTATCTTAGGAATATTTCTTCATTAAGGATGTTAATAATATGAAAAGACCCCTTCAAATTTCCTTTATTGCGCTATGAGTATCCAGGAATAGAATCCCTCTAGTGAAAATCCACACATGCTCCGTTGATATCCGATAAATGTTAAACGATCTCTATGTGCTATTGTGGGGAATAAAATGTCTTATGTTGTTCATTCTGGATCACCCACTCTTTAATATTGAATAAATCTCTCAAACATTTATTTTTCTTGAGAGGGAGAGAGGTACAGAAGTTAAAAGAAAATTCATTATTTGAAATAATTATCTATTTTCAATTACCTTCACAATAACCATAACAGGCAATTTATTGGCGTAGATTTTTGGTTAGGATATTTTTTTATTGCATTCTAGCCCTCAAAAAATACTAAACCCATTAATAAGCCTCATTCCATATAATAATAATATTCTTATTATTGTTCTATGGTGCGCTCCAACTTGAGCATCAAAAAATATTATCTAACAATATTTTTAATTAATATTATTTATTAAACATGGTCTTGGTCTATTCAAAATCTTCTTTTATTTATTAAACACCTAAATAAATATTTAATTTAAATATTTCAGTAATCAATATATATTTTTGATCAATAAAACATGAATAAAATTATACCTCAGTCTTGAGAATAATATTTATTCAATTAATTAAAATCAAATTGTATTTAATCACGATTTTCAGAAACAATTAGTGTTTGACCCTCTAGGATCCTTTCAAATTGACATAAAGAGAGCTTGCCTAAAGTCCAAAATTACTATCTAGAAATGAGTCAAGGCACCCAAGAAAAATAACTTAATTTTGAAATGATGAAAACCAAAAATGAGCACACACTATATAATATAATCCCTTTATCATAATATCTTATCAAACATGTTGCACATCTATGTCCCCAAAAATCCACACATGCTCCGTTGATATCCAATAAATGTTAAACGATCTCTATGTGCTAGAGTGGGGAATAAAATGTCTTGCATTGTTAATTCATGATCACTCATTATTTAATCTTGAATAAATCTCTCAAACAATTATTTTTCTTGAGAGGGAGATATATAGAGGAGGTAAAAGAAAATTTTTTATTTGAAACAATTATGTATTTTCAATTACCTTCACAATAGCCATAACATGCTTTTTATTACAATAGATTTTATGTTAGGATATTTTTTTAGTGCATTGTAGCTCTTAACAATACTAAAACCTTTAATAAACCTCATTCCATATAATAATAATATTCTTATTATTATTCTATGGTGCGCTCCAACTTGAGCATCGAAAAATCTTATCTAACCATCTTTTTAATTAATATTATTTATTATACATGGTCTTGGTCTATTCAAGATCTTCTTTTATTTATTAAACATCTAAATAAATATTTAATTTAAATATTTCATTAATCAATATATATTTGTGATCAATAAAACATGAATAAAATTATAACTAGTTAGAATCAGAGTGTAGGAAGAGGATATTCTGCACCATATTAGTCTTGTATCTAGAGTTCTACTGGACAAGGTGGTAAAGTTAGTGTATATGGAGCTTCAGGGTATGAGCGCTCATATTAGTAGAGTAGGGCAGCACATGAGACTTAGACTGCATCACGGGGAAGTGGGGTAAGACTGTTGCATTCTATTCACCCTACGCCTGTGGATATCAAGGCTGGACCATTGATAGTGAGAGGTACTATTTTTATAGCTTATATGATATCTAGTGCCTTATTTGAAATCGGTGCATATCATTCCTTTATTTCTACAAAACTGGTTAATGGATTGAGCCTGGTGATGGAGTTCGTGAGTGGGGTGTTGACGACAAACACACATCATGGAGTTCGGTCAAGAGACATTTTTTTGTGCAAGGGGTGTTCTCTTGTGGTTGATCAGTATCGATTTCTACGGGATCTTTATATCATAGACATGTTAGGATTTGAAATAATTATGGGATTGGACTGGTTTGTATCATATTGTCCCCCCATTGATTTTTACCATAAGAGAGTGACCATTACATCTCCAAAGGGTTACAAATATATTCATTGTGGAGAGTGGGATATTGAGGCGTTCCAAGTAGGGACAATTACTCATCAAATAGGGGAGATCACAACCCAGGTTTCTAGTTTATTTCTATATGATGGCAGTCTAAAATGAGATGTCTTTCCACACTTAGTGGATAGGTTTTAGGATGTGTTTACTTAATATTTCTCAGGGATTCCACCTGAGAGAGATGTGTAATTTAGCATTGAGCTCGTAACAGGGGAAGAAATGATTTCTATTCCACCATATATAATGGCATAGAAAGATATTCAAGATCCCAAGACTTGGCTGGAGGAGTCATAGGATAAGGTATTTATTTATCTGAGTAAGTCTCCTTGGTGTTCACTAGTGCTGTTTGCAAATAAGGCTGATAAGAGTTTCTGCTTTTGTGTTGACGAACACACCAGTAATGTTTATGGACTTAATGAACAAAATCCTTAATCTGTACCTAGATCAGTTTGTGGTACTGTTTGTGGATTACATCTTGGTGCACTCCAAGACATATAATTATTATTACCAACATCGTGATATCATTATAAGTACACTAAGAGAGCATTGGTATATGATCGTACCACGATTCACTGAATCATTTTCACCCTTACACCGTAGTGCTAAACATTTTTTGTATTGAAAATTATAAAAATATTATCAAATTGTGCTTCATGTTTTATTAAATAATTTGTGTTTATCACTTTTATATAGAGAAATGATACTTTTTTTGAAAATTACAATGCAGATGGAGGTGATTTGGAGGGCCCATGATGAAGTCCTTGAAAAATGGGCCAAACTGCACAGGATCCAAGAAGTTCAGTGGATTAAAATTAATGCTGATACTCCATTGTGCATCCAAATGGGCTGATATTTTGTGGAAATATCCAGAACTCATAAAGATACAACCTTCATTTAATAACCCAAGAGATATTCGGCCAATAAGGGGCCCAGAAGACCAGATCTATCCAGCACACCCAATCTGCTCGAGGTCAAAAGTTTTGTGCTGTGATCTGTCCATATCTCACGCTCCACTTGTTGAAAGGATGCCAAAATTCGGTGGAGATATTCCAGACGTGGGGATATAACCTTTTATTTTTCCACAAAACGTTTTAATACTGTTTTGTAGGCTAAAATAATGTTCCATGCGGTTTTAGTAAATCTGTGTGCCCAAACCACCTCCCACATTTCCTATAAAAGGGCACCTTGGGATCCTCATTTGTATGTTCGGCCAAGGAGTGAAGTTCTGCAAATTTTGAGTCCTAGAGGAGTCTCCTAATCACCTTGGAGGTTCTGGAGGCCCCTATCCTCATAGGGGAATCAAGGATGAAGAAGGAGTTCAACCCGAGCTTCCTCCTCCTCTCGATGTCGAGCTAAAAGTTGGGTGTTCGTTGTGAGGGAGCTACACACATGTCAAGGGAGTTCCGATGCATACATTAGCTACTGGTTTGGAGTAATATGGGTGTTTAAACATTTCATTCCATGTATCTTATTTTATTTCAGATTTGAATTCTTGATTTGATGCATGTGAGTGTTATGCTCTTAATTTCTAACCGATCGGTGTGAGGTTTTGAGTGCGTGACTTGTGTTGTTCCGATTGGACATCACAAAAATCCTTTTTATAGCCACCTTATTGAGATTTCAATATTCATTTTAAGATCTTATTCCATGCATAAGTACTGGACCTTGTCAATACGATTGTTACGTCAAGGTTGGGTCCTTAAAGCATTGAAATAAAAGCTTAGGAATTAATCGAGATTCTAATTAACTCCAACCAAAGTATTACTCTAAACCTAAGATGAATCTCTATGAACAATGAACTTGATATGTGTGTAGTGAAATCAAATCGACCCTTTTATGTCATATTTTTCAAAATCCACTTGGTTACTCAATTTTTAAGACATTTCAACTAAGTCATTGTTTTAAACACTTTTCAAAATCACCCCCTCCATTAGTAATTTTTATTAAAAATACACACTCTTAACCTACCAAATCTCCTTGAGAGACCACCTAGGGTCTACCCTAGACTATAAATCAACCATAAAAACATAATCAATTTGACGAGTCATGACAGAACGGTCAAATTTTGGTGTTGTTGTCGGGGAGTGCTTTGGTTTTTATTGCATGTTTTTGATAAAGTAGTTGTAAATTTTGTGAATATTTGTTTGTTGGTTTTTCTTCATTTTTATTTATTCTTGTGTTCTGATCTATATCTTGTGTAGGTTCTGTGCATGGCACATTCTACTTCGAGGGACTTACCACTTTTCAAACCCGAAGCGGAGAGGATCCTACGTCAGCAACATCGAGACGCACAAGACCCCCTTTTAAAGGAGGATACACCACTCGAGACTCTTCTAAACCCTTCTTCTTCTAGAACCAAATTAGAACCATAAATATTATTCAATAACATGGCTGAAAATAATTGAATATTAAATGAGTTAACCTCATGTGATGTTGATATCCAACCCACTTACATTCAAATTCAAGGTGAGGCACCTAATTTTGAATTAAAATCTGGTTTAATCCATTTATTACCATGATTTCATGGACGGCCTGGAGACGACCCACATAAGCACTTAAATGAATTTCATACTGTTTGTTCAACATTAAAACCTGCTAATGTTGATGAGGAACAAGTAAAACATAGAGAATTCCCATTTTCTTTAGAATAAACTGCGAAAGCTTGGTTGTACTATGTTAATTCACCAATAAGAGGCTGGGCGGACATGAAGCGCCTTTTTCTTGAAAAATACATCCCATCCTCTCGAATTGCAACTATAAGGAAGGAAATATGTTGTATAAAACAACATCATGGGGAAACACTTCATGAATATTGGGAAATATTTAAAAGTCTTTGTTCAAGTTGCCCACACCACCAAATAAGTTATCAACACTTAATTCAATATTTTTATGAAGGTTTAATTCCACTTGATCGTAATATGATTGATGTTGCTGTAGGTGGTGCGCTGGTAGATAAGACCCCAATTTCTGCAAGAACCCTCATTGATAACATGGTAAAAACACTCAACAATTCGGTACACGGTCCAGTGTTCCCATTCGAGGTGTCCATGAGGTGCAAAGTACTGAGTTTGAGAAGAAGGTGGACATGAAGTTCGAAGAGGTAAGTACCCTTCTACGGTAACTTTCACTCTCCCAAGGAAAATCTCAATCTCCTCCTCCCATCCATTGTGGAATCTACTCTTCTGACACCCACTATTCTGACCAATGTCCTAAATTGAGAGAAACTTCTAAAATTTGTGAGGCAATATTTCTAGGACGCCCCTTTAACCAACCCTTTAGGAAAGAACCATACTATCCATACAATCAAGGGTGGAAGGAAAACCAAGCCTATAGGAAAGGGGGGTATTAAAACCAACCTCAACAGCAATGGAACCAATAGCGTCAGAGTAGTCATCCACCACCACCCAGAAATCCTCAACCACCCCAAAGGCCATTCCAACCACCCCCTCCAAAAACCAAGCCTAGCCTAGAAGATATTATGAAGAAAATGGATGCCAATAATATCCAATTTCAACAAACCACACAAGCAGCCATACAAGACCTAAAGACCCAACTAGGCCAACTTTCCAACTCAGTGGGGGAAATCCAAAGTCATGGGTCGGGTAAAATACCATCTTAACCAGTAGTAAACCCAAGGGATAAAGGAAATGTTAGTCCCATCAACCTTAGGAGTGGGACACAACTCAAAAGAAAAATGAAACCTCCATTAGAGTCATCCCATCCAAAGGAAACCACCATCTTAACTACTGAAAATGGTCCAAGAGAAGAAAATCCTTTTCCTAAGAGAAGCCCTTCCAAAGGAAAGACTATGGTTGTTGATGAGTCGCCTATCCAAACCATTCCTCTTCCATTTCCTCAAAGAGCTGTCCAACCTAGGAAACAAAAAGAAAATGATCAGGATAAAGAAATCATGGAATCATTCAAGAACATACAGGTTAACATTCCATTGATTGATGTTGTGAAGCAAATTCCAAGATATGCCATGTTTCTGAAGGAGATGTGTACACAACGAAGGAGGCTTCATGGTGATGAGAAGGTGAGCCTAGGGAGGAATGTTTCAGCATTGATAGAGCCATCACTTCCCACCAAGTGCAATGATCATGGGACATTCTCAATTCCGTGCAGCATAGGGGAGTATTCATGTTCCAATGCTATGCTTGATTTTGGTGCTTATATTAATGTGATACCTCACTCTATTTACTATTCATTGCAGGTCGGTGAACATAAGCCCACTGGTATTGTCATTCATCTAGCAAATCGGAGTACAACACACCCCTCTGTTGTGTTAGAGGATGTTCTTGAGAGGGTGCAAAATTTAATTTTCCTGCTGATTTTTGCGTTCTTAAAATAGAAGATGATAAGATGAATGGACATGACCCAATTATATTGGGGCGACCTTTCTTGAAAACCACCAAAACCATAATTAATGTCCATAATGGTACATTATCTATGGAGTTTGGTGGTAATATTGTCCACTTCAATATCCTTGATGCCATGAAGCACCCCTTCAGAAGAACACTCCTCTCTCTCTGTCAATTCAATTGATGTTCTCCCTTCCCCTGAAACAACTTATTTTCATTCCCCTGATCCAATTACTGAGTTTTCTTCATGAATTGAAATTTTAGGTAATGAATCATGCATTGACTGTTGAAGCGGGCTAGAGAAATGTCATGCATGTTTGTTAATTGATGATTTCTTGAACGTAGAGGATCACATGACAATCGATGATACTGCTAAGCTTGTAAAAGCTTATTCCTCATTTGAGGATGTTACCATTGAGCAGTTAGAAGAGATCAGTGACTTCTCACTTTCACACACACTTCCTTCATTCCAAAAGCTCCCAGAATTGGAATAGAAACAACTGCCTCGAGATTTAAAGTACTCATATCTTGATAATGGAAACAAGTTTCCCATCATCATTGTTAGTTCACTCCCTCTTGAGCATGAATTGCGACTGCTTGATCTTTTGAAGAAGTATAAACAAGCTTTGTGATGGACATTTGCTGACATTCCTTGCATTATCCCATCAATTTGTACACATCATATTTTATTAAATGATGAGGCTAAACCAGTGAGGAAGTCACAACGTCGATAGAACCCAAGCCTACTTGATGTTGTTAAAAAAGAAGTTACAAAATTGTTGGCTGCTGGAATCATTTACCCTATCTCTGACAGCCAATGGGTCAGTCCCGTTCAAGTAGTTCCTAAAAAACTGGCCTTACTATAATTAAAAATGAGAACAATGAACTGGTTCTAACTTGTGTACATAATAGTTGGCGTGTCTGTATAGACTATCGTCGACTAAACCAACACACTAGGAATGACCCTTTCCCATTGCCATTCATTGACCAGATTCTAGAGAGGCTAGCAGGGAAGTCCCATTACTATTTCTATGATGGGTATTCTGGATACATTCAGATCCATATTTCCCCAGAGGATCAGGAAAATACAACCTTTACTTGCCCCTTTGGTACATTTGCTTATAGAAGAATGCCATTTGGTGTGTGCAATGATCCAGGTACTTTCCAACGATGTATGATTATTATTTTTTCGGATTACCTGGAGAATTGCATGGAAGTTTTTATGGATGATTTTACTGTTTATGGATCCTATTTTGATGAATGTTTGAATAGTCTTGCTTCTGCCCTACGTCACTGTATTGAAAAGAATCTCGTATTAAATTCTGAGAAATTCCATTTCATGGTGCGAAAAGGCATAGTTTTCGGACATGTCATTTCTGGGGAAGGTATCCAAGTGGAAAAATAAAAAGTAGGTATCATTTCCTCCCTACCATTCTTTAAAAATGTTCGGGATGTGAAATCTTTCCTGGGTCATGCAGGATTTTATCGTCGTTTCATTCGTGACTTTAGTAAAATTGCACTCCCCCTCTCCCGATTACTCCAAAAAGAAAAAGAATTTGATTTTGATAAAAAATGTGAGGAAGCTTTCAATAAGTTAAAATGGAGTCTCACATCACCCCAGGTAATCCAACCACCTCGGTGGGATTTACCATTTGAGCTCATGTGTGATGCCTCTAACTATGCAGTTGGGGTAGTCTTATCACAAAGGGTCGACTGAGCTCCACATGTCATAGCTTATGCCTCACGTACTCTGGACCATGCCCAAGGAAACTACAGCATAACTGAAAAAGAATTTCTTTCTATTGTGTTGGCCTTGGATAAATTCAGGTCATACCTTCTAGGGTCCAAAGTCGTTGTGTTCTCGGCCGAGCTCCACATATCAAAGCTTATGCCTCACGTACTCTAGACCCTTCCCAATAAAACTACAGCATAACTGATAAAGAATTTCTTTCCATTGTGTTTGGCATGGATAAATTCTGGTCATACCTTCTAGGGTCCAAAGTCGATGTGTTCTCAGACCATGATGCCCTTCATTTGGGATCCTTTACATTCTAATGGTAGTGGATTATGTTTCAAAGTGGGTAGAGGCACGAGCCATGAGAAAAGATGATTCCAAGACAGTTTTGGAATTTTTGAGAACCCAAATATTCTGTAGGTTTTGATTACCAAGGTTTAACATCAGTGATCAAGGTTTTAATTTCTGCAACCGCACAATGCAATCTCTTTTTCACAGGTATGGGTATGGGCATTGAGTGTCTACTGCTTATCACCCACAAAAAAATGGTCAAGCCAAAGTATCAAATAGAGAGGTAAAACAGATTCTTGAGAAAACGGTTCAGCCAAAAAGAAAAGACTGTAGTCTTAGACTCGATGATTCATTATGGGCTTGCTGTACTGCATTCAAAACTCCAATTGGCATGTCACCATATCGGCTAGTTTTTGGGAAGAGTTGTCACATCCCCGTTGAGATAGAGCACCGGGCCTACTGGGCTATTAAACAATGAAATTCTAAGCTTTCTGGTGCAGGTTTTCAAAGGAAGTTGCTGATTCAAGAGTTGGAGGAAATGAGAGGAGATTCATATGAGTACTCCTAAATTTATAAGGAGCGAACCAAGGCTTCCCAAGACTGTCTCATCCTTCATCGCCAATTCCACATCGGGAAGAAGGTCCTCCTCTACAATGCAAGGATGAAGTTGCACCCTGGTAAGCTTCATTCCCGTTGGTTTGGACCTTACATTGTTACTAATGTCTCTCTATTTGGTGTTGTCTTGGTTAAAATGAAGACACCAACCAAACCTTCACTGTCAATGGGCAGCGGCTGAAGCACTTCCATGAAGCCATTCCAGAGTCCCCAATGGAGGAACTCCAGGTTCAAGAAGCAGTCTATGAATAACAGTCACCCGGTTTTATCCATCCTTCCCACAGTCACTTTTATTATAGTGAGGACACTGCATTCTCTAGGTGTGGGGTGTGGATAGATTCTTTGGATAGATATGAATTTTCATTGTTTTCTCCTTTTATTTTCTCTTTTTGGCCCTCTTTATGGTATTTTCATTTTTTCCCATCAACAATTTCGATGTTCCATGATGTGGCGACCATAATGTGGGGAAAGTAAAAATTCCATAATGAAGTCTAAAAAGAGTATTTGTATGAATTTAACATCAGGGAGTGATTTTTAGTGAATTGGTTTTCTGTCAATGATATAAATGGTCGTATCTATGTGAAACCTTTTAGATGATTGATGCCCATTGTGTGAGTAGTTTTGGAAAAAATGTGTCACTAATATCTCCAAAAAATATTTCACCAAACTACAAAATGTGATTATTTTTTACTTAATATAAGGTAAATATATGTTGGGTTACTGTTTTTCAGCTTTAAATGATATTTCCATATGTTCGTTCCTTATCCGATCTATTTCATTACTATACCAGATTGACCTATGCGTGTGTACCTAATTTCTGACTGTTGTACACCCGAAAAAAATGTTGTGTCTTGGGCAGGTCAAAAACCACTCCTCCTCAACCATTTATCTTGTTATAACTATTTCAATTAGTGTCGTGAGAAGATCAAACAAGGGTTGAGAGATGAGTGTGAGATTTTTTCCAATTGGAAATTCAAAAAAAATATAATAAATGAGGGGAGTGATGAAATGTTCAACATATGGGGATATATAGGTCGGGAGCTTATGGTTTGACTTCTGGGAATGCTTAAATGAGTGGGTCTTGAAATATGATTGCAAAGGATGTAGGACAGGTTCAGTGACAAAATCATTTAAGCTGAAAATTGTTAAAATAACATATATTTACTAGATAGCAAGTAGAACGAATAGCATGGAATGGTTTCCACACACACACACATGGAGAGTTAGTGTCATGGTTTACATATGAATTCCTTTCTCAATTGTGTATCATGAATCTTTTTTTAATTTCACTATGATATTATTTATGAGACATCTTTTTCTATTTTCACTAGGAAGAACTCTTTGGTGTGATTCGTGCATTGATCAATTTACATTAAATAAAATTTACTCAAATGATAAATCTTCATAATGTTGGAAATATATATATATATATATATATATATGCATCAATGTATTTGTATATATGACTTTTCCCAGGAGTGCAAATGTTTAGGTGTGGGGTTGTGATCGTACCACAATTCACTGTTTCATTTTCACCCTTACACCGCTGTGCTAAACATTTTTTGTATTAAAAATTATAAAACTATTATCAAATTGTACTTCATGTTTTATTAAATAATTTTGTGTTTATCACTATTAAATAGGTCAATGATACTTGTTTTTAAAATTACAATGTAGGTGGAGGTGATTTGGAGGGCCCATTATGAAGTCCTTGAAAAATGGTCCAAACTGCGCAGGATCCAAGAAGTTCAGTGGACTAAAATTCATGCTGATACTCCCCCGTGCATCCAAATGTGCTGCTATTTTTTTTACTTATCCAAAACTCATAGGGATACAACTTTCTTTTAATAACCCAAGAGAGATTCGACAATTAAGAGGCCCATCCGACCTGATCTGTCCAGCACACCCAATCTGCTCGAGGTCAAACGTTTTGTGCTGTGATCTGTCCATATCTCTCTCTCCCCATGTTGAAATGACTCCAAACGTTCAGTGGAGATATTAAAAACATGGGGATACAACTTTATAGTTTTCCAAAAAACGTTTTAGGACTGTCTGGTAGGCTAAAATAATGTACCAAGCGGTTTTAGTAAATCTGTGTGCCCAAAACCACCTCCCACATTTCCTATAAAAGGGAACCCTGGGCCTCTCATTTGTAAGTTCGGACAAGGAGTGAAGTGATGCCAATTTGGAGTCATATAAGAGTCTCCTAATCACCTTGGAGGTTCTCGAGGCCCCAATCCTCATAGGGGAATCAAGGATGAAGAGGGAGTTCCACCCGAGCTTCCTCCTCCTCTCGATGTCGAGCTAAAAGTTGGGTGTTCGTTGTGAGGGAGCTACACACATGTAAAGGGTGTTCTGATCTATACATTTTCTACTGGTTTGGAGTAATTTGGGTGTTTAATCATTTCATTACATGTATCTTATTTTATTTCAGATTTGAATGCTTGATTTGATGCATGTGAGTGTTATTCTCTTAATTTCTAACCGATCGGTGTGAGGTTTTGAGTGCGTGACTTGTGTTGTTCCAATTGAAAACCACAAGAATCCTTTTCATAACCACCTTATTGGGATTTCAATATGATTTGGAAACTTTTATTCCTTTCATAAGTACTATACCTTGACAATACGATTGTTACGTCATGGTTGGGTCCTTAAAGCATTGAAATAAAAGCTTAGGAATTAATCTGGATTCCAATTAACTCCAACCAAAGAATTACTCTAAACCTGAGACGAATCTCTATGAACAATGAACTTGATATGAGTGTATTGAAGTCACATCGACTCTTTTATCTCTTATTTTTCAAAATCCACTTGGTTACTCAATTTTTAAGACATTTCACCTAAGTCATTGTTTTAAACTCTTTTCAAAACCACACCCTCTCTTAGTCATTTTTTTAAAAAATACACACTCTAAACCTACCAACGCTCCTTGATAGATGACCTAGGGTATACCCTAGACTATAAATCAACCTTAAAAACATAATCAATTTGACGTGTCATGACATCAATGTCAGTATACATCAAGATATCTCAGTACCATTTTTTGGATCGATCAGGTACACTTCTTGGGTAGCATCATCTCGGAGGAATGTGTGTTGGTAAATCTAGAGAAGATTCAGACAGTGGTTTCATTAGATATTTCCAAGAGAATGTTTGATATCCATATATTTCTAGGATTTTCTGAATATTTTTAGAGGTTCATTCAACAAATTTACTGATTGGAAACATTTCTGATAGGCTTAACCAAAAAAGGGATAAGGCTTTTCTGGTCATAAGATTGTGATAATTATTTCTAGGAGTTGAAGAAGATTTTGGCATTAGTACCAGTATTGATCCTACCTATGCAAGGTGAGAAGTAAATGATGTATTGTAACACTTATAGGATTTTAATTGGAGTTATTTTGATGCAAGGATATCGGTTTTTGGTTTATCGGATTTTCAATTTGAGGTCCCATGAACCGAACTACCCTACATATGACCTCAATTTGGCTATAATGGTTTCTGTTTTAAATTGTTGGGGCCATTATCTATTGGTAAATTTTTTTTACTGTTTATATTGATCACAAGAGATTAAAGTAAATATTTTCACAGTGAGACTTGAATCTTCGATAACAGAGATGGGTTGATTATATGGAACCATTGAATTTTGAACCTGCATATATGCCTGGATAGGGGAACATTGATGATGATGCTTTGAGAAGGAAGTCTAAAACTCAGGTGGTTCAAGAGTCTAGTGATGAGTGGAAGATTATGGATTTACTGGATGATATAAACATTGTGATTTATGAGAGTTTGGATTAGATGACTCTCGTAATAGTTTCATTGGAGTATACATTTTTGAGTTAGATCTATGATAGAATGTACGTGGATTTATAATGTTATACCTTGAGGGAAATCCTTGAAGTTGGGGAGACACCTTATGATTAGTGAATAGATGAGGATGAGGTCATCTATGTCAGGAATCAGGTTTCAATACCTAAAAGAATGTGAGACAAGCTGATGTGTGAGTTTCTTGCCTCGAAGTGGGTGGTAAATCTAGGTGTGACCAAAATGCACTGTGAACTACAAAGATAGTTTTGATGGTTTGAAATGTAAAAGAAAATAGTAAGTTTTGTGACACGATGCTACACCTATCAGTAGGTGAAGGCTGAGCATTAATGACCTATAGGTTAACTACAGTCATTGGCCACTATAGAATGGAAGTGGAACAAAGTGACCATGGACTTTGTGGTGGTTCTCCCGGGGATTCCGTATAAGAATAATTCTATTTTTTTTATTGTGGATAGACTGAAAAAGTTAGTGAATTTCTTGAATATATGGGAGACTTTATCAGTGGATCAGTTGGGATATTTGTATGTTTGGGTGATAGTCTATCTGCACGAGGTGCCACAGAATATTGTTTCAGAGTAAAACTTGTGGTTTACTTCACAATTATTATAGGTATTGAAGAAGGTTATTGGTATGTTGGTTTTATTGAGTATGAATTTCCACCCACTGACTGATGGGTGGTCTGAGTATACTATACAAGTGCTTGAGGATATGTTGTGAGCTTGTAATCTAAACTTCGGTGGGCCTTGGGAGAATCACCTAGCACTGGTGGAGTTCGCCCATAACAATAGTTATTGGGAAACTATATAGATGGAACCATATGAGGCACTTTATAGTAGTCCATGAAGACCACCTCTAGTTTGGATAGAGGTAACTGAGTCTAAGTTGTTGGGACTGAGTCTCATGTAGGGAACATAAGAGAATGTACAGTTGATTCAGAAATATATGGATATGACCCAAAGTAGATAGAAGTCATATGCTGATTGAAATAAATAACACCCAGATTTTATGGAGGCTGATCATGTATTCATTTGGGTGTTTCCTAGATTCAATCACTATAGAAAATAGAGTCAGGGAATGTGGGCACCCAAGTTTGTTGAAAAGTTTGAGGTGGTGGAGAGAATCAGGCTAGTGGCATACCGATTGGCTCTTCCACAAACATACAGTGCTATGTATGATGTCTTATAAGTGTAAAAACTAGGTTGGTATCACCCTAACCCTTCTAATGTGATTGATATGGATGATGTTGATATTGAGATAGATTTTTCCTTTGAAGAGCATCTTATACGTGTGTTGAATCACAGTGAGAATGTGTTGCGGGGAAAGACCATGCCTATAGTTTGTGTATTGTGGAAACATGGGAATGTGTGGGAGGAGACATGGGAAAGGAAAGAAGATATGTGGGATCACTATCCTAATCTTTTTGAATCAGAATCTTAGAGATTCTTGGGAGTACAGATCAAGGATAATATGTTATAAGGTGGTGAGATTGTAAGATCCCGACCTTTCCTGAAGATGACTTTGTCTTAATTTCAGGTATTTATTTTTTCCTTTTTTCAGTGTACTTGGGTTGGGTTTTACCTTTTGGTGTTTTTGAGTGAAAAATTGAGAAAATTTGAAGGGATAAGGTTAGTGCATAGTTGGCTCATGGTTTTCCCTAATCATGCGCCCCTGCCCAGCAAACCATGTAACCTTGGATAGAGAGGAATTACATGGTGGACACATGGTTTGCCAATCTTCACACCCTATTATGATAAACGATGAACCCCCATAATAGAGGTTCACATTTAGGTACACTTTTAGGAGAAACCGTGCTCCCCTACCCAGCTAACCATGCATGAATTTTTAAATCACCAAAAAATTGGATTTTTAATCACCAACCCCCCCCCCATTTAACTTCTATTTAATCCCCATTTAACCTTAGATAATATTTCATGAATTTGGAGAATACTATATGTATTAAAAGACTTAACAATGTATTTAATTTTTTATTTTAATCCTGGATTGATGATCTTTACCCCTCCCTATCAGAGGTTCTTACCTCGCTTGGTTTTCTATTCCTTATCCTTTATTATCCTATTCTATAAAGGGGGTTTTATTCCTATTTTGATGGGATTTAGACATGTTTTTGTGGATCCGGATCTAGTATTGTAGATCTATATCTATATTTAAGATATCATGAATGATTTGATATTGATTTAGGATTTTAAATTTGAATCTCATTCTATATAATTGTGCTGCTCAAATTATGAGGATTTTCATTGGGTGATCGCTCATCAAAGAATTCATGTAGGTTTTCTATAATTCAAATCTCAAAGTATTTATTTAAATTACATGTATGTAACTATATAATTTTTATTAGATGTTTAGAAATTATGTTCTTAATTTAAATAATTAGTTTTTTGAATTAATTAATTGAGGAGAGCAGAAATTGGGGATTTGGGGAATTATAGATTGAGATAATTAATTGTAGAAATAATTATGAGATATTAAGATTTTAGGATTGAGATATTTAATTGTGGAAATAATAATGATCTATTGAGATTGTGATTGAGATAATAAATTATGGAATTAATTATGTGATTTTTATTTTTTGGATATTGATTAATTAATTGAATAATTAATTAATGGGATTTATGTACTCAATTAATTAAAAAATTAATTAAGGGGATTTAAGTGATAAAACAATTATTGAAACAATAATAAAATTGGTGTGGTTGATTAATTATTGAATTTACTAATTAAATTTAAGTGATTAAATAATTATATAATTAATTGATGTATTTTATGTGATTAATTATTTTTTAAATTAATTAATGTTATTTATGTGATTAGTTAAATTTTGAATTAACTAATGGAATTGTTATGTTTAACTAATTGTGGAATTAGTAATGGAATTGATGTGGATAATTAATTGTTGAATTAATTATGTGTTAAGAATTATAACATGGTCATTTAGTTGTGAATTAAATAACGGGAACATAGTCATTATAATTTGTAAGGTATGAATTGTAACCTGGACATTTAGTTGTGAAATATAGAATGTGAAAAAGAATATTCTAATTTGTAAGGTATGAATTGTAACATGGTTATTTAGTTGTGAATTAAGGAATAGAAACATGGACATTCTATTGCGTGATGAATGAATGGTAACATGTGAATAAAAATATGAATTAAATAATGATATCAATGGAATTATGAGATATGATATTCCTCAGACATACTTTAGGCTCCAAATTATTTCAAAGTAGGTATTGAATGATAACAATGGAATTTTAAGATATGATATCCCTTAGACATACATCAGCCTCAGACATGAGTTGAAGCGGGGATTGAGGTATGAGTGTCTACGGGAACCCAATGGTTTATATAGTTAAATGAATATTAGTTGATAATGTGATAATGTTTTACTTATAGATTGTAATTAATTATTTATACAACTACATACACATTCTATTGAATAGATATTGTTTTAGTTGTCATTAGTGGTGGCATACTATAATGCCTTATATTTTCCATGCACTATTGTTTTTGGATACTATATAGATTATTTGTGAGACCAGGCACTGAGACACTATGCGATTCTGAGGCCGTTGTTCCTAAAATAAATGTTTAAAATATATTAAATAGCATGCATGCATAGTTTTCATGAAAAAGTGTAATAAATTCAAAACGGGTACCCTGATCAGAAATATGATGGTACCGTTGAGTTCAAAATGTGAGGTTTACCCTAGGAATGACATAACATTAGTCGGTGTGGGTCATTTGTTGAAAAGTCATCATAGACGTGGAAATGAAAAAAATAATTTAATAAATAATTTTATTTCATTTTTGTTGATGTAGTGACTGATGGACTTTATATAGACTATTATGGAGAAATACTAGGGTTAGCTGTACAACCCTGAAACCATTGTAGAGCCATTGGAGATAGCATTAGTGAATCCTCTCAGATGAATGACGATAGGATATTCGATCAATGATTGATGCAAAAAAGATTCAAAGGATCTCACCAAAAACACGACATGACCCCATTCTTCATTAGTGATCGATTTGAATCAAGGAAGGGCTTGTATTTTTACTTTATTATTCCCTATTCTTGATTTATACAATGAACATAAATCAATCAATGAAAATATTGATATGTGGTTTGATCATTATGTGGGATGAGTTTATTTAATGAGGTTTTGAAGGGAGAATATATTTTTAATTTTATTATTCATATTTTCATTCTAATAATGATGGATTAGAATAACCAAGAACATCTATCAATGTTTGTTACTCAAATATGTTCTTGTTCTTTTCTCCCCCCATTCATCATTCATCGTGAGCATTCTCAATCAATCGATCATTGCGCACCTATTTCTTGGTACACCGATCTGATATCGCTGATCTAAGATTGGAATAGACTTATAGTGGTGTCGTGATGGAGATAAATCAATTTAGATGAAAGAGGATACCCAATTTACCATTCTGCAACACACAACAAAGAATGAAAATTTTATTCATTTTTTAAGTAGATTTGATGGCGTAATGCATTCTTTATAAACAAAAAGGATTGGATGAGTTGGGATCTTCATTCTCATGGTGAAACGATGACTAGATCAAAATATGGAGGCATTGGATCAAATGCGGGAGTAGATATGGGATTCTAAAAAATCCTGAACAACACAATGTTTAATCTACATCTATACATTGTATGGGTCCACATGATCTGCGATTAGGGTTTCCAAAGGAAGTTAAATATCACATGGAATGTGACCCCTTTCACATAGCATGTGGTATCATCTGGGTCAGTCGGCATGTACTCCGGAATTACACGGGCTGTTTACATGTGAAGATGTTCACAGGCTAAGCTGTGTACTGGTACTTGAGAAGACATGCATAGGATGGTGACGTGTACTAGCACATGGCTAGAGTAAATGGGATACATATATGGTGTGTACTAATACATGGACATAGTTTGATGAGATGAGCCATTTACACGGGCAAGAAACAGGTTCACGGGACATGGATTGTGACCCCTACTACACATTGTGTGCTCTTTTATACATGTCTTGGAGCCCTTGTACCCTATATCATGGAAATTTTTTGTTAGGTTTTGTTACCTTTATCTTTTACATGAGGGTTAGTATGCAATCATTTTTTACTCCTGGGTCAATGATCCCTACAACATTAATTCCTAGATAAAGTTGTTGGAATCCCACTGAGAGGCCCAGAGTGAGATCCTCTATTCATATTCATGTCCTAGGTGGAGTTCTTGGTATCGACGTGACCAACACTGCATGGGATCAATCCTCTACTTGGTGGGTGAATCCAGATTGATTTGTTGGTTTCACCCCATGGCCTTCCCAGTGATCCTCATATGTGTATTGTATTCTATTCAAACTATTAGCATGCTCTTTCTCATGAAGAGACCAGATAAGAAGTACCTATTGGACGAACATCATCAATGCTATCAGATTCAGGAGTTTGTTTTCTTAGGTGAGTACTTTGTGTAATATTCTATATAAAATCATAGACTAGTATAATATAGTTGTTAGTTACCTCTAGAATGTGTTTCTTTGTTGAGTATATCTGGATATTCTTGTTATATGTGTTATAGAAATATACATGTGTGGAGATGAATGTATTTCCTTTTTTTTATGTGACGTGCGCCTATCATAGGGCATTTAAAAAGAAATTTAATTTTTCTAGTGTTGTTTAATGGATGACCAGGTTCGTCTCACTTGAGGAACTTTCCCATATGTTCACTCACTTAATCTAATTCACCTAAACTAATTATTTTTAATACTTTTTTTAATTTAAGAAGGTTATGAAATTTAAATTAAAGAAAATATTAAACTAACATGCAATGAAACAAATTAATTAGTGAATAAAGAACTTGGATTTTATGGGCAGGTTTGTGAGTTCCATCATTCTCTTTGTTGTTGTTTAAATAAATTTTGATAATTCAATTTTGAGATCTCATTCTTGAATTACTATTATTTTATTAATTGGTGGGAAATATTGAATGCATTTTGCAGTCTTTACTTCCCCTCCTACATTAATCAAGGTTGATTGAATAACTCATTCGTAAGTGTGACATCTTCTAAGACCTGACTCTATCGTATGCCATTTCAACCACTGAATGGCTCAAATCCATCGTATTAAAAGCTTATATTCAGTATAAGGGACTGAACAAATTTTATAAAATAATAGAAATGAATTTGATTTTAGTTTCCTGGTGGGCTATCTACACACCCATTCACGTCACTCATTCTCATCAAAAACTTAATAAAACATAATAATTTTATCGTAGAATAAATGAAATTGACACATACCTCCCCCGAGGGATTTATGTATATTTTATTGACAATGTATTTCTTTCAAGTTGAATTTTCAAGGAAGCTTCCTTCTATGTATAACTTCTCTTTACCACCATAATGGGAGACAAACACCAAGAAATTTTTGTAGGTAGTTTATATATGTGTCCTACTTTATATCCATATCTAATCAACTCCATTGTAGGTGTGTATCCTGATTTATACATCCGTTACGGAGGTGGGGTCCATGCTGTTAGCCTAGAAAATTTCCAAACATCAATGATTTTTTGGGCCTTTAGATATTCGAATAATCCTCTAGTCTAGAAGAAAAAGTTAAAGGAATTAAAATAAGTATTATATAAAAAATAATCATTCAATTTGGAATTATATTTTTATGTAAATGACCAAAATACCCTTGACTTAAAAATCTGTCAAAAATCTAGAATTTAGGCACATTTCACATTTTAGCTCAAAACACACCATGGATCCAAAATTGATCCATATAAGATCAAATTGATAAATTAGGAGGCTTAAAACGGTTTAAATTCAAATAAAAAAAGCGGAAAATATTATTTTTATCAGTTTATTTTTTGGTTTCAGGGTGTCCTACTGAGTATTGTTATACTCACCTATACATGGGTTTTTCCTCCATGTGTCATGTCTAGTGTAGAATATTGAAATTTTGATAGAGTCTTAGGAGAACTAGGACCAGATGGTGCTTAGTTATACCAGAAAAACCGAGGTGTGTTCCTACAACATTCTGAAAGCAGTCCCAATACTTACTTTTAGGTTGTAATTTTTTTTCACACTCTTTGTGGTGGGCTTGTATTTGGACCTAATTACCTTATATTACTTCCTTTAATACTTTGTCTATGCAATTTAGATGTATGAATGCATGGGTTTTTAGTTTTTTTATATTTCATCATTTTATAGGCTTGGAGATGTGTGTTTCTGTACAGGTACTTAAGCTAAGGCCTCTCATGTCAGTGATTCACCTTCTCAGTGCTAGTCACTAGCCCCTAACCTATTTGAGGTGGGATTCATGAGTCACGGCATGGGCCCCTCTTAGAGGGGGCATGACACCAACTAAGTTGTACTCACACCCTACTTGGGATACCTGTTCGGTACCTGAATAGAGTTTGTGCTTTCTAAAGAGGTTAATGGAAAATACATTGTGTTAGATCATTGATATGGGATGGAGCATGGATGAGGGAACTAGACACTATTCGGGACCATCTTGGGGGTGTCGTCAATGTCTTTATTTTGGGTTTCATTTTAGACACTTGACATGTACATTGGCATGATATATTTTCTTCTTTAGTTTTTGATATTGTATTTTTATTTTTGGTTATCTTGTGATACCGGTTATTTTAGGTTATGATTACATGTTATTAATATATTGTTTATTATTTTTTGATGGTGTATTTACTCTTATAAAAGAGGGTAAAGTCTCCCCATGTTCAATATATCAGACCCTCACTACTAATCAACATCCTCTGACATATGGGGAGGCATACATGAGATCATGTGACTGACCGATTGGAGGCACTAGTGTGTGGAACCTAGTCCGAGATGTTACAGTTTTCAACATTAGAAGTTTTAGAGATGTCTTGTAAAATTCAATAATTGTGAAGAAAATCAAGTGAAACTTTCAAGATAGGTTTGATTCTAAAATTTTCTCTTTATAAGATAAAGCTTATTTATCTCTTGAATGAAAAAATCATGTATCTTATTTCTAAGAACTATAATAGAGGAAGATGAATTTATGGTAGTAAACTTACTCTTTAATGTTTTGATTATGGTGGAATTAGAAACTTTATTATGAATTAACCTAAGAATAATGTTGGTGTGTATCAAGAATATTCTGATGAAACACCTTGATGAAAGAAGTGAAACAAAATTTATGAATAAAAAAAATCATCCAACAAATACAAGAATAAGGTTACAAGAAACAAAATAAATATGATAAGTAATAAAGTTGAATCATACTCAACTGAAAACAATCCTTCAAAATATTAATGTTAAAAAAAATTATAACCTTCATTTCAAAATTTTAGAAAAAAAAAGATTCCTTAGATAGTGAACCAGGTGGTGAAGAATCATATAGAGAGTATCAACTCAAAAAATAACTTATATTATGTACTGAGAAAAACAGAAATCTCAAGGAAGAAATTAGAGTAATGAAGAAATATTGTGAATAATTTTCTAAAGTAGGAAATTATGTCATCATGTTTGAGGAAGAATACATTCAAGAGTTCTTAAGTTACAAACTAATAATCACTAAACATGAAAGGATGGTTGAAGATCTAAATAAGAAATTAGAATATAAGGAAAGATTAGTCAATAAGTTTCAATATTAACTTATTGATTCTATAAATACCTTGAGAAAGATGAATGAAAACTGTAACAAAGATTTAGTAGTACAATATAAGACTTATAAATTTGATGAGAAATCACAAATAAATAATTAGGTGAATTCCTCACACACCAAAAATAATGCTTCATCTGATTTTTCAAACATTTCAAGTGATAAGAAAATTAATAGGAAATTTTGGGTGGAGAAAGAATGTGATAAACCTGTCACATATACAAAATTTAAAACTCACTTAGAAGGAAATATGGTATACACCCTGAGTATGTTAGGGTAGGAAGTATTTATCAACCTCAAATTTGTTTTACAGAGAAATATCATACTTCAAAAAAAAATTAAGATTTGATGCATTCTATTGGTGCTATAGAATATATGGGCACATGACTTACAATTTTTGGCATAACATATCACTTCCTAAAATAATATTTGAATAGAGTGTAAGATATAGAGAAATTATAATGAATAACTTTCCTAATACATAGGATGTTAGAAAAGAAAAATCACAATAAGATAGGAACATTCCAAAAAAATCAATTTAAATGTCTACAATATGTTTATGGATGATGTGATTTGGCTTTTCATCATGTCGAATGATGTATGAAACTCATTCTAGAAAACGTTTCTCATGGGATATAAAGAAAAGGAATCTAGAATGAAGAATGTTGTTGAAATAATTTTTTGTTGAGACTACCTTAAAAGATAGTAATAAAGAACAAACCATGGATACTTGATAATAGTTTTTCTTCATGCATTATACGTGATTTAAAAATCTTGAAACATGTTGAAAATCCTGAAGGAGGTTCTATTACCTTTGGGAATAATAGTTCTTTAAAAGTCATAGGAATCAGAATGACTGAGATTAAAGAAGAAAAGTTGAAATATAAGGAATTTTTATTTATTGATGTGCTAAAACATAATTTACTAAGTGTTAGTCAACTTTGTGATGATGGAAAAGAAGTTATTTTCAGAAAACATTCATCTATTATAAGAAGTTTGAAATATTGAAAAGTTATCACAAAAGGAGAAAGAACTAGTGGAAATATTTTTCATGTTAGAGAATTTAAAACCTTTTCCCCTATTTCAAGTTTATAAACTATTATAATGTTTTGAATAGTGGCTGATCATCAAAATTACAAAGTGTATCTGAAAGATATAAATTTGGATAAATTTAATAAGAAGTTTACAATGATAATACTTGTGGGTTCCTACATGATAAGGATGAAAACAAAGTTTCTAGATTGAAGAAGGATTTATAAGGAAAAAAAGAACCACATTCATGGTATATTATGATTGAAAATTGTTTGATAATGATGATTTTTCAAAAGGAAAATTTGAAAAAAACTTATATATGAATGATTTTGACTTTGGAACTCTAATTGTAATTATTCATGTAGGTAATATAATTTTTTCTGGAGATGAAGAAAATTTTTGTAAATAGTTTTCTGAGAAAATGAAAATGAATTTTGAAATATCAATGTTGAGAGAATTAACTTTTTTCCGTGTCTTACAAGTTCAATATAAGGAACAATAATTTTTCTTATCTTTAGAAAAGTATGCAAGGGAATTGTTACCAAAATTTGGAATTGTATAATATAAAGAAGTTTCTGCTCCTATCTTAGTGAGGATGAAGATGTGTAAAGTTGAGTCTGGAAAAATTGTGAATTTGAAAGACTTGTGGATGATGATAGGAATTATACTTTACCATATAACCTCAATCCATATATTTTTTATGCTATAAATTTCTGTTCTAGGTATCAAAGTAATCTGAAAGAGTCAAATATGTTGGCAGTAAGGATAATTCTGAGATATGTCAAAGGAAAAAATTCACAAGGATTATTACAAAAAATAAATTATGAGATAACGTTTCATGGTTATACTAATATTGATTGGGTAGGAGATTGTAATGATAGAAAATCAACCTTAGGAAAAACATTTTTCTCTGGTGAATGATGTTTAAATTTTCATAGTAAGAATCCATGTTCAGTAACCTTGAGGAATGTGGAATTAGAATATGTTGTGACTATTCAAGTATGTTCTCAGATATTGTGGATGAAAGTTCATTTTGGATGATTTGAATATAATGGTTTGTAAAGTACTGAAGAAAAATTATGTCAATCAGATTACAATTGATCTTTCTAAAAATCATGTCCAACATTAAAGATCAAAACACATATATATAAAGATTCACTTTATAAAAGAGAAAGTAGCTGCTAGAGATGTTTTTTTGGAATATATCTCAACAAAGTATCAAATTATTAATATCATCACAAAGTCAATTCCAAAATAAAGGTTTGATGAGTTGAGGTTGAAAATTTATGTCCATCTTCCTATAATGACTTCCTAAAACTCATAAGGAATTCCCCTACCATGCTTTGGATTATATTGACAAAGGGTTAGAAAAAGAAACGACTTTGTAGTATATAAGAAGTTTTTAATTATATTTATTTTATTAATACGAAGTTGTGTTTAACAGATAATGGGGGAGAGGAAAATAAAATTTATAGAAAAATAAAAGTGACAAAATATAAAAGTTAGGGGATTTTATCTTAGCATGTCCATACAATTTTCTTCTCACCAAGGGATGGATTTTTTCAAAACAAAATACCTTATCTATTAGTTTGGTGTCTAAACACACTTTTAATAAAGGTTGTGTTTTGGTAAAATTAAAAAAACATGAGTTGTTTACAAAATTTGAATTGTGAAAATTTTCTAAGAGTGAAAAAAGTTATTAATGAATGTTGTTAAAAAATCCGAATGGAGAGATTGAAGAATCATTGTGATGTTTTTTAATAATTTTTTGTATTTGTTGATAACTAGTCTTTTATAAAAGAATGTTTCTGAAAAACAAGTGAATGTTTCTGAATGTTCTAACCCAAACATAAAGGGGGAGAATTTTTTTTAGAAAGTTGTTTTATAGACACATCGGATTGAACTGAGAAACACCATATGAAAAGTATCGAACTGATCACCACCGATCATAGAATTCATCAAAAAGTTAGAGTTTTTTATCAGACACACCATTAGTCTCAGATCCATTGACATGAAGTTCATGTTTCATTGGACTAAATTTTGTTTATAAAGTTAGAATGTTGCTGAAGGGGTTTAATGAAGAAAGTGATGACAGGATTTAGAAATTTCTTAAACTTTCCAACCTTCAGTCATATATTTCTTTTCTAGTTTTTACCTCTCAAATATCATAAGTTGTATGTATCACTTGTTATGTGATCCTTATGAAGAAAAAGAGGAGAATAGGTGCAACCAATCATATTGAGTTTTGGTTGGAAATAAAAAGGTGTTGAAAGTAAATGAAGTCATAATACTTTCCTATATATGTCATATATTACTTTGATAATATTGAAGGTCTCATAAATTTGGATAACTATAATGATAAATGATTTTTAAGAAATAGATGAATCATAAAGATTGTATTGATTCTATAAATCAACAAAAATGTTTTCCTGAGATCCAGAAGTACTAATCATAAAAGTTTTCAGAAGTATGAATGAGTTATAGTTGATGAGGTTTGAAGTATTTCAAAGTGGTAGATAGGAGTTTCCATTGTAAATAAAATTCCATCATAGTGATAATTCCATCATTATGAGGATTCCATTGGATTGAAGATGATGAAGTTCTATGAGGTAGAATCTAAGGAGGAAATTTAATTGAACTTACACTGAGAAAGAAATTCAATCAAACTAACTCTGAGAATGAAATTCAATCAAGACTGAATCTGAGAAGGAAAGTCAATCACACTGAATCTGGGAAAGAAAGTTAATTAGACTAACACTTATGAGGAAATTCAATTTTGAATAAGATGAAGAAGTTTCATCATAATGAGATGCGGAAGTTGCATAATAATGAGTTGAGTAATTTCTATTATACTAAATAAAAGTTAGAAAGTCTGAGAAGAATTATTATAAAGAAAACATAAGAAGATTTCATAATATTTGTGAAGAGTTTAAGTGGTCAAACATGAAATTAAAATATGTATAGATATTAATTATTTTTAATTTTCGTTTGTGGGAAACGTTTTTTAGTTTCATAAATTTTCCTTTTTGGGATGCCTATAAATAGAAGAAATGTATATTCATACTTTTCCAGTTTTTTATGTGAGTGGAAAAAAGAAGAGAACTACAGAATTCATATCAAATATATCTTTCCATATTGAAATCTCATTAGAATTTTGGAAATCTGAAATTTTTGTTTATTAGACTGAGTAAGATCGGACTAATCATTTGAGAAGAGTTTGGGTAATGCATATTGAGAATGGATTCATCTGACTGAGTCCATCAGACTGATTCCATCAGATTGAGTCCATCGGACCCATCCCTATCAGATGGAGAGAATCAGAACCAACCACATCAAAATGAGGATTATGAGCTGCGAATTTGTGGTGTAGTTTGAAAAAAAGTATTATTCTTTTGTATTATCTCAATATTTTGTTTGAAAAATTTATAAACCAATAGGAGTCAGTATAATCATTACAATTAGGATTTATAATGTGTCTAATGGGATTTGGCACAAGTTGTATTTACTTATTCATTTTAGTGAATTTCTGTAGACCCAGAGAAGTGTCTATGAGAATAATATAGGTTCTCACACTGAGGTCAAACCTTGTAAATATATTTTTCATTAATTTTTCTTACTAATTATTCATACATTAGTATTTACTAAAATATTAGAAGGATATAAACTTTAACAAGTTTCAGGGTTTAATATTTTCAAAATTATTGAAACTTATAAAAGTAAACAACTAATTCCACCCCACTTCTGAGTTATTATTCAATCCTTTGGAACTTCATATACTATTTATCACTTTTTTGAAACTTTTTTAATATTTTTGTTACTTTATTGTAATTAAAATACCTAAAAGAATAACAGAATACTCTCATGAATCATCATTGATCTCACCATGTCCAACAATACGTGTTTCCTCCTTTCAGTTTCATAATTCCACTGATGTGTATAAGGAGGAGTGAGTTAATATAGGATCCCAATCTCCTATAAGTAATCAATGAATTCTTGATTAAGATATTTACCACCAAGTTCTAAGAGGATTTTCTTAATAATATTAGCAATTTGGTTCCCATATTCATTCTTTTATTTCTTGAATTTATCAAAATAACCTGACTTATACCTCATTAAGTAGACATATTCATTTCTACTAAAATAATCGGTAAAATTTATGAAGTATGAGAACCCACCACTGCCTCAATAAGAAATGGTCCACACACATATATATGAACTAATTCAATAATCTCTGTAGACCATTCACATTTTCTACTAAATGGGGCTTTATTCATTTTACTATATAAATATGTGTGACACATACCAATTGGTTTTAGTTCAAATGAATCTAAATATCCATTTTGGTATAACTTAGTCAAGTGTTTTTCATTTACACGACCAAGCCAATGATGCCACAATTTGCTGTGGATTGAGTTATGTGATGTAGTTTCATTATCAATTTCCATTACTTGGTTTGTGTAATACAATATAAAAATTTTGTTATTTAAATTCACCTTACCATAACAAATGTTATTTTTATAAAAGAATCAACATTAATTTACAAATATTAAAATAAATCCCTCTATATCAAGTTTAGATATATAAATAATGGTTTTTTAATGGATGAAACATAATAACAACCTTTCAAAACCAAGATCATTATAAGATCTCATATTTTTCTAGGTACGTCCCACTCTAAGGATTTCATTGAACAAATTTTATTGGGTTTTCCTTTGAAATTAAGCCTTAGTGACTAAGTCTTATTTGATGAAAGAGAGTCTTTTTTGGGAAAAATAACCATAATTTTAGGCATGTATGTTTATTTAAATTAATTGAATCCATGTATAAAAATGTTATATGGGATTACTAGGGATTTCTATGAGTTTAGAAGGATCATAGGTGGTTTGGTCACTTTTATAAAAGCGAGTATAAAAGATATTCAATGAAAGATTGTATGTTGTGTACATGTTCCATGACATGTAACTATTTATAGACGCATTTCATGAACTAGTTTATGATTTGATGTGGTTACATGTCGTGAACCTGATTCAAATTGTGTAAATGTTGATCAAAATAAATATTAACCCAGGGAAAAATGTTTTTCTAGCATACCTTAAAAATGAGAAAATACATGACATGAAAGTATTACACATCATGTATTCCTCATACCCAGTAGTTTTAAGTGTGTCATGTACTTATGACTCTCATTATTTTTTATTATATCCCCTCCTCTCTCACTCCTAGGGTGAACTCTAGGAAATTTTGAATTATCATCCCCCCTTCCAGATGTCCCATTTTGACATTTGATCCTTGGTGAGTTTATTCACTTAGGTTTCCCTCTTCTCACCCATCATTACTTTTCCATGTAGTGTATATATTTTAAACATGGGTTTCGTTTTGGGAGTTGATCTTGTTTTGGGTTAATATAGGTTATTATTGCTAACTTTTGTGACTTCTTCTTTAATGGATTTTGTCATTAGAAGCGTTGTGTTAATCACTTGATAAAGGTATGGAGACTAACCATAAACCTATGGTATATTTAATTGGGAATTATATTAAATATTATGATTATGACCATGTAATGTGCACTATAATTAATAAGTTGATTTATAGTAAATCATGGATTGGATTCCTTTAGATTCATTGGTTGATGCAGCCTCGATTATGTATACCTGTTGGGTGAGAAAACATTTGAGTAAAAAGAACATGGCTAATGGTTTAAAGCATAGTGAGTATGACATGATACCCTAGGTGATTGCTTGATATATAATCCCTAGGTAATCTATTGTTGATTATTGATATGATTGTTGATCATTTGAGAGATAAGCGAAAGTTTATTTAAAAGAAAAATAGTAATTTTCCTAATTAACCATTGATATTTATGTTGTGATATTAATATCCATACTATTATGATATATTGAGTTGTTGATGAAATGATTATATATAGGGATATCCTAGTAGTGTTTAAATTATTATATATAGAATCCCTATCTGTATGATATACTATTTCCACTATTTCTCTATTACTCTAATTTTTATTACTATGGTTTAGTTCCACTATGTTTTACCAGGGGTATAGTCTCCCCATTATAAGTATCACAACCTCGCTATTAGTCAATAGCCTCTAGCATATGGGGATGCATTCATGACGTCTAATAACCAAATCATTTTGACCATGTGAGAAAGTACCAGAGTAGGGTACATTACAAAGTGGTATTAGGGGATCAGCTTGTTATTTTCTATTGCTTTATTTTTTGGAAAAAGATGAAAGGAGACTAGGATCTATTGGGACTTGGTAATTAGCTTATTCATTGGAGTATCTAACCAATGTATGGGGAAAAATTTGTGTTCTAGGGATTTGATTATTGTCTATGTTGTTCTCTTATTACAATTGATTTTATTTCACCTTGGTTCATTTACATGTTTTGCGATGTTATTAGTTTGTGATGTCATTGTTTATTGATATTTACACTCATGGACCAGTATGGTGATATATGAGTATGCATGCATCATGATAGGCACATAAGGATATATATATATATATTGACATTCATTGTTCATAATAGGGACATGTTTATTGCTTGTGTTATATACTTTCCAATATGAATTGTGAAATAATATATCTATTATATATGATAAATGGAATGAAATAAACTATTATTTCATCATAAAACACTTATAATCCATAGTTAGAGAGACCCAGATTAATGGTTCTCTACTGTCATCCCCTCTTGAGGTTCACTTTATTTTTAGCCAAATTTTATAGGAGTGTGTTTTTCGTAAAGATAAAATGACTCCTCATATTCTTCAAGTTGAGTTCTATGAGTGTGGAAATTAGTTATATCCTAATGTATATGAACTGGAGCTTCCTGTAGCTCTTGAGGATCAAATGTATGTTCACCATCAAATCAACTTCTTAAGGTTCATGCAATCCATGGAAAATGAGACTATTTTCATCATGCCATTGATGTATGAGTTGATGACAGAGATTCAGCTACAACATCCACCAATTTTCACTAGGGAGTGAGGCTCCCAGGATGCTAGGTTATAGATTGAGTCAATCTATACAATCTTCATGCATCTTGAGACACCCAAAGATAGGAGGGAGATTCTCGTTGTGTATATACTCAGTGGACCTACCAAACATTGGTGGGACATTCTAGAGAAATATGGGTAGGAGGGGGAGTTATCTTGGAAGGAATTCGAGGTGAATTTATTGAGCCACTTCTATTAATAGATGCTGAGGTATGAGAAGAATAATTAATTCATTCATAGGATATAGGATAGAATATCAGTGATGTACTATGTTGAACATTTCCCCAAACTTCAATGTTTTGTGCCATATTTAGCTATTTATGAGATCTCTATGGAGAAACAATTTCAGGATAGTATTCACTATGAGGTTAAGTCATAGGTGAATGTTTTTACACTGAGTAGATTTTCAGATATGATGAATCATGAACTCATCACCACAAAGAATCTGAGAGTGGACCTAAGAGGTATCCAGGCTATTTCCACAGGGTAAACCAGGATCACTTATTTTGGGGGAAAGAAGTGATTATATGATATTTTTTTTCCAAGGAAATGACATGAAGACCAGTTAGGGTAGTGGGAATCCATCATAGGATCATATTCCATTGTAGTGCATCAGTGTAGAATGTAAAACTACAAGAAACCTTAGTTTTCATACACCACATTGGAGTTCCATGTTTGAGGTAGGATGGGCCATCTTCATAAGTTTTTTTAGAAATTCTCAAAGTATATTAGTGATAGGGGAGAAAGATAGATACTCGAGTCTAGGAAGGACTCAACTACTCCTCATCAGATATGTAGCTATAGTTCTATAGTATGTTTAGGTTGAGGTGTGAGATTTGGTACCCCATTGTAATGACATAATGTTCATTAGAAAAATTTGTTTCTTGAATAAATGTGTGTTGTATTATATTATATATTATACACCTAAAAAATATAGATAAACCAGTAAAAAACTATATTAATAAATATTTTTACATTAATCAGCAATGAATCAATTAAATTTCCAAACATTACAGCTAGAAAAAAAGTATAAAATAGAAAAGCTAAAATGAGAAAATATGGATCGACCTCATCTACTAGAATTATTGGCCCCACTACCAACACTATATAAAAGAAACAAAATTATAGTAAACAAATAAAAATTATTAAAAATGGAAATATAGAAGCATGAGAGGAATTTATTTGAATATTGAATGAAATAATTGAGTGGTATATATATACGGTAATGTGACTATTGGAATAGTAATATGACCATTGGAATAGTAACCTGATCTTTGGGATTAGTAACCTGACCATGTGAAGAGTGATTTTACCAAAAAAAAAAAATTATGTTATAAATAACATTTATCATGATTAATTTATGTAAATAAAAATATTTTAATTCAATAAAATAAATATCATGATTAAAAACCTCCAAGAAAATAAAGCATATTTTTAATAAACTGTATTTTAAAGTATTTTGTAAAAATCATTATTTTCCTATTAAAAATTATATTTTACCAATTTTAGATATTTATTTTTATTAAATTAATATAAATTTTGAAATGATCATGTTAATATATTCCTTGAGTGATTTTTTGGTAATTTTCTGAAATACTTCAATTCTTAGGTGAATAGTAAAAATATAGTTTTTCACATAATCGATGTATCGTAAGTTACATCATTCATGATGTGATAATGACATAAAACATTATAGAAATTTACTTTCGGTCATTATATATTTAATTTCATAAATGAGTCATTAAAATACAATAAAATTAATTTTCAAACCTAAAAATCACATTCCAAAACCTAAATTCAAAAGTGATTCCTTAAAATATCAATTTCTTTTTTTCTTCACTTTTATTTTTAATAAGTTAATGAATTAGAATTATAAAGAGGATTTAAAGTCTTAAACCCATTATATTATATTTATATATAATTTATTTTTTCAAAAATGAACTATTACATGTTTTTCCTTTGATATATTACTTTATTAAATAATTTATTATAAAAATACCCCTCTATTAAAGTATAAATAATCCCTCTCCCTTCCCTTTGAAACACACGCCTCTCAAACATATCAAAGTAAAATATATTCCCAAATAATCCCTCTAAATCCCCTTACATTACTTAGGGACATTTTGGAGTAATCCGACTCTAATCACCAAGGGTGTTATAGCGTCTTATAAGAGAAGCAACATTGAGGAGACAGTAAGTCTCTATTAACATTTCCCTTTTTTCTTATTCTCTTTATTATTTTTAACAATTAATTTAAAAACAATATACTATAAAACTAATTATTCAATAATTTAAAATTATTTTATTTATGTTTACATGATGTAATTGTCATATTTATGACAAAAATAAATGCAATACTTCTCTTTCCCTCCCTTTTAACAACATCCGGTTAAAGGTTGATTAACAACCTACGGAGACATTTCTAAGACAATTATTATAACCACCTTCATAGATGGATATTATTAATTATATATAATATATAAATAATTAGTTACAGTTATTATAATCTACTGGAGTTAACATACCTTTCAATAAATGATTCTCAATGAAAATTGAGAAATCAAAGTGAAAGAAGAAATGTTTAGGAAAATCATGATATCAAAACACTTCAATTTCATCAATAGAAATTAATAAATATAATGAAATGATTATAATTTCATAATTAATTGTATAAATGGATATAATTAATATAATTATTAGTTATTTAATAAATATAAGTTAATTATTCAAGAGGCGAAAAAGTGACGAAATAAAGAAGGAATTGAGGTAAGGGGATTCTTCAGAGCAACTATTTTTCATTGGGTTATCCATATTTAATGAAATATTTGGAATAAATAGTCTGATAATGTTCCTTAAATATAATTTCATTTTTCCTCCCTCTTATTTTTTGGGATATACATGTTTTTTATTTGATTTTATGGAAAATAATATTATTTTACAAATTAACTCTTCTTTTTAAAACACACATTTGACTCCTCTAGAGTTGTTTATTCTTTACTAAAGAATGATGATTCTTATAGAAAATATTTTTTTCCATTTCTCATTTTGGAACCCAAAGATTATTTATGGAATCATAATTTTTGAAATCCTCATGAAACCCATTCCTTTCCATGGGTTATTTCATGAAATGATTGTTACACATTCTATGTGACATGCATGATTATGTAAATATAATGATGTGATTACTAGACCAAAATTATATATCCCTCCAATGCATTGGGTAATGTGTTGTATCTCATGAGGCAATGTTTATTATATGTGAACATGATGCTATATTTGTTTACAGTGATGATGATAGGATTATTCACATATGTTGTGTGTTAACATGATGTTAGATTTATTCCCAACTATATGTGGCATTCTACCACTATAACATGATGTTTCATTTTTATGAATTTCCACATTTGATGAATTTGTCACATTTTTAGCTCATGATATTGATAATGATCCTAGGCTTATGATATGATGATTATGCTCACCAATGTTATATTGATTCAAGTTCTTTATTCATCATCTTACAGGGCTTTTATCTTTCCTATTTCATTGATGTATATCCTTAGATAATTGCATGTACTAAGGATAATGTGATATTTTAGGAGGATAAAGAAGAAGGATTTAAATAAATTATTATGTTTTATTATGTACAAGTTATTTATGAGCCTAATTTTTCTAAGACATAATCCATTGGATCCTAGATTTGTAACACGATTATGTTGTTTATCTTTAAAATTATGTAATAGTTATGTATGAAAAATTAGGTTCACTATAGTTGGTATCTAAGAATGGTTTTGTTAAATAGGGAATTATTATTAGAAAACAAGAGTAAAAACCATTAGTATAAGTCTACGTATAGGTAAAACATCCTAGAAGACTATTTTTAGAAAAGTATAGTCATAGGGATCCCATAAGATATTCATTTACTGTTAATTTAATAAAATAATAAATTAGTAATGATTTATTTTCTTATGTTTTGTTCTAATATTTTATATTCCAGAAAATGGTACGAACCAGGAGAAACTAGTCCTAAAACCTGTGTGAGTGACAATGAAACAATTATCCAAATGAGATCTCCAATTCCATGGGAGGTTGAGTTCAAATCATTGTAGAAATGATTTCCTAGTTGTCTCAAGATATGAATAATAACATGAACTATGTGGAATGTCCATATTCACCTAAGAATGATCAATTATCCATTGAGTCCTTAATTCAATAATGATCATCGATTTTTAGTGGAACTTTATATCCACTTGATTTGGAATAGTGGGTTAACTCAATAAAGAAGATCTTTTCTATGATCCATTTCTCTAATAAGGAGATGGTGACTCTTGAAATTTATCATTTATATGGAGAAGCTATTAAATAGAAGTAATTGATAAAGAACAAAAATCCAAAGGATTAAATGTAAGAGATGGAGTGGGAAGAATTTAAGAAAATATTTCATACAAATGATTTCCCTTGAACTCTTCAAAAAAATATTGAAAGAGAATTCATATAGCTAGAGAAAAATGAAGGTGAAGTTTTCACAAATTATGATGATAAATTCATAAGGTTTTAAAAATATTCCATGGGTTTTTTTATCAATAATTATATAAAAATAGATATTTTCTTTATTGTTTTAAAAATACACCTTCAAAACGATCTAGAAATATAAGAATTTCAGAGTTTTGAAGATGTGGAAAAATGTCATCTTAATATAGATATGGAGTTCAAATAATGGTCCCTTGGTTATGGAGATAGTAAGAGAAGAATGGGGTTTCAAGATTGTGGGTCAAATGAAAAATGAGGAAATAGGATCCTACTACCCACATGTCAAAATTTTTGGAAGAAGCGTCATGCTAATTACCTCATAGGGATGGGTAAATTCTTCAAGTATGGGAGATAAGGACACCAAGCTAATGAATATTGAAGATACATGAAGAAGATGACCAACATGATATAGGAAAGGAAGGAACATCTTAAGGCACAACCCATGGTTCAATGCTTCAACTATAGGGGCCAAGGGTGTTATGCAAGCAAGTGCACTAAAGCACATGTCCTTGAGGGAAACCAGTGTCAACAATCACCAAAGTCAAAGGAGAATGGGAAATCTTATATCATCACTTCTAATGAAGATGAGTGTGAAAATTAATTCATACAATGTATGATTCCTATTCATTAAATAATAGAAAAATTATTATTTTTTTCTGGTTCTACTTATTCATTTATATCCTACACGTTTTCTAGAAATATTGAATTGAAGCCCCGATACCTTTAAGTGGAGAAATCCATAAAAAACCTAGTGGTGTAATCATTACAACCCAAGTGTTATACTCTTCTCCTATAATCATATTTGGGATGATTCTTCTTGAAAATCTTATTATATTTCCCCTGTTGAAATTTGATGCTATATTGGACATGTATTGGCTTTCATTATATATAGAAGAAATCAACTATTGGAAAAAATATATTTTTATATTCTGAACCATCCCATGATCCTAAAAAATTCTTGGAAGATCATGAATATTCTTTTGAAAATCCATTAATAGTGTGGGTGTGGATACCCTGTAGAGAAGCATACCTTTCCAAAATGGATGAGTCAAAGGAAGGTATTAACCTGGAGGAAATGTCCATTTTTAGGGAATACATTGATGAATTTCTCAATGAGTTACATGGAATACCCTAATCATGAGGTATAGTTCTCAATAGATCTCATACCCAGAGTCACTCCTATCTCAAAATTACAACATAGGATGGCCTTGATTGAAATGGAGGAGTTAAAGAAATATCTACAAGAGCATTTGGGAAAATGGTTCATACACCCTAGTACATCACTTAGGAGTGCACCAATGCTCTTTGTCAAGAGGAAAGATAGATAAAAATAGGTGTATATAAATAACCAAGATATCAACAAGATCACCATAAATAAAAATTATCCCCAACCAAGGATTGATGACTTATTTAATCAACTACGAGGAGTGAAGTACTTTTCAAAGGTGTTTCTTTTTTATGGATTTCATCAACTAAAGTTGAAGAAGGAAGATATTAAAAAGACTACATTTCTTACTAGGTATGAGAACTATGAGTTCATAGTAATTCCCATCCGACTTACTAATTTTCCGACAATATTTATGGATTTGATGAATATATTCTTTAGAGGCCACCTCAACAAATTTTTGTTAGTGTTTATCGATTATATTCTAATTTTTTCTAAGATTAAGTAGGAACATGAAGAGAATCTAATGATTGTGTTGGTGATATTAAGGAAGGAGAAAACGTATTCAAATTTCAAAAGGTGTGACTTTTGGATTAAAGAAGACACATTATTGGGGAACATGATCACAAGTGATGGAATTTAGGTGGAACCTTCAAAGACAAAGGCAACTGAGGTTTAACCTAGACCCACTACTGTCATAGAAATCTACAGTTTTATGGATTAACTGGTTACTATATACATTTTTTTGATAAATTTATCATTATTATTTAGCCAACTAACTAATTTACCTGAAAATGGTGTAAATTAATTATGGATGAAATATTTGAGGAAAGACTTAAGGAGATCAAGAAGAGGCTAATCATTATTCTTTTACTGTAATTCCCCAGTCAATATAATTGTATCACTGAGAGGGGGAGAGAGTGAACCAGTGATATATATTTCTTTTATATTTCATTAATTATGAAATAACCTCAGAATCCTATTAAATATTTGTTTCCCTATTGAAAACAATTAAAACACACTTCTATAGGAACACATGAATTTATGAGTATCATTATTCAACAAGAATAGCTACATCCTTTCTCTGATTTTGAAATTATCTAATACCACACAATCTATTAGAAAATAATCCTTTTGTGTGGAATACAATGAGTAGGATATTCTATTTCACTCATGTAGCACTATATAAACAATTCAATAGTTAATGTGATCCTTCTATAACAAATGATGAAATACAAAGTTTTGTAACAACAGATGATAGGGTGATTCTTTATTAACATTCAAAAATGTATTTTTTTTAAAAAATTCTTCAATTTCATACCTAGAAGTTGGTAAGATCTTTTCTAAATTTTGTTACAAAACATAGACTGATTTCCCAATCTAATTCCCTCAGTCTGATTATCCTAGTTTTATTTCTCAATATAAAAAATATATGACTTTTTCAGAATACGGTTGAGTATATTCTGATCAAATTCTTCTTCAATGCAAAAATCCCAATATGATTTTCCTATTTCGATGATTCATCCCAATATGATGACTAGTTGAATACAAAAAAACAAAATATGGAAACCTATGGTTCCCTCTAGATCTTTGTCTTATCTATTCATTTCTTTGAATAGTAAATCTGTCAAAAGTACAATGTACATTACCATTTATACTCACCCAAAAATGGTTTGGGTGGGATTCTTAAAAAATTTCCCACTCGATCAAATTTTATAAATCTACATGTTCCTTTGAATTTTAGGTTCATATTGACTTCATAATAACTTCTAAACACTTATTTAACATTATAAAATCATCTCACAACTTCAACTCTATTTTAGAATTTCTGTAAACATCATTCTAATTCTGATTTCCCATTTCAATATGTTCTTATGACCAGCTTCATTATGATGAATACAAATTTAAAACAAAATATTATTCTTCATCTCTTCTCTTAACCCACTTGAATTATAAACAAAGTAATTGAAACTAATTTAAATGGTTAACTAAATTATTGATATAGATATTAATTTCTTCTTCATATTGGACACTACGTAATTTTCCTTTTCTTTTCATTCATCATTTCCAAAAAATTATTCCTCTAATGATTATTATGGCATACCGAGTATGGACCAGTATCACCAGCTTCAACATCAACAAATTAGTTCTCTTCTGAATATGATACCAATATCTTTTTATAACAAACAATTCTTCCCCTAATTAATATGATGACATAATGAATTTGATGGATCAACATTATTAACTAATTTATTATTTTAATACTATTCTCAAAAACTTCTTTCTTCAAGGATTTAAATCTTCTAGATTTTGGTCTGACCGAAAACTAGAAACTTTATTATGACTATCCAACCCTGCCTTCAAACAAATCTGTATCCGGAAATATCATTACGATGATCTTTAGCCCAGAATGATTAAAATACAAAAACATTCTACTTTCATAATATTTTAACAAGTATCATTACTTTCATTATGACTTCTATTACTTTGAAGTTCAAATTTAGCATCATCCCACTTACCAAGTAAAGTGTTGCAACTTCTCGATCATTCATAAACCTATTTGTTTCCTACTCATCTTGAATATTATTGGCATGATTACAATCAGATTGAATGTGATTGGAATAATATTTTTCTCCCATTTCTTTCATCAAGATTTCATCACAAGTTTTACAACATACTTATGATTTATGAGAACTCCAAGATTAGAAAAAAAATCACATTTTCATCAAAGTTAGGAAAACTCAAATTTTTCCCCATTATGATCAAACATTTCATTCCAAACATTGGCTGAGTTCAATGATCCTCTTCATCCAGAAAACATATTCCCAATGTGATGGAATTTCTTAACCATTGTTAGTCTGATGTTATTGAATATGATGGTCAGTCCATTTTTTATCAATTACAAAGTGAGGTGATTTATTTTCTTTTTAAACTCCACTGAAAACAAATGAAATTACCGGAATATGATATTCATATTTATCATCTTGGTCCTAACAATATCCCACATTGGATTTTTTTGTCAACCAAGGTTCATAAATCACTGATCTTTTTATCCTCAAGATATGTATTACATATCAATAATTATAAGACTATGTGTGCTAAATCGTTGTAGGAAACAAGAATTATTGACATAAAATTCATGATGTCCAAAAGTAGTGATTATGAAAAATTTCTTCATCTTTTCTTCCTAGAATTTTAAACCTCCATAGAATACACAAAAATTGTTTCTAAAAACCACTCCAACAAACAGTTAGAATAGTTCACACACATACAATGATGAATTCACATTTTACCCACAACTCTCTCTATTTACATGCTTCCATAATGATTGATTTATAAAACAATTACCACCATTAAATACACCTTCCAAAGATAAGATGAGAGAGGGAACAAAAACACATACCTCAACCTGGATGAGAAATAGGTTAGATGACCTTGCTCAAGCTCAATTTATAGAATGCTTCCTTGGGTAACAGTTTTGTGAAATTGTTAGCAGCTTGTTCTGATTTTGGAACATACTCCAACTTCAACTCATTTTTCTACACATGATATTTGATGAAATAAGTGTTGATATAAAAATGTTTTGAATGATAATGTTTTACCGGATTCCTGGAAAGGTTGATTTCACTATGATTATCGCAACCCATGATAAAGGGTAACTTCAATTAAACAAGTTAGTATTCCAACTGATTCTTCATCCACATAAGTTGGGTAGCAGATTGTGTAGTAAAAAAATATTCAGATTCAGTTGTAATGAGAGTTACTGAATTCTATTTCATTATATACCAAAAAACATAACTTTTACCTAGAAATAAAATTCCACCTAATGTGGATCTTCTATCATCAACATTTACATCCAAATCAGCATCTCAATACCAAAAAAATCAATACTTACTAATCTATCAGACCTGATTTCAATAAAAAAAATTGGCCTTTGATGTATTTGAGGATTCTTTTTCTAGAAAGTATATTTGATTATATGGGATCACTATAAAATATTTCACATAAGGTAACATAATAAACAATATTGGGTCCTAAGGTAGAAAATATAAAAAAAATTCCAATCAACTTTGGAAACTCTTTCTGATCAACGTTCTTATTTTCTCCATCTTAACTCAACTTGGTTCCCACTGATATTGAGGTGTAAAATAGTTTCGAATTTTCTATGCCAAAATTTTTAAGAATTTCTTTAGCATAATTTTCTTGAGAAAGAGAAATGTGTTTCTTCTTTTATAAAATTTGTAACCCAATAATGTATTTCATTTCTCCCAACATGGAAATCTCAAAGTACTCTTTCATTTATATAGAAAATTTTCACAAGATATTTCATTATTCATAATAAAGATAATGTCATTAATATAAACAATTATGATGAAGGAAAACTATTGAATTTCTTTGATGTAATATTTTGATCAACTCTTCCTTTCTTAAAAATGATATTCCTTAAGAAAGTAGCATGTTTGGATTACTATGACCTCATAGATTTTTTAGTGCATACAAGGATTTGTTAAATATGCACATATAACTTTCCTCTTTCCCAACAATAAATCCAAAAGGCTATTCAATGTAAACTTCCTCATTAAGATCAACATTTATAATTGCAGACTTTACATCCATTTGAAAAAATTTGTTACTCCATTGTGTAGAAATAACAAGAAAAATTATGATTGTTTCTAACCTTTCCACCAGAGAAAAAGTTTCATCAAAATCAACACCTTCAATTTTATATTAAACATTACATAATAATATTTCCTTGTCTGTTATCACTTCACCTTATTCTTTATTTTTGTTCTGTGAAACCCACTTTGTACCAAAATTATTATTTTTCTGGATTAGGTACGAGTTCCTATGAATCATTCTTTTCTACGTGGTCTGACTCTTCATTCATGGACGGAACCCATTCTAGATACTCAAAATCTTATTTCACATCATTCGGCCCAATTTTTGAATAAAAATAAGTACGTCTAATTAATTCTTGGGGTTGGAAACAGTTTATAATTTTTACAACATCATTATCAGGTTTCTTCAGAACTTCTTTTTCATAATTATTCTTTTGAGAAGATTGAATCCCCTTAAACCTATGAATTGCACAACTTATAGAATAATAGTAATTTTTTTGGTTGAACCAACACATATTTGTTTTATTTATGATTCCATCACAATACCAGTAGTAAACATAGAAAGAATATTTTCCTCTATAGCTTCATTACTGACTGGATATATGAATATTTTTCTTAGCAACCTTCTTATCTGAATTTTGTTGACAGCAAACCTTTCTGTTATCAATCAGAATATTCTTTTTAACTTATTTCTCCATTTATCATAGTCATAACTAGAAATAATAGAAACATTTACATATTCATAATACTTAGAAAAATTTTTAGACTCAGGTTTTTCAAAAACATATGAATTCTCAACTTTGTTAATCTTAGACACACACATAATTTGCTAATCATTCTTATTTCTAGAAATAATTCTATCTTTACTATAAACTTTTGATGGTTACTTATTTATCCTTATCATGTTTTTCATTATGAAAAAATTCACAAACTTCATCTATAGAATTTTTGGAAAATATAATTTTATTTTCATCTTTACAAAGTTTTTACTAGACAAGTTATAACTATTATTTTTATGCCTTTAACTTCAATTATAGATGTTCATTACTATTATTTTTTTCCTTAAGATATTTTTTCAAATCACTAATATTCGGTTATATCTTTTTCTTCACATCTAAAAAAATTTCATGATTTTTTATGAGGAACATTCATCTTCCATGTTCTGGTTTTGTTTTTCAAGACTTCTTATATTTCTAAAATACATTAGAAATATTATTTTAAATGAAATTTAAGTTGAGTTTCTTCTTAATTAGAACTGCTGATTCTGAATTCCTCATCATTAATTGTTACACTAAACATATTCTCACCAACATGCTCAGTAGAATTTTTAGATTTATCTTTACTATCTTCTTATTCTTTATATTTAGATATGAAAATACACCTTTTAGATTTTGAGAATTTTTTACCCTTCCCTATGGAATAAAATTTTCCTTTCCATCCTATTTCATCCATGACTTTCTTGGCCTTATTTATTCTTCATCACAATCTTTTTCTTTCTTTAATTGTGGAAATTTTTTTTGTAAAGTGCCTAATGAATCAATATTCAAAACATTTCACGGGAAAATTCCCTTTATATTTACATGTACATATTCTCACATTTTTAGAAAAAAAGGACTAAATATCATCAAGATTTTTACATACCTCATTTTAAGAATCAAAATAACCACATTCTTATTTAATAATAATCTTATTTGGATTCTCTTTCTTCACAGTCTTGAACAAAATTTCTCTATAAAATTTTATTTTTATTTTCATATCTTTATACCTTATTATTTTAGAAGTGATGAGAGTTCTATGAAAATAATCTATAGATAATTTTTTATGATATCTATCTTCTAATTAATAAACATTAGCATCAAACTTATTGAGAATAATTATTAATATATTTTCAGTAATTAATGAATCCTCAAACTTTTAACTAAGACATATGATAGTGTTGATGATGTTATTTAACCTGGTAAATATGTCCCTAATAAATTCATACCCACCCATTTTCAAGACTTCATACTTCAGCCTCTAGATTTTTAATTTTTCTTCTTCAATTTTGTATTTCCTTCATATATGTTTTTCAGCTTATCCCATGTACCATTAGCTATGGAAACACCCTTCACCCGTAAAAATATACTTTTAGAAAGTGATGATAGTAAATAATTCTTGTCCCTTCCATCACCCTTAAGATTATTCTAATCAATAGATTAAGATGAACTTTATCATCAATAGGAGGAAATACATCTATTGAATATTTAAGAAAATCATATCTAAAGATGGGGAAACATTATATCTTTCCAGATATGATAATTCTTACCATAAAAAACCAGGATTCTTTTATTGTTGACACAATTCAAATTATCCATCAACTTCTCTTCAAAACATCTACAAAGAATAAATGAAGGGAACCTGTCTCTGATACTAATTGTAATTACCCATTCAATATAAATGTATCACTAATAGGGGGAGGGGTGAATTAGTGATATATTTTTCTTTTATATTTCCTTACTTATTATAAAACATTTGCCTCCTGTTAAATATTTCTTTTCCTGTTGAAAATAATTAAAACCTGCATCTATAAGAACATAATAATTTACAAGGTTTATTATTCAACAAGAATTTATGCATTCTTGGTATTGTTTGAAAATGATCTAATACCATACAATCCACTAGAATACAATCATTTTGTGTGGAATACATTGATTTGGATATGCCCTTTCACATGTGTGTCACTATGTAAACAATTGAATAGTGTATATTATCCTTCCAGAACAAATGATGTAATACAAATTTTTGTAACAAAATAAGTTATGATGCTTCTTTGTCAACTTTCACAAATGTGTTCTTTTTTATAAAAAATATTTATGTTCTTACCTAGAAGTTGGTAAGAACTTTTATGGACTTTATTATAAAACTCAATCTGATTCTACTAGTCTATTTGATTAATAAGAAAAATATATGACATTTGTAGAATATATTTGAGAAAATTCTGAACCATTTCTTCTTCAATCTAGAAATACCAATACAATTTTTCTAGTCTGATGATTCAGCCAAGTACGATGACCAGTTGAATACAATCTCGTCTCTCCTCTTATACCACTTCTATCCGAATTACTTCTTCAACAAAATTTAATCAGGAAACCTCTTATTCTCAATAAATCTATTCCTTGTCTCTTATTCACCATGAATAGCACATCTATAAAAATTTACAAAGTAATTTCTATTTTATACTCACCCAAAAAATGGTTTGGGTGGGATTCCTAAATTTTTTTTTTCTCTCAATTACATTTTACGAATCTATATGTCCCTTTGAATTTCAGGTGCATATTCCCTTCATAAACTATTCTGAACACTTCTCAACCCATCATGAATATTAAAATAGATTTACCTATTCTTTATAATTTCATTAAAAACATTAGTCTGATACTAATTTCCCAGTATAATTTTTCACTATGATCTGCCTCATTATGATGAAGAAAAATGTAAAATAATATATAATTCTTTATCTCTTATCTTGACCCACATGAATGATAAACAAAGTAATTAAACCCATTTTATATGGTGGACTACATTATTGATAAATCTTTGAATTTATTCTTCATATTTTCCACCACATACTTTTCATTTTCTTTATAGTCATCATTTTCAAACAATTATTCATATGATGATTATGATGGCATAACGAGTCGGATGGACCAGTATTAGCAGCTTCAACTTCAACAACTTCTTTCTCTTCTAAATATGATACCAGTCAATTTTTATCACAAAACATTCATCCTTTGTTGAATATGATGACATACTAAATCCAATGGATCAAGATTAAGATATTATTTATTTTTTTAATATGATGCTTGCTAACTTCATTATTTTAGGATTTAAATATTTTTTTCATTTAGTTTAACTGAAAACAAGCACCTTCATTACGATCATCCTACTTTGTCATTAAACAATTATTCATCCAGAAATATCTTTATGGTGATCTTAAGACTGGAATGATTCAAATTTATCAAATTTATTCTATCATAAACTTTGAGAAAGTACCTTTAATTCCTTAATGACTTTGATTATGTTGAATATTAACTTCATCATCATATAACCTACCATGTAAAGAGTTGCTAGTTACCTATATTTTATTAACATCTTTCTTTCCTTCTTAACCTGAATACGATTTGTATTATTATGATAAAATTGAATATGATTGGTAGTATCTTTTTCTTCTCTTTATTTCATCAATCATTCATCACTAGTTTTATAACTTACTAATGATTTATGAGAACTCCAAGATCATCAAAGCATAATTACATTTTCATTGAAGTCAGGAAGACTTTGATTTTTCCCCATTACAATTAAACCTTTCATTCCAGACTTTGGGTGAGTATAATGATCCTCTTCATCCCGAAAACATATTCGCAATATAATGGACTTTATTAACCGTTGTGAGTCTTATTTTCTTGAATACGACGTTCAGTCTGATTATTACCAAATAAAATGTGAGGTGATTTATTTTATTCTTAACCATCCTTGACAATAAAAAATAATACCTAAATATGATAGTCATCCTTATCATCTTGGTCTTAAAATGTACTCAAACTACCAATAATTTGAGAAGGTTTTGTGATATATAGTGATGATTCAAAGAAAGTATTGGGTTGTGTAGTCATGCAGAATGATAATGTGATATCCTATTCCTCATGATAGTTAAAGATCCATGAGAAGAACTACCTGACACATGATCTCGAGTTAGAAAATATGATCTTTGCTCTAAATATTTGGTCTCACAATATTTATGGTGAGAAGTTTGACAAATATATCTATCATAAGAGTATAAATTATATATTCTCATAGAATTATATCAATATGTATCAATGAAAATGGTTTGATCTTATCAGGGACTATGATTTCTCTATTGAATACAATCTCAGAAAGGAGAATAAGGTAGATGATGCTCTTAATAGAAAAAAACATGCTACTATATCTATTATGAAAATTGAGAGAGACCTTATCTTCTTGTATATGAAAATGAAATATCTTGAAATAATAATGATATCGAATACATCCGACCTCTCCCAAATTATTTCCCAACCATCTATCTAAGAGAAGATCAAGGATACATAAATGGATGATCTGGAGCTAAATAAAGTTGAAATCAATAAAGTAAGGGGTGGTACATGAGTTACAAGTTGATGATGGTGGTGTCATTTAGTTTTTAATGAGGCTCTCTATTCCATCATAACCTGAGATAAAGTCCATTCTATTGTTTAATGCACATAGCCTATCTTTCTACACCACCCCAAAAGTACCAATATGTACCATGATCTTTAAGAACACTTTTGATGGGACAACATGAAGAAAGAGATTATGGAGTATATATCAAGGTGTTTGGTATGACATTAAGATAATGTAGAGTGACCAAATTCCAAAGGTATGATGAAACCATTTCTTATAACCATGTGAAAATGGGTGAATATAACTATGGACTTTATCACCAGTCTCCCAAAAACATCCACAGAAAAAATAAGATATGGTTTGTGGTGGATCGACTCACTAAGACTGGCCACTTTATCACTATTTGGGAGGGTTTCTCAGTTGAAAAATTTTCTATGATATATGTGAAAGAAATGGTGAGGTTTCATTGGGTTCCACATTCAATCATATCTGATTGTGATCCAAGGTTCACCTCTAAATTCTATAGAATCATTTTATAAGATTTTAGTACTAAATTAAATTTTAGCAAGACCTATCACCCCAAAACTGAAAGAAAATCTTAATGGACTATTCAAACACTTGAGGACATGCTAATATCACGCTTGATGGAATTTAAAGGTATATGTGATCAGCATATCACATTGGTTGAGTTCTCATATAAAAACAAATTCCACTCAAGTATTTAAATGGATCTATATGAATCTTTGAATGTAAATCAATGTAGAACTAACATTTTTTTGTGATGAAGTTGTGGAATTAAAGATACATGGACCCAGACTTGTTAAAGTGATGACAAAGAAGTTTCAATCCATAAAAGAACATATAAAAGCTACATAAAGTCAGTAAAATATCTATACTGACTACTACTGAAGGGTATTTAATTTTGATGTTAGAGAAAATGTTTCCTTTGAATATAACTATGTTAGAGAGTCATACACATTGTAAAGAAAGCAATGTTTTATCTCGAGGAATATTGACCCCTTTGAGATCCTTGATTGCATAGGATTAGTGACATATTAACTTTAATTTTGACAAAGTATGGATCAAGTTCATGATTTGTCCCAAACCAATTTTATGGAAATAATTAGGCCATTAACCTTCAATTATTGAGTTTGGTTGGTTTTTTATGACTTTATGTTAGGTAAAAATGTTGGTAAACCTAACTTGTTTTCAAAATACCAAGTGAGTGCTTTTCCTCCCTTATAAAAAGTCACATCCTATCCTCATTCCTCAAACCTCTCAAACCAATTAGTTTCAGCCAATATCTACCCATATAGATTCCCAAAATCCATCCCCTAGGCCTTGAATCCTCCATTTTGTTAGAAATCCGTACAAGGAATCGTTATGGTACAAACCAAAAGTAGTTACTCGATTAAGGGGAAACATCTTTTCTCAATATTTTTTGTTTTATCTCCATTATCCAACCCCTAATATCATATTATTTGATTATTGTATAAATAAACCATATCCTAAATATAATAGTATGTTTTATTCTAAGGGTTAGACCTACACTTACAAATACGTACATTTAAAGGGTAATGAACATTTTGTGTCTATGTATAGTGAAATTCAGCCTCACAAAATGACAATTGTTCATTTTACTTTAACAACTTTCATAGTTTCCCATTATGATGGAAAATAAATTTTTATATGATATAAATGATATTTATTAACTATTTATTGTAATTTAATCTTTTTATAATACAGACCATTAATACTTTCCATTTTTCATTAATACGATAACATCGTTTGAGGAAGTGTGGGCTACCGCCCCCTCAATGCGATATGATTCATTCACACGATCCATGGAATGTATAAAAAATGATTATAATTAAATATAAGGTAAATAAAAAACCTCTATATGATAGAAATAAAAAAACTACGTTTTTGGAAATATATATATCGATTTCTTTATTACCCTTTCACACACTTAAAAAGTGATAGCGTAGTTCATAGATGTGTGGACTACTGACTCCTTGACATGATGTGATTTGTTTTACACCAAAATAATTAAATATATAAGTATATAAGATTAAATAATATATTATTTATGTTATATTGGTCATTCTGGAAATATTTGGTGTTACTAACCTTCTTTCCATAACGATCATTGAAAAATAAGAACGTCACTCATGCGTGCGTACAACCTACCGTCACCATGATTGTAATGTTGATTCATTTTTCATAACCATATTTAATAATTTATTTTAAATGTATAATTAATGAATGAATATGATAATTATTTCATGTTTATTATTTTGTAGATGTCATATAATGACCCCTATGACAATAGTTGACCTACCAATGTTGTTTTTGACACATAATCTGAATTTGTGTAAATAGCCGATGTAAACAGAATTGTTTAAGTAGTTGTATACAACATAATATAAAGTGAAATCAATGTAATGTTAAACATGAAAAATTTTCCAAAGAAATTAGAATATTAACATAAGTTTATTATACAGGAATTCAAAGGACGTTCACCCCAAATGAAACTCAAGGTAAGGTTTTTACATCACACTTTTTACATATATGAGATAAATGTCGTGTTCACCATTTAATTATTTTGTGTGGTGTATCTACTACCCATTTTGAAATATTATATCATTAATTATTTTATCTTTATGGTATTTAAAATATTCATTCAATATTATTCCTTCATCAGGATTATGATTTAAATTGTTTTAGATTGGTATGGGATACTTTGGGATGTTTAAAGATTAGTTTCCTTATGACTAGTACTAATTATCTTCTAATGGAATTTCCATTCTAGGATATTATATATCCATTTTTTAATAAAAAAATTCATTTTTATCTGGTTATTCATGACCATTTTCATGTATTAGTACTATTGTTTTCACTCTTTGGTACTCAAAATGTTTTAGAAAATGTTCTTTAGAAAACTAAACTTTATTTATGTCTTTAGTTAGAGAACGTGTTTTCTTCTAAAATCCATGTTTTAATAAATAAAATTCAAAATTGTTTCTAAAATGATTTGGTAAAGAAATTATGACCCTTATTTTCTTTTACCATTGTTTTCAATGGAATATTCATATAACTTTATTAACAATTCATTTTTTTAACCTTTAACAATAAAAAAATGTTTTTTACCTCATATGACAAGTATAGATTTACCCACAATCATTTATTTGAAGCTTCGTTTTCATGTATGAAAGGTTAATTTTTAAAGAAAATGTTTTTAAAAGTGATTTTCAATGAAAAAAATATGCAAAAGATTTTTCATAATAAAAGGATATTTTCCTCAGAGAATTTTTTAAATATAATTTTATAGTATTTCTATTCATCATCAACAATAACCATTTATTTTTACTCCACATGAGATTTAATTATTGATACCATCCTTATTCTTCCTCTGGGTGGCTTATTATTGATTTGTCCAAGGATAGTATTCACATTCACTTCTTTGAATCATTTGTTATTCCCCTTGAAATATTCAATCTTCTATGATCATTGAACATTCAATTTCCCCCTAATTACCCATTTCTTTCATCATGTATGTTACTATTACCTAAACCCTATACCATTTTACATACAGTGTATACTTTGATATTTATTTTATTATTTGGGAAAATATTGATTATTCCATATCCTTTATTCAATACATATATTTGATAAGGAATATTATTTATTTTTATTATTCGATATAAGGAATGATTTAGACAGGCAGTGGCGGGAGGAGACCAAAATTTATATAGGTCCTCAATGAATCGATAGGTTCCCTTGAGAAAAATCAGTTTCACAAATTAGAATTGTTTAAACCGTCTTGGGAAAGGTATTGATGGTATAGGTTTTCAAGTGCCTCAAACCTGATGTCTATTAAGAAATAATTTCCCTCATTTAGTTTTAGTTATTATTCATCCATGATATTTTACATCGACATATCTATGGATACATTTCATTTTCAGTTATTTAGATAGAATGTGTTTTGGTTTCTTACCTTTCAATATTTATTTTTCATTATCTAGTTATTTAAAAGGAATGTGTTTTCAGTTATTACCTTTCCATATATTTATGAACATCCTTCTTAGTTTATTGATTATATATTTAACTTCCTTCTTAGTTTATTGATTATATGGAATGTGAGTTCAGTTATTCACCACATCATAATTTCTATTCTCATTGATTCATTATTACTTCTGCTATATTTTTCCCTTACTGAGAATTTGAGCTCACCCTTTTTATGTTTATTTCCCTAGGAATCCAAGAAGCATACTTTGAAAGATATATAGGGATTTACTAAATGGATTTGATTTATCCTTGAAGATATTTATTTAGAAAGAAGAACAAATTATGTTTTAATTAGTTTATTCTTTTCTCATGTATGTATCATGTTTACCAAGAATACTAAACTATTGATCCTTCGGGATTTAATTCCTTGTAATATTTCCAATGTAATAGTAGTAGACACCGACTCTAGGCCTTCTGGGGTTAGGTTACTTATGTTGGTATTAGAGGATGTTTAGTAACATCCTTGGGAACTAGATATAATAAAACATAGGTTAGAGAACATAAACCTAAGGTAGAATTTGACGATAAGTAGAGAATAAAATCCTAGAATTTTGGTTAGGTAGATATTATGTGGTTCTTTCTAGAAGTACATCCATGTCTGGATACTACAAGTGTATGTGTTTTTGATACATATGTATCTAGGATTAATAACTATGACAAGGTATTTTGAGCCTAACATTGGGTAACCTGGTATAAAACAATGAGCCTTACTCCACAAATTCTTTGACACTCCTAGGGGATATGTTTAGGATAATTTACATTTTCATTAAAACCCACCATGAATGATTTTGACAATTAAAAACCTAGGTTAAAACCAGGGTGTTAAGATTTAAAATAGGGTACCATAATTTAAAAATCCTATAAATGGTATTATGGAAAAACTCTAGACTAAGGAAAGATCTATGTGGAAATAAGTGGATAAAGTATTTATGTATTAGGGTTGCTTTGAAAAATTTAGTTAAAATTATATTTTGTGATTAACATAATTTAAAGGATATCTATCATATTTATTTTAGGAATTATATTAAATTTTTTTAGAATAGAATGACCTGTAAGTTTGTTGATAACCAATCAAATCCGGCAAGGCTGCGGGTCTTAAACCCATGACCAAAGGATGATAAGGGTTTCTTGACAACCACTAACCTATGAAATTTCTTGGTTAAATTTTCATTGTTTTTAGTTAAACAATTTGATGAAAAAATGTTAATGATAAACCATTAGTTTCACTTTGGATGATTAGATATTAATCTATTAACAATATTTGTTTTGGAAGATAGTTAAAGAAAATATTTAGAATTTTCACTCTTTTATAAGCCTCACGATCCTTTAAATGTTTCTTTTAGTGCTTCGGGCATAAAAAATCATTATTGGTATTTAATTTCTAGTTGTAAAGGAATGAATTAGAATTTTATCAAAGCAAAACCAAAATTTAGGATTTTACATATGAAATTGAAACCCATCATGTAATAATATTTCATTATATTCTTCAGTAGTAAAATAATTACCCAATATTTAGAAAATGTCTTAAAAATAAAATGTTTTCCTAATATATTAATTTCTATTGAATCTATGGTCTTCTAAATCATCACAGATTTATTGCTTTGAGGTCCTCAACTTTCCATTGATCATTCAATTGTTTGTGATTGATGACCCCATTCACTCCTTATAAATATTTACATTTTTCCTACAAGTACATATCTCTACATTAAACTAATGTTCTCCTACTTAGAGACCTAGTTACATGGTAGTCCATGTGACTTATGTACATTCTATTATCTCTTTTATAGAGGATTACTTATAAACCCTTCTCATGATGTGGGATTTCAGACATAGTAAGTATAAAAAAATCTATCATCATGATCGAGTTTAAATTTCGAGGATGTAGTTTAAATACGGTAGAGAGAATGTGATGAACTGAAAATCAAAAGTAAGAACCTTTTATTTGATAGTGTGTATGACACACGATACCAAACATGTAAGGTAATATAATATCTAGATACTTTATAAAATATTTACTATTTAAAATAGATGCTATGTACTTCAATACATGCAACATCGAGTTAGCTTGTGTTGCATGCAAGAGAGGCCTTCCTTGATAGATTATTTTACATGCAAGAGTGGCCTTCCCCGATAGCTTGTGTTGCATGAAAAAATGACCTTCCTTTATAGCTTCCAAAACACACAAGACCATTTTCACCAAATAATAATGTTTTATTAAAATATGATTATTTAATGTAATATGATATAACCTAGCCGTTATGTTAGCAGTTATAAATATTATTAACTAACTTATGAAAATTTATGGTTTATATAAATATAAAATGAATTCATTGGAAACCAACTAATGATAAATTAAAATAAGAACCAATTGGATATAAAAAAGAAATATTATTATTTATATACGTCCAAAAGAGTTTTGTCTTAATAAACATAGTTAATTAAAATTAAGGAATGATTTTAATGAAATATATATGTTATATATTAAATAAATTTTTTTTTATATTAATCCATTATGTTTGATATGCATAAGATAAGAATAAACCCCATTTTACATATAAAACCTATATTTTTATAAAGGCAATTTTACCACCTTTTAATAGAGAACCCATTTTAAACTTGAATTTTGACACATTAATTGATTTAATATGAAAAAACAAACTTAATCATGGAAATATAAATATGATAATTATTTTAGGGTGAATTTTTGATATATTTTTGAAACATTTCTTATTAAATGAATAGTTAAAAATACTGAATTTTAGTTCAAAACTTCTTTTTTATCTAATTTAATTATAAGGTTAAATTATATTTTTAATTGGTTTTAAAGTTTAATTTGATAATATTTTTATAAATTAATACAATGTATGTCATTGGAAAAAAATTTAATTTTAAATTGATTATAAAAAATAGGAAACTTTCATACCTTTTTACCTTAAAAACATGCATTGTCGTCCCATCTTCGGGAATAAATTTAAATTAATATATACCACTTCTGTGACGTGAATTTGGAAAAATGGATTCCATATTTGGAATAAAAATAATTTCTAATTTCTAATAAGTCCAAATTTGTTTTTTATAAAAATATTAGTTAAAGTAATTAAAATTATTTACAATTATTAAGGTAAAATTAAGCTTAATAAAGGACTAAACATTTAAATTAAGGGGCCAAATGACCTAGAAACTTCTCCAAAACCACTTTATTGGACATAAATAGGACATTAACCTTAAATTATTGAGTTTGGTTGGTTTTTTATGACATTTATTTTTGTTAAAACATGGGTACACCTAACTTTATTTCAAAAGACCAAGTGAGTCCTTTTCCTCCCATATAAAAGGCCACCACCTCTCCCCATTTTTGACACATCTCAAACCTCTTAGATTTGAAAAATATCTTCCCATATAGCTTCCCAACATCCCTACACTAGAACTTTAATCCTCCATTTTAGTATAAATCCATCCAAGGAATCCTTTTGGTAGAAACCAAAAGTAGTTACCCAATTAAGAGGTAATGTCTTCTCTCAAGATTTCTAGTTTTATTTCCATTCTCCAACCCCTCATATATTCTTATTATATTATTATATAACAACAAAATTATCCATAATATAATATTATTTTTTATCCCAAAGGTTATACCTACACTTACACACACTTCCATCTAATGGGTAACGAACATATTGTTTTTGTGTACGAAAAAATACTGACTCCCGAAATGATGATTGTTCATTTTAGTTTACCAACTTTCATGGTTGGAAATTATGATAGACACACTATTTATAAATAATATATATGATATTTATTATTTCCTTATACTTCTTTAATTTTTTTACAACACATACGTTTAATACTTTCCATTTTTTTAATACGATAACATTGTTTGAGGAAGTGTGGATTATTTCCCCCTCAAAGCGATGTGATTTGTTCACATGATCCATGGAATGTATAAATTATGATTATAATTAAACATATGTGACATAAAAAAACATTATATGATATCAATGAAATAATTATTTGTCTGTATATATACTATATATATATATATATCATTTTCATTATTACCCTTTTACACAATTAAAAAGTGATAACGTCGTTTGTAAACACGTGGACTACCATCTCCTCTACAAGATGTGATTCATATTACATCACAATAATTCTATATAAAAGTATATATGATTTAATAAAATGTTATTTATGATATATGATCATTTTGGAAAGATATGGTCTTACTTACCTTCTCTCTACAATAATAATTTAAAAATAAGAGCATTACTCATGCGTATGTACAACCTACCATCTACATGATTGTAACGTTCATTCATTTTTCATAAAAATATTTAATGATTTATTTTAAATGCATAATTAATGAAAAAAAATGATAATTATTTCATGATTATTATTTTTTAGATGTTATATAATGACCCCTTTAACCATAGTTGACCTACCAATGTTGTTTTTGACACATAATCCGAATTTGTTCTAAACACCTAATGTAAACATAATTTTTCAAGTAGTTGTATAAAACATAGTATAAAGTGAAATAAAATTAATTATAAACATGAAAAAGTTTCTTAATAAATTATAAAATTAGAATAAGTTTATTATACAAGAGGTGGAAGGATGTTCACCCAAAAGGAAACTCAAGGTAATGGATTCTCATCTCACTTTTTACATCTGTGAGATAAATGTCATATTCAAAATTTGATTATTTTGTGTGGTGTATATACTACCAATTTCGATATATAAAATCATGAATTATTTTATCATCATTGTATTTGAAAATTCCATTCAATATTATTCCTTCATGAGGGTTTTGATTTATAAAATTTCAAAGTTCTATGGGACACCTTGGGATGTTTAAAGATTATTTTCTCAAGAATAGTACTAATGATCTTGCAATAGAACTTCCATTAGAGGAAATTTTATAAAAACATTTCAACAAATCCATTCAGTATTATCAGGTTATTCATAAATATTTTGAAGTATTAGTACGATTTTTACACTCTTTGGTACTGAAGATGATTTAGAATTTTTTTTTAAGAAAACCAAACATTATTTATCTATTTAGTTGGAGAACCTGTTTTCTTTTAAAAATCATGTTTTAATAAAATGTTTTCAAAAATATTTTTAAAATGATTTGGTAAATAATTTTTTATTTTTTTTGTCTTTTACTATTTTTTTAAAAGTAATATTCTTTTCTCTTTTATAACAATGTATTTTTATAACCATTCAACGTGCAAATAGAATGTTCTTTTACCTCGCACAACAAGTACAGATTTACCTATTGTAATTTCTTTGAAGCTTCCCTTTCATGTCCAAAAGGTTACTTTATAAAGAAATTTCTTTCCAAAGTGAATTTCAAAGAAAAGTTTTTCCAAAAGGTTTTCATAATCATAGTATATTTTCCCCAATTTTTTTAAAGATCATTTTATTGTATTTCTATTCATCAGTATCAATAGAAACTACTACAAAACTAGGTTTATCCAATACTAGGGCTTTAACAGTGCTAGATAAAAATGATATTAAAGACCCCCTTTGTCAGTGCTAAAAAACAACATTAAATTAGGACTTTAATAATGATAAAAAAACATTGTTAAAGGGGGACCTTTATCAGAAATTTTAAACAATCACTAATAAATGAGATCATTTAACAACACTTGTAAAAAACACTCTTAAAGGGGGGTCCTTATCATTACTTTTTTAGAAGCACTGATCAAGACCCCTCTTTATCAACGCTTTTTTAGTATCACTAATAAAGGTATACTTAAAAAATTTTCATCTAGAATTATATATTAATATAATAATATTGATATGAATATAATATATATTTTTTAAAATATGGTTTAGATAAGCTAAATAGAATTTTACACTTAAAATATAAGATATTTTGTGAAAATGGATTAGAAAATAAATAAAAAAATATTTTTAATTAATAATTTTATTATTATTTCCGATTAATAGTCATTTAATATCAATTTGAAGATAGAAAATCAAAAAAATAATAAAATATCTAAAATAAGTTGAAAACGTAACTCAAACTTCAAATAGTGATAACTTTTGATCTGGGTGTCCATTTATTCTCTACCACATTTCAAATCAAATTTTTTGATTAGATCTACACCCTTAGTGAAAATGGTAAACCTCTATCACATGTTTAAAGGACAGAAAATCTCATAAGATCTCAAAAATATAGTTTTTAGTCAGGGTACCCTGATTTTTTGACATTCGATGGATTTTCAACCATTTTGAAAGGGGTCTTATATCCTTTTTTGGTGATGACTAATTTTATTCCTAGGTATTACATTTATATTGATATTATGGTTTTTAAATTTTATCATTTTTCATAATTTAATGTTATTTATAATTAAATATATGAATGTCTCTTATGTTTACTTATAATAAATCACTCATATAAATACATATATCAACATATTTATAAAAAAATGTATATTCTAATATATGTAAATAAATACATATTCCATATATGTATTTAAAATAATATCTATCCATTTTTATATTATATATACATATACAAATGTGTGTATTAATAAAGAGATATATATTTATATTCTATTCTATTATATATAAATGAATATAATATATAATATATTTTAATAAATATAAGTATATATATATCACACACACACATATGTATTGTATAAATGTATTTTAAAATAAATATATAAATTTATTTATATATATATATAAACAGAAATATCATTAAATAGACATCAAAACAAGACAGTGTAGTGGTAATGGTTTTCCATCTTTGAAGGAGAGGTGTAGGGTTTGAATCCATGAAGATGTGCATAAGGATAGAAAATCAAAAAGTGATGATAAAATGTGGTGGGGGGAAAATCAAAAATAAATGGGGTGGATCACTATTAAAGGGTTACTGGAAGCACTGATAAAGGGGGTCAAGCTCATAAGTGTCCAAAAAAATATAATTTTAACCCCTTTAAGAGTGCTGCCTTTATCATCACTAAAAAATGTTATTAAAGGCCCCCTTTAACATCGCTAAAAAAGTGTTGTTAAAGGACACTTTTAACAATGTTTTTTTAACATTGTTAAAGGGGGACTTTAACAGTGTTTTTTAGCACTGATAAAGTTTTGATCTTTTAACCACGCTCATATTGTCAGTGTTTTATTAGAATTGATAAAGGACTATTCTAGCACTTTTAAATTCCTATTTTGTAGTAGTGAACCCTTTATTTTTACTCCACTTAAGATTTTTTTTGTAATGATATCATCTGTATTCATCCGTTGAATGGTTTAATATTGATTTTTCTACGGATAGTATTCACATTCACTTCCTTGAATTATTTGTTATTCCCCTTGAAATATTCATTCTCTTTTGATCATTGAACATTGAATTTACCCCTAATTATCCATTTCATTCATCATGGATGATACTATTTGATAAACTATATACTATTATTCATATGATGTCTACATTGATAGATATTTTATTATTTCAGAAAATATTGATAATTTGGTCTTCTTTATTCAATACAGATATTTGATAAGGCATATTATTTATTTTGATTATTCAATTTGAGGAATAATTTGGAATATAAATGATGGGAGGAAACTAAACATTATATAGAACCTAAATGCATCAATAGGTTCTCATAAGACAAATTATTTGTGGAAATCAGAATATTTTAAATCGTCATGTGAAAGGTCTTGACAGTATAGGTTTTCCTGTTACTTATACATGACGTCCAATAAGAAAGCATTTACCTAATTTAGTTTCATTTATTATTCACCCAGGATATTTTGTTTCAACATATCTATGGAAACATTTCATTTTTAATTATTTAGATAGTATATGTTTTAGTTTCTTACCTTACCATATTTGTTTTTTCTTATATATTAATTTTAATGTCATGTGTTTTCAATTATTACCTTGTCATGTTGTCTATACACCTATTTCTCAGTTTATTGATTATATGGCATGTGAATTCAGTTATTTAAAATTTCATAATTTTTATTCTCATTGTTTATTTATTTCTTATACTATATTTTGAACTTACTAATCATTTTATATCACCCTTTTTATATTTAATTACCTAGGAATCAAAGAAACATACTATGAAAGATATGTAGGGATTTACTAACAAGATTAGAGTTATCCTCAAAGCTATTTATATAGAGAGAAGAAGAAAAATATTTAGTAATTAGTTTATTATTCTCTCATGTATATATCTATTTTATCAAGTCTATTAAACTCTCTGTCCTTTGGGATTTATTTCCTTGTAATCATGTCAATGCAATAGTAGTAGACACCATCTTTAGGCCTTCTGGGGTTGGGTCTCTATAGATCTCCTCTTAGAGACGCTAGGGTTAGTTTTCTAAGAATACTAAAACCTATGATATGTGTATATGGATGTTAAGAGGATAAATGGGTAGGGTTTGGTCGATCTAGAAGGTTAAAATTGGTGTAATGATGTGAGGGAGAAATTTCCCTTTTATAATTTAGGTGGGGCATTTTAGGAAACTCCCAAAATATTAAATTAATATATATTATTTTTTAATTAAAAATTTCTTAAATGTGAGTTATTTAAATCCTAAGATGATTATGGGTCTAAATAGTATTATAACATAATTTTTAAACATGTTTAGGTCACAATGTTAACCTTATCATTTGTCTTTAACCCTTAGTTAAACCCTTTAACACTTACCATAACAACTTTTTTTTACTCTTTAGGGTTAATATAGTAACTATAAAATGATTAACGAAACCCTAATGGCTCATTTATGACATATTTAACCTTATTGTAGTTATTTGGAAGAATTTATTTTTTTATGAATTTTATATCATTTAATAAAATATTATTTTTTTAAGGTATCATTTTTTCCATTTTTGATACTATTAAATATTTTTCTTTTTTAAAAATATCCTATCTTCATGATAACTTCGAACTATAACTTATAATATATCACTAAAATTTATAAATTATCTATAAAATATAGGTATGTCATTAATTATGTCAAATTGTATTTATTTTAATGTTTTTAATATCATTTATTCTTTATTTCCATTAATTAAACAATTACTACCTCATTATTATAAAATCATTTAATTAAATTATTTCATCTTGAAATTTTTTAAATAAATTATCATGATGAAGAAAAATTTATTATCTTTCAAATGAATATGTATAGTCTAATTTATCTTTTCTAGAATCATGCATTAAAAATGTAATACTTATTAAAAACATGAGTATGACATTTTTAACTTATCATTAAATAAAATATAATAAATGTCTTATTCTCATCCAAGTGGCTTCAAAATATTATAATTTCGTCCTAATGATGCTTCTAGTATAAAACCACTCATTAAATGAAATTACGAAAAGTGTTGGGGTAATTTTATAATATCATTTATATCCATAACTACCAAATTTACCCTTAACTGTGGTAATTAAAATATTACTAAATTTTACAATTCATATGACCAAAAATAAAAGAAAACGTTTTACATAATTTGGACCCACTAATTCAAAATATAGAATCCATTTTTAATAATTCAAAACATAGAATTTTTAGTAATTAATTTAAAATTAATCTTATTGATGGTGTGAGAAACCCAGTTATTAAAGTTTAAACCTGCAAAAGATGGAAACATTTTTATATCTAAATTCATTGTAAAATTGATTAAAATAACTTAAATTGTAATAAATGATAACAGTAATCTATTTATATTTTAAAAACATTCAATAATATAATTTAACACTTTAAATTATATTGATGAAAAAAGTTGTTTTCAATTAAAATTTAGTATTTTTCCCTATTCATCAAAACATGAAACTTATCAGAAAAAATACAAAAAATTTAACTAAAGTAAAATTTTATATTTATATTTAAAAGATGAAGTTTATTTTTTCAAATAGAATTCAAAATATTGTCAAAAATTGGATTTAAAATCCGTTCTCCATTAAAAGACGATAAAAATATTTTTTTTAAAAAAAATAGCTTTTATGTGTAATATTGGGTTTGTTATTATCTTATACCTCTCAAATATATTATATGAATATCAAAAATATTTTATTTTATATATAAAATATATATTTCATTAATATCATTCAATAATAGTAATTAATTTAATTTATTAGAATAAAATGACATTGTGAGCATAAAAATATTTTTTTTAAAACATCTCATATATATTCAGTTGGTTACTATATTCATTTTTAATTAATTTAGAACCAATGAATTCAGCCATATATTTTCATAAGTTAGTTAATACTATTCATAACCACTAACTTAATGTCTAGGTTATATCTAATTATATTAAAAAAATATTTTAATAATATATTGTTGTTTGGTAAAACACGGTCTTGCATGTAGTGCATGCCAACTCATTGGTGTGTGTAGCATAATTATAATTTTTTGTTGAATACAACATAATATATCCAAGAATATGAATTTATTTAAGAAGTGAAATACTATAAAATATGGGGGTGTTATAGGTGATGTAGGAACATCGGGTATTTATGTTAATGCATTTCATCTACAAGGTGAAGATTTTTGAACTTTATTCACTCAATATTGTAAATTAAATGATTTTAATTCCATGCATTATGTTAAGACCCAACCCTAGAAAAACAAGGAGTCGGTGTCTTATGAACATGATGTGTCATTTTACAACAAAAATATGCACTGATAAACACACATCACGTCCCATACAGAGGATCGAGGTCGGTTCGGGCTCTTGGAAACCGGTAACTTCAGAAATGTTTCATCTGATAAAATCTCTTACCTAAAAATTTAAAATTCAAAACGTATGGTGAGAATATGAATGCCCAGTAAAAGGTTAAAAAAAACAATTGGAACTTTTGAAATCATTTTTTAAAAACTTATCCAAATAACATTGTCTTATAGAAAACTGTAACACATGTAACATAACATAAAATTGATCAACTAAGATTTTCAAGGAATACATGAATCAATTTGGAAATTTTCCAAAAGGGGTAGAAAAATATATCCTAAACAAGTATGAACTAGGAATGTTTTATAACAAATTAAACCATTAAAAGTAATACTTAATCAGAGTTGCGTGTGAAGGAAAAAAACTTCATTTCCATATGTTGGTTACTATTTTACACGAATCATGCCCCAAACATTTACTTGTGACATCAATAAGCACATGATAAAAACAGAAGGGCAAGAGTAGTGAAAGAATAGGAATATCATCTTGAAAAGAACATTTAACATTACTTGAATATGTGGCTTCAATATTTCATTTAGACATTCATGAATTTATCACTGAGGTTCATCCCCAATGTGTCAATAATGAAAAATTACTGAGGTTATTCTCCAGGGTATCATGAAGCTTGTCATCTCTAGAGTTTAATTCTTTACCCAATGCATTGGAGCGCTATCAGGGCGCACCCTTAATATGAATTTACTTTCATATGATCCACATAAATAAATACTTTACTTAAACGGGTTTGTATATTCAAGATTTCCCATACCACCTTGAATAGTTCATTCATAGTTGGTCATAATAGTTGAATTTACATATCTTATAAGTGACAAAGGCATCTAGAAGATTAAAAACCAAGCTAACAATCATACGACCATTATTAAAAGGAAATAAGAAAGGCATATTATGGGACATACATTGAAATCTAAGGTACTGAAAGAACAGAAAACTAGAATTTATCACATGCATGTTTGTTCTTGAAATTCTAAAACTTTATCATCCAATTGGTTACAAGGTTAACCAAAAATCTCATGTAGGGTTTTGATCTTGCACAAGCTAAAACATTCAATATTGTTAAGCCTTTTCATCAAACTGAATAATGTCCATGATAGAAATCATGAATCATCACCATAAGCAACATCATTTAAAACATATGGAAAACAAATAAGTTACTCTAAAATGTGGATATAAGTTTTTTTTAACACCCTATTTCATATGTTTTTAAAACTACACCTAATCTCAATACTTAATGTATAGGGACCTTAACAACTGGAATCAAGGTTCATGCAATATATACAATATTTGTATATACCCAAACTCAAACTGAAATATTGGCACACCCATGTGTGTTAATCCCCTTAGAATATTAGTTCAACAACATTTTGAATAGGGCGGGTCAAGCCCTTAGTTAAAAAAATTTGTTTATGAAAACCTACAAAAAAATAATTTTATAAAAACCTGAACATATATATAAAAGTTTCAAAATTTATTTATTATTTAAATATGAAATTATGTATATGTGAATATGTGCATTGCATGAATAATTATACATGAACTTCATACATATAACGAAAGTAGAAAGGTCATGCCCATTCCTGCATATAACCGACGTATATACATATAACCAAAAGTATATATGAATTTTCAAAACAACAAAATGAGTCCAGGTATAATCCTGACATTCTTTAAGTTATTTGAATGAAACAGAACTTGAAGTCCTTGGTTCAGCATTTATGAACGTTTGGACTGAACTGTAAGGTTAAAAAATATATATATTTTTTGAATATGTAAGTGTATCTATTCTCAAACAAGAAAAACAAGGAAAAACTAAAAACCCATACATTAAAAACCAAAGAAAGAAGGACTTCAGGGAGGGTTGGTCGGGCTCGCTGGAGACTTGGATGGGAGAGAAGAACCAAGAGGTCTCGGTTATTTATATATAAAAGCTCATACACCACCTTCCACATAGAAATGTACCACTTGCATTGAATTCAAAAGGGGGTGTCATGCATGAAGAAAACGAGGAGATATGGGGGTCCCTAGAGGCCAGAGGTGAAAAAAAACGAGAGTTGTGCCATAAGGTAGGGTTACTGGTGTAACCAATGCATGGAGGAAGAAGACGATGCGGCTAGGGGAAATGTCGAGAAAAAATAGACGGTCTAGATCGATCCCAATGTCAATCCAAGTGATGAGATGTGTCTGCTATTTTAAAATAATTGAGAGGCTTAAATTATATCTAAGTTTCATCAGACGGTCTAAGTTCGAAGTGACAATTTAAAAACCTCGAATGGCCACGATTAGATCGTGCAAGATCGAACAGATGAAAAAAACTACTGAGAGAGATGTGGTCGGTGAGGGTCAAGCGTGGGATCAGAAACAACGACCCAGATCGTGCGCGACGTTATCCAAAAGTCCAGATCATATTTTTCTTAAAAACTGCTCCCCACATCGAAATGAAGAGCAGTTTTTGCCTCCCATATAACCCGGGGCCTCCCAATGAGTGCTCAAAAATCACATAACACCCACTAAGGGGGCCCTATACATGGGCTCCTACCCTAAGTACTTGGCCTACCCAGACCCCGACACATCATCACACCTGCACTGGTGAGCCTATGTGCTCTTGCTCACTCCCGAGCGCCCTTCGGGGAACCACTACCCAAGCTCGGGCCGGCGTTGGCTTGGGGCTGAAGGTCAAGCTCAGCCACTTCATTTGAGTTGCCTCTATCGGCCCTAGCCAAAAAGGGCTGGCCCAACTGGGGCAATTTTTCTTGAAAAAGCTACACTAAAATTTTTTTAAGAAGAGGAATCAATAAATTTAATAAAACTATATAGAATTTTATATTCTTAGACATTAATGAATACTAATTAAACTTGTTCTAGTTAGAATTATTTCTAAAATTAAAAATACTAAACCCCTTTTATTAACTCAAAAAGTTAAGAAATGGAAATTTTAATAAACATACATTATAATTTATATACTAGAATCCACAAAAACGTAGTTCAATCAAAACATAATTTAATTTAAAAAACTTAAACATAGTTTATAACATTATTTAAGAAATGAAAATTGTTACATTGTATTTGAAAAATTCACAAAGTGTTTTGAATTCCTTAATTTTTTTCAAAATCACTTAAGGGTGAAATGATGTTTTACCACATATCCTTTTAGAGTTCATAAATGACGGTTTAATTATAACCATAATCATAACTCGATTATTTGGAAACTAATTAATATTTAAATAAGTTCACTTATCATAATAACGTCCAACCACTATTTTTTTTATAACTATTAGCTTCCAATGGACACTAGAGCAACGATCGAACAAAATGTCCTATAAAACCAAACCCTACGGTGTCCTAAAACTCAAAAGGAAGAATATGGGGCTTCCCATTTCGCTAAGGCTCCGAATGGTATTTATGATCACAATGGTGATGTTTTTTTCTTTAGATGACTCGAAGGATCTCCTTTACATACTTGGACTTTTTGTGGTGATTGGAGGTCTTCCAGTACTTTTGATAGGGTTTTTAATAGGTATATATGGTTAGCATAATTACTCTTTAGATCTCGGTGTATTGTAGACACTACGGTGTTCATATTTAAATAAAGAGCCTTATGTTTATCCTTTAAATTTCTGTTCTGTTAAAAGGGATTTAACAAAATTAAATGCATAATATCATCATTATATGATACCCAAAATTCGGGGTGTTACATTACTCCCCCCATCAATAAATTGGGTCCCCACAATTCCTTTCATACAAACTTGCTAAGAGGAAGCTCTCAGTTGTTCCTACCATATCCCCCATCGAAGAGGATCCTCAGGTGAATTCAACGGAACACCAAAATTGATGCTCAACACCTCTATTTCTCGGATCCAGATAAACGTCGGGCAGAAGGGGTTAAACAAATGCACCGAACACTCCAGATTTGGGAGGGAGGATCGAACGGTACAAAGTTTGGAAATGTGCATATGGAACAACGTACAAAGAGCTTTCCGAATTATGTATTGATTGAGAACATCTAAGTTATAGATGTTGTCGTATATGCTAACACTGAGGAGTTGGTACATGTAGGTCGCATAAGGGTTTCCCTCTAAAGCACCCTCTTGAAATTTTACTCTGGCCATGTAGTTTTGGCCTAGGGTAAAACACAGGAAGATCCCTTTGTGTTCTTTTCCTCTCCGCTTACGCTCGACAAAGTGTGTTGAGCCTATGAGGTTGTAGATGGGAGCATTCCCCTGACAGGTGCAGAGAATCTCCAGACCATTTGTCACCTCAAACAATTTATTGCACGTTCCTCGAATGTTTCCAAAGGGATGATACTCCTCTTCAGAGGTTTTTATTGCAATAATATCCAGTATCTTAGTTGGAAGAGATAACATGTGGGTTTTTACTTCCATCTGAAAGTTTAAGATGAGAGTTCAATCACTTGAAATCCATCCAAAAATATAAACAAAGTAAAGACATAAGAAAGAAGAGATAACAAAATATGTTATTTTTATAACTACTGGTGCACACCGTAAAATGGGGCTAATGGTTTCCCCAGTTCCCTAACACATGAATTCTCAAGACAAGATCAAAACGCTCTATCTCCCTAAACTATACGTAACCTGAGAAATCAGGTTCGATGTCGTGGGAGAACTTATGGAATCTCCATATTCTGATAGGTGGGGTGTACAACTGTGACACATCCCTATGTACTTGTTTTCTGTACACAAGATGAGAAGATTTTTATTCAAGGATAATGAGGTACATCATTAGACCAAAATGAACATAGGATAAGACATGACACATGTATGCTACATGGAGATCTCCCTCTGCAACAGCCTCTTGGAAAGCCGTGAGGGAAGAGAGGCCTTCCGCTGCGGTGAAGCATCTAAAAATTATCTCTTAGTACTTCCCTCGTCATGTGTAAGATAGAAATCGGTCTTGAATCATAAGGATGTATTCCAGACCCTCCCTTCAGTAGAGTTGAATTACTCTGGGAGAGTTGGACACATCATAGAGATGTTTGCATGACATACGGATATGGACATAGTTTATAAAAGCATCATGGATGGATATTAAAATTATGGTTTCTAAGGCCTCATTGAAAAGATACAAAAGATTATTACCTTCATTTTCCATCTTAAAATTAAGAAAACTGATTTTTATTAATGCTGAAATATATTTTTGTTCGATTCAATTCTGGCTTTCCATGGTTATCCAAACTGAATCCTCCAATACAGACTGTGAAGACCTGACCCTAGAAAAACCAATATATAGTTCCTTTTGAACATAATGTGTCATTTTAAAATAGAAACATGCACTAATAAACACACATCACATCCCATATAGAGGATTAAGTTTAGTTCGGTCTCTAGGAAACCAGTAACTTCATTAATGCTAAATCTGATAAAAGCTGTTACCTGAAAGTTTAAAATTTAAAACGTAGGGTGAGCATAAGAATTCCCAGTAAGGGGTTTAAAATAAACCAACGAAACTTTTGAAAGAATTTTTTAAAAACTAATCCAAGGAACATTCTCTTATTGAAAACTGTAACACATATAACATAACATAAAAGTGCTCAAATAATATTTTCAAGGAATACATGAATCAATTAGGACATTTTTAAAAAGGGTTAGTAAAATATATCTTAAACAAGTATAACAAATGAATGTATAATCACAAACCAAACTGTTAATAGTAATACTTAATCAGAGTTGTGCGTGAAGGAAACAAACATCAATTTCATATGTTTTTACTATTTTACACGATTCATTCCCCAAACTTTTACTTTTGACATCAATATGAGCTTGATAAAAACATAAGGGCAAGAGTAGTGAAAGATTAGGCATATCATCTTGAAAATAACTTGTAGCATGACTTGAATATGTGGCTTCAACATTAAATTTACACACTCACGAACATATCATTGAGGTCCTTCCCCAAGGTGTCAATAAAGAAAAATTACCGAGGTTATTCACCAGGGTATCGTGAAGCTTGTAATCTATAGAGACTATTTCTCTACCCAATACATTGGATCGCTATTAGGGAACACCCTTAATATGTATTTACTTTCATATGAGACAAATAAATCAATAATTTACTTAAACGGGGTTGTATATTCAAGATTCCCCATACTACCTTGAATAGTTCATTCCTAGTTGGTCATAGTAGTTGAATTTACATATCTTATAAGTGAGACATGCATCAAATGATTAAAAAACAATCTAACAATCATATGACCATTATTAAAAGGAAATAAGAAAGGCAGATTATTGCACATACACTGACATCTAAGGTACTGAAATAACAGAAAACTAGAATTTATCACATGCAAGTTAGTTCTTGAAATTCTAAAAGTTTATCATCCAATTAATTACAAGGTCAACCAAAAATCTCAAGCAGGGTTTTGAGCTTTCACATGCTAAATCATTCAATATTGTTAATCCATTTCATAATACTAAATAATTTCCATGATAGAAAGAATGTATCTTCACTATAAGCAACATCATTTAAAAGATATGGGAAACATATAAGTTACTCTTAAATGCGGATATAAGTTTTTTTTAACAACCTATTTCTTATGTTTTTAAAACTCCACCTATACTCAAGACTTAATGTGTAAGGACCTTAACAACTGAAATCAAGGTTCATGCAACATATAAAATTTATATATGTACATGAACTCAAACAGAAAGATTGGCACACTCATTTGTGTTAATCCCAAATGAATATTAGTTCAAAAACGTATTAAATAGGGAAGGTCATGCCCTTAGTCATAAAAATTTGTTTATTAGAACCTACAAAAAAATTATTTTATAAAAACCCGATCATATATATAACATTTTAAAAAATTATTTATTATTTAAATATGAAATTAAGTGTATGTGAAAATGTGCTGCACATGAACAATTATACAAACTGCATACATATAATCGAGGTAGAAAGGTCATACCCATTCCTACATATAACTGACATATATATATATATATAACCATAAGTATATATGTATTTTGAAAACAACAAAATGAGGCCAGGTATAATCCTTACATTCTTTAAGCTATTTTAATGCAAGAGAACCTGAAGGCCTTGGTTCAACATTTAAGAACATTTGGACTGAACCGTAAGGTTAATATATATATATATATATATATATATATTCGAATATATAAGTGTATATATTCTCAAAGAAGAAAAACAAGGCAAAAATAAAAACACTTACATTAAAAACCAGGGAAATGAGGACTTCAGGGAGGGATAGTCGGGCTCACTGGGGAAATGAACGGGAGAGATGAACTCAGAGGTCTCATTCATTTATATACAAAATCTCACATACCACCTTGCATGCAAAAACTTACCCACTTGCATTGCATTCAATGGGGGGTGTCGTGCTTGATGAAAATGAGTATACATGGGGGTCCCTGGTGGTCAGAGGTGTAGAAAATGAGGGGTGTGCCCTAGGGTAGGGTTACTGTTGTAACCCATTTGTGCAGGAAGAAGAAGACGTGGCTAGGGGAGATTCTAGGAAAAAAACGGACGGTCCAGATCTATCCCAACATCGATCCAAGGGATGAGATGCGTCTGTTGTTTTAAAAGAATTGAACGGCTTAGATTAGATCTAAGTTTCATGATATGGTCTATGTTCGACGTGGAAATTTAAAAACCACGAATGGACATGATTATATCATGCTGGATCGAATGGTTGACAGAATCCGGGGAGGGATATGCGGTCGCTGAGGGTCGAGCGTGGGATTAAAAACAACGGCCCAGATCGCGCAAGACGCGATCCAACAGTCTAGATCGCATTTCACCTGAAAAACTGCTTCCCACATCATAAGAAAGAGCGTTTTCGCCTCCCTTATAACTCCAGGCCTCCCAACGAGTGCTTAGAAATCACACAACACCCACATAGGGGGCCCTATACATGGGCTCTAGCCCGCATGCCTTGGCCTACCCAGACCCCACTAGAGCCTCACGCCCACACTGGTGCGCCTATGCGCTCCTTCTCGCTCCTGAGTGCCCTTCGGGGATCCTCTACCTAAGCTCGGGCTAGCCTTAGCTTGGTGCCGAGGGTCAAGCTTAGCCACTTCGTGTGAGCTACATCCCTTGGCCCTAGCCAAAAAGGGTTGGCCCTAGTAGGCAATTTTTTTTGAAAAAGAAACACTAAAAAACGTTTTAAGAAGAGGAAACAGTCCATTTATTAAAACTATATAGAATTTTATATTCTTAATCATTAATGAAAACAAAATATACTTGTTTTATTTAGAATTATTTCTAAAATTAAAAATACTAAACCGCTTTTTTCAAGTCAAAAAGTTACAATTTTTTTTAATATACCTACATTATAATTTATATACTAGTATCCTTGAAAACATAGTTCAATCAAAACATAATTTAATTTGAAAAACATAACCATAGTTTATAACATTATTTAAGAAATGAAAATCATTACAATGTATTTGAAAAATTCATAAAGTGTTTATAATTCCTTAATTATTTTCAAAATCACTTAAGGGTGAATGAAGTTTTACACCATATCCTTTAAGAGTTCATAAATGATGGTTTAATTATAACCTTAATCATAACTCAATTATTTGGAAACAAATTATTATTTAAATAGGTTCACTTATCCTAACAGGGGCCAATGACTATTTCTTTATAGCCATTAGCTTCCAATTGTCACTAGAGAAATGGTCCAAAAAGTGTCCTATAAAACAAAACTATACGGTGTCCTAAAACTCAAAAGGAAGAAGATGGTGCTTCCCATTTCGCGAATACTCAGCATGGTTTCTATGATCACAGTGGTGATATTTTTTTATTTAGTTGACTTGAAGGGTCTCCTTTAGTTAATGGGTCTCGTTGTGCGGATTGGGGTCTTCCAGTACTTCTGATAGGGTTTTTAATAGGTATATTTGGTTAGCATGATTACTCTTTTGATCTCGGTGTATTATAGACACTACGGTGTTCTTATTTAAATAATGAGCCTTATGTTTATCCTTTATGTTTTTGTTTAGTTAAAAGGGATTTAAAAAAGTAAATGCAAAATATCATCATTATAGGATACCCAAAATTCAGGGTGTTACACAATGTTTTTTCACTTGTCATAATATTCATTTTCATTTAATTTATGGTATTTTTATTTGTTGGATTTATGCATTATTGAGCATGAGATTCTTTTATTAGTTTATTTGGGCCTTTTTCGGTTTATACATTGGGCATGTGCCATTAGCCTTTGTCCTCTTTCCCATTTGATCTATGAGATCCTCATACCTGATGTTGATCCATTGATCCTTATGATCCTATGGTTTTAGATTCCTCCCATTTTTCATTCTTTGTGAAACGGATTGGCTTGATCTATGGGTGACCCTTGATAGCTTATCCTCTAATTTCATTTGTCCTTATTTTGTTTTTTAAGTTGTTATGTTGGGATACTTATCTAGATTTTTCATATCCTTGGTTATATGCTCTAGTATTCCACTACCCCTACTAGAATGACTCCACTATTTGGAATCTACCTCTCTACTTGTGAAAGATTAAGTTGGGAGAAAAATCTCTATGGTTTTGGGAGATCTAGTTTTCCTCGAGGGAGAAGAGTAGATGAAGGACCACCGGTGGGATTCCATGACTTTCCAAAGAAGAAATAGTGATCTAGATAAGTTTTGATCATCTTCATTTATGCTTGGGGAGGACCTCTGATGAGGTCCTAGTGTTCCTTGGTGTTCATTTTACCTAGATGGAAATAACGATTATATAGTAGTAAACTCTCGATGACCCTAACAACAAGACCTAATTACATTGAGGCTCTATGAAAACACAAAGGAGAGATTTTTCCCTAGTAAGGGGCCTTAGTATGGTATTCTTCTTCTTTTCTATCAGTTATTTATTCCTTTTATTTTATTATTCTATGGTTCTATTTTGCGTGTGTTGTTTGAGTTTTTCCAAGGTGCATAGTATATGATGAATGCCCAACTTGGTTCTACTGTGAGTCATGGCATTTCAAGAACATGAACTTTGGATATTTTCCACATGTGTCTTTTTCTTATATGGTTATGTTTCACTATTTATCACTTATCTTTTATAATCCGATTTTTTCATAGTGGATTATTGGTACCCCATCACCATGCATATAGGCCACATAGATAAATAATATAAAAAACCTATGGTCCTCTTTATGATTTGATTACTACTTTATATCAATCTTTTCTATTTATCATCTCGCTTATGTTTGAGTCTGTTATCTCTATTAGGTCACGGTACTTATCTGTATCAATATCAAACTGTTTATATATATTATCATTAGCATGTTATCTATTGTAAATGTTTACATGAATATGTACTTTTTATTCTCTCGTTCTTTGTTTATGGTTTGTTAGAATCAGCATGTTACACTTCCAATTATGAGAAATCATTACAAGATTTGTATTATTCATGTTTTCTTGATTCTTCCTACTATTTATATAATTTTAAACATGTTATGTTTTGTTCTGTAATTTTGAGAAACAAAATTATTCCCATACATCTCAATTACTTCATTGAAAGTGGGCTACCTCATAGCACAACCCACAATTTTTTTTATAGAATCTGATAAAAAAATATTTAGTAAGGTTGTAATTGGGATCAAATATTATTTTCCCTTTCATGATGTGATAATTTTCAGATTAAAGTAAAGTAAAAATGAATAAAAAATGAACAATAGATGTAACATAGAAAACCCTGCAAATAAAGACGGGTAAAAACCCATAGAAAAATAGAATGATATCACTATGGTAAAAGATGCTAAACACACTCTCATTATATTATAAGAAAAATATCCATGTAATTAACTCTCTTGAGTAATGTATAATGCACCTCACAAAATACAATACTCAAAATGTTGAAATAGGAAGCTCAATAATTGAGGTGATGATGCTAAAACTGTCAAAGTTCTCTTCCTTTTATAGGCAAGGCCCTTACATTATCTTCCACGTATATTTAACTCCATGGGTTAATTTTTCCACCCATCCCGCTAACCACACTACCCATCTTTGAAAAATCAAGAGGGCAAAACTATTTGTGAGAAACAAATGCCAATCTATATCACACTAGGATATCTGATTGGGAACCAATAATATTTCAACAAATCATTTCTATCTTCAAACAATGTTCCTCTTATATCTATGGTTACGATTGTGGGATTTTACTATATTAACTCAACAAAGTTAATAAACTTCATCATAAAATTATCCTAATTTTCTTCAATATAAATTTTCTGCATATCCACTCTTCCTTCCTCCCCCACATCTCGAACAATGTGATATTGTACCATAATGTGCTTTATCTTGGAATGAAAATATAGATTACTTTTAATTTTAAAGGTTCTATGATTGTCCCAAAATAATTGGATATACTTCTGTCATTGTCCAGGATCCTTTGGAAACCTTCACATCTAAATCACTTCTTTGCAAGCCTATGTTGTTTTCATGTACACTACCTTAGTCATGGATAAATATATAACAGACTAAAATTTTGAATTCTAACTCACAAATAATCCTATAAAATTAAACACAAAATCCAATGTTTATTTTCGTTGGTCATAATAACCTAGAAAATCTAAATTTGTGTAGGCTCTAATAGTAAACTTTGATCCTCAATAACATAATACAGCATATCATATCTCCATGATGTATCTAAGGGTCTTCTTTAATATGTTCCAATGCTCCTATATTTAATTCTCCACATACCAACTAACCTCTCCCACTACATGTGCACTTTCTAGTCTCATATAAACCATAGATAATATCATTCTACCCACTACTGGTGCATAAGGTAATTAAGACATCTTCATCCTCTATACATCACTGTTATCACTGTTATGATTTATCATAGAGGATAACATAAAATTAATAGTGAGTGGGGTTAATATAGGATTATAATTTCGCATGTGGAAGTATTTCAAGATATTCCTCATGAAATTATTTTTTGATGTATAAATCATACCCTTATTTCTATATCATTAAATTTTCATCCCAAAATATTATTTTTTGGTCCTAATTCCTTCATATCATACTCCCATGAAAACTATCAACATGTCATCCACATATAACAGAAGAATGATAAAATCATTACCATCTGAACCCATGAAATATGCACAGGTATCTGAATGATGTAATTTATGTCCAGTACTCAAGTTATAAGAATAAAATCTCTTGTACCAACACCTTGGTGTCTTCTAAATACCATACAATTTTTTTCTCAACCTAAAAACCAAGTTCACTTTTCCTTATTTTGAAAAACATTACGATTAGAGAATATATATTTATTTATCGAGATCACCATGTTGAAAAGTTCTCTTCACATCTAGATACTCTAGAGTTAAACAATATATTGCACACATCCCGATAACTATCTGAACAGTTGTTATTCACACAATGGGAGAAAATATTTCCTTGAAATCAATAACTTCTCTCCATGAATATCCATTGACCACCAGTCTTGCATGATATCATTACAATTATTCCTTTTCACCCCAATTGATCTTAAAGAACCTATTTTTATTGATATTCTTCGTTCCATGAGGTAATGGATCAATATATCAAGTCTTGTTCTTGTAAACGACATCAAGTTTCTCCTGATTTTCTTCCATCCATGTGGATATTTCTGAACTCCACATCACCCCCAAAAAAATAATATGGATTACCGTCATTTATCAATAAATAGTACACAATATTTCTCTCAATGATAAATTTTGAGTGCCATATTGGATCTCTTTTATCTTGAGTTGATCGTCATAGTCAAAAATCAATCATTAATTGATCATCATGCTCCTCAAAGGAAATTGGTTCTTCTATGGATTCTTCCTCCACCCCAACTATTATAGTATATGTGTTATCTTTATTTAAGTCCCCATTAATCATCACATTCACCTTATCTTCTAGACATATAACATCCATGCTGATGATAATTCTATGGGTAGTTGGTTCCACATAAGATACCCCTTCACACCATCAATGTATCCTAAGAATATACATTCAGTGGATCTAGAATCAAACTTCAATCTTTCCTGATCATTAAACAATACAGATACATGACCTCCATAAGAATGTAACCAAGAATAGTCAATAGGTTTAACACTCCACATATTCATTATTGTTTTCGTGTTAATCATCACAAAATTAAATCGATTGATCACATAACCTGGTCTATTAATTACATTATCCCATAACTTCTTGAAAGTTCTTATAGTCTTCAATATCTCCCTTATTCTCTCCAATAAGGTTATGATCACCCACTTTTCCACTCCATTTTGTTGAGGAGTGTACGACACCATGAATTGTCTCATCATGCCTTCTCATTGAAAAAAATGTATCAAAATCCTCACTTGAATATTTTACACCACTATCAATCCTAAAATACTTGATCTTCTTTCAAGATTCCATCTTCATCCATGCATTGAATGTTTTGAAGACTTTAAAAACACTTGATTTCATCTTTATTGGGTACACCTAACATCTCATGGAATAATCATCAATAAATTTTACAAGGAACCTTTCTTATCCCAGAGATATAAACAGTGCTTTCCAAATATTGGAATGGATCAACTCTAAGATATCGTTGCTCTTCATTGTCAACATCACAAAATTCAACCAATGTTGGTTGAAAGAATAATAATGCTCCCAAAATGGAAAGGATATCGTTGTAATCTAGGATGAAACTTATGGTCAGTAAGAATCTTCAAGCTTCATTCGAACATAAGACCAAGCTTTTGATACCATGACTTCCTCAATACTTTTTTTGAGGTAGTTTCCAGGACAACTATTGTAATGTCTCAAAAATTCCATATAATTTTTTTAAATTATATGGAATTATTTTGAGACCGTAAAATCTAACAGCGTGCAATTCTGAGGCCCAGGGTGCCCAGAATAATCTGTCAAAGTTTTTTTAAGATTTAATTAGCACACGAAAGCAGTTTTCCTAAAAAAGTGGAATAATTATTAAATGGTTAATCAAATTAAAAATATAAGGGAATTGATGCGCCCAGAATAGAAGGTTTACCCTAGGCGCGGCTTAAGTTTAGTCGGTGTGGGCCTCCTGTGAGAAAACCTAAAAATGGCATAACAGTAAATAAATTATTTAAATAAAATTATTTTATTTTTGAAATGCTTATAACTCACGAACGGTAACTCAGATTTAAAATCTGAGACCACCGCTAAGCACGTGAGAGTATGCAATCTTTAGAATGATACTAACTTTGGCCGGTGTGGGCCACCAGTGAAAGTTAGTTTTTGGCCATAAATAAAATAACTAAGTGAAAATTATTTTATTGTAAAATCCATAACTTCTAAACGGTATATCGGATTGGTAATCCAAGAGTACCTTTGGGCTCGTTTGGGATTGTTTCAATTATGCAGATCCAATCCTCAACCATCACGGTTTGAGGGTGATTGTTAATAATTTTCCAAATTTTTTTGGGTACGTTCAGTAACTGCATGAGCGGCGTTTTCTAAATTTTGAACTGTTGTTCGGCTTAAAAATCTGAGGTCATCGTTGAACCCGCAGTGCTGGGAATCACTTAAGGGGGGGATAACTTTGACCGTAGTTGGTCGGGTGAAAAATTTATTTTTGTGGTCTTTTGAAAGATTAAAAAAATAACATGTTTTGTTATTTTATTTTCATTCTTTCCTCCAATGGACGAATGATGCTGGTGGGACCGACGATGTGTCAAACAAAAAATTGGCTTAACTCTTCTTTTCTTATAACCACACCATTGGAAATTTAGGAGGTTCATTAATTAACAGAACCTCATTAATTACCTTAGCGTTATACACTCCTTTTCCTCTCCTATTTATATGGAGCTCGGGGAGGGGTGTTGGAACGACTTTACAAAATGACGAATCTCTGGTAATGTTCTCCGACACCAACCACTAGGAGAATGAGACTGGTTCCAACGAGCGGTGACGAGCGCCACAAAGTCACGAACTGATGACAACGAAAAAGGAGGTTTCGTCGACCGTCGTCAGCGGGCGTCTCTTCTAGGTAGGGGGTTATTTTCGTTTGTGTGTTTTTGTTTCCCTCTTCCACATTCTTGAAATTATACAATGAACATAGGTCATCCGACTAACGGGTTGACCCACGATTCATCCATCATTGCGGGAGGTTATTGCAGGGAATCTTGTGGGGTTAATCTTGTGTTAAATACAACTGTTTATTGAACTCCCCTAATATCCTTCATATTGCGAGCTAACACGGAGGGTGTGGGCCTAAAAAACCCGGCCCAAACCATCTGCTATCATGCGTTCCTTATATTTCCTTGGAAGACCGCGTACATGTCGACGCACGCCCGAAGAGGAGGGTAACGGCTCGTCAGCTGCGACGAACGGAGGAGGAGGCCGGCATGACGGCTGACCATGGGAAGGAAAGAGACGTGACCGTCGTGCCGCCAATGAATGGAAGCTGTGGTGAAGGCCGAACCCACCTCCAGAGGGGTCCGCGGTGCCCACATGGCGTTGTGGCCTCACCAACCGAATGGCCTCTGGGCCTTTCGGGAATCCTGGTGACCGGGGGTTCCCCCCCCCCCCCGCAACAGACTGAACTGGGCTGCAGACCTCAGAGAAGGCCACCACCCTTGAGTCGGGGCACTGCCCTCGCACCGGGGCGCCGCCCTCAGACCGGGCCACCACCCTCGGACATGGTCGCCGCCCTCGAGTCGGACCATCACACTCGCACCGGGCCCCCGCCCTCGCATCGGGCCCCCACCCACAGAGTGGGCCGACGCCCTCACACTGGGTAGCGAACCTCATACCGGGCCGCCAGCCTCAAAGTGGGCCGCCTCCCAAGAATGGGTCGCCGCCCCATGCGGATCAGGCTTCCCCTTTGTGGGCCATCTTATTCTGGCTAGGCCGCCCTTGTGGGCTGTGGTGGGAAGCCCTTCCGGGCCGCCCCTATTGCGGGTCGTACGAAACATCGGCCCATCAGGCTGAGTCCACCCCAGCCCATTGGGCTGATTCCACCTCGGCCCTGCCTAGAGAGATTCAGCTTGGGTCGGTCCGACCAGGTCAGACCGGACCCAGGCCCAACCAGACCCTGGAACACTTAAAGGAGCATATCTTGAGAATCAGACATGTGTTTGATGAACCGTCTATAGTTTTGGGATCCTTGGTTTGAGGCGGTCCTTTTGGTGTCCTCCAATTGAGTTTTTTAGACAGTTGGAGTAAGGCCGGGTTGGATAGAACCCGAATCCAACCGGGCCCCTGAAGCTAAAACGCTTATAACTCACAGACTGGGTGTCTGATTGACGCACTGTCTATTGCGTTGGAACCCTTACGACATGGCGGTCCTTTGAGTTATTCCTTTGGGATATTAGTGGAAGTCGAGGTACGACCGATATCTCAAGGGGAAGATTCTACAGAACATGACCAAACTGGGTGCAAGGAAACCTATGGCAGGCTACAACGTGAAGAAAGAACATCGATCCGATGCGGGTTAGCATCTATTGATACTGTGTGGGTCAGATCCTGTGTGGGTCAGTGCTCAATGATTTTGTGTGGGTCAGCACATATCGATTCTGTGTGGGTCAGATCCTATGTGGGTCACCAAGGGTTAGATTCCTATCGATCCTGTGTGGGTCAGCAATAGTGCTTCTTAATAGAATAAGAGGGTATTGTTTATGACTAATCAGCTATACTTCTGTACTTAAGTTAAACCTGATTGTGAGTTGATTATATTTCCTATGTGGTACTTATTGCTTTGTGGTGTTACCTATGTGGTACTACTACCTTTGTGGTATTGTCTTTGTGGTGTTACCTGTGTGGTATTTCTATCTTTGTGGTGTTACATGCGTGGTACTTCTACCTTCATGGAGTTACCTCCGTGGTTTTAGCTTCATGGTGTTACCTGTGTGGTACTTCTACCATCATGGTGTTACATATGTAGTGTCCTTCCCTCATGTATGATTTGAGTGTATCTTGATAACTTAGGTATAAGTATGGACATATACCTAAGTAGAGTTGATGTCTTACTTTGTGGTTTTTCCTTTGTGGAACTCTAGGAGACCTACGGTGGTCTTGGGGTCCCTACTGAGTATCGTTATACTCACCCTTGCAAGGGCTTCACCCACACCTTGTTGTGTCTAGTGCAGATGATGTGCAGCGTTTATTGAGGCTGAGGGAGCTAGGATCGGACGATGCTTAGAGGTGGAAAATTCAGCATGATGTGACGCGGAGGATACTGATGGACATGGAGTTCTGAGGAGCTAATCTGTACCTACCCTACAGGTAGGAACCTCGGAGGACGACCCAATAGCTGTATTCTATTTTCTTTTGGTTGTATTGTACTACCAGTCGTACTTGTGCTTTTACAGTTGGGCTTGTATTCTTTCCCCTTTTTCCTTTCGGCACTCTTTTACTACAACAGTTTACTTTGTGGTTGCATCTTATTGTGTTCTACTCTATGTGGTTTCATCTTGTTTTGTTCTTGGACTGTGTGTCTGTAATGGTTTAAAAAGCAATGTATCCTCGTTTAAGGGACACGCCTTTTGGTGCTGGTTGTTAGCCTCTGGCCTATGGAGGACAGGTTTGGGGTAGTCATGACATGGGCCCCGAGGGACAAGTCATGACAACTTTCTCCACCTCCTTGTATGCTTCACCATAAAGAATGAACAGATTCTTTGAGATCTTCTCTGTCTTCATCACCACAAGAACACCCTTCACAATCTTCCCCACTCCTTTGTTAGTGAGAGTCTTGCACCTGATGTCATCAAATCCACCCAAAGAAAATATGATAATCTTCAGGATCTTCGCATAGCGTACTCCTTAGGTAGTTTGAATTATACCATCATGCATCTTCAGTTTGTTGGTATTGACTCCAAAGATCTTCAAGGTGTGATTGTTCCCCATGTAAATAAGTCCTTTCGAGATATGTTCATACTGATCAAATCATTCCCTTTGAGCCATGTTTCTATTGAATCAATTATCCATGTGTTGTTGAGATGATGTCTACCACCATCCATCATTGATGTTTCACTGACTAGTATGTCTCCATTTCTGTAAGTACTCATCATATTTCATTGATAGTTGTTTCTACAACTCTTATTGTTCCAACTATTCTTTTTGGCATGCCCCTACTTTCCACAACTGTAACATGTGATGTTGTTATTCTTCTTGATTTAGACCTCCCATGATATTGGATCCCACTTAGAATCATGCTCCATCGTCCTTCCTCTCTCTGTTGACAAAGTCTTTGATTAGTGCAATGTTTTTTGTTTATCACTTTTCTCTTGCATTTACTTTTTTCTTCAGGAACCAGAGCCACATCATTGTTGATCATAAATATTTCCATCATGATATTGTTGGTAACGTTGATGGTCAAGTGATCATATGGATTTTTAAATCTTTAGAGTAGAATACCATCACATTCAGTATCCCTAATTTTGTAGCCCAATGTCATGAGTTGAGTGAATAGGGTATTGACAGTGTTGATGTGATCAGTCACTGATGATGACTGTTCATTCGAAGAGTAAATAATTTTCTCTTTAAGAAAATTCTTGTGTGCAGTGACTGATTAAAAAAACTAAAATTTGAATTACAAAGGCATGGATTAATAAAACTAAAATTTAAATTACAATTTAAAACTAATACAAAACTAAACTTACAATAAAATAAAAATAAGAAATGAGGGGGGGAGAGAGAGAGGAGAATCAGCGGCCCATCCCTCAATTGGATCCCTCCATAGCTGTGGGTGTCGAGCTGATGATTTGGGAACAAGTCGAGGGCCTCCGTTTATAGGCAGAATTCTCTCCACTATAATATTGCATGTTGTTGGACCATTAAATGGTAAATTCACACATCAACCCCTTCATTAAGGTTGTTCATAATTTTTTTCCGTTCATCCTTCAAATTTCACCTCATTTCGCCCCTGGTTTGAGGAGTTATGTAATTTTCATTGACTAAGACATTTATGGATGAAATTTCCAGGAAGCATCTTTCAAATGTGTAACGATCAATTGAAACCAGAAAGACTTCAAAACTCCCCCAAATGTTTTTGTAGAGTCGGTCTTATGTGTCCTAGTGGTATACAAAGTAAAATTACCTAAATTGGAGGTGAGGGAACTGATTTTTGCATCTGTTATGGTGGTGGGGTCTACGTTGTCCGCCCGAAAAAGTTTCCAACATCAATGAATTTTTCGAACTAATAGATCTTCAAATCAGATCTAAGTCTAAAAGAGAGAGTTGAATGAAATAAAATCAGGATTCTAAAAAATAATAATCACCAATTTTGGAATTATATGTTTTACAAAATGATAAAAATACATTTTTAGTAAAAATCGGTCAAAAATCCAAAATTATGCACTTTTCTCAATTTTGCTCATAATCGTTCTAAAATTCAAAATACCCATTATTTTAATAAAACATTGAAATAAATGAGTTTATCATTGAAAAAAATTAAAAAATCCTCATTATTTGATAAAAAATATGCATAACAAGTTTCTCTGTCAAATATCCCCACACTTAAACCATGCTTGTCCTCAAGCATAAAATCTCCACATGGAAATCATAGAACACCAATGTTACCAAAATTCAAATTCCAATGAAATAAAATCAAAAAAAATCAATGTGAAATCAAACATTCAAAAATTTTCATAAAATACCAATTTAATTTTTCATTTTTCGAGGAAACAAATAATTCACATATTTTATTTTTACCAATTGAAAATTAATGGAACTTCTCCTTTCATTCATTCAATCTCCTTCATTTATTATTATTAAACATGATAAGTCATGATTTACCTAATTTTTGATTCTTTTCTCTCATCACTCATGATACAATTCATGTTTATCTATGCTTATATAATTAAAAACATGCTCCTTATCCATAGGTTTGTAAATGAAATACTTTCTCCACATTGTAAAGATAAAACACACTTAAAATCACGAGGACTTTCAATTGAGGTTCTATTGACATTGAGGTTTAAGGTTGGAAGGATTTGCGTATTAAAAATTAAGCCTCAAGGAGGAGGATAATCTCTTAAGTACTATGCATGATATCAAAAGTAAAAATATAATGAAATTATCCCCTTTAAAGTAGCAACACACACTTCCCAAAACTCAAGGAAAAGGTTATGATTTAGTAAGAATAATGAATGATTTGTGCACCCTCTTGCATTTGTTTTATTTTGTAATTTTTTTTGAAATTAATCATTATAAAAAACTTCACATCCATCACATATCCACATAGGATCATAATATCATCGGACTGAAAAGTGGTGATTTTTTGTTTTCACATATCACAACCCATTTGTTTCTCTTTCTATTGGTAATTTATGTCATTTTTTCATTTTTTTAATTCAAGTGTGGAAACAAAATAGAGTATAATGAATGATTCCACAACCTTTTACAATTACCACAATAATACCCCCACACTTCTTACTTATAATGTATATCATCCCATCCACCACGATTCCATTTACCCCCACACATCAACTTTAAAATATTATGAAAATACTCAAAGGAGGGTAGGAATGGATAAAAATGGACTGAAATATGGCTCATTCCTATAAAGGTCATTCATGGTCTCTATGGTCTAAAAGAAGGATTGGTGTGAAGGTGGTCTTTTAAGGAAAATTATTTTTTTAAGGGATGCCTCAATCATTTTAAATGTGTGTTTTCATAGTCATAGACTTGACAAGTTTCAATATAAGATCCAGTCGGTTACATGTCCCATGTTCACTCAAAAAATATGCTCAATAATAAATAAGAAGTACTTGGTCTAGAAATCCTCTAAGGAATGGGAAATATAACATTGGACGGTCACTCATGGCATGACTAATAAAACAATTCCCATGAACTTCAGAAATTCAAAGAAAGAAAGATGGTTGGGAAATTTCATTTACATGAATCAATTAATTCCTTCAAATCATGATTCATTACTTAAATATCCATGATTCATTTTAAAAATTAAATTATTAATTTCGATAATTTAATCATTTCAACATTGAAATATAAAACATGGCATCTCAGGATTCCTAATAAACTTATGTCAACAAGATAAGTCGAGTAGAACATGAATTTAAGTGTGGGCATGCAATTTCATCTTTAAAGCTCAAAAAATTTTGTGGAGAAAATGTAGAATGTTTAAAAGATAAAAAACTAAAATTGAACACCCTTTTACCATGAAACTTGGTCCTTCCCCTTCACTGTATAGGCCTTCCTTCTACCATCATGATCCTACAAAAGGAAATTACTCAATTAATTACACTGATCATTTCATTTAATCATAAAATGAAAAGAGGGAGGTGGACACATGATAAATTATTTATAGGAAAAGTAATTTACATCTAAATTCCTATAAATCAAGTAAAGATAAATCATGGTATTATACACAAAGTGGGCCTTGAATTTTGACTACCTCCAAACAGCAGTACCAACTATTATCCAAATTCTGATGGATGATGGAGCTTCTTTGATAGGAACAACCACATGTGGATTTTTTCAACTTGTACTTCATTCTTCTGGGTGAGTAATGATCCATGGATATATTACACCAAGTTGCATGGTGGGGTAGGATGATGTATGAATCATCCTCTTTCTAGGTTTCTATTTCTGCAACCCATTCTTCTTGGTCCATTGGTTCCTCAAGACTTGCTTTATCAAAAGAATAGTCAATAGGAATGTCAGAGTGTAATTCTATTTGAATAATATTAAAACATGAATTATCAAGATCAAATTCTTCCCCATCAAAGTAAGAATCTTTTATCATTATTTCCTTAGGGAAATCCACTAGAATCTCTTCAGGAACTTCCATTAAAAAATATTCAACATGTCCAGGGAGCTCCATACGTTCCTCAACATGTGAACATCTTGGTTCTTCTTCATCCTCCAAGGCATGGCTGAGATTGTTTGATTTTGTATATGAAAAACCACAAGGAGTGATGTAAAATTCACATTCAATAAAATTAGAAGGGATTGAGTCAATGAATGGTTCAAATCCTTTAGTCGGTTCAACATCAATATCTGCCTCAGTGGTCAGTGCCTCTTGGAGTAGACTCTCTGAGGATGGAGGCAGGTAGTCAGGCTCCCCCATCTTAACTTCAAATTCCAAAACATGGGTGGCTTCTTCCTTCAATTGTGATGAATCTTATTATTTTCATTTTATGGGGAGGTCAGGTAGTTCATCACATTTAATCAACAATTCATCCAAACTTTTTTGATCTCCCACTTTTATCTCACCAGGTAAGTCTTCCTCCCTTGACTCCTCAGGTTCTTCAATTTCAAATATAAGTGGTGAAATTTCTTCCACGACTTTCTCAGGTTATTCCTTTGGCTTAGGTTTTGGTTACTCCATTAATGAATGAACATAATCAAAATCTCTATCAGCCTTTTTGGTTAATTTTTCAATTCTTTTTTTATGTTCATGCACCTAAGCTCTTCTAAAATATTTATCTTATTCTTGTTGTTGTTGTTGCACCTGTGAGTAATTTTTCCATGCATAATATTCTGAATTTGAATACATCATGGAAGTCTTTTTATTAGTTTTTTTAAACGAAATGAAATATAACTAAGATGTGAAAATAGAAAAAGTAAATAAACTAATGATTGTCTCTTTGGAAACAACATTAGTTTTGATGCACACCTGTCACGGGGCGTGGACAAAAATAATTATATTTTTCTATTACAACATAGTGGCTAACCAGAGTCGTCTCTCTTGAAGAGCCTTCTCAATGTAGTTCACTTACTTTATCTAATCCACCTATTATATCCCCTTTTTTGTTTTTGTTTATTAAATGAAAGTGAAAAAAATCTTTTTGGTTTTTTTATTATTTGAAATAATGACATGTGAATCAAGAATTCTAAATTTATACTAAGATGCAAGTCTAAACAGAATTAATTAATACGAAAGAACATGGTTTTGGGGGTTGGTTAAATGTTCAATCATTATGATACTTTATATGTTTTATTTTTGTTTGATAATCCAAACCTGAAATATCATGTTTGAACTACTATTATTTAATTATAAATTGTGGAATATCATTGAATGTTTGAGCACTCTCAATTCCACCTCCTCCTTTATTCCAAATTGGTGACACACTTTTATCTAGAATGTGTCATCTTCCAGGACTGAGTTCTATCAAATCTGTTTCATACATTGATTAGGTCAAATCCAAAGTGTGAAGAAATAACCACTGGAGAGAGGTAAATGATTAAATAAAAGAATAGGTATAGGTTTAGTTCCATGTCATTGGAGCCAGTCACAACATCAGTGACATTCGCCTTACCTGTTCATGCTACTCAAATCTATCTACAAACTTAAAATTAAACATTTAAGAAAATTAATGATCACCTTCACCTCCCCCCAGGACAAGTCTCGACGTCAGCCTCTCATTTATTAGATTAAGATATTACTCAGTGTGGTGGGAGGAAGAGAAGAAAGAGAGAGGTAAATAAATAAAGAAAAGTGGATGGAAAACACAAAGGCATGGATTAATAAAACTAAAATTTGAATTACAATTGAAAAATAATACAAAAATAAAATTAGAATAAAATATAAAGAATAAATTAGGGGGGAAAGAGGAGAATAAGTGGCATGAGCCCTGGTGGGATCCCTCCTTAGTTGTGGGTGTCGAGCTGATGATTTGGGAAGAAGGTGAGGGCCTCCTTTTAGAAGAAGAATTCATTCCTCTGAAAGATTGCACATTTTTTGGCCTATTAAATGTTATATTAATGTGTGTAAACATTCATAAAAGTTATTCTATAATTGGAAATACATTCACCCTCCAAATTTCAGCTCATTTAGCCATAGGATTGAAGAGTTATGAAATTTTCATTCAACAAGACTTTTTATGGACCAAATTTCCAAGAAGACGTCTCCAAATTTATAATAATAAATGGAAACATTAATGACTTAAAAATCCCACAAAATTTGTTTTAAAGTCATTCTTATGTGTCCTAGTGCTATCCTAGGTGGAATAACCAAAATATGAGTTGAGGAGACTGATTGTTTCATCTGTTATAGTTGTGGGTCCATTCTATTTTCCAAGAAAAATTTCCAACTTCAATGAATTTTTTGGGCTAATAGATATTTGAATCAACTCTATGTCCTTTAGATAAAGTTGAATTAAATGAAATCATGATTCTAAGAAAAATAATCATAAATTTTGGAATTATATTTTTTTAAAAATGACAAAAATACCTTTGAAGTAAATTTTTTTTAAAAATCCAAAATTATGCACTTTTCTTAATTTTTCTCATAATCATTCTAAAATTCAAATTACCCATTATTTTAATAAAACTTTGAAATACATGGGTTTTATCATTGAATAAAATTAAAAAATCATCATTATTTGATAAAAAATATACACATAAATTTTCTCTCTCAAATACCCCCACACTTAAACCATGCTTTTCCACAAGCATAAAATCTCAACATAGAAAATAAGGGAAACCAATGTTACAAATATTCAAATTACAATTCAATTTAATCAAAAAAAATTCAATGTGAAATAAAACATTTAAATATTTTAAAAAATATCAATTTAATTTCCCATTTTTCAAAGAAACAAATTCTTCACATATTTTACTATTACAATTTGAAAATTGATGGAAATTCTCCTTTCATTCATTCTAGCTCGTTTATTCATTATTATTAAACATTCCAAGTCATTATTTACCTCACTTTTTATTATTTTCTCTCATTACACATTATAGAATTCAATTAGAGTTATGATCATATCTTGAGAACATGCCCCTTATCCATAGGCTTGTAAATAAACTACTTTCTCCACTTTGTAAAGACAAAATGCACATAAAATCAGGAGGACATGAAATTAAGGTTTTATTGACTCTGAGGTTTAAGGTTGGTAGGATTTTATGCTTTAAAAATTAAGGCTCAAGGAGGAGGATAATATATTACGTACTATGCATGATATCAGAAGTTAAAATATAATGAAATTATACCCTTCATAGTAGCAACACACACTTCCCAAAACTCAATGAAAATGTTATGATCATGTAAGCATAATGAATGATTTGTGCACCCTCTTGAATATTTTTTTTATTTTGTACATTATTTTCTTTTTTTGAAAGTTATGATTATATCAGACCTCACATCAATCACCTATCCATATATGCTCATAAGATCGTCAGTCTAGAAAATGGTGATGTTGGGTTTTCCCAAATCACAACCCATTTTTTTTCTCTTTTTGTTGGTTCTTTTTGTCATTTTTGTTATTTTTTTAATTCAAGAGGGGAAAAATAGAGTGTAATGAAAGATTCCACAACCTTTTACAATTACCACAATAATATCCCCACACTTCTTCCATACAATGTATATTATCCCTTCCACCATGATTCCCTTTAACCCCACACTTCAACTTTAAAATATCATGAAAATACTCAGAGGAGGGTAAGAATGTATAAAAATGGCTTGAAACATGACTCATTCCTATAAATGTCATTCATGGTCTCTATGTGCTAAAATAAGGATAGATGTAAAGGTAGTATCTTAAGGAAAATTGGCTTTTCAAAAGATACCTCAATCATTTAAAATGTGTTTTTGCATAGTTATAGATTTGTCAAGTTTCAATACAAGTTATTGTTGGTTACATGTCCCAAAATTACTCAACCAATATACTGAAGAATAAATAGGATGTTCTTGGTTAAAAATATTCTAGGGAATGAGAAATATAACATTATAAAATCACTGATGACATGTCTAATTAATTAATTCACATGAACATCATAAATTCAACTCATGAAGGATGGTAGGGAAATTTCATTTAAAGGAATCAATTAATTCCTTCAAATCATGAGTCTTTACTTCAATATCCATGCTTCATTTTAAAATTTCAATTATTAATTTCAATCATTTAATCATATCTAAATTGAAATCTAAAACATGGAATCACATGATTCTAAGAAACTCATGTCTCCAAGATAATCCGAGTAAAACATGAATTCATGTTTGGGCATGTAATTTTATCTTTAAAGCTCAAAACATGTTTTGGACAATTTGTGGAGAGTTTAAAAGATAAAACACTAAAATTGAACACCCTTTTTCCATGAAACTTGGTCCTTCTCATTCACTATCTGGGGATTCCTTCTACCATTATGATTCTACAAAATGAAATTACTCAATTAATCATAATGATCATTTCATTTAAGCTCAAAATGGGAAGTAGGAGGGGGCCACATGCTAAATTATTTCAAAGAAAATAAATTATCATCTGAATTCCTAGGAAGCAAGTAAAGACAAATATTTGGTATTATCCCCTATGTCGGCCATGAATTTTGACTACCTCTAGAGGGAAGTACAGGCTATTATCCAAAGTATGATGGAGGATAAATCTTCTTTGATTTGAACCACTACATGTGGCTTTTCCTTTCTTTTGCTTCATCCTTCTGGGTGAGTAATGATCTAGGGATAGAGTACACCAAATCCCCACCCCCTTAACAATGAGGTATATCTTGCATGGTAGGGGTAGGATGATATATGAATTATCCTCCTTCTTGGTTTCTACTTGTAAAACCTCTTATTCTCTTTACATTGGTCCCTTGAGGCATGCTTCATCAAAATAATAGTCAATGGGAAAGTCAGAGTGTAATTCTATTGGAATAGTATTAAAACATGAAGTATCAAGATCAAAATATTCCTTATAAAAGTAAGCAGATTTTGTCATGGTTTCCTTAGGGAAATCCACTAGAATCTCTTCATGAACTTCCATCAATAAATATTCAACATATACAGGGTGATCGATATGTTTCATATCATGTGCACATCTAGGTTATTCTTCATCCTCCAAGGCATAACTGAGATTTTCTGATTCTTTGTAATCAAAACCACAAGGAGTTATGTAGAATTCAGATTCCATAAAATTTGAAGGGAAGAGTCAATGAATGTTTCAACTCCCTATTTTGGTTCAGCTTCAATATCTACCTCAGTGGAAAGTGCCTCTTGGTGTACAATCTTTGAGGATGGAGGCAGGTAGTTGGGCTCCACCATCTTGACATCAAATTCCACCACGTGGGCGGTTTCTTCCTTTTGTGGTGATGAATCTACTTCTATGTTTTTTATGGGGAGGTTAGGTAGTTCCTCACTTTTAATCAATAATTAATCCAAAAATTTTTGGTCTCCCACATGTAGCTTAGTAGGTATGTCTTCCTCCCTTGCCTCCTTGGGTTCTTCAATTTCAAATATAAGTGGTGAAATTTCTTACACCACTTTCTCAACTTCTTTCTCCAGGTTAGGTTTGGGTTGCTCCATTAATGCACGAATATAATCAAAATATCTATCAGGCATTCTGGTTTGTTGTTCAATGCTTTTTCTATGTTTGTGCACTTGAGCTCTTCTAAAATATCCATATTCTTCTTGTTGTTGTTTCTAGACCTGTGAGTAATTTTTCTTTGCATAATATTCTGACTTTGGGTACATCCTACAATCCGTTTTTAGTTTTTAAATGAAATGAAATCTAAATAAGATGTGAAAATAGAAAAAGAAAATTAACTATTGATTGGATCCCTGAAAACAGCTTCAGTTTTGATGCACACATGTCGTGGGGTATGGACAAAAATAATTATATTTTTCCGAGTTCAGCACAGTGGTAGACCATGGTCGTCTCTCTTGAAGATCCTTCCCAATGTAGTTCACTTTCATTATCTAATTCACCTATTCTATCCTTTTTATGGTTTTTTACATGATAGTGATTGAAATCTTATTGGAATATTTATTATTAAAAATAATGACATGTTAAGCAAGAATTCTAAATTTATACTAAGATGCAAGTCTAGATTGAATGAATTACTACTAGAATTTTACACTTTACCAATGGTTGTAAACCATTGGTAACGGCCTGGAAACCATTGGTATAGGGAATATCAATGTTTCCCTCAACCATGGCCAAGTAAGGCATAACAATAGGCCTATACCAATGGTTCTATGAAAACCATTGGAATTGGTGTCAAAATAGAAGGTATAGAAATAGTTTTCTACAAATAGTTGGTATATGTATGTTAAAGTATATCATATACCAAAGGTTAGTAAAACATTGGTATCTGTGTGTTACACTTATACCAATGGTTATAAACCGTTGGTATAGAGTGGATATGGAAAGCCATAAGGCTATACCAATGGTTTCAATATAACCATTGGTATAAACCTATACCAATGATTATAACAAACTGTTGGTATAGTTATATTATAGTACATATACCAATGGTTTTGAAACCGTTGGTATAGAATTGCTCAGCTCCACTGTAGCAAGGCCCTCTCCCCTCTCCAGACCTGCAACAACACCATAACCCCTCTCCATACCTGCAACAACACCAATAAAAAAATCCCCATCCAAAGTATTCAAAATTAATAATTCATTCCATAATTTAGAAATTTAGAAATTTAGAAATTCAAATGCAATAACACCCATAAGTGAAAAATATTACATGTTATATGAAATGCAATAACACCCATGAGAGTATTCCAAATTTAGAATTCATTCCTCACTCAGACCACAACACCAACACACATAAGAGTATTCAAAATTTAGAATTCATTCCTCACTCAAACCACAACACCAATACACATTAGAGAAAAACCAACACGTTATAGGAAGAACATGGGATGTTTAGTCATGGTATTGGGTGGAGTATCTTAAAACCCATCAAAAAACATGGGTAGAGTGGCAAGGATCATGAAACCTGTAAGATAGAAAGTGGTAGTGGTCATGTTCTTAGACCTAGGATGAGTTATAAAAAGCACATGGGATGTTTATATTCCTATAATGATTATGTATCCATGTATAAATGGTTCCTGATGTGTTAGTAGGAAACATTGGCCAATCTCGACATATAACATGGGTTACCGTAATAGCCTATATGTTTTTCATAGACTTTTCAATTAGAATAAAGGGGTATGCGGCTAATTGTAATTTTCTCTCCTCGGTGTGATGTGAGATGAATCCCCATCTTGGGTAGTGGGTATGAATATTTAATTAAGTCATTGGTATTGAGTTCCCTAAGGGACATTGGTTTGGTCCTAGAACCCAATGTTTGAGGATGGGATTGAGGTGATCCATGGGTCTATGGTGTCACCATATGTATTCCTCACCATTGGGGTATTTTTATGAGACTTTGAAACTTATTTTTCAAGAATCTATGTATAGCCTTGTTGACCAATTTGTTATATGGTATGCTTGAGTGTTCATAGGTTTCATATGAAATCACTATATGATATTTATTTATTTATTGTTATTGTATAGAATGAACGACACGTGATTGAGAATTATAACATGAGTGTTGGTGCATGTTCATGATGGGATGTCAAGGCTCATTCCTAATATAATTCATGTTTTTCTATATATACTATGGCCCATTATGTTTCAATCTATGCCTTGTTAATATTTTCTTCTAATAACGTAAGACCAATAGACAATATTTTATTTTTTATCCCTTTATTTTAAGAATCTATGTGAAGCCTTGTGAAGATTTTACATATGTCAGTTGTTGTTTTCACTCAAAATGTTGTTCATTTCAAACAAAAGTGACACACTTTGAGTGATACCAGTCACACCGTGCCTCAGATTGAGGTGGAGTTGACCTGTACATGTCACAATTGATCCATGGATCGTTGGATGAGGGGGTTGCTTGGGGGGGGGGGCTGTCCGGTGGGTGGGGGCTATCTGGGGTGGGGGGATATCCGTGGGGTACGGGAGACGCTCTAGTGGTGGGGGGCTATCAGGGGGGCTGTCCGGAGTGCGTTTTCGGCCACCACGGTCCCACAACTCCTCCGATTGACGTGTTATCTAGCCATCCATTTCAAAATTAACCCACTTTTTATTGTCATCCTATTTCATGGTATTCTGAGGTCGTTAGGCTGGTTTCCTCAACCCCAAACACATTTTTCAAGTGCACCAAACACCTAAAAACTCATATTCTACTGTGTCCTTCAAACCGCGCATCCAAATTCTGTTCTGCCTCTTTTTACACCTCAAGAATAAAAAATAGGGTGTTTTCGTGTGATTTCATGTCATTCTAATGTCGTTCGTTATGTATTTGACCATAAAACACATGTTTTCACAATTTACGACATACGGAGTGCATTTTTAGCCATCGTGGTCACACGACACCTCCGATTGGCATGGATTCTAGCCAAAAAATTCACAATTCACCCACCCTTTGTTGTCGTCCAATTTCATGCCATTCTGAGGTTATTCAGTCTATTTTGACTACCCCACGCACGCTTTTCAAGAGCACCAAACACCTAGAAAACACATATTCAGTCTTGACGCACAAACTGAGCATCTGAATGATGTTTTTTCTCCTCATACACGTCACAAATAATAATTAGGGTGTTTTCATGTGATTTCAATTCAATCCAATGTTGTTCGGTATGCATTTGATCATTAAACGCATGTTTTGGCCATTTAAAACACACGAAGTACGTTTTCGGCCACCACGGTCACACGAAACCTCTTATTGATGTGCGGTCTGGCCAACCAATGCACTATTCACCCACCCTCTATTGTTGTCTGATTTCATGGGATTCTGAGGTCGTTCAGCTAGTTTTGACCACCCTACGCACGCTTTTCAAGAGCACCAAACACCTACAAAACACATATTCTATCGTTCCGCGCAAACCGTGGGTCCGAATGACATTCCGTCATTTCCTGCACCTCAAGAATAAAAAATAGGTTGTTTTCATGAGATTTCAAGTCATTCAGATATTGTTCGGTATGTATTTGACTATAAAACAAATGTTTGTCCATTTACGACACACAAAGTGAATTTTCGGCCACCACGGTCACCCAAAACCTCTGATTGATGTGCCGTCTAGCCAACCATTTCACAATTCACCCACCCTTTGTTGTTGTCCGATTTCATGGCATTCTGAGGTCGTTCAGACAGTTTTGACCACCCCACGCATGCTTTTCAAGCGTGCCAAACACCTAAAAAACACATATTCAGTTGTGTCGTGCAAAACGCATGTCCGAATGATGTTTCGTCTACTCATACACCTCAAAAATAAAAATTAAGGTGTTTTCGTGTAATTTTAAGTCATTTAAATGTTGATTGGAATGCATTGGACCGTTAAACACATTTTTTGGCCATTTACGACACGTGGAGTGCGTTTTCGGCCACCGCAGTTACACAACACCTCTGATTGACGTGTCGTCTGGCTGAACATTTCCCAATTCATCCACCATTTTTTTCATCTGATTTCATGGAATTCCGAGGTCGTTCGGCCAATTTTGAACACCCCACGCATGCTTTTCAAGCACACCAAACACCTAAAAACACATATTCAGCCGTTCGGCGCAAACCGTGCGTCTGAATGATGTTTCGTCTCCTAATACACCTCAAGAATAATAATTACTGTGTTTTTGTATGATTTCAAGTCATTATGATGTCATTTGTCATGCATTTGACAGTTAAACACATGTTTTGGCCATTTACGACACGCGAAGTGCATTTTTGGCTAGCGCGGTCACACAACACCTCTGATTTATGTGTTGTCTCACCGACAATTTTACAATTCGCCCACCCTTTGTTGTTGTTTGATTTCATGGAATTCCGAGGTCTTTCGGCTGGTTTTGACCACCCCACGCATGCTTTTCAAGCGCGCCAAACACCTAAAAAATAAATATGCAGACCGTCCATGCAAACCATGAATCCGAATGATGTGGCGTCTCCTTGTACATCTCAAGAATAATAATTTGGGTGTTTTCGTGTGATTTCGAGTCATTCCGATGTTGTTCATCATGCATTTGACCGTTAAACACATGTTTTGGCCATTTACGACATGTGGAGTGCATTTTCATCCAGTGCGGTCACACGACGCCTCCGATTGATGTGTTTCTTGACCAATCATTTCAATATTCACCCACTCTTTGTTTTCATCAATATTTATGGCATTTAGAGGACGTTCGGCTGGTTTTGACCACCCCATGCATGCTTTTCAAGCGCGTCAAACACCTAAAAAACACATATTCAACCATGTTGCGCAAACCGTGCATCCGACTGACATGCCGTCTCCTTGTACATCTCACAAATAATAATTAGGCTATTTTCGTGTGATTTCAAGTCATTCAGTTGTCGTTTGCCATTCATTTGACCGTTAAACACATGTTTTGTCCATTTACGACATGCGAAGTGCGTTTTCAGCCATTGCAGTCACACGACACCTCCGATTGATGTGTCGTCAAGATGACCATTTCACAATTCACCCACCCTTTGTTTTTGTCTGATTTCATGGCATTTTGAGATCGTTCATCTGGTTTTGACCACCCCATGCACGCTTTTCGAGCGCGCTAAACACCTAAACAACACATATTCAGCCATTCCGTGCAAACCGCACGTCCGAATGGCGTGAAATCTCCTTGTACACCTCAAAAATTTTCATTAGGGTGTTTTTGTTTGATTTCCAGTCATTCTGATGTCTTTAGGCATGCATTTGACCGTTAAACGCTTGTTTTGGCCATTTACGACACGCAGAGTGCGTTTTTGGCCAGCGTATTCACACGACACCTCTGATTGACGTGTCCTCTAGCCGACCATTTCACAGTTCTCCCACCCTATTTTTCGTTCGATTTCATGGAATTCTGAGGTCATTCGGCTGGTTTTGACAACCCCATGCACACTTTTCAAGCGCGCCAAACACCTAAAAAACACATATTCAGTCGTGCTGCACAAACCACACGTTTTTATGACGTTCTGTCTCCTCGTACACTTCACGAATAATAATTAGGATGTTTTCATGTGATTTCAAGTCATTCTGTGGTCTTTCGGCATGCATTTGACCGTTAAACGCGTGTTTTAGCCATTTACGACACGCAGAGTGTTTTTTCAGACATCACGGTCACACGACACCTCTGGATGAGGCAGAGTTGACTTGTACCCATCAAAAATAACCAATGTATCATTTTTCCTAAAGTATCAACATAATCTGAATGCGTTTGATCAGTTTTCCATATGTCAGTTGTTTTTTTCACTTTAAATATGGTCCATTTCAAATAAAAGTGAGACATTTTGAGTGGTACCGGCCACACTGTGCATCGCATTGATGTGGGGTAGACACCTACACATCAAAAATGTCTCATGAATCATTTTTTTAAAGTATCAACAGAATCTGAACTTGTTTGGTCCATTTTCTCTATGTAAGTTTTTGTTTTCACTTAAAATGTTGTCCATTTAAAATAAAAGTGAGACACTTTGAGTGGTATCGGCCACACTGTGCCTTTTATTGATGTGGGATTGGGTCATACACGTCACATATGACCCGTGGATCATTTTCCTAAAGTATCAACACAATCCAAATATGTTTGGTCAGTTTTCCGTATGCCAGTTATTTTTATTTAAAAGGGCGTCCGTTTTAAACAAAAGAGAGACACTTTGAGTGATACAAGACACATCGTGCCTCAGATTGAGTCGGGGTTAACTCGTACATGTTACATATGACTCATGGATTGTTTTCCAAAAGTATCAACACAATCCGAAAGTGTTTGGTCGGTTTTCGGTATGCCAGTTAGGCAAATCGTGCAACAACAGTGATAATATCTTATACTAAAACTATAGACATTGTGCATGATGTGCATCCCCTAGTGCATGATTAGAAAAAATCATGCACATTTCTTCTGATATATATCACTATATGGTTGGTAGATACCCTGTGGGATGGACTTAATTTTTTTACTAACTGTGAGACATAGTGTTTTTTACGCCGATCGGGGTTCTGAGCTCCGAACAAGCCCCAGAAGCCCCACAAACCATTATAACATCATTAGGCTTCCATATTTGGTCAAAAATAAATATTTATAATGAATTGAAAAATATCAATACCAGAGTGAAAACCCAAGTTAAAAAATAAAGAGTTATACAGAATTCAAAAATGTAATGGATCAATCTGCCCCTGATCACCATCACCATGACCACTGTCATCATCAGTCTCATTATCACCCCCATATTTGTCTATGTAGTCATCATCATCATCGTCCCCATACTCATCCTCGGCCCCATCTTCTCCCTCAGCCCCATCTTCACCCTCGTCCTCATCCTCATCGTCACCCTCTCCTCTTCAGCATCCTCGTCATCACCAGGAACGTCATCATCTCAACCACCACTAGAACTGCCACCTAGTGCATAGGATAATGCACCCATCAGTGACATATATGCCTGACAAGCCGCGTTGGCCTTTGGTGGAAGTGATGAAGATAAATCTTTGTTCAGTTTCCTAAATTATTTCTCCCTCATTTGAACATGTTCTTCCAACTCTGTGACCCTTTTATCAAACAGTATTTCATGCTCCTTGACTTGTTCCAACTCGGTGGTACTAGAATGGATACCTGGAGAGGACCAATACCTTGTCGGGACTATATTATTACCCGGTCGGCAGCGTAAATCGACCAGTGTGCTCATCTCCCAAAACCTGATATAAATGATTGTGTGGCCCTAAATTGTCAGGTTCTTGGGCATCAAGGGCTTCTAAATCAGCCTATTAAAAATATTAATATATTATTAAATTTTAAAATAAATATTAAAATTTTAAATAAATAAATTAAAACTTAAAATCTCTTCTTGTGTTGGTTCATTAACCGCAATTCCATCTTTTTCCATCTATTCAAGCAAAACAATTTTTCTTGAGGGAGACGTCCTTCAATATTCAATTTTTGCTTCGGTAATGACATTGAAACAATATAAAGTTCATGTATAATCATATATTAAATATTCAATAAATCACATAATTTAAGTAGAAAACAAAAAAAGGGAATGTCCTAATGAAAAATTATAAACGACTATATCATACCAGAAGCCTCTCATGATCTGACATAGTAGTGCACCCCAAAGTGTGGAGGTATTGCTTTGAATCAATGGTTTTTTTTCAGAAGATTCCTAAAAACTGTTTAATAATAAATAAGATAATATGAATGTAAAACATGAAAGCATTCATTTAAAAACCTCAAATGGGATTAATACATTAAATTTGGCAGTCACCCAATGGGTAATCATTTGGCGATATTTCTCTATAGGGCATTCATCCATGATAGGTACTATATCCAACTTCATGCCCACTCTATCACACCATACAACATACAACACATGTTTATAACCTCTCCAATGCTCTCCTAGCTCCTTTAAACCTGCTGGTCATGCACCTTCGCCATCAGGAAAGATAAACTGAAGCTGACATCAAATAGATTAATTAATATAAATACAAAAAAAACACTACATTAAATCCAATAGATTTTTTACCCATATTTGTACCCACGCATTATCCTTGACTTAGGGTGGAAGATGACTCCAAGAGAGAGGGCTGACCGGAATGATGTTGGAGTATTTGGCTAGTGTTGCAAAAAAAACCCCGAAATTCCTGCCCAGATTTATCAATCATTTGTCATTCATCATTATATTCAACCATCAACTATGTATGTAGGTAACATGCTGCACGCAAGCGAGTATTCCCCCTCTCCCACTTCCTATCAGTAGATGAATCTATTTGTAGAGAAAAAAAATATCAGTACAAGATATAATAAAAATAAATGTTGGTATAAAAATTTGTTAGAGTTATATAAATATACATGTGGTATTCAGATAAATGGGAATCACTGGATGTGTTGAAGCTAAAGGAATATCCAGTACAGGTGGAGTGTCCCTCATTGTACGCTCCTCAGCCATATACTGCGTTGGAGTAGGATTCAATGAAGGTGGAAAATAATAGCTCGGAGAGAATGAACCGGAAGCAAAAGATGATAGCACATATGTCTGGCCAACTGGTAGTGTAAACATCAGAGGCAGAAATATCCCATATGTCCCTAAAGACACACCAGGATCAAAATGGGGCGTAGAAGATACATATGTGGTAGGGGCATAGTCCAATCAGGTATGACCAGTGTATCTTCTATCTCTCACACCACAATCCCTCATACCACCGGCCTCAGTACCAGAATCACCGGATGATCATCTAACTCTAACACCACCCCCCCCTCCTAACACCAGCCTCTGTACTGGGAGAAATATCAGGCTCCTCGTTGGATATCTCTCATCTAGGGGGTCGATCTAAAAAAATTAACACAAATGTAAACACAAGATATTATAAGTTATTGAAATATATATATTTGTAATAAAATACTCACAAAATGGACGAGTGGAGGAATGCCCATATGCGTCATGCGACGATTATTTTTGGTCATCCTTTTCCGCCACATCTCTTCATTGGGTGTCATTTCCTAAAATGAAAACAAATGTGGAAGTAATTAGAAACTAATAACTAATGTGTAACCCAAAAAACATAATATATAAAATACATTCTGATAAAAAAACATAAAGAAACAAATGATTTATGGTGGTTTGAAGGTAAGTACTAGGATACACACTCTGAATGATGTGGGTGTATTCATTGAATCATGACCCAATTGATTTTAGAAAGGGACCATAAATAGTTATAGGTATGGATTGGATTAAAAACACCTATAAAAAGGATATCTAGGAATTGTGACGTCCCAAACCAATAATCCACTCATTAGTGAACCAAACCAAGATGGCCACATTGACTCAAGCACATCTACCAAAATTCCAAATGTTATTGACTAATAGCGAGAGCCTTCACTGTGTCTGGGGGAGACTATTCCTTCATTACATAAGTTTCACAATTTTAATATTATCAGTTAAAAAGTGGAAGAAAGCTAACAATGGGAAATTATTAGAAATGGGTGAAATTAACCAAATCAGTAATACCAACTAATAACAGAATCATAAACCGAATGATGGTAATGTATGTCATGTATCAAGAAGAAAAACATATTTACAACAATTAAGAAGTAGTACTATACAAGAGGCTCAATAAATTCTCAAATTCAACCTAGCTTCTTGAGCTAAAACCCAATCATCTGGTTCATCGATGGAAGGAGAGCGAGTCATGTCTATAACTCAAAATTCACAATCATCAATAAAGGTTCATTTCCTCGTCATTGAATCAAATCATTGGTAAAGGGAAGAGTTTTACCAATGTTTTCACACAACCGTTGGTAAAAGAGGACTTCAAGGCCCCTTTATAGGCATCATAGATAGATGCACATGCCTCTGGCCCCATTATGTGTTACAGGCATCCCAAATCCTTCAATCATGTTTAATAAATCATTCTTGGCACCTCTATAGTCATACATTTCATTACCCAATTACTTACTCAAGTCATGTGCACCCCATGGTTGGCTAAAGTTTATGCTTCTACACTAATAGGTTGTCCATGGATTGTAAAAAGGATTAATTTCATAAATTATAGACAAAAACATTTATTTTTAAATTTGAGAATAATAATAATGTATGTCAATGATAACTAGATTACTGAATTAAACTTCTGACTTATCTAACATTGTTATGGATGTATACACATTCCAATATGTCTAGTGAAAAGAACCCCCACCATCATAAAAGTGAGTATTTTCCAAGAAACAGACATAATATACAACGTACAGTGATAACCATATTTAATTGACCTTAATGTTATATTAGTACGGTCATCTTAGGAATCCAATTACCACTCATGACTAACCATACCACTATAAACAACCTAGAGTGTATGAGTTTTATCTCTGATCTTAACAACAACATAACACATTCTTACCATGATGTGAATAATGTGGAATATGGATGATATTAACAAAAAATTCCCAGAAATACTAAACCATCAAAGAACTAAAAATTTATGGATGATATTAACACATAATTAATTTTAAATCAAATTTCATTCACTGTCAATTCCCAACACACACACCCAAATCAAATAGAAAACAAAAGTCATACACACCGAAATCAAAATAGAAAACCAAAACAATAGATGTAGAACATTAAAATTAATGTATCACATACACATTAGAAGTGTAGAACTAAGAAATTTTGAAAATGGATCGGAATGAAGAATTTTCGCAGTAGGGTAAACAGAATCCCGCTTCTCCACTTCACCCAAATGAAAACATAAAACCATAATTGTAGATGTAGTATCACTTACATAATACAAGTGAAGAACTGATAAATCATAAAGGTGGAATGATTTTGGTTGTAGGGGAAGGAAAATACCAATTCTCCCTTCTGTTTAGGGTTGCAATTGCTCAGAAAGGGAGAGTTCGAGCATCTTTGAATTTAGGTAAAAATTTTCCCAACGGTTTGTCAAAACCATTGGGAAAGGATTATTTAAACCTCTCTATACCAATGGTTTAAGAAAACCGTTGGTATAGAGTATACTTTTTCCAATGGTTTTGAAAAACTGTTGGGAAAAGATGATTTAACCAGCTTTTACCAATGGTTTCCTTAATCCATTGGTAAATGTACTCTACAGACATTGGGAAAATATCCCTTTCCAGAAGTGAATTAATACGAAAGAATTTGGTTTTGGGGGTTGGTTAAATGTTCAATCATTATTATCCATTATATGATTTATTTCAGTTTGATAATACAAACATTAAATCTCATGTTTTAACTAATATTCTTTATTTATAAATTTTGTAATATCATTGAATGTTTGAGAAGTCTCAATTCCACCTCATCCTATAATCCAAGTTGGTGACAAACCATTGTCTAGAATGTGTCATCTTCCAAGACCCGATTCAATCAAAGTCGTTTCATCCATTGATTAGATCAACTCCAACGTGTGAAGAAATAAACATTAGAGACAAGGTAAATGATTAAATAAAAGAATAAGGATAGGTTGAGTTGCATGTCATCGGAGGCTGTCACAACATCAGGGACATTCGCCTTACCCATGCGTGCTACCCAAATCTATCTACAAACGTAAAATTAAATATTAAAAAAATTCATGATCACCTTCACCTCCCCCCAGGCCAAGTCTCAGGGTCAACCTCTTATTTTAGAGAGTAATATATTACTTGGTGGAGTGGGTGGAAGAGAAGAGAGAGAGAGGTAAAGAAATGAAGAAAAGTGGATGGTGAAACACAAAGACATGGATTAATAAAACTAAAATTTATATTACAATTGAACACTAATAAAAAAATAAAAATAAAATAAAAATAAAATAATAAATAAGGGGGGAAAATAGTAGAATCATCATCATGTGCCCTGATGGGATCACACCTTAGTTGTGAGTGTTGAGCTGATGATTTGGGAAGGAGTCGAGGGCCTCCTTTTATAGGCCAAATTTTGTCCTCTAAAATTTTTCATGTTGTTGGCCCATTAAATGGTCGATTCACACATGGAACCCTTCATAAAATTTGTTCATAAATATTTTTTCCATTCACCCTCAAACCTTCATCTCATTTATCCATAGGATTTAGGAGTTATGGAATTTTCATTGAATGACAATTTTTATGGCAGAAATTTCCAAGAAAATTCCTTCAAATGTATAACGATCAATGGAGACCTTAATGACTTAAAAACTCCATAAAATTTGTTTTAGAGTTGTTTCAATGTGTACAAGTTCTATCCCTAGTGTAATAACCTAAATGGGAGGTGAGGAGACTGATTTTTGCATCTGTTATGGTGGTGGGGCTCCACACTGTCCGCCCAGAAAAGTTTCCAACTTCAATAATTTTTTTGGACTAATAGATATTTGAATCAACTCTAGGACCTAAAGAGAAATTTGAATGAAATAAAATCAGGATTCTAAAAAATCAAAAATTTAAGAATTATATTTTTAACGAAATGAAAAAAACACCCTTGTGGTAACAATATTTCAAAAATCCAAAATTATTCACTTTTATCAATTTTTCTCATAATCATTATAAAAAAAAAATTAACCATTATTTTAATAAAACATTGAAAAACATGGGTTTTGTCATTGAATAAAATTAAAAATCATCATTATTTGATAAAAAATATACACATAAATTAGCTCTGTCAAATACCCCCACACTTAAAAAATGCTTATCCCCAAGTATAAAATCTCAAAATGGAAATCAAAGGACACCAATATTACCAATAATTAAATTCCAAGGTAATAAAATGAAAAAAATCTATGTTAAATCAAACATTCAAAAATCTGTATAAAATATCAATTTAATTTCCCATTTTTCAAAGAAAAAAATAATTCACATATTTTACTTTTACCCATTGAAAATTAATGGAACATACCCTTTCATTCATTCAAGATCCTTAATTAATTATTATTAAACATGAAATGCCATGATTTACCTCACATTTGATTCTTTTTTCTCACCACTCATGATACAATTCAAGTAGTGTTATTTTCGTATCACGAGAACATGATCCTTACCCATAAGATTGTAAATGAAATACTTTCTCCACTTTGTGAAGAAAAAATGCACATAAAATCATGAGGACTTTCAATTAAGGTTCTATTGACTCTGAGGTTTACGGTTTGTAGGATTTGATGCTTTAAAAATTAATGCTCAAGTAGGATGCTAATCTCTTAAGTACTATGCATGATATCAAAAGTAAAATTATAATGAAATTATCCCCATCAAAGTTGGAACACCTAATTCCCAAAACCCAAAGAAAAGGTTATGATCTAGTATGAAAGATGAATGATTTTTCCACCCTCTTGATTTCTTTTATTTTTTACTTTTTATTCTTTTTTCAAAAGTTATGATTATATCAAATCTCACATCCATCATCTAACCACATACTATCATAAGATCAGCGGTCTAGAAAATGGTGATTTTTGGTCATCCCAAATAACAACCCATTTTTTTCTCTTTTTGTTGGTTCCTATTGTTATTTTTGTAATTTTTTTAATTCAAGAGGGAAAAAGTAGAGTATAATGAATAATTCCATGACCTTTTACAATTACCATAGTAATACGCCCACACTTCTTCCTTACAATGTATATTATCATGTCCACCATGATTCCCTTTAACCCTACACTTCAACTTTGAAATATCATGAACATACTCAATGGAGGGTAGAAATGGATAAAAATGGCTTGAAACATGGCTCATTCCTATAATGTTCATTCATGATCTCTATGGGCTAAAATAGTGATTGATGTAAAGGTGGGATTTTAAGGAAAATTGGCTTTCCAAAAGATGTCATAATCGTTTTACATGTGTTTATTCATAGTCATAGCTTTGATAAGTTTCAATACAAGTTCATGTCGGTTACATGTACCAAGGTCATCCAAGAAATATTCTCAAGAATAAATTGGAAGTGAATGGTCTATAAATCCTCTTGGGAATGGAAAATATATCATTCGACAATCACTCATGGCATGACTAATAATCCAATTCACATGAACTTCATCAATTCATTGGATGAAGGATGGTAGAGAAATTTCATTTACATGAATCAATTAGTTCCTTCAAATCATGAGTCATTACTTCAATATCCATGCTTCATTTTAAAAATTCAATTATTCATTTCAATAATATAATCATATCAAAATTGAAATCTAATATATGGAATCACTGGATTGCTAAGAAACTCATGTCTCTTTGATAAGTTGATAAAAACATGAATTCAAGTGTGGGAATGCAATTTTATCTTTAAAGATAAAAACATGTTGTGGACAAAAATGTGGAGAGTTTAAAATATAAAACACTAAAATATAACACCCTTTTCCCATGAAACTTGGTCCTTCCCCTTTAGTGACTGGGGATTCCTTCTACCGTCATGATCCTACAAAATGAAATTTCTCAATTACTCACAATGATCATTTCATTTAATCTCAAAATAAAAGAGGGAGGGGGCCACATGCTAAATTATTTCAATGAAAATATATTGAAATATAAATTCATAGAGAGAAAGTAAATATATATCTTGGTATCATCCCCCAAGTGGGCCTTAAATTTTGACTGCCTCTAGAGGGAATTACCTGCTGTTATCCAAATTATGATGGATGATAAAGCTTCTTTGATTTGAATGAACACATGTGGCTTTTACCAACTTTTACTTCATCCTTCTGGAATTGAGTAAACCATATACCCCTTTACAATGAGTTATAGCTTGCACGGTGGGGGTAGAATGAAGTATGAATCTTCCCCTTTCTTTGATGGTACTTGTGCAACCTCTTCTTCTCTGTCCATTAGTTACTTGAGGTATGCTTCATCAAAATAATAGTCAATGGGATTTCCAGAGTGTAATTCAATTTGAATAATATTAAAACATAAAGTATCAAGATCAAATTCTTCACCATCAAAGCATCTTTTGTCATGGTTTCCTTAGAGAAATACACTAGCATCTCTTAATGAACTTCCTTCAATAAATATTCAATGTGTATAGGGAGCTCCATATGCTTCTCAACATGTGCACATCAGGATTCTTCTTCATCCTACAAGGTAGAGTTGAGGTTGTCTAATTATATATAATCAAAACCACATGGAGTGATGTAGAATTCATATTCAATAAAATTAGAAGGTATAGAGTCAATGAATGTTTCAACTCCCTAAGTCAAGTCAGCTTCAATCTCATCCTTAGTCGTATGTTCCTATTGGAGTATACTCTCTGAGGATAGAGGTAGGTAGTCAGGCTCCTCCATCTTGACTTCAAATTCCACCAATTGGGTGGTTTATTCCTTCAGTGGTGCTGAATCATATTCTTTGTATTTTATGGGGATGTTAGGTAGTTCCCCATATTTAATCAAGAATTCATCCAAACATTATTGATCTCCCATTTTTAGCTCAGCAGATACGTCTTCCTTCCTTGCTTCCTCAGGTTCTCCAATTTCAAATATAAGTGGTGAAATTTATTCCACCACATTCTCATGTTCTTCCTCAGGATTAGGGTTGGGTTACTCTATTAATGTGTGAACATAATCAAAATCTCTATTAGCCTTTCAGGTTAGTTTTCACTATTTTACTATGTTCATGCATCTAATCTCTTCTAAAATATTCATCTTCTTTTTTTTGTTACTGCACCTATGAGTAATTTTTCCATGAAAAATATTCTGAATTTGAATACATCATGGAAGTATTTTTTTTTTGAAATAAAATGATATATAACTAATATGTAAAAATAGAAAAAGTAAATGAACTAATGATTGGATCCTTAGAAACAGTGTTATTTTTGACGCACGTCTGTTGTGGGGTGTGGAAAAAAATAATTATATTATTCCTAGTGTAGAACAATGTCTCACCAGGGTCATCTCTCTTGAAGATCCTTCTCAATGTAGTACACTTAATTTTTTTAATTCACATATTCTATCTCTTTTTGTGGTTTTTTTATTCAATGAAAGTGATTAAAATGTTTTTGGTTTTTTTATTATTTAAAATAATGACATGTGAAGCAAGAATTCTAAATTTATACTACGATTCAAGTCTAAATAGAATAAATTAATGAGAAAGAACATTGTTTTGGGGGATGGTTAAATATTCAATCATTAATCTCATTTTCATGTTTTATTTCAGTTTGATAATCAAAACACAAAATAAAATGTTTGAACTACTATTCAATATTTATAAATTGTGGAATATCATTGAATGTTTGAGCACTCTCAATTCCACCTCCTCCTTTAATCCAAGTTGGTGACACACCTTTGTCAAGAATGTGTCATCTTCCAGGACCCTATTCAATTGAAGCTGTTTTATCCATTGATTATCTCAAATCCAATGTGTGAATAACAAACCAATTGAGAGAGGGAACAATTATTAAATAAAATAATATGGATAGGTTGAGTTTCATGTTATAAGTGGTAGTCACAACATCAGGGACATTCGACTTACCCGTGCATGCTACTCAAATATATCTACAAACTTAAAATTAAACATTAAAGATAATTCATGATCACCATCACATCCCCTTTGGCCAAGTCTTGGGGTTACCCTCTCATTTCTGAGAGTAATAAATTACTTGGTGGAGTGTGTGGAAGAGAAGAGATAGATAGGGATCGAAATGAAGAAAAGTCGATGGAGAAACACAAAGGCATGGATTTATAAAAATAAAATTTAAATTACAATTGAAAAATAATACCAAACTAAAATTAAAATTAAATGAAGAAATTTGGTTGGAAGGAGGTGTAGCATCATTCCATTCCCCATTGAGAACCCTCCTTGGAAGTCGGTGTCGAGCTGATGATTTGGGAAGGAGGCGAGAGCCTCCTTTTATAGGTAGAATTATATCCCCTAAAATTTTGTGAATTGTTGGCATAATAAATGGTCAATTAACACATGTAATACTTCATAAAATGTGTTCCTAAATGTGTTTTACGTTCAACCTACACATTTCAGCTCATTTAGACATCATATTAAGGAGGTATGGAATTTTCATTGAATAAGACTTTTTATGGCTGAAATTTCCAGGAAGCTTCCTTCAAATGTATAATGATCAATGAAACCTTATTGACATCAAAAAATCCCCCAAAATTGTTTTAGAGTCATTCCTATGTGTCCTAGTGATATCCCAAGTAGAGTAACCTAAATTAGAGGCGACAAGACCGATTTGTGCATCTGTTACGGTGGTGGGGTCTATGCTCTCCGCCGAGAAATGTTTCCAAATTCAATGAATTTTTTGGACTAATAGATCTTCAAATCAGCTCTAGGTCATTAAGATAAAGTTGAAGGAAATAAAATCAGTATTATAAAAAAACTAATCAGTAATTTTTGAATTATATTTTTTAATAAATGACAAAAATACCCTTGTGGTAAAAATCTGTCAAACATCCAAAATTATGCACTTTTCTCAATTTTTCTCATAATCATTTTAAAATTTTAATTACCAATTATTTAAATAAATAATTGAAATACAAGGATTTTATCAATAAAAAACTATAAAAAATCTTCATAATTTGATAAAAAAATATGCACATGAAGTTTCTTTGTCAATGATGTCATGCCTCCTTGTCTTGTGTTATCATAATATGTCATGTCTAAATTGATTAAATGCTTAAATAGAACTTGTTAAAGGTGTGGGTATACTTGTTAGTTGTTGTTAGATTTCTTAAAAGGTTTTTTGGTAATTATGATTAATGGGTGGGTATGTCCATGTGATGTGTTAAATGGAAATTGGTGATAAGTGGGTGGGTATAACCATGTGAGATGATTAAATGGAAGTGGAGTACATGTGTGGATATAATCATGAGATCTAATGCTTTAAATGAGTAGGTATATTAATTGAATGGTTTTGAATGTAATTTTTTATATTAGTGGGTAGACTCATATGGTTGGAAATTGTTAAATTTATGGAATGGTTGATGATTTAGATAGATTCCAATGACGAATCTCTATGGATTTGAAACGCAGTAGTGGACACCTAGGTTAAGTATTCACTTTAGGTCTTGATTCTGTGGGATGTCTCGGGCTTTGTTTTACATTAGATCCGGCTTTATTGGACTCACATAGGACATTCTAGTACACATGCTCCTAGGACTCAAACTAGTGCCTATACTATGTTTCTATCGAGATGATACAAGGACTTGATGATGATGCCTTGGTCTTCAATACATTGGATTCAGCCCTTCATGGTCTACACTTCATTATATGGCACGATCGTGGGATATATGACTGTGGTTGTACGACAAGGTCATGGGTTTTTGATATGGTTTTCTTTATTGAGTAAGGATGTGTGGACAAGATATGGATTGTTTTACGACAAGGCTATGTTGTTTGTTTATAATGCCTATAGGTTCCTTGTTAGGAGATTCCACTTGTTGTAGGGAGCCACAAGAGGTTGTTTTGTATAACTTGTTTGTGTTGGTTATATGCCTTTGGCTTTTACAATTACATTACTACTTGTACTTGTTTCACATATTTCATTGTGCAGCATAGAATTGTAAAGATATTTGGGTGGAAACTTACTGGTATTTTTATCTCACACCCTGTTTGGGCCTCCTTGGGGACCCAATCAAATTATATGGTTTCAGGAGATTGTTGGGGAAATCGCCCTAACACTAGTTGTTGATCATTTCTTTAGAGCATGGGAGCATGAGACCCAGCTAAGGATTGCGATGCTACTGTGACACTTTTTGATCTTTTCGAATTTTGGATACTTGTATTGTACTTTATTTCTATATATATTTTTTGGTTGTTTTCTAGATACATGTATCATCTGCATCATGGTATATGATACACTTATGGCGTGTTATATATTCCTGTATTGATCATCAATTTTACCTATTGTCTAGTTATTGTATTTACTTCTACTATTGAATTTTATTGACTTCCACTATGAAATACTCTGGTAATGAAGGAATAGTCTCCCCAATAACTCAACAAGGCCCTCACCACTAGTCGGAAGCATATGGAATTTGAGGAGTGTGCATGAGGCCATGTAGCCAACCGAGATTGGGGCACTATTGAGTGGCATCCGAGTTCAGGTTGTTACAAAGTGGGATCAGTGACAGTTTCTTTTCTTGTTTGATTTACTATTTGGAAACAATAGACAGGGATATGAAGGAAAATGGAATTTGTTAATGAGATATGCATGAGCGTAGCTAACCCATGTATAAGAAAAACCCAAATTTCCCTAAATGAAATTGATATTTCTTGGTTTTGACTATTACAGTTGATTTGATTTCACCATTAGGTGAGACACATGATTTATGATGATACGATTGATGCAATTGTGGGTTATATTTTTTTGCAACCTGATGAGATGTGGGTATGCCATCTCATGCATCATATAGTCGCTTGTTAGAAATCACATATCATGCATTATGTCATGCCATTTAATATGAATTATTTGATGTATGCTATTGCGATAGGTTCTCTAATAGTTGTTCCTGATTTTATGATAGGCTTTGTGTCGAGGATAGAGAAGTGACATCATCATTCGATTTATAAGTTGTATGGGCCCTTATAAAATAGAAAATGAAGTACCTTTTAAATAAAATTTTAAAGTTAATTTGATGTGTATGGATTATATGGGAATCAAATTTTGGTTCATGAGGTGTTATGGGTCCTCAGGGATCAGAACATGGTGGACCATTAGTTAAATCATGTCAAATAATAACTGTTAAATGAAAATAAATGGAAAATAGAGACTTGACATACACCAGGATTTTGAGTGGGTGAGAGGCAGTGTTTCGAGTTGTGTTGTGGTTGTTCCTTATACATTCATGGATTTGGGATTAGGTTGTGTGTTATGACTAATTTTAAGAGGGTTTTGACTATTCATACACTTTTGATATGCGACTTTGATATTATTCCTTTCTGAGGTGAGTGTTTTGCATTGTAGAGGCATGTCACCATGGAGACCTCTAGTGGTATGCCAAGAGGGTGGCGATGACCATGCTTTGAAGGGGGTGGACCATGAGATACTAGTGTATCATCTTTTAGTGCTTATTGTTGTACAATAGACTATTTCAGACATAGGTGATTAGGAATAGTTCCACGAGCGGTTATTTTGCTATATACAGACATTTCAATGAGCACTGTAGCCTACCATGACAATGGCCGAGGTGACATGGGTGTTCTAGCAGCAACATCCTTTCTTGTTTTTGGGGGATAATGGTCCACAAGATTCTGAGTTGTGGCTTGAGACCACACTAGCTATCTTTGAGCATCTGGAGACACCTCCTGAGAGGAGGGTCAAGATCACCCCTTATATGATACATGGAGTAGTAATGAACTGGTGGGATGTTCTGAACCAGACTAAAAGGCTATGAGATATGGGTTGGACTAATTTCTAGACCTACTTCCTTGACTACTTTTACCCTAAAACACTATGGGTAGAGTGAGCTAGTGGGTTCATTCATCTAGAGCAGGGAACCATGACGGTTATAGAGTACTCAACATACTTTATAGAGTTGCATAGTTTTGAACTGATGTACCTTACTGATGATATGTCGAGAGCGAGATGCATTGAGGAAGGACTCTAACATACTATCAAATCCCAGGTCAACATGTTCAGGTTGACCTCTATCACTAATATTGTGAATCAGGCACTGATTATAGAGTGGAGCCTGAGGGAATTTGAGTATATGGATTAGGGAAATGTTTCTTCTCAACCTATTGGTTCTACTTCTTCATGAAGGAAGCACTATTTTGATTTTTCCCATGAGATAAGCATCAGTTAGGCTATGAGTGCCAGTTGCTCGTTGTTTTCTCACTAGTGTGGTAGGAGAGGACACATGATGAATCAGCGTGACTGTGACCCAGTCGAGTGCTGAGCATATGGAGGGATGGGCTACATGAAATGATTTTCGAGGACCTTACCTCCAGTTGTGAGTGGGAGGGGGTTAGCTCTGATGTCAGGTTCAGGAGTAGGATTCTAAGATCTATGTCAAGCAGGGAGCTAGAGCAATGCAGGCCGACCAGGATGCATAAATAGTGGTCTTTACTGAGGTAGCCATACACCAATTACTCCTATAGATCGAAGGGGACCTACTCTGAGCAGTGAGGTTGTTCCACAGTGTCGTGATATATGTCAATTATATTATGTACAATCTACCCTTGAGGAACATGGTTTCATACTGTCTATAGTGAGAGGAATGATCTTAATAGCCTCTACAATTGCATCTTCTCTTTTTGATAGAGGTGTATCTCATAGTTTTATATCCGCATCTATGGTGAAAATCCATGGGCTTGTTGTGTGGTATTTTGAAAGTGTTTTCATGTTATAAATACTATTGGAAATCAAAATGGATGATGTGATCTAATGTAGTGAGTACCCCGCTGAGGTTAGTGGGTGTCACTTCATTTGAGATATTTATGTCTTTGAGATGATAGGGTTTGACGTCATTCTTGGGATGGACTGTTTAGTATATTATCGATCTTACATTGTCTACTATCAACTAAGGTTAACTTTCACATCACCAGAGGATGCAGTGTTAACTCACAAGGGTGAATGGGTTGTCCAGGTGAGTTGATATGGACTAGATCATCATGAGTTGGGAAAAATGAAAACCTAGATTTCTATTTTGTATTTTGGATGACCACGGAGTGAGTCAGGTATACTTTCCTCTAATGGTGGATTGTTTCAGGGACATGTTCCCTGATGAATATTCTAGTCTCCCTCTCGAGAGATAGGTTGATTTCTCCATTGAACTAGTGTTATGAGCTGTACTAGTATCCAGTTCTACTTACTAGGTGGCTACAATGGAGTTGTAAGAAATTAAGTGGAAGCTAGAGTATTTGGAGGCAAAGGGGTTTATCTGACCTAATACTTCTCTATGGGTTTTTCCAGTTCTTTTTTCAAAAAAATGGGCATATAACTCTTAGTCTATTTGGGGATTATCATAATTTGAATCAGGTAATGGTTAGAAACAGATATCCCTTTCCAAAAATATATGAAATGTTTGATAAGATTATAGGATCCCATGTATTCTTTAAATTTGAACTAAGTTTAGAATATCACCAGGTACATATATGACCCACAGACATACCTCGTACAACCTTTCATAGTAGGTATGGTAGATATGAGTATCTGGTTATGCCATTCAGACTCACAAGCACGATAGTAGTTTTCATGGTGCTGATGAACCGAGTGTTCCATCCTTAATTGTGACACATCATGTATTGGGCTGGGAGTACTGCTGGTATAGGGGGATATAGTTTTGGCAAATGAGTCTGAGTTTATAAGGCCACATGAGAAGAATTACCATATGCATGATCTTGATCTAGATGCAGTTCTTCATGTTTTTCACTATTGGAGACATTATTTATTGGGAGATCATTTTTTGGTGTATACAGACTACAAAATCATGAAGTATATATTTACAGAGTAATATTTGAATATGAGGAAAAAATGGTGGGTGGAGTACCTACAGTCTTTTGACTTCAAGCATGAATACATGACTAGTAAAGGTAATGTAATGTTCGATGCACTGAGCACGTGGACTCAGATAGAGACAGTGCAGCAGGCAAGTAGCGAGTGGAAACTTATGGCGTTATTTTCTAAGATCTATATGGAGGTGCACAAAATTTGAGGATAGACGTATCTAACATTTATAGTTGTGACCTATAACCTATTGGATAATGTAAGTATGAGGAAGTTATCGAATTCAGAGGGTCTAGTCCTATGGGATAGTGTAGAAGGTGAGGACCCTCCTCCTGGTTGGACCATAGGTCTTGATGAGATCTTACATATCAATGGATGTGTTTGAGTTCCAGTGGATATACATGGGGATATGATGTGGGAGTTTCCTGCTTAATATTGGGCACTACATCCCAGATTCAGTAAGATGTACCATGAGTGGCATCATCAATACTAATGGACAAGTATGAAAAGTGAGGTAGGTAGTTTCGATATGAGGTGTTACACCTGTCAGCATGTGAAGGAGGAACATCAACGACCATCCATGATTATATAGAAGTTACTTATTCTAAAGTGGAAATGAGATGAATTCATAATGGATTTCATGACTAGTTTACTAAGGTCGCCTTGAAGTAATGACACTGTGTTGGTTGTTGTTGACGGGATCAAAAAGGTTGATCATTTATTGCCGATCAAGGATACCATCGATGTTAATGTTCTTGGAAGGTTGTATATCCATTAGATAATACAACTTCCCGGGTTATCACGTACAATCATTTCAAATAGGTATTCCAACTTTACATATCATTTCTTATAGATTTTTCATTGGGAACTGGGTACATAGGTGCTTTTTAGCATAGTCCACCCCCCTCAGACTGATGGCCAATCAAAGTGTTTGATACAAGTACTGGAGAACATGATGATTGAATGTGTCCAATATTTTGGGGGATCATGGTAGACACATTAAACTAGATGAGTTCTCCTATAATAACAATTATCAGGAAACAATATAGATGTCTCTTTATGAGGCTTTGTACGGTAGGCTCTGCAAATCACCCTTGTGATGGCTAGAGGCAGGTGAGGTAGCTTTACTGGGACCTTGTCTCATGCAAGAGAATTCTGAGTAGATCTAGTTGATTTAGAAGCAGATGGCTACTGCAGAATATTGATAGAAATATTATGTCGATCACAGTATATGACCTCTAGTGTTTGTGGCCAAGGATTTGGTCTTTTATGTGTTTCACAAAGGTTGGGACATAGAAGGATCATGATACGGGGTAAGATTTAACCACTCTATGTTGGTCCATTTGAGATTCTTGAGAGAGTCAGATAAGTATACTATTAGTTTTAGTTACCTTAGATGTATTGATCCATGCATGAATTCTTCCAGGTATCACAACTAGGCCATTATAATTCGGACTCATCACATGCTTTTCAACCCAAGGAGGTTGAGCTACAATTTGATGCATCCTTCAAGGAGCATCTAATTCGTATTTTTGTCAGGACCATGAAGGTTATACAAGGTTAGTCTATTCCTCTAGTATAGGTTCTATGGAAGCAAGACAGTTCACAATATGATACTTAGGAGCGGGAGGCTGACATACGAGCTCAGTGACAGGAGTTTTTTCAAATGGACCTTGACAACCCATGAGAGGGAAATTCGGGGAAGAATTGCATTAAGGGGGTAAGATTGTAGGATCCTAGGTTTTTCTTAAGGTATTAATCATTTAAATTTTTTTTGGCGTAGACCCTAAGCTGGGCCATGGGCTGGTTGGGTTGTTTTTGGGAAATAATAGGCAAGAAAGTTGTGTACCGGTTGCTGGCCAATTACACGATGTGTAATTTGATTACACACTGTGTAATCCAATTTCGTAACATGTAATGGTTTGTCTAGGAACTTTCACGATGTGTAAGGGTTTTACCCCATTAAAGGAAAACCGATCATTACACACCATATAAGGAAATTACTTGTCATTTAATTGTCTGACTATGTTTATTAAAAATTGAGGTAGGGACCTCTATTTTTTGGATAGAAGCATTTTTTCTCTCTTTTGAAGCCTAAAATCATTTTTATCTAGAATTTCAGATCTAGCACCCATTTGGATTCTATTTCGTTCCCTTCCATTTTTGTTCGATCCACGACGGTAAGATATTGATTCCTTTTTTTCCATTCTAGATTCTTCATAACAATAGTTGCATTGTTTGGATTTAATCTTTTATGCCCTAATTTCTTGTTCTTAATATGTTCTTTAAATTTATTCCCAACCTGGATGAATTATTACTTGATACTATATAATAACTCAACTAATGAGATAAGGTAGGTGGTATATACTTTTCTTTCGGATTTTGATTCTTTATAGAGCTATTGACCTTTTTCTGCCCGCTGGACTTTTTAGCACGAGCCCGATTTTAAAGTGTTATTCTGAAATAGTTGAGGTAAGACCTATTTGGGACTCCCTTAGGTTCTTTGAGATATGTTTTTGGTAGCTAACCCAACCCAAGGACACCCATGTGGTGCACCATTCCTTTAATTTGGTTTTTACCATTGATGAACTACCCATGGGGTGTGACCTCGAGTTTTCCTAGTTTAAGGAAGCTCGGTTGTACTTAAATGAGCCGGGATTACATACATAGGAGATATCATTCCTCCTTACCTTGTGTTATTATAATATTTCATGCCTAACTTGATTAAATACATAAATGGAACTTTTCAAATGAGTGGGTATACTCGTTGGCTATTATTAGATTGCTTAAATAGATTTGTTGGTAATTGTGATTAATGGGTTGGAATACCCATTTGATGTGTTATATGGAAATTGGTGATAAGTGGGTGGGTATATCCATGTGACATGATTAAATGAATGTGGAGTACCTGAGTGAGTATACTCATGAGATGTAATGGTTTAAATGAGTGGGTATACTCATTGATTTGTTTTGAATGTAATTGTTTATATGAGTGGGTAGTCTCATATGGATTGAAATTGTTAAAGGCATGGAATGATTGATGATTTACATAGATTCCATGAATGGATCTCCATGGATATGGAATGAGGTATTCGATACCTTGGCTGATTATGCACCTTTGGTATTTATTCCATGAGATGCCTTAGGCTTTTCTACCCCTTGGATCTAGCTATCTTGGACTCACATAGGACATGTTGGTACACATGCTCCTAGGATTCCAACCAGTGCCTATGCCATGTTTCCATCGAGATTCTCCTAAGACTTGAAGAGGATTCCTTGGTCTCAGCACCATAGATATGGCCCTTCGTGATCTACACATCATTATATGGCATGACTATGGGATATATGATTGTGGTTATACGACAAGGGTGTGGGGTTTTTATATAGTTTTCTTTATACGGTAAGGATGTGTGGACATGATATGGATGGTTATGTGGAAAGGTTGTATAGTTTGTTTATAATTATTGTAGATACCTTGTTAGGAGCCAAAACTTGTTGCGGGGAGCCATAAGAGGCTGTTTAGTATTAATTGTTTACAGTAGTTATATTCCATGGGCTTTCACAATTACATTACTACTTATTTTTACATGTTTATCATATTTCGAAGTACTTCTTAGATCTATATAGATATTTATGTGGAAAACTATTGGGATGTTTATCTCGCATCTTATTTGGGCCGCCTTGGTGAACCAAACTGATTATATAGTTATTGGTGATATTAGGGGAAAGCTCCCTAAAACTATTTGTTGATCATTGTTTTAGAACATGTTAGAATATGACTAAGATGAGACTTTCGATGCTACGAGGTCACTTTTTGGTCATTTTGGATTTTAGATATTTGTATTTTATTATATTTCTATATACCTATTTTGGATATTTTCTAGATACATGTATCATTTGCATCATGGTATATGAGACACTTCTGGCTTGTTACATATTCTTGTCTTTCTTGTCTATTTTCTATATTGTCTGCTTATTGTATGTGCTTCCCCTATTTATTGTGATTGACTTCCATAGAGATAAATTATGGTAATGGGGGTATAGTCTCCCAAATGACTCACCTAGTCCCTAACTTCTAGTCATAAGCCTCTGGCATTTGGAACGATGTTCGTGAGGCCATGTAGCCAACCAGGCTTGGGGCACAGTTGAGTGACATCCGAGTTTGGGATGTTACATTTGCACAATGATTCAATGATTTTATTTCAAAATTCATTGAAGTCATATGAAGAAATAATATAATGTTGTGCTTGTACATACTATATCACATCTAGGTGTGAATAAAATTCCTTAATGTAAAAAATAAATTCCTTTGGGTGATAATTCTTGTAGTGAGATACATTCCATAAACTAATAAAAAATTCTATCGGTGAGAAAATTCATAAAGTGAGAAAAAATTATATTGAGCGAAATCAAATTGTTTGAGAGGTTAGAGAGACGGTATATCCTGGTTACTTTAATAGCTTTAGAATCGATAATAAAATTTTATATGTCACTTTTAGGGTAAGATTCAGTCAAACTATGTTATCTAGCAAGACAAAAATGTGTGGTCTTAGTGAATGTTTATTAGTGGCAGTTCTAAAAATCACTACTAAAAAAATTATTAAATATATTTTAAATATAGGGGAGGTTTCAATGAAACTGCTGCTAATATTTTAAAAAAATAACTGACCCCACCCCCTCCACCTGATTCCCTAACCCCCTCACCCCCTTGTTCGTGCCTCTCCCCGATGCTGGCGACTGACCCTCCCCCTTGGGGGCACCTCTCCTCGACGTTGGAAATCACCCCTCCCTCTCAGTCTCACCTCTCCCCAACACTGTTGACCACCCCCACCTCAATCATGACTCTCCCAGGTGCTAGTGACTCCCTCCCTCCCCCTTCCACCCACCTATCCCTCAGCCCCACATCTCCCTGTCATTGACGACCACCCCTCCCCCTCGACCCTGCCCCTCCCCCAACATCGGTGACCGCCCCTCTCTCTCGATCCTGCCTCTCCCCAATTCCAGTGACTGTCCTTCACTCTCGATCATGCCTCTCCCCATCGCCAATGATTACCCCCCCTCTACCCAACCTATCACCGACACCGGCGACCTCCCCTCCCCCTTGGTCGCACCTCTCCCCAAAGTAGGTGACCGCCCCTCACCCACGACCCCACATCTCCCCAACACTAACCCCCTTATCTTTGACAACATACCTCTCCCACCTTCCCCCAATTCCCCATGACGGCTGACCCCTCATCCTCGATGGTGACCAACCCTTTTTCCACTCTCACATATGATCCTCGTGACCCCAACCCCACTTGATACCTGATGATGACCCCACAATGACCCCCCTTCTCCTTGATGGCGATCCCCAATGGTGACCCCTCTCCCCCATTTCTCAGAGAGTGCAATCCCCAATCGTAATGTGTAATTTTTTTAATATTCTATGATTGGTTTTGTAATGCCCCAACCCCAGTTACCTAGAGTTGGTGCATTTTTACATAACATTGGCATGATCACAAGAAAGAACAAATCTGGAAAGACCGATTGGTTTAGTAGCCTTGGAGACACTATATATATTCATAAGTCTTACCTTACATCATAAAGTGAAAAACTACTACAAAAACATATTGTCTCCGTAATCCACACTCATATCCCCACATAATATCCCTGAAGGTCATTCATAACTTACTTCTTCACATCCTGGGAAAAAGAAAACATAGAAAAGGGGTGAGCTCAAATGCCCAGTAAGGATAACAATATAGCAGAAACTTTCAAAAATAAGCATAAACATTTAAGGAAATGTATAACTAAAACAAAATCCATTTAAACTTGAACTTCAACATAGTATGGAAAAAGTAAAATGAAATAATTCCATTAACTTATTCACATGGATATTCTTCTAGTCGAATAATCACATGCAATATCAATAACCACTTTCATAATGATGGAATGCATAATGCCAGACTATCATAACCACATAGCCAAGGTCTCGTGCCAAGACTACAAATAAGATTTTGCCAAGGCCTTGTGCCAAGACACTAGTTTGTCTCATGAGACCTACCGATGCATCGAGGAGCTATAGCGGGCTCCACCCGTCACATATTAAGTCCAATACATTCCCATATGAAAAGGTTTAAACATAACATAAACATTCGTATTAAAACTGGCATACGAAATGTAAATACTTCATCCATAAACCATGAATGGTATAAAAATAACACATCCACAGTCAAACATATCACAAAACCTTCAATACAATATAGAAGTTTTGTATCATAATAAATCAACATCAAATAATCGTAAAATCCATCAAAGGATGTTGACATAGATGAAATCAAAACTCTTTTTAGAGAAATTTCTCTTTCTATTTTGAAATAATTTAAGAGTCTAATATTTATGAAATAAAAAATTTTCTTTGAAAATATTCTTATAAGCTTGTAAGGGAATATTCGACAATTTTATAATGGCAGAAAATAACCGCACCCGCCGTATAAGTTAAAAAACATTCTTACCTTAATTCTGTCGAAAAGCAACTTGTTTGGAAAACGACGGAAAGATTCCTTTATAAAACTCTTATAAAAAGTCAAACAAGGGTATAAATGACTTTAACCCATATTCTAGTAAATAGTGAAAATGTTTTGAAATTCATTTTTATGTAACATGGATGTGGATGATAAAGAGATCCCAGAAGATTATTAAGTATAAACAACCTCTGATAATGAAGAGATTGTGAAATAACCCTTACCATGTACTTTTCCTTGGTTGGGGTAGGTTAACCTCCTATATAATGGTGAAATAATTGTTATTAAATTATACAAGAATCGTATACATTAATATGATATCATATATGATCTTTTAACATTGATTTGTTAATAATATCTTAGTATTATCGTTGTTTCGGGTGTTAACTTACTCGTTTTCTTTTATATGTTTTGTTACGTAAGCCATGTTTGTAAGGGATAGGTTGTATCATAATCATATACAGAATTATATCATGTCCTTAGATACTGTTATTAATCATAAAATGAGAATTATACTTGAAAGGATACGATGGAGAATGAATCTCATCGCGTTCGTGGAGACAGTAGTCCGTACGTACGCAGGAGAGACAATATCATTCTTTTGATATTAAAATAATATATAAATGGATGGTATATCATATATACAGAATCATTAACATGTTATATTTATTATTAACATGAGTTACACATCATTATTATACCCATCCAAATAATAATATATTGAATAACAATTACACCACGACGTGGAGACGGTAAATCGTACGTACGCACGTATGGGGACATGTTATTCAAAGGGTGGATAGAATACTGAATATGGTTGTACCATATTTATAATAAAATCACAGTATATATATGAAACTGGATTTATTATTTTAGAATGGTAATAACAAAGAAAGAAGAAGTGGAAGAAGAATGGAACTTGGAAAAGGGTGGTGAAATCATTACCTCTTCTTCGGGTTCTTCCTTTTGATTTGATCAGAATGGCTCCATAGGTTGGCTTTATGACAAAACTAAGGCCTCTAGGTTGTAGTGAGGGAAGTTGGGAGAGTATGTGGTCAGAGTTTGGCCATACCAAAAGGCTTTGAAGGTGTGAAAAAATGATAAGGAGGAGTGCCCTTTTATAAGAGGGGTGAGGGGCACCTTTGGAAATTCTAGAAATATTAATTTATAATAAATTCGTATTCAGTTTCTAATGACTCCAAAGTTGATTATTTAAATTTTAAGGTAGGTATAGGTCTAAAACCAATCAACCAATAGAATTTAGACAGGTTTGGGTTATTATATTAACCTTGTCTTTAAGTATTAACTCTAAGTTAATTAGTTTCATTTTTACAATGTCTCTTTGTATTTTTATATTATATGGTTAATAAACATACTATATACATTCAAGAGACCCCCAAGTGGTCCATTAATGGTGAACCTATCATTATATAAGTCTCTTGGTTGAACCTTAGATTTTTATAAATTTAATATCAATTAATAATATAATACTTGTTTTAAAAACTCTTTTATGTCAATTGTGACACTATTCAATAGTTGATTTTTTTGAAACTCATAACAGAATTATTACTTAGAAAAAAGTTAATTAAATAAATCCTAATAAGTCATATTGTCCTAGAAAATTATTTTCATTCATTAAAAGTCTCAAATTATATTTATTTTGGTATATATAATATCAATTATTTTAAATTTTCACTATTATAAAATTTCTGCATCATCATTGTGTCATAAATAAATTAAATTATTTAATCTCTAAAAATTATAAATAAACTATTATTATGTATTAAATATTTTTATCTTTCTAAATAATATTTATAGTCGAAAATATAACATATATAACCCTATGTAAAATTTTGTTTTCTAAAAGATATATGCTTGTGTCATTTTTGTATTAATTTTAACTTAATTAAAATAAAGTGTCCCTATCACCTACAAGTTGCTCCATGGAGTCCCGAATTCGACCCAAAGATGCCTATGGTCGAACATTTATTAACCAATAAGTCTAGGACACGTTTTAGGGTAATTTAGTGTTATTATAATATTATTTTTTAACCCTTATTTACCGGATTTACCCTTTACCATGGCAAATAAAATATTTATCGAAGTAATTATTCAAAATGTATAAAAATAAAAGTTACCTATTTAAAAAATTTGAACATCCTGATTCCAAATATGGAATCCATTTTTCCAAATTCAAAACATAGAAGTGGCAGAAATTAATTTAAAATTAATTCCCGTTGTTAAAACAAAAAGCGTGTTTTTAAGAGATAATAACTACCAAAAGATTGACACTTGTTTATGTCCGATTTAATTGTAAAATTATTTCCAATGACCAGAATTTTATTAAATGGTAAAATTATATTCTAAATATACTTTAAAACTTCTAAAATTCATAATTTATCACTATTAATTATTTTTATTAAAAAAGTTGTTTTTAATTAAAATTTAGTAATTTTCACTATTCATCAAAATATTAAAGTTATCCAAAAAGTACCAAAATTTCACCTTAGGCTAAATTCAATATTCTGAATCAGAAAATGAAGTCCATTTTGAAATATATAATATATATAATTTTAAAAAGTAGGTATTACTATTCATAACGGCTAGTTTGATTGGTTATGGTGTGTTAGAACTCGGTGTTGCGTACAACACACACTATCAAATTATTCAAAGAGAAGAGTACCGTAGAAGCATGGGGTGTTACATTCTCTCCTCCTTCAAATAATTTCGTCCTAAAAATTTCTAGAATACTTATCACATGAAAAGACTCGGGTGGTTCTTCATCATAAGTTTCTCGGGTTCCCACGTTGCCTCTTCCATCTAATGGTTTTTCCACAAAACTTTTACCAGACGCGTCGTCCGGTTTCTCAGTACTTGTTCTCTTGTATCAAGAATCCTAACGGGCTCTTCACAATAAGACTGATCGGGTTCTAGTTCTAATTCCTCATAGGTGAGTACATGCATTGGGTCAGGCATGCATTTCCTCAACAGAGATACGTGGAACACTTTGTGAACATTGGAGAGACTTGGCGGCATTGCCAATCGGTAAGATACATCCCCAATTCGTTCTAGAATTTTGAAGGGTCTGATGTACCTAGGACTCAATTTACCTTTCTTACCAAAATGTAGGACTCCCTTCCATGGAGATACCTTCAGGAAAACATGATCACCTACTTGAAATTCCAAATCCTTCCTTTGATTATCGGCATAGCTCTTCTGCCTACTTTGAGCTACTTTGATGTGATTTTGGATTACCTTCACCTTTTCCATTGTTTCCTCCACCAGTTCTGGGCCTACAAGTTTTCTTTCACCAACGTCTTCCCAACAGGTTGGTGTACGACATCTCTTTCCGTATAACGCTTCATATGGTGCCATCTGAATACTCGAATGGAAGCTATTGTTATAGCAAAATTCTACCAGAGGTAAATATTGATCCCACATACCATGATAGTCAAGTGAGAAGGATCTCAACATGTCTTCTACGGTTTGAATAGTACTTTATAATTTTCCAACTGTCTGAGGGTGGTAAGCAGTGCTCAAATGAAGTTCAGTATCCAAGGATTTCTAAAGACTTTTCCAGAATCTTGAAGTAAAACGGGGATCACGATCAGAAACAATCAATAGGGGTACTCCATGAAGTCTCACAACTTCATTAATATATATTCTTGCTAGACGTTCCAGGGGTAGATCTTCTCTTATAGCAAGATAATGTTATGACTTGGTAAGACGATCAAAAATAACCCATATTGCATCGTTCCTTCTAGGAGTCTTTGGTAGCCCCATGACAAATTCCATCGTAATATTGCCCCATTTCCACTCCGGTATGGCAAGAGGTTGCATGACTCCTCCAGGCTGTTGCCTTCCAGCTTTCACTTGTTGAAAAACTATACATCTTGACACAAAATCAGCAATCTCCCTCTTCATGTTGTCCCACAAAAAATGTTCCTTCAAATCTTTATACATTTTGGTGCTCCCAGGGTGTATAGAGAAATTGGAACTATGAGCATCATCCAGCAATTCCCTTTTTAGATCAGGTATATCGGGAACACAACATCTCTTCCCAAATTTCAAAATTCCATCTTCATACACAAAGCCTCTCAATCACCCATCATTCACAGCATTAATATTCTTTTTAAATTCTTCATCAACGGTCTGAGAACTCTTAATCTTTTCTAGTAAAGATGGTTTGACAACCATTTGAAAAAGCATTGATGTTTCACCGTCCCTGGTTATTCCCATGTCCATCTTCACTAGATCCATGAAAATTAGATCCCTTTCAATTGTCATATTGTTCAAAACTCCATGATCTTTTCTTCTCAAAGCATCTGCCACCTTGTTTGCCTTCCCCGGGTGGTAGTGTATCGTACAATCATATTCCTTGAGTAATTAAATCCATCTCCATTGCCTCATGTTGAGTTCTTTTTGTGAGAAAATATAATTCAAAATCTTGTGATCAGTATAAATATCAAATTTTTCACCATAGAGGTAGTGTCTCCATATCTTCAAAGCAAAGATCACAGCTGCTAACTCGAGATCATGAGTAGGATAGTTTTGTTCATGAATTTTCAACTATCATGATGCATAAGCAATAAATCTATCATTCTGCATAAGGACACAACTAAGTCCTTTCTTCGATGCATCACTATAAATAACGAACCCATCATTCCCCGATGGTAGAGTCAATATAAGAGCATTGACTAATCTTCTCTTCAGTTCTTCGAAACATTCTTCACACTCTGTTGTCCAAACAAATTGAACCCCTTTACATGTGAGCTTCGTTAATTGGTTAGCCAATCGGGCAAAATTCTGGATGAAACGTCGATAATAACCTTCCAAACCAATAAATCTACGTGCCTCAGTTATACTCACAGGTGCTGGCAATTCATGGATTGCCTTGGTCTTAAAAGGATCAACAGATATTCCATCTTTAGAGAAAATATGGCCATGAAAAGAAATCTCTTGAAGCCAGAATTCACACTTGCTAAACTTCCCATATAATTCATGTATTCCCAGAGTCTTCAGGATAATGCGTAAGTGATTTTCATGATCTTCGTAGCTTTTGAATTATACCAAGATATCATCAATAAATACCACCAAAAATTCATCAAGATACTCCTTGAAATCTATATTCATCAGATCCATGAATACGGAGGGTGCATTAGTCAATCCAAATGGCATTACAGTAAACTCGTAATGCCCGTACTTGGTTCAAAATGTTGTCATTGGAATGTCTTCCTTATTCACACACAACTGATGGTATCTAGATCGAAAGTCAATCTTTGAAAAGTATTGAGCTCCATGTAGTTGGTCAAATAAATCATCAATGTGAGGTAGGGGATTCTTGTTCTTTATCGGTATAGCATTGATCTCCCTGTAGTCAATACATAACCTCATTGATCCATCTTTCTTTTCGACAAAAAGAACAGCGGCTCCCCATGGAGAAACACTAGGGTGAATAAATCCTTTATTACTCAATTACTCTAGTTGTTTCTTTAGTTCAACTAATTATACAATGGCCATTTTATAAGGGGTCTTCGATATAGGCCTTCATCTAGGAATTAAATCAATGGAAAACTCAACTTATTGTTCTAGAGGATGTCCAGGTAAACCTTCCGAAAATACATCTACAAATTCTTTCACAACAGGTACATCCTCTATTTGAACAAACATTTCCTCACCCATAGTCATTTAATTCTCTTCCTCCCCAATAATTGAATTTAGTTGAGCTACTGGGGGTGGATCTAGATAAGAATTAGGTGGTGACGATTCTGCTCTAAAGATAAGGTGTTCCTTATAATCATCATCAAGAATCGTAACCTCTTTCTTCTTACAATAAGTCTTCGCATCATAGTCCGAAATCAAGTCCATACTGAGGATTATATCAAACTCAATCATAGGTATGATGATGAGATCATAAGATAAAGAAAATTTATGTGCTCTAATGGGGAATGATTCACAAATATTTGTTGCAATGATACTTCCCTTAAGAGTTTTAACTGACAACTCCCTTGTTAAATCAAATTGGAAATATCTAATTTTCTTAGAAAACTGGGAAGATATGAAACAGTGTGATGATCCAGAATCAAATAATGCATTTTATAAACTTGAGGAAACCATTAAATTACCTGCCACCACATCTTTCGGAGCTTCTACCTCAGTAGTAGTGATAGCATAAGCTTGGCCTTGATCCCTTGGCATTTTCTAAGGTAAGTTCTCCTGACGCTTAGGAAATTTATTTGCATAATGTCTCATCTCCCTGCAATTGTAACACTGAACATTGGTAGCTTCCTTCTTCCCTTTGCAATCATGAGCTTGGTGGCCTTTTTTACCACACTTCTAACAGACTCAAATTTCCTTCAAGCAAGTACTGGGGTGTTTCTTCCCACATTTACCATAGGATGGATATTCTACCTTTCCCTTCTTCCCCTTATTTCCATTCCCTGAATGATCAGCAGGTCTCTTCATCTCTTGCTTTGCTTTAATGTCATAAGACATAGAGAATTCATTTTCGGTCTTGATAGAACATGAGACAATGTCTTCGTACGATGAAAAGGATTGTGAGACTAATGCTCGACGGAGAAATGGTTTTAACCCATCAAAGAAACGATCAATCTTACTTCTTGGGTTACATGTATAATCTCCAGCATACCTTGCTAACCTTGTAAAGTTAGCCTCATACTTTGCGACATTCTCATCCTCCTTTTTTCTCAGACTCATAAATTTCCTTTCCATATATGCTCAATGGTCGCGAGGAATGTATTTTTCTAAAAACAGATCTTTGAACTCCCTCCATTACATATTTGATACTTCATCATCTTCCTTCATGTTTTGAATCAATGACCACCATTGATCAGCATCTCCAGTGAGGCGGTAAATTACCATGATAACTTTTTCCCTTTCACTACTCCCCAAAGCCTGAAATATTTTCTCTAGGGAATTTATCCATTTCTCAGCTACTAAGGGATTTGTACTCCCATTGACCGTTGGTGGTAGTTGCCTCATGAATCGATCTAACATTGATCATCCATGATGCGGATCAGGGTGCTCCATACGGGTAAGGTTATTATTCATAACCTGAGTGAGTTGTCCCAGTATGGTGATTATGTGATCGGCCCCAGTTGTATCACCAGCTCCACTATAATTATCATGTGCAGAAGTGAAATCAGTACATGGATTGCGTGCATTGATACGGTTTCCATTTCTTCCACTAGGCCCCATTTCTAAACAATGGTATAAACTAGATCAGTTTAGGAATCAAAATAGATAATTCCATAATTATAAAACAGTTAACATAAATTAAACTATTCATGGATATAATCTATAATCAGAAAAATGTTTTCTGTGAGAAACTATATACTCATAAACCCTTCATAATTATTTGTAAAGAAAATGAGAGTTATCCTAAGCATATCCCTCGGGACTGTCGTAACCAAGAGTGCAGCAAGGCCCGTTGTCGTGCACCAGTTCTCGTTCGGGTCTATCTCAAAGTAGTGTTTTGGGGTTTTACCCCTAGGTACAACTGTTCCAGAGCCGCCTCTACCTGCTCGTATCCAAATAGGGATGTATTTCTCGGAAAACTCACAAAATCTCTACAATACCAAAATTATAGGAAGTTCTTCTATACTAATCCTCAAAGTTCATCTTAGGTCTACGCGCTCTAATCAGAGTTTATCTAAATCTAGCTTCCAAGGTTTGTACTAAACTTCCTCTGATACCAACTGTAACGCCCCGAACCCAGTTACCTAGAGTCGGAGCATTATTACAAAACATTGGCATGATCACAAGAAAGATCAAATCTCGAAAGACCGATTGGTTTAGTAGCCTTGGAGACACTAGCTATATTTATAAGTCTTACATTACATCATAAAGTGAAAAAATACTACAAAAACATATTGTCTCCATAATCCACACTCATATCCCCACATAATATCCCTGCGGGTCATTCATAACTTACTTCTTCACATCCTGGGAAAAAATAAAACATAGAAAAGGGGTGAGCTCAAATGCCTAGTAAGGATAACAATATAAGAGAAACATTCAAAAATAAGCATAAACATTTAAGGCAATGTATAACTAAAACAAAAGCCTTTTAAACTTGAACTTCAACATAGTATGGCAAAAGTAAATTGAAATAATGCCATTTACTTATTCACATGGATATTCTACTAATCGAATAATCACATGCAATATCAATATCCACTTTCAAAATGATGGAATGCATAATTCCAGACTATCATAACCACATAACCAAGGCCTCGTGCCATGACTACAAATAAGATTTTGACAAGGCCTTGTGCCAAGACACTAGTTTGTCTCATGAGACCTATAGATGCATCGAGGAGCTATATCGGGCTCCACCCGTCACATATTAAGTCCAATGCATTCCCATATGAAAATGTTTAAACATAACATAAACATTCGTATTAAAACTAGCATACAAAATGTAAATACTTTATCCCTAGACCATGAATGGTCTAAAAATAACACATCCACAGTCAAACATATCGCAAAACCTTCAATACAATATAGAAGTTTTGTATCATAATAAATCAACTTCAAATAAGCATAAAATCCATCAAAGGATATTGACATAGATGAAATCGAAACTCTTTTTAGAGAAATATCTCTTTCTATTTTGAAATCATTTATGAGTCTTATAATTATGAATTAAAAAATTTTCTTTGAAAATATTTCTATAATCTTGTAACGGAATCTTCAACGATTTTATAACTGTGGAAAATAACCGCACCCGCCGTATAAGTTAAGAAAACATTCTTACCATTATTCTGTCGAAAAGTAACTTTTTTGGAAAACGGCGGAAATATTCCTTTATAAACCTCTTATAAAAAGTCAAACAAGGGTATAAATGACATTAACCCATATTCTAGTAAATATTAAAAATGTTTTAAAATTCATTTTTAAGAAACATGGATGTGGATGATAAAGAGATCCCAGTAGATTATTACGTATAAACAACATCGGATAATGAAGAGATTGTGAAATAACCCTTACCTTGTACTTTTCCTTGGATGGGGTAGGTTAACTTCCTGTATAATGGTGAAATAATTGTTATTAAATTATACAAGAATCATATACATTAATATGATATCATATATGATCTTTTAACATTGATTTGTTAATAATATCTTAGTATTATCCTTGTTTCTGGTGTTAACTTACTCGTTTTATTTTATATGTTTTGTTACATAAGACATGTTTGTAATTGATAGGTTGTATCTAAATCATATACATAATTATATCAAGTTCTTAGAGACTATTATTAATCATCAAATGAGAATTATACTTGAATGGATACGATGGAGAATGAATCTCATCGCGTTCGTGGAGACGGTAGTCCGTACGTACGCACGAGCGACAATATCATTCTTTTGATATTAAAATAATATATAAATGGATGGTATATCATATATAAGGAATCATTAACATGTTATATTTATTATTTACATGAGTTAAAAATCATTATTATACCCATCCAAATAATAATATATTGAATAACAATTACACCACGACGTGGAGACGGTAAACCGTACGTACGCACGTATGGTGAAACGTTATTGAAAGGGTGAATAGAATACTGAATATGGTTGTAGAATATTTATAATAACAACACAGTATTGATATGATACTGGATTTATTATTTTATAATGGTAATAACAAAGAAATAAGAAGTGGAAGAAGAAAGGAACTTGGAAAAAGGTGGTGAAATCATTACCTCTTCTTCGGGTTCTTCCTTTTGATTTGATCAAAAGGGCTCCTTAGGTTGGATTTATGATCAAACTAAGGCCTATATGTTGTATTTAGGGATGTTGGGAGAGTATTTGGGCAGAGTTTTGCCAAACCAAAAGGCTTTTAAGGTGTGATTCAATGAGAAGGAGGAGTGCCCTTTTATAAGAGGGGTGAGGGGCACCTTTCGAAAAGCTAGAAATATTAATTAATAATAAATTCATATTCGGTTTCTAATGACTCAAAAGTTGATTATTTAAATTTTAAGGTGGGTATAGTTCGAAAAACACTCATCCAATAGAATTTACACAGGTTTTGGTCATTATATTAACCTTATCATTAAGTATTAACTCTAAGATAATTAGTTTCACTTTTACAATGTCTCTTTGTATGTTTATATTATATGGTTAATAAACTTACCATATACATCCAATAGACCCCCAAGTGGTCCATTAATGATGAACCTATCATTATATAAGTATCTTGGAAGAACCTTAGATTTTTATGAATTTAATATCAATTAATAATATAATACTTGTTAAAACAACTCTTTTATGTCAATTTTGACACTATTCAATAGTTTATTTTTGTGAAACTCATAACAGAATTATTACTTCTAAAAAAGTTAATTAAATCAATCCTAATATGTCATATTATCCGAGAAAATTATTTTAATTCATTAAAAGTCTCCAATTATATTTATTTGGGTATTTATAAATCAATTATTTTAAATTTTCACTATTATGGTAATTACTGCATCATCATTGTGTCTTAAATAAATTACATTGTTTAATCTCTAAATATTATAAATAAAATGTAATTATGTAAGAAATCTTTTTATCTTTCTAATGAATATTTATAGTCGAAAATCCAATATATATAACCCTATGTAAAATTTGATTTTCTAAAAGATATATGCTTGTGTCATCTTTGTAATCATTTTAACTTAATTAAAATAAAGTGTTCCTATCACCTACAAGTGGCTCCTTGGGGTCCCAAATTCGACCCAAAGATTCCTATGGTCGAACATGTATCATCCAATAAGGCTAGGACACGTTTTAGGGTAATTTATTATTATTATAATATTATTTGTTAACCCTTATTTACCGGATTTACCCTTAACCATGGTAAATAAAATATTTACCAAAGTAATTAATCAAAATGTCTAAAAATAAAAGTTACCTATTTACACAATTTGAACATCCTGATTCCAAATATGGAATCCATTTTTCCAAATTCAAAACACAGAAGTGGCAGAAATTAATTTAAAATTAATTCACGTTGTTAAAACAAAAAGCGTGTTTTTAAGAGATAATACTACCAAAAGATTGACACTTGTTTATGTCCGGTTTAGTTGTAAAATTATGTTCAATGAACAAAATTTTATTAAATGGTAAAAATATATTCTAAATATACTTTAAAACCTCTCAATTTCATAATTTATCACTATTAATTATTTTTATTAAAAAAGTTGTTTTTAATTAATATTTAGTAATTTTCACTATTAATCAAAATATTAAAGTTATCCGAAATGTACCAAAATTTCACCTTAGGCTAAATTAGATATTCCGAATCCAAAAATGAAGTTCATTTTGAAATATATAATATATATAATTTCAAAAAGTAGGTATTACTATTCATAATGGCATGTTTGATTGGTTATGGTGTGATAGAACTCGGTGTTGCGTACAACACACGCTATCACATTATTCAAAGAGAAGCGTACAGTAGAAGCATGGGGTGTTACAGGTTTGATATATCAATATGTAGTATATCATATTGTACAATCAAAAGATAAATTTTATCACTTAGGAATCCTATACCCATAACTATCATTAATGCCTATTATAAATGCGGATCATGAATCATTTATATGTTGAATACTTGTTTGTCTGTAGGGTTATAAATAGTCTGTAACTGCATGAATCATTTATCCCTCATGAATTCCTGGTGAGTAAGCCATAGTGAGTTTTGTATAATGGTTGATAAGAGGATAGTGAACCATTTGTTTTTATTGATTATTCACTAACGATTTAGTATGCTTCTTCCACACTGGCATGAGACTTTCAAAGTAATAACTTACTGAGTGTACATGTATGTTCACCGTGATTTTAAATACTATATTTATAGAATTATAGAATAAATTAGGTGACCAAGATTAACAGAGTTAATTGATGTTTACATTTAATTTTACATGTTTGATTAACCATTTATATCTTTATATCTGAATATACAGGGAGAAGAGTGAAAATCCAATACCTATTGATAAAATATGGATTACATTACCTCGAAACGCACCTCGTTATGATAAGAGTTTGAAACAAATATTATGTAATTAAAAATTGATCAGTGGATGGTAGAATAAAATGTGTATGTCCTGATTGAAAATTCAAGTGATGTTTAAATAGAAATGATGTATATCATCATTTTATATATAAACAATTTTCTGCTCAGTATGTATGTAGGATTTGGCATGGTAAATATATTGTTATGGAAATTCAACACAAATATGATCTTATCAACGAAACACAAAGTGACCCTCCAGAGGGGAATTTAGTTTGAAATTTGATAAATGAAACATTTGTCTTTGCAGGATATATTGTCCCATATTTCAATAGATCAAAAAAACCTTCAATTGACCCTGAAAATATTAATCCTTATAATATGATAAATGACCAAAAAAAATAATCTTTATGAATTAGTTGAAAACGTGCAACAATAACTATATGAAGGGTGAGATAAGTATTCAAGGTTTTATTTTATACTTATGTTGTATCATATAAACTGTCTTTGTGAGATTATTGACAAATAAATGTACATGATTTTAGAGTATCACCATGATGCATTTAGTGAATCTATGATCCTTGCATCATTCTATGAGATTAATAAAGTCATAAACAAACTTGGACTGTATTATATAAATATACATGAATTCCTTAATGATTGAAATCTTTACTAAGGAGAAGAGTCCGATAACGGATAATTCATAAGATTTCATAAAAGTAGATGAAAGTCAATGAACAACAATGAGAGTATATATCAATTCAACCCCAAGAAGAAGAAAAATAAGAAAAATCCTCCAAATTTATTTCATTACTTTCCTCTGATATGATTCTTGAAAAAATTATTCACGTCATCTATGACTACATACGAAATGAAGTGACTTGATCAAGATTGTAATGATTTCTTGATGAGACATCCAAAAAATTCAATATCATAGAATATTTTTGATTCATTATATCTATATTTTTCTTCAAATCTTATGAATTAACATTTGGGATTGGATTCTGATGGTTTTAACCCCTTTTTCACTTTAGGTACTAATTATAGTATTTGTCCGGTTGTTTTGATCTCTTATAATCTACCTCCATAGATGTCTATGAATAAATATTATTTTTTATTTCGATGATTTTTTCTAGAAATAAAATTCCTAGAAATGGAATTGATGTATACCTTCAACCTAAAATCTAATAATTGCGACGACTATGACATGATGGAATGGAAAAATATGACCCTTCAATGAGAAAACTCTTAAAAATACTTGCTAATTTAATATAGACAATTACTAACATTCTTGGATCAATAAATTTATCTGATTGAAACACTCATACTAGTTTTTCTTGTCTATTTTGTAATTTTGTTCATCTACTATTACCTCATATAATAAATTGATGTTTTATGTGTCATCATTGATTTCTTTTTTTCTTCTCATAAATCTTGGTTTAACAAGACACGATTCAATGAAGATATTAAACTGAGAAATCCACTAAAAGAGTTATTAGGTTCAGAAATCATGGAAAAATTAATGAGTGTCATTGAAGAATTTGGGAAATATAATCATTTTAAAGAAGGGGAAAGGGGTAAAAGGTACAATATTTGAAGCATCTAGAACAAGAAAATAATGGGTATATTTTTCAAAATTCCTTATTAGGAGTTTAATTTGATATTTTATAATCTTGACATAATGAATATTGAGAAACAATTCTCTGGCAATGTAATTTTCAAATTTCTTAATGAGAAGGGTAAATCAAAGGATCGCTTTAATGCTCATAAGAATTTGGAGTTAATGAATATAAACCATGATTTTTGGGAAAATGAGAATGGAAAGTATCCGTAGACTATTTTTAGAATGAAAAATCAAGAGAAAGGCGTATTCTTTCAAACTTTAAAGAATATAAAAGTGGAAGATGGATATTCAAGTAATATATCAAGGTGAATTGACTAAATAAATTGAAATTTACATGGATTGAAAAGTCACAACTCATGTATTTTGATGAAACTCCTATTTTCATTGTCATTTTGTAATATGTTAACTGAAAAATAAACTATTGTACCTTTTTCAAAGAGAATTGTTGAAAAAATATAAATCCAATTGAGCTTGATAAACATCAAGAAAGAATTGTTTTAAAACTTTTTTATTTGTAGATGTTATTTCCCCCTTCATTATTCACTATGATGATTCATTTGATTGTTCATTTGGTTGAAGAAGCTAAACATGGCAGACCAGAACATTATCAATTGATGTATCCAATTGAGAGGTACAATGATATTATTTTTATTTTCATTAGTGAATTTAATTTTATTAAATTATTGCATAAATTTTTTTATATGTTTCTTATTTTTTTCATCAGGTACATCGGTCATTTGAAATCATATATGATGAATAAATATCAACCTAAAGGCTCTATTGATAATGGTTACATATCAAAAGAGTGATTGACCTTGTATTCAAGGTATTTGGATGGGATTGAGGCTAGATTCAATTGTGTTTATGGTATTGATGATATCTCCACTAATTATCATTTTGAAAATGTGTTATCAATATTTCCAATTTTTGGATAACCAATTGAAAAGGGATCAAATTAAACACTGAATGAATTGATGTTTCCATAAGAACATAGATATATAATGCTCAGTAGTCTTATTATAGTACCATTTATTGATGAATTGCGATGTCAAACAAATAAGTGATTAAGGGGTAGATCTTGAAATGAGATGGAATTCAAAAAAGATGTTAATAAGGATATTGTGAAATGGATCACCCATCAGTTAACTATATACACATATTAATATTATTGACATGTAGTTATTTTGTCTATGTTAAAAATAAACCTTTATATATTTTTTCTAGATAATGAATGTTGAAAATCAAGCTGAAATATCAAATGATTTTATGTTTTTTTTGGCTCGAGGTCCTCTGAGAAAGTCTAAGATATTCGAAACCTACAATATTCATGACTTTAGGTTTCATTCCATTTATCAGGAAGAAGACATAAAAACTCAAAATAGTGGTGTATTTACACTTAGAAAGGTGGGATATTATGGAAATTTGGATGATATAATTTAATTAAAATATCATGGTTAGTTTTTGGTTGTCTTATTTAAATGAAAGTGGGTTAATATTGATAAGGGTATAATGAATGATTCATTACATTTTAATTCTATCAACTTCTCTCAATTTATCCATACCAATGAGCATGTAGAAAATGATCCATTTATCTCGGCTTCCTAAGTAAAGATATATTATTATGTGGATGATGAAATACATGAAGGTTGGAGTTTTTATTACGGTTAAAGAAGAGAGACTTATATGATATGAGTGATGAAGATCAATTGGTACTTTGTGACAGTGAACCAAATCAACCACAAAACATTGAATAATTTTTTACTAACAATATACAAACAATAGAACTTGCAAGAGAGGGTGAAAATGACGCACTCATAAAAATGGAGGTTTATAATATTGAAGATAATTAAGATTAAGATAATTGAATGTATAAATTGGTAAGGAAAATATATTACAATTTCTCATTGATAAGTGGTTCATACATATATACATTGTTCTATTTTTTCTTTTTTCTTTTTGTAAAAAATTATTAGCTTTTAATTTTCTATAAATTTAATATATCCGAACCAATTGTATTGAAATAATGATGAGAACAAATAAATTTCAAAATCCGAGCTGGTGATCAGCTCAGAGCACACCACAACTACTGTCGGCTTCAGTGGATCTGAGTGATTCGGTTGTACTTGAGACTACTAGCGAGCCAGCCATTCCCCAGATGTTTTTAGTATCCCACCATCTAATTCACCTCCAGCTATGGAGCAGTTTGTCATCCATTCATCTAGTGGATATCGTTGAGTTAATATTACTAGTATGTATTTCATTATAGAAAAACTATATATTTTATTAATTGTTTAATTCATTTTTCAAATGGATAAAAATAACAATATAACATATATAAATTTGAACATGAATGATATATGAGAACTGAAGGAATTCAATATTATCATTCCATTTGATGAGTTTGGGGTGCCTACTGATGATGATTCCAGAATCAATGGGTAGATTATTAGGAAGCTTATTTGTGATACAAGGAGAATTCCCATTAATTATAAATATTGGACGCATATTCCTACAGCTTGAAAAATTAGGTTTTTGATACTTAATTAAAGGTAATTAAATTTAATATTCCTTGATAACTAATTTACATGACACGAATTAAATTTTGTAATATACTTTTATAGTGTTATGTTTTTTATTTGTAGATAATTTTTCATGTGTATGTCCCCGACTCTATTTCACGCCCATGCACAATGAAAAAATAAGGAATGAAATGGTGATATTTTAAATGAATATTATGACATGAGTTTAATGAAATATCTTTTAGCACATTATAGATGTATGAGAAAGTGTGTGAATGAATTTCTCAATGTGAAATGGAATTCATTTGTCAATATTAACAGAGATGCATTTCATGAGGTAATTGCATATTTTAGAGTATCGTAATAACATAAACAAAAAAAAATTATAATTTTTATTAATGTTGCTATTTTTTGTAGGAATTATTGAAAACAATACTGTGAATCATGAGAAATAATTCATTCTTCATATCAGTGTGTCTTAGAGTTTTTTTAGAAAAAGAATTTTTTTTGTATTTTATTCATTATTATTTATAGCATTTTATTATAAGTCAGATTTTTTCTAACTTGTTTATATTTTTTATAATGGCTAATGAATGATTTTACTCTGTTGGCCATACATAGATTTGGTTTAAAGTGCATAGGGAATCTAATGTTAGTTTTGTAAATGACCCTACCAAAGATGTTAGAGTAAGTATTTTTCATTATCATTTCATGTTATTTCATTATTATAAAAAAATAATAACAAAAAATATATTACAACAAAAAAATCCTTAAACCCAATTAAATGGGGCTGGATACATGAATAAAATGATGCCAATTTAGCACCGTTTGATATATAGCCAAACCCAATTAATTGAGTTCAAGGATTATTTGTTGTTATAATTTATTTTTCAATATTATGATTTTATATTAATGAAATAACAATACATAGTAATAAAAAATTTATTAATTAGATAATATTATGAAATTAAAATATTTTTTAAAAATAATTGTTATTATTTTTGTATTAACAGGTTCAAATTCAAGAACTATGGGAAGTGAACCCTTCAAAATGTAGTGACCCAAAATCTTGACGTACATGGACATTACATTACTTTTTCGGAATACTTAATACATAACAAAAACAGACACACAAGGACCGTAATAGTTTATTGTGTTTGGAAACATGGAATATAATCTTCTAATCATGGTGAAAGATCTTCAACATATCCCATAATGATATTCCCATTTTTTTCTTACCAAAAACCATTATTTATGTACTAGGGAAAATAAAATATACAATGGGTGAGCTCAAATGCTCAGAAAGTGTAAGCATGGATAAATTAAAACAAATCATATACATTTGAACATAAAAACATGAACATAATGTTTAAACATCAAAATCGTGGGCAATGACATAAAACATGGAAGTACATAAGGCATAGATCATAAAGGAACATTAATCATGATAAACTAGAATGGGAATAAAATATGTAATTGTGGAATCCATTAAGCAAATGTAATGATTTGCATAGCAGCTAAGTCATTGCTGCCAAGACCATCTTAGTGGACAAAGTCCCTTACTGGATCGGGTTTACTTGTCGTTCCAACCCTCTATTACTGAACTGGATTTACTTTCCATTCCATCCATGTCTATCTCATGAGATATAAATCTTTACCCAATGCATTGGAGGGTTATATAGGTCCCACCAATCTCATAATGAAATCATTCTTTTGTGTGCCAAAATATAAACATAAATCATTCATCATAACCCAAAGAATAAAATGGGTATCATAAACATCATCCCAACATAATACAATCCATATAATACAAATGGATATCATTTCATCATAAGAAAAGTGAAACCATGTAAAACATAGAGACATTATACTTGAAACATACACATATGAAGTAATTTCATCTTAGATGAAAAAATGGTATTGATAAAACACTTGAAATGTATTTTTGAGGAAAATATCCTTTCTTATTCAAAATAAATTTCTTTTCACAAAACATCATGAAAATTTAAAATAAATGTATTTTTTTTTTAAAATAGTCATGAAATATTTTGGAGGAAGCTTCATGAAAATAAGGCTTTATAAAACCGTAAAAATCTTTTCATGCAGTATAAGTTAAAAAAACATTCTCCTCGTACTTTTGTCGGAAAAGTCAAAAAGTACCTCATAACTTAAACAAAAAAATGAATCCTTACATAGCATGTAGGAAAAGACAAAATTGGTAAAAAGGAAATAAAATATACATAAAAACACTTTTAGAAAACTTGGAATTGGATGATAACAATAACCCCAGCAAATACTTGCGAATAAACAACCTCAGATAAGAACGAGATTGGAAAGGTTATCCCTTAACTTAGGTCTGATATGCTTCGTACGTATCCGAACCTCTTGTATAATTATTTAAAAAATGACATTGACTTTTTAAAGAATCATATTAATTGTTATGATATCATATATGGTTCACTTATGACTTTATATTACTCGTTCTTTTGTAAATCCCATGTTAAAGAAACGTTTTGGGTAAAATCATCTTATTTTTCGTACGTGTTTGGACTTGTTGTTCTTGATATTATTATTACTTATATCATGATTTACTTACATATATTATGAAAATCATGATTTATATATCATTTATATTCATTATATATCTAGCATATACATGTATTTATAATAGTACATAACATATGGAGGTAAGAAATGAAATGCACTGTTCATGGAGACGGTAAGCCGTACGTACGCATGAATGCTACATTCATTTCTATTAATTATTTTAATTGAATAGATATATTATAATTCCAGTATAATATCATATATAATATCATTAACTCCATCCTTTATACATCCCACATAAATAATTAACGAATCACATCACTTTGAGGGGGTGGTAGTCCACACTTACTCAAATGAGATCATCGTATTTACACAGTATGGAAAACATAAAGCCTTGATATAATTTGAAAGTAAATAAGCCTAAGGAAATCATAAACATAATATATATCATATAAAAATACAGTGCCATCATAATGGCCACCATGAGAGGCGGTATGAGAAAATTGAACAATCATCGTTTCGTGAGGCGTTAGTTTTCCATCACTGAAACATTATGTTCTTCATCCATTAAAAGGAGGTGTGTGTAATTTTTATTCTAATAATTCTCATAAAAATGTCCTAGTATATTTAAGATACTGGTTTTGTTACAAAATAAAGGATTAAAAAGAGTTAGGGGTTGGATAAGTAGAATAAAAGATAACAACTTAAGAGAAACTATTGCCTTTAATTTGGGTAACATCCTTTTGTTTGAACCAAAAGGACTTCTTTAAGTGTCTTATGACTAATGTAAGGCTTCTAGGGGGAGAATATGGATATTGGGAGCTTATTTGGGAAGAGTTTGGACGAGACAAAAGGCTTGAGAGGTGTGAGGAATTGCATAGAAGTGGTCTCCTTTTATAAGGGGGAGGAGGGGCTCTTTTGGAAAGTGTGGAAATATTATTTTATTATAAACTAATATTCGGATTCAAAAGGTCCCAAAATAATCAAAGATGAATATGAGATGACTCATGGTAGAAATAAAATCATCCCATCAGAATTGGACATGTTTTGGATAATATTTTAATCATTATAATCTTATTTATTTAAATAATTTATTAATGAGGTAAATACTGCATCATTATTGTGTCATAAATAATTTAATTTATATGATGTCTAAAAATTATAAAAAAATACCAACATGTGGGAAATTGTTTAGTTTTCCAATGAATATTTATAGTCGAAATGATAATTTATATATCCCCTTATAAAAATTAATTACTAAAGTATTTTTGTTAATGCCAATTTTGTCTTTACATTAAATTAATTAATCTATAGTGACATTGTATTTCATAAGTGGCTCCATGGGGTCCCAAAATCGACCCAAGGATGCCCATGGTCTGCCGTTACTCATCCAATATGGTTTGGACAAGTGTTAAGGTAATTTTGAATTATTATAATATTCTTTTAACCTTGAATTACCCTATTTACTTTTAACCATCGTAAATAAAAGTAAAACATTTACTATTCACCAAAAAAATTATTTTTATCTAATTGAACTGAATTTTACTCCATGATATTAACCGTGTCTCTTAGATTTTCGAAATTAAACTCACAAAGCGGTAAAATTATGTAATATGAACAATTGCAAAAGCTCCTAGGAGTTGGTAAAAGACGGTGAAAAGTTCAACACAATTTTTATAAATAAAAATTATTATAAAATGAATCCAATGAATTTAATTGAACTTATATAAGTATTATTTATTTATTTTGTCCTAAAAATATTTAAATAAAATAAATTATTATTTAAATAAAAAGTCGGTTTTAATAAAAAAACTTAGTGTTTTCACTATTCATCAAAAAATGAAGTTGTTCAGAAGAATACCAAAAATTCAGCCTAAGGTATATTTGATATTAAAAATTCAAAAATGATGTCCATTTTGGAAAATTAAAAACATATAAGTAGCATTAATAAATTTTAAAATCAATTCCCGTTATCAAAACAAATGGCGTGTTTTTAAGAAACAATAATTATCAAAAGATCGACATTTGTTTATGTTCAATTTCAAAGTAAAATTAATTACAATGACCAAAATTGGATTAAATGGTAAAAATATATTCTAATTACATTTTAAAATCAATTAAAAAGATAATCTATCCATATAAATTGTTGCGATGAAAAAATCTGTTTTTAATTAAAATATAGCGTGTTATTACAATTCATCAAAATATGAAAGTTATCATAATAATATGAAAAATTCATCCAAATTAAATTTTTATATCCTTATTCTAAGGAATAATTTTATTTTTTCAAATAGAACAAATAAACATGTCAAAAACTAGATTTAAAGTGGGTGCGCCATCAAAAGGGGGCCAAACTGTATTTTTTTTAAAAATACTTATTTTACCTGAAAATTTTATTTTATTCTCATACCATGTTCTAGAATATATGTAAGATGAGTAATAATGTTTTAAAATTCAATATTTAGTTAATAATATTCATAACGGCTAGTCCATAATATTATTATAACAATATATAGTTGTTTGGTGAAACCCGGTATTGCGTATTGCACACGCTATCGAGGAAGGCCATGATTGTGTGTAATGCAAGCCAAGTGAGGGTGGCATGTAGTGCAAGACTCCTTTGTTGTTTCCCATAAAAAATAAAACCATATTTCATTTAAACATTAAACAATTTCTATACTTAATGTTGCATAGAATAATTTCTACAAAACGAACTTGAAATTGTGTGTAACACGAGCCAAGAATAGTGTTGCATATACTGCAAGCTAATAAGGTGTTGTGTATAGTGTAAGATAATCTTGGAGTAGAGTACAACACAAGACATCAATTAAAAATTATAATTCTCATAAAATCTTGGGTTGTTACGCAAAATCATCATCAGTTTCCCAGAACGATGAAGTTCCAATTGTTTTAGGGAAGGAGAATCCCAGACATGTACAGGGGATGGGTTCTGGACCTACTCCATCAGTTGTCTTTGGTAGGGAGTCATCATCAGTTACTACTACACCTAGTTGGGTTTCGAGTAGCGCTATTGATAGGGAACCACAAAGATAATTTTCAAGGTTGAAAGGAAATGTGAGAGAACATGACTCTTATAGGAAAACATAGGATCAATGGTGAGAGAAAATGGAAAATGATTTAGTTTTTATATTTCAATGGATTACTAGAAAGAGACCCAATGAAATTTCTAGCCTTATATCTTATCCTATCAAGGTAAATTCTTAATTTCATAGATCATTCACACATTTTCAAAGAACACATACAACTTCCTTAAATAAAACAAAAATGGAACTTTTATATTGAAAACATGCACATCGAGTCACACCGACAATATCTTGCACCGGATTGACGTGTGATTGATTCTTACGCATAAAAAATAAATTATATATTGTTATCCTTATGTTTGAAAATAATTCAAGCTCATTTTCTCAGTTTTGACACAGTAAATAGTTTGTAATGGTACCAAAGCCTTTAAAATCATTTGTGTGTGGGGGGAGAGGGTCAAAATAGGAATTAGATTCCATATCAACAAAATATCAGAGGAAAGTGATTGTGGATTGATTTTTGAAATATAGGAATATATGACGCATCATTTCAAGTTATAGTTTACCTGAGATTCATGTAAATGTATTTTTAGTGTTTTAAAACACTAAAACATGTGTGTAATGGTTCAAACCATATAAAACGATATCATATTGACATAAAATCATGAGAAAACCCCCATTGAATTATTTCTGACGTGTACTCATATAAAAAATATCAATTAGACTTGTGGTGCAGTCAAAATGCCTCAATAAAAAGTTTTTAAAGGTACTAAATCCGTTAAAAACTCATGATAGGGGGTCAAAATTAGAAAAATGATGTTGGATTTCCATGAATTTAGAGGAAAATAACCATGGATATTTTTTGAAATGTAGGAACCAACAACATGTTATTCCAAGTTACAGTTTTCCAGGGATTTCTGTAAATGCATTTTTAGTGTTTTAAACTACTAAAACATGTGTATAATACTCTAAACCAAAGAAAAAAACCTCATATTGAATTTAAATCATTAGAAAACCACCATTTAATTATTTTTGACATGTAATCATAGACAAAAAATAATTCCGATGTGCGGTGTGGTTGGAATGACTTTGTAAATAAATTTTAAAGGCATCAAAGCCTTTAAAAAAGTTTGTCGGGGTGTCACAACTAGGAAAATTTCATCATATTTCCATAAAACCAGATAAGAAGAAAATTGTCTATTGATTTTTGTAATGTAGGACTCGACGATATGTCATTATGTGTTACAAATTTTTTGGAATGTTCATAAGTGGGTTTTTAGTGTTTTAAACCACATAAACATGCATGTAACAATAAAAACAATAGAAAAACACCTATGATTGACATGAAGTCATGAAAAAAACATTATATAGTTATTTCAGATGTGAATTCATAGATAACACATCAATCTGATATGCAGTGTGGTCAGAATGGATGGTAAACTATTTTTAAAGGTCTGAAAGCCTTTAAAATTGTGTGTGAGAGGGTCAAAACGAGGAAAACATTGTCACATTCCAATGAAATTATATAAGAATGACTATAAATTAATTTTTGAAATGTAAGAACTGAAAAAATCTCATTATGATTTATGGTTTTCTTTGGATGCCTATAAACACATTTTTAGTGTTATAAATGAGTAAAACAAGAATATAATGGTGAAACCCATAGAAAAATAACTCATATTGATGTCAAATCATGCTAAATTAACTATTGAGTTATTTTTGACATTTACGCAAATAAAACACATCAATCTAACATGTGGTGTGGTCAGAATAACTTGGTAAATGATTTTTAAATATATTGAAGCCTTTAAAAACATATATATGCGGGTCAAAACCAGAAAACATCAGTATATTTCCATGAAATAAAAGTAAAACAACCATTGATTTATTTTTGAAATGTTGGAACCAACAGAACATCATTCTAGGTTATTATTTTTCCCAGGATGCATGTAAATGTGTTTTTTGTGTTTTAAGACACTAAAATGTGTGTGTAACATTCAAAAAAAGAGAAAATGACCTCATATTAATGTGAAATTAGGTTAAATATACCAATTAGTTATTTTTGACATGTACCCACTAACAACACATAAATATGATGTGCAATGTAGTTGGAATGGCTCAGTAAACAATTTTTAAAGTTAACAAAGCCTCTAAAAACATGTGGTGGGGGTTCAAAACCAGGACAAAATCATTCGATTTCCATGAAATCATAATTCAATAACCATAGGTGGATTTTTTAAATCTATTAATAGATGAGAAGTCATTTTGAGTTACGGTTTTATTATGATTCTTATAAATTGATTTTTAATATTTTAAAACACTAAAACATGAAACAGTCAAAGCTATAGAAAAAAACATTAGATTTATGTCAAATCATGGGACAAAAACTATTGTTTTTTTTGAAGTGTATGTGTAACATCAATCTGAAATGAAGTGTGGTCAAAATGGCTTGGTGAATAGTTTTTAAAGGTACTAAAGCCTTTAAAAACATGTTTCGAGTGGTCAAAACCATGAAAATGTTGTCATATTTCCATGAAATCATAGAAAAATTACTATAGATTTATTTTTGAAATGTAGGAACGGACATAACATCATTTTAAGTTACAGTTTTCCTAGGATGTCTTTAAATGGATTTTTAGTGTTTTAAAACACATAAATGTGCATGTAATAGAAAAAACCATAGTAAATTAATCCATATTGACATGAAATCATGGGAAAACCATGATTCAGTTATTTTTGATGTATACACTTTGACAACATGTCAATCCAACAAGTGGTGTTGTCAGAATGGAGTAATAAATAGTTTTTAAAGGTATCATAGCCTTTAAAAATATGTGATGGAGGGTCAAAACTAAGAAAAGTCATCGAATTACCATGAAATCAAAGTAAAACAACTATATATTGATTTTTGAAATGTAAGAACTAACGAAACATCATTTCACGTTGCAGTTTTCCTAGGATAGTTGTAAACACATTTTTTGTGTTTTTAAACACTAAAACATGCATGTAATGGTCAAAACCAAAGAAAAAGACCTCAAATTGACATGAAAACAAGGTACGTCTATATTTTATTTAGTTTTGATGTTTACACATAGAAAAAACATCAATATAACATGTACTGTGATTAGAATGGATTAGTAAATAGTTTTTAAAGGTATTGAAGCCTTTAAAAACATGCATCAGGGGGTCAAAACCAAGAAAACATCATCTAATTTCTAGGAAATCATAGTAAAATGAAAAAATATTTATTTTTTAAATTTAATAATTGATGACACATTATTTTTAATTACAGTTTTCATGTGATTCCTATAACATGTTTTTAGTGTTTTAAGAAACAAAAATACGTGTGTAATAGTCAAAACCATAGAAAAAGACTACAGATTGATGTGAAATCATGGTAAAACCACCGTTAAGTTATTTTGTACATGTAATTGTAGAAAACATGTCTATCTGGTGTGTTTTATGGTCAAAATGGAACGATAAATAGTTTATAAATGTATCAAAGCCTTTAAAAATGTGTATTGTGGGTCAAAACTAGGTTAACATCATCAGATTACCATAAAATTAGAGTAAAATGACCATATATTTTTTTTTTGAAATTTAGGAATTGAAGAAATGTCATTTAAAGTTAGGTTTTTCATAGGATGCTCGTAAATAGGTTTTTAGTGCTTTAAAAGACATAAACGTGTAGGTAACAATAAAAACCATAGAAAACAACCTCAAATTGATGTGAAATCAAGGGAAAACACAATTGTGTTATTTTTTATTTTTAACTATAGAAAACACATCATTTTGGCATGCAGTATGGTCACAATGGTTCAGTAAATAGTTTTTAAAGGTATTGAAGCCTTTAAAATCTTGCATCGGGGGGTTAAGACTTGGAAAACATCATCAGATTGTAATGAAATTAAAGGATAATGACTATATAATGGTTTTTTAAATGTATGAATTAACAACACATCATTCAGATTTATGGTTTCCCTAGGATTCCCAAAAACATATTTTTAGTGTTTTAAAACACTAAAACATGTGCGTAATGGTAAAACCCATAGAAAAAACCCTTATATTGACATGAAACCATGTAACAACCACCATTGATTTAGTTTTTAAATATATTATATGCTTTTATATCAAATTCTTTACAAAATATTATGTAAAATTTATTCACATTGCTGATTGATTTAAAAATTTATTATAATTTTATATACTTATCCCTTTTTAGATTCAAGTGTTGAATCATATTTTAAATTGGAAAATTTATGTTTTAAAAGTGTTTTTGATGGTATATTATTTGTTTTATGTTAAAATGTCTTCTGTTTGATTAAAAAAATAACAAATTTTAGGTGCAACATTATAAATATATTCCATTTCTTTTCATTTTTTAATTTCTTTTCTTAAATGTTATGGTTTTTATTGTAGGTGATAGATGTTAACCAAAGTAAAGAATTTGAACATTCGATTCAAGACATTATTTATAAGGTAGTGGTGATGGATCTTATTTTCTTTGGTATGTTTAAATTTTATCAATGATTCTATTGTAATTCTGATTTATTATTTTTAGTTTTAATTTCAGTTTTTTTATTACAATTGATGAGATTATGTGGTATGTTTCAATTGATGAGATTATGTAGAGGTATAAGGATGAAACATAGGTTATGGGGTCGGAATATATTGGGCATGGGTTGTTGTTGGACATATTTTATATGTATATATGGATAATTTAGGTATGGGTTGATTGAGGTAATCGGTTGACTGGGGTTATGATGAATATGAATGTATATTTATATAACCATGGATGTATCTTGTATGATGTATGTATTATGGTTTTACTGTGCATTTATGTTTTAGTTTATTACATGTCAAAGTTTTCATATTTATATATATTTTTTTAAAAAATTTAAAAAGTATATTCTGTTAAAAATATTGAGAGGTGATTTTTAAGAACCACTGTTAAAAAAATGAATTTGAATCATAATTAATAGTGGTTAATATTAACTACTAATAAACCTAACATCCACTCAAATATTTAACAGTTGTTAGGTTCGTCTTATCTATTTTATTTTAAAGTTTCTTTTTAAGAAATCACCATTAAATAAAATGAAAAGCAATGCTAAATTCTAAAAAAATCACATAAAAAGATAGCACTAAATGAATCAAACTACTGTGAAATGACTAGAGAACATGAAATACATGGTGATTTTAGTAACCGCCACTAAATAAATAGGAAAAGGTTTAAACTACTTCCACTAGAAGAAAAAACCACAACAATGAACTGTATTTTTTGTAGTATGGACTCTTTTTTTAATGGTTTTTGTAATGCCTTCACCTGAAATTTTGGGTTTGAACTGGAGTGCTACAAGACCTCATGTATTCCTCCCTGCACACAAGAGGTTTCTGACTAGTAGTGAGGGTCTAAGTCCCTTAGTGGGGAGACTATACCCATATTATCATGTCATAATACAAATAATACATAATAAACAATATAATAGAAATTAGAGTAACTATGTCGAACCTTAAAGATGAGACACATTTCATACAATAATAAATGGGATTCTAAAGTGGAAATCCAAACTAGAGTAATAATAGGCAGATAAATAAATAAATAAAACATTAGGGTCCTCGGGAGTCCATCTCGATATACTACCATCTCCATTCTCATTTGCTCCTCCATCAGCCACTGGTCCCTTTTCCTTATCCAAATCCCTAAACATAAAGTCTGAATGTGCATCGATATTTTTATGCAAGTTGTAAGTAATAAAACTCAGTAGGACATCACTAATTCATCCTTAAAAAGTGTGATCATGTTTAACTGGTGTATTAGGTTATAATAATTAATGAAAAAGAAATCATAAAACCTATAATCACATAACGAGTGGTTGTGCATTAACCAAGCTACTATAACCCCCGACTATACTTTCTTCAACTCCATGTTGAGTGGAAAGTCAATATATCGAATGTAATCAAGATATGGCCCTGAGACTAGTGAGCATACTTCTTGGAATTGTGTGTACGTACTACTCGACATCCACTAAGCTCGAACATTTGACTTTAGATCCCACATCTCCTCTTGGATCTGTCCATACTGCCATAGGATCTAGAAAAGTGTCACCTTAGGATAGTTCTGGGAGTAGTGGAAGAATGTGGTGGTGGGAAATATATTAAAATTTCATTTAATGTTTATATTCTCAAAACCAAGAGTGAGGAGCTTGAACATCAAATTTTTAATAAATTTATTTAATGTCATAAAAAATGATTACCTTATCTTAAGAATATTTCTTTATTAATGATGTTAATCATATGAAAAACCCTTTCAAATTTTCGTTCATTGTGCTATAAGGATCCAAGAATAGAATCCCTCTAGGGAAAATCTACACATGCTCCATTGATATCCAATATATGTTAAACGATCTCTATATGCTACTGGGTGGAATAAAATGTCTTGCGTTGTTCATTCTTGATCACTCATTCATTAATCATGAATAAATCTCTCAAACATTTATTTGTCTTGAGATGGAGAGAGATAGAAGAGTTAAAATAAAATTCTTTATTTGAAACAATTATCTATTTTCAATTACCTTCACTATAGAGATAACAGGGTATTTATTGAGGTATATTTTAGGGTAGGATATTTTTTTATTGCATTCTAGCCTTTAAAAAATACTAAAACCTTTAATAAACCTCATACCATATAATAATAATATTCTTATAATTATTCTATGGTGTGATCCCACTTGAGCATCGAAAAATTTTATCTAACCATCTTTTTAATTAATATTGTTTATTAGACATGGTCTTGTTCTATTTAAACTCTTATTTTTTTATTAAACACCTAAATAAATATTTAATTTAAATATTTCATTAATCAATATATATTTGTGATCAATAAAACACAAATAAAATTATACCTTAGTCTTGAGAATAGTATTTATTCAATTAATTAAATCCAAATTGTATTTAATCAATATCATCAGAAACACATAGTGTTTGAACTTCTCGGATTCTTTCTAATTGGCATCAAGAGAGATTGCCTAAAGTCCAAAATTACTATCTAGAAATGCGTCAAGCCACCCAAGAGAAATAACATAATTTTGAAATGATGAAAACTAAAAATGAACACTCACTATATAATATAATCCCTTTATCATAATATCTCATCAATCAGGTTGCACATCTATGTCACCACCCTATTTTCTTGGTACAACTTTCTTTAAATATCTAAAATAAACACATCGTTACACTATATACATGGAATTTAATGCAATGGTTCTATTTCAATCAAATGGATGAGATATCAGCTTCCATAAATATAGAAGGGATAAATCCTTCTTTATCTTATTCATTAATGACATGCGAGTCATGACAAGAACAATGTAACCAAACCTACCATGAATATATGTCGTCATGGTTTTAATCATAAAATATAAGTGCATGATCTATAAAATTAATTAATGATAATTTTAAAGTCCATGTACCATTACACATGCTCACATATAGGAATATCTGATAACACCAAAACATGTGGAATTCCAACTAGTGATTCTTTCTCACAATCTCTCATATTGGTGATTACCATGTGAGAACATCATGATACTAAGACTCACCCTCTTATGAGTTCTCTCACTTAAAATTCTATGAACTATGTGTCCCATTACAGTACGTTATCCAAGAGAAGAACATTATTTAAGAATATCATCATAACACTTCAAGGTTCTCAATATAACAGAGAATTGCTGTGACCTTATCAATGTGACATATACTATAGGACATTATTACATTAGATTCTTATAGAAAAAATGGACAATATGTAATAATATGTTTTATTAATATTCAATAAATCGATTATACTTGTAATTAAATTTCAAATAGCTAATCCTAGGACACCAACTTCAAGGATCTCCCATGAGGACTAGATCCAACTACCTACAACTTTCAGTCCAATTGAACTCACTTAAAAATCATATTTACGGTGAGTCAAGATTTTAGTCAATGGGTATGATATATTTTCTTCTTCGGAAATACTTCTCACTTAAACCTAACCTCTCTTCAAAAAATACCTCAAGAGATGATACTTCCAAAGTACATGCTTCGTCCATTGATGTGTACTTGGCTCTTTTACAAGAGACACCACTTCAATATTATCACAATAGAGTGTAATAGGATATTTACTATTATATACCAATTAAAGATCTTGGATGATTTTTTTCATCCATAATGCTTATTTAGCTACCTCAGAAGTCACAATAAACATGGACTCTACTGTAAAATCTATGACCATAGCCTTTTTTGAGCTCTTCCAGCTCACAATACCTCCACTCAAAGTGAATATGTATCTCATTTGTGACTTCATGTCATCTTGATAAGTTTGAAAACTATAATATTCATATCATTTGATAACTAGTTCCCCATATCCTCCATAAACTAGGAACATATCCTCAGTACACCTCAAATAATTAAAGATACTATTGACTTCCATGTAATAGTGGTCAACTTGATCATCTAGATATCTTCTTACTAAACTTGATGCATAGGAAACATCTATCCTAGTATGTATCATAATATACTTGAATGACCCAATCAATGATGCATATGAAAACCTTTACATTCTATTTATTTCCCTATGTATCTGAGGAAACATTTTCCTGGAAGGATGAATGCCATGTGACATTGGAAACAATCCCCTCTTGGATTTTTCAATACCAGATATCTTAAGTATCTTATCAATTTATGTACATTGACTTAGGCTGAGCAACATCTTGGATCTATCCTGATAGATCATGATTCAAAATATATATGATGTCTCACCCAAGTCCTTCATAGAGAAGCATTTATTCAACCACATCTTAAAAAATTGTAAGACTGGTATTTGATTTCTTATGAGTAATATGTCATCAACATATACTACTAAAAAAATGAATGCAATCCCACTAAATTGTTTGTAGACACAAGGATCACACTAATTCTTTATCAAACTAAATTCAATTATATATTCATCAAAATTAATGTTCCATATCCTAGATACTTGATTTAGTCCATAAATGGACTATTTTTTAATTTGTATACATTCTCATCATTTAGAGTCACAACACCTTCAGGTTTATTTATATCAACATCTTCCTGATGGTTCTCATTATGTAAGGCAGTTTTGACATCCATTTCTCAAATCTCATAGTCACGGTAAGCCTAAATGCCATCTATAATTCTGTTGGATCTCAACATTACAACTGGTGAAATGGTTTTATCTCAGTTAATTTCTTGATGTTATTTAAATCCATTTATAACTATTCATAGCTTATAGGTAAAAACGTTTCCTTCAACGTCTAGTTTCTTATTGAATACCCACTAGAAACCAATGGGTTTTACATCCATTGTAGGATCTACCAAAATACAGACTAGATTTTGGTAGATGGAATCCATTTTAGAATTGATGGATTATTTTCACTTGGAAACATCTATGCCACTTAATGCTTCTTTTTTAGGTTATAAGATCATTATTATAAACTAATAATTAGTCACCATCCTTTGTGATTAGAAAACCATACCATTCTGGTTCTCTAACCTCCCTTGTACTCCCACACATTACTTGTGACTCAAGAATAGTTTCTTCTTACATGGGTATTTATAAAACCAGTTCATATGACAGGTCTTATGTACCTTGAGTCTCAACTTCATCTAATTCTATCTCCATCCCACCATCTCTTTTAGAGATGTTTTCCCTCTCATGGAATGTGGAATGTCTTTCCACTATAACTTTTTTATAAGGGTTTAAATTGGTTATATCCCATTGTTTCATTGATTTATCCTATATAAGTCACATTCTACACCTCAATGTTAAAGTTTCTTCCTAAAATAGGCCTTAAAAACACTTTCCAAACCAAAAAACGCAAGTATGACAACATATGTTTCTTTCCATTTCATAAATAGTATGGTATACTAAATATCCATCAGGATGTTTTTTTTAAAATTTTTGTATTTGTAGAAAACTAAACTTTTGAAAAATATTGTTTTTTGAAAAACTGGTGAAAGTTTCTAAATTTCCAAACCTAAACATAAATAGGGAGAAAATTTTGGTTTTAGAGATAGTTGTTTTCTGGATAGAGATGATCATACTAAGTAACACCAAACACAAAGTATCAAATTCTGTAGCATCGATCAGATAAGTTGTTAGAATAATAAAGTTGTTGATTAGACACATTATTGGTCTTAGATCCATTAGCACGAAGTTCAAGTTTCATTCGACTCATTGATGGTTATAAAGTCAGAATTTTTTTAAAGAGTTTGAATGAAGATAGTGATGTTAAGAGTTAAGAAGTTTTAAACATTCTAACCTTCAGTCAGACAATGATTTTCTAGTTTTTAATTCTCAAATATCATAAATTCTCTATAACAATTGTGATACAATAATTATGAAGAAAAGGTGGAGAATAGGTAAAACCCTTCATATTGTGTTTTGGTATAAAAGAAACAATGTTTTGAAAGTAATAGATGTTATAATAATTTTATATGTAAGTCAGAAGGATATTTTCCAATATTGAAGTTATCATAAACCATGAATACTCTCATGATAAAAGCTTTTGAAGAAATGGAGGAATCATAATGATTTTCATAGGTATAGAAATCAATAAAAAGTTTGCATCGGAGCCAGAAGTACCAGGCACAGAAGTTTTTAGAGGTTTGAATGAGTTATAACTAGTGAAGTTTGAGGAATTTCAATGTTGTAGAATGCAGTTTCCATCATAATGAGAATTCCATCGTTATGAGGTTTCTATCAGACTAAAGCTAAGTATGTTCCACCATACTAACTATGATGAGGAAATTCAATCAGACTAACTTTGAGGAGGAAAGTCATTCATAATGACTTTGAGAAGGAAATTCAATCAATATTTCCTTTGAGAACAAATGTCAATTTGACTAAATCTAAGAAAAAATTCAACCAGACTAACTCTGATGAGGAAAGTCAATTCAGAATGAGATGAGGAAGTTTCATCATAATGAGTTGAGGAAGTTCCATCCTAATGAGCAAAGTAAGTTACATCATAATGATCTAATGAAGTTCCATCAAACCGAATAAAATTTAGGAAGTATGATAATAATAATTACGAATAATACTGAATAATATTTCAACATATTTTTGAAGAGTTTATGTAGTCAAATTTCAAATTCAAATATGCGTAGATCTTGATGTTTTAGAATTTAATTAAGTAGGAAAAGATTTCCAGTTTTTTACCTTTGTCTTTCTAGGAATCCTATTAATAGAAGCACAATACATTCTTACTTTACATATTTTTTATGTGATTGGAAAAGGTGGAGCACTGTAGAATTCATGTCAAAGTTATCTTCTTGGAATGAGACCTCATTATAAGGTTGGACATCTTAATGTTTTGTTTACCAGACTATGGAATATCTGACTAAGAATTTGAGAAGAGTTTGAGTAATATATATTGAGAATGATTTCATCGTAATGTTTCCATTAGACAAAATTCATTGGAATAAATCCATTGAACCCATCCCCATCAGAATGAGAGATTCAAGCCTTGCCACATCAGACTAAGGATTCCAGATAGAGATTAATTTCTGGTATTTATTTTTTTATTTTTTGAGAATAATTGGGTTCGGTTTTACCTTGGGGGTTTTTTTGGGAGAAAATTTGAGAAAATTGGAAGGGAGAAGATAAATTCATGGTTGGCGCATGGTTTTCCCTAACCATGTGCCCCATCAAATCAAACAGTTCAACACAGAAGAGAGGAATTTCACGGTTAGCACACAGTTTTTATAACCATGAACCCTATTAGGAGAAACTGTGCACCCCCATAATAGAGGCGCATGGTTAGGCTCATATTTAGGGTAAACCTTGAACTCATTCCCAACTAACCATGCATGACCTTTTAAATAACCCAAAAAATATATTTTTATTCACTCAAACCCCCATTTTATCTTTTATTCAACCCCTATTTGACCCTAGATGATATTTCATGATTTTGGATCCTCCTAGATGGATTAAAAGCCTTCATGACCTCCATTATTGGTTATTCAAAGACTATATCAAATATATGCACCCTTCCTAGTAAGAGGACCTCATCTCAATTGATTTCACATTCCTTCTCCGTTCTTCTCCTATTTTAGATAAGGTTTGTTATTCTTATTTTGATTAGATACATACCTTGTTTTTTTATCTAGATATATTATTGTAGATATATATATATATATTTAAGAGATCTTTATTTGTTCAATATTGATTTAGGGTTTTAGATTCAGATCTTGTTCTATGTCGTTGTTCTGCTCAAATTTTGGGGATTTCTGTTGGATGACCGCTTGTCAACGAATCGAGTTAGTCGGTCTATAATCCAAATCCCAAAGTACTTATTTAAATTATGTATATGTTATTTAATAATTTCTATTAGATTTTTTGAAATTTGTTTCTTGACAGAATTAATTAATTTGTTGAAATAATTAATTAAGGAAATGTGAAATTGGGGATATTGGAAATTATAGATTGAGATAATTAATTGTAGAATTAATTGTTAGATATTGAGATATGAGGATTTAAATATTTAATTTTTTGATTAATTATGATCTATTGAGCTTGTGATTGAGATAATTAATTGTGGAATTAATTATGGAATTTTGAGTTTGTGGATATTGATTAATTAATTGAATAATTAATTAATGTGATTGATGTACTCAATTAATTGGGGAATTAATTAAGGGTATTTATGTGATAAAAAATCGTTGAATTAGTAATGAAATTTGTGGGATTAGTTAATTGTTTAATTTACTAATATAATTTTTTTTATTAATTAATTTTAGAACTAATTAATTTACATGATGCGGTTAACTAGTTTTTGAATTAATTAATATTATTTATGTGATTAGTTAATTATTGAATTAAATAATGGAATCTTTGTGTTTAAATAATTATTGAATTAGTAATGGAATTTATTTGGATGTTTAACTATTGAATTAATTATATGTTATGAATACTAACATGGAAATTTAGTTTAGAATTAAATAATGGGAACATGTTCATTCTAATGTGTAAGTTATGAATGGAAATGTGGTTATTTAGTTGTGAAATTTTTGGGAAAAAATCCCTCAAGGTATCATTGAATCATTTCTGAGGTGATTGTGTTTGTTGACAAAACGGGCCTTCATGTTGTGTTTGTTGACAAAGCAGACCATGATGTATTAGTGGGTCGACAAAGGGGGTTCACATGGTGATTTGATGGGCTCAAGGGATGCTTTCAACAATTGATGATTGATTTAAGAACCTCAACAAATGATTGGACGATCTAGAGGCAAAAAATAGCGGGATGCACGGAAAAACAGAGGGATGCATGAAATAGGGGGATGAGGTATTTCGCACAAGAAATGTTTCGGGGTCCGAGGCTCGAAAATTGGCAAAGGCGTGGGTTGTGAAAAAATTTGGAGTAGTGCGCAAAAAATGGCGTTGTGCGGAAGATTTGTTTTTCACGCTTGAATTGAATTACACGCTCAAGGAGGGTTTTTCGCGCAGGGTCGATTTTTCCTATAAATATGAAGTGACCCCCTCCATTTAAGAGTTCAATACACTGAAAATACCTGAGATCTGGGGCGCGAAATTGAAGTTATCAAGGGTGTTGCACGTAAAATTTAAGTTTGCGCGTAAAGTCTGGTGTTGCGCGAAAAGCTAATGTTGCACATAAAATTTGTATTGGCGTGTAAACTGGTCTTGCACGAAAAGTGGATTTCGTGCAAAAGAAGATAATTTCACTAAAGTGAGTGTAGAGTTTGTGGATAAAATTTGGACGTTGCATTTAAAAGGGGGTTGTTGCACGAAAAGTGATTTTCGTGCAAAGTAAAGGAATTACGCGCAAGGTGCCGTAAGGGCTGCACGTAAAAAATGGGGTTGCCCGGTCCACCCGGTGCAAAGTGAGATTCATCTATTGGAAAAATTTGGATGTAAATAGAGCATCTATAAATAATTAAGTATTTATTAATTAGTGATAATGAAGTGACCTATAGGTCTATAAACTGTGAGATGATCTTTTCCAGAGCAGTGGGCAAATGAAGAGGAAGAATGTGATCCTCTCCACTGGCAGTGAGCCAGAGAGAGAGAAAGAGGGAGTGACCCATGGGAAATCTGTGAGTTGACCTTAATCATTTTAAAGGTAGTGATCTTGGGCATAGAAGTGGTCTATCCTGAACATTATTGGCAGTGAGCCTTAGTGGATTTTGTACAGCGGCACATCACCGTTGTATGCTCCTTAGACATAGCCCAGTGAGGGTGAACCAAGTAAAAATCAATGTGTCTTCCTAATTGATTCCATGAATTGCTTTCAAGCATCATCATCATATAAAGAAGAAATATAAGTGATCATAATAAACACACAAGTGTAAACATTGTGACCCTTGTAATAAAGTGGTCAAGATCCAGTGGGGTAGGTAGAATTTTCAAAAGAATATCCATACCCTAATTAACCCCCCTCTTATGGTATATAGGTGCATATTGGTCCTAACAGAAATAAAGAATGGGAACATGGTCATTATAATGTGTAAGTTATGAATGGTAACATGGTCATTTAGCTCTGAATTAAATAATGGGAACATGGTCATTCTATTGTGTGATGTATGAATGGAATCATGGGAATTCAAGTATGAATTAAATAATGGTATCAATGACATTATGAGATAAGATATCCATCAGACATACTTTAGGACCTGATATGAGAAAAATTAGGTATTGAATTGTAAAAATGGAATTATGAGATACGAAATCCATTAGACAAACATTAGGCTTCAGAATGAGACAAAGCAAGAATTAAGGTACGAGTGTCTATGAGAGTTTGGGGGGTTTATGTTGTTAAATAATGATTAATCGATAATGTGATAACTATTTACTTATGAATTGTAATTATTTATTTATACAACTGCATACACTTTCTGTTAACTATATATTGTTTTATACACCATTGGTGGTGGCCTACTGAGATGTACTCACACCCTACTCAGGCTGCCTTATTGGTACCCAAATATACTTTCTGTTTTCTGGATACATTAAGGGAAAAAGATCATTGTTATATGGATGAAATGGGATAGAGAATGGATGAGGGAACTAGAAATGATTCAGGACCCAATTAGGGGTGTCATCAGTGTATTTATTTTGGGTTTAATTTTAGAAACATGACACGTACATTGGCATGGCATATTTTCTTCTTTAGTTTTGATATTGTATTTCCACTTTTACCCATCTTGTGATATCTATTATTTCAGGTTATGATTACATGTTATTTAGTTATTGTTTCTTAATTTCTTCTAGTGTATTGAATCTAATAAAAGGCCGTATAGTCTCTCCATTATCGATATTTCAGACCCTCACTACTATTCGGTATCCTCTAGCTTACAGGGAGGCACACCTGGGGTCATGTCAATGAGAGAATTGAGGCACCGATGTGTGGAACCTGGGTCAGGACATTACAAATTGGTATCAGAGTCCATTTTTCTTTTCTTTTTTATTTTGTATTACTATTTTTTAAAGGTAGACATGAAACTAGAAAGAGTCGGGACTTGGTTATGATCTCCTGCATGGGAGTAGCTAACCCCTGTATGGGGGAGAACCCGAGTACCCAGGGTGGGATTGCTGTTATTCCTATTTTCTATTACAGTGGAATATTATTTCAACTTGGGTGACACACTTATTGTGTTATGTGATTATTGATGTTAATTTTTTCTGATTTTGACTCGTGGACCAATATGTCACAACATTTGAGTTACATGAATCATTCTAGGAACTTAGGGTTATTGTGACATGCATCATTTCAGGCACACATACGAAAATGAGTTATGGGTAAGTTATTGAACTTGAACTGTTTTTCCTTGCTTTTGAAATTGAAATGAAAATGGCACCTAACATGAAATTAAGAAAGATTGTAGAATGATGTAGGATGAGAATAAATGGGTGTCTAAATGAGAAACATGAATAATTAGAATGTTTTTACCCTTTTTAACTAGGACCAAGGAGTAATATTATTAAGGTTAGTGATAACACCTCGATTTTGACTTTGTGGTAGGGTTTGGGGAAATGACTTGTTGTGGAATATTGTATTTTACCTTAAATGTGTTAATTTTGTAAAAGGTGACGTAAGGTACCTATTTGTAATGGTATAGATATTTCTCTATGACGACGCTTATTAAGAGGATAACATGAGGATATGTCTAGAGATGATCTACCGGTAGTAGGAACTAAGGAACCAATTGTGTCAGCTGAGGAATTCAGGGAGCAGTTCCAAGAGAACTTTTCCCACTTCATGAAATTCCTTGGAAGAGACCCAGGGTGTGTTGTGAATAGTATGTTTGATCTAATAATGGAGTTACAAATTCAACACCCTCCTATTTTTATTGGAGAGGGTGGACCTGAGAGATATTATTTCTGGGTTGAGTCCATCGAGACTATAATTGACAACTTTGAGACTCCTGTAGAAAGGATGGTCATGTTGGCTGCTTACATGATATGAGGATCAATGAATCACTAGTGGTATATTCAGGCGTGGACTATATAGGCTAACGTTATGTTATTGAAGGAACTGTTGGATACGTTTCTAGATAACTTCTATCTAGAGATTCTAAGGTAGGAGAGAGTATATGAGTTCATGATTTTGACATGGGGGAGTATTTATGTGATATACTATGTTGGACACTTTACTCATTTGCAACACTTTTCTCCAGTATTGGTAGTGGATGAGATAACTACAGCGAGACATTTTTAGGATGGGCATAAATGTGAGATTAAGTTCCAAGTTATCCATTTTCAGTTAAAGGAGTTTGCTGAGGTGGTGGATAAGGATCTCATAGATATGGGTAAACTGAAGAGGCTTCTAGTGTAGGAAAGGTGGTTCCATTTGGATGATTAGAAGGTATGACTTCTAAGAGTAGGAAGCATTTCTATCAAAACATCAACCAGCGAAGTGGGAAACCGAGTACCTAAAAAGAGGAATCGGTTGCATAAGACCTTAATCGAGTGATCTATCACCAGTATGGTAGATTAGGGATCTTTTGAATATAGTTACCTCAACCATCAATATAGCTACAGTCTTGCAGAAAGATGGGACATCTACAAAAGTTATACAGGACCCAGCGATAGATGAGTAGTAAGGGTATAACTAGTCAGAATCAGAGTGTAGGAAGAGGATATTCTTCACCATATCAATCTTGCATCTGGAGTTCTACTGGAAAAGGTCGTAAAGGTAGTGTATGTGGAGCATCGAGGTAGGAGTGCTCATATTAGTAGAGTATTGCAACACATGGGACATAGACTGCATCCCGGGGATGTGGGGTAAGACCGTTGCATTCTATTCACCCTACACTTGTGCATATCAAGGCTAGACCATTGACAGTGAGATGTACTATTTGTATAGATTCTATGATATCTACTGCCTTATTTGATATTGGTTCCTATCATTCCATTATTTCTACAAAACTTGTTAGTGGTTTGATCCTGGTGATGGAGTTCGTGAGTGGGGTGTTGACGACAAAGACACCTCATGGAGTTCGGTCAAGAGACATTTTTTTTTGTGCAAGGGGTGTTCTCTTGAGGTCGAGTAGTATAAATTTCTATGGGATATTTATATCATAGACATGTTAGACTTTGAAGTAATTGTGGGTATGGACTAGTTAGTATCCTATTCTCCCCACAATGATTTTTACCATAAGAGAGTGACCATTACCACTCATAAGGGTAAAAAATATATTCCCTGTGGAGAGTGAGATATCGAGGTGTTCAGAGTAGTGCCAATTACTCATCAAATAGGAGAGATCATAACCCAGGTTTCTAGTTTATTTCTGGATGATGGAGGTGTATAACGAGATGTCTTTCCACACTTAGTGGATAGGTTTTATGATGTGTTTACTTAATATTTCACAGGGATTCCACCTGAGAGAGATGTGGAATTTAGCATCGATATCATACTGGGGAAAGAGATGATTTCTATTCCACCTTATAGAATGTCACTGAAAGATATTCAAGAGATCAAGACTCAGCTGGAGGAGTTAGAGGATATGGTATTTATTTATATGAGTATGTTTCCTTGGGGTTCACTAGTCTTGTTTCCAAAGAAGCCTGATAAGAGTTTATGCTTATGTGTTGATTACCGAATGTTGAACCAGAAGACTGTGAAGAACAAGTACCCCCTCCCCCGTATCGATGATCTATTTGACTATTTGAGAGGATCTTGTGTGTTCTCAAAGATTGACTTGAGATTAGGATATCATAAACTGAGAGTTCATAATTATGATATACCAAGGGATGAATTTAAAAGCAGGTATGGACTATATTATTTCATCATAATATTTCTTGGGTTAACAAAAACACCAGTAATGTTTACGGACTTAATAAAAAAAATCTTTAATATGTACCGAGATCAGTTTGTGGTAGTGTTTGTGCAATACTAATTGGTGCACTCCAAGAAAAATGATTATTATGACCAATATCTTGATATCATTTTAAGTACACTAAGATAGCATTGTCTATACATCAAGATATCTAAGTACAATTTTATGTATCGATCAATTACACTCTTTGGGTAGCATCATCTCGGAGGAATGTGTGCTGGTAAATCTAGAGAAGGTTCAGATAGTGGTTTCTTGAGAGCCTCCCAAGAGCATGTTTGATATCCATAGATTTCTAGGATTCTCTGAATATTATTATAGGTACATTCAGAACATTTACCGATTGGAAATATTGCTGATGGGATTGAACAAAAAATGGATGAGGTTTAATTGGTCATAAGATTGTGATAATTCGTTCTAGGTGATGATGAAGATTTTCGAAACTGTAGTAGTATTGATCCTACATGAGAAAGGTGAGAAGTACATAGTGTATTGTGACACTTTTGCGATTGTAATTGGAGTTGTGTTGATTCATGGAGATCATTTTGTATTTTATGGGTCTTTGATGTTGAGGCCCCATGAACCGAACAACCCTATATATGACCTCAAGTTGGATATAATGTTTTATGTTTTAATGTGTTGGGGACATTATCTATTGGGAAATTTTTTTTACTATGTATATTGATCACAAGAGATTAAAGTACATATTATCATAGTGAGACTTGAATCTTCGATAACAACGATGTGTTGAGAATATGAAACCATTAAATTTTGAGCCAGCATATATGCCTGGAAAGGGGAACATTGATGATGATGCTTTTAGATGGAAGACTCAAACTCAGGTGGTTCAAGAGTCTAGTGCTAAGTGGAAGATGATGGATTTACTATATGAGATATACATTGTGGTTTAGGAGAGTTAGGATTAGATGACCCTCGTAATAGTTTCATTGGAGTATACATTTTTGAGATAGATCTAAGATAGAATGTATGTGGATTAATAATGTTTTAAATTGAGGTAAAACCTTGAAGGTGGGAAGTCACCATCAGATTGGAGCATAGATGAGGATGAGGTCATCTATGTCAAAAATCAATATGTCATACCTAAAAGAAGGTGAAACAAGATGATATGTGAGTTTCATGCCTCGAAGTGGGGGGTACATCCAGGTCTGACCAAAATGCACCGTGAACTACAAAGATAGTTTTGATGGTTGGAAATGAAAAAGAAAATAGTAAAGTTTGTGACATGATGCTACACCTATTAGTAGGTGAAGGCAGAGTATTAATGATCTATAGGTTTACTACAGTCATTGGCCATTATAGAATGGAAGTGGAAAAAAGTGACCATGGACTTTGTGTTGGTTCTCCAGAGGATTCCTTAGAAGAATAATTCTATTTGGGTTATTGTGGATAGACTGAAAAAGGTAGTGAATTTATTGAATATATGGGAGACTTTCTTAGTGGACCCGTTGGGTTATTTTTATGTTTGGGTGATAGTCTATCTGCACGAGGTGCCACAGAATATTTTTTCTGACTAAAACTTGTGTTTTACTTCACGGTTATTTTTTGGATTGTAGAAGGTGCTTGGTATGTAGGTTTTTTTAGTATGAATTTCCACCCACTGATAGATGGGTGGTCAGAGCATCCTATACAAGTGCTTGAGGATATGTTGTGAGCTTGTGTTCAAAACATCGGTGGGTCTTGGAAGAATAACCTAGCATTAGTGGAGTTCACCCATACGAATAGTTATTGGGAAACTATATAGATGAAACCATATGGGGCTCTTTATTGTAGTCCATGAAGACCACCTCTAGTCTGGATAGAGTTATGTGAGTCTAAGTTGTTGGGACTGAGTCTCGTCTAGGACACAATAGAGCATGTACAGTTGATTCAGAAATATATGGATACGATCTAAAGTAGATAGAAGTCATACAAAGATAGAAATAAATGAAACCTAGAGTTTACAAAGGCTGATCATGTATTCATTTGGGTGTTTCCTAGATTCAATCACTATAGAATACAGAGACAGGGAAAGTGGGCACCCAATTTTGTTGGACCATTTGAGGTGGTAGAGAGAATCAGACTAGTGGAACACTGATTGGATCTTCCATAGAGATACAGTGCTATGTATGATGTTTTCTAAGTGTCAAAACTAGGTTGGTATAACCCCAACCCTTCTAATGTGACCGATATGGATGATGTTGAGATTGAGATAGATTTTTCCTTTAAGGAGCGTCTAATACGTGTGTTGAATTATAATGAGAAAGTGTTGTGTGGAAAGACCATGCCTATAGTTTGTGTATTTTGGAAACATGGGAATGTGTGGGAGGAGACATGGGAAAGGAAAGAAGATATGAGGGATCATTACCCTAATCTTTTTTAATCAGAATCTTAGATATTCATGGGAGTACAAATCAAGGATAAGATGTTATAAGGTGGTGAGATTGTAAGAAACCGACCATTCCTGAAGATGACTTGGTCTTAATTTCAGGTATTTATTTATGCGTTGTTTCAGTGTACTTAGGTTGGGTTTTACCTTGGGGTGTTTTTGGGTGAAAATTTGTGAAAATTTGAAGGGAGAAGGGTAGTTCATAGTTGGCTCATGGTTTTCCCTAACTGTGCGCCCCTTCCTAGAAAACCATGCAACCTTGGACATAAAGGAATTACATGGTTTACATATGATTTGTCAATCTGTACACCCTATTATGAGAAACTATGAACCCCCATAATAGTGGATCACATTTAGGTACACATTTAGGAGAAACCGGGCTCCCCTGCCCAGCTAACCATGCATGAATTTTTAAATCACCAAAAAATTATATTTTTAATCACCAAAACCCCCCCCCCATTTGACTCCCATTTGATCCCCATTTAACCCTAGATAATATTTCATGATTTTAGAGAATCCTATATGGATTTAAAGACTTAACATCCTTTTTAATTTTATATTTTAAGCCTAGATAGATGATTTTCACCCCTCCCTATAAGAGGATCTAACCTTGCTTGGTTTCCAATTCCTTATCCTTCATTATCCTATTCTAGAAAGGGGGTTTTCTTCCTATTTTGATTTGATATAGAGATGTTTTTGTGGATCTGTATCTATTATTGTATATCTATATCAATATTTAATAGATCTTGGTTGATTTGATCTTGATTTATGGTTTTAAATTTGAATCTAATTATATATAATTGTGCTGCTCAAATTATGAGGATTTTCGTTGGGTGATTGCACAACATCGAATTGAGGTAGGTTGTCTATAATTCAAATCTCAAAGTATTTATTTAAATTACATGTATGCAATTGTATAATTTCTATTATATTTCTAGAAATCACATTCTTAATTGAATTAATTAATTTGTTGAATTAATTAATTAAGGAGATCAGAAATTGGGGATTTTGGGAATTATAGATTGAGATAATTAATTTTATAATTAATTGTGAGATATTATGATTTTAGGATTGAGATATTTAATTGTGTAAATAATTATGATTTATTGAGACTGTGATTGCGATAATTAATTATGGAATTAGTTATGTGATTTTTAGTTTGTGGATATTGATTAATTAATTGAATAATTAACTAATTGGATTTACGTACTCAAATAATTAGAAAATTAATTAAGGGGATTTTTGTGATAAACAAATTATTGAATTAGTAATAAAATTGGTGTGGTTGATTAGTTATCGAATTTACTAATATAATTAAGTGATTAATTAATTTTAGAATTAATTAATATATTTTATCTGATTAATTAATTTTTTAATTAATTAATGTTATTAATGTGATTAGTTAAATTTTGAATTAACTAATGGAATTGTTATTTTTAACTAATTATGGAATTAGTAATGGAATGGATGTTAATAATTAATTGTTGAATTAATTATGTGTTAAGAATAGTAACATGGTCATTTAATTGTGAATTAAATAACGGGAACATGGTCATTATAATATGTACGGTATGAATGGAAACATATCCATTTAGTTGGGAAATAGAATGCGAACAAGATTATTCTAATGTGTAAGGTATGAATGGTAACATGGTCATTTAGTTTTGAATTAATGAATAGAAACATGGAAATTCTATTGTGTAATGTATGAATGGTAACATGTGAATGAAAATATGAATTAAATAATGATATCAATGGAATTATGAGATATGATATTCCTCAGACATACTTTAGGCTCTAACATATTTCAGAGTATATATTGAATGATAGAAATGTAATTATAAGATATGATATCCATAAGACATACTTCAACCTCTGACATGAGTTGAAGCGAGGATTGAGGTATGAGTGTCTACGGGAACCCAAAGGATTATATAGTTAAATAAATATTAATTGATAATGTGATAACTGTTTACTTATGCATTGTAATTATTTCTTTATACAACTGCATACAATGGCTATTGATTAGATATTGTTTTAGTTGTCATTAGTTGTGTCACACTATAATGCCTTAGATTTTCCATGCACTATTGTTTTTGGATACTATATAGATTATTTGTGCGACCAGGCACTGAGACATTGTGCGATTCTAAGGCCATTGTTCCTAAAATAAATGTTTGAAATATATTATATAGTATCCATGAATATTTTTCATGAAAAAGTGTAATAACATCTAAACGGGTACCCTAATCAGAAATATGATGGTACCGTTGAGTTCAGAATGCGAGGTTTACCCTAGGAATGACTTAACATTAGTCAGTGTGGGTCATTTGTAGAAAATTCATCACATGCGTGGAAATGAAAAAAATAATCAAATAAATTATTTCATTTCATTTTTTTGATGCAATGATTGATGAAATATAAATATACTATTATGGAGAAATACTAGGGTTAGTTGTACAACCCTAGAACCATTGGAGAGCCATTGAAGATAGCTTCAGTGAATCCTCTCAAACGAATGGCGATAGGATCTTCGAACAATGATCGATGTAAAAAAGATTCAAAGGATCTCACCAAAAAACATGACACAACCCCATTCTTCATTAGTGATCGATTTGAATCAAGGTAGGGCATGTATTTTTATTTAGTTCTTCCCATTCTTTATTTATACAATGAACATGAATTAATCAATGAAAATATTGATCTGTGGTTTGATCATTATTTGAGATGAGTTTATTTTCTGAGGTTTTGATGGGAGAATATATTTTTAATTTTATTTATTTAGATTTTCATTCTAATAATGATGGATCAAGATAAACATGAACATCGATCAAGGTTTGTTACTCCAATATGTTCATGTTCTTTTCTCCCCCATTCATCATTCGTCACGAGCATTCTAGATCAATCGATCATGCTCACCTATTGCATGGTGCAACGATCTGATATCACGTATCTAATATGGGAATAGCCTGACAGAGGTGTGATTATGGAGATAAAGAAATTTAGATGACAGAGGATACCCAATTTACCATTCTTTAACATAGAACAAATAATGACAATTTGATTCATTTTTTGAGTAGATTTGATGGCGTAATACATTATTCATAAACAAAAAGGATTTGAAGAGTTGGGATCTTCAATATCATGGTGAAATGATCACCAGATCGAAATCTGTAGGCATTGGATCAAATGCGGGAGTAGATATGGGATTCTAAAAAATACTGAACAATACAATTTTTAATCTGGATCTATACGTTGTGTGGGGCCACATGAGGTGTGATTAGGGTTTCCATAGGAAGTAAAATATCACATATAATGTGACCCCTTTCACGTAAAATGTGGTATCACCTGGGTCACTCGGCATGTACTCAGGAATCACACAGGCTGTTTACAAGGGAAGTTGTTCATAGGCTAAGTTGTGTACTGGTACTTGGGAAGACATACATAGGATGGTGATTTGTACTAGCACATGGTTAGAGTAAATGGGATACGTACATGTTGTGTACTACTACATGGACACAGTTTGAAGAGATGATCCATTTACACGGGCAAGACCTGGGTTCAAGGGACTTGGAGTGTGACCCCTACTACACACTATGTACTCTTTTATACACATCTTGGAGCCCTTGTACTCTATATCTTGGAAAATTTTTATTAGGGTTTGTTACCTTTATCTTTTCCAAGAGGGTTGGTATGAAATAATTTTTTACTCCTAGGACAACGATCCCTTCAGCAGTATTTCCAAGATATAGTTGTTGGAATCAATCTGAGAGGCCTAGAGTGAGATCAACTATTCATATTCATTTCCTAGGTGGATTTATTTTTGTTGACATGACCAACACTACATGGGAGTCAATTCTCTACTTAGCGGGTTAATCCAGATTGATTTTCTGGTATCACCTCATGGCCTTTCCAGTGATCCTCATCTATGTATTGTATTCTATTCAAACTATTAGCATTCTCTTTCTCATGAATAGACCCAATAAGAAGTACCTATTGGAAGGACATCATCAATGCTATCAGATTCAGGAGTGTGTTCTCTTGGGTGAGTGCTTTGTGGAATATTCTATATGGAATCATAGAATAGTATAATATGAGTCTGACTTACCTCTAGAATGTGTGTCATTGTTGAGTATATCAGGATATTCTTTTTATATGTGTTTTAGAAATATAAAAGTGTAGATATGAATGTATTTTCTTTGTTTTATGTGATGCACGCCTATCACAGGGCTTGTAAAAAGCATTTTAATTTTCCTAGTGTAGTATAATGGATGACAAGATTCGTCTCACTTGAGGAACTTTTTCATATGTTCACTCACTTAAATTAATTATCCTAAACTATTTATTTTTAATTTTTTTTTAATTTAGGAAGGTTATGATATTTAAATTAATAAAAATATTAAACTAACATGCAATGAAAAAAATTATTTATTGAAAAAATAACATGGAATTTATGGGTTGGATTATGGGATCCATCAATCTCCTTGTTGGTGTTTAAATAATTTTTGATAATTCAATTTTGAGATCTCATTCTTGAATTACTATTTTTTATTAATTGGTGTGAAATCTTGAATGTATTTAGCAATCTTAACATCCCCTCCTACTTTTATCAAAGTTTATGGAACAACTCAATCGTGAGTGTGACAACTTTCAAGACCTGGATCTATCTTATGCCATTTCAACCACTGAATGGCTCAAATTCATCGTATTAGGATATTGTATAATAGAATTGATTTTGAGTTTAGTTTCGTGGTGGGATATCTCCACACTCGTGCATGTCACTCTTTCTCATCAAAAACATAATAAAACATAAGAATTTTACCATAGAATAAATGAAATTGACATAGACCTCCCCCGACCCAAGGATTGAGTAAGTATATCATTTTTTATGGTAAGAGGTAATGGTGGATATAATTAGAAAATGAAAATAAGAAAATAAGGATAAAATATGGAGAAGAAAGGAGGGTGGTTGTGTGGAAGAAAACCCAAAAAATAATACCATGCATGAATTTACTAAAAATCTAAATTAAAATTGAAATCTAAAATAATAAATAAAATTAAAAAATTAATAATATGATAAGGGAAATATTTGTGAATTCCCTCCCTCGGTGGAGATCTCCTCTTGGTTCCTTGGAATAAATGTCATGGAAAATGGGATGAGATGAGAGGTGGGAGCTCCCCTTGTTTTATAGGAAAAAATTTTCCTTCTCAAGTTTTCAAATTTTTGGAAATATAATTTTATGATTAACACATTCCATCCTTCATAAAAATTGTTTACAAATGACTTTTTCATTCAACCTTAAAATTTCATATTGATTGGACTCTTCTAGAGGGATTTCTATATTTTTTTTGACAATGTATTTTTTTATAGATGAATTTTCCATGAAGCTTCCTTCAATGTATAACATCTCTTTTCCACCATAATGGGAGACAAACTCCATGAAATTTATTTAGGTAGTGCATATATTTGTCCTACTTCATATACATTTCTAATCTACACCATTGCAGGTGTGTATGCAGATTTATACATCCGCTACGGAGGTGGGGTCCACACTGTCAGCCCAGACAATTTCCAAACATCAATGATTTTTCGGGCCATTAGATATTCGAATAATCCTATAGTCTTGAAAAAAAAGTTAAAGGAATTAAAATAATTATTCTAAAAAAATAATCATTCAATTTGGAATTATTTTTTTATATAAATGACCAAAATACCCTTGACGTAAAAATCTGTCAAAAATCCATAATTTAAACACATTTCACATTTTAGCTCAAAACACGCCATAAATCCAAAATTGATTCATATAAGCTCAAATTGATAAATTATAAGGGTTATAACATTTTAAATACATATAAAAATGTCGAAAATATTAGTTTTATCAGTATATTTTTTTTGTTTCGGGGTGTCCTACTAAGTATTGTTATACTCACCCATACATGGGGTTTTCCTTCATGTGTCATGTCTTGTGTAGAATATTGAAATTTTGATAGAGTATTAGAAGGACCAGGACCAAACGGTTCTTAGAGAGACCAGAAAAACCGAGGTGTGTTCCTACAACTTTCTGAAAATAGTCCCAATACTTACTTTTAGGTTGTACTTTTATTTTCAAACTCATTGTGGTGGGATTGTATTTGGCCATAATTACTTTATACTAATTCTTTTTTATACACTGGTAATGCAATTTAGATGTATGAATGCATTGGTTTTCAGTTGTTTTTACATTTCATCATTTTATAGGCTTGGAGATGTGTGTTTCTGAACAGGTACTTAAGCTAAGGCCTCTCATGTTAGTGATACACCTTATCAGTGCTAGTCACTAACCTCTAGCCTATTTGAGGTTTGATTCGGGAGATGCGGCATGGGCCCCTCTGGGAGAGGGCATGACACCTAATGAGTTGTACTCACACCCTACTTGGGCTGCCTGATCGATACTTGAATAGAGTTTGTGATTTCTAGAGAGGTTAAGGGAAAATACCTTGTGTTAGATCATTGATATGGGATGAATCATGGATGAGGGAACCAAACACTATTTGAGACCTGCATGGGGGAGTCGTTAATGTATTTATTTTGGGTTTCATATTAGACACTTGACATGTACGTTGGCATGACATACTTTCTTCTTTATTTTTTGATATTGTATTTTCATTTTTGGTCATCTTGTGATACTGGTTCTTTTAGGTTATGATTACATGTTATTAATATATTTTTTATTAATTTTTATAGTGTATTTACTCTGATAAAAGAGGGTAAAGTCTCCCCATGATCAATATATCAGACCCTCACTACTAATCAACAGCCTCTAACATATGGGGAGGCATGCCTGAGGTCATGTGACTGGCCGATTGGAGGCACTGGTGTGTGGAACCTGCTCTGAGATGTTACAGTTTTCAACATTAGAGGTTTTGGAGATGTCTTGTAATAAATATGAATCATACTCAACTGAAAAAAATTCTTCAAAATATGAATGTTAAAAAAAATTAACCTTTATTGCAAAATTTTATAAAATAAAATATTCCTTATATAGTGAACAAGGTGGTCAGATCCTGTGTGGGTCAGTGGGGGTTAGTTACCTATCGATCTTGTGTGGGTCAGCAGTTGTTCTTATTAATAGAATAAGACGATATAGTTTATGACTAATCATATGTACTTCTGTACTTATGTTATACCTGATTGTGAGCTGAGTCTTTTTCCTGTGTGGTACTTCTTGCTTTGTGGTGTTACCTATGTGGTGATTCAACCTTTGTGGTATTGTCTTTGTGGTGTTACCTGTGTGGTATTTCTATCTTTGTGGTGTTACTTGCGTAGTACTTCTACCTTCATGGAGTTACCTTCGTGGTTTTATCGTCGTGGTGTTACCTATCTTGGAAGGTGGGCCATTCGATGTCTGGGTACGCCCTCCGGGGTATCCCGCCGGCCACCAACTGCAGTGGGGGAATCACCACTCTGTCCCTCACCGGACATCGAAAGAATCTTATCAACTTCCTCACCCTCCGCTCATTCACCACCGCTATGTGTATGCAGCTCTTATAAATCCCATTCGTCAGAGCCTACAATTTCCCATTCATTATGACTATGAAAATAAGAAGGGTTAAAAGGATCAGTGGTGAATGCGGACGCATATACCATAATGGTGTCACCGATGAGAACAACAAACATGGCTGGAGCGGGGGTGATAGAATTCCACCTCTCGTCATACGAAACATGGAGGTCACCCACGCCGTTCTGGTGGAGGATGGTAACGAAGGTGGGATCGCAGTGGGGTCTCGTCCCCAGCGTCACCTCTGATCACTGGCAATGAGGGTAGTAATTTAGACACACATTTGATCCATTTCCAATGAATAAATCCCGAAGGTTGCTACGTCCCACCCCAAGGCCGATGCTCATCACCTCTATGATCGCCACCGACAGACCGCTCATGGCCTCGATGTACTCCTTCCACTCGGTCCGGCCCCCGACACAAAAGGATCAAGGAATATATGGACCTTTTCTGACATCTAATCACCACCAAGTTGAAATTTCAGGCATTTTTCTCATTTAATTCTCAAAAAATTACCCGAAATCTTGAAAATCTGTTCCCAAGGTCTGCATGAAGTACTTATCCATTCTTCCGGTAGCGGCTTCGGTGAAGTGGGAGGACAACATCTCTTTCCATAGAAACTACGTCGTGAACCTGTCGGTGAAGTCATCGCCGTTTCATTGGTGAAGCCCATAGCTCCTCTTCGCCCTATGCTTCTCCTGCGGTGGCAACATGAAGAACCTCTCCATGCCGGCGTGGGCTCGGGCAACGAGCTGCGGGTCCACGTTGTGATTCCAGACAAAAAAAAGGAACAACCCTCATAATTTTAATTAAACATTGAAATAAATGAGTTTTATCATTGATAAAAAATAAAAAATCCTCATTATTTGATAAAAAATATGCATAAAAATTTTCTCTTTCAAATTCCCCCACACTTAAACCATGCTTTTCCTCAACCATAAAATCTCCACATAGAAATCAGAGAACGCCAATGTTACCAAAATTCAAATTCCAATGCAATAAAATAAAAAAAAAATCAATGTGAAATCAAACTTTCAAAAATCTTCATAAAATATCAATTTTATTTTACATTTTTCGAAGAAACAAATAATTCACATATTTTACTTTTTCCCTTTGAAAATTAGTGGAACTTATCAATTCATTCATTCAATATCCATCATTTATTATTATCAAACATGACAAGTCATGATTTACCTCACTTTTTATTCTTTTCTCTCATCAATCATGATACAATTCAAGTAGATTTATGCTTATATCATGAGAAACATTCTCCTTATCCATAGGCTTTTAAATGAATTACTTTCTATAATTGGTAAAGAAAAAAAACACATAAAATCACGAGGACTTGCAATTAAGGTTCTATTGAATTTGAGGTTTACGGTTGGTAGGATTTGATGCATTAAAAATTAATGCTCAAGGAGGAGGCTAATCGCTTAAGTACTATGCGTGATATCAAAAATGAAAATATAATGAAATTATCTCCGGCAAAGTAGAAACACCCACTTCCCAAAACTCAAAGAAAAGGTTATCATCAAGTAAGCATAATGAATGCTTTTTTCACCCTTTCGAAAAACTAATATTTTGTAATTTGTTTTTTTGAAATTTATCATTATATAAAACCACACATCCATGACATAACCACATAGGATCATAAGATCATCGGTCTGAAAAAATTGGTGATTTTTTTTCCAAAATCACAACCCATTTTTTTCTTTTTTTCTTGGTTCTTTTTATCATTTTTGTCATTTTTTTAATTCAAGTGTGGAAAACAATAGAGTATAATGAATGATTCCACAACATTTTACAATTACCACAATAATACCCCCACACTTCTTCCTTATAATGTATATCATCTCATCCACCATGAATCCCTTAACCCCCACACTTCAACATTAAAATATTATGCAAATACATAGAAGAGGGTAGAAATGGGAAAAAATGGATTGAAATATGGCTCATTCATATACAGGTCATTCATGGTCTCTATGGGCTAAAAGAAGGATTGATGTAAAGGATGTCATTTAAGGAAAATTATCTTTTTAAAGGATGCCTCAATCTTTTTAAATGTTTTTTTTCACAGTTATAGACATGACAAGTTTCAATACAAATTCTGGTCAGTTACATTTCCCATGATCACTCAAAAAATATGCTCAAGAATAAATAGGAAGTACTTGGTCTAGAAATCCTCTTAGGAATTGGAAATATAAAATTGGACAATCACCCATGGCATGACTAATAAATCAATTCACATGAACTTTAGAAATTCAAAGCATCAAGGATGGTAGGGCAATTTCATTTACATGAATCAATTAATTCCTTCAAATAATGAGTCATTACTTAAATATCCATGCTTCATTTTAAAAATTCAATTTTTAATTTCAATAATTTAATCATTTCAACATTTAAATAAAAAACATGGAATCTCAGGATTCTTAAGAAACTCATGTCTCCTAGATAAGCCGAGTAAAACATGAATTTAAGTGTGTGCATGCAATTTTATCTTTAAATCTCAAAACATGTTGTGGGAAAAAATGTAGAAAGTTTAAAAGATAAAACACAACAATTGAACACCCTTTTCCCATGAAACTTGGTCCTTCCCCTTCACTGTTTGGGGATTCCTTCTACCGTCATGATCCTACAAAATAAAATTACTCAACTAATCATACTGGTCATTTCATTTAAGCATAAAATGAAAACAGGGAGGTGTCCGCATGCTAAATTATTTCAAAGAAAAGAAATTTACATCTAAATTCCTAGAAAGAAAGTAAAGATAAATCTTAGTATTTTTCCCCATGTGGGCCTTGAGTTTTGACTACCTCCAAAGGGCAGTACCAACTGTTATCCAATGTCTGATGGAGGATGAAGCTTCTTTAATTGGAACCACCACATGTGGAATTTCGCAACTTGTGCTTCATTCTTCTGGGTGAGTAATGATCCATGGATAGAGTACACCATATCCCAACATTCACAATTAGGTATAGCTTGCATGGTGGGGTAGGATGATGTATGAATCACCCTCCTTCTTGGTTGTTACTTGTGCAACCTCTTCTTCATTGTCCATTGGTTCCATAAGGTATGTTTTATCAAATGAATTGTCAATAGGAAAGTCATAGTGTAATTCTATTTGAATAATATTAAAACATGAAGTACCAATATTAAATTCTTCCCCATTAATGTAAGAATCTTTTATCATGATTTCCTTATGGAAATCCACTATAATCTCTTCTGGAACTTTCTTCAATAAATATTCAACGTGTCCAGGGAGCTCCATTGTTCCTCAACATGTGCATATCCTGGATCTTCTTCATCCTCTATGTCATAGCTGAGATTGTCAGATTCTGTATAATCAAAACCCCAATGAGTGATGTAGAATTTATATTCAATAAAATTAGAAAGGATAGAGTTAATGAATGGTTCAACTCCCTAAGTCGGTTCAGTTTCAATCTCTGCCATAGTGGTAAGTTCCTCTTGGAGTAGACTCTCTGAGGATGGAGGCATGTAGTTGGGCATCTCTATCTTGACTTAAAATTCCACCACTTGGGTGGTTTCTTCCTTCAGTTGTGATTAATCTTCTTCTTTTTATTGTATGGGGAAGTTATTTAGTTCCTCACATTAAATCAAATATTCATCCAAACTTTTTTGATATCCCACTTTTAGCTCACCAGGTAAGACTTCCTCCCTTGACTCCTCAGGTTCTTTAATTTCAAATATAAGTGGTGAAATTTCTTCCACCAATTTCTCAGTTTATTCCTTTGGCTTAGTTTTGGGTTACTACATTAATGCATGAACATAATCAAAATCTCTATTAGTCATTCTGGTTAATTATTCAATTCTGTCTCTATGTTCATGCACATTAGCTCTTCTAAAATATTTGTCTTCTTCTTATTGTTGTTTCTTCACTTGTGAGTAATTTTTTCATTCATAATATTCTGAATTTGAATACATAATGGAAGTATTTTTTTAGTTTTTTTAAACGAAATGACATCTAACTAAGATGTGAAAATAGAAAAAGTAAAGAAACTAATGATTTTCTCTTTGGAAACAATATTAGTTTTAACACACGCCTGTCATGGGGCATGGAAAAAAATAATTATATTTTTCCTAGTGCAACATAGTGGCTGACCAATGTCCTCTCTCTTGAAGAGCCTTCTCAATATAGTTCATTTACTTTATCTAATTCACATATTATATCTCTTTTTGTGGTTTTGTTTATTAAATGAAAGTGATGAAAATATTTTTGGGTTTTTCATTATTTAAAATAATTACATGTGAATCAAGAATTCTAAATTTATACTAAGATGAAATTCTAATTAGAATGAATTAATAAAAAAGAACTTGGTTTTGGGGGTTGGTTAATAGTTCTATCATTATGATCCTTTATATTTTTTATTTAAGTTTGATAATACAAACATTAAATCTCATGTTTTAACTACTATTATTTAATTATAAATTGTGGAATATCATTGAATGTCTGAGAACTCTCAATTCCACCTCCTCCTTTAATCCAAGTTGGTGATACACCATTGTCTAGAATATGTCATCTTTCAGGACCCAGTTCAATCGAAGCCATTTTATACATTGATTAGCTCAAATCCAACGTGTGAAGAACTAACCAATAGAGAGAGGGAAAATGATTAAATAAAAGAATAAGGATATGTTTAGTTGCATGTCATTGGAGTTAGTCACAACATCGAAGACATTCACCTTACCTGTGCGTGCTTCTCAAATATATCTACAAACATAAAATTAAAATTTAATGAAAATTCATGATCTCCATCACCACCCCCTGGGCCAAGTCTCGGGGTCAGCCTCTCATTTATGAGAGTAATTTATTACTCAGTGGAGTGGGTGGAAGATAAGAGAGAGAGGGAAAGAAATGAAGAAAATTGGATGGAGAAACACAAAGGCATGGATTAATAAAACTAAAATTTGAATTACAATTTAAAAATAATAAAAAAATAAAATTAAAATAAAATATAAAGAATAAATTAGGGGGAAAGAGGAGAAGAAGTTTCCCGTGCCCTGGTGGGATCCCTCCTTTGCTGTGGGTGTCGAGCTGATAATTTGCAAAGAAGGAAGGGGCCTCCTTTTATAGGCATAATTCATTACTCTGAAAGTTTGCACTTTTTTGGCCTATTAAATTTCCTCTCTCAAATACCCCCACACTTGAACCATGCTAGTCCTCAAGCATAAAATCTCAACATAGAAGTTTGAGGACACTAATGTTACCAATATTCAAATTCAAATTCAATTAAATCAAAAAACTTTCAATGTGAAATCAAAATATTAAAAATTTTCAAAAATATAAATTTAATTCCCCATTTTTCAAAGAAAAAAATAATTCACATATTTTACTTTTACCATTTGAAAATTGATGGAACTTCTCCTTTTATACATTCAATATCCTTGATTCTTTATTATTAAACATGCCAAGTCATGATTTACCTCACTTATGATTATTTTCTCTCATTACTCATTATACAATTCATGTAGAGTTATGCTCATATCATGAGAACATTATTCTTATCCATAGGCTTTTAAATAAACAACTTTCCCCACTTTGTAATGAAAAAATGCACATAAAATCAAGAGGACTTGAAATTAAGGTTCTATTGAATCTTAGGTTTAAGGTTGGTAGGATTTGAGGATTTAAATATTAAGGCTCAAGGAGGAGGCTAATATATTATGTACCATGCATGATATCAAAAGTAAAAATATAATGAAATTATCCCCTTCATAGTAGCAACACCCACTTCCAAAACTCATAGAAAATGTTATGATCATGTAAGCATAATGAATGATTTTTGCACCCCCTTGAATATTTTTTTATTTTGTAATTTATTGTCTTTTATCGAAATTTATGATTATATCATACCTCACATCAATCACCTAACCATACACACTCATAAGATCATCAGTCTAGAAAATGGTGATTTTGGGTTTTCCCAAATCATATCCAGTGTTTTTCTCTTTTTGTTGGTTCTTTTTGTCATTTTTTTCATTTTTTTAATTCAAGAGGGGAAAAAATAGAGTATAATGAGTGATTTCACAACCTTTTACAATTACCACAATAAAACCCCTACACTTCTTCCTTACACTATATATCATCCCGTCCACCATGATTCTCTTTACCCGCACACTTCAACATTAAGATATCATGAAAATACTCAGAGGAGTGTAGGAATGGATAAAAATGGCTTGAAACATGACTCATTCTTATAAAGGCCATTCATGGTCTCTCTGTGCTAAAAGAAGGATTGATGTAAAGGTAGTATTTTAAGGAAATTTAGCTTTTCAAATGATGCCTCAATCATTTTAAATGCTTTTTTTCGTAGTCATAGATTTGAAAAGTTTCAATACATGTTATGGTTTGTTACATGTCCCAAGATTACCCAGTAAATATGATCAAGAATAAATAGTAAGTACTTGGTCTAGAAATCTTCTCGGTAATGGGAAATATAACATTAGACAATCACTCATGGCGTAAATAATAAATCAATTCACATGAACTTCTGAAATTCTAAGCTTGAAGGATGGTAGGGAAATTTCATTTAAATGAATCAATTAATTCCGTCAAATAATGAGTCATTAATTCAATATCCATGATTCATTTTAAAAATTCTATTATTAATTTCAATCATATAATCATATCAACATTGAAATCTAAAACATGGAATTAGAGGATTCCTAAGAAACTAATGTCTCCTAGATAAGTCGAGAAAAACATGAATTCATGTTTGGGCATGCAATTTTATCTTTAAAGCTCAAAACATGTTGTAGAAAAAAATTTGGAGAGTTTAAAAGATAATACACTAAAATTGAACACCCATTTTCCATGAAACTTGGTCCTTCTCGTTCACTGTCTAGGGCTTCCTTCTACCGTTATGATCCTACAAAAGAAAATTACTCAATTAATCACAATGATCATTTAATTTAAGCTCAAAATGGAAAGAGGGAGGGGGCCACATACTAAGTTATTTCAAAGAAAATAAATTGACATCTGAATTCCTAGAAATCAAGTAAAGATAAATCTTGGTGTTATCCCCTATGTCGGCCCAGAATATTGACTACCTCTAGAGGGCAGTACCGACTATTATCCAAAGTCTGATGGAGGATGAAGATTCTTTTATTTGAACCACTACATGTGGAATTTCCTAGCTTGTGCTTCGTCCTTCTAGGTGAGGAATGATCCAGGGATAGAGTACAAAATATCCCCACCCCCTTAACAATGGGGTATATCTTGCCTGGTGGGGGTAGGATGAAGTATGAATCAACCTCCATCTTGGTTGTTACTTGTGAAACATCTTATTCTATGTACATTGGTTCCATGAGGCATGCTTCATCAAAGGAATAGTAAATGGGAAAGTTGGAGTGTAATTCTATTTGAATATTATTAAAACATGATGTATCAAGATAAAATTATTCCCCATCAAAGTAAGAAAATGTTGTCATCGTTCTGAAAAATGGTGAATTTTTTCCCAAATCAAAACCCATTTTTTTCTTTTTTTCATGGTTCTTTTTGTCATTTTTGTCAATTTTTTTAATTCAAGTGTGGAAAACAAAAGATTATAATGAATGATTCCACAACCTTTTACAATTACCACAATAATACCCCCACACTTCTTCTTTATAATGTATATCATCTCGTCCACCATGACTCCCTTTACCCCCACACTTCAACTTTAAAATATTATGAAAATACTCTGAGGAGGTTAGGAATGGATAAAAATGGATTGAAATATGGATCATTCATATACAAATCATTCATGGTCTCCATGGGATAAAAGAAGGATTTATGTAAAGGTGGTATTTGAAGGAAAATTATCTTTTTAAGGATGCATCAATCTTTTTAAATGTTTTTTTTCACAGTTATAGACATGACAAGTTTCAATAAAAATTCTGGTCAGTTACATGTCCCAAGATCACTCAAAAAACATGCTCAAGAATAAATAGGAAGTATGTGGTCTAGAAATACTCTTAGGAATGGGAAATATAAAATTGGACAATCACTCATGGCATGACTAATAAATCGATTCACATGAACTTCAGAAATTCAAAGCATCAAGGATGGTAGGGAAATTTCATTTACATGAATCAATTAATTCCTTCAAATAATGAGTCATTGCTTAAATATCCATGCTTCATTTTAAAAATTCAATTTTTAATTTCAAAAATCTAATCATTTCAACATTGAAATATAAAACATGGCATCTCAGGATTCTTAAAGAACTCATGTCTCCTAGATAAGCCGAGTAAAACATGAATTTAAGTGTGGGCATGAAATTTTATCTTTAAATCTCAAAACATGTTGTGGAAAAAAATGTGGAAATTTTAAAAGATAAAACACAAAAATTGAACACCCTTTTCCCATGAAACTTGATCCTTCCCCTTCACTGTCTGGGGATTCCTTCTACCGTCATGATCCTACCAAATAAAAGTACTCAACTAATCATACTGGTCATTTCATTTAAGCTTAAAATGAAAATAGGGAGGTGTCCGCATGCTAAATTATTTCAATGAAAATAAATTTACATCTAAATTATTAGAAAGAAAGTAATGATAAATATTAGTATTATCCCCCATGTGGGCCTAGAGTTTTGACTACCTCCAAAGGGCAGTACCAACTATTATCCAAAGTCTGATGGAGGATGAAGCTTCGTTGATTGGAAGCACCACATGTGGAATTTCTCAACTTGTGCTTCATTCTTCTGGGTGAGTAATGATCCATGGATAGAGTACACCATATCCCAACCTTCACAATTAGGTATATCTTGCATGGTGGGGTAGGATGATGTATGAATCGCCCTCCTTCTTGGTTGTTACTTGTGCAAACTCTTCTTCTTTGCCCATTGGTTCCTTAAGGTATGTTTTATCAAAAGAATAGTCAATAGGAATGTCATAGTGTAATTCTATTTGAATAATATTAAAGCATGAAGTACCAATATTAAATTCTTCCCCATTAAAGTAAGAATATTTTATCCTGATTTCCTTATGGAAATCCACTATAATCTCTTCTTGAACTTTCTTCAATAAATATTCAATGTGTCCAGGGAGCTCCATATGTTCCTCAACATGTGCATATCCTGGTTCTTCTTCATCCTTTAAGTCATAGCTGAGATTTTCAGATTCTGTATAATCAAAACCCCAAGGATTGATGTAGAATTTAGATTCAATAAAATTAGAAAGGATAGAGTCAATGAATGGTTCAACTCCCTGAGTCGGTTCAGGTTCAATCTCTGCCTCAGTGGTAAGTGCCTCTTGGAGTAGACTCTCTGAGGATGGAGGCATGTAGTTGGGATTCTCTATCTTGACTTAAAATTCCACCACTTGGGTTGTTTCTTCCTTCAGTTGTGATGAATCTTCTTCTTTTTATTGTATGGGGAGGTCAGGTAGTTCCTCACATTAAATAAAAAATTCATCCAAACTTTTTTGATCTCCCACTTTTAGCTCACCAGGTAAGACTTCCTCCCTTGAATCCTCAGGTTCTTCAATTTCAAATATAAGTGGTGAAATTTCTTCCACCAATTTCTCAGGTTATTCCTTTGGCTTGGGTTTGGGTTACTCCATTAATGCACGAAAATAATCAAAATCTCTATTAGACATTCTGGTTAATTTTTAAATTTTGTCTCTATGTTCATGCACATTAGCTCTTCTAAATAATTTATCTTCTTCTTGTTGTTGTTTCCTCACCTGTGAGTAATTTTTCCATTCATAATATTCTGAATTTGAATACATAATGGAATAATTTTTTTAGTTTTTTTAACGAAATGAAATATAACAAATATGTGAAAATAGAAAAACTAAAGAAACTAATGATTTTCTCTTTGGAAACAATATTAGTTTTAACACATGCCTGTCATGGGACATGGACAAAAATAATTATATTTTTCCTAGTGCAACATAGTGGCTGACCAAAGTCGTCTCTCTTGAAGAGACTTCTCAATATAGTTCACCTACATTATCTAATTCACATATTATATCTCTTTATGTGGTTCTGTTTATTAAATGAAAGTGATGAAAATATTTTTGGGTTTTTCATTATTTAAAATAATTACATGTGAATCATGAATTCTAAATTTATACTAAGATGCAATTCTAAATAGAATGAATTAATAAAAAAGAACTTGGTTTTGGGGTTTGGTTAAATGTTCAATCATTATGATCCTTTATATGTTTTATTTTAGTTGGATAATACAAACATTATAACTCATGTTTTAACTACTATTATTTAATTATAAATTGTGGAATATCATTGAATGTCTGAGAACTCTCAATTCCACCACCTCCTTTAATCCATGTTGGTGATACAACATTGTCTAGAATATGTCATCTTCCAGGACCCATTTCAATCAAATCCATTTCATACATTGATTTGCTCAAATCCAACGTGTGAAGAACTATCCAATAGAGAGTGGAAAAAATGATTAAATAAAAGAATAGGGATAGGTTTAATTGCATGTCATTGGTGTTAGTAAGAACATCGAAGACATTCACCTTACATGTGTGTGCTACTCAAATATTTCTACAAACATAAAATTAAAAATTAAAGAAAATTCATGATCACCTTCACCACCCCCTGGGCCAAGTCTCGGGGTCAGCCTCTCATTTCTGAGAGTAATTTATTACTCAGTGGAGTGGGTGGAAGAGAAGAGAGAGAGGGAAAGAAATGAAGAAAATTGGATGGAGAAATATAAAGGCATGGATTAATAAAACTAAAATTTGAATTACAATTGAAAAATAATAGAAAAATAAAAATAAAATAAAATATAAAGAATAAATTAGGGGGAAAGAGGAGAAGAAGTTTCCCGTGCCCTGGTGGGATCCCTCCTTAGCTGTGGGTGTTGAGCTGATGATTTTCAAAGAAGGCAAGGGCCTCCTTTTATAGGCATAATTCATTACTTTGAAATTTTGCACATTTTTTGCCTATTAAAGTTGCTCTCTCAAATACCCCCACACTTCAACCATGCTAGTCCTCAAGCATAAAATCTCAACATAGAAATTTGAGGACACTAATGTTACCAATATTCAAATTCAAATTCAATTAAATCAAACAAATTTCAATGTGAAATCAAAATTTCAAAAATATCAATTTAATTCCACATTTTTCAAAGAAACAAATAATTAACATATTTTACTTTTACCATTTGAAAATTGATGGAACTTCCCCTTTTATTCCATCAATATCCTTGATTCATTATTATTAAACATGCCAAGTCATGATTTACCTCACTTTTGATTATTTTCTCTCATTACTCATTATACAATTCATGTAGAGTTATGCTCATATCATGAGAACATGCTTCTTATACATAGGCTTTTAAATACACTACTTTATCCACTTTGTAATGATAAAATGCACATAAAATCAAGAGGACATGAAATTAAGGTTCTATTGAATCTTAGGTTTAAGGTTGGTAGGATTTTATGCTTTAAAAATTTAGGCTCAAGGAGGAGGCTAATATATTAAGTACTATGCATGATATCAAAAGTAAAAATATAATGAAATTATCCCCTTCATATTAGCAACACCCACTTCCCAAAACTCATTGAAAATGTTATGATCAAGTAAGTATAATGAATGATTTGGGCACCCCATTGAATATTTTTTTTATTTTGTACTTTATTTTCTTTTTTCGAAAGTTATGAATATATCATACCTCACATTAATCACCTAACCATACACGCTCATAAGATCATCAGTCTAGAAAATGGTGATTTTGGGTTTTCCCAAATCATAACCCATTTTTTTCTCGTTTTGTTGGTTCATTTTGTCATTTTTGTCATTTTTTTAATTCAAGAGTGGAAAAAATAGAGTATAATGAGTGATTTCACAACCTTTTACAATTACCACAATAAAACCCCTACACTTCTTCCTTATACTATATATCATCTCGTCCACCATGATTCTCTTTACCCGCACACTTCAACATTAAAATATCATGAAAATACTCAGAGGAGGGTAGGAATGGATAAAAATGGATTGAAACATGACTCATTCCTATAAAGGTCATTCATGGTCTCTATGTGCTAAAAGAAGGATTTATGTAAAGGTACTCTTTTAAGGAAAATTAGCTTTTCAAATAATGCCTCAATCATTTTAAATTATTTTTTGAATAGTCATAGATTTGAAAAGTTTCAATACATGTTATGGTTCATCACATGTCCCACGATTACCCAATAAATATGCTCAAGAATAAATAGGAAGTACTTGGTATAGAAATCTTCTTGGTAATGGGAAATATAACATTAGACAATCACTCATGGTATAAATAATAAATCAATTCACATGAACATCCGAAATTCAAAGCATGAAGGATGGTAGGTAAATTTCATTTAAATGAATCAATTAATTCCTTCAAATCATCAGTCATTAATTCAATATCCATGATTCATTTTAAAAATTCCATTATTAATTTCAATCATATAATCATATCAACATTGAAATCTAAAACATGGAATTAGAGGATTCCTAAGAAACTCATGTCTCCTAGATTAGTCGAGAAAAACATGAATTCAAGTTTCGGCATGCAATTTTATCTTTAAAGCGCAAAACATGTTGTAGAAAAAAATTTGGAGAGTTTAAAAGATAATACACTAAAATTGAACACACGTTTTCCATGAAAATTGGTCCTTCTCGTTCACTGTCTGGGGCTTCCTTCTACCGTTATGATCCTACAAAAGAAAATTACTCAATTAATCACAATGATCATTTCATTTAAGCTCAAAATGAAAAGAGGGAGGGGGCCACATACTAAGTTATTTCAAAGAAAATAAATTGAAATATGAAATCCTAGAAAGCAAGTAAAGATAAATCTTGGTATTATCCCCTATGTCTGCCCAGAATTTTGACTACCTCTAGAGGGCAGTACCGACTATTATCCAAAGTCTGATGGATGATGGAGATTCTCTTATTTGAACCACTACATGTGGCATTTCGTAGCTTGTGATTCGTCCTTCTAGGTGAGGAATGATCCAGGGATAGAGTACATAATATCCCCACCCCCTTAACAATGGGGTATATCTTGTCTGGTGGGGGTAGTATGAAGTATGAATCAACCACCTTCTTGGTTGTTACTTGTGAAACATAATATTCTATTTACATTGGTTCCTCGAGGCATGCTTCATCAAAGGAATAGTTATTGGGAAATTCAGAGGGTAATTCTATTTGAATAATATTAAAACATGATGTATCAAGATAAAATTCTTCCCCATCAAAGTAAGAATATTTTGTCATGGTTTTATTAAGGAAATCCACTAGTATCTCTTTATAAACTTCCATCAATAAATATTCAACATATCTAGGGAGATCCGTATGTTCCTCCGCATGTGCACATCTAGGTTATTCTTCATCCTCCAAGGCATAGCTACGATTTTATGATTCTATATAATCAAAACCACAATGAGTGATTTAAAATTTAGATTCAATAAAATTACAAGGGATAGAGTCAATGAATGGTTCAACTCCCTAAGTTGGTTCAGCTTCAATCTTTGCCTCAGTGGTAAGTGCCTCTTGGTGTAGACTCTCTGAGGATGGACGCAGGTAGTTGGGCTCCACCATCTTGACATCAAATTCCACAACATGGGTGGTTTCTTCTTTTTGTGGTGTTGAATCATCTTCTTTGTCTTTTATAGGGAGTTCAGTTAGTTCCTCACATTTAATCAATAATTAATCCAAACTTTTTTGATCTCCCACTTGTTGCTCAGTAGGTACGTCTTCCTCCCTTGACTCCTTAGGTTCTTCAATTTCAAATATAAGTGGTGAAATTTCATACACCACTTTCTTAGGATCTTTCTCCTGCTTAGGGCTGGGTTGCTCCATTAATGCACGAACAAAATCAAAATCTCTATCAGCCTTTCTGGTTTGTTGTTCAACATTTTTTCTAAGTTCATGCACCGGATCTCTTCTAAAATATTCATCTTCTTGTTGTTGTTGTTGTTGCACCTTTGAGTAATATTTCCATGCATAATATTCTGATTTTGAATACATCCTGGTTTTTTTTTTAGTTTTTTAAATGAAATGAAATCTAAATTAGATGTGAAAATACAAAAATAAAATGAACTAATTTTTGGATCCCTGAAAACAGCTTCAGTTTTGATGCATGCTTGTCTTGGGCTGTGGAAGAAAATAATTTTATTTTTCCTAGTTCAGCACAGTGGCATACCATGGTCATCTCTCTCGAGGATCCTTCTCAATGTATTTCAATTTCTTTTTCTAATTCACCTATTCTATCACTTTTTGTGTTGTTGTTTATTAAATAATAGTGATTAATATGTTTTTTGGGTTTTTTATTATTAAAAATAAGGACATGTGAAGCAAGAATTCTAAATTTATACATAGATACAAGTCTAGATAGAATGAATCACTACTAGAATTTTACACTTTACCAATGGTTGTAAACCTTTGGTAAAGGCCTGGAAACTGTTGGTATATAGTATATCAATGGTTCCCTCAAAAGTGGCCATGTAAGGCGTGACAATATGCCTATACCAATGGTTTTATGAAAACCATTGGTATAGGTGTCAAAATAGAAGGTATACCAAGAGTTTGCTACAAACTGTTGGTATATGTGTGTTAAAGTATAACATATACCAAAGGGTTGTAAACTGTTGATATATGTGTGTTACACTTATACCAACGGTTAGAAACCATTGGTATAGAGGGGATATGGCAATCCATAAGGCTATACCAACGGTTTTTTTATAACCGATGGTATAAACCTATACCAAAAGTTATAACAAATCGTTGGTATAGTTATATTATAGTATCTATAACAACGGTTTTGAAACCGTTGGTATAAAATTGCTCAGCTCCACAGAAGAAGGCCCCTCTCCCCTCTCCAGACATGCAATAACACAACAACCCCTCTCCAGACCTGCAACAACACCAATAAAAAAATCCCCATCCAATGTATTCAAAATTTAGAATTCATTCTAGAATTTAGAAATTTAGAAATTCTAATTCAAGAACACCCATAAGAGAAAAATCATACATGTTATAGGAAATGCAATAACACCCATATGAGATTTCAAAATTTAGCATTCATTCCTCACTCAAGCCACAACAGCAACACACATAAGAGTATTCAAAATTTAGAATTCATTCCTCACTCAACCCACAACACCAATACACACAAGAGAAAAAACCTACATGTTATAGGAAGAACATGGGATGTTTAGTCATGGTCTTTGGTAGATTATCTTAAAACCAACAGAAAAACTTGGGTAGAGTGGCAAGGATAATGACACCCATAAGATAGACAATGGTAGTGGTCATGTTCTTAGACCTAGGATGAGTTATAGGATGCACATGGGATGTTTATATTCTTCTAATGATTATGTATCCATGCATAAATGTTTCCTGATGTGTTAGTGGGAAACATCGGCCAATATCGACATATGAGATGAGTTATCAGAATATCCTGCATGTTTTTCATAGACTTTTCAAATAGAATAAGGGGGTATGTGGCTAATTTTAATTTTCTCTCCTGGGTGTGATGTGTGATGAATCCCCTTCTTGGGTAGTGGGTATGTATTTTCAATTAAGCCTTTGGTATTGGGTTCTCAAAGGGACTTTGGTTTGGTCCTAGAACCCCCTATTTGAGGATGGGATTGAGGTGATCCATGGGGCTATGGTGTCACCATATGTATTCCTCGCCATTGGGGTATTTTTATGAGACTTTGAAACTTATTTTTCAAGAATCTATGTGTATCCTTGTTTACTACTTTGTTATATGGTATGCTTGAGTGTTCATAGGTTTCATATGAGATCACTATATGATATTTATTTGTTGTATGTTATTGTATAGAATGAATGACCCGTGATTGATAATTATAACATGAGTTTTGGTACATGTTCATGATGGGATGTCGAGAGTCATTCCTAATATAATTCATGTTTTTCTATATATACTATGACCCATTGTGTTTCAATCAATGCCTTGTGAATATTTTCTTCTAATAACATATGACCAATAGACCATATTTTGTTTTTTATCCCTTAATTTCATGAATATATGTGTAGACTTGTGAATATTTTCCGTATGTCAGTTGTTGTTTTCACTTTAAATGTTGTCCATTTCAAACAAAAGTGACACACTTTGAGTGATACCAGTCACACCATGCCTCGGATTGGGGTGGGGTTGACTCATACCCATCACCAATTATCCATGGATCGTTGGAATGGGGGGGATGTCCGAGGTGGGGGGTCTGTTTGAGGGGTGCGGGGGGCTATACGGGGGTGAGGGGGCTGTCCGGGGGGGGGGGGGGGGTCCAGAGTGCGTTTTCAGCCACCACAGTCACACAACACCTCCGATTGACATGTCGTCTGGCTGACCATTTCAAAATTAACCGACTCTTTGTTTTCATCCGATTTCATGGTATTTCGAGGTCGTTCGGCCGGTTTTGACCACCCCACGCACGTTTTTCAAGCACACCAAACACCTAAAAAACACATATTCTGTCGTGCCACGCAAACCACGCTTCCGAATGACATGTCTTATTTTTGTACACCTCAAAAATAATTATTAGTGTGTTTTTGTGTGATTTCAAGTCATTCTGATGTTGTTCGGTATGTATTTGACCGTAAAACACATGTTTTGGCCATTTACGACATGAAGAGTGCATTTTAAGCCACCTTGGCCACACAACACCTCTAACTGGTGTGCTGTCTAGAAAAAAATTTCACAATTCACCCACCCATTTTTTTCGTTCAATTTGATGGCATTCTGAGGTAGTTCAACCCATTTTGACTACACCATGCACGTTTTTCAAGCGCGCCAAACACCTAAAAACCACATATTCAGCCGTGCCACGGGATCCACACATCTGAATGACATTTTGTCTCTTCATACTACTCACAAATAATAATTAGGGTGTTTTAGTGTGATTTCAAGTCATTCTGATGTCGCTCGGTATGAATTTGACCGTTAAATGCATGTTTTCAGCCACCGTAGTCACACGACACCTCTGATTGATGTTCTGTCTAACCAAACATTTCAGGATTCACCCACCCTTTTTTGTCGTCTGATTTCATTGTATTCCGAGGTCGTTTTGCTGGTTTTGAGCACCATGCGCATGCTTTTCAAGCGCGCTAAACACATAAAAACACATATTATTCCGTGCCGCGCAAACCGCAAGTCCAAATGACATGCCATCTTTTCTTACACCTCAAGAATAATAATTAGGGTGTTTTCATATGATTTCAAGTCATTCTTATATCATTCGGTATGTATTTGACCGTAAAACACATATTTTGGCCATTTACGACATTCAAAGTGCGTTTTCGGCCACTACGGTAACACAACACCTCCGACTGACATGTCGTCTAGCCAACCATTTCATAGTTCACCGCCCCTTTGTTTTTATTTGATTTCATGAAATTATGAGGTCGTTCAGCCAGTTTTAACCACCTCACGCACGCTTTTCAAACGCGCCAAAGACCTAAAAAACATATATTCAGTTGTGTCGTGCAAAACGTGCGCCCGAATGAGGTAAAGTCTCTTCATACACCTCAAGAATAATAATTAGGGTGTTTTCGTGTTATTTCAAGTCATTTAGATGTCATTTGGCATGAATTTGATCGTTAAACCCATGTTTTGGCCATTTACGACACGTGGAGTACGTTTTCGACCACCGCGGTCACACGACACCTCCAATTGACATGCTGCCTGGAAGAACATTTCACAATTCACCCACCCTTTGTTTTTCCCTGATTTAATGGCATTCCGAGGACATTCGGCTAGTTTTGACCACCCCACGCACGCTTCTCAAGCTCGCCAAACACCTAAAAAACACATATTCAGCTGTTTCGTGCAAACCGCGCGTCCGAATGATGTGTCGTATCCTCATACACCTCAAGAATAATAATTACGGTGTTTTTGAATGATTTCAAGTCATTCTAATGTCATTTGGAATGCATTTGACAGTTAAACGCATGTTTTTTCCATTTATGACACGCCAATGGCGTTTTTGACTAGTGGGGTCACACGACACCTCCGATTAATGTGTCGTCTGGCCGACCATTTCAAAATTCACCCACCCTTTGTTTTCGTATGATTTTATGGAATTATGAGGTTGTCCGGCCAAATTTGATGACCCCACGCACGTTTTTCAAGCGCGCCAAACACCTAAAAAACACATATTCAGTTGTGTCGTGCAAAATGTGCATCGAATGATGTGTCGTATCCTAGTACACCTCATGAATAACAATTAGGGTGTTTTTATGTGATTTTAAGTCATTCTGATGTTGTTTATCATGAATTTTACCATTAAACACATGTTTTGGACATTTATGACTTGCAGAGTGCATTTTCGGCCAGCACGGTCACACGACACGTCCAATTGACGTGTTGTCTGGCCTATCATTTCACAATTCACCCACCTTTTTTTCGTCCGATTTCATGGCATTCTAAGGATTTTAGTCTGGTTTTACCACCCCATGCATGCTTTTCAAGCACGCCAGACACCTAAAAAACACATATTCAGCCGTATTGTGCAAACCGCACGTCCGAATGAAATGAAATATCCTCGTAAACCTCATGAATAACAATTAGGGAGTTTTGTGTGATTTCAAGTCATTCTAATGTCGTTTGGAATTCATTTGACCAGTAAACACGTGTTTTGGCCATTTACGACACACGGAGTGTATTTTTGGCCACCGCGGTCACACGACACCTCTGATTGATGTTCCGTCTAGTAGACCATTTCACAATTCACCAACACTTTGTTTTCGTCTTATTTCAAGGCATTATGAGGTCGTTCAGCAAGTTTTGGCCACCCCATGCACACTTTTCAAGTGCGCCAAACACTTAAAAAAGACATATTCAACTGTTCCATGAAAACCATGCTTCCAAATGGCATGTCGTCTCCCCTTACACCTCACAAATAATAATTAGGGTGTTTTCATTTGATTTCAAGTCATTCTGAGGTCGTTAGTCATGCATTTGACCATTGAACTCATGTTTTGGACATTTACGACACACATAGTGCATTTTCAGCCATCGTGGTCACACGACACCTCTGGTTGAAGCAGAGTTGACTTGTACCCATCATAAATGACCAATGTATTTTTTTTCCTAAAGTATCAACACAATCTGGATTCATTTGATCGGTTTTCTATATGTCAGTTATTGTTTTCACATAAAATCTGATCCATTTCAAATAAAAGTGAGACACTTTGAGTGTTACCGGCCACACCATGCATAGGATTGATACAGGGTTGACTCTTACACATTAAAAATGTCCCATGGATCATTTTTATAAAGTATCAACAGAATCCAAGTACGTTTGGTTCATTTTTGGTATGTCAGTTTTTATTTTCACCTAAAATGTCATCTATTTCAAATAAAAGTGAGACACTTTGAGTGGTACCGGCCACACCATGCCTTGGATAGAGGTGGGATTGAGTCATAAACGTCACATATGACCCATGGATCATTTTTCTAATGTATCCACACAATCCAAATACGTTTGGTCAGTTTTCCGTATTCCAGTTGTTTTTACTTAAAAGAGTGTCCATTTTAAACAAAAGAGAGGCACTTTGAGTGATACCAGCCACACAGTGCCTTAGATTGAGGTGGGGTTGACTCATACATGTCACATATGACTCATGGATCGTTTTTCTAAAGTATCAACACAATCCGAATGCATTTGGTCAGCTTTCTGTATGCCAGTTAGGCAAATCAGGCAACAACACTAATAATATCTTATACTAAAACTACATACATTGTGCATGATGTGCATCCCATGTTGCATGGTTAGGGGAAATAATCCACATTACTTCTAATATATATCCCTATATGTTTTTTAGATACCCTGTGGGATGGACTTAAATTTTTTACTAACTGTGAGGTATAGTGTTTTTTACGCCTACTGGGGTTCCAAGTTTCGAACAAGCCCCAGAAGCCCCATAAACCATTATAACATCATTAGGATTCCATATTTGGTCAAAAATAAAGAGTTTTGCTGAATTCAAAAATATCAATCCCAGAGCGAAAAACCAGGATAAAAAATAAAGAGTTATAAATGATTCAAAAATGTAATGGATCAATCTGCCCCTTGATCACCATCACCATCACCACTGTCATCTTCAGCCTCATCCTCGCCTCCATCATTGTCCTCATCGTCATCATCATCATTGTCCCCATTATCATCCTCAGCCCCATCCTTGACCTATGCCCCATCCGCACCCTCGTCCTCATCCTCATCCTCGCCCTCGTCCTCTTCAGCATCCTCTTCATCACCAGGAACATCATCATATTGACCACCACTAGAACTACCGCCTGGTGCATAGGATAAGACACCCATCGACGATATATATGTTTGAAGAGTCGCGCTGGCCTCTGGTGGAAGTGATGAAGATAATGCTTTGATCAATTTCATAAATTCTTTATCCCTCATTTGAACATGTTCTTCCAACTATATGACCCTTTTATCAGACTATCATTCATTCTCCTAGACCTGTTCCAATTCATTGGTACTAGAATGGATACCTAGATAGGACCAATACCTCATCAAGACTATATTCTTACCAGGTCGGCAGTGTAATCGACTAGAGTGCTCATCTCCCAAAACCTGATATAAATGATCGTGTGGCCCCAAATTGTCAGGATTTTGGGCATCAAGGGCCTCTAAATCATTATGTTAAAAATATTAATAGATTATTAAATTTCAAAATAGATATTAAACTTTTAAATAAAAAAATTAAAACTTAAAACCTTTTCTTGTGTCATTTCATTAACCGCAGTTCCATCTTTTTCCTTCTACTCAAGCAAAACAATTTTTCTCAAGGGAGACATCCTTCAATATTCAATTTTTTCTTCTATAATGACAAAGAAACAATATAGAGTGCATTTTTAATCATATATTTAATATTCAATAAATCACATATTTTATGTAGGAAACAATAAAAAGGGAATGTACTAAAGAAAAATTTAAACAACTATATCGTACCAGCTGCCTCTCATGATATGAAATAGTAGTGCACCCCAAAGTGTGGAGGTATTTCTTTGAATCAATGTTTTTTTTGTTTTTTCAAATGATTCATAAATAATGATTAATAATAAGTAAGATAATAATAATGAAAAATATGAAATTTGTCATTTAAATACCGCAAATGTGATTAATACCTTAAATTTAGTAGTCACCCAATGGGTAATCATTTGGAAATATTGCTCTATCGGGCAGTCATCCATGATAGGTACTGTCTCCAACTTCGTGCCCACTCTATCACACCATCCAACATACAGCTCATGCTTATAACCCCTCAAAAGCTCTCCTAGCTCCTTTAAATGTGATGGTCATGCACCTTCACCATCAGGGAAGTTAAACCAGAGCAGACACCTAATTGATTAATTCATATAAATACAAAAAAATACTTCATTAAATCCAATAGATTATTTACCCATATTTGTGCCCACACATTATCCTTGACTTTGTGTGGCAGATGTCATCAAGAGAGAGGGCTGACCGGAATGATGTCGGAGTATTTGGCTATCGTTGCCAAAAAAACCCTTACATTCCTACCCATATTTATCAATAATTTTTCATTCAACATTATATTCAACCATCATATGTGTCTGGCGGTTCCATACTTCATGCAAGTGAGTACACCCCCTCCCCCGCCTCCTCTTAGTAGATGAATCTGTTTTTAAAGAAAAAAATTATAAGTACAAGTTATAATAAAAATAAATTTTGGTATAAAAGTTTCTTAGAGTTATATAAATATAACTATGTTAGTCGGATCAATGGGTGTCACTAGATGTACAGAATCTGAAGGAAGATCCTATACAAGTGGTGTTTCCCTCAGTGTACGCTCCTCAACCACATACTATGTCAGAGTAGTAGTTGATGAAGGTGGAAAATAATAGCTCAGAGATAATGAACCAGAAGCCAAAGATGATGGCACAGACATCTGGACAACTGGTATTGTAAACATCGGAGGCCTAAATATCTCATGTGTCCCTAAAGACACAATAGGATCAAAATCGGGCGTAGAAGATACGTCTGTGGTAGGGGCATAGTCCAATCGGGTACGACCAGTGGATCGTCTAACTCTCGCTCCACAAGCCCTCATACCACTGGCCTCAGTACTGGGATCACCTGATGTTCGTCTAACTCTTACACCACCCCCTTCCTACCACCAGCCTCTGTACTGGGAGCAATATCAGGCTCCTCGTTAGATATCTCTCATCTAGGGGGTCGATCCTGAAAAAACAATAACACAAAAGTAAACACATGATATTATAAGTTATTGAAATATATATATTTGAAATAAAATACTCACAACATGGATGATTGGAGGAATGCCCATTTTTGTCGTGCGATGATTATTTTATGTCATCTTTTTCTACTGCATCTCTTCAATGGGTGTCATTTCCAGCAATGAAAAGATATATGGACGTAATTAGAAACAAATAACTAATTTGTAACCTAGAAAACATAATATAGAAAATCCATTCTGATAAAAAAACCTAAATAAATAGAAGATTTATGGTGGTTTGAAGGTAAGTACTAAGATACACACTCTGAATGATGTAGGTGTATTCATTGAATCATTTTCTAATTGATATTGGAGAGGGACCTTCAGTAGATATAGGTATGGATTTGATTAGAAACACTAATAAAAAGGATATCCAGGAATTTTTACGTCCCAAACTAGGATTCCACTAATTAGGGACCCAAACCCAGATGGCCACATGGACTCAAGCACATCTACCAAAATTCCAAATGTTATTGACTAATAGTGAGAGCCTTTGCTGTGTCTGGGGGAGACTATTACCTCATTACCTAAGTTGCATAATTTTAATATTATTAGTTAAATAGTGAAAGAATGATAATAATCAGTAATACCAACTAATAACAAAATCATAAACAGAATGATGGTAATGCATTTTATGTATAAAAAAACAAAGTTACAACTATTAGGAAGTATTACTATAAAATAGGCTCAATAAATTCTAAAATTCAACCTGGGTTCTTGAGCTACAACCCAATCATCTGATTCATCGGTGGAAAGAGTTCGAGTCATGTCCATAACTCAAAATCCAAAATCATCAATAAAGGTGAATTTCCTCAAAATTGAATCAAACCATAGGTAAAGGGAAGATTTTTACCAACAGTTGAACACAACCGTTGGTAAAAAAGGACTTTAACGCACCTTTATAGGCATCCCAAATAGAGGCACATGCCTCAGGCCCCATTATATGTTACAAGCATCCCAAATCACTCAGTCATGTTCAATAAATCATTATTGGAAACTCTATGGTCATACCTTTCATTAACCAAATTGTTCCTCAAGTCAACTGCATCCCATGGGTGGATAATGTTTTGGCTTCTACACTAACAGGTTGTTCATGGCTTCCAAAAACGTTTAATTTCATAAAATATAGACAAAATAATTATTTTTAAATTTGAGATTAATAATAATGTATTTTAATGATATAAAGATTACTGAATTAAACTTGTGACTTATCTAACATTGTTATGGATCTATACACATGCTAGCATGGCTAGTGAAAAGCACCCCACCATCATAAAAGTGTGTGTTGGCCAAGAACGAGACATAATATACAACATACTATGAGAACCATATTTAATTGACCCTAAAGTTATATTATTACAATCATCTTAGGAAGCCAATTATCACTCATGACTAACCACACCATTATAAACAACCTGGAGTGTATGAGTTTTCTCTCTGATCTTAAAAAAATCATCACACATTCTTACCATTATGTGAATCATGTGGAATATTGATGATATTAACACAGGATTCCTAGCAATACCAAGCCTTCTAATAATTGAAAATTTATGGATGATTATAACACATAATTCATTTTGAATCAAATTTGATTCACTGTCAAATCCCAACACACACACCCAAATCAAACAGAAAACAAAGGTAATACACACCCAAATCAAAATATAAAACCAAAAAAATAGATGTAGAACATTAAAATGAAAGTATCACTTACAAATTAGAAGTGTAGAACTAAGATATTTTGAAAATGGATTGGAATGAAGAATTTCTGGAGTAGGGTAAACAGAATCCCGATTCTCCACTTCCCCAAATGAAAACATGAAACCAAAATATTATATGTCGTATCATTTACATAATACAATTGAATAAATGATAAATCTTAATGATGGAAGGATATCGGCCGTAGGGGAAGGAAAATCCCAATTCTCTATTCTTTTTAGGGTTGTAGTCGCGTGGAATGGGGGAGTTCGAGCATCTATGAATTTAGGACAAAACATTCCCAACGGTTTGTAAAAACCATTGGTAAAGGATTATTTAAACCTCTCTATACCAACAGTTTAATAAAACCATTGGTATAGAGTACACTTTTCCCAACGGTTTTGGAAAGCTGTAGGGAAAAGATGATTTAACCAGCTTTTACCAATAGTTTTCTTAAACCGTTGTTAAAAGTACTCTACAGGCGTTGGGAAAACCTCCATTTCTATAAGTGAATTAATATGAATGAATTTGGTTTTGGGGGTTTATTAAATCATAAATCATTATTATAATTTATATGTTTTATTTCAGTTTGATAATACAAATATTAATTATCATGTTTTAACTACTACTCTTTATTTATAAATTGTGGAATATCATTGAATTTTTGAGAAGTCTCAATTCCCCATCCTCCTTTAATCCAAGTTGGTGAAACACCTTTTTCTAGAATGTGTCATCATCCAAGACCCAATTAAATCCAAGCCATTTTATCCATTGATTAGATCAACTCCAACGTGTGAAGAACTATAAAATAGTGACAGTGATGAATGATTAAATAAAAGAATAGGGATAGGTTGAGTTGCATGTCATCGGAGGAAGTCACAACATCAGGTACATTCTCCTTACCCATACATGCTACTCAAATATATCTACAAACTTAAAATTAAGTATTAAAGAAAATTCATGATCACCTTCACCTCCCCCCAGGCCAAGTCTCAGGGTCAACCTCTCATTTCTGAGAGTAATATATTACTTGGTGGAGTGAGTGGAAGAGAAGAGAGAGAGAGAGGTAAAGAAATGAAGAAAATTGGATGAAGAAACACAAAGGCATGGGTTAATAAAACTAAAATTTAAATTACAATTGAAAACTAATAAAAAAATAAAATTAAAATAAGAAATAAGGGTGTAATAGAGGAGAATCATAGGCCTATGCCCTGTTGGGATCCCTCCTTAGTTGTGGTTGTCGAGCTAATAATTTGGGAAGTAGTCTCGGGCCTCCCTTTATAGGCAGAATTTTGTCCTCTAAAATTTTGTGTGTTGTTGGCCCATTAAATGGTCGATTCACATGTGGACAGCTTCATAAAATTTATTGATAAATATTTTTTCCATTAACCATCCAACAATCATCTCATTTATCCATGGGATTAAGGAGATATGGAATTTTCAATGAATAAGGATTTTTATGGGTGAAATTTCCAAAAAGATTCCTTCAAATGTATAACGATCAATGGAAACCATAATGAATTGAAAACTCCCCCAAATTTGTTTTAGAGTTGTTCCTATGTGTACTAGTTCTATCCCTAGTGTAATAAAATAAATGTGAGGTGATGAGAGTGATTAGTGCATCTTTTATGGTGGTGGTGTCCACGCTGTCTGCCCCGAAATGTTTCCAACTTCAATGATTTTTTGGACTAAAAGATCTTTGAATCAACTCTAGAACCTAAAGAGAAATTTGAATGAAATAAAATCAAGATTCTAAAAAAATCACGAATTTTGTAGTTATATTTTATATGAAATGACAAAAATACCCTTGTGGTAAAAATATTTCAAAAATACAAAATCATGCACTTTTATCAATTTTTCTCATAATCATTCTAAAATTCAAATTACCCATTATTTTAATAATACATTGAAATACATGGGTTTTATCATTGAAAAAAATTTAAAATCATCATTATTTGATAAAAAAATAAGCACATAAATTTTCTCTGTCAAATACCCCCACACATAAACCATGCTTGTCCCCAAGTATAAAATCTCAAAATAGAAATCAGAGGACACCAATATTACCAATATTTAAATTCCAAGGTAATGAACTGAAAAAAAATTCAATGTGAAATCAAACATTCATAAATCTGCATAAAATATAAATTTAATTTCCCATTTTTCTACGAAATAAATAATTCACATATTTAACTTTTACCCTTTAAAAATTTATGGAACTTATCCTTTCATTCATTCAAGATCCTTGATTAATTGTTATTAAACATGAAAAGTCATGATTTACCTCACTTTGGTTTCGTTTCTCTCATCACTCATCATAAAATTCAAGTTGAGTTATTCCCATATCACGAGAACATGCTCCTTAGCCATAGGCTTGTAAATGAAATACTTTCTCCAATTTGTAAAGACAAAATGCACATAAAATCATGAGGACATTCAATTAAGTTCTATTGACTCAAAGGCTTAAGGTTGGTAGGATTTGATGCTTTAAAATTTAAGGCTCACGTAGGAGGATAATCTCTTAAGTACTATTCATGATGTCAAAAGTAAAAATATAATGAAATTATACGCTTCAAAGTAGCAACACTAAATTCCCAAAACTCAAAGAAAATGTTATGATCAAGTAAGCATAATTAATGATTTGTTCACCCTCTTGATTTTTTTAACTTTTTATTATTTTTTTTGAAATTTATGATTATGTCAGATCTCACATCCATCATCTATCCACATAAGATCAAAAGATCATCGGTCTAGAAAATAGTGATTTTTGGTTTTCCCAAATCACAACCCATTTTTTTCTCTTTTTATAGGTTCTTTTTTTTCATTTCTCTTATTTTTTTTAATTCATGTGGGGAAAATAGAATATAATGAATGATTACACAACCTTTTAAAATTACAACAATAATACCCCCACACTTCTTCCTTACAATGTATATTATCCCATCCACCATGATTACCTTTAACCCCACACTTCAACTTTAAAATATCATACAAATACTCAAAGGAGGGTAGGAATGGGTAAAAATGGCTTGAAACATGGCTCATTCCTATAAAGTCCATTCATGATCTCTGTGGCTAAAAGAATGATTGGTGTATAGGTGGTCTTTTAAGAAAATTTGGCTTTCCAAAAGATACCTCAATCATTTTAAATGTGTTTTTGCATAGTCATTGCTTTGATAAGTTTCAGTACCAGTTCTTGTCGGTTACATGTCCCAAGATCATCCAAGAAATATGCTCAAGAATAAATAGGATGTACATGGTTTATAAATCCTATTGGGAATGGAAAATATAACATTGAACAATCACACATGGAATGACTAATAAATCAATTCAAATGAACTTCAGAAATTAAATTCACGAAGGATGGTAGAGAAATTTCATTTACATTAATCAATTAATTCCTTCAAAACATGAGTCATTACTTCATTATCCATGCTTCATTTTAAAAATTCAATTATTCATTTCAATCATTTAATCATATCAATATTGAAATCTAAAACATGCAATCACAGGATTCCCAATAAACTCATGTCTCTTTGATAGGTCGAGTAAAACATGAATTCAAATGTGGGCATGCAATTTTATTTTTAAATATAAAAACATATTGTGGACAAAAATGTGGAGAGTTTAAAAGATAAAACACTAAAATTGAACACCCTTTTTCCATGAAACTTGGTCCTTCTCTTTTACTGTCTAGGGATTCCTTCTACCGTTATGATCCTACAACAGAAAATTACTCAATTAATCACAATGATCATTTCATTTAATCTCTAAATTAAAGATGGAGGGGCCACATGCTAAATTATTTCAATGAAAATAAATTTAAATATTAATTCCTAGATATCATGTAAAGATAAATCTTGGTATTATCCCCCAAGTGGGCCCTGAATTTTGACTGCCTCTAGTGGTTAGTACCTGCTGTTATCCAAATTATGATGGAGGATAAATCTTATTTGATTTAAACGTCCACACGTAGCTTTTCCCAGCTTTTTCTTCATCCTTATGGGATAGAGTACACCATATCCCCCATTTAAAATGAGTTATAACATGCATGGTGGGGGTAGGATGAATTATGAATCATCCCATTTCTTTGCTGATACTTTTGAAACCTCTTCTTCTCTATCCATTAGTTACTTGAGGTATGCTTCATCAAAATAATAGTCAATGGGAATGTCAGATTGTAATTCAATTTGAATAATATTAAAACATGAAGTTTCAAGATAAAATTCTTCACCATCAAATCATATTTTGTCATGGTTTCATTAGGTAAATACAATAGAATCTCTTCAAGAACATCCTTCAATAAATATTCAATGTGTCTAGGGAGATCAATATGTTCCTCATCATGTGCACATTGAGGCTCTTCTTCATCCTCCAAGGCAGAGTTGAGGTTGTCTATTTCTGTATAATCAAAACCACATGGAGTGATGTAGAATTAATATTAAATAAAATTGGAATTTATAGATTCAATGAATGGTTCAACTCCCTGATTTGGTTCAGTTTCAGTCTCGTCCTTGGTGGTAAGTGCCTCTTGAAGTATACTCTCTGAGGATGGAGGTAGGTAGTCCAACTCCTCCATCTTGACTTTAAATTCCACCACTTGGGTGGTTTATTCCTCCAGTGGTGCTGAATCTAATTCTTTGTATTTTATGGGTAAGTTAGGTAGTTCTGCATATTTAATCAAGAATTCATCCAAACATTGTTGATATCCCACTTATAGCTCAACAAATACGTCTTCCTCCCTTGCTTCCTCAGGTTCTTCATTTTCAAATATAAGTGGTGAAATTTATTCCACCACTTTCTCATGCTCTTCCTTTAGATTAGGGTTTGGTTTCTCTATTAATGCATGAAAATAATCAAAATATCTATTAGCCTTTTTGGTTAGTTTTTTAATGCATTCTCTAAGTTCATGCTTCTGATCTCTTCTAAAATATTCATCTTCTTCTGGTTTTTGTTACTGCACCTGTGAGTAATTTTTTCATTCATAATATTCTGAATTTGAATACATCATATAAGTATTTTTTTACATTTTTTAAATAAAATTATATATAACTAATATGGGAAAATAGAAAAAGTAAATGAACTAATGATTGGATCCCCAGAAACAGCGTCAGTTTTGACTCACGTCTATTGCGGGGTGTGGACAAAAATAAGTATATTTTTCCTTGTGCAGAATAGTGGCTGACCAGGGTCATATCTCTTGAATTTCCTTCTTAATGTAGTACACTTAATTTATTTAATTCACCTATTATATCTATTTTTGTGGTTTTTTTATTAGATGAAAGTGATTAAAATATTATTGGGTTTTTTATTATTTAAAATAATGATATGTGAAGAAAGAATTCTATATTTATAATAAGATTCATGTCTAAATAGAATGAATTAATAAGAAAGAACATGGTTTTGGGGGTTGGTTAAATATTCAATCATTATTCTCCATTATATGTTTTAATTTAGTTTGATAATACAAACACAAAATCTCATATTTGAACTACTATTCTTTATTTATAAATTGTGTAATATCATTTAATGTTTGTGCACTCTCAATTCCACCTCCTCCTTCAATCCAAGTTGGTGACACACCTTTGTCAAGAATATGTCATCTTGCAAGACCCAGTTCAATTAAATATGTTTCATCCATTGATTATCTCAACTCCAATGTGTGAAGAAATAACGAATTGATACAGGGAAAATTATTAAATAAAATAATTTGGACAGGTTTAGTTGCATGTTATCGGTGGTAGTCACAACATTAGGGATATTTGAATTACATGTGCATGATACTCAAATATATCTACAAACATTAAATTAAACAATAAAGAAAATTAATGATCACCTTCACATCACCTTTGGATATGTCTTGGGGTTATCCTCTCATTTTCGATAGTAATATATTACTTGGTGGAGTGGATGGAAGAGAAGAGAGAGACTGGGAAAGAAATGAAGAAAAGTGGATGGAGAAACACAAAGGCATGGATTAATAAAACTAAAATTTGAATTGAAATTGGAAAATAATACCAAACTAAAATTAAAATAAAATAAAATGAATTAATGGGGTGGGAAGAGAGGTGTATCATCGTCCCATGCCCTATTGGGAACCCTCCTTGGTTGTTGGTGTCGAGCTGATGATTTGGGAAGGAGGCAAGAGCCTCCTTTTATATACAGAATTATGTCCCCTAAAAGTTTGTTCATTGTTGGAACAATAAATTATTGATTAACACATGGACTAATTCATAAAAGTTGTTCCCAAATATGTTTTGCATTCAACCTTCACATTTCATCTAATTTAGACATCGTATTAAGGAGGTATAGAATTTTCATTGAATAAGAATTTTTATGGCCGAAAGTTCCAGGAAGCTTCCTTTAAATGTATAATGATCAATGGAAACCTTAATGACTAAAAAACTCCCCCAAAATTGTTTTAGATTCATTCCTATGTGTCCTAGTGATATCCCAGGTAGAATAACCTAAATTAATGGTGATCAGACCTATTTGTGCATCTGTTACGGTGGTAGAGTCCACGTTGCCCGCCAGGAAAAGTGTCCAAATTAAAGGAATTTTTTTGGACTAATAGATCTTCAAATCAGCTCTAGTTCATAAAGATAAAGTTTAAGGAAATAAAATCATTATTATAAAAAATATTAATCGGTAATTTTTTACTTATATTTTTTAATAAATGACAAAAATACCCTTCTTGTAAAAATCTGTAAAAAATCCAAAATTATGCACTTTTCTCAATTTTTCTCATAATAATTATAAAATTAAAATTTCTCATTATTTTAATAAAACATTAAAATAAAGGGGATTTATCATTAAAAAAAATAAAAAAAATCCCCATTTTTTGATAAAAAATATGCACATAAAGTTTCTTTGTCACGGATGTCCTGCCTCCTTGAATTGTGTTATCATAATATGTAATGCCTAAATTGATTAAATTCTTAAATGGATCTTATTAAACAAGTTGGTATACTTGTTAGTTGTTTTTAGATTGCTTAAATGGTTTTTTGGTAATTATTATTAATGGGTGGGTATATCCATGTGATGTGTTAAATGGAAATTGGTGATAAGTGGGTGGGTATAACCATGTGACATGATTAAATGGAAGTGGAGTACATGAGTGGATATAATCATGAGATGTAATGGTTTAAATGAGTAGGTATACCTATTGAATGGTTTTGAATGTAATTTTTTTATAAGAGTGGGTTGACTCATATAGTTGGAAATTTTTAAATGTATGGAATGGTTGATGATTTACATAGATTCCAAGGACGGATCTCCATGGATTTGGAACGCAGTAGTGGACACATTGGTTGAGTATTCACTTTGGGTCTTGATTCTATGGGATGTCTCAGGCTTTGTTTTCCATTATATCCGGCTTGATTGGACTCACGTAGGACATTCTGGTACACATTCTCCTAGGACTCCAACTACTGCTTATACTGAGTTTCTATTGAGATGATACTAGTACATGATAATGATGCCTTGGTCTTCAATACATTGGATTCAGCCCTTCATGGTTTACACTTCCTTATATGGCACGATCGTGGGATATATGACTCTGTTTGTATGACAAGGTCATGGGTTTTTTATATGGGTTTCTTTATAGAGTAAGGTTGTGTTGACAGGATATGGATTTTTTTACTACAAGGCTATGTTGTTTGATTATATTGCATATGGGTTCCTTGTCAGGATGTACCACTTGTTTCAGGGAGCCACCAGAGGCTGTTCGTTATAACTTGTTTTCATTGGTTATGTGCCTTGGGCTTTCACACTTACATTACTTCTTACTTGTACTTGTTTCGCATATTTCATAGTATATCTTAGAATTTTATAGATCTTTGGGTAAAAACCTACTGGGATGTTTATCTCACACCCTGTTTGGGCTTCCTTGGGGACCCAAACAAATTATATGGTTTCAAGTGATAGTAGGGGAAAGGGCCCTAACACTAGTTGTTGATCATTTCTTTAGAGCATGGGAGCATGAGACCCAGCTGAGGCTTGCGATGATACTATGACAATTTTTGATCTTTTTGGATATTGGATACTTTTATTGTAATTTATTTCCATGTATATTTTTTGGTTGTTTTCAAGATACATGTATCATTTTCATCATGGTATATGAGACACTTATGGCTTGTTATATATTCTTATATTGCTTATCTATTTTACATATTGTCTATTTATTTTATTTACTTCTTCTGTTGAATTTTATTGACATCCACTATGATATACTCTAGTAATTAGGTAATATTCTCCCCAATAAATCAACTGGACCCTCACCACTAGTCGGAAGCATCTGGCATTTGAGGAGTACGCTTGAGTCCATGTAGCCAACTGGGATTGGGTAACTATTGAGTGACATCCGAGTTCAGGACGATACAAAGTGGTATCAGAGACAATTTTTTCTAGTTTGATTTACTGTTTGGAGACAATATACAGGGATATGAAGTAAAATAAAATTTTTAAATGAGCTATGCTCGAGCGTAGCTTTCCCGTGTACAAGAAAAATCCAAATTACCCAAAATGAAATTTCAATTTTCTGGTATTGACTATTACAGTTGATTTGGTTTCACCATTAGGGGACACACACGACTTATGTTGATACTATTGATGCAATTGTGGGTTCAATTTTTTTACAACCTGATGAGATAAGGGTATTCAATCTCATGCATCATATAGTCGCTTGTTAGAAATCACATATCAAGTATTATGTCATGACATTTAAGATGAATTATTTGACGCATGCTACTGTGATAGGTGCTCTAATTTTTGTTCCTGATTTTGTGATAGACTTTGAGCAGAGGATAGAGAAGTGACATCATCTTTCAATTCATAAGTTGTATGGGCCCTAATGAAATAGAAAATGACGAACCTTTTAAATTAAAATTTTAAAGTTAATTTGATGTGTATGGATTATATTTTCATGAAATTTTAGTTCATGAGGTATTATGGGTCCTCAATGATTGGAACTTGGTGGACCATTGGTTAAATCATGTCAAATAATGACTGTTAAATGAAAATAAATGGATAATAGATACTTGACCTACACCCGGATTTTGAGTGGGTGAGAGGTAGTGTTTCAAGTTGTTTTGTGGTTGTTCTTTATACAGTCAGGTATTTAGGATTAGGTTGTGTGTTATGACTTGTTTATAGGAGGGTTTTGACCTATCCTATGCTTTTGAGATGCGACTTTGATATCATTCCTTTCTGAGGTGAGTGTTTGGCATTGTAGAGGCATGTCACCATAAAGACCTCCAATGGTATGCCAAGAGGGTGACGATGACCATGCTTTGAAGATGGTGGTCCATGAGATACTAGTGGATCCTCTTTTAGTTCTTTTTTTGTACAATAGACTATTTTAGACATAGGTGTTGCGGCATAGTTCCACGAGGGGTTATTATTCTATATGCAGACATTTCAAAGAGCTCCGTAGCCTACCATAACTATGGCTAAGATGAGAAGGGTTTTCATGACGCAAAATCCTTTCATGTTTTTGGGGGATGATGGTCTAGAAGCATCTCAGTTGTGGATTGAGACCACACTAGCTGTCTTCGAACATATGGAGACACCTCTTGAGAGGAGGGTCAAGCTCACCCCTTATATGATACATGGAGTATTAATGTACTGGTGGCTTGTTCTGAACCAGGATGAAAGGCTACAAGATATGGGTTGGACTGATTTCTAGACCTGCTTCCTTGACTACTTTTACCCCAAGACACTATGGGAAGAGTGAGTTAGTGAGTTCATGCTTCTAGAGTAGGGTACCATGACGGTTATAGAGTACTCAACATACTTTACAGAGATGCATAGCTTTTAACTGATGTACCTTACTGATGAGCTGTCGAGAGAGAGATGCTTTGAGGAAGGCCTCAGACATAATATCAAATCCCGGTTCAAAGTGTTCAGGTTGACATCTATCACTGAGATTGTGAATCAGGCACTGATTATACAGTGGAACCTGATGGAATTTGAGGATATAGAGTAGGGAAATGTTTATTCTCAACCTAGTGGTTCTACATCGTCAGGCAGGAAGCACCATTTTGATGCTTCCCATGAGATAATCATTAGTTAGGCAATGAGTTCTAGTAGCTCTGTGTTTTTTCACTAGTGTGGTAGGAGAGGACACAAGAAGAATCAGGGTGATTGTGACTGATTCGAGTGTCGAACATATGGAGGGATGGGTCACATGCAATGGTATTGCAGGACCTTCCCTCCAGTTTTGAGTGGTAGGGGGTCAACTTTGATGTCAGGTTCAGGAGTAGGTTTTAAGATTAGTGTCAAGTAGGGAGCGAGAGAAATGAATTCCAATCAGGATGCATAAATAGTGGTCTTTGCTGAGGTATCTATACACCAATTACTCCTATACATCGAAGGGGACCTACTCTGAGCAGTGAGGCTGTTTCATAGGGTCGTGGTATAGGTCAATTATATTATGTACAACATACCCCTAAGGAGAAATGTTTCATATTATCTACAGTTAGAGGAACGATCTTAGTAGCCTCTACTATTGAATATACTCTTTTGGATATAGGTGTATCTCATAGTTTCATATCTGAACCTATGGTGAAAATACTTGGGCTTGTTTTGTGGTATTTTGAAAGCATTTTAATGCTAGAAATACTATTGGGAATCAGAATGGATGATGTGATCTAGTGCAGGGAGTACCCCCTTGAGGTTGGTGGGTGTCACTTCATTTGAGATATTTATGTATTTGAGAGGATATGGTTTGACATCATTATTGTGTTCGATTGTTTAGTATATTATAGATCTTACATTGTCTACTATCGCCTAAGGGTAACTTTCACATCATCAGAGGATGCAGTGTTTACTCAGAAGGGTTAATGGGGTTTCTAGGAAAGCTGAGATTGACTAGATCATCATGAGTTGGTCATAATGATAGCCTAGATTACAATTTTTTATTTTGGATGATCAGGGAGAGAGTCAGGTAGACTTTCCTCTAAAGGTGGTTCGTTTTAGGGACATGTTCCCAGATGAATTTTCTAGTTTACCTCTCAATAGATACGTTGAGTTCTCCAATAAACTAGTGTTATGAGCTTCACCATTATCCATTTCTACTTACTAGGTGGCTACGATGGAGTTTTAAGAAATTAAGTGGAAGCTAGAGTATTTGGAGGTAAAGGGGTTTATCTGGCCTAAAACTTCTCTCTGGGGTTTTCTAGTTCTTTTTTCAAAACCTGTGGATATAAATCTTAGGCTATTTGGGGGTTAATGTAATTTGAATCAGCTAATAGATAAAAACCAATATCCTTTTCCTCAAATAGATGAAATGTCGGATATGATTCTAGGATCCTGAGTTTTCTTGAAAATTTAACTAAGGTTAGGATATCACCAGGTACATATTTGACCCACAGACATACCTCGTACAACCCTTCATAGTAGGTATGGTCTATATGAGTATCTTGTTATTCCATTCAGTCTCACAAACACGATAGTAGTTTTCATGGTGCTGATGAACCGAGTGTTCCATCCTTAATTGTGACACATCATGTATTGGGCTGGGAGTAGTGCTGATGTAGGGGGATATATTTTTGGCATATGAGTCTCAATTTCTAAGGCCACGTGAGAGGAATTACCCTATGCATGATCTTGATCTAGATGCAGTTGTTCATGCTTTTCACTATTGGAGAAATTATTTATTGGGATATCATTTTTTGGTTTATATAGACTACAAAATCCTGAAGTATATATTTACTCAGTATTATTTGAATATGAAGAAAAAATGTTGGGTGGAGTACCTAGAGTCTTTTGACATCAAGCTTGAATACATGACCGGTAAAGGTAATGTAATGTTCGATGCAATGAGCATGTGGACTCAGATATAGACGGTGCAGCAAGAAAGTAGCGAGTGGAAACTTAGGGTGTCATTCCATAAGATCTATATGGAGGTTCACAATAGTTAGGGATAGACATATCTAACATCCATAGTTGTGACCTCTACCCTATTGGATAAAGTAAGCATGAGGCAATTATCAAATTCAGAGGGTCTAGTCCTGTTGGAGAGTTTGGAAGGTGAGGACCCTCCTCTTGGTTGGACAATAGGTGTTGATGAGAGCATACATATACATGGATGTGTTTGGGTTCCAGTGGATATACGTGGGGATATGATGTTGGAGTTTCATGCTTCATCATGGGCACTACATCCCGAAGTCACAAGATGTACCATGACTTGCATCATCAATACTAATGGCCAAGTATGAAAAGTGAGGTAGCTAGTTTTGTTATGAGGTGTTACACCTGTAAGCATGTGAAGGTGGAACATCAACGCCCATCCATGATTTTATAGCAGTTACTTATTCCCAAGTGGAAATGAGATGATGTCATAATGGATTACATGACTAGTTTACTAAGGTCTCCTTGAGGTAACGATGTTGTGTCGGTTGTTGTTCACGAGATCAAAAAGGTTGATCATTTATTGCCGATCAAGGATACATTCTATGTTAATGTTCTTAGAAGGTTTTATATCCATGAGATAATACAACTTCATGTGTTCTCATGAAATATCATTTCAAATAAGGATTCCCACTTTACATCTTGTTTCTTATAGAGTTTTCAGAGGGAACTGGGTACATAGGTTCTTCTGTGTACAGTCCACCACCCCCAGACTAATGGCCAATCAGAGTGTATGATACAAGTGCTAGAGAACATGATGGGAGAATGTGTCTAAGATTTTGGGGGATCTTGGGAGAGACACATTCAACTAGATGAGTTCTCTTATAATAACAATTATCAGGAAACGATACAAATATCTCCTTATGATGCTTTGTACGGTAGGTTATGCCAATCACCCTTGTGATGGCTAGAGGTAGGTGAGGTAGCTTTACTGGGACCTTGCCTCATGCAAGAGAATTCTGAGTAGATCCAGTTGATTCAGAAGCAGATGGCTACTGCACAATCTTGATAGAAATCTTATGTCGATCACCATATATGACCTCTAGAGTTTGAGGTCATGGATCAGGTATTTTTATGTGTTTCACTAAGGTTGGGACATAGAAGGATCGTGATACGGGGTAAGCTTTCACCACTATATGTTGGGCCATTCAAGATTCATGAGAGAGTCAGATCAGTAGACTATTAGTTTTAGTTGCCTCAGAGGTACTGAGACAAGCATGACATCTTCCATGTATCACAACTACGCCATTATAATTCATACCCATCTCACACTTTTCAACCCAAGGAGGTTGAGATAAAATTTGATGCATCCTTCAAGGAGCATCTAATTTGTATTGTTGATGGGAGGATGAAGGTTATACAAGGATAGTCAGTTCCTCTAGTAATGGTTCTATGGAAGCAAGACCGTTCACAAGACGATACATAGGAGTGGGAGGCCGACATACGTGCTTAGTAACAGGAGTTTTTTAAATGGATCTTGACTACCCTTGAGAGAAAAATTCAGGGAAGAATTGCTTTAAGGGGTTATGATTGTAAGATCCTAGGATTTTCTTGATATATGAATCTTTTAAATTCTTTTTTGGATTAGACCCTAAGCTGGGCCATGGTCCGTTTGGGTTGTTTTTGGGAAATAATAGGCAAGAAGGTTTTGTACCAGTAGCAGGCCAATTACACGATGTGTAATTGGATTACAAACTGTGTAATCTGATTTCATAACATGTAATGGTTTGTCTAGGACCTTTCACGATGTTTACGGGTTTTAACCCATTAATGGAAAAACGATAATTACACACCATGTAAGAAAATTAATTATCATATAATTGCCCGACTAAGTTTTTTAAAAATAGAGGCAGGGACCTCTATTTTTTAGATAGAAGCCTTTTTTCTCTCTTTTGAAGACTAAAAACATTATTATCTAGCTATTCAGATCTAGCACCCATTTGGATTCCATTTCATTCCCTGCCATTTTTGTTGCAAACGATGACGGTAAGATATGGATTCCTTTTTTAGCAATTCTTGATTCTTCAGAACAAAAGTTGCATTGTTTGGATTTAGGCTTTTATGCCCTAATTTCTTATTCTTCATATGTTCTTTAGATTTATTCAAAACAGGATGAATTAGGACTTTATGATAGATGGGAACTAAACTAATGAGATAAGGTAGGTGGTCTATACTTTTATTTTGTCTTTTAATGCTTTATAGAGCTATTGATCTTTTTTCTGCCCGCTGTACTTTTTAGCATGGGCCCGATTTTAAAAGTGTTAATTTGAAATAGATGAGGTAAGACCTATATGGGACTCCCTTAGGTTCTTTGAGATATGGTAGTGGTTGCTGACCTAGCCCAAGGAAACCCAGGGGGCGCACCATACCTTTATTTTGGTTTTTACCATTGCTTAACTACCCATGGGGTGTGACCTCGAGTTTTCCTAGTTTAAGGAAGCTCAGTTGTTATTAAATGAGACCGAATTATATACATAGGAGATATCTTGCCTCCTTAACTTGTGTTATTATAATATTCTATGCCTAACTTGATTAAATATTTAAATGGAACTTTTCAAATGAGTGGGTATACTCATTGGCTATTTTTAGATTGCTTAAATAGTTTTCTTGGAAATTGTGATTAATGGGTGGGTATAACCATTTGATGTGTTAAATGGAAATTGGTGATAAGTGGGTGGTTATATCCATGTGACATGATTAAATGAAAGTGGATTACATGAGTGGGTATACACATGAGATGTAATGGTTTAAATGAGTGGGTATACTCATTGAATTGTTTTGAATGTAATCGTTTATATGATTGGGTAGACTCATATGGCTTGAAATTGTTAATGGCCTGGAATGATTGATGATTTACATAGATTCTGTGAATGGATCTTCATGGATCTGGAATGTGGTAGTGGACACATTGGATGATTATGCACCTTTGGTCTTTATTCCATGAGATGCCTTAGGCTTTGCTACCCCTTGGATCCAGATATCTTGAACTCATGTAGGACATGTTGGTACACATGCTCCTAGGATTCCAACCAGTGCATATGCCAGGTTTCCATCAAGATTCTCCTGAGACTCAAAGAGAATGCCTTGGTCTTCAACACCATAGATCTGGCCCTTCGTGTTCTACACTTCATTATATGGAATGAATGTGGGGGTATATGATTGTTATTGTATGACAAGGCCATGGGTTTTTTATATAGTTTTCTTCATACGGTAAGGACGTGTGGACATGATATGGATGGTTATGTGGAAAGGTTGTGTTGTTTGTTTATATTGCTTGTAGATGCCTTGTTAGGAGATGAAACTTGTTACAGGGAGACACAAGATTCTGTTTAGTATTACTTGTTTTCATTAGTTATATTCCTTGGGCGTTCACAATTACATTACTACTTACTTTCACTTGTTTAGCATATTTCATATTACTTCTTAGAACTGTATAGATATTTAGGTTGAAACCTACTAGGATGTTTATCTCAAATCCTATTTGGGCCTCCATGGGGACCCAAACTGATTATATAGTTACAGGTGATAGTAGGGGAAAGATCCCTAATACTATTTGTTGATCACTATTTTAGAGCATGGGAGCATATGACTAAGATGAGGCTTGCGATGCTACGAGGGAACTTTTCGGTCATTTTGGATTTTAGATACTTGTATTTTATTATATTTCTATGTACCAATTTTGTATATTTTCTAGATACATGTATCATCTTCATAAAGGTATATGAGACACTTCTGGATTGTTACATATTCTTGTCTTGCTTGTCTATTTCATCTATTGTCTGCTTATTGTATTTGCTTCCACTATTTAATGTGATTGACATCCATTACAATAAATTATGGTAATGGGGGTATAGTCTCCCAAATGACTCACCTAGTCCCTAACTGCTAGTCATAAGCCTCTAGAATTTGGGAAGATGTGCTTGAGGATATGTAGCCAACCGGGCTTGGGGCACAGTTGAGTGACATCTGGGTTCAGGATGTTACATTTGTACAATGATTCAATGATTTCATTTCAAAATTCATTTATGTCATATGAAGATATAATATTATGTTGTGCCTGTACATACTATATCACATCAAGGCGTAAATAAAATTCCTTAATGTAAAAAATTAATTCCTTTGGGTGATAATTCTTGCAGTGAGATAAATTCCATAAAGTAATAAAAAATACTATTGGTGAGAAAATTCATAAAGTGGGAAAAAAATTCTAGTGAGAGAAATCCAATTGTTTGAGAGGTTAGACAGATGGTATTTCTTGTTGACTTCTATAGCTTTAGAATTTATCATAAAATTATATATGTCACTTTTATGGTATTATTCAGTCAAACTATGTTATCTAGCACTACAAAAAAGAGTGGTCTTACTGAAATTTTATTATGTGGAAGTTATAATAATCACTACTAAAAAAAATTTAAATATATTTTAAATATAGGGGTGGTTTCAATGAAACCGATGATAATATTTTAAAACAATAACTGACCCCACCCCTCCACCCAATGCCCTAACCCCCTCTCTCCCTTGGTCGTGCCTCTCCCCGATACTGGCGACTACCCCTCGCCCTTGGCGGCGCCTCTCCTCGACGTCGGCAATCACCCCTCCCTCTCGGCCTCGCCTCTCCCCAACACTGGTGACCACCCCCACCTCGATCATGACTCTCCCCGGTGCTAGTGACTCCCCCTGTACCCTAACCCCCACTAATCCCTCAGCCCCACCTCTCCCTAATGTTGATTACCACCCCTCCCCCTCGACCCTGCCCCTCCGCCAACATCGGTGACCTACCCATTCCCTCGATCACACCTCTCCCCAATTCCAGCGACTGCCCCTCATTCTCGATCATGCCTCTCCTTAGAGCCAGTGATTACCCCCCACCCTCTACCCAACATATCCCCGACAGTGGATATCGCCCCTCCCCCTTGGTCACACCTCTCCCCAATGTAGGTGACCGCCCCTCAACCTCGACCCCACATCTCCCCGACACTGACCCCCCCTTCTCTCTAACAACATACCTCTCCCCCCTTCCCCCACTTCCCCATGACAGCTCACCCCTCATCCTCTATGGTGACCACCCATTTTCCCAATCTCACATATGATCCTCATGACCCCAACCCCACTTTCTACCTGATGATGACCCCACAATGACCCCCCTCCTCCTTGATGGCAATCCCCAACAGTGACTCCTCTCCCCCATTTCTCGGGGAGTGAAATCCCCAATCGTAAGGTGTAATTTTTTAATATTGTATTATTGGTTTTCTATATCATTCGGTAGTATATCATACTGTACAATCAAATGATAAATCTTATCACTTCGGAATCCTATACACATAACTATCAATAATACCTATTATAAATGTGGATCATGAATCATTTATAAGATGAATGCTTGTTTGTATGTGGAGTTATAAATAGTCTATAATTGCATGATTCATTTATCCCACATGAATTATTGGTGAGTAATCCTTAGTGAGTTTTTTATAATGGTTAATTAGAGGATAGGAAACCATTTGGTTTTATTGATTATTCACTAAAGTTTTAATATGCTTCTTCCACACTGGAATGAGGCTTCCTATGTAAGAACTTACTTAGTGTACATCTATGTTCACCATGATTTTATATACTATATTTATATAATTATAGGATAAATTAGGTGACCAAGCTTAGAGATGTTAATTGATGTTTACTTTTAATTGTACTTGTTTGATTAACCATTTATATCTTTATATCTGAATATTCAGGGAGAAGAGTGAAAATCCAATACCTATGGATAAAAGTTGGATTACATTACCTTGAAACACACCTCATTATGACATGTGTTAAAAAAATATTATGTAATTAAAAAATAATCATAGGATGGTAGAATAAAATGTGTATGTGCTGATTGAAAATTCAAGTGATTGTTAAATAGAAATGAAGTATATGATCACTTTATATAGAAACAATTTTCTGCTCAATATGTATGTAGGATTTGGCATGGTGAATATATTGTTATGGAAATTCAAAACAAAGACAATCCTATCAACAAAACACAAAGTGACCCTCCAGAGGGGATTTCAGTTTTAATTTTGATAAATGAGACATTTGTCTTTTCTAGATATAATGTCCAAGATTTCAATCGATCAAAAAAACCATCAATTGACCCTGAGAATTTTAATCCTTCTAACAAGTTCAACGACCCAAAAAATGAGCATTATGAATTAGTTGAAGACGTGAAACAGGAACTGTATGAAGGGTGTGATAAGTATTCAATGTTTTCTTTTCTACATAAGTTGTATCATATAAACAGTCTCTGTGAAATTATTGACAAAGAAATGTACATGATTTTAGAGTTTCTTCGTGATGCATTTAGTAAAGCTATGATCCTTGCATCATTATATGAGATAAATAAATTCATAAATAAACATGGACTATATTATGCAAAGATACATGAATTCCTTAATGATTTCATGCTTTATTAGGGAGAAGAGTCTGACAAAGGAGAATTCATAAGATGTTATTAAAGTAGATCAAAGTCAATGAACAAAAATGAGATTATAAATCAATGCAACCCCAAGAAAAAAAGGGAACTCCTTCAACCCTATTTAATTACTTTCCTCTGATATGATACTTGAAAAGATTATTCATGGCATCTAAGACTACATAAGAAATGAAGTTACATGATCAAGATAGTAATGATGGCTTGATGTGACATCCAAAAGATTCAACATCATAGAAAATGTTTGATTCATTATATCTATATTTTTCTTCAAATCTTAAGAATTCATGTTTGGGATTGGATTATAATGATTTTGACCCCTTTTGTACATTGGGTACTAATTATATTATTTGGACAGTTGTTATGATCCCTTATAATCTACCTCCATAGATGTGTATGAATAAATTTTTTTGATGATTATTTCTAGAAATAAAATACCTAGAAATGGGCTTGATGTATACCTTCAACCTCTAATCAAATAATTATGAGAATTATGAGATGATGGAATGGAAACATATGACGCTTCAATGAGAAAACTATTAAAAATACTTGCTAATTTAATATTTACAATTACTAACATTCCTGGATTAGGAAATTTATCTGATTGGAACACTCATACTAGTTTGTTTTGTCTAGTTTGTAATTCTGTTCATCAACGATTACCTCATAGAAGAAAATGATGTTTTTTGTGTCATCATTGATTTCTTTATTTCTTCTCATAAATCAAGGTTTAACAAGTCCCAATTCAATGAATATATTAAACTAAGAAATCCACTAAAAGTGTTATTAGGTTCAAAAATCATGGGATAATTAATGAATGTCATTTAAGAATTTGGAAAATATAATCAATTTAAATAAGGGGAAAAGGGTACAAGGTACAGTATTTGAAGCATCTGGAACACAAAAATAAAGGGTATATTATTCGAAATTCCATATTAGGAGTTTAATTTGATATGATATAATCTTGACATAATGAATATTGAGAAAATATTCTATGGCAATGTAATTTTCACATTGCTTAATGGGAAGGTTAAATCAAAGGATCTCCTTAATGCTCATAAGAATTTGGATTTAATGAATATAAAGCATGATTTTTCGGAAATTGAAAATGGAAAGTATCCTTCAACTATTTTTACAATGAAATATCAATAGAAATACGTATTCATTCAAACTTTATAGAATTTAAAAGTGCAACATGGATATTAAAGTAATATATCAAGGTGAATTTACTAAAAAAAATTGAAAGTTACATGGATTGAAAAGTCACAACTCATGTATTTTGAGGGAACAATTGTTTTCATTCGAATTTTGTAATATGTTAAGTGAAAAATAAACTGTTGTACTTTTTTCAAAGAGATTTGTAGAAAAAATCTAAATCCAATTGAGCATGATAAACTTCAAGAAAGAATTGTTTTGACACTTTTTTATTTGTAGATGTTATTTCCCCCTTCATTATTCACTGTGATGATTCATCTGAGTGTTCATTTGGTTGAAGAAGCTAAACTTGGATAACCAGAACATTATCAATTGATGTATCCAATTGAGAGGTACATTGATATTATTTGTATTTTCATTAGTGGAATTAATTTTATTAAATTATTGCATAATTTTTTTTATGAGTTTATTATTTTTTTCATCAGGTACATAGGTCATTTCAAATCATATATGATGAATAAATATCAACCAAAAGTCTCTATTTCTAATGGTTACATATCCAAAGAGTTATTGACCGTGTATTCAAGGTATTTGGATGGGACTGAGACTAGATTCAATCGTGTATAATGTTTTCCTGATATCTCCACAAATTATCATTTTGAAAACTAGTTATCAATATTTCAAATTATTGGATAGACAATTGGAAAGGGGTCAAATTTTACACAAAATGAATTGGAGTTTCTATAAGCACATAGATATATAATGCTCCGTAGTCTTATTAGAGATCCATTTATTTAAGAATTGTGATGTCAAATAGATAAGTGATTAAGGGTTAGATCTTGGAATGAGATGGAATTAAATAAAGATTCTAATTATGAGATTGTCAAATAGATCACCCATCAGGTAAGTATATACTCATATTAATATTATCGACATGTAGTTATTTTATCTATGTTAAAACGAAAACTTTTTATATATATTTTTTGATAATGAATGTTGAAAACCAAGATGAAATATCAAATGCTTTTATTTTTTTTTGGCTCGAGGTCCTCTAAGAAAGTCGAAGATATTCAATGCCTACAATATTAATAGCTTTAGGTCTCATTAAATTTATCAAGAAGAAGACTTAAAACACAAAATAGTGGTGTATTTACACTTACAGAGGTGGGATATTATGGACATTTTGATGATATAATTGAATTAAACTATCATGGTTAGTTTTTGGTTGTCTTTTGCAAATAGAAGTGGGTTAATATTGATATGGGTATAATGAATGATTCATTACATTTTAATTCGATCAACATCTCTCGATTTATCCATACCAATGAGAATGTAGAGAATTATCCATTTATCTTGGATTCCTAGGTGAAGATAGTTTATTAGGTGGATGATGAAATACATGAAGTTTAGAGTTTTTTTACACTTAAAGTAGAGAGAATTATATAATATGAGTGATGAATATGAATTTGTACATTGTGACAATGAACCTAATAAACCACAAAACATTGAATAATTTTTTACTGAGAATATAGAAATAATATACATTTCAATAGAGGTTGAAAATGAAGCACTCGTCACAGTGGAGGTTTATAATGATGAAGAGAATGAAGATGAAGATAATTGAATGTATAAATTGGTAATGAAAATATATTAAAATTTCTCATTGATAAGTGGTCCATACATATATACATTGTTCTAGTTTTTATTTTTTATTTTTGTAAAAAATTATTAGTTTTTAATTTTCTATACATTTAATATATCTGAACCAATTAAATTTCAATATTGCTAAGAACAAATAAATTTCAAAATCCTAGATGGTTATCATCACGGATCACACCACAACTACCGTCAGCTTCAGTGGATCTGAGTGATTCAGTTGTAATTGAGACTACCAGTGAGCCAGCCATTCCCCAGATGTTTTTAGTATCCCAGCATCCAATTCACCTCCAGCTATAGAGCAGTTGGTCATCCCTTCATCTAGTGGATATCAGTGAGTTACTATTACTGGTATGTATATCATTGTAAAAAACTATATATTTTATTAATTGTTTAATTTATTTTTCAAATGGATAAAAATAAAAAATATAAGATATATAAATATGAACATGAAAGATGTATGAGACCTGATGGAATTCAATATTATCATTCCATTTTATGTGTTTCGGGTGCCTATTGATGATGTTTCTAGAATCTATGGGCAGATTATTAGGCATCTTATTTGTGATACGGTGAACATTCCCATTAATTATAAATATTGGAGGCATATTCCAACAACTTGGAAAAATGAGGGTTTTGATACTTAATTAAAGGGAATTTAATTTAATATTCCTTGATAACTAATTTACATGACATGATAAATTTTTTTGATATACTTATACAGTATTATGTTTTTTATTTCTAGATGTTTTTTCATTTAGATGTCCCAGGCTTTATTTCACGCCCATACACTATGAAAAAATTAGAAAATTAATTGGGATATTTTAATTGAATATTATGACATGGGTTTAATGAAATATATTTGAGCTCATGATAGATGTATGAGAATGTGTGTTAATGAATTTCTCATGTGAAATGGAATTCGTTTGTCGATATTAACATAGATGAATCTCATGAGGTAATTGCATATTTTAGAGTATCATAATAACATAAACAAAATAAAATTATAATTTTATTAATGTTTCTATTTTTTGTGGGAATTATTGAAAAAAATACTATGAATCATGAGAAATAATTCTTCTTCATATCAGTGTGTCTTAGAGTTTTTTTAGAAAAATAATAATTTTGGTTTGTATTTTATTAATTATTATTTATATCATTTTATTATAAGTTAAATTTTTTCTAACTTGTTTATATTTTTTATAAAGCCTAATGAATTATGTTACTCTGTTGGCCATACATAGATGTGGTTTAAATTATATAGGGAATCAGATGTTTGTATTGTAAATGACCCTACCAAATACGTTTGAGTAAGTATTTTTCATTATCATTTCATGTAATTTCAATACTATAAAAAATAATAATAAATATATTATAACAAAAAAATCCATAAATACCATTAAATGGGTATGGATACATGGATAAATTGATTCCAATTTAGTACCATTTGATACATCTACCAAACCACAATTAATTGGGTTTAAGGCTTATTTGTTGTTATAATTTATTTTTCAATTTATATGTTTTTATAGTAATGAAATAACAATACATGGTAATAAAAAAATTATTAATTAGAATATATTATGATGATCAAATATTTTAAAAAATAATTTTTAATATCTTTTTATCAACATGTTTAAATTCAAGAAATATGGGATGTGAACACTTTAAAATCATCATCAGTTTCCCAGAATGAATAAGTTCCAATTGTTCTATGGAAGGAGAATCCCAGACATGTACATCAGATGGGTTCTGGACCTACTCCATCGGTTGACTTTGGTAGGGAGTCATCATCAGTTACTACTACACCTAGTGGGGGTTCAAGTAGCACTGTTGATAGGGAATCACAAAGATAAATTGCATGGTTGAAAGGAAAAGTGAGACAATAGGACTCTTATCGGAAAAAATAGGATCAATGGTGAGAAAAAAATAGAAAATTATTTAGTTTTTATATTTCAATGGATTATTAGAACGATACCCAAGGAAATTTCTAGCCTTATAGCGTATCCTATCAAGGTAAATTCTAAATTACATAGATCATTCACACATTTTCAAATAACACATACAACTTCCTTAAATAAAACTTAAATGACACTTTTATATTAAAAACATGAACTTCGAGTCATACTGAAAACATCTTGTGCCAGATTGACATGTGTTTTATTCCTAGACATTACATATAAATTATATATTATTATCCTTAAGTTTGAAAATAATTCAATCTCATTTTCTCAGTTTTGACACAGTAAATAGTTTGTAAGGGTACCAAAGCCTTTAAAAACATGTGTGTGTGGGGGGAGGGGGGTCAAAAATTGGAATTAGATTCCATATCAACATAAAATCAGAGTAAAATGACTGTGGATTGATTTTTGAAATGTAGGATTAGATGACACATAATTTCGAGTTATAGTTTACCTGAGATGCATGTAAATGTATTTTTAGTGTTCTAAAACACCAAAACATGTGTGTAATGGTTCAAACCATAGAAAATGATATCATATTGACATGAAATCATGATAAAACCACCATTTAAATTTTTTTGACATGCACTTATATAAAAAATATCCATAAGACTTACAGTGCAGTCAAAATGACTCAGTAAATAGTTTTTAAAGGTATTAAATCATTTAAAAATGCATGATATGGGGTCAAAATTAGAAAAATGATGTTAGATTTCCATGAATTTAGAGGAAAATATCCATGGATATTTTTTGAAATGTAGGAACCAACAACATGTTATTCCAGGTTACAATTTTCTAGGGATTCTTGTAAATGAATTTTTAGTGTTTTAAACTAATGAAACATGTGTAAAATATTCCAAACCAAAGAAAAAAACCTCAGATTGACTTGAAATCATAAGAAAACCACCAATGAATTATTTTTGACACATAATCATTGAAAAAAATCATTTTGACATGCGGTGTGGTTGGAATGACTTAGTAAATAAATTTTAAAGGCATTAAAGCCTTTAAAAATGTGTGTCGAGGTGTCACAACTAGGATAATTTCATCATATTTCCATAAAACCAGATAGGATAAAAATTGTTTATTGATTTTTGAAATGTAGGACCTGACGATCTGTCATTATGTGTTACAAATTTTTTGGAATGTTCATAAGTGAGTTTTTAGTGTTTTAAACCACATAAACATGCATGTAATAATCAAAACAAAAGAAAAGGACCTCAGATTGACATGAAGTAATGAAAAAACCATTATTTAGTTATTTATGATGCGTATTCATAGATAAAACATCAATATGATATGCAGTTTGGTCGGAATGGATGGTATAATATTTTTAAAGGTCTTAAAGCCTTTAAAAATGTGTGTTAGAGGGTCAAAACTAGGAAATCATTGTCAAATTCCCATGAAATTATATAAAAACGACTATAGATTGATTTTTGAAATTTGGGAACTGATAACATATCATTATGATTTATGGTTTTTCTAGGAAACATGTAAACACATTTTTAGTGTTTTAAAAGAGTAAAACACGAATATAATGGTGAAAATCGTAGAAAAATAACTCATACTGATGTCAAATCATTCTAAATTAACTATTGAGTTATTTTTGACATTTACGCATAGACAACACATCAATCTAACATGTGGTGTGGTCGGAATGACTCGGTAAATGACTTTAAAAGATATTGAAGCCTTTAAAAACATATATATGGGGTCAAAACTAGGAAAAAATCTGTATATTTCTATAAAATAGAAGTACAACAACCATAGATTTATTTTTGAAATGATGGAACCAACAGAACATCATTCTGAGTTATTATTTTCCCGGGATGCTCGTAAATGTGTTTTTTGTGTTTTAAAACACTAAAATGTGTGTGTAACATTAAAAAAAAGATAAAATGACCTCATATTAATGTGAAATCAGGGTAAATATACAAATTAGTTATTTTTTACATGTACTCACTAACAACACATCCATATGATGTGCGATGTAGTTGGAATGGCTCAGTAAACTGTATTTAAAGGTAACAAAGCCTTTAAAAACATGTGGTGGGGGTTCAAAGTCTAGAAAAAATCATTTGATTGCCAGGAAATCATAATTCAATAACAATAGGTTGAATTTTTAAATCTATTAATATATGAGATGTCATTTTGAGTTACAGCTTTATTAGGATTCCCATAAATTCATTTTTAGTATTTTAAAACACTAAAACATGCAAAAGTCAAAGCCATATAAAAAACATCGGATTTATATCAAATCATGGGACAACCACCATTTTTTTATTTTTAAAGTGTATGCATAATGTCAATATTATGTGAAGTGTGGTCAGAATGGCTTGGTATATAGTTTTTAAAGGTACTGAAGCCTTTACAAACATGTTTCGAGTGGTAAAAACTAGGAAAATGTTGTCATATTTCCATGAAATCATAGAAAAATTACCATATATTTATTTTTAATATATAGGAACCGACATAACATCATTTTAAGTTACGGTTTTCCTGGGATGTCTTTAAATGGATTTTTAGTGTTTAAAAAAACATAATTGTGTGTGTAATGGTAAAAACCATAGAAAATTAATCCATATTGACATGAAATCATGGAAAAAAAAAGTATTGAGTTATTTGTGATGTATATAAATTGAAAACATGTCAATCCGACATGTGGTGTGGTCACAATGGCTTAATAAATAGTTTTTTAAAGGTATCGAAGCCTTTAAAAACACGTGAAAGAGGGTCAAAACTAGAAAAAAATCATTTAATTACCATGAAATCAAATTAAAACAACTATATATTCATTTTTGAAATGTAATAGCTAATGACACATCATTTCAAGTTACAGATTTCCTAGGATACCTGTAAACATGTTTTTTGTGTTTAAAAACACTAAAACATGCATGTAATGGTCAAAACCATAGAAAAAGACCTCAAATTGACATGAAATGATGGTATATGTATATTTTAGTTATTGTTAATTTTTACACATATTAAAAACATCAATACAACATGTAGTGTGATCAGAACGGATTGGTAAATAGTTTTTAAAGGTATTGAAGCCTTTAAAAACATGCATTAGGGGGTCAAAACCAAGAAAACATCATCTAATTTCTATGAAATCATATTAAAATGACCAAATAATTATTTTTTAAATTTAATAATTGATGACACATCATTTTTACTTACGGTTTTCCTTTGATTCCTATATCTTGTTTTTAGTGTTTTAAAAAACTAAAATATGCGTGTAATAGTCAAAATCATAGAGAAAGACTACAGATTGATGTCAAATCATAGTAAAACAACCGTTAAGTTATTTTGGACATGTTATTGTAGAAAACATGTCAATCCGGTGTGTTTTCATGTCAAAATGGATCGATAAATAGTTTTTAAATGTATCGAAGCCTTTAAAAACGTGTATGGGGGGGGGGTCAAAACTAGGTAAACATCATTAGATTACCATAAAATCAAGGTAAAATGACCATATATTTATATTTGAAATTTAGGAATTGAAGTAATGTCATTTCAAATTAGGTTTTTTCTAGGATGCCCATAAATAGTTTTTTAGTGTTTTAATACACATAAACGTGTAGGTGACAATCAAAACCATAGAAAACAACCTCAAATTGATGTGAAATCATGGGAAAAACACCATTGTGTTATTTTTGATTTTTAAGTGTAGAAAACACATCAATTTGACATGAAGCGTGGTCACAATGGCTCAGTAAATAGTTTTTAAAGGTATTGAAGCCTTTAAAAGCATGCATCGGGGGGTTAAGACTTTGAAAACATCATCGGGTTACAATGAAATTAGAGGATAATGACTATAGAATGGTTTTTGAAATATATGAGTTAACAACACATCATTTAAATTTATGGTTTTCCTAGGATTCCCATAAACACATTTTTAGTGTTTTAAAACACTAAAACATGCATGTAATGGTAAAAACCATAGAAAAACCCCTCATATTGACATGAAACCCTGGAAAAACCGCCATTGATTTAGTTTTTAAATATAGTATATGATTTTATATAAAATTATTTAAAAAATATTAAGTGAAATATAAGAACATTGCACATCAAATTATAAATCAATTATAATTTTATATACTTATCCATTTTTAGTTTCAAGTGTTAAATCATATTTTAAATAGGAAAATTTATGTTTTAAAAGTGTTTTTCATGGTATATTATTTGTTTTATGTTAAAATGTTTTCTGTTTGATTAACCAAATAACAACTTTTATGTGCAACATTATAAATATATTCCATTTCTTTTCAGTTTTGCATTACTTTTATTAAATGTTATGGTTTTTGTTGTAGGTGATATATGTTAACCGAAGGAAAGAGGTTGACCATTAGATTCAAGAAATTATTTATAATGAAGTGGTGATGGTTCTTATTTTCTTTGGTATGTTTAAATTTTATCAATGATTCTATTGTAATTCTGATTTATATTCAGTTTTAATTTCAGACTTTTTTATTACAATTGATGAGATTATGTGGTATGTTTCAATTTATGAGATGATGTGGAGGTAGAAGGATGAAACATAGGTCTTGGGGTCGGAATATATTGGGCATGGGTTGTTGTTGGACATATTTTAAATGTATATATTGATAATTGAGGTATGGGTTGACTGAGGTAATCAGTTGACTGAGGTTATGATGACTATGAATGTATATGTATATAACTATGTATATATCTTGTATGATTTATGTATGATGGGAATATTTTCCATCTATGTTTTATTTTATTACATGTCAAAGTTTTTATATTTATATTTTTTGATTAAATATTTTTAAAAAGTATATTTTCTTAAAAATATTGAGAGGTGATTTTTTAGAACCATTTTTAAAAAAATTGAATTTGAATCATAATTAACATTTGTTAATGTTAACTACCAATAATCCTAACATACACTAACATAATTATCGGTTGTTAGGTTCATCTTATCTATTTTATTATCATGTTTTTTTAAAAAAATCACCCTTAAATAAAATTAAAATCATTGCTAAATTCTCAAAAAAAAATCACATAAAAAACAAGTACTAAATGAATCAAACCACTGTGTAATGACTAGCGAACATGCAATACAGAGAGACTTTAGTAACCACTGCTAAATAATTAGGCAAAGGTTTAAAATACTTCCACTAGAAGTCAAAACCACTACAAGAATGGTATTTTGTGTAGTATGGAGTCTTTTTTTAATGGGTTTTTAATGCCTTTACCTGAAATCTTGTGTTCGAACCGATGTTCTACAAGACCTCAGGTATGCCTCCTTGCACACTAGAGGTTTCTGACTAGTAGTGAGGGTTTAATTCCATCAGTGGGGAGACTATATGCATAGTATCATGTCATAATTCAAATAATACATAATAAACAATGTAATAGAAACTAGAGTAATTATGTGGAAACTTAAATATGGGACACATTCCATACAATAAAAAATGGGATTCTAAAGTGGAAATCCAAACTAGAGTAAAAATAGGAAGATAAATAAATAAATAAAACCTCAGTGTCCTCCAGATTCCATCTCAATATACAACCGTCTCCATTCTAATTTGCTCATCCATCAGCCACAGGTCCCTTTTCCTTATCCAAATAACTAAACATAATGTATGAATGTGCATCGACCTTCTTATGTAAGGTGTGAGTAATAAAATTCAGTAGGACACCACTAATTCATCCTTAACAAGTGTGAGCATGTTTAACTGTTGTATTCGGTGATAATAATAAATGAAAAATAAATCATAAAATCTAAAATTACATAACGAGTGGTTGTGTGTTAACCAAGCTGCTACAACCCCCGATTGTACTTGCTTCAACTCCATGTTGAATGAAATGTCAATATATCGAAAGTAATCAAGATATGGCCATGATACTAGTGATCATACTTGTTGGAATTATGTGTACGTACTACTTGACACCACTGAGCTCGAACATTAGACTTCCGCTCCCACATCTCCTCTTCGATCTATCCATACTGCCAGAGGCTCTAGAAATGTGGCACCTTATGATGGTTCCGGGAGTAGTGGAATCATGTGGTGGTGGGAAATGAATTAAAATTTCTTTTCATTTTTATATGCTCAAAACCAATATTGAGGAGCTTGAACATCAAATTTTTAATTAATTTATTTAATGTCATAAAAAATGATTACCTTATCTTATGAATATTTCTTCATTACTGATGTTAATCATATTAAAAGACCCTTTCAAATTGCCTACATTTCTCTATGAGGATCCAAGAATAGAATCCCTCTAAAGAAAATCCCAACATGCTCCATTGATATCTGATAAATGTTAAACGATCTCTATGTTCTAGTGTGGGGAATAAAATGTCTTGTGTTGTTCATTCATGATCACTCAATCTTTAATCATGAATAAATCTCTAAAAAATTTATTTTTTTGACCGGGAGAGAGATAGAGGAGTTAAAAGAAAATTCAATATTTGAAACAATTATCTATTTTCAATTACCTTCACAATAGCCATAACAGGATATTTATTGAGGTAGATTTTAGGTTAGGATATTTTTTTTATTGCATTCTAGACCTTAAAAAATACTGAAACCTTTATTAAACCTCATTTCATATAATAATAATATTCTTATTATTATTCTATTGTGCTCTCCAACATGAGCATCAAAAAATATTATCTAACAGTCTTTTTAATTAATATTATTTTTTAGACATGTTCTTGGTCTATTCAAACTCTTCTTTTATTTATTAGACACCTAAATAAATATTTAATTTAAATATTTCATTAATCAATATATATTGTGATCAATAAATCATGAATGAAATTATACCCCAGTCTTGAGATTAATATTTATTCAATTAATTAAATTCAAAATGTATTTAATAAAGATCATCAGAAACACTTAGTGTTTGGACCTCTAGGATTCTTTAAAATTGGCATCAATAGAGCTTGCCTAAATTCAAAAATTACTATCTAAAAGTGAGTCAAGTAACCCAAGAGAAATGACATAATATTTAAAGGATGAAAACCCAAAATGAACACTCACTATATAATATAATCCCTTTATCTTAATATCTCATCAAGCAGGGTGCACATCTATGTCACCAACCTATTTTCTTGGTACATCTTTCTTTAAATATCTATAATAAACACATCATTACACCATGTACATTGAATTTAATGTAATGTTTCTATTTTAATCAAATTGATGAGATATCATCTTCCATAAATATAGAAGGGATAAATCCTTCTTTATCTTATTCGTTAATGACATGAGAGTCATGACAAGAACAATGTAACCTAACTTACCATGAATATATGTCACCATAGTTTTCATCATAAAATCTAATTGCAAGAGTTATAAAATTCATTAATGATAATTTTAATGTCCAAGTACCATTACACATGCTCGCATATAGGAATATCGGATAACACCAAAACATGTGGAATTCTTACCACTGATTCTTTCTCATAATCTCCCATATTGGTGATTACCAAGTGATAACTTCATGATACTGAGACTCATCCTCTTATGAGTGCTCTCACTTAATAGTCTATGAACATTGTGTCCCATCATAGTACGTTATCCAAGAGAGGAATATTCTTTAAGAATATCATCATAACCCTTCAATGTTCTGAATATAACAGTGAACTGCTATGACCTTATTAATGTTACATATACTATAGGACATTATTACATTAGAGTCTTATAGAACAATAGACAATATGTAATAATATGTTTTATTAATATTCAATATATCGAACATAATTGTAATTAATGTACAAATAGCTCATCCTAGGACACCAACTCTAAGAAACTCCCATGAGGACAAGATCCAACTACCTACAACTTTCAGTCCAATTGAACTCACATAATAATCATATTTATGGTGAGTTAGGATTTTTATCAAGGGGTATTATATCTTTTCTTCTTCGGAAATACTGCTCACTAAAACCCCACCTCTCTCAAAAAAATCCCTCAAGAGATGATACTTCAAAAGTACATGCTTCATCCGTTGATGTGTACATGGGTCTTTTACGATAGACACCACTACAATATTATCACAATAGAGTGTAATGGGATATTTACTATTATATAACAATTCAAGATCATGGATGATTTTTTTCATCCATAATGCTTATTTAGCTACCTCAGAAGTCACAATATACTTGGACTCTACTGTAAAATCTATGACCATAGCCTTTTTTGAGCTCTTCCAGCTCACAATACCTCCATTCAAAGTGAATATGTATCTCGTTTGTGACTTCATGTCATCTTGATAAGTTTGAAAACTATAATATTCTTATCTTCTGATGACGGGTTCCCCATATCCTCCATAAACTAGGAACATATCCTCAGTACACCTCAAATAATTAAAGATAATCTTGACTGCCATCTAATAGAGGTCAACTAGATCATCTTGATATCTTCTTACTGCACGTGATGCATACGAAACATCTATCCTAGTATATATCATAATATACATGAATTACCCAATCACTGATGCATATGAAGTCCTTTCCAGTCTATTTATTTCCCCATGTATCTGAGAAAACATTTTCCTAGAAGGATGAATGCCATGTAACATTGGTAACAATCCCCTCTTGGATTTTTCCATACTAAATCTTTTAAGTATATTATCAATTTATGACTCTGACTTAGACTAAGAAACTTCTTGGATCTATCATGATAGATCATGATTCAAAATATATATGATATCTCTCCCAAGTCCTTCATAGAGATGCTTTTATTCAACCACATCTTTAAACATTGTAAGACTGGTATTTGATTTCCTATAAGTAATATTTCATTAACATATACTATTAAGAAAATGAATGCAATCCCACTAAATTATTTGTAGACACAAGGATCACACTCATTATTTTTAAAACCACATTCTATTATAGATTCATCAAAATGAATGTTTCATATCTAAGATATTTGATTTAATCCATAAATGGATTGTTTATTAATTTGTGTATATTTTCATCCTTTGTAGTCACAAACCCTTCAAGTTGTTTTATATCAACATCTTCCATATGTTTTCCATTAATTATGGCAGTTTTGACATCCATTTCTCAAATCTCATAGTCCCGGTAAGCTTCAATGTCAAGTATAATGCTGATGGATCTCAATATTACAACTGGTGAAAAGGTTTTATCTCAATTATTTTCTTGAGTTTATTTCAATCCATTTTCAACTATTCATACCTTATAGGTACTGACTTTTCCTTCAATGTCTAGTTTCTTATTGAATACCGACTTGCAACCAATGGGTTCTATATCCATTGTAGGATCTACCAAAATAAAGACTTGATTTCGGTAGAAGGAATCCATTTTAGAAATGATGGATTATTTTCACTTGGAAAAATATGTGCCACTTACTGCTTCATTTTAGGTTATAGGATTATTATTATAAACTAATAATTAGTTACCATCCTTGGTGACAAGAAAACCATACCATTCCAGTTCTCTAACCTCTCTTATACTCCCACACATTACTTGTGTCTCTAGAATAGTTTCTTATTACATGGGGAGTTATAGAACCTATTCCTATGACAAGCCTTATGTACCTTGAGTATCAGCTTCATCTAATTCTATCTCCACCCCACTATCAATTTAAGAGATTTCTTCCCTCTCAAGGAATATGGAATGTCTTTCCACTATTACTTTTTTTATAAGGGTTCATATTTGTAATATTCTATTATTTCATTGAGTTATCCTATAAAGTCACATTCTACACCTCAATGATAATGTTTATTCCTAAAATAGGCCTTAAAAACACTTTCCAAACCAAGTTATGCAAGTATGAAAACATAGGTTTATTTCCATTTCATAAATGGTATGGTATACTGAATAACCTTCGTGATGTTTTTTTTAAAAAGTTTCGTATTTGTAGAAAACTAATATTTTGAAATATAATGGTTTTTGAAAAACTGGTGAATGTTCCTAAATTTTCAAAGGTAAACATAAATAGGGAGAAAAGTTTTGTTTTAGAGAAAGTTGTTTTTTGGATACAAATGATCAGACTGAGCACAACCAAACACAAAGTATCAAACTATGTAGCACCAAGCAGAAAAGTTGTTAGAATAATAAATTTGTTGATCAGACACATCATTGGTCTTTGGTCCATTAGCAAGAAGTTCAAGTTTCATTCGGCTCAGTGTTGGTTATAAATTCAAAATGTTGTTGAAGAGTTTGAATGAAGATAGTGATGTTAAGAGATAGAAAGTTTTAAATATTCTAGCCTTCAGCCAGACTATAATTTTCTAGTTTTTAATTATCAAATATCATAAATTTTCTATAACAATTGTGATACAATACTTATGAAGAAAAAGGGGGAGAATAGGTGAAACCATTCATATTGTGTTTTGGTTGAAAGGAAACAATGTTTTGAAAGTAATAGAGGTCATAATAATTTCCTAGGTAAGTCAGAAGGTGCTTTTCCAATCTTCAAGTTATTATAAATCCTGAAAACTCTCATGATAAAAGCTTTTGAAAAAATGGAGTAATCATATATATTTTCTTAGGTATAGGAATCTATAAAATGTTTGCATCGGATCTAGAAGTACCAAGCACAGATGTTTTTAGAAGTATGAATGAGTTATAGCTAGTGAGGTTTAAAGAATTTCAAAGTTGCAGAAAGCAGTTTCAATCGTAATGAGAATTCCATTGTTATGAGGATTCTATCAGACTAAAGCTAAGGATGTTCCATCAGACTAACTATGAGGATTAAATTCATGCAGACTGACTCTGAGGAGGAAAGTCCATCATAATGACTTTGAGAAAGAAATTCAATAAAGATTGACTTTGAGAAGAAATGACAATTAGACTAACTCTAAGAAAAAATTCAACCAGACTAACTCTGATGAGGAAAGTCAATTCAGAATGAGATGAGGATGTTCCATCATAATGAGTTGGGGTAGTTCCATTATAATTAGCTAAGTAAGTTACATCATAATGAGCTAATGAAGTTCTAGCATACCGAAGAAAATTTAGGAAGTCTGATAATAATAACTAAAAATAAGGCTCAATAAGATTTCAAAAGATTTGTGAAGAGTTTAAGTGGTCAAAATTCAATTTCAAATATGCATAGATCTTGAAGTTTTTGTATTTAATAATGTAGGAAAATTTTTCCAGTTTCCTTCCTCTGTCTTTCTAGGATTCCTATTAATAGAAGCACAATACATTTGTACATTACATCTTTTTTATGTGATTGGAAAAGGTGGAGCACTATAGAATTCATGTCAAAGATATCTTTTTGGACTCAATCCTCATTTTAAGGTTGGGCATCATAATGTTTTGTTTACCATACTAAGGAATGTCTAACTGAGAATTTGAGAAGAGTTTGAGTAATATATATTGAGAATGTGTTCATCATAATGTTTCCATTAGTCTAAATTCATTGGACTAAGTCCATTGAACCCATCCTCATCGGAATGAGATAATCAGGCCTTTCCCCATCAAATTGTGGATTCCAAATAGAGAATTTGTGGAGATGTTTCCATAAAGAATTTATTATTTTATTTTGGATCAATTGTTTTTAATGAAATTTGTAATGTGATGGGAGTTAGTATAATAATTTATAGTGAGACCTAAACGCTATCTAGCGGGAGTGGACAGGGGTTGTATTCACTTATTCATTATAGAGAATTTATATAGACCCACAGGAGTGGCTATGTAAAGGATGTAGGTTCTCACACCAAGAAAAATCCTTTTAAATCTTACGTGATTTACTTGATTTCCTACATTTTCATTCATGGGTATTTACTACAATAAAATAAGGATATAAACTTTAATAGGTTTCAAGGGTTATGTTTTTTTGGCCTAGAAGTTGTTGATGCTTCTACAATTGGTTTTAGACATATTAAGAAATAATATCCTATGTTTTTTACTAATAAAATAAATATATAAGATGATGGAAAGGCTAGAAATTCTATTCTTATGTCCTTATCAGTAAATGGTTATATGAAGGTGATGGGTTTCAAAACTTCAAAGGGTATGTGGGATAAGCTGGAAAGTATATTAAATGGGAATACTAAAGTGAAGGAAGAAAAGATAGAAATTTGGAAAAGTATGTATGAAGACATAAGAATGAGAGATGAAGAATACATTGATGAATACTTCATGAGATTAAATGAAATTGTTTGTGTAAGATCCTGACCTTTCTCGAAGATGACTTGAGATTAATTTCAGGAAGTTATTTTTTTCTTATTTGAGAATACATGGGTTGGGTTTTACCTTGGGGTGTGTTTGGGAGAAAATTTGAATGGTAACATGGCCATTTGTCTATGAATTAAATAAGGGGAACATGGTCATTATATTATGTGATGTATGAATTGTATCATGGGAATTCAAGTATGAATTAAATAATGGTATTAATGACATTATGAGATAAGATATTCATCAGACATACTTCAGGACTCGGTATGAGACAAAGTAGGTATTGAATGGTAAAAATGGAATTATGAGATATGAAATCCATTATACATACTTTAGGATTCAGAATGAGCCAAAGAAAGCATTAAGGTATGAGTGTCTATGAGATTTCGAGGGTTTATGTTGTTAAATAAAGATTAATTGATAATGTGATAACTATTTACTTATGAATTGTAATTATGTATTTATAAAACTGCATACACATTATATTAACTATATATTGTTTTACACACCGTTGGTGGTGGGCTACTGAGTTGTACTCACACCCTACTCGGGCTGCCTTATTGGTACCCAAATAGACATTGTGTTTTCTGGATACGTTAAGGGAAAAAGCTCATTATTATATGGGTAATATGGGATAGAGCATGGATGAGGGAACAAGAAATGATTCGAGACCCAATTAGGGGTGTCCTCAGTGTATTTATTTTTGAGTTTAATTTTAGTCACTTTAAACATACATTGGCAGGGCATATTTTCTTATTTAGTTTGGATATTGTACTTCCACTTTTAGCAATCTCGTGATACCAGTTGTTTCAGGTTATGATTACATGTTATTTAGTTATTGTTTCTTATTTTATTCTAGTGTATTTAATATGATAAAAGGGGGTATAGTCTCCCTATTATCAATATTTAAGACCCCTAGTGCTATTCAGTATCCTATATCATACGGGGAGGCACACCTAGGGTCATGTGACTAATCGACTCAAGGCATCGATGTGTGGAACCTGGGTCAGGACATTACAAAGTGGTATCAGAGTCTATTTTCCTTTTCTTTTTTATTTTTTATTACTATTTGGTAAAGTTATACATGAATCTAGAAAGATCCAGGCCTTGGATATTTTCTCATGCATGGGAGTAGCTAACCCATGTATGGGGGAGATCCAAAGTACCCAGGGTGGGATTGTTGTTATTCATATTTGTTGTTAGAGTTGAATATTATTTCAACTTGGGTGACACATTTGTTGTGTATTGTAATTATTGATGGTAATTTTTTCTATGTTTTGACTCATGGACCAGTATGGCACAAGATTTGAGTTACAAGCGTCATTCTAGGAACTTAGGGTTATTGTGACATGCATCATTTTGGGCACACATAGAAAAATGGTTTATGGGTAATTTATTGAACTTGAACTGTTTTTCCTTGCTTGTGAAATTGAAATGAAAATAGAACCTAACATGAAATTGAGAAAGATTGTAGAATGATGTAAGATGAGAATAAATGGGTGTCTAAATGAGAAACTTTAATAATTAGAATGTGTTTACCCTTGTTATCTAGGACCACTGATTAATATTATTAAGGTTAGTGATAACACCTCAGTTTGGACTACGTGGTAGGGTTTGGGGAAATGACTTCTTGTGGAATATTGTATTTTACCTTAAATGTGTTAATTTTGTAAAAGGTTTCCTAAGGTACATATTTATAATGGTATAGATATTTCTCTATGATGACACATATAAAGAGGATAACATGAGGATATGGCTTGAGTTGATCTACCAGTAGTAGGAACTAAGGGTCCAATTGTTTCAGGTGAGGAATTCAGGGAGCAGTTCCTAGAGAACTTTTCCCACATCATGAAATTCTTGGGAAGAGACCCAGGGAGGGTTTTGAAGAGTATACTTGATCTAAAAATGGAGTTAAAAATTCAACACCCTACTTCTTTTATTAGAGAGGGTGGACCTGAGAGATATGATTTCTGGGTTGAGTCTATCGAGACTATATCTGACCACTTTGAGACTCCTGTAGAGAGGATGGTCATTTTGGCTACTTACATGATACGAAGATCAGTGAATCACTGGTGGTATGTTTAGGCGTGGACTATATAGGCTAATGGTATGTTATGGAAGGAACTATTGGATAAGTTTCTATAGAACTTATATCCAGAGATACTTAGGTAGGTGAGAGTAGATGAGTTCATGAGGTTGACTTGGGGGAGTATTTATGTGATAGACTATGTTGGACACTTTACACATTTGCAACACTTTTCTCCAGCATTGGCAGTGGATGAGATAACTACAGAGAGACATTTTTAGGATGGTCTTAAATGTGAGATTAAGTCCCAAGTTAACCATTTTCAGTTAAAGGAGTTTGCTGAGGTGGTGGATAAGGATCTCATAGATATGGGTAACCTAAAGAGGCTTCTAGTGTAGGAATGGTGGTTCCATTTGGATGACTAGAAGGTACAACATTTGAGAGTATAAAGCATTGCTATGAAAACATCAACAAGTGAAGTAGGAAACAGAGTACCTAAAAAGAGGGATCAATTGCATAAGACCTTAATCGAGTGATCTGTCACCAGTGTGATTGATTAGGAAACTTTTGAAGATTGTCCCCTCAACCACCAATATAGTTATTGTCTTGCAGAAATATGGTACATCTACAAAATTTCTACAGGACCCAGTGCTAGATGAGTAGTAAGGGTATAACTAGTCAGAATTCGGGTGTAGGAAGAGGATATTCTGCACCATATTAATCTTGCATATGGAGTTATACTAGAAAAGGTGGTAAATGTAGTGTAAGTGGAGATTCAAGGTAATATCACCCATATTAGTAGAGTAGTGTAGTACATGGGACATAGAATGCCTCACGGGGAAGTGGGGTAAGACAGTTGCATTCTATTCACCCTACACTTGTGGATATCAAGGCTGGACCATTGAGAGTGAGAGGTACTATTTTTATGCTTCTATGATTTCTAGTGCCTTATTTTATATCGGTTCCTATCATTCCAGTATTTCTAAAATACTTGTTAATGGTCTGAGACTGGTGATGGAGTTCGTGAGTGGGGGGTTGATGACAAAACCACCACATGGAGTTCGATCAAGAGATATTTGTTTGTGTAAGGGGTGTTGTCTTGAGGTCGGGTAGTATCGATTTCGATGGGATCTTTATATCATAGACATGTCAGGATTTGAACTAATTATGGGTATGGACTGGTTAGTACATATTTTCCCCACATTTATTTTTACCATAAGAGAGTGACCATTACATCTCCTAAGTTTTACAAATATATTCAATGTGGAGAGTGGGATATCGAGGCGTTCAGAGTAGGGCCAATTACTCATCAAATAGGAGAGATCACAACCCTGGTTTTTATTTTATTTCTGAATTATGGAGGTGTAAAATGAGATGTCTTTTCACACTTAGTGGTTAGGTTTTAGGATGTGTTTACTTAATATTTCTCAGGTATTCCACCTGAGAGAGATGTGGAATTTAGAATTGAGCTCATACCGTGGGAAGAGATGATTTCTATTCCACCATATAGAATAGAACCAAAAGATATTCAATTGCTCACGACTTAGTTGGAGGAGTTAGAGGATAATGTATTTATTTATCTAAGTATGTCGCCTTGGGGTTCACTAGTGTTGTTTTCAAATAAGGCTGATAAGAGTTTATGCTTATGTGTTGGTTACCGAAAGTTGAACCTAATGACTATGAAGAACCGGTATCTTCTCCCACATATCGATGACCTATTTGACCAGGTGAGAGGAGATTGGGTGTCTTCAAAGAATGACTTGAGATTAGGGTATCATAAAATGAGGTTTTAGAATTCTAATATACCAAGGGATGAATTTATAAGGAAGTATCGACTATATGATTTCATCATAATATTTCTTTGGTTGACGAACACACCAGTAATGTTTATGGACTTAATGAACAAAATCATTAATCTGTACCTAGATCAGTTTGTGGTAGTGTTTTTGGAAGACATCTTGGTGCACTCCAAGACACATGATTATTATGACCAACATCTTGATATCATCCTAAGTACACTAAGAGAGCATTGGATATACATCAAGATATCTCAGTACAATTTTTTGGATTGATCAGGTACATTTCTTGGGTAGCATCATCTCAGAGGAATGTGTGTTGGTAAATCTAGAGAAGGTTCAGAAAGTGGTTTCTTGAGAGCATCCCAAGAGCATGTTTTATATTTATAGATTTCTAGGATTTTATGAATATTATAATAGGTTCATTCAGGAAATTTACCAACTGGAAACATTGCAGGTGGGATTGACCACAAAAGGGATAATGTTTTATTGGTCATAAGATTGTGATAATAATTTCAAGGAGATGAAGAAGATTTTGGCATCATTACCAATATTGATCCTACCTGAGCAAGTTGAGAAGTACACAGTGTATTGTGACACTTCTGGGATTGTAATTGGAGTTGTGTTGATGCAGGAGATCAATTTGTGGTTTATGGGTCTTTGAAGATAAGACCCCATGAACCGAACTACCCTGCATATGACATCAAGTTGGCTATAATGGTTTATGTTTTAATGTGTTGGGGAAATTATCTATTGGGAAACTTGTTTACTGTGTATATTGATCATAAGAGATTAAAGTACATATTTTCATAGTGATACTTGAATCTTCGATAACAAAGATTGGTTGAGTATATGAAACCATTAAATTTTGAGCCAGAATATACGCCTGGAAAGGGGAACATTGATGATGATAATTTGAGTAGGAAGACTCAAACTCAGATGTTTTAGGAGTCTAGTTCTATGTGGAAGATGATGGATTTACTGGACGAGACACACATTCTGGTTTAGGAGAGTTAGGATTAGATGACTCCCATAATAGTTTCATTGGAGTATAACATTTTTGAGATGGATCTAAGATAGAAAGTATGTGGATTTATATTGTTTTTACCTTGATGGAAAACCATGAAGGTGGGGAGTCACCTTCTTATTGGAGAATAGATGAGGACGAGGTCATCTATGTCAGAAATCAGGTTATCGTACCTAAAAGAATGTGATACAAGCTAATGTGTGAGTTTCATTCCTCGAAGTGGGTCGTACATCAAGGTGTGACCAAAATGTACCATGAACTACAAAGATAGTTTTTATGGTTCGAAATGAAAAATAAAATAGTAATGTTTGTGACACGATGCTACACCTATTAGTAGGTTAAGGCCAAGAATTAATGACCTATAGGTTTACTACATTCTTTGGACATTATAGAGTGGAAGTGGAACAAAGTGACCAGGGACATTGTGGTGGTTCTACCGAGGATTCCTTAGAAGAATAATTATATTTGGGTTATTATGGATAGACTGAAAAATGTAGTGAATTTCTTGAATATATTGGAGACTTTCTCAGTGGAGCAGTTGGGATATTTGTATGTTTGGGTGCTATTCTGTGTGCACGAGATGCCACAAAATATTGTTTTAGACTGAAAATTTTGTTTTACTTCACGATTATTATATGGATTGTAGAAGGTTCATGTTATGTAGGTTTTATTGAGTATGCATTTCCACCCACTAACAGATGGGTGGTCAGATCATACTATACAAGTTCTTGAGGATATGTTGTGAGCTTGTGTTCTAAACTTTGGTGGGTCTTGGGAGAATCGCCTATCACTAATGGAGTTCACCCATACCAATAGTTATTGGGCACCTATATAGATGGAACCATATAAGGCTCTTATTAGTATGCCATGAAGAACACCTTGAGTCTGGATGGATGTAAGTGAGTCTAAGTTGTTGGGACCGAGTCTCGTGTAGGACACAATAGAGCATGTACAGTGGATTCAGAAATATATGGATACGACCCAAAGTAGATACAACTCATATGCTAATAGAAATAAATGACACCTAGAGTTTACAGAGGCTGATCATGTATTCATTTGGGTGTTTCCTAGATTCAATCGCTATAGAATACAGAGATAGGGAAAGTGGGCACCCAAGTTTGATGGACTGTTTGAGGTGGTGGATAGAATCAGGCTAGTGGCGTACCGATTGGCTCTTCCACAGAGATACATCTCTATGTATGATGTTTTATAATTTTCAAAACTAGGTTGGTATCACCCAAACCATTCTAATGTGATTTATATGGATGCTGTTGATATTGAGAAAGATTTTTCCTTTGAAGACAATCTAATATGTGTGTTGAATCGCAGTGAGAAAGTGTTGCATGGAAAGACCATGCCTATAGTTTGTGTATCGTGGAAACTTGGGAATGTGTGGGAGAAGACATGGGAAAGGAAAGAAGATATGTGGGATTATTGTACTAATATTTTTGACTCAGAATCATAGAGATTCTTGGGAGTGAAACTCAAGGATAAGATGTTATAATGTGGTGACATTGTAAGATCCTAACATTTCCAGAAGATGACTTGGTCTTAATTTCTAGTATTTATTTTTGCCTTCTTTCAGTTTACTTGGGTTGGTTTTTACCTTGGGGTGTGTTTGGGTGAAAAATTTAGAAAATTTGAAGGGAGAAGGGTAGTGCATAGTAGGCTCACAGTTTTCCCTAACCGTGCGCCCCTACCTAGAAAACCATGCAACCTTGGACAGAGAAGAATTACATGGTTGACACATGGTTTGTCATTTTGTACAGCCTATTATGATAAACTATGAACCCCCATAATAGAAGTTCACATTTAGGTACACATTTAAGAGAAACAGTGCTCCCCTGCCCAACTAACCATGCATGAATTTTTAAATCACCAAAAATTTAGATTTTTAATCACCAATACCCCCATTTAACTCTTATTTGATCCCCATTTAACCCTGGATAATATTTCATGATTTTGGAGAATCCTATACGGATTAAAATACTTAAAAAACTTTTTAATTTGTTATTTTAAGCCTGGATTGAAGATCTTCACCCCTCCCTATAAGAGGATCTTACCTCACTTGGTTTCATATTCTGTATCATTTATTATCCTATTCTAGAAATGGGGTTTTCTTCCTATTTTGATTGTATATAGACATGTTTTTGTGGATCTGGATCTAGTATTGTAGATCTATATCTATATTTAAGAGATCATGATTGATTTGATCATTTTTAAGGGTTTTAAATTTGAATCTCATTCTATATAATTGTGCTGCTCAAATTATGAGGATTTTCATTGGGTGATCGCTCATCAACGAATTGAGGTAGGTTGTCTATAATTCAAATCTCAAATTATTTATTTAAATAACATGAAAGTAATTGTATAATTTCTTATAGATGTTTAGAAATTACATTCTTAATTTAATTAATTAATTCGTTGAATTAATTAATTGAGGAGATAGGAAATTGGGGATTTTGGGAATTATAGATTGAGATAATTAATTGTATAATTAATTGTGAGATAATAAGATTTTAGGATTGAGATATTTAATTGTGGAAATAATTATGATCTATTGAGATTGTGATTGAGATAATTAATTATGGAATTAATTATGTGATTTTTAGTTTGTGGACATTGATTAATTAATTGAATAATTAACTAATGGGATTTATGTACTCAATTAATTAGAAAATTAATTAAGGGGATTTATGTGATAAACTAATTATTGAATTAGTAATAAAATTGGTGTGGTTGATTGATTATTAAATTTACTAATAGAATTTAAGTTGTTAATTAATTTGATATTAATTAATGTATTTTATGTGATTAATTACTTTTTGAATTAATTAATGTTATTTATGTGATTAGTTAAATTTTTAATTAACTAATGGAATAGTTATGTTAAACTAATTATGGAATTAGTAATGGAAATGATGTGGATAATTAATTTTTGAATTAATTACGTGTTAAGAATGGTAACATGGTCATTTAGTTTTGAATTAAATAACGGGAATGTGGTCATTATAATGTGTAAGGTATGAATGGTAACATGGACATTTAGTTGTGAAATAGAGAATGTGAACAAGATTATTCTAATGTGTAAGGTATGAATGGTGACATGGTCATTTAGTTGTGAATTAAAGAATAGAAACAATGACATTCTATTGTGGGATGTATGAATGGTAACATGTGAATTAAAATATTATTTAAATAATGATATCAATGGAATTATGAGATATGATATTCCTCAGACATACTTTAGGCTCCAACATATTTCAGGGTAGGTATGGAATGATAACAATGGAATTATAAGATATGATATCCCTCAGTCATACTTTAGCCTCTGACATGAGTTGAAGCTGGGATTGAGGTATGAGTGTCTATGGGAACCCAAAGGTTTATATAGTTAAATAAAGATTAATTGATAATGTGATAACTGTTTACTTATGCATTGTAATTATTTCTTTATACAACTGCATACACATGATATTGATTAGATATTGTTTTAGTTGTCATTAGTGGTGTCATACTATAATATCTTAGATTTTCCATGAACTGTTTTTTTGGATACTATATAGATTATTTGTGAGACCAGGCACTGAGACGTTGGGCGGTTTTGAGGCCGTTGTTCCTAAAATAAATGTTTAAAATATATTAAATAGCATGCATGCACAGTTTTCATGAAAAAGTGTAATAACTTCTAAATGGGTACCCTTGTCAGAAATATAATGGTACCATTGAGTTCAGAATGCGAGGATTACCCTAGGAGTGACTTAACATTAGTCAGTGTGGGTCATTTATAGAAATGTCATCACAGGCATGAAAATGAAAAAAATAATTTAATAAATAATTTTATTTCATTTTTGTTGATGCAGTGATTGATGGACTTTAAATAGACTATTATGGATAAATACTAGGGTTAGGTATACAACCCTAGAACTGTTGAAGAGCCATTGTAGATAGCTTTAGTGAATCCTCTCAGATGAATTGCGATAGGATCTTCGATCAATGATCGATGCAAAAAAGGTTCAAAGGATCTCACCAAAAAACACGCCACAACCCCACTATTCATTAGTGATCGATTTGAATCAAGTTAGTGCATGTGTTTTTATTTTATTCTTCCCCGTTCATGATTTATACAATGGACATGAATCAATCAATGAAAATATTGATCTGTGGTTTGATCATTATGCATGATGAGTTTATTTTATGAGGTTTTGATGGGAGAATATATTTTTAATTTTATTATTATGATTTTCATTTTAATAATGATGGATCAAGCTAAACATAAACATCAATCAAGGTTTTTTACTCCAATATGTTCTTTTTATTTTCTCCCCCCATTCATCGTTCATCACGAGCATTCTTGATCAATCAATCATTGCACACCAATTTCTTGGTGCAACAATCCAATATCACAGATCTAAGATTGGTATAGCCTGAAAGAGGTGTGATGATGGAGATAAAGAAATTTAGATGACAAAAGATACCCAATTTACCATTCTTCAACACACAACAAAGAATGACAATTTGATTCATTTTTTGAGTAGATTTGATGGTGTAATGCATTCTTCATCAACAAAAAGGATTGGATGAGTTGGGATCTTCAATCTCATGGTAAAACAATCCCCAGACTGAAATCTGGAGGCATTGGATAAAATGCGGGGGTAGATATGGGATTCTAAAAAATCCTAAACAACACAATGTTTAATTTGGATCTATACGTTGTGTGGGGCCACATGAGCTGTGATTAGGGTTTGCAAAGGATGATAAATATCACATGGAATTTGACCCCTTTCACATAGCATGTGGTATCACCTGGGTCACTCGGCATGTACTCAGGAATCACATGGGATGTTTACATGGGAAGATGTTCATAGGCTATGGTGTGTACTGGTAATTGAGAAGACATGCATAGGATGGTGACATGTACTAGCACATGGTTAGAGTAAATTGGATACGTACATGGTGTGTACTACTACATGGACACAATTTGATGAGATGAGCCATTTACACGGGCAAGACCCGGGTTCAAGGGACATGGAGTGTGACCCCTACTACACACATTGTACACTTTTATACATGTCTTAGAGCACTTTTACTCTATATCATGGAAAAATTTTGTAAGGGTTTGTTACATTTCTCTTTTCCATGAGGGTTAGCATGCAATAGTTTTTTACTCCTGGGACAATGATTCCTTCAACATTAATTCCTAGATAGAGTTTTTGGAATCCCTCTAAGAGGCCCAGAGTGAGATCCTTTAATCATATTCATGTCCTAGGTGGAGTTATTGGTATCTACGTGACCAAAAATACATGGGATTCAATCCTCTACTTAGCGGGTTAATCCAGATTGATTTGTTAGTATCACCCCATGGCCTTGCCAATGATCCTCATCTGTGCATTGTATTCTATTCAAACTATTAGCCTGCTCTTTCTCAGGAAGAGACCCGATAAGAAGTACTTATTGGATGGACATCATTAATTCTATCAGATTCCGAAGTGTGTTCTCTCTGGTGAGTGCTTTGTGGAATATTCTATATGGAATCATAGACTATTATAATTTGGTTGTGACTTACCTCTAGAATGTGTTTATTTTTAAGTATATCTAGATATTCTTGTTATATGTGTTGTAGAAATACACATGTGTAGAGGTGAATGTATTTCCTTTGTTTTATGTGACGCACTCCTGTCATAGGGAATGTTAAAAGAAATTTAATTTTCCTAGTGTAGTATAATGGATGACCAGGTTCATCTCACTTGAGGAACATTCTCATATGTTAACTCACATAATTTAATTCACCTAAACAAATTCTTTTTAATTGTTTTCCTAATATAGTAAGGTTATGAAATTTAAATTAATGAAAATATAAAACTAACATGAAATGAAAAAAATTAATTAGAGAATAAAGAACTTGGAATTTATGGGTTGGTTTGTGGGTTCCATCATTCTCCTTGTAGGTCACTACTACAAAAACAGGAAAGGGAAGCACCACCTTATATCAGCGCTAAGCAATAACCGCTGATAAAGAAACCCTGTATCAGCACTAAAATTTTAGTGCTGATAAAGGGATTCTTTATCTAGGATTTTCTAGTGCTGATTGAGGGAGTCTTTATCCGCTCTAGAAAAGCACTGATAATGAAACCCAGTATCAGCGCTACAAAAGCACTGATAAAAAAACCATTTATTAGCGCTAGAAAAGCGCTAATAAAGAATCCATGTATCAGTGCTAAAATGTTAGTGCTTATACAGGAAGGATTTATCGATGCTTTTTTAGTGCTGATAAAGAGGACTATTATCAACCCTAAAAAGCGTTCAAAAAAGATACCTTTATCTGCGCTAAAATTTTACTGTTGTTAAAGGTAGTCTTAATCAGAGCTTTGTTAGCACTGATAAAACCTTAGTCTACTTTTTTATAAAGTCGGTCGCATAGTGCCCTTGTTTTATCACGGCCTAAAGCTCTCGCAGTACTGGAACCCTGCGACTCCCCTCCGCTGCCCACTGAGTTCGCTTTGCCTGACCTCTGCCACCCTCGAGATTCTCCTTTCCAGACCTTCACATCTCCTTAAGTTTCATGTTGCCCGACCTCCTCCACCCTCGAGCTTCACATTGTTGGACCTCCGCCACCCACAACGCCCTCGAGCTTCGCATTGTCAGACCTTCACCGCCTGCTGAACTTCGCCTTGCCCAACCTCCCTTTAAGGCATGTTTTTGAAATCATTTTTTAATATTGTTCTCCTCTCCCATCACACATAACCATATGTTGATTTTTCATGATATATTTAATGGTTATTTGAGATTATGATGGTTGTAGGGTACATGATTCATCCTTTTCTTCTTCATGGTTGTATCTAGGGTAATGCCCCCTTTCGAAGCTCGAGTTTGGTCAAACATATTCTAATGGTTCGAGAACTATTATTCTATAAATCAAATCAAAATATTAAAACATTGTTAATGGGAGTTTTGGGATGTGAGGTTTTCTCATCAATTGTATTCTAGTGGATTTTGTGTTGAATTATTTCATCCCTAGGTTTCATTTCTTCTAGAGGTGATGATTCTATTTCATTGTAGATTCATGAGTGTTCTTCCTACATATTGTGATGGGGTTCTTGGGGGTGATCATCCAATATATTTCTATCACTCCTAAGGAATCACCTTTTTTCTAATGACTACGGTGGGTTTTTAGGTGATTTGGTATTTGTTTATTTTAGATCCTAGAAACCATTTAATTTGATGGTGGTATGGATGGATATGTTATATAAATTCATCTAACAATCACCTTTATGAAAAGGTGTGGTTTGAATTATAGAATATATATGCTTTGATTTAATTATATTATTAGGTTATGATGGGTTGGAAATGAGTGATGAGGTTCCTAAGGTGATGAATTCTAGTTTGTTATCTTGTTAGTGAAGTTATTGATGATGATGTTGATCAGGCACATCACGGTGTTTGTATCATGGAACGAGTATCATCATGATTTGAGGAATGATTCAATAGCATATTTTTGTTTGAAATTTGAATTTAGTGGTCTTTTATGGGGTATTTTTTATAATTTCACATACTATTTGAACATATGTGGCTATGACATATTTATTTTTTCTTTTATCATTACTCCATTATTCTAGGATTTTCTTTTAGTATAGTTTTTTTTACTATAAATAAAAATGTGGAATTTTTGGGGAATGTTTGAAATGGGTTGATTTTATTTAAAATGGATGGTTTATTCATGTAAAATATCTCTTGAGAAACCTAGTATTTGTGTAAATATTGATATTATCCTCATCAATGGTGATATATGAGTTTACACTATCAGAGTGAAGTTTATGAAAAATTTAAGGTCCTTCCCACTTGGATTCTAGATTCACTAGATTCCTCATAGGTATCATAGATTCCCTTATATCCAACACCATGTCACCATAATTTAAGGAATGAAGGATAACATTTTTCTTTAAGGAAAACACCACCTGGTTCTGATGCATTTCTAGGTCATCCTAGCAGTGTTTGTTCTGTCTCCCTTGGCTCTAAGCCTGTCATCCATCTCCAAATACTAATTGATCTAGAGAGAACTCCTTCACCATCCCCCAAGTTTCGTTACATGTCCTTCCCCTTACCCTTTGTATCCTCATCTCCCACTCATATGAAGCTTACCAACCAGAAGGGATTATGAATATGTTCAAAATCAAGGGACCTCAATGAGAGATCATCCTCCCACTTCAATAAGGCTACTATCTCTAGATCCAATGCCAGAGAAATGTCCTATCCTTCATTATTATCTTCACATGTAATGCTCATGGTCTTAGTGCCCATGATAAATTGTACTTCCTCACCATAGAAATCAAAAAGCATAATGTCATTGTTGTTATTGTCAAATAACACAAAAACCCTATAATAATCATTTAATTCTCCTTGAAGATTAAGTTGCATGGATTTATACACTATGAACCCTCCAACAAACAGAAATGGGTATTTTGGCTCAATAATATGTTGTTGAGACTGTTCAAGACTGCAATCAATTCATCACTACCAAGGTGTCCAACAATGACACCTCCTTCCTTATGACTTTTGTTTTCGGAAGCTATGACTCTCTTCAAAGGGAATCTCTATAGAGTTAACAAAATACCTTCTATCTAGGCCACTATCCATTATTTGTTGGGGGTGAATTTAATGTCATTTCCAACCCAATGGAATGGAAAGGTAGAAGACCATTCCAGAGGTAGGCCATCATTGAGTTTTTTTAGTTCATGGTTGGGAAGGGCCTCATTGATCTCAGCTTCTCTGTTAATAGTTTCACCCAGTGCAACAACTGCAGGGGCCATCACCTCTTATGGAGTCTATTGGATAGGTGTCTATCCAACATTAAATCCACTTACCTATTCTCAAATACCATGTTTTTTCATCTTTCATGATGTATTTTGAACCACTCCCCCCTCTTTATTTCCATTTCTTCTTGGCATGATCATCAGGAATGATTTCACTTACACCAGCAGTGGGTTAACATTCTAGGGTACCAGTACATGGTTTTTGAAATATGGAATGAACCCTTGTAGGAGTATCAGGTCACCTTCAAACTTAGTGACCTGACCTTGAACCCCGATAGGTGTGTCTTTGCCTTCCTCCTCAGGAACCTTCACCACCTGGGACTACTGTTGCATATGAGATCCTTCATAGTATTTTGATAGATGGAATGATACCTTGGGTTTATTGGATTATTAACACCAGTTTGAGATTTATGTGTGACTATATACTTATTATGTTTTCTTATTATTTCATACACACCACTACTTTAGTCGAGTTACCTGATTGAAATCCAAATTGGTTCTTTGGTTCTGATGTGGATATGGGTTTTCATGTGTTTTTGACATGTGTATGTGTAGATATATGGGTATTTAGGCATGATGATATTTAATGTAGGGCAGAGACCTAGGAGTGGTAGATGAATCATTATTTATTATTCTTTTGTTTGGTCTGGGGTGATTTGAGGAAACTATAATGAATCTAATTTAATTATATTTAATGAAGATGAATAAATACTAATGGTTATGCTCTATTAATCTCTATTTTTATAAGGAATTGGTTCACTTCTATTGTATTTGGAAGTCTTGTTTTGTGTACTTGAACCATAAATACTAATATTTGAGATTCAAATATGATGAAGATGAATAAATATTGGATGGATGCTAATCGTTTGATAATAGAGTACGAGAACGGAGTGAAAGAGTTCATCAAATTTGGAATGGATCACTCAAAGGATCCTTCTCAAATCCTTTTTCTGTGTTTTCATTGTTGTTATTCAAGAATAATTACTCTAGAGGAGTTGGATGAACCTTTGATATGTCAAGGAATAGATCAATGTTATAAATGTTGGAATAAAAAAGGAGAAAAAGTGAATGTAGTTATTGGCTGGGATAAAACTCCATTTTATGGATCATCAGATATGAATACAAATATGTATAATGAAGAAGACCGTATGAAGGATGTTATTATAGATTTCAATGACGATGAATATCATATTGAGGAAATGACAAAGACAATTGAAGATGAACTCCGTGATTGCCCAAAATTGTTTGAGAAGTTAAAGAGTTCTGCAAAGACGCCATTGTATGCTGGTTGCACCAAGTATACAACATTGTCAGTTGTACTGATGTTGTATAAATTGAAAGCAGGCAATGGATGGAGTGATGTCAATTTTACAGAACTACTTGATCTCTTGAATGAAATGCTCCCTGATGATAATGAGCTCCCAAGCCAGACATATGACGCTAAACGAATGCTACGCTCGATGGGTATGATTTTTGAATGAATACAAGCATGCTCAAAAGACTGTGTATTGTTTAACAGGGAGAACAAATCACTTAAATAATGCCCAAAGTGTGGTGCTTCTTAATACAAGAAAGGTGAGTCCAATCCTACAAAATTTTTATGGTACTTTCCAATCATTCCAAGGTTTAGGCGTCTATATGGAAGTGAAGAAACAACAAGACAATTATCGTGGCATGCAGAAAAAAGAAATAAAGATGGGAAATTATGTCTTCTGGATGACTCTCCTCAATGGAAGAAAATTTATCATGAGTATCCTGAATTTGGAAAAGAGCTAAGAAAACTTCTCCTTTCATTATCAACAGATGGAGTAAATCCTTTTGGTTTTCAAACCAGCACTTATAGAACATGGCATGTTATGTTGGAAAATTATAACTTGCCACCCTGGTTATACATGAAGCAGAAATTCATCATGTTATCTATGCTTATATCTTGACCAAAACAACCAGGTAACGATATTGATGTTTATTTGGATCCTTTGATTGAGGATTTGAAGTTATTTTGGGATTCAGGTGTAATGTTGTATGATGCTTAAAAAAGATTATACATCACATTGAGAGAGATTTTGTATGAGAAAATAAATGATTTCCCTACTTATGGAAATTTGTCAGGCTATAGATTTAATGGAACTCAAGGGTGTCCCGTGTGTGAAGAAGATACAGAATAAATTAGGTTGAAACATTCCTCAAAATCTATGTTTTTAGGACATCATAGATTTCTACCTCGTCGGCATAAGTAATGATCTTGGACGACATCATTCAATGGATGTTTAGAACAACATGCAACACTGTCTCTACTAATATGTGATCAGCCATTTGAGAAAGTAAAATATGTGAACATTTTCTTTGGTAATCCATTTTCAAAAACCTTAAGAAAATCGGTTTGAAAAAGAGATCATTTTTTTTTTGAATTACAATACTGGAATTGTTTGTATGTCATACATTTTCTTAATGTGATGCATGTGGACAAAATGTATATGACAATGTTATCGGAACGTTACAAAATGCCCCTGGAAGGACGATCCTTTCAGTGGTACATCGTAATCATTTCAGAGTGGACCCAATTTAGATGATGTTTTTTATGTTAGAGGAGACCGAAATTTAAGGATTTGGATAATCGATAGAGGTGTCAAATCCATTTAGCCTTTGAAAAAAATAAAGAGAGTTCAATAAACAAGTTACATTTTTTTTGTAATATAGATCTTGTTATCTCATGTTATTATATTATCATTACTGAATTTATGTAATCTAAATTAACTGTTAAACCAATTTTGTAGACAATTACTTCTTCCCATTCTGGTGCTCCTTACCTTGAGGCTGAACAAGTCTCTCAAGATACTATTGTGGCTGCTGCTGCGGCTGCTGCTGCTCCTGCTGCTACTCCTGATGTTGCTCCTCCTGCTCCTGCTGTTGTGGCTCCTACAGCTCCTACTGCTCCTAGTGTTGACTTCCAACAACCATCAGCACATGTCATTGATACAATTTCATATGAACATACAGATTATGTTGATATCGATGAAATGGTCGGGAATGAAGGATCGACATCGCAAAAAACATAGGTGTGTCGTAGTTTGACGGTGTTAGCAAATGTTCTTAAGGGGAAAAGCAATGGAATAAAATTTTCTGTCAGATGGAATGCACGAGGCCAACATATGAATCCCAAAAAGGCCATGTTTATTATTTACATTAGATTTGTCACTCGGAAATGCATGTCTATTGACATAGATTCGTGGAACCATGTTGTGTTCGGGCTGAAGGCTGTGATCTGGGAAGAAATTACGGTAACATTATGAATTTATTTCTTTAATTTACTAGCAAATAAAATAATTAAACAATGTATTACTCTTCTCAATATATTATAGAATACATTTATAGTAGACAATTCACACAAGGATTATGTACTAAGCCTTTCAAGAAGGAGTCATCGAGGTTTTCGCACTATTTTAACAAGATGTCACCTGAAATATTCCAAAGGTAAAATAAACCTGCACCCACCCATTGTCTACGCTCATCTGATATCCTAAGAAGCATGGGATGCAATTATTGGCAGCCGTGGGGATGAGGAGTTTCAGGTATATTGTGGGTGATAATACGTTGTTTGAGGATAAATGTCTTCCTCGGTTTGATTATCAATACTTCCGTCCCACATCATGTTCTTTGGAAGGAGGTATGTGGGAATAAGGAAGGGAATCTAGTAGACGAGAACACACAAAAATTGTGGGAAATTTGTGTATGTATGACACAACGATAAAAAGATTTGGTTTAAATTTATATTACATAAAAATAATTGGTTATTTTCCTATATCTGACAGTCACAGGAATCAGCTACTCCTGTAGTGGATGTAGACATTTTATCGACGGCTTTGAAGCAGCCAGAAAAATAAATTCGTGTGAGGGGTGTGTGGTTTGGGGTGACACCCCGAGTATATTTTGAGAAGATGAAAAAAAAACAGATTATAGAGATGAAAAATTGAAACAAATGATAGAAAAACTAGGAACCCATGAAGAACGATTGCAATGGCCGGGAGAGTTGATAGAAACTATTATCGATGGGAAGCAAAAAGAAGACACAACTCAGGAACAACCCACGCGTGAAGATCCCTCCCCACCCCCACCAGCTTTGAGGTGAGTCATTCCCCTCAAAGAGATGTCTTAGTCGTGGTAATAAATATTCTAATAATTGTTCCCATGAAATGTGAATCAGACAAACACTGATACATTTCTTGTACTAATCTTCTCCAGGGTGATAGTGATTGCGATTTATAACTTTTTCACACCCACCTATCACCTTGTAGCGAGGTCTATAGTGTTCAATATCCCAGATGACACGCTGCATAATAGACCACTTCTGAATGATCATCTGAAAGTGATGATTACTGTAGCTCATGACCCAAATGCAGAGCTACCTATTCCACTTGATGACGATGATATTCATATGGTTGAAAAGGCTATTGGGACATTCATTGCATGGTTGTCACAACTTGTAAGAGTACATGCGGCCAAAGAGGTATTTATTTCCTTTTTTTTCAACCTAAACCTTTAACAATTAATGAAAAAAGGGTTTAAACCGATGAATGTTATTATAGACGGATAAAGGAAATGGGGTTAAAAATGTCGGCTCAAAACCATCTAAAGGATTGACCAACTGATCCCAAGGAGCTACTGAAAGAAAAATAACACCACTTGTTCTCAATCCACATTTACTAGCATTGAAGACTCATGTGGATACGAAGCTAAGAGGTGGTAGTAGTCATATAGTGTTTTTCAAAGAGAATATATACGGGTTGGAAATTCAAGATTTTGTTGTGGTTGAAAATGTAAATAAGATCCTTGAAAACGGTTTGCTAGGCATCACAGTTGTAAATATATATATGAGGTACGTTTCTGTGAATTGATTTTCTAAAAGTTGATCTAATGTGAAAATTATGACTAAATGAATTTTGTATAGTTGACTGATGTATATATGAAAAATAGTTGAAGGAAATTTCACACGAGCCAAGATTTGGACTCTTTAGTCCTCATACCACATCATCACATCTGACGAAAATTGAGCCATCAAAAAAGAATGAAATAGTAAACGGCTTGCTGAAAACATTTGAAAGAAAGACTAGAGATGACAGAATCTTCTTAATACCTACCATGCAGGGGTAAAACTCTATGATTAAATCATATAAATTATATTTTTACTTCTTTTATTACTTATTCCTTTTTGTGTTTTTAGGCAACATTGGATGCTAATTGCGGTGAACTTGGATACTCCAATGATTTATTTTCTGGATTCAAAGAAAGGATATCCATTAAACCGACCACACATGATGGAGTTTGTGAATCTGTAAGACACTACATCCTATGTTTTAGGTCTAAACATCAAGTAATATAATTTATATTATTTTTTCATTAGTATTATGTCATGATAGGCGGTGTATAGTTATCATCTTGAAAAGGAATGAGGGCAGGGGATAAGCATAAGGCGGCGAGCAAGTACTACGTCTGGACAAATATAAGGTTATATATAATAAAATTTCACAATCCAAACACATCTCAAAACAAGTTACTTATTCTACTAATGATAAAAAAATTTAGTGTCCAAAACATACAAACGATAATGATTGTGGTTATTATGTTGTTAAATTTATGAAGGAGATCGTTTTTCTTCATGAAATAAGATTCCCTAAAGAGGTATTTTCTAAAACAACTGCTAGATTGCTTAATTTATTTACTAATTATTTATATTTATATTTTGAAGTACTACTTCAATTGCCGAAAATCCTTATACTCACAAGACGATATAGATATGTTCATAAATGAGTGGGCCTCATACCTAATGACAGATTATACTCAAATAACATGAAGATCTAACTTGGGGACGTGTACAATTGGAGGTCATTTTTGAGCAGGGTTTAGGGGATCAAAAGATGACATATTGTTGTATATAAATGTTCGTTGTAATATTGTAATTGTTATTAAATAAAACATCCTTTCTCCAATGAGTAAATTCCCCATTTTAATAGATGATATACACCAACAACATGCAAGAATGATGAACCACTCAGAGGACCTTTCTTTTATTTAAAATGGACAGATTTTTAAGTGAGAAAAAACAACTAACCTATAGAAATCTGACCAAACGCATTATGATTGTTTTGATCCTTTATGAGATCGATCCATGGGTCCTTTGTGACGTGTAAGAGTCAACCCCGCCTCAATCCAATGCACGGTGTGGCCGGTTCCACTCAAAGGGTCTCTCTATTGTTTAAAATGGACAGATTTTTAAGTGAAAACAACAACTGACCTACGGAAATCTGACCAAATGCATTCATATTGTATTTATCCTTTATGAGAATGATCTATGGGTACTTTGTGATGTGCATGAGTCATCTCCACCTCAATATGAGGCACAGAGTGGCCGGTACCACTCAAAGGGTCTCTCTTTTCTTTAAAATGGACACAATTTTAAGTGAAAACAACAACTGACCTACGAAAATCCTACCAAACGCATTAATATTGTCTTGATAATTTAAGAGAACGATCCAAGAGTGCATTGGGGATGTGTAAGAGTAGTCCCCACCTCAATCTGAGGCACGTTGTGGCCTGTACCACTCAAAGGGTCTCTCTTCTGTTTAAAGTGGACAGATTTTTAAGCGAAAATAAAAACTGACCTACGGAAATATGACCAAACACATTCGGATTGTGATGATACTTTAAAAGAATGATCCACAAGTGCATTGGGGATGTGCATGAGTCATCCCTGCCTCAATCCGAGGCACAGTGTGGCCGGTTCCACTCAAAGGGTTACACTTTTGTTTAAAATGGACATATTTTTAAGTGAAAACAACAACTAACCTACGGAAATTCGACCAAACACATTTGGATTGTCTTGATCCTTTAGGATAATGATCCATGGGTGCATTGGGGATGTGTAAGAGTAATCCCCACCTCAATACAAGGCACGGTGTGGTTGGTACCAATCAAAGGGTTCTCTCTTCGGTTTAAATTGGACAGAATTTTAAGTGAAAACAACAACTAACCTATGAAAATATGATGAAACGCATTCGAATTGTGTTGATACTTTAATAGAACGATCCAAGGGTGCATTGCGGAGATTCAAAAGTCATCCCCACCTCAATCTGAGGCACGGTGTGGTCGGTACCACATAAAGGGTTTGTCTTCTATTTAAATTGGACAGATTTTTAAGTGAAAACAATAATTGACCTACGGAAATATGATCAAACGCATTTGGATTGTATTTATACATTAATAGAACGATCCATGGGTGGGATAGAGATGTTCACGAGTCATCCTCAACTCAATCTGAGGCACGGTGTGGCCGGTACCACTCAAAGCGTCTCACTTTTTTTAAAATGGACAAATATTTAAGTGAAAACAAAAACTGACCTACCGAAATTCAACCAAACCAATTTGGATCGTCATGATCTTTTTGTAGAATGATTAAAGGGTCCTTTGTGACATGTAAGAGTCATCTCCGCCTCAATCTGAGGCATAGTGTGGCCGGTACCACCCAAATGGTCTCTCTTCTGTTTAAATTGGACACAATTTTAAGTGAAAACAAAAACTGACCTATGAAAATCTGACCAAACGCATTTGGATCATCTTGATCCTTTATGAGAATGATACATGGGTCCTTTTTGACATGTAAGAGTCAACCGCACCTCAATCCGAGGTACGGTGTGGCCGGTACCACTCAAAGGGTCTCTCTTTTGTTTAAAATGGACAGATTTTTAAGTGAAAGCAACAACTGACCTACGGAAATCTAACCAAACGCATTCGGATTGTCTTGATACTTTATAAGAATGATCCAAGGGTCATTTGTGACATGCATGTGTCATCTCTGCCTCAATTCAAGGCATGGTGTGGCCGGTACCACTCAAAGGATCTCTCTTTTCATTAAAATGGACACAATTTTAAGTGAAAACAACAACTGACCTACATAAATCCAACCAAACACATTTAGATTTTCTTGATACTTTAAGAGAATGATCCGTGGGTTCATAGGGGACGTTTATGAGTAATCCCCACCTCAATTAGAGGCATGGTGTCACCGGTACCACTCAAAGGGTCTCTCTTTTGTTTAAATTGAACATATTTTCAAATGAAAACAACAACTGACCTACGGAAATCTGAGCAAACACATTCGTATTTTGTTGATCCTTTAAGAGAACAATCATCGGGTGCATTGGGAAAGTGAAAGAGTCATCCCCACCTCAATCTGAGGCATGGTGTGGCTGGTACCATTCAAAGGGTCTCTCTTCTTTTTTAAATGGACAAATTTTTAAGTGAAAACAACAACTGACCTATGGAAATTTGACCAAACACATTCATATTGTCTTGATATTTTAAGAGAATGATCCATGGGTCCTTTAGGACGTGTAAGAGTTATCATTTCCTCATTCAGAGGAACGGTGTGACCGTTTCCACTCAAAGGGTCTCTCTTCTGTTTAAATTGGACACAATTTTACGTGAAAACAACAACTGACCTATGAAAATCCAACCAAACGCATTCATATTGTCTTGATCCAATATAATAACGATCCATGGGTCCTATTTGACATGTAAGAGTCAACCTCGCCTCGATTTGAGGCACATTGTAGCCGGTACCACTCAAAGGGTCTCTCTTTTGTTTAAAATGGACAGATTTTTAAGTGAAAACAACAACTGACCTACATAAATCTAACCAAACACATTTTGATTATCTTTATCCTTTATGAGAATGATACAAGGGTCCTTTGTGATGTGCACGAGTCTTCCCCGCTTCAATCTGAGGCACGGTGTGGCTCGTACCACTCAAAGGGTCTCTTTTCATTAAAATCGGGAAAAAATTTAGTGAAAACAACAACTGACCTACGGAAATCTGACCAAACGCATTCTGATTGTATTGATCCTTTAAGAGAACAATCCACGGGTGCATTGGGGACATGTATGAGTAATCCCCGCCTCAATAAAAGGCATGGTGTGGCTGGTACCACTCAAAGGGTCTCTCTTCTGTTTAAATTGGACAAATTTTTAGTGAAATCAACTACTGACCTAAAGAAATTTGACCAAATGCATTCAGATTGTGTATATACATTAAGAGAACGATTCATTGGTGCGTTAGGGACTTTCATGAGTCATCCCCACCACAATATGAGGCATGGTGTGGCCGGTACCACTCAAAGGGTCTCACTTTTGTTTAAAATGAACATATTATTATGTGAAAACAACAACTGAACTATAGAAATTTGACCAAATGCATTTGGATTGAATTGATCCTTTATGATAATGATCCAAGAATCCTTTGTTACGTGCAAGAGTCATCCCCGCCTCAATCCAAGGCACGGTGTGGCCGGTACCACTCAAAGAGTGTCACTTTTGTTTAAAATGGACAAATTTTTAAGTGAAAACAACAACTGACCTACGGAAATTCTACCAAACGCATTCGAATTGTCTTGATCTTTTAGGAGAACAATCCAAGGGTCCTTTGTGACATGTAAGAGTAATCCCCGCCTCAATCTGAGGAATGGTGTGGTCGGTTCTACTCAAAGGGTGTCTCTTCGGTTTAAATTCGACACAATTTTAAGTGAAAACAACAACTGACCTACGAAAATGAGACCAAACGCATTCGGATTGTCTTGATCCTTAATGAGAACGATCCATGGGTCCATTATGATGTGTAAGAGTCAACCCCACCAACCCTCTAGACCGCCCCCACCCCCCTAGACACCAACCCACCCAATGGACACCCCCACCCCTCTGGACACCCCGCACCCCCTGAAAATCCCCCTCAACCCCCTGGACACCCCCACCCCTGGACATGCCGATGGACAGCCCCCCCCCCCAATCCACCCCCTCGGACACCCCCCCACCCCCTAGACAATCACCACCCCCTTGAAAACACCCCCACCCCTCCTTGACACCACCTTACCACTTGCATAACCCCAACCCCCTGGACACCCCCACCCATGGATGGCAATTCCCACCCTCCCAGACACCATCCCACCCCCTTGGACAGCCCCACCATCCCCCTGGACCCCCCCCGGACATCCCCCCACCTCTAGAACCCCCCCCCCCCCAACACACTGGGCATCAGACCACCCCCATGGACACCCCATAGACAACCCCCCACCCCCATCTCGACACCCCCCTCCTTGTACACCACCCCACCCCCCATGGACAACCCTACCAACACTCTGGACCGCCCCCACCCCCCAGGACACCCCACCCCCTGGACACCCTGATCCCCCGGGACTCCCCCATCCCACCCTCCTAGAAACCACCCCACCCTTCATGGATAGCCCCACCAACCCCCTGGACTGCCCCCACCCCCCAGACACCCAACCCACCTCCTGGAAAGCCCCCCTGACACCCTGGACACCAGCCCACCCCCTGGATAGCCCCCCCACCACCTGGACACCCCACTATTAGACACCACCCTACCACCTAGACACCCCCACCCCTCCCCGCGGACACCACCACCCTCCTTGGACAGCCCCCCAACCTCCTGGACCACCCCCACCCCCTTGGACACCCCCATCCCCCCATACACCCCCTACCCCCCACCCTTGGACACCCACCTGAAACCCCTGAACAACCTCCCCAACCCCTTGAATTCTGAATAGGGTTATTTATGTATTTAATTAAATTATGAATTATGTGTTAATGGGGTATGGGTATACATGGTTTAATTAGATTATTATTTATGTGTTAATTTTGTATGGGTATACATGCTGAATTATTTGCAGGTGCTGTTTGGGTGTGCTGCTGCAGATTTTTTTTTGCAGAGGACAGGGATTTTATCAGTGATTTTTTAGCACTGATAAAGGAATCCTTTATCAGCGCTAAAATAGTGCTGATAAAATAAACATTTATCAGCACTCCATTAGTGCTGATAAAATGGACATTTATCAACACTCTTTTAGCACTGAAAAAGACTTCCTTTATCAGTGCTCTTTTAGAACTGATAAATGTTCCTTTTATCAGCCCTTTTTAGCACTGATAAAAGATACCTTTATCATCGCTGATAAAGGGGACCCCCCATTATCAGCGCTCAGCTTTACATCACTTTTTTAGCGCTGATAAATCCAATTTTGAGCGCTGATAAATCCCGTTTTTGTATTAGTGGGTGTTTAAATAAAGTTTGATAATTAAATTTTGATATCTCTTTCTTGAATTACAATTCTTTTATTAATTGGTGTGAAATATTGAATACCTTTAGTAATCTTAACTTCCCCACCTACTTTAATCAAGTTTGATGGAATAACTCAATCATGAGTGTGCCAACTTCCAAGACCTGGCTCTATCATATGCCATTTCAACCACTGAATGGCTAAAATCCATCATATTAAGATCTTGTATTCAGTATAAGGGAGGGAATAGAATAAATAAAATAACCGACATATGTTTTAGTTTAGTTTCCAGTTGGCAATCACCACACCCGTGCACGTCACTTTTTCTCATAAAAAACTTAATAAAACATAAGAATTTTACCATAGAATAAATGAAATTGAAACATACCTCCCATGAGCCAAGGATTGAGTAATTATATAATTTTTTAGTGTAAGAAGTAATGGTGGATAGTATGAGAATAAGAAAAGAAGAAAATAAGGATAAAATATGGAGAGGAAAGGAGGGTGGTTGGGTGGAAGAAAACACAAAAATAAAAACCATGCATGAATTTATTAAAAAACTAAATTACAAATAAAATCTAAAAAAAATAAACAAATTAATAATATGATAAGGGAAAGATTTGTGAGCGTACTCCCTCAGTGGAGATCACCCCTTGGTTCCGTGGAATAAATGTGATGGAAAATGAGATGAGATGAGAGGTGGGAGATCCCCTCCTTTAATAGGAAGAAATTTTCCTCCTCAAGTTTTCATATTTTTGGAAATATAACTGGATTATTAACACATTCCATCCTTCTTAAATGTTTTTAATAAATTACTTTTTCATTCAACCTCAAAATTACATATTGATTAGACTCTTCTAGAGTGATTTATGTATTTTTTATTGACATTGTATTTTTTCTTGATGAATTTTCCAGGAAGCTTCCTTCAATGTATAACATCTCTTTTCCACCATAATGGGATAGAGACTCCATGAAATTTATTTTGGTAGTGCATATATGATTAAAAAATTCATATACATTTATAATCAACTCCATTGTAGGTGTATAGCCTGATTTATACATCCGTTACTGAGGTGGGGTCCACGCTGTCAGCCCAGACAATTTCCAAACCATAATGATTTTTTCTGGCCTTTAGATATTAGAATAAGCCTCTATTCTAGAAGAAAAAGTTAAAGGAATTACAATAAGTATTCTAAAAAATAATCATTAAATTTGGAATTATATTTTTATATAAATGGCCAAAATCTCCTTGACGTAAAAATCTGTCAAAAATCCAGAATTTAATCACATTTCACATTTTAGCTCACAACACACCATAAGTCCAAAATTGATCCATATAAGCTCAAATTGATAAATTAGTAGGGTTAAAACAATTGAAATGCATATAAAAATGTGTAAAATATTAGTTTTACCAGTATATTTTTTGGTTTCAGGTTGTCCTACTAAGTATTGTTATACACACCCATAAATGGGGTTTTCCATCATGTGTTATGTCTTGTGTAGAAGATTGAAATTTTGATAGAGTCTTAGGAGGACTAGGACCAGACGGTGCTTAGTGAGACAAAAAAAACAGAGGTGTGTTCCTACAGCTTTCTGAAAGTAGTCCCAATACTTAATTTTAGGTTTAACTTTTTTTAAACTCTTTGTGGTGGGCTTGTATTTGGCCCGACTTACTTTATACAACTTCCTTTTGTACTCTAGATATATAATTTATATGTATGAATGATTGGGTTTTCAATTGTTTTTACATTTCATCATTTTATAGGCTTGGAGATGTGTGTTTCTATACATGTACTTAAGCTATGGCCCATCATGTCAGTGATACACCTTCTCAGTGCTAGTCACTAGCCCTTAGCATTTTGAGGTGGGGTTTGGGAGTCGAGGCGTGGGACCCTCTAGGAGGGGGAATGACACCTACTAATTTGTACTCACCCCCTACTTGGGCTGCCTGATCGGTAACTAAATAGAGTTTATGATTTCTCGAGAGGTTAAGGGAAAATACCTTGTGTTAGATCATTGATATGGTATGGAGCATGGATGAGGGAACCAGACACTATTCGGGACCTGCAAGGGGGATTCATCAATGTCTTTATTTTGGGTTTCATTTTAGACACTTGACATGTACATTGGCATGACATATTTTCTTCTTTGTTTTTTTATATTTTATTTTCATTTTTGACCATCTTATGATACTAGTTCTTTTAGGTTATGATTACATGTTATTAATATATTGTTTATTATTTTTTGATGGTTTATTTACTCTGATAAAATAGGGTAAAGTCTCCCCATGATCAATAATTAGACCCTTACTACTAATAAATAGCCTCTGAAATATTGAGAGGCATGCCTGAGGTCATGTGACTGACCGATTGGAGGCACTAGTGTGTGGAACCTGGTCTGAGATTTTATAGTTTTCAACATTATCGGTTTTTGAGATGTCATGTAAGATTCTATAATTGTGAATAAAATCAGGTGAATCTTTCCAGATAGGTTTGATTCTAAAATTTTCTCTTTATAAGATAAAGATAATTTATCTCATTATAAATTGCTTAAATTTTTTATTACTTTTGAAATGAAAAAATATCCAATGCTAAAACAATATTGAAGATGAAATAGATTTTGAATCAATGAGAAAGATGATAATTCAAAATGTTGGACATGATTATCCTTGCTAAATTGAAGATAAAGAGGATGATAAGTTGAATGAAAAAATCATGTATCTTATATCTAAGAACTATAATGGAGGAAGATGAAATTATGGTGGTAAAATTACTCTTAAATTTTTTTATTGTGGTGGAATTGGACTCTTTACTATGAATTAACCTAAGAAGAAATTTGGTGAGTATCGATAATACTCTGACGAAACACCATGATGAAAGAAGTGAAACAAAAGTTATGAAGAAGAAAATTCGTCCAAAAAACAAAAGAATAAGTCTACTAGAAACAAAATAAATATGATAAGTAATAAAGTTGAATCATACTCAACTGAAAACAATTCTTCAAAATTTGAAAGTGAAAAAAAATTATAACCTTCATTGCAAAATTTTAGAAAATAAAAGATTACTTAGATAGTGAACAAGGTGGTGAAGAATCATATAGAGAGTATCAACTCAAAAAATAACTTATATTATTTATTGAGAAAAATAGAAATATCAAGTACGAAATTATAGTAATGAAGAAATATTGTGATGAAGTTTCTAAAGTAAGAAATTATGTCATCAAGTCTGGGAAAGAATACATTCAAGAGTTCTTATGTTACAAACTAAAAATCACTAAACATGAAAGGATGGTTGAAGATCTCAATAAGAAATTGGAATATAAGGAAAAATTTGTCAATAAGTTTCAATATAAACTTATTTATTCTATAAATACCTTGAGAAAGATGAATGAAAAATTTAACAAAGATTTAGTAGTAAAATATAAAATTTATAAATTTGTTGAGAAATGTCAAATAAAGAATTAGTTGAATTCTTCACACACTAAAAATAATGTTTCATATGATTTTTCTAACATTTCATGTGATTAGAAAATTAATAAGAATGTTTGGGTAGAGAAAGAATGTGATAAACCTGTAACATATATAAATTTTTAAAACTCACTTAGAAAGAAATATGGTATACACCCAGAGTATGTTAGGTTAAGAAGGATTTATCAACGTCAAATTTTTGTTACAGAGAAAGATAATACTTCAATAAAAAATTAAGATTTGATAGATTCTATTGGTACTGTAGAAAATATGGGCACATGACTTATAATTTTTGGCATAACATACCACTTCAAAAAAAATATTTGAATAGAGTGGAAGAAATGGTGAAATTAGAATGATTAAATTTCCTAACACATAGGAATTTAGAAAAGAAAAATCACAAGATGTTAGAAACATTCCAAAAAAATAAATTTAAATGTCTGGAAGAAGTTTATGGAAGATGTGATTTGGATTTTCATCATGTCTAAAGATATATGAAACTCATTCTAGAACAAGTTTCTTATGGGAGATAAGGAAAATAAAGTTAGGATGAAGAAATTTGGGGAAATATTTTTTTGTTGAGACTGCCTTGAAACAAAGTAAAAAAGAAAAAACCATGGATACTTGATGATGGTTGTTCTTAATGCATGATACATGATTTAAAAATCTTGAAACATAATGAAAATCATGAAGGAGGTTCTATTACCTTTGGGAAAAATAGTTCATTAAAATTCATAGGAATCAGAATGACATAGATTAAAGAAGAAAAGTTTAAATCTTAGGAATTTTTATTTATTCATGTGCTAAAACATAATTTACTTAGTCTAAGTCTAAATTTTGATGATGTAAAATAAGTGTTATTCTGAAAAAATTAATGTGTTATCAGAAGTGTGAAACATTGAAAAGATATCACAAAATGAGAATGAACTAGTGGAAATATTTTTAAAGTTAGAGAATTTAAAAACTCATGTTATCTAAGTGACAAAGATGAGAATAAGTTCTGGTGCCAAATACATGTCCAACATGGGAGGAAAATAATGAAAAAAATTTCTAATGTTCATTATGTACAAAATTTTCCAAAATTGAAAAAAATAGAGGAAGATGTTTGTTTTGCTTGTTAGAAAGGGAAGATGACTAATAAAAGTCATAAGAAAGATGAGATTCCATTTACTGGGCCTCTTAACCTTATTAATTACAATTTATGTGGGTCAATGAGACATCAATAAAAAAGGATATTTATAATTTATCAATTTTAATGGTGATTTCACTCAAATTACAAACATCATGTTTTTGAAACACAACTCAGAGCCTATAGAAATGTTCGGGTTTTTCAAAAAAGATGTTGAGAAAGAGATGGGGGTTTATATAAATAAATTTAAAATGGATAATGGTATTGAGTTTACATGAAAAACTTTTGAAACATTTCTTAGAGATCATGGTATTAAACATTAGTATAGTTCTATATATACCCCCACAACAAAATGGAGTAGTAGAAAGGAAGAATATTGGTTTGGTGGAAATGGGAAGAATCATGTGAGAAGAATAAAAACATTCAAAGTTCAACTAGAGTTAAGTTGTTAGTATTATTATATATGTTTAGAAAAATGAATTAAGTTTAGAAACCAACATGAGTTCTTATGAAATTTTATATGAGAAAAAACCTTTATTTAAGTACATCAATGTTTTTGGAATCCCATGTTTACTTAAAATAATAAATTTAGATCGGGGAAAGATTGATGATAAATATGAGGAAGGAACATTTATTATTCACCTAATGGAAGAAGTTACAAATGTTGGAAAAATGTTTATAAAAGTTGGTGGAATCATATGATGTGGGTGTTACTGAGAATGAAACATATTTAACAAACTTTTATGGGGATTTTGAGGAATAAAAACTAAAATTTTCCAATGAAAATGGAAGTGATAAAAGTAATGTTCATAAATATTCAGATGACTCGTATGATAAGGAAAGTGAAGAAGGAAGAGGAAATCTGAAATTTCATACATTTAATAAAATTGCGACTGAAAATATTTTTGGGAATTATAAGGCTCTAGTACAGGTTAGAAGAAAGCTGATATTAGAAAATAAAACATCACTCATCTCAATATTTAAAACAGAATCAGTCACATAAGTTATTCAACACAAAGAATCTGAGAATTCTATGAATGAAGAGTTGGATCAAATTGAGAAAAATTAAACATATGAACTTTTTTATGTATGAAATATAAAAAATTTATCAAAATAAATGGGTTTTTAGAAAAAATTTTAAGGAATATGGAGAAGTTTCAAGAAACAAATCTAGGATTTTTTATAGAGGCTATGCACAGGTGGAAGGTGGAGATTTTGATGAAACATTTTCCCCTATTTAATGGAAAGAATCTATTATAATATTTTTTGTAGTACCTGCTCATAAAAATTACAAAGTGTATCAAATAGATATAAATTTGGAAAAATTGAAGAATATGTTCACAATGAGAAACCATTTGGGTTTCTATTTGATAAGGATGAAAACAAAATTTTAGATTGAATAAACATTTATATGGGCTAAAACAAGATCCACATTTATGGTATTCTAGGATTGAAAATTGTTTGAGAATGATGATTTTTTCAAAAGGAAATGTTGACAGAAACATATATATGAATGATGTGGACTTTTGAACTCTAATTGTATTTGTTCATGTGGATAATATAATTTTTTCCAGGGATGAAGAAAATTTTTGTAAATAATTTTCTACAGAAATGCAAAAGAATTTTGAAATATCAATGTTGAGAGAATTAACTTTCTTCCTTGTCTTACAAGTTCAATATAAGGAAAAATTAATTTTCTTATCTTAAGAAAAGTATGCAAGGGAATTGTTACAAAAATTTGGAATTGTAGAATATAAATAAGTTTCCACTCCTATCTCAGTGAGGATGAAGATGAGTAAAGATGATTGTGGAAAATGTGTGAATTAGAAAGACTTTTGGAAGGTGATAGGAAGTATAGTTTACCTTATAACCTCAAGCCTGATATTGTTTATGCTATAAATTTGTAAGCAAGGTATCAAAGTAATCTGAAAGATTCAAATATGTTGGTAGTAAGGATAATTCTGAGATATGTCAAAGGAACAAATTCACAAGGATTATTATAAAAAATAAATTATGAGATGAAGTTTCATGGTTATAATAATTTATATTGGGCTGGAGATTGTAATGATATAAAATCAACCTTAAGAGAAGCATTTTTCTTGGGTGAATGTTGTGTAAATTTTGATAGTAAGAAACAAAGTTTAGATACCTTGAGAAAATTGGAATTAGAATATGTTGTGACTATTCAAGTATGTACTTAGATATGGTGGATGAAATTTCAATTGGAATATTTGAATATAAAGGTTTATAAACTATTGAAGACACTTTATGACAATCATATTGCAATAGATATTTCTAAAAATCATGTCCAACATTCAATATCAAAACACATAAATATATAGTTTCACTTTATAAAAGATAATTTTGCTGCTAGAGATGTTTTGTTGGATTATATCTCAACGAAGTATCAAATTATTGATATCTTCACAAAGACAATTCCAAAATAATGGTTTGATGAGTTGAGGTTGAAAATTCATGTTCATCCTCCTATAATGACTTCCTAAAACTCATAAGGAATTCCCTTACCATGCTTTGGATTATATTGAAAAAGGGGGAGAAAAAGTAACAACTTTGTACTATGTAAGAATTTTTTCATTATCCTTTTTTTGTGAATATAATGTTGTGATTATCAGATAATGGGGGAGAGGAAAATAAAATTTATTGAAAAATAAAAGTGGGAAAATATAAAAGTTAAGGGGATTTTATCATTGCATGGACATACAATTTTCTTCTCACCAAGGGATAGATATTTTTCAAAAAAATACCATATCTATTAGTGTGGTGTCTAAACACTCTTTTAATAAAGGATGTGTTTTGGTAAAATTCAAAAAACTTGAGTTGTTTACAAAAGTTGAATTGTGGAAATTTTCATCGAGTTGAAAAAGTTATTAATGAGTGTTGTTAAAAAATTCGAATGGGGAGATTGAAGAACCATTGTGATGTTTTGTTTTTAATAAATTTTTGTATTTGTTGATAACTAATCTTTTATAAAAGAATTTTTTTTGAAAAACAAGTGAATGTTTCTGAGTTTTCTAACCCAAACATAAAGGGGGAGAAAAGTATTGTTTTGGAGAAAGTTGTTTTATAGAAACAGAGTATTGAACTGGGAAACACCAGATGAAAAGTATCGAACTAATCACCATCGGTCTTTGAATTCATCAAAAAGTTAGATTTTTTTATCAGACACACCATCAGTCATAGATCCATTGACATGAAGTTGAAGTTTCATTGTACTGAATTTTGGTTAGAAAGTTAGAATGTTGCGGAAGAGGTTGAATGAAGAATGTGATGTACGGAGTTAGAAATTTCATAAACTTTCTAGCCTTCAGTCAAAAATTTCTTTTCTAGTTTTTAATTCTCAAATACCATAAGTTGTATATAACAATTGTTATGTGATCCTTATTAAAAAAATGGGGAGAAAAGGTGCAACCAATCATATTGTGTTTTGGTTGGAAATAAAGAAGGTGTTGAAAGTAAGGGAAGTCATAATACGTTCCTATATAAGTCATACAGTACTTTGATAACATTAAAGTTCTCATAAATCAGGAAAACTATAATGGTAAAATATTTTTAAGAAATAGAGGAATCATAAAGGTTGTATTGATTCTGGGAATCAAGAAAAGAAATTTCATCAGATCCAGAAGTACTGAGCATAGAAGTTTTTAGAAGTCTGAATGAGTAATAGTTGATGAGGTTTGATGTATTTCAAAGTGGTAGATTGGAGTTTCCATCATAAATAAAATTCCATCATAGTGATAATTACAGTATTATGTGGATTTCATTGGATTGAAGATGAGGATGTTCTATGAGGTAGAATCTGAGGAGGAAAGTTTATTAAACTGACTCTGAGGAAGAAATTCAATCAAACTAACTCTGAAAATGAAATTAAATCAAGACCGACTCTGAGAAGGAAATTCAATCACACTGAATCTGAGAAAGAAAGTAAATTAGACTAACTCTAATTAGGAAATTCAATTTAGGATGAGATGAAGAAGTTTCATCATAATGAGATGAGGAAGTTCCATCATAATGAGTTGCGTAATTTCTATTATACTGAATAAAAGTTAGTAAGTCTGAGAAGAATTATTATCAAGAAGACATAAGAAGATTTCATAATATTTGTGAAGAGTATAACTCTTCAAAATTGAAATTAAAATATTTATAGATATTGGATTTGTTTATAATTTTAATGAGTGGGAAAAGTTTTTAAGTTTCTTAAATTTGTCTTTTTGGGATCCCTATAAATAGAATAAATGTATATTAAAACTTTTCAACTTTTTTATGTGAGTGGAAAAAGAAGAGAACTACAGACTTCATGTCAATTTTATCTTTCCACATTGAAATCATATTATAAGTTTGTACATCTAAAATTTTTGTTTATTGGACTGAGTAAGATCGGACTGATCATTTGAGACGAGTTTGAGTAATGAATATTGAGAATGGATTCATTAGACTGGGTCCATAATACTGAATTCATCGGATTGAGTCCATCGGACCTAGCCCTATCGGATAGAGAGAATCAGACCCAGCCACATCATAATGAGGATTCCGAGCTGATAATTTGTGGTGTAGTTTGAACATAGTATTTTTCATTTGTTTTATCTCAAGTTTTTGTAAGAAAAAATTTATAAACCAATAGGAGTTAGTAAAATCATTGCAATTAGGATATATAATTTGTCTAATGGGAGTTGGAACAAGTTGTATTCACTTATTCATTTTAGTGAATTTCTATAGACCCATAGGAGGGTCTATGAAAATGATATAGGTTCTCACACTAAGGTCGAACCTTGTAAATATGATGTTATTTACTTTTTTTACTAATTTTTCAGACATTAGTATTTAATAGAATATGATAAAGATATAAACTTTAACAAGTTTCAGGGTTTAATATTTTCAAAATTATTGAAAATTATAAAAGTGAACAACTAATTCAACCCCACTTCTGAGTTATTATTCGATCCTTTGGAACTTCTTATACTGTTTATCACTTTATTTGAAACTTTTTTTTATATTTGTCCGACTTTTTTGAAATTAAAATCGCAAAATTATAATGGAATAATCTCATGACTCATCATATATCTCACCATGTCCAACAAGATGTGGTTCCTCCTTTCACTTACATCATTCCAATGAAGTGTATAAGGATGAGTGTGTTAATATAGGATCCCAAACTCCTATAAGTAATCAATTAATTCTTGATTGAGATATTCTCCACAAAGTTCTAAGAGGATTTTCATAATCATATTACAAATTCGATTCCCATATTAATTCTTTTGTTTCTTTAATTTATCAAAAGAACCTAACTTATACATCATTAAGTAGACATATTCATTTCAACTAAAATCATTGGTAAAATTTATGAAGTATGAGAACCCACCCCTTGCCTCAATAGGAAATGGTCCACACACATATGTATGAACTAATTCAAGAATCTCTTTAGAAATTTCACCTTTTCTACTAAATGGTTTTTTATTTATTTTACCATATAAATAAGTGTGACACATACCAATTGGTTTTAGTTCAAAATAATCTAAATATCCATTTTGGTATAACTTATTCAAGCGTTTTTCATTTACATGACCAAGCTAATAATGCCATAATTGGGTGTGGAACGAGTTATGTGAAGTAGTTTCTTTATCAATTTCCATTACATGGTTTGTTTAATATGAAAAAAATTTGTTATTTAAATTCACCTTACCATAACACATGTTATTTTTATTAAAGAAGCAACATTCATTTACAAATATTAAAATAAATCCATCTATATCATTTTTACATATATAAATAATGTTTTTTGTAATGGATGAAACATACTAAAAACCTTTCAAAACCATGATCATTATAAGATCCCATATTTTTCTAGTTACATCCCACTCTGAGGTTTTCATTGAACATATTTTGTTGGGTTTTCATTTGTAATTAAGCCTTAGTGACTATGTATTATTTGATGACATAGTGACTTTTTTGGAGAAAATAACCATAATTTTAGGCATGTATGTTTATTTAAATTAATGGATTACATGTATAAATATGTTAAATTGGATTACGGGGGTTTTCTATGAGTTTAGAAGGATCATAGGTGGTTTGGTCACTTTTATATAAGCTAGTATAAAAACTATACAATGAAAAATTATATGTTGTGTACATGTTACATGACATGTAACTATTTCTAGAGGAATTTCATGAACTAGTTTATGATGTGATGTGGTTACATGTCGTGAACCTGATTCACATTGTGTAAATGTTGATTGGTTGCGCCAAAATTTACCCTACCGGTAAAAGCGGTCGTTGAAGTACAAGTAGGGATCAAATCCACAGGGACCGAAGAAGAAACCATGAGACACTAAGATTGGATACGGGATTGGCTATGCAGTGGCCAACATTAGATTGAATTGATTTGAAGAAATATTGATTTAATTTAAACAAAAAAACAAATAAAATTACTTGAATTAAAACAACTAATTATGGTGAGTCGATCCTAGGTTGTCTCTTGGGCTTTATTGGATGTATTTGTTTTTCATTTTATTTTCTGTTCATCGGTTCAAGAGGTGTCCATTAAATGAAATAATTCCTCAATATCATTCTCCGATTTAATCCATTCACAATTTCATGTCTAATCACCAATTCACATAGAGGATCAATTAAATGAGCACTCCAAGGAATTGGATCGTACTAGCACACAAAATGTGTCATCGTTAAAGTCGGTGAAGACAAAGAAGAAGATAAATCAAAGAAATGAACTCTTAAAATAAAGAAATAATTTTAGAATTTAAGAACATAAAATAACATTCAATCCAACTCATGCAACTCCCTAGGATCAACCCATAAAAGTTTAGCCCTCCATTTATGCTATTCTATCAATGGATACGGGTAATTGACTTAAAGATGTGGGATTGAAGAAAAAAAGAAAAAAACATTAATCAAAATGAACACTCCACCGTTGTGTGATGAATTCACAAGTGCGGGTGTGGATAAATTCACACTACGATTCAATGGTATCAACATGTGAATAAAATGAAAATAAAAAGTGAAAAAGAATAAATTTTATTAAAATACTAAATGTGAATGAAAAACATACATTATAGAAATTGACGATGCCATTACAAAATGATAGCGGGAAATTACAATTGAAAGAAAAACGTGGTTTCAAAAGAAAATGTTAGGTGACAATTATCTTCACCACCATCTCCTTATATAGGAATATTAGGAGCCGTAGTTCCACCCCCCACAATCAATTCACCCCCAACAATTAATAGTGTCAAAACGAGGGTGAATAATCAAAAGGAAATTGACGTTACAAAGTTGACCACAAAACCATCCAGATTCATCCTCCATTTGACATGTGTGTTTGACACTTTATACGGCAGAATCCGAAGGTGTCATAAATAGAAAATATATTTTTCCATTTGTCTTCTAGAATATCTCACAAATTCAGGAAATTTGGCTCAGCCGTTTGGACGTTATGGTCGAAATGGTGGGACAGATTTATGTGCATTAATGTTGGGTCCACCATTTAAATATCAACGTAAGATCCCTTTATCATCATGAAAACATCAGAATTAGATCCGGCCACAGTTGAATAAAATGATCCTCATATATTTATATTTATACTGTATATATTTGAGCTTCATTGGGCTTGGTTTATGTGCCCCATATGTGTTTGATGGGCCTTAGGCCCATTATGCTTTTTCCAGCAAGTTTCTGCCTTCAGGCGCAAAATTCCCCATCTTCCTTTGGGATTCATCCAGCGGACCTAAAAGATAAAATGTTCCAAACAAAGTGATAAATCAGATCCCAAAATTTCAAATTCAGAAAATTAATATAATATTGTCAACAAACAAATGAATGATTGGGCCCAAATTTGCATTTTAAACATGAATTTCATTTTTGATGAGAAATGAAGTTCTATTTATGTAATGCACTAAAAAAATGTTTATGGAATTTGTAACAATGAATATAATGACATTAAAAATTAATATTATCCACTTTCAGTGACTAATCATTGATCAAAAAAAATATTAACCCAGGGAAAAAGGATTTTCCAGCATAACTTAAAAATGAGGAAATACATGACATGAAAGGATTAAACATCTTGTATTCCTCATACCGAATAGTTTTAAGTGTGTCGTGTACTTATGAATCTCATTATTTTTTATTATATCCTTCCCTCTCTCGCTCCTAGGGTGAACTCTAGGAAATTTTGAATTATCATCCCCCCTTCCAGATGTCCCATTTTCACATTCGATACTTGGTGAGTTTATTCACTTTGGTTTCCCTCTTCTAACCCGTCATTACATTTCATTATAGTGTATGTCTTTTTAACAGGGGTTTTGTTTTGGGAGTTGATCTTTTTTTGGGTTAATCTAGGTTCTTCTTGTGATCTTTTGTGACTTCTTCTTTAATGGATTTTTTCATTAAAAGCGTTTTGTTAATCACATGTTAAAGGTATGGATACTAAACCTAACCCTATGGTATAATTAATTTTGAATTATATGAAATATTTTGATTATGTCTATGTAATGTGAACTATAATTAATCATTTGATTTATAGTAAATCATGGATTGGATTCCTTTGGATTTAATGGTTGATGCAACCTGGATTATGGATACCTGTTGGTTGAGAAAACATTTGAGTAAAAAGAACTTGGCTAATGGTTTAAATCATGGTGAGTATGACATGATACCTTAGGTGATTGCTTGATATAGTATCCCTAGGTAATATATTATTGATTATTGATATTACTGTTGACCATTTGAGAGATAAATAAAAGTTTATTTGAAAGAAAAATGGTAATTTTCATAATTAACCACTCAGATTTATGAAGTGATATTATGATATCCATACTATTATGACTTGTTGAGTTGGTGATGAAATTATTATGTATAGGGATATCCTAGTAGTGTTTAAATTATTATATAGTAGGCTTTTCCCAGTGATACATTCAAAAATTCTTATATATAAAGATTTTCTTGGAGGACAAAATTCTTATATAGTAGGCAATTCCCAGTGATACTTGATGAAATGCTTATATAATAGGCTACACCTAGGGACACTTGCTGAAATGAATTTATATAGGGTGATGATCGGAGGATGAAATTATAATACCAAGAGAGCTACCTGATTATTTTATTTTTCCATAGTATATGGATATAGATGGAATTGTTGTGTTACATGCTCAGATACATTTCATCATGGTTTTGAAATAGGTTAATTGATATATTATACTAATTAGTTAATTAATACACCTATTTATCACTTTATTGCTTATAATTATTATCATACTAGTTGTGTTTAGGGATGGTGGTGTTAACATACTATGTTTTATTCACACCCTATTTGAGAATCGTTTGGTACTCGAGAAGATTACATGGATGTAGGTTTTTCATTACATTATTCATCAGTATAGGTTCCTCCTTTTATTTTCTTAGCTGTATGATATAGAATTTCCACTATTTCCCTATTAATCTAATTTTTTTACTATGGTTTAGTTCCACTATGTTTTAGCAGGGGGTATAGTCTCTGCACTATAAATATCACAGCCTCGCTACAATTCAATAGCCACTGGCATATGGGGATGCATGCTTGATGTCTAATAACCAAATCATTTTGACCATGTGAGAGAGTACCAGATCGGGGGACATTACAAAGTGGTATTAGAGGATCATCTTGTTATTTTCTATTGCTTTATTTTTTGGATAAAGTAATAACGAGACTACGATCTATTGGGACTTGGTAATTAGCTTATTCATTAGAGTAGCTAACCCCTGTAAGGGGGAAATTTTGAGTTCCATGGATGGGATTATTGTTTATATTTTTCTCTTGTTATAATTGATGTTTTTTCACCTTGGTTGATTTACATGTTGTGTGATGTTATTATTTTGTGATGTTATTTTTTATTGATAATTACACTCATAGACCATTATGGTGAGATATGACTATGCATGCATCATGATAGACACAGGGATATATATATATATATATATTGACATGGATTTTTCATGATAGGGACATGTTTATTGCACGTGTTATATACTTTCCAATATGAATTGTGATATAATATATCTTTTATATTTGATAAATGGAATGAAATAAACTATTATTTCATCATAAAACAGTTATAATCCATGGTTAGAGAGACCCAGAGTAACGGTTCTCTACATTCATCGCCTCTTGAGGTTGACTATATTTTTAGCCAAAGATTATAGGAGTGTGTTTTTCTTGTAGATAAAATGACTCATCATCGTCTTCGAGTTGAGTTCTAAGAGAGTGGAAATCAGTTATCTCCTAACGTATATGAACTTGAGCTTCCTATGGATCTTGAGAATCAAATGGATGTTCATCATCACAACAACTTCTTAAGGGTCATGCAATCCATGGAAAATGAAACTAATTCCATCGTGCCTTTGATGTATGAGTTGATGAGAGAGATTCAACTACATCATACACCTATGTTCACTGGGGAGGGAGGATCCCAGGTAGCTGAGTTCTAGATTGAGTCAATCTATACAATCTTCAAGCATCTTGAGACACCCACAGATCGGTGGGAGAATCTTGTTGTGTATATTCTCAGTGGACCTACCAAATATTGGTGGGATATTCTAGAGCAGGATGGGAAGGATGAGGAGTTATCTTGGAAGGAATTTGAGGGGAATTTATTGATCCACTTATATCCATATATGCTGAGGGATGAGAAGGATCATTAGTTCATGCATCTAATATAGGATAGAATATTATTGATAGACTATGTTGAACATTTCAGCAACCTTCAATGCTTTGTGCCATATTTAGCTATTGATGAGATCTCTAGGGAGAATCATTTTCAGGATGGTATTCACTATAAGGTTAGGTCATATGTGAATGTTTTTATTATGAATAGATTTTTAGATTTGATGAATCATGAACTCATCATAGCAAATAATTTGAGAGAGGACCCAAGAGGTAGCTAGGCTTTTTCCACTGGGTAAACTATGATCACTTATTTTGGTGGAAAGAAGTGATTCTATGACAGTTGTTTCCCAGGAAATGACATGATGACCTGTTAGGGTAGTGTAAATACATCTTAGGATCATATTACATTGTAGTGCATCAGTATAGAAACTTAAACCACAAGAAAACTTAGTTTCAATAAACCACTATGGAGTTCCATTTTTGCGGCAGGATGGGCAATCTTCATAAGTTTTTTTAGAACTTCACATAGTATAGTAACGGTAGGGGAGTAAGATAGGTAAAAGAGTCTAGGAAGGACTCAAATAATCCTCATCGGATAGGTGGCTAGAGTTCTATAGTACGTTTAGGTTGAGGCGGGAGATGTGGTACCCCATTGTAATGACATAATGTTTATTAGTAAAAAAAATTTCCTGAATAAATGTCTGTTGTATTATATTATATATTATACACATAAAAAATTTAGAGAAACCGATAAAAACACTATATTAATAAATATTGTTACATTAATCAGAAATGAAACCAATTAAATTGAAAAACATTACAACTGGATAAAAAGTATAAAATAGAAAATTTAAAATGAGAAAATATGGATCGACCTAATCTAATAGAATTATTGGCCCCACTAACAACACTATATAAAAGAAAAAAAAAATAGTAAACCAAGAAAAATTATTTAAAATGGAAATATAGAACCTTAATAGGAATTGATTTGAATATTTAATTAAATAACTTAGTGGTATATATATAAGGTAATGTGACCGTTGGAATACTAATTTGACTGTTAGAATAGTGACATGATCGTTGGGAATAGTAACCTGACCATTGGAATAGTGATTTTACCAAAAAATAATAAATTATGATATAAATAACATTTATCATGATTAATTTATGTAAATAAAAATATTATAATTCAACAAAATAAATATCATGATTAAAAACCTCAAATAAAAAAAATCATATTTTTAATAAACTTTATTTTATTATATTTTGTAAAAATCATTATTTTCATCTTAAAAAATATATTTTACCTATTATAGATATTTATTTTGATTAAATTAATATCATTTTTGAAATTATCTTTTTAAAATCTTCCTTGGGTGATTTTTTGGTAATTTTATGAAATACAACAATTTTTAGGTGAATATTAAAAATATAGTTTTTCACATAATCGATGTATCTTAAATTACAAAATTCATGATGTAAAAATGACATAATCCATTATAGAAATTTAATTTCTGCCATTATATTTTTAATTTCATAAATGAATCATTAAAATATAACAAAATTAATTTTAAAACCTAGAAATCACTTTCTAAAACCTAAATTCAAAAGTGATTCATTAAAATATCAATTTCTTTTTTTTTTCTTCACTTTTCTATTTAATAAGATAATGAATTAGAATTATAAAGGGTATTGATAGTCTTAAACCCATTATATTATATTTATATATGATTTATTTTGTCAAAAATTCACTATTACATGTTTTTCCTTAGATCTATTATTTTATTAAATATTTTATTCTAAAAATACCCCCCTCTTAATATATAAATAATCCCTCTCCCTTACCATGGAAACACACTCCTCTCAAACATTCAAAAGTACAATAGATTCCCAAATACTCCCTCCAAATCCCCTTACAATACATAGGTACATTTTGGAGCAATCCAACATTAATCACCAATGGTGTTATAGCGTCTTACAAGAGAAGGTACATTGAGGAGAAAGTAAGTCTCTATTAACACTTCCCTTTTTTCTTATTCTCTTTCTTATTTTTACCAATTAATTTAAAAACCATATACTATAAAACTAATTATTCAATAATTTAAAATTATATTATTTCTGTTAACATGATTTAATTATCATATTTATGAAAAAAAATATGCAATACTTCTCTTTCCCTCTCTTTTTACAATGTCCCGTTAAAGGTTGATTAACTACCTATAGAGACATTTCTAAGACAATTATTATAACCACCGTCTTGGATGGTTTTTATTAATTATATATAATACATAAATAATTAATTACATTTATTATAATCTACTGGATTTAATCATACATTTTTATAAATGACTCTGAATGAAAATTGAGAAATCAAAGTGAATCAAGAAATATTTAGGAAAATCATGATATCAAAACACTTCAATTTCATCAATAGAAATTAATAACTATAATAAAATTATTATAATTGATAAATAATTGTATAAATGTATATAATTAACATATTTATTAGTTTTTTAATAAATATAAGTTTATTAGTCAACAGGCGCAAAAGTAACGAAATAAAGAAAGAATTATGGTAAGGGGATTCTTTAACCCAACTCTTTTTCAATGGGTTATCCATATTTCCTGACATATTTTGAATAAATTGTCCTATAATGTTTCTTAAATATAATTTCATTATTCACCCCTCTTCTTTTTGGGAATATACATGTTTTTTATTTGATTTTATGGAAAATACAATGATTTTAAAAAAAAATCTTCTTTTCAAAACATATATTTGACTCCTATTGAGTTGTTTATTCTTAACTAACGAATGATGATTCTTATAGAAAATATGTTTTTCCATTTTTTATTTTGGAACCCAATGTTTATTTATGAAATCATAATTTTTGAAATCTTCATGAAACCCATTCCTTTCCATGGGTTATTTCATGGAATTATTGTTACACATTCTATGTGACATGCATGATTATGTAAATATTATGATGTGATGACTAGACCAAAATTATAAAGCCCTCCAATCCATTGGGTAATGTGTTGTATCTCATGAGATAATTTTTATTATATGTAAACATGATGCTATATTTTTTTAATGTGATGATGTTATGATTATTCACATATGTTATGTCTTAACATGATGCTAGATTTATTCACAATTATATGTGGCATTTGAACAATATGAGATGATGTGTCATTTTTATGCATTTCCACATTCGATGATTTTATCACATTTTTACCTCAAGATATTGATAAAGATATTAGGCTTATGATATGATGATTATGCTCACCCGTGTTATATTGATTCAAGTTCCTTATTCGTCTTCTTACAGGGGGTTTTTTCTTACCCCTTTCATTTATGTATATCCTTAGGTAATTGCATGTACTAAGTATAATGTGAGATTTTATAAGGATAATGAAGAAGTATTTAAATAGATTTTTATGTTTTATTATGTACAAGTTAGTTATGAGCTTAATTTCTCTAAGACATAAACCTTTGGATCCTAGATTTGTAACTCTATTATGTTGTTTATCTTTAAAATGATTTAATAGTTATGTATGAAACATTAGGGTCACTATAGTTGGTATCTAAGAATGGTTTAGTTAATTTGGGAATTATGATTAAAAAACACGAGTAAAAATCATTAGTATAAGTCTATGTATAGGTAAAACATCCTAGAAGACTATTTTTAGAAAAGTATAGACATAGGGATCCCATAAGATATTCCTTTAGTGTTAATTTCATAATGGAATAAATTACTCATGGTTTATTGACTTATGTTTTGTTCTAACATTTTCTATTCTAGAAAATGGTAGGAACTAGGAGAAACATGGCCTAAAGCCTGTGTGAGTGACAATGAAACAATTATCCAAATGAGATGCCCAATTCCATGGGAGGTTGAGTTCAAAACATTATGGAAATGATTACCTAGTTGTCTTGAGATAGGAATAATAACATGAACTATGTGGAATGTCCATATTCACCCAATAAGGATCAATTATCCTTTGAGTCCTTAATGCAAAAATGACCATAAATGTTTAGTGGAACTTGCAATCAACTTGATGTGGAATAATTGGTTAACTCAATAAAGAACATCTTTTCTATGATCCATTTCTCTAATAAGGAGATGGTGACTCTTGCAATTTATCATCTATATGGAGAAGCTATTCAATAGCAGGAATTGATAAAAAACAAAAATCCAAAGGATTAAATGGAAAAGATAGAGTGGGAATAATTTAAGAAAACATTTCTTACAAAGCATTTCCCTTTAACTCTTCAAAAAAAGATTCAAAGAGAATTAATATAGCTAAAGAAAAAGGAAGGTGAAGTTGTCACAACTTATGATGAAAACTTCATAAGGTTTTAAAAGTATTCCTTAGGTTTTTTTATCTATAATGATAGAAAAATAGAAATGTTCTTTATTGTTTTAAAAATAGACCTTCGAAACGATCTTGAAATATAAGAATTTGGGAGTTTTGAGGATGTGGTTAAATGTGCTCTTAAAGTAGATATGGAGTTCATATAATGGTCCCATGGTTATGGAAATAATAAGAGAAGAATGAGGTTTCAAGATTTTGGGTCAAATGACAAATGAGGAAATAGGATCCAACTACCCACATGTCAAAAATGTGGGAATAAGCATCATGTTAATTACCTCAAAGGGATGGAGAAATTCTTAAAGTGTGGCAGAGAAGGACACCAAGATAATGAATATTTAAGATAAATGAAGAAGTTGACCAATAAGATAGAGGAAAGGAAGTAACATCCTAATTCACCACCCATGGTTCAATTCTTCAACTATAGGGACCAAGGGTGTTATGCAAGCAAGTGCATTAAACAACATGTCCTTGAGGGAAACCAGTGTCAGCAATCACCAAATTCAAAGGAGTAAGGGAAATATTATATCATCACTACTAATAAAGTGGACTGTAAAAATGAATACATACATGGTATGATTCCTATTCACTAAATAATAGAAAAATTATTATTTGATTCTGGTTCTACTTATTCATTTATATCCTAATAGTTTTCTAGAACTATTGAATTGAAGCCCCGATACCTTTAAGTGGAGAAATACATAAAAAACATAGTGGTGTATTCATTACAACCCAAGTGTTGGACTCTTATCCTATAATCATATTTGGGATGATTCGTCTTGAAAATCTTATTATATTTCCCTTGTTTAAATTTGATGCTATATTGGACATGTATTAGATTTCAATATATATAGACGAAATCAACTATTGGAAATAATCTATTTTTATATTCTGAACCATCGCATGATCCACTAGAAATTCAAGGAATATCATGAATATTCTTTGGAAAATACATAAACAGTGTGGGTGTTGATACCCTGTAGAGAAGCATACCATGCCCTAATGGTTGTGTAAAAGGAAGGTATTAACCTGGAGGAAATTTCCATTGTTAGGGAATACATTGATGTATTTCTCAAAGGGTTACTTGGAATCCTCTAATCTTGAGGTAGATTTCTCAATAGATCTCATACCCAGATCCACTCCAATCTCAAAATTCCCATATAGGATGTCCTTGATTGAAATGGAGGAGTTAAAAAATTATTTACAAGTCCATTTGGAAAAATGGTTCATACGCCCTAGTACATCACCTAGGGGTGCACTAATGCTCTTTGACAATATGAAATATAGAACAAAATAGGTGTATATCAATTACCAAGATATCAAGAAGATCACCATAAATAATAATTATCCTCAACCAAGGATTGATGACTTGTTCAAAGGAGTGAAATAATTCTCAAAGGTTTATCTTTTTATGGATATCATTAACTAAAGTTGAAGAAAGAAGATATTCAAAATACTACTTTCCTTACAAGGTATGGGCACTATGAGTTTATAGTAATTCCCTTCAGACTTACTAATTTTCCTACAATCATTATGGATTTTATGAATATATTCTGTAGAGACCACCTCAACATATTTTTGGTAGTGTTAATCGATTATATTTTCATTTATCCCAAGATTAAGTAGGAACATGATGAGAATATAATGATTGTGTTGGTGATATTAAAGAAGGAGAAAAAGTATTCTAAGTTCAAAAAGTGTGACTTTTGGATGCATGAAGTCACATTATTAGGGAACGTGATCACAAGTGATAGAATTTATGTGGACCCTTCAAACACAATGGAAATTGATGAATAACCAAGACCCACTAGTTTCATAGAAATCTATAGTTTTATAGATTAGCTGGTTACTATTTACATTTTGTGATAAATTTTTCATTGTTATTTATCTAACTAACTAATTTACCAAAAAATGGGGTAAATTATTTATGGATGAAAGGTATGAGGAAATCCTTAAGGAGATCAATAAGAGACTAATCACTGTTCTTGTATTGTAATTTCCCTGTCAAGATAATTGTATAACTGAGAGGGGGAGAGAGTGAATCCGTGATATATTTTTCTTTTATATTTCCTTAATTATGTAATAACCATAGAATACTATTAAATATTTCTATCCCTATTGAAAACAATTAAAACACACATCTATAGGAACACATGAATTTATAAGTATCACTATTCAACAAGAATAGCTACATCCTTTCTATGATTTTGAAATGATCTAATACCACACAATATATTAGAAAATAATCCTATTGTGTGGAATACAATGAGTAGGATATTCTATTTCACTCATGTAGCTCTATATAAACAATTCAATAGTGAATGTGATCCTTCTATAACAATTGATGAAATAAAAAGGTTTGTAATAACACATAATATGGTGATTCTTTATCAACTTTCACAAATGTATTATTTTTAAACAAATTCTTCAATTTATTACCTAGAAGTTGGTAAGAAATTTTATAAATTTTGTTACAAAAATCAGTCTGATTTCCCAATCCAATTATCCCAGTCAGATTATACCAATTTTATTTCTCAATATGAAAAATATATGACTTTTTAAAAATAAGATTGAGAAAATTCTGAACCACTTCTTCTTCAATCCAAAAATCCCAATATGATTTTCCCAGTCTGATGATTCATCCCAATACGATAGCTAGTTGAATACAACAATACAAAATATGGAAACAAATTCTTCTCTCTAGAGCAATGTCTTCTCAATTATTCTATGTGAATAGTACATTTGTCAAAAGTACAAAGCACTTTCCCTTTTAAACTCACCCAAAAAATGGTTTGGGTTGGATTCGTAAAAAATTTCCCACTCAATCAAATTTTCTAAATATACACGTTCCTTTGAATTTTGGCTTCATATTAACTTCATAATCTCTTCTAAACACTTATTTAACATTCTCAAATCTTCTCACAACTTCAACACTACTTTAGAATTTTTGTAAACATTATTCTAATTCTAATTTCCTATTTCAATTTGTTCTTACGACCTGCTTCATTATGATGAATACAAATTTAAAACAATATATTATTCTTCATATCCTATCTTGACCGACTTGAATTGTAAACAAAGTAATTCAAACTATTTAAAATGGTTAAATAAATTATTGATATATCTATTAATCTCTTCTTCATATTGACCACCACATAATTTTCCTTTTCTTTTCATTCATTAGTTCAAAAAAAATTATACCTCCGATGATTATTATGGCATACTGAGTATGGACCGGTATCACCAGCTTCAACATCAACAAATTAGTTCTCTTCTGAATATGATACCAATAAATTTTTAAAACAAACAATTCTACCTCTAATTAATATGTTGACGAACTGAATTTGAGGGATCAACATTAGTAACTTATTTATTTTTTGAATACGATTCTCAAAAACTTCTTTCTTCAAGGATTTAAATCTTCTAGATTTTGGTCTGACCGAAAATTAGAATCTTCATTATGACTATTCTACCCTACCTTTAAACAAATCTGTATCCATAAATATCATTACGATGATATTTAGACCAGAATGATTAAAATACAAAAACTTTCTTCTTTCATAAACTTTTAACAGGTATCATGACTTTCTTTAGGGATTTTAATAATTTTAAGATCAACTTTAGCATCATCTCACTTACCAACTAATGTGTTACAACTTCCCTATCATTCATAAAAAAAATTATTTCCTACTCATCTTGAATATGATAGGCATGATTACAATCAGACTGAATATGATTGGAATAATATTTTTCTCCCATTTCTTTCGTCAAGCATTAATCACAAGGTTTACAACTTACTTATGATTTAGGAGAACTCCAAGATAAGAAAAGAAACATCACATTTTCATCAAAGATAGGTAGGTTCAAATTATTCCCCATTATGATCCAACATTTCTTTCCAAACATTGGCTGAGTTCGATGATCCTCTTTATCCAGAAAACATATTTCCAATGTGATGGAATTTCTTAACCATTGTGAGACTAATTTTATTGAATATGATGTTCAGTCCAATATTTTTCAATTACAATGTGAGGTGATTTATTTTCTTCTTAAAATCCATTGACAAGAAATGAAAATAACTGAATATGATATTCATCATTATCATTTTGGTCCTAAGAATCTCCCACTTTGGATTTTTTTGTCAACCAAGGTTCATAAATCACTGAACTTTTTATCCTCAAGATATGTATAACTTATCAATAATTATAAGACTATGTGAACTAAATCATTGTAGGAAACAAGAATTATTGACATAAAATTCATGATTTCCAAAAGTAGTGATTATGAAAAATTTCCTCATCTTTTCTTCTGCAAATTTTAAACCACCATAGAATACAAAACAAATTCGTTTCCAACAACCACTCCAACAAATATTTAGAATAGTTCACACACTTATATTGATGAATTCACAATTTACCCACAACTCTCTCTATTTACATGCTTCTATAATGATAAATTTATAAAAAATCCCCCCCCCTTGAAAACACTTTCCAAAGAAATGATGAGAGAGGGAATATAAACACTTACCTAAACCTTGACGAGAATGAGGAGAGATGACCTTGTTCAAGCTCAATTTAGAGAATACTTCCTTGGGAAAATGTTTTGTGAAAATGTCAACATCTTGTTCGGATTTAGGACCATACTCCAACCTCAACTCATTATTCTACTCATGATATCTGATGAAATAATTGTTGATATCAACAAGTTTTGAATGAGAAAGTTTTACTGGATTCTTGGAAAGGTTGATTTAACTTTTATTATCACAACCCAAGATAAAGGGTAGCTTTAATTAAACAAGTTAGTATTATAACTGATTCTTCATCCACATAAGTTGTGTAGCAGATTGTGTAGTATAAAAATATTCAGATTTTGTTGTAATGAGAGTTACTGAATTCTATTTCTTTATATTTCATAAAACATAACTTTTACCTAGAAATAAAACTCCACCTAATTTGGATCTTCTATCATCAACATTTACTGCCCAATCAGCATCTAAATAAACAAAAAAATCCATACTTTCAAAGCTATCATACCTGATTTAGAAAAATTTTGGGCCATTGATGTATTTTAGGATTCTTTTTCTAGAAAGTAAATTTGATTATTTAGGATCACTATAAAATCATTCACATAAGGTAACATAATAAACAATATTGGGTCTTAAGGTAGTAAAATAAAAAAAATTACAATCAACTTTGGAAACTCTTTCTGATCAACATTCTTGTCTTCTCCATATTTACTCAACTTTGTTCCCACTGATATTGAGGTGTAAACTAGTTTTGGATTTTCTATACTAAACATTTTAAGAATTTCTTTACAATAATTTTCTTGAGAAAAAAATGTGTTTCTTCTTTTATAAAATTTGTAACCCAATAAAGTATTTCATTTCTCCCAAAATAGAAATCTCAGACAACATTTTCATTAATTTAGAAAACTTTTCACAAGATCTTTCATTATTCCTAGTAAAGATGATGTCATTAATATAAACAATTATGATGAAGGAATACTCTTGAATTTCATTGATGTAAATATTGTTATCAACTCTTCCTTTCTTAAAACCCATATTCCTTAAGAAAGTATCCAGTTTGGAATACTCTGACCTCATAGATTTCTTTAGTGCATACAAGGATTTATTAAATATGCACATACAACTTTCCTCTTTCCCAACAAAAAATCCACAAGGCTGTTCAATATAAACTTCCTCATTAAGATCAACATTTATAATTGCAGACTTTAAATCCATTTGAAATATTTTGTAACTCCATTTTATAGAAATAAAAAGAAAAATTATGATTGTTTCTAACCATTCCACCAGAGAAAAGGTTTTATCAAAATCAACACCTTTAATTTTAGAGTAACCTTTACGTACTAACATTTCCTTGTTTTTTATCACTTCACATTATTCATTCATTTTGTTCTGGGAAACCCACTTTGTACCAATAAAATTTTTGTTATCTGGATTAGGTACGAGTTCCTATGAATCATTCTTTTCTATCTGGTCTAACTCTACATTCATGGATTGAACCCATTCTAGATACTCAAAATCATATTTCACTTCATTCGGCCCAATTTTTTAATACAAATAAGTATGTGTAATTGAATGTGTTTTTCTTATTGTTTGAACCTTTTTATGTTGATCGCCAATAATGTTCTGAGTTTCCACTAGCTTTCTCATCTTGGGATGAGATTTTAGAGATTCTTATTCATCACTTGAAATAGCTGAGTCTGATTCTTGTTTTTTAGTAGGATTTCAATTGGATGTGTCCTTATCAGAAATGTTGACAAAACTTTCTTAATCCTGCTCAAATTCCTTATCTGTTTGATTATATTTATCCTTAATATATTTTTCAATAACATTAAAATTATTAGAATAAAAAATTATTTCTATTTCTTTGTTGAAACATCTATATCCTCTTCCTTCTAGAGCATAACCATGAAAGATTTCATCTTCACCTTTATTCTTAAACTATCCCAAATTTCCACCTTTCTTCTTTATAATGCATGGACTCCTGAAAACTCTTAAGTGTTTGAAACATGTAGTTTTTATATAAAAGAATTTTTATAGAGTCGTATACAAACTTGGCCTACAAAAACATCAGTTTTTAATATAAACAACAGTACTCAGGGGTTTCCTCCAATACAAATGAGAAAGACCTTGTTCAAGTAACATAGTTCTCCCCATTTCCACCAAACTTCTATTCTTCTATTCATCAACCCCAGTTTGTTGAGGTGTGTATAGGGAACTATACTCGTGAAAAATTCCATTATTCTCATGATAACTTTCAAATTATTCATTCTTATACTCATCACCATTATTAGTTTTCAACTTTTTCACTGAATACTCACTTTTCATCAAAGCTTTTCTCCTAAAATCGTTAAACATTCTCAGAGCATATTATTTATGATTTATATTCATAACACTTGTAATGTGATTTAATTCATCAATGAATGTTATGAAGTAATTATCATCATTTTTTTTTGATTTTTTTCTCCTTGGTCCATAGATGTCAGAATGAATATGTTCCAAGGGTTATTTTGAACAAATCTCAACTTTCTTATACACATACATTGTAATTTTTCCAGTATGAAAAATAGTGCAACAAAAATCTCTTATTCATTTAAAATCAAGAATATCTTGAACAGAATATCGCTTTCATAGCTTACTATTTTTTATTTGACACATGTTTCCCATCCTTTTATTCCATAATTACTTTTCTTCTACAATACCCATGTAACAAGAGTTTTGTGCCTCACCAACATGAAATAAGTTTCCCTTTGTATGTTGGCCACTTGTAAATATTTTTTCAAACTTATCAATTTTCACAAAACATATTTATCTTTCCCTAAGGAAACTTTGTTACCTTCATCATAGAATTGTGAAACACTCAACAAGTTATGTTTCAACTCATCAATATATAAATATTTCTCATATTTAAACATTTCATTCCCAATGATAGTTGATCCAACACCTTTATTATTATTGTTTCATCCTTGTTGAATGTCATAGTTACCTCTTTAATGTATTTTAAATTATTCAAAAAATTTAAATCTCCTTTCATGTATGAGGAACACCCGCTATCAAGAATCTAAGGTTGTTCACCTTTAAATGATTTGAGGGTAGTTTTAACGATAATAGATTTTTCTTTCTTCACCTTCGGCTTATGAGAAATTTTAAGAAAATTATATTGGGCTTGTAACAAAAAAATAAAACCCTTAGAAAGATTACCTCGTTGTTCACATCTTTCACAAATAGTTTCTTGGGGTTGGAACCTATTTTAAAATTTTACACCATCATTATCAGGTTTCTTTAGAATTTCTTTTTCATACTTATTCTTTTGAGAAGATTGAATCCCCCTAAACCTATGACTTTCATAACCTATGGGATAGTAGTAATGTTATTGGTTGATCCAACACATATTTTTTTTATTTATGATTCCATCACAATACTAGTAGTAACCATAGAAAGAATATTTTCCTCTATAGCTTCCATACTGACTAGAGTTATGAATATGTTTCTTATTAACCTTCTTATCTGAATTTTATTGACCACCAACCTTTCTATTATCAATCAGAATATTCTTTTTTAGCTTATTTCTCCTTTTATCCTTTCCATAACTAGAAATAATAGAAAAATTTACATAATCATAATTTTTAGAAACATTTTTAGACTCAGGTTTTTCAAAAACTTATGAATTCTCAACCTTGTTAATCTTATCCACATACATAAATTTCTAATCTTTCTTATTTCCAGAAATAATTCTATCTTTATTATCAACTTTTGATGGTTACTTTTTTTATCCTTATTAGTTTTTCCTTATTAAAACATTCACCAAATTCATATATCGAATTTCTGGAAAATATAATTTTATTTTCATCTTTACAATGTTTTTACTAGACAAGTTCTATCAATTATTTTTATTTCTTTAACTTCAATTCCAGATGTTCATTTTGATTATTTTCTTCCTTAAGATATTTTTTCAAATCACTAATATCCAGTTGCATCTTTTTCTTCTCATATAAAAAAATTTCATGAATTTTTTATGATGAACATACATCTTCTAACCTCTTATTTTGTTTTTCAATACTTTTAATATTTCTCAAATATATTTTAAATTTTATTTTAAAAGAAATTTAAGTTGTGTTTCTTCTTAATCAGAACTGCTGATTCTGAATTCTTCATCATTCATTATTACACTAAAAGTATTCTTACCAACATGCTCAGTAGAATTTTTGGATTTAGCCTTACTATCTTCTTATTCTTTATCATTAGATAAGAAAATAAACCATTTAGATATTAAGAATTTTTTACCCTTCCTTATGGAATAAAATTTTCCTTTCCACCCTATTTCTTCCATGACCTTATTGGCCTTATTTCTTCTTCATCACCATCTTTTTCTTTATTTCGTTGTGGACTTTTTTTTGTAAAGTTCCCAATGAATCCATATTGATAACATTTAAAGGGAAAATTCCCTTTATATTTACCTATACCTCTTCTCACATTTTTAGAAAAAAAAGGATAAAATATCTTCAAGATTTTTACATAACTCATTTTCAGAATCAAAATAATCACCTTCTTCTTCAATAATAATCATTTTTGAATTATCTTTCTTCGTAGTATTGAACAAAATTTCTATATCAAATTTTATTTTTATTTTCATATTTTTATACCTTATTATTTTATAAGTGGTGGGAGTTCTATGAAAATCATCTATTGATAATTTTTTATGATATCTATCTTCTAATTAATAAACTTTAGCATAAAACTTGTCATGAATAATTCTTAATATCTTTTCAATAACTATAGAATACTATAACTTTTTACTAAGACATCTGATAGTGTTGTTGATGTTATTTAACCATGTAAATAAGTCCCCAATAGATTCATACCCACCCATTTTCAAGTCTTCATACTTTAGCCTCTAGATTTTCAATTTTTCTTCTTCAATTTTTTATTTCCTTCATATATGTTTTTCAGCTTATCCTATATACCTTTAGCTATGGAAACACCCTTCACCCTTAAAAATTCACTTTTAGAAAGTGATGATAGTAAGTAATTATTGTCCCTTCCATCACTCTCAAGATTATTCTTATCAATAGATTAAGATGAACTTTATCAGCAATTAGAGGAAATACATATATTCCTTCTTCATGAAAATCATATCTAATAGACATAAGATTGGGAAACATTATATCTTTCTACATATGATAATTCTTACCATCGAAAACCAGGATTCCTTTATTGTTGACAAAATTCAAATTATCCATCAACTTCTCTTCAAAACATCAACAAAGAATAAATTAAGGGAACATGTCTTTGAAACTAATTGTAATTCCCCAGTCAAGATAATTGTATCACTGAGTGGGGGAGGGGATAATTAGTTATATATTATTCTTTTATATTTCCTTATTTATTAAAAAACATTTGCCTCTTGTTAAATATTTTTTTCCAATTGAAAATAATTAAAACCCACATCTATAAGAACACAAGAATTTACAAGGTTTATTATTCGAGAAGAATATCTACATCCTTGGTATTGTTTGAAAATGATCTAATACCACACAATCCACTATAATACAATCATTTTGTTTGGAATTCATTGAGTAGGATATGACCTTTCACTTTTGTGTCACTATGTAAACAATTCAATATTTCATGTTGTCCTTCCACAACAAATGATGTAATACAAATTTTTGTAACAAAACAAGTTATTATACTTCTTTATAAACATTCACAAATGTGTTATTTTTATAAAAAATACATACTTTCTTACCTAGAAGTTGGTAAGAACTTTTATGGACTTTTTTATAAAACTCAGTCCGATTCTCCTACTCTAATTTATCAATAAGATAAATATATGACTATTTTAGAATATATTTGAGAATGTTTTGAACCATTTCTTATTCAATATAGAAATCCCAATAAAATTTTTCCTGTCTGATGATTCATCCCAATATGATGACCAGTTGAATACAATCTTGTCTCTTCACATATGCTTCTTCTATACGAAATACTTCTTCAACAGAATTAAATCAGGAAACCTCTTATTCCCTCTAAATCTCTGACTTTTCTCTCATTCATCATGAATAGTACATATATAATAAATTAAAAAGTAATTTCTCTTTGATACTCACCCTAAATATATTTTGGGTGGGATTCCTGAAAATATTTCCTCTCAATTACATTTTACGAATCTATATATTCCTCTGAATTTCAGGTGCATCTTTCCTTAATAAACTCTTCTCAACACTTCTCGAACCATCATGAATCTTAAAATAGATTTATCAATACATTATAATTTCTTTAAAAACATTATTCTGATTCTAATTTCCCATTCTGATTTTTCATTATGATCCACCTCATTACGATAAAGACAAATGTAAAATAATATATTCTTCTTTGTCTCTTGTCTTGACCAACTTGATTGATAAACAAAGTAATTAAACCTATTTTAAATGGTTGACTAAATTATTGATAAATCTCTGAATTTATTCTTCATATTGGACACCAAATACATTTCATTTTCGTTACATTCTTCAGTTTCAAAGAATTCTTCCTCTGATGATTATGATGGCATACCGAGTCTGATGGACCGGTATCAGCAGCTTCAACTTCAACAACTTCTTTATCTTCTAAATATGATACCGGTCAATTTTTATCACAAAAAATTCAACCTTTAATGAATATGATGACATAATAAATCCAATAGATCAACATTAGGAGCTTATTTTTTTTGAATATGATGCTCGCTATCTTATTTCTTCTCGGATTTAAATATTTTTGGCATTTAGTTTAACTAAGAACTAGCACATTCATTATGATCACCCTCCTTGGTTATTAAACAATTATTCATCCAGAAATATCATTATGATGATCTTGAGACTGGAATGATTCAAATTCATCAAATTTATTCTTTCATAAACTTTCAGCATGTACCCTTAATTCCTTTATGACTTTGATTATGTTGAATATCAACTTCATCATCATATAACCAACCAAGTAAAGTGTTTCTACTTACCAATATTTTATCAACATCTTTCTTTCCTTCTCAACCTGAATACGATTGGTATGTTTATGATCAAACTGAATATTATGCGTAGAATCTTTTTATTCTCTTTATTTCATCAATCATTCATCACTAGTTTTATAACTTACTAATTATTTATGATAACTCCAAGATCAGCAAAGCATCATTATATTTTCCTCAATGTTAGGAAGACACTGATTTTTTTCCATTACAATTAAACCTTTAATTCTAGACTTAGGGTGAGTATAATGATCCTCTTCATCCCAAAAACATATTCCCAATAAAATGGACTTTCTTAACCATTGTGAGTCTTATTTTCTTGAATACGATGGTCAGTCTGATTTTCACCAAATAAAAAGTGAGGTGATTTATTTTCTACATAAAATTCCTTGACAACAAAAAATAATACCTCAATATGATAGTCATCCTTATCATCTTGGTCTTAACATGTACTCACACAACCAATAATTGGAGAAGGTTTTGTGATATATAGTAATGATTCAAAGAAAGTATTGGGTTTTGTACTCATGCTGAATAATAAATTGATATCCTATTCCTCATGATAGTTAAATATCCATGAGAAGAACTACCTGGCGAATGATCTAGAGTTAGAAGATATGATATTTTCTCTAAATTTTTGGTCACACTATCTTTATGGTGAGAAGTTTGACATATATACCGATCCTAAGATTCTAAAGTATATATTCACATAGATGTATATCAATATTCATCAAAGAAAATGGTTTGATCTAATCATGGACTACAATTTCTCTATTCACTACAATCCAAGAAAGTAGAATAAGGTAGATGTTGCTCTTAATAGAAAAAAAAACATGCTACTATATCCATGATGCAAATTGAGAGAGACCTTATCTTCAAGTATATAAAAAGGATATATATTGAAATCATAACGATATGGAATACATCCTACCTCTCCCAAATTATTTCCCAACCATATATCTAAGAGAAGATCAAGGAGACATAAAGGGATGATCTGGAGCTAAAAAAAGTTGAAATAAATAAAGGAAGGGGATCTACATGAGTTCCAAATTGATGAGGATGGTGTAATTTAGTTCTTAATGAGGCTATGTGTTCCTTATTCACCTGAGATAAAGACCATGCTATTGTATAATTCACATAGCCAATCTTTCTACACCACCCTAGAAGTACCAATATGTACCATGATCTTTGAGAACACTTTTGATGGGACTACATGAAGAAGGAGATTATGGAGTATATATCAAGGTGTTTGGTATGCCATCACGTTAAAGTAGAGTGAAAAAATTCCAAAGGGATGATGAAACCATTTTTTATAACCATGTATAAATGGGTGAATATCACCATGGACCTTATCACCAGTCTCCCAAAATTATCCAGAGAAAAAATATGATATGGTTTGTGGTGGATTGACTCACCAAGACTGACCACATAATCACTATTTGGGAAGATTTCTCAATTGAAAAAAGTTCCATGAAATATTTGAAGGAAATGGTGAGGTTTCATGGGGTTCCACTTTCGATCATATTTTATTGTGATCCAAGGTTCACCTCAAAATTCTATAGAAGCATTCAATAATATTTTAGTACTAAATTAAATTTTATCATGAACTATCACCCCCAAACTGATAGAAAATCTAAAGGGATTGTACAAACACATGAGGACATGCTATGATCACACTTGATGGAATTTAATGGAGGATTTGATCAACATATCCCATTGGTTGAGTTATCATATAAAAACAACTTCCACTCAGGTATTTAAATGGATCTATATGAATCTTTGAATGTAAATCAATTTAGAACTCGAATTTTTTGGGGATGAAGTTGTGGAATGAAAGATACATGGAACTAATCTTGTTAAAGTGATGACAAAGAAGTTTCTATACATACAAAAACATATAAAATCTAATAGTGTCGGTAAAAGAGATATATTGACTACTATAGAAGGGACTTTAATTTCGATGTTAGAGAAAATTTTTTCCTTTGAATATAACCATGGAAGTGATTCAAACACTTTGTAATGAAAGGGAAGTTTTAGCCAGAGGAATGTTGGCTCCTTTGAGATCCTTGATCGCATATTATTAGTGACATATCAACTTTCATTTCCACAAAGTATGGCTCAAGTTCATGATTTTTGCAAAACCAATTTTATGGAAATAATTTGTTCATTAACATTCTATTTTTTAGTTTGGTTTGTTTTTATGATTTTTTGTTAGGTAAAAATGTGGGTAAACCTAACTTGTTTTCAAAATACCAAGTGATTCCTTTTCCTCCCTTATAAAAAGTCACAACCTCTCCTCATTCCTCACACCTCTCAAAAATATTAGTTTCAACCAATATCTTCCCATATAGATTCCCAAAATTCCTACCATTGACATTTAATCCTTCCTTTGGTTAGAAATCAATACAAGGAATCCTTTTGGTACAAACCAAAAGTAGTTACTGGATTAAGAGGTAACATCTTCTCTCAAGATTTTTAGTTTTATTTCTATTATCTAACCCCTCATATCTTATTATTTGATTCTTGTATAAAAAAACATATCCTCAATATAATAGTATGTTTTATTCTATGGGTAATAACTACACATACACATACGTACATTTAATGGGTAATGAACATATTGTGTCTGTGTATTGTGAAATACTGCCTCACAAAACGACGATTGTTCATTTTACTTTACCAAATTTCATAGTAGGCCATTATGATGGAAAATATATTTTTATATGATATAAATGATATTTATTAATTCATTATTCTACTTTAATCATTTTATATTACACACCTTTAATACTTTACATTTTTTATTAATATGATAACATCATTTGAGGAAGTGTGGCCTACTTCCCACTCAAAGCCATGTGATTCATTCACACGGTCCATTGAATGAATAAAGAATGATTATAATTAAAAATATCTAAAATAAAAAACCTATATATGATATAAATAAAATAATTACCTTTTGCAAATATACTATTTATATCTATATCAATTTCTTTATTACCCTTTGACACACTTAAAAAGTGACAACGTCGTTTATAGATGTGTGGACTACTGCCTCCTCGATACGATGTGATTCGTTTTACACCACAATAATTATATATATAAGTATATATGATCAAATAATATATTATTTATATTATATTGGTCATTCTAGAAATATTTGGTGTTACTTACCTTCTTTCCATAACGATCATTGAAAAATAAGAATGGCACTCATGCGTGCGTACGACCTACCTTCACCATGATTGTAATGATGGTTCATTTTTCATAACCATATTTAATAATTTATTTTAAAGGTATAATTAATGAATGAATATGATAATTTTTTCATTACTATTATTCTGTAGATGTCATATAATAACCCCTTTGACAATAGTTTACCTACCAATGTTGTTTTTGACGCATAATCCATATTTGCTGTAAACAGCCGATGTAAACAGAATTGTTTAAGTGGTTGTATAAAACATAGTATAAAGTGAAATAAAAGTAATGTTAAAAATGGAAAATTTTCTCAAGAAATTAGAAAATTTAAATAAGTTTATTATATAGGATGTCAAAGGACGTTCACCCAAAATGAAACTCAATGTAAGGTATTTACATCTAACTTTTTAAATCTATGAGATAAATGTCATGTTCACTATTTAATTATTTTGTGTGGAGTATATTCTAATAATTTTGATATATTAGATCATTAATTATTATATCTTTATGGTATTTAAAATATTCATTTAATATTATTCATTCATCAGGCTTATGATTTAAATTGTTTTAGAGTGTTATGGGACACTTTGTGATGTTTATCGTTTATTTTACTTATGACTAGTACCAATGATCTTTCAATGTAATTTCCATTCTAGGATATTATATATCCATTTTTCAATTAATACTTTCATTATTATCTGGTTATTCATAACCATTTTCAAGTATTTGTACTATTTTTTCCACTCTTTGGTACTCAAAATTTTTTAGAGAATGTATTTAAGAAAACTCAACTTTATTTCTCTCTTTAGTTAGAAAACCTGTTTTCTAGTAAAACCCATTTTTTAATAAAAAAAATTCCAAAATGTTTTTAAAATGATTTGTTAATGGAATTTATACCCTTTTTTCTTTTACCATTGTTTTAAAAGGAATCTTCTCATCACATTATGAACAATTCATTTTGTTAACCATTAACAACAAAAAAAGAATGTTATTTTACCTCATATGACAAGTACAAAATTAACCACCATCATTTATTTGAAGATTCCTTTTCATGTATAAAATGTTAATTTTTAAAGAAAATGTTTTTAAAATTTATTTTCAAAGAAAAAATTTTCCCAATGTTTTTTCATAATAAAAGGATATATTCCTCAAGGATTTTTCTTAAATATCATTTTATATTATTTATATTCATCATCAACAATAACCATTTATTTTTACTCCATTTATGATTTATTTATTGATACCATACTTATTCTTCCTCTGGTGGCTTATTATTGATTTGTCCAAGGATAGTATTCACATTCACATATTTGAATCATTTGTTATTCCCCTTGAAATATTCAATCTTCTATGATCATTGAACATTTAATTTCCCCCTATTTATCCATTTCATTCATCATGTTTATTACTATTACCTAAACCCTATACCATTTTTCATACAATGTCTAGATTGATAGTTATTTTATTATTTGGGAAAATATTGATAATTTCATATCCTTTATTCAATATAGATATTTGATCAAGCATATTATTTATTTTGATTATTCAATATGAGGAATGATTTGGACAGTGCATGATGGGAGGAGCCCGAAATTTATATTGGTCCTCAATGAATCAATAGGTTCTCATGAGAAAAATTATTTTCACAAATTATAATTGTTTAAACCATCTTGTGAAAGATATTAATGGTATAGGTTTTCATGTGCCTCAAACATGATGTTTATTAATAAATCATTTCCCTCGTTTAGTTTTAGTTATTATTCATCCATGATATTTTACATCGATATATATATGGATACATTTCATTTTCAGTTATTTATATAGAATGTGTTTCAGTTTCTTATCTTTCCATATTTATTTTTCCTTATCTAGTTATTTCAATGGAATGTGTTTTTAGTTATTAACTTTCCATAATATTTATGAACTTCCTTCTCATTTTATTGATTATATAGTGAACTTCCTTCTTAGTTTATTGATTATATGGAATGTGAGTTTAGTTATTCATCCCGTCATAATTATTATTCTCATTAATTCATTATTACTTCTGTTATATTTTTCCCTTACTAAGACTTTGAGATCATCCATTTTATGTTTATTTCCCTAGGTATCCAAGAAGCATACATTGAAAGATATACATGGAATTACTAGATGGATTAGATTTATCCTTGAAGTTATTTATTTAAAAAGAATAAAAAATTATATTTTAATTAGTGTATTCTTTTCTCATGTATGTATCTCGTTTACCAAGAATACTAAACTCTCGATCCTTCAGGATATAATTCCTTGTAATATTTCCAATGTAATAGTAGTAGACATTGACTCTGGGCCTTATGGGGTCAGGTTACTACTATTGGTATCATAGGAAGTTTAGTATCATCATTGGGAACTAGATTTAGGAAAACATTGGTTAGAGAACATAGACCTTAGTAGAATTTGAGAATAAGTATAGAATAAAATCCTAGAATTTTGGTAAGGTAAAGATTATGTGTTTCTTTCTAGAAATAAATCCATGTATGGATAATACAAGTGTATGTGGTTTTGATACATATGTAGCTATGATTAATAACTATGACAAGGTATTTTGGTCCTAACTTGGGGTAACCTGATATACAACAATGGGTCGTACTATACTACTGCTTTGAAATTCTTGAGGGATATGTTTAGGATAATTTATATTATCTTTAAAAACCATCATGAAGGATTTTGACAATGAATATCCTAGGTTAAAACTACAGTGTTTAGTTTGAAAATAAGGTATCGTGATTTATAAATCCTATAAATGATATTATGGATAAACTCTAGACTAAGGAATGATCTATGGTAAAATAAGTGGATGAAGTATTTATGTATTAAGTTTGTATTGAAATATTTAGTTAAAAGTCTATTTTGTGATTAACCTAATTTAAAGGATTTCCATCATATTTATTTTGGGAATTTTATTAATTTTTTTTTAGAAAAGGATCACCTATAAGCTGGGTGATAACCAATCAAATCTGGCAAGGCTGCGGGTCTTAAACCCATGACCAAAGGATGATAAGGGTTTCTTTCCGACCACTAACCTATGAAATTTCCTGGTTATTTTTTCATTTTTTTTAGTTAAACAATTTGAGGAATAAATGTTAATGATTAACCGGTAGTTTCACTTTTGAGTATTAGATAATAATCTATTAACCATATTGGTTTTGGAAGATAGTTAAAGAAAATAGTTAGAAATTTCACTCTTTTATAGGCCTCTTGATCCTTTAAATGTTTCTTTTAGTGCTTTAGGAATAAAAAATCATTATTGGTAATTAATTTCTAGGAGTAAAGGAATGAATTAGAATTTGATCAAAGAAAAACCAAAATTCAGGATTTTTCATATGAAATTGATACCTATCTTGTAAGAATATTTCATTATATTCTAAAGTAGAAAAATATTTACCCAACATTAGGAAAATGTCTTAAAAATAAAATGTTTTCCTAATATCGTAATTTCTATTGAATCTGTGGTCTTCTAAATCATCACATATTTATGGCTTTGAGGTCCTCAACTTTTCATTGATCATTCACTTGTTTGTGATTGATGACCCCATTCACTCCTTATAAATATTTAATTTTTTTCTAAAAGTATGTATCTCTACATTACACTGATGTTCTCCTATTGGAGACCTAGTCACATGGTAGTAAATGTGACCTATATACTTTTTATTATATCTTTTATTGAAGATGACTTATAAACCCTTCTTAAGATGTGGGATTTCAAACATAGGAATTATCAAACAGTTTATCACCATGATTGAGTTAAAATTGAGAGGATGTAATTTAAATTAGGTGGGGAGAATGTGATGAACTGAAAATCTAAAGTAATAACCTTTTATTCGGTAGCATGTATGACATGTGACACCAAACACATAATGTAATATAATATCTTGGTACTTTATAAAATATTTACTATTTAAAATTGATTCTATGTATTTCAATACATGCAACACTGAGTTTTCTTGTGTTTCATGCAAGAGTGGCCTTCCTTGATAGATTATGTTACATGCAATAGTGTCCTTCCTCAGTAGCTTGTGTTACATGCAAAAATGACCTTCCTTGATAGCTTTCATAACACGCAAGACCGATTTTTACCAAATAAAAATGTATTATTAAAATATTATTATTTAATATAATATGATATAACCTAGCAGTTATGTTAGAAGTTATAAATAGTATTAAATAACTTATGAAAATTTATGGTTTATATAAATATAAAATTAATTCATTGGTTACCAACTAATGATAAATGAAAATAAGAACCAATTCGATAAAAAAAGAAATATTATTATTTATATACATTCAAAGGAGTTTTGTCTAAATAAACATAGTTAATTAAAATTAATTAATGATTTTTATGAATATATTTTTTATATAGTAAATAAAATATTTTTTATATTAATGCATTATGTTTGATATGCATAAGATAAGAATAAACCCTATTTTACATATAAAACCTATATTTTTATAAAGGCAATTTTACCACCTTTTAATAAAGAAGCCATTTTAAATTAGGATTTTGAAACCTTAATTGATTTAATATGTAAAAATAAAAATAATCTTGGAAATATAAATATAATAATTATTTTAGGGTGAATTGTTTATATTTTTCGGAAACATTTCATATACAATGAATAGTTAAAAATGTTGAATTTTAGTTCAAAACTTCTTTTTTATCTAATTTATTTATAATGTTAATTTATATTTATAATTGGTTTTAAAGTTTAATTAGATAATATTTTATTAAATTAATACAATTTATGTCATTGGAATAAATTTTAATTTTAAATTTATTATAAAAATAGCAAACTTATATACCTTTTTATATTAAAAACATTCATTGTTGTCACATCTTCAGGATTACATTTAAATTAATTACTACCACATATGTGATTTTAATTTGTAAAATTGTATTCCATATTTGGAATAATGATAATTTATAATTTCTAATATGACCAATTTTTTTAAAAAAAAATATTAGTGAAAGTAATTAAAATTAATTAAAACTATTAAGGTAAAATTAAGCTTAATAAAGTACTAAACCTTTAACTTAAGGGTCCAAATGACCTAGAAACGTCTCCAAAACCCCTTTTATGGACATAATTAGGACATTAGACTTCCATTATTGAATTTGGTTGGTTTTTTATGACATGTTTTTGGTTAAAACATGGGTACACCTAACTTGATTTCAAAAGACCAAGTGAGTCATTTTCCTCCCTTATAAAAGGCCTCCACCTCTCCCCATTCTTGACACATCTCAAAACACTTAGATTTGAAAAATATCTTCCCATATAGCTTACCAAAATCCCTCCACTACAAATTTATTCCTCCATTTTGTTATAAATACTTCCATGGAATCCTTTTGGTAGAAACCAAAAGTAGTTCCCCGATTAAGAGGTAATGTCTTCTCTCAAGATTTCTAGTTTTATTTCCATTCTTCAACCCCTAATATATTCTTATTATATTATTATATAACAACACACCTATCCTTAATATACTAGTATTTTTTAATACTATATTTTATACCTACACTTACACACACTTCAATCTAATGGGTAACGAACATATTGTTTCTGTGTACGACAAACTACTGCCTCAGGAAATGATGATTCTTCATTTTTCCTTACAAACTTTAATGGATGGAAATTATGATGGACACTCTGTTTATATATGATATTTATTATATTTATTATTTCTTTATACTTATTTAATTTTTTAATTACACATACCTTTAATACTTTCCATTTTTAATACGATAACTTTGTTTGAGGAAGTGTGGATTACTGCCCCCTCAAAGCGTTGTGATTTGTTCACACGATCCATGGAATGTATAAATGATTATTATAATTAAAAATATGTGAATTAAAAAAACATTATATTATATAAATGAAATAATTAACTTTCTTTATATATACTATATATATATATCATTTTCATTATTAACCTCTCACACACTTAAAAAGATATAATGTCATTCGTGGACATGTGGACTATCGTCTACTCAACACGATGTGAGTCATTTTACATCACAATAATTCTATATAAAAGTATATATGATTTAATAATATGTTATTTATTATATAATGATCATTTTGGAAATATATTTTGTTACTTACCTTCTCCCCATAATAATCATTGAAAAATAAGAGCATTACTCATGCATACGTACAACCTACCATCTCCATGATTGTAACGTTGGTTCGTTTTTCATAACCATATTTAATGATTTATTTTAAATGTATAATTAATGAAAAAATATGATAATTATTTCATGATTATTTTTTTGAGATGTTATATAATGACCCCTTTAACAATAGTTGATCAACCAATGTTGTTTTTAACACATAATCCAAATTTGTTCTAAACACCCAATGTAAACAGAATTTTTCAAGGAGTTGTATAAAACATAGTAAAAAGTCAAATAAAATTAATTATAAACTTGAAAAAGTTTCTCAATAAATTATAAAATTAAAATAAGTTTATTATACAATAAGTGAAAGGATTTTCACCCAAAAGTAAACTCAAGGTAATGGATTCTCATCTCACTTTTTACAACTGTGAGATAAATACCATATTCAAAATTTGAGTATTTTGTGTGGTGTATATACTACCAATTTTGATATATAATATCATAAATTATTTTATCGTCATTGTATTTGAAAATTCCATTCAATATTATTCCTTCATTAGGGTTATTATTTAAAAAAATTCAAAGTTTTATGGGACACCTTGGGATGTTTAACGATTATTTTCCTCAATAATTGTACTAATGATCTTGCAATGGAACTTCTGTTAGAGGAAATTGTATAACAATTTTTAAACAATACCTTTCATTATTATCTAGTTATTCATGACTATTTTCAAGTATTAGTACCATTTTTACACTCTTTGGTACTAAAAATGTTTTAGAGATTTTTTAAGAAAACCCAACATTATTTATCTCTTTAGTTGGAGAACCTGTTTGTTTTTAAAATAATGTTTTAATAAAATGTTTTCAAAAATATTTTTAAAATTATTTGGTAAACAAATTTTTATCTTTTTTGTCATTTACCATTGTTTTCAAAGGAATATTATTTTTTCTTTTCAAACAATGTATTTTTATAACCTTTAACTGTGCAAATAGAATGTTATTTTACCTCGCACGAGAAGTACAGATTTACCTATCATCATTTCTTTAAAGCTTCCCTTTCATGTCTAAAAGGTTACATTATAAAGAATTTTTTTTCCAAAGTGATATTCAAAGAAAATTTTCCAAAATTTTTTCATAATCATAGGATATTTTCCCCAATTTTTTTAAAGATCGTTTTATAGTATTTATATTCATCAGTATCAACAGAAACTGCTACAAAATTAGGTTTATCTAATACTAGGGATTTAACTACGCTAGCTAAAAATGATGCTAAAGACCCCTTTTGTCAGCTCTAAAAAACATTATTAAAGGAGGTATTTAATAATGATAAAAAAAACATAGCTAAAGGGGGACTTTTATCATTACTTTTAAAAAATCACTGATAAATGGAATCTTTTAATAGCACTTGTAAAAAACACTGTTAAAGGGGGTCCCTTATCAGTGCTTTTTTAGAAGCGCTGATAACGACACCTCTTTATCAACGCTTTTTTAGTAGCACTGATAAAGGTATACTTGAAGAAAATTCATTAAGAATAATATATTAATATATAAATAAATTTATATTGATATAAATATAATATATATATTTTAAAATATGTTTTAGATAAGGTAAATAGAATTTTACACTTAATATATAAGATATTTTGTGAAAATGGATTACAAAATAAATAAAAAAATATTTTTAATTAATAATTTTCTTATTATTTCTGATTAATAGTTATTTAATATCAATTTGAAGGTAGAAAATCCAAAAAATAATAAAATATCAAAAATAAGTTGAAAACATAACTCAAACATCAAATAGTGATAAATTTTGATCTGGGTGTCCATTTATGCACCACCACATATCAAATAAATTTTTTTGATGAGATCTACACCCTTAGTGACAATTGTAAACCTCTATCACATGTTTAAAGGCCAAAAAATCCCATAAGATCTCAAAAATAGAGTTTTTAGTCAGGGTAACCTGATTTTTTGACATATGATGGATTTTCAACCAATTTTAAGGGGGTCTTATTTCCTTTTTTGTGGTGACTGATTTTATTCCTATGTATTACATTTATTTTGATATTATGGTTTTGAAATTTTATCATGTTTCATAGTTTAATTTTATTTATAATTAAATATATACATGTTTCTTATGTTTACTTATAATAAATAACTCATATAAATACATATAAAAACATATTTTTATAAAAATGTATATTCTAATATATGTTAATAAATTCATATTCTAAAGACCTATTGAAAATAATATCTATCCATTTTTACGTTATATATACATATACATATGTGTGTATTAATAAAGAGATATATATTTATATTCTATTCTATTATATGAAAATGAATATAATATATAATATATTTAAATAAATATAAGTATATATATATCACACACACACATATATATTGTTTAGATGTATTTTAAAATAATTATATAAATATATGTAAATATATAAATATATATATATAAACAGAAATATCATTAAATAGACATCAAAACAACATAGTGTAGTGGTAAAGGTATTCCATCTTCGAAGGAGAGGTGTAGGGTTTGAATCCATGAAGTTGTGCATAAGGATAGAAATTCACAAAGTGATGATAAAAGGTGGCGGGGTGGAAAGCACTGATAAAGGGGTGGTTAATCACTATTAAAGGGTTCGTGGAAGAGCTGATAAAGGGGGTCAAGCTCATAGGTGTCCAAAAAAATATAATTTTACCCCCTTTAATAGTGATGCCTTTATCATCACTAAAAAAGTGTTATTAAAGTCCCCCTTTAACATCACTAAAAATTTGTTGTTAAAGGACCCTTTTAACAGTGTTTTTTTATCATTGTTAAAGGGGGTATTTAACAGTGCTTTTTTAGCACTGTTAAAGTTTGGAACTTTTAACCATGATCATATTGTCAGTGTTTTATTAGAATTGATAAAGAACTATTCTAGCACTTTAAAAGGAATATTTTGTAGTAGTGAACCCTTTTTTGTACTCCACTTAGCATATTTTTGTGTTGATATCATCTGTATTCTTCCATTGAATGGTTTATTATTCATTTTTCTAAGTATAGTATTCACATTCACTTTATTGAATTATTTTTTATTCCCCTTGAAATATTCAATCTCCTTTGATCATTGAACATTGAATTTACCCTTAATTATCAATTTCATTCTTCATGGATGTTACTATTTCCTAAACCAGATACCATTTTACATATGATGTCTACTTTGACATTTATTTTATTATTTCAGAAAATATTGATAATTTCCTCTTATTTCTTCAATACAGATATTTGATAAGGAATATTATTTATTTTGATTATTCAATTTAAGGAATAATTTGGAAAATAAATGATGGGAGGATACTAAACAATATATAGATCCTGAATGCATCGATAAGTTATCATGAGACAAATTATTTGTGCAAATCAGAATTTTTAAACGTCATGTGAAAGGTCTTGACGAAATAGGTTTTCATGTGCCTTAAACATGATGTCTATTAAGAAAGCATTTACCTAATTTAGTTTAATTTATTATTCATCCATGAGATTTTGTGTCAACATATCTATGGATACATATCATTTTTAATTATTTAGATAGTATGTGTTTTAGTTACTTACCTTACCATATTTCTTTTTTCTTGTCTAGTTAATTTAATTTCATGTGTTTTTATTTATTACCATGTCATGTTGTTTATGCACCTCTTTCTCAGTTTATTGATTTTATGGAATGTGAATTCAGTTATTCACCACCATCATCACATTATAATTTTATTATTAGGCCAAAAGGATACATGAAAATAGAACAACCAAGACCTATGGAGGCTGAAAGTAATGCAAGCCAAGGGTATCAGCCTGAATCAAGTTCACCCCCTCATGTTTAAGTAAGAAAGCATAATAATGGAAACTAAACAGTGTACTTGGGGCAACCAGGGAGGCCAAATAGTCCGCCACTTTGTTCCCCTCCAACCAAGTGTGGGTGACCAAAATGTTGTCGCTTAAGAGGGCCTTACTTTACTAAATGGTGTAAGAGATTGAGCAGGGGACGGAACCTTTACCAAGTAAAGCATCATGGATAATTATAGAATCATTCCCCACCTAGGAAATAGAAATGTCACGTTCCCTGCAGATGGAAAGACCTGAGAGAACAGTTGTAGCCTCCGCTCGAACAGAATTGCCACTCCCAAAGTGAGCTATGAATGCCAGGACGACACTTACCCTAGCATCACAATCCACCCCACCACCACGCATGTCCCCCAGGACACAGGACCCATCGGTGTTGAGCTTCAGGCTGAACTCAGGAGGAACTCATCGAACCCAAAGTCCCCTTGAAATAAAGGGAAGAACTACAGTCACAGGGACACCCAACAAGCGAATGGACGGAGCCTCCTTCCAGTTACCAGAATGGAAAATCAGGTCAACCATCATGCACCGAACTCTTCCCATGATGGACCTACCAGTGGAACTAATCCCCTCGAACCTGGCTCAGTTCCTAGCTTTCCATAAGCACCAACAGCCCACGTTAAAGATTAAGGAGTGTGCCATCTTTTCCACCTCTGAACCCTCGGACCCATAAAACCAGTGATCCAGGAAGACATCAATGCTAGACAAATACGAATAGTAATCTATAAGAACCCCAAAGCTACTCCAAACCATTCACTCCCAATCCCCTTCAAAAAAATATGGCTCGTGTTCTCTTATTTTCTGTCCAAACAACACTGATAAGAGGAGGCCATAGAGATACTTAGGCATTTGACGTTGGAATCCGCCAATACAACATTGTTCTGAATTCTCCAAGAGAAGAAGTTGAGTTTAGCAGGGATTTTTTTGCACCAGATGATCTAATTCCATCTATTATACTGATCCTGGGAGATGTTCATCCTAATATAGTCCTTCGAGTTAAATTTCACTGAGACCGATGGGGTAAAAACACACCTATCCTGCTCCAACGTAATGAGAATGGAGTCAAACTGTTCCTGCTGAGATGTATTCAAAACTTATCTAAAAAATACTAGATAGTGGATCAATTCCTTGAAGGAGATCATAGGATCAGGACCCCCGAGAAAGGCAAGCATGTTACCCGACCAGTTATGAGACCAGTAATGCATGTTGCATTCACCAATGATCCATTTCAAATGAGGAAGGAGGTTAGAAATGATACTACACACAGAGGACCATAAAGAAAAACCCATTTGTGGAAGGAGAAGCAGAACTGGTTTAGTGCTTTTGGGACATAAGTTTCCCCAACAAGGTACACTCCTCGATAATCTCCCATGCGAGCCTCGCATGCATGAACTGGATTGTGACCACCAAGATGTTGACACTGATCCATCCCCCACGAACTGGCCTTACCACCTTCCTCCATGAGACCCAATGTCTCTTCCCCTCTGAATGGGAATCCCCAATAAAATGATCAAGGATCCTATCAATGGATTGTATGACACCCTTCGGCATAGTAGAGGCAGCAAGAGCATGCACTGGAATTGCCAAAAGAACGCTGTTGACAAGAGATATGCGGCCGCCGAAGGATAGAAAGTTTTTTTTTCAGTTGAGAATATGGTCGGTGATTTTGTGAATCACTTTGTCGAAGTCCTTGATACAAAGTCTTCCTGGATACACAGGGGTGCCGAGACACTTCATGGGGAAGACTCCACACTGCATGTTCAAACTGATACTCAGATCATGTACTCTTCTTTCATAGCATGAATCAGAAATATACAAGTTTCTCTTCTATCTATTGATGATATGGCCACTCCAAGAGCAATATTCCTCTAATAATTTGTTAATTCCATGGACAAAGCTCTTCCCTACATTCATGAAGATAAATGTATCATCAGCAAACAACAAGTGCGGCGTGGAATGGAGCCCAAACTTCCAACAAAAGGGAATGATAACCCCATCGAAAATACCCTTGTTGATCAACCTACTAAGGGTATATAGCATGAGAATAATGATACTCAGAGACATAGGGTCACCTTGTCGTAGACCTCGAATGGCCTTGAGAAAGCCGTGAGTAATCCCCATGAATGAAACGGCCATCCATGAGGAGCTAACTCATCTGATGATGAGGTCAGATGCCCAAGATGAAAAACCCATCATTGTAAGGACCCTATTGATAAAATACCACTCCATCCTTTCGTACACCTTGATCATGTCCAACTACATTACCATGTTGGAACCTCGATATTTAAAGTTAAGATCTTTTATAATTTATTTCACCAGTTCCATCGCACCCTAAATGGAAAGTTCCTTCACAAACCCATGTTTCTCCATGGAAATCCACCTGGGAAAAAGGAGGGACAACCGCCTGTTGAGGACAGATGACAAGATTTTTTAAGGGAAATTGCACATTCTTATAGGATTATAATGGTAGAGAGAGGAAGAATATTTGATCTTTGGGAGAAGCACGATTGTCGTAGCCGAGGCGATCCGAGGAAGGCTACCCCCACAGAAGAAGTCCTGGATGGTGTGGATGATATCACTCCTAACAACCTCCCAAGATCCCCTGTAGAAGGATCCAGGGAACCCATCGGGACCTGCTGCACTCTCTGGATCCAGGCTCAGCATGGCCTCATGAATCTCCTCCTCCTCGGGAATACCTTCTAGAAGGTTGTTGTCCTGGGCAGACACGAGTCTTGGAATCCCCTCCCATAACGAGGCTTCCCCAGAGGGATACCCTTGGGCCGTGAACTCAGATGGACGAGCAAGACGATCCTTAAAATGAGAAAGAGCCAATCCCATGACCACATATCTGTCATCTATGAAAGATCCATCCACCAGATCCAGGTTTGGTTTGATATCATGCCTCCTCTCCCGAATGCATGCATGGAAAAAAGTGGTATTCTTGTCCCCTTCCTTGAGCCATTTGACCCGCGAGCTTTTCCTTGCCTTTCGCTCCTGTGAGAGAACCATGACTGCCATGTTTTTCTTTTTCTCCACAAGTTCTCCAAAAATAGAGTCGTCCTAGATCTCCTCAAGGCTAGCCTCAAGCCGATCGACTTCACGCTTGAGAACATCCAACTCCTGATCCAAAGAAGGTAGGGACTGAGCCCAGATTTGATGTTCCTACTCCAGGCGCCTTAACATGGAATGAAAATCCATCCATGTGTGGCCCTGAGACGGTTTGGCCCATATGTTTCAAACCAGCCAATGATAGCCAGGGAAACTCAACCACTGGCTATAGAAGTGGAACCTCTACTGCAAAACCTCCCTCCTTCACAAGGATAACAAGAGCGGGGAGTGATCAGAGATGCTACGAGTCAAGTGGACCAACATTGAATTTGGAAACAAGTAAATTGCGTGGACTTTGGCGATACAATGGTCGAGTATACTATAGCTACGACTGTCACCCTTGCGGTTGTTGCACTAAGTAAAGGGGTCTCCTAAATAGCCTAAGTCTGATAACCCTTTATGAGCCATGAATTGATAGAAGGACATGCTAGACCTTCATGGAAATTCTCCACGACCCTTCTTCTCATCTGGGAGGGAAATAATGTTAAATTCCCCCCCCCCACCACCCAAGGCTGGTCTCCAGGATCGAAAGCATTCAGCTCGAACCACAAAACTTCCCTTCTCTGAGCGTTGCAGCTTCCATAGACAAAGGAGGAAAAAAGAGAGTCCCCGCCAAACATAATATTCATAGTGATATATTGGACTCCCGCAAGGACCGAGTCCACAGTTACTTACCTGTGCCAAAAAATCCATATATGTTTGTTAATCGGGTTCACATGCATGGAAGCATGAATTTTCACCTTACGAGTGAACTCAGAAATCATTGTAGGGGCATGTTGGTGTTCGAGGATCACATCCATTTTGGCTTTGTGTCTTTTAGATTCTGAGGATATGAAATCTATTTTCACCCATTCCCCAACACCTCGGGCATTCCAGATGAGAATGGGAATCATTGCAACAAGAGAGGGCCGGCTTTGACCCCATGAACTATGTTCTCTTCCAAGTGGAGTAAAGGACATTCCCTATCCAACATCTTCATTAACATCAACCTTGTACGCACCCCCAGACTCATATCTGAGAGATCTGAGAATTTTGAGAGGAACCTAGAATATGAATTAGGGGATTTCCACCTCACCTTGCAGGGTGTAAACCCTACCTGGGGACCCACTTCCACTGGCACACAAGTGCCATACGTAACAGAGGATGAAGAACTGGTACTAGGAATCAAGAAAGATTACTTTGCGAGAGCCCGGTCACCGAAGGCTTTGCGAGCTCTACTTGGTCTCCTCCTGGGACTAGGGCGATAATCCAAAGAAAGGAGGCCAACACCCTGAACCCCATCAACCTTGGCCCACATCGCATGGAGAGAAGCCGGAGATGACAAGGAAATGGTCCAGAAATAAGCAGTTATGGCCCTAAAGGAGGACCGCAAGAAGAATTCCAGCAACGCCCCTACAAGCAGTAACTGAGAAGAATCCCACGATCACTCAAGAGACACCAAATAACCCGACTAATTGCCACTCGGCTTGGGGGAAACCAGATCTAGACAAAGGAGTGCCTCCATGCTAGGGGATGGTGAAATGGTCTGCAGTAGAGGACAAGACATTGGGGTGAGGTAAGGAGAGCTAGATGCCGGGAAACCTGGAGAGGGCATGTAGCAGGAGGGAGAAACAGGAGAAAAGGAGACATCTGAGGGATAAGGCTGAACCGAGGTAGAACCGGACCCCTCGCAAGGATGAGGGGGAAGAGCACCAGGCATTGAGCCACTGGAACGAAAGAGGGGACCACTGAGGCAATGTTTCCTGAAGCATAGGTCCAAATGACCCTGGAGAAGACACGACGAGAAGAACCTGGGAAACAATGGGTAAAAAATATCTTGGGACCAGTCTACAAAATCCTGCACCTTCAGATAGAGCTTCTCTGGGATCGGCAGAGAGAGATAAAGATCAACTCAGATTCGAGCCACCATAGATTCCTTCCCGCGGTGGGTTCTCCCATCCACACAGAGAAAACCCCCCAAAGAATCACCAATGGCCCTGAGGAAGGTGACATTCTGGAAAGGAAGAGGTATCCCTAGAAGGCTGATCCAAACCACAGCCCGTGATATTTCATTCCCTCTATGCACCTCCATAGACCAGTACAAAATATTTAAATGACATCGACCCATCACCCGAGGGGATTTGTACCAAGCCTGAATGAAATCCACCTCAGAGGAGAGACCCAGATAGAATGACTTCCGATGAAACATCGAGATTTGAGCCAACACTTGCAAACCCCAGGAGGCCATGAACCACTCGAAAGTCGAGAGGGGAGGAATCCCCACACCAAACCTCGCCACAAGAGACCATTTCAAACCTACCAAAGCAGCAGTGAACACGGAGGCAGGGGTGACCAGCAACAGGTGAGAACCCTCCCTCAACACCAAATGAGAAAACAGATCAATATCTTAGAAACAAGGGAGAGTAACGCTATAGGCCTCCCCACACAGAGCCTCCTTGAAGGACACCACCGGGCGTCGTTGATGAGGAAAATATCATGGGGACCCTTGGGGGAAAGGGGAGGATATTGGAGCCAGAGGCCCTGATCCCAGATCGGTCGCCGGAGCCAAGGCTGCCGAAGGTCCATGGGCGGAAGAAGCAATGGTCGGAAAAGATTCAAAAACCGCGAGCACGTGGGGCGCGTTCTTTGGGAAGGCCATTTCCTTCAAAATTCATGTTTCAGTTATTCACCATTTCATAATTATTATTCTCATTGATTCATTATTTCTTCGACTATATTTTGACCTTACTAATCATTTTATCTCACCCTTATTATATTTATTTACCTAGGAATCCAAGAAACATACTATGAATGATATGTAGGGATTTACTAACTAGATTAGAGTTATCCTCAAAGATATTTATTTAGAAAGAAGAAAAAAAATATATACTAATTAGTTTATTATTTTATCATGTATATATATATTTTATCAAGACTACTAAAATCTCAGTCCTTTGGGAATTAATTCCCTGTAATCATGTCAATGCAATAGTATTAGACACCATCTTTGGGCCTTTTGGGGTTGGGTATCTATAGATCTCCTCTTATAGACACTTGGGTTAGTCTTTAGAGAAAACTAGAGCCTCTAAAATGTGTATATTGAAGTTAAGAAGATAAATGGGTAGGGTTTGGTCGATCTAGAAAATTCAAATTGGTATTAGGAAGTGAGGTAGGAAGTTCCCTTTTATAATTTAGGTGGGGATTTTTAGGAAAATCCCAAAATATTAAATTATTATATATAATTTTTTAATTATAAATGTATTAAAAGTGAGTTATTTAAAACCTAAGATGATTATGGGTCTTAATCCTATCCAAAAAAGCTTTTAGACATGTATAGGTCACAATGCTAACCTTATAATTTTTCTTTAACCCTCTGTTAAACCCTTTAACTCTTACCATGACAAATAATTTTACTCTTTAGGGATAATATATTTACTATAAAATGATTAACGAATCCCAAATAGATAATTGATGACATATTTAACCTTATTGTAGTTATTTGATCAAATTTATATTTTTATGAATTTTATATCATTTAATAAAATATTATTTATTTTAAAGTATAATTGTTTTCATTTTTGATACTATTCAATATTTTTCTTTTTAAAAAATATCTTAACATCATGATAACTTCGAACCAAAACTTATTATATATCACTAACATTTCTAAATTATCTATAAAATTCATGGATGTCATTAATTATGTCAAATTTTATTTATTTTAATGTTTTTAATATCTTTTTTTTTATTTCCATTAATTAAACAATTACTACGTCATTATTATGAAAGCATTTAATTAAATTATTTCTTCTTTAAAAATTTTAAATAAATTATCATGATGAAGATAAATTTATTTTATTTAAACTTAATATGTATAGTCTAATTTATATTTTCTATAACCATGTATTAAAAATGTAATACATATTAAAAACATGAGTATGACATTTTTAACTTATCGTTAAAGAAAATATAATAAATATCTTATTCTCATCCAAGTGGCTTAAAAAGAGTATAATTTCGGCCTAACGATGATTTTTGTAGAAAACCACTCATTAAATGAAATTAGTAAAAGTGTTGGGGTAATTTTATAATATCATTTATATACATAATTACCTAATTTACCCTTAACTGTGGTAATTTAAATATTACTAAATTTTACTATTCATATGACCAAAAATAAAAGAAACCTATATACATAATTTGGACCCACTAATTCCAAATATAGAATCCATTTTTTATAATTCAAAACATATAATTTGTAGTAATTAATTTAAAATTAATCTTGTTGATGGTGTGAGAAAATGAGTTATTAAAGTTTAAACCTGCAAAAGATTGAAACATTTTTATATATAAATTCATTATAAAATTGATTACTATAACCTAAATTGTATTAAATGATAAAAGTAATCTTTTTATACTTCAAAAAAAATCAATAATATACTTTAACACTATAAATTATTTTGATGAAAAAAAGTTGTTTTCAATTAAAATTTAGTATTTTTCACTATTCATCAAAACATGAAACATATCATAAAAATACTAAAAATTTGACTAAAATAAAATTTTATATTTATATTCAAAAGATGAAGCTTATTTTTTCAAATATGACTCATAAAATTGTCAAAATTTCATTTAAAATAGGTTCTCCATTAAAAGATGATAAAACTGTTTTTTATAAAAAAAAATAGGTTTTATGTGTAATATTGGGTTTGTTATTATCTTATACCTCTCTAATATATTATTTGAATATAAAAAAATTACTTAATATACAATATAGACATATATATATATTTCATTAATATCATTCTATAATAGTAATTAATTTAATTTATTAAAATAAAATGACTTTGTGAGCATAAAAATAGTTCTAAAAAAACATCACATATATATTCAGTTCGTTACTATATTCATTTGTAATTAATTTAGAACCTATGAATTCATCCATATATTTTCATAAGTAAGTTAATACTATTCAGAACCACTAACTTAATGGCTAGGTTATATTTAATTCTATTAAATAATAATATTTTAATAATATATTGTTGTTTGGTAAAACTCAGTATTGCATGTAACGCAAGACAACTCATTGTTGTGTGTAGCATAAACATATTTTGGTATTGAATACAATATAATCTATCAAAAAAATTAATTTATTTAATAATTGACATACTGTAAAATCTTGGGGTGTTACAGGTGATGTAGGGACATCAGGTGTTTATGTTAATGCATTTCATATACAATGTGGAGATTTTTTTAACTTTATTCAGTCAATATTGTAAATTAAATGATTTTAATTCCAAGCATTATGTGAAGACCCGACCCCGAAAAAACTAGGATTCAGTGCCTTCTAAACATGATGAGTCATTTTAAAACTAAAACATGCACAGATAAACACACATCATGTCCCATACAGAGGATCGAGATCAGTTCGGGCTCTGGGAAACTAGTAACATCAGAAATAATTCATATGACAAATGTTGTTACCTGAAAATTTAAAATTCAAAACGTAGGGTGAGAATAAGAATGCCTAGTAATGGTTTTAAAATAAACCAATGAAACTTTTGAAATAATTTTTTAAAAACTTATCCAAATGAAATTCTCTTATAGAAAACTGTAACACATGTAACATAACATAAATGTGCTGAACTAAGATTTTCATGGAATACATGAATCAATTAGGACATTTTCAAAAAGGGGTAGTAAAATATATCCTGAACAAGTATGACGTATGAATGTTTAAGAACAAATTAAACCGTTAAGAGAAATACTTAATCAAAGTTAAGCGTGATGAAAAAAACATCAATTTCATATGTTGGTTACTATTTTACATGAATTATGACCCAAACGTTTACTTGTGACATCAACAAGAACTTGATAAAAACATAAGGGTAAGAGTTGTGAAAGAATAGGAATATCATCTTGAAAAAGAACTTGTAACATGACTTGAATATGTGGCTTCAACATTTCATTTATAAATTCATGAACATATCACTGAGGATCATCACCATGGTGTCAATAAAGAAAAATTAATGAGGTTATTCACCAGGGTATCGTGAAGCTTGTAATCTCTAGAGATTAATTTTTACCCAATGAATTGGAGCGCTATCAGGGTGCACCTTTAATTTGTCTTTACTTTTATGTGGGCCACATAAATCAATAATTTACTTAAACGGGGTTTTATATTCAAGATGTCCCATACCACATTGAATGGTTCATTCATAATTGATCATAGTAGTTGAATTTACATATCTTATAAGTGAGAAAGGCATCTAGATGATTAAAAACCAAGCTAACAATCATCTGGCTGTCATTAAAAGGAAAGAAGGAAGGCAGATTATGGCACATACATTGACATATAAGGTACTGAAAGTGGAGAAAACTAGAATTTATCACATTCAAGTTTGTTCTTGAAATTCTAAAATATTATCATCCAATTGTTTACATGGTGAACCAAAAATATCAAGTAGGGTTTTGAGCTTGCACATTCTAAATCATTCAATATTGTTAAGCCTTTGCATAATACTGAATAATGTCCATGATAGAAAGAATGAATCTTCACCATAAACAACATCATTTAAAACATATGGAAAAAAATAAGTTACACTTAAATGTGGATATAAGTTTTGTCTAACACCCTATTTCTTATGTTTTTAAAACTCCACCTAAACTCGAGACTTAATGTGTAAGGACCTTTACAACTGAATTCAAGGATCATGCAACATATAAAATATATGTATGTACCAGAACTCAAACTGAAATATTGGAACACCCATGTGTGTTCATCCCCTAGGAATATTAGTTCAACAACATTTTGAATAGGGCAGGTCATTCCCTTAGTCATAAAAATTTGTTTATGAAAACCTAAAAAAATAATTTTATAAAAACCTAATCATATATATAAATGTTTCAAAATTTATTTATTATTTAAATATGAAATTAAATATATGTGAATATGTGCAGTGCATGAACAATTATACACAGACTTCATACATATAACCGAAGTGGATAGGTCATGCCCATTCCTGCATATAACCAACATATATACATATACCCAAAAGTATATATGTATTTTTAAAACAACAAAACGTGGCTAGGTATAATCCTTAAATTATATAAGCTATTTGAATGAAAGAGAACCCGAAGGCCCTGGTTCAACATTTAAGAACGTTTGGACTGAACTGTAAGGATAAAAAATATATTTTTTTCAAATATAAATTTGTATATATTCTCAATGATGAAAAAAAAAGAAAAACTAAAAACCCTTAATTTAAAAACTAGGGAAAGGAGGACTTCAGAGAGGTTTGTTCGGGCTTTCTGGAGACATGAACGAGAGAGAAGAATGGAGAGGTCTCGATTATTGATATTAAAAATCTCACACACCAACATCCATTCAAAATCGTACCCACTTTCATTGCATTCAATGGGGGGTGTCGTGCTTGAATAAAACAAGGAGACATGGGGGTCCCCAGTGGTTAGAGGTTAAGAAAACAAGGGGTGTGCCATAGGGTAGGGTTACTGGTGTAACCCATGCATGGAGGAAGAAGACGATGCAGCTAGGGGAAATTCCGGGAAAAAACAGACGGTCCAGATCGATCCCAACATCGATCGAAGGGATGAGATGTGTCTGCTGTTTTAAAATAATTGATAGGCTTATATTAGATCTAAGATTCATCAAACATTCTATGTTCTACGTGACAATTTAAAAACCTCGAACGGACACGATTAGATCATTCTGGATCGAATGGTTGACAAAAATCGCAGAGAGAGACGTGATCACTGAGGGTCGAGCGCGGGATCAGAAACAATGGCTCAGATCACGCGCGACGCGATCCAACGGTCCAGATCACGTTTCTCCTAAAAAACAGCTTCCCACTTCAAAATGGAGAGTGGTTTTTTCCTCCCTTATCACCCAGGGCCTCCCAACGAGTGCTCAGAAATCACACAACACCCACGAAGGGGGCCCTATACATGGGCTCCCGCTCGCAGGCCTTGGCCTACCCAGACCCTGCCACGGCCTCACGCCTGCACTAGTGCACCTATGCGCTCTTGCTCGCTCCTGAGAGCCCTTCGAGGAACCTCTTCCCGAGCTCGGGTTGGCCATGGCTTGGGGATGAGGGTCAATCTCAGCCACATCGTGTGAGATGCCTCCCTCTGTCCTAGCAAAAAGGGTCCGGTCCCAGTGGGCCAATTTTTTTTGAAAAAGCTACACTAAAAAATGTTTTAAGAAGAGGAAACTATCAATTTATTAAAACTATATATAATTTTATATTATTAATAATTAATTAATACAAATTAAACTAGTTTCAGTTAGAAGTATTTCTAAAATTAAAAATACTAAACCCCTTTATAACTCAAAAAGTTATGAAAAGGAAATTTTAATAGACCTACATTATAATTTATATACTAGCATCCACAAAAACTTAGTTCAATCTTAACATTATTTAATATGAAAATTTTAAACATAGTTTATAACATTATTTATGAAATGAAAATCGTTACATTTTATTTCAAAAATTCACAAAGTCTTTTGAATTCCTTAATTCTTTTCAAAATCACTTAAGGGTGAAATGAAGTTTTACACCATATCCTTTTAGAGTTTATAAATGATGGTTCAATTATAACCTTAACCATAGCTCAATTATTTTAAAACTAATTGATATTTAAATAAGTTCATTTATCCTAATAAGTTCCAACAACTATTTTTTTATAATCATTACCTTCCAACGGTCACTAGGGCAACAGTTGAAAAAACTGTCCAATAAAACCAAACCTTACGGTGTCCTAAAACTCAACAGGAAGAAGATGGTGATTCCCATTCTGCTGATGCTCAGCATGGATTTTATGATCACAGTGGTGATTTTTTTTCTTTATTATACTCGAAGGATATCCTTTACTTACTGGGCCTCGTTGTTGTGATTGGGGGTCTTCTAGTAGTTCTAATAGAGTTTTTAATAGGTATATTTGGTTAGCATGATTACTCTTTTAATCTCAGTGTATTATAGACACTACGGTGTTCCTATTTAAATAAAGATCCTTATGTTTATCCTTTAAATTTTTGTTCTATTAAAAGGGATTTAACAAAAGTAAAAGCATAATATCATCATTATATGATATCCAAAATTCGGGGTGTTGCATTACTCCCCCCATCAATGAATTGCGTCCCTGCAATTCCTTTCATACAAACTTTCTACGAGGAAGCTCTCATTTGTTCCTACCATATCCCCCATCATAGAGGATCCTTAGTTGCGTTCAGCGGAACACCCAAATTGATGCTCAAATCCTTTAGTTCTCTGATCCAGATACACTTCGGGCAGAAGGGGTTGAACTCATGCACCGCACACTCGGGCTTCCAGAGGGAGGCTCAAATGGTACAAAGTTTGGAAATATCCATATGGACCAACATACGATGGACTTGTCGAATTATTTCTCAATCGAGAACATCTATGTTATAGACATTTTCGTACAGGCTAACACTAAGGAGTTGGTACATGTAGGTCACATAAACGTTTCCCTCTAAAGCACCCTCTTGAAATTTTACTCTGGTTGTGTAGTTCTAGCCTAGGGTGAAACACAAGAAGTGCCCTTCGTGGTATTTTCCTCCCCGCTTACACTTGGCCAATTGTGTTGAGCCTATGCGGTAATAGATGGAAGCATTCCATTGATAGGTTCAAGGAATACCTGGACCATTTGTTACCTCAAACAATTGCTTTCACATTCCTCGCAGGTTTGCGAATGGATGATACTCATCTTCAGAGGTTTTAATTGCAATAAGATCTAGTATATCAGTAGGAAGAGATGACATGTGGGTTTGTCCTTCCATCTGAATGTTTAAAATGAGAGTTCAATCACTTGAAATCCATCCAAAAGTATAAACAAAGTAAAGAGATAAGAAATAAGAGATAAAAAAATATGTTCTTTATATAACTACTGGTGAACAACGTAAAACGGGGCAAACGGTTTCCTCAGTTCCCAAACACACGAATTGAAAAGACCATCTCGAAACTCTCTATCTCCCAAAACTATATGCAACCCGACCAATCAGGTTTGATGTCGTGGGGGCACTTATGGTATCTCCATAGTCTGACATGTGGGGTGTACAATAGTGAGACATCCCTATGTACTTGTTGTCAATACACAGAACGAGAGGCTTTGTATTCAAGGATGCCAAAGTCCATCATTTGACCAAAATGTCCACAGGAGAAGACTTGACACATGTATGCTGCGTGGAGATCTCCCTCTACAGCAGCCTCTTGGAAATCCATGAGGGATGAGACACCTTTCCCTGTGGTGAAGTATCTAAAAAGTCCCTCGTAATACTTCCCCCTTCGTGTGTAAGATGGAAACATGGCTTGCATCATAAAGATGTAATCCAGACCTGCTCTTCGGTGGAGTTGAAGTACTCGGGGGGAGTTGGACACATTATAGAGATTTCTACATGACATATGAATATGTGCATTGTTTGTAAATGATTCATGGATGGCTATGGAAATTATGATTTCTAAGGCCTCATTGGGAAGAGTAAAAAGATTAGTACCTTCGTTTTCCATCTGAAAATTAAGAAAACACAATTTTAGTAATGCTGATGTATATTTTTCATTGCTTCAGTTCTGGATTTCCAGAGTTATCCAAACTGAATCCTCTGTTACCAACTGTGAAGACCTGACCCTAGAAAAACTAGGAGTCGGTGCCTTCTAAACACGATGTGTCATTTTAAAACAGAAACATGCACTCATAAACACACATCACGCCCAATACAGAGGATTGAGTTCGGCTTGGGCTCTGGGAAACCAGTAACTTCAGAAATGTTTCATCTGATAAAAGTTGTTACCTGAAAATTTAAAATTCAAAAAGTAGGGTGAGCATAAGAATGCCCAGTAAGGGTTTTAAAATAAACCAATGAAACTTTTGAAATCATTTCTTAAAAACTTATCCATGTAACATTCTATTATAGAAAACTATAACACATGTAACACAACATAAAAGTGCTCAACTAATATTTTCAAAGAATACATGAATCAATTATGACATTTTCAAAAGGGGGTAGTAAAATATATCCTGAACAAGTATGACGTATGAATGTCCAAGCACAAATAAAACCATTAAGAGTAATACTTAATCATAGTTGCACGTGAAGGAAAAAAATTTCAATTTCATATGTTGGTTACTATTTTACATGAATCATGCCCCAATCTTTTACTTGTGACATCAATATGAACTTGATAAAAACATAAGGGTAAGAGTAGTGAAGTAATAGGCATATCATCATGAAAAGAACATGTAACATGAAATGAATATGTGGCTTCAACATTTCATTTAGACATTCATGAACATATCACCGAGGTCCATCCCCAAGGTGTCAATAAAGAAAAATTACCGAGGTTATTCACCAGGGTATCGTGAAGCTTGTAATCTCTAGAGATTAATTCATTACCCAATGCATTGGAGCACTATCAGGGTGTACCCTTAATATGTATTTACTTTCATGTGATCCAAATAAATCAATAATTTACTTAAATGGGGTTGCATATTCATGATGTCCCATACCACCTTGAATAGTTCATTCATAGTTGGTCATAGTAGTTGAATTTACATATATTATAAGTGATACATGCATCTAGATGATTAAAAAGCAAGCTAACAATCATATGACCATTATAAAAGGAAAGAAGAAAGGCAGATTATGGCACAAACATTAACATCTAAGGTACTGAAAGAACAGAAAACTAGAATTTATCACGTGGATGTTTGTTCTTGAAATTCTAAAATTTTATCATCCAATTAATTACAAGGTGAACCAAAAATCTCAAGTAGTGTTTTTAGCTTTCACATGCTAAAACATTCAATATTTTTAAGCCTTTGCATAATACTGAATAATGTCCATGATTGAAAGAATTAATCTTCACCATACGCAACATCATTTAAAAGAAAGGGAAAACAAATAAGTTACTCTTAAATTTGGATATAAGTTTTTTTAACACCCTATTTCTTATGTTTTTAAAACTCCACCTATACTCAAGACTTAATGTGTATGGAACTTAACAACTAAAATCAAGGTTCATGCAACATATAAAATATATGTATGTACCCGAACTCAAACTGAAAGATTAGCACACCCATTTGTGTTAATCCTATACGAATATTAGTTCAACAACGTTTTGAATAGGGCGGGTCATGCCCTTAGTCATAAAAATTTGATTATTATAACCTCCAAAAAATAATTTTATAAAATCGTGATCATATATATAACATTTTCAAAATTTATTTATTATTTTAATATGAAGTTAAGTATATATGAATATGTGCAGTGCATGAACAATTATACACAAACTTCATACATATAATTGAAGTATAAAGGTTATGCACATTCCTGCATATAACCGACGTATATATATATAACCAAAAGTGTATATATATTTTCAAAACAACAAAACAAGGCTATGTATAATCCTTACATTCTTTAAGCTATTTGAATGGAAGAGAACCCGAAGGCCTAGGTTCAACATTTAAGAACGTTTGGACTAAACCGTAATGTTAATATATATATATATCGAATATATAAGTTTTTATATTCTCAAAGAAGAAAAACAAGGCAAAAAGAAAATACCTCACTTTAAAATCTAGGGAAATGAGGACTTCAGGGAGGCTTGGCTGGGCTCGCAAGAGACTTGAACGAGAGAGAAGAACCGAGAGGTCTCAATTATTTATATACAAAATCTCACACACCACCTTCCATGCAAAAAACGTAACCACTTACATTACATTCAATGGGGGGTGTCGTGCTTGAAGAAAACGAGGAGACATGGGGGTCCCCGGTGGTTAGAGGTGAAGAAAAGGAGGGGTGTGCCATAGGGTAGGGTTAATTGTGTAACCCATTCACGGAGGAAGAAGAAGACGCGGCTAGGGGAAATTCTGGGGAAAAACGGATGGTCCAGATCGATCCCAACATCGATCCAAGGGATGAGATGCGTCTGTTGTTTTAAAAGAATTGAGTGGCTTGAATTAGATCTAAGTTTCATTGGACAATCTAACTTCGACGTGGAAATTGAAAAACCTTAAGAGACCATGATTAAATCATGCTGGATTGAACGGTTGACAAAAACCATGGAGAGAGACGCAGTCTCTATGGTTCGATCGTGGGATCGGAAACAACGGACCATATCACGCGCGATGCGATCCAATGGTCCAGATCACATTTTTTCCCGAAAAAATGCTTCCCACATCGAAACGAGAGAGTTTTTTTCCTCCCTTATAACCCAGGGCCTCCCAATGAGTGCTCAGAAATCACACAGCACCCACGAATGGGGCCCTATACATGGGCTCCCACCCATAGGTCTTGGCCTACCCAGAACTCGTCACGGCCTCACGCCCACATAGGTGCGCCTATGCACTTCTGCTCGCTCCTGAGCGCCGTTTGGGGAAACTCTGCCCGAGCTCGGGCCGACCATGGCTTGGGGTTGAGGGTCAGGCTCAGCCACTTCATGTGAGCTGCCTCCCTCGGCCCTAGAAAAAAAGGGTTGGCCCTAGTGGGGAAATGTTTTTTTAAAAAAACTACACTAAAAAAACATTTTAAGAATAGGAAACAATATATTTATTAAAACTATATAGAATTTTTTATTCGTAAACATTAATTAATACTAATTAAACATGTTTTAGTAAGAAGTATTTCTAAAATTGGAAATACTAAACCCCTTTTTTTATCTCAAAAATTTACGAAAAGAAAATTTTAATAAACCTACATTATAATTTATATACTACTACCCTCGAAAACATAGTTCAATAAAAACATAATTTAATTTGAAAAACTTAAACATATTTTATTACATTATTTAAGAAATGAAAATCGTTACATTTTATTTTAAAAATTCGCAAAGTGATTTGAATTCCTTAATTCTTCTCAAAATCACTTAATGGTGAAACGATGTTTTACACCATATCCTTTTAGAGTTAAAAAATGATGGTTTAGTTATAACCTTAATCATAACTCAATTATTTGGAAACTAAATAATATTTAAATAAATTCACTTATCCTAAAAAGGTCCAACATCTATTTTTTTATAACCGTTAGCTTTCAATGCTCACTAGAGAAATGGTCGAAAAAGTGTCCTATAAAGCCAAACCTTATGGTGTTCTAAAACTGAAAAGGAAGAAGATGGTGCTTCCCATTCTGTTGATGCTCAGCATGGTTTGTATGATCGCAGTGGTGATGTGTTTTTCTTTAGTTGACTCGAAGGATCTCTTTTACTTACTAGGCCTCATTGTGGTGATTGGGGGTCTTCTAATAGATCTAATAGGGTTTTTAATAGGTATATTTGGTTAGCATGATTACTCTTTTGATCTCAGTGTATTGTAGTCACTATAGTGTTCTTATTTTAATAAAGTTCCTTATGTTTATCCATTAAATTTTTGTTTGGATAAAAGGGATTTAACAAAAGTAAATTTCTAATATCATCATTATATGATACCCAAAATTTGGGGTGTTAAACATTGTTTTTTTTACTTGTCATAATATTCATTTTCATATAATTTTTGGTATTTTTATATGTTGGATTTATGTATTATTGAGCTTGAGCTTCTTTTATTAGTTCATGTGGGCCTTTTGTTCGATTTATACATTGAGAATGTGCCATTATCCTTGGTTTGATTTGCCATTATATCTATGTCATCCTCATACCTCATGTTGATCCATTTATCCTTATGATCCTATGGTTTTCTCTTCCTCTCTTTTTTCATTCTTCGTGAAATGGATTGGCTTGATCTATGGGTGACCCTTGATAGCTTATCCTATGATGTCATATGTCCTTATTTTGTTGTTTAAGTGGTTATGTTGGGACACTTATCTATATTTTTAATATCCTTGGTTATATTCTCTAGTATTCCTCTACCCCTACTAGAATGAATCCTCGATTTGGAATCTACCTCTCAACTTTTGGGAGATTTAGTTGGGCGAAAAATCTCTTTGGTTTTGGGAGCTCTAGTTTTCCTCGAGGGAGAAGGGTAGATTAAGGAGAACTGGTGGGATTCCATGACTTACCAAAGAAAAAATAGTGATCTAGATTAGTTTTTATCATCTTCAACTATGCTTGGTGATGAGAGTTGATGATGTTCTAGTGTTCGGTGGTGTTCCTTTTACCTAGATGGAAATGACGATTATATAGGAGTACAATCTCGATGACCCTAACAACAAGACCTAATTACATAGAGGCTCTATGAAAACACATAGGAGAGATTTATCCCTAGTAAGGGGCCTTTGTATGGTATTCTTCTTCTTTTCTATCTGTTATCTATTCCTTTTATTTGATTATTCATTGGTTCTATGTTGTGTGTGTTGTTTGAGTTTTTCCAAGGTGCACAGTATATGATGAATCCCCAACTTGGTTCTACTATGAGTCCTGGCATTTCAAGAACCTAGACATTGTATATTTTCCCCATGTGCCTTTTTCTTATATGGTTATGTTTCACTATTTATCAAATATCTTTTATAATCCCATTTTTTCATAGTGGAATCTTGGTACCCCTACACCATGCATATAGGCCAAAGAGATAAATAATGTTTCCACAAATATTTTCAATATTCCAACCATTTTTCTCTTATATCAATGATTACGATTGAGGATTTTTACTATATTAACTTAACAAAGTTAATAAACATCATCATAAAATTAACCTCATTTTCTTCAATATAAATTTTTTGCATATCCACTCTTCCTTCCTCCACCACATCTCAAAAAATGTGATATTGTAACATAATGTGCTTTATCTTGGAATGAAAAGATAGATTCCTTTTAATTTTCAAGGTGCTATGAATGTTACAAAACAATTGGATATACTTATGTCATTGTCTGGGATCCTCTGGAAACCTTCACATCTAAATCACTTCTTTTCAAGCCTATGTAGTTTTCATGTACTCTACCTTAGTCGTGGATAAATATATAACATACTACAACTTTGAATTCCAGCTTACAACGCATCCTATAAAATTAAACACATAACCCAACGTGTATTTTCATTGGTCATAATCACCTACAAAATCGGAATCTGCAAAGGCTCTAATAGTGAAATTTGATTCTCAATAACATAATACAGTATATGAGATCTCCTTGATGTATCTAAGGGTCTTATTTAATATGTTCCAATGCCCCCGTATTTAATTCTCCGCATACCAACTAACTTCTCCCACTAAATGTGCAATTTATGGTCTTGTATAAACCATAGATAACATCATACTACCCACTATTAGTGCATAAGGTAATTGAGACATCTCCATCCTCTGTACTTCACTATTATCACTATTAGGATTCATTATAGAGGATAACATAAAATTAATAGTAAGTGGGGTAAATATAAGCTTATAATTTCGCATATGGAATTATTTCAAGATATTCCTCAAGAAATTCTTTTTTGATTGCTAAATCATACCCTTCATTAAATCTGTATCCCAAGATATTATTTTTTTTTCTAATTCCTTCATATCATACTCCCATGAAAACTATCAACATGTCATCCACATACAATAGAAGAATAAAAAATCATTACCATCTGAACCCATGAAATATGCACAAGTATCTGAATGAAGTATTTTGTGTCCAAGTCTCATGATATAGGAATAAAATCTCTTGTACCAACTCCTTGGTGCCTGCTTAATAGCATTAAAATTTTTTCTCAACCTAAATACCATGTTCACTTATCCTTATTTTGAAAAACATTCCGATTCAAAAATATATATTTATTTATCAATATCACCATGTAGAAAAGTTCTCTTCACATCTAGCTACTCTAGAGTTAAACTATATATTGCACACATCCCCATAACTATCTGAACAATCATTATTATAACAATGGGAGAAAATATATCCTTGAAATCAATAACTTCTCCAAATGCATATCCTTTGACCACCAGTCTTGCATGATATCATTACAATTATTCCATTTCATCCCAATTGATCATAAAGAACCAATTTTTACTGATATTATTCCTTTCATGAGGTAATGGATCAATATATCAAGACTTGTTATTGTGAAGGGCATCAAGTTTCTCCTGAATTGCTTCCATCCATGTGGATATTTCTGAACTCCACATCACCTCCAAAAAAATAATATCGATCATCATCCTCCATCAATAAGTAGTACAAAATATTTCTCCCAGTGATAAATTATGAGTGCCATATTGGTTCTCTTTTATCTTGAGTTGATCGTCAAAGTCCAAAATTAATCATAACTTGATCATCATGCTCCTAAAAGTAAATTGATTCTTCTATGGATTTTTCCTCCACCCCAACTATTATAGAATATGTGTTCTCTTTCTTCAAGTCCCCATTAATCATCACTTGCAACTTATCTTCTAGACATATAACATCCATGATGATGATAAGTCTATGGGTAGTGGGGTCCCACATACGATACCCTTTACACCATCAACGTATCCTAAGAATATACATTCATTGGATCTCGAATCCAACTTTAATCATTCCTAATCATTAAACAATATAGATACATGACCTCCATAAGTATGTAACCAAGCATAGTCAGTAGGTTTAACACTCCACATATTCATTAGTGTTTTCATTTCAATCATCACAAAAGTAATTTGATTGATCACATAACCTGTGCTCTTCATTACATTATCCCATAACTTCTTGAAAATTCCTATAGTCTTAAATATCTCCCTTGTTCTATCAGACAAGGTTATGTTCACCCACTTTTCCACTCCATTTTGTTGAGGAGTGTACAACACCATGAATTGTCTCTTGATGCCTTCTAATTGAAAAAAAAACTATCAAAATCCTCACTTGAACATTTTCCACCAATTTGAATCCTCAAACACTTGATCTTCTTTCAAGATTCCATCTTCATCCCGGATTTGAATGTTTGTAAGACTTTAAAAACACTTGATTCCATCTTGATTGGGTACACCAAACATCTCATGGAATAATCATCAATGAATTATACAAAGCACCTTTCTCTTCCTAGGGATATAAACAGTGCTTGCCAAATATTGGAATGGGTCAACTCTACGATATCCTTGCTCCTCATTGCTGACATCACAAAATTCAACCAATGTTGGTTGCAAAAATAATAATTCTCCCAAAATATATAGGATACCTTTGTAATCTAGGAAGAAACTTGTGTTTAGTAAGAATATTCAAGCTTCATTCAAACATAAGAACAAGCTTTTGATACCATGATATCCTCAATTCTTTTGTTGAGGTAGTTAACAAGACAACTATTTTAATGTATTGGAAATTCCATATAATTTTTTTTAATTATCTGGAATTATTTAGAGACTGCAAAATTTGACGGTGTGTGATTCTGAGGCCCATGGTGCCCAGAATGACCCTTCTAAGTTTTGTTAAGCTTTAATTAGCACACGTAAGATGTTTTACTAAAATGTGGAATAATTCTTAAATGGTCACTCGAATTAAAAATCTGAGGGAATTGTTGCGCTAAGAATGGCGGGTTTACCCTAGGCGCAGCTTATGTTTAGTCAGTGCGGGCCTCCTGTTAGAAAACCTGAAAATGGAATAACCGTAAATAAAATATTTAAATAAAATTATTTTATTTTTCAAATTATTATAACTCACGAACGGTAACTCGGATTAAAAATCTAAGACCACCACTGAACTTGTGATGGTATTCTCTCTTTAGGATATTAATAACTTCGTCCAGTGTGGGCCACCAGTGAAAGTTAGTTTTTGGCCGTAAATAAAATAATTAATTGACAATTATTTTATTGTAAAATCCATAACTTTTAAATGATAACTTGGATTGGAAATCCGAGAGTACCATTGGGTTCGTTGGGGTGTGTTTCAATTAGGCAGATCCTATCCTCAACCAGTGTGGGTTGAGGGTGACTATTAATAATTTTCCAAACTTTTTTTTGGGTACGTTCAGTAAATGCGTGAGCGGCATTTTCTAACTTTTGAACTGTTGTTCGGCTTAAAAATCTATGTGGATCAATGAACCCACAGCACCGGGATTCACTTAAAAGAGGCATAACTTCGACCAAAGTAGGTTGGATGAAAAAGTTATTTTTTTCACTCCCTCAGAAGACTGCGAACATGTCGATGCACACCGCAAGAGGAGAGTCACGGCTCGTCAGCCGCGGTGAATGGAGGGGGTGGCCGACCCGAAGGCCAACCGCAGGAAGGAAGGGGACACGACCATCACGCTTCCGATGAATGGATCCTGCAGAGGAGGCCAAACCCACCTATGGAGGGTTCCGCAGCGCCCACACGGCGCTGCCGCCTCACCAACAGAATGGCCTCTGGGCCTTTCAGGAATCCGGGTGACTGGGGGGTTACACCCCCCCACATCGGACTAAACTGGGCCGCAGCCCTCGGAGCAGGACGCCTCCCTCGAGTCGGGGTATTGCGCTCACACCGGGTCACCGCCCTCATACCAGGCCGCCGCCCTTAGATCGGGCCGCCGCCCTCAGGTTGGGCCGCCTCCCTCAGACCGGACAGCCTCCCTCGGAGTGGGTCGCTACCGTCGCACCGGGCCCCCACCCTCGCACCGGGCCCCCACCCTCGGAGCGGGCCGATGCCCTCAGACTGGGCTGCCGCCCTTAAAGAAGACCATCTCCATAGACCGGGTCGCCGCCTCAAGTGGGTTGGGATTCCCCTTTGTAGGCCGCCCCCATGCGGGCTGCCCCCCTTGCAGGCCACCCTATTCTACTCGGGTCGCCCTTGCGGGCCGCGGTGATCTACCCTTGCGGACCACACCTCTTGAGGCTCAGACCAAATATCTGCCCATCGGGCTGAGTCCTCCCCGGCCTAGCCACGAGCGAGTCGGTCCAGGTCGGTCCGACCAGGTTAGACCGGACTCAGGCCCAACTGGACCCTGGAACACTTAAAGGAGCATATCATGGGAACTAGACGTCTGTTTGACGAACCGTCTACAGTGTTGGGATCCTTGGATTTAGACGGTCCTTTTGGTATTCTCCAATTCAGTTTTTTAGACAGTTGGAGTAAGGCTGGGTGGGATCGAACCCGAATCCAACTGGGCCCCCGAATCTAAAATGCTTATAACTCATAGACCGGGCGTCCGATTGATGTGTCTTGTATCGTTTTGGAACCCTTACGACATGGCAGTCCATTGATTTATTCCTTTTTGGAGCTTAGTGGTGGTTGAGGTATGACCGATATCTCAAGGGGAAGATTCTACGAAACTTGAGCGTACTGGGTGCACGGAATCCTGTAGCAGGCTGCAACGTGAAGAAAAAACATTGATCCTATGTGGGTTAGATCTTGTGTGGGTCTGTGCTCAGTGATTCTGTGTGGGTCAACACATATCGATCCTGTGTGGGTCAGAACCTGTGTGGGTCAGTGGGGGTTAGTTACCTATCGATCCTGTGTGGTTCAACAGTAGTGCTTCTTAATAGAATAAGATTCTATATTTTATGACTAATCATCTATACTTCTGTACTTAAGTTATATCTGATTGTGAGATGAGTCTTTTGCATGTGTGGTACTTCTTTCTTTGTGGTATTACTTTTGTGGTACTTATACCTTTGTGGTATTGTCTTTTTGGTGTTACATGTGTGGTATTTATCTCTTTGTGGTGTTACTTGCCTGGTACTTCTACCTTCATGGAGTTACCTTCATGGTTTTATCTTTGTGGTGTTACCTGTGTGGTACTTCTACCTTCGTGTTGTATTCCGTTTTCTTTCAATTGTATTGTACTACCAGTCGTACTTGTACTTTTACAGTTGGGCTTGTATTCCGGACCCTTTTTACTTTCATCCCTCTTTTATGACAGCAGTCTACTTTGTGGTTGCATCTTATTGTGTTCTAGTCTGTGTGGTTGCATCTTGTTTTGTTCTTGGACTATGTGTCTATACTGGTTAAAAAGTAAATGTGTTCCCGTTTAAGGGAGACACATTTCTGGTGTTAGTTGTCTGCCTCTGGCCTATGGAATATGGGTTTGGGTAGTCATGACATGGGCCCCGAAGGACAAGTCCAAACAACTATCTCCACCACCTTGTATGCTTCACCATAAAGAACGCATAGATTCTTTGAGATCTTCTTTTTCTTCATCACCACAAGCACACCCTTCACAATCTTCCCCACTCCATTGTTAGTGTGCGTCTTACACCTGATGTCATCAAATCCACCCAAAGAAAATATGTTAATCTTCAGGATCTTCGCATGGAATACTCCATAGGTGGTTTGAATTATACCATCATGCATCTTCATTTTGTTGGTATTGACTCCAAAGATCTTCAATGTGTTATTGTTCTCCATGTAAACAAGTCCATTCGAGATATGTTCTTACTGATCAAACCATTCCCTTTGAGCCATGTTTCTATTGAATCAATTATCCATGCGTTGTTGAGATGATGTCTACCTCCATCCATCATTGACGTTTTTCTGACTAGTATGTCTCCATTTCCATAAGTAATCATCATATTTCATTGAGAGTTGTTTCCATCACTCTTATTTTTCCAACTATTCTTTTTGGTGAGCAACTACTTTCCACAACCGTAACATGTGATTTAGTAATTCTTCTATATTTGGACCTTCCATGATTTTGGTTCCCACATAGAATCATGCTCCATCATCCTTCCTCTCTCTATTGAAAAAGTCTTCAATTGGTGCAATGTTTTTTGTCTGTAACATTGCTCTTGCATTGACTTTTTTCTACTGGAACCATAGATGCAACACTATTGAGCATAAACATGTCCATCATGATATTGTTGGTAAGGTTGATGATCAACTGATCATATGGATTTGTAAATCTTTAGAGCAGAATACTAGCACATTCAGTGTCCCTAATTTTGTAGCCTAGTGTCCTGAGTTGAGCAAATAGGGTATTGACAGTTTTGATGTGATCAATCACAGAGGATGACTCTTCATTTGAATTTTGATGCTTTATAGAGCTATTTATCTTTTTTCCGCCCTCCAGACTTTTCGGCGTGGACCCAATTTTAATGTGTTAATCTAAAATAGATGTGGTAGGACCTGTTAGGGATGACATTAGGTTCTTTGAGATACGTTGGTTGTTTCTTCCCCAACCCAAGGTCATCCATGGAACACGTCGTGATTTTGCTATGATCTTGACCACTAAAGAACTACCCAAGGGGTGTGACCTCAAGTTTTCTTATTTTGAGGAAGCTCGATTGTACCTAAATGAGGCTGATTTACTTGCACAGGAGATTAACGCATGCCTGTTGCGGGGAATGGACAAAAAACAATTAAATTTTTCCTAGTGCAGCACAATGGCTAATCAGGGCCATCTCTCTTAAAGAGCCTTCTCAATGTAGTCCACTTACTTTATCTAATTCACATATTCTATCACTTTTTGTGGTATTGTTTATTAAATGAAATTGATGAAAATATTTTTGGGTTTTTTATTATTTAAAATAATGACCTGTGAAGCAAGAATTCTATATTTATACTAAGATGCAAGTCTAAAAATAATAAATTAATAATAAAGAACTTGGTTTTGGGGGCTGGTTAAAAGTTCAATCATTATTCTCTTTTATATGTTTTATTTTAGTTTGATAATCCAAACATGAAATCTCATTTTTGAACTACTATCCTTTATTTATAAATTGTGGAATATCATTGAATGTTTGAGAACTCTCAATTCCACCTCCTCCTTTAATCCAGGTTAGCGAAACACCTTTTCTAGAATGTCTCATCTTCCAGGACCTGGTTCAATCGATGTCATTTCATCCATTGATTAGCTCAACTGAAACTTGTTAAGAACTTACCAATGGAAAGAGGTAAAAAAGATTAAATAAAAGAATAAGGATAGGTTGAGTTACATGTCATCGGAGAGAGTCACAAGATCATGGATATTCAACTTACCCGTGCATGCTACTCAAATCTTTCTACAAACATAAAATTAAACATTAAAGAAAATTCATGATCACCTTGACCTCCCCTCGGGCGAAGTCCCGGGTTCATCCTCGAATTTCTGAGAGTAAGAGATTACTTGGTAGAGTGAGTGGAAGAAAAGAGAGAGAGAGAGAGAGAGAGAAAAAAATAAAGAAAAGTGGAAGGAGAAACACAAAGGCATGGATTAATATAACTAAAATTTGAATTACAATTTAAAACTAATAAAAAAATAAAATTAAAATAAAATAAAAATAGGAAATGAGGGGGGAAGAGAGGAGAAGCAGTGGCCCATGCCCCGATTGGATCCCTCCTTAGCTGTGGGTGTCAAGCTGATGATTTGGGAAGGCGTCGAGGGCTTCCTTTTATAGAGTACACCCTATCCCCCCTTCACAATGAGGTATAGCCTGTATAGTGGGGTATGATGAAGTATGAATCATCCTTCTTCTAGGTTGCTACTTTTGCAACCTCTTATTCTCTGTCCATTGGTTCCTCAAGGTATAATTTATCAAAATAATAGTTAATAGGAAAGTCAGAGTGTAATTCTATTTGAATAATATTAAAACATGAAGTATCAAAATCAAATTATTCCCCATCAAAGTACGAATCTTTTATCATGATTTCCTTAGGTAATCCACTATAATATCTTCATGAACATCCTTTAATAAATATTCAACATGTCCAAGGAGCTCTATATGTTCCTCAACATGTGCAAATCCTGGTTCTTCTTCGTCCTCTAAGGCATAGCTTAGATTGTCAGATTCTATATAATCAAAACCATAAGGAGTGATGTAAAATTCAGATTCAATAAAATTAGAAGGGATAGAGTCAATGAATTGTTCAACTACCTGAGTCGGTTCAGCTTCAATCTCTGCCTCAGTGGTAAGTGCCTCTTGGAGTAAACTCTCTGAGGATGGAGGCAGGTAGTCGGGTTCCTACATCTTGACTTCAAATTCCACCACTTGGGTGGTTTCATCCTTCAGTGGTGATGAATATTATTCTTTTTATTGTATGGGGAGGTTAGGTAGTTCCTCCCATTAAATCAAGAATTCATCCAAACTTTTTTGATCTCCCACTTTTAGCTCACCAGGTGAGTCTTCCTCCCTTGACTCCTTGGGTTCTTCAATTTCAATTATAGGTGGTGAAATTTCTTCCACCACTTTCTCATGTTATTCCTTTGGATTAGTTTTGGGTTACTCCATTAATGCACGAACATAATCAATAGCTTTATCATCCTTTCTGGTTAATTTTTCAATGCTTTCTCTATGTTCATTCACCTCAGCTCTTCTAAAATATTTATCTTCTTCTTGTTGTTGTTGCTGCACAAGTGAGTAATTTTTCCATTCATAATATTCTGAATTTGAACACATCATGGAAGTATTTTTTTAGTTTTTTTAAACGGAATGAAATATAACTAAGATGTGAAAATAGAAAATGTAAATAAACTAATGATTGTCCCCTTATAAACAACACTATTTTTGATTCATGCCTATCGCGAGGCGTAGACAAAAATAATTCTATTTTTCCTTATGCAATATAGTGGCTAACCAAAGTCATCTCTCTTAAAGATCCTTCTCAATGTAGTTCACTTACATTATCTAATTCATCTATTATATAACTTTTTTTGGTTTTGTCTATTAAATGAAAGTGATGAAAATGCTTTTGGGTTTTTTATTATTTAAAATAATGACATGTGAATCAAGAATTTTAAATTTATACTAATATGCAAGTCTAAATAGAATGAATTAATAAGAAAGAACACTGTTTTGATGGTTGGTTAAAAGTTCAATAATTGTGATCCTTTATATGTTTTATTTTAGTTTGATAATATAAACATGAAATCTCATGTTTGAACTACTATTATTTAACTATAAATTGTGGAATCTCATTGAATGTTTGAGCATTCTCAATTCCACATCCTCCTTTAATCCAAGTTGGTGACACACCTTTTTCTAGAATGTGTCACTTCCATGACCCAGTTCAATTAATTCCCTTTCACACATTGATTATCTCAAATCCAATGTGTGAAGAACTAACCAATAGAGATAGGGAAAAATGATTAAATGAATGAATAGGGATATGTTTAGTTGCATGTCATTGGAGTCAATCACAACATTGGAGACATTTTTCTTACCTGTTCATGCTACTCAAATCTATCTACAAACATAAAATAAAAAATTAACGAAATTTATGATCACCTTCACCTCTGCCCAGGAAAAGTGTCGGGGTTAGCCTATCTTTTATGAGAGTAAGATATTACTCAGTGGAGTGGGTGGAAGTGAAAAGAGATAGAGAAATAAATGAAGAAAAGTGGATGGAGAAACACAAAGGCATGGATTACTAAAACTAAAATTTGACTTACAAATGAAAAATAATTCAAAATTAAAATTAAAATAAAATATAAAGAATAAATTTGGGGGGTAAAAGGAGAAGAAGTGGCTTGTTCCCTGGTGGGATCCATCCTAAGCTGTGGGTGTCGAGCTGATGATTTGGGAAGAAGGTGAGGGCCTCCTTTTATAGGCAAAATTCATTCCTCTAAAATATTGCACATTGTTGGCCAATTTAATGTTAGATTAATGTGTGGAACCCTTCATAAAATTTATTCAATAATGTGGTTTCCATTCACCCTCCAAATTTCAGCTCATTTAGAGATAAGATTAAAGATTTATGGAATTTTCATTGAATAATACTTTTTATGGCTGAAATTTCTAGGAAGTTATCTTCAAATTTATAACAATCAATGGAAACCTTAATGACTTAAAAATCCACCAAAATGTGTTTTAAAGTCGGTATTATGTGTTCTAGTGCTATCCTAGGTGGAGTCACCAAAATATGAGTTGAGGAGACTGATTTTTTCATCGATTATAGTGGTGGAGTCCATTATATTTTCCTAGAAAAATATACATCTTCAATTAATTTTTTGGACTAATAGATCTTTGAATAAACTCTATGTCCTTAAGATAAATTTAAATGAAATAAAATCAGGATTCTAAGAAAATGAATCTTTAATTAGGGAATTATATTTTTTTAAAAATTTGAAAAATAGCTTTGTAGTAAAAATCTGTCAAAATCCAAAAAATTTCACTTTTCTCAATTTTACTCATAATCATTCTAAAATTAAAAGTACCCCTTATTTTAATAAAACATCGAAATACATTTGTTTTTTCATTGAATAAAATTAAAAAATCCTCATTATTTGATCAAAAATATGCACATAAATTTTCTCTCTCAATTACCCCCACACATAAACCATGCTTGTCCTCAAGTATAAAATCTCAACATAGAAATCAGAGGACACCAATGTTACCAATATTCAAATTCCAATTCAATTAAATCCTACAATTTTCAATGTGAAATCAAACAGTCAAAATATTTGAAAATTTGAATTTAATTTCCCATTTTTCAAAGAAACAAATAATTCACATATTTTACTTTTACCATTTCAAAATTGTTGGAACATCTCCTTTCATTCATTCAAGCTCCTTGATTCATTATTATTAAACATGCCAAATCATGATTTACCTCACTTTTGATTATTTTCTCTCATTACAGATTATACAATTCAAGTAGAGTTATGCTCATATCATGAGAACATGCTCCTTATCCATAGGCTTGTAAATAAACTACTTTCTCTACTTTGTAAAGACAAATTGCACATAAAATCACAAGGACGTGAAATTAAGGTTCCATTGACTTAGAGGTTTAAGGTTGGTAGGATTTGATTCTTTAAAAATTAATGCTCAAGGAGGAGGCTAATATATTAAGTACAATGCATGATATCAAAAGTAAAAATATAATGAAATTATCCCCTTCATAGTAGCAACACCCACTTCCCAAAACTCAAAGAAAATGTTATGATCAATTAAGAAAAATGAATAATTTGTGCTCCCTCTTGAATATTTTATTTTATTTTGTACTTTATTTTATTTCTTTGAAATTTATGATTATATCATACCTCACATCAATCACCTAACCACATATTCTCATAAGATCGTCGGTCTAGAAAATGGTGATTTTGGGTTTTCCCAAATCATAACCCATTTTTTCTCTTTTTGTTGGTTCTTTTTTTCATTTTTTCAATTTTTTTAATTCAAGAGGGAAAAAATAGAGTATAATGAGTGATTCCACTAAATTTTACAATTACCACAATAAAACCCCTACACTTATTCATTACAATGTATATCATCCCATCCACCATGATTCTCTTTACCCGCAAACTTCTACTTTAAACTATCATGAAAATACTCAGAGGAGGGTAGGAATGGATAAACATGGATTCAAACATGACTCATTCCTATAAAGGTCATTCATGGTCTCTATATTCTAAAAGAAGGATTGATGTAAAGGTATTCTTTTAAGGAAAATTAGCTTTTCAATGGATGCCTCAATCATTTTAAATGTGTTTTTGCACAATCATAGATTTGACAAGATTCAATACAAGTTATGGTTGGTTACATGTCCCAAGATTACTCAAGAAATATGCTCAAGAATAAATAGAAAATACTTGATCTAGAAATCTTATCGGGAATGGGAAATATAACATTAGACAATCACTCATGGCATGACTAATAAATCAATTCACATGAACTTCATAAATTCAAAGCATGAAGGACAGTTGTGAAATTTCATTTAAATGAATCAATTAATTCCTTCAAATCCTGACTCATTACTTCAATATCCATGATTCATTTTAAAAATTCAATTATTAATTTCAATAATCTAATAATATCAACATTGAAATCTAAAACATGGCATTATAGGATTCCTATGAAACTCATGTCTCCTAAATAAGTTATGTAAAACATGAATTCAAGTTTGGGAATGCAATTTTATCTTTAAATCACAAAACATGTTGTTCACAATAATGCAGAGAGTTTAAAAGATAAAACACTAAAATTGAATACCCTATTTCCATGAAACATGGTCTTTCCCATTCAATGTATGGGGCTTCCTTCTACCGTGATGATCCTATAAAATAAAATTTCTCAATTAATCACAATGATCAATTCATTTAAGCTCAAAATGAATAGAGGGAGGGGTCGACATGCTAAATTATTTTAAAGAAAATAAATTGACATTTGAATTCCCAGAAAGCAAGTAAACATAAATCTTGGTATTATTTCCTAAGTTGGCCCTGGATTTTGACTACCTCTAGAGGGCAGTACCGGCTATTATCCAAAGTCTGATAGTGGATGATGCATTTTTGATTTGAACCACTACAATTGGATTTTCCCAGCTTGTGCTTCATCCTTCAGGGTGAGTAATGATCCAGGGATAGAGTTCACCATATCCCCACCCCCTTAACAATGAGGTATATCTTGCATGGTGGGGGTAGGATGATGTATGAATCAACCTCCTTCTTGGTTACTACTTATGAAACATCTTATTCTCTATCCATTGGTTCCTTAAGGCATGCTTCATCAAAAGAATAGTCAATGGGCAAGTCAAAGTGTAATTCTATTTCAATAATATTAAAACATGAAGTATCTAGATCAAATTATTCCCCATCAAAGTAAGCAGATTTTGTCATGGTTTTCTTAGGTAAATCCACTAGTATCTCTTTATGAACTTCCTTCAATAAATGTTCAACATATCCGGGGAGATCCATATGTTCCTCAACATGTGCACATCTAGGTTCTTCGTAATCCACCAAGGCATAGCTGAGATTTTTTGATTCTGTATAATCAAAACCACAAGGAGTGATGTAGAATTTAGATTCAATAAAATTAGAAGGGATAGAGTCAATGAATGGTTTAACTCCCTGAGTTGGTTCAGCATCAATCTCTGCCTCAATGGTAAGTGCCTCTTGGTGTAGACTCTCTAAGGATGGAGGCAGGTAGTCGGGCTCCACCATCTTGACTTCAAATTCCACCACTTGGGTGGTTTCTTCCTTTTGTGGTGTTGAATCTTCTTCTTTGTATTGTATTGGGAAGTCAGGTACTCCTCATATTTAATCAATAATTAATCCAAAAAAATTTATCTCCCACATATAGCTCAGTAGGTACGTCTTCCTCCCTTGCCTCCTTAGGTTCTTCAATTTCAAATATAAGTGGTGAAATTTCTGTCACCACTTTCTCAGGTTCTTTCTCCAGCATAGGGTTGGGTTTCTCTATTAATGCATGAATATAATCAAAATCTCTATCAGACATTCTGGTTAGTTGTTCATTTCTTTTTCTATGTTCATGCACCTGATCTCTTCTAAAATATTCATCTTCTTCTTCTTGTTTTTGCTGCACCTCTGTGTAATTTTTCCATGCATAATATTCTGATTTTGAATACATCTGGAAAATATTTTTTTAGTTTTTTAAATGAAATGTAATATAAATAAGATGTGAAAATATAAAAAGAAAATGAACTAATGATTGGCTCCCCGAAAACAGCTTCAGTTTTTGCACATGCCTGTCTTTGGGTGTGGACAAAAATAATTATATTTTTCCTAGTGCAGCACAGTGGTAGACCATAGTCATCTCTCTTGAAGATCCTTCTTAATGTAGTTCACATTCTTTATCTAATTCACATATTCTATCTCTTTTTTGGTTTTTTTATTAAATGATAGTGATTAAAATCTTTTTGGGCTTTTTATTATTAAAAATAATGACATGTGAAGTAAGAATTATAAATTTATACTAAAATGCAAGTCTAGATAGAATGAATCACTACTGGAATTTTACACTTTATCAGCGGTTGTAAACCATTGGTAAAGGCCTGGAAACCATTCTTATATAGTATATCAACGGTTCCCTCAACCGTGGCCAGGTAAGGCGTGACAATAGGCCTATACCAATAGTTTAGTGAAAACCATTGGTATAGGTGTCAAAATAGAAGGTAGACCAACGGTTTTCTACAAACTGTTGGTATATGTGTGTTAAAGTATAACATATACCAAAGGTTTGTAAAACTTTGGTATATGTGTGTTACACTTATACCAACGGTTATAAACTATTGGTATAAAGGGTATATGTCAAGCCATAAGGCTATACCAACAGTTTTGTTATAACCATTCGTATAAACCTATACCAACGTTTATAAAAAACGGTTGGTATAGTTATATTATAGTATCTATACCAACGATTTTGAAACCATTGGTATACAATTTCTCAGCTCCACAATAGCAGGCCCCTCTCCCCTCTCCGAACCTGAAACAACACAGCAACCCCTTTCCAGACCTGCAACAACACCAATAAAAAATCCTCATCCAAATTATTCAAAATTTAGAATTCATTCCAGAATTTAGAAATTTAGAAATTTAGAAATTCAAATGCAATAACACCTATAAGAGAAAAGGCCTACATATTATAGAGAATTCAATAACACCCATAAGAGTATTCCAAATTTAGAATTCATTCCTCACTCAAACCACAACACCAACACACATAAGAGTATTCAAAATTTAGAATTTATTCCTCACTCAAACCACAACACCAATACACACAAGAGAAAAACCTACATGTTATAGGAAGAACCTAGGATGTTTAGTCATGGTCTTGGGTTTAGTATCTTAATACCAAAAGAAAAAGTTGGGTAGAGTTTCAAGGATCATGACACCCATAAGATAGAATATGGTAGTGGTCATGTGCTTAGACCTAGGATGAGTTATAGGAAGCACATGGGATGTTTATATTCCTCTAATGATTATGTATCCATGTATAAATGGTTCCTGATGTGTTAGTGGGAAACGTTGTCCAATCTCGAGATATGAGATGGGTTACCGGAATAGCCTACATGTTTTTCATAAACATTCAATTTGAATAAGGGGGTATGTGGCTAATTGTAATTTTCTCTCCTGGGTGTGATGTGAGATGAATCCCCATCTTGGGTAGTGGGTATGAATATTCAATTAAGACTTTGGTATTGGGTTCCCAAAGGGACTTTGGTTTGGTCCTATAACCCACTGTTTCAGGATGGGATTGAGGTGATCCATGGGGCTATCATGTCACCATATGTATTCCTCACCATTGGGGTATTTTTATGAGACTTTGAAACTTATTTTTCAAGAATCTATGTGTAGCCTTGTTGACCAGTTTGTTATATGGTATTTTTGAGTGTTCATAGGTTTTATATGAAATCACTATATGATATTTATTTTTTGTATGTTATTGTATAGAATGAACGACCCATGATTGAGAATTAGAACATGAGTGATGGTGCATGTTCATGATGGGATGTCGAGACTCATTCCTAATATAATTCATGTTTTTCTATATATATTGTGACTCATTGTGTTTCAATCTATGCCTTGTGAATATTTTCTTCTAATAACATATAACCAATAGACCATATTTTATTTTTTATACCTTAATTTCAAGAATATATGTGTGGCCTTGTGAAGATTTTCCATATATCAATTGTTGTTTTCACTTAAAATGTTGTCCATTTCAAACAAAAGTCACACACATTGAGTGGTACCAGTCGCACCGTGCATCGGATTGAGGTGGGGTTGACTCGTACCTGCCACAAATGTTCCATGGATCATTGGGTGAGGGGGTTGTCTGAGGGGTGCGGGGGGCTATCTGGGGGTGAGGGGGCTGTCCCGTGGGGCTATCTGGAGTGAGTTTTTGACCACCATGGTCACACAACACCTCTGATTGATGTGTCGGCTAGCTAACCATTTCACAACTAACCCACTCTTTGTTGTCATCCGATTTTATGGTATTCTGAGGTTGTTCGGCCGGTTTTGACCACCCCACCCACGTTTTTCAAGCCCGCCAAACACCTAAAAACCCATATTCAACCATGGCATACAAATCGTATGTCCAAATGTTGTGTCATCTTTTCGTACACCTCACAAATTATAATTAGGGTGTTTTCATGTGATTTCATGTCATTCTAATGTCGTTCGGTATGTATTTGACCATAAAACACATGTTTCGGCCATTTACGACTTGTAGAGTGTGTTTTCGGCCACCGTGGTCACACGACACCTCCGATTACCGTGTCTTCTTGCTGACTATTTTATAATTGACCCACCCTTTGTTGTCGTCCAATTTCATGAATTTCTGAGGTCGTTCAGCCGATTTTGACTACCCCGCGCACGCTTTTCAAGCACGTCAAACACCTAAAAGACACATATTTAGTTGTTCCGCACAAACCGCACATCCTAATGATGTGTTGTCTCCTCATACACCTCATGAATAATAATTAGGGTGTTTTCATGTGATTTAAAGTCGTTCTGATGTCATTCGGTATTCATTTGACTCTTAAACGCATGTTTTGGCCATTTACGACATGCAGAGTACGTTTCCAGCCACTGTGGTCACAAAACACCTCTGATTATTGTGTCGTCTAGCCTACCATTTCACAATTCAGCCACCCTTTGTTTTCGTCTAATTTCATGTCATTCTGAGGTTTTTTGGCTAGTTTTGACCACCTTGCGCATGCTTTTCAAACGCGCTGACACCTAAAAAACATATATTCATCTGTGCTGCACAAACCGTAGGTCCGAATGACGTGTCATCTTTTCTTAAGCCTAAATAATAATATTTAGGGTATTTTTGTGTGATTTCGAGTCATTATGATTTCGTTCGGTATGTATTTGACCGTAAAGAACATGTTTTGGCCATTTACGACACGCAAAGTGTGTTTTTGGCCACCACGGTCACACGAAACCTCTGATTAATGTGTCATCTTGCCAACCATTTTACAATTCACCCACCCTTTGTTGTCGTCCAATTTCATGGCATTCTGAGGTCGTTCGGCCAGTTTTGAACACCCCACGCACGCTTTTCAAGCGAACCAAACACCTAAAACACACATAATCAGTAGTGTCGCACAAAACGTGCATCTGAATGATGTGTCATCTCCTCATACAACTCATGAATAATAATTAGGGTGTTTTCGTGTTATTTCAAGTCATTTAGAGGTTATTCGGTGTGCATTTGACCGCTAAATGCATATTTTGGCCATTTACGATACGTGGAGTGTGTTTTTGGCCACTGTGGTCACAAAAAACCTCTAATTGATGTTCCATCTGGCCGAAAATTTCAAAATTCACCCACCCTTTGTTGTCATCTGATTTCATGGCATTCCGAGGTCATTTGTCCGGTTTTTACCACACGACGCACCATTTTCAAGCGCGCCAAACACCTAAAAAACACATATTCAACCATTCTATGCAAACCACGCATCCAAAAGATGTGTCGTCTACTCATACACCTCAATAATAATAATTAGGTTGTTTTTGTATTATTTCAAGTCATTTTGATATAATTTGGCATGCATTTGACTGTTAAACACATTTTTTGGCCATTTAAGACACGAGGAGTGCATTTTTGGCAAGCGCGGTCACACGACACCTCTGATTAATGTGCCGTTTGGCCGACCATTTCAAAATTAACCAACCCTTTTTTGTCATCTGATTTAATGGAATCTTGTGGTTGTTCGACTAATTTTGACCACCCCACGCAGGCTTTTCAAGCATGTCAAACACCTAAAAAACACATATTCTGTCATGCCGTGCAAACCACGCGTCTAAATGATGTTTCGTCTCCTAATACATATCAAAAAAAATTATTAGGGTGTTTTCAAATGATTTTAAGTAATTCATATGTCATTCGGCATACATTTGACTGTTAAACGCATGTTTTGGCCATTTACGATATGCATAGTGCGTTTTTGGCCAGCGCGGTCACACGACACGACCGATTGACGCGCTGTCTGGCTGATCATTTCACAATTCACCCGCCATTTATTGTCATATGATTTCATGGCATTATGAGGTCATTCGTCTTGTTTTGACCACCCCATGCACGCTTTTCAAGCACACCAAACACCTAAAAACACATATTCAGTCGTGTCACGCAAATCGTGCATCTGAATGACATGATATCTCTTAGTACACCTCACAAATATTAATTAGGGTGTTTTCAGGTGATTTCAAGTCATTCCAATGTCGTTCGGCATGAATTTGACCGTTAAACACATGTTTTGGCCATTTACAACACGCGGAGTGCATTTTCGGCCACCGCGGTCACACGACACCTCCGATTGATGTGTTGTCTAGTCGGCCATTTCACAATTCACCCACCCTTTGTTGTCGTCTGATTTCATGTCATTCCAAGTCTGTTCAGCTAGTTTTGACAACCCCACGCATGCTTTTCAAGCGCATCAAACAGCTACAAAACACATATTCAGTCGTGCCTTGCAAACCACGCATCCGCATGGCATTTCGTTTCCTCATACGCCTCAAAAACAATAATTAGGGTCTTTTGGTGCGATTTCAAGTCATTCTGATGTTGTTAGGCATGCATTTGACCGTTAAACGCATGTTTTGTCCATTTACGAAACGTAGAGTGTGTTTTCGGTCAGAACAGTCACATGACAACTCTGATTGACGTGTTGTCTTTCTGACTATTTCAAAATTCACCCATCCTTTTTTGTCATCCTATTTCATGGCATTCGGAGGTCGTTCGACCAGTTTTGACCACCCCACGCACGCTTTTCAAGCACGCCAAACACCTAAAAAACACATATTCAGTTGTGCCACATAAACCACCCGTCCAAAGGATGTTCCATCTCCTCTTACACTTCCAAAATAATAATTAGGGTATTTTGTGTGATTTCAAGTCATTCTGATGTCTTCCGGCATGAATTTGACCGTTAAACGCATGTTTTGGCCATTTATGACACGCGGAGTGCATTTTTGGCCATCACGTTCACACGACACCTATGGTTGATGTGGAGTTGACTTTTACCCATCAAAAATTACCAATGTATCATTTTCCTAAAGTATCAACGCCATCCGAATGCGTTTGATCAGTTTTTTGTATGTCAGTTGTTTTTTTCACTTAAAATATGGTCCATTTCAAATTAAAGTGAGACACTTTGAGTGGTACTATCCACATCGTACATCGGACTGATGCAGGGTTGACTCTTACACATCAAAAATGTCCCATGGATCGTTTTTCTAAAGTATCAACAGAATCCGAATACGTTTGGTCCATTTTCCGTATGCTAGTTTTTGTTTTCACTTAAAATGTTGTCCATTTCAAATAAAAGTGAGACACATTGAGTGGTACATGCCACATCATTCCTTAGATTGAGGTGGTATTGAGTCTTACACATCACATATGACCCATGGATCATTTTCCTAAAGTATCAACACAATCCAAATATGTTTGTTTAGTTTTCCATATGCCAGTTGTTTTTACATAAAAGGGTGTCCATTTTAAACAAAAGAGAGACACTTTGAGTGATAATAGCCACACCGTGCCTCATATTGAGGCTAGGTTGACACGTACATGTCACATATGACTCATGGATTGTTTTCCTAAAGTATAAACAAAATACGACAGTGTTTGGTCAGTTTTTTGTTTGTCAGTTAGGCAAATCGTGCAACAACAGTGATAATATCTTATGATAAAACTATAGACATTGTGCCTGATGTGCATCCTCTGGTGCAAGGTTAGGGAAAATCATGCACATTGATTATAATATATATCCCTATATGGTTGGTAGATACCATGTGGGATGGACTTAAATTTATTATTAACCGTGAGGTATAGTGTTTTTTTACGCCGATCGAGGTTCTGAGCTCCGAACAAGCCCCAGAATCCCCATAAAACATTATAATATCATTAGGCTTCCATATTTGGTAAAAAATAAAGAGTTATACTGAATTCAAAAATATCAATACCAGAGTGAAGAACCAGGTTAAAAAAAAGAGTTATAAAAAATTCAAAAATGTAATGGATCAATCTACCCCTGATCACCATCACCATCACCACTGTCATCATCAGCCTCATCCTCTCCGCCATCTTTGTCCTCGTCATCATCGTCGCCATGCTCATCCTCGACCCCATCCTCTCCCTCGGCCCCATCCTCACCCTCGTCCTCATCCTCATCCTCGCCCTCATCCTATTCAGCATCCTCGTCATCACCAGAAATGTCATCATCTTGACCGCCACTAGGACTATCGCCTGGTGCATAGGATAATGCACCCATCGACAACATATATGTCTAACAAGCCGCGATGGCCTCTGGTGGAAGTGATGAATATAATGCTTTGATCAGTTTTATAAATTATTTCTCCCTCGTTTGAACCTGTTCATCCAACTCTATGACCCTTTTATCAGACGTTCTTGCATGCTCCTTGACATGTTCCAACTCGGTGGTACTAGAATGGATACCTGGAGAGGACAAATACCTCGTCGTGTCTATATTTTTACCAGGTCGGCATCATAATCAACCAGAGTGCTCATCTCCCAAAACCTGATATAAATGATAGTGTTGTCCCAAATTGTTAGGATCCAGGGCATCAAGGGCCTCTAAATCAGCCTGTTAAAAATATTAATATATTATTAAATTTCAAAATAGATATTAATCTTGTAAATAAACAAATTAGAACTTACAATCTTTTCTTGTGTCGGTTCATTAACCGCAGTTCCATATTTTTTCCTTCTACTCGAGAAAAACAATTTTGCTCGAGGGAGACGTCCTTCAATATTCAATTTTTTCTTCTGTAATGACATTGAAACAATATAAAGTGCAAGTATAATCATATATTCAATATTCAATAAATCACATAATTTAAGTAGGAAACAACAAAAAGGGAAAGTCGTAAAGAAAAATTGTAAAAAACTATATCATACCATCTGCCTCTCATGATCCGACGTAGTAGTGCACCCCAAAGTGTGGAGTTATTTCTTTGAATCATTGTTTTTTTGGTTTTTTTCAGAGCAGTACGAAATAATGATTAATTATAAATAATATAATATTAAGGAAAAATATGAAAATTTTCATTTAAATACCTCAAATGGGTTTAATACCTTAAATTTGGTAGTCTCTCAATGGGTAATCATTTCACGATATTGCTCTATCGGGCAGTCATCCATGATATGTACTGTCTCCAACTTTGTGCCCACTCTATCACACTATCCAACATACAACTCATGCTTATAACCTCTCCAAATCTCTCCTAGCTCCTTTAAACGTGCTGGACGTGCACCTTCACCATCAGGGAAGTTAAACTAAAGCTGAAACCCAATAGATTAATTCATATAAATACAAAAAAATACTACATTAAATCCAATATATATTTTTACCCATATTTTTTCCCATGAATTATCCTTTACATCGTGTGGCAGAAGTCTCCAAGAGAGAGGGCTGGCCAGAATGATGTCAGAGTATTTGGTTAGCGTCACCAAAAAACCCCGACATTCTTGCTCAGATTTATCAATCTTTTTTCATTCATCATTGTATTCAACCATCTACTATGTTTGGTGGTTCCATACCACACGAAAGCAAGTACTCCCCCTCCCCGCCTCCAATTAGTAGATGAATCAGTTTGTAAAGAAAAAAATACTAGTACAAGTTATAATAAAAATAAATTTTGGTATAAATTTTTTTTAGAGTTATATAAATATACCTATGCTAGTCGGATCAATGGGCGTCACTGGATGTGAAGAAGCTGAAGGAAAATCCTGTACAGGTGGAGTGTCCCTCAGTGTACACTCCTCGGCCACATACTGTGTCAGAGCAAGAGTCGAAGAAGGTGGAATATAATAGCTCGAAGATAATGAACCAGAAGAAAAAGATGATGGCACAGACGTTAGGCCAACTGGTAGTGTAATCATCAGAGGCCTAAATATCTCGTGTGTCCATAAAGACACACCAGGATCAAAATGGGGAATAGAAGATACATCTGTGGTAAGGGAATAATCCAATCGGATATGACTAGTGGATCGTATAACTCTCACACCACAAACCCACGTACCACCGGCCTCAGTACTGGGATCACCAGATGATCGTCTAACTCTGACACCACCCCACACCTACCACCAGCCTTTGTACTGGGAGTAATATCAGGCTCCTCATCGGATATCTCTCGTCTGGGGGGTCAATCCTGAAAAAAAGTTTAACACAAAAGTAAACACATGATATTATAATTTATTGAAAAATATATATTTGAAATAAAAAACTCACAACATGGATGAGTGGTGGAACGCTCATCTGTGTCATGCGACGATTATTTTTTGTCATCTTTTTCCACCACATCTCTTCAATGGGTGTCATTTCCTTCAATGAAAATATATACGGAAGTAATTAGAAACAAATAACTAATTTGTAACCCAAAAAACATAATATATAAAATCCATTTTGATAAAAAACATAAATAAACAGAATATTTGTGGTGGTTTGAAGGTAAGTACTAGGATACACACTCTGAATGATGTAGTTGTATTCATTGAATCATGTCCCAATTGATTTTGGAGAGGGAACATCAATAGTTATATGTATGTATATGATTAGAAACACCTATAAAAAGGATATCCAGGAATTGTGATGTCCCAAACCAGTATGCCACTCATTAGTGACCCAATCCCAGATGGCCACATGGCCTCAAGCACATCTACCAAAATTCCAAATCTTATTGACTAATTGTGAGAGTCTTTTCTATGTCTAGGGGAGACTATTCCCTCATAACTAAGTTGCAAAATTTTAATATTATCAGTTAAAAAGTGGAAGAAAGATAAATGTGGGAAAATATTGGAAATGGATGAAAATAACGAAATCAGTAATACCGACTAATAACAGAATCATAAATTGAATGATGTTAATGTATGTCATGTATCAAGAAGAAAACATAGTTACAACTATTAGGAAGTAGTACAATACTAGGGGCTCAATAAATTCAAAAATTAAACCTAGCTTCTTAAGCTAAAACCCAATCATCTGGTTCATCGATGGAAAGAGTGCGAGTCATGTCAATAACTTGAAATTCACAATCATCAGTAATGGTGCATTGCCTCGTCATTGAATCAAACCATTAATAAATGGAAGAGTTTTATCAATGGTTGCACAAAACCACTGGTAAAAGAGGACATCAAGGCCCCTTTATAGGCATCCCAAATAGAGGTACATGACTCAGTCTCCATTATGTGTTACAGGCATCCCAAATCATTCACTCATGTTCAATAAGTCATTCTTGGCACCTCTATAGTCATACCTTTCATTACCCAATTAGTTCCTTAAGTCAAGTGCACCCCATGGGTGGATAATGTTTAGGCTTCTACACAAATAGGTTGTTCATGGCTTGTAAAAAGGTTTAATTTCATAATGTATGGAAAAAAACATTTATTTTTAAATTTGAGAATAATAATAATGTATGTCAATGATAACAAGATTACTGAATTAATCTTGTGACTTATCTAACATTTTTATTGATTTATACACTTACCAACATGGCTTGTGAAAATCACCACACCATCGTAAAAGTGAGTATTGGCCAAGAAAGATACATAATATACAATGTACAGTGAGAACCATATTTAATTGACCCTAATGTTATATTAGTACATTCATATTAGTAATCCAATTATCACTCATCACTAACCATGCCACTATAAACAACCTGGAGTGTATGAGTTTTCTCTCGGATCTTAACAACAACATCACAAATTCATAGCATGATGTGAATCATGTGGAATATGGATGATATTAAGAAAAAATTTCCATCTATACCAAGCCTTCTAAGAACTAAAAATTTATGGATGATATTAACGCATAATTCATTTTGAATCAAATTTGATTCACTGTTAAAGCCCAACACACACACCCAAATCAAACAGAAAACAAAATTCATACACACCCAAATCAAAATATAAAACCAAAACACTAGATGTAGAACATTTAAATGAAATTATCACTTACAAATTAGATGTTTAGAACTAATAAATTTTTAAAATGGATTGGAACGAAGAATTTCCACAGTAGGGTAAAAAGAATCCCGCTTCTCAACTTCACCCAAATGAAAACATAAAACCAAAATAGTAGATGCAGTGTCACTTACATAATACACGTGAAGAACTGATAAATGTTAAAGATAGAAGGATTTCAGCCATAGAGGAAGGAAAATCCCAATTCTCCCTTCTGTTTAGGGCTGCAGTCACACAGAATGGGGGAGTTCGAGCATCTCTGAATTTGCGTAAAAAATTTCCCAGCACTTTTTAAAAACTGTTGGTAAAGGATGAATTAAACCTCTCTATACAAACGGTTTAAGAAAACCATTTGTATAGAGTATAATTTTCCCAAAAGTTTTGAAAAAATGTTGAGAAAATATTATTTAACCAGCTTTTACCAATGATTTCCTTAAACCATAGGTAAAAGTACTCTACAGGCATTGGGAAAACCACCCTTTCCAGAAGTGAATTAATATGAAAGAATTTGGTTTTGGGGGTTGGTTAAAATTTTCAATCATTATTATCCTTTATATGTTTTATTTCAGTTTGATAATACAAACATTAAATTTCATGTTTTAACTACTATTCTTTATTTATAAATTGTATAATATCATTCAATGTTTGAGAACTCTCAATTCCACCTCCTCATTTAATCTAAGTTGGTGACACACCTTTGTCTAGAATGTGTCATATTCTAAGACCTGATTCAATCAAATTTGTTTCATCATTTGATTAGATCAACTCCAACTTGTGAATAACTATACAATAGAGACAAGTAAAAATGATTAAATAAAAGAATAGGGATAGGTTGAGTTGCATGTCATCAGAGGCAGTCACAACATCGTGGACATTCGCCTTACCCATGCATGCTACTCAAATCTATCTACAAACTTAAAATTAAACATTAAAGAAAATTCATGATCACTTTCACCTCTCCCCTGGCCAAGTCTCAGGGTCAACCTCTTATTTTTTATAGTAATATATTACTTGGTGGAGTGGGTGGAATAGAAGAGAGAGGGAGGTAAAGAAATGAAGAAAAGTTTATGGAGAAACATAAAGACATGGATTAATAAAACTAAAATTTGAATTACAATTGAAAACTAATAACAAAATAAAATTAAAATAATTAATAAGGGGGGAAAATAAGAGAATCATCGACCCATGCCCTGATGGGATCCCTCCTTAGTTGTGGGTGTCGAGCTAATGATTTGGGAAGGAGTCGAGGGCCTCCTTTTATAGGAAGAATTATATCCTCGTAAATTTTGCATGTTGTTGGACCATTAAATGGTTGAATCACATGTGGACCCCTTCATAATTTTTTTTTCATAAATATGTTTTCCATTCACCCGCAAACCTTCATCTCATTTATCCATAATATTAAGGAGTTATGGAATTTTCATTGAATAAGGATTTTTATGGCCGAAATTTCTAAGAAGATTCCTTCAAATGTAAAACAATCAATAGAAACCTTAATGACATAAAATCACCCCCAAATTTGTTTTAGAGTCTATCTGATGTGTACTAGTGTTATCCCTAGTGTAATAACTTAAATGGGAGGTGAGGAGACTGATTTGTGCATCTGTTACGGTGGTGGGGTCCATGCTGTCCACCATGAAAAGTTTCTAACTTCAATGAATTTTTTGGACTAATAGATATTCGAATCGACTCTAGGACCTGAAGATAACGTTGAATGAAATAAAATCCGGATTCTAAAAAAATCACGAATTTTGGAATTATATTTTTTATGAAATGAAAAAAATACCCTTGTGGTAAAAAAAATACAAAAATCCAAAATTATGCACTTTTATCAATTTTTCTCATAATCATTATAAAATTCAAATTACCCATTATTTTAATAAAACATTGACATACATGGGTTTTATCATTGAAAAACATTAAAAATCCTCATTATTTGATCAAAAATAAGCACATAAATTTTCTCTGTCAAATACCCTCACACTTAAACCATGCTTGTCCCCAAGTATAAAATCTCAAAATGGAAATCAGAGGACACCAATATTACCAATATTTAAATTCCAAGGTAATAAAATCAAAAAAAAATCAATGTGTAATCAAACTTTTAAAAATCTGCATAAAATATCAATTTAATTTCCCAATTTTCAAGGAAATAAATAATTCACATATTTTACTTTTACCCTTTGATAATTGATGGAACTTATCTGTTCATTCATTCAAGATCTTTGATTAATTATTATTAAACATGAAAATTCAGGATTTACCTCACTTTTGATTCTTTTCTCTCATCACTCATGATACAATTCAAGTAGAGTTATTGTCATATCACGAGAACATGCTCCTTAGACATAGGCTTCTAAATGAACTACTTTATCAACTTTGTAAAGAAAAAATGCACATAAAATCATGAGGACTTTCAAATAAGGTTCTATTGACTCTGAGGATTAAGGTTGGTAGGATTTTATGATTTAAAAATTAAGTCTCAATAAGAAGGCTAATCTCTTAAGTACTATGCATGACATCAAAAGTAAAAATATAATGAAATTATCCCCTTCAAAGTAGCAACACCTAATTCCCAAAACTCAATGAAAACGTTATGATCATGTAAGCATAATGAATGATTTGTGCACCCTCTTGATTTTTTTATTTTTATTCTTTTTTTAAAAGTTATGATTATATCAAATCTCACATCCATCATCTAACCACATATGATCATAAGATCATCGGTCTAGAAAATTGTGATTTTTGGTTTTCCAAAATCCCAACCCATTTTTTTCTCTTTTTGTTGGTTCTTTTTGTCATTTATGTTATCTTTTTAGTTCAAGAGGGGAAAAATAGAGTATAATTAATGATTCCACATCCTTTTACAATTAACACAACAATACCCCCAAAATTCTTCCTTACAATGTATATTATCCCATCCACCATGATTCCCTTTAACCCCACACATCAACATTGTAATATCAAGAAAATACTCAAAGGAGGGTAATAATGAATAAAAATGGCTTGAAACATGGATCATTACTATAAAGGTCATTCATGGAATCTATGGGATAAAAGAAGGATTTATGTGAAGTTGGTCTTTTAAGGAAAATTGGATTTCCAAAAGATGCCTCAATCATTTTAAATATTTTTTTACATAGTCATAGCTTTGATATGTTTCAATACAAGTTCTTATTGGTTACATGTCCGAAGATCATCCAAGAAATATTCTCAAGATTAAATAGGAAGTACAGGGTCTATAAATCCTCTTGGGAATGGAAAATATAACATTGGAAAATCACTCTTGTCATGACTAATAAATCAATTCACATGAACTTTAGAAATTCATTGCATGAAGGATGGTAGAGAAATTTCATTTACATGAATCAATTAATTCCTTCAAATCATGAGTCATTACTTCAATATCCATTCTTAATATTAAAAATTCAATTATTCATTTCAATCATTTAATCATATCAACATTGAAATCTAAAATAGGGAATCACAAGATTCCTAAGAAACTCATGTCTCTTTGATAAGTCAAGTAAAACCTGAATTCAAGTGCGGGCATGCAATTTTATCTTTAAAGATAAAAACTTGTTGTGGACAAAAATGTGGAGAGTTTAAAAGATAAATAACTAAAATTGAACACCCTTTTTCTATGAAACTTGGTCCTCCCCCTTTACTGTTTGGGGCTTCCTTCTACCTTCATGATCCTACAAAAGAAAATTACTCAATTATTCACAATGATCATTTTGTTTAATCTCAAAATAAAAGAGGGAGGGGACCACATGATAAATTATTTAAATGAAAAAAAATTTAATTATAAATTCCTCAAAAGCAATTAAAGATAAATCTTGGTATTATCGCCCAAGTGGGCCCTGAATTTTGACCACCTCTAGAGGGAAGTACCTACTGTAATCCAAATTCGGAAGGAGGATAAAGCTTCTTTGATTTGAACGAACACATGTGGCTTTTCCCAGCTTTTTATTCATCCTTATGGGATAGAGTACACCATATCCCACCTTTACAATGAGTTATAACTTTCATGGTGAGGGTAGGATGAAATATGAATCATCATCCTTCTTTGATGATACTTGTGAAACCTCTTCCTCTCTTTCCATTAGTTTCATGAGGTATGCTTCATCAAAATAATAGTCAATGGGAATGTCAGAGTGTAATTCAATTTGAATAATAATAAAATATGAAGTATCAAGATCAAATTCTTCACCATCAAAGCATCTTTTTTCATGGTTTCCTTAGGTAAATACACCAACATCTATTCATGAACATCCTTCAATAAATATTCAATGTGTCCAGGGAGATCCATATGTTCCTCAGCATATGTACATCGAGGTTCTTCTTCTACCTCCAAGGCAGAGTTGAAGTTGTCTTATTCTGTATAATAAAAATCACATGGAGTGATATAGAATTCATATTCAATAAAATTAGAAGGGATAGATTCAATGAATGGTTCAACTAACTGAGTTGGTTCAGCTTCAATATCTGCCTTATTGGTAAGTGCCTCATGGAGTATACTCTCTAAGGATGGAGGTATCTAGTCAGGCTCCTCCATATTGAATTAAAATTCCACCACTTGGGTGGTTTATTCCATCAGTGGATCTGAATCTCATTCATTGTATTATACGTGGAAGTTAGGTAGTTCCTCATATTTAATCAAGATTTAATCCAAACTTTGTTGATCTCCCACTTGTAACTCAGTAGATACGTCTTCCACCCTTGCTTCCTCAGGTTCTTAAATTTCAAATATATGTGGTGAAATTTTATCCACCACTTTCTCATGTTCTTATTCTGGATTAGGGTTGGGTTTCTATATTAATTCATGAACATAATCAAAAACTATAATATCCTTTCTGGTTAGATGTTTAATGCTTTCTCTAAGTTCTTGCATCTGATCTCTTTGAAAATATTCAACTTCTTCTTGTTTTTATTGCTGCACCTGTGAGTAATTTTTCCATGCATAATATTCTGAATTTGAATACATCATGGAAGTATTTTTTTAGTTTTTTTTAAATAAAATAATATATAACTGAAATGTGAAAATAGAAAAGGTAAATTAACTAATGATTGGATCCCCAGAAACAGTGTCAATTTTGACGCTCGTCTGTTGTGGGGTGTGGACAAAAATAATTATATTTTCACTAGTGTAGAATAGTGGCTGACTAGGGTCATCTCTCTTGAATATCCTTCTCAATGTAGTTCACTTAATTTATTTAATTCACATATTATATATCATTTTTTTAATAAATAAAAGTGATTAAAATCTTTTTGGGTTTTTTATTATTTAAAATAATGACATGTGAAGGAAGAATTCTAAATTTATACTAAGATTCAAGTCTAAATAGAATGAATTAATAAGAAAGAACATGGTTTTGGGGGTTAGTTAAATATTAAATCATTATTCTGCTTTACATGTTTTATTTCAGTTTGATAATACAATCATGAAATCTTATGTTTGAACTACTACTATTTATTTATAAATTTTGGAATATCATTGAATGTTTGAGCACACTCAATTCCACCTCCTCCTTTATTCCAAGTTGGTGACACACCTTTTTCTAGAATGTGTCATCTTCCAGGACCCGGTTCAATTGAAGTTGTTTCTTCTATTGATTATCTCAACTCCAATTTGTGAAGAACTAACCGATTGAGAGGGGGGAAAATTATTAAATAAAATAATCTGGATAGGATGAGTTGCATGTTATTGGTGGTAGTCACAACATCATGGACAATCGAAAAACATGTGCATACTACTAAAGTATATCTACAAACCTAAAATTAAACATTAAAGAAAATTCATGATCACATTCACCTCCCCTTTCGCCAAGTCTTGGGGTTATCCTCTTATTTCTGAGAGTAATAGATTTCTTGGTGGAGTGGGTGGAAGATAAGAGAGAGATAAGGAAAGAAATGAAGAAAATGGATGGAGAAACACAAAGGCATGGATTGATAAAAATAAAATTTGAATTACAATTGAAAAATAATACAAAAATAAAATTAAAATAAAATAAAATTAGAAAATGGGGTGGGAAGAGAGGTGTTGAATCATCCCATGCCTCATTGGGAACCCTCCTTGGTTGTTGCTGTCGAGCTGATGATTTGGGAAGGAGGCGAGAGCCTCCTTTTATAGGAAGAATCTATCCCCTAAATGTTTACACATTGTTGGCACAATAAATGGATGATTAACACATCGAATCCTTTATAAATTTTGTTCTTAAATGTATTTTCCATTCAACCTCCACATTTCAGCTAATTTATATATATTATTAAGGAGGTATGGAATTTTCATTGAATAATACTTTTTATGGTAGAAATTTCCATGAATCTTCCTTCAAATGTATAATGATCAATGGAAACCTTAATGACTTCAGAACTCCCCCAAAATTGTTTTAGAGTCATTATTATGTGTCGTTGTGATATCTCAGGTTAATAACCTAAATTAGAGGTGAGGAGACTGATTTGTGCATCTGTTACGGTGGTGAAGTTTGGGTTGTCTACCAGGAAAAGTTTCCAAATTCAATGAATTTTTTAGACTAATACATCTTTGAATCAGCTCTAGGTCATAAAGATAAGGTTGAAGAAAATAGAATCAGTATTATTAAAAAATTTAATTAGTAATTTTTTATTTATATTTTTTAATAATCAAAAAAATACCCTTGTGGTAAAGATCTTTCAAAAATCCAAAATTATGCACTTTTATCATTTTTTCTTATAATCATTCTAAAACACAAATTACCCATTTATAAAACATTGAAATACATGGGTTTTATCATTAAAAAAATAAAAAAATCCTCATTATTTGATAAAAAATATCCACATAAAGTTTCTTTGTCAGAGATGTCCCACCTCCTTGTCTTGTGTTATCATAATATGTCGTGCCAAAATTGATTAAATGGTTAAATTAAAATTGTTAAATGATTGGGTATACTTTTTATTTGTTTTTAGATTGGTTAAATGGTTTTTTGGTAATTATGATTATTGGGTGGGTATATCCATGTGATGTGTTAAATGGAAATTTGTGATAAGTGAGTGGGTATAACCATGTGACATGATTAAATGGAAGTGGAGTACATGAGTGGATATACTCATGAGATGTAATGGTTAAATGAGTAGGTATACTTGTTGAATGGGTTTGAATGTAATTGCTTATATGAGTTGGTAGACTCATATGGCTGGAAATTGTTAAATGTATGGAATGGTTGATGATTTACATAGATTCCAAGGACGGATCTCAATGCATTTGGAATGTAGTAGTGGACACCTTGGTTGAGTATTCACTTTGGGTCTTGATTCTGTGTGATGTATCATGCTATGTTTTCCATTAGATCGGGCTTGATTTGACTCACGTAGTACATTCTGGTACACATGCTCCTAGGACACCAACCAGTTCCTATACTGAGTTTCTATCGAGATGATACTAGGACATGATGATTATGCATTGGTCTTCAATACAGTGGATTCATCCCTTCATGTTATACACTTCATTATGTGGCATGATCGTGGGATATATGAATGTGGTTGTACAATATGGTCATTGGTTTTTTATATGGTTTTTTATAGAGAAAAGCTATGTGGACAGGATATGGATTGTTTTACGATAAGGTTGTGTTGTTTGTTTCTATTTCCTATAGGTTTCTTGTTAGGAGCTGTCACTTGTTGTAGGGAGCACCAAGAGGCTATTCGTTATAACTTGTTTGCATTTGTTATATGGTTGGGGCTTTCACACTTACATTACTGCTTACTTGTGCTTGTTTCACATATTTTATAGTACAATTTAGAATTGTATAGATCTTTGGGTGGAAATCTACTGGGATGTTTATCTCACACCTTGTTTGGGCCTCCTTGGTGACCCAAAAAAATTATATGGTTTCAGGTGATAGTAGGGGAAAGAACCCCAACACTTGTTGTTGTCATTTATTTAGAGCATGGGAGCATGATACCTAGATGAGGCTTGCGATGCTATTGTGACACTTTTTGATCTTTTTGGATTTTGGATAATTATATTGTAATTTATTTCCATGTATATTTTTTGGTTGTTTTCTAGATACATGTATCATCTGCATCATGGAATATGAGACACTTATGTCTTGTTATATATTCCTGTCTTGCATATCTATTTTACCTATTGTCCTCTTATTGTATTTACTTATGCTATTGAATTTGATTGACGTCCACTATGATATACTCTGGTAATGAGGTAATAGTCTCCCCAATAAGTCAACTAGGACCTCACCACTTATTGGATGTATCTGGAATTTGAGGAGTGTACTTGAGGCCATGTAGCCAACCGAGCTTGGGGCACTATTAAGTGGCATCAGAGTTCAGGATGTTACAAATTGGTATCAGAGAAAATTTCTTTTCTGGTTTGATTTACTGTTTGGATACAATAGACAGGGATATGAAGAAAATGGTATTTTTTAATGGGCTATGATCGAGTGTAGCTAACCCGTGTACAAGAAAAATCCAAATTACCCTAAATGAAAATGCTATTTTATGGTTTTGACTATTACAATTGATTTTATTTCACCATTAGGCGACACACATGATTTATGTTGATACTATTGATGTGATTGTGGGTTCTATTTTTTTGTAACCCGATGAGATGAGGGTATTAAATATCATGCATCATATAGTCTCTTGTTAGAAATCACATATCATGCATTATGTCATTCCATTTAAGATGAATTATGTGACGCATTCTATTGTGATCGGTGCTCTAATAGTTGTTCCAGATTTTGTGATAGACATTGCGTAGGGGATAGGGAAGTGACATCATCTTTCAATTCATAAGGTGTATGCGACCTTATGAAATAGAAAATGAAGTACCATTTAAATTAAAATTTTAAAGTGAATTTGATATGTATGGATTATATGGGCATCAAATTTTGGTTCATGAGGTGTTATGGGTCCTCAAGGATCATAACATGGTGGACCATTGGTTAAATCATGCCAAATAATGACTGTTAAGTGAAAATAATTGGAAAATAGAGACTTGGCCCACACCCAGATTTTGAGTGGGTGAGAGGTAGTTCTTTTAGTTGTGTTGTGGTTGTTCTTCATACAGTCATGGATTTAGGATTAGGTTGTGTGTTATGAGTTGTTTTTAGGAGGGTTTTGACATGTCCTACGCTTTTGAGATGCGACATTGATATCATTCCTTTCTGAGGCGAGTGTTTGGCATTGTAGAAGCTTGTCGCCATGAAGATATACAATGGTATTCCAAGAGGGCGGCGATGAACATGCTTTGAAGGTGGTGGACCATGAGATACTAGTGGATCCTTTTTAGATCTTTTTTTGGTACAATAGGATATTTCAGACATAGGTACTAAGGCATAGTTCCACGAGGTGTTATTTTGCTCTATGCAGACTTTTCGAGCAGCATTGTATCCTACCATGACTATGTCCGAGCTGACATGGGCGTTCTAGCAGCAACATCCTTTCATGTTTTTGGGGGATGATAGTTCAGAAGCCTCTGAGTTGTGGCTTGATACCACACTAGCTATCTTCGAGCATCTGGAGACACCTCTTGAGAGGAGGGTCAATCTCACCCCTTATATGATACATGGAGTAGTAAAGTACTAGTGTGATGTTCTGAACCAGGCTGAAAGGCTACAGGATATGGGTTGGACTGATTTCTAGACCTACTTCCTTGACTACTTTTACCCCAAGACATTATGGGCAGAGTGAGCTAGTGAGTTCATGCGTCTAGTGCTGGGCACCATGACAGTTATATAGTGGTCAACATACTTTATAGAGTTTCATAGTATTGAAATGATGTACCTTATTGATGAGCTGTCGAGAGTGAGATGCTTTGAGGAATGCCTCTGACATACTATCAAATCCCAGGTCAACGTGTTCTTGTTGACCTCTATCACTAAGATTGGGAATCAGGCACTGATTATAGAGTAGAAACTGAGGGAATTTGAGGATATAGAGAAGGGAAATGTTTCTTCTCAATATAGTAGTTCTACATCTTCTGGAAGAAAGCACCATTTTGATGCTTCCCATCAGATGAGCATCAGTTAGGCAATGAGTGCTAGTAGCTCAGTGTTTTGTCACTAGTGTGGCAGGAGAGGACACATGAATAATCAGCGTGACTGTGACCCTATCGACTGTCAATATTATGGAGGGATGGGCCACACCTAATGGTTTTGCAGGACCTTCCCCCCAGTTGTGAGTGGTAGGGGGTCAGCTCCGATGTCAGGTTTAGTAGTAGTTTTCTATGATCTATATCAAGCAGGGAGCTAGAGAAATACAGGCTGATCGGGCTTCAGAAATAGTGGTCTTTGCTGAGTTTGCCATACACCAATTACTCTTATACATCGAAGGGGACCTACTCTGAGTAGTGAGGTTGTTTTACAGGGTCATGGTATAGGTAAATTATATTATGTACAACCTACCCCTAAAGAGCAAGGTTTCATACTGTCTATAGTGAGAGGAATGATCTTAGTAGCATCTACTATTTCATCTGCTCTTTTTAATACAGGTGTATCTCATAGTTTCATATTTTCAAATATGGTGAAAATCCTTAGCCTTGTTGTGTGGTATTTTGAATGTGTTTTAATTATAGAAATACTATTGGGAATCGGAATGGATGATGTGATCTAGTGTAGGGAGTACCCCCTTGAGGTTGGTGTGTGTCACTTCATTTGAGATATTTATGTCTTTGAGATGTTAGGGTTTGATGTCATTATTGGGATGGACTGTTTAGTATATTATCGATCTTACATTGTCTACTATCACATAATGGTAACTTTCACATCACCAGAGGATGTAGTGTTTACTCACAAGGGTGAATGGGGTGTCCTGGTGAGTTGATATGGACTAGATCATCATGAGTAGGCAAAATGACAGCATAGATTTCTATTTTGTATTTTATATCTTTAGGGAGTGAGTCAGGTAGACTTTCCACTAACGGTGGATCTTTTTAGGGACATGTTCCTAGATGAATTTTCTAGTTTACCTCTCGAGAGATAGGTTGAGTTATCCATTGAACTAGTGTTATGATCTACACCAGTATCCATTTCTTCTTACTAGGTGGTTACGATGCAGTTGTAAGAAATTAAGTGGAAGCTAGAGTATTTTGAGGAAAAGGGGTTTATCCGACCTAATACTTCTCTATGGGGTTTTCCAGTTCTTTTTTCAAAAAAAATGGATATAACTATTTTTCTATTTGGGGATTATCGTAATTTGAATCAGCTATTGGTTAAAAACTGATATCCCTTTAGAAAAATAGATGAAATGTTTGATAAGATTATATAATCTCGAGTATTATTGAAAATTGAACTATGGTTAGGATATCACCAGGTACATATTTGACCCATAGACATACCTCGTAAAACCTTTCATAGTAGGTATGGTTTATATGAGTGTCTGGTTATGCCATTCAGTCTCACAAACACGATAGTAGTTTTCATGGTGCTGATGAACTGAGTATTCCATCCTTAATTGTGACGCATCAAGTATTGGGTTGGGAGTAGTGCTGATGTAGGGGGATAGAGTTTTGGCATATGAGTCTCAGTTTCTAAGGCCACATGAGAGTAATTACCCTATGCATGATCTTGAGCTAGATGAAGTTGTTCCTACTTTTCACTATTGGAGACATTATTTATTGGGAGATCATTTTTTGGTGTATACAGACTACAAAATCATCAAGTATATATTTACAAAGTTTTATTTGAATATGAGGGAAAAAGGTAGGTGGAGTACCTACAATATTTTGACTTCAAGCATGAATACATGACTGGTAAAGGTAATGTAATGTTCGATGCACTGAGCACACAGATTCAGATACAGACAGTGCAGCAGGTAAGTAGCGAGTGGAAACTTATGGTGTTATTCTCTAATATCTATATGCAGGTGCAAAACAGTTAGGGATAGACATATCTAACATCCATAGTTGTAAACTCTACCCTATTTTATAAAGTAAGGATGAGGCAGTTATCAAATTCAGAGGGTCTAGTCCTATGGGAGAGTGTGGAAGGTGAGGACCCTCCTCCTGGTTGGAACATAGGTGTTGATGAGATCTTACATATCCAGGGATGTGTGTGGCTTCAAGTGGATATACGTGGGGATATGATGTGGGATTTTCATGCTTCATCATGGGAACTACATCCCAGAGTCAGTAAAATGTATCATGGCTTGCATCATCAATACTAATGGCCAAGTATGAAAAGTGAGGTACTAGTTTTGTTACGAGGTGTTACACCTGTTAGCATGTAAAGGAGGAACATCAATGACCAGCCATGATTTTATATCATTTACTTATTCCAATGTGGAAATGAGATGATTTCATAATGGATTTCATGACTCATTTACAAAGGTCACCTTGAGGTAACGATGTTGCATGGGTTGTTTTTGACGGGATCAAAAAGGTTGATCATTTGTTACCGATCAAGGATACCTTCAATGTTAATGTTCTTGGAAGGTTGTATATCCATGAGATAATACAACTTCACGGGTTCTCACGCACTATGATTTCAAGTAGGGATTCCCACTTTACAACTTATTTCTTATAGAGTTTTCAGAGGGCACTGGGTACATAGGTGCTTCTGAGCATAGTCCACCACCCTTTGACTGATGTCCAATCAGAGTGTATGATACAAGTTCTAGAGAACATTATGAGAGAATGTTTACTAGATTTTGGGTGATCTTGGGAGAGACACATTCATCTAGATGAGTTCACCTATAATAATAATTATCAGGCAACGATTCAGATGTCTCCTTACGAGGCCTTTCCCATTAGGCTATGTCAATCACCCTTGTGATGGTTAGAGGTAGGTGAGGTAACATTACTGGGACCTTGTCTCATTCAAGAGAATTCTGAGTATATCCAGTTGATTAAGAAGCATATGGCTACTGCACAGTCTTGATAAAAAACTTATGTTGATTACCGTATATGACCTCTAGAGTTTGAGGTCAGGGATCGGGTCTTTTTATGTGTTTCACTAAGGTTGGGACATAGAAGGATCATGATACCGGGTAAGATTTCACCACTATATGTTGGACCATTCAAGATTCTTGAGAGAGTAAGATCAGTAGACTGTTAGATTTAGTTTCCTCAGAGGTACTGATCCATGCATGACGTCTTCCATATATCACAACTACGCCATTATAATTTGGACCCATCTAATGCTTTTCAACCCGAGGAGGCTGAGCTACAATTTGATGCATCCTTAAAGGAGAATCTAATTCGTGGTTTTGATAGAAGAATTAAGGTTATACAAGGCTAGTCAGTTCCTCTAGTACAGGTTCTATGGAAGAAAGACTGTTTACATGATGATACTTAGGAGTGGGAGGCTGACATACATGCTCAGTGACAAGAGTTTTTTCAAATGGATCTTGACTACCATTGAGAGGGATATTAGGTGAAGAATTGCATTAAGGGGGAAAGATTGTAAGATCCTAGGTTTTTCTTGAGGTGTGAATCTTTTACATTCTTTTTTGGCTTAGACCCTATGTTGGGCCATGGGCTGGTTGGGTTGTTTCTGGGAAATAATAGGCATGAAAGTTGTGTACCGGTTACAGGCCAATTACACGATGTGTAATTGGATTACACATGGTGTAATCCGATTTCATAACATGTAATGGTTTTACTAGGACCTTTCATGATGTGTAAGGGTTTTACCCCATTAAAGGAAAATTGAGCATTACACACCATGTAAGGAAATTACTTTTCATGTAATTTCCCGAATAAGTTTTCAAAAAATAGAGGTAAGGACCTCTATTTTTTTGGACATAAGCCTTTTTTCTCTCTTTTGAAGCCTAAATACATTTTTATCTATATTTTAAGATCAAACGCCCATTTGGATTCCATTTCATTCCCTGGCATTTTTGTTGCAACCAGGACGGTGAGATATTGATTCCTTTTTAGCCATTGTTGATTCTTTAGAACAACAGTTGCATTGTTTGAATTTAGGCTTTTATGCCCTAATTTCTTATTCTTTAGATTTATTCCCAACCAAGATGAATTAGGACTTGATAGTAGATGAGAAATCCACTAATGAGATGAGTTATGTGGTCTATAATTTTCTTTCGGCTTTTGATGCTTTATAGAGATATTGACCTTTCTTCTGCCTGCTGGACTTTTTAGCACGGGCCTGATTGTAAAGTGTTAATCTGAAATAGATGATGTAGGACCTGTTTGGGTCTCCCTTAGGTTATTTGAGATGTTTTTGTGGTTTCTAATCCAGCCCAAGGACACCCATGGGGTTCACCATGCCTTTACATTGATTTTTACCGTTGATGATCTACACATGGGGTGTGACCTAGAGTTTTCCTAGTTTAAGGAAGCTCGGTTGTACTTAAATGAGGCCGAATTACATACATAGGAGATATCTTGCCTCCTTACCTTCTGTTATTATAATATTCCATGCCTAACTTGATTAAATACTTAAATGGAACTTTTCAAATGAGTGGGTATACACATTGTATATTTTTATATTGCTTAAATAGTTTTGTTTGTAATTGTGATTAATGGGTGGGTATACCCTTGTGACGTGTTAAATGGAAATTGGTGATAAGTGGGTGGGTATATCCATGTGACATGATTAAATGAAAGATGAGTACATGAGTGGGTATACTCATGATATTTAATGGTTTAAAAGGGTGGGTATACTCATTGATTTGTTTTGAATGTAATTGTTTATATGAGTGGGTAGACTCATATGGTTTGAAATTGTTAAAGGAATGGAATGATTAATGATTTACATAGATTATATGAATGGATATACATGGATCTATAATGTTGTAGTGGACACATTGGTTGATTATAGATCTTTGGTCTTTATTCCATGAGATGCCATAGGCTTTACTACCCCTTGGATCCAGCTATCTTGGACTCACGTAGGACATGTTGGTACACAAGCTCCTAGGATTCCAACCAGTGCCTATGCCAAGTTTCCATTGAGATTCTCCTGAGACTCGAAGAGGATGACTTGGTGTTCAGAACCAAAGATCTGGCCCTTCGTGATCTACACTTCATTATACGGCATGATTGTGGGATATATGGTTGTGGTTGTACGACAAGGCAGTTGGTTTTTGATATAGTTTTCTTTATACGGTAAAGACGTTTAGACATGATATGGATGGTTATGTGGAAAGGTTGAGTTGATTGTTTATATTACTTGTATATGCCTTGTTAGAAGACGAAACTTGATGTAGGAAGCCACAAGAGGATGTTTAGTATTACTTTTTTGCAGGAGTTATCTGCCTTGGTCTTTCACACTTACATTACTACTTACTTTCACTTGTTTAGAATATTTCATAGTACTTCATAGAACTGTGTAGATATTTAGGTGGAAACCTACTGAGATGTTTATCTCACGTCCTATTTGGGCCTCATTGGGGATACAAACAGATTATATGGTTATAGGTGATAGTAGGGGAAAGCTTCCTAAAACTATTTGTTGATCATTGTTTTAGAGAATGGGAGCGTACAACTAAGATGAGGCTTGTGATGCTACAGGGGTACTTTGTGGTTGTCTTGGATTTTTGATACATTTAATTTATTATATTTCTATGTACCTATTTTGGATATTTTCTAGATACATGTATCATCTACATCATGGTATATGGACACTTCTGGTTTTGTATATATTCTTGTCTTTCTGGTCAATTTTATCTATTGTCTACTTATTGTATCTACTTCAACTATTTAATGTGATTGACTTCCATTGTGATAAATTATGGTAATGGGGGTATAGTCTCCCAAATGACTCACCTAGTCTCTAACTACTAGTCATAAGCCTCTGGAATTTGGGAAGATGTGTTTGAGGCAATGTAGCCAACCAGGCTTGGGGGACAGTTGAGTGACATCCGGGTTCAGGATGTTACATTTGTACAATGATTCAATGGTTTCATTTCAAAATTCATTGATGTCATATGAAGATATAATATGATGTTTTGAATGTACGTACTATATCATATTTATGTAAAATCATGGGACATCCACCATTGTTTTATTTTTGAAGTGTATGTGTAATGTCAATCTGATGTGAAGTGTGGTCATAATGGCTTGGTAAATAGTTTTTAAAGGTACTGAATCCTTTAAAAACATATTTCAGGGGGTCAAAATCAGGAAAATGTAGTCATATTTCCATGAAATCAAAGAAAATTTACCATTGATTACTTTTTGAAATGTAGGAACTGACATAACATCATTTTAAGTTACGGTTTTCCTGGGATGTCTTTAAATGGATATTTAGTGTTTTAAATCACATAAATGTGTGTAATGGTAAAAACCATAGAAAATTAATCCATATTGACATGAAATCATGGGAAAACCACTGTTGAGTTATTTTTGATGTATACACATTGACAACATGTCAATCCGACAAGTGTTGTGGTCAGAATTGCTTAAGAAATAGTTTTGTAAAGGTATCGAAGCCTTTAAAAACAAGTGATGGAGGGTCAAAACTCAGAAAAAAGAATCGAATTACCATGAAATAAAAGTAAAACAACTATATATTGATTTTTGAAATGTAAGAACTAACGACACATCATTTCAAGTAACAGTTTTCCTAGGATACATGTAAACACTTTTTTAGTGTTTTAAAACACTAAAACATGCATATAGTGGTCAAAACCATAGAATACGACCTCAAATTGACATGAAATCATGGTACATCTATAGTTTAGTTATTTTATATGTTTACAAATTGAAAAACATCAATATAACATGTAGTATGATCAGAATGGATCGGTAAATAGTTTTTAAAGGCACTGAAGCCTTTAAAAACATGCATCATGGGGTCAAAACCAAGAAAACATCAATTAATTTCTATGAAATCATAGTAAAATGACCAAATAATTATTTTTAAAATTTAATAATTGATGACACGTCATTTTTACTTATGTTTTTCCTATGATTCCTATAACATGTTTTTAGTGTTTTGAAAAACTAAAATACGCGTGTAATAGTCAAAACTATAGAAAAGGACCATATATTGATGTGAAATCATGGTAAAACCTTCGTTAAGTTATTTTGGACATGTAATTCTAGAAAACATGTCAATTAGGTGTGTTTTGTGGTCAAAGTGGATCGATAAATAGTTTTTAAATGTATCGAAGCCTTTAAAAATGTGTATTGGGGGGGGGGGGTCAAAACTAGGTAAACATCCTCAGATTACCATAAAATCAGAAGAAAATGACCATATATTTATTTTTGAAATTTAGGAATTGAAGTAATGTCATTTCAAGTTAGTTTTTTTCTATGATGCCTGCAAATAGGTTTTTAGTGTTTTATAACATGTAAAGGTGTAGGTAACCATTAATACCATAGAAAACAACCTCAAATTGACGTGAAATCAAGGGAAAACAACATTATGTTATTTTTTATTTTTATGTGTAGAAAACACATCAATTTGACATGCAGTGTGGTCACAATGGCTCAGTAAACAGTTTTTAAAGGTATTGAAGCTTTTAAAACGTGTATCATGGGGTTAAGACTTGGAAAACAACATCTTAATGCAATGAAATTAGTGGTTAATGACTATAGAATAGTTATTGAAATTTATTAATTAAAAACACATCATTCAGATTTATGGTTTTCCAAGGATTCCCATAAACACATTTTTAGTGTTTCAAAACACTAAAACATGCGTGTAATGGTAAAAACCATAGAAAACCCCCTCATATTGACATGAAACCATGTAACAACCACTATTGATTTAGTTTTTAAATATATTGTATGCGTTTATATCAAATTCTTTAAAAAATATTAAGTAACAGTTAAGCACATTTCACATCGACTTAAAAATCAATTAGAATTTTATATACTTATCCCTTTTTAGTTTGAAGTGTTGAATCATATTTTAAATAGTAAAATTTATTTCTTAAAAGTGTTTTTCATGGTATATTATTTGTTTTATGTTAAACTTTCTTCAATTTCATTAAAAAAATAACGAATTTTATGTGAAAAATTATAAATATATTCCATTTCTTTTCACTTTTACATTTCTTTTCTTAAATTTTATGGTTTTTATTGTAGGTGATAGATGTTAACCGAAAAAAAGAGGTTGACCATGTGATTCAAGACATTATTTACATGGAAGTGGTGATGGTTCTTAGTTTCTTTGGTATGTTTAAATATTATCAATGATTCTATTCTAATTCTGATTTATTATGTTTAGTTTTAATTTTTGTCTTTTTTATTACAATTGATGAGATTATGTGGTATGTTTCAATTGATTAGATGATGTGGAGGTAGAAGGATAAAACATAGGTCATGGGGTCACAATAAATTGGTCATGGGTTATTTTAGGACATATTTTATATGTATATATTGATAATTGAGGTATGGGTTGACTGAGGTAATCGGTTGACTGAGGATATGCTGACTATGAATGTATATGTATATTACTATGGATGTATCTTGTATGATGTATTCATGATGGGTTTATTGTGCATTTAGGTTTTAGATTATTATATGTCAAAGTTTTTATATTAATATTTTTTTATTAAATATTTTTAAAATGTATATTTTTAAAAAAGTATTGAGAGCTGATTTTTAAGAACCACTGTTAAAAAAATGAATTTGAATCATAATTAACAGTGGTTAATATTAACTACTAATAAACTTAACATCCACTGACATATTAATCGGTTTTTAGGTTCATCTTATCTATTTTATTTTAAAGTTCTCTTTAAAAAATCACCGTTAAATAAAATGAAAATAATTTCTAAATTCTCAAAAAATCACATAAAAACCCAGCTCTAAATGAATCAAACTACTGTGAAATGACTAGATAACATGAAATGTAGGGAGATTTTAGTAATCACCGCTAAAATATTAGGCAAATGTTTAAATGACATCCTCTAGAAGAAAAAACCACTACTCAAAACGATATTTTTTTGTAGTATGTTGATTTTTTAAAATGTTTTTTTCATTCCTTCACCTGAAATGTCAGGTTTGTACCGGAGTACTACAAGACCTCATGTATGCCTCCCTGCACACAAGAGGTTTCTGACTAGCAGTGAGGGTCTAAGTCCATCAGTGGGGAGACTATACCCATAGTATCATGTCATAATACAAATAATACATAATAAACAATATAATAGTAACTAGAGTAATTATGTGGAAACTTAAAGATGAGACACATGTCATACAATAATAAATGGGCTTCTAAAGTGGAAATCCAAACTAGAGTAATAATAAAGAGATAAATAAATAAATAAATAAAACATACGGGTCCTGAGGAGTCCATCTCGATATACTACCATATCCATTCTCATTTTCTCATCCATCAGCCACAAGTCCCTTTTCCTTATCCAAATCCCTAAACACAAAGTTTGAATGTGCATAGATATTTTTATGCAAGGTGTGAGTAATAAAATTTAGTAGGACACCACTAATTCGTCCTTAACAAGTGTTGGCATAATTAACTGGTGTATTCAGTGATAATAATAAATTAAAAATAAATCATAAAATCTAAAATCACATATTGAGTGATTGTGCATTAACCAAGCTGCTACAACCTCCAACTGTACATGCTTCAACTCCATGTTTAATTTAAAGTCAATATATCGAAAGTAATCAATATATGGCCATGAGACTAGTGACCATTTTATTTGTAATTGTGTGTACGTACTACTCGACATCCACTGAGCTCGAACATTAGACTTCTGCTCCCACACTCCTCTTTGATCTATCCATACTACCAAAGGATCTAGAAAAGTGGCGCCTTATGATGGTTCCAGGAGTAGTGGAATCATGTGGTGGTGGGAAATATATTAAAATTTCTTTTAATCTTTATATTCTCAAAACCAAGAGTGAGGAGCTTGAACATCAAATTTTTAATTAATTAATATAATGTCATAAAAAATGATTACCTTATCTTTGGAATATTTCTTCATTAATGATGTTAATCATATGAAAAGACCCTTTCAATTTGCCTTCATTGTGCTATGAGGATCCAAGAATAGAATCCCTCTAGCGAAAATCCACACATTCTCTGTTGATATTCGATAAATGTTAAATGATATCTATGTGCTAGGGTGGGGAATAAAATGTCTTGAATTGTTAATTCTTGATCACTCATTCTTTAATCTTGAATAAATCTCTAAAACATGTATTTTTTTTAGAGGGAGAGAGATAGAGGAGTTAAAATAGAATTCATTATTTGAAACAATTACATATTTTCAATTACCTTCACAGTAGCCATAACAGGATATTTATTGAGGTAGATTTTAGGTTAGGATATTTTTTTATTGCATTCTATCCCTTAAAAAATACTAAAACCTTTAATAAACCTCATCCAATATAATAATAATATTCTTATTACTATTCTATGTTGTTCTACAATTTGAGCATCGAAAAATATTATCTAACCATCTTTTTAATTAATATTATTTATTAGAAATGGTCTTGGTCTATTAAAACACTTCTTTTATTTATTAAACACCTAAATATATATTAAATTTAAATATTTCATTAATAAATATATATTTTTGATCAATATAACATGAATAAAAATATACATCAGTCTTGAGAATAATATTTATTCAATTAATTAAATTCAAATTGTATTTAATCAAGATCATCAGAAACACTTAGTGTTTGACCCTCTAGGATTATTTATAATTGGCATCAAGAGAGTTTGCCTACTGTACAAAATTACTATCTAGAAATGAGTCAACGCACCCAAGAGAAATAACTTAATTTTGAAATGATGAACACCAAAAATTAACACTCACTATATAATATAATCCCTTTTTCATAATATCTCATCATGAAGATTTCACATCTATGTCACAAACCTATTTTCTTGGTACATATTTCTTTAAATATCTAAAATAAACACATCGTTACACCATGTAAAAGGAATTTAATGCAATGGTTCTATTTCAATCAAATGTATGAGATATCAGCTTCCATAAATATAGAAGGGATAAATACATCTTTAACTTATTCATTAATGACATGCGAGTCATGACAAGAACAATGTAACATAACATACCATGAATATATGTCATCATGGTTTTCATCATAAAATCTAAGTGAATGAGTTATAAAATTCATTAATGATAATTTTAAAGTCCAATTACCATTACACATGCTCTCATATAGGAATATCTGATGACACCAAAACATGTGGAATTCCTACCAGTGATTCCTTCTCATAATCTCCCATATTTGTGATTACCATGTGAGAACTTCATGATACTAAGACTTATCCTCTTATGAGTTCTCTCACTTAACATTCTATGAACTATGTGTCCCATCATAGTACATTATCCAAGATAAGAACATTCTTTTAGAATATCATCATAACACTTCAAGGTTCTCAATATAACAGAGAACTGATATGACCTTATCAATGTGACATATACTCTAGGACATTATTACATTAGAGTCTTACAGAACAATGGACAATATGTAATAACATGTTTTATTAATATTCAATATATCGAACATACATTTAATTAAAGTAAAAATAGCTAATCCTAGGACACCAACTCCAAGAAACTCCCATGGGGACTAGATCCAACTACCAAAAATTTTCAGTCCAATTGTACTCACTTAATAATCATATTTATGGTGAGTAAAGATTTTAGTCAAGGGGTATGATATATTTTCTTATTTGGAAATAATACTCACTAAAACCTCACCTCTCTTAAAAAAATTCCTAAAGAGATGATACTTCCACAATACATGCTTCGTCCGTTGATGTGTACTTGGCTCATTTACGAGAGACACCTCAACAATATTATCACAATAGAGTTTAATAGAATATTTAATATTATATACCAATTCAAGATCTTGGATGATATTTTGCATCCATAATTCTTATTTACCTACCTCAGAATTCACAATATACATGGACTCTACTGTAAAATCTATGACCATAGCCTTTTTTGAGCTCTTCCAGCTCTCAATACCTCCATTCAAAGTGAATTTGTATCACGTTTGTGACTTCATGTCATCTTGATAAGTTTCAAAACAATAATCTTCATATATTTTGATGACTGGTTCCCCAAATCCTCCATAAACTAGGAACATATCCTCAGTACACCTCAAATAATTAATGATACTCTTGACTGCCATCTAATAGAGGTCAACTGGATCATCTTGATATCTTATAACTACACTTGATGCACAAGAAGCTTCTATCCTAGTAAATATCATAATATAAATGAATGACCCAATCACTAATGCATTTGAAATCCTTTCCATTCTATTTATTTCCCCATGTATCTGAGGAAACATTTTCTGGGAAGGATGAATGCCATGTGACATTGGAAACAATCCCCCTTGTATTTTTTCATACCAAATCTCTTAAGTATCTTATCAATGTATGTGCTTTGAATTAGGCTGAGCAACTTCTTGGATCTATCGTGATAGATCTTGATTTGAAATATATATGATGTCTCACCCATGTCCTTCATAGAGAAGCATTTATTCAACCACGTCTTAATAAACTGTAAGACTGGTGTTTTATTTCCTATAAGTAATATGTCATAAACATATACTATCAATAAAATGAATGCAATCCCACTAAATTTTTTGTTGACACAAGGATCACACTCATTATTTATGAAACCACATTCTATTATAGATTCATCAAATTGAATGTTCCATATCTTATATACTTGATTAAATCCACAAATGGATTATTTTTCAATTTGTATATATTTTCATCCTTTGGAGTCACAAACACTTCAAGTTGTTTTATATCAAAATATTCCTGATGGTTCCCATTAATTAAAGCAGTTTTGACATCCATTTCTCAATTCTCATAGTGACAGTATGCCTCAATGTCAAGTATAATTATGATGGATCTCAACAATACAACTGGTGAAAAGGTTTTATCTCAGTTAATTTCTTGATGCTATTTCAATATATATACAACTATTTATACCTTATAGGTACTTACTTTTCCTTCAATGTATAGTTTCTTATTGAATTTCCACTTATAACCAATGGGTTTTACATCCATTGTAGGATCTACCAAAATAAAGACTTGATTTTTGTAGATGGAATCCATTTTAGAATTGATGGATTATTTTCACATGGCAACATCTGTGCCACTTACTACTTCCTTTTAGGTTATAGTATCATTATTATGAACTAATAAGTAGTCACCATCCTTGGTGACAAGAAAACCATACCATTCTGGTTCTATAACCTCTCTTGTACTCCCACACATTACTTGTGTCTCTAGAATAGTTTCTTCTTACATGGGGATTTATAGAACCTATTCCTATGACAAGTATTATGTACCTTGAGTCTCAACTTCATCTAATTATATCTTCATCCCACTATCACTTTTAGAGATGTTTTCACTCTCAAGGAATCTATAATGTCTTTCCACTATTACTTTTTTTCTAAGGGTTCATATTGGTAATATCCCATTGTTTCTTTGAGTTATCCTATAAAGTCACATTCTACACCTCAAGGTTAAAATTTCTTCCTAAAATAGGCCTTAAAAACACTTTCCAAACCCAAAAATGCAAGTATGATAACATAGGATTATTTTCATTTCATAAATGGTATGGTATATTGAATAACCATGGTGATGTTTTTTTTAAAAAGTTTTGTATTTGTAAAAAAATAATCTTTTGAAAAATAATGGTTTTTGAAAAACTTGTGAAAGTTTCTAAAGTTTCAAACCTAAACAAAAATAAAAATAAAAGTTTTTTTTAAAAAAATTTTACTTCTAGATACAGATGATCAGACTGAGCAGAACCAAACACAAAATATCAAACTGTGTAGCACCTATCAGATAAGTTGTTAGAATAATAATTTTGTTTATCAGACATATCATTCGTCTTAGATCCATTAGCACGAAGTTCAAGTTTCATTCGACTCATTTTTGGTTATAAAGTCAATATGTTTTTGAAGAGTTTGAATGAATATGGTCATGTTAGGAGTTATAAAGTTTCAATCTTTCTATCCTTCAGTCAGACGATGATTTTCTAGATTTTAATTCTCAAATATCATAAATTGTTTATAACAATTGTGATACAATACTTATGATGAAAAGGGGTTGAATAGGTGAAACCATTCATATTGTGTTTTGGTTAAAAATAAACAAGGTTTTGAACGTAATAGAAGTCATAACAATTTCCTATGTAAGTTAGAAGGTGATTTTCCAATCTTGAATTTATCATAAATCATGAAAATTCTCATGATAAAAGCTTTTGGAGAAATGGAGGAATCATATAGATTTTCTTAGTTATAGGAATCAAGAAAAAGTTTGCATCAGATCCAGAAGTACTGAGCACAGTTCTTTTTAGAAGTATGAATGAGTTATAGATAGTAAGGTTTGAAGAATTTCAAAGTTGTATAATGCAGCTTCCATTTTAGTGAGAATTCCATCGTTATAAGGATTCTATAAGACAAAAGTTAAGGATTTTCCATCAGACTAACTATGAGGAGGAAATTCAATCAGACTGACTCTGAAGAGGAAAGTCAATCATAATAACTTTGAGAAGGAAATTCAATCAAGATTTCCTTTGAGAACAAATGTCAATTAGACTAACTCTCAGAAAAAATTCATCCTGACTAACTCTGATGAGGAAAGTCAATTCAGAATGAGATGAGGAAGTTACATCATAATGAGTTGAGGATGTTCCATCCTAATGAGATAAGTAAGTTACATCATAATGAGATAATTAAGTTCCATCATACCGAAGAAATTTTGAGATGTCTGATAATAATAATTACAAATAAAACTCAATAATATTTCAACAGATTTGTGAAGAGTTTAAGTGGTCAAAATTCAAATTCAAATATGCCTAGATCTTAAAGTTTGTGAATTTAATTATGTGGGAAAAGTATTTCAGTTTCTTTCCATAGTCTTTCTGGGATTCCTATTAATAGAATCACAATACATTCATACTTTACATCTTTTTTATGTGATTTAAAAAGGTGGAGCACAGTAGAATTCATGTCAAAGTTCTCTTTTTGGACTGAGACCTCCTTATAAGGTTGGACATCTTAATGTTTTGTTTACCGGACTAAGGAATATCTGACTGGGAATTTAAGAAGAGTTTGAGTAATATATATTTAGAATTAGTTCATCGTAATATTTCCATCAGACTAAATTCATTGGACTAAGTCCATTGAACCCATCCCCATAGGAATAAGAGAATCAGGCCTTGCCACATCAGACTGAGGATTCCAAATAGAAAATTTGTAGAAAAGTTTCATGAAATTCTTTATTATTTTATTTGTGCTCAATTGTTTGTAATGAAATTTGTAAGGTGATGAGAGTGAGTATAATAATTTCTACTAAGACATAGAAGCTATCTAGCAGGATTTGGCATGAGTTGTATTAACTTATTCATTATAGAGAATTCATATAGACCCACAAGAGTGGCTTTGTAAAGGATATAGGTTCTCACACTGAGGAAAACCCCTTTAAATATAATTTGATTTTCTTGATTTCCTACATTTCCATGCATTGGTATTTACTAAAAGAAAATAAGGATATAAAATTTAACAGGTTTCAAGGGTTATGTTTTTTAAAAGTATTGCAACTTATAAAATTGACCAACTAATTCAACCCCATTTTATGTTGTTATTTAAACCTTTGAAACTTTAATTGGTATAATAGGGAAGGTTCCCTTATTTAATCCTTATCATGGATAATATCAATTCTAAAATTAGTGGAGTAATTCTTACATTTGATGGAAAAAATTTTTATGGATGGAGAAATTAGATGATTCTTTATCTCCTATATTTTGTCCTAGAAGTTGTTTATGCTACTAAAATTGGTGAAACACCTATTAAGAATGATTCTCTTATGTTTTTTACTAATAAAATAAATATAGGAGTTGATGGAAAGTCTATAAATTCTATTCTTACGTCCTTATCAGAAAATAGTTATATAAAGGTGATGTGTTTAAAAACTTCAAAGAGTATGTGGGATAAGATGGAATGTTTATTCATTGGGAATACTAAAGTGAAGGAAGAAAAGATATAAATTTTGTATAGTTATTATGAAGACATAAGAATGAGAGATGAAGAATCCATTGATGAATACGTTATGAGAATAAATGAAATATTTTGTGTAAGATGCCGACCTTTCCTAAAGATGACTCGAGATTAATTTCAGCTATTTATTTTTTTTCTTGTTTGAGAATACATGGGTTGGGTTTTACCTTGGGGTGTGTTTGGGTGAAAATTTGAGAAAAATGGAACGGATAAGAGAAATTCATGTTTGGCCCAAGGTTTTCCCTAACCATGTGCTCCAACCCATCAAACTGTGCAACACTGGATAGGGGAATTTCATAGTTAGTGCACAGTTTTCAAAACCATGCACCCTCTTAAGAGAAACAATGCACCCCCATAATAGAGGCGCATGGTTAGGCTCATAATTAGGGGAAACCATGCACCCCTTCCCAACTAACCATGAAAGACATTTTAAATAACCCCAAAATTATATTTTTAATCACTCAAACCCCCATTTTAACTTTTATTCGACCCCTATTCAACTTTAGATGATATTTCATGATTTTGGAGCCATTTAGATGGATTAAAAGTCTTCATGACCTCCATAATTTGTGATTCAATGACTATATCAAATATATGAACCCTTCTTAGTAAGAGGACCTCATCTCACTTGGTTTCTCATTCCTTTTCCATTCTTCTCCTATTTTAGATAGGGTTTGTTATTCTTATTTTGATTGGATATATACCTTTTTTTATCTAGATATATTATTGTAGATATATATAGAGGTTTAAGAGATCATTATTTCTTCAATCTTGATTTAGGGTTTTAGATTCAGATCTTGTTCTATGTCTTTGTGCTGCTCAAATTTTGGGGAATTATGTTGGATGACCGCTTGTAAACTAATAGAGTTATTTGGTCTATAATCCAAATCCCAAAGTATTTATTTAAATTATGTATATGTTATTTTATAATTTCTATTACATTTTTGGAAATTTTGTTCCTGACTAAATTAATTAATTTGGTGTATTAATTAATTAAGGAAATGTGAAATTGGGGATTTTGGAAATTATAGATTGAGATAATTAATTGTAGAATTAATTGTGAGATATTGAGATTTGAGGATTGAAATATTTAATTTTTTGATTAATTATGATCTATTGGACTTGTTATTGAGATAATTAATTGTATAATTAATTATGGAATTTTGATTTTTTGGATATTGATTAATTAATTGAAGAAATAATTAATGTGATTGATGTACTCAATTAATTGTGGAATTAATTAAGGGTATTTATGTGATAAACTAATAGTTGAATTAGTTATGAAATTTGTTGGGTATGTTAATTGTTTAATTGTCTAATATAATTTAAGTTATTAATTAATTGTAGAATTAATTAATTTACATGATGTGGTTAATTAATTTTTGAACTAATTAATGTTATTTATGTGATTAGTTAATTATTTAATTAAATAATCGAATATTTGTGTTTAAATAATTGTTGAATTATTAATAGAATTTATTTGGATGTTTAACTGTTGAATTAATTGTGTGTTATGAATGCTAACATGGAAATTTAGTTTAGAATTAAATAATGGGAACATTTTCACTCTAATTTGTATGTTATGAAAGGAAACATGGTTATTTAGTTGTGAAATAAATAATTGGAACATGATCATTATAATGTGTAAGGTATGAATGGTAACATGGTAATTTAGCTATGAATTAAATAATGGGAACGTGGTCATTCTATTCTGTGATGTATGAATGGTAACATGGTAATTCAAGTATGAATTAAATAATTGTATCAATGACATTATGAGATAAGATATTCATCGGACAAACTTCACGACCCAGTATGAGACAAAGTATGTATTGAATGGTAAAAATGGAATTATGATATATGAAATCCATTATACATACTTCAGGCTTTAGAATGAGCTAAAGAAAGCATTAAGGAATGAGTGTCTATGAGAGTTCGGGGTTTTATGTTGTTAAATAAAGAATAATTGATTATGTGATAACTATTTACTTATGAATGTTAATTATGAATTTATACAACTACATACACTTTCTATTAACTATATTTTTTTATACACCGTTGGTGGTGGCCTACTGATCTGTACTCACACCAAACTCGGGCATCCATATTAGTACCCAAATAGACTTTGTGTTTTCTGGATACGTTAAGGGAAAAAGATCATTGTTATATGGATGATATGGGATAGAGCATGGATGAGGGAACTAGAAATGATTCGGGACACAATTAGGTGTGTCATCAGGGTATTTATTTTGTGATTTATTTTGGACACTTGACACGTACATTGGAATGGCATATTTTCTTCTTTAGTTTTGATACTATATTTCCACTTTTAGCTATCTCGTGATACTGGTTATTTCAGGTTATGATTATATGTTATTTAGTTATTGTTTCTTATTTTCTTCTAGTTTATTGAATCTAATAAAATGGGGTATAGTCTCCCCATTATCGATATTTCAGACCCTCACTACTATTGAATATCCTCTAGCATATGGGGAGGCACTCTTTGGGACATGTGATTGACCGACTCGAGGCTTCGATGTGTGGCACATGGGTCAGGACAATATAAAGTGGTATCAGAGACCATTTTTATTTTCTTTTTTATTTTGTATTACTATTTGGTAAAGGTAGACATGAAACTAGAAAGAGTCGGGCCTTGGTTATGATCTCATGCATGGGAGTAGTGAACCCATGTATGGGGGAGAACCCAAGTACCCATGGGTGGGATTGTTGTTATTCTTATTTGCTGTTACAGTTGAATATTATTTCAACTTGGGTGACACACTTGTTGTGTGTTCTGATTATTGATGTTAATTTTTTTTGAGTTTGGACTCGTGGACCAGTATGGAACAAGATTTGAGTTACATGCATCATTATAAAAACTTAGGGTTATTGTGACATGCATCATTTTAGGAACACATAGAAAAATGGGTTATGGGTAAGTTATTGAACTTGAACTGTTTTTCCTTGATTGTGAAATTGAAATGAAAATGGCACCTAACATGAAATTGAGAAAGATTATAGAATGATGTAAGATGGGAATAAATGGGTGTCTAAATGAGAAACTTTAATAATTAGAATTTGTTTACCCTTATTATCTAGGACCAAGGAGTAATATTATTAAGGGTAGTGATAACACCTTAGTTTTGACTATGTGGTAGGGTTTGGGGAAATGACTTGTTGTGGAATATTGTATTTTACCGTAAATGTATTAAATTTGTAAATGGTGTCTTAAGGTACATATTTGTAATGGAATAGATATTTCTCTATGACGGTGCTTATTAAGAGGATAACATTAGGATATGGATAGAGATTATCTACCAGTAGTATGAACTAAGGCATCAATTGTGTCAGGTGAGGAATTCAGGGAGCAGTTCCATGGGAACATTTCCCACTTCATGAAATTCATGGGAAGAGACCCAGGGTGGGTTGTGAAGAGTATGTTTGATCTATAAATGGAGTTACAAATTCAACACACTCCTAATTTTATTAGAGTGGGTGGACTTGAGAGAGATGATTTCTGGGTTGAGTCCATCGAAACTATAATTGAACACTTTGAGACTCCTATAGAGAGGATGGTCATGTTGGCTTCTTATATGATATGAGGATAAATGAATCATTGGTCATATGTTCAGGCGTGGACTGTATAGGCTAATGGTATGTTATGAAAGGAATTGTTGGATAAGTTTCAAGAGAACTTCTATCCAGAGATACAGAGCTAGGAGAGAGTAGCTGAGTTCATGAGTTTTACTTGGAGGAGTATTTTTGTGATATACTATGTTGGACACTTTACACATTTGTAACACTTTTCTCTAGCATTGGCAATGGATGAGATAACTACAGTGAGTCATTTTTATACTGGGGTTAACTGTGAGATTAAGTCCCAAGTTAACCATTTTCAGTTAAAGGAGTTTACTGAAGTTATGGATACAGATCTCATAGATATGGGTAACCTGAAGAGGCTTCCAGTGTAGGAAAGGTGGTTCCATTTGGAAGATTATAAGGTATGACTTCTGAGAGTAGGAAGCATTGCTATGAAAACATCAACAAGGGAAATGGGAAATAGAGTACCTAAAAAGAGGGATCAGTTGCATAGGACCTTAATAGAGTGATCTATCACCAGTGTGGTAGATTAAGAAACATTTGAAGATAGTTACCTCAACCACCAATATAGTTACAATCTTGTAGAAAGATGGTACATCTACAAAAGTTCTACAGGACCCAGCGATAGATGAGTACTAAGGGTATCGCTAGTCAGAATCAGAGTGTAGGAAGAGGATATTCTGCACCATATCATTCTTGCATCTGGATTTCTACTGGACAAGGTGGTAAAGGTAGTGTATGTGGAGCTTTAGGGTAAGATTTCTCATATTAGTAGAGTAGTGCGGAACAGGGGACTTAGACTACATTATGGGGAAGTGGGGTAAGACCGTTGCATTCTATTCACCCTACACCTGTGGATATCAAGGCTGGACCATTGACAGTGAGAGGTACTATTTCTATAGCTTCCATGATATCTAGTGCCTTATTTGATATTGGTGCCTATCATTCATTTATTTCTAAAAAACTTGTTAATGGTTTGTGCCTGGTGATGGAGTTTGTGTGTGGGTTGTTGATGACAAACACACCTCATGGAGTTCGGTCAAGCGACATTTTTTTGTGCAAGGGTTGTTCTCTTGAGGTCGAGTAGTATCGATTTCTATGAGATATTTATATCATATACATGTCAGGATTTGAACTAATTATGGGTATGGAATAGTTAGTATCATATTATCCCCACATTTATTTTTACCATAAGAGAGTGACCATTACATCTCCTAAGGGTTACAAATATATTCACTGTTGAGAGTGGGATATCGAGGCATTCCGAGTAGGTCCAAGTACTCATCAAATAGGAGATATCACATCCCAGGTTTCTAGTTTATTTCTGGATGATAGAGGTGTAAAATGATATTTCTTTCCACACTTATTGGATAGGTTTTAGGATGTGTTTACTTAATATTTCTCCAGGATTCCACCTGAGAGAGATGTGGAATTTAGCATTGAGCTCATACTGGGGGAAGAGATGATTTCAATTACACCATATACAATGGCACTGAAAGATATTCAAGAGCTCAAGAATCAACAGAAGGAGTTATAGGATAAGGTATTTATTTATCCAAGTGTGTCGCCTTGGGGTTCACTAGTGTTATTTGCAAAGAAGGATGATAGGAGTTTATGCTTATGTGATGATTACCAAATGTTGAACCAGATAACTATAAAGAACTAGTATCCTCTCCCCCGTATCAATGACCTATTTGACCAGTTGAGGGGAGCTTGTGTGTTCTCAAAGATTGACTTGAGATTAGGGTATCATAAACTGAGAGTTCAGACTTTTGATATACCAAGGGGTGAATTTAGAAGCAGGTATGGACTATATGATTTCATCATAATATTTCTTGGGTTGACGAACACACCAGTAATGTTTATGGACTTAATGAACAAAATCATTAATTTGTACCTAGATCATTTTGTGGTTGTGTTTGTGGAAGACATCTTGGTTCACTCCAAGACACATGATTATTATGACCAACATCTTGATATCATCCTAAGTACACTAAGAAAGCATTGGCTATACAGCAATATATCTAAGTACAATTTTTTGGATCGATCAGGTATGCTTCTTGGGTAACATCATCTCAGAGGAATGTCTGTTGGTAAATCTAGAGAAGGATCAGATAGTGGTTTCTTGAGAGCATCCTAAGAGCATGTTTGATATCCATCGATTTCTAGGATTTTCTGAATATTATAAGAGGTTCATTCCGAATATTTACCGATTAAAAACATTGCTAACGATCTTGACCAAAAAGGGATAATGTTTTATTGGTAGTAAGATTGTGATAATTCTTTCCAGGAGATGAAGAAGATTTTGGAATCAGTACCAATATTGATCCTACCTGAGCAAGGTGATAAGTACATAGTGTATTGTGACACTTCAAGGATTGTAATTTGAGTTATGTTGATACAAGGAGATCAATTTGTGGTTTATGGTTCTTTGAAGTTGAGGCCCCTTGAACCGAACATCCCTACATATGACCTCAAGTTGGCTATAATGGTTTATGTTTTAAAGTGTTGGGGAAATTATATATTGGGAAATTTTTTTACTGTGTATATTGATCATAAGAGATTAAAGTACATATTTTCATAGTGAGACTTGAATCTTCGATAACAGAGAGGGGTTGAGTATATGTATCCATTCAATTTTGAGCCAGCATATATGCCTGGAAAGGGAAACATTGATGGTGATTCTTTGAGCAGTAAGACTCAAACTCAGGTGGTTCAGGAGTCTAGTGCTGACTGGAAGATGAAGGATTTTCTGGACGAGATACACATTGTGGTTTATGAGAGTTAGGATTAGATGACTCTCGTAATAGTTTCATTGGAGTATACATTTTTGAGATAGATCTAAGATAGGAAGTGTGTGGATTTATAATTTCTTTCCTTGAGGGAAAACCTTGAAGGTGGGGATCCACCTTCTGATTGGAGAATATATGAGGATGAAGTCATATATGTCAGGAATCAGGTTGTCATATCTTAAAGAATGTGAGACAAGCTGCTTTATGAGTTTCATGCCTCGAAGTGGGTGGTACATCCATGTGTGACCAAAATGCACCGTGAAATAAAAATATAGGTTTGATGGTTGGAAATGAAAAAGAAAATAGTATGGTTTGTGACATGATGCTACACCTATCAGTAGGTGATGGTCGAGCATTAATGACCTATAGGTTTACTACAGTCGTTGGCCATTATAGAATGGAAGTGGGAAAAAGTGACCATGGACTTTGTGGTGGTTCTCCCGAGGATGCCTTAGAACAAAAATTCTATTTGGGTTATTGTGGATAGACTGAAAAATTTAGTGAATTTATTGAATATATGGGAGACTTTCTCAGTGGAGCAATTGGGATATTTGTATGTTTGGGTGATAGTCTGTAAGCACGAGGTGCCACAGAATATTGTTTCAGACTGAAAGTTGTGTTTTAAATCATGATTATTATAGGGATTATAGAAGGTGCTTGGTATGTAGGTTTTATTGAGTATGAATTTCCACCCCCTGACAGATGGATTGTCAGATAATACTATACAAGTGCTTGAGGATATGTTGTGAGCTTGTGTTCTAAACTTCGGTGGGTCTTGGGAGAATCACCTAGAACTAGTGGGGTTCACCCATACCAATAGTTATTGGGAAACTATGTAGATGGAACAATATGAGGCTCTTTATAGTAGGCCATGAAGACCACCTCTAGTCTGGATGGAGGTATGTGAGTCTAAGTTTTTAGGACCAAGTCTTGTGTAGGACACATTATAGCATGTACAGTTGATTCAGAAATATATGGATATGACCCAAAGTAGATAGAATTCATATGTTGATAGAAATAAATGACACCTAGAGTTTAGAAAGGTTGATCATGTATTCATTTGGGTGTTTCCAATATTCAATAACTATAGAATATAGAGACAGGGCAAGTGGGCACCCATGTTTGTTGGACCGTTTGAGGTGGTGGAGAGAATCTGGCTAGTGGTGTACCGATTGGCTCTTCCACAGAGATACAGTGTTATGTATGCTTTTTTCTAAGTGGAAAAACTAGTTTGGTATCACCCCAACCCTTATAATGTGATCGATATGGATGATGTTAAGATTGATATAGAATTTTCTTTTGAAGATCATCAAATACGTGTGTTGAATTGTAGTGAGAATGTGTTGCGGGTAAAGACAATGCATGTAGTTTGTGTATTGTGGAAACATTGGAATGTGTGGGAGGAGACATGTGAAAGGAAAGAAGATATGTGGGATCATTGTCCTAATCTTTTTGACTCCGAATCTTATAGATTAATGGAAGTGCTTCTCAAGGATAAGATGTTATAAGGTGGTGAGATTGTAAGATCCCGACCTTTGCCGAATATGACATGGTCTTAATTTCAGGTATTTATTTTTCCCTTGTTTCAATGTACATGGGGTGGGTTTTACATTGGGGTGTGTTTGGGCAAAAATTTGAGAAAATTTAAAGGGAAAAGGGTAGTGCATAGTTGGCTCACGGTTTTCCCTAATCGTGCGCCCATGCCCATCAAACCATGCAACCTTGGACAGAGGGGAATTACATGGTTGACGCATGTTGTGTCCATCTGTACAACCAATTATGAGAAACTATAAATCCCTATAATATGATTTTACATTTAGGTACACATTTAGGAGAAACCATGCTCCCCTGCCCTACTAACCATGCATAAATTTTTAAATCACCAAAAAATAGATTTTTAATCACCAAAACCCCCATTTAACTCCTATTTGATCCCCATTTAACCCTACATAATATTTCATGATTTTGGAGAATCCAATATGGATTAAAAGACTTAAAAACATTTTTAACTTGTTATTTTAAGCCTGGATTGAAGATCTTCACCCCTCCCTATAAGAGGATCTTACCTCACTTGGTTTCCTATTCCTTATCCTTTATTATCCTATTCTATAAAGGGGGTTTTCTTCCTATTTTGATTGGATATAGATATTTTTTTGTGGATCTGGATCTAGTATTGTAGATCTATATCTATATTTAAGAGATCTTGATTGATTTGATCTTGATTTAGCGTTTTAAATTTGAATTTCATTCTATATAATTGTGCGGCTCAAATTATGAGGATTTTCATTGGGTGATTACTCAACAACGAATCTAGGTGGGTTGTCTATAATTCAAATCTCAAAGTATTTATTTAAATTACATGTATGTAATTGTATAATTTCTATTAGATGTTGAGAAATTATGATATTAATTTAATTAATTGATTCAGGAGATCATAAATTGGGGATTTTTGGAATTATAGATTGAGATAATTAATTTTAGAAATAATTATGAGATATTAAGATTTTAGGAGTGAGATATTTAATTGTGGAAATAATTATGATCTATTGAGAATGTGATTGAGATAATTAATTATGGAATTAATTATGTGATATTTAGTTTGTGGATATTGATTAATTAATTGAATAATTGATTAATGGGTTTTACGTACTCAATTAATTAGAAAATTAATTAAGGGGATTAATGTGATAAACTAATTGTTGAATTACTAATAAATTTGGTGTGCTTGATTAATTATTTAATTTACTAATAGAATTTAAGTGATTAATTAATTATAGAATTAATTTATTTATTTTATGTGATAAATTATTTTTTGAATTAATTAATGTTATTTATATGATTAGTTGAATTTTGAATTAACTAATGGAATTTTTATGTTTAACTAATTGTGGAATTAGTAATGGAATTGATGTGGGTAATTAATTGTTGAATTAATTATGTGTTAAGAATAGTAACATGGTTATTTAGTTGGGAATTAAATAATGGGAATGTGGTCATTATAATGTGTAAGGTATGAATGGTAACATGGCCATTTAGTTGAGAAATAGAGAATGTGAACAAGATTATTCTAATGTGTAAGGTATGAATGGTAACATGGTCATTTAGTTGTGAATTTCAAAATAGAAACATAGACATTCTATTATGGGGTGTATGAATGGTAACATGTGAATTAAAATATGAATTAAATAATGATATCAAGGGAATTATGAGATATGATATTCCTCATACATACTTTAGGCTCCAACATATTTCAGAGTAGGTATTGAATGATAACAATGGAATTATAAGATATGATATCCCTCAGACATACTTCAGCCTCTGACATGAGTTGAAGCGGGGATTGAGGTATGAGTGTCTACGGGAACCCAACGGTTTATACAATTAAATAAAGATTAATCGATAATGTGATAACTGTTTACTTATATATTGTAATTATTTATTTATACAACTATATACACTTTCAATTGATTAGATATTGTTTTAGTTTTCATTAGTGGTGGCATACTATAATGCCTTATATTTTCCATGCACTATTTTTTGGATACTATATAGATTCTTTATGTGACCAGGCATTGAGGCGATGTGCGATTCTGAGGCCATTGTTCCTAAAATAAATGTTTGAAATATATTAAATATCATGCATGCACAGTTTTCCTAAAAAAGTTTAATAACTTCTAAATGGGTACCCTGATAAAAAATATGATGGTACCTTTTAGTTCAGAATGCGAGGTCTACCCTAGGAATGACTTAACATTAGTCGGTGTGGGTCATTTGTAGAAAATTCATCACAGGCGTGGAAATGAAAAGAAATAATTTAATAAATTATATTATTTTATTTTTGTTGATGCAGTGATTGATGGAATTTAAATAGACTATTATGGAGAAATACTAGGGTTAGCTGTACAACCCTAGAACCGTTGGAGAGCCATTAGAGATTGCTTCAGTGAATCCCCTCAGATGAATGGTGATAGGATCTTCGATCAATGATCGATGCAAAAAAGATTCAATGGATCTCACCAAAAAAACACGACACAACCCCATTCTTCATTAGTGATCAGTTCGAATCAAGTTAGGGCATGTATTTTTATTTTATTCTTCCCCATTATTTATTTATACAATGAACATGATCAATCAATGAAAATATTGATCTGTGGTATGATCATTATACAGGATGAGTTTATTTTAGGAGGTTTTGATGGGAGAATATATTTTGAATTTTATTATTCAGATTTTCATTCTAATAATGATGGGTAAAGATAAACATGAACATCGATCAAGGTTTGTTACTACAATATGTTCTTATTCTTTTCTCCCCCCATTCATCGTTTGTCACTAGCATTCTCGATCAATCGATCATTGCACACCCATTTCTTGGTGCAACGATCCGATATCATAGATCTAATATTGGAATATCCTGACAGAGGTGTGAAGATGGAGATAAAGCAATTTAGATAGAAGAGGATACCCAATTTACCATTCTTCAGCACACAACAAATAATGACAATTTGATTCATTTTTTGAGTATATTTTATAGAGTAATGCATTATTCATTGACAAAAAGTATTGGACGAGTTGGGATCTTCAATCTCATGGTGAAACGATCACCAGATCAAAATCTGTAGGCATTGGATCAAATGCATGAGTAGATATGGGATTCTGGAAAATCCTGAACAACACAATGTTTAATCTGGATCTATACATTGTGTGGGGCCACATGAGCTGCGATTAGGGTTTCCATAGAAAGTTAAATATCACATGGAATGTGACACCTTTCACATATCATGTGGTATCACCTGGGTCACTTGTCATGTAATCAAGAATCAAATGAGCTATTTACATCAGGATATGTTCACAGGATAAGCTGTGTACTGGTACTTGTGAATACATGCATAGGATGGTGACGTGTACTAGCACATGGATAGAGTAAATGGGATACATACATGGTGTGTACTACTACATGGACAGAGTTTGATGAGATGAGCCATTTACACGGGCAAGACCCAGGTTCAAGGGACATGGAGTGTGACCCCTACTACACACTGTGTACTAATTTATACATGTCTTCGAGCCCTTGAACTCTATATCTTGGAAAAAATTTGTTAGGGTTTGTTACCTTTATCTTTTCCATGAGGGTTAGTATGAAATAATTTTCTACTCCTGGGACATCGATCCCTTCAGCAGTAATTCCTAGATAGAGTTGTTGGAATCCCTCTAAGAGGCCTAGAGTGAGATCCTCTATTCATATTCATGTTCTAGGTTGGGTTCTTAGTATTGACGTGAACAACACTACATGGGAGTCAATCCTCTCCTTAGCGGATTAATCCATATTGATTTGTTGGTATAGTGATCCTCATCTATGTATTATAATCTATTAAAACTATTAACATTCTCTTTCTCATGAAGAGACACGATATGAAGTACCTATTGGACGGACATCATCGATGCTATCAGATTCAGGAGTGTGTTCTCTAATCTGAGTGATTTGTGGAATATTCTATATGGAATCATAGACTAGTATAATATGGTTGTGACTTACATCTAGAATTTGTGTCTTTGTTGAGTATATCTTGAAATTCTTGTTATATGTGTTTTCGAAATATACCTGTGTAGAGATGAATGTATTTACTTTGATTTATGTGATGCACGCCTATCATAGGGCACGTAAAAAGAAATTTAATATTCCTAGTGTAGTATAATGGATGACCAGGTTCATCTCACTTGAGGAAATTTCTCATATGTTCACTCACATAATTTAATTCACATAAACTAATTCTTTTTAATTGTTTTTTTAATTTAGGAAGGTTATGAAATTTAAATTAATGAAAATATTAAACTAACATGCAATGAAAAAATTTAATTAGTGAATAAAGAACTTGGAATTTATGGGTTGGTTTGTGGGTTCCATCATTCTCCTTGTTGGTGTTTAAATAAAGTTTGATAATTCAATTTTGAGATGTAATTATTGAATTACTATTCTTTTATTAATTGGTGTGAAATCTTGAATGCATTTAGAAATCTTAACATCCCCTCCTACCTTAATCAAGTTTGATGGAACAACTCAATCGTGAGTGTGACAACTTCTAAGACCTGGCTCTATCGTATGCCATTTCAACCACTAAATGGATCAAATCCATCGTATTAAGTGATTTTATTCGGTATAAGGGAGGGAATAGATTTAATAATGTAATAGAAATGAGTTTGAGTTTAGTTTCCTGGTGGGATATCGCCACACCCGTGCACGTCACTCTTTATCATAAAAAACTTAATAAAACATAAGAATTTTACCGTAGAATAAATGAAATTGGCATATACCTCCCCTGATCCAGGGATTGAGTAAGTAAATCATTTTTTAGGGTAAGAGGTAATGGTGGATAGTATGAGAATATAAAAATAAGAAAATAAGGATAAAATATTGAGAATAAAAGAGGGTGGTTGGGTGGAAGTAAACAAAAAAATAAAAACCATGCATGAATTTATTAAAAATATAAATTACAATTGAAATATAAAAAAATTAAGAAAATAAACAAATTAATAATATGATAAGGGAAATATTTGTGAACATCCTCCCTCGGTAGAGATCTCCCCTTGGTTCCTTGTAATAAATGTGATGGAAAATGGGATGAGATGAGAGGTGGGAGCTCCCCTCCTTTTATAGGAAGAAATTGTCCTCCTCAAGTTTGCACATTTTTTGGAAATAGAAATGGATGATTAACACATTCCTTCCTTAATAAAAGTTGTTAATAAATGACTTTTTAGTTCATCCTCAAAATTTCATATTGATTGGACTCATCTAGAGGGATTCATGTATTTTTTATTGACAATGCATTTTTTTCTAGATGAATTTTCCAGGAAGTTTCCTTCAATGGATAACATCTCTTTGCCACCATAATGGGAGAAAAACTCCATAAAATTTATTTAGGTAGTTCATATATGTTTCCTACTTCATATCCATTTCTAATCAACTCCGTAACGGATGTATAAATCATGCTACACAACTACAATTGAAATGCATATAAATAATTTGGAAAATATTATTTTTATCAGTATATTTTTTAGATTCGGGGTGTCCTACTAAGTATTGTTATACTCACCCATACATGGTGTTTTCCATCATGTGTTGTGTCTTGTGTAGAAGATTGAAATTTTGATAGAGTCTTAGGAGGACCAGGACCGGATGGTGCTTAGTGAGACTAGAAAAACCGAGGTGAGTTCCTACAACTTTCTGAAAGCAGTACCAATACTTACTTTTAGGTTGTACTTTTGTTTTCAAACTCTTTGTGGTGGGCTTTTATTTGGCCCTAATTACATTATATTACTTCCTATTATACTCTGGTTATGAAATTTAGATGTATGAAAGCATGGGTTTTCAGTTGTTTTTATATTTAATCATTTCATAGGCTTGGAGATGTGTGTTTCTATATAGGTACTTTTGCTAAGTCTTCTCATGTCAGTGATACACCTTCTCAGTGCTAGTCAGTATCCCTAAGCCTATTTGAGGTGGGATTTGGGAGTCACATCATGGGCCCCTCTAGGAGGGGGCATGACACCTACTGAGTTGTACTCTCACCCAACTTGGGATACCTGATCAGTACCTGAATAGATTTTGTGCTTTATAGAGAGGTTAGGGGAAATACCTTGTGTTATATCATTGATATGGGATAGAGCATGGATGAGGGAACCTGGCACTATTCGGGACCTTCTTGGGGGAGTCGTCAATGTCTTTATTTTGGGTTTCATTTTAGACACTTGAAATGTACATTGGCATGACATATTTTCTTCTTTAATTTTTGATATTATATTTTCATTTTTGGTCATCTTGTCATACTAGTTCTTTTAGGTTATGATTACATGTTATTAATATATTGATTATTATTTTTGCATGGTGTAGTTACTCTGATAAAATAGGGTAAAGTCTCCCCATGATCAATATATCAGACCCTCACTAATAATAAACAGCCTCTGACATATGGGGAGGCATGCCTGAGGTCATGTGACTGACCTATTGGAGGCACTGGTGTGTGGAACCTGGTCCAAGATGTTACAGTTTTCAACATTAGAGGTTTTGGAGATGTCTTGTAAGATTCTATAATTGTGGAGAAAATCATGTGAAACATTCCAGATAGGTTTGAGTCTAAAATTTTCTCTTTATAAGATAAATATGATTTATCTCTTGATAAATTGCTTAAATTTCTTATTACATATGAAATGAGAAAATCTCCAATGTTATAAAAATATGAAAGATTTAATAGATTTTGAATCAATGAGAAAGATTATAATTCAAGTTGTTGGACATGATGATCCTTGCTACTTTGATGATAAAGAGGATGATAAGTTGAATGAAAAATTCACGTCTCTTATATCTAAGAACTATAGTAGAGTAATATGAAATTATGGTGGTAGACTTACTCTTAAATGTTTTGATTCTGGTGGAATTTCCCACTTTACTTTGAATTCACCTAAGAAGAAAGTTGGTGAGTATCAAGAATATTCTGATGAAACACCTTGATAAAAGAAGTGAAACAAAAGTTATGAAGAAGAAAATTCATCCAACAAACACAACAATAAGTCTACTTGAAACAAAATAAATATGATAAGTGATAAAGTTGAATCATACTCAAAGGAAAATAATTATTCAAAATATGAAAGTGAAAAAATATTATAACCTTCGTTGAAAAATTTTAGAAAATAAATGATTCCTTAGATAGTGAACAACGTGTTCAAGAATCATATAGAGAGTGTCTACTCAAAACATAACTTAAATTATGTATTGAGACAAATATAAATCTCAAGTAAGAAATTAGAGTAATGAATAAATATTGTGAAGTAGTTTCTAAAGTAAGAAATTATGTCATCAAGTCTGAGGAAGAATAAATTCAAGAGTTCTTATGTTAGAAAATAATAATCACTAAACATGGAAGGACGGTTAAAGATCTCAATAAGACATTGGAATAAAAAGAAAAAGATGACAATAAGTTTCTATATAAACTTCTTAATTCTATAAATACCTTGAGAAAGATAAATTAAAACATTAACAAATCTTTATTAGTAAAATATAAAACTTATAAATTTGTGGAGAAATCTCAAATAAAGAATTATGTGAATTCCTCACACACAAAAAATAATTTTTCATCTGATTTTTATAACATTTCAAGTGTTAAGAAAATTAATAGGAAAGTTTGGGTGGAGAAATAATGTGATAAACCTATCACATATACAAAATTTTAAAACTCACATAGAAGGAAATATTGTATACACCCAGAGTATGTTCGGGTAGGAAGGATTTATAAACCTCAAAAAAAATTTACAAAGAAAGATCATACTTCAATAGAAAATTAAGATTTGATGGATTCTATTTATGCTGTAGAATATATAGGCACATGACTTTTAATTTTTGGCATAACATATAACTTCCGAAAATAAAATTTGAATAGAGTGGAAGAAATAGTGAAAATAGAATTGATAACTTTCCTAACACATAGGAAGTTAGAAAAGTAAAATCACAAGAAGTTAACAACATTCCAAAAAAAATCAATTTAAATTTCTGGAATTTTTTTATGGAAGATTTGATTTAGCTTTTCATCATTTTAAGATATGTATGAAACTCTTTCTAGAACATGTTTCTTATGGGAGATAAAGAAAAAGAATCTAGGATGAATAAAGTTGAGGAAATATTGTTTTGTTGAGACTGCCTTGAAAGAAAGTAAAAAAGAAAAAACCATGGATACTTGATAGTGGTTGTTCATCATGCATTATAGGTGATTTAAAAATCTTTAAACATGTTTAAAATCATGAAGGATGTTCCATTACCTTTGGGAATAATAGTTCTTTAAAAATCATAGGAATCAAAATTACTGAGAATAATGAAGAAAAGTTGAAATCTTATGAATTTTTATTTATTGATGTGCTAAAACATAATTTACTTAGTGTAAGTCAACATTGTGATGATGGAAAATAAGTGACTTTCAGAAAATATTCATGTGTTATCAGAAGTGTGAAACATTTAAAAGTTATCACAAAAGGAGCAAGAACTAGTAGAAATCTTTTTCAATTTAGAGAATTTAAAAACTCATGTTATCTAAGTTCCAATGATGAGAATAAGTTGTGGTTCCAAATACTTGTCCAAATTGGGAATAAAAGAATGAAAAAACATTCTAAAGTATATTATGTACAAAATTTTCCAAAATTGAAAATAATATAGGAAGATTTTTGTGTTACTTATTAGAAAGGGAAGATAACTAATAAAAGTCATAAGAAAGTTGAGATTTTATCTATCGGGCCTCTTAAACTTATTCATTCCAATTTATGTGGGTCAATTATACATCAATAAAAAAAATCATATTTATAATTTATCAATTTTAAAAGTTATTTCACTCAAATGAGAAATATCTTGTTTTTGAAACACAACTCAGAGCTTATAGAAATGTTCAGGTTTTTCAAAAAGGATGTTGAGAAAGAGATGGGGGTTTATATAAAGAAATTGATAATGGATAATGGTATTGTGTTTACAAGAAATACTTTCGAAACTTATCTTAGATATCATTATATTAAACATTAGTATAGTTCTCTATATACCCCACAACAAAATGGAGTAGTAGAAAGTAATAATATAGTTTTGGTGGGAATGGGAAGAATCATGTGAGAAGAAAAAAAACATCCAATGTACTACTAGAGTGAAGTTGTTAGTATTATTTTAAATTCTTTGAAAAAAAATTATGTTTGGAAACCAACCTGAGTTCTTATGAAATTTTCTATGAGAAAAAACCTTTATTGAAGTACATCAATGTTTTTGGAATCCCATGTTTACTTAAAATAATAAATTTGGATCAAGGAAAGTATCCTGAGAAAGATGAGGAAGGAACATTTATTATTCACCCAATGGAAGAAGATACAAATGTAAGAAGTTTTTAATTTTCTTCATTTTATGAATATGAAGTTGTGTTTATCAGATAATGGGGGAGAGGAAAATAAAATTTATAGAAAAATAAAAGTGAGAAAATATAAAAGATAGGGGGATATTATCTTAGCATGGCCATACAATTTTATTCTCACCAAGGGAAGTGTTTTTTCAAAAAAAAACCTTTTCTATTAGTGTGGTGTCTAAACACTCCTTTAATAAAGGATGTGTTTTGGTAAAATTCAAAAAACATGAGTTGTTTACAAAAGTTTAATTGGGAAAATTTTCTGAGAGTTGTAAAAGTTATTAGTGAGTGTTGTTAAAAAATACAAATGGGGATATTGAAGTACCTTTGTGATGTTTTTTTAATAAATTTTTGTATTTGTTGATAACTAATCTTTTATAAAATAATGTTTTTGAAAAACAAGTGAAAGTTTCATAATGTTCGAACCCAAACATAATGGGGGATAATGTTTTGTTTTTGGGAAATTTGTTTTATAGACACAGAGGATTGAACTTAGAAACACCAGATGAAAAGTATCAAACTAATCACCACCGGTCGTAGAATTCATAAAAAAGATATAGTTTTTTATCAGACACACTATCAGTCTTAGATCCATTGACATGAAGTTCATGTTTTATTGGACTCAATGTTGGTTAGAAAGTTAGAATGTTGCTGAATAGGTTGAATGAAGAAAGTGATGTCAGGAGTTAGAAATTTATTAAACTTTCTAACCTTCACTCAAATATTTCTATTCTAATTTTTATTTCTAAAATATCATAAGTTGTCTGTAACACTTGTGATGTGATCCTTACGAAGAAAAGGGGTAGAATAGGTGTAACCAATCATATTGAGTTTTGGTTGGAAATAAAGAAGGTTTTGAAAGTTAGGGAAGTCATAATACTTTCCTATATAAGTCATATAGTACTTTTATAATATTGATGTTCTCATAAATCAGAAAAACTATAATGATAAAATATTTTTAAGAAATAGAGGAATCATAAAGATTGTATTGATTCTAGGAATCAAGAAAAAAAATTTCATCAGATCCATAATTACTAAGCATAGAATCTTTCAGAAGTCTAAATGAGTTATTTTTGATGAGGGTTGAAGTATTTAAAAGTGGTATATTGGAGTTTCCATCCTAAATAAAATTCCATCATAGTGATAATTCCATCATTATGAGGATTCCATTGGATTGATGCTGAGGAAGTTCTATGAGGTAGAATCTGAGGAGGAAAGTTAATTAATCTGACTCTAAGGAATAAATTCAATCAAAATAACTATGAGAAGGAAATTCAATCAATACCAACTATGAGAAGGAAATTCAATCACACTGAACCTGAGAAAGAAAGTTAGTTTGACTAAATCTAATGAGGAAATTCAATTTAGATTGATATGAAGAAGTTTCATCGTAATGAGATGAGGAAGTTCCATCATAATGATTTGATTAATTTCTATTATACTGAATAAATGTTAGGAAGTCTAAGAAGAATTATTATAAAGAATACATAAGAATATTTCATAATATTTGTGAAGAGTTTAAGTGGTCAAACATGAAATTAAAATATATATAGATATTGGATTTTTTTTTAATTTGAGTAAGTGGGAAAAGATTTTTAGTTTCTTAAATTTGTCTTTTTGGGATGCCTATAAATAGAAGAAATGTATATTCATACTTTTCAACTTTTTTATGTGAGTGGAAAAAGAAAAGCACTGCAGAATTCATGTCAAAGTTATCTTTCCATAATGAAATCTCATTAGAAGTTTGGACATCTAAATTTTTTCTTTATTGGACTGAGTCACATCGGACTGAGCATTTGTGTAGATTTTGAGTAATGCATATTGAGAATGGATTCATCAGACTGAGTCCTTCAGACTGAATTCATCGGATTGAGTCCATCAGACCCAGCCCTATCGGATGGAGAGAAACAGACCCAACCACATCATAATGAGGATTCTGAGCTAAGAATTTGTGGGGTAGTTTGAACAAAGTATTTTTCTTTTGTTTTATCTCATTTTTTTGTAAGAAAAATTTTAAACTAATAGGAGTCTGTATAATCATTACAATTAGGATATATATAATGCGTCTAATGGGATTTGGCACAAGTTGTATTCAGTTATTCATTTTAGTGAATTTATATAGACCCATAGGAGTGTCTATGAAAATTATATAGGTTCTCACACTAAGGTCGAACCTTTTAAATATCTTTTTCATTACTTTTTTTAATAATTTTTCATACATTATTATTTAATAAAAGATGATAAGGATATAAACTTTAACAAGTTTTAGGGTTTAAAATTGTCAAAATTATTGAAACTTATAAAAGTGAACATCTAATTCAACCCCACTTCTGAGTTATTATTCAATCCTTTGGAGCTTCATATAATATTTCTAACTTTATTTGAAACTTTTTTTAATATTTGTGATACATTTTTGTAATTAAAATCCCTAAAAGAATAATGGAATACTCTCATGACTCATCATTGATCTCACTATGTCCAACAAGATGTGGTTCCTCCTTTCACTTACATCATTACACTGATGTGTATAAGGAGGAGTGAGTTAATGTAGGATCCAAAACTCCTATAAGTAATCAATGAATTATTGATTGAGATATTCTACACTATGTTCTAAGAGGATTTTCTTAATCATATTACCAATTTGGTTCCCATATTCATTCTTTTATTTCTTGAATTTATCAAAATAACCGGACATATACCTTATTAAGTAGACATATTCATTTCTACCAAAATCATCGGTAAAATTTATGAAGTATGAGAACCCACCCCTGCCTCAATAGGAAATGGTCCACAAACATATATATGAACTAATTCAAGATTCCCTTTAGAACATTCACCTTTTCTTCTAAATAGGTATTTATTCATTAGACCATGTAAATAAGTGTGACACATACCAATTGGTTTTAGTTCAAAAGAATCTAACTATACATTTTGTTATAACTTAGTCAAGCCTTTTTCATTTACATGCCCAAGCCAATGATTCCATAATTTGGTGTGGCACGAGTTATGTGAAGTAGTTTCATTATAAATTTCCATTACTTGGTTTGTATAATACGATAAAAAAAATTTGTTATTTAAATTCACCTTACCATAACAAATGTTATTTTTATAAAAGAATCAACATTATTTTACAAATATTAAATTATATCTATCTATATCAAGTTTAGATATATAAATAATGTTTTTTGTAAAGGATGAAACATAATAACAACCTTTCAAACCCAAGATCATTAAAAGATCCCATATTTTTCTAGGTACGTCCCACTCTGAGGTTTTCATTGAATATATTTTGTTGGGGTTTCCATTGAAATTAAGACATAGTGAATAAGTCTTATTTGATGATAGAGAGCCTTTTTTGGAGAATATAACCTTAATTTTAGGCATGTACGTCAATTTAAATTAATAGATTTCATGTATAAATATGTTAAATGGGATTAATAAAGTTTTCTATGATTTTAAAAGGATCATAGGTGGTTTGGTCACTTTTATAGAAGCTAGTATAAAAACTATTCAATGAAAAATTATATGTTGTGTACATGTTGCATGACATGTAACTATTTATAGATGCATTTCAATAACTAGTTTATGATGTGATGTGGTTACATGTCATGAACCTGATTCACATCATGTAAATGTTGATCAAAATAAATATTAACTCGGGGCAAAAGGTTTTTCCAGCATAACTTAAAAATGAGTAAATATATGACATGAAAGGATTACACATCATGTATTCCTCATACCCAGTAGTTTTAAGTGTGTCGTGTACTTATGACTCTAATTATTTTTTATTATAGACTCTACTCTCTCGCTCCTAGGGTGAACTCTTGGAAAATTCGAATTATATTTCCCCCTTCCAGATGTCCCATTTTCACATTCTATCCTTGGTGAGTTTATTCACTTTGGTTTCCCTCTTCTCACCCGTCATTACATTTTATTGTAGTGTAAATATTTTGAACATGGGTTTTGTTTTGGGAGTTGATCTTGTTTTGGGTTAATCTAGATTCTTCTTGTGATCTTCCATAACTTCTTTTTTAATGGATTTTGTCATTCGAAGCGTTGTGTTAATCACATGTTAAATGTATGGAGACCAAACCTAACCCTATGGTATATTTAATTGTGAATTATATGAAATATTTTGATTATGACCATGTAATGTGCACTATCATTAATCAGTTGATTTATAGTAAATCATGGATTGGATTCTTTTAGATTCAATGGTCGATGCAACTAGGATTATGGGTACCTGTTGGGCAAGAAAACATTTGAGTAAAAAGAACTTGGCTAATGGTTTAAATCATGGTGAGTATGACATGATACCTTAGGTTATTTCTTGATATAGAATCCGTAGGTAATCTATTATTGATTATTGATATGATTTTTGATCATTTGAGAGATAAATGAAAGTTTATTTGAAAGAAAAATGGAAATTTTCATAATTAACCATCGAGATTTATGATGTGATATTATGATTTCCATACTATTATGACTTGTCGAGTTGGTGATGAAGTTATTATATATAGGGATATCCTAGTAATGTTTAAATTATTATATAGTAGGATTGGCCCAGTGATACATGCTAAAATTCTTATATATAGGGATTTTCTTGGAGGATGAAATTCTTATATAGTAGGCAATTCCTAGTGATAATTGCTGAAATGCTTATATACCAGGCTACACCCAGGGACACATGCTGAAATAAATTTATATAGGGTGATGATCGGAGGATGAAATTATTATACAAAGAGATCTACCTGATTGTTTGATTTTCCCATGGTAAATGGATATAGATGGAATGGTTATCTTGCATGCTCCGAGACATTTCATCATGGTTTTGAAATAGGTTAATTGATATATTATATTAATTAGTTAATTAATACATCTATTTATAACGTTATTGCATATAATTATTATCAGGCTTGTTGTGTTTAAGGATGGTGGTGTCGACCTACTGAGTTTTATTCACACCCTATTTGGGAACTGTTTAGTACTCGAGCAAATTACATAGATACAGGTTTGGTCAAGGGAAAGGGACATTATTATTGATTCTTTTCTTTATTGCTGGATGGGATGGATTTTGGAGATGGGTCTGACATGGGGATCAGGACCAGAGCCTTTTGGGATTATTTAATGTGATTAGATTATTTTGTTTGTATTGGTTTCAGTTTTACTTTTAGATACATCTTAGATTGTCATTACATTATTCATCATTATAGGTTCCTACTTTTATTTTCCTAACTGTATGATATACTATTTCCACTATTTCTCTGTTACTCTAATTTTTATAACTATGGTTTAGTTCCACTATGTTTTACCAGGGGTTATAGTCACCCCACTATAAATATCATAGGCTTGCTACTTTTCAATAGCCTCTAGCATATGGGGATGCATTCTGGACGTATAATAACCAAATCATTTTGACCATGTGAGAGAGTATCAGATTGGGGGACATTACAAAGTGGTATTAGAGGATCAGCTTGTTATTTTCTATTGCTTTATTTTTTGGAAAAAGTAGAAAGGAGACTAGGATCTATTAGGAATTGGAAATGAGCTTATTCATTGGCGTAGCTAAGCCATGTAAGGGGGGAAATTTGAGTTTCGGGGATGGGATTATTGCCTATGTTGTTCTCTTGTTACAATTGATGCTATTTCACCTTTGTTGATTTACATGTTGTGTGCTGTTATTATTTTGTGATGTTATTGTTTATTGATATTTACACACATGGACCAGTATGGTGAGATATGAGTATGCATGAATCATGATAGGCACATAGGGAAATAATATGTATATATATATATGTATATATATGTATATATATATATTTACATGCATTATTCACGACAGGGACATGTTTATTGCATGTGTTATATACTTTCCAATATGAATTGTGAAATAATATATCTATTATATTTCATAAACGGAATGAAATAAACCATTATTTAATTATAAAACACTTATAATCCATTGTTAGAGAGACCCAGAGTAATCGTTCTCTACTGTCATCACCTCTTGAGGTTGACTTTATTTTTAGCCAAAGTTTATAGGATTGTGTTTTTCAAGTAGATAAAATGACCCCTCATCATCTTCGATTTGAGTTATAAGAGAGTGGAAATTAGTTATCTCCTAACATAGATGAACTGGAGCTTCATGAAGATCTTGAGGATCAAATGGATGTTCATCATCACAACAACTTCTTAAGGGTCATGCAATCCATGGAAAAGGATACTATTTTCATCATTCCTTTGATGTATGAGTTGATGAGAGAGATTCAGCTACAACATCCACCTATGTTAACTGGGGAGGGAGGCTCCCTGGTAGCTGAGTTCTAGATTGAGTCAATCTATACAATCTTAAAGCATCTTGAGACACACATAGATAGGAGAGAGAATCTTGTTGTGTATATGCTCAGTGGACCTACCAAATATTGGTGGGATATTCTAGAGCAGGATGGGAAAGAGGAGGATTTATCTTGGAAGGAATTCGAGGTGAATTTATTGAGACACTTCTATACATAGATGTTGAGGGATGAGAAGGATATATAGTTCATGCATCTAATGTAGGATAGAATATCAGTGAGGGACAATGTTGAACATTTCAACAACCTTCAATGCTTTGTGACATATTTAGCTATTGATGAGATCTCTACGGAGAAACATTTTCAGGATGGTATTCACTATGAGGTTAGATCATTGGTGAATGTTTATATTTTGAGTAGCTTTTTAGATTTGATGAATCATGAACTCATCACATAAAATAATCTGAGAGAGGACCCAAGAGGTAGCCAGGCTATTTCTACAGGGTAAACTAGGATCACTTATTTTGGTGGTAAGAAGTGATTCTAGGACAGTTTTTTCAAGTAAATAACATGAAGACTAGTTAGGGTAGTGAGAATCCATATTAGGATCATATTCCATTGTCGTGCATTAGTGTAGAAAGTTAAACCATAAGAAACCTTAGTTTTTATACACCACTTTAGAGTGCCATGTTTACGGCAGGATGGTCAATCTTCATAAGTTTTTTTAGAACTTCTCATAGTATAATAGTGGTAGCGGAGTAAGATAGGTACTAGAGTCTAGGAAGGAATCAACTACTCCTTATCAGATAGGTATATAGAGTTCTATAGTACGTTTTGGTTGAGGTGGGAGATATGGAACCCCATTGTAATGACATAATGTTTATTAGTAAAATTTGTTTCTTGAATAAATGCGTGTTGTATTATGTTATATATTATGCACATAAAAAATATAGAGAAACCAATAAAAAACTATAATATTAAATATTTTTAAATTAATCAGCAATGAAACCGATTAAATTTACAAAAATTATAACTGGACAAAAACTATAAAATAGAAAAGCTAAAATGAGAAAATATGGATCGACCTCATCTACTAGAATTATTGGCCCCACTACCAACACTATATAAAAGAAACAAAACCAAAAAAAATATTTAAAATGGAAATATAGAACCATTAGAGGAATTGATTTTAATATTGAATGAAATAATTTAGTGGTATATATATAAGGTAATGTGACTGTTGGAATAGTAATGTGACTGTTGGAATAGTAACCGGATCGTTGGAAATAGTAACCCGCCCATTGGAAGAGTTATTTTACCAAAAAATAATAAATTATGATATAAATAACATTTATCATGATTAAATTTATGTAAATAAATATATTATAATTCAATAAAATCAATATCAAGATTATAAACCTCAAAGAAAATAAAGCATATTTTTAATAAACTGTATTTTAAAGTATTTTGTAAAAATCATTATTTTCCTGTTAAAAATTATATTTTAGATATTTTAGATATTTATTTTCATTAAATTAAAATCATTTTTTAAATGATCATGTTAAAATTTTCCTTGGGTGATTTTTTTGTAATTTTCTAAAATACTTCAATTTTTAGATGAATAGTAAAAATATAGTTTTTCACATAATCGATGTATCTTATGTTACATCATTCATGATGTAATAATGGAATAATCCTTTATAGAAATTTATTTTCGGCCATTATATATTTAATTTCATAAATGAGTCATTAAAATACAATAAAATTAATTTTCAAACCTAAAAATCACATTCCAAAACCTAAATTCAAAAGTGATTCCTTAAAATATCAATTTCTTTTTTTCTTCACTTTTATTTTTATTAAGTTAATGAATTAGAATTATAACGAGGATTTAAAGTATTAAACCAATTATATTATCTTTATTTATAATTTATTTTGTCAAAAATGCACAATTATATGTTTTTCCTTTGATATATTATTTTATTAAATATTTTATTCTAAAAACACCCGGCACTTAAAATATAAATAATCCCTCTCCCTTCTCTTGGAAACACACTCCTCTGAAACATTCCAAAGTACACTATCTTCCCAAATACTCCCTCTAAATCCCCTTAAATTACTCAGGGACATTTTGGAGAAATCCAACTCTAATCACCAAGGGTGTTATAGCGTCTTACAAGAGAAGCTACATTGAGGAGAGAGTATGTCTCTATTAACTTTTCCCTTTTTTCTTATTCTGTTTCTTATTTTTACCAATTAATATAAATACCATATACAATAAAACTAATTATTCAATAATTTAAAATTATATTATTTTTGTCAACATGATGTAATTGTCATATTTATGACAAAAATAAAAGCAATACTTCTCTTTCCCTCTCTTTTAACAACATCCCGTTAAAGGTTGATTAACCACATGCGGAGACATTTCTTAGACAATTATTATAACCACATTCATGGATGGATATTATTAATTATACATAATATATAAATAATTAATTACATTTACTATAATCTACTGGAGTTAATCATACTTTTCTATAAATGACTCTGAATGAAAATTGAGAAATCAAAGTGAAACAAGAAATTTTTAGGGAAATCATGATATAAAAAAACATCATTTTCATCATTAGAAATTAATAAATATAATAAAATGATTATAATTGATAAATAATAGTATAAATGGATATAATTAACATATTTATTAGTTTTTTAATAAATATATGTTCATTATTCAAGAGGTGCAATGGTGACGAAATAAAGAAGGAATTAAGGTAAGGGGATTCTTGAACCCAACCTTTTTCATTGGTTTATCCATATTTCATGAAATATTTTCATAAATAGTCCTCTAATGATCCTTAAATATAATTTCATTATTCATCCCTCTTCTTTTTTTGGATATACATGTTTTTTATTTGATTTTATGGAAAATACAATGATTTTCCAAAATAACTCTTCTTTCAAAAACACATCTTTGACTCCTCTTGAGTAGTTTATTCTTAACTAAATAATGATGATTCTTTTAGAAAATATGGTTTTCAATTTTTCATTTTAGATCCCAAAGTTTATTTATGAAATCATAATTTTTGAAATCCTCGTGAAACCCATTCCTTTCCATGGGTTATTTCATGAAATGATGGTTACACATTCTATTTGACATGAATGATTATTTAAATATTATGATGTGATGACTAGACCAAAATTATATATCCCTCCAATGCATTGGGTAATGTGTTGTATCGCATGAGATAATGTTTATTATATGTGAACATGATGCTAGACTTGTTTACAGTGATGATGTTATGATTGTTCACATGTGTTATGTGTTAACATGATGCCAGCTTTATTCAAAACTATATGTGGAATTTTACCACTATAACATGATGTTTCAATTTTATGTATTTCCACATTCTATGAATTTATCACATTTTTACCTCATGATATTGATAATGACCCTAGTCTTATGATATGATGATGATGCTCACACATGTTATATTGATTCAAGTTCCTTATTCATCCTCTTACAGGGTTTTTATCTTACCCCTTTCATTGATGTATATCCTTAGGTAATTGAATGTACTGAGGATAATGTGAGATTTTAGAAGGATAAAGAAGAAGGATTTAAATAGATTTTTATGTTTTATTATTTTAAAGTTATTTATGAGCCTAATTTTTCTAAGACATAAACCTTTGGATCCAAGATTTGTAACTCTATTATGTTTTTTATCTTTAAAAAGATGTAATATTTATGTATGAAAATTTAGGTTCACTATAGTTGGTATCTAAGAATGGTTTAGTTAATTTGGGAATTATGATTAGAAAACAAGAGTAAAAATGATTAGTATAAGTCTATGTATATGTAAAACATCCTAGAAGACTATTTTTAGAAAAGTATAGACATAGGGATCCCATAAGATATTCCTTTAGTGTTAAATTCATAAAATAATAAATTACTCATGATTTATTGACTTATGTTTTGTCCTTACATTTTCCATTCTAGAAAATGGTAGGAACTTGGATAAACTAGGACTAAAACCTGTCTGAGTGACAATGAAACAATTATCCAAATAAGATCCCCAATTCCATGGGAGGTTGAGTTAAAAACATGGTGGAAATGATTACCTAGTTATCTCGAGATATGAATAATAACATGAAATATGTTGAATGTCCATATTCACCCCAGAAGGATTAATTATCCATTGAGTCCTTAATGCAAAAATGACCATCAATGTTTAGTGGAACTTCCAATCAACTTGATGTGGACTAGTGGGTTAACTCAATAAAGAAGATCATTTCTATGATCCATTTCTCTAATAAGGAGATGGTGACTCTTGCAATTTATCATTTATATGGAGAAGCTATTCAATAGCAGGAATTGATAAAGAACAAAAATCTAAAGGATTAAATGGAAGAGATGGAGTGTGAAGAATTTAAGAAAATATTTCTTACAAATCATTTCCATTGAACTCTTCAAAAAAAACATTGAAGAGAATTCATATAGCTAAAGAAAAAGGAAGGAGAAGTTGTCATAGCTTATAATGAAAACATCATAAGGTTTTAAATGTATTCCTTGGGGTTTTTATCAATAATTATGGAAAAATAGATATGTTCTTTATTTTTTAAAAAATACACCTTCGAAGTGATCAAGAAATATAAGAATTTGGGAGTTTTGAAGATGTGGTTAAATTTTATCTTAAAGTAGATATGGAGATCAAAGAATGGTCCCATGGTTGTGGAGATAATAATAGAAGAATGGGGTTTCAAGATTGTGGGTCAAATGACAAATGAGGAAATAGGATCCAACTACCCACATGTAAAAAATGTGGGAAGAAGCATCATGTTAATTGCCTCAAAGGGATAGGGAAATTCTTCAAGTGTTGGGAGAGAAGGAAACCAAGCTAATGAGTATTGAAGATACATGAAGAAGCTAACAAAACATGATAGAGGAAATTAAGGAACATCCTAATGCACCACCCATGGTTAAATGCTTCAACTATAGGGACTAAGGGTGTTATACAATAAAGTTAACTAAACCACATGTCCTTGAGGGAAACCGGTGTCAGAAATCACCAAAGTCAACAGAGCATGTGAAAGCTTATATCATCACTACTAATGAAGTGGAGTGTGAAAATGAATTCATACAAGGTATGATTCCTATTCACTAAATAATAGAAAATTTATTATTTTATTCTGGTTCTACTTATTCATTTATATCCTAAAATTTTGGTAGAACTATTGAATTGAAGCCCCGATACCTTTAAGTGGAGATATCCATAAAAAAACATCATGGTGTAATCCTTACAACCCAAGTGTTGGACTCTTCTCCTATAATCATATTTGGGATGAATCTTCTTGAAAATATTATTACATTTCCCTTGTTGAAATTTTATTCTATATTGGACATGCAATGGCTTTCATTATATATAGAAGTAATCAACTATTGGAAAAATATATATTTTTATATTTTGAAATGTCCCATGATCCTCTAAAAATTCAAGGAAGACCATGAATCTTCTTTGGAAAATCCATCAACGGTGTGGTTGTTGATACCCTGTAGATAAGAATACCTTGCCCAAATGGTTGAGTCAAAGGAAGGTATAAACCTAGAGGAAATTTCCATTGTTAGGAAATACATTTATGTATTTATCAAAGAGTTACTTGGAATCCCCTGATCGTGAGGTATAGTTCTCAATAGATCTCATACCCAGAGCCACTCTTATCTCAAAATCCTCGTATAGGATGGCCTTGATTGAAATGGAGGTGTTAAATAAATAACTACAAGGTCATTTGAAAAAACGGTTCATAAGACCTAGTACATCACCTAGGGGTGCACCAATGCTCTTTGTCAAGAAGAAAGATATATCTAAATAGGTGTATATTAGTTACCAAGATATCAACAAGTTCACCATAAATAAAATTTATCCTCAACCAAGGATTGATGACTTGTTCAATCAACTACGAGGAGTGAAATAATTCTCAATAGTGTCTCTTTTTTATGGATATCACAAACTAAAGTTGAAGAAGGAAGATATTCAAAAGACTTCTTTCCTTACAAGGTATGGGCACTATGAGTTCATAGTAATTCCCTTCAGACTTACTAATTTTCATACAATCATTATGTATTTGATGAATATATTCTTTAGAGACCACCTCAACAAGTTTATGGTAGTTTTTATCGATTATATTCTCATTTATTCCAAGATTAAGTAGGAACCTGAAGAGAATCTAATTATTGTGTTGGTGATATGAAGGAAGGAGAAAATGTATTCTAAGTTCAAAAATTGTGACTTTTGGATGTAAGAAGCCACATTATTAGAGAACATGAACACAATTGATAGAATTTATGTGGACCCTTCAAATAAAAATCCAATTGAAGAATAACCTAAACACACTAGTGTCATTGAAATCTATAGTTTTATAGATTATCTGGTTACTATTATCATTTTGTGATAAATTTATCATTATTTTTTATCCAACTTACTAATTTACTGCAAAATGGGGTAAATTATTTATGGATGAAAGATATGAGGAAATCTTTAAGGAGATCAAGAAGAGGCTAATCACTATTCTTGTACTGTAATTTCCCAGTCAAGATAATTGAATCACAGAGAGTGGGAGAGAGTGAATCAGTGATATATTTTTCTTTTATATTTCCTTAATTATGTAATAACTATATAATCCTATTAAATATTTCTTTCTCTATTGAAAACTATTAAAACACACATCTATAGGAACACATGAATTTATATGTATCACTATTTAACAAGAATAGATACATCATTTCTATGATTTTGTAATGATCTAATACCACACAATCTGTTAGAAAATAATCCTTTTGTGTGGAATAAAATGAGTAGGATATTCCATTCCACTCTTGTAGATCTATATAAACAATTCAAATGTGAATGTGATCCTTCCATAATAAATGATGAAATACAACGTTTTGTAACAATACATGATATGGTGATTCTTTATCAACTTTCACAAATGTATTATTTTAAAAAAAATCTTCAATTTCTTACCTGGAAGTTGGTAAAAACTATTCAAAATTTTGTAACGAAACTCAGTCTGATTTCCCAATATAATTCTCCCAGTCTGATTATCCCAATTTTCTTTCTCATTATGAAAAATATATGACTTTTTCAGAATACGGTTGAGAAAATTCTGAACCACTTCTTCTTCAATCCAAAAATCCCAATATGATTTTCCCTGTTCAATGATTTAGACCAATAAGATGACCTGTTAAATACAAAAAAAAACAAAATATGGAAACCTCTTCTTCTCTATAGAGCTATGTCTTCTCTATTCTTCTCTATGAATAGTACATCTGTCAAAAGTACAAAGTACTTTCCCTTTTATACTCACCCAAAAATGGTTTGGGTGGGATTCCTAAAAAATTTCACACTCAATCAAATTTTCTGAATCTACACGTTCCTTTGAATTTTGGGGTCATATTAACTTCATAATCTCTTCTCAACACTTATTTAACAATCTCAAATATTCTCACAACTTCATCATTACATTAGAATTTCTATATACATCATTCTAACTATGATTTCCCATTTCAATTTTATATTACGACCTATTTCATTATGATGAATACAAATTTAAAACAATATATTATTCTTCATCTCTTCTCTTGACCCACTTATATTATAAACAAAAAAATTTAAACTATTTTAAATGGTTAACTAAATTATTGATATATCTATTAATTTCTTCTTTATATTGGCCACCACATTATTTTCTTTTTCTTTTCATTCATCGGTTCCAAAAAATTATTCCTCCGATGATTATTATGGCATACTGTGTATGGACCGGTATCACCAGCTTCAACATCAAAAAATTAGTTCTCTTCTGAATATGATACCAATCAATTTTTATAACAAACAATTTTTCCTCTAATTAATATGATGCCATACTGAATTCGATGGATCAACATTAGTAACTTATTTATTTTTTGAATACGATTCTCAAAAACTTTTTTCTTCAAGAATTTAAGTCATCTAGATTTTGGTCTGACCAAAAACTAGAACTTTTATTATGACTATCCTACCCTGCCTTTAAACAAATTTGTATCTAGAAATATCATTATGATGATCTTTAGACGCGAATGATTAAAATACATCAATTTTCTTCTTTAAAAAACTTTTAACAAGTATCATGAATTTATTTATGACTTTTATTAATTTTTAGATCAACTTTAGCATCATCTCACTTACCAAGTAAAGAGTTGCAACTTCCCTATCATTTATAAACATATTTATTTCTTACTCATCTTTAATACGATTGGAATGATTACAATCAGACTGAATATGATGGGAATAATATTTTTCTCCCATTTCGTTCATCAAGCTTTAATCACAAGTTTTACAAATTACTTATGATTTTTGAGAACTCCAAGATTAGAAAAGCCACATCACGTTTTCATCAAAGTTAGGCAGACTCAAATTATTCCCTATTATGATCAAACATTTCATTACAAACATTGGATGTGTTTGATGATCCACTTTATCCAACAAACATATTCCAAATGTGATGGAATTTCTTAACCTTTGTGAGTCTGATTTTATTGAATATGATGGTCAGTCCAATTTTTATCTATTACAAAGTGAGGTGATTTATTTTATTCTTAAACTCCTTTGACAACAAATGAAAATACCTGAATATGATATTCATCTTTATCATCTTGGTCCTAACAAACTCTCACTTCGGATTTTTTTTGTCGACCAAGGTTCATAAATCACTGAACTTTTTATCCTCAAGTTATTTATTACTTATCAATAATTATAAGACTACATGTGCTAAATCATTGTAGGAAACAATAACTATTGATATAAAATTCATGATGTCCAAAATTAGTGATTATGAAAAATTTCCTCATCTTTTATTCCTCAAACTTTAAACCTCCATAGAATACAGAAAAAAAAATTGTTTCCAACAACCACTCCAACAAACAGTTAGAAAAGTTCACACACCTACTATTATGAATTCACAATTTACCCACAACTCTCTCTATTTACATGATTCTATAATGATAGGTTTATAAAACAATTACTCCCCTTGAAAACACTTTCCAAAGATAAGATGAGAGAGGGAACAAAAACACATACCTCAACCTTGAGGAGAATGTGGTTAGATGACCTTGTTCAAGCTCAATTTAAGGAATGCTTCCTTGGGTAATAGTTTTGTGAAAATTTCGGTAGTGTGTTCCGATTTAGGAACATACTCCAACTTCAAATCATTATTCTAAACATGATATTTGAGGAAATAATTGTTGATATCAATATGTTTTGAATGATAATGTTTAACCAAATTCTTCGAAAGGTTGATTTCATTTTGAATATCACAACCCAAGATAAAGGGTAACTTCAATTCCACAAGTTAGTATTCTAATTGATTCTTCATCCACGTAAGTTGGTTAGAAGATTGGGTAGTAGAAAAATATTCAGATTTATTTGTAATGAGGTTCACTGAATTTTATTTCTTTATATTCCAAAAAAAACATTTACCTAGAAATAAAACTCCACCTAATGTGGATCTTCTATCATCAACATTTACTACCCAATCGGCATCTGAATACCAAAAAAAAGTAATACTTTCTAAGCCATCATACCTAATTTCAAAAAAATTTGGGCCTTTGATGTATTTGAGGATTATTTTTCTAGAAAGTAAATTTGATTATTTAGGATCACTTTAAAATCGTTCACATATTGGGTCCTATGGTAGTAAAATATAAAAAAATTCCAATCAACTTGGGAAACTCTTTCTGATCAACATTCTTATCTTCTCCATCGTTACTCAACTTGGTTCCCATTGATATTGAGCTGTAAAGTTGTTTCGAATTTTCTATACCGAACTTTTTAAGAATTTCATTAGTATACTTTTCTTGAGAAAGAAAAATTTGTTTCTTCTTTTATAAAATTTGTAACCCAATAATGTATTTTATTTCTCCCAACATGTGTAACGCCCCGACCCCAGCTACCCAGAGTCAGTGCATTACTTCGTAACATTGGCATGATCACAAAAGGTCAAGTCCCGAAAGGCCGATTAGTTTAGTATCCTTGGAAACACTAGATACATTCATAAATTTTACATTACATCATAAAGTGAAAATCTACAATAACAAAGTCTCCATAGTCCACACTCATATCCTCTTCTGAATATCCCTACAGGTCATTCATAAAATACTTCTTCACATCCTGGAAAATATTAAAACATTGAAAGGGGTGAGCTCAGATGCTTAGTAAGGATAAAAATATTGCGAAAGATTTCATAAATAAACATTAACATTTAAGGCAGTGCATAACTAAAAAAAAGCCTTTTTAAACCTGAACTTCAACATGATATGGAAAAAATAAAATTAAATAATGCCATTTACTTACTCACATGAATATTCTATTGGTCGAATAATCACATGTAATATCAATAACCACTTTCATAATGATGGAATGCCTAATGCCAGACTATCATAACCACGTAGCCAAGGCCTCGTGCCAAGACCACAAATAAGATTTTGTCAAGGCCTCATGTCAAGACACTAGTTTGTCTCATGAGACCTACCGACGCATCGAGGAGCTGTAGCGGGCACCACTAGTCACTTATTAAGTCCAATTCATTCCTCATATGAATAGGTTTAAACATATCATAAACCATAACATAATCGTATCACATAAAACATGCATAAAGGAAACATAACATTTCCACATTTCAATCACAAGATATAAATACAACACAATGATATAATAAAAACACTTTCAAAACCATTTTCAATACCAAAATAAAAGAAAGTTATAACTTTGAATTTATTTTTCATTAAAAAAAAGTGATGGCTTGTAGAGGAAGCCGAAACTCAAATAATGGTCACGACGGCATAGAAGTCATTGTCGCCGCATATGTACGGAAAGAAAAACATTCCCTTTATGTAATTTAGTAAAATGATTCGTATAAAAAGATTCCTTTTGAATAAATGAAAAAGCCAAAGGGGTTTATACACCATATAAAAGAATGTTGTGTATAAAACCAAATATGCCTCAACGAAAGGAGATTGAGACGAAGTCCATAAAAAGATCATATTTTAAAATATCATAGATCTATTATGTGTATTCACTATAAGTACACATAAATAACGTACAAATACAAGATAGGACATAATAATATCATGACATAATTTGAAAGTAGGAGATTAACCCAAAGAATGGAAATTGGGTTAAGAAATTCCCTAACCTTGTGTCCAAATTCACTCGACCGTTCTTTGATCTCCTGAATAATAAACTAGAGTTAATCTATACCTTCTTAAGAACCTTTTTCAAGTTCATTATTCCTTTTATATCACTTATTACCATGTCATGAACTTTATTTAATTATTTAAGTTTATAACAGTCATTTTGTCGATCTTAGGTACTTGAGTCAAAAATAAACTTCTTATAATTACAAGTTGTTCATGTGGTGAAATGTATATTATATATAGAATTATATTCATGATTTAGATATAATATATATCATATATATCCAGTATATACATTCATTTATAATATTACATAACATTAAGAGGTAAGAAATGAAATGCACTGTTCATGGAAACGGTAAGTCGTACGTACGCATAAACGCTACTTTCATTTCTATTTCGTATTTAATGGAATGAAATAATAATAGTATAAAGGTGTATTATAATTCCAGTATAATATCATATATTCTATCATTTACTCCATCCTTTATACATCTCACATATGGCATTAATGATTCAAATCACTTTGAGGGGGCGGTAGTCCGCACTTCCTAATACGAAATTATCACGTTTACCCATAATGGAAATCATAAATTATGCCATAAATGAGAAATAAAGAAGAATAAGTAAATCATAAACATAATATATATATCATATATGAAAATAGTGTCATCAAAATGGCCACCATTAGAGGTGTTAAAAAAATATTGAACAATCATCGTTTCGTGAGGCATTATTTCCCCACCCACAGAAACAGTATGTTCTTTAACCATTAGACGAAGGTGTGTGTAAGTGTAAACCAAATAATTATCATAACAACATCCTATTATATTGTATATACTGGTGTTGTTATAAAATAAAATAATATAAAGAGTATAAGGGGTTGGAGAAGCAAAATAAAACAAAACAACATTAGAGAAGACATTACCCAAAAATCGGGTAACTCTTTTTGATTTGAGCCAAAGGCTTCCTTGGGAAGACTTCTGCCCAAGGTGAGTCTTCTAGGAGTAAGGGAGGGAATTTGGGAGAGTATTTGTGCAGAGGTTCGCCGAGCCAAAAGGCTTTTAAAGTGTGAGTAAGGTGGTAGTGGTGGGGGCCTTTTATAAGTGGAGAGGAGGGGCACTCTTGGAATGTAAAAAAATGTTACTTTATTATACAATGCTTTTCGGATTCTAAAAGTCCCAAACATATATAATTCGTGGATAAGGTGATAAGGGTTCTAAATATTCTCATACAATAGGATTTGGACAAGTTTAATGCTTATATTTTACATTATCGTTTCATTTTATTTAAATCGTTAATTAATGAGGTAATCACTGCATCATCATGGTGTCATAAATAATTTAATTTATTAAATGTCTAAAAATTATAAAACAAATATCATGATGTAGGAAATATTTTTATCTTTCTAATGAATATTTATAGTAAAAAATATGACTTGTATAACCCCATTTAAAAATTCTTTTAGTAAAACAACTCTTGTTTGTGACCTTTTTATTTTAACATTAAATAAAAAGTTATTTATGTCATTTTCCTACAATGTGGCTCCATGGGGTCCCCAAGTTGACCAATCGATTGTCTTGGTTGGGCATGACTCATAAAATAGGGGTAGGACAAGTGTAATGGTATTTTCATATTTTTATAATATCATTTTAACCTTAAATTTCACTAATTACCTTTAATTGTGATTAATTAATCTTAAAAGTTACTATTCACCAAAAATTATTTTCATCCCATTGAACCACATTTTACTTCCTAATGACAACCATGTATGTCAAATTTTTGAAAATAAAATCACAGAAGTGGTAATGTTTCATTTAAACGAAAAATCAGTTTTTTAACTACCACTTAGTGGTTTCACTATTCATCAAAAATTGAAGTTTTTCAGTACAATGCCAAACTTTCACACTAAGATATAATTGAAATTCCGAATTCAAAAATGATGTCTATTTTACAAAATTACAAACATATAAGTTGCATTAATTAATTTTATAATTAATTCTCGCTGTCACAACAAATAGCGTCTTTTTAAGAAACAATATATATCAAAAGATTGACAATTGTTTATGTCCAATTTCAATGTGAAATTAATTATAATGACCACCATTGGATAAAATAGTAAAAATATATTCTAATTATAATTTAAAACCACTCAATAGTATAATTTATCACTATAAATTATTTTTATTAAAAAAGATGTTTTAAGTATTTTTCACTATTCATAAAAAATTGGATGTTCTCAGAAAATTACAAAAAATTCAACTTTGGATAATTTCGATATTACGAATACAAAAATGAAGTACATTTTGAAATATTAATTTTCTATAATTTAAAAAAGTGGGTATTACTATTCATAATAGCTACTTTGATTAGTTGTGGTGTGTCAGAACTCGAAGTTGCGTACAATGCAAGCTATTGCATTATTGAATGAGAACTGTATCATGGAAGCTCGGGGTGTTACATTCTCCCCTCCTTAAATAAATTGCATCCTCGAAATTTGAAATTTTTATTTGAAAATAAAAGGTTGAAAATAGAAATTACCTTTGTAAAAAACCCACATCGGAAATATGGTTAATAAAAATATAACCTTAAAAGATAGAAAGATATGTACAAAGGTCACCCGAGATAGCTCATACTAGGATTCTATGAAAATATGGATGTGGAAGAAAAACAAACCATCAAGGTCTGATGGAGAGTCGTAGAAAACTGGATTAGGAGAAAGGTAACCATAAGAAAATCACAAACTTGTGATTGGTTAAATAGTCATTGAATTCCCAGTTGGAAAATTTAACCGAAAATGTTTTTGTTTCAAGTTACCTTTTATAAAGTTGAGGAATTTATTTAGGATATATACCATGAATGTATGGGAATATACATACTTGTTATGTAGACTTTCATTCTTTATTAAATTTTTACCACAAACCCATATTTCACTCTAAAAGGTAATAGAACTCAAAAATATTCTATTTATCCTAATTGTATAAGGTTAAAAATATTAACACATACCATTTAGATTAGTAAAACAATTTTTTAATAACCAGGGACTTTCTGTAGGCTAGTGGTAGGTAATAAAGGCATGTCGCACTATGGTTGTGGGTTCGATTCCTGCAGCTTTGTCCAACGCGACGGGTTATGCCCCACCCTGCAGGTTGTCCTTTTCCTAAAACTATAGAATCATAATATTCCAAAAATAATCTTCATAAATGTTTTAATCTTAAACAATACTATATAAAGTTCAACTTAATCCATTCCCACCTTTATAGTTATCCAAAATACCTCCATCCAGACTTTCTCTAAAAGGTCTCTAAATTCCAAAATCAATTGTATCATCGGATTCCTCAAACAAGGTAAAGTTTCTCTTATTGTCACATACAAAAATATGACTACCCAATCATATTAAAACCTTAATGAAATCAATAAGTACATCAGTACAATCCTTATATATATATATATCACATTATTCTAATAACCAGAATATAATCGATGAGTCCAAAAGCACTAATATATTAATTATTCCGCTTCAACAGTAGTCACAGCATAAGGTTGTCCTTGATCCCATGGACATTTCTGAGGTAAGTTTCCCTGTCGCTTAGGACATTCATTTTCATAATGCCCCATTTCTCTACAATTGTAGCATTCAACATTGATAGCATCTTTCTTTCCCTTGCAATCACGTGCCTGGTGACCTTTTTCTCCACATTTGTAACAAACTCCCATTCCTTTTAGGCAAGTACCAGGGTGATTCATCCCACAATTATCGGATAATGGTAAATCCTTCTTTCCCATTTTCCCTTTATCTGTCTCTTGTTCCACCATTCTCTTCTTCTCTTTCTTTACTTTATTGTCATAAGATTTATAGAATTCTTTTTCTGTCTTGATAGCACATGATACAATATCTTCGTATGAAGAGAAGGATTGTGAGACTAAGGCTCAATGGAGAAACGGTTTTAACCCATCAAAGAAACGATCAATCTTACTTCTTGGGTTACTTATATAATCTGCAGCATGCCTCGCTAACCCTGTAAAGTTAGCCTCATACTTTGCGACATTCTCATCCTCCTTCTACCTCAAACTCAGAAATTTCCTTTCCATATCTGCTCGATGGTCATGTGAAAAGTATTTTTCTATGAAAAGATCTTTGAACTCTCTCCATTCAATATTTGATACATCATCATCTTATTTTTTGTTTTGAATCAATTACCACCATTGATCAGCATCTCCAGTGAGGCTGTAAACTGCCATGATAACCTTTTCCCTTTCACTACTCCCCAAGGCGTGGAATTTTTTCTCTAAGGAGTTTATCCATTTCTCAGCTTCTAATGGATTTTTACCCCCATTAAATGTTGGTGGTTGTTGCCTCATGAAGCGGTCTAACATTGATCCTCCACGTTGCGGATCAGGGTGCTCCATATGAGTAAGGTTATTATTCATAACTTGAGTGAGTTTTCCCAGTATGGTAGTAAGTTGATCAGCACCAGTTGTATCTCCAGATCCACAATAATTATCTTGATCAGGAGGGAAATCCCTACACGGAGTGCGTGCATTGATACGGTATCCATTCCTTCCACTAGGCGCCATTTCTAAACCATGGCATAAACTATATTAGTTTATGAATCAAAATACATAATTCCATACTTATAAAACACTTAACTATAATTGAACTATTTGTGGATATAATACATAATCATAAAGAATGTTTTCTTTGAGGAAGTATATACTCATAACCCTTCATAGTGGTTTGTAAAGAAAATGAGAATTATCCTAAGCATATCCCATGGGAGTGTCATAACCAAGAGTGCAGTAAGGCCCGTTGTCGTGCACCAGTTCCCGTTCGAGTCTAGATCAAAGCGGTGTTTTCGAGTTTTACCCCTAGGTACATCTGTGCCAGAGACACCTCTACCTGCTCGTATCCAGACATGGATGTATTGCTCTGAAAACTCACAAAATATCTATAATACAAAAATTATAGGATGTTCTTTTATACTAATCCTCAAAGACTATCTTTGGGCTATGCTCTCTAATCAGAGTTTATCTAAATATAGATTCCAAGGTTAGTACTAAACTGCCTCTGATACCAACTGTAACGCCCCGACCCCAGCTGCCTAGAGTCGGTGTATTACTTCGTAACATTGGCATGATCACAAAAGATCAAGTCCCGAAGGACCGATTAGTTTAGTAGCCTTGGAAACACTAGATACATTCATAAATGTTACATTACATCATAAAGTGAAAATATACAATAACAAAGTCTCCATAGTCCACACTCATATCCTATTCTGACTATCCCTGCAGGTCATTCATAAAATACTTCTTCACATCCTGGAAAATATTAAAACATTGAAAGGGGTGAGCTCAGATGCTCAGTAAGGATAACAATATTGTAGAAGCATTAGTAAATAAACATTAACATTTAAGGCAATTCATAAATAAAACAAAAGCCTTTTTAAACCTGAAATTCATCATGATATGGAAAAATTAAAATTAAATAATGCCATTTACTTACTCACATGAATATTCTATTGGTCGAATAATCACATGTAATATCAATAACCACTTTCATAATGATGGAGTGCATAATGCCAGACTATCATAAACATGTAGACAAGGCCTCGTGCTAAGACCACAAATAAGATTTTGTCATGGCCTCGTGCCAAGGCACTAGTTTGTCTCATGAGACCTACCGATGCATCGAGGAGATGTAGTGGGCTCCACCTGTCACTTATTATGTCTAATGCATTCCTCATATGAATAGGTTTAAACATATCATAAACCATAACATAATCGTATCACATAAAACATGCATAAAGGAAACATAAAATTTCCACATTTCAATCACAAGATATCAATACAACACATTGATATAATAAAAACACTTTCAAAACCATTTTCAATACCAAAATAAAAGAAATTTAAAACATTGTATTTATTTTTCATTAAAAAAAGTGATGGCTTGTAGAGGAATCCGAAACTCAAATAATGGTCACGGCGGTAGAGAAGTCGTTGTCGCCACATATGTACAGAAAAAAAACATTCCATTTATGTCATTTAGTAAACTTCTTCATATAAAAAATAATCCTTTTGAATAAATGTAAAAGTCAAAGGGGTTTATACACCGTATAAAAGAAAGTTGTGTATAAAACCAAATATGCCTCAATGAAAGGAGATTGAAACGAAGTCTTTAAAGAGATCATTTTTTTAAAATAACATAGATCTATTATGAGTATTCACTATAAGTACACATAAAGAAAGTATAAATACAAGATAGGACATAATAATATATTGACATAATTTGAAAGTAGGAGATTAACCCAAAGAATGGAAATTGGGTTAAGAAATTCCCTTACCTCGTGTCCAAATTCACTCAACCGTTCTTTGATCTCCTGAATAATAAACTAGAGTAAATATCTACCTTCTTAAGAACCTTTTTCATGTTCATTATTCCTTTTTTATCACTTATTACCATGTCGTGAACATTATGTAATTATTTAAGTTTATAACGGTCGATTTTTCGATCATAGGTACTTGAGTCAAAAATAAACTTCTTATAATTACAAGTTGTTCATGTGGTGAAATTTCCATTATATCCTGAATTATATTCATTATGTAGATATCATATATATCATATATATCCAGTATATAAATTCATTTATAATATTACATAACATTTAGAGGTAAGAAATGAAATGCACCGTTCATGGAGACGGTAAGCCGTACGTACGCATGAACGCTACTTTCATTTCTATTTCGTATTTAATGGAATGAAATAATAATAGTATAAAGGAGTATTATAATTCCAGTATAATATAATATATAATAACATTTACTACATCCTTTATACATCCCACATATGGCATTAACAATTCAAATCACTTTGAGGTGGCGGTAGTCCGCACTTCCTAAAATGAAATTATCGCGTTTACCCATAATGGAAATCATAAAGTATGCCATTAATGAGAAATACAGAAAAATAAGGGAAACATAAAAATAATATATATATCATATATGAAAATAGTGTCATCAAAATGTCCACCATTAGAAGTGTTAAAAGAATATTGAACAATCATCGTTTCGTGAGGAAGTATTTCACCACCCACAGAAACAGTATGTTCTTTAACCATTAGACGAAGTTGTGTGTAAGTGTAAACCAAATCCTTATCATAACAACATCCTATTATATTGAAGATACTGGTGTTGTTACAAAAGAAAGGAAAAAAAAATATTTAAGGGGTTGGAGAAGAAAAATAAAACAAAACAACATTAGAGAAGACATTACCTTAATATCGGGTAACTCATTTTGATTTGAGCCAAAGGCTTCCTTGGGAAGACTTCTGCCCAAGGTGAGGCTTCTAGGAGTAAGGGAGGGAAGTTGGGAGAGTATTTGGGCAGAGTTTGGCCGAGCCAAAAGGCTTTGAAATTGTGATTAAGGTGGTAGTGGTGGGGGCCTTTTATAAGTGGAGAGGAGGGGCACTCTTGGAAAGTAATAAAATGTTCGTATATTATAGAATGCTTTTCGGATTCTAAAGGTCCCACAATTATATAATTCGAGGCTAATGTGATAAGGGTTCGAAATATTCTCATCCAATAGGCTTTGGACAAGTTTAATGCTTATATTTTACATTATCTTTTCATTTTATTTAAATCATTAATTAATGAGGTAATCGCTGCATCATCATGGTGTCATAAAAATTTAATTTATTTAATGTCTAAAAATTATAAAACAAATATCATGATGTATGAAATCTTTTTATATTTCTAATGAATATGTATAGTAAAATATATGACTTGTATAATCCCATTTAAAAATTGTTTTAGTAAAACAACTCTTGTTTGTGACCTTTTTATTTTAACATTAAATAAAAAGTTATTTGTGTCATTTTCCTACCAAAGTGGCTCCATGGGGTCCCCAAGTTGTCCCATGGATTTTCTTGGTCGTAAATGACTCATCCAATAGGGGTAGGACAAGTGTAAAGGTATTTACATATTTTTATAATATCATTTTTACCTTAAATTTCACTAATTACCTTTAATCGTGATTAATTAAACTTAAAAGTTACTATTCACCAAAAATTATTTTCATCCCATTGAACCACATTTTACTTACTAATGACAACCATGTATGTCAGATTTTTGAAAATAAAATCACAGAAGTGGTAATGTTTCATTTAAACGAAAAATCAGTTTTTAACTACCACTTAGTGGTTTCACTATTAATCAAAAAAATGAAGTTTTTCAGAATAATGCCAAAATTTCACCCTAAGCTATAATTGATATTCCAAATTCACAAATGATGTATATTTTACAAAATTTCAAACATTTAAGTTGCATTAATTAATTTTATAATTAATTCATGCTGTCACAACAAATAGTGTGTTTTTAAGAAACAATATATATCAAAAGATTGACAATTGTTTATGTCCAATTTCAAAGTGAAATTAATTATAATAACCACCATTGGATAAAATAGTAAAAATATATTCTAATTATAATTTAAAACCCCTCAATATTATAATTTATCACAATATATTATTTTGATTAAAAAAGTTGTTTTCAGTATCTTTCACTATTCATAAAAAATTGGAAGTTCTCAGAAAATTACAAAAAATTCAACTTTGGATAATTTCGATATTACGAATACAAAAATGAAGTCCATTTTGAAATATAAAATTTCTATAATTTAAAAAAGTGGGTATTAATACTCATAACGGCTACTTTGATTAGTTGTGGTGTGTTAGAACGTGAAGTTGCGTACAATGCAAGCTATTGCATTATTGAATGAGAAGCGTATCCTGGAAGCTCAAGGTGTTACAACATGGAAATATCAAACAAATTTTTCATTTATTTAGAAAACTTTTGACAAGATCTGTAATTATTCCTAGTAAAGATAATGTCATTAATATAAAAAATTATGATGAAGGAAAACTCCTGAATTTATTTGATGTAAATATTGTTATAAACTATTCCTTTCATAAAAATCATATTCTTTAAGAAACTATACAGTTTGGAATACTATGCCCTCCTAGATTTCTTTAGTGCATACAAGGATTTGTTAAATATTCACAGATAACTTTCCTCTTTCCCAACAACAAATCCACAAGGATGTTCAATGTAAAATTCCTCATTAAGATCAAAATTTATAATTATAGACTTTACAACCATTTGAAAAAATTTGTAACTCCATTGTATAGAAATAACAAGAAAAATTATGATTGTTTCTAACCTTTCCACCAGAGAAAAAGTATCATCGAAATCAACACCTTCAATTTTAGAGTAACCTTTACATACTAATATTTCCTTGTTTGTTATCACTTCACCTTATTCATTCATTTTATTTTGGAAAACCCACTTTGTACCAAGAAAATTTTAGTTTCTGTATTAGGTACGAGTTCCTATGAATCATTCTTCTCTATCCGGTCTGACTCTTCATTCATGGACTGAACCCATTCTAGATACTCAAAATCATATTTCACACCATTCGGCCCAATTTTTTTAATACAAAGAAGTAAGTATAATATAATTTGTTATTATTATTGTTTAAAACTTTTTATGTTGATCACCAATAATGTTCTGATTTTCCACTAGCTTCCTCATCTTGGGATGATATTTTAGAGATTCTTCTTTATAACTTGATATAGCTGAGTTTGATTCTTGTTTTTGAGTAGGATTAAAATTGGATGTATCCTTATTAGAAATGTTGAAAAAATTTATAATCCTACTAAACTTCCTTATCTGTTTGATTATATTTATCCTTAATATATTTTTAAATAACTTTCAATTTATTAGAATAAAAAATTCTTTCTATTTATTTGTTGAAACATCTATATCCTCTTCCTTCTAGATTATAACCAAGAAAAATTCCATCGTCCCCTTTCGTCTCAAACTTTCCCAGATTTCCACCATTCATCTTTATAATGCATGGAATCTTGAAAACTCTTAAGTGTTTCAAACATCTAGTTTTTATATGAAATTTTTTTATAGAGTCATATACAAACTTGGCCTATAGAAACATCAGTTTTGAATATAAACAAAAGGTCTCATGGGTTGCCTCCAATACGAATAAGAAAGACCTTGTTCAAGTAACATAGTTCTCCCCATTTCCACCGAACTTCTATTCTTCCATTCATCAATCCCATTTTGTTGAGGTGGGTATAGGGAACTATACTCATGAAAAATTTGAATTCTTCTCAGGATATCTTTCAAATTATTCATTCTTGTACTCATCACCATTATTAGTTTTCAAATTTTTCACTAAATACATACTTTTCTTCTTATATTTTCTCCTAAAACCTTTAAACATTCTCAGAGCATATGATTTATGTTTCATATTCATAACACAAGTAATGTGATTAAATTCATCAATGAAAGTGATGAAGTAATTATCATCATTTTTATTGTTTTCTCATTATTCCATAGATGTCGGAATGAATAAGTTCTAAGGGTTGTTTTGAACAAATATCAACTTTCTTATATGCAGAAATTGAAATTTTTCCTTTATGAAAAATAGTGCAACAAAAATCTATTATTCATTGAAAATCAAGAATATCTTGAATACAATATTGCTTTCATAACATCCTCTTTTTTATTTGACACATGTTTCTAATCCTTTTATGCCATAATTAATTTTATTCTACCATACCCGAGTAACAAGAGTTTTGTACCTCACTAACATGAAATAGGTTTCCCTTCGTATGTTATCCTCTTGTAACTATCTTTTCATAATTATCAATTTTCACACAAAAATACATCTGTCCCGATGGTAACTTTATTACATTCATCACAAAATTGTAAAACACTCAAAATGTTTTGTTTCAACTCATCAATATATAAATATTTCTTAGATTTAAACTTTTCTTTCCCAATGATAGTTGATCCCAACACCTTTGATTATTATTTTTTCATCCTTGTTGAATGTCATAGTAACCTATTTAAAGTATTTGAAATTATTAAAAAATTTAAATATCCTTTCATGTGTGAGGAACACTCGATATAAAGAATACAAGGCCATTCACCTTTAAAAGATTTGAGGGTAGTTTTAACAATAAGATATTTTTCTTTGTTCAACTCCGTCTTATGAGAAATGTTAAGAAAATTATATTTTTTCTGTAACAAAAAAATAAAAACCATAGCAAGATTACATGGTTTTTAAAATCTTTTAAAAATAGTTTCTTGGGGTTGGAACCTATTTTTAATTTTTACACCATCATTATGAAGTTTCTTTAGAACTTCATTTTCATACTTTTTCTTTTGAGACGATTGACTCCCCCTAAACCAATGACTTTCATAACTTATGGAATAGTAGTAATGTTGTTGGTTGAACCGACACATATTTGTTTTATTTATGATTCCATCAAAATACTAGTAGTAACCATAGAAAGAATATTTTCCTCTATAGCTTCCATACTAACTGGAGTTATGAATATGTTTCTTAGAAACCTTCTTATCTAAATTCTGTTGACCACCAACCTTTCTGTTATCAATTAGTATCTTCTTTTTTAACTTATTTTTCATTTTATCCTTATTATAACTAGAAATAATCGAAACATTTACATATTCATAATTTTTAGAAGCATTTTTAGACTCGGGTTTTTCAAAAACTTATGAATTCTCAATATTGTTAATCTTAGCCACATACATAATTTTCTAAGCTTTCTTATTTCCAGAAATAATTCTATCATTCATATAAACTTTTGATCGTTACTTTTTTTATCCTTATCAGGTTTTTACTTATGAAAACTTTCACCAACTTCATATATAGAATTTTTGGAAAATATAATTTTATTTTAATATTTACCATGTTTTTACTAGACAAGTTCTAACTATTATTTTTATGCCTTTCAAATCAATTCCAGATGTTCATTATAATTCTTTTTCTTCCTTAAGATATTTTTTCAAATCACTAATATCTCGTTGCATATTTTACCCTTCCCTATGGAATAAAATTTTATTTTCCACCATGTTTCTTCCATGACCTTCTTGGCCTTATTTCTTCTTTATAACCATCTTTTTCATTCTTTCATTGTGGAATTTTTTTTGTAAAGTTCCCAATGAATCCATATTCAAAACATTTCAAGGAACAATTCCATTTATATTTACCTATACCTCTTCTCACATTTTTAGAAAAAAAAGGATAAAATATCATCATGATTTTTACACACCTCATTTTCAGAATCAAAATAACCACATTCTTCTTCAATAAAAATCTTCTTTGAATTCTCTTTCTTCACAGTCTTGAATTATATTTCTCTATAAAATTTTATTTTTATTTTCATATCATTATACCTTATTATTTTATAAGTGATGAGAGTTCTATGAAAATCATCTATAGATAATTTTTTATGATATGTATCTTCTAATTAATAAACATTAGCATCAAACTTGTCAGGAATAATTCTTAATATCTATTCAATAACTATAGAATCCTAGAACTTTTAACTAAGACATTTGATAGTGTTGATGATGTTATTTAACCTGTTATATAAGTCCCTAATAGATTCATACCCACCCAATTTCAAGTCTTCATACTTCAACCTCTAGATTTATAATTTTTCTTCATCACTTTTGTATTGCCTTCATATATGTTTTTCAGCTTATCCCATATACTTATAGCTATGGAAACACCCTTCACCCTTAAAAATTCACTTTTAGAAAGTGATGATAGTAAATAATTATTTTCCCATCCATAACTCTCAAGATTATTCTTATCAATAGATTAAGATGAACTTTATCATCAATATGAGGAAATACATCCTTTACATCTTCAAGAAAATCATATCTAATAGACATAAGATGGGGAAACATTATATCTTTCCAAATATGATAATTCTTACAAATGAAAACCAGGATTCCTTTATTGTTGACAAAATTTAAATTATCCATCAACTTCTCTTCAAAACTTTAACAAAGAATAAATGAAGGGAACATGTCTCTGATACTAATTATAATTGCCCAGTCAAGATAATTGTATCACTGAGAGGGGGAGGGGTGAATTAGTGATATATTTTTCTTTTATATTTCTTTACTTATTAAAAAACATTTTCCACCTGTTAAATATTTCTTTTCATATTGAAAATAATTAAAACCCACATCTATATGAACACAAAAATTTACAAGGTTTATTATTCAAAAAGAATATCTGCATCTTTGGAATTGTTTGAAAATGATCTAATACCACACAATCCACTAGAATACAACCATTTTGTGTGGAATACATTCAGTAGGATATTCCCTTTCACTTGTGTGTCACTATGTAAACACTTCAATAGTGCATATTTTCCTTCAATAACAAATAATGTAATACAAATTTTTGTAACAAAACAAGTTATGATGATTCTTTATTAACTTTCACAAATGTGTTCTTTTTTATGAAAAATATTTACATTCTTAACTAGAAGTTGGTAAGAACTTTTATGGACTTTGATATAGAACTAATTCTGATTCTCCTTGTCTAATTGATCAATAAGAAATATATATTAATTTGTTACAATATATTTGAGAAAATTCTAAACCATTTCTTCTAAAATCTATAAATCCCAATACAATTTTTTCAGTCTGATGATTCCGCCCAATACGATGACCAGTTGAATACAATCTTGTCTTTCATCATATGCTTCTTCTATCTGAAATACTTCTTCAAGAAAATTCAATCAGGAAACCTCTTATTCTCTCTAATGCTCTGCCTTGTCTCTTATTCACCGTGAATAGTACATATATCATACATTTTACAAATCTATATGTTCATTTGAATTTCATGTGCAATTTGCCTTCATAAACTCTTCTCAACACTTCTCGAACCATCATGAATCTTCAAATAGCTTTATCAATAATTTATACTTTCTTTAAAAAAATTTGTCAGATTCTAATTTCCCATTCTGATTTGTCACTATGATCTGCCTCATTACGATGAAGACAAATGTAAAATAATAAATTTTCTTTATATATTCTCTTGACCGACTTGAATGATAAAAAAAGTAGTTAAACCTATTTTAAATGGTTGAATACATTATTGATAAATATCTAAATTTATTATTCATATTGGCCCCCACATACATTTCATTTTCTTTATATTCATTATTTTCAAACAATTCTTCCTCTGATGATTATGATGGAAGACCGAGTCCGATGGACTGGTATCAGCAGCTTCAACTTCAACAACTTCTTTCTCTTCTAAATATGATACCGGTAAATTTTTATCACAAAACATTCAACCTTTGATGAATATGATGACATACTAAATCCAATGGTTAAACATTAAGAGCTTATTTATTTTTTGAATATGATGCTTGATAACTTCTTTCTTTGAGTATTTCAATCTTTTTGGCATTTAGTTTAACTAAAAACTAGCACCTTCATTATGTTCATCCTCCTAGTTCATTAAAAAATTATTCATCCAGAAATATCATTATGATCATCTAGAGACTAGAATGATTCAAATTCATCAAATTTATTCATTCGTAAACTTTCAGCAAGTACCCTTAATTCCTTCATGACTTTGATTATGTTGAATATCAGCTTCATCATCATATAACCTACCAAGTAATGTGTTTCTACATACATATATTTTATCAACATCTATATTACCTTCTCAACCTGAATACGATTGGTATGATTATGATCAAAATGAATATTATTGGAAGAATATTTTTATTCTCTTTATTTCATCAATCATTTATCACTAGTTTTATAACTTACTAATGATTGATGAGAACTCCATGATCAGCGAAGCATCATTACATTTTTGTCGAAGTCAGGAAGACTCTGATTTTTTCCCATTATAATTAAACCTTTCATTCTAGACTTAGGTTGAGTATATTGATCCTCTTCATCCTAAAAACATATTCCCAATAAAATGGACTTTCTTAACCATTGTGAGTCTTATTTTCTTGAATACTACGGTTCGTCTGATTTTCACCAAATAAAAAAGTGAGGTGATTTATTTTCTTCTTAATCTTCCCTGAAAACAAAAAATAATACCTAAATATGATAGTCATACTTATCTTCTTGGTCTTAACATGTACTCACCCTACCAATAAGTGGAGAATGTTTTGTGATATATAGTGATGATTCAAAGAATGTCTTGTGTTTTGTACTCATGTAGAATGATAAAGTGGTATCTTATTCCTCATGATAGTTAAAGATCCATGAGAAGAACTACCTCACACATGATCTAGAGTTAGAAGATATGATCTTTTCTTTAAATATTTGGTCACACTATCTTTATGGTGAGAATATTGACATATATACTGATCATAAGAGTCTAAAGTATATATTCACATAGAAGTATATCAATATGCATCAAAGAAAATGGTTTGATCTAATCATGGAGTATTATTTCTCTATTCACTACAATTTGAGAAAGGAGAATAAGGTTGATGATGCTCTTAACAAAAAAAACATGATGTTATATCAATGATGCAAATTGAGATAGACCTTATCTTCTTGTATATGAAAAGGATATATCTTGAAATCATAACGATATGGAATACATCCTACCTCTCCCAAATGATTTTCCAACCATATATCTAAGAGAATATCAAGGAGACCTAAAGGGATGATCTGGAGGTAAAAAAAGTTGAAATCAATAATGGAAGGGGAGCTACATGAGTTCCAAATTGATGATGGTGGTGTAATTTAGTTTTTAATGAGGCTTTGTGTTCCTTCATCACCTGAGATAAAGATCACGCTATTGTATAATTCACATATACTATCTTTCTACACCACCCCAGAAGTACCAATATGTACCATGAAAATTTAGAACACTTTTTATGGGACAACATGAAGAAGGACATTACGGAGTATATATAAAGGTGTTTGGTATTCCATCAAGTTAAAGTAGAGTGAAAAAATTCCATAGGGATGATGAAACCATTTCTTATAACCATGTGTAAATGGGTGAATATCACCGTAGAAATTATCACCAGTCTCCCAAAAACATCCACAGAAAAAATACGATATGGATTGTGGTGGATCGACTCACCAAGACTGGCCACATTATCACAATTTGGGAAGATTTCTCACTTGAAAAATTTTCCAAGATATATGTGAAGGAAATTGTGAGGTTTCATGGGTTTCCACTTTCGATCATATTTGATTGTGATCCAAGGTTCACTTCTAAATTCAATAGAAGCATTCAATAAGATTTTAGTACTAAATTAAATTTTAGCATAACATATCACCGCCAAAATGATATAAAATCTAAAAGGAATATTCAAACAGTTGAGGACATGCTAAGATCAAGATTGATGGAATTTAAAGGATGATGTGATCAACATATCCCCTTGGTTGAGTTGTCATATAAAAACAACTTCCACTTGAGTATTTAAATGGATCTATATGAATCTTTGAATGAAAATAAATGTAGAACTCAAAATTTTTTGGGATGAATTTGTGGAATGAAAGATACATGGACCTAATCTTGTGATTGTGATGACAATGAAATTTCAATCCATACAAAAACATATAAAAGCTACCTAGTGTCGGTAAAAGAGCTATACTGACTACTACCAAAGGGACTTCAATTATGATGTTAGAGAAAAATTTTTACTTTGAATATAACCATGGAAGAGATTCATACACATTGTAAAGAATGGGATGTTTTAGCCCATGGAATATTGACCCATTTGAGATCCTTGATCGCATAGGATTAGTGACATATCAACTTTTATTTCCACAGAGTATGGTTCAAGTTCATGATTTGTCCAAATCCAGTTTTTTGGAAATAATTAGGCCATTAACCTTCCATTATTGAATTTGGTTGGTTTTTTATGACTTTTTTGTTGGGTAAAAATGTTGGTAAACCTAACTTGTTTTCAAAATACCAAGTGAGTAATTTTCCTCCCTTATAAAAAGTCACAACCTCTCCTCATTCCTCACACCTCTCAAACTAATTAGTTTCAACCAATATTTTCGCATATAGATTCCAAAAATCCCTCCCCTAGACCTTGAATCCTCCCTTTGTTTAGAAATCCTTACAACAAATCCTTTTGGTACAAACCAAAAGTTGTTACCCGATTAAGAGGTATCATCTTCTGTCAATATTTTTAGTTTTATTTCCATTATCCAACCCCTCATATCTTCTTATTTAATTATTGTATAAAAAAATATCCTTAATATAATAGTATGTTTTATTCTAAGGATCAGACCTACACTTACACATACTTACATTTAATGGGTAATGAACATATTGTGTCTGTGTATAGTGAAATACTGCCTCACAAAACGATGATTGTTCATTTTACATTAACAACCTTCATAGTTGGCCATTATGATGGAAAATATATTTTTATATGATATAAATGATATTTATTTTTTCTTTATTATAATTTAATCATTTTATAATACGCACCTTTAATAATTTCCATTTTTCATTAATACAATAACATCGTTTGAGGAAGTGTGGACTACATCCCCCTCAAAGCGACATGATTCATTCACACGATTCATGGAATGTATAAAGAATAATTATAATTAAAAATATGTGAATTAGACAACCTCTATACGATATAAATAAAATAATTACCTTTTTGGAAATATACTATATATATATATATATCAATTTCATTATTACCCTTTCACACAATTAAAAATTGATAATGTCATTTATAGATGTGTGGACTACTACCTCCTCAACACGATGTGATTCATTTTACACCACAATAATTATATATATAAGTATATATGATTAAATAATATAGTGTTTTTGTTATATTGGTCATTCTGAAAATATTTGGTGTTACGTACCTTCTTTCCATAACGATCATTGAAAAATAAGAATGTCACTCTTGCGTACGTACGACCTACTGTCACCATTATTGTAATGTTGGTTCATTTTTCATTACCATATTTAATAATTTATTTTAAAGGTATAATTAATGAGAAAATATGATAAATATTTCATGATTATTATTCTATAGATGTCATATAATGACCCCTTTGACAATATTTGACCTACCAATTTTGTTTTTGACACATAATCCGAATTGGGTGTAAACAGCTGATGTAAACAGATTTTTTTAAGTATTTGTATACAACATAGTATAAATTGAAATAAAAGTAATGTTAAACATGAAAAATTTTCTCAAGAAATTAGAAAATTAACATAATTTTATTATACAGGAAGTCAAAGGACGTTCACCGAAAATGAAACTCAATGTAAGTTATTTACATCTCACTTTTTACATCTATGAGATAAATGACATGTTCAACTTTTAATTAGTTTGTGTGGTGTATCTACTACCCATAATGATATATTATATCATTAATTATTTTATCTTTATGGTATTTAAAATATTCATTCAATATTATCCTTCATCAGGCTTATTATTTAAATTATTTTAGAGTGGTATGGGACACTTTGTGATGTTTAAAGATTATTTTCCTTACGACTAGTACTAATGATATTTCAATGGAATTTACATTCTAGGATATTATATATCCATTTTTTTAATAAAAACATTCATTATTATCTGGTTATTCATGACCATTTTAAAGTACTAGTATTATTTTTTCCACTCTTCGGTACTCAAAATGTTTTAGACAATGTTTTTAAGAAAACTAAACTTTATTTCTCTCTTTATTCGGAGAACCTGTTTTCTTCTTAAACCCATGTTTTAATAAAAAATATTCAAAATGTATTTAAAATTATTTGGTAAACAAATTTTGACCCTTTTTTTCTTTTACCATTGTTTTCAAAGGAATATTCTTATCACTTTATGAACAATTCATTTTTTTAACCTTTAACAATGAAAAAAGAATGTTCTTTTACCTCATATGACAAGTACATATTTACCCACCATCATTTATTTGAAGCTTCCTTTTCATGTATTAAAGGATAATTTAAAAAAAGTTTTTAAAAGTAATTTTCAAAGAAAAAAATTTCCACAAGGTTTTTCATAATAAAATGATATTTTCCTCGAGGATTTTTTTAAATAGAATTTTATAGTATTTCTATTCATCATCAACAATAACCATTTATTTTTACTCCACTTGAGATTTATTTATTGATACCATCCTTATTATTCCTCTGCGTGGCTTATTATTGATTTGTCCAAGGATAGTATTCACATTCACTTCTTGGAATCATTTGTTATTTCGCTTGAAATATTCAATCTTCTATGAACATTAAACAATGAATTTCCCCCTAATTATCAATTCCATTCATCATGTATATTACTATTACCTAAACCCTATACCATTTTACATACAATGACTACTTTGATAGTTATTATTTTATTTGGGAAAATATTGATAATTTCATATCCTTTATTCAATATAGATATCTAATAAGGAATATTATTTATTTTGATTATTCGATATGGGGAATTATTTGGACAGTCAATGAAGGGAGGAGCCCAAAATTTATATAGGTCCTCAATGAATTGATATGTTATCATGAGAAAAATTAGTTTCATAAATTAGAATTTTTTAAACCATCTTGTGAAAGGTATTGATGGTATAAGTTTTCATGTGCCTCAAACATGATGTCTATTAAGAAAACATTTCCCTTGTTTAGTTTTAGTTATTATTCATCCATGATATTTTACATCGACATATATATGGATACATTTAATTTTCAATTATTTAGATAAAATGTGTTTTACTTTCTTGCTTTGCCATATTTATTTTTCCTTATTTATTTATTTCAATGGAATGTGTTTTCAGTTATTACCTTTCCATAATATTTATGAACTTCTTTCTCAAATTATTGATTATATAGTGAACTTCCTTCTCAGTTTATTGATTATATAGAATGTGAGTTCAGTTATTCACCACTCCATAATTATTATTATCGTCGATTCATTATTACTTCTACTATATTTCTCCCTTACTGAGAATTTAAGCTCACCATTTTTATGATTATTTCCCTAAGAATACAAGAAGCGTACTTTGAAAGATATACAGGGATTTACTAGATGGATTAGATTTATCCTTGAAGCTATTTATTAACAAAGAATAAAAAATTATTTTTTTAATTAGTGTATTCTTTTCTCATATATGTATCTCATTTACCAAGAATACTAATGTCTCGACCCTTAGGGATTTAATTCCTTGTAATGTTTCCAATGTAATAGTAGTAGACACCGACTCTGGGCCTTCTAGGGCCAGGTTACTACTATTGGTATCAGAGGAAGTTTAGTATCATCCTTGGGAACTAGATTTAGGGAAACATAGTTTTGAGAAGATAGACCTAAGGTATAATTTAAGGATAAGTATAGAATAAAATCCTAGAATTTTGGTAAGGTTGAGATTATGCGGTTCTTTCTAGCAATAAATCCATGTATGTATACAACAAGTGTATGTGGTTTATATACATATGTAGCTAGCATTAATAACTATGACAAGGTATTTTGAGCCAAACTTGGGGTAACAAGGTATACAACAACGGAACTTATTGCACAACATCTTTGAAACTTCTGGGGGATATGTTTAGGATAATTTACATTTTCTTTAAAAACCACCATAAAGGATTTTGACAATGAATAACCTAGGTTAAAACTAGGGTGTTTAGATTGAAAATAGGGTATAATGATTTAAAAATCCTATAAATGATATTATGGATAAACTCTAGACTAAGGAAAGATCTATGTGGAAATAAGTGGATGAAGTATTTATGTATTAGGATTTTCTTGAAAAATTTAGTTAAAATTCTATTTTGTGATAAACATAATTTAAAGGATTTCCATCATATTTATTTTAGGAATTATATTAATTTTGTTTTAGAAAATGATGACCTATAATTTTGGTGATAACCAATCAAATCTGGCAAGGCTGCAGGTCTTAAACTCATGACCAAATGTTGATAAGGGTTTCTTGCCAAACACTAACCTATGAAATTTCCTGGTTAATTTTTCATCTTTTTTAGTTAAACAATTTGATGAATAAATGTTAATGATATATTAGTAGTTTCACTTATGAGGATTAGATATTAATCTATTAACCATATTTGTTTTGGAAGATAGTTAAAAAAATAGTTAGAATTTTCACTCTTTTATAGGCCTCACGATCCTTTAAATGTTTTTTAGTGATTCAGGCATAAAAAAATCATTATTGGTAATTAATTTCTTGGATTAAAGGAATTAATTATAATTTGATCAAAGAACAACCAAAATTTAGTATTTTTATATGAAATTGAAACCTATCATGTAAGAATATTTCATTATATTCTTAAGTAGTAAAATAATTACCCAACATTTGGAAAATGTGTTAAAAATAAATTTTTTTCATAATATCTTAATTTCTGTTGAATATGTGGTCTTATAAATCTTTAAATATTTATGTCTTTGAGGTCCTCAACTTTCCATTTATCATTCAATTATTTTTGATTGATGACCCCATTCACTCCTTATAAATATTTTCATTTTTCCTACAAGTACGTATCTCTACTTTACACTGATGTTCTCCTACATAGAGACCTAGTTACATGGTAGTCCATGTGACCTATGTACTTTCTATTCTCTCTTTTATAGAGGATGACATATAAACCCTTCTCATTATGTGGGATTTCAAAAATTAGAAGTATCAAAAAAATTATCACCATGATCAAGTTTAAATTGTGAGGACGTAATTTAAATATGGTGGGGAGAATGTGATGAAATGAAAATATAAAGTAAGAACCTTTTATTCTATATCATGTATGACACGCGACACCGAACATGTAAGGTAATATAATATCGAGATACTTTATAAAATATTTACTATTTAAAATAGATTTTATGTATTTCAATACATGCAACACCGAGTTAGATTGTGTTGCATGCAAAAGAGGCCTTCCTTGATATATTATTTTACATTCAAGAGTGGAATTCCTCGATAGCTTGTGTTACATGCAAAAGTAACCTTCCTTGATAACTTCCATTACACGAAAGACCGATTTTCACCAAATAATAATGTATTATTAAAATATTATTATTTAATATAATACGATATAACCTAGACGTTATGTTAAAAGTTATAAATAGTATTACCTAACTTATGAAAATTTATGGTTTATATAAATATAAAATGAATCCATTGGTTACCAACTAATGATAAATGTAAATAGGAACCAATTTGATATAAAAAGGAAATATTATTATTTATATACATCCAAAGGAGTTTTGTCTTAATAAACTTAGTTAATTAAAATTAATGAATGATTTTAATGAAATATATATTTTATATATTAAATAAAATATTTTTATATTTATCCATTATGTTTGATATGCATAATAAAATAATAAACCCTATTTTACATATAAAACCTATATTTTTATAAATGCAATTTTACCACCTTTTAATAAAGAACCCATTTTAAATTAGAATTTTGACACTTGAAATGATTTAATATGTAAAAATAAACTTAATCATTGAAATATAAATATAATAATTATTTTAGGGTAAATTTTTGATATTTTTCTGAAATATTTCATATTTAATAAATAGTTAAAAATACTGAATTTTAGTTCAAAAATTCATTTTTATCTAATTTATTTATAAAGTTAAATTATATTTTTAATTGGTATTAAATTTTAATTAGATAATATTTTTATAAATTAATATTATTTATGTAATTGGAATAATTTTTAATTTTAAATTGATTATATAAAATATCAGGCTTTCATGTTGTTTTACCTTAAGAACATGCATTGTCGTCCCATCTTCAGGATTAAATTTAAATTAATTTCTACCACTTATGTGATTTGAATTTAAAAAATGGATTCCATATTTTAAATAAAAATAATTTCTAATTTATAATAAGACCGAATTTGTTTTTTATAAAAATATTAGTGAAAGTAATTTTAATTAATAACAATTATTAAGGTAAAATTAAGCTTAATAAAGGACTAAACCTTTTACTTAAGGGGCCTAATGACCTAGAAACTTCTCCAAAACCCCTTTTATGGACATAATTAGGACATTAACCTTACATTATTGATTTTGTTTGGTTTTTATGACATCTGTTTGGTTAAAAGAAGGGTACACCTAACTTGGTTTCAAATAACTAAGTGAGTCATTTTCCTCCCTTACAAAAGGCCGCCGCCTCTCCCCATTCATGACACATCTCAAACCACATATATTTGAAAAATATATTCCCATATTTCTTCCCAACATCCCTCTACTAGAACTTTAAGCCTCTATTTTAGTTTAAATCCTTCCAAGGAATCATTTTGGTAGAAACCAAAAGTAGTTACCCGATTAAGGGGTAATGTCTTCTCTCAAACTTTCTAGTTATACATCCATTCTCCAACCCCTCATATATTATTATTATATTATTATGTAACAAAAAAATATCCTAAATATACTAGTATTTTGTTATGCTAAATTTTATACCTACACTTACACACACTTCCATCTAATGTGTAATGAACATATTATTTCTGTGTACGTCAAACTACTGCCTCACGAAATGATGATTGTTCATTTTCCTTTACCAACATTCATGGTTGGAAATTATGATAGACACAATTTTTATATATGATATATATGATATTTATTATTTCTTTATACTTCTATAATTTTTTTATAACACATACCTTTAATACTTTACATTTTTTTAATACGATAACTTTGTTTGAGGAAGTGTGGATTGATGCCCCATCAAAGCGATGCGATTTGTTCACACGATCCATGGAATGTATATATGATGATTATAATTAAAAATATGTGACATAAAAATACTTTATATGATATTAATTAAATAATTACCTTTATATATATATAATATATATATATATATATATCTTTTTTTACTACCCTTTCACACACTTAAAAAGTGATAACATCATTCCTGGACATGTGGACTACCGTCTCCTCAACATGATGTGATTCATTTTACATCACAATAATTCTATATAAAAGTATATATGATTTAATAATATGTTATTTATTATATAATGATCATTTTTTAAATATATGGTTTTACTTACCTTCTCTCCATAACAATCATTGAAAAACAAGAGCATTACTCATGCGTACGTACAACCCACCAACTCCATGATTGTAAGGTTGGTTCGTTTTTCATAACCATATTTAATGATTTTTTTTAAATGCATAATTAATGAAAAAAGTATGATAATTATTTCATGATTATTATTTTTGAGATGTTATATAATGACCCCTTTAACTGTAGTTGACCTACCAATGTTGTTTTTGACACATAATCCAAATGTGTTCTAAACACCCAACGTAAATAGAATTTTTCAAGTAGTTGTATAAAACATAGTAAAAAGTGAAATAAAATTAATTATAAATATGAAAAAGTTTCTCAATAAATTAGAAAATTAAAATAAGTTTATTATTCAATAATTGAAAGGATGTTCGCCCAAAAGGAAACTCAAGGTAATGGATTCTCATCTCACTTTTTACATCTGTGAGATAAATGTCATATTCAAAATTTGATTATTTTGTGTGGTGTATATACAACCCATTTTGATATATAATGTCATGAATTATTTTATCGTCATTCTATTTGAAAATTCCATTCAGTATTATTCATTTATGAGGCTTATGATTTAAAAAATTTCAAAGTTGTATGGGACACCTTGGGATGTTTAAAGATTCTTTTCCTCAAGAATAGTACTAATGATATTTCAATGGAACTTCCATTAGAGGAAATTGTATAACAATTTTTCAACAAAACCTTTCATTATTATGTAGTTATTCGTGACTATTTTCATGTATTAGTACTAATTTTAAACTCTTTGGTATTGAAAATGTTTTAGATTTTTTTTTAAGAAAACCCACCTTTATTTATCTCTTTATTTGGAGAACCTGTTTTCTTTTAAAAATCATGTTTTAATAAAATGTTTTCAAAAATATTTTTAAAATGATTTGGTAAAGAAATATTTATACTTTGTGTCTTTTACCATTGTTTTCAAAGGAATATTCTTTTCTCTTTTCAAACAATGTATTATCTAACCTTTAACCATGCAAATAAAATGTTCTTTTACCTCGCACGACAAGTACGGATTTACCTATACTTATTTCTTTGAAGCTTTCCTTTCATGTCTAAAAGGTTAATTTATAAAGAAATTTTTTTCAAAAGTGATTTTCAAAGAAAATTTTTCCCAAAATGTTTTCATAATCATAGGATATTTTCCCCCATTTTTTTAATGATCATTTTATAGTATTTCTATTCATCAGCATCAACAGAAACTACTATAAAACTACGTTTTTCCAATATTAGGGCTTTAACAATGCTAGCTAAAAATGATGTTAAAGACCCCCTTTGTCAGTGATAAAAAAACATTATTAAATGAGGTCTTTATTAAAGATAAAAAAACACTGTTAAAGGAGGACCTTTATCAGCACTTTTAAAAAAGAAATGATAAATGGGATCTTTTAACAGCACTTGTAAATAAACACTGTTAAAGGGGGGTCCTTATCAGCGCTTTTTTAGAAGCACTGATAACGACCCCACTTTATCAACACTTTTTTAGCAACATTAATAAAGGTATACTTAAAAAATTTCATTTAGAAAAATATATTAATATATAAATATTTTATATTGATATAAATATAATATATATTTTTTAAAATATGTTTTAAATAAGGTAAATAGAATTTTACACTTAATATAAAATATATTTTGTGAAAATGGGTTACAAAATAAATAAATAAATATTTTTAATTATTTATTTTCTTATTATTTTAAATTAATAATCATTTAATATCAATTTGAAGGTAGGAAATACAAAAAATAATAAAATATCTAAAATAAGTTGAAAATGTATCTCAAACTTCAAAAAGTGATAACTTTTGATCTGGGTGTCCATTTACGCTCTACCACATATAAAATAAAATTTTATGATGAGATCTACACCCTTAGTGACAATGTTAAACCTCTATCACATATTTAAAGGCCAAATAATCTCATAAGATCTCAAAAATAGAGTTTTTAGTCAGGGTACCCTGATTTTTGGACATTCAATGGATTTTTAACCTATTTTAAGGGGGAATTATTGCCTTTTTTGGTGGCGACTAATTTTATTCCTAGGTATTAAATATATATTGATATTATAGTTTTGAAATTTTATCATTTTCATAATATAATGTTATTTATAATTAAATATATGCATTTTTCTTATGTATACTTATAATAAATCACTCATATAAATACATATATCAACATATTTATGTAAAAATGTATATTATAATATATGTAAATAAATACATATTCTAAATATGTATTTAAAATAATATCTATCCATTTTTACATTATATATACATATGCATATGTCTGTATTAATAAAGAGATATATATATATATTCTATTATATTATATTTAATGAATACAATATATAATATATTTAAATAAATATAAGTATATATATCTCACACACACACATATATATATCGTATAAATGTATTTTAAAATAATTATATAAATATATGTATATATATACAAACAGAAATATCATTAAATAGAAATCAAAACAACATAGTGTAGTGGTAAAGGTGTTCCATCTTCGAAGGAGAGGTGTAAGGTTTGAATCCATGAAGAAGTGCATAAGGATAGAAATTTACAAAGTTTTGATAAAAGGTGGCGGAGTGAAAAGCACTGATAAAGGGGTGTGGAGCGCTATTAAAGGGTTCGTGGAAGTGTTGATAAAGGGGGTCAAGCTCATAGGTGTCCAAAAAAATATAATTTTACCCCCTTTAATAGTGCTGCCTTTATAATCACTAAAAAAGTGTTTTTAAAGGCCCCATTTAACATCACTAAAAAAGTGTTCTTAAAGGACCCTTTTAATAATGGTTTTTATCATTGTTAAAGGGGGGGATTTAACAATGATTTTTAAGCACTGAGAAAGGTTTGAACTTTTAACCACGCTCATATTGTTAGTGTTTTATTAGAATTGATAAACCAGATACCATTTTACATATGATGTCTACTTTGAAAATTATTTTATTATTTCAAAAAATATTGATAATTTCATCTTCTTTATTCAATACAGATATTTGAAAAGTAATATTATTTATTTTTATTATTCAATTTGAGGAAAAATTTGGAAAATAAATGATGGGAGGAGACTAAGCATTATATAGATCCTAAATGCATCGATAGGTTCTCATGAGACTACTTATTTGTGAAAATTAGAATATTTTAAATTGTCATGCGAATGGTCTTGACGGTATAGGTTTTCATGTGCCTTAGACATGATGTCCATTAAGAAAGCAATTACCTAATTAATTTCATTTATTATTCATCCATGATATTTTGTGTCAACATATCTATGGATATATTTCATTTTTAATTATTTAGATCGTATGTGTTTTAGTTTCTTACCTTTCCATATTTCTTTTTTCTTATCTAGTTATTTTAATGTCATGTGATTTCATTTATTACCTTGTCATGTTGTTTATGCACCTCTATCTTAGTTTATTGATTATATGGCATGTGAATTCAGTTATTCACCATTTCATAATTATTATTATCATTGATTAGTTATTTCTTCCACTATATTTTGACCTTAATAATCATTTTATCTCACCCTTATTATATTTATTTACCTAGGAATCTAAGAAACATACTTTGAAAGATATGTAGGGATTTACTAAATAGATTAGAGTCATCCTCAAAGATATTTATTTAGGAAGAAGAAGAAAAATATGTAGTAATTGGTTTATTATTTTCTCTTGTATATATCTATTTTATCAAGACTACTAAACTCTCAGTCCTTTGGGATTTAATTCCTTGTAATCATGTCAATGCAATAGTAGTAGACACCATCTTTGGGCCTTCTAGGGTTGGGTCTCTACAGATGTCCTCTTAGAGATGCTAGGGTTAGTCTTTTGAGAAGACCAGAACCACTAATATGTGTATATGGAAGTTAAGAAGATAAATGGGTAGGGTTTGGTTTATCTAGAAGGTTCAAATTGGTTTAAGGAAGTGAGGGAGAAAGTTCCTTTTTATAATTTTGGTGGGGAATTTTAGGAAACTCCCAAAATATTAAAATAATGTATATTATTTTTTAATTAAATATATCTTAAAAGTAAGTTATTTAAAACCTAATATGAGTATCAGTCTAAATCCTCTCAAAAAATAATTTTTAGACATGTTTAGGTCACAATGTTATCCTTATCATTTGTCTTTAACCATTAGTTAAACCCTTTAACTCTTACCATGAAAACTTTTTTAACTCTTTAGGGATAATATAGTTACTATAAAATGATAAATGAACCCCAAATGGATCATTGATGACATATTTAACCTTGTTGTAGTTATTTGGCCTAATTTTTATTTTTATGAATTTTATATCATTTAATAAAATATTATTTATTTTAAAGTATCATTTTTTTCATTTTTGATACTATTCAATATTTGCCTTTTTAAAAAATATCCTAACATCATAATAACTTCGAACTAAAACTTATAATATATCACTAAAATTTCTAAATTATCTATAAAATTCATGGATGTCATTAATTTTGTAAAATTTTATTTATTTTAATGTTTTTAATATCATTTATTTTTTATTTCCATTAATTAAACAATTACTATGTCATTATTATGAAAGCATTTAGTTAAATTATTTCTTCTCTAAAATTTTTAAATAAATTTTCATGATGAATAAAAATTTATTATCTTTCAAATGAATATGTATAGTCTAATTTATATTTTCTATAACCATGTATTAAAAATGTAATACTTATTAAAAACATGAGTATGGCATTTTTAACTCATCTTTAAATAAAATATAATAAATGTCTTAATCTCATCCAAGTGACTTAAAAAGAGTATAATTTCGTCCTAATTATGATTTTGGTAGAAAAAAAAATAATTAAATTAAATTAGGACAAGTGTTGGGGTAATTTTATAAAATCATTTATATCCATAATTACCTAATTTACCCTTAACTGTGGTAATTAAAATATTACTAAATTTTACTATTCATATAACCAAAAATAAAAGAAACCTATTTACATAAATTGGATCCACTAATTCCAAATAATGAATCCATTTTTCATAATTCAAAAAATAGAATTTCTAGTAATTAATTTAAAATTAATCTTGTTGATGGCTTGAGAAAACGAGTTATTAATGTTTAAACATACAACAGATTGAAACATTTTTGTATCTAAATTCATTGTAAAATTGATTAAAATTACCTAAATTGTATTAGTTGATAAAAATAATCTATTTATACTTTAAAAACATTCAATAATATAATTTAACACTATAAACTATTTTGATGAAAAAAAGTTGTTTTCAATTAAAATTAAGTATTTTTCACTATTCATCAAAACATGAAACTTATCAGAAAAATACCAAAAATTTAACTAAAGTAAAATTTTATATTTATATTTAAAAGATGAAGTTTATTTTTTCAAATATAATTAATAAAATTGTCAAAAATTAGATTTAAAATAGGTTCTCCATTAAAAGAAGATAAAATTGTATTTATAAAAAAATAGGTTTTATGTGTAATATTGGGTTTGTTATTATATTATACCTCTCAAATATATTATATGAATATAAATTATATTTTATTTAATATATAAAATATATATTTCATTAATATCATTCTATAATAGTATTTAATTTAATTTATTTGAATAAAATGGCTTTGTGAGCATAAAAATAGTTCCTTAAAAAAACATCTCATATATATTAATTGGTTACTATATTCATTTTTAATTAATTTAAAACCAATGAATTCAGCCATATATTTTCATAAGTTAGTTCATATTATTCATAACCACTAACTTAATGGCTAGTTTATATCTAATTATATTAAATAATAAAATTTTAATAATATATTGTTGTTTGGTAAAACTTAGTCTTGCATGTAACGCAAGCCAACTCATTGTTGTGTGTAGGATAAACATATTTTTGTATTGAATACAACATAATATATCAAAGAAAATGAATTTATTTAAGAAGTCACATACTGTAAAATCTTGGGGTGTCACAGGTGATGTAGGGACATCCGGTGTTTATGTTAATGCATTTCATCTACAAGGTGGAGGTTTTTGAACATTATTCACTCATTATTGTAAATTAAATGATTTTAATTCCATGAATTATGTGAAGACCCAACCCCAAATAAACCAAGATTTGGTGCCTTCTGAACATGATGTGTCATTTTAAAAAAAAAATGTACTGATTAACACACATCAAGTCCCATACAGAGAATCGAGTTCGGTTTGGGCTCTGGGAAATCGGTAACTTTAGAAATGTTTCATCTGATAAAAGCTATTACCTGAAAATTTAAAATTCAAAAAATAGGATGAGAATAAGAATGCCCAGTAAGGGGTTTAAAATAAACCAATGAAGCTTTTGAAAGCATTTTTTAAAAACATAACCAAAGAACATTCTCTTATAGAAAACTATAACACATGTAATATAACATAAAAGTGCTCAACTAAGATTTTCAAGGAATACATGAATAAAGTAGGACATTTTCAAAAAGGGGTAGTAAAAGATATCATGAACAAGTATGACATATGAATGTTTAAGAAAAAATTAAACTGTTATGATTAATACTTAATCAGAGTTGCGTATGAAGGAAGAAAACATCAATTTCATATATTGGTTACTATTTTACATGAATCATGCCCCAAACTTTTACTTTTGAAATCAATAAAAACATGATAAAAACATATGGGAAATAGTAGTGAAATAATAGTAATATCATCTTCAAAATAACTTGTAACATGACTTGAATATGTGGCCTCAACATTTCATTTAGTCATTCATCAACATGTCATTGAGGTTCATCCTCAAGGTCTCAATAAAGAAAAATTACCGAGGTTATTCACCAGGGTATTGTGAAGCCTTTTTATCTCTAGAGATTAATTCTTTACCCAATGCATTAGAGCACTATCAGGGCACACCCTTAAAATGTCATTACATTCATGTGAGCCACATAAATCGATACTTTACATAAATGGGGTTGTATATTCAAGATGTCTGATACCACCTTGAATAGTTCATTCATAGTTGATCATAGTAGTTGAATTTACATATCTTATAAGTGAGAAAGGAATCTAGATGATTAAAAACCAAATAACAATCATATGACCATTATTAAAAAGAAATAAGAAATGAAAATTATGGAACATACATTGACATATAAGGTAATGAGAGAACAGAAAACTAGAATTTATCATATGCAAGTTTGTTCTTGAAATTCTAAAATTTTATCATCCAATTGATTACAAGGTGAACCAAAAATATCATGTAGGGTATTGAGCATGCACATGCTAAAACATTAAATGTTGTTATTCCATTGCATAATAATGAATTATGTCCATGATAGAAAGCATGAATCTTCACCATAAGCAACATTATTTAAAACATACAGAAAACAAATAAGTTACTCTTAAATGTGGAGATAAGTTTTGTTTAACACCCTATTTCTTATGTTTTTAAAACTCTACCTAATCTTGAGACATAATGTGTAAGGACCATAACAACTGAAATCAAGTTTCACACAACATATAAAATATATGTATGTAACCAAACTTAAACTAAAATATTGGCACACCCATGTGTGTTAATCCCCTATGAATATTAGTTCAACTACATTTTGAATAGGGCAGGTCATTCCCTTAGTTATAAAAATTTGTTTATGAAAACCTACAAAAAATAATTTTATAAAAACCCGATCATATATATCACATTTTCAAAATTTATTTATTATTTAAATATAAAATTTAGTGTATGTGAATATGTGTAGTGCATGAACAATTATACACAAACTTCATACATATAACCGAAGTAGACTGGTCATGCCCATTCCTGCATATAACCGATGTATATACATATAACCAAAAGTATATATGTATTTTCAAAACAACAAAATGAGGCTAGGTATAATCCTTACATTCATTAAGCTATTTGAAGGCAAGAGAACCCGGAGGCCTTGGTTCTACATTTAAGAACGTTTGGACTAAACCGTAAGGTTAAAAAATATAAATATATATATTTGAATATATAAGTGTATATATTCTCAAAGAAGAAAAAAAAGCCAAAACATAAAACCTTTACTTTAAAAACTAGGTAAATGAGGACTTTAGGGAGGGTCACCGGCCTCGCTGGAGACTTGAACGGGAGAGATGAAGCGAGAGGTCTCAGTTATTTATAAAAAAAAGCTCACACACCACCTTCCACGCAAAAAACGTACCCACATGCATTGAATTCAATGGGGGGTGTCGTGCTTGAAGAAAACAAGGAGACATGGGCGTCATTGGCGGTCAGAGGTGAAAAAAACGAGGGGTGTGCCATAGGGTAGGGTTACTGCTGTATCCCATGCGTGGAGGAAGAAGACGACAAGGGTAGGAGAAATTCCGGGGGAAAACGGACAGTCCAGATCAATCCCAACGTCGATCCAAGGGATGAGATGTGTCCGCTGTTTTAAAATAATTTAGTGCATCAGATTAGATCTAAGTTTCATTGGATGGTCTATGTTTTATGAAACAATTTAAAAACCTTGAACGACCAGGATTACATCATGCCAGATTTAATAGTTAACAAAAACCGCGGAGAGAGACAAAGTCATTGAGGGTCAAGCGCAGGATCAAAAACAACGACCCAGATCGCGCGCGACGCGATCCAACGGTCCAAATCGCGTTTGTCCTGAAAAACTACTTCCCATATCGAAACAGAGAGTGGTTTTCGCCTCCCTTATAACCCTTAGCCTCCCAAAGAGTGCTAAAAAATCACACAACACCCACGAAGGGGTCCCTATACATGGGCTCCCGCACGCAGGCCTTGGCCTACCCAGACCCTGACGTGACCTCACGCCCGCAATGGTTCACCTATGCACTCTTGCTCGCTCTCAAGCACCCGTTGGGGAACCTCTGCCTGAGCTCAGGCTGGCCATGGCTTGGGTGTGAGGGTCATGCTCATCCACTTCATGTGAGTTGCCTCCATCGACCCTAGCCAAAAACGGCTGGCCCTAGCGGGCCAATTTTTTTTGAAAAGCTACACTAAAAAAAGTTTTAAGAAGAGGAAACAATCCATTTATTAAAACTATATAGAATTTTATATTCTTAAAAATTAATTAATACAAATTAAACTTGTTTTAGTTAGAAGTATTTCTAAAATTAAAAATACTAAAACCCTTTTTAACTCAAAAAGTTACGAAAAAGAAAATTTTAATAAACATAAATTATAATTTATATACTAGTATCCACGAAAACATAGTTCAATAAAAACAAAATTTAATTTGAAAAGCTTAAACATATTTTATATCATTATTTAAGAAATGCAAATTGTTACATTGTATTTGAAAAATTCGCAAAATGTTTTGAATTCCAAAATTCTTGTCAAAATCACTTAAGGGTGAAATGAAGTTTTACACCATATCCTTTTAGAGTTCATAAATGATGGTTTAATTATAACATTTATCATAACTAAATTATTTGGAAACTAATTAATATTTAAATAATTTCACTTATCCTAAAAAGGTCTAATGATAATTTTTTTATAACTGTTATCTTCCAACAGTCACTAGAGCAACGGTCGGAATAAGTGTCCTATAAAACAAAACCTTACAGTTTCCTAAAAATCAAAAGGATGTAGATGGTTCTTCCCATTCTGCTGATGCTCAGCATGTTTTTTATGATCACATTGGTGATGTTTTTTTCATTAGTTGACTCGAAGGATCTCTTTTACTTACTGGGCCTCATTGTGGTGATTGGGGGTCTTCTAGTAGTTCTGATAGAGTTTTTAATAGGTATACTTGGTTTCATGATTACTTTTTTGATCTCAATGTATTGTAGACACTATGGTTTTCTTATTTAAATAAAGAGCCTTATGTTTATCCTTTAAATTTTTGTTCTGTTATAAGCGATTTAACAAATGTAAATGCATAATATCATCATTATATGATACCCAAAATTCGGGGTGTTACATTACTCCCCCCATCAAAGAATTGTGTCCCCACAATTCCTTTCATACAAACTTGCTAAGAGGAATTTATCAGTTGTCCCTACCATATCCCCCATCGTAGAGGATCCTCAAGTGCATTCAGCGGAACACCCAAATTGAGGCTCAACTACTCTAGTTCTCTGATCCATATACACTTCGTGCAGAAGGGGTTGAACTCATGCACCGAACACTTGGGTTTCCAGAGGGAGGCTTGAATGGTACAAATTATGTAAATGTCCATATGGACCAACATACAAAGAACTTTCCAAATTATGTCTCGATAGAAAACATCTTTGTTATAGACATTGTCATACGGCTAATGCTGAGGAGTTGGTACATGTAGGTCGCATAAACTTTTCCCTCTAGAGCAGCCTCTTGAAATTTTACTCTTGCCATATTGTTCCAACCTAGGGTGAAACACAGGAAGATCCCTTCATGGTATTTTCCTCTCTGCTTACGCTCGGCCAATTGTGTTAAGCCTATGCGGTAGTAGATGGGAGGATTCCCTTGACAGGTGTGGAGAATCCCTGGACTGTTTGTCACCTCAAAAAATTGTTTGCACATTCCTTGCAGGTTTGCGAAGGGACGATACTCATCTTCAGAGGTTTTGATTGCAATAATATACAGTCTCTCAGTAGGAAGAGATAACATGTGGGTTTTTCCTTCCATATAAAAGTTTAAGATGAGATTTCAATCATTTGTAATCCATCCAAAATTATAAACAATGTAAAGACATAAGAATGATGAGATAACAAAATATGTTCTTTATATAACTATTGGTGCACAACGTAAAATGGGGTTAATGGTTTCCCCAGTTCCCTAACACACGAATTCCCAAGACAAGCGCGAAATTATCAATATCCCTAATCTATATGCAACCCGAACAATCATGTTCGATGTCATGGGAGCACTTATGGTATCTCCATTTTCTGAGATGTGGGGTGTACAACTGTGAGACAACCCTATGTACTTGTTGTCTGTACACAGAACGAGAGGATTTGTATTCAAGGATTCCAAAGTCCATCATTTTAAAAAATAGCCATAGGAAATGACTTGTCACATGTATGCTGCGTAGAGATCTCCCTTTGCAGCAGCCTCTTGGAAAGCCATGAGGGACGAGACGCCTTCCGCTGCGGTGAAGCATCTAAAAATTCCCTCGTAGTACTTCCCCCATTGTCTGTAAGATGAAAACTGGGCTTGCATCATAAAGATGTAATCCAGACCTTCTCTACGGTGGAATTGAAGTACACGGGGAGAGTTGGAGACATCATCGAGATGTTTGCATGCATACGGATATGGGAATAGTTTATAAAATCTTCATGGATGGCTATGGGAATTATGGATTGTAAGACCTCATGGGGAAGAGAAAAAAGATTAGTACCTTCGTTTTCCATCTGAAAATTATGAAAAATCATTTTTAGTAATGATGAAGTATATTTTTCTTTGTTTCAGTTCTGGCTTTCCAGAGTTATCCAAATCAAATCCTCTGATACCAACTCTGAAGACTCGACCCCAAAAAAACTAGGAGTAGGTGCCTTCTGAACACGATGTGTCATTTTAAAACAGAAACACGCACTGATAAACACACATCACATCTCATACAGTATATCGAGTTCGGTTTGGGCTCTGGTAAACCTGTAACTTCAGAAATGTTTTATCTGATTAAAGTTGTTACCTGAAAATTTAAAATTCAAAACATAGGGTGAGCATAAGAATGCCAAGTAAGGGGTTTAAAATAAACCAATGAAACTTTTGAAAGAATTTTTCAAAAACTTATCCAATGAACATTCTCTTATATAAAACGGTAACACATGTGTTGGTCGGAGTGGTTTACTCAAGAGGGGGGTGAATTGAGTACCAATTAAAATTTCTATATTTAAAAGCAGTGTCTTAAAGACCCCCAAATAAAATAATAAATTAAACTGTAGTGAATTTATATTAATGTAGAGATTCTGTTAGGTTCTCAAGGGATTGATTAATTCCCAGTTAATCAACACAGGAGTGTGTGATTATCTTTTGAAACTAACTTACAAATCTACACTTAACATAAACACTTGCTAATTTAATTATCAAAGTAACTTTAAAAACAGTATTGGTTTTAAAGTGATTAGCAGTGGAATAAAACTTTGAAATAGATGGCACAACAATGTAACCAAGAGGTTCAGTCTCAAGCCGAGACTTAGTCCTCTCAAAAGTTTATATAAAAATGATCCACACCCTGGATCGGGGTTCAACAGTTTACAACTGTCCAGGTCCAAGACCTCTACCACTGTTCTTCGTGGGAAACAGTACAACAGCAACCAGCTGTCCAGGTCACACACGACCTCTACCACAGTTCTTCGTGGGAAATAAAGAATGAAAGAGTTTTGTAAGGATTTACAGATCCTTCAGTTTGAGTACAGGAGACAGTGTATGTGTTAGATATAGCAGATAACACACACTGCTCGAAATGAATGGTAATAAATCACAGAACAAGAGATGTAGAGTTTAGAGATGGTTCTGGTGATTTCAGTATAGCTCTGGACTCCTTTGGATTCGATTAGAAGTGAGTCTGAGTCCTCTTCTTGTTTCTGTTGAGAAATAGAGTATCGTATGCTCCAGGTTCACAGGTGGTGAGAATGTAGTCGATGAAGTTCTTCTTGTACGCACAGAACACTCCTCGAGTATGCTTGATTTTCTATGAGCTTCTCTGTGTTCCTATTGTGCTTGTGTCGCTTTTGGTATAATGGATGCACCGCACTTTTCTGGTTCGCTTCTTGTTTTCTTCACACGTTCGCATATTTCTGGTATGTAGTCTTCTCGTATTTATCTCCCATCAGGGGACAGAAAAGATTTCATTTCAGCAGGTACGAGGTACGGGTTCCTGACATCCGACAAACTTTATCAGATATTTGACAAATCATTAAAATGTATGATATGACCGTTAGATAGATTAAATATAGGAAATAAAGAAATTCAAACAGTGAGTTGAGTGATCGGTAGGTAATCAGCATCGGTAGCTTGAACATCGGTGGCTTGAACATCGGTAGCTTAATGTCATTAGATGCTTTGACTCTATCGGTGGCTCTATGCGTCGGTAGGTACATGCATCGGTAGATACATGCATCGGTAGCTCCATGTGTCGGTAGCTCCATGCGTCGATAGGTACATGCATCGGTAGGTACATGCATCGGTAGCTCCATGCGTCGGTGGCTGCGAGTCTATCGGTATCTTCGTCCATCGGTGACTTATTCCATCGGTATCTATTTATACTTACACCGGTAGCTCTACGTTTGTATCGGTAGCTGTATTTATAAGTACATCGGTAACTCTGTGTTAAGTCTATCGGTAGCTGTCTGTCGGTAGACTAAGTCTATCGGTAGACTGGTTACCGGTAGCTCTTTATCAGTAGCTATAGGCAGATTACTTATCTGTTTTATGCAGAACACATCCGATTGTGTTAGAATCAATTTATAACTTGTATGAACATGGATAAATGATGATTAACATATTCCAAAGACTTATTTCAAAAAGGTGTTATTGGTTTGATCATAGGTTTAAAAGAATTAAAGTATAGATCAACAATACTTAACAATATCATAGAGAATGAAGACATAATTGGGATTTTCAACACAAATAAATACATGATTGAGATTATCAAAACAGGTGAGGTCAACAATCTCCCCCTTTTTGATAATCACAATTTATGATATTGGCATTTAACATAGTGAAAATATAATAGTAAAGAGTATAATATTGAATTCAATTTTCTCAGAGAAAACAGCATCATAGATAATAGAAATAGTATGATATAGACATAAGTTATCAGAGGTAAAACAATAATAAGGTACTATATAGACATAAGGTATCAGAGATAAAAATGGAAACAAAACAAAGGATAATGTGTTTCCCCTTATGCCTTATTTTTCTCCATTGAAAATATTTCTCATTTTGTTCTCCTCCTTATTCTCGCATAAAAAGTTTCTCCCCCTCTCTTATTGTTCTCCCCCTTTGTGATAATCAAAAAGTGGGAAAGCATATATATAGATATATATATAGGAGAGAAATAAAACAAAGAGAAGTAAAAAGTGGTCTGTATCATAGTTAGTCAAAAAGTACAACAAAAACAGATTACAAAGTAATTCCTATCAAAAAGCATGGCCACTGGTTCACTCCGCATCTGCAATGTGAGATTTTCCTTTAGGATCAGAAGGATGCTCGGGTGGTGAGGATTCAGGTGAAGGTTTGGGAATGCCAGAAAAGATCAAAGGAGGCTAGGCCACTGACACAGAGTCAGGCTTGGAAGTTGATGATTTTTGGGTAATCATTGGTTTAAGGCTTTGAATGGCTTGAGCAGGAGTCAGCTGGACTGAGGGAGCAGCTGAGGCAGAAGCAGGCAAAGCAGGAGGGATGATGACTGGTCTAGCATCAACATGCAAGAAGGGCAGCAGCAGATTTCTAAAATCCATAATAATTCCTCCTCCTCTTTCCATAGCAGAGAGGAAATCATCTTTGTTCTCCAGGAATTTCTCTAAGGCAGGAGTCAGTTCTCTCAGCTTGCTCACTTGTTCTTTGAAAGCTTGGGTGACTGGAGGGAGCTTCATGTGTTCCAACATTAGCTTGAAGTGGTGTTCGAGTTGATGCTTGGTGAAAATCTTGGAGAAGTAGTAGTCCACTTTGCTTTTTATGGCTTCTTGAGAGGCAGAGGCTTCTCTCATAAAATCTTGAACTATCTTCATGATTTCTCTGGCAGAATCCCTTGTAGAAAGCACCACTCGGCTTAACTCTGATGAGTCCCCAGAGCCACTGGTAGGAATAGAACCAATCTCCTCCTTCAATATTGCTCGAACTGAGTTCATGTCAACTGATGGTTTGGATGTGAGAGGGCCAAGAGAGAAGGAAACAGTTTCTTTAAAACTCTTTGACAAACCACTGATTAGGCTTTGAACTTGAGAGTCTTGTAATTGAACATGATCCTTCACTGAGGTTTTGAAACTTTCAAACACTGAGACAAACTGGCTAACTACACACTTCACATAGGCTAGATCCTTGTCAGCTTGAGACTTGGAGCTCATATAGGAATACAAAGCAACCACTGATGTCTTGAGAGCTTCCAGATCAGCTTCGATTCTTGAAGACTGAGTCTTGCATTCTTTCACTTCTTCCATAAGCTCAGACATAAAGGAAGATAAATTACAAGCCAGAGATAGCTCGAAGGATCTCTCTAGCACTTTCATTTCTTCATAAAAGCTTTCCTTCATCTCAGCAACTGAAGCACTGAATGATTCTTTTATCTCATCCTTCATGGATTCAAGATCTGATTTGGAGACAAAATCACTTGAGACAACTGCAGCAGATCCCCTTGCTGAGGCCAAATTAACTACAGAAGTAGTCATTATTGAATTAATTGAGGATGCAAGAGAGGTTTCCATTAGCTTCACTTCTTCAACAAAACTGGATTTGAGGTCCTCTTTCAGCTTAGTCAAATCATTAAATCTGACCACATCGTCTGGCAACAACTCAGCAGCAAGATCATAATTGGTCTTTGGTCTATCCACAGACATCTCATTGTCAGAATCTGGATAATCTAATCCACAGACTATAAACCCTGGGTCTTCTACCCAGTCTCCAATCTCAACAGCTACTGTAACATTTCCAAGCGCAGACCGATGCTCCCCCTCAATGGGTGCATTCTCATGTATCACAACAGCCTTTTCTGCTGGCCGTTCTTCATCAGAATCTTCTACCACAAGTTCTACAGGTGTAGCATTTAGAAGATCTTCTGATACAGGTACAGCTTCTTCTCTATCTCTTTCTTCTTCAGCAGCAGGTATAGCTGAGTTTCCAATTAAGGGACTCATACTTAACCTACCAGAAGCAGGCGATTCAACTGCATTCTCCTTTTCCTCTTCTTCTTGGTGAGGTACAGACTGGTCTTCCTCATAAGTAGGCAAAACCTCCTCTACTTTTCCTTTCCTAGAATAAACCAGTTCTGCAACAGGACTTGGGGGCAAGTCTGGATCTCCTCCAACATCCATAGGAGTTTCTTCTTCTTCTTCTTCTTCTGTCTCATCACTATAAGCAGGTTCCTCTTCATCAGGTCTTAGACTCGGATCTCTCATATCCTTTGGTCTTGAGGGATAATCCACAGGATTAAACCTATCATAGATTTTCTGATCATCACTGACCCAATCTCCCTTCCATGGGTTCCAGTTAATTTTCATATACTTGCAAAAAGTCGAGGTGATGCAGAAATTGTTCTTGACTACAACTGTCTCATCCTGAGACTCAGCTATTTCTTTCACTTTTATCATCACTGAAATTAGCTTGGCAAAGAACAAAGCATTGGTCTTTGACTTTGGTCTAATCATGTCTTCCATTTGAAGCATCAACAATCTGCACAGATTGACTTTTACACCATGTCTTAGCAAATGAAGAAGATAGATATCTTGATATCTCAGATTTGCAAAATCTCCTCTCCTCGGTATCAACACATGCTGAACAAATTTGAAAAGCAGTCGATTCTCTCCATCCATTTCAGCAGCTACCACTTGCCTTTGATTTCCATTCCCAGTCAGCTCTTGTAAGGCGGTCTCATAATCAAAAATGTCACTACTAGGTGGCATTTCTCTTGATACATACCCAGAGACACCTTCATGTGGTACTTTTAAACTCTCAGCCCACTCTACTGAAGAAAAAGACATCTCTTTTCCATTTACAAAAGAGCTTACCCGATTCTCATTCTCAGACTTCTCAAAGGTTACAAACTCATAGAACTGCTTTACCAATTTCGGGTAGTATGGGCCATTGTTATTTGAGAAACAATCCACCCATTTCTGGTCTTCCAGAATCTCGAGCACTAAGGATTTGCTAGGCAGTAGCCATTCCACACACAGTTCCTTCTCGATTACTATATCTCTATTCTGCAAGTGAGGATTCACTGGTCGCCTTCCCGATCTAGTTTTGACTTCACTAACACTGGCTTTATGCTGTGTCTTCTGCTTCTTAGCATTTGGTTCTGCACTTTCATCTCTGACGATAGGAAGCTTGGTTTTTGCCATCGCGGGTTTAGGGTTCTTGGTCGATTTGGATGCTAAGGTTCGAAGGTGAGAGATTTTGAGCTCGGTGAGGTAAGAAGTGGCTTAGACTTAGTTTTATCATTTAGGAATTCCAAATAAACGATTAAAATAGAGTAATAAAATAAAATAAAACGATTCGTATTCTTGGCGGCAGACAGAAGTTTTAAACTTTGCGTCGGTGTGAGTTAATCATCGGTGAGAAAAACAAATCGGTGAGCGTTGTACATCGGTGAGAATTTCTACGTCGGTGAGAAACTTACATCGGTGGGAATTTTCACATCAGTGAGAATTTTCACATCAGTGAGGATTTCACATCAGTGAGAATTTCACATCGGTGAGAATTTCACATCGGTGAGAATTTTCACATCGGTGATAATTTCACATCAGTGGGAATTTTCACATCAGTGAGGATTTCACATCAGTGAGAATTTCACATCGGTGAGAATTTCACATCGGTGAGAATTTTCACATCGGTGAGAATTTCACATCAGTGGGAATTTCACACCGGTTGTGATTAAACATTCCCAGTTCGTGTCTTAGAAACTTAGCCTATCCGAACTTAAAGGTTTAGTGAAAATATCAGCCAATTGCTGTTCAGTGCCAATAAATTCAAGAGAAATATCACCTTTTTGATAGTGATCTCTTAGGAAATGGTGTCTTACATATATGTGTTTGGTTCTAGAGTGAGATACAGGATTCTTAGAGATGTTTATTGCACTGGTGTTATCACAGTTGATTGAAACATGTTTAAAAACGTATCCATAGTCCAAAAGAGTGTGTTTCATCCACAGAATTTGTGCACAGCAACTACCAGCAGCTATATATTCTGCTTCAGTAGTAGATAATGCAACCGAGTTCTGTTTCTTACTACACCAGGAAACTAAGGATTTTCCAAGCAAATGACATGTTCCTGATGTGCTTTTTCTATCTAGCTTACAACCAGCAAAGTCAGCATCTGAATAACTCATTAACTCAAAGGATTGTCCTTTTGGGTAAAACAAACCTAAGTTAACCGTGTGTTTGAGATATTTAAAAATTCTTTTAACAGCAAGCAAATGAGATTCTTTTGGGTTAGCTTGAAATCTAGCACACATACACACACTAAACATAATATCAGGTCGACTAGCAGTAAGATAAAGTAAACTACCAATCATACCTCTGTAATTTGTTTGATCAACTGGTTTCCCAGTTTCATCTGTGTCCAATTTACAGGTAGTACACATAGGAGTTTCACTTTCCTTGATACTATCCAGACCAAAACGTTTTAAAAGATCCTTTGTATATTTACTTTGATTCAAAATAATACCATTTTCATTTTTAAATACTTGAAATCCAAGAAAGTACTTAAGCTCTCCCATTAAGCTCATTTCAAATTCATTTTGCATACTTTTAGAAAAATCAGTACATAAAGAGTGTTTAGAAGATCCAAAAATAATATCATCAACATATATTTGTACAACTAAAACATCTTTAGAAATTCTTTTAATAAAAAGAGTTGGATCAGCAATCCCTTTAGTAAAACCTTTTGAAATAAGGAAATTGCTAAGTCTATCATACCAAGTTCTTGGTGCTTGTTTTAAACCATACAAAGCTTTAGAAAGTTTAAAAACTTGATTTGGAAAATGGGGGTTAGCAAATCCAGGTGGTTGTTCCACAAAAACATCTTCAATTATAAAACCATTTAGAAATTCACTTTTTACATCCATTTGATATAACTTGAAATCCAGATGTGCAGCATATGCAAGTAAGATCCTAATGGCTTCTAGTCTAGCTACAGGTGCAAAAGTTTCCTCATAGTCTATGCCTTCTTCTTGACTATATCCTTGTGCAACTAGTCTAGCTTTGTTTCTAACTATATTTCCAGATTCATCTACTTTATTTCTAAAAACCCATTTTGTGCCTATTGTCAAAGTGTCCTTGGGTCTGTCAACTAATTCCCAGACTTTGTTTCTTTCAAACTGATTTAATTCTTCCTGCATAGCTATTACCCAGAATTCATCATTGATAGCATCATTGATATTTTTGGGTTCCAGCTGTGAAAGAAAGGCTTGATGTTCAACCTGGTTTCTTAGAGAAGCTCTAGTTTGTGTTCCTCTATCCAGATTTCCAACAATATCTTCTAAAGGATGATTCTTTAGAATCCTCGTTGATCTAGTAAAGGTTGGACTAGAAATTTCAGGTTCATCTATAGGTTCGGGTTCAACAGAAGCAGATTCTGGAGAAAGTCCAGAACTGGATACTTTTATAACAGATTCTTTAGATTTATCATTAAGGTCCAGAATAGATAAGTCTTCTTCAAGATTTTCAAGAGAGGTTTTAGGCTCATGTGGATCAGTTTCATAAAACTTGATGTGAACAGATTCTTCCACACATTTGGTTTTCTTATTGAATACTCTATAGGCTTTACTTGAAATAGAGTAACCCAGAAAAATTCCTTCATCACTTTTGGAAGCAAACTTATCCAGATTATCTTTAGTATTCAGAATAAATACTTTGCAACCAAAAACTTTAAAGTAATTAACCTTAGGCTTTCTATTGTTCCACAATTCATAAGGGGTTTTCTTAAGAACAGGTCTAATCAAGACTCTATTAATAACATAACAAGCTGTATTTACAGCTTCAGCCCAAAAATAAATAGGCAGGTCATATTCATTGAGCATGGTTCTAGCAATTTCTTGAAGAGTTCGGTTTCTTCTTTCTACTACACCATTCTGTTGGGGTGTTCTAGGGGCAGAGAAGTTATGAGTATAGCCATTATGTGAGCAATAAGATTCAAAATCTTGATTTTCAAACTCACGACCATGATCACTTCTCAGGGTCTTAATCTTGAGTCCACTAAGATTTTCTACAGACTTGGAGTATTTAACAAAGTAAGAACAAGCTTCACTTTTGTGAGCTAGAAAATATACCCAAGTATATCTAGAAAAGTCATCTACAAGAACATAAACATAGTGCTTCCCATTTAAACTAGAAACTCTTGATGGTCCAAACAAATCCATGTGAACCAATTCAAGTGGTTGAGAAGTTGAAACTTCTTTCTTTGATTTAAAAGAAACTTTGTGTTGTTTTCCCTTTTGACAGGGGTTACACACTCTATCATTTGGGAATTCTAACTTAGGTAGGTCTCTAACTAGGTTTTTCCTAGAAAGTTTTCTAAGTGAGTGAATGTTGCAATGTCCTAATCTTCTGTGCCATAGCCAAGATTCTTTATGAAAAGCATTCAAACAATTAATATTCTGCTTAGCTAAAGAATTCAGATTAACAGCATAAACATTTTCATTTCTTAAGGCAGAAAATACCAAAACATTCTTAGAATCAAAAAATTTGCAAGAATCATTTTCAAATTTAACATGAAAACCATCATCAGATAACTGAGAAATACTTAATAAATTGTATTTAAGGCCATCAACAAATAAAACTTTAGAAATCAAAATTGAATCAGTGTTACCAATCTGGCCTAGGCCGATGATTTTCCCTTTTGAGTTATCACCAAAGGTGACAAAACCTCCATCAACTTTTATTAAACTCTTGAAACAAGAGAAGTCTCCTGACATATGTCTTGAACATCCACTGTCCAAATACCACGTCTCTTTACAGGAGCTCTTTAAGCAAGTTCCCTACAAAACAGATTTAGATGGGAGATGATTTTGGTACCCAGATTTTCTTGGGTCCAGACAGGTTAGCCAATAACACTTTAGGTACCCATATTTGTCTAATGGGTCTCATATAATTTGAAGAATTGACATGCTTTGAAAGATAAACTTTATTAGATCCATAGCTATGTATATAACTGGTTGAAGCATATGAAGTTCCAGAATTACCTTCATTCTGTCCAGATTTAGAAATGAATCTAGTTTTAGCAATTTTCCTTTGTCCAGGTTGGTATCCTATACCAGTAGTGTATTTAGGTGCTACTTGCTTTCCTAGCATCTGTGTTAGAGTATTCTTGCCATTGGTGAACTTCTCTAAGTCTTTTCTAAGTTGCTCATTTGACAGTTTCAGTTCTGTATTTTCTTTTAACAGTTGAGCATTTTTCTCTTTTTCAATAGTAAGTTCGGTTTTAACTGTAGTGGTGAGAGCATGTTGTTTCTTTAATGACTTGTATTTATCCTTAAGTTCATTACATGTCTCTTCCATCATATCACAGTATTCAAACAGTTCAGATTTAGACATGTTATCACCTTCAGAATCACCTCCAGAATAATATGAATTTGAAGCAGGAGTTTCAGCAGTTACCTCAGAAGTGTTTGCCATAAAGCACATGTTGGCTCGATTCCTTTCAGAGTCTGAAGATTCAGCTTCACTTGTGCTGTCTTCTGAAGCACTCCAAGTAGCCTTCATAGCTTTCTTAAACTTATTGTCCTTATATTCATATTTCTTTTTATATTTCAGCTCTGGAAAGTCGGCTTTAATGTGTCCTTTTCTCTTGCACTCATAGCATACAACATCATCTGACTTGTCATTCTTCTTCCAGCCCTTTTTCCATTTGCCTTGGTGATCATACTTACCCTTATAATTTGTTTTTCTGAAGAACTTCTTTTTCCTATAAAATTTCTTAAATCTTCTAGCAATGTGAGCCATTTCAGCATCACTGTCAGAATCACTTCCACTGTCTTCACAGCTTGAACTTTCAACTACAGCTTGAAGCTTTTCCTTGTCCTTATTCTTTGAGTTTGAGGATTTGAAGGCAACAGAGTTTCTTGCAGGTTCATTGTCTTCCTCTTTGTTTACTTTAAGCTCTTCTTCATACATCATCAGCTTGCCAATTAGTTCCTTGACAGGTAGAGCAGCTATGTCACATGATTCTCTGATTGAGACAGATGTGCCTCTCCATCTATCAGGTAGACATCTCAAAATTCTCATAATTTGTTCCTTCGATGAGACATCCTTTCCCAGCGAAATCATTGTATTGACAATTTCATTGAACCTGAGGTACATGTCAGAAATGGGTTCGTCAGGCTTCATTTTAAAATTATCATACTTGATAGTATAAGTGTTCAATCTCATTTCTTTAACATTAGTTGTTCCTTCATGAGAAACAGCTAAGGTATCCCAAATTTCAAAAGCAGTTTTACATGCTGAAATTCTATTAAACTCTTCATCTCCTAGAGCACAGTACAAGGCATTCATAGCTTTACAGTTGTTATTGTAGGCAGTCTTTGTAGGTTCATCCCAAGTAGATCTAGCAGTAGTGGGAATTTTGTATTCAGATTCAATAGCAGTCCAAATATCAAAACCTATGCTTTCTAGATGGATTTTCATTTTCAACTTCCACTGAGCATAATTAGTTCCATTGAAAAAAGGTGGCCGGTTAGTAGCAGCACCCTCAAGTCTATTGTCCATGATGAGAAAATTTTAAAGAGATAAAAATTTAGAAATAACAGAAATTTTAAGAACTTTAAAATACAACTAAAATCACAGTTCAAAAGCAGAGTACTTTTAGAAAGTATTTTCAACCTCTGATACCAAGTGTTGGTCGGAGTGGTTTACTCAAGAGGGGGGTGAATTGAGTACCAATTAAAATTTCTATATTTAAAAGCAGTGTCTTAAAGACCCCCAAATAAAATAATAAATTAAACTGTAGTGAATTTATATTAATGTAGAGATTCTGTTAGGTTCTCAAGGGATTGATTAATTCCCAGTTAATCAACACAGGAGTGTGTGATTATCTTTTGAAACTAACTTACTAATCTACACTTAACATAAACACTTGCTAATTTAATTATCAAAGTAACTTTAAAACAGTATTGGTTTTAAAGTGATTAGCAGCGGAATAAAACTTTGAAATAGATGGCACAACAATGTAACCAAGAGGTTCGGTCTCAAGCCGAGACTTAGTCCTCTCAAAAGTTTATATAAAAATGATCCACACCCTGGATCGGGGTTCAACAGTTTACAACTGTCCAGGTCCAAGACCTCTACCACTGTTCTTCGTGGGAAACAGTACAACAGCAACCAGTTGTCCAGGTCACACACGACCTCTACCACAGTTCTTCGTGGGAAAGAAAGAATGAAAGAGTTTTGTAAGGATTTACAGATCCTTCAGTTTGAGTACATGAGACAGTGTATGTGTTAGATATAGCAGATAACACACACTGCTCGAAATGAATGGTAATAAATCACAGAACAAGAGATGTAGAGTTTAGAGATGGTTCTGGTGATTTCAGTATAGCTCTGGACTCCTTTGGATTCGATTAGAAGTGAGTCTGAGTCCTCTTCTTGTTTCTGTTGAGAAACAGAGTATCGTATGCTCCAGGTTCACAGGTGGTGAGAATGTAGTCGATGAAGTTCTTCTTGTACGCACAGAACACTCCTCGAGTATGCTTGATTGTCTATGAGCTTCTCTGTGTTCCTATTGTGCTTGTGTCGCTTTTGGTATAATGGATGCACCGCACTTTTCTGGTTCGCTTCTTGTTTTCTTCACACGTTCGCATATTTCTGGTATGTAGTCTTCTCGTATTTATCTCCCATCAGGGGACAGAAAAGATTTCTTTTCAGCAGGTATGAGGTACGGGTTCCTGACATCCGACAACCTTTATCAGATATTTGAAAAATCATTAAAATGTATGATATGACCGTTAGATAGATTAAATATAGGAAATAAAGAAATTCAAACAGTGAGTTGAGTGATCGGTAGGTAATCAGCATCGGTAGCTTGAACATCGGTGGCTTGAACATCGGTAGCTTAATGTCATTAGATGCTTTGACTCTATCGATGGCTCTATGCGTCGGTAGGTACATGCATCGGTAGGTACATGCATCGGTAGCTCCATGCGTCGGTATGTACATGCATCGGTAGGTACATGCATCGGTAGCTCCATGCGTCGGTGGCTGCGAGTCTATCGGTAGCGTCGTCCATCGGTGACTTATTCCATCGGTAGCTATTTATACTTACACCGGTAGCTCTACGTTTGTATCGGTAGCTGTATTTATAAGTACATCGGTAACTCTGTGTTAAGACTATCGGTAGCTGTCTGTCGGTAGACTAAGTCTATCGGTAGACTGGTTACCGGTAGCTCTTTATCAGTAGCTATAGGTAGATTACTTATCTGTTTTATGCAGAACACATCCGATTGTGTTAGAATCAATTTATAACTTGTATGAACATGGATAAATGATGATTAACATATTCCAAAGACTTATTTCAAAAAGGTGTTATTGGTTTGATCATAGATTTAAAAGAATTAAAGTATAGATCAACAATACTTAACAATATCATAGAGAATGAAGACATAATTGGGATTTTCAACACAAATAAATACATGATTGAGATTATCAAAACAGGTGAGGTCAACAACATGTAACATAACATAAAAGTGGTCAACTAGTATTTTCAAGGAATACATAAATCAATTAGGACATTTTCAAAAAGGGGTCGTAAAAGATATCTTGAACAAGTATGACATATGAATGTTTAAGAGCAAATCAATCTGTTGAGAGTAATACTTAATCATATTTTCTTGTGATGGAAAAAACATCAATTTCATATGTTGGTTACTATTTTACACGAATCATGCCCCAAACTTTTACTTGTGACATCAATATGAACTTGATAAAAACATAAGGGAAAGAGTAGTGAAAGAATGGGCATATAATCTTGAAAAGAACTTGTAACATGAATTGAATTTGTAGCTTTAGCATTTTGTTTAGAAACTCATGAACATATCACTGAGGTCCATCCCCATGGTGCCAATAAAGAAAAATTACCAAGGTTATTCACCAGGGTATCGTAATGATTGTAATCTCTAGAGATTAATTCTTTACCCAATGCATTGGAGCGCTATCAGGTCACACCCTTAATATTTATTTACATTCATGTGAGCCACTTAAATCAATACTTTACTTAAACGAGGTTGTATATTCAAGATGTCCTTTACCACCTTGAATAGTTCATTCATAGTTCGTCATAGTAGTTGAATTTAAATATATTTTAAGTGAGACATGCATCTAGATGATTAAAAACTAAGCTAACAATCATATGATCGTTATTAAAAGGAAATAAGAAAGGAAGATTATGGAACATACATTGACATCTAAGGTACTGAAAGAACATAAAACTAGAATTTATCACATGCATGTTTGTTCTTGAAATTCTAAAATTTTATCATCCAATTAATTACAATGTGAACCAAAAATCTCTAGTAGGATTTTGAGCTTCCACATGCTAAAACATTCAATATTGTTAAGCCTTTGCATAATACTGAATAATTTCCATGATAGAAAGCATGAATCTTCACCATAAGAAACATCATTTAAAAGACATTGAAAACAAATAAGTTACTCTAAAATGTGGATATAAGTTTTTTTTAACACCCTATTTATTATGTTTTTAAAACTCCACCTAAACTCAAGAATTAATGTGTAAGGACCACAACAACTGAAATCAAGGATCATGCAACATATAATATATATGTATGTACCCAAACTCAAACTGAAAGATTGGAACACCCATATTTTTTAATCCCATATGAATATTATTTCAACAACGTTTTGAATAGGGCAGGTCATGCCCTTACTCATAAAAATTTGTTTATGAAAACCTACAAAAAAAATAATTTTATAAAAACACGATCATATATATAACATTTTCAAAATTTATTTATTATTTAAATATGAAATTAAGTTTATCTGAATATGTCCAGTGCATGAACAATAATACAAAAGCTTTGTACATATAATCGATGTAGAAAGGTCACGCCCATTCCTTCATATAACCGACATATATACATATAACCAAAAGTATATATGTATTTTCAAAACTACAAAATGAGGCCAGGTATAATCCTTATATTCTTTGAGCTTTTTGAATCCAAGAGAACCCGAAGGCCTAGATTCAACATTTAAAAACATTTGGCCTAAACTGTAAGGTTATATATATATACATATATGTATATATATTCTCAAAAAAGCTAAACAAGGAAAAAATAAAAACCCTTACTTTAAAAACTATGGAAATGAGGACATCCGGGAGGGTTGGTCTGGCTTGATGGAGAATTGAATGGGAGAGAAGAACCGAGAGGACTTAGTTATTTATATACAAAATCTCACACAACACCTTGCATGACAAAAACATACCCACTTGAATTGCATTCAATGGGGGGTGTCATGCATGAAGAAAACGAGGAGACATGGTGGTCCCCAGGGGTCAGAGGTGAAGAAAAAGAGGGGTGTTCCATTGGGTAGGGTTACTAGTGTAACCCATGCATAGAGGAAAAAGAAGACACAGCTAGGGGAAATGATGGGGGAAAACAGATGGTCCTGATCGATACCAACATCGATCCAAGGGATGAGATGCGTCTGTTGTTTTAAAATAATTGAGTGCCTTAGATTAGATCTATGTTTCATCGAACGGTCTAAGTTCGATGTGGAAATTTAAAAACCTCGAATGACTAGGATTAGATCATGTCGGATCGAACAGTTGACAAAGAGTGTGGAGACAGACGTGGTCGCTGAGGGTCGAGCGTGGGGTCAGAAACAATGACCCAGATTGCTCGCGACGCGATCCAACAGTCCAGATCGTGTTTCGCTCAAAAAACTGCTTCCCATATTGAAATGGAGAGCTGGTTTCACCTCTTTTATAACCCCGGTCCTCACAAAGAGTGCTCAAAAATCACACAGCACCCACGAAGGGGGCCCTATAAACGGGCTCCAGCCTACAGGGCTTGGCCTACCCAGACCCTGCCGTGGCCTCACGCCCACACTGGTCCGCCTTTGCGCTCCTGCTTGCTCCCGAGCGCCCTTTGGGGAACCTCTGCTCGAGCTCGAGTCGGCCTTGGCTTGGGGCTAAGGGTCAGGCTCAGCCACTTCGTGTGAGCTGCCTCCCTTGGCCCTTGCCAAAAAGGGCTAGCCCTAGTGGGCCAATTTGTTTTTAAAAAGCTACAGTAAAAAACGTTTTAGGAAGAGGCCACAATCCATTTATTAAAACTATATATAATTTTGTATACTTAAACATTAATGAATACATATTAAACTTGTTTTAGTTAGAAGTATTTCTATAATTAAAAATACTAAACCCCTTTTTTTAACTTAAAAATATACAAAAAGGTAATTTTAATAAACCTACATTATAATTTATATACTAGTATCCTAAAAAACGTAGTTCAATAAAAACATAATTAAATTTTATAATCATAAACATAGTTTATAACATTATTTAAGAAATAAAAATCATTACATTGTATTTGAAAAATTCTCAAAGTGTTTTGAATTCCTTAATTCTTTTCAAAATCACTTAAGGTTGAAACGAAGTTTTACACCATATGCTTTTAGAGTTCATAAATGATGGTTTAATTAAAACCTTAATCATATCTCAATTATTTGGAAACTAATTAATATTTAAATAAGTTTACTTATCCTAAAAAGGTCCAATGGCTATTTTTTATAATTGTTAGCTTCCAATGGTCACTAGAGAAAAGGCCGAATAAGTGTCCTATAAAACCAAACCTTACGGTGTCCTAAGACTCAAAAGGGAGAAGATGGTGATTCCCATTCCGCTGATGCTTAGCATGGTTTTTATGATCGCAGTGGTGATGTTTTTTAATTTAGTTGACTCGAAGGATCTCCTTTACTTATTGGGCCGCGTTGTGGTGATTGGGGGTCTTCCAGTAGTGCTGATAGGGTTTTTAATAGTTATATTTGGTTAGCATGATTACTCTTTTGATCTCGGTGTATTGTAGACACTACAGTGTTCTTATTTAAATAAATAGACTTATGTTGATCCTTTAAATTTTTGTTTGGTTAAAAGGGATTTAACAAAAGTAAATGCATAATATCATCATTACATGATACCCAAAATTTGGGGTGTTACAAATTGTTTTTTTTTACCTGTCATAATTTTCATTTTCATTTAATATTTGGTATTTTTATATTTTGGATTTATGTATTATTGATCTCAAGCTTCTTTTATTAGTTCATGTGGGACTTTTGTTAGGTTTATACATTGGGCATGTGCCATTAGCCTTAGTCCACATTCCCATTTGATCTATGTCAACCTCATACCTGATGTTGATCCATTGATCGTTATGATCCTATGAATTTTTATTCCTCCCATTTTTATTCTTCATGAAACAGATTGGCTTGATCTATGGGTGACCCTTGATAGCTTATCCTATGATGTCATATGTCCTTATTTTGTTGTTTAAGTGGTTATGTTGGGACACATATCTAAATTTTTCATATCCTTGGTTATATGATCTAGTATTCCTCTACCCCTTCTAGAATGACTCTTAGATTTGGAATCTACCTCTCCACTTGCGGGAGATTTAGTTGGGAAAAAAATCTCCATGGTTTTGGGAGCTCTTGTTCTCCTCAAGAGAGAAGAGTAGATGAAGGAGCACTGGTGGGATTCCTTGACTTACCAATGAAGAAATAGTGATCTAGATAAGTTCTGATCATCTTCATCTTTGCTTGGTGAGGAGCTCTGATGAGGTATTAGTGTTCCGTGGTGTTCCTTTTACCAAGATGGAAATGACGATTATATAGGAGTACAGTCTCGATGACCCTAACAACAAGACCTAATTACATAGAGGCTCTATGAAAACACATAGGATAGATTTATCCCTATTAAGGGTCCTTAGTATGGTATTCTTCTTCTTTTCTATAGGTTATTTATTCCTTTTATTTGATTATTCTTTGGTTCTATGTTGCATGTGTTTTTTGAGTTTTTACAAGGTGCACAGTATATGATGAATCCCCATCATGGTTCTACTATGAGTCCTGGCATTTCAAGAACCTGAACTTTGGATATTTTCCTCATGTGCCTTTTTCTTATATGGTTATGTTTCACTATTTAACACATATCTTTTATAATCCCATTTTTTCATAGTGGAATCTTGGTACCCCTCCACCATGCATATTGGCCAAATAGAAAAATAATGTCAAAAACCTATGGTCCTCTTTATGATTTGATTACTAGATAATGTCAATCATTTCTATTGATCATCTCGCTTTTGTTTGAGTCTGTTATCTCTAATTGTTCTTGGTACTTATCAGTAATAATATCAAACTGGTAATATATATTCTCATTACCATGTTATCTATTGTAAATGTTTACATGAATTGGTACTTTTTATTCTCTCATTCTTTGTTTATGGTCTGTTAGAATCAACATGTTAAACTTCCGATTATGAGAAATCATTACAAGATTTGTATTATTCGTGTTTTCTTGATTCTTCCTACTATTTATATAATTATAAACATGAAACATTTTTGTTCATTAATTTTGAGAAACAAAATTATACCCATAAAACTCGATTACTCTATTGAAAGTGGGCTACCTCATAGCACAACCCACAATTTTTTTATAGAATCTGATAAAAAATATTTAGTACGGCTGCTATTGGGATCAAATATTATTGTCCCTTTCATGATGTGATAATTGTGAGATAAAAGTAAAGTAAAAATGAATAAAAAATGAACAATAGATGTAACATTGAAAACCCCACAAATAAAGAGGGGTAAAAACCCATAGAAAAATAGAATGATATCACTATGGTAAAAGAGGTTAAACAAACTCTCTTTCTATTATAAGGAAAATATCCATGTAATTATCCCTCTTGAGTAATGTATAATGCACCTCACAAAATACAACACTCAAAATGTAGAAATAGGAAGCTCAATACTTGAGGTGACGATGCTAAAACCATTAAAGTGCTTTGCCTTTTATTGGAAAGGCCCTTACTTGATCTTCCTCATCTATTTAACTCCATGGGTTAGTTTTTCCACCCATCCCACTAACCACACGAGCACCCTTTGAAAAATCTAGTGGGTGAAACTATTTGTGAGAAACAAATGCCAATATATATCACACTTGGATATCTGATTGGGAACCAATAATATTTCCACAAATCTTTTCTATCTTCCTACCATGTGGCTCTTATATCTATGATTACGATTGAGGATTTTTACTATATTAACTTAAAAAAGTTAATAAAATTCATCATAAAATTAACATAATTTTATTCAATATAAATTTTCTGCATATCCACTCTTCCTTCCTCCACCACATCTGGAACAAAGTGATATTGTACCATAATGTGCTTTATATTGGAATGAAAAGATAGATTCCTTTTAATTTTCACGGTGCTATGATTGTAACAAAACAATTGAATATACTTTTGTCATTGTCCGGGATCCTCTGGAAACCTTCACATCTAAATCACTTCTTTGCAAGCCTATGTAGTTTTCCTGTACTCTGCCTTAGTCGTGGATAAATATATAACAGACTACAACTTTGATTTCCAGCTCACAACACATCCTATAAGATTAAACACATAACCCAATGTGTATTTTCCTTGGTTATAATCACCTACAAAATCCGAATCTGCATAGGCTCTAATAGTGAAATTTGATCCTTAATAACATAATACAGTATATGAGATCTCCTTGATGTATCTAAGGGACTTATTTAATATGTTCCAATGCTCCCATATTTAATTCTCCACATACCGACTAACTTCTCCCACTACATGTGAAATTTCTGGTCTCATATAAACCATAGATAATATCATACTACCCACTGCTGGTGCAAAAGGTAATTGAGACAACTTCATCCACTATAATTCACTGTTATCACTGTTAGGATTCTTCATAGAGGATAACACAAAATAATAGTAAGTGGGGTAAATATAGGCTTATAATGTCACATGTGGAAGTACTTCAAGATATTCCTCGAGAAATTATTTTTTGATATCAAAATCATACCCTTATTTCTATCTCATTAAATCTGTATCCCATGATATTATTTTTTGGTCCTAATTCCTTGATATCATACTCCCATGAAAAATATCAACATGTCATCCACATACAATATAATAATGATATGATCATTACCATATGAACCCATGAAATATGCACAAGTATCTGAATGATGTATTTTTTGTACAATACTCATGATATAAGAATAAAATCTCTTGTACCCACACCTTGGTGCCTGCTTAATACCATAAAAAGTTTTTCTAAACCTAAAAACCAAATTCAATTTTCTTTATTTTGAAAAACATTCTGATTAGAGAATATATATTTATTTATCAAGATCACCTTGTAGAAATGTTCTCTTCACATCTAGCTACTCTAGAGTTAAACTATATATTGCACACATCCCCATAAATATCTGAACAATTGTTATTCTAACATTGGGAGAAATATATTTCCTTGAAATCAATAACATCTCGCTATGCATATCCTTTGACCAGCAGTCTTGCATGATATCTTTACAAGTATTCCTTTTAATCCCAATTGATCTTAAAGAACCTATTTTTACTGATAGTCTTCCTTCCATGAGGTAATGGATCAATATCTCATGTCTTGTTCTTGTGAAGGGCATCATGTTTCTCCTGAATTGCTTCCATCCATGTGGATATTTCTGAACTACACATCACATCCAAAAAAATAATATGGATTACCATCCTCCATCAATAAGTAGTACCGAATATTTATTCAGTGATAAATTCTAAGTGGCTCTTCCTAAAATCAATCATAACTTGATCGTCATGCCCCTAAAAGGAAATTGGATCTTCTATGGATTCCTCCTCCACCCCAACTATTATAGTATATGTGTTATCTTTCTTCAAGTCCCCAATAATCATCACTTTCACCTTATATTATAGAAATATAACATCCATGCTGATGATAAGTCTATGGGTAGTGGGGTCCCACATATGATACCCCTTCACACCATCAACGTATCCTAAGAATATACAGTCATTGGATCTCAAATCCAACTTCAATATTTCCCGATCTTTAAAAAATACAGATACATGACCTCCATAAGTATGTAACCAAGAATAGTCAGTAGGTTTAACACTCCACATATTCATTAGTGTTTTCATATCAATCGTTACAAAAGTAAATCGATTGATCACATAACATGTTCCCTTCATTACTTTATCCCATAACTTCTTGAAAATTACTACAGTCTTCAATATCACCCTTGTTCTATCTAACAAGGATATGTTCACCCACTTTTCCACTCCATTTTTTTGAGGAGTGTATGACACCATGAATTGTCTCTTGATGCCTTCTCATTGAAAAATTTTATCAAAATCCTCACTTGAATATTTTCCACCACTGTCAATCCCCAAACACTTGATATTCTTTCAAGATTACATATTCATCCATGCTCTGAATGTTTTGAAGATTTTAATAACACTTGATTTCATCTTGTTTGGGTACACCTAACATCTCAAGGAATAATCATCAATGAATTATACAACGCACCTTTCTCTTCCCAGGGATATAAACAGTGCTTGCCAAATATTGGAATGGATCAACTCTAAGATATCATTTCTCCTCATTGCTGGTGTCACAAAATTCAACCAATGTTGGTTGCAAAAATCATAATGCTCCCAAAATGGAAAGGATACCTTTGTAATCTAGAAAGAAACTTATGTTCAGTAAGAATCTTCAAGCTTCATTCGAACATAAGACCAAGAGTTTGATACCATGACTTCCTCAATTCTTTTGTGGAGGTAGTTAACAGGTCAACTATTGTAATGCCTCAGAAATTCCATATAATTTTTTTTAATTATCTGGAATTATTTCGAGACTACAAAATCTAACGGCGAGCGATTCTGAGGCCCAAGGTGCCCAGATTGATCCGTCGAAGTTTCGTTAATATTTAATTATAAAATGTAATATGTTTTCCTGAAAAAGTGGAATATTTCTTAAACGGTTACTCGAATTAAAAGTTATAGGGCATTGTTGTGCTCAGAGTGGCAGGTTTACCCTAGGCACGTCTTATGTTTAGTCGGTGCGGGCCTCCTGTGAGAAAACATAAAAATGGCATAACCGTAAATAAAATTATTAAATAAAGTTATTTTATTTTTCAAATGCTTATAACTCACGAACGGTAACTCGGATTAAAAATCTAAGACCACCACTGAGCTCATGAATGTATGATCTCTTTAGGAAGATACTAAATTTGGCCGACATTGGCCACCAGTGAATGTTAGTTTTTGGCCGTAAATAAAATAATTAAGTGACAATTATTTTATTGTAAAATCTATAACATTTAAATGGTAACTCAGATTGGAAATCCGTGAGTAACTTTGGGTTTGTTGGGGAGTTTTTCAATTAGAAAAATACTAACCTCAACCGGTGCGGGTTGAGGGTGACTATTAATAATTTTCCGATCTTTTTTTTGGGTACGTTCAGTAAACGCGTGAGGGTCATTTTCTAAATTTTGAACTGTTGTTCGGCATAAAAATATGAGGGCATCGTTGAACCCGCAGCGCCGAGATTCACTTAAGATAGGTATAACTTTTACCGTAGTAGGTCAGGTGAAAAATTTATTTTTGTGGACTTTTGAAAGATTAATAAAATAACATGTTTTGTTATTTTATTTTCCTTCTTTCCTCCAATGGACGAACGACGCTGTCGGGACCGATGATGTGTCAAGCCAACAAATGGCTTAACTCTTCTTTTCTTTAACCACGCCATTGGAAATTCAGGAGGTTCATTAATTAAATGAACCTGATTAATTCCCCTAGCGTTATACACTCCTTCTACTCTCCTATTTATATGGATCTCGGGGAGGGGTGTTGGTGTGGCTTCCCAAAATAACGAAGCTCTGGCAAAGTACCGCGACACAAACCACCAGGAGGACGAGACTGGTTTCAACAAGCGGTGACGAGCACCGCCGAGTCACGAACCAATGACAACGATAAAGGAGGTTATGTCGACCGGTGTTAGCGGGAATATCTTCCAGGTAGATGGTTATTTTCGTTTGTGCGTTTTTGTTTCCCTCTTCTACATTCTTGATATTATATGAAGAACACAGGTAAACCGACTAACGGGTTGACCCGCGATTCATCTGTCTTTGCAGGAGGTTATTGCGGGGAATCTTGTGGGGTTAATCTTGTGTTCAATACAACTATTTATTGAACTCCCTTAATATCCTTCATATTGGGAGCTAATGCAGAGGGTGCGGGCCTAACAAACCCGGCATGAACCCTATGCTATCTTGATTTCCTTGCACCGCCTCAGAAGCCGTGAACATGTCGACGCACGCCACAAGAGGAGGGTCACAGCTCATTAGCCGCGGAAAACAGAGGAGGCATCCGGCAAAACGGTCAACTTCAGGAAGGAAGGGGACACGACCGCTGCTCCACCGACGAATGGAAGTTGCGGCGAAGGCCAAACCCACCTCTGGAGGGTTCCCCGGCGCCACCGCCTCAGCAACCGAATGGCCTCCGGGCCTTTCGGGAATCCGGGTGATAGGGGGGTTTCACCCCCCCCCCCCCCCCCCGCATCGGACTGAACTAGGCCACAGCCCTCGGAGCGGGCTGCCACCCTCGAGTCGGGTCGCCACCCTCAAACCGGGCCGTCGCCCTCGGACCAGGCCGCCGCCCTCGAGTTGGGTCACCGCCCTCAGACTGAACTACCTCCCTCGGAGCGGGCCACCTCCCTCGCACCGGGCCACCGCCCTCACACTGGGCCTCGGCCCTCGCACCGGGCCCCCACCCTCGGAGTGTGCCGACTCCCGCACACCGAGTCACCGCCCTCAGACCGGGCTGCCACCCTTGAAGTAGGCTGCCTCCCCAGAACGGGTCGCCGCCCCATGCGGGTCAGGCTACCCCTTTGCAGGCCGCCCCACTTGCGGGTCAGACCAAACATCAGCCAATCGGGCCGAGTCCACCCCAGCCCATCGGGCTGAGTCCACCCCATCCCAGCCTAGAGCGAGTCGGGTCGGGTCGGTCCGACCAGGTCAGATCGGACCAAGGCCCTACCGGACCCTGGAACACTTAAAGGAGCATATCTTGTGAACCAAACGTCTGTTTAACAAACTGTCTATAGCGTTGGGATCCTTGGATCGAGACAGTCCTTTTGGTATTATCCAATTGAGTTTTTTAGATAGTTGAAGTATGGACGTGTTCGATCGAACCTGAATCCAACCGGGCCATCGAAGCTAAAACGCTTATAAGTCACAGACCGGGTGTCCGATTGACGCGCCGTCTATCGCATTGGAACCCTTACGGCATGGTGGTCCTTTGATTTATTCCTTTGTGGATCTTAGTGGAAGTAGAGGTACAACCGATATCTCAAGGGGTAGATCCTACGAAACTTGAGCATACCGGCACTACTATAAAAACAGGATTTATCAGTGCTCAAAACGGGCTTTATCAGCGCTAAAAAAGCATTGTAATGCTTAGTGCTGATATAGGGGGGGTCCCCTTTATCAACTCTATTTTATCACTGATAAAGGTAGATTTTATCAGTGCTAAAAAGCACTGATAAATGTACATTTTATTAGAGGTAAGAGAGCGCTGATAAAGGATTCCTTTATCAGCACTCTGTTAGCGCTGATAAGTGTTTATTTTATCCGTGTTTTTTTAGCGCTGATAAAGGATTCTTTTATCAGCACTAAAAAAGCACTGATAAAACCCATGTCTGCTACAAAAAACATTTCTGCAGCAGCACACCCAAACAGAACCTGCAAATAATTCAACATCTCAATATGAATACCCATACAAAATTAACACATAAATCATAATATAATTACACCAAGTATACCCATACACCATTAACAGATAATTCATAAGTGAATTAAATACATAAAGAGTTCTATTCAGAATTCGAGGGGTTAGGGAGGTTGTTCGGGGTTTCGGGTGGTTGTCCAAGGGGGGTAGAGGGTGTCTGGGGGGATGGGGGTGTCCAAGGGGGGGCATTCCAGGGGGTTGAGAGGCTGTCCAATGAGGGTGGTGGTTTCCAGGGGGTGGGGGTGTCTAGGTGGTGGGGTGGTGTCAGGAGGGGGGTGTCCAGGTGAGGGGGGTGGGCTGGTGTCCAGGGTGTCGGGGGGGGGACCTTCTAGGTGGTGGGTGGGGTGTCCGGGGGTGGGGGCGGTCCCGGGGGTGGGGGTGGTCCGGGGGGTTGGTGGGGATGTCCAAGGGGAGTGGGGTGGTGTCCAGGAGGGTGGGATGGGGGAGTCTGGGGGGATTAGGTTGTCCAGGGGGGTGGGGGTAGCCCATGGTGTTGGTAGGGTTGTCCATGGGGGGTGGGGTGGTGTCCAAGTAGGGGGTGGTCAGGTGGGGGGGTTGTCTATGGGGTGTCCATGGGGGTGGGCTGGTGTCCAGGGTTTCGGGGTGGATTTCCAGGGGTGATGTCTGAGGGGAGGTCCAAGGGGTTGGTGGGGCTGTCCAAGGGGGGTGAGATGGTGTCTATGAGTGTGGGGATTTCCATCCATGGGTGGGGGTGTCAAGGGGGTGGGGGTATGTAGGTGGTAAGGTGGTGTCAAGGAGGGGTGGGGTGTCGCCCAGGGGTGGTGGTTGTCCAGGGGGTGGGGGTGTCCGAGGGGTGGGGGTTGGGGGATGTCCAAGGTGGGGGGGGGGGGGGCTATCCATGGGCGTGTTCAGGGAGGGTGGGGTGTCCAGGGGGTTGAGGGGGATTTCAAGGGGGTTGAGGGGGCTTTCCAGGGGGCGGGGGTGTCTAGAGGGGTGGGGGTGTCCAGGGGGTGGGTTGGTGTCTAGGGGGGTGGGGGCGTTCCAAGGAGTTGGTGGGGTAGACTCTTACACATCACAAAGGATCCACGGATCGTTCTCATAGAGGATCAATACAATCTGAATGTGTTTGGTCATATTTTTGTAGGTTAGTTGTTGTTTTCACTTAAAATTATGTCCATTTTAAACAGAAGAGAGACCCTTTGAGTGGTTTCGGCCACACCATGCCTCGGATTAATGTGGGGATAACTCATACAGGTCACAAAGGACCTATGGGTCATTCTCCTAAAAGATCAGTACAATATGAATGTGTTTGGTCGAATTTTCATAGGTCAGTTGTTGTTTTCACAAAAAATTTGTCCATTTAAAACAAAAGTGAGACCCTTTGAGTGGTACCAGCCACACCGTGCCTCGGATTGAGGCGGGGATGACTTTCTATCATCAAAAAGGACTCTATGATTGTTCCCCTAAAGGATCAATACAATCTGAATGCGTTTGGTTGAATTTTTGTAGGTCAGTTGTTGTTTTCACTTAAAAATATGACCATTTTAAAAAAAACTGAGATCCTTTGTGTGGTATCGGCCACACCATGCCTCGGATTGAGGTAGGGATGACTCATTCGCATCCCCATTGCACCTATGTTATGTTCTCTTAAAGGATAAACACAATCCAAATGCGTTTTTGTCAGATTTCCGTAGGTCAGTTGTTGTTTTCACTTAAAAATCGGTCCAATTTAAACAGAAGAGAGACCCTTTGAGTGGTAACGGCCACACCGCGCCTCTTATTGAGGCGAGGATGACTCATGAACACCCCCAATGCACCATTGGATCGTTCTATTAAAGGATCATGACAATACTAATGCATTTGGTCAGATTTTCGTAGGTCAGTTGTTGTTTTCACTTAAAATTTTGTCCATTTCAAACAAAAGAGAGACCCTTTGAGTGGTACCAGCCACATCGTGCCTCATATTGAGGCGAGGATAACTTTTGAACATCATGAAGGACATGTGGATCGTTCTCATAAAGTATCAATACAATTCGAATGTGTTTGGTTGGATTTTCGTAGGTCGATTGTTGTTTTAACTTAAAAATCTCTCCATTTTAAACTAAAGAGAGACCCTTTGAGTGGTACTAGCCACAACATGCCTCAGATTGAGGTAGGGTTTACTCTTACAGATCATAAAGGGCCCTTGTATCATTATCTTAAAGGATCAAGACAATCCGAATGTGTTTGGTTGAATTTCTGTAGGTCAGTTGTTGTTTTCACTTAAAATTGTGTCCAATTTAAACAGAAGAGAGACCCTTTGAGTGGAACAAGCCACACTGTGCCTAGGATTGAGGCGGTTTTGACTCGTATATGCCACAAAGGACCTGTGGATCATTCTCCTAAAATATCAAGACAATCCTAATGTTTTTGATTGAATTTCCGTAGGTTAGTTGTTGTTTTCACTTAAAAAATTGTCCATTTCAAACAAAAGTGAGACCCTTTGAGTGGTACCGGCCACACCGTGCCTCTTATTGAGGTGAGGATGACTCTTGCACGTCTACAACGCACCCTTGGATCGTTATCTTAAAGGATCAAGATAATCTGAATGTGTTTGGTTGAATTTCTGTGGGTCAGTTGTTGTTTTCACTTAAAAATTGGTCCATTTCAAACAAAAGTGAGACCCTTTGAGTGGTACTAGCCACATCGTGCCTCATATTGAGTGGGGGATGAATCTTTCACATCCTGAAGGACCCTTGGATCGTTATAACAAAGGTTCAAGACAATCCAAATTTAGTTGGTCAAATTTCCCTAGGTCAGTTGTTGTTTCACTTAAAAATATGTGCATTTTAAACAAAAGTGAGATCCTTTGAGTGGTACCGGCCACTCTGTGCCTAGTATTGAGGAGGGGATGACTCATGCACATCCCCAATTCATCTTTGGATCGTTCTCTTAAAGTATCAACACAATACGAATGCATTTGGTTGGATTTCTGTAGGTCAGTTGTTGTTTTCACTTAAAAATCGGTCCAATTTAAACAGAAGAGAGGCCCTTTGAGTGGTACCGGCCACACCGTGCCTTGTATTGAGGCGGGGATGACTTTTTCATGTCCCCAATTCACCAATGGATCGTTATCTTAAAGGATCACGACAATTAGAACGCGTTTGGTCAGATTTCCGTTGGTCAGTTGTTGTTTTCACTTAAAATTGTGTCCATTTTAAAGAAATGAGAGACCCTTTGAGTGGTACCGGCCACACTGTGCCTCAAATTGAGGCGGGGATGACACTTTCATGTCACAAAGGACCCATGGATCAATATCATAAATTATTAAGACAATATGAATGCGTTTGGTCATATTTTCATAGGTTAGTTATTATTCACTGAAAATTGTGTCCATTTAAAACAAAAGAAATGTCCATTGAGTGGTACCGGTCACACTGTGCCTCGTATTGAAGTAGGTATGACTCATTCACATCACAAAGGACTCTTGTATCAATATCATAAATGATAAATACAATATTAATGTGTTTTGTCAGATTTCTGTAGGTCAGTTGTTGTTTTCACTTAAAAATCTGTCCATTTAAAAAAAAGAGACCCTTTGAGTGGTACCAGCCACACTTTGCCTCTGATTGAGGCATGTTTGACTAATAAACATCACAATGGACCAATGGATCTTTCTCATAATGTATCAAGACAATCCAAATGTGTTTTCTTATATTTTCGTAGGTCAGTTGTTGTTTTCACTTAAAATTGTGTCCAATTTAAACAGAAGAGAGACCCTTTGAGTGGTACTGGCCAAAACATTCCTTATATTGAGGTTGGGATGACTCATACACATCAAAAATGACCCTTGGATCATACTCCTAAAAGATCAAGACAATCCAAATTGTATTGGTCAAATTTCCATAGGTCAATTGTTGTTTTCACTTAAAATTGTGTCCAATTTAAACAGGAGAGAGACCCATTGAGTGGTACCGGCCACACCGTGCCTCGTATTGAGGAAGGGATGACTCGTACACGTCACAAAGGACCATTTAATCGCTCTCCTAAAATATCAAGACAATCCGAATGCATTTGGTCGAATTTCCGTAGGTCAGTTGTTGTTTTCACTTAAAAATGTGTCCTTTCCAAACAAAAGTGAGACCCTTTGAGTGGTACTGACCACACCGTTCCTCGGATTGAGGCAGGGATGACTCGTGCACGTCCCCAACACACCCATGGATTATTATCTTAAAGTATCAACACAATCTAAATGCGTTTGGTCGCATTTCCGTAGGTTAGTTGTTGTTTTCACTTAAAAATGTGTCAAATTTAAACACAAGTGAGATCCTTTAAGCAGTACCGGCCACACCGTGCCTCGGATTGAGGCGGGGATGACTCATGAACATAACCAATGCACCCTTGGATCATTTTATAAAAGTATCAACACAATATGAATGCATTTGATTGGATTTCCGTAGGTCAGTTGATGTTGTCACTTAAAAATCGGTCCAATTTAAACAGAAGAGAGACCCTTTGAGTGGTACCGGCCACACCATTCCTCAGATTGAGGCGGGGATGACTCTTGAACATACAAAACGCACCTTTTGATTGTTCTTTTAAAGGATCAAGACAATCCAAATTCGTTTGGTCTGATTTCTGTAGGTCAGTTGTTGTTTTCACTTAAAATTGTGTTCATTTCTAACAAAAAAGAGACCCTTTGAGTGGTACCATCCACACCGTGCCTCGGATTGAGGTGGGGATGACTCTTTCACATCACAAAGGACCCTTGTATCGTTCTCATAATGGATCAATACAATCCAAATGCATGTGGTCGTATTTTCGTAGGTTAGTTGATGTTTTCACTTAAAAATATGTCCATTTTAAACTGAAGAGAGGCCATTTGAGTTGTACCGGCCACACCGTGACTCGGATTGAGGCGGGTATGACTCTTTCATGTCCCCAATGCACCCTTGGATCATTATCTTAAAGGATCAAGACAATCCGAATGTGTTTGGTCGAATTTTTGTAGGTCAGTTGTTGTTTTCACCTAAAATTGTGTCCATTTCAAACAAAAAAGAGACCCTTTGAGTGGTACCGACCACACCATGCCTAAGATTGAGGCAACGATGACTCTTGTACATCACATAGGACTCGTGGATTGTTCTCCTAAAGGACCAAGACAATCTGAATGTGTTTGGTCAAATTTTTGTAGGTCAGTTGTTGTTTTCAATTAAAAATATGTCCTTTTTAAACAAAAGTGAGATCCTTTTATTGATACCGGCCACATCGTGCCTCTGATTGAGGTAGGGATGACTTGTGCACATCTCCAATGCACTCGTGGATCATTCTCTTCAAGGGTCAACACAATCTGAATGTGTTTGGTCGGATTTTCGTAGGTTAGTTGTTGTTTTCACTTAAAAATCGGTCCAATTTAAACAGAAGAGAGACCCTTTGAGTGGTACCGGCCACACCGTGCCTCGGTTTGAGGAGGGGATGACTCGTGCACGTCCCCAACTCACCCGTGGATCATTTTCTTACAGGATTAGGACAATCCAAATGCATTTGATCGGATTTTTGTAGTTCAGTTGTTGTTTTCACTTAAAAATCTATCCATTTTAATCAAAAGAAAGGCCCTTTGAGTGGTTCATCATTCTTGCATGTTGTTGGTGTATATCATAGGTTAAATGGGAAATTGACTCATTAGAGAAATGATGTTTTATTTAATAACAATTTCAATATTCCAATGAACATTTACATACAATAATGTGTCATCTTTTGATCCCCTAAACCCCTCTCAAAAATTACCGCCAACTGTACATGTGCCCAAGTTATATCTTCATGTTATTTGAATAAAATCTGTCATCAGGCATGCAGCCCACTCATTCCTAAACATATCTGTATCGTCTTGTGAGTATGAGGCTTTTCGACAGTCAGAGTAGTACTACAAACTATAAAAATAAAGAATTAATAAATAAATTAAATGAACTAGTAGTTTTTATTTAAATACTTCTTTAGGGATGCTTGTTTCTTGATGAAAAATGTTCTCCTTCATAAATTTACAAACATATTAACCGTAATCATTATTGTTTGTTTGTTTTGGACACTATAATAAAATTGATCATTAGACGAATATACAACTTCTATTGAGATGTGTTTGGATAGAAAAATTTTATTATATATACCATGATATTTATCCAGACATAGTACTTTCTCGCCTCCGTATGCTTAGCCTCTATCCTCATTCCTTTTTTTAGATGATAATTATACATTGCCCTATCATAACAGAATCCTCAGCAAAAGATAATATAAATTATATTACATGATTTTTAGACCTAAAACATAGGATGTAGTGTCTTACTAATTCACAAACTCCATCATGTGTGGTCGGTTTGATGGATATCCTTTCTTTGAATCCAGAAAATAAACCTTTGGAGTATCCAAGTTCACCTCAATTAACATCTAATGTTGCCTAAAAACACAAAAAATAATAAGTAATAAAATAAGTCAAAATATAGTTGATATGATTTAATCGTAGAGTTTTACCCCTGCATGGTTGGTATTAATAAGTTCCTTTCATCTGTAATCTTTCTTTAAAATGTTTTCAGCAAGCCGTTCACTATTTCATTCTTTTTTTATGGCTTGATTTTCATCAGATGTGATGATGTGGTATGAGGACTAATGAGTCCAAATTTTGTCTCATGTGAAAATTCCTCCAACTATTTTTCATATATACGTTTGTCAATAATATAAAATGCATTTAGTCATAATTCTCATATTAGATCAGCTTTTAGAAAATCAATTCACAAGAAACGTACCTCATATATACATTTACAACTGTGAGGCCTAGCCAACCATTTTCAAGGATCTCATTTACATTTTCAGCAGCAACGAAATCTTGACTTTCCACATCGTATATATTCTCTTCGAAAACCATTATATGACTACTACCACCTCTTAGCTTCATATCCACATGAGTCTTCAATGCTAGTAAATGTGGATAGGGAACATGTGGTCTTATTGTGCTTTCAGAAGCTCCTTGGGATCGGTTGGTCGATCCTTTAGATGGTTTTGAGCCGACGTTTATCACCCCTTTCCCTTTCTCCATCTATAATAACATTCATTGGTTCATACCCTTTTTTCATTAATTGTTAAAGGTTTAGTTTGAAAAAAAAGGAAATAAATACCTCTTTGGCTGCATGTACTCTTACATGTTGTGACGGCTATGCAATGAATGTCCTAATAGCCTTTTCGACTGTATGAATATCATCATCATCAAGTGGAATGGATAGCTCTGCATTTGGATCATGAGCTACAGTAATCATCACTTTTATATGATCTTTCGGAAGTGGTCTATTATACAGCATGTCATCTGGGATGTTGAACACTATAGCTCTCGCTACAAGGTGATAGGTGGGTGTTGACAGATATAAATCAAAATCATTATCACCCGGTAGAAGATCAATATAGGAAATGTACCAGTGTTTGTATAATTCACATTTCATGGGAACAATTATTAGAATATTGATTACCATGGCTAAGATAGCTCTTTGAGGGGAATGGCTCGCCTCAAAGCTAGTGGGGGTGGGGTGGGATCTACATACGATGGTTGTTCCTGAGTTGTGTCTTCTCCTTCCTTCCCACCCATAAAAGTTTCTATCAACTCTCACTACCATTGAAATAGTTCTTCAAGGGTTTCTAGTTTTTTTCTCATTTGTTTCAATGTTTCATCTCTATCATCCATTTTTATCTTCTTCTCAAAATATACTCGGGGTGTCACCCCAAACCCCGCACCCCTCACAGGACCGTATTTTTCTGGCTACTTCAAAGTCGTCGATAATAGGTTTGCATCCACTACAAGAGTTGTTGAATCCTGTGACTATCAGATATAGGAAAATAACTAATTATTTTTATGTAATAGAAATTTAAAACAAATATTTTTATCGTCGTGTCTTACGTACACAAATTTCCCACACTTTTTGTGTGTTCTCTTCTACTAGATTCCCTACCTTATTCACACGTACCTCCTTCCAAAGCACATGACATGGGATGGAAGTATATTTGGTTTTAGACTCATCAATCTACATATAATCATAAAAAAATAATTATGATGTTGTTTGTTGGAACCTAACAATATTTCTGTAAATTTAAAATACGTACCATTTTCTTTTCTAGTGAAGCATACCCCATCCTTGCTTTACGATAGGGGTATGTTGGTTTTGATGCACGTTCCTTATTTTCTTTAATGACTTTTTGTTTCATAAATGAAATATTGACAATCAAAGTGATGAATACACGTATCCTCAAACAACTTATTATCACCCACAATGTAGCTGAAACTTCTCATCCCCATGGCGGCCAATAAATGCATCCCATGCTTCTTGAGATATCAGGTGAGTGTAGACAATGGGTGGGTGCGGGTTTATTTTACCTTTGGAATATTTTAGGTGACATCTTGTTAAAATGGTGTAAAATCCTCGATGACTCCTTCCTGCAATCCTTAGTACATAATCCTTGTGTGAATCATCTGCTATAAATGTATTCTAGAAGATATTGAGAATAGTAAGACATTGTTTAAATATTTTATTTGCTATTAAATTAATGAAATAAATTCATAATGTTACCATAATTTTTTCCCAGATCACAGCCTTCAGCCCGGACACAACATGGTGCCATAAGTCTATGTCAATGCACGCATTGACGATTGAAAACTCCAACGTAATTAATAAACATAGCCTTGTTGGGATTCACATGTTGGCATCGTGCATTCCATCCAACGTCAAATTTGATATATTTGATTTTCTCCTTAAGAACTATGGCTAACACCGTCAAACTACGACACACCTATGTTTTCTGCGACGTCGATCCTTCATTCCCGCCCATTTCATCGATATCAACATCATCTATATGTTGACCTAAAATGGTAGAAATGGCATGTGGTGATGGTTGTGGGACCTCAACACTAGGAGCAGCAGGAGCCGCAGCAGCAGGAGCAGCAGGAGCAGTTGGAGCAGCAGTAGGAGCAGGAGGAGAAACAGCTGCCGTAGTAGCAGCCGCAGCAGCCGCAACAGTATCTTGAGAGACTTGTTCAGCCTCAATGTTAGGAGCACCAGAATGTGTAAAAGTCATTATCTTCAAAAGTGTTTGAAAAGTTAATATATATTACATAAATTCAGTAATGATAATATAATAAAATGAGATAACAAGATCTATATTACAAACAAAATATAACTTGTTTATTGAACTCTCTTTCTTTTTTTCAAAAGATGAAGGGATTTGACACCTCTATCAATTATCTCAATCCCTTAATTTCGGTCTCCTATAACATACAAAACATCATCTGCATTAGGACCACTCCGAATTAATTACAACGTACCACTGAAAGGATCAACCTAAACTAAATTTTCATCGGAACCTTCAGTAGTTTAGGACGCTAACAGAACAATCGACCACTTTCGGTTTACAGGATCTAGAACATTAAAAACTTGTACCGCTTGTGATTCCATTATAAACTGTTCGTCTTTGTACCCTTATTTACTAAAATCAACTTTCACAAATCCCTATTCATTTATTTTAACACCACTGTTATTATCAACCCATTTGCATTGAAAAATCAGCAATTGGAATGTCGTATAATCCAACTACCGTATTAGTTTGATAATGCCAAAGTATGAAATATTTACTAAAATCTCTTCTTGTATTCCCATGTCACCCATGTCCAACCTTGATTTAATTAAATCCTTTATTTTCCCAGGGGAATTTAGCAACGTTCCGATAACACTGTCACATACATTTTTTTTTCACACGCATCACATCAAGAAAATGTCTGACGTACAAACAATTCCAGTATGGTAATTCAAAAAAACAGATCTCTTTTTCCAACTGATTTTCATAAGGTTTTTCATAAATGTTTTACCAAAAATAGTGTTCCCATATTTTACGTTCTCAAACATCTGATCACCTATTAGTGGAGACGGTGCTGCACATTGTTCTGAACTTCCATTGAATGATGTCTTCCAAGATTGATACTTATGCCGACGAGGTAGAAATCTATGATGTCCTAGAAACACATATTTTGATGAATTTTTCAACCTAATTGATTCTGTATCTTCTTCGAACATGGGACACCCTTGAGTTCCTTTAATGCTATAGCCTGGAAAATTTTCATAAGTGGGGAAATCATTTACTGTCCCATACAACATCACTCTCAACGTGAAGTATTCAATTTTATAAGAATCACAATGGACCAATGGATCTTTCTCATAATGTATCAAGACAATACAAATGCGTTTTCTGATATTTTCGTAGGTCAGTTGTTGTTTTCACTTAAAATTGTGTCCAATTTAAACAGAAGAGAGACCCTTTGAGTGGTACTGGCCAAAACATTCCTTATATTGAGGTTGGGATGACTCATACACATAAAAAATGACCCTTGGATCATACTCATAAAAGATCAAGACAATCCAAATTCTTTTGGTCAAATTTCCATAGGTCAATTGTTGTTTTCACTTAAAATTGTGTCCAATTTAAACAGGAGAGAGACCCATTGAGTGGTACCGGCCACACCGTGCCTCGTATTGAGGAAGGGATGACTCGTACACGTCACAAAGGACCATTTAATAGCTCTCCTAAGATATCAAGACAATCCGAATGCATTTGGTCAAATTTCCGTAGGTCAGTTGTTGTTTTCACTTAAAAATGTGTCCTTTCCAAACAAAAGTGAGACCCTTTGAGTGGTACTGACCACACCGTTCCTCAGATTGAGGTAGAGATGACTCGTGCACGTCCCCAACACACCCATGGATTATTATCTTAAAGTATCAACACAATATGAATGCATTTGGTCTCATTTCCGTAGGTTAGTTGTTGTTTTCACTTAAAAATGTGTCCAATTTAAACACAAGTGAGATCCTTTGAGCGGTACCGGCCACACCGTGCCTCGGATTGAGGCGGGGAAGACTCATGAACATAGCCAATGCACCCTTGGATCATTTTATAAAGTATCAACACAATATGAATGCATTTGGTTGGATTTCCCTAGGTCAGTTGATGTTTTCACTTAAAAATCGGTCCAATTTAAACAGAAGAGAGACCCTTTGAGTGGTACCGGCCACACCATTCCTCAGATTGAGGCGGGGATGACTCTTGAACATCCAAAACGCACCTTTTTATTGTTCTTTTAAAGGATCAAGACAATCCAAATTCGTTTGGTCAGATTTCTGTAGGTCAGTTGTTGTTTTCACTTAAAATTGTGTTCATTTCTAACAAAAAATGGACCCTTTGAGTGGTACCAGCCACACCGTGCCTCGGATTGAGGTGGGGATGACTCTTTCACATAAAAAAGGACCCTTGTATCATTCTCATAAAGGATCAATACAATACAAATGCATGTGGTCGTATTTTCATAGGTCAGTTGATGTTTTCACTTAAAAATATGTCCATTTTAAACTGAAGAGAGGCCATTTGAGTTGTACCGGCCACACCGTGACTCGGATTGAGGCGGGTATGACTCTTGCATGTCCCCAATGTACCCTTGGATCATTATCTTAAAGGATCAAGACAATCAGAATGTGTTTGGTCGAATTTTTGTAGGTCAGTTGTTGTTTTCACCTAAAATTGTGTCCATTTCAAACAAAAAAGAGACCCTTTGAGTGGTACCGACCACACCATGCCTAAGATTGAGGCGAGGATGACTCTTTTACATCACATAGGACTCGTGGATTGTTCTCCTAAAGGATCAAGACAATCTGAATGTGTTTGGTCAAATTTTTGTAGGTCAGTTGTTGTTTTCAATTAAAAATATGTCCTTTTTAAACAAAAGTGAGGTCCTTTTATTGATACCGGCCACATCGTGCCTCTGATTGAGGTAGGGATGACTCGTGCACATCTCCAATGCACTCGTGGATCATTATCTTAAAGGGTCAACACAATCTGAATGTGTTTGGTCGGATTTTCGTAGGTTAGTTGTTGTTTTCACTTAAAAATCGGTCCAATTTAAACAGAAGAGAGACCCTTTGAGTGGTACCGGCCACACCGTGCCTCGGTTTGAGGAGGGGATGACTCGTGCACATCCCCAACTCACCAGTGGATCATTTTCCTAAAGTATTAGGACAATCCAAATGCGTTTGATCGGATTTCTGTAGTTCAGTTGTTGTTTTCACTTAAAAATCTATCCATTTTAAACAAAAGAAAGGCCCTTTGAGTGGTTCATCATTCTTGCATGTTGTTGGTGTATATCATAGGTTAAATGGGAAATTGACTCATTAGAGAAAGGATGTTTTATTTAATAACAATTTCAATATTCCAATGAACATTTACATACAATAATGTGTCATCTTTTGATCCCCTAAACCCCTCTCAAAAATTACCGCCAATTGTACATGTGCCCAAGTTATATCTTCATGTTATTTGAATAAAATCTGTCATCAGGCATGCAGCCCACTCATTCCTAAACATATCTATATCGTCTTGTGAGTATGAGGCTTTTCGACAGTTAGAGTAGTACTGCAAACTATAAAAATAAAGAATTAATAAATAAATTAAATGAACTAGTAGTTTTTGTTTAAATACTTCTTTAGGGATGCTTGTTTCTTGATGAAAAATGTTCTCCTTCATAAATTTACAAACATATTAACCGTAATCATTATTGTTTGTTTTTTTTGGGCACTATAATAAAATTTATCATTAGAAGAATATACAACTTCTATTGAGATGTGTTTGGATAGAAAAATTTTATTATATATACCCTGATATTTATCCAGACATAGTACTTTCTCGCCTCCTTATGCTTAGCCTCTGTCCTCATTCCTTTTTTTAGATGATAATTATACATTTCACTATCATAACAGAATCCTCAGTAAAAGATAATATAAATTATATTACATGATTTTTAGACCTAAAACATAGGATGTAGTGTCTTACTAATTCACAAACTCCATCATGTGTGGTCGGTTTGATGGATATCCTTTCTTTGAATCCAGAAAATAAATCTTTGGAGTATCCATGTTCACCTCAATTAACATCTAATGTTGCCTAAAAACACAAAAAATAATAAGTAATAAAATAAGTCAAAATATAGTTGATATGATTTAATCGTAGAGTTTTACCCCTGCATTGTTGGTATTAATAAGTGTCTTTCATCTGTAATCTTTCTTTCAAATGTTTTCAGCAAGCCGTTCACTATTTCATTCTTTTTTTATGGCTTGATTTTCATCAGATGTGATGATGTGGTATGAGGACTAATGAGTCCAAATTTTGTCTCATGTGAAAATTCCTCCAACTGTTTTTCATATAAACGTTTGTCAATAATATAAAATGCATTTAGTCATAATTCTCATATTAGATCAGATTTTAGAAAATCAATTCACAAGAAACGTACCTCATATATACATTTACAACTGTGAGGCCTAGCCAACCATTTTCAAGTATCTCATTTACATTTTCAGCAGCAACGCAATCTTGACTTTCCACATCGTATATATTCTCTTCGAAAACCACTATATGACTACTACCACCTCTTAGCTTCATATCCACATGAGTCTTCAATGCTAGTAAATGTGGATAGGGAACATGTGGTGTTATTGTCCTTTCAGAAGCTCCTTGGGATCGGTTGGTCGATCTTTTAGATGGTTTTGAGCCGACGTTTATCACCCCTTTCCCTTTCTCCCTCTATAATAACATTCATTGGTTCATGCCCTTTTTTCATTAATTGTTAAAGGTTTAGCTTGAAAAAAAAGGAAATAAATACCTCTTTGGCTGCATGTACTCTTACATGTTGTGACGGCTATGCAATGAATGTCCTAATAGCCTTTTCAACTGTATGAATATCATCATCATCAAGTGGAATGGATAGCTCTGCATTTGGCTCATGAGCTACAGTAATCATCACTTTTAGATGATCTTTCGGAAGTGGTCTATTATACAGCATGTCATCTGGGATGTTGAACACTATAGCTCTCGCTACAAGGTGATAGGTGGGTGTTGACAGATATAAATCAAAATCATAATCACCCTGTAGAAGATCAATATAGGAAAAGTATCAGTGTTTGTATAATTCACATTTCATGGGAACAATTATTAGAATATTGATTACCATGGCTAAGATAGCTCTTTGAGGGGAATGGCTCGCCTCAAAGCTAGTGGGGGTGGGGTGGGATCTACATGCGATGGTTGTTCCTGAGTTGTGTCTTCTCCTTTCTTCCCACCCATAAAAGTTTCTATCAACTCTCCCTACCATTGAAATCGTTCTTCAAGGGTTGCTAGTTTTTTTCTCATTTGTTTCAATGTTTCATCTCTATCATTCGTTTTTATCTTCTTCTCAAAATATACTCGGGGTGTCACCCCAAACCCCGCACCCCTCACACGACCGTATTTTTCTGGCTACTTCAAAGTCGTCGATAATAGGTTTTCATCCACTACAAGAGTTGTTGAATCTTGTGACTATCAGATATAGGAAAATAACTAATTATTTTTATGTAATAGCAATTTAAAACAAATATTTTTATCGTCGTGTCTTACGTACACAAATTTCCCACACTTTTTGTGTGTTCTCTTCTACTAGATTCCCTTCCTTATTCACACGTACCTCCTTCCAAAGCACATGACATGGGATGGAAGTATATTTGGTTTTAGACTCATCAATCTACATATAATCATAAAAAGATAATTATGATGTTATTTGTTGGAACCTAACAATATTTCTGTAAATTTAAAATACGTACCATTTTCTTTTCTAGTGAAGCATACCCCATCCTTGCTTTATGATAGGGGTATGTTGGTTTTGATGCACGTTCCTTATTTTCTTTAATGACTTTTTGTTTCATAAATGAAATATTGACAATCTAAGTGATGAATACATGTATCCTCAAACGACTTATTATCACCCACAATGTACCTGAATCTTCTCATCCCCATGGCGGCCAATAAATGCATCCCATGCTTCTTGAGATATCAGGTGAGTGTAGACAATGGGTGGGTGCGGGTTTATTTTACCTTTGGAATATTTTAGGTGACATCTTGTTAAAATAGTGTAAAATCCTCGATGACTCCTTCCTGTAATCCTTAGTACATAATCCTTGTGTGAATCATCTACTATAAATGTATTCTAGAAGATATTGAGAATAGTAAGACATTGTTTAAATATTTTATTTTCTATTAAATTAATGAAATAAATTCATAATGTTACCGTAATTTCTTCCCAGATCACAGCCTTCAGCCCGGACAAAACATGGTGCCATAAGTCTATGTCAATGCACGCATTGACGATTGAAAACTCCAACGTAATTAATAAACATAGCCTTGTTGGGATTCACATGTTGGCATCGTGCATTCCATCTAACGTCAAATTTGATATATTTGCTTTTCTCCTTAAGAACTATGGCTAACACCGTCAAACTACGACACACCTATGTTTTCTGCGACGTAGATCCTTCATTCCCAACCATTTCATCGATATCAACATCATCTATATGTTCACCTAAAATGGTAGAAATGGCATGTGCTGATGGTTGTTGGACCTCAACACTAGGAGCAGCAGGAGACGCAGCAGCAGGAGCAGCAGGAGCAGTATGAGCAGCAGTAGGAGCAGGAGGAGAAACAGCTGTCGTAGTAGCAGCCGCAGCAGCCGCAACAGTATCTTGAGAGACTTGTTCAGCCTCAAGGTTAGGAGCACCAGAATGTGTAAAAGTCATTATCTGCAAAAGTGTTTGAAAATATAATTTAGATTACATAAATTCAGTAATGATAATATAATAAAATGAGATAACAAGATCTATATTACAAACAAAATATAACTTGTTCTTTGAACTCTCTTTCTTTTTTTCAAAAGATGAAGGGATTTGACACCTCTATCAATTATCTCAATCCCTTAATTTCGGTCTCCTATAACATACAAAACATCATCTGCATTAGGACCACTCCGAATTGATTACAACGTACCACTGAAAGGATCAACCTCAACTAAATTTTCATCGGAACCTTCAGTAGTTTAGGACGCTAACAGAACAATCGACCACTTTCGGTTTACAGGATCTAGAACATTAAAAACTTGTACCGCTTGTGATTCCATTATAAACTATTCGTCTTTGTACCCTTATTTACTATAATCAACTTTCACAAATCCCTATTCATTTATTTTAACACCACTGTTATTATCAACCCATTTGCATTGAAAATCAGCAATTGTAATGTTGTATAATCCAACTACCATATTAGTTTGATAATGCCAAAGTATGAAATATTTACTAGAATCTCTTCTTGTATTCCCATGTCACCCATGTCCAACCTTGCTTTAATTAAATCCTTTATTTTCCCAGGGGAATTTAGCAACGTTCCGATAACACTGTCACATACATTTTTTTTTCACACGCATCACATCAAGAAAATGTCTGACGTACAAACAATTCCAGTATGGTAATTAAAAAAACAGATCTCTTTTTCCAACTAATTTTCATAAGGTTTTTCAAAAATGTTTTACCAAAAATAGTGTTCCGATATTTTACGTTCTCAAACAGCTGATCACCTATTAGTGGAGACGGTGCTGCACATTGTTCTGAACTTCCATTGAATGATTTCTTCCAAGATTGATACTTATGCCGACGAGGTAGAAATCTACGATGTCCTAGAAACACATATTTTGATGAATTTTTCAACCTAATTGATTCTGTATCTTCTTCGCACATGGGACACCCTTGAGTTCCTTTAATGCTATAGCCTAGAAAATTTTCATAATTGGGGAAATCATTTACTGTCCCATACAACATCACTCTCAACGTGAAGTATTCAATTTTATAAGAATCATAAGTGAAGTATTCTGTATCTTCTTCGCACATGGGACACCCTTGAAAACCAAAAGGATTTACTCCCTCTGTAGATAACGCAAGAAGAAGGTTTCTCGGCTCTTTTCCAATTTCAGGATACTCATGATCAATTTTCGTCCATGGAGGAGAGTCGGTCGAATGATGTAATTTCCTATCTTTATTTCTTTTATCTACATGCCACGACAATTGTCTTGCAGTTTCTTCAATTCCATATAGACGCCTAAACCCTGGAATGATTGGAAAGTACCATACAACTTTCGTAGGATTGGATTCATCGTTCTTGTATCCTAAATCACAACAATTTGGGCATTCTGTAAGTGATTTGTTCTCATTGCGAAACAATATATAGTCTTTCGGTCATTCATGTATTCTTTCAGAAATCATACCCATCGAGTGTAGCATTCGTTTAGCTTCATATGTCCGGCTTAAGAGCTCATTATCTTCAGGGAGAATGTCATTCAGGAGAGAAAGTAGTTCCATAAAACTGACAATACTCCATTTGTTGCCTACTTTCAATTAATACAACTTCAGTACAGCTGACAATGTTGTATACATGGTGCAACCAACATACAATGGCGTCTTTGCACAACTCTTTAACTTCTCAATCAATTTTGGGCAATCACGGAGTCCATCTTCAATTGTCTTTGTCATATCCTCAATAAAATCTTCATCATCATTGACATATGTAATCACATCCTCCATACGGTCTTCTTCATTATCCACATTTGTATTCATATCTGATGATCCATAAAACATAGTTTTATCCCAACAAGTAGCTATATTCACTTTTTCTTCATGTTTATTCCAACATTTATAACTCTGATCTATTCTGTGACATATCAAATGTTCTTCCAACTCCTCTGGAGTAATTAGTCTAGAATAAAAACAATGTAAAAACGGAAAAAGGATTTGAGAAGGATCCATTGCGTGATCCTTTGCAAATTTGATTAACTCTTTCACTCTGTTCTTGTACTCTATTGTCAAAGTATTAGCATCCATGCAATCTTTATTCATCTTCATCCTATTTGAATCTAAAATATTAGTATTTATGGTTCATGTACACAAAATAGGACTTCCAAATACAGTAGAAGAGAACCACTTCCTTATAAAAATAGAGATTAATAGAGCATAACCATTAGTATTTATTCAACTTCATTAAATATAATTACTTTAGATTCATTATAGTTTCCTCAAATCACCCCAGACCAAACACAAGAATAATCAAGAATGATACATCAACCACTCCTAGGTCTCTACCCTACATTAATTATCATCATGCCTAAATACCTATATATCCACACATGTACATGTCATAAACACATAAAAAACCATATCCACATCAGAACCAAAGTACCAATATGGATTTCAATCAGGTTACTCAACTCAAGTGGTGGTGTGTAAGAAATAATAAGAAACAATAATAAGTATATAGTCACACATAAATCTCAAACTGGTGTAAATAGTCCAATAAACCCAAGGTATCATTCCACCTATCAGAATACTCTGAAGGAGACCATATGCGACAGTAGACCCAGGTAGTGAAGGTTCCTAAGGAGGAAGGGGATAACATGCACCTATCGGGGTTCGAGGTTAGGTCACTGAGGTTGAAGGTGGCCCGATACTCCTACAAGGGTTCATTCCATATTTCAAAAACCATGTCCTGGTACCCTAGGATGTTAACCCACTACTGGTGGAAGTGAAACCGTTCCTGATGATCATGCCATGTAGAAATGGAAACCAATAGGGGGGAGTGGTTCAAAATACCTCAAGAAAGATGAAAAAACATGGTATTTGAGAATATGTTAGTGGATTTCATGTTGGCTAGACACCTGTCCAATAGACTCCACAAGTGGTGATGGCCCTGCTGTTGTTGCACCAGGTGAAACTGTCACCTGAGAATTTGAGATCAATGAGGCCCTTCCCAGCCATGAACTGAACAAACTCCATGACGTCCATCCTTTGTTTGGGGTAAATTTAATGTCATTTTCAACCCAAAGTAAAGGAATGAGGTTTCACCATTGGAAACCTTGGTAGTGATGAATTGATTGCAATCTTGAACAGTCTCAACAACATATTTATTGTGCCAAAATACCCATTTGTGTCTGTTGGAGGGGTCATAGTGTAGAAATCTATGAAACTTAATCTTCTAGGAGAATTCTATGATTTTTATAGGGTTTTTGTGTTATTTGACAACAACAACAATGACATTATGCTTTTTGATTTCTATGGTGAGGAAACCCGATTTAACATGGGAACTAAGACCATGAGCATTACATATGAAGATAATAATGATGGGTAGGACAGGGATCTGGCAGTGGATCTAGAGCTAGTAGGCTTATTGAAGTGGGAGGATGATCTCTCATTGAGGTCCCTAGATTTTTAACATGTTCATAATCCCTTCTGGTTAGTAAGCTTCATATGAGGGAGAGATGAGGATCCAAAGGGGCAGGGGAAGGAAGGGTAATGAAACCTGGGGGCTAGTGAGGGAGTTCTATCTGGATCAATAAGTATTTGGAGCTGGATGACAGGCTCAGAGCCAAGGTAGACAGAACAAACACTGATAGGAAGGGGTCTGGCCACTACAGAGAAGTAGTCAGTAACCTCAACGGGGGAGAAGGACAGAGATGGATGTAGGGATGGAGAGGCTAGAAATCTTGGTCGTCTGGGCATCATGCCATACAATTGCACTGCCAGACAATGTCACTTAGATATCATGAAGGAAAGAAGGGAGGAACCCATCGATGAAAATAGAGTTCAAGCATTGAATGACCTAGAAATGCATCAGAACCGGGTGTTGTTGTCCTTAAAAAAAAGGTTGTCCTTCATTCCTTACTTTATAGTGACATGGTATTGGATCTAAGGGAATCGATGATACCTAGGAGTAATCTAGTGATATTTTACATGAATAAACCATCCCTTTTAAAGAAAATCAACCCATTTCAAACATTACCCAAAGATTCCACATTTTGATTTATAGTAAAAAAACTATAATAATAGAAAATCCTAGAATAATGGAGTAATGATAAAAGAAAAAATAAATATGTCATAGACACATATGTTCAAATAGTATGTGAAATTATAAAAAATACCCCATAAAACACCAAAAAATTCAAATTTCAAAAAAAATATGCTACTGAATCATGCCTCAAATCATGATAGTACTCGTGCCTTGATACCTGCACCGTGATGCGCCTGATCAACGTCATCATCAACAACTTCACTAACAAGATAACAAACTAGAATTCATCACCTTAAGAACCCCATCATCCATTTCCATCCCAACATAACCTAATAATATAATTAAATCAAAGCATATATATTCTATAATTCAAACCACACCTTCTCATAAAGGTGATTGTTGGAAGAATTTATATAACATATCCAGCCATACCACCATCAAATTGAATGGTTTCTAGGATCTAGAATAAACAAATACCAAATCACCTAAAAATCCACCGTAGTCATCAGAAAAAAGGTGATACCTTAGGAGAAATAGAAATATATTGGATGAATACCCCCAAGAACCCCATCGCAATATGTAGGAAGAACACTCATGAATCTACGATAAAGCAGAATCATCACCACTGGAGGAAATGAAACCTAGGGATGAATTATTTAAACACAAAATCTACTAGAACACCATTGATGGGAAAGACTAACATCCCAAAAAACCGATTAACAATGTTTTAATATTATGATATGATGTATAGAGTAGTAGTTATAGAACAATTAGAAGAAGTTGGACCAAACTCGAGCTTCAGCATGGGGCGTTACTCTATAGACAAACGTGAATAAGAAAAGGGAGGTCCAGAAAATCAACATATGGTTATGTGTGATGGGAGAGGAGAACAATATTAAAAAATGACTTGGAAAACATACCTTTAATGGAGGTCCGGCAAGGCGAAGCTCAGCAGGCGGCGGAGGTCCGGCAACGCGAAGTTCGAGGGCATTGCGGGGGGAGGAGGTCCGGCAAAGCGAAGCTCGAGGGCGGCGGAGGTCCGGCAACGAATAGCTCGTGGGCGGCGGAGGCCCGACAACGTGAACTCAGCGGGCGGTGGAGGGGAGTCTCATGGTTCCAGTACCGTGAGAGCTTTAGGTCACAATAACATGAGGGCATTGTGCGACCGACTTTATAAAAAAATGGACTAAGGTTTTATCAGCGCTAACAAAGCGCTGATAATGGCTACCTTTATCAGCGTTCAAAAGCACTGATAAATCATTCTTGTATCAGCACTAACATTTAAGCATTGATATATGGTTTCTTTATCAGCGCTTTTCTAGTGCTGATAAAGGGTCTTTTTATCAGCGATTTTTTAGCACTGATAAAGGGATTCATTATCAGCATTTTTCTAGCGCTAATAGAGGGATTCTTTATCAACACTATATATGATATTCTTAAAAAATTAAATACGTAAATGATTCAACAAAAATACAATTACAATAATGCATCTCCCCTCTCATTCCAACCCGACTAAAACATTTTGTGTATATGGGCTTACTTGAAATGGGATAAAAATCAAAATCATAAATCATAATCTCTGATAATCCCAACATTTGACTCTAAACACTTCAAGTATACAACATGAACTTTCAATATATATCATCATTTATCCTGCGGCGACATACTAAAGAACCGCTCCACGCCAGCGTGGGCTCGGACAACGAGCTGCGGGTCCACACCGTGATTCCAGACCAGAAACACCTCGTGCCTATGGCACACCTCGTCCACCGCCCCCGCGGCCGCATGCATGGAACCCCCATCTTCGGCCAGCGCGACGCACAGGTCAACCATGGGTGCCTACAACTCCGGATTCAGTTTGGATGCACACGGCACCGGGTCCTCATCAGAAAGAGGAGGGGACTGGGGGGAGAGGTAAGGATTCGGCGTTTCCATGGACAGAGTTAGGGGCTGAGGGGAAATGTTGAGGATGAGGCCACAACTCCCTTTCACTTATATAACCAATGCTCGCAATTTTTTTGCAGGGATATAAAATTTTTATTATCAGAGAATGAACAAATAACTAATCATTTTATGACCGACGGTTAAATTTTGAAATTAAATATTTATTTATTCAATACACATTTTCAATATGAATTTTAAAATGGGTCACACAATACTTTTAAAACTTTCACCCTCCTTTCCACATGCAAATAGACAACTCCACCACTTTACCGCAGACAAGTTGATGGAAAAAACTATTGTTATGAGATATCATCCATTGAAAAAAATGATGGATTATCTTTTGTTTTAAGTCCAAAGAGGTCATGATTATCTTTGTAGAGTGTGTATAAATAATACTCTATTTATTATATCTTATTGGAAATAAATACATATCTCCTGGAAAGATGTTCCATAAAGATATTTATATACATAGAGAGAGAGATAAAAGTAGGATAGATTAGAAGAAGATATGAAGCGTGGGAAGAAGAGATTGTCGATACCTGGTCAGTCAAGATATGAGGAAGGGGGTTTTCACCCATGAAATAGCTTGTATGAATACTCAAACCCTTGGATTAATAAAACAAAAATTTGAATTACAAAGTCATCGATTAATAAAACTAAAATTTGAATTACAATTGAAAACTAATACAAAACTAAAATAAAAATAAGATAAAAATAAGAAACGAGGGGGGAAGAGAGGAGAAGTAGCGGCACATGCCCCGATGGGATCCCTCCTTAGCTGTGGGTGTCGAGCTGATGATTTGGGAAGGAGTCGAGGGCCTCCTTTTATAGGCAGAATTTTGTCCACTATAATATTTAACGTTTTTGGACTATTAAATGGTCAATTAACGGGTCTACCCCTCCATAAAAGTTGTTCATAAATTTTTTTTCCGTTCATCCTCCCAATTTCAGCTCATTTAGCCGCTGGGTTAAGGAGTTGTGAAATTTTCAATGAATAAGACTTTGTTATGGCCGAAATTTCTAGGAAGATTCCTTCAAATGTGTAACGATCAATGGAAACCTTAACGACTTCAAAACTCCCCCAAATTTGTTGTAGAGTTTCTCCTATGTGTCCTCGTGGTATACCAAGTAAAAATACCTAAATTGGAGGTGAGGGAACCAGTTTTTGCCTCCGTTATGGTGGTGGGGTCTACACTGTCCACCTGAAAAAGTATCCAACTTCAATGAAATTTTTGAACTAATGGATCTTCGAATCAGCTCTAGGCCCAAAATAGAGAGTTGAATGAAATAAAATCAGGATTTAAAAAAAACCAATCACGAATTTTGGAATTATATGTTTTACGAAATGATAAAAATACATTTGTAGTAAAAATCGGTCAAAAATCCAAAATTATGCACTTTTATCAATTTTGCTCATAATCAGGATTCATATATTTGACTTTTACCCATTGACTATTAATGGAACCTATCATTTCATTCATTCAAGCTCTTTCAGTTATTATTATTAAACATTCCAAGTCTTGATTTACCTCAATTTTGATTCTTTTCTCTCATCACTCATGATACAATTCAAGTAGATTTATGCTTATATCATAAGAATCATTCTCCTTATCCATTGGCTTGTAAATGAACTGTTTTCTCCACTTTGTAAAGACAAAACACGGATAAAATAACTAGGACTAGCAATTAAGGTTCTATTGACTTTGAGGTTTATGTTTGGTAGGATTTGAGGCAATAAAAATTAAGGCTCAAGGAGGAGGCTAATCTCTTGAGTACTATTCATGATATCAAAAGTAAAAATATAATGAAATTATCCCCTTCTATGTAGCAACACCCAAATGACATAATTCTTTAATAACAACATAATAACTCTAATAATTCATCATCATCTGTGGTTGTATCATAACTTGATTATTATCCAATAGCATCATTTGGGGCATACTCTGATGATTTAGACATTGGTTTGCATAGTGTCCCAACTCCTTGCAGATGAAGCATTGTACATTTGTAACCTTTTTCTTACCCTTACAGTCACGTACAAGTTGTCCTTTTTCTCCACACTTATAACAAAACACTCATTCCCTTCAGACAAGTTCCAGGGTGTTTCTTCCGACAATTATCACATACGGAAAAAAATTTATTTTCCCTCTTCCCTTTATCTATCTTTCTCTCTTCCAACCTTTTCTTCTCTTGCTTCCCTTCAAATCCATAGGACTCAGAGAACTCTTTAATTAACTTATCAACACATGATACTATTTCTTCATATGATGATAATACATGGGATACTATTTCCCTTCTAAATGATGGCTTAATATCATGAAAGATATGATCTTTATTACTCTTTGGATCATGCGTATTGCTGGAGTTCCCATTCCTTCTACTGGGTGCAATTTCTAAACCCTGACATACACTAGATTAGTTTGTGAATAGAAATACCTTATCCCAAACTTGTAAAACACTTAACATAAATTAAACAGTTTATGGATATAATCCATAATCATAAAAATGTCTTCTTTGAGGAAGTATATACTCATAAACCCTTCATAATGGTTTGTAAAGAAAATGAGAATTAACCTAAGCATATCCCCCGGGAGTGTCATAACCAAGAGTGTAGCAAGGATCGTTGTCATGCACCAGTTCCCGTTCGAGTATAGCTCAATGTGGTGTTTTTGGGTTTTAACCTTAGGTACATCTGTGCTAGAGCTGCCTCTACCTGCTCGTATCCAGACATGGATGTATTGCTTGGAAAACTCAAGAAATCTCTACAATACCAAAATTCTAGGAAGTTCTTCTATACTAAACCTCAATGTCTATCTTAGGGATATGTGTTCTAATTAGAGTGTATCTAAATCTAGTTTCCAAGGTTTGTACTAAACCTCTCTCTTATACCAACTCTAACGCCTCGACCCCATTTACCCAGAGTCGGTGCATTATTACATAACATTGACATGATCACAAGGAATCAAGTCCCGAAGGACCGACCAGTTTAGCAGTCTTGGAAAATAGATTACATACATGAATGTCACATTACACATTATAACATAAAAAACAACATAAATAATCCTTTATGAATGCCATTATTCCCTTGGCATAACCCTGCATATCAATCACAATACACTTCTTGGAATCCTGAGAAAAAAAATAAAACATAGAAAGGGGTGAGCTCAGATGCTCAGTATGGATAACAATATGGAAAAAACTTTAATAAATAATCATAAATATTTAAGGAAATGTATAACTAAAACAAAAGCCTTTTAAACTTGAACATCAACATAATATGTAAAAAATAAAATAATTCCATTTACTTATTCACATGGATATTCTACTAGTCAAATAATCACATGCAATATCACTAACCACTTTCATAATGATGGAATGCATAATGCCAGACTATCATAACTACGTAGCCAAGGCCTCATGCCAAGACTACAAATAAGATTTTCTCAAGGCCTCATGCCAAGACACTAGTTTTTCTAATGAGACCTACCGATGCATCGAGGAGCTATAGCGGGCTCCACCCGTCACATAATAAGTCCAATGCATTTCTCATATGAATAGGTTTAAACATAACATAAACATTCGTATTAAAACTATCATATGAAATGTCAATACTTTCTCCATAAACCATGAATGGTATAAAAATAACACATCCACAATCAAACAAATCACAAAACCTTCAACACAATATGGAAGATTTTTATCACGATAAATCAACTTCAAAACAAGTTTAAAATCCTTTAAATAATTTTGACATAGATGAAAATGATTTGTAAAACTCTTTGAGAGAAATACCCCTTTTTCATGAAAACATTTAAAAGTCAAACACTTTAAAAAAGAAGTTATTTAAAGACATTTTTGAATCAAATTTACCCATACCACTTTGAAACTTTTGAAAGGAATTAACATTTTAAAAACATTCATGTCTATATAAATAAATCATTAAAATCCATTTTGAAGACATGGACATTAAAGAGAAAGATTTAGAAGAATAAATATTTAAAACATTTGAAATGATGTTTTAGTAAAAAGTCCCTAAAATGAATTCCTTTGAAAACTCATTCATAAAACATGGACATGGATAATAAATATGTCCCAGTAGATACTTACGTAAAAACAACCTCAGATAATAAATAGATTTTGAAATTAACCCTTACCAATTTGGTAACTTACGAAACATATACCACGTGAAAGAGGTATCATATAATGAATATGTAAATACACATAAATAAAAGTGTATTAAAAAAATAATACAATTATAGACAGTACATACACCACACAAAAGGTAATAGTGGCAATATGTCATGAATCTCATGGGAATAAGAAGTGAGATGACAACCCCTTACCTTGTACTTTTCCTTGGTTGATGGTAGGTTAACCTCTTGTATAATGGTGAAATAATTGTTATTGAATTATAAAATAATCATATATATTAATATGATATCATATATGATCTTTTAACATCGCTTTGTTAATAAAATCGTAGTATTATCATCGTTTTGGGTGTTAACTTACTCGCTTTCTTTTATACAAGCCATGTTTGTTATGGATAGGTTGTATCATACTCATATCTAGAATGATATTAAGTCCTTAAATATAATTTTTATTCATCCTATAAAATTTATCCCTGAACGGATACGATGGGGAATGAATCTCATCGCGTTCGTGGAGACGAAAATCCGTGCGTATGCACGAGTGACAAAATCATTTTTTTGATATTAAAATAATATATAATTGGATGATATATCATATATACAGAATCATTATCATTTTAAATTTATTATTTACATTAATTATACATCATTATTATACCGATCTAAATAATAGTATATTGGATAACAATTACACCACAACGTGGAGACGGTATGTCGTACGTACGCACGTATGGTGACATGTCCTTCAAGGGATGGATAGAATAATGAATCTGTTTGTTACATAATTATAATAACATCACAGTATATATAAGGTACTAGAGTTATTATATTATAATTGAATAACAAGGAATGAAGATGTTGAAGAATAAAGGAACTTTAAAGAGGGTGGTGAAGACGTTACCTCTTCTTCGGGTGCTTCCTTTTGATTTGATCAAAAGGGATCCTTAGGTTGGATTTCTGATCAAACTAAGGCCTCTAGGATGAATTGAGGGAAGTTGGGAGGATATTTGGGAAGGGGTTGGCCGATCCAATATGGCTTTGAATGTGTGAATTAATGAGAAGGGGGAGTGCCTTTTTATTAGATGGGTGAGAGGCTCTTTAGAAAAAACTTAAAGTATTATTTTATAATAAAATAATATTAGGTTTCTAATGGATAAAAAGTGGATTATTGAAAGTATAAGGTGGGGATGGGTCTAAATCCTTTCAACCAGTAGATTTTTGAAAGGTTTGGGTCATTATATTAACCTTATCTTTTAGTTTTAACTCTTGGTTAATTAGTTTAACACTTACCATGTCACATTGTATTTTTAAAATATATAGTCAATAAACATACTATATACATCCAATAAACCCCCAAGTTATCCATTAATGATACACCAATAATGATATAAGTCCTTTGGCAGAACCATATATTTTTAATAATAGAATATAAATTAATAATATAATATTTGTTTTAAAAACTCATTTATGTCAATTTTGACACTACACAATAATTGATTTTTGTTAAAGTATTAAAAACTGTATTAATTTAAACCAAATTCATTTAAGAAATCCTAAAATGTCATATGAACCAATAAAATTCCTGTATGTCATCAAAACTTTCAAATTATATTTATTTTAACATTTATAATACCAATTATTTGATACTTTCATTAATAAGGCTAATACTTCATCATTATTGTGTCATAAATAATATTAATTATTAAATGTATAAAAATTATAAATAAATACCATTATGTAGGAAATAGTTTTATCTTTCTAATTAATAGTTATAGTCAAAAATCCAACATATATTACCCTATGTAAAAATTGTTTTGCTAAAAGATATATGGTATTTGTCATTTTGTATTTATTTTAACTTAATTAATATAAAGTGTCATTATCACTTACAAGTGGATCCATGAGGTCCAAAAATCAACACAAATATACCCATGGTCATACATGTATCAACCAATAGGTTTAAGAAACTTTTTAGGGTAATTTATAATTATTATAATTTTATTTTTTTACCCTTATTTACCGGATTTACCCTTTAACCATGGTAAATAAAATATTTACCAAAGTAATTATTCAAAATGTCTAAAAATAAAAGTTACCTATTTACACAATTTGTAAATCTTGAGTCCAAATATGGAGTCCATTTTTCCAAATTCAAAACACAGAAGTGGCAGAACTTAATTTAAAATTAATTCCCATTGTCAAAACAAAAAACGTGTTTTTAAGAGATAATAACTATCAAAAGATTGATACTTGTTTATGTCCGGTTTCAATGTGAAATTATGTCCAATTACCAAAATTATATTAAATGGTAACACTATATTCTAAATATACTTTAAAACCACTCAAATTCATAATTTATCACTATTAATTATTTAAATTAAAAAAGTTGTTTTTTAAAAAAAATTAGTGATTTTCACTATTCATCAAAATATAAAAGTTATCTGAAAAGTACCAAAATTTCATTCTAGGGTAATTTAGATATTAAAAATCCAAAAATGAAGTCCATTTTGAAAGATAAATTTTATAAAATTTCAAAAATTAGGTATTACTATTCATAAGGGCTAGTTTGATTGGTTGTTTGTGTGTTAGAACTCGAAGTTGCGTACAACACATGCTACAGTATTATTCAAAGAGAAGCATACTGAAGAAGCATGGGGTATTACATTATAAATTTTTTATGTCCTCATTCTAAAGAATAATTTTATTTAGTCAAATTGAATATATAAAAGTTTTAAAATATTTGTTTTAAAAAGGGTTCACCATTAAAAGTCAGTAAAAGTGCATTTTTGAAAAATACTTCTTTTATCTGAAAAAAATGAATTTGTTCTTAAATTATGTCTAAGAAACTCATAATATAGATTCTAAAATTATAAAGACTATATAAAGTTCAAAATTCAGTAAATACTATTTATAACCTCTTTTGAACGGCTAGTTTGGTAAGTCATGGTGCGCTTGAACTCTGTGTTGCCTGTAATGCAAGTTATTGAATTATTTTGAAACAAATAATGCACTATGAAATCTTGGGGTGTTACATAAGTCGAGTAAAACATGAATTCAAGTTTGGGAATGCAATTTTATCTTTAATGCTCAAAACATGTTGTGGAAAAAAATGTGGAGAGTTTAAAAGATAAAACACTAAAATTGAACACCCTTTTCCCATGAAACATGGTCCTTCCCATTCACTGTCTGGGGCTTCCTTATACCGTTATGATCCTACAAAAAAGATTACTCAATTAATCACAAGGATCATTTCATTTAAGCTAAAAATGAAAAGATGGAGGGGGCCACATGCTAAATTATTTCAAATAAAATAAATTGACATCTGAATTCCTAGAAAGCAAGTAAAGATAAATCTTGGTATTATCCCCTAAGTCGGCCCTGAATTTTGACTACCTGTATAGGGAAATACCGGCTGTTATCCAAAGTTTTATGGAGGATAAAGTTTCCTTGATTTGAACCACTACATGTGGCTTTTCCCAGCTTGTGCTTTCTCCTTCAGGGTTAATAATGATCCAGGGATAGAGTACACCATATCCCCACCTCCTTAACAATGAGGTATATCTTGCATGGTGGGGGTAGGATGAAGTATGAATCATCCTCCTTCTTGTTTGCTACTTGTGAAACCACTTATTCTATGTCCATGGGTTCCTCGAGGCATGCTTCATCAAAAGAATAGTCAATGGGAAAGTCAGAGTGTAATTCAATTTGAATAATATTAAAACAAGAAGTATCAAGATCAAATTGTTCCCCATAAAAGTAAGAAGATTTTTTCATGGCTTCTGTAGAGACCCAAAGCATGACGTACATGGAAATTACATTACTTTTGCGGAATACTTAATACATGAAAAAAACAGACACCCAAAGACTGTATTAGTTTAGTGTCTTTGGAAACTCAAAACGAAATCTTCTAATCATGGTGAAAGATCTTCAACATCTCCCATAAAGATATTCCACTTTTTGGTATTCTTACCTAAAACCTTTCTTTATATCCTGGGGAAAAGAAAACATATAAAGGGTGATCTCATATTCTCAGTAAGGGTAAACATAGATAACATAAGACAATCCATAAAACTTTGAATGCAAAAACATGAACATAAAATCTAAACATCAAAATCTTGAGCAAAGACATAAATCATGGAAGTACGTAAGGCATATATCATAATGGAACATCAATCTTGATAAAATAGCATGGGAATAAATCATGTAATTGTGGCAACCATTAAGCACTTGTTATTATTTCCATAGTATCCAAGGAATTGCTGCAAAGACCATCTTATTGGATAAAGTCCCTTTCGGAATCGAGTTCACTCCTCGTACCAGTCCTGTATCACTAAATTGGATTAACTCACCATTCTAGCCATATCTATCTCATGAGATATAAATCTTTACCTAATGCATTGGAGGGAGATATAGGTCCCACCCATCTCATAATAAAATTATTCTTACTTGTGCCACAATATAAACTTAAAACATTCATCATAACCCAAATAATAAAATGGATTTCATAAACATCATCCCATCATCACATAATCCAAATAAAACAAATGAGGGACTCTTTAGAAAAAACTTAAAGTATTATTTTATAATAAAATAATATTTGGTTTCTAATGGATCCAAAGTGCATAATTCAATGTATAAGGTGGGGATGGGTCGAAATCCTCTAAACCAATAGATTTTAGATAGGTTTGGGTCATTATATTAACAATATCTTTTAGTTTTAACTCTTGGTTAATTAGTTTAACACTTACCATGTCACATTGTATTTTTATAATATATAGTTAATAAACATACTATATACATCCAAGAAATCCCCAAGTGGTCCATTAATGATACACCAATAATGATATAAGTCCTTTGGTATATCCTTAGATTTTTAGGAATAGAATATAAATTAATAATATAATATTTGTTTTAAAAACTCATTTATGTCAATTTTGACGCTACACAATAATTGATTTTTGTTAAAGTCTTAACGACTTTATTAATTCGAACCAAATTCTTTTAAGAAATCCTAACATGTCATATTAACCAATAAAATTTGTGTATGTCATCAAAACTTTCAAATTATATTTATTTTAACATTTATAATACTAATTATTTGATACTTTCATTAATAAGGAAAATAATTCATCATTATTGTGTCATAAATAATATTAATTATTAAATGTATAAAAATTATAAATAAAATACCATTATGTAGGAAATATTTTTAGCTTTCTAAATAATATTTATAATCGAAAATCCAAAATATATAACCCTATATAAAAAATTTTTTTCTAAAAGATATATGCTTTTTTCAATTTTTATTTATTTTAACATAATTAATATAAAGTGTCATTATAACTTAATTAATATAAAGTGTCTTTTTCACTATTCATCATAAAATAAAGGTTATCTGAAATGTACCAATATTTCATCCTAGGATAATTTAGATATTCCAAATCCATAAATGAAGTCAATTTTGAAAGATAAAATTTAAAAAATTTCAAAAATTAGGTATTACTATTCATAAGGGCTACTTTGATTGGTTGTGGTGTGTGTTAGGACACGAAGTTGCATACACACATGCTACAATATTATTCAAAGGGAAGCGTAATGAGGAAGCTTGGGGTATTACATTATAAATTTTTGATGTCCCCATTATAAAGAATAAATTTATTTAGTCAAATTGAATATATAAAAGTTTTAAAATATTGGTTTTAAAAAGGGTTCACCATTAAAAGTCGGTAAAAGTGCATTTTTGAAAAATACTTCTTTTATCTGAAAAAAATGAATTTGTTCTTAAATTATGTCTAAGAATCTCATAATATGGATTCTAAAATTATAAAGATTACATAATGTTAAAAATTCAGTTAATACTATTCATAACCTCTTTTGAACGGTTAGTTTGGTAAGTCATGGTGCGCTTGAACTCTGTGTTTCCTGTAGTGCAAGTTATTGAATTATTTTGAAAAAAATAATGCACTATGAAAACTTGGGGTGTTACATAAGTCGATTAAAACACGAGTTCAAGTTTGGGAATGCAATTTTATCTTTAATGCTCAAAACATGTTGTGGAAAAAAATGTGGAGAGTTTAAAAGATAAAACACTCAAATTGAAAACCCGTTTCCCATGAAACATGGTCCTTCCCATTCACTTTCTGGGGCTTCCTTCTACCATTATGATCCTACAAAATAAAATTACTCAATTAATCACAATGATCATTTCATTTAAGCAAAAAATGAAAAGATGGAGGGGGCCACATGCTAAATTATTTCAAAGAAAATAAATTGACATCTGAATTCCTAGAAAGCAAGTAAAGATAAATATTGGTATTATCCACTAAGTCGGCTCTGAATTTTGACTACCTATAGAGGGAAATACCGGCTGTTATCCAATGTTTGATGGAGGTTAATGTTTCTTTGATTTGAACCACTACATTTCGCTTTTCCCAGCATGTGCTTTATCCTTTAGGTTTAATAATCATCCAGGGATAGAGTACACCATATCCCCACCCCATTAAAAATGATTTATATCTTGCATGGTGGGGGTAGGATGAAGTATGAATCATCCTCCTTCTTGGTTGCTACTTTTGAAACCTCTTATTCTTTGTCCATGGGTATCTCGAGGCTTGCATCATCAAAAGAATAGTCAATGGGAATGTCAGAGTGTAATTCTATTTGAATAATATTAAAACAAGAAGTATCAAGATCAAATTCTTCCCCATCAAAGTAAGAAGATTTTGTCATGGTTTCTGTAGAGACCCAAAGCTTGACGTACATGGATATTACATTACTTTTTCGGAATACTTAATACATGAAAAAAAACAGACACCCAAAGACCGTATTAGTTTAGTGTCTTTGGAAACTCAGAACGAAATCTTCTATTTATGGTGAAAGATCTTCAACATCTCCCATAAAGATCTTCCCCTTTTTGGTATTCTTACCTAAAACCTTTCTTTATATCCTGGGGAAAAGAAAACATATAAAGGGTGAGCTCAAATGCTCAGTAAGGGTAAACATAGATAACATAAGACAATCCATAAAACTTTGAATGCAAAAACATGAACATAAAATCTAAACATCAAAATCTTGAGCAAAGACATAAATCATGGAAGTACGTAAGGCATATATCATAATGGAACATCAATCTTGATAAAATAGCATGGGAATAAATCATGTAATTGTGGCAACCATTAAGCACTTGTTATTATTTCCATAGTATCCAAGGAATTGCTGCAAAGACCATCTTATTGGATAAAGTCCCTTTCTGAATCGAGTTCACTCCTCGTACCAGTCCTGTATCACTAAACTGGATTAACTCACTATTCTAGCCATATCTATCTCATGAGATATAAATCTTTACCTAATGCATTGGAGGGAGATATAGGTCCCACCCATCTCATAATAAAATTATTCTTACTTGTGCCACAATATAAACTTAAAACATTCATCATAACCCAAATAATAAAATGGATTTCATAAACATCATCCCATCATCACATAATCCAAATAAAACAAATGAGGGACTCTTTAGAAAAAACTTAAAGTATTATTTTATAATAAAATAATATTTGGTTTCTAATGGATCCAAAGTGCATAATTCAATTTATAAGGTGGGGATGGGTCGAAATCCTCTAAACCAATAGATTTTAGATAGGTTTGGGTCATTATATTAACAATATCTTTTAGTTTTAACTCTTGGTTAATTAGTTTAACACTTACCATGTCACATTGTATTTTTATAATATATAGTTAATAAACATACTATATACATCCAAGAAATCCCCAAGTGGTCCATTAATGATACACCAATAATGATATAAGTCCTTTGGTATAACCTTAGATTTTTAGGAATAGAATATAAATTAATAATATAATATTTGTTTTAAAAACTCATTTATGTCAATTTTGACGCTACACAATAATTGATTTTTGTTAAAGTCTTAACGACTTTATTAATTCGAACCAAATTCTTTTAAGAAATCCTAACATGTCATATTAACCAATAAAATTTGTGTATGTCATCAAAACTTTCAAATTATATTTATTTTAACATTTATAATACTAATTATTTGATACTTTCATTAATAAGGAAAATAATGCATCATTATTGTGTCATAAATAATATTAATTATTAAATGTATAAAAATTATAAATAAAATTCCATTATGTAGCAAATATTTTTAGCTTTCTAAATAATATTTATAATCGAAAATCCAACATATATAACCCTATATAAAAATTGTTTTTCTAAAAGATATATGCTTTTTTCAATTTTTATTTATTTTAACATAATTAATATAAAGTGTCATTATAACTTAATTAATATAAAGTGTCTTTTTCACTATTCATCATAAAATAAAAGTTATCTGAAATGTACCAATATTTCATCCTAGGATAATTTAGATATTCCAAATCCATAAATGAAGTCAATTTTGAAAGATAAAATTTAAAAAATTTCAAAAATTAGGTATTACTATTCATAAGGGCTACTTTGATTGGTTGTGGTGTGTGTTAGAACACGAAGTTGCATACACACATGCTACAATATTATTCAAAGGGATGCGTAATGAGGAATCTTGGGGTATTACATTATAAATTTTTGATGTCCCCATTATAAAGAATAAATTTATTTAGTCAAATTGAATATATAAAAGTTTTAAAATATTGGTTTTAAAAAGGGTTCACCATTAAAAGTCGGTAAAAGTGCATTTTTGAAAAATACTTCTTTTATCTGAAAAAAATGAATTTGTTCTTACATTATGTCTAAGAATCTCATAATATGGATTCTAAAATTATAAAGATTACATAATGTTAAAAATTCAGTTAATACTATTCATAACCTCTTTTGAACGGTTAGTTTGGTAAGTCATGGTGCGCTTGAACTCTGTGTCTCTTGTAGTGCAAGTTATTGAATTATTTTGAAAAAAATAATGCACTATGAAAACATGGGGTGTTACATAAGTCGATTAAAACACGAGTTCAAGTTTGGGAATGCAATTTTATCTTTAATGCTCAAAACATGTTGTGGAAAAAAATGTGGAGAGTTTAAAAGATAAAACACTAAAATTGAAAACCCGTTTCCCATGACACATGGTCCTTCCCATTCACATTCTGGGGCTTCCTTCTACCATTATGATCCTACAAAATAAAATTACTCAATTAATCACAATGATCATTTCATTTAAGCAAAAAATGAAAAGATGGAGGGGGCCACATGCTAAATTATTTCAAAGAAAATAAATTGACATCTGAATTCCTAGAAAGCAAGTAAAGATAAATATTGGTATTATCCACTAAGTCGGCTCTGAATTTTGACTACCTATAGAGGGAAATACCGGCTGTTATCCAATGTTTGATGGAGGTTAATGTTTCTTTGATTTGAACCACTACATTTCGCTTTTCCCAGCTTGTGCTTTATCCTTTAGGTTTAATAATCATCTAGGGATAGAGTACACCATATCCCCACCCCCTTAAAAATGATGTATATCTTGCATGGTGGGGGTAGGATGAAGTATGAATCATCCTCCTTCTTGGTTGCTACTTTTGAAACCTCTTATTCTTTGTCCGTGGGTATCACGAGGCTTGCTTCATCAAAAGAATAGTCAATGGGAATGTCAGAGTGTAATTCTATTTGAATAATATTAAAACAAGAAGTATCAAGATCAAATTATTCCCCATCAAAGTAAGAAGATTTTGTCATGGTTTCTGTAGAGACCCAAAGCTTGACGTACATGGATATTACATTACTTTTTCGGAATACTTAATACATGAAAAAAACAGACACCCAAAGACCGTATTAGTTTAGTGTCTTTGGAAACTCAGAACGAAATCTTCTATTTATGGTGAAAGATCTTCAACATCTCCCATAAAGATCTTCCCCTTTTTGGTATTCTTACCTATAACCTTTATTTATATCCTGGGGAAAAGAAAACATATAAAGGGTGAGCTCAAATGGTCAGTAAGGGTAAACATAGATAACATGAGACAATCCATAAAACTTTGAATGCAAAAACATGAACATAAAATCTAAACATCAAAATCTTGAGCAAAGACATAAATCATGGAAGTACGTAAGGCATATATCATAATGGAACATCAATCTTTATAAAATAGCATGGGAATAAATCATGTAATTGTGGCAACCATTAAGCACTTGTTATGATTTCCATAGTATCCAAGGAATTGCTGCAAAGACCATCTTATTGGATAAAGTCCCTTTCTGAATCGAGTTCACTCCTCGTACCAGTCATGTATCACTAAACTAGATTAACTCACCATTCTAGCCATATCTATCTCATGAGATATAAATCTTTACCTAATGCATTGGAGGGAGATATAGGTCCCACCCATCTCATAATAAAATTATTCTTACTTGTGCCACAATATAAACTTAAAACATTCATCATAACCCAAATAATAAAATGGATTTCATAAACATCATCCCATCATCACATAATCAAAATAAAACAAATGAGGGACTCTTTAGAAAAAACTTAAAGTATTATTTTATAATAAAATAATATTTGGTTTCTAATGGATCCAAAGTGCATAATTCAATGTATAAGGTGGGGATGGGTCGAAATCCTCTAAACCAATAGATTTTAGATAGGTTTGGGTCATTATATTAACAATATCTTTTAGTTTTAACTCTTGGTTAATTAGTTTAACACTTACCATGTCACATTGTATTTTTATAATATATAGTTAATAAACATACTATATACATCCAAGAAATCCCCAAGTGGTCCATTAATGATACACCAATAATGATATAAGTCCTTTGGTATAACCTTAGATTTTTAGGAATAGAATATAAATTAATAATATAATATTTGTTTTAAAAACTCATTTATGTCAATTTTGACTCTACACAATAATTGATTTTTGTTAAAGTCTTAACGACTTTATTAATTCGAACCAAATTCTTTTAAGAAATCCTAACATGTCATATTAACCAATAAAATTTGTGTATGTCATCAAAACTTTCAAATTATATTTATTTTAACATTTATAATACTAATTATTTGATACTTTCATTAATAAGGAAAATAATTCATCATTATTGTGTCATAAATAATATTAATTATTAAATGTATAAAAATTATAAATAAAATACCATTATGTAGGAAATATTTTTATCTTTCTAAATAATATTTATAATCGAAAATCCAACATATATAACCCCATATAAAAATTGTTTTTCTAAAAGATCTATTCTTTTTTCAATTTTATTTATTTTAACATAATTAATATAAAGTGTCATTATAACTTAATTAATATATAGTGTCTTTTTCACTATTCATCATAAAATAAAAGTTATCTGAAATGTACCAATATTTCATCCTAGGATAATTTAGATATTCCAAATCCATAAATGAAGTCAATTTTGAAAGATAAAATTTAAAAAATTTCAAAAATTAGGTATTACTATTCATAAGGGCTACTTTGATTGGTTGTGGTGTGTGTTAGAACACAAAGTTGCATACACACATGCTACAATATTATTCAAAGGGAAGCGTAATGAGGAAGCTTGGGGTATTACATTATAAATTTTTGATGTCCCCATTATAAAGAATAAATTTATTTAGTCAAATTGAATATATAAAAGTTTTAAAATATTGGTTTTAAAAAGGGTTCACCATTAAAAGTCGGTAAAAGTGCATTTTTGAAAAATACTTCTTTTATCTGAAAAAAATGAATTTGTTCTTACATTATGTCTAATAATCTCATAATATGGATTCTAAAATTATAAAGATTACATAATGTTAAAAATTCAGTTAATACTATTCATAACCTCTTTTGAACGGTTAGTTTGGTAAGTCATGGTGCGCTTGAACTCTGTGTTTCCTGTAGTGCAAGTTATTGAATTATTTTGAAAAAAATAATGCACTATGAAAACTTGGGGTGTTACATAAGTCGATTAAAACACGAATTCAAGTTTGGGAATGCAATTTTATCTTTAATGCTCAAAACATGTTGTGGAAAAAAATGTGGAGAGTTTAAAAGATAAAACACTAAAATTGAAAACCCGTTTCCCATGAAACATGGTCCTTCCCATTCACTTTCTGGGGCTTCCTTCTACCATTATGATCCTACAAAATAAAATTACTCAATTAATCACAATGATCATTTCATTTAAGCAAAAAATGAAAAGATGGAGGGGGCCACATGCTAAATTATTTCAAAGAAAATAAATTGACATCTGAATTCCTAGAAAGCAAGTAAAGATAAATATTGGTATTATCCACTAAGTCGGCTCTTAATTTTGACTACCTATAGAGGGAAATACCGGCTGTTATCCAATGTTTGATGGAGGTTAATGTTTCTTTGATTTGAACCACTACATTTCGCTTTTCCCAGCTTTTTCATTATCCTTTAGGTTTAATAATCATCCAGGGATAGAGTACACCATATCCCCACCCCCTTAAAAATGATGTATATCTTGCATGGTGGGGGTTGGATGAAGTATGAATCATCCTCCTTCTTGGTTTCTACTTTTGAAACCTCTTATTCTTTTTCCGTGGTTATCTCGAGGCTTGCTTCATCAAAAGAATAGTCAATGGGAATGTCAGAGTGTAATTCTATTTGAATAATATTAAAACAAGAAGTATCAAGATCAAATTCTTCCCCATCAAAGTAAGAAGATTTTGTCATGGTTTCTGTAGAGACCCAAAGCATGACGTACATGGATATTACATTACTTTTTCGGAATACTTAATACATGAAAAAAACAGACACCCAAAGACCGTATTAGTTTACTGTCTTTGGAAACTCAGAACGAAATCTTCTATTTATGGTGAAAGATCTTCAACATCTCCCATAAAGATCTTCCCCTTTTTGGTATTCTTACCTAAAACCTTTCTTTATATCCTGGGGAAAATAAAACATATAAAGGGTGAGCTCAAATGCTCAGTAAGGGTAAACATAGAGAACATAAAACAATCCATAAACCTTTGAATGCAAAAACATGAACATAAAATCTAAACATCAAAATCTTGAACAAAGGCATAAATCATGGAAGTACGTAAGGCATATATCATAATGGAACATCAATCTTGATAAAATAGAATGGGAATAAATCATGTAATTGTGGAAACCATTCAGCACTTGTTATGATTTCCATAGTAGCCAAAGCATTTCTACAAAGACCATCTTATTGGACAAAGTCCCTTTCTGAATCGAGTTCACTCCCCGTTTTAGTCCTGTATCACTGAACCAGATTAACATACAGTTCCAGCCATATCTATCTAATAAGATATAAATCTTTACCCAATGCATTGGAGGGAGATATAGGTCCCACCCATCTCATAATAAAATCATTCTTACCTGTGCCACAAAATAAACTTAAAACATTCATCATAACCCAAAGAATAAAATGGATTTCATAAACATCATCCCATGATCACATAATCCAAATAAAACAAATGAATATTTTATCATAAGAAAAGTGAAACCATACAAATCATAGAGACATTATAATTTTGTGCGTTGTTGGACCATAAGATTGCGCCTTGTTGGACCATTAAATGGTGGATTCACGTGTCGACGCCTTCATAAAAGTTGTTCATAAATTTGTTTTCCGTTCATCCTCCAAATTGCAGCTCATTTATCCACTGGGTTAATGAGTTATGTAATATTCATTGAATAAGACTTTTTTATGGCCAAAATTTCTAGGAAGCTTCCTTCAAATGTGTAACGATCAGTGGAAACCTTAATGGCTTCAAAACTCTCCCAAATTTGTTGTACATTTTCTCCTATGCGTCCTTGTGGTATCCTCCAAATTTTGAATAGTTGAGACTGCCAATTTCTATTTAATAAAAACCACAAGGAGTGATTTTGAATTCAGATTCAATATAATTAGAAGGGATAGATTCAATGAATGGTTCAACTCCCTGAGTCGGTTCAGCTTCAATCTCTACCTCAATGGTATGTTCCTCTAGGAGTAGACTCTCTGAGGATGGAGGAAGGTAGTCGGGCTCCTCCATCTTGACTTCAAATTCCACCACTTGGGTGGTTTCTTCCTTCAGTGGTGAAAAATCTTCTTCTTTTTAATGTATGGGAGGTCAGTTAGTTCCTCTCATTTAATCAAGAATTCATCCAAACATTTTTGATCTCCCACTTGTAGCTCACCAGGTAGGTCTTCCTCCCTTGACTCCTCAGGTTCTTCAATTTCAAATATAAGTGGTGCAATTTCTTCCACCAATTTCTCAAGTTCATCCTTCAGCATAGGGTTTGGTTACTCCATTAATGCACGAACATAATCAAAAGCTCTATCATCCTTTCTTGTTAATTGTTAAATGCTTTCTTGAAGTTCAGGCACTTAAGCTCTTCTAAAATATTCATCTTCTTATTGTTGTTGTTACTCCACCTGTGAGTGATTTTTCCATGCATAATATTCTGAATTTGAATACATCATAGAAGTCTTTTTTTAATTTTTTAAATTAAATGAAATATAAATAAGATGTGAAAATAGAAAAAGTAAATAAACTAATGATTGTCTCCTTGGAAACAATGTCATTTTTGACGCACGCCTGCCACGGGATGTGGACAAAAATAATTATATTTTTCCTAGTGAAACATAGTGGCTGACCAGGGTAATCTATCTTGAAGAGCCTTCTCAATGTAGTCCACTTACTTTATCTAATTCACCTATTATATATATTTTTTTGGATTTATTTATTAAATGAAAGTGATGAAAATATTTTTGGGTTTTTTATTATTTAAAATAATGACATGTGAATCAAGAATTCTAAATTTATACTAAGATGCAAGTCTAAACAGAATGAATTAATAAGAAATAACTTGGTTTTGGGGGTTGGTTAAATGTTCAATCATTATGATGCTTTATATTCATTATTTTATTTTGATAATCCAAACATGAAAACTCATGTTTGAACTACTATTCTTTAATTATAAATTGTGGAATATCATTTAATGGTTGAGTACTCTCAATTCCACATCCTCCTTTAATCCAAATTGGTGACACACCATTCTCTTGAATGTGTCATCTACCAGGAGCCAGTTCAATCAAATCCGTTTCATACATTGATTAGCTCAAATACAACGTGTGAAGAAATAACCAATGGAGTGAGGAAAAATTTATTAAATAAAAGAATAAGTATAGGTTGAGTTACATTTCATTGGAGGCAGTCACAACATCAGAGACATTCGCCTTACCTGTGCATGCTACTCAAATCTATCTACAAACTTAAAATTAAACATTAATGAAAATTCATGATCACCTCCACCTCCCCCTTGGCCAAGTCTCAGGGTCAGCCTCTCATTTCTGAGAGTAAGATATTACTCAGTGGAGTGGGTGGAATAGAAGAGAGAGAGAGGGAAAGAAATGAAGACAAGTAGATGGAGAAACACAAAGGCATGGATTAATAAAACTAAAATTTGAATTAGAATTGAAAAATAATACAATAATAAAATTAAAATAAAATATAAAGAATAAATTTGGGGGAAAGATGAGAAGAAGTGGCTCGTGCCCTGGTGGGATCCCTCCTTAGCTGTGGGTGTCGAGCTGATGATTTGGGAAGAAGGCGAGGACCTCCTTTTATTGGTAGAATTCATTCCTCTGAAATTTTGCACATTTCTGGCCTATTAAATGTTAGATTAATGTGTGGAACCCTTCATAAAAGTTATTCAATAATGTGGTTTCCATTCAACCTCCATATTTTACCTCATTTAGCCACAAGCATTAATGAGTTATGGAATTTTCATTGAATAAGACTTTTTATGGCCAAAATTTCCAGGAAGTCATCTTCAAATTTATAACGATCAATGGAAACCTTAATGACTTAAAAATCCACGAAAATTTGTTTTAATGTTGGTACTATGTGTCCTAGAGCTATACTAGGTGGAATCACCTAAATATGAGGTGAGGAGACTGATTTTTTCATCTGTTATAGTGGTGGGTCCATTCTATTTTCCTAGAAAAATTTCCAACTTCAATGACTTTTTTGGACTAATAGATCTTTGAATCAACTCAATGTCCTTAAGATAAAGTTTAATGAAATAAAATCAAGATTTTAAGAAAAAGAATCATGAATTTTGAAATTATATTTTTTTAAAAATGACAAAATTACATTTGTAGTAAAAATCTGTCAAAAATCAAAAAAAAATCACTTTTCTAAATTTTTCTCATAATCATTCTAAAATTCATATTACCCATTATTTTAATAAAAATTTTAAATACATGGGTTTTATCATTGAATAAAATTAAAAATCCTCATTATTTGATAAAAAAATATTCACATAAATTTGCTCTCTCAAATACCCCCACACTTAAACCATGCTTGTCCTCAAGCATAAAATCTCAACATAGAAATTAGAGGACACCAATGTTACCAATATTCAAATTCCAATTCAATTAAATCAAAAAAAATTAATGTGAAATCAAACTTTCAAAAAATTACAAAAATATCATTTTTATTTCCCATTTTTCAACGAAACAAATAATTCACATATTTTACTATTACCATTTCAAAATTGATGGAACTTCTCCTTTAATTCATTCAAGATCCTTGATTCATTATTATTAAACATGAAAAGTCATGATTTACCTCAATTTTGATTATTTTCTCTCATTTCTCATTATACAATTCAAGTAGAGTTATGCTCATATCATGAGAACATGCTCCTTATCCATATTCTTGTAAATAAACTACTTTCTCCACTTTGTAAGGACAAAATGCACATAAAATCATGAATACTTGAAATCAAGGTTCTATTGACTCTGAGGTTTAAGGTTGGTATGATTTGATGCTTTAAAAATTAAGGCTCAAGGAGGAGGCTAATATATTAAGTACTATGCATGATATCCAAAGTAAAAATATAATGAAATTATCCCCTTCATAGTAGCAACACCAACTTCCCAACACTCAAAGAAAATGTTATGATCAAGTAAGCATAAGGAATGATTTGTGAAACCTCATGATTTTTTTAATTTTGTACTTTATTTTCATTTTTAGAATGTTATGATTATATCAGACCTCACATAAATCACCTAACCATATACGCTCATAAGATCATCGGTCTAGAAAATGGTGATTTTGCGTTTTCCCAAATCATAACCCATTTTTTTCCTCTTTTTGTTGGTTCTTTTTATCATTTTATCATTTTTTTAATTCTATAGGGGAAAAAATAGAGTATAATTAGTGATTCCACAACCTTTTACAATTACGATAATAAAACCCCTACACTTCTTCCTCACAGTGTATATCATCCCGTCCACCATGATTCTCTTTACCCACACAGTTCAACATTAAAATATCATGAAAATACTCATAGGAGGGTAGGAGTGGATAAAAATGGCTTGAAACATGACTCATTCCTGTAAAGGTCATTCATGGTCTCTATGTGTAAAAGGAGGATTGATGTAAAGGTAGTCTTTTAAGGAAAATTTGCTTTTCAAAGGATGCCTCAATCGCTTTAAATGTCTTTTTGCATAGTCATAGATTTTACAAGTTTCAATACAAGTTATGGTTGGTTACATGTCCAAAGATTTCTCAAGAAATATGATCAAGAATAAATAGGAAGTACTTGGTCTATAAATCTTCTCAGGAATGGGAAATATAACATTAGACAATCACTCATGACATGACTAATAAATCAATTCACATGAACTTCATAAATTCAATGATTGAATGATGGTAGGGAAATTTCATTTAAATGAATCAATTAATTCCTTCAAATCACGAGTCATTACTTCAATATCCATGATTCATTTTAAAAATTCAAATATTAATTTCAATCATTTAATTATATCAACATTGAAATCTAAAACATGGCATCACAGGATTCCTATGAAACTCATGTCTCCTAGATAAGTCGAGTAAAACATGAATTCAAGTTTGGGAATGTAATTTTATCTTTAAATCTCAAAACATGTTGTGGAAAAAAATGTGGAGTGTTTAAAACATAAAACACTAAAATTGAACACCCTTTTCCCATGAAACTTGGTCCTTCCCGTTCACTATCCGGGGCTTCCTTATATTTTTATGATCCTACAAAAGAAAATTACTCAATTAATCACAATGATCATTTCATTTTTGCTAAAAATGAATAGATGGAGGGGGCCACATGCTAAATTATTTCAAAGAAAATAAATTGACATATGAATTCCTAGAAATAGAGTAACGATAAATCTTGGTATTATCCCCTATGTCAGCCCTGAATTTTGACTACCTCTAGAAAGAAATACCGGCTGCTATCCAAAGTTTGATAGAGGGTGAAGCTTCTTTGATTTGAACCACTACATGTGGATTTACCCATCTTGTGCTTCATCCTTATGGGTTAGTAATGATATAGGGATAGAGTACACTATATCCCCACCGCATTAACAATGAGGTATATCTTGCATGGTGGGGGTTGGATGAAGTATGAATCATACTCCTTGTTGGTTGCTACTTGTGAAACCACTTATTCTCTGTCCACTGGTTCCATGAGTCATGCTTCATCAAAAGAATAACCAATGGGAAAGTCAGAGTGTAACTCTATTTGAATAATATTAAAACATGATGTATCAAGATCAAATTCTTCCCCATCAAAGTAAGCAGATTTTATCATGGTTTCTTTAGGGAAATCCACTAGTATCTCTTCATGCACTTCCTTCAATAAATATTCAACATATCTTGGGAGATCCATATGTTCCTCAGCATGTGCACATCTAGGTTCTTTTTCATCCTCCAAGGAATAGATGAGATTTTATGATTCTGTATAATCAAAACCACAAGGAGTTATGTAGAATTCAGATTCAATAAAATTTGAAGGGATAGAGTCAATGAATGGTTTAACTCCCTGAGTTGGTTCAGCTTCAATCTCCACCTCAGTGGTAAGTTCCTCTTGGTGTAGACTCTCTGAGGATGGAGGCAGGTAGTCAGGATCCACCATTTTGACTTCAAATTCCACCATTTGGGTGGTTTCTTCCTTTTGTGGTGTTGAATCTTCTTCATTGTATTGTGTGGGGAGGTCAGGTAGTTCCTCACATTTAATCAATAATTAATCCAAAATTTTTAGATCTCCCACTTGTAGCTCAGTAGGTACATCTTCCTCCCTTGCCACCCTAGGTTCTTCAATTTCAATTATAATTGGTGAAATTTCTTACACCACTTTCTTAGGTACTTTCTACAACTTAGGGTTGGGTTGGTCCATTATTGCATGAACATAAATTCAAGTGTGGGAATGAAATTATATCTTAAGAAACTCATGTCTCTTTGATAAGTCGAGTAATACATGAATTCAAGTGTGGGAATGAAATTTTATCTTTAAAGATAAAAACATGTTGTGGACAAAAATGTGGAGAGTTTAAAAGATAATACAATAAAATTGAACACCCTTTTTCCATGACACTTGGTCCTCCCCCTTTACTGTTTGGGGCGTCCTTCTGCCGTCATGATCCTACAAAAGAAAATTACTCAATTAATCACAATGATCATTTCATTTAATCTCAAAATAAAATAGGGAGGGGACAACATGTTTAATTATTTCAATGAAAATAAATTGAAATATATATTCCTATAAAGAAAGTAAAGATAAATTTTGGTATTATCCCCCAAGTGGGCTGCGAATTTTGACTGCCTCTAGAGGTTAGTACCTTCTGTTATCCAAATTTTGATAGAGGATAAAGATTCTTTGTTTTGAACGACCACATATGGATTTTCCCATCTTTTTATTCATCCTTTTGGGAAAGAGTACACTATATCCCCCCTTTACAATGTTTTATAACTTTCATGGTGGGGGTAGAATGAAGTATGAATCATCCTCCTTCTTTTTTGATACTTGTGAACCCTCTTCTTCTCTGTCCATTAGTTACTTGAGGTACGCTTAATCAAAATAATTGTCAATGGGAATGTCAGAGTGTAATTCAATTTGAATAATATTAAAACATGAAGTATCAAGATCAAATTATTCACCATCAAAGCATCTTTTGTCATGGTTTCCTTAGGGAAATACACTAGCATCTCTTCATGAACTTCCTTAAATAAATATTCAATGTGTCTAGGGAGCTCCATATGTTCCTCAACATGTTCACATCGAGGTTCTATTTCATCCTCCTAGGCAGAGTTGAGGTTGTCTAATTCTGTATAATCAAAACCACATGGAGTGATGTAGAATTTATATTCAATAAAATTAGAAGGGATAGAGTCAATGAATGGTTCAACTCCCTTAGTTGGTTCAGCTTCAATCTCTGCCTTAGTGGTAAGTGCCTCTTGGATTATACTCTCTAAGGATAAAGGTAGGTTGTCAGGATCCTCCATCTTGACTTAAAATTCCACCACTTGGGTGGTTTCTTCCTTCAGTGGTGCTGAATATTATTCTTTGTATTGTATAGGCAATTCAGTTAGTTCCTCATATTTAATCAAGAATTCATCCAAACTTTTTTGATCTCCCACTTGTAGCTCAGTAGATACGTCTTCCTCCCTTGATTCCTCAGGTTCTTCAATTTCAAATATAAGTTGTGAAATTTATTCCACCACTTTCTCATGTTCTTCCTTTGGATTAGAGTTGGGTTGCTCTATTAATGCATGAACATAATCAAAATCTCTATTAGCCTTTCTGGTTAGTTGTTCAATGCTTTATCTAAGTTCATGTATCTGATCTCTTCTAAAATATTCATCTTCTTCTTGTTTTTATTGCTGCACCTGTGAGTAATTTTTCCATGCATAATATTCTGAATTTGAATACATCATTGAAGTCTTTTTTTAGTTTTTTAAATAAAATGATATATAAAAAATATGTGAAAATAGAAAAAGTAAATGAACTAATGATTGGATCCACATAAAAAACGTTAGTTTTGATGCACGTCTATTGTAGGGTGTGGAAAAAATAATTATATTTTTCCTAGTGCAGAACAGTGGCTGACCAGGGTCATCTCTTTTGAAAGTCCTTCTCAATGTAGTACACTTAATTTATTTAAATCAAATATTCTATATCTTTTTGAGGTTTTTTTATTAGATGAAAGTGATTAAAATATTTTGGGGTTTTTTTATTATTTAAAATAATGATATGTGATGAAAGAATTATAAATCTATACTAAGATTCAAGTATAAATAGAATGAATTAATAAGAAAGAACTTTGTTTTGGGGGTTGGTTAAATATTCAATCATTATTCTCCTTTATATTTTTTATTTTAGTTTGATAATAAAAACACAAAATATCATGTTTTAACTACTATTCTTTATTTATAAATTGTGGAATATCATTTAATGTTTGAGCAATCTCAATTACAACTAATCCTTTAATCCAAGTTGGTGACACACCTTTGTCTAGAATGTGTCATCTTCTAGGACCCGGTTCAATTGAAGTCATTTCATCCATTGATTATCTCAACTCCAATGTGTGAATAACTAACCAATTTAGAGAGAGAAAATTATTAAATAAAATAATATGGATAGGTTGAGTGGCATGTTATCGGTGGTAGTCACAACATCAGGGACATTCGACTTACGCGTGCATGCTACTCAAATATATCTAAAACTAAAAGTTAAATATTAAATAAAATTCATGATCACGTTCACCTCCCCTTTGGCCAAGTCTTGGGGTTATCCTCTCATTTCCGAGAGTAATAGATTACTTGGTGGAGTGGGTGGATGGGAAGAGAGAGATAGGGAAAGAAATAAAGGAAAGTGGATGGAGAAACACAAAGGCATGGATTGATAAAAATAAAATTTGAATTACAATTGAAAAATAATAACAAACTAAAACTAAAATAAAATAAAATGATGAAATGTGGTTGGAAGAGAGGTGTAGCATCGTCCCATGCCCTGTTGGGAACCCTCCTTGGTTGTTGGTGTCGAGTTGATGATTTGGGAAGGAGGTGAAAGCCTCCTTTTAAAGGCAGAATTTTATCCCCTAAAGGTTTGAGCATTGTTGGCACAATAAATGGTCGATTAACACATGGAATCTTTCATAAACTTTGTTCATAAATGTGTTTTCCGTTCAACCTCCACATTTCAGCTCATTTAGACATTGTATTAAGGAGGTATGGAATTTTCATTGGATAAGACTTTTTATGACCGAAATTTCCAGGAAGCTTCCTTCAAATGTATAACGATCAATGGAAACCATAATGACTTAAAAACTCCCCCAAAATTTATTCAGAGTCAGTACTATGTGTCCTAGTGATATCCCAGGTAGAATTACCTAAATTAGAGGTGAGGAGACCGATTTGGGCATCTGTTACAGTGGTGATGTCCACACTGTCTGCCCGGAAAAGTTTCCAAATTCAATGAATTTTTTGGACTAATAGATATTCGAATGAGCTCTAGGTCATAAAGATAAAGTTGAATAAAATAAAATCAGTCTTATAAATAATATTAATCATTAATTTTCGACTTATATTTTTTAATAAATGACAAAAATACCTTTTTGGTAAAAAATTGTCAAAAATCCGAAATTATGCACTTTTCTCAATTTTTCTCATAATCATTCTAAAATTCAAATTACCCATTATTTTAATAAAAAATTTAAATACATGGGTTTTTTCATTAAATAAAATAAAAAAAATCCTCATTATTTGATAAAAAATATGCACATAATGTTTTTTTTCAGAGATGTCTTGCCTCCTTGTCTTGTGTTATCATAATATGTCATGCCTAAATTGATTTAATGATTAAATGGAACTTGTTAAACGAGTGGGTATACTTTTTATTTGATTTTAGATTTCTTAAATGGGTTTTTGGTAATTATGATTAATGGGTGGGTATATCCATGTGATGTGTTAAATGGAAATTGGTGATAATTGGGTGGGTATAACCATGTGACATGATTAAATTGAAGTGGAGTACATGAGTGGATATACTCATGAGATGTAATGGTTTAAATGAGTAGGTATACTCATTGAATGGTTTTGAATGTAATTGTTTATATGAGTGGGTAGACTCATATGGTTAGAAATTGTTAAATGTATAGAATGGTTGATGATTTACATATATTACAAGGAAGGATCTCCATGGATTTGGAATGCAGTAGTGGAAACCTTGGTTGAGTATTCACTTTGGGTCTTGATTTGGTGGGATGTGTCGGGCATTGTTTTACATTAGATCCATCTTGATTGGACTCACGTAGGACATGCTGGTACACATGTTGTAAGGACTCCAACCAATATCTATACTGTGTTTCTATAGAGATGATACTAGGACTTGATGATGATGCCTTGGTCTTCAATACATTGGATTCATCCCTTCATGGTCTACACTTCATTATATGGCACAATCATGGGATATATGATTGTGGTTGTACGAAATGGTTGTGGGTTCTTGATATGGTGTTCTTTATAGAGTAAGGCTATGTGGACAGGATATGGATTGTTTTACGACAAGGCTATGTTATTTGTTTATATTGCCTATAGGTTCCTTGTTAGGAGCTTCCACTTATTTCAAGGATCCACAAGAGGCTGTTCGGTATAACTTGTTTGGGTTGGTTATATGCCTTGGGCTTTCAAACTTACATTACTTCTTACTTGTACTTGTTTCACATATTTCATAGTGCATCTTAGAATTGTATAGATCTTTGGGTGGAAACCTACTGGGATGTTTATCTCACACCTTGTTTGGACCTCCTTGGGGACCCAAACAAATTATATGGTTTCAGGTGATAGTAGGGGCAAGCTCCCTAACACTAGTTGTTGATCATTTCTTTAGAGCATGGGAGCATGAGACCCAGCTGAGGCTTGTGATGCTACTGTGACACTTTTTGATCTTTTTGGATTTTGGATACTAATATTTTACAATATTTCCATGTATATTTTTTGGTTGTTTTCTAGATACATGTATCATCTGCATCATGGTATATGAGACACTTATGACTTGTTATATATTCCTGTCTTGCTTATCTATTTTACCTATTGTCCGTTTATAGTATTTACTTATGCTATTGAATTTGATTGACTTCCACTATGATATACTCTTGTAATGAGGGAATAGTTTCCCCAATAACTCAACCATGCCCTCACCACTAGTCGGAAGCATCTGGCATTTGAAGAGTGCACTTGAGGCTATGTATCCAACCGGGAATGGGGTACTATTGAGTGGAATCTGAGTTCAGGATGTTACAAAGTGGTATCAGAGACAATTTCTTTTCTGGTTTGATTTACTTTTTGGAGACAATAGACATGGATATAAAGGAAAATGGAATTTTTTAATGAGTTATGCTCGAGTGTAGCTAACCCGTGTACAAGAAAAATCCAAATTACCCTAAATGAAATTGCTATTTTATTGTTTTGACTATTAGAGTTGATTTGATTTCTCCATTATGTGAAACACATGATTTATACTGATACTATTGATGCAATTGTGGGTTCTATTTTGTTTGCAACCTGATGAGATGAGGGTATTCCATCTCATGCATCATATAGTCGCTTGTTAGAAATAACATATGATGAATTATATCATGCCATTTAAGATGAATTATTTGACGCATGCTATTGTGATAGGTGCTCTAATAGTTGTTCCTAATTTTTCGATAGACTTTGTGCAGAGGATAGAGAAGTGACATCATCTTTCAATTCATAAGGTGTATGGGCCCTTATGAAATATAAAATGAAGTAACTTTTAAATTAAAATTTTAAAGTGAATTTGAGGTGTATATATTATATGTCCATAAAATTTTGGTTCATGATGTGTTATGAGTCCTCAATGATCGGAACTTGGTGGACCATTGGTTAAATCATGTCAATTAATGTCTGTTAAATGAAAATAAATGGAAAATAGAGACTTGACCTACACCCAGATTTTGACTGGGTGAGATCTAGTGTTTCTAGTTGTGTTTTGGTTGTTCTTTATACAGTTATGGATTTAGGATTAGGTTGTGTGTTATGAATTGTTTTTAGGAGGGTTTTGACCTATCCTATGGTTTAGAGATGTGAATTTGATATCATTCCATTCTGAGGCGAGTGTTTGGCATTGTAGAGGCATGTCACCATGAAGACCTCCAATGGTATGCCAAGAGGGTGGCAATTACCATTCATCTAAGGTGTAGGGCCATGGGACACTAGTGGATACTCTTTTAGTGATTTTTGTGGTACAATAGACTATTTCAGACATATGTGCTGAGGCATAGTTCCACGAGGGGTTATTTTTCTATATGCAGATTTTTCAAGGAGCACCATAGCCTACCATGACTATGGCTGAGCTGACATGGGTGTCCTAGCAGCAACATCCTTTCGCGTTTTTGGGGGATGATTGTCCACAAGCTTCTAAGTTGTGTCTTGAGACCACACATGCTATCTTCAAGCATCTGAAGATACCTCTTTAGTGGAGGTTCAAGCTCACCCCTTATATGATGCATGGAGTAGTAAAGTACTGGTGGGATGATCTGAACCATGATGAAAGGCTACGAGATATGGGTTGGACTAATTTCCAGACCAACATCCTTGACTACTTTTACCCCAAGACACTATGGGAAGAGTGATCAAGTGAGTTCATGCATCTAGAGCAGGGCACCATGACGGTTATAGAGTACTCAACATACTTTACAGAGTTGCATAGTTTTTCACTGATGTACCTTACTGATGAGCTATCGAGATTGAGATGCTTTGAGGAAGGCCTCAGACATACTATCAAATCCTAGGTCAACTTGTTCAGGTTGACATCTATCACTGAGATTTTGAATCAGGCACTGATTATAGAGTGGAACCTGAGGGAATTTGAGGATATAGAGTATGTAAATCTTTCTTCTCAACCTAGTGATTCTACATCTTTAGGATGGAAGCACCATTTTGATGATTCCCGTGAGATGAGCATCAGTTAGGCTAAGAGTTCTAGTATTTCGGTGTTTTTCCACTAGTATGGCAGGACAGGACACATGAAGAATCAGCGTGACTGTGACCCAGTCACATGCTGAGCTTATAGAGGGATGGGCCACATGCAATGGTTTTGCAGGACCTTCCCTACAGAAATAGTGGTATTTATTGTGGTATCCATACACTGATTACTCCTATACATCGAAGTGGACCTACTCTGAGTAGTGAGGTTGTTTCACAGGGTCATGGTATAGGTCAATTATATTATGCACAACCTACCCCTGGGGAGCAAGGTTTCATACTATCTATAGTGAGAGGAATGATCTTAGTAGCCTCTAATATTGCATCTTCTCTTTTTGATACATGAGTATCTCATAGTTTCATATCCGCACCAATGGTGAAAATCCTTGGGCTTGTTGTGTGGTATTTTAAAAGAATTTTAATGCTAGAAATACTATTGGGAATCTGAATGGATGATGTGATCTAGTGCAGGGAGTACCCCTTGAGGTTGGTGAGTGTCACTTCATTTGAGATATTTATGTCTTTGAGATGATAGGGTTTGACGTCATTCTTGGGATGGACTGTTTAGTATATTATCGATCTTAAATTGTCTACTATCACCTAAGGGTAACTTTCACATCACCAGAGGATGTAGTGTTTACTCACAAGGGTGAATGGGGTGTCCAAGCGAGTTGATATGGACTATATTAACATGATTTGGGTAGAATGACAGCCTAGATTTCTATTTTGTATTTTGGATGATCAAGGAGTGAGTCCGGTAGACATTCCTCTAATGGTGGATCGTTTCAGGGACATGTTCCCAGATGAATTTTCTAGTTTACCTCTCGAGAGATAGGTTGAGTTCTCCATTGAACTAGTGTTATGAGCTGCACCAGTATCCATTTCTATTTCTAGGTGGATATGATGGAGTTGTATGAAATTAAGTGGAAGCTTGAGTATTTGGAGGCAAAGGGGTTTATCCGACCTAATACTTCTCTGTGGGGTTTTCCAGTTCTTTTTTCAAAAAATGTGGATATAACTCTTAGGATATTTGGGGATTATCGTAATTTGAATCAACTGATGGTTAAAAACTGATATCCCTTTCCATAAATAGATAAAATGTTTGATAAGATTCTAGATTCTCGAGTATTCTTGAAAATTGAACTATGGTTAGGATATCACCTTGTACATATTTGACCCATAGAAATACCTCATACAACCTTTCATAGTAGGTATGGTCTATATGAGTATCTGTTTATACCATTCAGTCTCACAAACACGATAGTAGTTTTCATGGTGCTGATGAACCGAGTGTTCCATCCTTAATTGTGACACATCATGTATTGGACTGGGAGTAGTGCTGATGTAGGAGGATAGAGTTTTGGCATATGAGTCTCCATTTATAAGGCCACATGAGAGGAATTTCCCTATTAATGATCTTCAAGCTTGAATACATGACCGGTAAAGGTAATATAATGTTCGATGCTCTGAGCACGTAGACTCAGATACAGACAGTGCATCAGGCAAGTAGTGAGTGGAAACATATGGAGTTATTCTCTATGATCTATATAGAGGTGAACAACAGTGAGGGATAAACATATCTAACATCCATAGTTGTGACCTCTACCCTATTGAATAAAGAATGAATGCGGCAGTTATCAAATTCATAGGGTTTAGTCCTATGGGAGAGTGTGGAAGGTGAGGAACCTCTTCCTGGTTAGACTGTAGGTGTTGATGAGATCTTACATATCCATGGATGTGTTTGGGTTCCAGTGGATATAAGTGGGGATATGATGTGGGAGTTTCATGCGTCATCATGGGCACTACATCCCAGAGTCAACAAGATGTACCAGGACTTGCATCATCAATACTAATGGCCAAGTATGAAAAGTGAGGTAGCTAGTTTTGTTACGTGGTGTTACACATGTCAGCATGTGAAGGAGGAACATCAATGACAAGCCATGATTTTATAGAAAATACTTATTCCAAAGTGGAAATGAGATGATTTCATAATGGATTTCATGGCTGGTTTACTAAGGTCGCCTTGAGGTAACGATGCTACGTGGGTTGTTTTTGAAGGGATCAAAGAGGTTGATCATTTATTGCCGATCAAGGATACCTTCGATGTAAATTATATTGGAAAGCTGTATATCCATGAGATAATTCAACTTCATGGGTTCTCACACGCTATCATTTAAAATAGGAATTCCCACTTTACATCTCGTTTCTTATAGAGTTTTCAGAGGGAACTGGGTACATAGGTGCTTCTGAGAATAGTCCACCACCCTTAGACTAATGGCCAATCAGAGTGTATGATACAAGTGCAAGAGAACATGATGAGAGAATGTGTCCCAGATTTTGGGGGATCTTAGGAGAGACACATTCATATAGATGAGTTCTCCTATAATAACAATTATCAGGCAACGATACCGATGTCTCCTAACGAGGCTTTGTACGGTAGGTTATGCCAATCACCCTTCTGATGGCTAGAGGCAGGCGAGGTAGCTTTACTGGGACCTTGTCTCATACAAGAGAATTCTGAGTAGATCTAGTTGATTCAAAAGTAGATGGATACTCCACAATCTTGTTCAAAATCTTATATCGATCACCGTATATAACCTCTAGAGTTTGAGGTCTGGGATCGAGTCTTTTTATGTGTTTTACTAAGGTTGGGACATAGAAGGATCATGACACGGGGTAAGCTTTCACCACTATATATTGGGCCATTCGAGATTCTTGAGAGAGTCAGATCAGTAGAATATTAGTTTCAGTTACCTCATAGGTTCTGAGCCATGCATGAAGTCTTCCACGTATCACAACTACACCATTATAATTCAGACCCATCTCACGCTTTTCAATCTGAGGAGGTTGAGCTACAATTTGATGCATCCTTGAATGAGCATCTAATTCGTATTGTTGATAGGAGAATGAAGGTTATACAAGGCTAGTTAGTTATTCTAGTACAGGTTCTATGGAAGCAAGATCGTTCACAAGACGATACTTAGGAGAGGGAGGCCAACATACGTGCTTAGTGACAAGAGTTTTTTCAAATGGATCTTGACTACCCATGAGAGGGAAATTCAAGGAAGAATTGTTTTAAGGGGGGAAGATTGTATGATCCTAGGTTTTTTGTGAGGTATGAATATTTTACATTCTTTTTTGGCTTAGACCCTAAGTTGGGCCATGGGCTAGTTGGGTTATTTTTGGGAAATAATAGGCAAGAAGGTTGTATACCAATTGTAGGCCAATTTCACGATGTGTAATTGGATTACACACTGTGTGATATGATTTCACAACATGTAATGGTTTTTCTAGGAAATTTCATGATGTGTAAGGGTTTTCCCCATTGAAGTAAAACCGAGCATTACACACCATGTAAAGAAATTACTTTTCATGTAATTGTCCGACTAAGTTTTTTAAAAATAGAGGTATGGACCTCTATTTTTTGGACAGAAGCCTTTTTTCTCTCTTTTGAATCCTAAAAACATTCTTATCTAGATTTTCAGATCTAGCGCCCATTTGGATTCCATTTCTATCCCTATCATTTTTTTGGAACCATGACAGTACGATATTGATTTCTTTTTAGCCATTCTTGATATTCAGAACAACAGTTGCATTGTTTGGATTTAGGCTTTTATGCCCTAATTTCTTGTTCGTCAAATGTTCTTTAGATTTATTCCCAGCCATGATGAATTAGGACTTGATTCTAGATGATAACTCCACTAATGATACAAGATAGGTGGTCTATACTTTTCGTTTGGCTTTTGATGCATTATAGGGCTATTGACCTTTTTTCTGCCCACTGGACTTTTTAGCAAAAGCCTGCTTTTAAAGTGTTAATCTGAAATATTTGAAGTAGGACCTGTTTGGGACTCCCTTAGGTTCTTTGAGATATGTTTTTGTTTGTTGATCCAGCCCAAGGACACCTATGGGGTGGAACATGCCTTTACTTTGGTTTTTACCATTAATGAACTACCCATGGGGTGTGACCTCGAGTTTTCCTAGTTTAAGGAAGCTCAGTTGTACATAAATGAGGCTGAATTACATACATAGGAGATATCTTTCCTCCTTACCATGTGTTATTATAATATTCCATGCCTAACTTGATTAAATACTTAAATGAAACTTTTCAAATGAGTGGGTATACTCGTTGGCTGTTTTTAGATTGTTTAAATAGTTTTGTTGGTAATTGTGATTAATGGATGGGTATACCCTTGTGATTTGTTAAATGGAAATTGGTGATAAGAGGGTGGGTACATCCATGTGACATGATTAAATGAAAGTGGAGTACATGAGTAGGTATACTCATGATATGTAATGGTTTAAATGAGTGGGTAAACTCATTGAATTGTTTTGAATGTAATTGTTTATATGAGCAGGTAGAATCATATGGTTTGAAATTGTTAAAGGCATGGAATGATTGATGATTTACATAGAATTCATGAATGGACCTCCATGTATCTAGAATGCAGTAGTGGACACCTTGGATGATTATGCACATTTGGGCTTTATTCCATGAGATGCCTTAGGCCTTACTACCCCTTGGATCCAGGGACATGTTGGTACACATGATGCTAGGATTCCAACCAGTGCCTATGCCATGTTTCCATCGAGATTCTCCTGAGACTCGAAGAGGATGCCTTGGTCTTCAACACCATAGATTTGGACCTTCGTGATCTACAGTTCATTATACGGCATGACTGTGGGATATATGATTGTGGATGTACAACATGGACGTGGGTTTTTGATATAGTTTTCTTTATACGGTAAGGACGCGTAGACATGATAAGGATGGTTATGTAGAAATGTTGTGTTGTCTGTTTATATTGCTTGTAGATGCCTTGTTAAGAGCTGAAACTTGTTGTAGGGATCCACAAGAGGCTGTTTAGTATTACTTATTTGTAGTAGTTATATGCCTTGGACTTTCACACATACATTACTAATTACTTTCACATGTTTTACCATATTTCATAGTACTTCTTAGAACTGTATAGATATTTAGGTGGAAACCTACTTGGATTTTTATCTCACATCCTATTTGGGCCTCCATGGGGACTCAAACATATTATATAGTTACAGGTGATAGTAGGGGAAATCTCCCTAATACTATTTATTGATCATTTTTTAGAGCATGGGATCATAGGACTAAGATGAGGCTTGCGATGCTACGGGGTCACTTTTTGGTTGTTTTGGATTTTGGATACTTGTATTTTATTCTATTTCTATGTACCTATTGTGGATATTTTCTAGATACATGTATCATATATATCATGGTATATGAGACACATTTGGCTTGTTACATCTTCTTGTCTTGATTGTCTATTTTATCTGTTGTCTGCTTATTGTATCTGCTTCCACTATTTAATGTGATTGACTTCCATTGTGATAAATTATGGTAATGGGGGTATAGTCTCCCAAATGAATCACCTGGTCCTTAACTACTAGTCATAATCCTCTGGCATTTGGGAATATGTGCTTGAGGCCATGTAGCCAACCGGGATTGGGGCACAGTTGAGTGACATCCGGGTTCAGGATGTTACATTTGTACAATGATTCAATGATTTCATATCAAAATTAATTTATGTAATATGAAGATATAATATGATGTTGTCAATGTACATACTATATCACATCGAGGTGTGAATAAAATTCCTTAATTTAAAAAAAATTCCTTTGGGTGATAATTCTTTTAGTGAGATAAATTCCTTAAACTAATAAAAAATACTATGGGTGAGAAAATTCATAAAGTGGGAAAAAATTACAGTGAGAGAAATCCAATTGTTTGAGAGGTTAGAGAGATGGTATTTCTTGGTGACTTTTATAGATTTAGAATAAATAATAAAATTATATATGTCACTTTTAGGGTAAGATTTAGTCAAACTATGTTATCTAGCACTACAAAAAAGAGTGGTCTTAGTGAAAGTTTTTTAGTGGAAGTTCTAATAATCACTACTAAAAAAACATTATTAAATATATTTTAAATATAGTGGCGGCTTCAATGAAACCACTGCTAATATTTTTAAAAAATAACTGACCCTACCCCATCCACCCGATGCCCTAACCCCCTCGATCCCTTGGTTGTGCCTCTCCTCGATGCTGGCGACTGCCCCTCCCGCTTGGCGGTGCCTCTCTTCGATGTCAGAAATCAACCCTCCCTCTTGGCCTCGCCTATCCCCAACAATGGTGACCACCCCCACCTCGATCACGACTCTCCCCGGTGCTAGTGACTCCCTCCGTCCCCCAACCCCACACTGATCCCTCAGCCCCACCTCTCCCAGACGTTGATGACCACCCCTCTCCCTCGACCCTGCCCCTCCCCCAACATCAGAGACCTCCCCTCTCCCTTGATCGCGCCTCTCCCCAATTACAACGACTGCACCTCACTCTCGATCATGCCTCTCCCCAGCGCCAAGGATTACCCCCCTCTACCCAACGTATCTCTGACACCGGCGACCGCCCCTCCCCCTTGGTCGCGCCTCTCCCCAATGTAGGTGACCACCCCTCACCCTCGACCCCACATCTCCCCGACACTGACCCCCCTTATCTCTAACAACATACCTCTCCCCCCTTTCCCCACATCCCCATGACGGATCACCCCTATTCTCAATGGTTACCACCCCTTTTCCTACTCTCACATATGATCTTCGTGACCCCAACCCCACTTGCTACCTGATGATGACCCCACAATGACCCCCCCTGCTCCTTGATGGTGATCGCCAATGGCGACCCCTCTTCCCCATTTTGTGGAGAGTGAAATCCCCAATCATAAGCTGTAATTTTTTAATATTGTATGATTGGTTTGCTATATCATTATGTAGTATATCATATTGTACAATCAAATGATAAATTTTATCACTTAGGAATCCTATACACATAACTATCATTAATGCCTATTATAAATGGGGATCATGAATCATTTATATGATGAATTCTTGTTTGTCTATGGGGTTATAAATAGATTGTAATTGCATGATTAATTTATGCCTCATGAATTATTGGTGAGTAAGCCTTAGTGAGTTTTGGACAATGGTTGATTAGAGGATAGTAAACCATTTAGTATTATTGATTATTCACTTAAGTTTTAGTATGCTTCTTCCACACTCGCATGAGACTTTCTAAGTAAGAACATACTGAGTGTACATGTATATTCCCCATGATTTTATATACTATATTTATATATTTATAGGATAAATTAGGTAACCAAGCTTAACGAAGTTAATTGATGTTTACATTTTATTGTACTTGTTTGATTAACCATTTATATCTTTATATCTGAATATACAAGGAGAAGAGTGAAAATCCAATACCTATGGATAAAAGTTGGATTACTTTACCATGAAACACACCTTGTTATGAAAAGAGTTTGAAAAAAATATTATGTAATTAAAAACTGACCAGTGGATGGTAGAATAAAATGTGTATGTCCTGATTGAAAATTCTAGTGATGGTTAAATAGAAATGATTTATATGATCATTTTATATAGAAAAAAATTTATTCTCAATATGTATGTTGGATTTGGCATGGTGAATATATTTTTATGGAAATTCAAAACAAAGACAATCCTATCAATGAAACACAAAGTGACCCTCCAGAGGGGAATTCAGTTTGAAATTTGATAAATGAAACATTTCTCTTTGCAGGATATAATGTCCATGATTTCAATAGATCAAAAAAATCATTCAATTGAACCTGATAATTTTAATCCATCTAATAAGTTCAAGGACCAAAAATGAGCTTTATGAATTATTTGAAGATGTGCAATAAGAACTGTATGAAGGGTGTGATAAGTATTCAAAGTTCTCTTTTCTACTTAATTTGTATCATATAAACTATCTCGGTGAAATTATTGACAAAGAAATGTACATGATTTTACAGTTTCATCATGATGCATTTAGTGAAGATATGATCATTGCATCATTCTATGAGATTAATAATGTCATAAATATACTTGGACTGTATTATACAAAGATACATGAATTCCTTAATGATTGCATACTTTAATAGGGAGAAGAGTCCGACAAAGGCGAATTCATAAGATGTTATAAAAGTAGATGAAAGTCAATGAACAACAATGAGAGTATAAATCAATGTAACCCCAAGAAGAAGAAAAAATAAAACACCTTCAACTTTATTTAATTGCATTCCTCTAATATGATGCTTGAAAATATTATTCATGGAATCTAAGACTACATACGAAATGAAGTGACATGATCATGATAGTAATGATGGCTTGATGAGACATCCAAAATATTCACCATCATAGAAAATGTTTGATTCATTATATCTATATTTTTCCTCAAATATTAATATTTCATGTTTGGGATTGGATTCTGATGGTTTTAACCCCTTTTGTACTTTAGGTACTAATTATAATATTGGGCCAATTGTTTTGATCCATTATAATCTACCTCCATAGAACTGTATGAATAAATATTATTTTTTTATTTTGATGATTATTTCTAGAAATAAAATTACTAGAAATGGAATTTATGTATACCTTCAACCTCTAATCAAATAATTGTGAGAATTATGAGATGATGGAATGGAAACATATGACACTTCAATGAGAAAACTATTAAAAATACTTGCAAATTTAATATAAACAATTACTAACATTCTTGGATTAGGAAATTTATTGGATTGGAACACTCATACTAGTTTGCCTTGTCTAGTTTGTAATTTTTTTCATCAACAATTACCTGATAGAAGAAAATGATGTTTTATGCATCATCATTGATTTCCTTATTTCTGTTCATAAATCTAGGTTTAACAAGACACAATTAAATGAAGATATTAAAATGATAAATCCACTAAAAGTGTTATTAGTTTCAGAAATAATGGGAGAATTAATGAGTTTCATTAAAGAATTTGGAAAATATAATTTTGTTAAAGAAGGGGAAAAGGGTACAAGGTACAATATTTGATGCATCTGGAACACAAAAATAAAGGGTATATTTTTCAGCATTCCTCATTAGGAGTTTAATTTGATATGTTATAATCTTGAAATAATGAATATTGAGAAAAAATTCTATGGTAATGTAATTTTCACATTGCTTAATGAGAAGGGTAAATCAAAGGATCACCTTAATGCTCATAATAATGTGGAGTTAATGAATATAAAGCATGATTTTTGGGAAAATGATAATAGAAAGTATCCTTTGACTATTTTTACAATGAAAAATCAAGAGAAAGATGTATTCCTTCAAACTTTAAAGAATTTAAAAGTGGAAGATAGATATTCAAGTAATATATCATGGTGAATTAACTAAAAAAATTAAAAGTTACATGGATTGAAAAGCCAAAACTTATGTATTTTGATGGTACAGTTGTTTTCATTGTCATTTTGTAATATGTTAACTGAAAAATAAACTATTTTACCTTTTTCAAATAACTTTGTAGAGAAAATCTAAATCCAATTGAGCTTAATAAAGTTCAAGAAAGAATTGTTTTGACACTTTTTTATTTGTAGATGTTATTTCACCCTTCATTATTCAGTATGATGATTCATTTGATTGTTCATTTGGTTGAATAAGCTAAACATGGATGACCAGAACGTTTTCAATTGATATATCCAATTGAGAGGTACAATGATATAATTTTTATTTTCATTAGTCAATTTAATTTTATTTAATTATTGCATAATTTTTTTATATGTTTCTTATTTTTTTCATCAGGTACATAGGTCATTTGAAATCATATATGATGAATAAATATCAACCAAAAGGCTCTATTGCTAAAGTTTACATATCCAAAGAGTGATTGACATTGTATTCATGGTATTTGGATGGGATTGATACTAGATTCAATCGTGTTTAATGTTTTGATGATATCTCTACTAATTATCATTTTGAAAACTAGTTATCAATATTTCCAATTATTGGATAACCAATTGGAATGGGGTAAAATTTTACACTAAATGAATTGGAGTTTCTATAAGCACATAGATATATACTGCTCAGTAGTCTTATTAAAAATCGATTTTTTGAAGAATTTCTATATCAAACAAATAAGTGACTAAGGGGTAGATCTTGAAATGAGATGGAATTAAAAAATGATGTTGATAAGGATATTTTAAAATGGATCACCTATCAGGTAAGTATATACACATATTAATATTATTGACATGTAGTTATTTTTTCTATGTTAAAATTAAAGCTTTATATATTTTTTTCTAGATAATGAATGTTGAAAATCAATCTGAAATATCAAATGCTTTTAAGTTTTTTTGGATCGTGGTCCTCTAAGAAAGTATAAGATATATGATGCCTACAATATTCAAGGATTTAGGTTTCATACAATTTATCAGGAAGAAGACTTAAAAACTCAAAATAGTGGTGTATTTACACTTACAGAGGTGGGATATTATGGAAATTTGGTTGATATAAATGAATTAAACTATCATGGTTAGTTTATAGTTGTCTTATTCAAATGAAAGTGGGTTAATATTGATATGGGTATAATGAATGATTTATTACATTTTAATTCTATCAACTACTCTCGATTTATCCATACCAATGAGCATGTAGAGAATGATCGATTTATCTTGGCTTCCAAAGTGAAGATAGTTTATTATGTGGATGATGAAATACATGAAGGTTATAGTTTTTTTTACACTTAACGTAGAGAGACTTATATGATATGAGTGATGAAGATCAATTGGTTCTTTGTGACAGTGAACCTAATCAACCACAAAACATTGAATAAATTTTTACTAACAATATGGAAACAATAGAACTTGCAATAGAGGGTGAAAATTAAGCACTCGTCACAACAGAGGTTTATAATAATGAAGATAATGAAGATGAAGATAATTGAATGTATAAATTGGTAATGAAAATATATTACAATTTCTCATTGATAAGTGGTTCTTACATATATACATTGTTCTTGTTTTTTTTTCTTCTTGTAAAAATTTATTAGTTATTAATTTTCTATATATTTAATATATATAAACCAATTGAATTGCAATAATGCTGAGAACAAATAAATTTCAAAATCCTAGTGGGTTGTCATCTCATAGCACACCACAACTACCGTCATCTTCAGTGGATCTGAGTGATTCGGTTGTACTTGAGACTACTAGCGAGCCAGCCATTCCCCAAATGCTTTTAGTATCCCACCATCCAATTCACCTCCAGCTATGGAGCAGTTGTTCATCCCTTCATCTAGTGGATATCAGTGAGTTACTATTACTGGTATGTATGTCATTGTGAAAAACAATATATTTTATTAATTGTTTAATTCATTTTTTAAATGGATAAAAATAACAATAGAAGATATATAAATATGAACATGAAAGATGTATGAGACATGTAGGAATTCAATATTATCACTCCATTTGATTATTTTGGGGTGCTTATTGATGATGTTTCTAGAATCTATGGGAAGATTATTAGGCAGCTTATTTGTGATATAATGAGCATTCCCATTAATTATAAATATTGGAGGTATATTCCTACAACTTTGAAAAATGATGTTTTTGATACTTAATTAAAGACAATTTAATTTAATATTCCTTGATAACAAATTTACATGACATGAATAAAATTTTGTAATATACTTATATAGTGTTATGTTTTTTATTTCTAGATATTTTTTCATTTGGATGTCCCATGATCTATTTCACACACATGCACTATGAAAAAATTAGGAATGAAATGGTGAGATTTTAAATGAATATTATGACATGAGTTTAATGAAATATCTTTGAGCTCATGATAGATGTATGAGAAAGTGTGTGAATGAATTTCTCATGTGAAATGGAATTTTTTTGTCGATATTAACAGAGATGCATCTCATGAGGTAATTTCATATTTTAGAGTATCGTAATAAGATAAACAAAACAAAGATAATTTTTTTTATTAATGTTGCTATTCTTTGTAAGAATTATTGAAAAAAATACTATGAATCATGAGAAATAATTCATTCTTCATATCAGTGTGTCTTAGAGTTTTTTTAGAAAAAGAATAATTTTGGTTTGTATTTTATTCATTATTATTTATATCATTTTATTATATGTAAATTTTTTTCTAACTTGTTTATATTTTTTATAAAGGCTAATGAATTAGGTTACTCTGTTGGCCATACATAGATGTGGTGTAAAGTGCATAGGGAGTCTTATGTCAGTTTTGTAAATGACCCTACCAAAGATGTTAGAGTAAGTATTTTTCATTATCATTTCATTTTATTTCATTACTATAAAATAATAATATTAAAAAATATATTATAACAAAAAAAATCCTTAATCCCAATTAAATGGGGCTGGATACATGGATAAAATGATGCTAATTTATCATCGTTTGATACATCTAGCCAACCCAAATTAATTGGGTTTAAGGCTTATTTTTTGTTATAATTTATTTTTCAATATTATGTTTTTATAGTAATGAAATAACAATACATAGTAAAAAAAATTCTTAATTAGAAAATATTTTGATGTTCAGATATTTTAAAAAATAATTGTTTATATTTTTGTATTAACAGGTTCAAATTCAATAAATATGGGATGTGAACCCTTCAAAATCATCCTCAATTTCCTAGAACAGTGAAGTTCCAATTGTTTTAGGGAAGGAGAATCCCAGACATGTACAGGGGATGGGTTCTGGACATAATCCATCAGTTGTCTTTGGTAGGGAGTCATCATCAGTTACTACTACACCTAGTGGGGGTTCGAGTAGCGCTATTGATAGGGAATCACCAAGATAAATTGCATGGTTGAAAGGAAAAGTGTGAGAACATGACTCTTATAGGAAAACATAGGATCAATGGTGAGAGAAAATGGAAAATGATTTAGTTTTTATATTTCAATGGATTACTAGAATAATACCCAAGGAAATTTCTAGCCTTATAGCTTATCCTATCAAGGTAAATTCTAAATTTCATAGACCATTCACACATTTTCAAATAACACATACAACTTCCTTAAGTAAAAATAAAATGACACTTTTATATTAAAAACATGAACTTCGAGTCATACCGACAACATCTTGCACCAGATTGATGTGTGTTTGATTCTTACACATAAAAAATAATTTATATATTGTTATCCTTATGTTTGAAAATAATTCAAACTCATTTTCTCAGTTTTGACACAGTAAATAGTTTGTAACGGTACCAAAGCCATTAAAAACATGTGTGTGTGGGGGGAGGGGGGATCAAAAATAAGAATTAGAGTCCATATCAACATAAAATCATGGGAAAATGACTGTGGATTGATTTTTGAAATTTAGGAATAGATGAAACATCATTTCGAGTTATAGTTTACCTGATATGCCTGTAAATGTATTTTTAGTGTTTTAAAACACCAAAACATGTGTGTAATGGTTCAAACCATATAAAATGATATCATATTGACATGAAATCAAGAGAAAACAACCATTGAATTAGTTTTTACATGTACTCATATAAAAAATATCTATTATAATTGTGGTGTAGTCAAAATTCCTTAGTAAATAGTTTTTGAAGGTACTAAATCCTTTAAAAACGCATGATAGGGGGTCAAAATTAGAAAAATGATGTTGGATTTCCATGAATTTAGAAGAAAATAACCATAGTTATTTTATGAAATGTAGGAACCAACAACATGTTATTCCAAGTTACAGTTTTCCAGGGATTCCTGTAAATGCATTTTTAGTGTTTTAAACTACTAAAACATGTGTATAATATTCCAAACTAATGAAAAAAACCTCATATTGACTTGAAATCATACGAAAACCACCATTGAATTATTTTTGACATGTAATCATAGACAAAAAATCATTACAACATGCGGTGTGGTTGGAATGACTTAGTAAATAAATTTTAAAGGCATCAAAGCCTTTAAAAATGTGTGTCGGGGTGTCACAACTAGGAATATTTCATCATTTTTCCGTAAAACTAGATATGAAAAAAATTGTTTATTGATTTTTGAAATGTACGACCTGAAGATATGCCATTATTTGTTACAAATTTTTTGGAATGTTCATAAGTGGGTTTTAGTGTTTGAAACCACATAAACATGCATGTAACAATCAAAACAACAAAGAAAGAACTCTGATTGACATGAAGTCATGAAAAAACCATTGTTTATTATTTATAATGTGTATTCATAGATGAAATATCAATCCAATATGCAGTGTGGTCAGAATGGATGGTAAACTATTTTTAATGGTACTGAAGCCTTTAAAAATGTCTGTCAGAGGGTCAAAACCAGGAAAACATTATCAGATTCCCATGAAATTATATAAAAATGACTATAGATTAATTTTTGAAATGTAGAAACTGATAACATCTCATTATGATTTATGGTTTTCTTGGGATGCTTGTAAACACATTTGTAGTGTTTTAAAAGTGTAAAACAAGAATATAATGGTGAAAACCATAGAAAAATAACTTATATTGATGTCAAATCATGCTAAATTAACTATTGAGTTATATTTGACATTTACGCATAGAAAAGACATCAATCTAACATATTTTGTGGTAGGAATGACTCGGTAAATGATTTTTAAAGATATTAAATCCTTTAAAAACATGTATATAGGGGTCAAAACTAGGAAAACATCAGAATATTTCTATGAAATAAATGTAAAACAACCATAGAATTATCTTTGAAATGTTGGAATGAACAGAACATCATTCTGAGTTATTATTTTCCCGAGATACCCGTAAATGTGTTTTTTGTGTTTTAAAACACTAAAATGTGTGTGTAACATTCAAAAAAAGCGAAAATGACCTCATATTAATGTGAAATCAGGGTAAATAGACCAATTAGTTATTTTTTACATGTACTCACAAACAACACGTCAATATGATGTGCGATGTAGTTGGAATGGCTTAGTAAACTTTTTTTAAAGGTAACAAAGCCTTTAAAAAAGTGGTGGGGGTTCAAAACCCTGAAAAAATCATTCTATTGACATGAAATCATAATTCTATAACCATATCTGTATTTTTTAAATCTATTAATAGCTGAGATGTCATTTTGAGTTACGGTTTTATTAGGATTCCCATAAATTCATTTTTAGTATTTTGAGACACTAAAACATGCAACAGTCAATGCCATAGAAGAAAAAATCATATTTATGTCAAATCATGGGACAACCACTATTGTTTTATTTTTGAAGTGTATGCATAATGTCAATCTGATGTGAAGTGTGGTCAGAATGGCATGGTAAATAGATTTTAAAGGTAGTGAAGCCTTTAGAAACATATTTCGGGGGGTCAAAACCTAGAAAATGTTGTCATATTTCCATGAAATCATATAAAAATTACCATAGATTTATTTTTGAAATGTAGGAACCGATATAACATCATTTTAAGTTACGGTTTTCCCTGGATGTCTTTAAATGGATTTTTAGTGTTTTAAAACACATAAATGTGTGTGTAATGGTAAAAACCATATAAAATTAATCCATATTAACATGAAATCATGGGAAAACCACTGTTGAGTTATTTATGTTGTATACACATTGACAACATGTCAATCTGATAAGTGGTGTGGTCATAATGGCTTAATAAATAGTTTTTTAAAGGTATCGAAGCCTTTAAAAACATTTGATAGAGGGTCAAAAATAGGAAAAAATCACCGAATTACCATGAAATCAAAGTAAAACAACTATATATTTATTTTTTAAATATAATAACTAACGACACATCATTTCAAGTTACAGTTTTCCTAGGAAACCTGTAAACATGTTTTTAGTGTTTTAAAACACTAAAACATGCATGAAATGGTCAAAACCATTGAAAAATACCCTAAATTGACATGAAATCATGCTACATCTATATTTTAGTTATTTTTTATGTTTACACATAGAAAAAACATCAATATAACATGTAGTGTGATCCGAATTGATCGTTAAATAGTTTTTAAAGTTAATAATGCCATTAAAAACATTCATCAGGGGGTCAAAACCAAGAAAACATCATCTAATTTCTATGAAATCATAGTAAAATGACCAAATATTTATTTTTTAAATTTAATAATTTATGACACATCATTTTGACTTATGGTTTTCCTATGATTCCTATAACATGTTTTTAGTGTTTTAAAAAACTAAAATACGCATGTAATAGTCAAAACCATAGAAAAAGACTACAGATTGATGTGAAATCATTGTAAAACAACTATTAAGTTATTTTGAACATGTAATCGTAGAAAAAAATTTCAATCCAGACTGTTTTGTGTTCAAAATGGATCGATAAATTGTTTTTAAATGTATCAAAGCCTTTAAAAACGTGTATTGGGGGGGGGGGTCAAAACTAGGTAAACATCATCAGATTACCATAAAATCAGAGGAAAATTACCATATATTTAGTTTTGAAATTTAGGAATCGTAGTAATGTCATTTCAAGTTAGGTTTTTCCTAGGATGACCATAAATAGATTTTTAGTGTTTTAAAACACATAAACGTGTAAGTAACAATAAAAACCATAGAAAACAACCTCAAATATATGTGAAACCATGGAACAACCACCATTGATTTAGTTTTTAAATATAGTAAATGATTTTATAGCAAATTCTAAAAAAATATTAAGTAAAATTTAAGCACAATGCAGATCGATTTAAAAATCAATTATAATTTTATATACTTATCCCTTTTTAGTTTCAAGTGTTGAATAATATTTTAAATAGTGAAATTTATTTTTTAAAAGTGTTTTTCATGGTATATTATTTGTTTTATGTTAAAATGTCTTTTGTTTGATTAACAAAATAACAAATTTTATGTGCAACATTATAAATATATTCCATTTCTTTTCACTTTTGTATTTATTTTCTTAAATGTTATGGTTTTTATTATAGGTGATAGATGTTAACCGAAGGAAAGAGGCTGAACATTCGATTCAAGACATTATTTATAAGGTAGTAGTGATGGTTCTTAGTTTCTTTGGTATGTTTAAATTTTATCAATGATTCTATTGTAATTCAGATTTATTATGTTTAGTTTTAATTTATGTCTTTTTTATTACAATTGATGAGATTATGTGGTATGTTTCAATTGATGAGATTATGTGGAGGTAGAAGGATGAAACATAGGTCATGGGGTTGGAATATATTGGGCATGGGTTATTTTGGACATATTTTATATGTATATATTGATAATTGAGGTGTGGGTTGGTTGAGGTAATCGGTTGACTGAGGATATGATGACTATGAATGTATATGTATATAATAATGGATGTATCTTGCATGATGAATGTATGATGGGTTTATTGTGCATTTATGTTTTAGTTTATTAAATGTCAAAAAATTTATATTTATATTTTTTTATTAAATATTTTTAAAAAGTATATATTTTTTAAAATATTGATAGGTGATTTTGAAGAACCACTGTTAAAAAAAGGGATTTGATTCATAATTAATAGTGGTTAATATTAACTACCAATAAACCTAACATCCACTGACATATTTATCAGTTGTTAGGTTCATCTTATATATTTTATTTTCAAGTTTTTTTAAAAAATCACCATTATATAAAATGAAAATCATTGATAAATTCTAAAAAAACCGATAAAAAACCAGTGCTAAATGAATCAAACTACAGTGAAATGACTAGCGAACATGTAATACAGGGAGATTTTAGTAACCACTGCTAAATAATTAGGAAAATATTTAAATTACATCCAATAAAAGAATAAACCACTACAAAGAAGGATATTTTTTATAGTTTGGAGTCTTTTTTAATGGTTTTTGTAATTCCTTCACCTGAAATGTCAAGTTCGAACTGGAGTGCTACAAGACCTCATGTATGCCTCCCTGCACATAAGATGTTTCTCACTAGCAGTGAGGGTCTAAGTCCATCAGTGGGGAGACTATACCCATAGTATCATGTCATAATAAAAATATTACATAATAAATAATATAATAGCAACTTGAGGAATTATGTGAAAACTTAAAGATGAGACACATGTCATACAATAATAAATGGGGTTTTAAAGTGGAAATCTAATCTTGAGTAATAATATAAAGACAAATAAATAAATAAAACATCAGGGTCCTCCGGATTCCATCTCGATATACAACAATCTCCATTCTCATTTGATCAGCCATCAACCATAGGTCCCTTTTCCTTATCCAAATCCCTAAACATAAAGTCTGAATGTGCATCGATATTTTTATGCAAGGTGTGAGTAATAAAATTTAGTAGGACACCACTAATTCATCATTATCAATTGTGAGCATGTTTAACTGGTGTATTCAGTGATAATAATAAATTAAAAATAAATCATAAAATCAAAAATCACATAACGAGTGGTTGTGCATTAACCAAGATGTTAAAACTCCTGACTGTACTTGTTTCAACTCCACGTTGAATATAAAGTCAATATATAGAATGTAATCAAGATATGTCCATTAGACTAGTGATCATACTTCTTGGAACTGTGTGTACGTACTACTCGACATCCACTGAGCTCGAACATTAGACTTCAGCTCCCACATCTCCTCTTAGATCTATCCATACTGCCAAAGGATCTAGAAAAGTGGCACCTTATGATGGTTTCGAGAGTAGTGGAAGCATGTGGTGGTGGGAAATATATTAAAATTTCTTTTAATGTTTATATTCTCAAAACCAAGAGTGAGGATCTTGGACATCAAATTTTTAATTAATTTATTTAATGTCATAAAAAATGATTACCTTGACTTAGGAATATTTCTTCATTAATGATGTTAATCATATGAAAAGACCATTTCAAATTGCCTTCATTGCGCTACGAGAATATAAGAACAGAATCCCTCTAGTGAAAATCCACACATGCTCTATTGATATTCGATAAATGTTAAACGATCTCTATGTGCTAGTGTGGGGAATAAAATGTCTTTCATTGTTCATTCTTGATCACTCATTATTTAATCTTGAATAAATCTCTCCAACATTTATTTTTCATGAGAGGGAGAGAGATAGAGGAGTTAAAAGAAAATTCATTATTTGAAACAATTATCTATTTCCAATTACCTTCACAATATCCATAACAGGCTATTTATTGAGGTATATTTTAGGTTAGGAATTTTTTTAATTTCATTCTAGCCCTTAAAAATACTAAAACCTTTAATAAACCTCATTCCATATAATAATAATATTCTTATTATTATTCTATGGTGCGCTCCAACTTGAGCATCGAAAAATATTATATAACCATCTTTTTAATTAATATTATTTATTAGACATAGTCTTGGTCTACTCAAACTCTTATCTTATTTATTAAACACCTAAATAAATATTTAATTTAAATATTTCATTAATCAATATATATTTGTAATCAATAAAACATGTATAAAATTATACCTCATTCATGAGAATAATATTTATTCAATTAATTAAATTCAAATTGTATTTAAGCATGATCATCAGAATCACTTATTGTTTGACCCTCTAGGATTCTTTCTAACTGGCATCAAGAGAGCTTTCCTAAAGTCCAAAATTACATTCTAGAAATGAGTCATGGCACCCAAGAGAAATAACATAATTTTGAAATGATGAAAACTGAAAATGAACACTCACTATATAATATAATACCTTTATCATAATATCTCATAAAGCAGGTTGCACAACTATATCACCAACCTATTTTCTTGGTAAATCTTTCTTTAAATATCTAAAATCAACACATCATTACACCATGAACATGGAATTTAATGCAATGGATCTATTTCAACCAAATGGATGAGATATCATCTTCCATAAATATAGAAGGGATAAATCCTTCTTTAACTTATTCATTAATGACATGCGAGTCATGACAAGAACAATGTAACCTAACTTACCATGAATATATGTCGTCATGGTTTTTATCATAAAATATAAATGCATGAGTTATAAAATTCATTAATGATAATTTTAAAGTCCAAGTACCATTACACATGCTCGTATATAGGAATATCTGATGACACCAAAACATGTGGAATTTCTACCAGTGATTCTTTATCATAATCTCCCCTATTGGTGATTACCAAGTGAGAACATCATGATACTAAGACTCTTCCTCTTATGAGGGCTCTCACTTAACATTATATGAACTATGTGTCCCATTATAGTACGTTATCCAAGAGAAGAACATTCTTTAAGAATATCATCATTACACTTCAAGGTTCTCAATATAACAGAGAACTACTATGACCTTATCATTGTGATATATACTCTAGGAAATTATTACATTAGAGTCTTACAGAACAATGGACAATATATAATAATATGTTTTATTAATATTCAATATATCAGTAATACTTGTAATTAAAGTACAAATAGCTAATCCTAGGACACCAAATCCAAGAAACTCCCATGAGGACAAGATCCAACAACCTACAAATTTCAGTCCAATTGAACTCACTTAATAATAATATTTATGGTGGGTCAAGATTTTAGTAAATGGGTATGATATATTTTATTCTTTGGAAATACTTCTCACTAAAACATCACCTCTCTTTAAAAAACCCTCAAGAGATGATACTTCCAAAGTATATGCTTCGCCCGTTGATGTGTACTTGGCTCTTTTACGAGAGACACCACTACAATATTATCACCATAGAGTGTAATAGGATATTTACTATTATATACCTATTCAAGATCTTGGATGATTTTTTGCATCCATAATGCTTATTTAGCTACCTCAGAAGTCACAATATACTTGGACTCTACTGTAAAATCTATTACCATAGCCTTTTTTGAGCTCTTCCTGCTCACAATACCTCCATTCAAAGTGATTATGTATCTCGTTTGTGACATCATGTCATATTGATAAGATTGAAAACTATAATCTTTATATCATTTGAGGAATAGTTCCCTATATGCTCCCTAAACTAGAAACATATCCTCTATACACCTCAAATAATTAAAGATACTGTTGACTGCCTTATAATAGAGGTCAACTGGATCATCTTGATATCTTCTTATTGAACTTGATTCATAGGAAGCATCTATCCTAGTACATATCATAATATACATGAATAACCCAATCACTGATGCTTATGAAAAACTTTTCATTCTATTTATTTCCCCACGTATCTGAGGAAACATTTTCCTCGAAGGATGAATGCCAAGTGACATTAGAAACAATCCCCTCTTGGATTTTTCCACACCAAATCTCTTAAGTATCTTATCAATGTAGGTACTTTGACTTAGGATGAGAAAATTCTTGGATCTATCGTGATAGATCTTGATTCAAAATTTATATTATGTCTCACCCAAGTCCATCATTGAGAGGCATTTATTCAACCACATCTTAAAAAACAGTAAGACTTGTATTTGATTATCTATAAGTAATATTTCATCAACATATACTATTAAAAAAACTAATGCAATCCCAAAAAATTGTTTGTATACACAAGGATCACACTCATTCTTTATGAAACCACATTCTATTATAGATTCATCAAAAATGAATGTTCCATATCCCAGATACTTGTTTTAATCCATAAATGGACTATTTTTTAATTTGTATATATTTTCTTCCTTTGGAGTCACAAACCCTTTAGGTTGTTTTATATCAACATCTTCATGATGGTTCCCATTAAGTAAGGCAGTTTTGACATCTATTTCTCAAATCTTATAGTCACGGTAAGCCTCAATGTCAAGTATAATTTTGATGGATCTCAACATTACAACTGCTGAAAAGGTTTTATCTCATTTAATTTCTTGATGCTATTTCAATCAATTTATATCTATTCATACCTTATAGTTACTGAATTTTCCATCAATGTCTAGTTTTTTATTGAATAACCACTTGCAACCAATAGGTTTTACATCCATTGTAGGATCTACCAAAATACAGACATGATTTTGGTAGATGGAATAAATTTTAGAATTGATGGATTATTTTCACTTGGAAACATCTATGCCACATAATGCTTCCTTTTAGGTTATAGGATCTTTATTATAAACTAATAATTAGTCACCATCCTTGGTGACAAGAAAACCATACCATTCTGGTTATCTAACCTCTCATATACTCCCGCACATTACTTGTGTCTCTCAAATAGATTCGTCTTACATGGGGATTTATAGAACCTGTTCCTATGAAAAGTCTTATGTACCTTGACTCTCAACTTCATCTAATTCTATCTCCACCCACCGTCACTTTTAGAGATGTTTTCCCTCTCAAAGAATATGGAATGTGTTTCCACTATTACTTTTTTTCTAAGGGTTCATATTTTTAATATCCCATTGTTTCTTTGAGTTGTCCTATAAAGTCACATTCTACACCTCAAGGATAAAGTTTCTTCCTAAAATAGGCCTTAAAAAAAGCTTTCCCACCCAAAAAATGCATGTATGACAACATAGGTTTCTTTCCATTTCATAAATGTTATGGTATACTGAATAACCTTCATGATGTTTTTTTAAAATGTTTTGTATTTGTAGAGGACTAATCATTTGAGAAATAATGGTTTTTGAAAAACTGGTGAAAGTTTCTAAATTTTCAAACCAAAACATAAATAGGGAGAAACGTTTAGTTTTAGAGAAATTTGTATTCGGGATACAGATGATCAGATTGAGAAGCACCAAACACAATGTATCAAACTGTGTAGCACCGATCAGATAAGTTGTTAGAATAATAAAGTTGTCGATCAGACACATCATTAGTCTTAGATACATTAGCATGAAGTTCAAGTTTCATTCAACTCAGTGTTGGTTATATAGTCAGAATTTTGTTGAATATTTTGAATGAATATAGTGATGTTAGGAGTTAGAATGTTTTAAACTTTCTAACCTTCAGTCAGACGATGATTTTATAGGTTTTAATTCTCAAATATCATAAATTTTCTATAACAATTGTGATACAATACATATGAAGAAAGGGGGGAGAATAGGTGAAACCATTCATTTTGTGTTTTGGATGAAATGAAACAAGGTTTTGAAAGTAATAGAATTCATAATAATTTTCAATGCAAGTCAGAAGGTGCTTTTCCAATATTGAAGTTATCATAAATCATGAAAACTATCATGGTAAAAGATTTTGAAGAAATGGAGGAATCATAAAGATTTTATTAGTTATAGGAATCAATAAAAAGTTTGCATCAGATATAGAAGTACTGAGAAAAGATGTATTTAGAAGTATGAATGAGTTATATATAGTGAGGTTTGAAGAATTTCGAGGTTGAAGAATTCAGTTTCCATCGTAATTAGAATTCCATCGTAATGAGGATTCTATCAGACTAAAGCTAAGGATGTTCCATCAGACTAACTATGAGGAGGAAATTCAATTAGACTGACTCTGAGGAGGAAATTCAATCATAATGACTTTGAGAAGTAAATTCAATCAAGATTGCCTTTGGGAACAAATGTCAATAAGACTAACTCTAAGAAAAAATTCAACAAGACTAACTCTGATGAGGAAAGTCAATTCAGAATGAGATGAGGAAGTTCCGTCATAATGAGTTGAGGAAGTTCCATCCTAATGAGATAAGTAAGTTACATCATAATAATCTAATGAAGTTCCATCATACCAAAGAAAATTTAGGAAGTCTGATAATAATAATTACAAATAATACTCAATAAGATTTCAACAGATTTGTGAAGAGTTTAAGTGGTCCAAATTCAAATTCAAATATGCGTAGATCTTGAAATTTTTTAATTTAATTATGTAGGAAAAGTTTTCTAGTTTCCTGCCTCTGCCTTTCTGGGATTCCTATTAATAGAAGATCAATACATTGTACTTTACATCTTTTTTATGTGATTGGAAAAGGTGGAGCACTGTAGATTTCATGTCAAAGTTATCTTTTTGGACTGAGACCTCATTATAAGGTTAGAAATCTTAATGTTTTTTTACCGAACTAAGGAATATCTGACTAAGAATTTTAGAATATTTTGAGTAATATATATTGATAATTAGTTCATCGTAATGTTTCCATTAGAATAAATTCATTGGACTAAGTCCATTGAACCCATCCCCATCGGAATGATAGAATCAGGCATTGCCACATTGGACTGAGGATTCCAGATAGAGAATATGTGGAGAAGTTTCAAGAAAGTATTTATTATTTTATTTTGGATCAATTGTTTGAAATGATAATTTTAAGGTGATGTGAGTTAGTATAATAATTTCTACTGAGACATAGAAGCTATCTAGTGTGAGTTGGCACGAGTTGTATTCACTTATTCATTATAGAGAATTTATATAGACTCACAAGAGTGGCTATGTAAAGGATGTAAGTTCTCACACCGAGGAAAAACCTTTCAAATCTTACATGATTTGCTTGATTTTCTACATTTTCATGCATGGGTATTTACTAAAAGAAAATAAGGATATAAACTTTAACAGGTTTCAAGGGTTATGTTTTTTAAAAGTATTGCAACTTATAAAAGTGACCAACTAATTCAACCCCCATGTAAGTTGATAATTAATCCTTTTAATATTTAATTGGTATTATAGGGAAGGTTCCCTTATTTAATCCTTATCATGGATAATGTCAATTCTATCAATAGTAGAGTAATTATTACATTTGATGGAAACAATTATTAAAGATGAAAAAATTAGATGATTCTCTATCTCCAATATTTTGGCCTAGAAGTTGTTGATGCTACTACAATTGGTTTTATACCTATTAAGAAAGATTATCCAATGTTTTTAACTAATAAAATAAATATAGAAGTTGATGTAAAGGCTAGAAATTCTATTCTTATGTATTTATCATAAAATTGTTATATGAAGGTGATGTGTTTCAAAACATCAAAGAGTATGTGGGATAAGCTGGAAAGTATATTCAATGGGAATACTAAAGTGAAGGAAGAAAATATAGAAAGTTGGAATAGTATGAATGAAGACATAATAATGAGAGATGAAGAATCCATTGATGAATACTTCATGAGAGTAAATGAAATTCTTTTTGTAAGATCCTGACCTTTCATGAAGATGACTCGAGATTAATTTCAAGTATTTATTTTTTTCTTGTTTGACAATACTATGGGTTGGGTTTTACCTTGGGGTGTGTTTGGGAGAAAATATGAGAAAATTGGAAGGGAGATTATAAATTCATGGTTGGGGCATGGTTTTCCCTAACCATGTGCCCCAAACCATCATGCTTCAGGCTTCAGAATGAGCCAAAGCAAGCATTAAGGTACGAGTGTCTATGAGAGTTCAGGGGTTTATGTTGTTAAATAAAGATTTATTGATAATGTGATAACTATTTAATTATGAATTGTAATTATGTATTTATACAACTGTATATACTTTATATTAACTATATATTGTTTTATACACTGTTGGTGGTGGCCTACTGAGCTGTACTCACACCCTACTCGGGCTGCCTTATTTGTACCCCAATAGACAATGTGTTTTCTGGATACATTATGGGAATAATCTCATTGTTATATGGATGATATGGGATAGAGCATGGATGAGGGAACTAGAAATGATTCGGGACCCAATTAGGGGTTTCATCAGTGTATTGATTTTGTGTTTAATTTTAGACACTTGACAGTACATTGGAATGGAATATTTTCTTCTTTAGTTTTGATATTGTATTTACACTTTTAGCCATCTAATGATGCCAGTTATTTCAGGTTATGATTACATGTTATTTAGTTATTGTTTCTTATTTTTTTCTAGTGTATTCAATCTGATAAAAGGGGGTATAGTCTCCCCATTATCAATATTTCAGACCCTCACTGCTATTCAGTATACATTAGCATACGAGGAGGCACACCTGGAGTCATGCGACTGACTGACTCGAGGCACCGATGTGTGGCACCTGTGTCAGGACATTACAAAGTGGTATTAGAGTCCATTTTTCGTTTCCTTTTTATTTGGTATTACTATTTTGTAAAGGTAGACATGAAACTAGAAAGATTCAGGCCTTGGTTATGATCTCATGCATGGAAGTATCTAACCCATGTATGGGGGAGAACCCAAGTACCCATGGTGGGATTGTTGTTATTCCAATTTTCTGTTACAGTTGACTATTATTTCTACTTAGGTGACACATTTATTGTGTGTTGTGATTATTGATGTTAATTTTTTCTATGTTTTGACTCATGGACCAGTATTGCACAAGATTTGAGTTACATGCATTATTCTAGGAACATAGGGTTATTGTGACATGCATAATTTTAGGAACACATAGAAAAATGGGTTATGGGTATGTTATTGAACTTGAATTGTCTTTCCTTACTTGTGAAATTGAAATGAAAATGGAACCTAACCTCAAATTGATAAAGATTGTAGAATGATGTAAGATGAGAATAAATGGGTGTCTAAATGAGAAACATGAATAATTAGAATGTGTTTACCCTTGTTATCTAGGACCAAGGAGTAAGATTTTTAAGGGTTGTGATAACACTTCCGTTTTGACTATGTGGTAGGGTTTGGGGAAACGACTTGTTGTGGAATATTGTATTTTACCTTAAATGTGTTAATTTGGTTAAAGGTGTCCTAAGGTACCTATTTGTAAGGGTATAGATATTTCTCTATGACAGTGCTTATTAGGAGGATAACATTAGGATATGGATAAAGATGATCTACTAGTAGTAGGAACTGAGGCACCAATTGTGTCAGGTGAAGAATTCAGGGATCAGTTCCAAGAGAACATTTCCCACTTCATGAAATTCATGGGAAGAGACCGAGGGTGGGTTGTGAAGAGTATGTTTGATCTAAAAATAGAGTTACAAATTCAACACCCTCCTAATTTTATTGGAGAGGGTGGAACTGAGAGAGATGATTTCTGGGTTGAGTCCATCGAGACTATAATTGACCACTTTGAGACTCCTGTAGAGAGGATGGTCTTGTTAGCTGTTTACATGATACGAGGATAAGTGAATCATTGGTGGTATGTTCAGGCGTGGACTATATAGGATAATGGCATGTTATGGAAGGAACTATTGGATAAGTTTCTAGAGAACATCTATCAAGATATACTGAGGTAGGAGAGAGTAGCTGAGTTCACGAGGTTTACTGGGGATAGTATTTATGTGATAGACTATGTTGGACACTTTACACATTTGTAAAACTTTTCTCCGGCATTGGCAGTGGATGAGATAGCTACAGTGAGACATTTTTAGAATGGGATTAAATGTGAGATTAAGTCCCAAGTTAACCATTTTCAGTTAAAGGAGATTGCTGAGGTGGTGGATAAGGATCTCATAGATATGGGTAACCTGAATAGGCTTCCAGTGTAGGAAAGGTGGTTCCATTTGGATGATTAGAAGGTACGACTTTTGAGAGTTGGAAGCATTGCTATGAGAACATCAACCAGGGCAGTGGGAAACATAGTACCTAAGAAGAGGGATCAGTTGCATATGACCTTAATCGAGTGATCTATCACCAGTGTGGTAGACTAGGAAACTATTGAAGATAGTTACCTCAACAACCAATATAGTTACAGTCTTTCAGAAAGATGGGACATCTACAAAAGTTCTACAGGACCCAGCGATAGATGAGTACTAAGGGTATAACTAGTTAGAATCAGATTGTAGGAAGAGGATATTATTCACCATATCAGTCTTTCATCGGGAGTTCTACTGGACAAGGTGATAAAGGTAGTGTATGTGGAGTTTTAGGCTTATATCACTCATATTAGTAGAGTAGTGTAGTATAGGGGACTTAGATTTCATCATGGAGAAGTGGGGTAAGACCATTGTATTCTATTCACCCAACACTTGTGGAAATCAAGGCTGGACCACTAATAGTGAGAGGTACTATTTTAATAGCATCTATTATATCTAGTTCCTTATTTGATATTAGTGCCTATCATTCCATTATTTCTACAAAACTTGTTAATGGTTTGAGCCTCGTGATGGAGTTCGTGAGTGGGGTGTTGACGAAAAACACACCTCATGGGGTTAGGTCAAGAGACATTTTTATTATGCAAGGGGTGTACTCTTGAGGTCAAGTAGTATCGATTTCTATGGGATCTTTATATCATAGACATGTCAGGAATTGAACTAATTATGGGTATGAACTAGTTAGTATCATATTGTCCCCACATTGTTTTTTACCACAAGAGAGTTACCATTACATCTTCAAAGGGTTACAAATATATTCACTCTAGAGAGTGGGATATCGAGGCGTTCCGAGTAGGGAAAATTACTCATCAAATATGAGAGATCACAACCCAAGATTCTAGTTTATTTATGGATGATGGAGGTGTAAAGTGAGATGTATTTCCACACTTAGTGGATAGGTTTTATGATGTGTTTACTTAATATTTCTCAGGGATTACACTAGAGAGAGATGTGGAATATAGCATTGAGCTCAAACCAGGGTAAGAGATGATTTCTATTCCACCATATAGAATGGCATCAGAATATATACAAGAGCTCAAGACTCGACTGGAGGACTTAGAGGATAAGGTATTTATTTATCTAAGTATTTTCCTTGGGGTTCACTAGTGTTGTTTGAAAAGAAGGTTGATAGGAGTTTATGCTTATGTGTTGATTACCAAAAGTTGAACCAGATGACTGTGAAGAACCAGTATCTTCTCCCCCATATCGATGACCTATTTAACCAGTTGAGATAAGATTGTGTGTTCTCAAAGATTGAATTAATATTAGGGTATCCTAAACAGAGAGTTCAGACTTATGATATACCAAGGGATGAATTTAGAATCACGTATAGACTATATGATTTCATCATAATATTGCTTGGGTTAACGAACACACCAGTAATGTTTATGGACATAATGAACAAAATCATTAATATGTACGTAGATCAGTTTGTGGTAGTGTTTGTGGAAGACATCTTGGTGCACTCTAAGACACATGATTATTATGACCAACATCTTGATATCATTCTAAGTACACTAAGATAACATTGGCTATACATCAAGATATCTAAGTAAAATTTTTTGGATCGATCAAGTACACTTCTTGGGTAGCATCATCTCAGATTAATGTGTGTTGGTAAATCTAGAGAAGGTTTAGATAGTGGTTTCTTTAGAGAATCCCAATAGCATGTTTGATATCCATAGATTTCTAGGATTTTATGAATATTATTAGAGGTTCATTCAGGACATTTACTGATTTGAAACATTGCTGATGGGCTTGACCAAAAATGGGATAAAGTTTTATTGGTCATAAGATTGTGATAATTCTTTCTAGGAGATGACGAAGATTTTGGCATCAGTACCAATATTGATCCTACCCGAGAAAGGTGAGAATTACACAGTGTATTGTGACACTTCTGGGATTTTAATTGGACTTGGTTTGATGCAAGAAGATCAATATGTGGTTTTTGGGTCTTTGAAGTTGAGGCCCCATGAACCGAACTACACTACATATGACCTCAGGTTGGGTATAATGGTTTATGTTTTAAAGTGTTGGGGACATTATCTATTAGGAAATTGTTTTACTGTGTATATTGATCACAAGAGATTAAAGTACATATTTTCACAGTGAGACTTGAATATTCGATAATAGAGATGGGTTGAGTATATGTAGCCATTCAATTTGGATCCAACATATACACCTGGAAAGGGGAACATTGATGATGATGCTTTGAGCAGGAAGACTCAAACTCAGGTGGTTCAGGAGTCTAGTGCTGAGTGGAAGATGAGGGATTTACTGGACGAGATTCACATTGTGGTTTAGGAGAGTTAGGATTAGATGACTCTCGTAATAGTTTCATTGGAGTATACATTTTTTTTGATATATCTAAGATAGGAAGTATGTGGATTTATAATGTTTTACCTCAAGGGAAAACATTGAAGGTGGGGAGTCAGCTTTTGATTGGATAAAAGATGAGGAAGAGGTCATCAATGTTAGGAATCAGGTTGTCATTCCTAAAAGAATGTGATACAAGCTGATGTGTGAGTTTCATTCCTCGATGTGGCTGGTACATCCAGGTGTGACCAAAATGCACCGTGAATTAAAAAGATAGTTTTGATTGTTGGAAATGAAAAAGAAAATAGTAAGGTTTGTGACACGATTCTAAACCTATCAGTAGGTGAAGGCCGGTCATTAATGACCAATAGGTTTACTATAGTCGTTGGCCATTATAGAATGGAAGTGGAACAAGGTGACCTTGGACTTTGTGGTGGCTCTCCCGAGGATTCCTAAGAAGAATAATTCTATTTGGGTTATTGTGGATAGACTGAAAAAGGTACTGAATTTCATGAATATATGGAAGACTTTCTCAGTGGAGCAGTTAGGATATTTGTATGTTTGGGTGATAGTCTGTATGCACGAGGTTCCACAGAATATTGTTTCAGACTGAAACTTGTGTTTTACTTCATGATTATTATAGGGATTGCAGAAGGTGCTTGGTATGTAGGTTTTATTGAGTATGATTTTCCACCCACTGACAGATGGGTTGTCAGATCATTCTATACATGAGCTTGAAGATATGTTGTGAGCCGGTGTTCTAAACTTTAGTAGGTCTTGGGAGAATCACCTAGAACTAGTGGAGTTCACCCATACCAATAATTATTGGGAAACTATATAGATGGAACCATGTGAGGCTCTTTATAGTAGGCCATGAAGACCACCTGTAGTATGGATGGAGGTAAGTGATTCTAAGTTGTTGGGACTGAGTCGCGTGTAGGACACATTAGAGCATGTACAATTGATTCAGAAATATATGGATATGACCCAAAGTAGATAGAAGTCATACGCTGATAGAAATAAATAAAATCTAGAGTTTAGAGAGGTTGATGATGTATTCATTTGGGTGTTTCCTAGATTCAATCACTGTAGAGTATAGAGACAGGGCAAGTGGGTACCCAAGTTTGTTGGACTATTTGAGGTGGTGGAGAGAATCAAGCTAGTGGCGTACCGATTGGTTCTTCCACAAAGATACAGTGTTATGTATGATGTTTTATAAGTGTCAAAACTAGGTTTGTATCACCCCAAACCTTCTAATGTGATTTATATGGATGATGTTGAGATTGAGATAGATTTTTCCTTTGAAGCGCATCTAATATGTGTGTTGAATCGCTGTGAGAAAGTGTTGCGGGGAAAGACCATGCCTATAGTTTTTGTATTGTGGAAACATGGGAATGTGTGGGAGGAGACATGGGAAAGGAATGAAGATATATGGGATCATTGTCATTATCTATTTGACTCAGAATCATAGAGATTCTTGGGAGTACAGCTCAAGGAAAAGGTGTTATAAGGTGGTGAGGTTGTAAGATCTCAACCTTTACTGAAGATGCCTTGGTCTTAATTTCAGGTATTTATTTTTTCCATGTTTCAGTGTACCTGGGTTGGGTTTTACCTTGGGGTGTTTTTGGGTGAAAATTTGAGAAAAATTGAAGTGAGAAGGGTAGTGCATAATTGGCACATGGTTTTCCCTAATCGTGCACCCCTGCCCAGCAAACCATGCAACAATGGACAGAGAGGAATTACATGGTTGACACATGGTTTTTCAATCTGTACACCCTATTATGAGAAACTATGAACCCCCATAATAGAGGATCACATATAGGTACACATTTAGGAGAAATCGTGCTCCCCATCCCAACTAACCATGCATGAATTTTTAAATCACCAAAAAATTAGATTTTTAATCATCAAAACCCCCATTTAACTCCTATTTGATCCTCATTTAACCCAAGATAATATTTCATGATTTTAGAGAATCCTTTATGGATTAAAATAATTAAAAAACTTTTTAATTTGTTATTTTAAGCCTGGGTTGAAGAACTTCACCCCTCCCTGTCAAAGGATCTTACCTCACTTGGTTTCCTATTCCTTATCCTTTATTATCCTATTCTAGAAAGGGGGTTTTCTTCCTATTTTGATTAGATATAGACATGTTTTTGTGGATCTGGATCTAGTATTGTAAATATATATCTATATTTAAGAGATCATGATTGATTTGATCTTGATTTAGGGTTTTAAATTTTAATCTCATTCTATATAATTGTGCCGCTCAAATTATGAAGATTTTCATTGGGTGATCACTCATCAACGAATTGAGGTAGGTTGTATATAATTCAAATATCAAAGTATTTATTTAAAATACATGTATGTAATTTTATAATTTCTATTAGATGATTAGAAATTATGTTCTTAATTGAATTAATTAATTTGTTGAATTAATTAATTGAGGAGATAAAAATTGTGGACTTTCGGAATTATAGATTGAGATACTTAATTGTAGAATTAATTATGTGATATTAAGATTTTAGGAATGAGTTATTTAATTGTGGAAATAATTATGATCTATTGAGATTTTGATTGGGATAATTAATTATGGAATTAATTATGTGATTTTTAGTTTGTGGATATTGATTAATTAATTGAATAATTAATTAATGGGATTTACGTACTCAATTAATTAGAAAATTAATTAAGGGGATTTATGTGATAAACTAATTATTGAATTAGTAATAAAATTGGTGTGGTTGATTAACTATTGAATTTACTAATAGAATTTAAGTCATTAATTAATTTTATAATTAATTTATATATATTATGTGATTAATTATTTTTTGAATTAATTAATGTTATTTATATGATTAGTTAAATTTTGAATTAACTAATGGAATTTTTATGTCTAACTATTTGTGGAATTAGTAATGGAATTGATCTGGACAATTAATTGTTGAATTATTTGTGTGTTAAGAATGGTAACATGGTCATTTAGTTGTGAATTAAATAACAGGAACATGGTCATTATAATGTGTAAGGTATGAATGGTAACATGGACATTTAGTTATGAAATAGAGAATGTGAACAAGATTATTCTAATGTGTAAGGTATGAATGGTAACATGGTCATTTAGTTGTGAATTAAAGAATTGAAACATAGACATTATATTGTGTTATGTATGAGTGGTAACATGTGAATTAAAATATGAATTAAATAATGATATCAATTGAATAATGAGATATGATATTCCTCATAAATACTTTACACTCCAACATATTTCAGAGTAGGTATTGAATGATAACAATGGAATTATAAGATAGGATATCCCTCAGACATACTTCAGCCTCTGATAGAGTTGACGCGGGGATTGAGGTATGAGTGTCTACAGGAACCCAAAGGTTTATATATTTAAATAAAGATTAATTGATAATGTGATAACTATTTACTTATGCATTGTAATTATTTCTTTATACAACTACATACACATTCTATTGATTAGATATTGTTTTAGTTGTTATTAGTTGTGGAATACTATAATGCCTTAGATTTTCCATACACTATTTTATTGGATACTATATAGATTAGTTGTGAGACCAGGCACTGAGACGCTGTGCGATACTGAGGTTGTTGTTCAAAAAATAAATGTTTGAAATATATTAAATAGCATGCATGCAGAGTTTTCATGAAAAAGTGTAATAACTACAAAATCGATACCCTGACCAGAAATATGATGGTACCGTTGAGTTCATAATGTGAGTTTTACCCGAGGAATGACTTAACATTAGTCGGTATGGGTCATTTGTAGAAAAGTCATCACATGCGTGGAAATGAAAAAAATAATTTAATAAATAATTTTCTTTCATTTTTATTGATGCAGTAATTGATGGAATTTAAATAGACTATTATGGAGATATACTAGGGTTAGCCGTACAACCCTGGAACCATTGGAGAGACATTGGAGATAGCTTCAGTGAATCCTCTCAGATGAATGGCGATAGGATCTTTGATCAATGATCGATGCAAAAAAGATTCAAAGGATCTCACCAAAAAACATGACACAACCCCATTATTCCTTAGTGATCAGTTTGAATCAATGTAGGGCATGTATTTTTATTTTATTCTTCCCCATTCTTGATTTATACAATGAACATGAATGAATCAATGAAAATATTTATATGTGGGTTGATCATTATGCGGGATGATTTTATTTTATGAGGTTTTGATGGGAGAATATATTTTTAATTTTATAATTCAGATTTTCATTCTAATAATGATGGATCAAGATAGACATGAACATCGATCAAGGTTTGTTACTCCAATATGTTCTTGTTATTTTCTCCCCCCATTCAATGTTCGTCACGATCATTCTCGATCAATCGATCATTGAGTACCCATTCCTTGGTGAAACGATCCGATATCGCATATCTAAGATTGGAATAGCCTAACAGAGGTTTGATGATGGAGATAAAGCAATTTAGATGACATAGGATACCCAATTTACCATTCTTCAACACACAACAAAGAATGACAATTTGATTCATTTTTTTGATTTGATTTGATGGCGTAATGCATTCTTCATCGACAAAAAGGATTGGATGAGTTGGGATCTTCAATATCATGGTGAATCATTCACCAGATAGAAATCTAGAGGCATTGGATCAAATACGGGAGTAGATATGGGATTCTGAAAAATCCTGAAAAACACAATGTTTAATCTTGATCTATATGTTGTGTGGAGCCACATGAGCTGCGATTAGGGTTTCCATATGATGCTAAATATCACATGGAATGTAACCCCTTTAACATAGCATGTGGTATCACCTGGGTCACTTGACATGTACTCAGGAATCACACGATCTGTTTACATTGGACTATGTTCATGGGCAAAGCTGTGGACTAGTACTTGAGAAGACATGAATAGGATGGTGACGTGTACTAGCACGTGGTTAGATTAAATGGGATACATACTTGGTGTGTACTACTACATGGACATAGTTTGATGAGATAAGCCATTTACATGGGTAAGAACCATGTTCAACAGACATGGAGTGTGACCCCAACTACACACTATGTACTCTTTTTTACATGTCTTGGAGCCCTTGTACTCTATATCGTGGAAAAAAAATTTAGGGTTTTTTACCTTTATCTTTCCCATGAGGTTTAGTATGCAATCATTTTTTACTCCCGGGACAATGATCCCTTCAGCAGTAATTCCTAGATAGAGTTGTTGGAATCCCTCTAAGAGGCCCAGAGTGAGATCCTCTATTCATATTCATGTCCTAGGTGGATTTATTTGTATCGACATGACCAACACTACATTGGATTCAATCCTCTACTTAGTAGGTTAATCCAGATTGATTTGTTGGTATCACCCCATGTCCTTTCCAGTGATCCTCATCTGTGTATTGAATTCTATTCAAAGTATTAGCATGCTCTTTCTCATGAAGAGACCCAATAAGAAGTACCTATTGGGCCGACATCATCAATGTTATCAGATTCAGGAGTGTGTTCTCTCAGGTGAGTGATTTGTGGAATATTCTATATGGAATCATAGACTAGTATAATATGGTTGTGACTTACCTCTAGAATGTGTGTCTATGTTGAGTATATCTGGATATTCTTGTTATATGTGTTGTATAAATATACCTGTTTAGAGATGAAGGTATTTACTTTGTTTTATGTGACGTATGCCTATCATAGGGCATGCAAAAAGCAATTTAATTTTCCTAGTGTAGTATAATGGATAACCAGGTTCGACTCAGTTGAGGAACATTCTCATATGTTAACTCACATAATTTAATTCACCTAAACTAATTCTTTTTATTTATTTTAATTTAGGACAGTTATGAAATTTTAATTAATGAAAATATTAAACTAACATGCAATGAAAAAAATTAATTACTAAATAAAGAACTTTGAATTTATGGGTTGGTTTGTGGCTTCCATCATTCTCCATGTTGGTGTTTAAAGAATGATTGATAATTCAATTTTGAGATCTAATTCTTGAATTACTATTATTTTATTGATTGGTGTGAAATATTGAATGAATTTAGCAATATTAACTTCCCTTCCTACCTTAATCAAGGTTGATGGAACAACTCAGTCGTGAGTGTGACAACTTCCAAGAATTGGCACTATTGTTTGCCATTTCAAACACTGAATTGCTCAAATCCATGGTATTAAGATCTTTTTCAGTATAAGGGAGGGAACAAATTTAATAAAATAATAAAAATTAGTTTGATTTTAGTTTCCTGGTGGGCTATCGCCACACCCGTGCACATTACTCTTTCTCATCAAAAACTTAATAAAACAGAAGAATTTTACTGTAGAATAAATGAAATTGACACATACCTCCCCTGAGCCAAGGATTGAGTAAGTATATCATTTTTTAGGGTAAGAGGTAATGGTGGATAGTATGAGAATAAGAAAATAAGAAAATACAGATAAAATATGGAGAATAAAGGAGGGTGGTTTGGTGGAAGAAAACACAAAAAGAAAAACCATGCCTGAATTTATTAAAAATATAAATTACAATTGAAATATAAAAAATAAAGAAAATAAAAAAATTAATAATATGATAATGGAAAGATTTGTGAATGTCCTCCTTCGGTGGATATCTCCCCTTGGTTACATGGAATAAATGTGATGGAAAATGTGTTCAGATGAGAGGTGGGAGCTCCCCCCCTTTTATGGGAAGAAATTGTCCTCCTCAAGTTTGCACATTTTTGGGAATATAAATGGATGATTAACACATTCCATCTTTCATAAAAGTTGTTAATAAATTACTTTTTCATTCAATATCAAAATTTCATATTTATTGGACTCTTCTAGAGGGATTTATGTATTTCTTATTGGCAATTTATTTTTTTTCTAGATGAATTTTCCAGGAAGGTTCCTTCAATGTATAACATCTCTTTGCCACCATAATGGGAGAGAAACTCTATGATTTTTATTTAGGTAGTGCATATATGTGTCCTACTTCATATCCATTTCAAATCAACTCCATTGTAGGTGTGTATCCTGATTTATACATTTGTTACAGAGGTGGGGTCCACACTGTCAGCCTGGAAAATTTCCAAACATCAATGATTTTTCCGGGCCATTAGATATTCGAATAAGCCTCTAGTATAGAAGATAAATTTAAAGGAATTAAAATAAGTATTCTATAAAAATAATCATTCAATTTGGAATTATAGTTTTATATAAATGACCAAAATACCCTTGATGTAAAAATATGTCAAAAATCCATAATTTAATCACATTTCACATTTTAGATCAAAACACACCATAAATCCAAAATTGATCCATATAAGCCCAAAATGATAAATTAGGATGGTTAAAACAATTGAAATGCATATAAAAATTGTGAAAAATATTAGTATTATTTGTATATTTTTTGGTTTCGGGGTGTCCTACTAAGTATTGTTAACTCACCAATACATGGGGTTTTCCTTCATGTGTCGTGTCTTATGTAGAAGTTTGAAATTTTGATAGTCTTAGGTGGACCAGGACCAGACGGTGCTTAGTGAAACATTAAAAAGTTATCACAAAAGGAGAAATAATTAGTGTAAATCTTTTTCAAGTTAGAGAATTTAAAAACACTTGTTATCTAAGTGCCAAAGATGAGAATATGTTGCGGTGCCAATGAATTGTCCAACTTGGGAAGAAAAAATGAAAAAAAATTTTAAAGTTTATTATGTACAAAATTTTCCAAAATTGAAAAGAAGAGAGGAAGATTTTTGTGTTACTTGTTAGAAAGGTAATATGACTAATAAAAGTCATAAGAAAGTTGAGATTCCATCCACCAGGCCTCTTTAACTTATTCATTCCAATTTTTGTGGGTCAATAAGACATTAATAAAAAAAAGGATATTTATAATTTATCAATTTTAATGGGATTTCACTCAAATGACAAACATCATGTTTTTGGAACACAACTTAGAGACTATAGAAATGTTCAGGTTTTTCAAAAATGAAGTTTATAAAGAGATGGGGGTATATATAAAGAAATTGAGAATGGATAATGGTATTGAGATTACAAGAAATAATTTTGAAAATTATCTTGTAGATCATGGTATTAAATATTACTATAGTTCTCTATATACCCCACAACAAAATAGTGTAGTAGAAAGGAAAAATATAGGTTTGGCGGAAATGAGATGAATCATGGGAGAAGAATAAAAACATTCAAAGTTCTACTAGAGTGATGTTGTTAGTATTTTTTTACATGTTTAGAAAAAAATTTATATTTGGAAACCTACATGAGTTCTTATGAAATTTTCTATGAGAAAAAACCTTCATTGAGGTACATCAATGTTTTTGGAATCCCATGTTTTCTTAAAATAATAAATTTGGATCAGGGAAAGTTTGATGAGAAACCTGAGGAATGAAATTTTATTATTCACCTAATGTAAGAAGTTACAAATGTTGGAAAAAATGTTTATAAATGTTGGTGGAATCATATTATGTGGAAGTTATTGAGAATCCAACTTATTTAACAATATTTTATGGGGATTTTGAGGAATAAAAACTGAAATTTTCCAATGAAAATGAAAGTGATAAAAGTAATATTCATGAATATTCAGATGAATTGTATGATGAGGAAAGTGAAGAAGGAAGAGGAACTCTGAAATTTCCTACTTTAAATTTTTTTTTGAGACCACAAATATTTGTGGGGAATTAGAAGGCTCTAGTTTAGGCTATAAGAAAGCTGAGATTAGAAAATAAAACTTCACTCATCTCAAAATTTGAACCAGAATCAGTCTCATAAGCTATTTAACACAAAGAATGGGTGAATTCTATGAATTAAGAGTTGGATCAAATTGAGAAAAATGAAACATAGGAACTTGTTTAATGCCTGAAATATAAAAATTTTATTATAAAAAATGGGTTTATAGAAATATTTTGAAGGAATATGGAAAAGTTTCAAGAAAAAAATCTAGTATTTTTTATAAAGGCTATGCACAGGTGGAAGGCGGAGATTTTTATGAAACATTTTCCCCTATTTAGTGGTTAGATACTATTATAATGTTTTGAGTAGTGACTGCTCATCAAAATTACAAAGTGTATCAGATAGATATAAATTTGGTTAAATTGAAGAAGAATTTTACAACGAGTAACCTTTTGGGTTTCTACTTGTTAAGTATGAAAACAAAGTTTTTAGATTGAAGAATGATTTATATGGGCTAAAACAAGATCCACATTCATGGTATTCTAAAATTGAAAATTATTTGAGAATGATGATTTTTTCAAAAGGAAAAGTTGACTGAAACTTATATATTAAATATGTTTCCAATTGGAACTCTAATTGTAATTTTTTATGTGTATAATATAATTTTTTCTGGGGATGAAGAAAATTTTTGTAAATCATTTTCTTAGGAAATGCACAAGAATTTTGAAATATCAATGTTGTGAGAATTAACTTTATTCCTTGTCATACAAGTTCAATATAAGATAAAATAAATTTTCATATCTTAATAATAGTATGAAAGGGAATTGTTACAAAAATTTGGAATTATAGAATATAGAGAGGTTTCAACTCCTATCTCAGTGAGGATGAAGATGAGTAAAGACGAGTCTGGAAAAAGTGTGAATTAGAAAGACTTTTTGAAGATGGTAGGAAGTATACTTTACCTTATAACCTCAAGCTTGATATTTTTTAGGCTATAAATTTGTGTGCTAGTTATCAAAGTAATCTGAAAGAGTCAAATATGTTGGCAGCAAGGATAATTCTGAGATATGTCAAAGGAACAAATTCATAAGGATTATTATAAAAAATAAATTATGAGAAAAAGATTCGTGGTTATACTAATATTGATTGGGCAGGAGGTTGTAATGATAGAAAATCAACCTTAGGAGAAACATTTTTCTTGGGTGGATGTTGTGTAATTTTCATAATAAGAAACGAAGCTCAGTAACCTTGGGAAAAGTGGAATTAGATTATGTAGTGACTATTTAAGTATGTACTCAAATATTGTGGATGAAAGTTCAATTGGAATATTTGTATATAAAGGTTTCTAAACTATTGAAGACACTTTATAACAATCAGATTGCAATTGATCTTTCTAAAAATCAGGTCCAACATTCAAGATCAAAACACATAAATATAAAGTTTCACTTTATAAAAGAGAAAGTTGCTTCTAGAGATGTTTTGTTGGAATATATCTCAACGAAGTATCAAATTATTGATATCTTCACAAAGTCAATTCCAAAATAAAGGTTTAATGAGTTGAGGTTGAAAATTCATGTTCATCTTCCTATAATGAATTTCGAAAACTCGTAAGGGAGTCCCCTACCATGATTTGGATTATATTGACAAAGGGGGAGAAAAAGTAACAACTTTGTACTATGTAAGAAGTTTTTAATTATCATTATTTTATGAATATGAAGTTGTGTTTATCAGATAATGGGGGAGAGGAAAATAAAAATTATAGGAAAATAAAAGTGATAAAATATAAAAGTTAGGGGTATTTTATCTTAACATGGACATACAATTTTCTTCTCACCAAGGGATGGATTTTTTTCAAAAAAAATACCTTATATATTAGTGTGGTGTCTAAACACTCTTTTAATAAAGGATGTGTTTTGGTAAAATTCAAAAAACTTGAGTTTTTTACAAAAGTTGAATTGTGAAAATTTTCTAAGAGTTGAAAAAGTTATTAATGAGTGTTGTTAAAAAATATGAATGGGGAGATTGAAGAACCTTTGTGATGTTTTTTTAATAAATTTTTTATTTTTTAATAACTATTCTTTTATAAAAGAATGTTTTTGAAAAACGAGTGAACTTTTCTGAATGTTCGAACCCAAACATAAAGGGGGAGAATTTTTTTTGTTTTTTAGAATGTTGTTTTATAGACACAAAGGATTGAACTGAGAAACACCAGATGAAAAGTATCAAACTGATCACCACCGGTAATAGAATTCATCAAAAAGTTAGAGGTTTTTATCAGACACACCATCAATCTCATATCCATTGACATGAAGTTCAAGTTTCATTGGATACAACGTTTGTTAGAATGTTAGAATGTTGCTAATGATGTTTAATGAAGAAAGTGATGTCAGGAGTTAGAAATTTCTTAAACTTTCTAACCTTCAGTCAAATATTTCTTTTCTAGTTTTTAATTCTCAAATATCATAAGTTGTCTGCAACACTTGTGATGTGAACCTTATGAGGGAAATGTGGAGAATATGTGCAACCAATCATATTGAGTTTTGGTTGGAAATAAAGATGGTGTTGAAAGTAAGGGAAGTCGTAATACTTTCCTATATATGTCATATAGTACATTGATAATATTGAACTTCTCATAAATCAAGAAAACTATAACGATAAAAGATTTTTAAGAAATAGAGGAATCATAAAGATTGTATTGATTCTAGGAATCAAGAAAAAAGTTTTCATCATATCCAAAAGTACCGAGCATAGAAGTTTTCAGAAGTCTGAATGAGTTATAGTTCACAAGGTTTGAAGTATTTCAAAGTGGTAGATTGGAGTTTCCATCAAAAATTAAATTCCATCATAGTGATAATTCTATCATTATGAGGATTCCATTGGATTGAAGCTGAGGAAGTTCTATGAGGTAGAATCTGAGGAGGAATGTTAATTAAACTGACTCTGAGGAAGAAATTAAATCAAACAAACTCTGAGAAGGAAATTCAATCAAGACTAACTCTGAGAAGGAAATTCAATCACACTGAATCTAAGAAAGATAGTTAATTAGACTAACTCTAATGAGGAAATTAAATTTAGAATGAGAAGAATAATTTTAATCATAATGAGATGAGGAAGTTCCATCATAATGAGTTGAGTAATTTCTATTATACTAAATAAAATTTAGGAAGTCTAAGAAGAATTATTATAAAGAAGACATAAGAAAATTTCATAATATTTGTGAAGAGTTTAAGTGGCCAAACTTGAAATTAAAATATGTATAGATATTGGATTTTTTTTAATTTGAGTAAGTGGGAAAAGTTTTTTAGTTTTATAAATTTGTATTTTTGTGATTCCTATAAATCGAAGAAATGTATATTCATACTTTTCAACTTTTTTATGCGAGTGGAAAAAGAAGAGAACTACAGAATTCATGTCCAAGTTATCATTCCACATTTAAATCTCATTAGAAGTTTGGAAATCTAAATTTTTTGTTTACCGGATTGAGTAAGATCAGACTAACCATTTGATAAGAGTTTGAGTAATGCATATTGAGAATGGATTCATCAGACTGAGTCCATTAGACTGAATTCATCGGATTGAGTCCATCGGACCCAGCCCTATCGGATGGAGAGAATCAGACGCAACCACATCAAAATGAGGATTCTGAGCTAATAATTTGTGGTGTAGTTTGAACAAAGTATTTTGTTTGTTTTATCTCAATTTTATGTAAGAATAATTTATAAAACAATAGGATTAAGTATAATCATTACAATTAGGATATATAATGTGTCTAATTGGAGTTTGCAGAAGTTATATTCACTTATTCATTTTAGTGAATTTATATAGACCCATAAGAGTGTCTATAAAAATGATATAGGTTATCACACTGAGGTCGAACGTTTTAAATATCATGTTATTTACTTTTTTTACTAATTTTTCATACATTAGTATTTACTTAAAGATGATAAGGATATAAACTTTAAAAAGTTTCAGGGTTTAATATTTTCAAAATTATTAAAACTTATAAAAGTGAACAACTAATTCAACCCCACTTTTGAGTTATTATTCAATCATTTGGAACTTCATATACTGTTTATCACTTTATTTGAAACTTTTTTTTAACATTTCTGCTATTTTTTTTGTAATTAAAATCCCTAAAAGAATAATGTAATACTCTCATTACTCATCATTGATCTCACCATGTCCAACAAGATGTATTTCCTCCTTTCACTTATATCATTCCACTGATGTGTATAAGGAGTGAGTTAATATAGGATCCCAAACTCCTATAAGTAATCAATGAGTTCTTTATTGAGATATTCTCCACTAAGTTCTAAGAGGATTTTCTTAGTCATATTACCAATTTGGTTCCCATATTCATTCTTGTTTTTCTTGAATCCATCAAAAAAACCTAACTTATACCTCATTATGTAGACATATTCATTTCTACTAAAATAATTTGTAAAATTTATGATGTATGAGAACCCACCCCTACCTCAATAGGAAATGGTCCACACACATATGTATGAACTAATTCAAGAATCTCTTTAGACCTTTAACCTTTTCTAAAAAATGGGGATTTATTCATTTTACCATATAAATAAGTGTGACACATTCCAATTGGTATTAGTTCCCAAGAATCTAACTATCCATTTTGGTATAAGTTTGTCAATCATTTTTCATTTACATGACCATGCCAATGATGCCATAATTGGGTGTGGAACGAGTTATGTGAAGTAGTTTCATTATCAATTTCCATTACTTGGTTTGTGTAATACGATAAGAAAAATTTGTTATTTAAATTCACCTTACCATAACAAATGTTATTTTTATAAAAGAAGCAACATTCATTTAAAAATATTAAAATAAATCCATATATATCAAGTTTAGATATATAAATATATTTTTTGTAATGGATGAAACATAATAACAACCTTTCAAAACCAAGATCATTATAAGATCCCATATTTTTCTAGGTACGTACCACTCTAGGGTTTTCATTAAACATATTTTGTTGGGATTTCCTTTGTAATTAAGCCTTAGTGACTAAGTCTTATTTGATGAAAAAGAGCCTTTTTGGAGAAAATAACCTTCATTTTAAGCATGTATGTCTATTTAAATTAATGGATTCAATGTATAAATATGTTAAATGGGATTACTAGGGGTTTCTATGAGTTTAGAAGGATCATAGGTGGTTTGGTCACTTTTATAGAAGCTAGTATAAAAACTATTCAATGAAAAATTATATGTTGTGTATATGTTACATGACATGTAACTATTTATAGATGCATTTCATAAACTAGTTTATGATGTGATGTGGTTACATGTCGTGAACCTGCTTCACATTGTGTAAATGTTGATCAAAATAAATATTAACCCGGGGCAAAAGGTTTTTACAGCATAACTTAAAAATGAGGAAATACATGACATGAAATGATTACACATCATGTATTCCTCATACCTAGTAGTTTTAAGTGTGTCTTGTACTTATGAATCTCATTATTTTTTATCATAGCCTCTCCTCTCTCATTCCTAGGGTGATCTCTAGGAAATTTTGAATTACCTTCCCCCTTCCAAATGTCCCATTTTCACATTCGAACCTTGGGGAGTTTATTCACTATGGTTTCCCTCTTCTCACCCATCATTACTTTTCATTATAGTGTACATCTTTTGAAAATGGGTTTTTTTGGGAGTTGATGTTGTTTTGGGTTAATCTATGTTCTTCTTGTGATCTTCTATGACTTCTTCTTTAATGGATTTTGTCATTATAAGCATTGTGTTAATCACATGTTAAAGGTATGGAGACTAAACCTAACCCTATGGTATATTTAATTGTGAATTATATGAAATATTTTGATTAGTACCATGTAATGTGAACTATAATTAATTAGTTGATTTATAGTAAATCATGGATTGGATTCCTTTAGATTCAATGGTTGATGCAACCTGGTTTATGGATACATGTTGGGTGAGAAAAAATTTGAGTAAAAATAACATGGCTAATTGTTTAAAGAATGGTGAGTATGACATGATACCTTATGTGATTTATTGATATAGAATCCCTAGGTAATATGTTATTGATTATTGATATGACTGTTGATCATTTGAGAGATAAATGAATGTTTATTAGGAAGAAAAACATTAATTTTCATAATTAACCCTTCAGATTTATGATGTGATATTATGATATCCATACTTTTACGACTTGTTGAGTTGGTGATGAAATTATTATAAATAGGGATATCCAAGTAGTGTTTAAGTTAGTATATAGTAGGCTTGGCCCAGTGATACATGCTAAAATTATTATATATAGGGATTTTCTTGGAGGATGAAATGCTTATATAGTAGGCAATTCCCAGTGATACTTGCTGAAATGCTTATATAACAGGATACACCCTGGGACACATACTGAAATGAATTTATATAGGGTGATGATCGGAGGATGAAATTATAATACAAAGAGAGATACCTGATTTTTTGATTTTTCCATGGTATATGGATATAGATGGAATGGTTGTGTTACATTCTCAAAGAAATTTCATCATTGTTTTGAAATAGGTTAATTTATATATTATATTAATTAGTTAATTAATATATCTATTTATCACTTTATTGCATATAATTATTGCATATAATTATTATCAGACTGGTTGTCTTAGGATCATATTCCATTGTAGTACATCAGTGTAGAATGTTAATCCACAATAAACCATAGTTTTCATACACCACTTTGGAGTGCCATGTTTGCGGCAGGATGGGCCATCTTCATAAGTTTTTTAGAACTTCTCATAGTATAGTAGTGGTAGGGGAGTAAGATAGGTACTAGAGTCTTGGAAGGACTCAACTACTCCTCATCAGATAGGTATCTAGAGTTCTATAGTCCATTTATGTTGAGGCGGGAGATGTGTTACCCCATTGTAATGACATAATGTTTATTAGTAAAATTTGTTTCCTAAATAAATGTGTGTTGTATTATATTATATATTATACACATAAAAAATATATAGAAACCAATAAAAAAATCTATTAAAAAATATTGTTACATTAATCAGTAATGAAAGCAATTTAATTTCCAAACCTTACATTTGGACAAAAAGTATAAAATATAAAAGCTAAAATGAGAAAATATGGATCGACCTCATCTACTAGAATTACTGGCCCCACTACCAACACTATATAAAAGAAACAAAATTATAGTAAACCAATAAACATAATTTAAAATGGAAATATAGAACCTTGAGAGGAATGGATTTGAATATTGAATGAAATAATTGAGTGGTATATTTATAAGGTAATGTGACTGTTGGAATAGTAATGAGACCGTTAGAGTAGTAACCTGATCGTTGGGAATAGTAACCAGACCATTGGAAGAGTAATTTTACCAAAAAATATTAAATTATGATATAAATAACAATTATCATGGTTAATTTATGTAAATAAAAATATTATAATTCAATAAAATAAATATCATGATTAAAAACCTCAAAGAAAATAAAGCATATTTTTAATAAACTCTATTTTAAAGTATTTTGTAAAAATAATTATTTTCCTGTTAAAAATTATATTTTACCTATTTTAGATATTTATTTTTATTAAATTAATATCATTTTTAAATGATCATGTTAATATTTTCCTTGGGTGTGTTTTTGGTAATTTTCAAAAATACTTCAATTTTCAGGTGAATAGTAAAAATATAGTTTTTCACATAAACGATGTATCTTAAGTTACATAATTCATTATGTAATAATGACATAATACATTATAGAAATTTATTTTCGGCCATTATATATTTAATTTCATAAATGTGTCATTAAAATACAATAAAATTAATTTTCAAACCTAAAAATCACTTTCCAAAACCTAAATTCAAAAGTAATTCCTTAAAATATCAATTTCTTTTTTTTTCTTCACTTTTCTTTTTAATAAGTTAATGAATTAGAATTATAAAGAGGATTTAAAGTCTTAAACCCATTATATTGTATTTATATATAATGTATTTTATCAAAAATGCACTATTACATGTTTTTTCCTTTGATATATTATTTTATTAAATATTTTCTTCTAAAAATACACCTCTCTTAAAGTATAAATAGCCCCTCTCCCTTCCCTTGGAAACACACTCCTCTCAAACATTCCAAAGTACAATATATTCCCAAATACTCTATCTAAATCCCATTACATTACCTAGGGACATTTTGGAGCAATCCAAATCTAATCAACAAAGTTGTTATAGCATCTTACAAGAGAAGCTACGTTGAGGAGAGAGTAAGTCTCTATTAACTTTTCCCTTTTTTTATTCTCTTTCTTATTTTTACCAATTAATTTAAAAACCATATACTATAAAACTAATTATTCAATAATTTAAAATTATATTATTTATATTAACATGATGTAATTGTCATATTTATGATAAAAATAAATGCAATACTTCTATTTCCCGCTCTTTTAACAACGTCCTGTTAAAGGTTGATTAACCTCCTACGAAGACATTTATAAGACAATTCTTATAACCACCTTCATGGATGGATATTATTAATTATATATAATATATAAATAATTATTTACATTTATTATAATCTACTGGAGTTAATAATACTTTTCTATAAATGACACTAATTGAAAATTGAGAAATCAAAGTGAAACAAGAAATTTTTAATAAAATCATGATATCAAAACACTTCAATTTCATCAATATAAATAAATTAATATAATAAAATGATTATAATTGATAAATAATTTTATAAATGGATCTAATTAACATATTTATTAGTTTTTTAATAAATATATGTTTATTATTCTAGAGTCGCAAAATTGAAAAAATAAATGAATAATTAAGGTAAGGGGATTCATGAACCCAACTCTTTTTCATTGGGTTATCCATATTTCATGACATATTTGGAATAAATAGTCCTCTAATTTTCCTTAAATTTAATTTCATTATTCCTCCCTCTTCTTTTTTGGGATATACATGTTTTTTATTTGATTTTATGGAAAATACAATGATTTTACAAAATAACTCTTATTTCCAAAACACATCTTTGACTCCTCTTGAGTTGTTTGTTCTTAACTAAAGAGTGTTGATTCTTATAGAAAATATGTTTTTCCATTTTTCATTTTGGAACCTGAAGTTTATTTATGAAATCAATATTTTTAAAATCCTCATGAATCCAATTCTTTTCCATGTGTTATTTCATGAAATGATTGTTACACATTCTATGTGACATGCATGATTATATAAATATTATGATGTGATGACTAGACCAAAATTATATATCCCTCCAATGCATTGGGTAATGTGTTTTATCTCATGAGATAATGTTTATTATATGTGAACATGATGCTAGATTTATTTACAGTGATGATGTTATGATTATTCACATATGTTATGTGTTAACATGATGCTAGCTTTATTCACAACTATATGTTGCATTTGACCACTATAACATGATGTTTCATTTTTAGGAATTTCCACATCCATTGAATTTATCACATTTTTCCCTCATGATATTGATAACGATCCTAGGATTATGATATTATGATTATGCTCAACCATGTTATATTGATTAATGTTTTTTATTCATCCTCTTACAGGGTTTTATCTTACCCCTTTCATTGATGTATATCCTTCGGTAATTGCATGTACTAATGATAATTTGAGATTTTAGAAGGATAAATAAGAAGTATTTAAATAATTTTTTATGTTTTATTATGTACAAGTTATTTATGAGCCTAATTTTTTAAAGTCATAAACCTTTTGGATCCTAGATTTGTAACTCTATTATGTTTTTTATCTTTAAAATGATGTAATAGTTATGTATGAAAAATTAGGGTCACTATAGTTGGTATCTAAGAATGGTTTAGTTAATTTGGGAATTATGATTAGAAAACAAGAGTAAAAACCTTTACTATAAGTCTATGTATAGGTAAAACATCATAGATGACTATTTTTAGAAAAGTATAGACATAGAGATCCCATAAGATATTCCTTTAGGGTTATGTTCATAAAAGAATAAATTACTCATGATTTATTGAATTATGTTTTGTTATACGATTTTCTATTCTAGAAAATGGTAGGAATTAGGAGAAACTAGGCCTAAAACCTGTGTGAGTGACAATGAAAGAATTATCCAAATGAGATACCCAATTCCATTGGAGGTTGAGTTCATAACTTTGGGGAAATTATTACCTAGTTGTCTCGAGATAAGAATAATAACATGAACTATGTGGAATGTCCATACTCACCCAATAAGGATAAATTATCCATTGAGTCCTTAATGAAAAAATGACCATCGATGTTTAGTGGAACTTCCAATCCACTTGAATTGGAATAGTGGGTTAACTCAATGTAGAAGATATTTTCTATGATCCATTTCTCTAATAAGGATATGGTGACTCTGGAAATTTACCATTTATATGGAGAAGCTATTCAATAGTAGGAATTGGTAATGAAAAAAAATCCAAATGATTAAATGGATGATATGGGAAGAATTTAAGAAAATATTTCTTATAAAGAGTTTCCCCTGAACTCTTCAAAAAAAAATTTTGAAAGAGAATTCATATATCTAAAGAAAAAGGAAGGTGAAGTTGTCACGAATTATGATGAAAACATCATAAGGTTTTAAATGTATTCCTTGGGTTTTTATCAATAATGATAGAAAAATATATATGTTCATTATTTTATAAAAAATACACATTCGAAACGGTCTAGAAATATAAGAATTTGAGAGTTTTGACGATGTCGTTAAATGTTCTCTTAATGTAGATATGGAGTTCAAATAATGGTCCCACGGTTATTGAGATAATAAGAGAAGAATGGGGTTTCAAGATTGTGGGTCAAATGAAAAATGGGGAAATAGGATCCAACTACCCTAATGTCAAAAAAGTAGGAAGAAGAATCTTGTTAATTGCCTCAAAGGGATGGGGAAATTCTTCATGTATGGGAGAGAAGGACACCAACCTAATGAATATTGAACATACATGAAGAAGATGGACAACATGATAGAGGAAAGGAAGGAACATACTAATTCACCACCCATGGTTCAATGCTTCAAATATAGGGACCAAGGGTGTTATGCAAGCAAGTGCACTAAACCACATGTCCTTGAGGGAAACAATTGTCAGCAATCACCAAAGTCAAAGGAGCAAGGGAAAGCTTATATCATCACTACTAATGAAGTGGAGATTGAAAATGAATTCATACAAGGTATGGTACCTATTCACTAAATAATAGAAAAAGTATTATTTTATTCGTGTTCTTCTTATTCATTTATATCCTAAATGTTTTCTAGAACTATTTAATTGAATCCTCGATACATTTAAGTGGAGATATCCAAAAAAAAATAGTGGTGTAATAATTACAACCCAAGTGTTGGACTCTTCTCCTATAATCATATTTGGGATAATTCTTCTTGCAAATCTTATTATATTTCCTTTCTTGAAATTTGATGCTATAATGGACATGTATTGGCTTTGATTATATATAGAAGAAATCAACTATTGGAAAAAAAATATTTTTATATTCTAAATCATCCCACGATCCTCTAAAAATGCAAGGAAGATCATGAATATTCTTCAAAAAATCCATCAACAGTGTGGGTGTTGATACCCACTTGAGAAGCATACCTTTACCAAATGGTTGAGTCAATGGAAGGTATTAACCTGGAGGAAATGCCCATTGTTAGGGAATACATTGATGTATTTCTCAAAGAGTTACTTGGAATCTCCCGATCTTGAGGTAGAGTTCTCAATAGATCTCATACCCAGAGCCACTCCTATCTCAAGATTACCATATAGGATGTCCTTGATTGAAATGGAGGAGTTAAAGATGTATCTACAAGAGAATTTGAAAAAATGGTTCATACTCCCTAGTACATCACCTAGGGGTGCACCAATGCTCTTTGTCAAGAAGAAAGATAGATCAAAACAGGTTTATATCGACTACCAAGATATCAACAAGATCACCATAAATAAAAATTATCCTCAACCAAGGATTGATGAATTGTTCAATCAACTACAAGGAGTGAAATAATTCTAAAAGGTGTATCTTTTTTATGAATATCATCAACTAAAGTTGAAGAAGGAAGATGTTTAAAAGATTGTTTTCCTTACAAGGTATGGGCACTATGCGTTCATAGTAATTCCCTTCAAAATTTATAATTTTCCTACAATATTTATGGATGTGATAAATATATTCATTAGAGACCATCTCATCAAATTTTTGGTAGTGTTTATCGATTATATTCTCATTTATTCCAAGATTAAGTAGGAACATGATGATAATCTAATGATTGTGTTGGTGATATTAAGAAAGGAGAAAAGGTATTCTAAGTTCAAAAAGTGTGACTTTTGGATGTAAGATGTCACATTATTGGGGAACATGATCACAAGTGATGGAATTTATGTGAACCCTTCAAAGACAAAGGAAATTGAAGAATAAGCTAGACCCACTAGTGTCATAGAAATCTATAGTTTTATAGATTAGATGGTTACTATTTACATTTTTTGATAAATTTATCATTATTTTTTAGCCAACCAACTAATTTACCACAAAACAGGGTAAATTATTTGTGGATTAAAGATATGATGAATGCTTTAAGGGGATCAAGAAGAGGCTAATCACTATTCTTGTACAGTAATTTCCCAGTCAAGATAATTGTATCACTAAGAGGGGGAGAGAGTGAATCAGTGATATATTTTTCTTTTATATTTCCTTAATTATGTAATAACCTTAGAATCCTATTAAATATTTCATTCCATATTGAAAAAAATTAAATCAAACATCTATAGGAACAAATAAATTTATAAGTATCACTATTCCACAAGAATAGCTACATCCTATCTATGATTTTGAAATGATCTAAAACCACACAATTTGTAAGAAAATAATCCTTTTGTGTGTAATACAATGAGTAGGATATTCCATTTAACTCATGTAGCTCTATAAAAACAATTCAATAGTGAATGTGATCCTTCTATAACAAATGATGAAGTACAAAGTTTTGTAACAACACAAGATATGGTGATTCTATATCAACTATCACAAATGTATTATTTTTTAAAAAAATCTTCAATTTATTACTAAGAAGTTGGTAAGAACTTTTCTAAATTTTGTTACAATACTGAGTCTGATTTCCCAATCCAATTCTCCCAGTCCGATTATCCCAGTTTTATTTCTCTATATGAAAAATAAATTACTTTTTGAGAATACGTTTGAGAAAATTCTGAACCACTTCTTCTTCAATCCAAAAATCCCAATATGATTTTCCCAGTCCGATGATTCAGCCCAATACGATGACCAGTTGAATACAAAAAAACAAAATTTGGAAACCTCTTCTTCTATTTAGAGCGACGTCTTCCCTATTCTTCTCAATGAATAGTATATCTATCAAAAGTACAAATTAATTTCCCTTTTATACTCACCCAAAAAATGGTTTGGGTGGGATTCCTAAAAAATTTCCCACTCAATAAAATTTTCTAAATTTACACATTCCTTTGAATTTTGGGTTCATATTAACTTCATAATCTCTTCTCAACACTTATTTAACATTCTCATATATTCTCAAAACTTCAAATCTGCTTTAGAATTTCTGTAAACATCATTCTAATTCTGATATCCCATTTCAATTTGTTATGATGACCTTCTTCATTATGATGAATACAAATTTAAAACAATATATTATTATTTATCTCTTCACTTGACCCACTTGAAATATAAACAATGTAATTAAAACTATTTTAAATGGTCAACAAAATTATTGATATATCTATTAATTTCTTCTTCATATTGGCCACCACATAATTTTATATTTCTTTCCATTCATCAGTTACAAAAAATTATTCCTCCGATGATTATTATGGCATACTTTGTATGGACCGATATCACCCGCTTCAACATCAACAAATTAGTTCTCTTCTGAATATGATACCAATCAATCTTTATGACAAAAAATTCTGCCTCTAATTAATATGATGACATACTGAATTCAATGGATCAACATTAGTAACCTATTTATATTTTTAATATGATTCCCAAAAACTACTTTCTTAAAGGATTTAAATCTTCTAGATTTTGGTCTGACTGAAAAATAGAACCTTTATTATGACTATCCTACACTACCATTAAACAAATCTGTATCCAAAAATGTCATTACAATGATCTTTAGACCAGAATGATTAAAATACATAAACTTTCTTATTTAATATACTTTTAACAAGTATCATGACATTCTTTATGACCCTTATTACTTTGAAGATCAACTTTAGCATCATCTCACTTACCAAATAAAGTATTGAAACATCCCTTTCATTCATAAACATATTTATTTCCTACTCATCTTGAATTCGATTGGAATGATTACAATCAGACTGAATATGATTGGAATAAAAATTTTCACCCATTTCTTTCATCATGATTTAATCACAAGTTTTACAACTTACTTATGATTTAGAAGAACTCCATGATCAGAAAGCAACATCACATTTTCATCAAACTTAGGAAGACTCAAATTATTCCACATTATGATCAAACATTTCATTCCAAACTTTGGCTGAGTTCAGTGATCCTCTTTATCCAGAAAACATATTCCCAATGTGATGTAATTTCTTAACCATTGTGAGTCTGATTTTATTGAGTATGATGGTCAGTCCAATTTTTATCAATTAAAAAGTGAGGTGATTTATTTTCTTCTTAAACACCATTGACAACAAATGAAAATACCTGAATATGATATTAATCATTATCATATTGGTCCTAAAAATCTCCCACTTTGGATTTTTTTGTCAACCAATGTTCATAAATCACGAAACTTTTTATACTAAAGCTATGTATTACTTATCAATAATTATAAGACTACATGTGCTAAATCATTGTAGGAAACACGAATTATTGACATAAAATTCATGATGTCCAAAAGTAGTGATTATGAAAAATGTCCTCATCTTTTCTTCATGAAATTTTAAACCTCCATAGAATACAAAAAAAATGTTTCCAACAACCACTCAAACAAACAGTTAGAATAGTTCACACACTTACAATGATGAATTCACAATTTACCCACAACACTCTCTATTTACAAGCTTCCATAATGATAGATTTATCAAACAATTCCCCCCCTTGAATGTACATTCCAAATATAATATGAGAGAGGGAACAAAAAAACATACCTCAACCTTGACGATAAAGAGGTTAGATGACCTTGTTCAAGATCAATTTAGAGAATGATTCCCTGGGTAAAGGTTTTGTGAAAATGTCAGTAGCTTGTTCCGATTTAGGAAAAAAACTCCAACTTCAACTCATTATTCTACACATGATATTTCATGAAATAATTGTTGATATCAATATGTTTTGAATGATAATGTTTTACCAGATTCTTGGAAAGGTCTATTTCACTTTGATTATCACAACCCAAGATAAAGGTTAAATTTAATTCAACAAGTTAGTATTCTATCTGATTCTTCATCCACATATGTTGGGTAGTAGATTTTGTAGTAGAAAAATATTCATATTTAGTTGTAATGAGAGTTACTGAATTCTATTTCTTTATATTCCAAAAAACATAACTTTTACCTAGAAGTAAAACTCCACCTGATGTGGATCTTCTATCATCAACATTTACTGCCCAATCAGCTTCTAAATACCCAAAAAAAATCAATACTTTCTAAGCTATCATACCTGATTTCGAAATTTTTTGGGCCTTTGATGTATTTGAGGATTCTTTTTCTAGAAAGTAAATTTTATTATTTATGATCACTATAAAAGCATTCACATAAGGTAACATAATAAACAATATTGGGTCCTAAGGTAGTAAAATATAAAAAAATTCCAATCAACTTCGGAAACTCTTTCTGATCAACTTTCTTGTCTTCTCCATCTTTACTCAACTTTGTTCCCACTGTTATTGAGGTGTAAACTAATTTTTAATTCTCTTTACTGAAATTTTTAAGAATTTATTTAGCATAATTTTCGTGAGAAAGAAAAATGTGTTCCTTCTTTTATAAAATTCGTAACCCAATAAAGTATTTCATTTCTCCCAACATGGAAATCTCAAACAACTTTTTCATTTATTTAGAAAACTTATCACATGATTATTCATTATTCCTAGTAAAGATAATTCCATTAATATAAATAATTATGATGAAGGAAAAGTCTTGAATTTATTTGATGTAAATATTATTATAAACCCTTCCTTTCTTAAAACTCATATTCCTTAAGAAAGTATCTAGTTTGGAATACTATGTCCTCATAGATTTCTTTAGTGAATATAAGGATTTTTTAAAATATGCACATATAATTTTCCTCTTTCCCAACAACAAATCCACCAGGCTATTCAATGTAACTTCCTCATTAAGATCAACATTTATAATTTCAGACTTTACATACATTTGAAAAATTTTGTAACTCCATTGTGTTGAAATAATAAGAAAAATTATGATTGTTTCTAACCTTTCCGCCAGAGGAAAAGCTCCATCAAAATCAACACCTTCCATTTTAGAGTAACCTTTATATACTAAACTTTCCTTGTTTATTATCACTTCACCTAATTCATTCATTTTGTTCTGGGAAACCCACTTTGTACGAATAAATTTTTTGTTATCTAGAATAGGTATGAGTTCCTATGAATCATTCTTTTCTATCTGGTCTAACTCTTCATTCATAGACTGAACCCATTCTAGATACTCAAAATATTATTTCACAGCATTCGGCCCAATTTTTGAATATAAAGAAGTACGTGTAATAGAATTTGTTGTTCTTATTGTTTGATCCTTTTTATGTTGATCACCAATAATGTTATAAGTTTTTACTAGCTTCCTAATCTTGGGATGATATTTTAGAGATTCTTTTTCATCACTTGAAATAGATTATTCTGATTCTTGTTTTTGAGTAGGATTACAATTGGATGTATCCTTATCAGAAATGTTGACAAAAATTTCGTAATCCTATTCAACATACTTATATATTTGATTATATTTTTCCTTAATATATTTTTCAATAACTTTAAAATTATTAGAATAAAAAATTATTTCTATTTCTTTGTTGAAACATCTATATCCTCTTCCTTCTAGATCATAACTAAGAAAAAATCCATCTTCACCTTTCTGCTCAAACTTTCCCAGATCTCCACCTTTCATATTTATAATGCATGGACTCATGAAAACTCTTAAGAGTTTTTAAACTTGTAGTTTTTATATAAAAACTTTTGTATGGAGTCATATACAAACATGGCCTATAGAAACATCAGTTTTGGATATAAACAATAGTACTCTTGGGTTGCCTCCAATATGAATGAGAAAGACCTTGTTCAAGTAACATAGTTCTCCCCATTTCCACCAAACTTCTATTCTTCCATTCATCAACCCCATTTTGTTGAGGTGTGTATAGGGAACTATAATCATGAAGAATTCTATTCTTCTCAAGATAACATTCAAATTATTCATTCTTATACTCATCACCATTATTAGTTTTCAACTTTTTCACTAAATACTCACTTTTCTTCTTAGATTTTCTCCTAAAACCTTTAAACATTCTCAGAGAATATGATTTATGTTTCATATTCAAAACACAAGTAATGTGATTAAATTCATCAATTAAAGTGATGAAGTAATTATCATCATTTTTTGATTGTTTTCTCATTGGTCCATAGATGTTAGAATGAATAACTGCCAAGGGTTATTTTGAACAATTCTCAGCTTTCTTATAAACAGACTTTGTAATTTTTCCTTATGAAAAATAGTGCAAAAAAAAATATATTATTCATTGAAAATCAAGAATACTGTGAACAAAATATTGCTTTCATAACTTACTCTTTTTTATTTGACACATGTTTCCCATCCTTTTTTTCTATAATTAATTTTCTTCCGCCATACCCAAGTAACAATAGTTTTGTACCTCAACAACTTGAAATAAGTTTCCCTTTGTATGTTGGATTCTTGTAACTATCTTTTCATCCTTATCAATTTTCACAAAAAATAAATCTTTCCCAAAGGTAAATTTGTTACCTTCATCACATAATTGTGAAACACTCAACAAGTTATGTTTCAACTCATCAATACATAAATATGTTTTAGATTTAAACTTTTCTTTCCCAATGATAGTTGATCCAACAACATTGATTATTATTGTTTCATCCTTATTGAATGTCAAGTTACCTCTTTGAAGCCATTTAATTTATTCAAAAAATTAAGCCTTCTTTCATGTATGAGGAACACCCACTATCAATAATCCATGGTTGTTCACCCTTAAATGATTTGATGGTAGTTTTAACAACAAGAGATTTTCCTTTCTTCACCTCCAGCTTCTGAGAAATATTATGAAAATTATATTGTGCTGGTAACAAAACATTAAAACCCTTAGCAAGATTACCTAGTTGTTCACATATTTCACAAATAGTTTCTTGGGGTTGGAACCTATTTTTAATTTTTACACCATCATTATCAGGTTTTTTTTGAACTTATTTTTCATACTTATTATTTTGAGAAGATTGACTCCCCCTAAACCTATGACTTTCATAACCTATAGAATAGTAGTAATGTTGTTGGTTGAACCAACACATATTTGTTTTATTTATGATTCCATCACAATACCAGTAGTAACTATAGAAAGAATATTTTCCTATATATCTTCCATACTAACTGGAGTTATGAATATGTTTCTAAGCATCCTTCTTATCTAAATTTTGTTGACCACCAACCTTTCTGTTATCAATCAGAGCCTTCTTTTTTAGCTTATTTCTCCTTTTATCCTTGACATAAATAGAAATAATAGAAACATCTACATATTCATAATTTTTAGAAATAGTTTTAGACTCCAATTTTTCAAAAACTTATGAATTATCAACTTTGTTAATCTTAACCACATACATAATTTTCTAAGATTTCTTATTTCCAGAAATAATTCAATATTTCCTATCAAATTTTGATGGCCACTTTTTTTTATCCTTATCAGGTTTTTCCTTATGAAAACTTTCACGAACATCATATATAGATTTTTTGGAAAATATAATATTATTTTAATCTTTACAATGTTTTTACTAGACAAGTTCTAACTATTATTTTTATGCATTTAACTTCAATTCTAGATTTTCATTATGATTCTTTTCATCCTTAATATATTTTTTCAAATCACTAATATCCAGTTACATTCTTTTTTTCTAGTCTAAAAAAAATTCATGAATTTTTTATGAGGAACATTAATCTTATAACTTCTTGTTTTGTTTTTCAAGACTTCTAATACTTCTCAAATATATTTCAAATATTATTTTAAATGAAATTTATGTTGAGTTTCATTGTAATCAGAATTGCTAATTCGGATTTCTTTATCATTAATTGTTACACTAAAAGTATTCTCACCAACATGCTCAGTAGAATTTTTAGATTTAGCTTTATTATCTTCTTATTCTTTATCTTTAGATAATAAAATACACCTTTTTGATTTTGAGAATTTTTTACCCTTCCCTATAGAATAAAATTTTCCTTTCCACCCTATTTCTTCCAGGACCTTCTTTGCCTTATTTCTTCTTCATCACCATCTTTTTATTTCTTTCTTTGTGGAATTTTTGTTATAAGGTTCCCAATGAATCCATATTCAAAACATTTCAAGGGAAAATTCCCTTTATATTTACCTATAACTCTTCTCAAATTTTTTATAAAAAATGGATAAAATATCATCAAGATTTTTACATACCTCATTTTTCAGAATCAAAATAACAACCTTCTTATTCAAAAATAATCTTCTTTGAATTATCTTTATTCGCAGTCTTGAAAAAAATTTCTCTATCAAATTTTATTTTTATTTTCATATATTTATACCATATTATTTTATAAGTGATGAGAGTTCTATGAAAATAATCTATAGATACTTTTTTATGATATCTATCTTCTAATTAATAAACATTAGCATCAAACTTGTCAGGAATAATTCTTAATATCTTTTCAATAACTATAGAATCCTAGAACTTTTAAATAAGACATCTGATAGTGTTGATGATGTTATTTAACATGGTACATAAGCCCCTAATAGATTCATACACACCCATTTTCACGTCCTCATACTTCAGCATCTACATTTGTAATTTTTCTTCTTCACTTTTGTATTGCCTTCATATAGGTTTTCATATTATCCCATATACATTTATCTATTAAAACACCCTTCACCCTTAAAAATTCACTTTTAGAAAGTGATGATAGTAAATAATTCTTGTCCCTTCCATCACTCTCAACATTATCTTATCAATAGATTAAGATGAACTTTATCATCAATAGGAGGAAATACATCTGTTGCATCTTCTAGAAAATCATATCTAATAGACATAAGATGGGGAAACATTATATCTTTCAAGATATGATAATTCTTACCATCAAAAACCAGGATTCCTTTACTGTTGATACAATTCAAATTATCCATCAAATTCTCTTCAGAACTTTAACAAATAATAAATGAAGGGAACATGTCTCTAATACTAATTGTAATTGCCCAGTCAAGATAATTGTATCACTGACAGGGGGAGGGGTGAATTAGTGATATATTTTTCTTTTATATTTCCTTACTTATTAAAAAAATTTCTCCTATTTAATATTGCTTTTCCTATTGAAAATAATTAAAACCCACATCTATAAGAACATAAGAATTTACAAGGATTATTATTCAACAAGAATATATACATCCTTTGTGTTGTTTGAAAATGATCTAATACCACAAAATCCACTAGAATACAATCATTTTATGTGGAAAAAATTGAGAAGGATATGCCCTTTCACTTTTGTGTCACTATGTAAACAATTCAAAAGTGCATATTATCCTTCTAGAAGAAATGATGTAATACAAATTTTTGTAACAAAACATGTTATGATGATTCTTTATTATCTTTCAAAAATGTGCTATTTTTTATAAAAAATATTTACTTTCTTACCTAGAAGTTGGTAAGAACTTTTATAGACTTTTTTATAAAAATCAGTCTGATTCTTCTAGTCTAATTGATCAATAAGAAAAATATATAAATTTGATAGAATATATTTGAGAAAATTCTGAACCATTTATTCTTCAATATAGAAATCCCAATACAATCTTTCCAGTCTGATGATTCAGCCCAATACGACGACCAGTTGAATACAATAGTGTCTCTCCTCATATGATTCTATCCAAAATACTTCTTCAACAAAATTCAATCAGGAAACCTCTTATTCTCTATAAAGCTCTTCCTTGTCTCTTATTCACCATGAATAGTACTTCTATCAAAAATTAGAAAAGTAATTTCTCTTTTATACTCACCCCAAAAATGGTTTGGGTGGGATTACTGGAAATTTTTCCTCTCAATTACATTATACAAATCTATATGTTCCATTGAATTTTAGGTGCATCTTGCCTTCATAAACTCTTATCAACACTTCTCAAACCATTATGAATCTTCAAATAGCTTAATCTATACCTTATACTTTCTTTAAAAACATTAGCCTGATTCTAATTTCCATTTTGATTTTTCATTATGATTCGCATCATTACGATGATGACAAATGTAAAATAATATATTCTTCTTTATCGCTTCTCTTGACCGACTTGAATGATAAACAATGTAATTAATGCTATTTTAAATTTTTCACTACATTATTGATAAATATCTGAATATATTCTTCATATTGGAAACCACATAATTTACATTTTCATTACATTCATCAGTTTCAAAAAAATCATCCTCTGATGGTTATGATGGCATACCGAGTCCGATGGACCGGTATCAGCAACTTCAACTTCAATAACTTCTTTCTCTTCTAAATATGATACTGGTCAATTTTTATCACAAAAAAAATCAACCTTTGATGAATATGATGACACACTAAATCCAATGGATCGAAAATAAGAGGTTATTTCTTTTTTGAATATGATGCTCGCCAACATCTTTCATTGAGGATTTAAATATTTTTGGCATTTAGTTGAACAAAAAAGTATCACCTTCATTATGATCATCCTCCTTGGTCATTAAAAAATTATCCATCTAGAAATATCATTATGATGATCATGTGACTGGAATGATTCAAATTTATCAAATTTATTCTTTCATAAACTTTCAGAAAGTACCCTTAATTCCTTCATGACTTTGATTATGTTGAATTTCAGCTTCATCATCATATAACCTACCATGTAAAGTGTTTCTACTTACCTATATTATATCAACATCATTATTTCCTTCTCAACCTAAATAAAATTTGTATGATTATGACCAAACTGGATATGATTGGTAGAATCTTTTTCTTCTCTTTATTTCATAAATCATTCATCACTAGTTTTATAACTTACTAATGATTTATGAGAACTCCATGATCCGCAAAGAATAATTACATTTTCATTAAAGTCAGGAAGACTTTGATTTTCCCCATTATAATTAAACCTTTCATTCCAGACTTAGGGTGGGTATAATGATCCTCTTCATCCCAAAAAAATACTCCCAATACAATGGACTTTATTAACCATTGTGAGTCTTATTTTCTTGAATATGATGGTCAGTCTGATTTTCACCAAATAAAAAGTGAGGTGATTTATTTTCTTTTTAAACTTCCTTGACAACAAAAAAATAATACCTAAATATGATAGTCGTCCTTATCATCTGGGTCTTAACATGTACTCACACTACCAATAAGTGGAGAAGGTTTTGTGATATATAGTTATGATTCAAAGAAAGTCTTGGGTTGTGTACTCATGTATAATGATAAAGTGATATCCTATACCTCCTGATAGTTAACAATCCATGAGAAGAACTACCTGGCGCATGATCTAGAGTTAGAAGATATGATCTTTGCTCTAAATATTTGGTCCCATTATCTTTATGGTGAGAAGTTTGACATATATACCGATCATAAGAGTCTAAAGTATATATTCACATAGAGGTATATCAATATGCATCAAAGACAATGGTTTGATCTAATCATGGACTATGATTTCTCTATTCACTACAATCCGAGAAAGGAGAATAAGGTAGATGATGCTCTTAACAGAAAAAACATGCTACTATATCCATGATGAAAATTGAGAGAGACCTTATCTTCTTTTATATGAAAAGGACATATCTTGAAATCATAACGATATGGAATACATAATACCTCTACCAAATGATTTCCCAACAATCTATCCAAGAGAAGATCAAGGAGACATAAATGGACAATATGGAGCTAAAAAAGTTTAAATAAATAAAGGAAGGGGAGCTACATGAGTTCCAAATTGATGATGATGGTGTAATTTAGTTTTTAATGAGGCTTTGTGTTCCTTCATCACCTGAGATAAAGACCATGCTATTGTATAATGGACATAGCCTGTCTTTCTACACCACCCCAGAAGTACCAATATGTACCCTGATCTTTGAGGAAACTTTTGATGGGACAACATGAAGAAGGAGATTACGGAGTATATATCAAGGTGTTTGGTATCCCATCATGTTAAGTTAAAGTGACAAAATTCCAAATGGATGATGAAACTTTTTCATATAACCATGTTGAAATGGGTGAATATCACCATGGACTTTATCACCAGTCTCCCAAAAACATCCACAGAAAAAATACGATATGGTTTGTGGTGGATCAACTCACCAAGACTGACCACTTTATCACTATTTGGGAAGATTTCTCACTTGAAAATCCAAGATATATGTAAAGGAAATGGTGAGGTTTTATGGGGTTCTACTTTTGATCATATTTCATTGTGAACCAAGTTTCACCTCTAAATTCTATAGAAGCATTCTGTAATATTTTAGTACTAAATTAAATTTTAGCATGAACTATCACCCCCAAACTGATAGGAAATCGAAAAGGACTATTCATGAACTTGAGGAAATGCTAAGATCACACTTGATGGAATTTAAAGGAGGATGTGATCAACATATCACATTGGTTGAGTTATCATGTAAAAAAAACATCCACTCGAGTATTTAAATGGATCTATATGAATCATTGAATGTAAAGCAATGTAGAACACAAAAAAATTTCGGATAAAGTTGTGGAATGAATTATACAAGGACATAATCTTGTGAAAGTGATGGCAAAAAAGTTTCAATCCAAACAAAATCATATAAAAGCTACATAGAGTTGGTAAAAGAGCATTACTGACTAATAACTAAGGGACATTAATTTTGATTTTAGAGAAACAATATTCCATTGAATATAACCATGGAAGAGTGTCATACACTTTGTAAATAAAGGGATGTTTTAGCCTGAGGAATATTGACCCCTTTGAGATCCTTGATCGCATAAGATTAGTGACATATCAACTTTCATTTCCACAAAGTATGGCTCAAGTTCATGATTGTTCCAAACCCAATTTGATGGAAATAATTAGGTCATTAACCTTCCATTATTGACTGTGGTTGGTTTTTTATGACTTTTTGTTAGGTAAAAATGTGGGTAAACCTAACTTGTTTTCAAAATACCTAGTGATTCCTTTTCCTCCCTTATAAAAAGTCACAACCTCTCCTCATTACTCACACCTCTCAAACCAATTAGTTTCAACCAATATCTACCCATATAGATTCCCAAATTCCCTCCCCTAGACCTTGAATCCTCCCTTTGGTCAGAAATCCTTACAAGGAATCCTTTTGGTACAAACCAAAAGTAGTTACCTGCTTAAGAGGTAACATCTTCTCTCAAGATTTTTAATTTTATTTCCATTATCCAACCCCGCATATCTTATTATTTGATTATTGTATAAAAAACATATCCTCAATATTAAAGTATGTTTTATTCTATGGTCTAGACCTACACTTACACATACTTACATTTAATCGGTAATGAACATATTGTGTCTTTGTATAGTGAAATACTGCCTCACAAAACGAAGATTGTTCATTTTACTTTACCAACATTCATAGTTGGCCATTATGATGGAAAATATATTTTTATGTGATATAAATGATATTTATTAATTCTTTATTCTAATTTAATACTTTTATAATACACACCTTTAATACTTTCCATTTTTCATTAATATGATAACATCGTTTGAGGAAGTGTGGACTACCGCCCCCTCAAAGCGATGTGATTCATTCACACGATCCATGGAATGAATAAAGAATGATTAGAATTAAAAATATGTGAAATAAACAACCTCTATATGATATAAATAAAATAATTACCTTTTTGGAAAAATAATATATATATATATATAAATATATATTTCTTTATTACCCTTTAACACACTAAAAAAGTGATAACGCCATTCATAGATGTGTGGACTACTTCCTCCTCGACACGATGTGATTCGTTTTACACCTCAATAATTATATATATATAAGTATATATGATTAAATAATATAGTATTTATGTTATATTGGTCATTATGGAAATATTTGGTCTTACATACCTTCTTTCTATAATGATCATTGAAAAATAAGAACGTCACTCATGCATACATATGGCCTACCACCACCATGATTGTAATGTTGGTTCATTTTTCATAACAAGATTTAATAATTTATTTTAAAGGTATAATTAATGATCTAATATGATAATTATTTCATGATTATTATTCTGTAGATGTCATATAATGACCCCTTTGACAATAGTTGACCTACAAATGTTGTTTTTGACACATAATCCGAATTTGGTGTAAACAGACAATATAAACAGAATTTTTTAAGTAATTGTATACAAAATAGTATACAGTGAAATAAAATTAATGTTAAACATGAAAAATTTTCTCAAGTAATTAGAAAATTAACATAATTTTATTCTACATGAATTCAAAGGACGTTCACCCAAAATGAAACTTAAGGTAAGGTATTTACATCTCACTTTTTACATCTATGGGATAAATGTCATGTTCAACATTTAATTATTTTGTGTGGTGTATCTACTACCCATTTTTATATATTATATAATTAAATATTTTACCTTTATGGTATTTAAAATATTCATTCAATATTATTCCTTCATCAGGGTTATGATTTAAATTGTTTTAGAGTGGTATGGGACTCTTTGGGATGTTTAAAGATTACTTTCCTTATGACTAGTACTAATGACCTTTAAATGGAATTTCTATTCTAGGATATTTTATAACCATTTTTAAATAAAACCATTCATTATTATCTGGTTATTCATGACCAGTTTCATGTATTAGTACTATTTTTTCCACTCTTTAGTACTCAAAATGTTTTAGAATTTTTTTAAGAAAAATAAACATTATTTCTCTCTTTAGTCAGAGAACTTGTTTTCCTCTAAAACCCATGTTTTAATATATAAAAAATTCAAAAATGTTTTTAAAATTATTTTCTAAAGAAATTTGTACCCTTTTTTTCTTTTACCATTGTTGTCAAAGGAATTTTCTTATCGCTTTATTAACAATTCTTTTTTTTAACCTTTAACCGTGAAAAAAGAATGTTCTTTTACCTCATATGACAAGTACAAATTTACCCACCATCATTTATTTGAAGCATACTTTTCATGTATAAAATGTTAATTTTAAAAAGTGATTTTCAAATAAAAAAATTTAAAAAAAAAATTCATAATAAAAGGATATTTTCTTCAAGGATTTTTTTTAAATATCATTTTATAGTATTTTTATTCATCATCAACAATAACCATTTATTTTTACTCCTCTTGAGATTTATTTATTGATACCATCCTTATTTTTCCTCTTGGTGGCTTATTATTGATTTTCCTAAGGATAGTATTCACATTCACTTCTTTGAATAATTTGTTATTCCCCTTGAAACATTCAATCTTCTATGATCATTGAACATTGAATTCCCCCTAATTATCTATTTCATTCATCATGTATGTTACTATTACCTAAACCCTATACCATTTTATATATAGTGTCTAATTTTATAGTTATTTTATTATTTGGGAAAATATTGATAATTTCATATCATTTATCCAATACAGATATTTGATAAGGAATATTATTTATTTTGATTATTCGATATGAGGAATGATTTGGACAGGCAATGATTGGAGGAGCCCGTAATTTATATAGGTCCTCAATGAATCAATAGGTTCTCTTGAGAAAAATTATTTTCACAATTAGAATTGTTTAAACCGTCTTGTGAAAGGTTTTGATGGTATAGTTTTTCATGTTCCTCAAACATGGTGTCTAGTAAAAAATCATTTCCCTTGTTTAGTTTTAGTTATTATTCATCCATGATATTTTACATCGACATATCTATTGATACATTTTATTTTTAGTTATTTAGATAGAATGTGTTTCTGTTTCTTACCTTGACATATTTATTTTGCCTTATCTAGTTATTTCAATGGAATGTGTTTTCAGTTATTACCTTTCCATAAAATTTATGAACTTCCTTCTCAGTTTATTGATTATATAGTGAAATTCCATCTCAGTTTATTGATTATATGGAAAGTGAGTTCAGTTATTCACCATGTCATAATTATTATTCTCATTGATTCATTATTACTTCCGCTATATTTATCCCTTACTGAGAATTTGATCTCACCCTTTTTATGTTTATTTCCCAAAGAATCCAAGAATCATACTTTGAAATATATACAAGGAATTACTAGGAGGATTAGATTTATCCTTGATGATATTTATTTAGAAAGAATAAAAAATTATGTTTTAATTAGTGTATTCTTTTCTCATGTATTTATCTCTTTTACCAAGAATACTAAACACACAATCCTTCAGGATTCAATTCCCTGTAATATTTCCAATGTAAAAGTTTTAGACACCGATTCTGGGCCTTCTGTGGTCATGTTACTACTGTTGGTATCATTGTAAGTTTAGTATCATCCTTGGGAACTAGATTTAGGAAAAAATAGGTTAGATAACATAGAAATAAGGTAGAATTTCCGGATAAGTATAGAATAAAATTGTAGAATTTTGGTAAGGTAGAGATTATATGGTTTTTTATTGCAATACATCCATGTGTGGATAATACAATTGTATGTGGTTTTGATACATATGTAGCTAGGATTAATAACTATGACTAGGTATTTTGAGCCTAACATGGGGTAACCTGGTATAGAACAATGGGCCTTAATGCACAACTGCTTTGACACTTCTGGGGGATATGTTTAGGATAATTTACATTTTCTATAAAAACCACCATGAAGGATTTTGACAATGAATAACCTAGGTTAAAACTAGGGTGTTTAGATTGAAAATAGGGTATTATGATTTAAAAATCCTATAAATTATATTATGGATAAACTCTAGACTAAGGAAAGATATATGTGTAAATAAGTGGATGAAGTATTTATGTATTAGGGTTGTATTGAAAAATTTATTTAAAATTCTATTTTGTGATTAACCTAATTTAAAGGATTTCCATCCTATTTATTTTATGAATTATGTTAATTTTGGTTTAGAATAGGATGACCTATAAGCTGGGTGATAACTAATCAAATCTGGTAAGGTTGTGGGTCTTAAATACATGACCAAAGGATGATAAGGGTTTCTTTCCAACCACTAACCTATGAAATTTACTTGTTAAAATTTCATTGTTTTTATTTAAAAAATTTTATGAATAAATGTTAATGATAAACCAGTAGTTTCACTTTTGAGTATTAGATATTAATCTATTAACCATATTGGTTTTGGAAGATAGTTAAAGAAAATGGTTAGAATTTTCACTCTTTTATGAGCCTCATGATCCTATAAATCTTTATTTTAGTGCTTCGGGCATAAAAAATCATTATTGGTAATTAATTTCTAGGAGTAAAGAATGAATTAGAATTTGATCAATGGACAACCAAAATTTAGGATTTTTCGTATGAAATGGAAACCTATCATGTAAGAATATTTCATTATATTCTTAAGTAGTAAAATAATTACCCAAAATTAGGAAAATGTCTTAAAAATAAAATGTTTCCCTAATATCTTAATTTCTGTTGAATCTGTGGTCTTCTAAATCATCACAGAATTATGGCTTGAGGTTCTCAACTTTCCATTGATCATTCACTTGTTTGTGATTGTTGACCCCATTCACTCCTTATAAATATTTACATTTTTCCTGCAAGTACGTATCTCTACTTTACACTGATGTTCTCTTACTTAGAGACCTAGTTAGATGGTATTCCATGTGACCTATTTACTTTCTATTGTCTCTTTTATAGAGGATGACTTATAAACCCTTCTCATGATGTGGGATTTCAAATATAGGAAGTATAAAACAATCTATCACCATGATCGAGTTTAAATTGCGAGGATAAAATTTAAATAAGGTGGGGAGAATGTGATGAACTGAAAATCTAAAGTAAGAACCTTTTAATCGATAGTATGTATGACACGTGACACTAAACATGTAAGGTAATATAATAACTAGATATTTTATAAAATAATTACTATTTAAAATAGATTATATGTATTTCAATACATGCATCATCGAGTCGGCTTGTGTTGCATGCAAGAGAGGCCTTCCTTGACAGATTATGTTACATGCAAGAGTGGTCTTCCTCGATAGCTTGTGTTACATGCAAAAATGACCTTCCTTGATATTTTCCATTACACGCAAGGCCGATTTTTACAAAAATAATAATGTATTATTAAAATATTATTATTTAATATAATATGATATAACCTAGACGTTATGTTAGAAGTTATAAATAGTTTTAACTAACTTAAGAAAATGTATGGTTTATATAAATATAAAATGAATTCATTGGCTACCAACTAATAATAAATGAAAATAAGAACCAATTGGAAATAAAAAATAAATATTATTATTTATATTCATCCAAAGGAGTTTTGTCTTAATAAACACAGTTAATTAAAATTAATGAATGATTTTAATGAAAAATTTATGTTTTATATTAAATAGAATATTTTTTATCTTAATCCATTATGTTTGATAAGAATAAGATAATAATAAACCCTATTTGACATATAAAACCTATATTTTCATCAAGGCAATTTTACCACATTTTAATAGAGAATCCATTTTAAATTAGAATTTTGACACTTTAATTGATTTATTATATAAAAATAAACTTAATATTGGAAATATAAATATAATAATTATTTTAGGATGAATTTTTGATATTTTTTGGAAACATTTTATATTTAATGAATAGTTAAAAATACTGAATTTTAGATCAAAACATGATTTTTATCTAATTTATTTAAAAGGTTAAATTATATTTTTAATTGGTTTTAAAGTTAAATTAGATAATATTTTTATAAATTAATACAATTTATGTCATTGGAATAAATTTTAATTTTAAATTGATTATAAAAAATAGCAAACATTCATACCTTTTTTCCTTAAAAACATGCATTGTCTTCCTATCTTCAAGATTAAATTTATATTAATTTCTACAAATTATGTGATTTGAATTTGGAAAAAAGGATTCCATATTTGGAATAAAAATAATTTATAATTTCTAATAAGACCCAATTTTTTTTTTATAAAAATATTAGTGAAAGTAATTAAAATTAATTACAATTATTAATGTAAAATTTAGCTTAATAAAGGACTAAACCTTTAACTTAAGTGGCCAAATGACCTAGAAACCTCCCCAAAACCCCTTTTATGGACATAATTAGGACATTAACCTTCCATTATTGATTTTGGTTTATTTTTTATGACATTTGTTTTGGTTAAAACATGGGAACACCTAACTTGATTTCAAAAGACCAAGTGAGTCCTTTTCCTCCCTTATAAAAGGCTGCGACCCCTCCCTATTCTCGACACATCTCAAAACACTTATATTTGAAAAATATATTACCATATAGCTTCCCAAAATATCAACACTAGAACATTAATCCTATATTTTAGTATAAATCCTTCCAAGGAATCCTTTTGGTAGAAACCAAAAGTAGTTACCCAATTAAGAGGTAATGTCTTCTCTCAAGCTTTCTAGTTTTATTTCCATTCTCCAACCCCAAATATATTATTATTATATTATTATATAACAACACAATTACACTTAACATACTAGTATTTTTTATGCTAAATTTTATACCTACACTTACTCACACATCCATCTAATGGGTAATGAACATATTGTTTCTGTGTTCGACAATCTACTGCCTCACGAAATGATGATTGTTTATTTTCCTTCACCAAATTTCATGGTTGGAAAGTATTATGCAAACTATGTTTATATATGATATATATGATATTTATTATTTCTCTATACTTATTTAATTTTTTTATAACACATACCTTTAATAATTTCCATTTATTTAATATGATAACTTTATTTGAGGAAGTGTGGATTACTGCCCCCTCAAAGCGATGTGATTTGTTCACACGATCCATGGAATGTGTAAATGTTGATTATAATTAAAAAAATGTTACATAAAAGAACTTTATATGATATTAATTAAATTATTACCTTTATTTATATATACTATATATATATATATCATTTTCTTTATTACCCTTTCACACACTTAAAAAGTGATAACGTCATTCGTGGACATGTGGACTACCGACTCCTCAACATGTTGTGAATCATTTTACATCACAATAATTCTATATAAAAGTATATATGATTTAATAATATGTTATTTATGATATAATGATCATTCTGGAAAGATATGGTGTTACTTACCATCTCTCCATAACAATCATTGAAAAATAAGAGCATTACTCATGCGTACGTACAACCTACCATCTCTATGATTGTAACGTCGGTTCGTTTTTCATAACCATATTTAATGATTTATTTTAAATTCATAATTAATGAAAAAATATGATAATTATTTCATGATTATTATTTTAGAGATTTTATATAATAACCCCTTTTACCATATTTGACCTATCAATGTTGTTTTTGACACAGAATCCAAATTTTTTCTAAACACCCAACGTAAACAGAATTTTTCAAGTTGTTGTATAAAAAATAGTAAAAAGTGAAATAAAATTAATTATAAACTTGAAAAAGTTTCTCAATAAATTAGAAAATTAAAATAATTTTATTATACAAGAAGTGAAAGGATGTTCACCCAAAAGGAAACTCAAGGTAATGGATTCTCATCTCACTTTTTACATCTATGAGATAAATGTCATATTCAAAATTTGATTATTTTGTGTGGTGTATATACTACCCATTTTTATATTTAATATCATGAATTATTTTATTTTCATTGTTTTTAAAAATTCCATTCAATATTATTTCTTCATGAGTCTTATGATTTAAAAATTATCTAAGTTGTATGGGACACCTTAGGATGTTTAAAGATTCTTTTCCTCAAGAATAGTACTAATGATATTGCAATGGAACTTCCATTAGAGGAAATTGTATAACAATTTTTCAACAAACCATTTCATTATTATCTAGTCATTCAAGAGTATTTTGAAGTATCAGTACCATTTTTACACTCTTTGGTACTGAAAATGTTTTAGAATATTTTTTAAGAAAGCCCAACATTATTTATCTCTTTAGTTAGAGAACCTATTCTCTTTTAAAAAACATGTTTTAATAAAATGTTTTCAAAAATATTTTTAAAATCATTTGGTAAAGACATTTTTATCTTTTTTTTCTTTTACCATTGTTTTGAAAGGAATATTATTTTCTCTTTTTAAACAATGTATTTTTCTAACCTTTAACTATGCAAATAGAATGTTCTTTTACCTCGCATGACAAGAATGGATTTACCTATTGTCATTTCTTTAATGCTTCTCTTTCGTGTCTAAAAGGTTACATTATAAAGAAATTTTTTTCAAAAGTAATTTTAAAAATAAATTTTTTCCCAAAAGGTTTTCATAATCATAGGATATTTTCACCAATTTTTTTTAAAGATAATTTTATAGTATTTCTATTCATCAGCATCAATAGAAAGTACTACAAAACCAGGTTTATCCAATACTAGGGCTTTAACAGTGCTAGCTAAAAATGATGTTAAAGACCCCCTTTGTGAGTGATAAGAAACATTATTAAAGGAGGTCTTTAATAATGATAAAAAACCTTGTTAAAGTGGGACCTTTATCAGAACTTTTAAAAAAGCACTGATAAATGGGATCTTTTAACATCACTTGTAAAAAAAGTGTTAATGGGGGGTCATTATCAGCGCTTTTTTAGAAGCGCTGATAAGGACCCCTATTTATCAATGTTTTTTTAGTAGCACTAATAAAGGTATACTTAAAAAAATCATTAAGAATAATATATTAATATATTAATATATTTATATTGATATAAATATAATATATATTTTTTAAAATATGTTTTAGATAAGGTAAATAGAATTTTACACTTAATATATAAGATTTTTTGTGAAAATGGATTACAAAATAAATAAATAAAAATTTAATTAATAATTTTCTTATTATTTCTGATTAATAGTCATTTAATATCAATTTGAAGATAGAAAATCCAAAAAATAATAAAATTTCAAAAATAAGTTGAAAACGTAACTCAAACTTCAAATAGTGATAACATTTGATCTGGGTGTCCATTTATGCTCTATCACATATCAAATCAAATTTTTTGATGAGATATAAAACCTTAGTGACAATGGTAAACCTATATCTCATGTTTAAAGTCCAAAAAATCTCATTATATCTAAAAAATAGAGTTTTTAGTCATGGTACCGCGATTTTTTGACATTCAATGGATTTTCAACATATTTTAAGGGGGTCATATTGCCTTTTTTGGAGGTGACTAATTTTATTCCTAGGTATTACATTTATATTTATATTATGGTTTTAAAACATTATCATTTTTCATAATTTAAAGTTATTTATAGTTAAATATATCCATGTTTCTTATGTTTACTTATAATAAATCACTCATATAAATACATATGTCAATATATTTATGTAAAAATGTATATTCTAAAATATGTAAATAAAGACATATTTTAAAGATGTATTTAAAATAATATCTAGCCATTTTTAAATTATATATACATATACATATGTGTGTATTAATAAAGAGAGATATATTTATATTATATTATATTATATAAAAATGAATATAATATATAATATATTTAAATAAATATAAGTATATATATATCACACACACAGATATATATTGTATAAATGTATTTTAAAATAATTATATAAATATATGTAAATAAATAAATAAATATATATAAATAGAAATATCATTAATAGTCATCAAAACAACATAGTGTAGTGGTAAAGGTGTTCTATCTTTGAAGGAGAGGTGTATTGTTTGAATCCCTGAAGATGCACATAAGGATAGAAATTCACAAAGTGATGATAAAATGTGGCGGGGTGAAAATCACTGATAAAGGGGTGGTGGAGAACTATTAAAGTATTCGTGGAAGCGCTGATAAAGTGGGTCAAGCTCATAAGTGTCCAAAAAAATATAATTTTACGCCCTTTAACAGTGTTGCCTTTATCATCACTAAAAAAGTGTTATTAAAGGCCCCCTTTAACATCACTAAAAAAGTGTTGCTAAAGGACCCTTTTAACAAATTTTTTATCATTGTTAAATGGGGACTTTAACAATGCTTTTTTAGCACTGATAAAGTTTCGAACTTTTAACCACGCTCATATTGTCAATGTTTTATTAGAATTGATAATGGACTATTCTAGCAATTTTAAAGGCCTATTTTGTAGTAGTGAACCATTTATATTTACTCCACATAATATTTTTTTTGTATTGATATCATCTGTATTCTTCCTTTGAATGGTTTATTATTGATTTTTCTAAGGATAGTATTCACATTCACTTCCTTGAATTATTTGTTATTACCCTTGAAATATCCAAACTCCTATGATCATTGAACATTGAATTTACCCTTAAATAAATTATCATGATGAAGATAAATTTATTATCTTTAAAATGAATATGTATAGTCTAATTTATCTTTTCTATAACCATGTATTAAAAATGTAATACTTATTAAAAACATGAGTATGACATTTTTAACTTAACTTTAAATAAAATATAATAAATCTCTTATTCTCATCCAAGTGGATTAAAAAGAGTATAAATTCGGCCTAATGATGATTTTGGTAGAAAACCACTCATTAAATGAAATTTGGACAAGTGTTGGGGTAATTTTATAATATCATTTATATCTATAATTACCTAATTTACCCTTAACTATGGTAATTAAAATATTACTAATTTTTACTATTCATATGACCAAAAATAAAAGAAACCTATTTACATAATTTGGACCCATTAATTATAAATATAGAATCCATTTTTAATAATTCAAGACAAATAAGTTTTAGTAATTAATTTAAAATTAATCTTGTGGACGATCTGAGAAAATGAGTTATTAAAGTTTAAACCTACAAAAGATTGAAGCATTTTTATATCTAAATTCATTGTAAAATTGATTACAATAACCTAAATTGTATTAAATGATAAATTTAATCAATATATACTTTAAAAACATTCCATAATATAATTTAACACTTTAAATTATTTTGATGAAAAAAATTTGTTTTTAATTAAAATTTAGTATTTTTCACTATTCATCAAAACATGAAACTTATCAGAAAATAACCAAAAAATCAACTAAAGTAAAATTTTATATTTATATTTAAAAGATGAAGTTTATTTTTTCTATTATAATTCATAAAATTGTCAAAAATTGGATTTAAAATAGGTTCTCCATTAAAAGACGATAAAATGGTTTTTTAAAAAAAATAGGTTTTATGTGTAATATTGGGATTGTTATTTTCTTATATCTCTCAAATATATTATCTGAATATAAAAAATATTTTATTTAATATATGAAATATATATTTCATTAATATCATACTATAATAGTAATTAATTTAATTTATTAAAATAAAATGACTTTGTGAGCATAAAAATAGTTCTTTAAAAAACAACTCATATATATTCAGTTGGTTACTATATTCATTTTTAATTAATTTAGAACCATTGAATTCATCCATATATTTTCATAAGTTAGTTAATACTATTCATAACCACTAACTTAATGGATAGGTTATATCTAATTACATTAAATAATAATATTTTAATAATATATTGTTGTTTGGTAAAACCCGGTCTTGCATGTAACGCAAGCCAACTCATTGTTGTGTGTAGAATAAACATATGTTGGTAGTGAATACAACATAATCTATCAAAGAAAATGAATTTATTTAAGAAGTGACATACTGTAAAATCTTGGGGTGTTATAGATGATGTAGGGACATTGGTTGTTTATGTTAATGCATTTCAACTACAAGGTAGATATTTTTGAACTTTATTCACTCGATATTGTAAATTAATTGATTTTAATTCCATGCATTATGTGAAGACCCGACACCAGAAAACTAGGAGTCAGTGCCTTCTGAACATGATGTGTCATTTTAAAACAAAAACATGCACTGATAAACACACATCACATCCCATACAGAGGATCGAGTTCGGTTCAGGATATGGGAAACTGGTAACTTCAGAAATGTTTCATCTGATAAAAGCTGTTACCTGAAAATTTAAAATTCAAATCCAAAGGTGAGAATAAGATTTCCCAGTAAGGGGTTTAAAATAAACCAATGAAACTTTAGAATGAATTTTTTAAAAACTTATCCAAAGAACATTCTCTTATAGAAAACTATAACACATGTAACATAACATAAAAGTGACCAACTAAGATATTCAAGGAATACATGAATCAATTAGGAAATTTTCAAAAATTGGAAGAAAAAGATATCCTGAATAAGTATGACGTATGAATGTTTAAGCACAAATTAAACTAATATGATTAATAATTAATCAGAGTTGTGCGTGAAGGAAAAAAACATCAATTTCGTATGTTGGTTACTATTTTACAAGAATCATGCCACAAACTTTTACTTGTGACATCAATAAGAACTTGATAAAAACATAAGGGAAAGAGTAGTGAAAGAATAGGAATATCATCTTTAAAAGAACTTGTAACATGAATTGAATATGTGGATTAAAAATTTCATTTAGAAATTCATGAACATATCACCGAGGTTCATCCCCAAGGTGTCAATAAAGAAAAATTACCGAGGTTATTCACCAGGGTGTCAGGAAGCACGTCATCTCTAGAGATTAATTCATTATCCCATGCATTGGAGCACTATCATGGCACACCCTTAATATGTATTTACTTTCATGTGAGCCACATAAATCAATATTTTACTTAAACAGGGTTGTATATTCATGATGTCCCATACCACCTTGAATAGTTCATTCATAGTTGGTCATAGTAGTTGAATTTACATATCTTATAAGTGAGAAAGGAATCTAGATGATTAAAAACCAAGATAACAATCATATGAACATTATTAAAATGAAAGAAGAAAGGAAGATTATGGAACATACATTGAAATCTAAGTTACTGAAAGAATAGAAAACTAGAATTTATCACATGAAAGCTTGTTCTTGAAATTATAAAATTTTATCATCCAATTGATTACAAGGTGAACCAAAAATCTAAAGTAGGGTTTTGAGCTTGCACATGCTAAAACATTCAATATTGCTAAGCCTTTGCATAATACTGAATAATGTCCATGATATAAAGCATGAATCTTCACCATAAGAAACATTATTTAAAACATACAGAAAACAAATAAGTTACTCTTAAATATGGATATAAGTTTTGTTTAACACCCTACTTCTTATGTTTTTAAAACTCCACCTAAACTCGAGACTTAATGTGTAAGGACATTAACAACTGAAATCAAGGTTCACACAACATCTAAAATATATGTATGTACCAGAACTCAAACTAAAATATTGGCACACCTATGTGTGTTAATCCCCTATGAATACTAGTTCAAAAACATTTTGAATAGGGCAGGTCATGCCCTTGGTCATAAAAAGTTGTTTATGAAAACCCACAAAAAAATACTTTTATAAAAACACGATGATATATATAACATTTTCAAAATTAATTTATTATTTAAATATGAAATTAAGTTTGTGTGAATATGTTCCATGCATGAACAATTATACACATACTTCATACATATAATTGAAGTAGATAGGTCATGCCCATTCCTGCATATAACCGACGTATATACATCTAACCAAAAGTATATATGTATTTTCAAAAAAACAAAACAAGGCCAGGTATAATCCTTACATTCATTAAGATATTTGAATGCAAGAGAACCCGAAGGCCTTGGTTCAACATTTAAGAACGTTTGGACTGAACCGTAAGGTTAAATTTTTTTTTGAATATATAAAATGTATGTATTCTCAAAGAAGAAAAACAAGGAAAAACTAAAAACCCATACATTAAAAACCAGGGAAAGGAGGACTTTAGGGAGGGTTGGTTGGGCTCGATGGAGACTTGAATGGAAGAGATGAACTGATGGGTCTTGGTTATTTATATACAAAAGCTCACACACCACCTTCCACGCAAAAATGTACCCACTGGCGTTGCATTCAATGGGGGGTGTCGTGCTTGAAGAAAACGAGGAGACATGGGGGTCCCCAGTGATCCGAGGTGACTAAAATGAGGGGTGTGACATAGGGTAGGGTTACTTGTGTGACCTATGTGTGGAGGAAGAAGAAGATGCGTATAGGGGAAATGCCAGGAGAAAACGGACGGTCCATATCGATCCCAACATCAATCCAAGGGATGAGATGCGTCTGCTGTTTTAATATAATTGAGCGGCTTAGATTAGGTCTAAGTTTCATTGGACGGTCTATGTTTGACATACCAATTTAAAAACCTTGAAAAGCCATGATTAGATCGTTCTAGATTGAAAAGATAACAATAACCATAGAGAGACACGTGATTGCTGAGGGTAGAGCGCGGGATCGGAAACAACGGCCCAGATCGCGCGTGATGCTATCCAATAGTCCAGATTGCGTTTCGCCCAAAAAACAGCTTTCCATATCGAAACGGAGAGCGGGTTTTGCCTCCCATATAACCCCAGGCCTCCTAATGAGTGCTTAGAAATCACACAACACCCATGATGGGGGCCCTATACATAGGATCCTGCTCGCAAGCCTTGGCCTACCCAGACCCCGTCGCGACCTCACGCCCGCACTGGTGCGCCTATGCGCTCTTGTTTTCTCTAGAGTGACCTTTGGGGATCCTCTTCTTGAGCTCGAGCCGACCTTGGCTTGGAGATGATGGTCATGTTAAGCCACTTCATGTGAGTTGCCTCCCTCAGCCCTAGCGAAACAGGGCTGGCCCTAGTGGGCCAATTCTTTTTTGAAAAAACTACACTAGAAAAAGTATTAAGAAGAGGAAACAATCTATTTTTTAAAACTATATATAATTTTATATTATTAAACATTAACGAATAAAAAATAAACTTTTTTTAGTTAGAAGTATTTCTAAAATTAAAAATACTAAACCCATTTTTTAACTCAAAAAGTCACGAAAAAGAAATTTTAATAAACATGCATTATAATTTATATACTAGTATCCACAAAAACATAATTCATCAAAACATAATTTAATTTGAAAAACTTAAACATAGTTTATAACATTATTTAAGAAATGAAAACTGTTAGATTTTATTTGAAAAATTCGCAAAGTGTTTTGAATTCCTTAATTCTTTTCAAAATAACTTAAGGGTGAAATGAAGTTTTACACTATATCCTTTTAGACTTTATAAATAATGGTTTAATTATAACCTTAATCATAACTCAATTATTTGGAAACTAATTAATATTTAAATAAGTTCACTTATCCTAACAAGTTCCAATGATTATTTTTTTATAACCGTTCGCTTCCAACGGTCACTAGAGCAACGGTTGAAAAAAGATTCCTATAAAACCAAACCTTATAGTATCCTAAAACTCAAAACGAAGAAGATGGTGCTTCCTATTCCACTGATGATCAGCATGGTTTTTATGATCACAGTTGTGATGTTTTTTTCTTTAGTTGACTCAGAGGATCTCCATTACTTAATGGGCCTCGTTTTCCTGATTAGGGGTCTTCCAGTAGTTCTGATAGGGTTTTTCATAGGTATATTTGGTTAGCATGATTACTCTTTTGATCTCGGTGTATTGTAGACACTATGCTGTTCTTATTTAAATAAAGAGCCTTATGTTTATCCTTTAATTTTTTTTTCTGTTAAAAGGGATTTAACAAAAGTAAATGCATAATATCATCATTATATGATACCCAAAATTTGGGGTGTTACATTACTACCCCCATCAAGGAATTGTGTCCCCGCAATTCATTTCATACAAACTTGCTAAGAGGAAGCTATCAGTTGTTACTACCATATCCCCCATCCTAGAGGATCCTCAGGTGCATTCAGCGGAACACCCAAATTGATTCTCAACTCCTCTAGTTCTCTAATCCAGATACACTTCAGGTAGAAGGGGTTGAACTCATTCATCAAACACTCGGGCTTCTAGAGGGATGCTCAAATGGTACAACGTTTGGAAGTGTCCATATGGATCAATGTATGAAGAACTTGTCGAATTATGTCTCGATCGAGAACATATAAGTTATAGACTTTGTTGTATAGGATAACGTTGAGGAGTTGGTACATGTAGGTCACATAAATGTTTCCCTCTAAAGAAAACTCTTGAAATTTTACTCTGGCCATGTAGTTCTGGCCTAGGGTGAAACACAGGAAGATCCCTTTGTGGTATTTTCCACTCTTCATAGGCTCGACAAATTGTGCTGAGCCTATGCAGTAGTAGATGGGAGTATTCCCTTGATAGGTGCAGAGAATCCCCAAACTGTTTGTCACCTCAATGAATTCCTTGCACGTTCCTTACTAGTTTACAAAGGGACTATACTCATCTTCAGAGGTTTTGATTGCAATAATATCCATTATCTCAGTAGGAAGAGATAACATGAGGGGTTTTCCTTCCATATGAATGTTTAATATAAGAGGTCAATCACTTGAAATCCATCCAAAAGTATAAACAATGTAATGACATAAGAAAGTAGAGATAACAAAATATGTTCTTTATATAACTACTGGTGCACAACATAAAATGGGTCTAATGGTTTCCCCAGTTCCCTAACACATGAATTCCCAAGATAAGCTCGAAAATCTCTATCTCCCTAAACTATATGCAACATGAGTAATCAGGTTCGATTCCATGGGGGCACTTATGGTATCACCATAGTCTGACATGTGGGGTGTACAACTGTGAGACATCCCTATATACTTGTTGTATGTACACAGAATGAGAGGCTTTGTATTCAAGGATCCCAAATTCCATCATTTGACCAAAATGTCCATAGGAAAAGACTTGACACATGTATGATGCGTGGAGATATCCCTCTACAGTGGCCTCTTGGAAATCCATGAGGGAAGAGACGCCTTCCGCTACGGTGAAGCATCTAAAAAGTACCTCGTAGTACTTCCCCCATCGTGTGTATGATGGAAACTGGTCTTGCATCATAAAGATGTAATCCAGACCTTCTCTTCAAAGGAGTTGAAGTACTCAGGGAGAGTTGGACACAACATAGAGTTTTTTGCATGACATATGGATATGGTCATAGTTTATAAAAGATTCATGGATGGCTGTCGAAATTATGGTTTCTAAGGCCTCAATGGGAAGAGTCAAAATATTAGTACCTTCGTTTTCCATCTAAAAATTAAGAAAACTCATTTTTAGTAATTTTGATGTATATTTTTCTTTGTTTTAGTTCTTTCTTTCAAAAGTTATCCAAACTGAATCCTCTGATACCAACTGTGAAGACCCAACCCCAGAAAAACTAGGAGTCGGTGCCTTCTGAACATGATGTGTCGTTTTAAAACAGAAACATGCACTGATAAACAATCATCAAATCCCATACAGAGGATTGAGTTTGGTTCGGGCTCTAGGAAAATAGTAAATTCAGAAATGTTTCATCTGATAAAATCTGTTACTTGAAAATTTAAAATTCAAAACATAGGATGAGCATAAGAATTCCCAGTAACGGGTTTAAAATAAACCAATGAATCTTTTGAAAGAATTTTTTAAAAACATATCCAAAGAACATTATCTTATAGAAAACTGTAACACATGTAACATAACATAAAAGTGCTCAACTCATATTTTTAATGAATACATGAATCAATTTGGACATTTTCAAAAAGGGGTAGTAAAAGATATCCTGAACAAGTAAGACATATGAATGATTAAGAAAAAATTAAACCATTATGAGTAATACTTAATAAGAGTTGCGCATGAAGTAAAAAACTTCATTTTCATATGTTTGTTACTAATTTACATGAATCATGCCCCAAACTTTTACTTGTCACAACAATGTGAACTTGATAAAAACCTAAGGGAAAGGGTAGTGAAATAATAGGCATATCATCTTGAAAATAACTTGTAACATGACTTGAATATGTGGCTTCAACATTTCATTTAGACTTTCATAAACATATCACTGAGGTCCATCCCCAAGGTGTCAGTAAAAAAAATTACCGAGGCTATTCACTAGGTTATCGTGAAGCTTGTAATCTCTAGAGATTAATTCATTACACAATGCATTGGAGTGTTATCAAGGCACACTGTTAATATGTCTTTACTTTCATGTGAGACCCATAAATCAAAACATTAGTTAAACGGGGTTGTATAATCAAGATTTCTTATACCACCTTGAATAGTTCATTCATAGTTGGTCATAGTAGTTGAATTTACATATCTTATAATTGAGACAGGTATCTAGATGATTAAAAACCAAGCTAATAATCATATGACCGTTATTAAAAGGAAAGAATAAAGGAAGATTATGGCACATAAATTGACATATAAGGTACAGAAAAGAAAAAAAACTATAATTTATCACATGTAAGTTTGTTCTTGAAATTCTAAAATTTTATCATCCAATTAATTACAAGGTGAACCCAAAATCTCAAGTACGGTTTTGAGCTTGCGCATGCTAACACATTTAATATTATTAAGCCTTTGCATATTACTGAATAATGTCCATGATAGAAATAATGAATCTTCACCATAAGAAGCATCATTTAAAATATAGGGAAAACAAATAAGTTACTCTCAAATGTGGATAAATTTTTTTTTAACACCCTATTTCTTATGTTTTTAAAACTCCACCTAAACTCAAGGGTTAATGTGTAAGGACCTTAACAACTGAAATCAAGGTTCATGCAACATATAAAAAATATGTATGTAGCTGAACTCAAACTAAAAAATTGGAACACCCATTTGTGTTATTCCACTATGAATATTAGTTCAACAACGTTTTGAATAGGGCAGGTCATTCCCTTAGTCATAAAAATTTGTTTATGAAAACCTACAAAAAATAATTTTATAAAAAACCCGATCATATATATAACATTTTCAAAATTTATTTATTATTTAAATATGAAATTAAGTGTATGTGAATATGTGTAGTGCATGAAAAATTATACACAAACTTCATACATATAATAGAAATATAAAGGTCATGCCCATTCCTGCATATATCCGATTTAAATACATATAACCAAAAGTATATATGTATTTTCAGAACAACAAAATGATGCCAGGTATAATCCTTACATTCTTTAAGCTATTTGAATACAAGAGAACCTAAAGGCCTATGTTCGACATTTAAGAACGTTTGGACTGAACCGTAAGGTTAAAATATTTATATATATATATATTCGAATATATAAGTGTTTATATTCTAAAAGAAGAAAAACAAGGCAAAAAAAACCATTACATTAAACCCAGGGAAATGAGGACTTCAGGGAGGGTTGATCAGGCTTGTTGGAGACTTGAATGGGAGAGAAGAACCGAGAGGTCTTAGTTAGTTATATACAAAAGCTCACACACCACCTTGCACGCAAAAACGTACCCACTTGCATTGCATTCAATGGGGGTGTTGTGCTTAAAGAAAACGGGGAGACATGGGGGTCCCCGACCGTCAGAGGTGAAGAAAATGAGGGGTGTGCCATAGGGTAGGGTTACTGGTGTAACCCATGTGCAGAGGAGGAAGAAGACACAGCTAGGGGAAATGCCAGGAAAAAACAGACGGTCCAGATCGATCACAATATTGATCTAAGGGATGAGATGCGTCTGTTGTTTTAAAAGAATTGAGCGGCTAAGATTATATCTATGTTTCATCAAATGGTCTATGTTCGAAGCGTAAATTTAAAAACCTCTAATGGCCATGAATAGATCATGTCGGATCGAATAGTTGACAAAAACCGCGGTGAGAGACGCGATCGCTGAGTGTCGTGCGTGGGATCGGAAACAATGGCCAAGATCATGCGCGACGCGATCCAATGATCCAGATCACGTTTCGACCAAAAAAATGCTTCCCACATCGAAACAGATAGTGGTTTTTACATCCCTTATAACCCCAGGCCTCCCAACGAGTGCTGAGAAATCACAAAGCACCCATGAAGGAGGCCAGATACACTGGATCCATCCCGCATACCTTGGCCTACCCAGACCCCATCGCGACCTCACACCCACACTGGTGTGCCTATACGCTCCTTTTCGCTCACAAGCGCCCTTCGGGGAACCTCTGCCCGAGCTTTGGGCCAGCCTTGGCATGGGGCTGAGGGCCAGGCTTAGCCACTTCGTGTGAGCTGCCTCCTACGACCCTAGCCAAAAAGGACTATCCCAAGTGGGCCAATTTTTTTCTGAAAAATCTATACTACAAAAAGTTTTAAGAAGTGGAAACAATACATTTATTAAAACTATAATGAATTTTATATACATAAACATTAATGAATACAAATTTAAATTTTTTTTAGTTAGAAGTATTTCTAAAATTAAAAATACTAAACCCCTTTTTTTAACTCAAAAAGTTACAAAAATGAAATTTTAATAAACCTACATTATACTTTATATACTAGTATCCTCGAAAACATAGTTTAATCAAAACATAATTTAATTTGAAAAACATAAGCATAGTTTATAACAATATTTAAGAAATTAAAATCGTTATATTTTATTTGAAAAATTCACAAAGTGTTTTGAATTCCTTAATTCTTTTCAAAATCACTTAAGGGTGGAACGATGTTTTACACCATATCCTTTTAGAGTTCATAAATTATGGTTTAATTATAACCTTAATCATAACTCAATTATTCTGAATCTAATTAATGTTTAAATAAGTTCACTTATCCTAACAAGGTCCAACGACTATTTTTTATAATTGTTAGCTTCCAATGGTCACTAGATAAATGGTTGAAAAAGTGTCCTATAAAACCAAAACTTACGGTGTCCTAAAACTCAAAAGGAAGAAGATGGTGATTCCCATTCTGTGGATGCTAAGCATGGATTTTATGATTACAGTGGTGATGTTTTTTGATTTAGTTGACTCGAAATATCTCCTTTACGTATTGGGCCTCGTTGTGGTGATTGGGGGTTTCTCCAATAGTTCTGATAGGGTTTTTAATAGGTACATTTGGTTAGCATGATTACTCTTTTGATCTCAGTGTGTTGTAGACACTTCAATGTTCTTATTTAAATAAAGATCCTTATGTTTATCCTTTAAATTTTTGTTTGGTTAAAAGGGATTTAACAAAAGTAAATGCATAATATCATCATTATATGATACCCAAATTTTGGGGTCTTACACATTGTTTTTTTACTTGTCATAATATTAAATTTCATTTATTTTTTGGTATTTTTATATGTTGTATTTATGTATTATTGAGCTTGAGCTTCTTTTATTAGTTCATGTATGCCTTTTGTTTGGTTTATACATTGGGTATGTGCCATTAGCCTTGGTATGCTTTCCCATTTGATCTATGTCATCTTCATACCTGATGTTGATCTGTTAATCCTTCTGATCCTTTGGGTTTCTATTCCTCCCTTTTTTCATTCTTCATGAAATGGATTGTCTTGATCTATGGGTGACCCTTGATAGCTTGTCCTCTGATGTCATATGTCCTTATTTTGTTGTTTAAGTGGTTATGTTGGGACACTTATCTAGATTTTTCATATCCTTGGTTATATGATCTAGTATTCCTCTACCCCTACTAGAATGACCCCTCTATTTGGATTCTACTACTCCACTTGAAGGAGATTTAGTTTTTTGAAAAATCTCCATGGTTTTGGGTGCTCTAGTTTTCCTCGAGGAAGAAGAGTAGATGAAGGAGGACCGGTGGGATTCCTTGACTTACCAAAGAAGAAATAGTGATCTAGATAAGTTTTGATCATCTTTATCTATTCTTGGTGAGGAGATCTGATGAGGTCCTAGTGTTCCTTGGTTATCTTTTTACCTAGATGGAAATGACGATTATATAGGAGTACAATCTCGATGACCCTAACAACAAGACCTAATTACATAGAGGCTCTATGAAAACACATTGGATAGATTTATCCCTAGTAAGGGGCCATAGTATGGTATTATTATTCTTTTCTATCAGTTATTTATTCCTTGTATTTGATTATTCTTTGGTTCTATGTTGCGTTCATTTTTTGAGTTTTTCCAAGGTGCACGGTATATGATAAATCCCCAACTTGGTTCTACTGTGAGTCCTGGCATTTCAAGAACCTGAACATTGGATATTTTCCTCATGTGACTTTTTCTTATATGGTTATGTTTCACTATATATCACATATCTTTTATAATCCCATTTTTTCATAGTGGAATCCTAGTACCCATGCACCATGCATATAGGCCAAATAGATAAATAATGTCAAAAACCTATGGTCCTCTTTATGATTTGATTACTACTTTATGTCAATCATTTCTATTGATCATCTCGCTTATGATTGAGTCTATTATCTCTAATAGGTCATGGTACTTATCAGTATTAATATCAAACCATTAATATATATTCTCATTAGCCAGTTATCTATTGTAAATGTTTACAGGAATAGGTACTTTTTATTCTCTCGTTCTTTGTTTATGGTTTGTTAGAATCAACATGTTACACTTCCGATTATGAGAAATCATTACAAGATTTTTATTATTCATGTTTTCTTGATTCTTACAACTATTTATATAATTATAAACATGTTTAATTTTTGTTCTATAGTTGTGAGAAACAAAATTATTCCCATACAACTCAATTTCTCCATTGAAAGTGGGCTACCTCATAGCACAACCCACAATTTTTTTATAGTATCTGATAAAAAAATATTTAGTAAGGCTGCTATTGGGATCAAATATTATTGGCCCTTTCATTATGTGATAATTGTGAGATAAAAATAAATTAAAAATGAATAAAAAATGAACAATAGATGTACCATAGAAAACCCCAAAAATAAAGAGGGGTAAAAAACCATAGAAAAATAGAATGATATCACTGTGGTAAACACGGTTAAACACACTTTATTTATATTATAAGGAAAAAATCCATGTAATTAACTCTCTTGAGTAATGTATAATGCAACTCAAAAAATACAACACTCAAATTGTTGAAATAGGAAGCTCAATACTTGAGGTGATGTTGCTAAAACCGTCAAAGCGTTATGACTTTTATAGGCAAGGCCCTTAATGATCTTCCTCCTCTATTTAACTCCATGGGTTAGTTTTTTCACCCATCCCACTAACCACACTATCCCCCTTTGAAAAATCAAGGGGCGAAATTGTTTGTGAGAAAAAAATGCCAATATATATCACACATGGATATCTGATTGGGAACCAATAATATTTCCCCAAATATTTTCTATCTTCCAACCATGTTGCTCTTATATCTGTGATTATGATTGTGGATTTTTACTATATCAACTTAACAATGTTAATAAACTTCATCATAAAAGTAACCTAATTTTCTTCAATATAAATTTTCTGCATATCCACTCTTCCTTCCCCCACCACATCTCAACCAAAGTGATATTGTACCATAATGTGCTTTATCATTGAATGAAACGATAGATTCCTTTTAATTTTCAAGGTGCTATGATTGTCACAAAAACATTTGATATACATTTGTCATTGTTCGGGATCCACTGGAAACCTTTACATCTAAATCACCTCTTTGCAGGCCTATGTAGTTTTCATGTACTCTACCTTAGTCGTGGAGAAATATATAACAAACTCTAACTTTTAATTGCAGCTCACAAATCATCCTATAAAATTAAACACCTAACCCAAAGTGTACTTTCGTTGGTCATAATCAACTACAAAATTTGAATCTGCGTAGGCTCTAATAGTGAAATTTGATCCTCAAAAACATAATATAGTATATGAGATCTCCTTGATGTATCTATGGGTCTTCTTTAATATTCTCCAATGCTCCCGTATTTAATTCACCACATAACAACTAACTTCTCCCACTACAGGTGCAATTTTTGGTCTCATATAACCATAGATATTATCATACTACCTACTGCTCATGCATAATGTAATTGAGACATCTCCATCCTCTATACTTCACTGTTATCACTGTTAGGATTTATCATAGAGTATAACATAAAATTAATAGTAGGTGGGGTTAATATAGGCTTATAATGTCACATCTGGATGTATTTCAAGATATTCCTCAAGAAATTCTATTTTTATAGCTAAATCATACCCTTATTTCTATTTCACTAAATATGTATCCCAAGATATTATTTTTCGGTCCTAATTCCTTCATATCATACTCCCATGAAAACTATCAACATGTCATCCACATACAATAGAAGAATGAAAAAATCACTACCATATAAACCCATGAAATATGCACAAGTATCTGAATGAAGTATTTTGTGCCCAATACTGATGATATAGAAATAAAATCTCTTCTACCAACACCTTGGTGCCTGCTTAATACCATAAAATTTTTTCCTCATCCTAAAAACCAAATTCACTTTTTCTTATTTTGAAAAACATTCTAAATAGAGAATATATATTTCTTTATCAAGATCACCATGTAGAAAAGTTGTCTTCACATCTAGCTACTATAGAGTTAAACAATATATTGCACACAACCCCATAACAATCTGAACTGTCATTATTCTAACAATGAGAGAAAATATTTCCTTGAAATCAATAACTTCTCTCTATGCATATCCTTTGACCACCAGTCTTGCATGATATCTTTACAATTATTCCTTTTCATCCCAATTGATCTTAAAGAATCAGGTTTTACTGATAGTCTTCCTTCCATGAGGTAATGGATCAATATCTCATGTCTTGTTCTTATGAAGAGCATCAAGTTTCTCCCGAATTGCTTCCATCCATGTGGATTTTTCTGAACTCCACATCACCTCCAAAAAAATAAAATTGATTACCGTCCTCCATCAATAAGTAGTAAAAAATATTTCTCTCAGTGATAAATTCTGAGTTCCATATTGGTTCTCTTTTATCTTTAGTTGATCTTCATAGTCCAAAATCAATCATTACTTGATCATCATGCTCCTAAAAGGAAATTGGTTCTTCTATAGATTCTTCCTCCACCGCAACTATTATAGAATATGTTTTCTCTTTCTTCAATTCCCCATTAATCATCACTTTCACCTTATCTTGTAGACATATAACATCCATGCTGATGATATTTCTATGGGTAGTGGGGTCCCACATACGATACCCCTTCACACCATCAACATATCCTATGAATATACATTCATTGGATCTCGAATCCAACATCAATATTTTCTAATCATTAAAAAATACAGATACATGACCTCTATATGTATGTAACCATGCATAGTTAGTAGGTTTAACACTCCACATATTCATTAGTGTTTTCATATCAATCATCACAAAAGTAAATCGATTGATCACATAACATGTTCTCTTCATTACTTCATCCCATAACTTCTTGAAAATTCCTAAAGTCTTCAATATCTCCCTTGTTCTATCCAACAAGGTTATGTTATCCCACTTTTCCACTCCATTTTGTTGAGGAGTGTACGACACCATGAATATTCTATTGATGCCTTCTCATTGAATAAAACGTATCAAAATACTCAGTTGATTATTTTCCACCACTGTCAATCCTCAAACACTTGATCTTATTTCAAGATTCCATCTTTATCCACGTTTTGAATGTTTTGAAGACTTTAAAAACACTTGATTTCATCTTGGTTGGGTACAACTAACATCTCATGGAATAATCATTAATGAATTCTACAAAGCACCTTTCTCTCCCAAGGGATATAAATTGTGCTTGCAAAATATTGGAATGGATCAACTCTATGATATACTTGCTCCTCATTGCCGACGTCACGAAATTCAACCAATATTGTTTGAAAAAATCATAATGCTCCCAAAATGGAAGGGATACCTTTGTAATTGAGTAAGAAACTTATGTTCAGTAAGAATCTTAAATCTTCATTCGAACATAAGTCCAAGCTTTTGAAACCATGACTTCCTCAATGCTTTTGTTGAGGTAGTTAACAGGACAACAATTTTAATGTCTTGGAAATTCCATATAGTTTTTTCAATTGTATAGAATTATTTTGATACCACACAATCTGACAGCCCGCGATTCTGAGGCGGAGGGTTCCTAGAATGATCCATCGAAGTTTTGTTATGATTTAATTAGCACACGTAAGCAATTTTCCTGAAAAAGTGGAATAATTATTAAACCGTTACTTGAATTAAAAAACTGAGGGCATTGTTGCGCTTAGAATGGTGGGTTTACCCTAGTCATTGATTAAGTTTAGTCGGTGGGGGAATCCTGTGAGAAAACCTGAAAATGGAATAACTGTAAATAAAATAATAAAATATAATTATTTTATTTTTCAAATTCTTATAACTCACGAATGTTAACTCGTATTAAAAATCTGAGACCACCATTGAGATCGTGAGGGTATACTCTCTTTAGGAAGATACTAACTTTGGTCGGCGCATGCCACCAGTGAAAGTTAGTTTTTGGCCGTAAATAAAATAATTAAGTGACAATTATATTACTGTAAAATCCTTAACTTTTAAACGGTAACTCGGATTGGAAATCCGAGAGTACCGTTGGGTTCATTGGGGTGTTTTTCAATTAGGAAGATCCTAACCTCAACCAGTTCTAGTTGAGGGTGACTATTAATAATTTTACGAACTTTTTTTTGGGTACATTCTGTAAACCTGTGAGTGGAGTTTTCTAACTTTTGAACTCTTGTTCGACTTAAAAATTTGAGGGCATCATTGAACCCGCAGCTCCGGAATTCTCTTAAGAGATGTATAACTTCGACCATAGTAGGTCGGGTGAAAAAGATATTTTTGTGGACTTTTGAAAGATTAATAAAATAACATGTTTTGTTATTTTTTCCTTCTTTCCTCCAATGGACGAACAACGCTAGCGGGACCGACGATGTGTCAAGCCAACAAATGGCTTTACTCTTCTTTTCTTATAACCACACCGTTGTAAATTCGTGAGTTTCATTAATTAAATGAACCTCATTAATTCCCCAAGCGTTATACACTCCTTCTCCTCACCTATTTATATGGAGCTCAGGGATGGGTGTTGGCACGAATTCACAAAACAATGAAGCTTTGGCAAAGTACCGCGACACCATCCACTAGGAGGATGAGACTGGTTCCAACGAGCGGTGACGAGCGCCACCGAGTTATGAACCGATGACAATGATAAAGGAGGTTTCATTGACCATTGTTAGTGGACATCTCTTCTAGGTAGGGGGTTATTTTTGTTTGTTTGTTTTTATTTCCCTCTTCCACATTCCTGAAATTCTACGAAGAATGCGAGTCAACCAACTAATGGGTTGACTCGCGATTCATCTGTCTTTGCGGGAGGTTATTGCGGGGAATCTCGCAGGGGTAATCTTGTGTTCAATACAACTATTTGTTGAACTCCCTTAATATCCTTCATATTGTGAGAAAACGCGGAGAATGTGGCACTAAAAAATCCAGCTCGAACACTCCACTATCTTGCTTTCCTTGCACCGCCTCAGACGACTGCGAAAACGTCGACACACGCCGTAACAGGAGGGTCACGACTCATCAACTACGGATAACGGAGGAGGAGGATGACATGACGGCCGACCGCAAGAAGGAATGTGACACGACCGCCACGCTGCCGATGATTGGAAGCTGCGGCGGAGGCCGAACCCACCTCTGGAGGGTTTCGCAGTGCCAACATGGTGTCGCCACCTCCCCAACCGAATGGCCTCCAAGCCTTTCGAGGATCCAGGTGACTAGGGGGTTACAACCCCTCGTATCGGACTATACTAGGCTGCATCCCTCGTAGCGGGCCGCTTCCCTCGAGTCGGGGCGCCACCCTCGCACCGGGACACCGCCCTTAGACCAGGCCGCTGCCCTCGGACCAGGCCGCCGCCCTTAGGTCGGGCTGCCACCCTCGGGCCGGACTGCCTCCCACGGAGTGGGCCGCCGCCCTTACAATGGGCCCCCACCCTCGCACTGGGCCCATGCCCTCGGAGCGGGCCGATGCCCTCACACCGGGCCGCCGCCCTTAGACCGGGTCGCCGCCCTCGAAGTGGGCCGCCTCCACGGATCGGGTCTCCGCCCCATGCAGGTCGGGCTTCCCCCTTGCGGGCGCCCTATTCTAGCCGTGCCACCTTTGCCGGCTGCCCCCCTGTGGACCGCGGTGGGCTGCCCTTACGGGCCACCCCTCTTATGGGTCATACCAAACACCAGCCCATTGGGCCGAGTCCATCCCAGTCCATCAGGCCGAGTCCACCCCGGCCCAGCCCAGAGCGAGTCGGGCCAGGTCAGTCCGACCAGGTCAGACCGAACCCAGACCCAACCTAACCCTGGAACACTTAAATGATCATATCTTGAGAACCGGATGTCTGTTTGATGAACTGTCTACAGTGTTGGGATCCTTGGATCGAGACGGTCCTTTTATTCTCCAATTGTGTTTTTTTATGAAGTTGGAGTATGGCTGGGTTGGATCAAACCCAAAACCAACTGGACCCCCAAATCTAAAACACTTATAACTCACAGACCAAGCATCCGATTGACGCGCCGTATATCACGTTAGAACCCTTACGACATGGTGGTCCTTTGAGTTATTCCCTTGTAAAGCTTCGTGGCAGCCGAAGTATGACCGATATCGCAAGGGGCAGATTCTACGAAACCTGAGTGTACCGGGTGCAAGGAAACCTGTGGCAGGATGCAACGTGAAGAAAGAACATCAATCCTATGTGGGTCAACATCTAATGATCCTGTGTGGGTCAGATCCTATGTGGGTTAGTGCTCAGCGATCCTGTGTGGGTTAGATCATATCGATCTTATGTGGGTCAGATCCTATTTGGTTCAGTGTGGGTCAGTTACCTATCAATCTTGTTTAGGTTAGAAGTAGTGATTCTTAATAGAATAAGATGATATAGTTTATGAATAATCATATGTACTTCTGTACTTAAGTTATACATGATTGGGAGCTGAGTCTCTTTACTGTGTGGTACTTCTTTCTTTGTGGTGTTACCTATGTGGTACTTCTACCTTTTTGGTATTGTCTTTGTGGTGTTACATGTGTGGTATTTCTATCTTTGTGATGTTACTTGCTTGGTACGTCTACCTTCGTGGAGTTACCTTCGTGGTTTTATCATTATGGTGTTACTTGTGTTGTATTTCTACATTTGTTCTGTATTATGTTTTCTTTCAGTTGTATTGTACTACCAGTCGTACTTGTACTTTTACAGTTGGGCTTGTATTCCAGACCCCTTTTTTACTTTCAGCACTCTTTTACTACAACAGTTTACTTTGTGGTAACATCTTATTGTGTTCCAGTCTGTGTGGTTGCATCTTGTTTTGTTCTTGGACTGTGTGTCTGTACAGGTTAAAAAATCATTGTGTTCCCGTTTAAGGGAAACACATTTCTGGGGCTAGTTGTGAGCCTCTCACATATGGAAGATAGGTTTGGGGTAGTCACGACATGGGCCCCAAGGGATGGGTTGTGACAACTATCTCCACCTCCTTCTATGCTTCACCATAAAGAACACACAGATTCTTTGAGATCTTCTCTGTCTTCATCACCACAAACACACCCTTCACAATCTCCCCCACTCCAATGTTAGTGTGAGTCTTACACCTGATATCATCAAATCCACCCAAATAAAATAGGTTAATCTTCAGGATCTTCACATGGTGTACTCCTTAGGTGGTTTGAATTATACCATCATGCATCTTCATTTGTTGGTATTGACTCCAATGATCTTCAAGGTGTGATTGTTCCCCATGTAAACAAGTCCTTTCAAGATATGTTTATACTGATCAAACCATTCCCTTTAATCCATGTTTCTTTTGAATCAATTATCCATGCGTTGTTGAGATGATGTCTACCTCCATCCATCATTGATGTTTTGCTGACTAGTATGTCTCCATTTTCGTAAGTACTCGTCATATTTCATTGAGAGTTGTTTCCACCACTCTTATTGTTCCAACTATTCTTTTTGGTGTTCCCCGACTTTCCACAACTGTAACATGTGATGTAGTTATTATTTTTGATTTAGACCTTCCATGATTTTGGATCCCACTTCTAATCAAGATCCATCATCATTCCTCTCTCTATTGACAAAGTCTTTGATTGGTGCAATGTTTTTTGTCTGTCACTTTGCACTTACATTGACTTTTTTTTTCAGGAACCATATATGCAACATTGTTGAGCATTAAAATGGCATTTATGATATTGTTGGTAAGGTTGAAGATCAACTTATCATATGGATTTGTAAATATTTAGAGCAGAATACCAGCACATTCAATATCCCTAATTTTGTATCCCAGTGTCATGAGTTGATTAAATAGGGTGTTGACAGTGTTGATGTGATCAGTCACTGATGATGACTCTTCATTTGAAGAGTGTATAATTTTATCTTTAAGAAAATTTTGGTGTGTAGTGACATGGTCTTATTATGTTTCTTAGAACATCATTATTTTTGTTTATTGTATTTTTCTCTGTAATGCTTTATAGGAACTTGGCCACCAAAGCAAAAGGGATGTTGGCAATAACATTCATATCCATGTTGTCCCATTTCTCCTCTGCTAGACCCACCGATATTTTGTGGATCACAAGTTGGCAATTGTTGTTCCACATCATCACTTTCATCGTCATTTATGAGAATTATTAATACCTAAAAAAACGAACTTCACTAGGCTGGGTATGCCAAACTACCACAATCGAAGTGTGTTTTTTTCAAAATGATAAATAGTACTCCATAGCATTTAGAGGCCTAAAATTTGTACAATAACATAGTACTCCATAACATACTTGATTGACCATCACATTATTTTACATATCGAATCACCAACAAAGATTCATTTTGATGTCACAAACCAATCGGAGAATGCCTGGATGGTGCGGGTGTCCATGTGGTAGTGTTTTTGGATGAAGTCTTGGAAGGTGGGCTATTCGAAGTCTGGGTACGTCCTCCAGGGGTTCCCGCCGGCCAGAAACTGTAGCAGTGGACTCACCACCCTGTCCCTCACTGAACACAGAAAGAATATTATCGACTTCCTCGCCCTCTGCTCATTCACCACCACCCTGTGTACGCATCTCTTCTACATCCCATTCAACAGAGCCTATGATTTTTCCTTTCATTATGACTATGAAAATCAGAAGTGTTAAATGGATCAGTGGTGAATGCAGACACGTATACCATAAAGGAGTCTCCGATAAGAACAACAAATGTTGATGGAGCAGGGGTGACAGAATGGAACCTCCCTTCGTACAAAACATGGAGGCCACCCACGTCATCCTAGTTGAGGATGGTAATGGAGGTGGGATCACAGTGGGGTCCCGTCCCCATGTGTCACCTATGATCACCGATAAAGAGGCTAGTAATTTAGACCCACATTCGATTCGTTTCCATGGAAGAAATCCCAAAGGTAGCTGCGTCCCACCCCAAGGCCGACGCCCATCACCTCCATGATCACCACCGACAGACCGCTCATGGCCTCGCTACACTCCTCCCACTCCTTCCTGCCCCAGACACAAAAGGATCATGGAATATATGCACCTTTTCTGACTTCCAATCACCACCAATTTGAAATTTCAGGCATTTTTCTCATTTAATTCTAAAAAAATTACCCGAAATCTCGAAGATCCATGCCCATGGTCTGCAGGGAGTACTTCTCCACGCTCCCGGTTGCGGCTTTGGTGAAGTTGAAGGACAATATCACATTCCACAGAAACTGCGTCGTGAACCTATCGGTGAGGCCTTTAGTGTATCCTTGGTGATCCCCGGAGCTCCTCTTCGCCCTATGCTTCTCCTACGGTGGAAAGCTGAAGAACCCCTCCATGCTGGTCCGTGCCCCAATGGGATCCCTCCTTAGATGTGGGTGTTGAGCTGATGATTTGAGATGTAGTCGAGGGCCTCCATTTATAGGAAGAATTATGTCCACTATACGATTGCATGTTGTTGGACCATTAAATGGTCTATTCATGCGTCAACCCCTTCATAAACATTGTTCATAAATATGTTTCCCGTTCATCTTCCATAGTTTAGCTCATTTAGCCACTAGGTTAAGGAGTTATGTAATTTTCATTGAATAAGACTTTTTTTATGGCCGGAATTTCCAAGAAGCTTCCTTAAAATGTGTAATGATCAATGGAAACCTTACTGACTTCAAAACACCCCCAAATTTGTTGTAGAGTCGGTACTATATGTCCTAGTGGTACCCCAAGTAAAATTACCTAAATTGGAGGTGAGGTAACCGATTTGTACATCTGTTATGGTGGTGGGGTCTACGCTGTCCGCCTGAAGAAGTTTCCAACTTCAATGAATTTTTTGAACTAATAGATCTTCGAATCAGCTCTATGTACAAAAGAGAGAGTTGAATGAAATAAAATCAGGATTCTAAAAAATAATAATCACGAATTTTAGAATTATATGTTTTATGAAATGATACAAATATATTTGTAGTAAAAATCATTCAAAATTCCAAAATTATGCACTTTTCTCAATTTTTCTCATAATCATTCTAAAATTAATATTAAACATCATTTTAATAAAACATTGAAATAAATGAGTTTTAGCATTGAAAAAAATTAAAAAATCCTCATTATTTGATAAAAAATATGCATAAAAATTTTCTCTGTCAATTACCCCCACACTTAAACCATGCTTGTCCTCAAGCATAAAATCTCCATAAAGAAATCAGAGAACACCAATGTTACCAAAATTCAAATTCAAATGTAATGAAATCAAAAAAAATTCAATGTGAAATCAAACATTCAAAAATCTACATAAAATATCAATTTAATTTTTCATTTTCAAAGAAACAAATAATTCACATATTTTACTTTTAGCCATTGAAAATTGATGGAACATCTCATTTCATTCATTCAATCTCTTTCATTTATTATTATTAAACATGCCAAGTCATGATTTACCTCACTGTTTATTCTTTTATCTCATCACTCATGATACAATTCAAGTAGAGTTATGATTATATCATGCAAAACATGCTCCTTATCCATAGGCTTGTAAATGAACTACTTTCTCCACTTTGTAAGGAAAAAACACACATATAATCATGAGGACTTGCAATTAAGGTTCTATTGACATTGAGGTTTATGGTTAATAGGATTTGACGTATAAACAATCAAGGCTCATGGAGGAGTTTAATCTCTTAAGTACTATGAACGATATGAAAAGTAAAAATATAATGAAATTATCCCCTTCAAAGTAGAAACACCCACTTCCCAAAACTCAAAGAAAATTTTATGATCAAGTAAGAATAATGAATGATTTGTGCACCCTCTTGAATATTTTTTTTAATTTTTTTATTTTTCGAAATTTATGATTATATAAAACCGCACATACATCACATATACACATAGGATCATAAGATCATCAGTTTGAAAAATGATGATTTTTGGTTTTCCGAAATCACAACCCATTTTTTTCTCTTTTTGTTGGTTCTTTTTGTCATTTTTGTCATTTTTGAATTCAAGTGGGGAAAACAGTAGATTATAATGAATGATTCCACAAACTTTTACAATTACCACAATAATACCCCCACACTTCTTCCTTATAATGTATAACATCCCATCCACCATGATTCTGTTTACCCCCACACTTCAACTTTAAAATATTATGCAAATACTCAGAGGCGGGTACGAATGGATAAAAATGGATTGAAATATGGCTCATTCCTATAATGGTTATTCATGGTCTCTATGGGCTAATAGAAGGATTGATGTAAAGGTGGTATTTTAAGAAAAATTATCTTTTTAATGGATGCCTCAATCATTTTAAATATGTTTTTGTACAATCATATACTTGAAAATTTTCAATACAAGTTCCCATCGGTTAAATGTCCCAAGATCACTCAAAAAATATGCCCAAGAATAAATAGGTAGTACTTGGTCTAGAAATCATCTTAGGAATGGGAAATATAACATTGGTCAATCCCTCATGGCATGACTAATAAATCAATTCATATGAACTTTAGAAATTCAAATCATGAAGGATGGTAGGGAAATTTCATTTACATGAATCAATTAATTCCTTCAAATCATGAGTTATTACTTAAATATCTATTCTTCCTTTTAAAAATTCAATTATTAATTTCAATAATTTGATCATTTCAAAACTGATATCTAGAACATGGCATCTCAGGATTCCTAAGAAAGTCATGTCTCCTAGATAAGTCGAGTAAAACATGAATTTAAGTGTGGGCATGCAATTTTATCATTGAAGCTCAAAACATGTTTTGGAAAAAAAATGTAGTATGTTTTAATGATAAAACACTAAAATTTATCACCCATTCCCATGAAACTTGGTCCTTACCCTTCTCTGTATGGGGCTTCTTTCTAGCATCATGATCCTACAAAAGAAAATTACTCAATTAATCACACTGATCATTTCATTTAAGCTTAAAATGGAAATAGGGAAGGGGTCACATGCCAAATTATTTCAAAGAAAAGAAATTTACATCTAAATTCCTAGAAAGAAAGTAAAGATAAATCTTGGTATTATCCCACATGTGGGCCCTAAATTTTGAATGCCTCTAAAGGGCAGTACCAACTATTATCCAATGTCTGATGGAGGATGAATCTTCTTTGATTGGAACCACCACATGTGGATTTTCTCAACTTGTCCTTCATTATTCTGGGTGAGTAATGACCCCTGGATAGAGTAAACTATATCCCCCCTTCACAATGAGGTATAACATGCATGGTGGGGTTGGATGAAGTATGAATCATCCTCCTTATAGGTTGCTACTTGTGCAACCTCTTCTTCTCTATCCATTAGTTCCTCAATGTATTCTTTATCAAAAGAATAGTCAACAGGAAAGTCCGAGTGTAATTCTATTTGAATAATATTAAAACATGAAGTATTAAGATGAAATTATTCCCATGAAAGTAATAATCTTTTATCATTATTTCCTTAGGGAAATCCACTAGAATCTTTTCATGAACTTCCTTCAATATATATTCAACGTGACCAGGAGTGATGTAGAATTCAGAATCTGTATAATCAAAACCACAAGGAGTGATGTAGAATTAAGATTCAATAAAATTAGAAGTGATAGAGTCAATTAATGGTTCAACTCCTTGAGTTTTTTCAGCTTCAATCTCTTCCTCAGTTGTAAGTGCCTCTTGGAGTAGACTCTCTAAGGATGGAGGCAGGTAGTCGGGCTCCTTCATCTTGACTTCAAATTCCACCACGTGGGTGGTTTCTTCCTTCAGTGGTGATGAATATTCTTCTTTTTATTATATAGGGTGGTCAGGTAGTTCCTCACATTTAATCAATTATTCATCCAATCTTTTTTGATCTCCCACTTTTAGCTCACTAGGTAAGTATTCCTCCCTTGACTCCTCAGGTTCTTCAATTTAAAATATATGTGGTGAAATTTCTTCCACCACTTTCTCAGGTTGTTCCTTTGGCTTTGGTTTGGGTTACTCCATTAATGCATGAACATAATCAAAATCTATATCATCCTTTTTGGTTAATTGTTCAATGACTTCTCTATGTTCATCCACCTATGCTCTTCTAAAAAATTCATCTACTTCTTGTTGTTGGTGCTGCACTTGTGAGTAATTTTTCCATGCATAGTATTCTGAATTTGAATACATCATGGAAGTATTTTTTTAGTTTTTTAAAAGAAATTATATATAACTAAGATGTGAAAATTGAAAAAGTAAATAAAATAATGATTGTATCCTTGGAAACAATGTTAGTTTTAATGCACGCCTGTCGCGGGGCGTAGACAAAAATAATTATATTTTTCCGAGTGCAACATAGTGGCTGACCAGAGTCTTCACTCTTGAAGAGCCTTCTCAATGTAGTTCACTTTATCTAATTCAACTATTATATCTCTTTTTTTGGTTTTTTTATTAAATGAACGTGATGAAAATCTTTTTGGGTTTTTTATTATTTAAAATAATGACATGGGAATCAAGAATTCTAAATTTATACTAAGATGAAAGTCTAAACAGAATGAATTAATAAGAAAGAACTTGGTTTTGGTGGTTGGTTAAATGTTCAATCATTATGATCCTTTTTATGATTTATTTTAGTTTGATAATCCAAATATGAAATCTCATGTTTGAACTAATATTATTTAATTAGAAATTGTGGAATATCATTGAATGTTTGAGCAGACTCAATTCCACCGCCTCCTTTAATCCAAGTTGGTGACACACCATTGTCTAGAATGTGTCATCTTCCAGGACCCTATTAAATCCAAGCTTTTTTATACATTTATTAGCTAAAATCCTATGTGTGGAGAACTAACCAATGGAGAGAGGGAAAATGATTAAAAAAAGAATAGGGATAGGTTTAATTGCATGTCATTGGAGTCAGTCACAACATCAGAGACATTCACCTTACCTGTGCATGCTACTCAAATCTATCTACAAACATAAAATGAAACATTAAAGAAAATTCATGATCAACTTCACCTCCCCCAGGGCCAAGTCTCGAGGTCAGCCTCTCATTTATGAGAGTAATATATTACTCAATGGAGTGGGTGGAAGAGAAGAGAGAGAGAGGGAAATAAATAAAGAAAAGTTGATGGAGAATCACAAAGTTATGGATTAATGAAACTTAAATTTCAATTATAATTGAAAAATAATACAAAAATAAAATTAAAATAAAATATAAAGAATAAATTAGGGGCAAAATAGGAGAAGAAGTGGCCCATGCCCTGGTGGGATCCCTCCTTAGCTGTGGGGGTCGAGCTGATGATTTGGGAAGAAGGTGAGGGCCTCCTGTTATAGGAAGAATTCATTCCTCTGAAAGATTGCATATTTTTGGCCTAATAAATGTTTATTAATGTGTGTAAACCTTCATAAAAGTTATTCAATAATTTGGTTTCCATTCACCCTCCAAATTTCAGCTCATTTAGCCACATGATTAAAGAGTTATGGAATTTTCATTGAATAAGTCTTTTTATGGCCGAAATTTCCAGGAAGTCGTATTCAAATTTATAACGATCATTGGAAACCTTAATGACTTCAAAATCCCCCAAAATTTGTTTTAAAGTCAGTAATATGTGTCCTAGTGCTATCCTAGTTTGAATCACATAAATATGAGGCGAGGAGACTGATTTTTTCAACCTTTATAGTGGTGGGGTCCATTCTATTTGCCTAGAAAAATTTCCAATATAAATGATTTTTTGGACTAATAGATCTTTGAATCAACTCTATGTCCTTAAGATAATGTTGAATGAAATAAAATCAGGATTCTAATAAAATGAATCATGAATTTTGGAATTATATTTTTTTAAAAATAACAAAAATACCATTGTAGTAAAATTCTGTCAAAATCCAAAAATTATGCACTTTTCTCAATTTTTCTCATAATCATTATATAATTCAAATTACCCATTATTTTAATAAAAGTTTGAAATAAATGGGTTTTATCATTGAATAAAATTAAAAATCCTCATTATTTGATAAAAAATATGCACATAAATTTGCTCTCTCGAATACCCCCACACTTAAACCATGCTTGTCCTCAAGCATAAAAAATCAACATAGAAATTAGAGGACACCAATGTTACCAATATTCAAATTCCAATTCAATTAAATCAAAAAAAAATCAATTTGAAATCAAACTTTCAAAAAATTTAAAAAATATAAATTTAATTTCCCATTTTTCAAAGAAAAAAATAATTCAAATATTTTACTTTTACCATTTGAAAATTGATGGAACTTCTCCTTTCATTCATTCAAGATCCTTGATTCATTATTATTAAACATTCCAAGTCACGATTTACCTAACTTTTGATTATTTTATCTCATTAATCATTATATAATTCAAGTAGTGTTATGCTCATATCATGAAAACATGTTCTTTATCCATAGGCTTGTAAATAAACTACTTTCTCTACTTTGTAAAGTCAAAATGCACATAAAATCACGAGGACTTGAAATTAAGGTTCTATTGACTATGAGTTTTAAGGTTGGTAGGATTTGATTCTTTAAATATTAAGGCTCAAGGAGGAGTCTAATATATTAATTACTATGCATGATATCAAAAGTAGAAATATAATGAAATTATACACTTCATAGTAGCAACACCCACTTCCCAAAACTCGATTAAAATGTTATGATCATGTAAGCATAATGAAGGATTTATGCACCCTCCTGATTTTTTTTATTTTGTACTTTTTTTTTCGAATTTTATGATTATATCAGAGCTCACATCAATCACCAAACCATATATGATCATAAGATCGGCAGTATAGAAAATGGTGATGTTTGGTTTTCCCAAATCACAACCCATTTTTTTCTCTTTTTGTTGCTTCTTTTTGTCACTTTTTCATTTTTTTTAATTCCAGAGGGGAAAAAATAGAGTATAATGAGTGATTCGACAACCTTTTATAATTACCACAATAAAATCCCTACACTTCTTCCTTACAATGTATATCATCTCATCCACCATGATTCTCTTTACCCGCACACTTGATCTTTAAAATATCATGAAAATACTCATAGGATTGTAGGAATGGGTAAAAATAGCTTGAAACATGACTCATTCCGATAAAGGTCATTCATGGTCTCTATTTTCTAAATGAAGGATTGATGTAAAGGTAGTATATTAAGGAAAATTATCTTTTCAATGGATGCCTCAATCATTTTAAATGTGTTTTTTCACAGTCATAGAATTGAAAAGTTTCAATACATGTTATGGTTGGTTACATGTCCCATGATTACTCAAGAAATATGCTCAAGAATAAATACGTAGTACTTGGTCTATAAATCTTCTCAGGAATGGGAAATATAACATTAGACAATCACTCATGGAATTAATAATAAATCAATTCACATGGACTTTTGAAATTCAAAGCATGAATGATGGTATGGAAATTTCATTTAAATGAATAAATTAATTCCTTCAAATCAAGAGTCATTACTTCGATATCCATGCTTCATTTTAAAATTTAAATTATTAATTTCTATCATTTAATAATATTAACATTGAAATATAAAACATGGCATCAGAGCATTCCTAAGAAACTCTTGACTCCAAGATATGTCGAGTAAAACATGAATTCAAGTTTGGGCATGAAATTTTATATTTAAACCTCAAACCATATTGTGGAAAAAATGTGGAGAGTTTAAATTATAAAAACCTAAAATTGGACACCGTTTTTCCATGAAACATAGTCCTTCCCATTCATAGTTTGGTTCTTCCTTCTACCGTTATGATCCTACAGAATAAAATTACTCAACTAATCAAAATGATTATTTAATTTTAGCTCAAAATGAAAAGAGGGAGGGGGATACATGCTAAATTATTTCATAGAAAATAAATTGACATCGGAATTCCTAGAAATAAAGTAAATATAAATCTCGGTATTATCCCGTATGTCAGCCCTGAATTTTAACTGCCTCTAGATGGCAGTACCAGATGTTATCCAAAGTCTAATGGAGGATGAAGCTTCTTTGATTTTAACCACTACATGTAGCTTTTCCCAGCTTGTGCTTCATCCTTCTAGGTGAGTAATGATCTAGGGATAGAGTACACCAAATCCCCACCCCCTTAACAATGAGGTATGTCTTCCATGGTGGGAGTAGGATGAAGTATGAATCATCCCCCTTCTTGGTTTCTACTTGTGAAACCTCTTATTTTCTATCCATTGGATTCTCGAGGCAAGCTTCATCAAAAGAATAGTCAATGGGAAAGTCAGAGTGTAATTCTATTTGAAAAATATTAAAACATGAAGTATCATGATCAAATTCTTCCCCATCAAAGTAAGAAAATTTCGTCATGGTTTACTTAGGGTAATCCACTAGCATCTCTTCATGAACATCCTTCAATAAATATTCATCATATCTAGGGAGATCCATATGTTCCTCAGTATGTGCACATCTAGGTTCTTCTTCATCCTCCAAGGCATAGTTGAGATTGTCTGATTCTGTATAATCAAAACCATAAGGAGTGATGTAGAATTCAGATTCAATAAAATTAGAAGGGATAAAGTCAATGAATGGTTTAACTCCCTAAGTTGGTTCAGCTTCAATCTCTACCTCAGTGGTAAGTGCCTCTTGGTGTAGACTCTCTGAGCATGGAGGCAGGTAGTCGGGCTCCACCATCTTGACTTCAAATTCCACCAGTTGGGTGGTTTCATTCTTTTGTGGTGTTGAATCTTCTTCTTTGTATTGTATGGGTAGGTTTGGTAGTTCCTCACATTTGATCAAAATTTAATCCAAACGTTTTTTATCTCCAACTTGTATCTCAGTAGGTATGTCTTCCTCCCTTGCCTCCTTAGGTTCTTCAATTTCAAATATAAGTGGTGAAATTTCTTACACCACTTTCTCAGGTTCCTTCTCTAGCACAGGGATGGGTTGCTCCATTAATGTACAAACATAATCAAAATCTCTATCAGCCTTTCTGGTTAGTTATTAAATGCTTTTTCTAAGTTCATGCACCTGAGCTCTTCTAAAATATTCATCATCTTCTTCTTGTTGTTACTGCACCTGTGAGTAATTTTTCCAGGCATAATATTCAGATTTTGAATTCATCATGGAATTATTTTTTAGTTTTTTAAATGAAATGAAATATAAGTAAGATGTGAAAATAGAAAAAGAAAATGAACTAATGATTGGATCCCCAAAAATAGCTTCAGTTTTGACACACGCCTATCATGGGGTGTGGACAAAAATAATTATATTTTTCCTAGTACATCACTGTGTCAGACCATGGTCGTCTCTCTTGAGGATCCTTCTCAATGTAGTTCACACTCATTTTATAATTCACCTATTCTATGTCTTTTTTTGGTTTTTTTATTAAATAATAGTGATTAAAATCTTTTTGGGTTTTTTATTATTAAAAATAATGACATGTGAAGCAAGAATGCTAATTTTATACTAAGATGAAAGTCTAGATAGAATGAATCACTACTAGAATTTGACACTTTACCAATGGTTGTAAACTATTGGTAAAGTCCTGGAAACTATTGGTATATAGTATATCAACGGTTCCCTCAACCGTGGCCACGTAAGGCGTGACAATAGGCCTATACCAACGGTTCTGTGAAAATCGTTGGTATATGTGTCAAAATAGAAGGTATACCAACGGTTTTCTACAAACTGTTGGTATATGTGTGTTAAAGTATAACATATACCAACGTTTTGTAAACCATTGGTATATGTGTTTTACACTTATACCAATGGTTATAAACTGTTGCTATAGAGGGGATATGGAAGGCCATAAGGCTATACCAACGGTTTTGTTATAACTGTTTGTATAAACCTATACCAACAGTTATAAAAAATTGTTGGTATAGTTATATTATATTATCTATACCAATGGTTTTGAAACTATTGGTATTCAATTGCTCATCTCCATAGAATTAGGCCCATCTCCCCTCTCCAGACCTACAACAACACAAAAACACCTCTATAGACCTGCAACAACACCAATAAAAATATCCTCATCCAAAGTATTCAAAATTTAGATTTCATTGCAGAATTTAGAAATTTAGAAATTTAGAAATTCAAATGCAATAACACCCATAAGAGAAAAAGCTCACATGTTATAGGAAATTAAATAACACCCATATGTGTATTCCAAATTTAGAATCCACTCCTTACTCAAACCACAACACCAACACACATAAGAGTATTCAAAATTTAGAACTCATTCCTCACTCAAACCACAACACCAATACACAAAAGAGAAAAACCTACATGTTATAGGAAGAACATGGGATGTTTAGTCATGGTCTTGGGTTGAGTATCTTAAAACCAGTTGAAAAACTTGGGTAGAGTGGCAAGGATCATGACACCCATAAGATAGACAATGGTAGTGGTCATGTTCTTAGACCTAGGATGATTTATTGGAAGTACATGGGATGTTTATATTCCTCTAATGATTATGTATCCATGAATAAATGGTTCCTGATGTGTTATTGGGAATCATTGGCCAAACTCAACATATGAGATGGGTTACTGGAATAGCCTACATTTTTTTCATAGACTTTTCAATTAGAATAAGGCAGTATGTGGCTAATTGTAATTTTCTCCCCTGGGTTTGATGTGAGATGAATCCCCATCTTGGGTAGTGGGTATGAATATTCAATTATGTATTTGGTATTGGGTTCCCAAAGGGACATTGGTTTTGTCCTATAACCCACTATTTGAGGATGGGATTGAGGTGATCCATGTGGCTATGGTGTCACTATATGTATTCCTCACCATTGGGGTATTTTTATGAGACTTTGAAACAAAATTTTCAAGAATCTATGTGTAGCCTTGTTGACCAATTTTTTTTATGGTTTTCTTGAGTGTTCATAGGTTTCATATGAAATTACTGTATGATATTTATTTGTTGTTTGTTATTGTATAGAATGAACGAACCGTGATTGAGAATTAGAACATGAGTGTTGGTGAATGTTCATGATGGGATGTCGAGACCCATTACTAATATAATTCATGTTTTTTATATATACTATGACCCATTGTGTTTCAATCTATTCCTTGTAAATATTTTCTTCTAATAACGTTTGACCAATAGACCATATTTTATTATTTATCACTTAATTTCAAGAATATATGTGTAGCCTTGTGAAGATTTTCCCTATGTCAGTTGTTTTTTACACTTAAAATGTTGTCCAGTTCAAAAAAAACTGAGACACTTTGAGTGATACTAGTCACACCGTGCCTTGGATTGAGGTGGGGTTGACTCATACCTGTCATAAATGATCCATGGATCGTTGGGTGGGGGGCTGCCCGTGGTGGTGGGGGGCTGTTCGGGGGGGGGGGGCACCGCGGTCACACGACTCCTTTGATAGACGTTCCATCTGTCCTAACATTTCAAAATTCACCCACCCTTTGTTGTCGTCTGATTTCATGGAATTTTGAGGTTGTTCGGCCAGTTTTGACCACCCCACGCACCCTTTTTAAGCGTGCCAAACACCTTAAAAACATATATTCAGTTATTCCACAGAAACCACTTGACCGAATGATGTTCCCTCTCCTCATACACCTCAAGAATAATAATTAGGGTGTTTTTGCATGATTTCAAGTCATTCTGATGTCATTCGACATACATTTGACAGTTAAATGCATGTTTTGGTCATTTACGACACGTGGAGTGCATTTTTGGCTGGCACAGTCACACGACACCTCTGATTAATGTGCCATTTGGACAACCATTTCAAAATTCCCCCACCCTTTTTTTCGTCTGATTTCATAGAATTATGAAGTCGTTCGTCCAATTTTGACCACCCCACGCACGCTTTTCAAGCACGCCAAACACATAAAAAACACATATTCAGACGTTCCACACAAACCGCATGTCTGAATGATGTTTTTTCTCCCCGTAAACCTCAAGAATAATAATTATAGTGTTTTCATGTGATTTCAAGTCATTCTGATGTCGTTCGTCATGCATTTGACCATTAAACACACGTTTTCTTAATTTACGACATGCAGAGTGTGTTTTCAGCCAGCGTGGTCACATGACACTACCGATTAATGTGCTGTCTGGCCGATCATTTCAAAATTCACCCACCCTTTGTTGTCATCCGATTTCATGGAATTTTGAGGTCGTTCGGCCGGTTTTGACCTCCCATGCACGTTTTTCAAGTGCGCCAAACACCTAAAAAACACATATTCAGATATGTCGTACAAATCGCACGTCCGAATGACATGTCATCTCCACTCACACCTCATGAATAATAATTAGGGTGTTTTCATTTGATTTCATGTCATTCCGGTGTCTTTCGACATGCATTTGACCGTTAAACACATGTTTTGGCCATTTACGACACACAGAGTGCGTTTTCAGCCACTACAGTCACACGACACCTCCGATTGATGTATCGTATAGACGAAAAATTCGAAATTCACACAAAATTTGTTGTAGTCTGATTTCAAGGCATTCTGAGGTCGTTCGGCCGGTTTTGACCACACAACGCATGCTTTTCAAGCACACCATACACCTAAAAACACATATTCGGTCGTGCCGTGCAAACCTCTCATCCGAATGGCATGTCATCTCCTCTTACACCTCACGAATAATAATTAGGGTGTTTCCGTGTGATTTCAAGTCATTCCGATGTCGTTATGCATGCATTTGACTGTTAAACGCATGTTTTGTCCATTTACAACACGAAAAGTGTATTTTTGGCCATCCCAGTCACACAACACCTCTGATTGACATGCTGTTAAGCCGACCATTTCACAATTCACCAAACCTTTTTTGTCGTCTGATTTCATGGAATTCTGAGGTCGTTCGGCTAGTTTTGACCACCACACGCACACTTTTCAAGTGCGCCAAAAACCTAAAAAACACATATTCAGTTGTGCCGTGAAAACCGCATATCCGAATGACATTTTGTCTCCTCATACACCTCACTAATAATTATTAGTGTTTTTTCGTGTGATTTCAAGTCATTATGATGCCTTTCATAATGCATTTGACCGTTAAACGGAGGTTTTGGCCATTTACGACACACGGAGTGCGTTTTTGACCATTGTTGTCACACAACACCTCTGGATGAGGCGAAATTTACTTTTACCCATCACAAATTACCAATGTATCATTTTCCTAAAGTTTCAACACAATCCGAATGCATTTGATCGGTTTTCCGTATGTAAGTTTTTGTTTTCACATAAAATCCGGTCCATTTCAAATAAAAGTGAGATACTTTGAGTGGTACCAGCCACATCAAGCATCTGATTGATGCGGGGTTGACTCCTAAATATCAAAAATGTCCCATGGATCATTGTGCTAAAGTATCAGTTGAATCTGAATAAGTTTGATCCATTTTCCATAAGTGAGTTTTTTTTTCACTTAAATTGTTGTCCATTTCAAATAAAAGTGAGACACTTTGAGTGGTACTAGACACACCGTGCCTTGGATTGAGGTGGTATTGACTCGTACACGTCACTTATGATCCATGGATCATTTTCCGAAAGTATCAACACAATCCAAATACGTTTGGTCAGTTTTCTATATGCCAGTTGTTTTTACATAAAAGGGTGTCCATTTTAAACAAAAGAGAGACACTTTGAGTGATACCAGCCACACCGTGCATTAGATTGAGACAGGGTTGACTTGTACATGTCACATATGACTCATGGATCGTTTTCCTAATGTTTCAACACAATCCGACTGCATTTGGTCAGTTTTCTGTATGCCAGTTAGGCAAATCGTGCAACAACAGTGATAATATCTTATACTAAAACTCTAGACATTGTGAATGATGTGCATCCCCTGGTGCAAGGTTTGGGAAAATCATCCACATTGCTTCTAATATATATCCATATATGGTTGGTAGATACCCTGTGGGATGGACTTAATTTTTTTACTAACCGTGAGGTATAGTGTTTTTTTACGCCGACCAGTGTTCTGAGCTCCGAACAAGCCCCATAAGCCCCATAAACTATTATAACATCATTAAGATTCCATATCTGGTCAAAAATAAATAGTTATACTGAATTCAAAAATATCAATACCAGATTGAAAAACCAGGTTAAAAAATAAAGAGATATATAGAATTCAAGAATGTAATGGATCAATCCCCTGATCACCATCACCATCACCACTGTCATCATCAACCTCATCCTCACCACCATATTTTTCCTCGTTATCATCCTCGTCATCGTTCCCATGCTCATCCTCAACCCCTTCCACTCCCTCGACCCCATCCTCACCCTCATCCTCATCCTCATCCTCGCCCTCTTCCTCTTCTGCATCCTCGTCATCACCATGAACTTTATCATCTCGACCTCCACTATAAATTCCACCTGGTGCATAGAATAATGCACTCATAGATGACATATGTGTCTAACAAGCCATGCTAGCTTCTGGTGGAAGTGATGAAGTTATTGTGTTGATCAGTTTCATAAATTCTTTCTCCCTCATTTGAACCTGTTCTTCTAACTCTGTGACCCTTTTATCAGACTGTCTTGTATTATCCTTGACCTGTTCCAACTCGGTGGTACTATAATGGATACCTGGAGAGGACCAATACCTCTTCAGAACTATATTCTTACCAGTCTGACAGCATAAGCGACCAGAGTGATCATCTCCCAAAACCTGATATAAATGATCCTATGACCCTAAATTGTCGGGCACATGTTCATCAAAGTCCTCTAAATCAGCCTGTTAAAAATATTAATATAATATTAAATTTCAAAATAGATATTAAACTTCTAAATAAACATATTAAAACTTATAATCTTTTCGTTGTTCAGTTCATTAACCGCAGTTCCATCATTTTTCCTTCTACTTGAGCAAAACAATTTTTATCGAGGGAGACGTCCTTCAATATTAAATTTTTTTCTTCTGTAATGACATTGAAACAATATAAAGTGAAAGTATAATCATATATTCAATATCCTATAAATCACATAATTTAAGTAGGAAACAATAAAAATGGAAAGTCCTTACGAAAAATTATAAACAACTATATCGTACCAGCTGCCTGTCATGATCTGACGTAGTAGTGCACCCAAAAGTGTGGAGGTATTGATTTGAATAAATGTTTTTTTGTTTTTTTTCGGAAGATTCCTAAATAATGTTTAATAATAAAAAAGATAATATTAATTCAATATATGGAAACTGTCATTTAAATACCTCAAATTGGATAAATAACTTAAATTTAGCAGTCGCCCAATGTGTAATCATTTGGCGAAATTGCTCTATCGGGCTGTCATCCATGTTAGGCACTGTCTCCAACTCTGTGCCCACACTATCACACCATCCAATATACAGCTCTTGCTTATAATCTCTCCAATGCTCTCCTAGCTCCTTTAAACGTGCTGGTCGTGCACCTTCACCATCTGGGAAGTTAAACCGAAGATGACACCCAATAGATTAATTCATATAAATTCAAAAAAATACTACATTAAATCCAATAATTTTTTTACCCATTTTTGTTCCCATGAATTATCCTTGACTTCGTGTGGGAGATGTCTGCAAGAGAGAGGGATGACTGGAATGATGTCAGAGTATTTGTCTAGTGTCACCAAAAAACCGCGACATACCTGCCCAGATTTATCAACCATTTTTCATTCATCATTCTATTCAACCATCAACTGTGTCTGGTGGTTCCATACCGCACGAAAGTGAGTACGACCCCTCCCCTGCCTCCTGTCAGTAGATAAATCTATTTTTAAAGAAAAAAATATTTGTACAAGTTATAATAAAAATAAAATATGGTATTAAAATTTTTTAGAGTTATATAAATATACCTATGGTAGTCAGATCAATGTGCATCACTAGATGTGCAGATGCTGAAGGAATATCCTGTATAGGTGGCGTGTTGCTCAGTGTATGCTCCTCAGCTACATACTATGTCAGAGCATGAGTCAAATAAGCTGGAATATAATAGCATGAATATAATGAACCAGAATCAAAAGATGATGGCACAAACGTCTGGCCAACTGGTAGTGTAAACATCGAAAGCCTAAATATCCTATGTGTCCCTAAAGACACACCAAGATCAAAATGGTGCGTAGAAGATACGTCTGTGGTAGAGGCATAGTCCAATCGGTTACAACCAGTGGATCGTCTAACTCTCGCACCACAAGCCCTCATACCCCCCGCCTCACTACCAGGATCCCCGGATGATCGTCTAACTCTGACACCACCCCCCCTCCTACCACCAGCCTCTGTACTGGGACCAATATCTGGCTCCTTGTTGGATATCTCTCATCTAGGGGGTCGATCCTGAAACAAAGTTTAACAATCAATTAAACACATGATATTATTACTTCTTGAAATATATATATTTGAAATAAAATACTCACAACATGGATGAGTGGAGGAACGCCCATCTGTGTCATGCGACGATTATTTTCTGTCATCTTTTTCCGACACATCTCTTCAATGTGTGTCATTTCCTGCAATGAAAACAAATATGGAAGTAATTAGAAACAAATAACTAATGTGGATCCCAAAAAACATAATATAGAAAATCAATTCTGATAAAAAAACATAAAGAAATAGAAGATTTATGGTGGTTTTAAGGTAAGTACTAGTAGACACACTCTGAATGATGTAGGTGAATTCATTGAATCCTGTCCCAATTTATTTTGGAGAGGGGCCTTCAATAGTTATAGGTATGGATTTGATTAGAAACACCTATAAAAAGGATATCCAGGAATTGTGACGTCCCAAACCAGGATGCCACACATTAGTGACCCAAACCCAGATGGCCATATGGCCTCAAGCACATCTACCAAAATTCCAAATGTTATTGACTAATAGTGAGAGCCTTTGTTGTGTCTGGGGGAGACTATTCCCTCATTACCTAAGTTTCACAATTTTAATATTATCAGTTAAAAGTGGAAGAAAGATAATAAAGGCAAATTTTTGGAAATAGATAAAAATAACAAAATCAATAATACCAACTAATTATAGAATCATAAACCGAATGATGGTAATGTATGTCATGTATCAAGAAGAAAAACATAGTTACAACTATTAGAAAGTAGTACTATACAAGAGGCTCAAAAAATTCTAAAATTTGACCTAGCTTCTTGAGCTACAACCCCATCACCTCGTTCATCGATGGAAAGAGTGTGTGTCATGTCAATAACTCAAAATCCACAATCATCCATAAAGGTGCATTGCCTGGTCATTGAATCAATCCATTTTTAAAGGGAAGATTTTTACCAATGGTTGCACACAACCATTGGTAAAAGAGGACTTCAAGGCCCCTTTATAGGCATCCCAAATAGAGGCACATGCCTTAGGCTCCATTATGTGTTACATACATCCCCAATTATGCACTCATGTTCAATAAATCATTCTTGGCACCTCTATGGTCATACCTTTCATTACCCAATTAGTTCCTCAAGTCAAACGCACCACATGGGTGGATAAAGGTTAGGTTTACACACTAATAGGTTGTTCATGGCTTTGAAAAAGTTTTAATTTCATAATGTATAGACAAAAACATTTATTTTTAAATTTGACATTAATAATAATGTATGTCAATGATAACAGGATTTCTGAATTAAACTTGTGACTTATATAATATTGTTATAGATGTATACACATGCCAGGATGGCTAGTGAAAAGCACCCCACCATCATAAAAGTGAGTATTGGCCAAGAAAGAGACCTAATATACAATATACAGTGAGAACAATATATAATTGACCCTAATGTTATATTAGTACATTCATCTTAGGAAGCCAATTCTCACTCATGACTAACCATGCCACTATAAACAACCTAGAGTGTATGAGTTTTCTCTCTGATCTTAACAACATCATCACACATTCTTACCATGATGTGAATCATGTGGAATATGGATGATATTAACACAAAATTCCCAGAAATACCAAGCCTTATAAGAACTGAAAATTTATGGATGATATTAACACAAAATTCATTTTGAATCAAATTTGATTCACTGTCAAAGCCCAACACACACACCCAAATCAAATAGAATAAAATAGTCATAAACACCCAAATCAAAATAGAAAACCAAAACAGTATATGTAGAACATTAAAATGAAAGTATCACTTACAAATTAGAAGTGTGTAACTAAGAAATTTTGAAAATGGATTGGAACGAAGAATTTCCATAGAAGGTTAAACAGAATACTGCTTCTCCACTTCACCCAAATGAAAACATAAAACCAAAATAGTAGATGCAGTATCAATTACATAATACACGTGAAGAACTGATAAATATTAAATATTGAAGGATTTTGGCCATAGGGGAAGGAAATCCCAATTCTCCCTTCTGTTTAGGGATGTAGTCGTGCTGAATGGGGGAGTTCGAGCTTCTGTGAATTTGGGTCAAAACATTCCCCAATGGTTTGTAAAAACCGTTGGTAAAGGATGATTTAAATCTCTCTATACCAATTATTTAATAAAACTATTGGTATAGAGTATAATTTTCCCACCGATTTTGAAAAACTATTGGGAAAAGATGATTTAACCATCTTTTACCAACGGTTCCATTAAAACATTGGTAAAAGTACTTTATAGGCGTTGGGAAAACCTCCCTTTCCATAAGTGAATTAATATGAAAGAATTTGGTTTTGTGGGTTGGTTAAATGTTCAATAATTATTATCCTTTATATGTTCTATTTCAGTTTGATAATACAAACATTAAATCTCATGTTTTAACTACTATTCTTTATTTATAAATTTTGGAATATCACTGAATGTTTTAGAACTCTCAATTCCACCTCCTCCTTTAATCCAAGTTGGCGACACACCTTTGTCTAGAATGTGTCATCTTCCAAGACCCAATTCAATCAAAGTTGTTTAATCCATTGATTAGATTAACTCCAACGTGTGACGAACTAAAAAATAGAGAAAAGGACAAATGATAAAATAAAATAATAGGGATAGGTTGAGTTGCATGTCATCGGAGGTAGTCACAACATCGAGTACATTTTCCTTACCCATGCATGCTACTCAAATCTATCTACAAACATAAAATTAAACATTAAATAAAATTCATGATCACCTTCACCTCCCCCCAGGACAAGTCTCAGGGTCAACCTCTCATTTCTGAGAGTAATATATTACACAGTGGAGTGGGTGGAAGATAAGAGAGGGAGAGGTAAATAAATGAAGAAAAATAGATGGAGAAACACAAAGACATGGATTAATAAAACTAAAATTTGAATTACAATTGAAAACTAATAAAAAAAATAAAATTAAAATAAAATTAAAATTAGAAATAAGGGGTGAAAAGAGGAGAATCAATAGCATGTACCCTGATGGGATCCCTTCTTAGTTGTGGGTGTCGAGCTGATGATTTGGGATGGAGTCGAGGGCCTCCTTTTGTAGGCAGAATTCTGTCCTCTAAAATTTTTCATGTTGTTGGCCCATTAAATGGTTGATTCACATGTGGACCCCTTCATAAAATTTGTTCATAAATATGTTTTCCATTCACCCTCCATCCTTCATCTCATTTATCCATAGGATGAAGGAGTTATATAATTTTCATTGAATAAGGATTTTTGTGGCCGAATTTTCCAAGAAGATTCCTTCAAATGTATAACGATCAATGGAAACCTTAATTACTTAAAAACTAACGAAATTTTTTTAAAGTTTTTATGATGTGTACTAGTGTTATCCCTAGTGTAATAACCTAAATGGGAGGTGAGGAAACTGATTTGTGCATCTGCTATGGTGGTGGGGTCCACGCTGTCTGCCTATAAAAGTTTCCAACTTCAATGATTTTTTTGGACTAATAGATATTTGAATCAACTATAGGACCTAAAGAAAAATTTTAATGAAATAAAATCAGGATTCTAAAAAAATCACGAATTTTGGAATTATATTTTTTACGAATTGACAAAAATACCCTTGTGGTAAAAATCATTCAGAAATCCAAAAATTATGCACTTTTATCAATTTTCTCATAATCATTCTAAAATTAAAATTACCCATTATTTTAATAAAACACTAAAATACATGGGTTTTATCATTGAAAAAAATTAAAAAACCTCATTATTTGATCAAAAATATGCACATAAATTTTCTCTGTCAAATACCCCCACACTTAAACCATGCTTATCCCAATGTATAAAATATCAAAATGGAAATCAGAGGACACCAATATTACCAGTATTTAAATTCCAAGGTAATAAAATAAAAAAAATTCAATGTGAAATCAATGTTTTAAAAATCTGCATAAATTAGCAATTTAATTTCCCATTTTTCAAAGAAACAAATAATTCGCATATTTTACATTTACCCTTTGAAAATTGATGGAACTTATCTTTTAATTCATTCAATATCCATGATTAATTATTATTAAACATGAAAAGTCACGATTTACCTCACTTTTGATTCTTTTCTCTCATCACTCATGATACAATTCAAGTAGAGTTATTCTCATATCACGAGAACATGGTCCTTAGCCATAGACTTGTAAATGGCCTAATTTCTCCACTTTGTGAAGACAAAACGCACATAAAATCATGAAGACTTTCAATTAATGTTCTATTGACTCTGATGTTTAAGGTTGGTAGGATTTAATGCTTTACAAATTAAGGCTCAAGCAGGAGGCTAATCTCATAATTACTATGCATGATATCAAAAGTAAAAATATTATGAAATTATCCCCTTCATAGTAGCAACACCTAATTCCCAAAACTCAAAGAAAAGGTTATGATCAAGTAAGCATAATAAACGATTTGTGCACCCGCTTGATTTTTATTATTTTTTACTTTTTATTCTTTTTTCGAAAGTTATGATTATATCAAATATCACATACATCATCTAACCACATACGATCATAAGATCATCGGTCTAGAAAATTGTGATTTTTGGTTTTCCCAAATCACAACCCATTTTTTCTCTTTTTGTTGGTTCTTTTTGTCATTTTTGTTATTTTTTTAATTCAATAGGGGAAAAAATATAGTATAATGAATGATTACACAACATTTTAAAATTACCACAATAATACCCCCACACTTCTTCCTCACAATGTATATTATCCCATCCACCATGATTCCCTTAAACCCCAAACTTCAACTTTGAAATATCATGAAAATACTTAAAGGAGGGTAGGAATGGATACTAATGGCTTCAAACATGGCTCATTACTATAAAGGACATTCATCGTCTCTATGGGACAATAGATGTATTGATGTAAAGGTGGTCTTTTAAGGGAAATTGACTTTCCAAAAGTTGCCTCAATCATTTTAAATGTGTTTTTGCATAGTCATATATTTGATGAGTTCCAATACAAGTTATTGTCGGTTACATGTCCCAGGATCATCCATGAAATATGATCAAGAATAAATAGAATGTAAATGGTCTATAAATCCTCTTGGTAATGGAAAATATAACATTGGACAATAACTTATGGAATGACTAATAAATCAATTCACATAAACGTCCAAAATTCAGGGCATGAAGGATGGTAGTGAAATTTCATTTACATGAATCAATTAATTCCTTCAAATCATGAGTCATTAATTCAACATCCATGCTTCATTTTTAAAATTCAATTATTCATTACAATCATTTAATCATATCAACATTGAAATCTAAAACATGTAATCACAGGATTCCTAAGAAACTCATATCTCTTTGATAAGTCGAGTAAAACATGAATTCAAGTGTGAGCATGCAATTTTATCTTTAAAGATAAAAACATATTTTGGACAAAAATGTGGAGAGTTTAAAATATAAAACACTAAAATTGAACACCCTATTTCCATGAAACATGGTCCTTCCCCTTTACCGCTTGGGGCTTCCTTCTACCATCATGATCCTACAAAAGAAAATTTCTCAATTAATTATAATGATAATTTCATTTAATCTCAAAATAAAATAGGGAGGGGAAAACATGCTAAATTATTTCAATGAAAATAAATTGAAATATAAATTCCTAGAAACCATGTAAAGATAAATCTTGGTATTATCCCACCAGTGGGCCAGAATTTTGACTGCCTTTAGAGGGAAATATCTGATGTTATCTAAATTCTGATAGAGGATAAAGCTTCTTTGATTTGAACGACCACATATGGCTTTTCCAAGCTTTTTCTTCAACCTTCTGGGACAGAGTACACCATATCCCCCCTTTATAATTAGTTATAGCTTGCATGGTATGGGTAGGATGAAGTATGAATCATCCTCTTTATTTACTGATACTTGTGCAACCTCTTCTTCTTTGTCCATTAGTTACATGAGGTGTGCTTCATCAAAATAATAGTCAATGGGAATGTCAAAGTGTAATTCAATTTGAATAATATTAAAACATGATGTATCAAGATCAAATTATTCACCATCAAAGAATCTTTTGTGATGGTTTCCTTAGTGAAATACACTAGTTTCTCTTCATGAACTTCCTTGAATAAATATTCAATGTGTCTAGGGAGCCCCAAATGTTCCTCAACATGTGCTTATCGAGGTTCTTCTTCGTCCTCCAAGGCATATTTGTGGTTTTCTAATTATGTATAATCAAAACCACATGGAATGATATATAATTCATATTCAATAAAATAAAGAAGGGATAGAGTCAATGAATGGTTCAAATCCCTGAGTCGGTTCAGCTTCAATCTCTACCTTAGTGGTATGTGACTCTTGGAGTACACTCTCTGAGGATGGAGGTAGTAGTCAGGCTCCTCCATATTGACTTCAAATTCCACCACTTGGGTGGTTTCTTCCTTCAGTGGGGCTGAATCTTATTCTTTGTATTGTATGGTGAAGTTAGGTAGTTCCTCATATTTAATCAAGAATTTATCCAAAATTTTTGGATATCCCACTTGTATCTTAGCAGATACGTCTACCTCCCTTGCTTCCTCAGGTTCATCAATTTCAAATATAAGTGATGAAATTTATTCAACCATTTTCTCATGTTCTTCCTCTATATTAGGGTTGGGTTTGCCTATTAATTCATGAACATAATCAAAATCACTATTATAATTTCTTGTTAGTTGTTCAATGCTTTCTCTAAGTTCATTCATATGATCTCTTCTAAAATATTCATCTTCTTCTTTATTTTTTGGCTGCACCTGTGAGTAATTTTTTGATGCATAATATTCTAAATTTGAATACATCATGGAATTAATTTTTAATATTTTTACATAAAATAATATATAACTTATATGTGAAAATAGAGAAATTAAATTAACTAATGATTGGATCCCTGGAAACAGCGTCAGTTTTGACGCACATCTGTTGTGGGGTGTGGACAAAAATAATTATATTTTTCCTAGTGTAGAATAGTGGCTGACCATGGTCATCTACCTTGAAGATCCTTCTCAATGTAGTACCCTTAATTTATTTAATTCACATATTCTTTCTCTTTTTGTGATTTTTTTTATTAGATGAAAGTGATTAAAATATTTTTGGGTTTTTTATTATTTAAACTAATGACCTGTGAAGCAAGAATTCAAAATTTATACTAAGATTCAAGTCTAAATAGAATTAATTAATAAGAAAGAACATGGTTTTGGGGGTTGGTTAAATATTCAATCATTATTCTCCTTTATATGTTTTATTTATGTTTGATGATCCAAACACGAAATCTCATGTTTGAACTACAATTATTTTTTTATAAATTGTGGAATACCATTGAATGTTTGAGCACTCTGAATTCCACCTCATCCTTTAATCCATGTTGGTGACACACCATTGTCTAGAATGTGTCATCTTCTAGGACCCGGTTCAATTGAAGCCATTTCATCCATTTATTATCTCAAATCCAATGTGTGATGAAGTAACCAATTTATAGAGGAAAAAATTATCAAATAAAATAATATGGATTGGTTGAGTTGCATGTTATCGGTGGTAGTCACAACATTAGGGACATTTGACTTACACGTGCATGCTACTCAAATATATCTACAAACATAAAATTAAACATTAAATAAAATTTATGATCACCTTCACCTCCACTTTGGCCAATTCTTGGGGTTATCCACACATTTCCAAGAGTAACATATTAATTGGTGGAGTTGGTGGATGAGAAGAGATAGATAGGGAAAGAAATGAAGAAAAGTGGATAGAGAAACACAAAGGTGTAGCATCATCCCATTCCCTATTGGGAACCCTCCTTGGCGTTTGGTGTGAAGCTGGTGATTTGGGAAGGAGGCGAGAGCCTCCTTTTATAGGCAGAATTCTATCCCCTAAAAGTTTGTGCATTTTTGGAATAATAAATGGTATATTAACACATGGAATACTTTATAAAATTTGTTCCTAAATGTTTCATTCGTTCAACCTCAACATTTCAGCTCATTTAGACATCGTATTAAGGAGGTATGGAATTTTCATTGAATAATAATTTTTATGGTTGAAATTTCCAGGAAGCTTCCATCAAATGTATAATGATCAATGGAAACCTTAATGACTTTAAAACTCCCCCAAAATTGTTTTAGAGTCATTCCTATGTGTCCCAGTGATACCCTAGGTATAATAATCTAATTTAGAGATGAGGAGACTGATTTGTGCATCCGTTACGGTGGTGAGGTCCACGTTGTCCGCCCGGAAAAGTTTCCACATTCAATGCTTTTTTTGGAATAATAGATCTTCAAATAAACACTAGTACATAATGGTAAAGTTGAAGAAAATAAAATCTGTATTTTAAAAAATATTAATCAGTATTTTCTGACTTATATTTTTTAATAAATGACAAAAATACCCTTGTGGTAAAAATATGTCTAAAATCCAAAATTATGAACTTTTCTCAATTTTTCTCATAATCATTATAAAATACAAATTACCCATTATTTTAATAATACATTGAGATACATGGGTTTTATCATTAAAAAAAATAAAAAATCCTCATTATTTGACAAAAAAAATATGCACATAAAGTTTCTTTGTCAGAAATTTCATGCCTCCTTGTATTATGTTATCATAATATGTCATGCCTAAATTGATTAAATGCTTAAATAGGACTTGTTAAAAGAGTGGGTATACATGTTAGTTTTTTTATATTGTTTAAATGGTTTTTGGAAATTATGATTAATTTGTGGGTATATCTATGTGACGTGTTAAATGGAAATTGGTGATAAGTGGGTGGTTATAACCATGTGAAATGATTAAATGGAAGTAGAGTACATGAGTGGATATACTCATGAGATGTAATGGTTTAAATGAGTAGGTATACCCGTTGAATGGTTTTGAATGTAATTATTTTTATGAGTGGGTAGACTCATATGGTTATAAATTGTTAAATTTATGGAATGGTTGATGATTTACATAGATTCCAAGGACGGATCTCTATGGATTTGGAACGCAGTAGTGGAATCCTTGGTTGAGTATTCACTTTGGGTCTTGATTCTGTGGGATGTCTCAGGCTTTGTTTTCCATTAGACCCAGCTTGATTGGACTCACATAGGACATGATGGTATACAAGATCCTAGGACTCCAACCAGTGCCTATACTGAGTTTCTACTGAGATGATACTAGGACTTGATGATGATGCCTTGGTCTTCAGTATATTGGATTCAGATCTTCATGGTCTACACATCATTATATGGAAAAATCGTGGGATATATGATTGTGGTTGTACGACAAGGTCATGGGTTTTTTATATGGTTTTCATTATAGAGTAAGGCTATGTGGACATGATATGGATTTTTTTTGGACAAGGCTATTTTACTTGTTTATATTGCCTATTGGTTCCTTGTTAGGATCTGCCACTTACTGTAGGGAGCCACAAAAGGCTGTTTGGTATATCTTGTTTTGGTTGGTTATATGCCTTGGGCTTTCCCACATACATCACTACTTACTTGTTCTTGTTCCACATATTTCATAGTGTAGCTTATAATTGTATAGATCTTTGGGTGGAAACCTATTGGGATGTTTATCTCACACCTTGTTTGGGCCTCCTTGGGGACCCAAACAAATTATGTGGTTTCAGGTGATAGTAAGGGAAAGCGCCCTAACACTAGTTTTTGATCATTTCTTTAGAGCATGGGAGCATGAGACCCAGCCGAGGCTTGTGATGCTACTATGACACTTTTTGATCTCTTTGGATTTTGGATACTTGTATTGTACTATATTTCCATGTATATTGTTTTGGTTGTTTTCTAGATACATTTAGCATCTGCATCATGGTATATGAGACACTTATGGCTTGTTATATATTACTCTCTTTCTTATCTACATTACCTATTTTCCGCTTATTTTATTTACTTCTGCTATTGAATCTGATTGACTTCCACTATGATATACTCTGGTAATGAGGGAATAGCCTCCCAAATAACTCAACTAGGCCCTCACCACTAGTAGGAAGCATATGGCATTTGGGGAGTGCACTTTAAGGCCATGTAGCCAACCAGGCTTGGGGCACTATTGAGTGGCATCCAAGTTCAGGATGTTAAAAAGTGGTATCAAAGACAATTTATTTTCTAGTTTGATTTAATGTTGGGAGACAATAGACTGGGATATGAAGGAAAATGGAATTTGTTAATGAGCTAAGCTTGAGCATAGCTAACCCGTGTATAAGAAAAATCCAAATTACCCTAAATGAAATTGTTATTTTTTGGTTTTGACTATTACAGTTGATTTGATTTCACCATTAGACGACAAATATGATTTATGTTGACACTATTAATGGAATTGTGGGTTCTATTTTTTTGTAACCCGATGAGATGAGGGTATTCCATCTCATGCATCATATAGTCGCTTGTTAGAAATCACATATCATGCATTATGTCATGCCATTTAAGATGAATTATTTGACGCATGCTATTGTGATAGGTCCTCTAATAGTTGTTCATGATTTTTTGAAAGAATTTGTGCAGAGGATAAAGAAGTGACATCATCTTTCAATTCATAAGGTGTATGTTCCCTTATGAATTATAAAATGATGTACCTTTTAAATTAAAATTTTAAAGTGAATTTGATGTGTATGGATTATATGGGCTTAAAATTTTGGTTCATGAGGTGTTATGGGTCCCCAAAAATCGTAACTTGGTGGACCATTGGTTAAATCATGTCAAATAATGACTATTAAATGAAAATAAATGGAAAATAGAGACTTGACCTACACCCGGATTTTTAGTGGGTGAGAGGTAGTGTTTCTAGTTGTGTTGTGGTTGTTATTTATATAGTAATGGATTTAGGATTAGGTTGTGTGTTATGACTTTCTTTAGAAGGGGTTTGACGTATCATATGCTTTTGAGATGCGACTTTGATATCATTCCTTTCTAAGGCAAGTGTTTGGCATTGTATAGGCATGTCACCATGAAGAACTCCAAAGGTATTCCAAGAGGGTGGCGATGACCATTCTTTGAAGGTGGTGGGCCATGAGATACCAGTGGATCCTCTTTTAGTGCTTGTTGTGGTACAATAGACGATTTCCAACATAGGTGCTGAGGTATAGTTCCACAAGGGGTTATTTTTCTATATGCAGAATTTTCATGGAAAATCATAGCCTACCATGACTATGGCCGAGCTGACATGGGTGTTCTAGCAGCAACATTCTTTCAAATTTTTGGGGGATGATGGTCCACAAGCTTCTGAGTTATGGCTTGAGACCACACTAGCTATCTTCGAGCATTTGGAGACACCGCTTGTGAGGAGTTCCAAGCTCACCCCTTATATGATACATGGTGTAGTAAAGTACTAGTGGGATGTTTTCAACAAGGCTGAAAGGCTACGAGATATGGGTTGGACTGATTTCCAGACCTACTTCCTTGGCTACTTTAACCCCAAGACACTATGGGCAGAGTGAGCTAGTGAGTTCTTGCATCTAGAGCAGGGAACCATGAAAGTTATAAAGTACTCAACATACTTTACAGAGTCTCACAGTTTTGCACTGATGTACCTTACTGATGAGCTGTAAAGAGTGAGATGCTTTGAGGAAGGCCTATGACATACTGTCAAATCACAGGTCAACGTGTTCAGGTTGATCTCTATTACTGAGATTGTGAATCAGGCACGGATTATAGAGTGGAACCCGAGGGAATTTGAGGATATAGAGTAGGGAAATGTTTCCTCTCAACCCAGTGGTTATACATATTCAGGCAGGAAGCACCATTTTGATACTTCCCATGAGATGAGCATCAGTTTGTCTATGAGTGAAAGTAGCTTGATTTTTTTTCACTAGTGTGGCAGGAGACGACACATGAAGAATCAACATGACTGATACCTATTCGAGTGCTGAGCTTATGGAGGGATGGGCCACATGCAATGGTTATGCAGGACCTTCCCTCTAGTTGTGAGTGGTAGGGGGTCAAGCCCAATGATAGGTTCAGGAGTAGGTTTCTAATATCTGTGTCATGTAGAGAGCTAGAGCAATGTAGGCCGATCAGGCTGCAGAAATAGTGGTCTTTGCTGAGGTATCCATACACCAATTACTCCTATACATCGAAGGGGACCTACTCTAAGTAGTGAGGTTGTTTCACAGGGTCATGGTATAGGTTAATTATATTATGTACAACCTAACCCTAAAAACAAAGGTTTCATACTGTCTACAGTGAGAGGAATGATCTTAGTAGCCTCTACTATTACATCTGGTCTTTTTGATACAGTTGTATCTCATAGTTTCATATCCGCAGCTGTGGTGAAAATCCATGGGCTCGTTGTGTGGTATTTTGAAAGCGTTTTAATGCTAGAAATACTATTCGGAATCAGAATGGATGATGTGATCTAGTGTAGGGAGTACCCCCTTGAGGTAGGTGGGTGTCACTTTATTTGAGATATTTATGTCTTTGAGATGACAAGGTTTGACGTCATTCTTGGGATAGACTGTTTAGTATATTATCGATCTTACATTGTCTACTATCGCCTAAGGGTATCTTTCACATCACTAGAGGTTGCAGTGTTTACTCACAAGTGTAAATGGGGTGTCCAGGCGAGTTGAGATGAACTAGAACATCATGAGTTGGTCAGAATGATAGCCTAGATTGCTATTTTTTATTTTGGATGATCAGGGAGTGAGTCAGGTAGACTTTCCTCTAATGGTGGAGTGTTTCAAGGGAATGTTCCCAGATGAATTTTCTAGTTTACTTCTTGAGAGATAGGTTGAGTTCACCATTGAACTAGTTTTTTGAGCTGCACCAGCATCCATTTCTACTTACTAGGTGGATACGATAGAGTTGTAAGAAATTAATTGGAAGCTAGAGTATTGGGAGGTAAAGGGGATTATACGACCTAATACTTCTCTGTGGGGGTTTTCCAGTTCTTTTTTCAAAAAATGTGGATATAACTCTTAGGCTATTTGGGGATTATCATAATTTGAATCAGCTAATGGTTAAAAACTGATATCCCTTTTCACAAATAGATGAAATGTTTCCTAAGATTATAGGATCCAGAGTATTCCTAAAAATTGATCTAAGGTTAGGATATCACCAGGTACATATTTGACCCACAGATATTCCTTGTACAACCTTTCATAGTAAGTATGGTCTATATGAGTATCTGGTTATGCCAATCAGTCTCACAAACACGATAGTAGTTTTCATAGTGCTGATGAACTGAGTGTTCCATCCTTAATTGTGACACATCAAGTATTGGGCGGGGAGTAGTGCTGATGTTGGGGGATAGAGTTTTGGCATATGAGTCTCAATTTCTATGGTCACGTGAGAGGAATTTCCCTATGCATGATCTTGAGCTAGATGCAGTTGTTCATGCTTTTCATTATTGGAGGCATTATTTATTGGGAGATCATTTTTTGGTGTATACAGACTACAAAATCCTCAAGTATATATTTACTCAGTATTATTTGAATATGAGGAAAAAAGGTGGGTGGAGTACCTACAGTCTTTTGAAATCAAGCTTGAATACATGACTGGTAAAGTTAATTTAATGTTCGATGCACTGAGCACATGGACTCAGAAACAGACAGTGCAACAGGCAAGTAGCGAGTCACAACATAGGGCGTTATACTCAAAGATCTATATGGAGGTGCACAATAGTTAGGGATAGACATATCTAACATCCATTGTTGTTACCTATACCCTATTATATAAAGTAAGTATGAGGCAATTATAGAATTCAGAGGGTCTAGTTTTATGGGAGAGGGAAGAAGATGAGGACCCTCCTCCTAGTTGGACCGTAGGTGTTGATGAGATCTTACATATCCATGGATGTGTTTGGGTTCCAATGGATATATGTGGGAATATGATGTGGGAGTTTCATGCTTGATCTTGAGCACTACATCCTATAGTCCGCAAGATGTACCGTGACTTGCATCATCAATACTACTGGCCAAGTATGAAAAGTGAGGTAGCAAGTTTTGTTACGAGGTGTTACACCTGTTAGCATGTGAATGAGGAACATCAACTAACAGCCATGATTTTATAGAAGTTACTTATTCCAAAGTGTAAATGAGATGATTTCATAATGGATTTCATGACTAGTTTACTAAGGTTTCCTTGAGGTAATGAGGCTGCGTGGGTTGTTTTTGACGGGATCAATAAGGATGATCATTTATTACCGATCAAGGATACCTTCAATGTAAATGTTCTTGGAAGGTTGTATATCCACGAGATAATAAAACATCATGGGTTCTCACACAATATCATTTCAAATAGGGATTCCCACTTTACAACTTGTTTCTTATAGAGTTTTCAGAGGGCACTGAGTACATAGGTGCTTCTGAGAACAGTCCACCACCATTAGACTGATGTCCAATCAGATGTATGATACAAGTGCTAGAGGACATGATGAGAGAATGTGTCCTAGATTTTGGGGGATCCTGGGAGATACACATTAATATAGATGAGTTCTACTATAATAGCAATTATCAGGCAATGATACAAATGTCACCTTGCGAGGCTTTGTACGGTAGGCTATGCCAATCACCCTTGTGATGGCTAGAGGCAGGCGAGGTAGCTTTTCTGGGACCTTGTCTCATGCAAGAGAATTATGAGTAGATCCAGTTGATTCAGAAGCATATGGCTACTGCAGAATATTGATAGGAATCTTATGTAGATCACCGTATATGACCTCTAGATTTTGAGGTCAGGGGTCAGGTCTTTTTATGTGTTTCACTAAGTTTGGGACATAGAAGGATCATGATACAGGGTAAGCTTTCACTACTATATGTTGGGCCATTCTAGATTCTTGAGAGAGTCTGATCAGTAGACTATTAGTATTAGTTACCTCAAAGGTACTGATCCATGCATGACGTCTTCTACATATCACAACTATGCCATTATAATTCGGACCCATCTAACTCTTTTCAACCCAAGGAGGTTGATCTACAATTTGATGCATCCTTCAAGGAGAATCTAATTCATATTGTTGATAGGATCATGAAGGTTATACAAGGCTAGTCAGTTCCTCTAGTACAGGTTCTATGGAATCAAGACCATTCAAAAGATGATACTTAGGAGCAGGAGGTCGATATACATGCTCAGTGATAGGAGTTTTTTCAAATGGATCTTGACTACCCTTGAGAAAGAAAATTCAGGAAATAATTTCATTAAGGGGGGAATATTGTAAGATCCTAGGTTTTTCATGAGGTATGAATCTTTTACATTCTTTTTTGGATTAGACCCTCAGTTGGTCCATGGGCTGGTTAGGTTGTTTTTGGGAAATAATAGGCAAGAAGGTCGTGTACCGGTTGCAGGAAAATTACACAATGTGTAACTGGATTACACAGTGTGTAATCCGATTTCATAACTTGTAATGGTTTGTCTAGGACCTTTAACTATGTGTAAGGGTTTTACCCCATTAAAGGAAACCTGATCATTACAAACCATGTAAAGAAATTACTTGTCATGTAATTGCTCGACTAAGTTTTTTAAAAATAGAGGCAGGGACCTCTATTTTTTGAATAGAAACCTTTTTCTCTCTTTTAAAGACTAAAAACATTCTTATCTAGATTATCAAATCTAGCGCCCATTTGGATTCCATTTCATTCCCTGTTATTTTTGTTGGAACCACAACGATAAGATATTGATCCCTTTTTACCCATTCTTGATTCTTCAGAACAATAGTTGCATTGTTTGGATTTATACTTTTATGCCCTAATTTATTGTTCTTCATATGTTCTTTAGATTTATTAAAAAACAGGATGAATTAAGACTTGATACTATAGGATAAATCCACTATTAAGATAAGGAATGTGGTCTATACTTTTCTTTCGGCTTTTGATGCTTTATAGAGTAATTGACCTTTTTTCTGCCCACTGGAATTTTTAGCACATGCCCAATTTTAAAGTGTTAATCTGAAATAGATGAGGTAGGACCTATTTTGGACTCCCTTAGGTTCATTGAGATTTGTTTGTGGTTTCTGACCCAGCCCAAGGACACCCATGGGGTGCACCATGCCTTTACTTTGGTTTTTACCATTGAAGAACTACCCGTGGGGTGTGACCTTGAGTTTTCCTAGTTTAAGGAAGCTCAGTTGTACTTAAATGTGGCTGAATTACATACATAGGAGATATCTTGCCTCATTACCCTGTGTTATTATAATATTCCATGACTAACTTGATTAAATACATAAATGGAACTTCTCAAATGAGTGGGTATACTCATTGGCTATTTTTAGATTGCTTAAATAGTTTTGTTGGTAATTGTGATTAATGGGTGGGTATACCCATGTGATGTGTTAAATGGAAATTAGTGATAAGTGGGTGGTTATATCTTTGTGACATGATTAAATAAAATTGGAGTACATGAGTGGGTATACTCATGAGATGTAATGGTTTAAATGAGTGGGTATACTCATTTATTGTTTTGAATGTAATTGTTTGTATGAGTGGGTAGACTCATATGGTTTGAAATTGTTAAAGACATGGAATGATTGATGATTTACATAGATTCCATGAATGGATATCCATGGATTTGGAATGTGGTAGTGGACACCTTGGCTGATTATGCACCTTTGGTATTTATTCCATGAGATGCCTTAGGCTTTGATACCCCTTGGATCCAGCTATCTTGGACTCACGTAGGACATGTTGGTACAGATGCTCCTAGGATTCCAACCACTGCCTATGCCAAGTTTCCATCAAGATTCTAATGAGACTCGAAGTGGATGCCTTGGTCTTCAGCACCATAGATCTGGACCTTCGTGATCTACACTTCATTATACGACATGACTGTGGGATATATGATTGTGGCTGTACGCCAAGGCCGTGGGTTTTAGATATAGTTTTCTTTATATGGTAAGGATGTGTGGACATGATATTGATGGTTATGTGGAAGGGATGAGATGTTTGTTTATATTACTTGTAGATGTCTTATTAGGAGCCAAAACATGTTGCAGGGAGCCATAAGAAGCTATTTAGTATTACTTGTTTGTAGTAGTTATATGCCTTGGGATTTCACACCTACATTACTACGTACTTTCAATTGTTTAGAATATTTCATAGTACTTCTTAGAACTGTATAGATATTTAGTTGGAAACCTACTGGGATGCTTATCTCACATCCTATTTGGGCCTCCTTGGGGACCCAAATAGATTATATAATTATAGGTGATAGTAGGGGAAAGCTCCCTAAAACTATTTGTTGATCATTTTTTTTAGCGTGGGAGCATAGGACTAAGATGAGGCTTGCGATGCTATGGGGGCACTTTTCGATCGTTTAGGATTTTAGATACTTGTATTTTATTATATTTATATGTACCTATTTTGTATATTTTCTAGATACATGTATCATCTGCATCATGGTATATGAGACACTTCTAGCTTGTAACATATTCTTGTCTTACTTGTCTATTTTATCTATTGTTTTCTTATTGTACCTTCTTCCACTATTTAATGTGATTGACTTCTATTGTGATAAATTATGGTAATGGGGGTATAGTCTCCCAAATGAATCACCTAGTCCCGAATTTCTAGTCATAATCCTCTGGCATTTGGAAAGATGTTCTTGAGGTCATGTAACCAACCAAGCTTGGGGCACAGTTGAGTGACATCCAGGTTTGGGATGTTACATTGGTACAATGATTCAATGATTTAATTTCAAAATTCATTGATGTCATATGATGATATAATATGATTTTGTTCATGTACATACTATATCACATCTAGGTGTGAATAATATTCCTTAATGTAAAAAATAAATTCCTTTGCGTGATAATTCTTGTAGTGAGATAAATTCCTTAAAGTAATAAAAAATACTATGGGTGAGAAAATTCATAAAGTGGGAAAAAAATTCTAGTGAAATAAATCCAATTGTTTGAGAGGTTAGAGATATGGTATTTCTTGGTGACTTTTATATCTTTAGAATTGATAATAAAATTATATATGTCACTTTTAGGGTAAGATTCTGTCAAACTATGTTATCTAGCACTACAAAAAAGAGTGGTCTTAGTGAATGTTTATTAGTGGCAGTTCAAATAATCACTACTAAAAAAACATTATTAAATATATTTTAAATATAGTGGCGGTTTCAAAGAAACCGCTGCTAATATTTTTAAAAAATAACTACCCCCACCCCCTACACCCGATGCCCAAACCCCCTCTCTACCTTGGTTGTGCCTCTACCCGATGCTGGCGACTACCCCTCCCCCTTGGCGGCGCCTCTCCTCAACGTTGGCAGTCACCCCTCCCTCTCGGCCTCACCTCTCCCCAACACTAGTGACCACCCCCAGCTTGATCATGACTCTCCCTGTGCTAGTGACTCCCTCCCTCCCCCTACCCCCCACCAATCCCTCAGCCCCACCTCTCCCTGACGTTGATGACCACCCCTCCCCCTCGACCCTGCCACTCCCCCAACATCAGTGACAACCCCTATCCCTCGATCGCGCCTCTCCCCAATTCCAGCAACTACCCCTATCTCTCGATAATGACTCTCCTTGGCGCCAGTGATTACCCCCCTCTACCCAACCTATCCCCGACACCGGCGACCGCCCCTCCCACTTGGCCGCACCTCTCCCCAATGTAGGTGACAACCCCTCACCCTCGACCCCACATCTCCCCGACACTCACCCCCCTTCTCTCCAACAACATACCTCTCCCCCCTTCCCCCACTTACCCCCGACGACTCACCCCTCATCCTCAATGGTGACCACCCATTTTCCTACTATCACATATGATCCTCGTGACCCCAACCCCAGTTTCTACCTGATGATGACCCCACAATGACCCCCCTTCTCCTTGATGGTGATCCCCAAAATCAACAACTCTCCCCCATTTCTTGGAGAGTGCAATCCCCAATCGTAAGGTGTAATTTTTTAATATTGTATGATTGGTTTGCTATATCATTATTTAGTATATCATATTATATAATCAAATGATAACTTTTATCACTTAGGAATCCTAAACACATATCTATCATTAATACCTATTATAAATGGGGATCATGAATCATTTATATGATGAATCCTTGTTTATCTATGGGGTTATAAATAATCTATAACTACGTGATTCGTTTATCCCTCATGAATTCTTGGTGAGTAAGCCTTATTGAGTTTTGGATAATGGTTTATTAGAGGATAAGAAACCATTTGGTTTTATTGATTATTCACTAAAATTTTAGTATGATTCTTCCACACTGGAATGAGAATTTATAAGTAAGAACATACTGAGTGTACATGTATGTTCACCAAGATTTTATATAATATATTTATAGAATTATAGGATAAATTATGTGACCAAGCTTAACGAAGTAAATTGACATTTACTTTTAATTGTACTTGTTTTACAAACCATTTATTTCTTTATATCTGAATATACAGGCAGAAGAGTGAAAATAAAATACCTATGGATAAAATTTGTATTACTTTACCTCGAAACACACATCGTTATGACAAGAGTTTGAAAAAAATATATTATATAATTAATAATGGATCATTGGATTGTAGAATAAAATGTGTATGTCCTGATTGAAAATTCAAGTGATGGTTAAATAAAAATGAAGTATATGATCATTTTATATAGAAACAATTTTCTAATCAATATGTATGCAGGATTTGGCATGGTGAATATATTGTTATAGAAATTTAAAACAAAGATAATCCTATCAATGAAACACAAAGTGACCCTCTATAGAGGAATTCAGTTTGAAATTTCATAAATGAAACATTTGTCTTTGCAGGATATAATGTACAAGATTTCAATAGATCAAAAAAACCTTCAATTGACCCTGATAATTTTAATCCTTCTAATAAGTACAACGAAAAAAATGAGCTTTATGAATTAGTTGAAGACATGAAACAAGAACTATATGAAGGGTGTGATATGTATTCAATGTTTTATTTTCTACTTATGTTGTATCATATAAACTGTCTCTATGAAATTATTGACAAAGAAATGTACATGATTTTAGAGTTTCTTGATGATGCATTTAGTGAAGCTATGATCCTTGCATCATTATATGATATTAATAAAGTCATAAATAAACTTGGACAATATTATACAAAGATACATTAATTACTTAATTATTTCATGCTTTACTAGGGAGAAGAGTCCGACAAAGGAGAATTCATAAGATGTCATAAAAGTAGATGAAAGTCAATGAACAAAAATGAGAGTATAAATCAATGCAACCCCAAGGAGAAAAAAATTAAGAAAACTCCTTAAACTTTATTTAATTACTTTCCTATGATATGAAGCTTCAAAAGATTATTCATGGCATCTATGTCTACATACGAAATGAAGTGACATGATCAAGATAGTAATGATGGATTGATGAGACATCAAAAATATTCAACATCATAGAAAATGTTTGATTCATTATATCTCTATTTTTCTTCAAATCATAAGAATTCTCATTTGGGATTGGATTCTGATGGTTTTAACCCATTTTGGACTTTAGTTACTAGTTATAGTATTTGTCCAGTTGTTTTGATCCCTTATAATCTACCTCCATAGATGTGTATGAATAAATATTTTTTTTATTTTGAAGATTATTTCTTGAAAAAAAATGACTATAAATGGTATTGATGTATTCCTTCAACCTATAATCAAATAATTTCGAGAATTATGAGATGATGAAATGGAAACATATGATGCTTCAATGAGAAAACTATTAAAAATACTTGATAATTTAATATAGACAATTACTAACATTTATGGATTATGAAATTTATCTGATTGGAACACTCATACTAGTTTGTATTGTCTAGTTTTTAATTTTGTTCATCAATGATTACCTCATAGAAGAAAATAATGTTTTATGTGTCATCATTGATTTCTTTATTTATTCTCATAAATATAGGTTTAACAAGACACAATTCAATGAAGACATTAAACTGAGAAATCCACTAAAAGTGTTTTTAGGTTCAGAAATAACGGGACAATTAATGAGTGTCATTGAAGAATTTGGAAAATATAATCATTTTAAAGAAGGGGAAAAGTGTACAAGGTACAATATTTTAAGCTTATGGAACACAAAAATAAAGGGTATATTTTTCAAAATTCCACATTAGGAGTTCAATTTGATATGTTATAATCTTGACATAATAAATATTGACAAAATATTCTGTGGAAATGTAATTTTCACATTGCTTAATGAGAAGTGTAAATCAAATGATCACCTTAATGCTCTTAAGAATTCGGAGTTAATGAATACAAAGTTTGATTTTTGGGAAAATGAGAATGGAAAGTATCCTTCGACTATTTTTACAAATAAAAATCAAGAGAAAGATGCATTCCTCCATACTTTAAATAATTTACAAGTGGAAGATGGACATTCAAGTAATATATCAAGGTGCATTGACTAAAAAAATTGAACGTTACATGGATTGAAAAGTCACAACTCATGTATTTTGATGGAATAGTTGTTTTCATTGGAATTTTGTAATATGTTAACTGAAAAATAAACTATTGTACATTTTTCAAATATATTTATAGAAAAAAATAAAAATCCAATTGAGCTTGATAAACATCAAGAAAGAATTATTTTGACACATTTTTATTTGTAGATATTATTTCCCCCTTCATTATTCATTGTGATGATTCATTTGATTGTTCATTTAGTTGAAGAAGCTAAACTTGGTTGACCAGAATGTTTTCAATTGATGTATCCAATTGAGAGGTACAATGATATTATTTTTATTTTCACTAGTGAATTTAATTTTATTAAATTATTTCATAATATTTTTATATGTATCTAATTTTTTTCATCAGGTACACAGGTCATTTGAAATCATATATGATGAATAAATATCAACAAAAAGGCTCTATTGCTAAAGGTTACATATCCAAAGAGTGATTGACCTTGTATTCAGGGTATTTGGATGGGATTGAGACTAGATTCAATCATTTTTTATGTTTTGATGATATCTCCAGTAATTATCATTTGAAAAAATAGTTATCAATATTTCCAATTATTGGACAACCAATTGGAAAGGGGTCAAATTTTACACTAAATGAATTGGAGTTTCTATGAGCACATAGATATAAACTTCTCAGTAGTCTTATTACAGATCCATTTATTAATGAATTGTGATGTCAAACAAATAAGTTATTAAGGGGTAGATCTTGAAATTAGACTGAATTAAAAAAAGATGTTAATAAGGGGATTTTCAAATGGATCACCCATCAGGTAAGTATATACTCATATTAATATTATTGACATGTAGTTATTTTGTATATGTTGAACCTAAAACATTATATATTTTTTATAGATAAATGTTGAAAATCAAGCTAAAATATAAAATGATGTTGAGTTTTTTTTGGATCGAGGTCCTCTATGAATGTCTAAGATATTCGAAGCCTACAATATTCATGGATTTAGGTTTCATTAAATTTATCAGGAAGAAGACTTAAAAACTCAAAATAGTGGTGTATTTACAGTTACAGAGGTAGGATATTATGTAAATTTGGATGATATAATTGAATTAAACTATCATGGTTAGTTTTTGGTTGTCTTATTCAAATGAAAGTGGGTTAATATTGATTTGGGTATAATGAATGATTCATTACATTTTAATTCTATCAACTTCTCCCGATTTATCCATACCAATGAGCATATAGAGAATGATCCGTTTATCTTGGCTTCCTAAGTAAAGATATTTTATTATGTGGATGATGAAATACATGAAGGTTAGAGTTTTTTTTACACTTAAAGTAGAGAGACTTATATGATATGAGTGATGCAGACTGGTATGCACTTTGTGATAGTGAACCTAATCAACCACAAAACATTGAATAATTTTATACTGACAATATGGATATAATAGAACTTGAAATAGAGGGTGAAAACGAAGAACTCGTCACAATGGAGGTTTATAATAATGATGATATTGAAGATGAAGATAATAGAATGTATAAAATGGTAATGAAAATATATTACAATTTCTCATTGATAATTGGTTCATACATATATACGTTGTCCTAGTTTTTCTTTTTTATTTTTGTAAAAATTTATTAGTTTTAAATTTTCTATACATTTAATTTATTTGAACCAATTGAATTTCAATAATGCTGAAAACAAATAAATTTTAAAATCCTAGATGGCTAGCATCTCGGAGCACACCAAAACTACCATAAGATTGAATGGATATGAGTGATTCAATTGTACGTGAGACTACCAGCAAACCAGCCATTCCCCAGATGTTTTTAGTGTCCCACCATCCAATTCACCTCCTGGTAAGGAGCATCTGGTCATCCCTTCATCTAGTGGATATCAGTGAGTTACTATTACTAGCATGTATGTCATTGTAAAAAACTATATATTTTATTAATTGTTTAATTCATTTTTCATATGGATAAAAATAACAATAGAAGATATATAAATATGAACTTGAAAGATATATGAGACCCAAAAGAATTCAATATTATCATTACATTTGATGAGTTTGGGGTGCCTACTGATGATGTTTCTAGAATCTATGGGAAGATTATTAGGCAGCTTATTTGTGATACAATGAGAATTCCCATTAATTATAAATATTGGAGGCATATTCCTACAACATGGAAAAATGATGTTTTTGATACTTAATTAAAGGTAAATTAAATTAATATTCCTTGATAACTAATTTACATGACATGAATAAAATTTTGTAATATACTTATACAGTGTTATGTTTTTTATTTCTAGATGTTTTTTCATTTGGACGTCCCAGGCTCTATTTCACGCCCATGCACTATGAAAAATTTATTAAAGAAATGGTGAGATTTTAAATGAATATTATGACATGAGTTTAATGAAATATCTTTGAGTTCATGATAAATGTATGAGAAAGTGTGTGAATGAATTTCTCATGTGAAATGGAATTCATTTGTCAATATTAACAGAGATGTATCTCATTAGGTAATTGCATAATTTAGAGTATCATAATAACATAAACAAAATAAAATTATTATTTTTATTAATTTTGCTATTGTTTGTAAGAAATATTGAAAAAAATACTATAAATCCGGGGAAATAATTCATTCTTCATATCTGTTTGTCTTAGAGTTTTTTAGAAAAATAATAAGTTTGGTATGAATGTTATTCATTATTATTTATATCATTTTATTATAAATCAAATTTTTTTTTACTTTTGTATATTTTTTCTAAAGGCTAATGAATTAGGTTACTCTGTTGGCCATACATAGAGTGGTTTAAAGTGCATAGGGAATCTGATGTCGGTTTTGTAAATGGCCCTACCAAAGATTTTAGAGTAAGTATTTTTCATTATCATTTCATGTTATTTCATTACTAGAAAAAAAATGAAAAATATATTATAACAAAAAAATCCTTAAACCCAATTTAATGGGGCTGGATACATGGATAAAATGATGCCAATTTAGCACCATTTGATACATCTAGCCAACCCCAATTAATTGGGTTTATGTCTTATTTGTTGTAATAATTTATTTTTCAATATTATGTTTTTATAGTAATGAAATAATAATACATATTAATAAAAAAAATTATTAATTAAATAATATTATGAAGTTCAAATATTTTAAAAAATAATTGTTAATATTTTTATATTAACAGGTTCAAATTCAAGAAATAAGGGATGTGAACCCTTCAAAATAATCATCAGTTTCCTAGAATGATGAAGTACCAATTGTCTTAGGGAAGGAGAATCCCATACTTGTATAGGAGATGGGTTCTGGACCTACTCCATCAGTTGTCTTTGGTAGGGAGTCATCATCAGTTACTACTACACCTAGTGGGGGCTTGAGTAACGCTATTGACAGGGAATCATAAAGATAAATTGCAAGGTTAAAAGGAATTGTTTGAGAACATGACTCTTATAGGGAAACATAGGATCAATGGTGAGAGAAAATGGAAAATGATTTAGTTTTTATATTTCAATGGATTACTAGAACAATACCCAAGGAAATTTCTAGCCTTATAGATTATCCTATCAAGGTAAATTCTAAATTTCATATATCATTCACACATTTTGAAAGAACACATAGAACTTCCTTAAATAAAACTAAAATGACACTTTTATATTGAAAACAAGCACTTAGAGCCATACCGACAACATCTTGCGCCGGATTGATGTGTGTTTGATTCCTACACAAAAAAATAAATTATATATTGTCATCCTTATGTTTGAAAATAATTCAACCTCATTTTCTCAGTTTTGATACAGTAAATATTTTGTAATGGTACCAAAGTCGTTAAAAACATTTGTGTGTGAGAGAGGGGGGTCAAAAATAGGAATAAAATTCCATATCAACATTAAATCAGAGGAATGTGACTGTAGATTGATTTTTAAAATATATGAATATATGACACATCATTTCGAGTTATAGTTTACCTTAGATGCTTGTAAATTTATTTTTAGTGTCTTAAAACACCAAAACATGTGTGTAATGGTTCAAACCAAAGAAAACGATATCAAAGTGAATATGTATCTCATTTGTGTCTTTATGTCATCTTGATAAGTTTTAAAACTATAATCTTTATATCTTTTGATGACTGGTTCCCCATATCCTCCATAAACTAGGAACATATACTAATTACACCTCAAAAAATTAAAGATACTCTTGACTGCCATCTAATAGAGGTCAACTGGATCATCTTGATATATTCTTTCTGCACTTGATGCCTTGGAAACATCTATCCTAGTACATATTATAATATACACGAATGACCCAGTCACTGATGCATATGAAATCCTTTCCATTCTATTTATTTCCACATGTATCTGAGGAGAAATTTTCCTAGAAGTATGAATTCCATGTGACATTGGAAATAATCCCCTCTTGGATTTTTCCATAGAAAATATCTTAAGTATCTTATAAATGTATGTAATTTGACTTAGGCTGAGAAACTTCTTGGATCAATCATGATAGATCTTGATTCGAAATATATACGATATCTCACCCAAGTCCTTCATAGAGAAGTATTTATTCAACCAAATATTAAAAAACTGTAAGACTGGTATTTTATTTACTATAAGTAATATATCATCAACATATACTATTAAGAAAATGAATTCAATCCCACTAAATTTTTTGTAGACACAAGGATCACACTCATTCTTTATGAAACCACATTCTATTATAGATTCATCAAAAATGAATGTTCCATATCCTAGATACTTGACTTAATCCATAAATGGATAATTTTTCAATTTGTATATATTTTCATCCTTTGGAGTCACAAACCCTTTAAGTTGTTTTATATCAACATCTTCCTGATGGTTCCCAGTAAGTAAGGCAGTTTTGACAACCATTTCTCAAATCTCATAGTCACCGTAAGCCTCAATGTCAAGTAAAATTTTGATGGATCTCAACATTACAACTGGTGAAAAGGTTTATCTCAGTTAATTTCTTGATTCTATTTCAATCCATTTACAACTATTCATACCTTATAGGTACTTACTTTTCCTTCAATGTCTAGTTTCTTATTGAATACCCACTTGAAACCAATGGGTTTTACATCCATTGTAGGATCTACCAAAATACAGACTTTATTTTGGTAGATGGAATCCATTTTAAAATTGATAAATTATTTCACATGGAAACATATATGCCACTTAATTCTTCCTTTTAGGTTATAGGATCATTATTATAAACTAACAATTAGTCACTATCCTTGGTGAAAAGAAAACCATACCATTCTAGTTCTCTAACCTCTCTTGAACTCCCACACATTACTTGTGTCTCTAGAATAGTTTCTTCTTACATGGGGATTTATAGAACCTATTCCTATGACAATACTTATGTACCTTTAGTCTCAACTTCAACTAATTGTATCTCCATCCCACCATCACTTTTAGAGATGTTTTCCCTCTCATGGAATATGGAATATCTTTCCACTATTACTTTTTTTTCTATGGGTTCATATTGGTAATATCCCATTGTTTCTTTGAGTTATCCTATGAAGTCACATTATAAACCTCAAGGTTAAAGTTTCTTCATAAAATATTCCTTAAAAACGCTTTCCAAAACAAAAAATGCAACTATGAAAACATAGGTTTCTTTCCAATTCATAAATGGTATGGTATACTGAATAACCTTCGTGATGTTTTTTTAAAACAGTTTTGTATTTGTAGAAAACTAATCTATTTAAAAATAATGGTTTTTGAAATATTGGTTAATGTTTTTAAATTTTCATACCTAAACATAAATAGGGAGAAAAGTTTTGTTTTAGAGAAAGCTGTTTTCTAGATACAGTTGATCAGACTGAGCAACACCAAACACAAAGTATCAAACTGTGTAGCACCGATTGGATAAGTTGTTAGAATAAAAAAGTTGTTGATCAGACAAATAATTAGTCTTAGATCCATTAGCATGAAGTTCAAGTTTCATTCGACTCAGTGATGGTTATAAAGTTTGAATGTTGTTGATGAGTTTGAATAGAGATAGGGAGGTTAAGAGTTATAAAGTTTTAAACATTCTAACCTTCAGTCAGATGATGGATTTCTAGTTTTTAATTTTCAAATATCATAAATTGTATATAACAATTGTGATACTGTACTTATGAGGAAAAGGGGGAGAATAGGTGAAACCATTCATATTTTATTTTGGTTGAAAAGAAACAAGGTTTTGAAAGTAATAGAAGTCATAATAATTTCCAATGTAAGTCAGAAGGTGATTTTCCAATCTTGAAGTTATCATAAATCATAAAAAATCTCATGATAAAATAGTTTGATGAAATGGAGGAATCACAAAGATTTTCATAGTTATAATAATCAAGAAAAAGTATGCATCAGATCCAGCAGTACTGAGCATAGAAGTTTTTAGAAGTATGAAAGAGTTATAGAAAGTGAGGTTTGAAGAATTTCAAAGTTGCAGAATGCAGTTTCCATCACAATGAGAATTCCATTTTTATGAAAATTCTATCAGACTAAAGCTAAGTATGTTCCATCAGAATAACTATGAAAAGGAAATACAATCAGACTAACTCTAGGGAGGAAAGTCAATCATAAAGACTTTGAGAAGTAAATTCAATCAAGCCTTGCAACATCAGACTGAGGATTCAAAATAGAGAATTTGTGGAGAAGTTTCAAGAAAGTCTTCATTATTTTATTTTAGTTCAATTGTTTCTAATAAAATTTATAATGTTATGGGAGTTAGTATAATAATTTCTACTTAGACATAGAAGCTATCTAGTGGGAGTTGGCATGAGTTTTATTCACTTATTCATTATAGAGAATTTATATAGACCCACAGGCGTGGCTATGTAAAGGATGTAGATTCTCACACCGAGGAAAAACCTTTTAAATCTTATGTGATTTACTGGATTTCCTACATTTTCATGCATGGGTATTTACTAAAAAAAATAAGGATATAAACTTTATCAGGTTTCAAGGGTTATGTTTATAAAAATTATTGCAACTTATAAAAGTGACCAACTCATTCAACCCCATTTTAAGTTGTTATGTAATCCTTTGAAACTTTAATTAGTATCATATAGAAGGTTCCCTTATTTAATCCTTATCATGGATAATGTCAATTCTATCAATTGTAGAGGAATTCCTACATTTGATGGAAAAAATTATTATGGATGAAAAAATTAGATGATTCTTTATCTCCTATATTTTGGCCTAGAAGTTTTTTATGCTACTATAATTGGTTTTATACCTATTATGAAAGATTATCCAATGTTTTTTACTAATAAAATAAATATAGAAGTTGATGGAAAGGCTAGAAATTCTATTCTTTTGTCCTTATCAGAAAATGGTTATATGAAGGTGATGGGTTTCAAAACTTCAAAGAGTATGTTGGATAACCATGAAAGTATATTCAATGGGAATACTAAAGTGAAGGAAGAAAATATAGAAATTTGTAATAGTAAGTATAAAGATATTAGAATAAGAGATGAAGAATCCATTGATGAATACTTTATGAGAGTAAATGAAATTGTTTGTGCAAGATCCCGACCTTTCCTGAAGATGACTCGAGATTAATTTCAGGTATTAATTTTTTTACTATGTATATTGATCACAAGAGATTAAAGTACATATTTTCACCGTGAGACTTGAATCTTAGATAATACAGATGGGTTTAGTATATGAAACCATTCAATTTTGAGCCAGCATATACGCCTGGAAAGGGGAACATTTTTAATGATACTTTGTGCAAGAAGACTCAAACTCATGTGGTTTAGGAGTCTAGTGCTGAGTGGAAGATGATGGATTTACTGGATGAGATACACATTGTTGTTTAGGAGAGTTAAGATTAGATGAATCTCGTAATAGTTTCATTGGAGTATACAATTTTGAGATAGATCTAAGATAGAATGTATGTGGATTTATAATGTTTTACCTTGACGGAAAACCTTTAAGGTGGGGAGTCACCTTCAGAATGGAGCATAGATGAGGATGAGGTCATCTATGTCAGGAATCAGGTTGTCATACCAAAAATAATGTGAGACAAGATGATGTGTGAGTTTCTTGCCTCGAAGTGGGTGGTACATCTAGGTGTGACAAAAATGAACTGTGAACTACAAAGATAGTTTTCATGGTTGGAAATGAAAAAGAAAATAGTAGGTTTGTGACACGATGCTACACCTATTAGTCGGTGAAGGCTGAGTATTAATTACCTATAGGTTTACTACAGTCATTGGCCACTATAGAATGGAAGTGGAACAAAGTGACCATGGAATTTTTGGTGGTTCTCCTGATGATGCCTTAGTAGAATAATTTTATTTGGGTCATTGTGTACAGGCAGAAAAAGGTAGTGAATTTCTTGAATATATGGGAGACTTTATCAGTGGAGCAGTTGGGATATTTGTATATTTGGGTGATTGTCTATCTGCATGAGGTGCCACAAAATATTGTTTAAGACTGAAACTTGTGCTTTACTTCACAATTATTAGAGGTATTGCATAAGGTGCTTGGTATGCAGGTTTTATTGACTATGAATTTACACCCACTGATAGATGGGTGGACCGAGCATACAACACAAGTGCTTGAGGATATGTTTTGAACTTTTGTTCTAAACTACGGTGGGTCTTGGGAGAATCACCTATCACTAGTGGAGTTCACCCATACCAAAAGTTATTGGGAAATTATATAGATGGAACCATATGAGGCTCTTTATAGTAGGCCATGAAGACCACCTCTAGTCTGGATGGAGGTAAGTGAGTCTAAGTTATTGGGACCGCGTCTCATGTAGGACACATTAGATCATGTACAGTTGATTCAGAAAAATATGGATACAACCCAAAGTATATAGAAGTCATAAACCGATAGAAATAAATGACACCTAGAGTTTATAGAGGCTGATTATGTATTCATTTGGGTGTTTCCAAGATTCAATCACTATAAAATATAGAGACAGGGCAAGTGGACACCCATGTTTGTTGGACCGTTTGAGGTGGTGGAGAGAATCAGGCTAGTGGTGTACCCATTTAAAAATTCAATTTTTTGGTGATTTAAAAATTCATGCATGGTTAGCTGGGTAGGGGAGCACAGTTTCTCCAAAATGTGTACCAAAATGTGAACCTCTATTATTCGAGTTCATAGTTTCTCCTAATAGGGTGTACATATTGGAAAACCATGTGTCAACCATGTAATTCCTCTCTATCCAAGGTTGCATGGTTTGCTGGGTAGGGGCACACGATTAGAGAAAACCATGAGCCAACTATTCACTACCCTTCTTCTTTCAAATTTTCTCAATTTTTCACCCAAAACCACTCCAAGGTAAAACCCAACTCAAGTACACTAATACAAGGAAAAAATAAATACCAGAAATTATTACTAAGTCATTTTCAGGAAAGGTCGGGATCTTACAATCACACCACCTTATAACATCATATACTTGAGATGCACTCCTAAGAATCTCTAAGATTCTGAGTCAAAAATATTAGGACAATGATCCTACATATCTTCTTCCCTTTCCCATGTCTCATCCCACACATTCCCATGTTTCCACACTACACAAACTATAGGCATGGTCTTTCCCCGCAACACTTTCTCACTATGATTCAGCACACGTATTAGATGCTCATCAAAGGAAAAATCTATCTCAATCTCAACATCATCCATATCAATCACATTAGAAGGGTTGGGGTGATACCAACCTATTTTTGACACTTATAAAACATCTTACATAGCATTGTATCCCTGTGGAAGAGCCAATTGGTACGCCACTAGCCTGATTCTCTCCACCACCTCAATTGGTCCAGCAAACTTGGGTGTCCACTTTCCCTGTCTCTATATTTTATAGTGATTGAATCTAGGAAACACCCAAATGAATACATAATAAGCCTCTATAAACTCTAGGTGTCATTTATTTCTATCGGCTTATGACTTCTATCTACTTTATGTTGTATTCATATATTTCTGAATCAACTGTACATGCTCTAATGTGTCCTATACGAGACACTGTCCCAATAACTTAGACTCACTTACCTCCATCCAGACTAGAGGTGGTATTCATGGCCTACTATAAAGAGCCTCATATGGGTCCATCTATATAGTTTCCCAATAACTATTGGAATTGGTGAACTCCACTAGTGCTAGGTGATTCTCCCAAGACCCACCGAAGTTTAGAACACAAGCTCACAACATATCCTCAAGCACTTGTATAGTATTCTCGGACCACCCATCTGTTAGTGGGTGGAAATTCATAATCAATAAAACATACATACCAGGCAGCTTATGCAATACCTATAATAATTGTGAAGTAAAGCACAAGTTTTAGTCTTAAACAATATTTTGTGGCACCTCGTGCAGATTGACTATCACCCAAACATACAAATATCCCAACTGCTCCACTGATAAAGTCTCCCATATATTCAAGAAATTCACTACCTCTTTTTGTCTATACACAATAACCCAAATAAAATTATTCTACTAAGGCATCATCAGAAGAACCACCACAAATTCCATGGTCACTTCGTTCCACTTCCATTCTATATTGGCCAATGACTGTAGTAAACATATTGGTCATTAATGCTCGGCCTTCACCGACTAATATGTGTAGCATCGTGTCACAAACCTTACTATTTTCTTTTTCATTTCCAACCATCAAAAATATCTTTGTAGTTCACAGTGCATTTTGGTCACACCTGGATGTACCACCCACTTCGAGGCAAGAAACTCACACATCACCTTGTCTCACATTCTTTTTGGTATGACAACCTGATTCCTGACATAGATGACCTCTTCCTCATCTATGCTCCAATCAGAAGGTGACTCCCCACCTTCAAGGATTTCCCTCAATGTAAAACATTATAAATCCACATACATTATATCTTAGATCTATCTCAAAATTGTATACTCCAATGAAACTATTACGATATTCATCTAATCCTAACTCTCATAAACCACAATGTGTATCTCATCCAGTAAATCCATCATCATCCACTCAGCACTAGACATCTAAACCACCTGAGTTTGAGTCTTCTTGCTCAAAGAATCATTAAAAATTTTCCCCTTTCCAGGCGTATATGCTGGCTCAAAATTGAATAGTTTCATACACTCAACCCATATTTATTATCGAAGATTGAAGTCTCACTGTGAAAATATGTACTTTAATCTCACTGTGAAAATATGTACTTTAATTGTAGAATTAATTAATTTACATGATGTGGTTAATTAATTTTTGAATTAATTAATGTTATTTATGTGATTAGTTAATTATTGAATTAAATAATGGAATATTTGTGTTTAAATAATTGTTGAATTAGTAATGGAATTTATTTGGATATTTAACTGTTGAATTAATTATGTGTTATGAATTCTAACATGGAAATTTAGTTTAGAATTAAATAATGGGAACATGTTCATTCTAATGTGTAAGTTATGAATTGTAACATGGTTATATAGTTGTGAAATTAAGAATGGGAACATGATCATTATAATGTGTAAGGTATGAATGGTAACATGGTCATTTAACTATGAATAAAGTAATTGGAACATGGTCATTCTTTTGTGTGATGTATGAATGGTAACATGGGAATTCAAGTATGAATTAAATAATAGTATCAAAGACATTATGAGATAAGTTATTCATTCGGAATACATTAGGACTGGGTATGAGATAAAGTAGGTATTGAATGATAAAAATGGAATTATGAGATATGAATTCCATTAGACATACTTTAGGCTTCAGAATGAGCCAATGAAATCATTAAGGTATGAGTGTCTATGAGAGTTCGGGGGTTTATGTTGTTAAATAAAGATTAATTGATAATGTGATAACAATTTACTTATGAATTGTAATTATGTATTTATATAGCTACATACACTTTCTATTAACTATATATTGTTTTATACACCATTGGTGGTGGCCTAATGAGCTGTACTCACACCCTACTCGGGCTGCCTTATTGGTACCCAAATAGACTTTGTGTTTTATAGATACCTTAAGGGAAAAAGCTCATTGTTATATGGATGATATGGGATAGAGAATGGATGAGGGAACTAGAAATGATTCGGGACCCAATTAAGGGTGTCATTAGTGTATTTATTTTTTGTTTAATTTTAGACACTTGACACGTACATTAGAATAACATATTTTCTTCTTTAGTTTTGATATTGTATTTGCACTTTTAGCTATATCGTGATACTTGTTATTTCAGGTTATGATAACATGTTATTTAGTTATTGTTTCTTATTTTCTTGTAGTATATTTAATCTATTAATAAGGCGTATAGTCTCCCCATTATCAATATTTTAGACCCTCACTACTATTCGGTTTCCTCTTGCATACGGGGAGGCACACCTGGGGTCATGTGACTGACCGAATCGAGGCACTGATGTGTGGAACCTAGGTTAGGAAATTACAAGTGGTATCAGTGTCCATTTTTCATTTCTTTTTTATTTTGTATTACTATTTGGTAAAGGTAGACATGAAACTAGAAAGAGTCAGGCCTTTGTTATGATCTCATGCATGGGAGTAGCTAACCCATGTATGGGGGAGAACCCAAGTACCCAAGGTGAGATTGTTGTTATTCTTATTTGATGTTATAGTTGAATAATATTTCAACTTGGGTGACACAATTGTTTTGTGTTGTGATTATTGATGTTACTTTTTTTTTGAGTTTTGACTCGTGGACCAGTATGGAACAAGATTTGAGTTACATGCATCATTCTAGTAACTTAGGGTTATTGTGACATGCATCATTTTAGGCACAGAAAGAAAAAATTGGTTATGGGTAAGTTATTGAACTTGAACTGTTTTTCCTTGCTTGTGAAATTGAAATGAAAATGGCACCTAACATGAAATTGAGAATGATTGTAGAATGATGTAAGATGAGAATAAATGGGTGTCTAAATGAGAAACTTGAATAATTAGAATGTGTTTACCCTTTTTATCTAGGACCAAGGAGTAAGATTTTTAAGGGTAGTGATAACACCTCAGTTTTGACTATTTGGTAGGGTTTGAGGAAATGAATAGTTGTGCAATATTGTATTTTACCTAAAATGTGTTAATTTTGTAAAAGTTGTCCTAAGGTACCTATTTGTAATGGTATAGATATTTCTCTATGACTGCGCTTATTAAGAGGATAACATGAGAATATGGCTAGAGATGATCTACTAGTAGTAGGAACTAAGGCACCAATTGTGTCAGGGGTGGAATTTAGGGAGCAGTTCCAAGAGAACATTTCCCACTTCATGAAATTCATGGGAAGAGACCATGGGTTGGTTGTGAAGAGTATGTTTGATCTAAAAATAGAGTTACAAATTAAACGACCCCTAATTTTATTGGATATGGGGGACCTGAGAGAGATGAATTCTAGGTTGAGTCCCTTCAGACTATAATTGACCACTTTGAGACTCCTATAGAGAGGATGGTCATGTTGGCTACTTACATGATACGAGGATCAGTGAATCACTGGTGGTATGTTTAAAAGTGGACTGTATAGGCTAATGGTATGTTATGGAAGGAACTATTGGATAAGTTTCTAGAGAACTTCTATCCAGAGATACTGAGGTAGGAGAGAGTAGATGAGTTCATGAGGTTGACTTGGGGGATTATTTATGTGATAGACTATGTTGGACACTTTACACATTTGCAATAGTTTTCTCCATCATTGGCAGTTAATGAGATAACTACAGCGAGACATTTTTAGGATGGAATTAAATGTGAGATTAATTCCAAAGTTAACTATTTTCAGTTAAAGGAGTTTGCTGAGGTAGTGGATAAGAATCTCCTAGATATGGGTAACCTCAAGAGGCTTCCAGTTTAGGAAAAGTGGTTCCATTTAGATGATTAGAAGGTATGAATTTGAAGAGTAGGAAGCATTGCTATGAAAACATTAGCCAAGGCAGTGGGAAACACAGTACCTAAAAAGATGGATTATTTGCATAGTACCTTAATCGAGTGATCTATCACCAGTGTAGTAGATTATGAAACTTTTGAATATAGTTACCTCAAACACCAATATAGTTAAAGTCTTGCAGAAAGATGGGACATCTACAAAAGTCTTACAGGACCCAGCGATAGATGAGTAATAAGGGTATAGCTAGTCAGAATAAGAGTGTAGGAAGAGGATATTATGCACCATATAAGTCTTGAATCTAGAGTTCTACTGGACAAGGTGGTAAAGGTAGTGTATGTGGAGCTTCAGGGTGTGAGCACTCATATTAGTAGAGTAGTGCATCACATGGGACTTAGACTGCATCACGGGGAAGTAGGGTAAGACAGTTGCATTCTATTCACCCAACACTTGTGGATATCAAGGGTGGACCATTGACAGTGAGAGGTACTATTTTTATAGCTTATATGATATCTAGTGCCATATTTGATATCAGTGCCTATCATTCCATTATTTCTACAAAACTTGTTAATGGTTTGAGCCTGGTGATGGAGTTCGTGAGTGGGGTGTTGATGACAAACACACCTCATGGAGTTCGGTCAAGAGACATTTTTGTGTGAAAGGGGTGTTCTCTTGAGGTCGAGTAGTATCGATTTATATGGGATCATTATATCATAGACATGTCAGGCCTTGAACTAATTATGGGTTTGGACTGGTTAGTATCATATTTTCCTCACATTTATTTTTACCATAAGAGAGTGACCATTACATCTTCTAAGGGTTACAAATATTTTCACTGTGGAGAGTGGGATATCGAGGCGTTCCGAGTAGGACCAATTACTCGTAAAATAAGTGAGATCACAACCCAGGTTTCTAGTTTATTTCTAGATAATGGCGGTGTAAAATGAGATGTCTTTCCACACTTAGTGTATAGGTTATAGGATGTGTTTACTTAATATTTCTCAGGGATTCCACCTGAGAGAGATGTGGAATTTAGCATTGAGCTCATACCGGGGGGAAGATATGTTTTCTATTCCACCATATAGAATGGCACCAAAAGATATTCAAGAGCACAAGAATCACCTGGAGGAGTTAGAGGATAATGTATTTATTTATCTGAGTATTTTTCCTTGGGGTTCACTTATGATGTTTGCAAAGAATGCTGATAAGAGTTTATGCATATGTGTTGATTACCGAAAGTTGAACCAAATGACTGTGAAGAACTATTATCCTCTCCCCCGTAACGATGACCTATTTGTCCAGTTGGGAAGAGCATGTGTGTTCTTAAATATTGACTTGAGATTAGGGTATCATAAACTAAGAGTTCAGACTTCTGATATACTAAGGGAAGAATTTAGAAGCGGGTATGGACTATATGATTTCATCATATTATTTCTTGGGTTGATGAACACACCAGTAATGTTTATGGAATTAATGAACAAAATCTTTAATCTGTACCTAGATCAGTTTGTGGTATTGTTTTTGGAAGTCATTTTGGTGCACTCCAAGACACATGATTATTATGACCAACATCTTGATATCATCCTAAGTACAATAAGAGAACATTGGATATACATCAAGATATCTAAGTACAATTTTTTGGATCTATCAGGTACACTTCTTGGGTAGCATCATCTCAGAGGAATGTGGGTTGGTAAATCAAGAGAAGGTTCATATAGTGGTTTCTTGAGAGAATCCCAAGAGCATGTTTTATATCCATAGATTTATAGTATTTTTTGAATATTATTAGAGTTTCATTCTGGAAATTTAACTAATGGAAACATTACTGATGGGCTTAACCAAAAAAGGGATAATGTTTTTTTGGTCAGAAGATTTTGATAATTATTTCTAGGAGTTGAAGAAGATTTTATCATCAGTACCAATATTGATCCTACCTAAGAAAGGTGAGAAGTGCACAGTGTATTGTGACACTTCTAGGATTGTAATTGGAGTTGTGTTGATGCAAGGAGATCAATTTTTGGTTTAAGGGTCTTTGAAGTTGAGGCCCCATGAACCGAACTATCCTACATATGACCTCATGTTGGCTATAATGGTTTATGTTTTAAAGTGTTGGGGACATTACCTATTGGGAATTTTTTTTACTGTGTATATTGATCACATGAGATTAAAGTACGCATTTTCACTGTGATACTTGAATCTTCGATAATAGAGATGCGTTGAGTATATGGAACCATTCAATTTTGAGCCCGCATATACGCCTGGAAAGGGGAACATTTTTAATGATGCTTTGAGAAATAAGACTCAAACTCTGGTGGTTTAGGAGTCTAGTGCTGAGTGGAAGACGATGGATTTACTGGATGAGATACACATTGTGGTTTAGGAGAGTTAGGATTATATGACTCTCGTAATAGATTCATTGGAGTATAAAATTTTGAGATAGATCTAAGATAGAATATATGTGGATTTATAATGTTTTACCTTGAGTGAAAAACTTGAAGGTGGGGATTCACCTTCTGATTGGAGCATAGATGAGGATGAGGTCATCTATATTAGGAATCAGGTAGTCATACCTAAAAGAATGTGAGACAAGCTGATGTGTGAGTTTCTTGCCTCGAAGTGGGAGGTACATTCAGGTGTGACCAAAATGCACTATGAACTACAAAGATAGTTTTGATGGTTGGAAATCAAAAAGAAAATAGTAAGGTTTGTGACACGATGATACACCTATCTGTCAGTGAAGGCCGAGCATTAATGACCTATAGGTTTACTGCAGTCATTGGCCACTATAGAATGGAAGATTAACAATGTGACCATAGAATTTGTGGTGGTTCTCCTAATGATGCCTTAGTAGAATAATTTTTTTGGTTATTGTGTATAGATAGAAAAAGGTAGTGAATTTCTTGAAAATATGGGAGACTTTATTAGTAGACCAGTTGGGATATTTGTATGTTTGGGTGATAGTCTATCTACACGAGGTGCCACAGAATATTGGTTAAGACTAAATCTTGTGCTTTACTTCACAATTATTATATGTATTTCATAATGTGCTTGGTATTCAGGTTTTATTGAGTATGAATTTCCACCCACTGATAGATGGGCGATCCGAGCATAATATACAAGTGCATGAGGATATGTTGTGAGCTTGTGTTCTAAACTTCGGTGGGTCTTGGAAGATTAACCTAGCACTAGTGGAGTTCACCCATACCAATAGTTATTGGGAACTATATAGATGGAACCATATGAGGCTCTTTATAGTAGGCCATGAAGACCACCTCTAGTATGGATGGAGGTAAGTGAGTCTAAGTTATTGGGATCACGTCTCGTGTAGGGCACATTAGAGCATGTACAGTTAATTCAGAAATATATGGATACAACCCAAAGTAGATAGAAGTCATAAGATGATAGAAATAAATGACACCTAGAGTTTATAGAGGCTGATTATGTATTCATTTGGGTGTTTCCAAGATTCAATCACTATAAAATACAGAGACAGGGCAAGTGGACACCCATGTTTGTTGGAGCGTTTGAGGTGGTGGAGAGAATCAGGCTAGTAGCGTACCGATTGGATCTACCATAGAGATACAGTTCTATGTATGATGTTTTATATGTGTCAAAACTAGGTTGGTATCACCCCATCCCTTCTAATATGATTGATATGGATGATGTTGAGATTAAGATAGATTTTTCCTTTGAAGAGCATCTAATACGTGTGCTGAATCGCAGTGAGAAAGTGTTGCGGGGAAAGACCATGCCAATAGTTTTTGTATTGTGGAAACATGGGAATGTGTGGAAGGAGACATGGGAATGGAAAGAAGTTATGTAGGATCATTTTCCTAATCTTTTTGACTCATAATCTTAGAGATTCTTGGGAGTGAAGCTCAAGGATAAGATGTTATAAGGTGGTGTGATTGTAAGATCCCGACCTTTCCTGAAGATGACTTGGTCTTAATTTCAGGTATTTATTTTTTCCTTGTTTTAGTGTACTTGAGTGGGGTTTTACCTTGGGGTGTTTTTGGGTGAAAATGGAGAAAAGTTGAAGGGAGAAGGGTTGTGCATAGTTGGCTCATGGTTTTCCCTAATCGTGCACCCCTACCCAGCAAACCATGAAACCATGGATAGAGAGGAATTACATGGTTGACACATGGTTTGCCAATATATAAACCATATTATGTGAAACTATGAACCCCCATAATAGAGTTTCACTTTTAGGTACACATTTTGGAGAAACCATGCTCCCCTACCCAACTAACCATGCATGAATTTTTAAATAACCAAAAAATTATATTTTTAATCACTAAAACCCCCATTTAACTTCTATTTGATCCCCATTTACCCCTACATAATATTTCATGATTTTGGAGAATCCTATATGGATTAAAAGCCTTAAAAAACTTTTTAATTTGTTATTTTTTGCCTGGATTGACGATCTTGACCCCTCCCTGTCAAAGGATCTTAACTCACTTGCTTTCCTATTCCTTATCCTTTGTTATCCTATTCTAGAAAGGGGGTTTTATTCCTATTTTAATTGGATATAGATATGTTTTTGTGGATCTGGATCTATTATTTTAGATCTACATCTTTATTTTAGAGATCTTGAATGATTTGATCTTGATTTAGGGTTTTACATTTGAATCTCATTCTATATAACTATGCTGCTCAAATTATGGGGATTTTGGTTGGGTGATCGCTCATCAATGAATTGAGGTAGGTTGTCTATAATTCAAGTCTCAATGTATTTATTTATATTGCATGTATGTAATTGTATAATTTCTATTAGATGTTTAGAAATTAAGTTCTTAATTGAATTAATTAATTTCTTAAATTAATTAATTGAGTAGATCACAAATTGGGGATTTTGGGAATTATAGATTGAGATAATTAATTGTAGAATTAATTACGAGATATTAAGATTTTAGTATTGAGGTATTTAATTCTGGAAATAATTATGATCTATTGATATTGTGATTGAGATAATTAATTATGGAATTAATTATGTGATTTTTAGTTTGTGGATATTGGTTAATTAATTGAATAATTAATTAATGGGATTTACGTACTCAATAAATTAGAAAATTAATTAAGGGGATTTATGTGATAAAATGATTATTTAATTAGTAATAAAATTGGTGTGGTTGATTAATTATTGAATTTACTAATAAAATTTAAGTGATTAATTAATTATAGAATTAATTAATGTATTTAATGTGATTTATTATTTTTTGAATTAATTAATGTTATTTATGTGATTAGTTAAATTTTTAATTAACTAATTGAATTATTATGTTTAAATAATTGTGGAATTAGTAATGGAATTGATGTGGATAATTAATTGTTGAATTAATTATGTGTTAAGAATGGTAACATCGTCATTTAGTTGTGAATTAAATAATGGGAACATGGTCATTATAATGTGTAAGGTATGAATGGTAACATGGACATTTAGTTGTGAAATAGAGAATGTGAACAAGATTATTCTAATGTGTAATGTATGAATGGTAATATGGTCATTTATTTGTGAATTAAAGAATATAAACATTGAAATTCTATTGTGTGATGTATGAATGGTAACATGTGAATAAAAATATGAATTAAATAATGATATCAATAGAATTATGAGATATGATATTCCTCATACATACTTTAGGATCTAAATTATTCCAGAGTAGGTATTGAATGATAATAATGGAATTATAAGATATGATATCCCTCAGACACACTTCGTCCTCTGACATGAGTTGAAGCGGGGATTGAGGTATGAGTGTCTACGGGAACCCAAAGGTTTATATAGTTAAATAAATATTAATTGAAAATGTGATAACAGTTTACTTATGCATTGTAATTATTTCTTTATACAACTACATACACTTGCTATTTATTAGATATTGTTTTAGTTGTCATTAGTGGTGGAATACTATAATGCTTTAGAATTTCCATGCACTGTTTTTTTGGATACTATACAGATTATTTGTCAGACCAGGTACTGAGACACTGTGTGATTCTGAGGCTGTTGTTCCTAAAATAAATGTTTTAAATATATTAAATAGCATGCATCCACAGTTTTCATGAAAAAGTGTAATAACATCTAAACGGGTACCCTGATCAGAAATATGATGGTACCGTAGAGTTCAGAATGTGAGGTTTACACTGGGAATGACTTAACAGTAGTCGTTGTGGGTCATTTGTATAAAAGTCATCACAGGTGTGGAAATGAAAAAAACAATTTAATAAATAATTTTATTTCATTTTTGTTGATGCAGTGATTGATGGACATTAAATAGACTATTATGGAGAAATACTAGGGTTAGTTGTACAACCTTGGAACTGTTGGAGAGCCATTTGAGATAGCTTCTATGAATCATCTCAGACGAATGACGACAGGATATTCGATCAATGATCGATGCAAAAAAGATTCAATGGATCTCACCAAAAAATACGACACAACCCCATTCTTCATTAGTGATCGATTTGAATCATGGAAGGGCATGTATTTTAATTTTATTCTTCCATGTTATTGATTTATACAATGAACATGAATCAATCAATGAAATTATTGATATGTGGTTTGATCATTATGTGGCATGAGATTATTTAATAAGGTTTTTATGGGAGAATATATTTTTAATTATATTATTCAGATTTTCATTCTAATAATGATGGATCAAGATAAACATGAACTTAGATCAAGGTTTGTTACTCCAATATGTTCGTGTTCTTTTCTCCCCCCATTCATTGTTCGTCATGAGCATTCTTGATCAATCGATCATTGCGCACCTATTTCTTGGTGCAACGATCCGATATCATGGATCTCTGATTGGAATAGCCTCATAGAGGTGTGATGATGGAGATAAAGAAATTTAGATGACAGAGGATACCAAATTTACCATTCTTCAACAAACAACAATGAATTACAATTTGATTCATTTTTTGTGTAGATTTGATGGCATAATGCATTCTTCATAGAAAAAAAGGATTGGATGAGTTGGGATCTTTAATCTCATGGTGAAACGATCACCAGATAAAAATCTGGAGGTATTGGATCAAATGCGAGAGTAGATATGGGATTCTGAAAAATCCTGAACAACACAAAGTTTAATCTGGATCTATTTGTTTTGTGGGGCCACATGAGCTGTGATTAGGGTTTCCATAGGAAGTTAAATATCGCATTGAATGTGACCCCTTTCACATAGCATGTGGTATCACCTGGGTCACTGAGCTTGAACTTAGGAATCACACAGGTTGTTTACATGGGAAGATGTTCACAGGCTACGATGTTTACTGGTACATGAGAAGACATGCATAGGATGGTGATGTGTACTAGCACATGGTTAGAGTAATTGAGATAAATACATGGTGTTTACTACTAAATGGACTTAGTTGGATGAGATGATCCATTTACACGGGCAAGACCCAGGTTCAAGGGATAAGGAGTGTGACCCCTACTACAAACTGTGTACTCTTTTATACATGTCTTGGATCCCTTGTACACTATATCTTGGAAAATTTTTGTTAGGGTTTGTTACCTTTATATTTTCCCATAGGGTTAATATGCAATCATTTTTTACTCTTGGAACAATGATACCTTCAGCAGTAATTCCTAGATAGAGTTGTTGGAATCCCTCAAAGTGGCCAAGAGTGAGATCCTCGGTTCATATTCAAGTCCTAGGTGGAGTTTATGGTATCGACGTGACCGAAACTACATGGGATTCAATCCTCTACTTAGTGGTTTAATCCAGATTGATTTGTTGGTTTCACCCCAAGGCCTTTCCAGTGATCATCATCTGTGTATTGTATTCTATTCAAACTATTAGCATGCTCTTTCTCATGAAGAGACCCGATAAAAAGTACCTATTGTATTGACATCATCAATGCTATCTGATTTAGGAGTGTGTTCTCTCAGGTGAGTGCTTTGTGGAATATTCTATATGGAATCATAGACTATTATAATATGGTTGTGACTTACCTCTAGAATGTGTGACTTTTTGAGTATATCTGGATATTCTTGTTATATGTGTTGTAGAAATATACCTGTGAGGAGATGAATGTATTTCCATTGTTTTATGTGATGCATGCCTATCATAGGGCATGAAAAAAGCAATTTAATTTTCCTAGTGTTTTATAATGAATGACCAGGTTCTTCTCACTTGAGGAACTTTCTCATATGTTCACTCACTTAATTTAATTCACCTAAACTAATTCTTTTTAATTGTTTTTTTAATTTAGCAAGGTTATGAAATTTAAATTAATGAAAATATTAAACTAACATGAAATGAAAAAACTTAATTAGTGAATAAAGAACTTGGAATTTATGGGTTGGTTTGTGGGTTCCATCATTCTCCTTTTTGGTGTTTAAATAAATTTTTATAATTCAATTTTGAGATCTCATTCTTGAATTACTATTCTTTTATTAATTGGTGTGAAATATTGAATGCATTTAGCAATCTTTACATCCCCTCATACTTTAATCAAGTTTGATGGAATAACTCAATCATGAGTGTGAAAACTTCCAAGAACTAGCTCTATCGTATTCCATTTCAACCACTGACTGGCTCAAATCCATTGCATTAAGAGGTTATATTCAGTATAAGGGAGGGAACATATTTTATAAAATAATATAAATGAGTTTGAGTTCAGTTTCCTGGTGGGCTATCGCCACACCCATGCACGTCACTCTTTCTCATAAAACACATAATTAAACATAATAATTTTACCATAGAATAAATGAAATTGGCACATACCCCCCCCCCCCCCCGAGGGATTTATGTATTTTTATTGACAATGTATTTTTTTATAGATAAATTTTCCGGGAATCTTCCTTCAATGTATAACATTTATTTTCCACCATAATTGGAGACAAAATCCATGAAATTTATTTAGGTAGTGCATATATGTGTCCTACTTCATATCCATTTCTAATCAACTCCATTTTAGGTGTGTAGACTTATTTATACATACGTTAGAGAGGTGGGGTCCACACTATTAGCCCGGAAAATTTCCAAACATAAATGATTTTTTTGGCCATTAGATATTCGAATAAGTCTCTAGTCTAGAAGAAAACGTTACAAGAATTAAAGTAAGTATTATATAAAAACAATCATTCAATTTGGAATCATATTTTATTGTAAATTACCAAAATACCCTTGACGTAAAAATCTATCAAAAATCCACAATTTAAGCACATTTCAAATTTTAGCACAAAACACACCATAAATCCAAAATTGATGCTCAAATTGATAAATTATGAGGTTTAATACAATTGAAATTCATATAAAACATGTGGAAAATATTAGTTTTATCAGTATATGTTTTGGTTTCGGGGTGTCCTACTATGTATTGTTATAATCACCCATATATGGGTTTTTCCTTCCTGTGTCATGTCTCGTGTAGATGATTAAAATTTTGATAGAGTCTTAGGAGGACCAGGACTAGATGGTGCTTAGTGAGACTAGAAAAACCGAGGAGTGTTCCAACAGCTTTCTGAAAGTAGTCCCAATACTTACATTTAGGTTGTAATTTTGTTTTCAAACTCTTTGTGGTGGGCTTGTATTTGGCCCTAATTACTTTATATTACTTCCTTTTGTACTCTGGAATTGCAATTTAGATGTATGAATGCATGGGTTTTCTATTGTTTTATATTTCAAAGTGTTAGATTGGAGGTTCAATCATAATTAAAATTCCATCATACTGATAAATCAATAATTATGAGGATTCCATTGGATTGAAGCTGAGTAAGTTCTATGAGGTAGAATCTGAGGAGGAAAGTTAATTAAAATGAATCTGAGGAAGAAATTCAATCAAAGTAACTCTGAGAATGAAATTAAATCAAGACTGACTCTGAGAAGGAAATTCAATCACACAGAATCTAAAAAAGAAAGTTAATTAGACTAACTCTAATGAGGAAATTCAATTTAGAATAATATGAAGAAGTATTATCATAATGAGACGAGTAAGTTCCATCATAATGAGTTTAGTAATTTCTATTATACTGAATAAAAGTTAGGAAGTCTGAGAAGAATTATTATAAAGAAAACATAAGAAGATTTCATAATATTTGTGAAGAGTTTAAGTGGTCAAACTTGAAATTAAATTATGTATAGATATTAATTTCTTTTAATTTGAGTGAGTGGGAAAAGATTTTTAGTTTCTTAAATTTCTCTTTTTGGGATTCCTATAAATAGGAGAAATGTATATTCATAATTTTGAACTTTTTTGTGTGAGTGAAAAAATAAGAGAACTATAGAATTCATGTCAAATTTATCTTTCCATATTGAAATCTCATTAGAATTTTTGACATATAAAATTTTTGTTTATTGGGCTGAGTAAGATTGAACTGAGCATTTGAGAAGAGTTTGAGTAATGCATATTGAGAATGGATTCATCAAACTGAGTCAATCAGACTGAATTCATCGGATTGAGTCCATCGGAACCAGCCCTATCAGATGGGGAGAATCAGACACAACCACATCATAATGATAATTCTGAGCTGAGAATTTGTGGTGTAGTTTGAACAATGAATTTTTCTTTTGTTTTATCTCAAGTTTTTTTAAGAAAAATTTATAAACCAATACGAGTCAGTATAATCATTAAAATTAGGATATATAATGTGTCTAATGGGTTTTGGCACAATTTGTAATCACTTATTCATTTTAGTGAATTTTTACAGACCCATAATAGCGTCTATTAAAATTATATAGGTTCTCACACTGAGGTAGAACCTTGTAAATATCATGTTCTTTACTTTTTTTACTAATTTTTCATACATTAGTAATTACTAAAAGATTATAAGGATATAAACATTAACAATTTTTAGGGTTTAATATTTTCAAAAATTTTGAAACTTATAAAAGTGAACAACTAATTCAACCCCACTTCTGAGTTATTATTTGATCCTTTGGAACTTCATATACTATTTATCACTTTATTTGAAACATATTTTAATATTTGTGCTACTTTATGGTAATTAAAATCCCTAAAAGAATAATCTAATACTCTCATGAATCACCATTGATCTCACCATGTCAAAAAAGATGTGGTTCCTCCTTTCACATACATCATTCCACTGATGTGTATAAGGAGGAGTGTGTTAATATAGGATCCCAAACTCCTATAGGTTATCAATGAATTCTTGATTTAGATATTTTACACCTTGTTCTAAGAGGATTTTCTTAATCATATTACCAATTTGGTTCCCATATTCACTCTTTTATTTCTTGAATTTGTCAAAATAACCTGACTTATACCTTATTAAGTAGACATATTCATTTCTACTAAAATCATCGGTAAAATTTATGAAGTATGAGAACCCACCCTTGCCTCAATAGGAAATGGTCCGCACACATATGTATGAAATAATTCAAGAATCTATTTAGAACTTTCACCTTTTCTACTAAATGGGGCTTTATTTATTTTACCGTATAAATAAGTGTGACACATACCAATTGGTTTTAGTTCAAAAGAATCTAAATATCCATTTTGGTATAACTTAGTCAAGTGTTTTTCATTTACATGACCAAGCCAATGATTCCATAATTTGGTGTGGCACATGTTATGTGAAGTGGTTTCATTATCAATTTCCATTACATGGTTTGTGTTACATGAAAAAAAAAATTGTTATTTAAATTCACCTTAACATAACAAATGTTATTTTTATAAAAGAAGCAACATTCATTTACAAATATTAAAATAAAACCATCTATGTCAAGTTTAGATATATAAATAATGTTTTTTGTAATGGATGAAACATAATAACAAACTTTCCATACCAATATCATTATAAGATCCCATATTTTCCTAGGTACGTCCCACTCTGAGGTTTTCATTAAACATATTTTTTGGGGTTTTCCTTTGTAATTAAGCCTTAGTGACTTAGTCTTATTTGATGACAGAGATCCTTTTTTTTTGGAAAAAATAACCTTAATTTTAGCCATGTATGTCTATTTAAATTAATTTAATCCATGTATAAATAAGATAAAAGGGACTGATAGGGTTTTATATGAGTTTAGAATGATCATAGGTGGTTTGGTCACTTTTATAGAATCTAGTATAAATACTATTCAATGAAAAATTATATGATGTGTACATGTTACATGACATGTAACTATTTCTAGATGCATTTAATAAACTATTTTATGATGTGATGTGGTTACATGTCGTGAACCTGATTCACACTATGTAAATGTTGATCAAACAAAATACTAACCTAGGGAAAAAGTTTTTTCCAGCATAACTTAAAAATGAGGAAATACATGACATGAAAGGATTACACATCATGTATTCCTCATACCCTTAAGTTTTAAGTGTGTCTTGTACATATGACTCTCATTATTTTTTCTTATATCCTCTCCTCTCTCACTCCTAGGGTGAACTCTAGGAAATTTTGAATTATCTCCCCCCTTACAGATGTCGCATTTTCACATTCGATCCTTGGTGAGTTTATTCACTTTGGTTTCCCTCTTCTCACCCATCCTCACTTTTTGTTGTAGTGTACATATTTTGAACATGGTTTTTTTGGGGGAGTTTATCTTGTTTTATGTTTATATAGGTTCTTCTTGTGATCTTCTGTGACTTCTTATTTAATTGATTTTTTCATTAGAAGCATTGTGTTAATCAAATGTTAAATGTATGGAGACTAAACCTAACCCCATGGTATATTTAATTGTGAATTATATGAAATATTTTGATTTTGACCGTGTAATGTGCACTATAATTAATCAGTTGATTTATATTAAATCATGGATTGGATTCCTTTAGATTGAATGGTTATTCAACCTGGATTATGGATACCTGTTGGGTGAGAAAACATTTGAGTAAAAAGAACTTGGATAATGGTTTAAAGCATAGTGAGTATGAAATGATACCATAGGTGATTTCTTGATATATAATCCATAGGTAATATATAATTTATTTTTGATATTACTCTTGATCATTTGATAGATAAATGAATGTTTATTTGAAAGAAAAACGGTAATTTTCACAATTAACCATTGATATTAATGATGTGATATTATTATATCCATTCTATTTCGACTTGTTGTGTTGGTGATGAAATGATTATATATAGGTATAACCTAGTAGTGTTTAAATTATTTTGTATAGAATCCCTATCTATATGATATATTATTTCCACTATTTCTCTGTTACTCTAATTTTTATTACTATGGTTTAGTTCCACTATGTTTTACCAGGGGGTATAGTCTCCCCACTAAAAATATCCCAACCTCTCTATTAGTTAATAGACTCTAGCATATGGGTATGTATGATTGACGTCTAATAACAAAATCATTTTGACCATGTGAGAGAGTACCAGATCAGGGTACATTACAAACTGGTCTTAGAGGATCAGCTTGTTATTTTCTACTACTTTATTTTTTTGGAAAAAGAGTAAAGGAGACTAGGATCTTTTGGGACTTGGTAATGAGCTTATTCATTGGAGTAGCTAACCCATTTAAGGGGGAAAATTTGAGTTCCAGGGATGTGATTATTGTTTATGTTGTTCTCTTGTTACAATTGATGTTATTTCACCTTGGTTAATTTACATATTGTGTGATGTTATTATTTTGTGATGTTATTGTCTATTGATATATAAAATCATGGACCAGTATGGTGAGATATGAGTATTCATGAATCATGATAGGCACATAAGGATATGTATATATATACATGCATTTTTCATGACAGGGAAATGTTTATTACATGTGTTATATACTTTCCAATATGAATTGTGAAATAATATATCTATTATATTTGATAAATGGAATGAAATAAACTATTATTTCATCATAAAACAATTATAATCCATGGCTAGAGAGACCCATAGTTATGGTTCTCTACTTTCATTGCCTCTTGAGGTTGAATTTATTTTTAGCCAATGATTGTAGGAGTGTGTTTTTCTTATAGATAAAACGACACTTCATCATTTTCGAGTTGAGTTCTATGAGAGTGGAAGTCATTTATATCCTAATATAGATGAACTGGAGACTCCTGTAGCTCTTGAGGATCAAGTGGATGTTCATCATCACAAAAACCTGTTAAGGGTCATGAAATCCATAGAAAAAGAGACTATTTTTATCATTCCATTGATGTATGAGTTGATGAGAGAGATTCAGCTACAACATCCACCTATGTTCACTGGGGAGTGAGCCTCCTAGGTAGCTTAGTTCTAGATTGATTCAATCTATACAATCATCAAGCATCTTGAGACACCAACAGATAGGAGGAAGAATCTCATTGTGTGTATGCTCAGTGGACCTACCAAACATTAGTGGGATGTTCAAGAGCAGGATGGGAAGGAGGAGGAGTTATCTTGGAAGGAATTGGAGGTGAATTTATTGAGCCACTTCTATCCATAAATGTTGCGGGATGAGAAGGATCATTAGTTCATTCATATGACATAGGATATAATATTAGTGATGGAATATTTTGAACATTTCACCAACCTTCAATGCTTTCTGTCATATTTAGCTATTGGTGAGATCTCTAGGGAGAAACATTTTTAGGATGGTAGTCACAATGAGGTTAGGTCTTAGGTGAATGTTTTTATTCTGATAAGCTTTTTAAATTTGATGAATCATGAACTCATCACAATAAAGAATCTGAGAGAGGACCCAAGAGGTAGCCATGATATTTTTATATGGTAAACTAGGATCACTTATTTTGATGGAAAGAAGTGACTCTATGATAGTTTTTTCCAAGGAAATGACATAAAGACTAGTGAGGGTAGTGGGAATCCATATTAGGATCATATCCAATTATAGCACATCAGTGTAGAATGTTAATTTATAAGAAAACTTAGTTTTCATGCAACTCGTTGGAGTGCCATGTTTGTGGCATGATGGGCTATCCTCATATGTTTTTTAGAACTTTTCATAGTATAGTAGTGATAGGGGAGAAAGATATGTACTAGAGTCTAGGAAGGACTCAACTACTCCTCATAAGATAGGTAGTTAGAGTTCTATAGTACGTTTAGGTTGAGGCGAGAGATGTGGTACCCCATTGTAATGACATAATTTTTATTAGTAAAATTTGTTTCCTGAATAAATGTGTGTTGTATTATAATATAGATTATACACATAAAAATTATAGTGAAACCAATAAAAAACTATATTAATAAATATTGTTACATTAATCAGCAATGAAACAAATTACATTTCCAAACATTATAACTGGACAAAAAGTATAAAATAGAAAATTTAAAATGAGAAAATATGGATCAACCTCATCTACTAGAATTATTGGCCCCACTACCAACACTATATAAATGAAACAAAATTGTAGTAAACCAATAAAAATTATTTAATATGGAAATATAGAACCTTGAGACGGAGTGATTTGAATATTGAATGAAATAATTGGGTGGTATATATATAAGGTAATGTGACTATTGGAATAGTAATGTGACCATTGGAATAGTAACCTAATCATTGGAATAGTAACCTGACCATGGGAAGAGTGATTTTACAAAAAAATATTAAATTATTATATAAATAACATTTAGTATGATTAATTTATGTAAATAAAAATATTACAATTCAATAAAATAAATATCACGATTAAAAACCTCAAAGAAAATAAAGCATATTTTTAATAAACTGTATTTTAAAGTATTTTGTAAAAATAATTAATTTCCTGTTGAAAATTATATTTTACCTATTTTAGATATTTTTTTTACTAAATTAATATCATTTTTTAAATGATCATGTTAAAATTTTCCTTGAGTGAGTTTTTGGTAATTTCCGGAATTACTTTAATTTTTTGGTGAATAGTAAAAATATAGTTTTTCACATAATAGATGTATCTTAAGTTACATAATTCATGATATAATAATAACATAATACTTTATAGAAATTTATTTTCGGCCATTATATATTTAATTTCATAAATGTGTCATTAAAATACAATAAAATTAATTTTCATACCTAAAAATCACTTTCCAAAACCTAAATTCAAAAGTGATTCCTTAAAATATCAATATTGTTTTTTCTTAACTTTTCTTTTTAATAAGTTAATGAATTAGAATTATAAATAGGATTTACACTCTTAAACCCATTATATTATATTTATAAATAATTTATTTTGTCAAAAATGCACTATTACATGTTTTTCCATTGATATATTATTTTATTAAATATTTTATTCTAAAAATACCCCTCTCTTAAAGTATAAATAATCCCTCTTACTTCCCTTGGAAACACACTCCTCTCAAACATTCCAAAGTACAATATATTCCCAAATACTCCCTCTAAATCCCCTTACATTACTTAGGGTCATTTTGGACAAATCCAACTCTAATCACCAAGGGTGTTATAGCATCTTACAAGAGAAGCTACATTGAGGAGAGAGTAAGTCTCTATTAACTTTTCCCTTTTTTATTATTCTCTTTATTATTTTTACCAATTAATTTAAAAACCATATACTATAAAACTAATTATTCAATAATTTAAAATTATATTATTTATGTTAACATTATGTAATTGTCATATTTATGAAAAAAATAAATGCAATACTTCTCTTTCCCTCTCTTTTAACAACGTCCCATTAAAGGTTGATTAACCACCTACGGAGACATTTCTAAGACAATTCTTATAACCACCTTCATGAATGTATATTATTGATTATATATAATATATAAATAATTAATTACATTTATTATATTCTACTGGAGTTAATCATGCTTTTCTATAAATGACTCTGAATGAAAATTGAGAAATCAAAGTGAAATAAGAAATAATTAGGAAAATCATGATATCAAAACACATCATTTTCATCAATATAAATTAATAAATATAATAAAATTATTATAATTGATAAATAATTTTATAAATGGATATAATTAACATATTTATTAGTTTTTTAATAAATATAAGTTTATTATTCAAGAGGCGCAAAAGTGTCAAAATAAAGAAGGAATTAAGGTAAGAGGATTCTTGAAACCAACTCTTTTTCTTTGAATTATCCATATTTCATGACATATTGGAAATAAATAGTCTTATAATGTTCCTTAAATATAATTTCATTATTCCTCCCTCTTCTTTTTTGGGATATATATGTTTTTTATTTGGTTTTATAGAAAATACAATAATTTTCCAAAATAACTATTCTTTCCAAAACACATCTTTGACTCCTCTTGAGTTGTTTATTCTTAACTAAATAATGATGATTCTTAGAGAAAATATTTTTTTCCCATTTTTCATTTTGGAACCCAATGTTTATTTATGAAATCATAATTTTTGAAATCCTGATGAAACCCATTCCCTTCCATGGGTTATTTCATGAAATGATTGTTACACATTCTATGTGACATGCATGATTATGTAAATAATATGTTGTGATGACTAGACCAAAATTATATATCCCTCCCATGCATTGGGTAATGTGTTGTATCTCATGAGATAATGTTTATTATATGTGAACATGATGCTAGATTTGTTTACAGTGATGATGTTATGATTATTCACATATGTTATGTGTTAACATGATTCTAGATTTATTCTCAACTGTATGTTGCATTTGACCACTATAACATGATGTTTCATTTTTATTCATTTCTACATTTGATGAATTTATCACATTTTTAGCACATGAAATTGATAATGATAATAGGCTTATGATATAATGATTATGCTCACCCATGTTATATTGATTCAAGTTCCTTATTCATCCTCTTATAGTGCTTTTATCTTACCCCTTTCATTGATGTGCATCCTTAGGTAATTGCATGTATTAAGGATAATGTGAGATTTTAGAAGGATAAAGAAGAAGGATTTAAATAAATTTTCATGTTTTATTATGTACAAGTTATTTATGAGCCTTATTTTTCTAAGACATAATCCTTTGGATCCTAGATTTATAACTCTATTATGTTGTTTATCATTAAAATTATGTAATAGTTATGTATGAAAAATTAGGGTCACTATAGTTGGTATCTAAGAATGGTTTAGTTATTTTCGGAATTATGATTAGAAAACAAGATTAAAAACCATTAGTATAAGTATATGTATAGGTAAAACATCCTAGAAGACTATTTTTAGAAAAGTATAGACATAGCGATCCCATAAGATATTCATTTAGTGTTAATTTCATAAAAGAATTAATTACTCATGATTTATTGACTTATGTTTTGTTCTAAAATTTTCTATTCTAGAAAACGGTAGGAACCAGGAGAAACTAGGCCTAAAACCTATGTGAGTGACAATGAAACAATTATCCAAATGAGATCCCCAATTCCATGGGAGGTGGAGTTCCAACATTTGTGGAAATGATTACCTAGTTGTCTCAAGATATGAATAATAACATGAACTATGTGTAATGTCCATATTTACCTAAGAAGGATCAATTATCCATTGAGTCCTTATTTCAAAAATGATCATCGATGTTTAGTGGAACTTCTAATCCACTTGATGTGGAATAGTGGGTTAACTCAATAAAGAGGACCTTTTTTATGATCCATTTCTCTAACAAGGAGATGGTGAATCTTGCAATTTACCATTTATATGGAGAAGCTATTCAGTAGCAGGAATTGACAAAGAACAAAAATCCAAAGGATTAAATGGAAGAGATGGAGTGGGAAGAATTTAAGAAAATATTTCTTACAAATGATTTCCCTTGAACTCTTCAATGAAAAGATTGAAAGAGAATTCATATAGATAAAGAAAAGGAAAGTGAATCTGTCACAACTTATGATGAAAACTTCATAAGGTTTTAAATGTATTCCTTGGGTTTTTTATCAATAATGATAGAAAAATATATATGTTCTTTATTGTTTTAAAAACACACCTTCAAAACGATCTACAAATATAAGAATTTCAGAGTTTTGAAGATTTTGTTAAATGTGATCTTAAAGTAGATGTGGAGTTCAAAGAATGGTCCCATGGTTACAGAGATAATAAGAGAAGAATGGGGTTTCAAGATTGTGGGTCAAATTAAAAATGAGGAAATAGGATCCAACTACCCACATGTCAAAAATGTGGTAAGAAGTATCATGTTAATTACCTCAAAGGGATGGGTAAATTCTTCAAGTATGGGAGAGAAGGACACCAAGCTAATGAATATTGAAGATACATGAAGAAGCTGAACAAAATGATAGAGGAAAGGAAGTAACATCCTAATGCACAACCTGTGGTTCAATGCTTCAACTATAGGGACCAAGGGTGTTATGCAAGCAAGTGCACTAAACCACATGTGCATGAGGGAAACCAGTGTTAGCAATCACCAAAGTCAAAGGATAATGCGAAAGATTATATCATCACTACTAATGAAGTGGAGTGTGAAAATGAATTCATAGAATGTATGATTCCTATTTACTAAATAATAGAAAAAGTATTATTTTATTCTGGTTCTACTTATTCATTTTTATCCTAAAAGTTTTATAGAACTATTTAATTAAAGCCTCGATACCTTTATGTGGAGATATCCATAAAAACATAGTGTTGTAATTATTACAACCCAAGTGTTGGAATCTTCTCCTATAATCATATTTGGGATGATTCTTCTTGAAAATCTTATTATATTTCCCTTGTTGAAATTTGATGCTATATTAGACATTTATTGGATTTCATTATATATATAAGAAATCAACTATTGGAAAAATTCTATTTTTATATTATGAACCATCCCACAATCTTCTAAAAATGCTTGGAAGATCACGAATCTTCTTTGAAATATCCCTCAATAGTGTGGGTGTTGATACCCTATAGAGAATCATTCCTTGCCCAAATGGTTGAGTCAAAGTAAGATATTAACCTATAGGAAATATCCATTGTTAGGGAATATATTGATGTTTTTCTCAAAGAGTTACTTGGAATACCCTGATCATGAGGTATACTTATCAATAGATCTCATACCCAGAGTCACTCCTATCTCAAAATTACCATATAGGATGGCCTTTATTGAAATGGAGGAGTTAAAGATTTATCTACAAGAGCTTTTTGAAAAATGGTTCATACACACTAGTACATCACCTAGGGGTGCACCAATGCACTTTTTCAAGAAGAAAGATAGATCATAATAGTTGTATATCAATTACGAAGACATCAACAAGATCACCATAAATAAAAATTGTCCTCAACCAAGGATTGATGTCTTTTTCAATCAACTATGAAAAGTGAAATAATTCTAAAATGTGTATCTTTTTTATGGATATCATCAACTAAATCTGAATAAGGAATATATTCAAAAGACTGCTTTCCTTATAGGGTATGGGAACTATGAGTTCATAGTAATTCCTTTTAGAATTACTAATTTTATTAAAATATTTATGAATTTGATGAATATATTATTTAGAGACCACATCAACAAATGTTTGGTATTATTTATCGATCATATTCTCATTTATTCCAAGATTAAGTAGGAACATGAAGAGAATATAATGATTATGTTGGTGATATTAAAGAAGGATAAAAAGTATTCTAAGTTCAAAAACTGTGAATTTTGGATGAATGAAGTCACATTATTGGGGAACGTGATCACAAGTGATGGAATTTAGGTGGACCCTTCAAAGACAAAGGCAATTGAAGAATAACCTAGAACCACTAGTGTCATAGAAATCTCTAGTTTTATGGATTAGTTGGTTACTATTTACATTTTATGATAAATTTGTCATTATTTTTTAGCCAACTAACTAATTTACCACAAAATGGGGTAAATTATTTATGGATGAAAGATTTGAGGAAAGCTTTATGGAGATCAAGAAGAGGCTAATCACTGTTCTTGTACTGTAATTTCCCAGTCAAGATAATTGTATCACTGAGAGGGGGAGAGAGTGAATCAGTGATATATATTTCTTTTATATTTCCATAATTATGTAATAACCTTAGAATCCTATTAAATATTTCTTTCCATATTGAAAAATATTAAAACACACATCTATATGAACACAAGAATTTATAAGTATCACTATTCAACAAGAATAGCTACATCCTTTCTATGATTTTGAAATGATCTAATACCACACAATATATTAGAAAATAATCCTTTTGTGTGAAATACAATGAGTAGGAAATTCAATTTCACTCATGTAGCTCGATATAAATAATTCAATAGTGAATGTGATCCTTCTATAACAAATGATGAAATACAATGTTTTGTAACAACACATGATATGGTGAATCTTTATTAACTTTCAAAAATGTATTATTTTTTAAAAAATTCTTCAATTTCTTACCTAGAAGTTGGTAAAAACATTTCTAAATTTTGTTACAAAACTCATTCTGATTTCCCAATCCAATTCCCCCAGTCCGATTACCCCAGTTTTATTTCTCAATATGAAAAATATATGACTTTCTCAGAATACGGTTGAGAAAATTATGAACCACTTCTTCTTTAATCCAAAAATCCCAATATGATTTTCCCAGTCCGATGATTCATCCCAATACGATGACCAGTTGAATACAAAAAAAAAATATGGAAACCTCTTCTTCTTTCTAGAGTTATGTGTTCTCTATTCTTTTTTTCGAATAGTACATCTGTCAAAAGTAGAAAGTACTTTCCCTTTTATACTCACCCAAAAAATGGTTTGGGTGGGATTCCTAAAAAATTTCCCACTCAATCAAATTTTCTAAATCTACATGTTCCTTTGAATTTTGGGTTCATATTAACTCCATTGTGTAGAAATAACAAGAAAAATTATGATCGTTTCTAACCTATCCACCAAAGAAAAAGTTTCATCACAATAAACACCTTCAATTTTAGAGTAAATTTTAAATACAAATATTTCCTTGTTTGTAATAACTTCACCTTATTCATTCATTTTATTCTGGGAAACACACTTTGTACCAATAACATTTTTGTTTTCTGGATTAGGTATGAGTTCTTATGAATCATTTTTTTCTATCTGGTCTAACTCTTTATTCAAGTACTGAACCCATTCTAGATAATGAAAATCTCATTTCACATCATTCGAACCAATTTTTGAATACAAAGAAGTACGTCTAATAGTTTCTTGGGGTTGGAACATATTTTTATTTTTTACACCATCATTATAACGTTTCTTTAGAACTTCTTTTTCATATATATTCTTTTGAGAAGATTGACTCCCCCTAAAGCTCTAAATTTCATAACCTATGGAACAATAGAAATGTTTTTGGTTGAACCAAAACATATTTTTTTTATTTATGATTCCCTCACAATACCAGTATTAACCATAGAAAAAATATTTTCCTCTATAGCTTCCATACTGACTGGAGTTATGAATATGTTTCTTATCAACCTTCTTATCTGTTTTTTTGACCGCCAACCTTTCTGTTATCAATCATAATCTTCTTTTTTTATCTTATTTATCCTTTTATCCTTGTCATAACTAGAAATAATAGAAACATTTACAAATTCATAATTTTTAGAAACATTTTTAGACTCGGGTTTTCCAAAAACTTATGAATTCTAACTTTGTTAATCTTAGCCACATATATAATTTTCTAAGCTTTCTTATTTCCATAAATAATTCTATCTATTTTATCAACTTTTGATGGGTACTTTTTTATGCTTATCAGGTTTTTCCTTTTGAAAACATTCACCAACTTCATGTATAGAATTTTTGGAAAATATAATTTTATATTCATTTTAACGAAGTTTTTTCTAGACAAGTTCTAAATATTATTTTTATGCATTTAACTTAAATTCTAGATGTTCATTATGATTATTTTCTTCCTTACGATATTTTTCCAAAACTAATACCCAGTTGCATCTTTTTCTTCTCATCTAAAAAAAATTTCATGAATTTTTTATGAGGGATATTCATCTTCCAACTCCGTGTTTTATTTTTCAAGAATTCTAATATTTCTCAAATATATTTCAAATCTTATTTTAAATGAAATTTATGTTGATTTTCTTCTTAATTAGAACTGCTGATTCTGAATTCTTCATCATTAATTGTTACACTAAAAGTATAGTCACCAACATGCTCAGTTGAATTTTGGGTTTTAGCTTTATTATCTTCTTATTATTTGTCTTTAGATAATAAAATACACCTTTTATATTTTGAGAATTTTTTACCCTTCACTATGGAATAAAATATTCTTTTCCACCCTTTTTCTTCCATGACCTTCTTGGTCTTATTTTTACTTCACCACCATCTTTTTCTTTCTTCCTTTGTGGATTTTTTTTGTAAAGTGCCCAATGAGTCCATATTCAAAACATTTGATGGGAAAATTCCATTTATATTTACCTATACCTCTTCTCACATTTTTAGAAAAAAGGATAAAATATCATCAAGATTTTTACATACCTCATTTGCGGAATCAAAATAACCAGCTTCTTCTTCAATTATATTATTATTTGAAATCTCTTGCTTTTCAGTCTTGAATGACATTTCTCTATAAAATTTTATTTTATTTTCATATATTTTTACATTATTATTTTATATGTCATGGGAGTTCTATGAAAATCATCTATAGATAATTTTTATTATATGTATCTTTAATTAATAATCTTTAACATCAAACCTGTCAGGAATAATTCTTAATATCTTTTCAATAACTATAGAATCCTTGAACTTTTAACAAAGACATATGATAGTGTTGATGATGTTATTTAACTTGTTAAATAAGTCCCTTATAGATTCATACCCACCCATTTTCAAGTCTTCATACTTCAGCCTCTAGATTTTTAATTTTTCTTATTCACTTTTTTATTGCCTCCATATATGTTTTTTTGCTTATCCCATATAACATTAGCTATGGCAACACCCTTCACCCTTAAAAATTCACTTTTAGAAAATGATGATAGTAAATAATTCTTTTCCCTTCCATCACTCCCAAGGTTATTCTTATCAATAGACTAAGATGAAATTTATCATCAATATGAGGAAACACATCCATTGCATCTTCAAGAAAATCGTATCTAATAGACGTAAGATAGGGAAACATTATATCGTTCCAGATATGATAATTCTTATCATCGAAAACCAAGATTCCTTTATCGTTGCCACAATTTAAATTATCCATCAACATCTCTTCAAAACAACGAAAATGAATAAATGAAGGGAACCTGTCTCTAATACTAATTGTAATTGCCCAGTCAAGATAATTGTATCACTGAAAGTGGGAGTGGTGGATTGGTGATATATTTATCTTTTATATTTCCTTACTTATTAAAAAACATTTTCCTCCTGTTAAATATTTTTTTCCTATTGAAAATAATTAAAACCCAAATCTATAATAACACAAAAAATTACACGGTTTATTATTCAACAATAATATCTACATCCTTAGAATTGTTTGAAAATGATCTAATACCACACAATCCACTATAATACAATCATTTTGTGTGGAATAATTTGAGTAGGATATGCCCTATCACTTGTGTGTCACTATGTATACAATTCAATAGTGAATATTGTCCTTCTAGAACAAATGATGTAATATAAATTTTTATAACAAAAAAAGTTATGATGTTTTTTTATCAACTATCAAAAATGTGTTTTTTTATAAAAAATATTTACTTTCTTACCTAGAAGTTGGTAAGAACTTTTACAGAATTTTTTATAAAACTCCGTCTGATTATCCTTGTCTAATTGATCAATAAGAAAAATATATGACTTTGTTAGAATATATTTGAGAAAATTATGAACGATTTCTTCTTCAATCTATAAATCCCAATACAATTTTCCCAGTATTATGATTCATCCCAATACGATGACCAGTTTAATAAAATCTTGTCTCTCCTCATATGATTCTTCTATTCGAAATACTTCTTCAACAAAATTAAATCAGGAAACCTCTTATTCTCTCTAAAGCTCTACCTTGTCTCTTATTCACCATGAATAGTACATCTATCATAAATTACAAAGAAATTTTTCTTTTATACTCACCCAAAAAATGGTTTGGGTGGGATTGTTGAAAAATTTTCCTCCCAATTACATTTTACAAATCTATATGTTCCTTTGAATTTCAGGTGCATTTTGCCTTCATAAACTCTTCACAACACTTGTCGGAGGGAATTTAATTTTTACGTTAGAGAAAAAGTTTGACTTTGAATATAACCATGGAATATATTCCTACACTTTTTAAATAAAGGGAAGTTTTCGCCCGAGAAATATTGACCCCTTTGATATCCTTGATCGCATAGGATTAGTGTCATATCAACTTTCATTTCCACAAAGTATGGATAATGTTCATGATTTGTCTAAAACCAATTTTATGGAAATAATTTGGCCATTAACCTTCCATAATTGAGTTTGGTTGGTTTTTTATGACTTTGTTTTAGGTAAAAATGTGGGTAAACCTAGCTTGTTTTCAAAATATGAAGTGAGTCCTTTTCCTCCCTTATAAAAAGTCACAACCTCTCCTCATTCCTCACACCTCTCAAACCAATTATTTTCATCCAATATATGCCCATATAGATTCCCAAAATACCTCCCCTAGACCTTTAATCTTCCCTTTTGTTAGAAATCCAAACAAGGAATCCTTTTGGAACAATCCAAATGTAGTTACCCGATTAAGAGGTAACACCTTTTCTCACGATTTTTAGTTTTATTTCATTTATCCAACCCCTAATATCTTATTATTTGATTCTTGTATAAATAAACCATATCCTAAATATAATAGTATGTTTTATTCTAAGGGTTATACCTACACTTACACATAATTACATTTAATGGGTAATGAACATATTATGTCTCTGTATAGTGAAATACTGCCTCACAAAACGACAATTGTTCATTTTACTTTAACAACTTTCATTGTTGGCCAATATGATGGAAAATATATTTTTATATGATATAAATGATATTTATTAATTATTAATTCTTATTTAATCCTTTTATAATACACACCTTTAATAATTTTCATTTTTCATTAATACGATAACATCGTTTGAGGAAGTGTGGAATACCCCCCCCTCAAAAGATGTGATTCATTCACACGATCCATGGAATTTATAAAGAATGTTTATAATTAAAAATATGTGAAATAAAAAACCCCTACATGATATAAATAAAATAATTAACTTTTTGGAAATATACAATATAGATAAATTAATTTCATTATTACCCTTTCACACACTTAAAAAGTGATAACGTCGTTCATAGATGTATAGACTAATGATTCCTCGACACGATGTAATTCATTTTACACCACAATAATTATATATATATATAAGTATATATGATTAAATAATACAATATCTATGTTATATTGGTCATTCTGGAAATATTTTGTGTTATTAACCTTCTTTCCATAACAACTATTGAAAAATAAGAATGTCACTCATGCGTTTGTACGGCCTACCGTCACCATGATTGTAATGTTGGTTCTTTTTCATAACCATAATTAATAATTTATTTTAAAGGTATAATTAATGAATTAATATGATAATTATTTCATGATTATTATTATATAGATGTCATATAATGACCCCTTTGACAATAGTTGACCTACCAATATTGTTTTTGATACATAATCTGAATTTGGTGTAAACAGATGATGTAAACAGAATTGTTTAAGTAGTTGTATACAACATAGAATAAAGTGAAATAAATGTAATGTTAAACATGAAAATTTTTCCAAAGAAATTAGAAAATTAACATAAGCTTATTATACAGGAAGTCAAAGGATTTTCACCCAAAATAAAACTCAAGGTAAGGTATTTACATATCACTTTTTTCATCTATGAGATAAATTCCATGTTCACCGTTTAATTATTTTTTGTGGTGTATCTACTACACATTTTGCCATGTTATATCATTAATTATTTCATCTTTATTGTATTTTAAATATTCATTCAATATTATTCCTTCATCAGGCTTATTATTTAAATTGTTTTAGAGTGGTATGGGACACTTTGGGATTTTTAAAGATTATTTTCCTTATGACTTGTACTAATTATCATTCAATGGAATTTCCATTCTAGGATATTATATGTCAATTTTTAATAAAACCCTTCATTATTATCTGGTTATTCATGACATTTTTAAGTATTAGTACTATTTTTCCACTCCTTGGTACTCAAAATGTTTTAGAAAATGTTTTTTAGAAAACTATACTTTATTTCTCTCTTTAGTCAGAGAACCAGTTTTCTTCTAAAACCCATGTTTTAATAAAAAACTTCAAAAAATTTTTTAAAATGATTTGGTAAAGAAATTATTACACTTATTTTCTTTTACCATTGTTTTTAATGGAATATTCTTATCACTTTATTATCAATTCATTTTTTTAACCTTTAACAAAGAAAAAAGAATGTTCTTTTACCTCATATGAAAAGTATAGGTTTACCCACCATCATTTATTTGAAGCTTCATTTTCATTTATAAAAGGTTAATTTTTAATGAAAATGTTTTTAAAAGTGATTTTCAAAGAAGAAAATTTCCAAAAGGTTTTTCATAATAAAAGGATATTTTCTTCAAAGATTATTTTTAAATATTATTTTATAGTATTTATATTCATCATCATCAATATCCATTTATTTTTAATCCACATTAGATTTATTTATTGATACCATCCTTATTCTTCCTCTGGGTGGATTATTATTGATTTGTCCAAGGATAGTATTCACATTCTCTTCTTTGAATCATTTGTTATTCCCCTTGAAATATTCAATCTTCTATGACCATTGAACATTCAATTTCCCCCTAATTATCCATTTAATTCATCATGTATATTACTATTACCTAAACCCTATCCCATTTTACATACAATGTTTACTTTGATAGTTATTTTATTATTTGGGAAAATCTTTATTATTTCATATCCTTTATTCAATACAGATATTTGATAATGCATATTATTTATTTTGATTATTCGATATGAGGATTGATTTGGACAAGAAATGATGGGAGGGGCCAAAATTTATATAGGTCCTCAATGAATCAATAGGTTCTCATGAGAAAAATTAGTTTCACAAATTAGAATTGTATAAAATGTCTTGTAAAACGTATTGATTGTATAGGTTTTCATGTACCGCAAACATGATTTCAATTAAGAAATCATTTCACTCGTTTATTTTAGTTATTATTCATCCATGATATTTTACATATACATATCTATGGATACATTTCATTTACATTTATTTAGATAGAATTTGTTTCAGTTTCTTACCTTGCCATATTTATTTTGCCTTATCTAGTTATTTAAATGGAATGTGTTTTTAGTTATTACCTTTCCATAATATTTATGACCTTCTTCTTAGTTTATTGATTATATAGTGAACTTCCTTCTCAGTTAATAGATTATATGGAATGTGAGTTCAGTTATTCACCACATCATAATTATTATTCTGATTGATTCATTATTAATTCCTCTATATTTTTTCCTTACTGAGAATTTGAGATCACCATTTTTATGTTTTTTACCTAGGAATCTAAGAACCGTACTTTGAAAGATATACAAGGATTTACTAGATGGATTACATTTATCATTAAAGCAATTTATTTAGAAAGAATAACAAATTATGTTTTAATTAGTGTATTATTTTCTCATGTATATATCTCGTTTACCAAGAATACAAAACTCTTGATCCTTAGGGATTTAATTCCTTGTAATATATATAATTTAATAGTAGTAGACACCGACTCTGGGCCTTCTAGGGTCAGGTTAATTCTGTTGGTATCAAAGGAAGTTTAGTATCTTCCTTAGGAACTAGATTTAAGAAAACATAGGTTAGATAACATAGACCTAAGGTAGAATTTGAGGATAAGTATAGAATAAAATCCAATAATTTTGGTAAGGTAGAGATTATGTGGTTATTTCTAGCAATACATCCATGTCTGGACACTACAAGTGTATCTGGTTTTGATACATTTGAATATAGGATTAATAACTACGACAAGGTATTTTGAGCCTAACTTGGGTTAACTTGTTATACAACAACGAGCCTTACTACACAACTTCTTTGACACTCCTGGGGGATATGTTTAGGATAATTTACATTTCTTTAAAAACCACCATGAAGGATTTTGACAATGAATAACCTAGGATAAAACTAGGTTGGTTAGATTAAAAATTGGGTTTCATGATTTAAAAATCCTATAAATGATATTATGGATAAACTCTAGACCAAGGAAATATCTATGTGGAAATAAGTGGATGAAGAATTTATGCATTAGGGTTGTATTGAAAAATTAAGTTAAAATTATATTTTTTGATTAAACTAATTTAATTGATTTCCATCATATTTATTTTAGGAATTTTATTAATTTTGATTTAGAAAAGGATGACATATAAGCTGGGTGATAACCAATCAAATCTAGCAAGGCTGTGGGTCTTAAACCCTTGAACAAAGGACAACAAGGGTTTCTAGCCAACCACTAACCGATGAAATTTCCTGGTTAATTTTTCATTGTTTTTAGTTAAACAATTTGATGAATAAATGTTAATGATAAACCAATAGTTTCTCTTTTTTAGGACTAGATATTAATCTACTAACCATATTACTTTTGGGAGATAGTTAAATAAAATAGTTAGAATTTTCACTCTTTTATAGGTCTCACGATCCTTTAAATGTTTCTTTTAATGATTCGGGCATAAAAAAATCATTATTGGTAATTAATTTCTAGGAGTACAGGATTGAATTCGAATTTGATCAAAGCACAACCAAAATTTAGGTTTTTTCATATGAAATTGAAACCTATCATGTAATAATATTTCATTATGTTATTAAGTACTAAAATAATTACCCAACATTAAGAAAATGTCTTAAAAATAATTATTTTTCCTAATATCTTAATTTCTGTTGAATCTGTGGTCTTCTAAATCATTAAAAATTTATGGCTTTGAGGTCCTCAACTTTCCATTGATCATTCAATTGTTTGTGATTGATGATCCCTTTCATTCCTTATAAATATTTACATTTTTCCTACATGTACGTATCTCTACTTTACATTGATGTTCTTGTACTTAGAGACCTAGTTACATGGTATTCCATGTGACCTATGTACTTTCTATTCTCTCTTTTATAGAGGATGACTTATAAACCCTTCTCATGATGTGAGATTTCAAACATAGGAAGTATCAAACAATCTATCACCATGATTGAGTTTAAATTGAAAGGATGTAATTTAAATAAGGTGGGGAGAATGTGATGAAATGAAAATCTAAAGTAAGAACCTTTTATTCGATAGCGTGTATGACACGCGACACCAAACATGTAAGGTAATATAATATCTAGATACTTTATAAAATATTTACAATTTAAAATAGATTCTATGTATTTCAATACATGAAACACCGAGTTAGCTTGTGTTGCATGCAAGAGAGGCCTTCCCTGATAAATTATGTTACATGCAAAAGTGGCCTTCCTCGATAGCTTGTGTTACATGAAAAAATGACCTTCATTTATATCTTCCATTACACACAAGACCAATTTTCACCAAATAATAATGTATTATTAAAATATTATTATTTAATATAATATGATAAAACCTAGCCGTTATATTAGCAGTTATAAATAGTATAAACCAACTTATGAAAACTTAAGATTTATATAAATATAAAATTAATTCATTGGTTACCAACTAATGATAAATGAAAGTAAGAAACAATTGGATACAAAAAAGAAATATTATTATTTTTATAAATCCAAAGGAGTTTTGTCTTAATAAACATAGTTAATTATAATTATTGAATGATTTTAAGGAAATATATATGTTATATATTAAATAAAATATTTTTTATATTAATCCATTATGTTCGATATGCATAAGATAAGAATAAACCCTATTTTACATATAAAACCTATATTTTTATAAAGGCAATTTCACCACGTTTTAATAGAGAACCCATTATAAATTAGAATTTTGAAACATTAATTGATTTAATATGTAAAAATAAACTTAATCATGGAAATATAAATATAATAGTTATTTTAGGGTGAATTTTTGAAATTTTTTTGAAACATTTCATATTTAGTGAATAGTTAAAAATAATGAATTTTAGTTCAAAAAGTTATTTTTTATCTAATTTAATTATAAGGATAAATTATATTTTTAATTGGTTTTAAAGTTTAATTAGATAATATTTTTATAAATTAATACAATTTATGTCATTGAAATACATTTTAATTTTTAAATTTATTAAAAAAATAGCAAACTTTCATACCTTTTTACCTTAAAAACATGCATTATCGTCCCATCTTCGGGAGTAAATTTAAATTACTTTCTGTCACTTCTCTTATTTGAATTTAGAAAAATGGATTCCATATTTGGAAAAAAATAATTTCTAATTTCTAATAATACCAAATTTGTTTTTTATAAAAATATTAGTGAATGTAATTAAAATTAATTATAATTATTAAGGTATAATTAAGCTTAATAAAGGACTAAACCTTTAACTTAAGGGGCCAAATGACCTAGAAACTTCTCAATAACACCTTTTATGGACATAATTAGGACCTTAATCTTCCATTATTGAGTTTGGTTGGTTTTTTTCTGACATTTTTTTCAGTTAAAACATGTGTACACCTTACTTGATTTCAAAAGCCAAGTGAGTCCTTTTCCTCCCTTATAAAAGGCCACCACCTATCCCCATTATTGACACATCTCAAACCACTTATATTTTAAAAATAACTTTCCATATATCTTCCCAAAATCCCTCCACTAAATTTTTAAGCCTCAATTTTAATATAAATCCTTCAAAGGAATCCATTTGGTAGAAACCAAAAGTTGTTACCCGATTAAGAGGTAATGTCTTCTCTCAAGATTTCAAGTTTTATTTACATTCTCCAACCCCTAATATATTATTATTATATTATTATATAACAACACAATTATCCTTAATATACTGATATTTTGTTATCTTAAAGGTTATAACTAGACCTACACACACTTTCATCTAATGGGTAACGAACATATTGTTTTTGTGTACGACAAACCACTGCCTCACGAAATGATGGTTGTTCATTTTCCTTTACCTACTTTCATGGTTGGAAATTATGATGGACACTATATTTATATATTATATATATGATATTTATTATTTATTTATACTTCTTCATTTTTTCTTATAACACATACCTTTAACATGTTCGATTTTTTTATACGATAACTTTGTTTGAGGAAGTGTGGATTACTGCCCCCTCAAAGTGATGTGATTTGGTCACACGATCCATGGAATGTATAAATGATGATTATAATTAAAAATATGTGACATTAAAAAAATTATATGATATTAATGAAATAATTACCTTTCTGTATATATACTATATATATATCATTTTATTTATTACCCTTCCACACACTTTAAAAGTGATAACGTCGTTCTGGGACACGTGGACTACCGTATCCTCAACACGATGTGATTCATTTTACATCACAATAATTCTATATAAAAGTACATATGATTTAATAATATGTTACTTATGATATAATGATCATTTTGGAAAGATATGGTGTTACTTACCTTCTCTCCATAACAATCATTGATAAATAATAGCATTACTCATGCGTACGTACAACCTACCATATCCATGATTGCAACGTTGGTTCGTTTTTCATAACCATATATAATGATTTATTTTAAATTCATAATTAATTAAAAAATATGATAATTATTTCTTGATTATTATTTTTTAGATGTTATATAAGGACCCCTTTAACCATAGTTGACCTACCAATGTTTTTTTCACACATAATCAGAATTTGTTCTAAACACCCAACGTAAACAGAAATTTTCAAGTAGTTGTATAAAACATATTATAAAGTGAAATAAAATTAATAATAAACTAGAAAAAGTATCTCAATAAATTATAAAATTGAAATAAGTTTATTATACAAGAAGTTAAAGGATGTTCAGCCAAAAGGAAACTCAAGGTAATGGATTCTCATCTCACTTTTTACATCTGTGAGATAAATGTCATATTCAAAATTTGATTATTTTGTGTGGTGTATATACTATCAATTTTGATATATAATATCATGAATTATTTTATCATCATTGTATTTGAAAATTCCATTTAGTATTATTCATTCATGAGTCTTATGATTTAAAATTTTTCAAAGTTGTATGGGACACCTAGGGATTTTTAAAGAATATTTTCCTCAAGAATAGTACTAATGATCTTGCAATGGAACTTCCATTAGAGGAAATTGTATAAAAACTTTTCAACAAACCCTTTCATTCTTATCTAGCTATTCATGACAATTTTCAAGTATTAGTACCATTTTTTACACTCTTTGGTACTGAAAATTTTTTATAATTTTTTTTAAGAAAACCCTACATTATTTATCTCTTTAGTTGGAGAAACTATTTCTTTTAAAAATCATGTTTTAATAAAATGTTTTCAAAATTTATTTTAAAATTATTTGGTAAAGAAATTTTTATCATTTTTGTTTTTTACCATTTTTTTAAAATGAATATTCTTTCCTCTTTTCAAACAATGTATTTTATAACCTTTTACCATGCAAATAGACAGTTCTTTTACCTCGTATGAAAATGACGAATTTACATATCGTCATTTCTTTGAAGCTTCCCTTTCATGACTAAAAGGTTACATTATAAAGAATATTTTTTTCAAAAGTGATTATAAAAGAAAATTTTTTTCTAAAAGGTTTTCATAATCATAGGATATTCTCACCAATTTTTTTAAAGATCATTTTATAGTATTTCTATTCATCACCATCAATAGAAACTAATACAAAACTAGGTTTATCCAATACTAGGGATTTAACAGTGCTAGCTAAAAATTATGTTAAAGACTCCCATTTTTAGTGCTAAAAAAACAATATTAATGGAGGCCTTTAATAATGATAAAAAAATTGTTAAAGGGGGACTTTTATCAGAACATTTAAAAAAGCACTGATAAATGAGATCTTTTAACAATACTTGTAATCAAACACTGTTAAAGGGGGGTCCTTATCAGCGCTTTTTTAGAAGCAATAATAAAGACCCATCTTTATCAACTCTTTTTTAGTAGTACTGATAAAGGTATACTTAAAAAAAATTCATTAAGAATAATATATTAATATATTAATATATTAATTTATTTATATTGATATAAATATAATATATATTTTTTAAAATATGTTTTAGATAAGGTAAATAGAATTTTACACTTAATATATAAGATATTTTGTGAAAATGGATTACAAAATAAATAAAAAATATTTTTAATTAATAATTTTCTTATTATATCTGATTTATAGTCATTTAATATCAATTTGAAGGTAGAAAATCTAAAAAATAATAAAATATCTAAAATAAGTTGAAAACGTTACTCAAACTTCAAACAATGATAACTTTTGATCTAGGTGTCCATTTATGCTCTACCACATATCAAATCATATTTTTTGATGAGATCTACACCCTTAGTGACAAGGGAAAACCTCTATCACATGTTTAAAGGACAGAAAATCTCAAAAGATCTCAAAAATAGAGTTTTTAGTCAGGGTACCCTAATTTTTTGGCATTTGATGGATTTTCAACCTATCTTAAGGGGGTATTGTTGCCTTTTTTGGTGGTGACTAATTTTATTCTTAGGTATTACATTTATTTTGATATTATGGTTTTGAAAGTTTATCATTTTTCATAATTTAATGTTATTTATAATTAAATATATTCATGTTTCTTATGTTTACTTATAATAAATCACTCATATAAATACATATATCAACATAGTTATGTAAAAATGTATATTCTAATATATGTAAATAAATACATATTCTAAAGATGTATTTAAAATAATATCTATCCATTCTTATATTATATATACATATACATATGTGTGTATTAATAAAGTGATATATATTTATATTCTATTCTATTATATATAAATGAATATAATATATAATATATTTAAATAAATATAAGTATATATATATCACACACACACACATATATATATTGTATAAATGTATTTTAAAATAATTATATAAATATATGTATATGTATATATATATATATATAAATAGAAATATCATTAAATAGATATCAAAACAACATAGTGTAGTGGTAAAAGTGTTCCATCTTCAAAGGAGAGGTGTAGGGTTTGAATCCATGAAGATGCGTATAAGGATAGAAATTCAAAAAGTGATGATAAAAGGTGGTGGGTTAAAAAGCACTAATAAATGAGGGGTGGAGCGCTATTAAAGGGTTCGTGGAAGCGCTGATAAAGGTGGTCAAGCTCATAGGTGTCCAAGAAAATATAATTTTACCCCCTTTAACAGTGCTGCCTTTATCATCAATAAAAAATGTTATTAAAGGCATCCTTTAACATTACTAAAAAAGTGTTGTTAAAGGACCCTTTTAACAAAGTTTTTTTATCATTGTTAAAGGGGGAATTTAACAGTGGGTTTTTATCACTAATAATGTTTTGAACTTTTAACCACACTCATAATGTCAGTGTTTTATTAAAATTTATAAAGGACTATTCTAGCACTTTTAAATCCCTATTTTGTAGTAGTGAACCCTTTATTTTTACTCCACTTATGATTTTGTTTTGTAATGATATCATCAGTATTCTTCCTTTGAATGGTTTATTATTGATTTTCATAAGGATAATATTCAAATTCACTTCCTTTAATTATTTGTTATTTCCCTTGAAATATTCAATCTCCTTTGGTCATTGAACATTGAATTTACCCCTAATTATCCATTTCACTCATCATAGTTGTCACTATTTCCTAATCTAGATACTATTTTACATATGATGTCTACTTTGATATTAATTTTATTATTTCAGAAAATATTGATAATTTGGCCTTCTTTATTCAATACAGATATTTGATATGGAATATTATTTATTTTGATTATTCAATTTGAGGAATAATTTGGAAAATTAATGATGGGAGGATACTAAACATTATATAGATCATAAATGAATCGATAGGTTCTCATGAGACAAATTATTTATGCAAATCAGAATATTTTAAATCGTTATTTGAAAGGTCTTGATGGTATAGGTTTTCATGTGCCTTAGACATGACGTCCATTAAGAAATCATTTACCTAATTTAGTTTCATTTATTATTCACCCATGAGATTTTGTTTCAACATATTTATGGAAACATTTCATTTTTAATTATTTAGAAAGTGTGCGTTTTAGTTTCTTACCTTACCATATTTCTTTTTTCTTATCTAGTTATTTTAATGTCATGTGTTTTCATTTAGTACCTTGTCATGTTGTTTATGCACATATTTCTTAGTTTATTGATTATATGGCATGTGAATTAAGTTATTCACCATTTCATAATTATTATTCTCATTGATTTGTTATTTATTATACTATATTTTTACCTTACTAATCATTTTATGTCACCCTTATTATATTTATTTACCTAGGAATCCAAGAAACATACTATGAAGGATATGTAGGGATTTATTAACTATATTAGAGTTATCCTGAAAGATATTTATTTATAAAGAAGAAGAAAAATATGTATTAATTAGTTTATTATTTTCTCATGTATATATATATTTTATCAAGACTACTAAGCACTCAGTCCTTCGTGATTTAATTCCTTGTAATCATGTCAATGCAATATTAGTAGACACCAGCTTTGGGCCTTCTGGGGTTGGGTCTCTACAGATCTCCTCTTAGAGACACTAGGGTTATTTTTTTGAGAAGACCAGAACCTAAAATATGTGTATATGGAAGTTAATAAGATAAATGGGTAGGGTTTGGTTGATCTAGAAGGTTAAAATTGGTGTTAGGAAGTGAGGCAGAAAGTTTCCCTATATAATTTAGGTGGGTCTTTTTAGGAAACTCCCAATATATTAAATTAATATATATTATTTTTTTAATTAAAAATTTCTTAAAAGTATGTTATTTAAAACCTAAGATGATTATGGGTCTAAATCCTCTTAAAAAATAATTATTAGACATGTTTAGGTCACAATGTTAACCTTATCATTTGTCTTTAACCCTTAGTTAAACCCTTTAACTCTTACCATGCAATTTTTTTACTCTTTAGGGATAATATAGTTACTATAAAATGATAAAAAAACCCCAAATGGATCATTGATGACATATTGAACCTTATTGTTGTTATTTGGCAGAATTTATTTTTTTTATAAATTTTATATCATTTAATAAAATATTATATATTTTAAAGTATCATTTTTTTCATTATTGATACTATTCAATATTTGTTGTTTTAAAAAATATCCTAACTTCATGATAACTTCGAACCAAAACATATAATATATCACTAACATTTATAAATTATCTATAAAATCCATGGATGTCATTAATTATGTCAAATTTTATTTATTTTAATGTTTTTAATATCATTTATTTTCTATTTCCATTTGTTAAACAATTACTACGTCATTATTATGAAAGCATTTAATTAAATTATTTCTTCTCTAAATTTTTTAAATAAACTATCTTGATTAAGATAAATTTTTTATCTTTCAAATGAATATGTATAGTCTAATTTATCTTTTCTATAACCATGTATTAAAAATGTAATACTTATTTAAAAAATGAGTATGACATTTTTAACTTATCTTTAAATAAAATATAATAAATGTATTATTCTCATCCAAGTGGCTTAAAAAGAGTATAATTTTGACCTAATGTTGATTTTGGTAGAAAAACACTCATTAAATGAAATTTGTACAAGTGTTGGGGTAATTTTATAATATCATTTATATCCATAATTACCTAATTTACCCTTAACTGTGGTAATTAAAATATTACTAAATTTTACTATTCATATGGCCAAAAAGAAAAGAAACCTATTTACATAATTTGGACCCACTAATTACAAATATAGAATCCATTTTTCATTATTCAAAACATAGAATTTTTATTAATTAATTTAAAATTAATCTTGTTGATGGTGTGATAAAATGAATTATTAAAGTTTAAACCTGCAAAAGATTGAAACATTTTTATATCTAAATTAATTGTAAAATTGATTAAAATAACCAAAATTGTATTAAATGAAAACAATAATCTATTTATACATTAAAAAAATTCAATAATATAATTTAACACTTTAAATTATTTTAATAAAAAAATGTGTTTTCAATTAAAATTTAGTATTTTTCACTATTCATCAAAACATGAAACTTATCGGAAAAATACCAAAAAATTAACTAAAGTAAAATTTTATATTTATATTTAAAAGAAGATGTTTATTATTTGAAATAGAATTCAAAAAATTGTCAAAAATTGGATTTAAAATAGGTTCTCCATTAAGAGACGGTAAAACTATTTTTATAAAAAAAATAGGTTTTATGTTTAATATTGGGTTTGTTATTATCGTATACCTCTCAAATAAATTATATGAATATCAAAAATATTTTATTTAATATATAAAATATATATTTCATTAATATCATTCTATAATAGTAATTAATTTAATTTATTAGAATATAATGACTTTGTGATCATAAAAATAGTTCTCTAAAGAAACATCTCATATATATTAAGTTGGTTACTATATTAATTTTAAATTAATTTAGAACCAATGAATTCAGCCATATATTTTCATATGGTAGTTAATACAATTCATAACCGCTAACATAATGTCTAGGTTATATCTAATTATATTAAATAATGATATTCTAATAATATTTTTTTTTGGTAAAACTCGGTCTTGCATGTAACGCAAGAAAACTCAATATTGTGTGTAACATAAACATATTTTGGTATTGAATACAACATAATCTATCAAAGAAATTGAATTTTTTTAAGAAGGGACGCACTGTAAAATCTTGGAGTGTTACAGGTGATGCAGGGACATCCGGTGTTTATGTTAATGCATTTCATCTACATGGTGGAGATTTTAGAACTTTATTCACTCAATATTGTAAATTAAATGATTATAATTCCATGCATTATGTGAAGACACAACCCTAGAAAAAGCAGGAGTTGGTGCCTTCGGAACCTGATGTGTCGTTTTAAAACAAAAATATGCACTGATAAACAAATCACGTCCCATACAGAGGATCGAGGTCGGTTCAGGCTCTGGGAAACCAGTAACTTCAGAAATGCTTCATTTGATAAAAGCTATTACCTGAAAATTTAAATTTCAAAATGTATGGTGAGAATAAGAATGCCCAGTAAGGGGTTTAAAATAAACCAATAAAACTTTTGAAAGCAATTTTTTTTAAAAACTTATCCAAAGAACATTCTCTTATAGAAAACTGTAACACATGTAACATAACATAAAAGTGCTCAACTATGATTTTCAAGGAATACATGAATCAATTAGGACAATTTCAAAAAGGGGTAATAAAAGATATCCTGAACAAGTATGATGTATGAATGTTTAATCACAAATTAAACCGTTAATAGTAATACTTAATCAGATTTGTGTGTGAAGGAAAAAAACTTCAATTTCAAATGTTAGTTACTATTTTAGATGAATCATGCCCCAAACATTTACTTGTGACATCAATAAGAACATGAAAAAAACAAAAGGGAAAGAGTAGTGAGAGAATAGAAATATCATCTTGAAAAGAACTTGTAACATGACTTGAATATGTGGCTTAAACATTTCATTTATACATTCATGAACATATCACGGAGGTTCATCCCCACGGTGTCAATAAAGAAAAATTACCGAGGTTTTTCAACAGGTTATCGTGAAGCTTGTCATCTCTATAGATTAATTCTTTACCCAATGCATTGGAGCCCTATCATGGCGCACCCTTAATATTTCTTTACTTTCATGTGAGCCATATAAATAAATACTTTACTTAAACGGGGTTGTATATTCAAGATGTCCAATACCACCTTGAATAGTTCATTCATAGTTGGTCATAATAGTTGAATTTACATATCTTATAAGTGATAAAAGAAACTAGATGATTAAAAAAAAAGCTAAAAATCATACAACCATTATTAGAAGGAAAGAATAAAGGCAGATTATGGAAGATACATTGAAATCTAAGGTACTGAAAGAAAAAAAAACTAGAACTTATCACATTAAAGTTTTTTCTTGAAATTCCAAAATTTTATCATCCAATTGATTACAAGGTTAACCAAAAATCTCAAGTAGGGTTTTGAGCTTGCACATGATAAAACATTCAATATTGTTAAGCCTTTGTAAAATACTGAATAATGTCCATGATAGAAATCATGAATCTTTACCATAAGCAACATCATTTAAAACTTACGGAAAAAAAATAAGTTACTCTTAAATGTGGATATAAGTTTTTTTTAAACCCTATTTCTTATGTTTTTAAAACTCCACCTAAATCGAGACTTAATGTGTAAGGACCTTAATAACTAAAATCAAGGTTCACACAATATATAAAATATATGTATGTACCCGAACTCAAACTGAAATATTGGCACACCCATGTGGGTTAATTCCCTATGAATATTAGTTCAACAACATTTTGAATAGGGTAGGTCATGCCCTTAGTCATAAAAATTTGTTTTTGAAAACCTACAAAAAAAAATAATTTTATAAAAACCTGATCATATATATAACATTTTCAAAATTTATTTATTATTTAATTATGAAATTATGTGTATGTGAATATGTGCAGTGCATGAACAATTATACACAAAATTCACACATATAACCGAAGTAGAAAGGTCATGCCCATTCCTGTATATTACCGACGTATATACATATAACCAAAAGTATATATGTATTTTCAAAAAAAAACAAAACGTGTCCAGTTATAATCCTTACATTCTTTATGATATTTGAATGCAAGAGAACCTAATGGCCTTGGTTCAACATTTAATAACGTTTGGACTAAACCATAAGGTTAAAAAATATATATATTTTTTCAAATATATAAGTGTATGTATTCTCAAAGAAGCAAAACAAGGCAAAACTAAAAACCCTTACTTTAAAAACTAGGGAAAGGAGGACTTCAGGGAGGGTTGGTTGGGCTTTCTAGAGACTTGAATGGGAGAAAAGAAGGAAGAGATATCGGTTATTTATATACAAAATCTCACACACCGCCTTCCATGCAAAAACGTACCCACTTGCATTGCATTCAATGGGGGGTGTCATGCTTGAAGAAAACAAGGAGACATGGGGGTCCCTAGCTGTCAGAGGTGAAGAAAATGAGGGGTGTGCCATAGTGTAGGGTTACTAGTGTAACCCATGCGTGGAGGAAGAAGACAATGTGGCTAGGGAAAATGCCGGGGAAAACAGATGGTCCAGATCGATCCCAACGTCGATCTGAGGGATGAGATGCGTCCGCTGTTTTAAAATAATTGAGCGGATTAGATTATCTCTATGTTTCATCAGACTTTATAAGTTCGACGCGACAATTTAAATACCTCGAACGACCATGATTAGAGCATTCTGGATCGAACGGTTGACAAAAAATACAGACAGAGACGCGGTCGGTGAGGTTCGAGTGCGCGATCAGAAACAACGGTCGAGATCGCGCACGACGCGATCCAATGGTCCAAATCACATTTCGCCAAAACAAATACTTCCCACATCGAAACAATGTGTGGTTTTTGCCTCCATTATAACCCCGGTCCTCCCAATGAGTGCTCAGAAATCACAAAAACGCCCACGAATTGGGCCCTATACACGGGATTCCACCCCCAGGACTTGGCCAACCCAGACCCCACCGTGTCCTCACGCCCACACTGGTGCGCCTATGTGCTCTTTCTCGCCCCCGAGCGCCCTTCGGGGAACCTCTGCCCGAGCTCGGGCTGGCCTTGGCTTGGGGCTGAGGGTCATGCTTAGCCACTTCGTGTGAGTTGCCTTCCTTGAACCTAGCCAAAAAGGACTGTCCCTAGTGGGCCAATTTTTTTTTGAAAAAGCTACACTAAAAAAATTTGAGAAGAGAAAAAATTACATTTATTAAAACTATATATAATTTTATATTATTAAATAATAATGAATACAAATTAAACTTGTTTTAGTTAGAATAATTTCTATATTTAAATTACTAAACCCCCTTTTTTAACTCAAAAATATACAAAAAGAAAATTTTAATAAACCTACATTATAATATATATACTAGCATCCCTGAAAACTTAGTTCAATCAAAACATATTTTAATTTGAAAAACTTAAATATAGTTTATAACATTATTTAAGAAATGAAAATTTGTTATATTATATTTGAAAAATTCACAATGTGTTTTGAATTCCTTAATTATTTTCCAAATCACATAAGGGTGAAATGAATTTTTACACCATATCATTTTAGAGTTCATAAATGGTGGTTTAATTATTACCTTAATCATAACCCAAATTATTAGAAAACTAATTAATATTTAAATAAGTTTACTTATCCTAGAAATGTCCAATGAATATTTTTTTATAACCATTAGCTTCCATCTGTCACTAGAGCAACAGTCGAAAATAGTGTCCTATAAAACCAAACCTTACGGTGTCCTAAAACTCAAAAGGAAGAAGATGGTGCTTCCCATTACGCTAATTATCAGCATGGTTTTCATGATCATAGTGGTGATGTTTTATTCTTTATTTGACTTGATGGATCTCCTTTACTTATTGGGACTCATTGTGGTGATTGGGGGTCTTCTAGTACTTCTGATAATGTTTTTAATAGGTATATTTGGTTAGCATGATTACTCTTTAGATCTTGGTGTATTATAGACACTAAAGTGTTCTTATTTAAATAAAGAGCCTTATGTTTATCCTTTAAATTTATGTTCTTTTAAAAGGGATTTAACAAAAGTAAATGCATAATATCATCATTATATGATACCCAAAATTCAGGGTGTTACATTACACCTCCCATTAAATAATTGGGTCCCCACAATTCCTTTCATACAAACTTGTTAAGAGGACGCTCTCAGTTGTTCCTACCATATCCCCCATCATAGAGGATCCTCAGGTGCATTTAGAAGAACACCCAAATTGATACTAAACTCATCTAGTTATCTGATACAGATAAACTTCGGGCAGAAGGGGTTGAACTCATTCACCAAACACTTGGGTTTCCAGTGGGAGGCTCTAATGGTACAATGTTTGGAACTATCCATATGGACCAACATATGAATAACTTTCCAAATTATGTATCGATTGATAACATTTAAGTTATAGACTTTGTCGTATAGGCTAACGCTGAGGAGTTTGTACATGTAGGTGGCATAAGAATTTACCTCTAAAGCACCCTCTTGAAATTTTACTCTGGCCGTGTAGTTCCGACCTAGGGTGAAACACAGGAAGATCCCTTCTTGGTATTTTCCTCTCTGTTTACACTCGGCCAATTGTGTTGAGCCCATGCGGTAGTAGATGGGAGCATTCCCTTGATAGGTGCGGAGAATCCCCGGACCGTTTGTCACCTCAAAAAATTGCTTGCACGTTCCTCACAGGTTTACGAAGGGATGATACCCATCTTCAAGGGTTTTTATTGCAATAATATAAAATATCTCAATAGGAAGAGATAACATGTGGGTTTTTCCTTCCATCTGAAAGTCTAACATGAGATTTCAATCACTTGAAATCAATCCAAAAGTATAAACAAAGTAAAGACATAAGAAAGAATAGATAACAAAATATGTTCTTTATATAACTACTGGTGCATAACGTAAAATGTGGATAATGGTTTCCCTTTTTCCCTAACACATGAATTCCCAAGACAAGCTCAAAACTCTCTATCTCGCTAAACTATATGCAACCTGAGCAATCGGGTTTGATGTCGTTGGAGCACTTATGGTATCTCCATAGTCTGGCATGTGGGCTGTAAAACTATGAGACATTCCTATGTAATTGTTGTATGTAAACAAAAAGATAGGTTGTGTATTCATGGATGCCAATGTCCATTATTTTACCAAAATGTCCATAGGACAAGACTTGACACATGTATGATGCATGGAGATCTCCCTCTACAATAGCCTCATGGAAAGCCATGAGAGACGAGACGCCTTCTGCTGCGGTGATGCATATAAAAATTCACTCGTAATACTTCCCCCATTGTGTGTAAGATTGAAACTGGTCTTGCATCATAAAGATGTAATGCAGACCCGCTCTTTTGTAGAGTTGAAGTATTCGGGGAGAGTTGGAAACATCATAGAGATGTTTGCACGAAAAACAGATATGGGCATAGTTTATAAAAGCTTCATGGATGGCTATGGAAATTATGGTTTCTAAGGCCTCATTGGTAAGAGACAAAAGTTTAGTACCTTCATTTTCCATCTGAAAAATTAAGAAAACTCATTTTTAGTAATGCTGAAGTATATTTTTCTTTGTTTCAGTTCTGTATTTCTAGAGTTATCAAAACTGAATCCTCTGATACAGACTATGAAGACCCGGCCCCAGAAAAACCAAGATTCGGTGCCTTCTGAACATGATGTGTCATTTTAAAACAGAAACATGCACTGATAAACACACATCACATCCCATACATGGGATTGAGTTCATTTCGGTCTCTGGGAAACCAGTAACTTCAAAAAAGTTCCATCTGATAAAAGATGTTACCTAAAAATTTAAAATTCATAACGTAGGGTGAGCATAAGAATGCCCAGTAAGGGGTTTAAAATAAACCAATGAAACATTTAAATGAATTTTTTGAAAACATATCCAAAGAAAATTCTCTTATAGAAAACTATAACTCATATAACGGAACATAAAAGTGCTCAACTATTATTTTCAAGGAATACATGAATCAATTAGGACATTTTCAAAAAGGGGTAGTAAAAGATATCCTAAACAAGTATGACATATGAATGTTTAAGCACAAATTAAACCGTTAAGAGTAATACTTAATCAGAGTTGTGCGTGATGTAAAAAAACTTCAATTTCATATGTTTGTTACTATTTTACACAAGTCATGCCCTAAACATTTACTTGTGAAGTAAATATGAACTTGATAAAAACATAAGGGAAAGAGTAGTGAAAGAATAGGCATATCATCTTGAAAATAACTTGTAACATGACTTGAATATGTGGCTTCAACATTTCATTTAGAAATTCATGAACATATCACTGAGGTCCTTCCCCAAGGTTTCAATAAAGAAAAATTATCGAGGTTATTCACCAGGGTATCGTGAAGGTTGTAATCTCTAGAGATTATTTCTTTACCCAATGCATTGGACCACTATTAGTGCACACCCTTAATATGTCTTTACTTTAATGTGAGCCATATAAATCAATAATTTACTTAAACGGGGTTCTATATTCGATATGTCCCATACCACCTTGAATAGTTCATTTATAGTTGGTCATAGTAGTTGAATTTATATATCTTATATGTGAGACATGCATATAGATGATTAAAAACCAAGCTAAAAATCATATGACCATTATTAAAAGGAAAGAAGAATGGAAAATTATGGCACATAGATTGACATCTAAGTTACTGAAAGATCAAAAAACTAGAAATTATCACATGCAAGTTTATTCTTGAAATTCTAAAATTATATCATCCATTTAATTACAAGGTAAACCAAAAATCTCAAGTAGGGTTTTGAGCTTGCACATAATAAAACATTAAATATTGTTAAGCCTTTGCATAATACTAAATAATTTCCCTAATAGAAAGAATGAATCTTCACTATAAGCAACATCATTTAAAAGATTGGGGAATCATATAAGCTACTCATAAATGTGGATATATGTTTTGTTTAACAGCCTATTTCTTATGTTTTTAAAACTCCACCTATACTCAAGACTTAATGTGTAAGGACCTTAACAACTGAAATAAAGGTTCATGCAACATATAAAATATATGTATGTACCCGAACTCAAATAGAAAGATTGGTACACCCATTTCTGTTAATCGCCTATGAATATTAGTTCAAAAACGTTTTGAATAGGACATGTCATGCCCTTAGTCATAGAAATTTGTTTATTAAAATCAACAAAAAAATAATTTTATATAAACCCGATCATATATATAACATTTTCAAAATTTATTTATTATTTAAATATGAAATTAAGTGCATGTGAATATGTGAAGTTCATGAACAATTATACACAAACTTTGTACATATAAGCGAAGTAGAATGGTCATGCCCATTCCCACATATAACTGGCATATATACATATAACCAAAAGTATATATGTATTTTCAAAACAACAAAATGAGGCCTGGTATAATCCTTACATTCTTTAAGCTATTTTAATACAAGAGAACCTGAAGGCCTAGGTTCAACATTTATGAACGTTTGGACTGAACCGTATGGTTAATATATATATATATATATATATATATATTCGAATATATAAGTGTATATATTCTCAAAGAATCAATGAAAGAAAAAAATAAAAAACCTTACGTTAAAAACCAGGGAAACGAGGACTTCAGGGAGGGATGGCCGGGCTCGCTGGAGACTTAAATGGGAGAGAAGAACTGAGAGGTCTCAGTTATTTATATACAAATGCTGAAAAACCACCTTGCACACAAAAACATAGCCACTTGCATTGCATTCAATGGGGGGTGTTGTGATTGAAGAGAATGAGGAGACATGGGGTCCCCGGTGGTCAGAGGTGAAGAAAACGAGGGGTGTGCAATAGGGTAGGGTAACTAGTGTAACCCATGTGCGGATGAAGAAGAAGATGCAACTAGAGGAAATTCCTAGAAAAAACAGACGGTCCAGATCGATCCCAACATCGATCCAAGGGATGAGATGCGTCCGTTGTTTTAAATGAATTGAGCGCCTTAGATTAGATCTAAGTTTCATCGGACGGTCTAAGTTCAACATGGAAATTTAGAAACCTCGAACGACCATGATTAGATCATGCTGGATCGTACGGTTGACAAAAACTAAGGAGTGAGACACGGTCGCTGAGGGTTGAGCGTATGATTAGAAACAACATCCCAGATCGCGCGCGACGCGATCCAACGGTCCAGATCACGTTTCGCCTGAGAAACTGCTTCCCAAATCGAAACGGAGAGTAGTTTTTTCCTCCCTTATATTCACATGCCTCCCAATGAGTGCTCAAAAATCACACAACACCCACAAAGGGGGCCTTATACACGGGCTCCCCCCGTAGGTCTTGGACTACCCAGACCCCACCGCGGCCTCACGCCCACACCGGTGCACCTATGCGCTCTTGCTTGCTCCCGAGCGCCCTTCGGGGAACCTCTGCCGGATCTCGGGCCGGCATTTTCTTGGGGCTGAGGGTCCAGCTTATCCACTTTGTGTGAGCTGCCTCCCTCAGCCCTAGCCAAAAAGGGTTGGCCCTAGTAGGCCAGTTTTTTTTAAAAAAGCTACACTAAAAAATGTTTTTAGAAGAAGAAACAATCCATTTAATAAAACTATATATAAATTTTTATTGTTAAAAACTAATGAATACATGTTAAACTTGTATTATTTAGAAATATTTCTAAAATTAAAAATACTAAACCCCTTTTTTTAACTCAAAAAGTTACTAAAAGGAAATTTTAATAAACCTACATTATAATTTATATACTAGTATACTTGAAAAGATAGTTCAATCAGAACATAATTTAATTTGAAAAACTTAAACCTAGTTTATAACATTATTTAAGAAATGAAAATTGTTACATTGTATTTGAAAAATTCGCAAAGTGTTTGGAATTCCTTAATTCTTTTCAAAATCAATTAAGGGTGAAACAAAGTTTTACACCATATCCTTTTAGAGTTCATAAATGATGGTTTAATTATAACCTTAATCATAACTCAATTATTTGGAAAAAAATTAAAATTTAAATATGTTCACTTATACTAACAAGGTCCAATGACTATTTTTTTTATAACCGTTAGATTCCAATAGTCACTAGAGCAATGGTCGTAAAAGTGTCCTATAAAACCAAACCTTACGGTGTCCTAAAACTCATAAGGAAGAAGATGGTGCTTCCCATTCCGCTATTGATCAACATGGTTTATATGATCGGAGTGGTGATTCTTTTTTATTTAGTTGACTCGAAGGATATCCTTTACTTACTAGGCCTCGTTGTGGTGATTGGGGGTCTTCCAGTAGTTCTGATAGGTTTTTTAATAGGTATATTTGGTTAGCATGATTAATCTTTTGATATCGTTGTATTGTAGACACTACGATGTTCTTATTTAAATAATGATCCTTATGTATATCCTTTATATTTTTGTTTAGTTAAAAGGGATTTAAAAATAGTGGGATTTAAAAATAGTAAATGCATAATATCATCATTATATGATATCCAAAATTCGGGGTGTTACACATTGTTTTTTACTTGTTATAATATTCATTTTCATTTAATTTTTGGTATTTTTATATGTTGGATTTATGTATTATTGAGCTTGAGCTTATTTTATTAGTTCATGTGGGCCTTTTGTTTGGTTTATACATTGGGCTTGTGCCATTATCATTGGTCTGCTTTCCCATTTGATCTAAGTCATCCTCATACCTGATGTTGATCCATTGATCCTTATGATCCTATGGTTTTATATTCCTCTCTTTTTTCATTCTTCGTGAAACGTATTGGCTTGATCTATGGGTGACCATTGATAGCTTATCCTCTGATGTCATATGTCCTTATTTTGTTGCTTAAGTGGTTATGTTGGGACAATTATCTAGACATTTCATATCCTTGGTTATATTCTCTAGTATTCCTCTACCCCTACTTCAATGACTCCTCGATTTGGAATCTACCTCTCCACTTGTGGGAGATTTAGTTGGGTGAAATATCTCTTTGATTTTGGGAGCTCTAGTTTTCCTCGAGGGAGAAGAGTAGATGAAGGAGCACTGGTGGGATTCCTTGACTTACCAAAGAAGAAATATTGATCTAGATAAGATTTGATCATCTTCATCTATTCTTGGTGAGGAGCTCTGATGAGGTCTTAGTGTTCCTTGGTGTTACTTTTACCTAGATGGAAATGACGATTATATAGGAGTACAATATCGATGACCCTGACAACAAGACCAAATTACATAGAGGCTCTATGAAAACACATAGGAGAGATTTATCCCTAGTAAGGGTCCTTAGTATGGTATTCTTCTTCTTTTCAATTGGTTATTTATGCCTTGTATTTGATTATTCATTGGTTCTATGTTGCGTTTGTTGTTTGAGTTTTTCCAAGGTGTGCATTATATGATGAATCCCCAACATGGTTCTATTGTGAGTCCTGGAATTTCATGAACCTAAACTTTCGACATTTTCCTCATGTGACTTTTTCTTATATGGTTATGTTTCGCTATTTATCACATATCTGTTATAATCCCATTTTTTCATAGTGGAATCTTGGTACCCATGCACCATGAATATAGGCCAAATAGATAAATAATGTCAAAAACCTATGGTCCTCTTTATGATTTGATTACTACTTTATGTCAATATTTTCTATTGATCATCTCGCTTATGTTTGTGTCTGTTATCTCTAATAGGTCTTGGTACTTATCAGTATTAATATCAAACTAGTTATATATATTCTCATTAGAATGTTATCTATTGAAAATGTTTACATGAATCGGTACTTTTTATACTCTTATTCATTGTTTATGGTTTGTTAGAATCAGTATGTTACACTTCCGATTATGAGAAATCATTACAAGAATTTTATTATTCATGTTTTCCTCATTCTTCATAATATTTACATAATTATAAACATGTTAATTTTTTTCTGTAATTTTGAGAAATAAAATTATACCCATACAACTCAATTACTCCATTGAAAGTGGGCTACGTCATAGCACAACCCACAATTTTTTTATAGAATCTGATAAAACAATATTTAGTAAGGCTGCTATTGGGATCAAATATTATTTTCCCTTTCATGATGTGATAATTGTGAGATAAAAGTAAAGTAAAAATGAATAAAAAATGAACAATATATGTAACATAGAAAACCCCACAAATAAAGAGGTGTAAAAAACCATAGAAAAATAGAATGATATCACTATGGTAAAAGAGGTTAAACAAACTCTCTTTCAATGATAAAGAAAATATCCACGTAATTAACTCTCTTGAGTAGGGTATAATGCACCTCATAAAATACAACACTCAAAATGATGAAATAGGAAGCTCAAAACTTGAGTTGATGATGCTAAACCCGTCAAATCGCTCTGCCTTTTATTGGTATGGGCCTTACTTGATCTTCCTCATATATTTAATTCCATGGGTTAGTTTTTCCACCCATCCCACTAACCACACTAGCCCACTTTGAAAATTCAAGGGGGTGAAACTGTTTGTGAGAGACAAATTCCAATATATATCACACTAGGACATCTGATTAGGAGAAAATAATATTTCCACAAATCATTTCTATCTTCCAACCATGTTGGCCTTATATATATGGTTATGATTGAAGATTTTTACTATATTAACTTACCAATGTTAATAAACTTCATCATAAAATTAACATAATTTTCTTCAATATAAATTTTATGCATATCCACTCTTCCTTCCTCCACCACATCTCGAACAAAGTGATATTGTACCATAATGTGCTTTATCTTGGAATAAAAATATAGATTCCTTTTAATTTTCAAGGTGCTATGATTGTCCCAAAACAATTGGATATACTTCTGTCATTGTCCTGAATCCTCTGGAAACTATCACATCTAAATCACTTATTTGCAAGCCTATGTAGTTTTCATGTACTCTACCTTAGTCATGGATAAATATATAATAGAATAAAACATTGAATTTCAACTCACAACTCATCCTATAAAATTAAACACAAAATCCATAGTGTATTTTCGTTGGTCATAATCACCTACACAATCTGAATCTGCGTAGGCTCAAATAGTGAAATTTGATCCACAATAACATAATACAACATATGATATCTCCTTGATGTATCTAAGGGTATTCTTTAATATGTTTCAATGCCCCCGTATTTAATTCTCCACATACCAACTAACGTCTCCCACTATATGTGCAATTTCTTGTCTCATATAAACCATAGATCATATCATACTACCCACAGCTGGTGCATTAGGTAATTGAGACATCTCCATCCTCTATACTTCACTGTTATCAATGTTAGGATTCATCATAGAGGATAACATAAAATTAATAGTAAGTGGGGTTAATATAGGCTTATAATGTCACATGTGGAAGTATTTCAAGAAATTCCTCAAGAAATTATTTTTTTATAGTTAAATCATTCCCTTATTTCTATCTCAATAAATCTGTATCCCAAGATATTATTTTTTGGTCCTAATTCCTTCATATCGTACTCCCACGAAAACTATCAACATGGCATCCACATACAATAGAAGAATGATAAAATCATTACCATATGAACCCATGAAATATCCACAAGTATCTGAATGAAGTATTTTATGTCCAATACTCATAATATATGAATAAAATATCTTTTCCAACACCTTGGTTCCTTCTTAATACCATAAATTTTTTTCTCAACCTAAAAACCAAGTTCACTTTTCCTTATTTTGAAAAAAATTCCGATTAGAGAATATATATTTACTTATCAAGATCACCATTTAGATAAGTTGTCTTTACATCTAGCTACACTAGAGTTAAACTATATATTGCACACATCCCCATAACTGTCTGAACAGTCGTTATTCTAACAATGGGAGAAAATATTTCCTTGAAATAAATAACTTCTCTCTATGCATATCCTTTGACCAACAGTCTTGCATGATATCTTTACAATTGTTCCTTTTCATCCGAATTGATCTTAATGAACCTATTTTTACTGATATTCTTCCTTCCATGATGTAATGGATCAATATCTCAAGTCATGTTCTTGTGAAGGGCATCAAGTTTCTCCTCATTTGCTTCCATCCGTGTGGATATTTCTGTACTGCACATCACCTCCAAAAAAAGGAATATGGATTACTGTCCTACATGAATAAGTAGTACAAAATATTTATCTCAGTGATAAATTCTGAGTTCCATATGGGTTCTCTTTTATCTAGAGTTGATAGTCATAGTCCAAAATCAATCATAACTTGATCATCATGCTCCTCAATGGAAATTGGTTCTTCTATGGATTCTTCCTCCACCCCAACTATTATAGTATATGTGTTCTCTTTCTTCAAGTACCCATTAATCATCACTTTCACATTCTCTTCTAGACATATAACATCCATGCTGATGATAAGTCTATGGGTAGTTGGGTCACACATAAGATACCCATTCACACCATCAATGTATCCTTAGAATATAAATTCATTGGATCTAGAATCCAACTTCAATCATTCCTTATCATTAAACAATACAGATACATGACCTCCATAAGTATGTAACCAATAATAGTCAGTAGGTTTAACACTCCACATATTCATTAGTGTTTTCATATCAAACATCACAAAAGTAAATCGATTGATCACATAACATGTTCACTTCATTACTTTATCCCATAACTTCTTGATAATTCCTACAGTCTTCAACATATCCCTTGTTCTATCCTACAAGGTTATGTTCACCCACTTTTCCACTGCATTTTGTGGAGGAGTGTACGACACCATGAATTGTCTCTTGATTCCTTCTCATTGAAAAAAATGTATCAAAATCCACACTTGAATATTTTCGACTACTGTCAATCCTCAAACACTTGATCTTCTTTCAAGATTCCATCTTCATTCATTCTTTGAATGTTTTGAAGACTTTAAAAACACTTGATATCATCTTGATTCGGTACACGTAAAATGTCATGGAATAATCATCAATGAATTATAAAAAGAACCTTTCTCTTCCCAGGGATATAAATAGTGCTTTCCAAATATTGGAATGGATCAACTCTAATATATCGTTCCTCCTCATTGTCGACGTCACAAAATTCAACCAATGTTGGTTGAAAAAATCATAATGCTCCCAAAATGGAAAGGATACATTTGTAATCTAGGAAGAAACTTATGTTCAGTAAGAATCTTGAAGCTTCATTCGAACATATGACCATGCTTTTGATACCATTACTTCCTTAATGCTTTTGTTGAGGTAGTTAACAGGACAACCATTTTAATGTCTCGAAAATTCCATATAATTTTTCTAATTATCTGGAATTATTTTCAGACAAATAAATATGACAGCGCACAATTATAAGGTCCAGGGTACCCAGAATAATCCATCGAAGTTTTATTAAGCTTTAATTAGCACACGAAAGCAGTTTTCCTAAAAAAGTGGAATAATTCTTAAATTCTTACTCGAATTAAAAATCTGAGGGAATTGTTGCACTCAGAATGGTGGGTTTACCCTAGGTACGACTTAAGTTTAGTCGGTGCAGACCTCCTGTGAGAAAAACTGAAAATGGAATAACCATAAATAAAATAATTAAATAAAATTATTTTATTTTTCAAATGTTTATAACTCACTAACAGTAACTCAGATTAAAAATCTGAGACAACCGTTGAGATCGTGAGGGAATGATCTCTTTTGAAAGATACTAACTTTGGCCGGTGCGGGCCACCAGTGAAAGTTAGTTTTTAGCCGTAAATAAAATAACTAAGTGAAAATTATTTTATTGTAAAATCCATAACTTTTAAATGGTATCTCGGATTGGAAATCCGAGAGTACCATTGGGTTCATTGGGGTGTGTTTCAATTAGGAAGATCCTAACCGCAAGTTGCACTGGTTGAAGGTGACTATTTATAATTTTCAGATATTATTTTGGGTACGTTTAGTAACAACGTGAGCGGCATTTTCTAATTTTTGAATTGTTGTTTGGCTTAAAAATATGAGGGCATCGTTGGACCTGCAACGCCAGGATTCACTTAAGAGGGGGATAACTTCGACCGCAATAGATCGAGTGAAAAAGTTATTTTTGTGGACTTCTGAAATATTAATAAAATAACATGTTTTGTTATTTTATATTCCATCTTTCCTCCAATGGACGAACGATGCTGGCGGGACCGATGATGTGTCCAACCGGGCCCCCGAAGCTAAAACGCTTATAACTCACAGAATGGGTGTCCGATTGACGCACCATCTATTGCATTGGAACCCTTACGACATGGTAGACCTTTGAGTTATTACTTTTTGGAGATTAGTGGTGGTTGAGGTATGACCGATATCTCGAGGGGCATATTCTATGTAACATGAGCGTACCGGGTGGAAGGAAACCTGTGGCAGGCTGAAACATGAAGAAAGATCATCGATCCTATGTGGGTTAGCATCTATTGATCCTGTGTGGGTCAGATCCTGTGTGGGTGAGTGCTCAACAATCCTGTGTGGGTCAGCACATATCGATCCTGTGTGGGTCAGATCCTATGTGGGTCAGCGGGGGTTAGTTACCTATCGATCCTGTGTGGGTCAACAATAGTGCTTCTTAATAGAATAAGATGACATAGTTTATGACTAATCATCTGTACTTATGTACTTAAGTTATACATGATTGTGAGAAGAGTCTTTTGCCTGTGTGTTACTTCTTACTTTTTGGTGTTACCTGTGTGGTACTTCTACCTTTGTGGTATTGTCTTTGTGGTGTTACCTGTGTTGTATTTCTATCTTTGTGGTGTTACTTGCATGGTACTTCTATCTTCATGGAGTCACCTTCATGGTGTTATCTTCGTGGTGTTACCTATGTGGTACTTCTACCTTCGTGGTGTTACCTATGTGGTGTCCTTCCGTCATGTATTAGATGAGTATATCTTGATAACTTAGGTATATGTATGGACATATACCTAAGTAGAGTTGATGTCTTACATTTTGGTTTTTCCTTTTTGGAACTCTAGGAGACCAATTGGGGTCTTGGGGTCCCTAATGGGTATCGTTGTACTCACCCTATCATGGGATTTTCCCGGACCTTGTTGTGTCTGGTGTAGATGACGTGCAGCATTGATTGAGGCTAAGGGAGCTAAGACTGGACGATGCTCAGAGGTAGACCATTCGACGTGATGTGTCGCAGAGGAGGCATACAATCATGGAGTGTTAGGGAGGTGATCTGTACCTACCCTACAGGTAGGAACCTCAGAGAACGACCCAATAGCTGTATTCCATTTTCTTTCAGTTGTATTGTACTACCAGTCGTACTTTACTTTTACTGTTGGGCTTGTATTCTGGCCCCTTTTTACATTCAGCACTCTTTCACTACATCAGTTTACTTTGTGGTTGCATATTATTGTGTTCAAGTCTATGTGGTTGCATCTTGTTTTGTTCTTGGACTGTGTGCCTGTACTGGTTAAAAAAGAAATGTCTTCTCGTTTAAGGGACACACCTTTCTGGTGCTAGTTGTTAGCCTCTGGCCAATGGAAGACGAGTTTGGGGTAGTCACGACATGGGCCCCGAGGGATGGGTCATGACAACTATCTCCACCTATTTGTCTGCTTCACCATAAAGAACACATAGATTCTTTGAGATCTTCTCTATCATCATCACCACAAGCACACCCTTCAGAATCTTCCTGACTCCATTTTTAATGTGAGTCTTACACCTGATGTCATCAAATCCAACCAATGAAAATATGTTAATCTTCAGGATCGTCGCATGGATTACTCCTTAGGTGGTTTGAATTATACCATCATGCATCTTCAGTTTGTTGGTATTGACTCTAACGATCTTCATGGTGTGATTGTTCCTCATGTAAACAAGTCCTTTTGAGATATGTTCACACTGATCAAACCATTCCCTTTGATCCATGTTTCTATTGAATCAATTATCCATGTGTTGTTGAGATGATTTCTACCTCCATTCATCATTGAAGTTTCACAGACTATTATGTCTCCATTTCTGTAAGTACTCGTCATATTTCATTGAGAGTTGTTTCAACCACCCTTAGTGTTCCAACTATTCTTTTTTGGTGTGCCCCTACTTTCCACAACCATAACTTGTGTTGTTGTTATACTTCTTGATTTGGACCTTCCATGATTTTGACTCTAACTTAGAATCATGATCCATCGTCCTTCCTCTCTCTATTGACAATGTCTTCGATTGGTGGAATGTCTTTTGTCTGTCACTTTTCTCTTACGTTGAATTTTTTATTCAGGAACCATAATTGCATCGTTGTTGAGAATAAATATGTCCATCATGATATTGTTGGTAAGGTTGATTCTCAACTAATCATATGGATTGGTAAATCTTTAGAGTAGAATACCAGCACATTCAGTATCCCTAATTTTGTAGCCTAGTGTCATGAGTTGAGCGAATAGGGTATTGATAGTGTTGATGTGATCAGTCACTGATGGTGACTCCACATTCAAAGATTGTATAATTTTCTCTTTAAGAAACTTTTGGTGTGCAGTGACTGATTAATAAAACTAAAATTTGAATTACAAAGGCATGGATTAATAAAACTAAAATTTAAATTACAATTGAAAACTAATACAAAACTAACATTAAAATAAAATAAAAATAATAAATGAGGGGGGAAGAGAGGAGAAGTAGCGGCCCGTGCCCCGATGGGATCCCTCCTTAGCTGTGGGTGTCGAGCTGATGATTTGGGAAGGAGTCGAGGGAATCCTTTAATAGGTAGAATTCTGTCAACTATATGATTGCACATTGTTGGACTATTGAATGGTTGATTCACGCATCGAACCCTTCATAAAAGTTGTTCATATATTTGTTGTCCGTTCATCCTACATATTTCACCTCATTTATCCACTGGGTTAAGGAGCTATGTAATTTTCATTGAATAAGACTTTTTTATGGCTGAAATTTCCAGGAAGCATTCTTCAAATGTGTTACGATCAATGGAAGCCTTAATGACTTCAAAAATCACCCAAATTTGTTGTAGAGTCTCTTCTATGTGTCCTAGTGGTATCCAAAGTAAAAATACATAAATTGGAGGTGAGGGAACCAATTTTTGCATCCGTTATGGTGGTGGGGTCTATGTTGTCCGCCCGAAAATGTTTCCAACTTCAATGAATTTTTTGAACTAATAGATCTTCGAATCAGCTCTAGGTACAAAAGGGAGAGTTGAATGAAATAAAATCAGGATTATAAAAAACAATAATCATGAATTTTGGAATTATATGTTTTAAAAAATGATAAAAATACATTTTTAGTAAAAATCTGTCAAAAATCCAAAATTATGAACTTTTCTCAATTTTTCTCATAATCAATCTAAAATTCAAAATACCCATTATTTTAATAAAAAATTGAAATAAATGAGTTTATCATTGAAAAAAATTAAAAAATCCTCATTATTTGGTAAAAAATTATCCATAAAAATTTTCCCTTTCAAATACCCCAACACTTAAACCGTGCTTGTCCTCAAGTATAAAATCTCCACATGGAAATCAGATAACACCAATGTTACCAAAATTCAAATTCCAATGCAATAAAATCCAAAAAAAATCAATGTGAAATTAATCTTTCAAAAATTCACCTAAAATATCAATTTATTTTTTTATTTTTTGATGAAACAAATAATTCACATATTTTAATTTTACCATTTGAAAATTAATGGAACTTCTCATTTCATTCATTCAAGTTCCTTCATTTATTATTATTAAACATGCCAATTCATGATTTTCCTCACTTTTTATCCTTTTCTCTCATCACTCATGATATAATTCAAGTAGATTTATGCTTATATCATGAGAAAAATGATCCTTATCCATAGGCTTGTAAATGAACTACTTTCTCTACTTTGTGAAGATAAAACACACATAAAATCACGAGGACTTGTAATTAAGGTTCTATTGACTATGAGGTTTAAGGTTGTATGATTTGATGCCTTAAAAATTAAGGCTCAAGGAGGAGGTTAATCTCTTAAGTACTATGCATGATATCAAAAGTAAAAATACAATGAAATTATCCTCTACAAAGTAGCAACACCCACTTCCCAAAACTCAAAGAAAAGGTTATCATCAAGTAATCATAATGAATCATTTGTGCACCCTCTTGAATATATTTTTTATTTTGTACTTTTTTTCCTTTTTTCGAAAATTTTAATTATATAAAACCTCACATACATCACATATCTACATTGGATTATAAGATCATCGGTCTTAAAAATGGTGATTTTTGGTTTTCCCAAATCACAACCCATTTTTTTCTCTTTTTCTTGGTTCTTTTTTTCATTTTTGTCATTTTTTAATTCAAGTGTGGGAAACAATAGAGTATAATGAACGATTCCACAACCTTTTATAATTACCACAATAATACCCCCACACTTCTTCTTTATAATGTATATCATCCCATGCACCATGATTCCCTTTACCCCCAAAGTTAAACTTTAAAATATTATGAAAATAATCAGAGGAGGGTAGGAATGGAAAAAAATGGATTGAAATATGGCTCATTCCTATAAAGGTAATTCATGGTCTCTATGGGTTAACATAAGGATGGATGTAAAGGTGGTGTTTTAAGGAAAATTATCTTTTTAAAGGATGCCTCAATCATTTAAAATGTGCTTTTTCACAGTCATAGACTTGAAAAGTGTCAATACAAGTTCCAGTCGGTTACATGTCCCAAGATCACTCAAGAAATATGCTCAAGAATAAATAGGAAGTACTTGGTCTATAAATCCTCTTAGGAATGGGAAATATAACATTGGACAAAAGCTCATGGCATGAATAATAAATCAATTCACATGAACTTCAGAAATTCAAATCATGAATGATGGAAGGGAAATTTAATTTACATGAATCAATCAATTCCTTAAAATCACGAGTCATTACTTAAAAATCAATGATTCATTTTAAAAATTCAATTATTACATTCAATAATTTAATCATTTCAACATTGATATCTAAATCATGGTATCTCAGGATTCCTAATAAACTCCTGTCTCCTAGATAAGTGAATTAAAACATGAATTTAAGTGTGCGCCTGCAAATTTATTTTTAAATCTCAAAACATGTTGTTGAAAAAAATGTGGAAATTTTAAAAGATAAAACACTAAAATTGAACACCCTTCTCCCATGAAACATGGTCCTCCCCCTTCACTATTTTGGTCTTCCTTCTATTGTCATGATCCTACAAAAAAATTACTTAATTAATCACACTGATCATTTCATTTAAGCTTAAAATGAAAAGTGGGAGGTGACCGCATGAAAAATTATTTCAAATAAAAGAAATTTACATCTAAATTCCTAGAAATAAAGTAATGATAAATCTTGGTATTATCCCCCAAGTGGGACCTGAATTTTGACTACCTCTAGAGGGTAGTACCAACTATTATCCAAAGTCTAATGGAGGATGACACTTCTTTGATTGGAACCACCACATGTGGATTTTCTCAACTTGTTCTTCATTCTTCGGGGTGAGTAATGATCCATGGATAGAGTACACCATCCCCCCCCCCCTTCACAATGAGGTATAAGTTTCATGGTGGTGTAGGATGATGTATTAATAATCCTCCTTCTAGGTTGCTACTTCTGCAAACTCTTCTTCTATGTCCATTGATTCCTCAAGGCATGATTTATCAAAAGAATAGTCAATAGGAAAGTCAGAGTGTAATTATATTTGAATAATATTAAAACATGAAGTATCAAGATCAAATTCTTCCCCATAAAAGTAAGAATCTTTTATCATGATTTCCTTAGGGAAATCCACTATAATATCTTCATGAACTTCCTTCAATAAATATTAAATGTGTCCAGGGAGCTCCATATGTTCATCAACATGTTCACATCTTGGTTATTCTTCATCCTCCATAGCATAGCTGAGATTATCAGATTATGTATAATCAAAACCACAAGAAGTTATGTAGAATTCAGATAAAATAAAATTAGAAGGGATAGAGTCAATGAATGGTTCAAATCCCTAAGTCGGTTCAGCTTCAATATCTGCCTCAGTGGTATGTGCCTCTTGGAGTAGACTCTCTTAGGATGGAGGAATTTAGTTGGTCTCCTCCATCTTGACTTTAAATTCCACCACATGGGTGGTTTCTTCCTTCAGTGGTGATGAATATTATTCTTTTTATTCTATGGGGAGGTCAGGTAGTTCCTCACATTTAATCAAGAATTCATCCAAATGTTTTTGATCTCCCACTTTTATCTCACCAGGTAAGTCTTCCTCCCTTGACTCCTCAGGTTCTTCAATTTCAAATATAAGTGGTGAAATTTCATCCCCCACTTTCTCAGGTTATTGCTTTGGCTTAGGTTTGGGTTACTCCATTAATTAATGAACATAATCAAAATATCTATCATCCTTTCTGGTTATTTGTTCAATGCTTTCTCTAAGTTCATGCACCTAAGCTCTTCTAAAATATTTATCTTCTTCTTATTGTTGTTGTTCCACCTCTGAGTAATTTTTCCAGGCATAATATTCTAAATTTGAATACATCATGGAAGTCTTTTTTTAGTTTTTTTAAACAAAATGAAATATAACTAAGATGTGAAAATATAAAAAGTAAATAAACTAATGATTATCTCCTTGGAAACAACGTTAGTTTTGATGCACACCTATCGCGAGGTGTGGACAAAAATAATTATATTTTTTCTAGTGCAACATAGTGGCTAACTAGAGTCATCTCTCTTGAATATATTTCTCAATGTAGTTCACATACATTATCTAATTCACCTATTATATCTCTTTTTGTGGTTTTATTTATTAAATAAAAGTGATGAAAATCTTTTTGGGTTTTTTATTATTTAAAATAATGACTTGTGAATCAAGAATTCTAAATTTATACTAAGATGCAAGTCTAAACCGAATGAATTATTGAGAAAGAACTTGGTATTAGGGGTTGGTTAAATGTAAAATAATTATAATCCTTTATATGTTTTATTTTAGTTTGATAATCCATACATGAAATCTCATGTTTGAAATACTCTTATTTAATTATAAATTTTGGAATATCATTGAATGTTTGAGCACTCTCAATTCCACCTCCACCTTTAATCCAAGTTGGAGACACACCTTTGTCTAGAATGTGTCATCTTCCAGGACCGAGTTAAATAAAATATTTTTAATACATTGATTAGCTCAAATCCAACGTGTGAAGAACTAACTATGGAGAGAGGAAAAAATGATTAAATAAAAGAATAGGGATAGGTTTAGTTGCATGTCATTGGGGTCAGTCACAACATTAGAGACATTCGCCTTACCTGTGCATGCTACTCAAATCTATCTACAAACTTAAAATTAAACATTAATGAAAATTCATGATCACCATCAACTCCCCCCATGACAAGTCTCGGGGTCAGCCTATCATTTCTGAGAGTAAGATATTACTCAGTGGAGTGGGTGAAAGAGAAGAGAGAGAGAGAGTGAAAGAAATGAAGAAAAGTGAATGGAGAAACACAAAGGCATGGATTAATAAAACTAAAATTTGAATTACAATTGAAAAATAAAAGAAAAATAAAATTAAAATAAAATATGAAGAATAAATTATGGGGGATAGAGCATAAGAAGTGGTCGGTGCCCTGGTTGGATCCCTCCATAGCTATGGGTGTCGAGCTGATGATTTGGGAAGAAGGTGAGGGCCTCCTTTTATAGGCAGAATTCAATCCTCTGAATGATTGCACATTGTTGGCCAATTAAATGTTAGATTAATGTGTGGAACCCTTCATAAAAGTTATTCAATAATTTGGTTTCCATTAACCCTCTAAATTTCATCTCATTTAGCCAAAGGATTAAAGAGTTAGAGAATTTTCATTGAATAAGACTTTTTATGGCCGAAATTTCCAGGAAGTTGTCTTCAAATTTATAACGAACAATGGAAAACTTAATGACTTCAAAATTCAGCCAAATTTGTCTTAAAGTCAGTCCTTTGTGTCATAGTGCTATCCTATGTGGAATCACTTAAATATGAGGTGAGGATACTGATTGTTTCTTCCGTTATAGTGGTGGGGTCCATTTTATTTTCCTAGAAAAATTTCCAACTTCAATGAATTTTTTTTACTAATAGATCTTTGAATCAACTCTATGTCCTTAAGATAAAGTTTAATGAAATAGAATCATGATTCAAAGAAAAAGAAACATGAATTTTGGAATTATATTTTTTAAAAAATGACAAAAATACCTTTGTAGTAAAAATCGTTCAAAAATCAAACATTATGCACTTTTCTCAATTTTTCTCATAATCATTATAAAATTCAATTTACCCATTATTTTAATAAAACATTGAAATACATGGGTTTTATCACTGAATAAAATTAAAAAAACCCTCAATATTTGATAAAAAATATGCATATAAATTTGCTCTCCCAAATACCCCCACACTTGAACCATGCTTTTCCTCAAGCATAAAATCTTAACATAGAAATTAGAGGACACCCATGTTACAAATATTCAAATTCCTATTCAATTAAATCAAAAAAAATTCAATGTGAAACCAAACATTGAAATATTTTCAAAAATATCAATTTAATTTCCTATTTTTCAAAGAAACAAATAATTCACATATTTTACATTTACCATTTGAAAATTAATGGAAATTCTCTTTTCATTCATTCAAGATCCTTGATTCATTATTATTAAACATGACAAGTCATGATTTACATCACTTTTGATTATTTTCTCTCATTACTCATTATAAAATTCAAGTTGAGTTATGCTCATATCCTGAGAACTTGCTCCTTATCCATAAGCTTATAAATAAACTTCTTTCTCCAGTTTGTAAAGACAAAATGGACATAAAATCACGAGGACTTGAAATTAAGGTTCTATTGACTCTAAGGTTTAAGGTTGGTAGGATTTGATGCATTAAAAATTAAGGCTCAAGGAGGAGGATAACATATTAAGTACTATTCATGATATCAAAAGTTAAAATATAATGAAATTATACCCTTCATAGTAGTAACATCCACTTACCAAAACCAAAAGAAATTTTTATAATCAAGTAAGCATAATGAATGATTTGTGCACCCTCTAGAATATTTTTTTATTTTGTACTTTATTTTCATTTTTCGAAAGTTATGATTATATAACACCTCACATCAATAACCTAACCATATATGCTCATAAGATCGTCAGTCAATAAATTGGTGATTTTGGGTTTTCCCAAATCATAACCAATTTTTCTCTCTTTTTGATGGTTCTTTTTGTCATTTTGTCATTTTTTTAATTCAATAGGGGAAAAAATAGAGTATAATGAGTGATTCCACAACCTTTTACAATTACCACAATAAAACCCCTACACTTCTTCCTTACAATGTATAACATCCTGTCTACCATGATTGTCTTTACCCGCACACTTGATCTTTAAAATATCATGAAAATACTCAGAGGAGGGTAGGAATGGATAAAAATGGCTTGAAACATGACTCATTCCTATAAAGTTCATTCATGGTCTCTGTGTGCTAAATGAAGGATTGATGTAAAGGTAGTATTTTAAGGAAAATTTGCTTTTCAAAGGATGCCTCAACCATTTTAAATTTGTTTTTGCATAGTTATGGATTTGACAAGTTTCAATACAAGTTATGGTTGGTTACATGTCCCAAGATTACTCAAGAAATATGATCAAGAATAAATAGGAAGTAATAGGTCTAGATATCTTCTTGGGAATGAGAAATATAACATTAGACACTCACTCATGGCATGTCTAATAAATCAATTTACATGAACTTCAAAAATTCAAAGCATGAAGGATGGTAGGGAAATTTCATTTAAAGGAATCAATTAATTCCTTCAGATCATGAGTCATTACTTCAATATCCATGCTTTATTTTAAAAATTCATTTATTAACTTCAATCATTTAATCATATCTACATTGAAATATATAACATGGCATCATAGGATTCCTAAGAAACAGTTGTCTCCTAGATAAGTTGAGTAAAACCTGAATTCAATTTTGGTCATGCAATTTTATCTTTAATGCTCAAAACATGTTGTGGAAAAAAATGTGTAGAGTTTAAAAGATAAAAAACTAAAATTGAACACCCTTTTTCCATGAAACATGGTCCTTCTCGTTCACTGTCTGGGGAATCCTTCTACCATTATGATCCTACCAAAACAATTACTCAATTAATCACAATGATCATTTCATTTAAGCTCAAAATGAAAAGAGGGGGGGGGACACATGCTAAAATATTTCAAAGAAAATAAATTGACATCTGAATTCCTATAAAGATAGTAAAGATAAATCTTGGTATTATCTCCTATGTCGGCCCTGAATTTTGACTACCTCTAGAGGGCAGTACCGGTTGTTATCCAATGTCTGATGGAGGATAAAGCTTTTTTGACTTGAACCGCTACATGTGGCTTTTCCAAGCTCGTGCTTCATCCTTCTCTGTGAGCATTGATCCAGGGATATAGTACACCATATCTCCACCCCCTTAACAATGAAGTATATCTTGCATGGTGGGCGTACGATGAAATATGAATCATCCTCCTTCTTGGATTCTACTTTGGAAACCTCTTATTCTCCGTACATTGGTTCCTCGAGGCATGCTTCATCAAAATAATAGTCAATGGGAAAGTCATAGAGTAATTCTATTTGAATAATATTGAAACATGAAGTATTAATATCAAATTCTTCCCCATAAAATTATGTCGATTTTGTCATGGTTTCCTTAGGGTAATCCACTAGTATCTCTTCATGAACATCCATCAATAAATATTCAACATATCCAGGGAGAGCGATATGTTCCTCAGCATGTGCACATCTAGGTTCTTCTTCATCCTCCAAGGCATAGCTGAGATTGTCTGATTCTGTATAATAAAAACCATAAGGAGTTATGTAGAATTCAGATTCTATAAAATTAGAAGGGATAGAGTCAATGAATGGTTCAACTCCCTATGTTGGTTCAGCTTCAATATCTGCCTCAGTGATAAGTGCCTCTTGGTGTAGAATCTCTGAGGATGGAGGAAGGTAGTTGGGCTCCACCATCATGACTTCAAATTACACCACTTTGGTGGTTTCTTCCTTTTGTGGTGTTGAATATTCTTCATTGTATTATATGGGTAGGTCAGGTAGTTCCTCACATTTAATCAATAATTAATCCAATATTTTTTGATCTCCCACTTGTAGCTCAGTAAGTACGTCTTCCTCCCTTGCCCCCTTAGGTTCTTCAATTTCAAATATAAGTGGTGAAATTTCTTACACCACTTTCTCAGGTTCTTTCTCCAGCCTAGGTTTGGGTTTCCCCATTAATGCACAAATATAATCAAAATCTCTATCAGCCTTTCTGGTTAGTTGTTCAATTATTTTTCTATGCTTATGCACCTGAGCTCTTCTGAAATATCCATCTTCTTCTTGTTATTGTTGATCCACCTGTGAGTAATTTTTTGATGCATAATATTCTGATTTTGAATACATCCTAGAAGCCTTTTTTAGTTTTTAAATGAAATAAAATATAAATAAGAAGTGAAAATAGAAAAAGAAAATTAACAAATGATTGGATCCCCGAAAATATCTTCAGTTTTGATGCAAGACTGTCATGGGGTGTGGACGAAAATAATTATATTTTTCCTTGTTTATCACAGTGGTAGACCATGGTCATCTCTCTTGAGAATCCTTCTCAATGTAGTTCACATTCTTTATCTAATTCACATATTCTATATCTTTTTGTGGTTTTGTTTATTAAATGATAGTGATTGGAATCTTTTTGGGGTTTTATTCTTAAAAATAATGACATGTGAAGAAAGAATTCTAAATTTATACTAAGATGCAAGTCTAGATAGAATGAAATACTACGGCAATTTTACACTTTACCAATGGTTTTAAACCATTGGTAAAGGCCTAGAAAACATTGTTATATAGTATACCAATGGTTCCCTCAACCATGGAGAAGTGAGGCGTGAAAAAAGGCCTATACAAATGGTTCTGTGAAAACCGTTGGTATAGGTGTCAAAATAGAAGGTATACCAATGGTTTGCTACAAACAGTTGTTATATGTGTGTTAAAGTATAACATATACCAATGGATTGTAAACCATTGGTATATGTGTGTTACACTTATACCAATGGTTAAAACCATTGGTATAGAGGGGATATGGAAAGCCATAAGGCTATACCAATGGTTTGGTTAAAATCGTTGGTATAAACCTATACCAACGGTTATAACAAAACGTTGGTATAGTTATATTATAGTATCTATTCCAACGGTTTTGAAACCGTTGGTATACAATTGCTCAGCTCCACAACAGCAGACCCCTCTCTCCTCTCCAGACCTGAAACAATAAAACAACCCCTCTCAAGACCTGCAACAACACCAATAAAAAATCCCCATACAAAGTATTCAAAATTTAGAATTCATTCCAGAATTTAGAAATTTAGAAATTTTGAAATTCAAAATCAATAACACCCATAACAGTAAAATCCTAAATGTTATATGAAATGAAATAAGACCCATGAGAGTATTCCAAATTTAGGATTCATTCCTCACTCAAACCACAAAACCAACACACATAAGAGTATTCAAAATTTAGAATTCATTCCTCACTCAAACCACAACACCAATACACACACAAGAAAAAACCTACATGTTATAGGAAGAACATGGGATGTTTAGTCATGGTCTTGGGTTGAGTATCTTAAAACCCACAAAAAAACTTGGGTAGAGTGGCAAGGATCATGACACCCATAAGATAGAAAATGGTACTGGTTATGTGCTTAGACCTAGGATGAGTTATAGGAAGCACAAGGGATGTTTATATTCCTATAAATATTATGTATCCATGTATAAATGGTTCATGATGTGTTAGTGGGAAACATTGGCCAATCTTGACATATGAGATGGGTTACCAGAATAGCCTACATGTTTTTCATAGACTTTTCAATTAGAATAAAGGGGAATGTGGCTAATTGTAATTTGCTCTCCTGGGTGTTATGTGAGATGAATCCCCATCTTGGGTAGTGGGTATGAATATTCAATTAAGTCTTTGGTATTGGGTTCCCAAAGGGACTTTGGTTTGGTCCTAGAACCCACTGTTTAAAGATGGGATTGAGGTGATCCATTAGGCTATGGTTTCACCATATGTATTCCTCACCATTGGGGTATTTTTATGAGACATTGAATCTTATTTTTCAAGAATCTATGTGTAGCATTATTGAACAATTTTTTATATGTTATGCTTGAGGGTTCATAGATTTCATATGAAATCACTATATGATATTTATTTTTTTATGTTACTGTATAGAATGAACGACCCGTGATTGAGAATTATAACATGAGTGTTGGTGCATGTTCATGATGGGATGTCGAGACTCATTCCTAATATAATTCATGTTTTTCTATATATACTATGACCCATTATGTTTCAATCTTTGCCTTGTGAATATTTTATTCAAATTACGTATGACCAATAGACCATATTTTATTTTTTATCCCTTAATTTCAAGAATCTATGTGTAGGATTGTGATGATTTTCCATATGTCAGTTGTTGTTTTCACTTAAAATGTTGTCCATTTCAAACAAAAGTGACACATTTTGAGTGATACCAGTCACACCGTGCCTCAGATTGAGGTGGGGTTGACCGTACCAGTCACAAATGATCCATGGATCATTGGGTGAGGGGGCTGTCCGGGGTGTGTGTGGGGGGGGGGGGGGCTGTCCGAGGGGTGCGGTGGGCTCTCCGGGGGGGTGGGGTGGGGGGGCTTTCAGGGGGGGCTTTCCGAATTGCATTTTTGGCTACCACGGTCACACAACACCTCCTATTGATGTGTATTATAGCCAACCATTTCAAAATTAACCCACTATTTGTTGTTGTCCGATTTCATGGTATTCTGAGGTCGTTAGGCCAGTTTTGAACACCCCAAACACATTTTTGAAGCGCGCCAAACACCTAAAAAACACATATTCTACCATGGTGTGCAAACCGCACATCCAAATGACGTTTCATCTTTTTTTACACCTCATGAATAATAATTAAGGTGTTTTTGTGTTATTTTAAGCCATTTCGATGTCGTTCGGTATGTATTTGACCGTAAAACACATGTTTTGTCCATTTACGACACGCATAGTGTGTTTTCAGCCACCGTGGTCACACGAAACCTTCGATTGGCATGTCGTCTAGCCGACAATTTCCCAATTCACCCACCCTTTGTTGTTGTCCGATTTCATGGCATTCTTAGGTCATTCAGCCCATTTTGACGACCCCACGCACGCTTTTCAAGCGCACCAAACACCTAAAAAAACACATATTCAGTCGTGTCGTGCAAACTGCGCACCTGAATGACGTTTTGTCTCCTCATACACAAGAAAAATAAAAATTAGGGCGTTTTCATGTGATTTCAAGTCATTCTGATGTCGTTCGGTATGCATTGGACCGTTAAACGTATGTTTTGGCCATTTACGACACACGAAGTACGTTTTTGGCCACCGCTGTCACACGACACCTCCAAAAGATGTGTTTTCTGGCCAACAACTTCAAAATTCACCCAACGTCTGTTGTTGTCTGATTTCATGGCATTCAGAGGCCGTTCGGCTGGTTTTGACCACCCTACGCATGCTTTTCAAATGCGCCAAACACCTAAAAACACATATTGTTCCGTGCCGCGCAAACCGCGGGTCCGAATGATGTTCCTTCATTTCATACACCTCAAGAAAAATAATTAGGGTGTTTTCGTGGGATTTCAAGTCATTCCGATATCGTTCGATATGTATTTGACCGTAAAACACATGTTTTGGCCATTTACAACACACAAAGTCTATTTTCATCCACCGCGGTAACACAACACCTCCGATTGATGTGCCGTCTGGCCGAATATTTCAAAATTCACCCACCCTTTGTTATTCTCTGATTTCATGGAATTCTGAGGTTTTTCAGACAGTTATGACCACCCAACGCATGCTTTTCAAGCGCGCCATACACCTAAAACACATATTTAGTCGTGTCGCGCAAAACGCATGTCCGAATGCTGTGTTGTCTCCTCATACACCTCATGAATAACAATTAGGGTGTTTTAATGTGATGTTAAGTCATTTTGATGCCGTCCGGCATGCATTTGACAGTTAAATGCATGTTTTGGCCATTTACAACAATTGGGGTGCATTTTCGGCCACTACGATCACACAACACCTCCGATTGATGTGTCGTCTGGCCGACCATTTCACAATTCATCCACCCCTTTGGTTTCGTCTAATTTCATGGAATTCCAAGATCATTTGACCAGTTTTGACCACCCCACGAACACTTTTCAAGTGCACCAAACACCTAAAAAACACATATTCCACCGTTCCGTACAAACCGTGCATCTGAATGATCTGTCATATCCTTATACAACTCAAGAATAATAATTAGTGTGTTTTTTTGATTTCAAGTCATTTTGATGTCATTTAGCATGCATTTGATAGTTAAATACATGTTTGGCCCTTTACGACACGTGGAGTGCGTTTTTGGCTAGCGCGGTCACATGACACCTCCAATTTATGTTCCATCTCACCAACCATTTCAAAATTCACCCACCCTTTATTGTTGTCTGATTTCATGGAATTCTGAGGTCATTCGGATTGTTTTGACCACCCCACGCACGCTTTTCAAGCGCGCCAAACACCTAAAAAATACTTATTCTACCGTTTTTTGCAAACTGTGCATCTGAATGACGTGTTGTCTCCTCGTACACCTCAAGAATAATAAATATGGTAATTTTGCATGATTTTATGTCATTCCAATTTTGTTCGGAATGCATTTGACCATTAAACACATGTTTTGGCCATTTATGACATGCAGAGTGCGTTTTCATCCAGCGCGGTCACAAGACGCCTTCGAATGACGTGATGTCTTGCCGATCATTTCAAAATTCACCCACTATTTGTTTTCGTCCAATTTTATGGCATTCTGAGGTCGTTCGGCCATGTTTGACCACACCATGCACAGTTTTCAAGCACACCAAACACATAAAAACACATATTCATCCGTGTTGCACAAACCGCACGTCCGAATGACATGTCATCTCCTCAAACATCTCATGAATAATAATTTGGGTGTTTTTGTGTGATTTCAAGTCATTTCGTTGTCGTTCAGCATTCATTTGACCGTTAAACACATTTTTTGGCCATTTTTGACACGCTGAGTGCGTTTTCGGCCACTGCGGTCTCACGACACCTCCAATTGATGTGCCCTCAAGCTGACCATTTTACAAGTCACCCAACCTTTGTTTTTTTCTGATTTCATGGCATTCCGAGATCGTTCGGCCGGTTTTGTCCACCCCACGCATGCTTTTCAAGTGCACCAAACACCTAAAAGACAAATATTCAGCCGTGCCATGCAAACTGCATGTCCGAATGGTGTGACGTCTCCTCTTACACCTCAAAATAATAATTAGGGTATTTTTGTGTGATTTCGAGTCATTTTGATGTCTTTAGGAATGCATTTGATTGTTAAACGCATGTTTTGGCCATTTACGACATGCATAGTGCGTTTTCAGCCAGCGCGGTCACATGACACCTCCGATTGACGTGTCGTCTAGACGACCATTTCACAATTAACCTACCCTTTTTTCGTTCAATTTCATGGAATTCTGAGGTCATTCGGCTCGTTTTGACCACCCCACGCATGCTTTTCAAGCGCACCAAACACCTAAAAAACACATATTCAGTTGTGCCATACAAACCACATATTTGAATGATTTTATTTCTCCTTGTACACCTCATGAATAATAATTAGGGTGTTTTAGTGTTATTTCAAGTCATTCTGATGTCTTTCGGCATGCATTTCACAGTTAAACGCATGTTTTAGGCATTTATGACACTCGGAGTGATTTTTCGGGCATCGCAGTCACACAACACATCTGGTAGAGGAAGAGTTGACTTGTACCCATCACAAATTACCAATGTATCACTGTCCTAAAGTATCAACACAATCCAAATGCATTTGATCGGTTTTTTGTATGTCAGTTGTTGTTTTCAATTAAAATCCGGTCCATTTCAAATAAAAGTGAGACACTATGAGTGGTACCAGACACACCATGCATCCCATTGATGTGGGATTGACTCCTACACATCAAAAATGTCCCATGTATCATTGTGCTAAAGTATCAACATAATCCAAATATGTTTGGTCCATTTTCCGTATGTCAGTTTTTGTTTTCACTTAAAATGTTGTCCATTTCAAATAAAAGTGAGACACTTTAAGTGGTACTGGCCACACTGTGCCTTGGATTGAGGTGGGATTGAGTCATACACATCACATGTGACCCATGGATCGTTTTCCTAAAGTATCAACACAATCCAAATATGTTTGGTCAGTTTTCTGTATGCTAGTTGTATTTACTTAAAAGGGTATCCATTAAAAAAAAGAGAGACACTTTGGGTGATACCAGCCACAATGTGCCTCAGATTGATGTGCTGTTGACTCATACATGTCACATATGTCTCATAGATCGTTTTCCTAAAGTATCAACACAATCCGAATGTGTTTGGTCGGTTTTCCGTATGACAGTTAGGCAAATCCTGCAATAACAGTGATATTATCTTATACTAAAACTATAGACATTGTACGTGATGTGAATCCCCTGGTGCATGGTTAGGGAAACTCATTCAGATTTCTTCTAATATATATCCCTATATGGTTGGTAGATACCTTGTGGTATGGAATTAAATTTTTTACTAACTGTGAGAGGTAGTGTTTTTTTTACACCAACAGGGGTTCCGAGCTCCGAACAGACCCCAGAATCCCCACAAACCATTATAACATCATTAGGATTCCATATTTTGTAAAAAATAAAGAGTTATACTGTATTCAAAAATATCATACCAGAGTGAAAAACCAGGTTAAAAATAAAGAGTTATACAGAATTCAAAAATGTAATGGATCAATCTGCCCCTGATCAACATCACCATCACCACTGTCATTATCAACCTCATCCACACCGTTATCTTTTTCATCATCGTCATCCTCATCATCTTCCCCATGCTCATACTCGGCCCCATCTTCACCCTCGGCCCCATCCTCACCCTCATCCTCATCCTCATCCTCGCCCTCATCCTCTTCAACATCCTCGTCATCACCAGGAACGTTATCATCTCGACCGCCACTAAAACTACCTATTGGTGCATAGGATAATGCAACCATCAACGACATATATGTCTGACAAGCCGCACTGGCCTCTGGTGGAAGTGATTAAGATAAAGCTTTGATCAGTTTCATAAATTCCTTCTCCCTCGTTTGAACCTGTTATTCCAACTCTATGACCCTTTTATCAGACTGTATTGCATGATCCTGGACTTGTTCCAACTCGGTGGTACTAGAATGGATACCTAGAGAGGACCAATACCTCGTTGGGACTATATTCTTACTAGGTCGGCCGCGTAATCGACCAGAGTGCTCATCTCCCAAAACCTGATATAAATGATCATGTGGCCCTAAATTGTCAGGTTCTTGGGCATCAAGGGCATCTGAATCAGCCTATTAAAAATATTAATATAATATTAAATTTCAAAATAGATATTAGACTTTTAAATAAATAAATTAAAACCTAAAATCTTTTCTTGTGTCGGTTCATTAACTGCAATTCCATCTTTTTTCCTTCTACTCGAGGGAAAAAAATTGGCTCGATGGAGACAACCATCAATATTCAATTTTTTCCTCTGTAATGACATTGAAACAATATAAAGTGTAAGTATAATCATATATTCAATATTCAATAAATTACATAATTTAAGTAGGAAACAATAAAAAGGGAGATTCGTAAAGAAAAATTATAAACAACTATATCGTACCAGTTGCCTCTCATGATCTGACATAGTAGTGCACCCCAAATTGTGGAGGTATTGCTTTGAATCAATGTATTTTTTGTTTTTTATAGAAGATTACTAAATAATGTTTAATAATAAATAAGATAATATGAATGAAAAATATGAAAACTGTCATTTAAATACATCAAATGGTATTAATACCTTAAGTTTGGAAATCTCCCAAGGGGTAATCATTTGGTGATAATGCTCTATCAGGAAGTCATCCAGGATAGGTACTGTCTCCAACTCCATCCCCAGTCTATCACACCATCCAACATTCAACTCTTGCTTGTAACCTCTCCAAAGATCTCCTGGCTCCTTTAAACGTACTGGTCGTGCACCTTCACCATCCGGGAAGTTAAACCGAAGCTGGCACCCAATATATTAATTCATATAACAACAAAAAAACTACATTAAACCTAATAGATTTTTTACCCATATTTGTGCCCACGCATTATCCTTGACTTTGTGTGGCAGATGTCTCCAAGAGAGAGGGCTGACCAGAATGATGTCGGAGTATTTGGCTAGCATCGCCAAAAAACCCCGACATTCTTGCCCAGATTTATCAATCATTTGTCATTCATCATTGTATTAAACCATCAATTGTGTCTGGAGGTTCCATACTGCACGCAAGCGAGTACTCCCCCTCCCCTTCCTCATATCAGTACATGAATCTATTTTTAAAGAAAAAAAATATCAGAACAAGTTATAATAAAAATAAATTTTGGTATAAAAAATTGTTAGAGTTATATAAATATACCGGTGGTATTAAGATCAATGGAAATCACTGGATGTGCAGAAGCTGAAGGAATATCCTGTATAGTTGGAGTGCCCCTCAGTGTACGCTCCTCAGCCACAAAATGTGTTGCAGCAGGAGTCAAAGAAGGTGGAAAATAATAGCTCAGAGAAAATGAACCAGAAGTAAAAGATGATAGCACAGACGTATGGCCAACTGGTAGTGTAAACATCGGAGGCATAAATATCCCATGTGTCCCTAAAGACACACTAGGAGCAAAATGGGGCGTAGAATATACGTCTGTGGTAGGGGCATAGTCCAATCGGGTACGACCAGTGGATCGTCTTACTCTCGCACCACAAGCCCTTGTACCACCAGCCTCAATACCAGAATCATCGGATGATCATCTAACTCTGACACCACCCCACCTCCTACCACCAGCCTCTGTACTGGGAGCAATATCAGGCTCTTCGTTGGAAATCTCCCGTCTAGGGGGTCGATCCAAAAAAAATATTAACACAAAAGTGAAAACATGATATTATAAGTTATTGAAATATATATATTTGAAATAAAATACTCACAACATGGATGAGTGGAGGAACGCCCATCTGTGTCATGTGAAGATTATTTTCAGTCATCTTTTTCCACTGCACCTCTTCAATGGGTGTAATTTACAGCAATGAAAACAAATATGGAAGTAATTAGAAATAAATAACTAATTTGTAACCCAAAAAACATAATATATAAAATCCATTCTGATAAAAAATCATAAAGAAACAGAAGATATGTGGTGGATTGAAGGTAAGTACAAGGATACACACTCTGAATGATGTAGGTGTATTCATTGAATCATGTCCCAATTGATTTTGGAGAGGGACCTTCAATATTTATAGGTATGGATTTGATTAGAAACACCTTTAAAAAGGATATCCAGGAATTGTGACGTCCCAAACCACGATTCCACTCATTAGTGACCCAAACCCAGATGGAAACTTGGCCTCAAGCACATCTACCAAAATTCCAGATGTTATTGTCTAATAGTGAGAGCCTTTGTTGTGTATGGGGGAGACTATTCCCTCATTACCTAAGTTTCACAATTTTAATATTATCAGTTAAAAAGTGGAAGAAAGATAACAATGGGAAAATATTGGAAATGGATGAAAATAACCAAATCAGTAATACCAACTAATCACAGAATCATAAACCGAATTATGGTAATTTATGTCATGTATCAAGAATAAAAACATAGTTACAACTATTAGAATGTAGTACTATACAAGAGGCTCAATAAATTCTAAAATTCAACCTAGCTTCTTGAGCTACAACACAATCATCTGGTTCATCGATGGAAAGAGTGTGAGTCATGTCAATAACTTGAAATTCGCAATCATCAATAAAGGTGCATTGCATCATCATTTAATCAAACTATTGGTAATGGGAAGAGTTTTACCAATGGTTTCACACAACCATTGGTAAAAGGGGACTTCAAGGCCCCTTTATAGTAATCCCAAATAGAGGCACATTCCATAGGCCCCATTATGTGTTATAGGCATCCCAAATCATTCACTCATGTTCAATAAATCATTCTTGGAACCTCTATATTCATACCTTTCCTTACCCAATTAGTTCTTCAAGTCAAGCGCACCCCATTGATGGATAAAGTTTGGGCTTCTACACTAATAGGTTGTTCATGTCTTGTAAAAAGGCTTAATTTCATAAAGTATATACAAAAACCTTTATTTTTAAATTTTAGAATAATAATAATGTATGTCAATGATAACAAGATTATTGATTTAAACTTGTGACATATCTAACATTGTTATGGATGTATAAACATTCCAACATGGCTAGTGAAAAGCACCCCACCATCATAAATGTGAGTATTGGCCAAGAAAGAGACATAATATACAACGTACAGTGAGAACCATATTTAATTGAACCAAAATTTATATTATTATAGTCATCTTACGAATCCAATTATCACTCATGACTAACCATGCCACTATAAACAACCTGGAGTGTATGAGTTTTCTCTCTGATCTTATCAACAATATCACACATTCTTACCATGATGTGAATCATGTGGAATATGGATGATATTAAAACAAAATTCCCAGCAATACCAAGGCTTCTATGAACTGTAAATTTATGGATGATATTAACACATAATTCATTTTGAATCAAATTTGATTCACTGTCGAAGCCCAACACACACACCCAAATCAAACAGAAAACAAAAGTCATACACACCCAAATCAAAATAGAAAACCAAAAAAATAGATTTAGACCATTAAAATGAAAGTATCACTTACACATTAGAAGTGTAGAACTAAGAAATTTTGAAAATGGAACAGAACGAAGAATTTCTGCAGCTGGGTAAACAGAATCCCGCTTCTCCACTTCACCCAAATGAAAACATAAAACCAAAATAGTAGATGTAGTATCGCTTACATAATATAAGTGAAGAACTAATAAATCGTAAAGATGGAAGGATTTTGGCCATAGGGTATGGAAAATCCCAATTATCCTTTTTGTTTAGGGCTGTAGTCACGCGGAATGGGGGAGTTCAATCATCTTTGAATTTGGGGAAAAAATTTCCCAACAGTTTGTAAAAACCATTTGTAATGGATGATTTAAACCTCTCTATACCAATGGATTAAGAAAACCATTGGTATAAAGTATAATTTTCCCAAAGGTTTTGAAAAACTATTGGGAATAGATGATTTAACCAGCTTTTACCAATGGTTTCCATAAACCGTTGGTAAAAGTACTCTACAAACATTGGGAAAACCTCCCTTTCCAGAAGTGAATGAATATGAAAGAATTTGGTTTTAGGGGTTCGTTAAATGTTCAATCATTATTATCCTTTATATTTTTTATTTTGGTTTGATAATACAAACATTAAATCTCATGTTTTAACTACTGTTCTTTATTTATAAATTGTGGAATATCATTGAATGTTTGAGAAGTCTCAATTCCACCTCCTCCTATATTCCAAGTTGGTGAAAAACCTTTGTCTAGAATGTGTCATCTTCCAATACCCAATTCAATCGAAGACGTTTCATCCATTGATTATATCAACTCCAAAGTGTGAAGAAATAAACAATAGAGATAAAGAAAATTATTAAATAAAAGAATAAGGATAGGTTGAGCTGCATGTTGTCAGAGGCAGTCACAACATCGGGGAAATTTTCCTTACACATCCATGCTACTAAAATCTATCTACAAACTTAAAATTAATCATTCAAGAAAATTCATGATCACCATCACCTCCCCCAAGGCCAAGTCTCAGGGTTAACCTCTCATTTCCGAGAGTGATATATTACTTGGTGGAGTGGGTGAAAGAGAAGAGAGAGAGAGGTAAAGAAATTAAGAAAAGTGGATGGAGAAACAGAACGACATGGATTAATAAAACTAAAATTTTAATTACAATTGAAAACTAATAAAAAAATAAAATTAAAAAAAATGAAAATAAAAAATAAGGGGGGAAAATAAGGTAATAATCAGCCCATGCCCTGATGGGATCCCTCCTTAGTTGTGGGTGTCGAGCTAATGGTTTGGGAAGAAGTCAAGGGCCTCCTTTTATAGGCCGAATTCTATCCTCTAAAATTTTGTGTGTTGTTGGCCCATTAAATGGTCGATTCACATGTGGACCCCTTCATAAAATTTGTTCATAAATATGTTTTCCATCCACCCTCAAACCGTCATCTCATTTATCTATAGGATTAAGGAGTTATGGAATTTTCATTGAATTATGATTTTTATGGCCAAAATTTACAAGAAAATTCCTTCAAATGTATAACGATCAATTGAAACCTTAATGACTTAAAAACTCCCCCAAATTTGATTTAGATTTGTTCCAATGTGTACTAGTTCTATACCTAGTTTAATAACCTAAATGGGAGGTGAGGAGACTGATTTGGGAATATGTTATTGTGGTGGGTTCCACACTGTCCACCTAGAAAAGTTTCCAACTTCAATGATTTTTTTAGACTAATAGATCATTGAATAATCTCTAGGACCTGAAGAGAAATTTGTATGAAATAAAATCAGGATACTAAAAAAATCACAAATTTTGGAATTATATTTTTTACGAAATGGAAAAAATACACTTGTGGTAAAAATATTTCAAAAATCAAAAATTATGCACTTTTATAAATTTTTCTAATAATTATTCTAAAATTGAAATTACCCATTATTTTAATAAAATATTAAAAAACATGGGTTTTATCATTGAAAAAACATTGAAAATCATCATTATTTGATCAAAAATATGAACATAAACATGCTCTGTCAAATACCACCACACATAAACCACACTTGTCCCCAAGTATAAAATCGCAAAATGGAAAACAAAAGACACCAATATTACCAATATTTAAATTCCAAGGTAATAAAATTAAAAAAAAGTTCAATGTGAAATTAAACATTCAAAAATCTGCATAAAATATCTATTTAATTTCCCATTTTTCAAAGAAACAAATATTTCACATATTTTCCTTTTACCCTTTGAAAATTGATGGAACTTATCCTTTAATCCATTCAAGATCCTTGATTAATTATTATTAAACATGACAAGTCACGATTTACCTCAATTTTGAATATTTTCTCTCATCACTCATCATTCAATTACAGTAGAGTTATTCTCATATCATGAGAACATGATCTTTATCCATAGGCTTGTAAATGAAATACTTTCTTCACTTTATGAAGACAAAACACACATAAAATCATGAGGACTTTCAATTAAGGTTTTATTGACTCTGAGGTTTATGGTTGGTAGGATTTGATGCTTTAAAAATTAAGGCCCAAGTAGGAGGCTAATCTCTTAAGTGCTATGCATGATATTAATAGTAAAAATATAATGAAATTATCCCCTTCAATATAGCAACACATAACTCCCAAAACTCAAAGAAAATGTTATGATCAAGTATGCAAAATGAATGATTTGTGCACCCTCTTGTATTTATTAATTTTTTACTTTTTATTCTTTTTTCGAAAGTTATGATTATATCAAATCTCACATTCATCATTTAACCACATACGATCATAAGATCATCGGTCTAAAAAATGGTGATTTTTTATTATCCCAAATCACAACCCATTTTTCCCACTTTTTGTTAGTTATTTTTGTTATTTTTGTTATTTTTTTAATTCAAGTGGGAAAAAATAGAGTATAATGAATAATACCACAACCTTTTACAATTACCTCAATAATATCCCCACACTTCTTCCTTACAATGTATATTATCCCGTCTACCATGATTCCCTTTAACCCCACACTAAAACTTTGAAATATCATGAAAATACTCAAAGGATGGTAGGAATGGATAAAAATGGCTTGAAACATGGCTCATTCCTATAAAGGTCATTCATGGTCTCTATGGGCTAAAAGAGGGATTGATGTAAAGGTGGTATTTTAAAGAAGATTGTCCTTCCAAAATATTCTGCAATCATTTTAAATGTGTTTTTTCATAGTCATAGCTTTGATAAGTTTCAATAAAAGTTATTGTCGGTTACATGCCCCAAGATCATCCAAGAAATATGCTCAACAATAAATAGGAAGTGCCCGGTCTATAAATCCTCTTGGGGATGGAAAACATAACATTAGACAATAACTCATGGCATGACTAATAAACCAATTCACATGAACATCAGAAATTTAATGGATGAACGATGGTAGAGAAATTTTATTTACATGAATCAATTAATTCCTTCAAATCACGAGTCATTACTTCAATATCCATGCTTCATTTTAAAAATTCAATTATTTATTTCAATAATTTAATCATATAAACATTGAAATCTAAAACATGGTATCACAAGAATCCTAAGAAACTCATGCCTCTTTGATAAGTCGATTAAAACATGAATTCAAGTGTGGGCATTCAATTTTAACTTTAAAGATAAAAACATGTTGGGGACAAAAATGTGGAGAGTTTAAAAGATAAAACACTAAAATTGAACACCCTTTCCCATGAAACTTGGTCCTTCCCCTTTACTGTCTGGGGCTTCCTTATACCGTTATGATCCTACAAATGAAAATTACTCAATTAATCACAATGTTCATTTCGTTTAATATCAAAATAAAAGACGGATGGGGGCACTTGCTAAATTATTTCAATGAAAATAAATAGAATAATAAATTCCTAGAAAGATAGTAATGATAATTCTTGGTATTATCCCCCATGTGGGCCTTGAATTTTGACTGCCTCTAGAGGGTAGTACCTGCGGTTATCCAAATTCTTGATGGAGGATAAAGCTTCTTTGATTTGAATGACCACATGTTGCTTTTACCAGTATTTTCTTTATCCTTCTGGGACTGAGTACATCATATCCCCCCTTTACAATGAGTTAAATCTTGCATGGTTGGGGTAGAATGATGTATGAATCATCCCCTTTCTTTGCTAATACTTGTGCAACCTCTTCTTCTCAGTCCATTAGTTACATGAGGTATACTTCATCAAAATAATAGTCAATGGGAATGTCAGAGTGTAATTCAATTTGAATAATATTAAAACATGATGTATCAAGATAAAATTCTTCACCATCAAAGAATCTTTTGTCATGGTTTCCTTAGGGAAATACACAAGCATCTCTTCATGAACTTCCTTCGATAAATATTCAGTGTGTCTCGGGATCTCCATATGTTCCTCAACATGTGAACATCGAGATTCATCTTCGTCCTCCAAGGCATAGTTGAGGTTGTTTAATTCTATATAATCAAAACCACATGGAGTGATGTAGAATTCATATTCCATAAAATTAGAAGGGATAGAGTCAATGAATGGTTCAACACCTAGAGTCAGTTCAACTACAATCTCTGCCTTAGTGGTAAGTGCCTCTTGTAGTATACTCTCCGAGGATGGAGGTAGGCAGTCAGGCTCCTCCATCTTGACATCAAATTCCACCACTTGGGTGGTTTATTCCTTCAGTTGTGCTGAATATTATTCATTGTATTTAATTGGGAAGTTAGGTAGTTCCCCATATTTAACCTATAATTCATGCAATATTTATTGATATCCCAGTTGTAGCGCAGCAGATGTATCTTCCTCCCTTACTTCCTCAGGTTCTCCAATTTCAAATATAATTGGTGAAATTTATTCCACCACTTTCTCATGTTCTTCCTCTGGATAAGGGTTGGGTTTCTCTATTAATGCATGAACATAATTAAAATCTCTATTAGCCATTCTGGTTAGTTTTTATCTACATTCTCTATGTTCATGCATCTGATCTCTTCTAAAATATTCATCTTCTTCATGTTTTTGTTACTGCACCTATGGGTAATTTTTCCATGCATAATATTTTGAATTTGAATGCATCATCGAAGTCTTTTTTTTAGTTTTTTGAAATAAAATGATATATAACTAATATGTGAAAATAGAAAAAGTAATTGAACTAATGATTGGATCCTCATAAACAACGTTAGTTTTGACGCACGTCTATTGTGGGGTGTGGACAAAAATAAATATATTTTTCCTACTGCAGAACAGTAGCTCACCAGGGTCATCTCTCTTGAAGATCCTTCTCAATGTAGTACACTTGATTTATTTTATTCACATATTCTATCTCTTTTTGTGGTTTTGTTTATTAGATGAACGTGATTAAAATATTTTTGGGTTTTTTATTACTTAAAATAATGACATGTGAAGCAAGAATTTTAAATTTATACTAAGATTGAAGTCTAAATAGAATGAATTTATAAGAAAGAACATGGATTTGGGGGATGGTTAAATATTCAATAATTATTCTACTTTATATGTTTTATTTCAGTTTGATAATCAAAACATGAAATCTAATGTATGAACTATTATTCTTTATTTATAAATTGTGGAATATCATTGATTGTCTGAGCACTCTCAATTCCAACACCTCCTTTAATCCAAGTTGGTGACACACCTTTGTCTAGAATGTGTCATCTTCCAGGACCCAGTTCAATTGAAGTTGTTTCATCCATTGATTATCTGAACTCCAATGTGTGAAGAAATAACCAATTGAGAGAGGAAAAAATTATTAAATAAAATAATATGGATAGGTTGTGTTGCATGTTATCGGTGGTAGTCACAACATTATGGACATTCAACATACCCGTGCATGCTACTCAAATATATCAACTAACATAAAATTAACCATTAAAGAAAATTCGCGATCACCTTCACCTCTCCTATGTCCATGTTTTGGGGTTACCCTCTCATTTACGAGAGTAATAAATTACTTGGTGGAGTGGGTGGAAGAGAAGAGATAGATAGGGAAAGAAATGAAGAAAAGTGGATGGAGAAACACAGAGGCATGGATTGATAAAACTAGAATTTGAATTAAATTTAAAAATAATTCCAAACTAAAATTAAAATAAAAAAAATCAAGAAATGGGGTGGTAAGAGAGGTGTAGTATCATCCCATGCCCCGTTGAGAAACCTCTGTGGCTGTTGGTGTCGAGCAGATGATTTGGGAAGGAAGCGAGAGCCTCCTTTTTTACGCAGAATTCTATCCCCTAAAAGTTTGCACATTGTTGGCACAATAATTGGTCGATTAACACATGGACTCATTCATGAAAGTTGTTCCTAAATATGTTTTCCGTTCAACCTACACGTTTCAGATCATTTTGACATTGTATTAAGGAGGTATGAAATTTTAATTGAATAAGACTTTTTATGGCAGAAATTTCCCGGAAGCTTCCTTCAAATGTATAATGATCAATGGAAACCTTAATGACTTAAAAACTCTCCAAAAATTGTTTTAGAGTCATTCTTATGTGTACTAGTGATATCCCAGGTAGAATAACCTAAACTAGAGGTGAGTAGACCGATTTGTGCATTTGTTACGGTGGTGGGGTCCACACTGTCCACTCGGAAAAGTTTCCAAATTCAATGAATTTTTTGGACTAATATATCTTCGAGCCCGCTCTAGGTCATAATGATAAAGCTGAAGGAAATAAAATCAGTATTATAAAAAAAAATTAATCAGTAATTTTTGAATTATATTTTTTAATAAATGAAAAAATACCCTTGTGGTAAAAATCTGTCAAAAATCCCAAAATATGTACTTTTCTCAATTTTTCTCATAATCATTATAAATTTCAAATTACCCATTATTTTAATAAAAAATTGAAATACAGCGGTTTTATCATTAAAAAAAATAAAAAAATCCTCATTATTTGATAAAAAAATATGCTCATGGAGTTTCTTTGTCAGAGATGTCTTGCCTCCTTGTCTTGTGTTATCATAATATGTCATGCCTAAATTGATTAAATGCTTAAATGGAACTTGTTAAATGAGTGGGTATACTTGTTAGTTGTTTTTAGATTGCTTAAATTGTTTTTTTGGTAATTATGATTAATGTTTGGGTATATCCATGTGATGTGTTAAATGGAAATTGGTGATAAGTTGGTGGGTATAACCATGTGACATGATTAAATGGAAGTGGAGTACATGAGTGGATATAATCATGAGATGTAATGGTTTAAATGAGTAGGTATACTCATTGAATGGTTTTGAATGTAATTCTATATATGAGTGGGTAGACTCATATGGTTGGAAATTGTTAAATTTATGGAATGGTTGATGATTTACGTAGATTCCAAGGAAGAATGTCCATGGATTTGGAACGCAGTAGTGGACACCTTGGTTGAGTATTCACTTTGGGTCTTGATTCTGTGGGATGTCTCGGGCTTTTTTTCTATTAGATCCAGCTTGATTGGACTCACGTAGGACATGCTAGTACACATTCCCCTAGGAATCCAACCAGTTCCTATACTGCGTTTCTATCGAGATAATACTAGGACTTGATGATGAATCCTTGGTCTTCAATACATTGGATTCATCCCTTCATGGTCTACACTGCATTATATGGCACGATAGTGGGATATATGACTGTGGTTACACAACAAGGTTGGGGGTTTTTGAAATGGTTTTCTTTTTAGAGTAAGGCTGTGTGGACAAGATATGGATTGTTTTACGACAAGACTATGTTGTTTGTTTATATTGCATATAGGTTCCTTGTTAGGAGCTACCACTTGTTGCAAGGATCCATAAGAGGTTGTTCGGTATAACTTGTTTGTGTTGGTTATATGCCTTGGGCTTTCACAGTTACATTACTGCTTACTTGTACTTGTTTCAAATATTTCATAGTGCAACTTAGAATCATATAGATCTTTGGGTGGAAACCTACTGGGATGTTTATCTCACACCCTGTTTGGGCCTCCTTGGGGACCCAAACAAATTATATGGTTTCAGGTGATAGTAGGGTAAAGTTCCCTAACAGTAGTTGTTGATCATTTCTTTAGAGCATGGGAGCATGAGACCCAGCTGAGGCTTGCGATGCTACTGTGACACTTTTTGATCTTTTTGGATTTTGGATACTTGTATTGTACTTTATTTCCACGTATATTTTTTGGCTGTTTTCTAGATACATGTATCATCTACATCATGGTATATGAGACACTTATGGCTTGTTATATATTCCTGTATTGCTTATCTATTTTACCTATTGTCCGGTTATTGTATTTACTTCTGCTATTGAATATGATTGGCTTACACTATGATATACTCTGGTAATGAGGGAATCGTCTCCACAATAACTCAACATGGCCCTCACCACTAGTCGGAAGCATCTGGAATTTGAGGAGTGCCCTTGAGGCAATGTAGCCAACCGGGCTTGGGGCACTATTGAGTGGCATCCGAGTTTAGGACATTACAAAGTGGTATCAGAGACAATTTCTATTCTGGTTTGATTTAAAATTTGGAGACAATATACAGGGATATGAAGGAAAATGGAATTTATTAATGATCTATGTTCGAGCGTAGCTAACTCGTGTACAAGAAAAATTCAAATTACCCTAAATGAAATTGCTATTTCATGGTTTTGACTTTTATAGTTGGTTTGATTTCACCATTAGGTGACACACATGATTTGTGCAGATACTATTAATGCAATTTTGGGTTCTATTTTTTGAAACCTGATGAGATGAGGGTATTCCATCTCATGCATCATATAGTCGCTTGTTAGAAATCACATATCATACATTATGACATGCCATTTAAGATGAATTATTTGACACATGCTATTGTCACAGGTGCTCTAATAGTTGTTCCTGATTTTGTAATAGACTTTGTGCAGAGGATAGATAAGTGACATAACCTTTCAATTTATAAGGTGTATGAGCCCATATGAAATAGAAAATGAAGTAGCTTTTAAATTAAAATTTTAAAGTGAATTTGATGTGTATGGATTATATGGGCATCAAGTTTTGGTTCATGAGGTGTTATGGGTCCTCAAGGATGAGAACATGGTGGATCATTGGTTAAATCATGTCAAATAATGACTGTTAAATGAAAATAAATGGAAAATATAGACTTGGACAACACCCGGATTTTGAGTGGGTGAGAGGTAGTGTTTCCAGTTGGGTTTTGGTTGTTCTTTATACAGTCACAGATTTAGTATTAGGTTTTGTGTCATGACTTGTTTTTAGGAGGGTTTTGACCTGTCCTACATTTTTGAGATGCGACTTTGATATCATTCATTTCTGTGGCGTGTGTTTTCAATTGTAGAGGGATGTCACCATGGAGACCTCCAATGGTATGCCAAGAGGGTGGCGATGACCATGCTTCGAAGGCGGTGGTCCATGATATACTAGTGGATCCTCTTTTAGTGGTTTTAGTTTTACAATAGACTATTTATGACATAGTTGCGGAGGCATAGTTCCATGAGGGGTTATTTTTCTATATGAAGACTTTTCAAGGAGCACCGTAGCCTACCATGACTATGGAAGAGTTGACATGGGTGTTCTAGCAGTAAAATCCTTTCACGTTTTTTGGGGATAATGGTCCAAAAGCTTCTCAGTTGTGGCTTGAGACCATATTAGCTATCTTCGAGCATCTGGTGACACCTCTTGAGAGGAGGTCCAATCTCACCCCTTAAATGATACATGGAGTAGTAAATTACTGGTGGGATATTCTGAACAAGGCTAAAAGTCTACAAGATATGGGTTGTACTGATTTCCAAACCTAATTCCTTGACTACTTTTACCCCCAAGACACTATAGGCAGTGCGAGCTAGTGAGTTCATGCGTCTAGAGCAGGGCACCATGGTAGTTATAGAGTACTCAACATACTTTACAGAGTTGCATAGTTTCTCACTGATGTACCTTAATGATGATCTATTGAGAGAGAGATGCTTTGAGGAAGGCCTCTGAAATACTATCAAATCCCAGGTCAATGTGTTCAGGTTGACCTCTATCACTGATATTGTGAATCAGGCACTGATTACAGAGTGGAGCCTGAGGTAATTTGAGGATATAGAGTAGGGAAATGTTTCTTCTCAACCTAGTGGTTCTACATCTTCAGACAGGAAGCACAATTTTGATGCTTCCCATGAGATAATCATCAGTTAGTCTATGATTTCTAGTAGCTCGGTGTTTTCTCACTAGTGTGGAAGGAGAGGACACATGAAGAATCAACATGACTGCGACCCAGTCGAGTGTCGAGCTTATGGAGGGATGTGCTACATGCAATGGTTTTGCAGGAACTTCCCTCCAGTTGTGAGTGGTAGGGGGTCAGCTCCGATGTCATGTTCAAGATTAGGTTTCTATGATATGTGTCAAGTAGGGTGCTAGAGAAATTCGAGCTGATTGGGCTGCAGAAATAGTGGTCTTTGCTGAGGTAGCCATAAACCAATTACTCATATACATCGAAGGGGACCTACTCTGAGCAGTGAGGTTGTTTCACATTGTCGTGGTATAGGTAAATTATATTATGTACAATCTACCCTTGGGGAGCAAGGTTTCATACTGTCTACAGTGAGAGGAATGATCTTAATAGCCTCTACTATTGCATATGCTCTTTTTGATACAGGTGTATCTCATAGTTTCAAATCCGCACCTAAAGTGAAAATCCTTGTGCTTGTTGTGCGGTATTTTGAAAGTGTTTTAATGCTAGAAATAATATTGGGAATCATAATGGATGATGTGCTCTAGTGCAGGGAGTACCCCCTTGAGGTTGGTGGGTGTCACTTCATTTGAGATATTTATGTCTTTGAGATGATAGGGTTTGACGTCATTGTTTGGATGGACTGTTTAGTATATTATCGATCTTACATTGTCTACTATCACCTAAGGGTAACATTCACATCACCAGAGGATGCAGTGTTTACTCACAAGGGTGAATGGGGTGTCCAGGCGAGTTGAGATTGACTATATCATCATGAGTTGGGCAGAATGACAACCTAGATTGCTATTTTGTATTTTGGATGATCACGGAGTTAGTCAGGTAGACTTTCCTCTAATGGTGGATCATTTTAGGGACATGTTCCCAGATGAGTTTTCTTGTTTACCTCTCGAGAGATAGGTTGATTTCTCCATTGAACTAGTGTTATGAGATGCACCAGTATCCATTTCTACTTACTAGGTGTCTATGACGGAGTTGTAAGAAATGAAGTGGGTGCTAGAGTATTTAGAGGATAAGGGTTTTATCTGACCTAATACTTCTATGTGAGGTTTTCCGGTTCTATTTTCAAAAAATGTGGATATAACTCTTAGGCTATTTTGGGATTATCGTAATTTGAAATATCTAATGGTTAAAAACCGATATCCCTTTTCAAAAATAGATGAAATGTTTGATAAGATTCTAGGATACCGAGTATTCATGAAAATTGAAAAAAGGTTAGGATATAACCATGTACATATTTGACCCACAAACATACCACATAAACCTTTCATAGTAGGTATGGTCTATATGAGTATCTGGTTATGCCATTTAGTCTCAAAAACATGATAGTAGTTTTCATGGTGCTGATGAACCGAGTGTTTCATCCTTAATTGTGACACATCAAGTATTGGGTTGGGAGTAGTACTGATGTTGGGGGATATAGTTTTGGTATATGACTCACAGTTTCTAAGGCCATGTGAGATGAATTACCAGATGCATGATCTTGATCTAGATGCAGTTGTTAATGTTTTTCACAATTAGAGTCATTATTTATTGGGAGAAAATTTTTTGGTGTATACAGACTACAAAATCCTCAAGAATATATTTACTTCATATTATTTGAATATGAGGCAAAAATGGTGGGTGGAGTACCTACAGTCTTTTGAATTCAAGCTTGAATACATTACCGGTAAATGTATTGTAATGTTTGATGCACTGAGCACGTGGACTCAGATACAGACAGTGCAATAGGCAAGTAGCGAGTGGAAACTTATGGTGTTATTCTCTAATATCAATATAGAGGTGCACAGTAGTTCGGGAGAGACATATCTAACATCCATAGTTGTGACCTCTTCCCTATTGGTTAAATTAAGGATGAGGTAGTTATCGAATTCAAAATTTCTAGTCCTATGGGAGAGTGTGGAAGTTGAGGACCCTCCTCCTGGTTGGACCATAGGTGTTGATGAGATCTTACATATCCATGGATGTGTTTGGGTTATAGTGGATATACATGGGGATATGATGTGGGATTTTCCCGCTTCATCTTGGGCACTACATCCCAGAGTCAGCAAGATGTACCGTGACTTGCATCATCAATACTAATGGCCATGTATGAAAAGCGAGGTAGCTAGTTTTGTTATGAGGTGTTACACCTGTCAGCATGTGAAGGATGAACATTAATGACCACCCACGATTTTATAGAAGTTACTTATTACAAAGTGGAAAATTAGATTATTTCATAATGAATTTCATGACTGGTTTACTAAGGTCTCCATGAGGTAACGATGCTACGTGGGTTGTTGTTGATGGGATCAAAAATTTTGATCACTTATTTCCAATCAAGGATACCTTTGATATTAATGTTCTTGTAAGGTTTTATATATATGAGATAATAAAACTTCCCGGGTTCTCACGCACTATAATTTCAAATAGGGATTCCCACTATACATTTCATTTCTTATAGAGTTTTAAGAGGGCACTGGGTACATGGGTGCTTCTGAGCACAGTCCACCACCCTCAGACTGATGGACAATCAGAGTGTATGATACAAGTTCTAGAGAACATGATGAGAAAATGTGTCCAGGATTTTGGGGGATCTTGGGAAAAACACATTCAACTAGATGATTTCTCATGTAATAACAATTATCAGGAAACTATACAGATGTCTCCTTATGAGGCTTTATACAGTAGGCTCTGCAAATCAGCCTTGTGATGGCTAGAGTCAGGTGAGTTAGCTTTACTGGGACTTTGTCTCATGCAAGAGAATTATGAGTAGATCTAGTTGATTCAGATGTAGATGACTACTACATAATCTTGATAGAAATCTTATTTCGATCACCGTATATGACCTCTAGAGTTTGAGGCCAAGGATTGGGTCTTTTTATGTGCTTCACTAATGTTGGGACATAGAAGGATCTTAATACGGGGTAAGATTTCACCACTATATGTTGGCCCATTCGAGATTCTTGAGAGAGTCAGATCAGTATTCTATTAGTTTTAGTTACCATAGAGGTATTGAGCCATGCATGACGTCTTCCATGTATCACAACTACGCCATCATAATTCGGACCCATCTCACGCTTTTCAACCCGAGGAGCTTGAGCTACAATTTTATTCATCCTTCAAGGAGCATCTAATTCGTATTTTTGATAGGAGAATGAAGGTTATACAAGGTTAGTCAATTCATCTAGTACAGGTTTCGTGGAAGCAAGATAGTTCACAAGATGATACTTTGGAGTGGGAGGCTAACATACATGCTCAGTGACACAATTTCTTTCAAATGCACCTTGACTACCCTTGACAGGGAAATTCGGGGATGAAGTGCTTTAAGGGGGTAAGATTGTATGTTCCTAGGTTTTTCTTGAGGTATGAATCTTTTAAATTCTTTTTTGGCATAGACCCTAAGTTGGGTCATGGACCAGTTGGGTTGTTTTTGGAAATAATAGGCATGAAGGTTGTGTACCAGTTGCAGGCCAATTACACGATGTGTAATTGGATTACACACTGTGTAATCCCCTTTCATAACATGTAATGGGTTTTCTAGGAACATTCACAATGTGTAAGGGTTTTACCCCATTAAAGGAAAACTGAGTATTACACACCATGTAAGAAAAGTACCTGTCATGTAATTGCCTGACTAAGTTTTTTAAAAATAGGGACAGGGACCTCTATTTTTTGGACAGAAGCCTTTTTTATCTCTTTTGAAGCCTAAAAACTTTCTTATCAAGATTTTTAGATCAAGATACTATTTGGATTCCATTTTTTCCCCTGTCATTTTTGTTGAAACCATGACAGTAAGATATTGATTCCTTTTTAGCCATTCTTGATTCTTTAGAACAATAGTTGCATTGTTTGGATTTAGGCTTTTATGAGCTAATTTCTTGTTCTTCATATGTTCTTAAAATTTATTCCCAACCAGGATGAATTAGAACATGATACTAGATGAGACCTCCACTAATGAGATAAGGTAGGTGGTCTGTAACTTTCTTTCGACTTTTGATTCTTTATAGAGATATTGATCTTTTTTCTGCCCCCTGGACATTTTAGCGCGGACCCAATTTTAAAGTGTCAATCTAAAATAGATGAGGTAGGACCTATTTGGGATTCCCTTAGGTTCTTTGATATATGTTTGTGGTTGCTGAACCAACCCAAGGACACCGATGGGGTGAACCATGCATTTACTTTGGTTTTTACCATTGATGAACTACCCATGGGGTGTGACCTCGAGTTTTATGAGTTTAAGGAAGCTCGGTTGTACTTAAATGAGGCTGAATTACATTCATAGGAGATATATTTCCTCCTTACCTTGTGTTATTATAATATTCCATGCCTAACTTGATTAGATACTTAAACGGACCTTTTCAAATGAGTGGGTATACTTGTTGGCTGTTATTAGATTTCTTAAATTGTTTTGATGGTAATTATGATTAATGGTTGGGTATACCCATGTGATGTGTTAAATGGAAATTGGTGATATGTGGGTGGGTATATCCACGTGACAAGATTAAATGAATGTGGAGTACATGAGTGGGTATACTCATGAGATGTAATGGTTTAAATGAGTGGGGTATACTCATTGAATTGTTTTGAATGTAATTGTTTATATGATAGGGTAGACTCATATGGTTTGAAATTGTCAAAGTCATGGAATGATTGATGATTTACATAGATTCCATGAATGGATCTCCATGGATCTGGAATGCGGTAGTGGACACCTTGGCTGATTATGATCCTTCGGTATTTATTCCATGAGATGCCTTAGGCTTTTCTACCCCTTGGATCCAGCTATCTTCGACTCACGTAGGACAAGTTGGTACACATGCTCCTAGGATTCCAACCAGTGCCTATGAAAAGTTTCCATCGAGATTCTCCTTAGACTCGAAGAGGATTCCTTGGTCATCAGTACCATATATCAGGCCCTTCGTGATCTACACTTCATTATATGGCATGACTATGTGATATATGATTTTGGTTATACGACAAGGCGGTGGGTTTTTTATATAGTTTTCATTCAACGGTAAGGACGTGTGGACATGATATGGATGGTCATGTTGAAAGGTTTTCTAGTTTGTTTATATTTCTTGTAGATGCCTTATTAGGATCCAAAACTTGTTGCGGGGAGGCACAAGAGGCTGTTTAGTATTACTTGTTTGCAATAAATATATGACATGGGCTTTCAAACGTACATTACTACTTACTTTCCCATGTTTAGCATATTTCATATCACTTATTAGAACTATATAGATATTTAGGTGGAAACCTATTGGGATGTTTATCTTACATCCTATTTGGGCCTCCTAGGGGACCCAAATAGATTATATAGTTACAGGTGACAGTAGAGGAAATCTCCTTAAAATTATTTGTCGATCATTGTTTTAGAGCATGGGAGCATAGGATTAATATGAGGCTTGCGATGCTAAGGGGGAACTTTTTGGTCATTTTGGATTTTAGATACATTTATTTTATTATATTTCTATGTACCTATTTTGAATATTTTCTAGATACATGTATCATCTGTATCATGGAATATGAGACACTTCTGGCTTGTTACATATTCTTGTCTTGCTTGTCTATTTTATCTATTGTCTGCTTATTGTATCTGCTTCCACTATTTAATGTGATTGACTTCCATTGTTATAAATTAGGGTAATGGGGGTATAGTCTCCCAAATGACTCAGCTAGTCCCGAACTGCTAGTCATAAGCCTCTAGAATTTGGGACGATGTGCTTGAGGCCATGTAGCCAAACGGGCTTGGGGCACAGTTGTGTGAAATCTGGGTTTGGGATGTTACATTGGTTCAATGATTCAATTATTTCATTTCAAAATTCATTGATGTCATATGAAGATATAATATGATGTTGTGCATGTATATACTATAACACATCATGGTGTGAATAAAATTTTTTAGTGTAAAAAATAAATTCCTTTGGGTGATAATTCTTGTAGTCAGATAAATTCCTTAAACTAATAAAAAAATACTATGGTTGATAAAATTCATAAAGTGGGAAAAAAAAATTAGTGAGAGAAATATAATTGTTTGAGAGGTTAGAGAGATGTTATTTCTTGGAGACTTTAATATCTTTAGAATCAATAATAAAATTTTATATGTCACTTTTAGGGTAAGATTCAGTCAAAAAATGTTATCTAGCACTACAAAAAAGAGTGGTCTTAGTGAAAGTTTATTAGTGACAGTTCTAAAAATCACTATAAAAAACATTATTATATATATTCTAACTATTGGGGTGGTTTCAATGAATCCACTGCTAATATTTTTATAAAATAACTGACCCCACCCCTCCACCCGATGCCCTAACCCCCTTGCTCCTGTGGTCGTGCCTCTCCCCGATGCTGGTGATAGCCCCACCCCCTTGGCGGCGCCTCTCCTCGTTGTCGGCAATCACCCCTCTATCTTGACCTCGCCTCTCCCCAACACTGGTGACCACCCCCACCTCGATCAAGACTCTCCCCGGTGCTAGTGACTCCCTCCCTCCCCAACCCCCCACCGATCCCTCAGCCCCACCTCTCCCTGACGTTGATGACCACCCCTCACCCTCAACCTTGCCCCACCCCCAACATCAGTGATCTCCACTCACCCTCGATCCCACCTCTCCCCAATTCCACCAACTTTCCCTCACTCTCGATCATGCCTCTCCCCATCTCCATTGATTACCCCCCTCTACCCAACCTATCCCCAACACCGGCGGCCACCCCTCCCCCTTCATCGTACCTCTCCCCAATGTGGGTGATCGCCCCTCACCCTCGACCCCATATCTCCCCGACACTGTCCCCCCTTCTCTCTAACAACATTACTCTCCCCCTTCCCCCACTTCCCCTTTACGACTGACCCCTCATCCTTGATGGTGACCACCCCATTTTCCAATTCCACATTTGATCCTCGTGACCCCAACCCCACTTGCTACCTGATGATGACCCCACAATGACCCCCCTTCTCCTTGATGGCAATCCCCATTGGTGACCCCTCTCCCCCATTTCTTGGAGAGTGGAATCCCCAATCGTAATGTGTAATTTTTTAATATTGTATTATTGGTTTGATATATCATTATGTAGTATATCATATTGTACAATCAAATGATAAATTTTACCACTTAGGAATCCTATACAAAAAACTATCATTAATTCCTATTATAAATGGGGATCATGAATCATTTATATGATGAATTCTTGTTTTTATGTGGGGTTATAAATAGTCTATAACTGCATGAATCATTTATCCCTCATGAATTCTTGGTGAGTTAGCCATAGTGAGTTTTGGATAATGGTTGATTAGAGGATTTGAAACCATTTGGTTTTATTGATTATTCACTAAAGTTTTAGTATGCTTCTTCCACACTGGCATGAGACTTTCAAAGTAAGAACATACTGAGTGTACATGTATGTTCACCATGATTTTTTATACTATATTTATAGAATTATAGGATAAATTAGGTGAACAAGATTAACAAAGTTAATTGATGTTTACTTTTAGTTGTACTTGTTTGATTAACCATTTATATCTTTATATCTGAATATACAGGGAGAAGAGTGAAAATCCAATACATATGGAAAAAAGTTGGATTACATTACCTCGAAACACACCTCTTTATGACAAGAGTTTGAAAAAAAATATTTTGTAATTAAAAACTGATCAGTGGATGGTAGAATAAAATGTGTATGTCCTGATCGAAAATTCAAGTGATGGTTAAATAGAAATGAAGTATATGATCATTTTATATAAAAACAATTTTATGATCAATATGTATGTAGGATTTGGCATGGTAAATATATTGTAATAGAAATTCAAAACAAATATAATCCTATCAACGAAACACAAAGTGACCCTCCAGAGGGGAATTCAGTTTGAAATTTGATAAATGAAACATTTGTCTTTGCAGGATATAATGTCTAATATTTCAATAGATCAAAAAAAACATTCAATTGACCCTGATAATTTTAATCCTTCTAATAAGTTCAACGGCAAAAAAAAGGGCTTTATGAATTAGTTGAAGACGTGCATCAAGAACTGTATCAAGGTTGTGATAAGTATTCAATGTTTTATTTTCTACCAAAGTTGTATCATATAAACTGTCTTTGTGAAATTATTGACATAGAAATGTACATGATTTTAGAGTTTCTTCATGATTCTTTTAGTGAATCTATGATCCTTGCATCATTATATGATATTAATAAATTCATAAATAAAAATGGACTGTATTATACAAATAAACATGAATTCCTTAATGATTGCATGCTTTACTAGAGAGAAGAGTCCGACATAGGAGAATTCATAAGATGTCATAAAAGTAGATGAAAGTCAATGAACAACAATGAGAGTATAAATCAATGCAACCCCAAGAAGAAGAAAAAATAAGAAAACACCTTTAGCTTTATTTCATTACTTTCCTCCGATATGATGCTTGAAATGATTATTCATGGCATCTAAGACTACATACAAAATGAAGTGACATGATCAAGATAGTAATGATGGATTGATGATACATCCAAAATATTTAACATCATAGAAATTGTTTGATTCATTATATCTATATTTTTCTTCAAATCTTAAGAATTCACGTTTGGGATTGGATTCTGATGGTTTTAACCCCTTTTGAACTTTAGGTACTAATTATAGTATTTGGCCAGTTGTTTTGATCCCTTATAATCTACCTCCATAGATTTGTATGCATAAATATTATTTTTTATTTCGATGATTATTTCTAGAAATGAAATGCCTAGAAATGGAACTGATGTATACCTTCAACCTCTAATCAAATAATTGCAAGGATTATGAGATGATGGAATGGAAACATATGAAACTTCCATGAGAAAACTATTAAAAATACTTGCTAATTTAATATAGACAATTACTAACATTCATGGATTAAAAAATTCATCTGATTGGAACACTCATACTAGTTTGCCTTGTCTAGTTTGTAATTTTGTTCATCTATGATTACCTCATAGAAGAAAATGATTTTTTATGCATCATCATTGATTTCTTTATTCCTTCTCATAAATATAGGTTTAACAAGACACAATTCAATGAAGATAGTAAACTGAGAAATCCACTAAAATTGTTATTAGGTTCTGAAATCATGGGACAATTAATGAGTGTCATTGAAGAATTTGGAAAATATAATCATTTTAAAGAAGGGGAAAAGGGTAAATGGTACAATATTTGAAGCATCTGGAATAAAAAAATAATGGGTTTATTTTTCCAAATTCCTTATTAGGAGTTTAATTTGATATGTTATAATCTTGACATAATGAATATTGAGAAAAAATTCTGTGGTAATGTAATTTTCACATTTCTTAATGAGAAGGGTAAATCAAAGGATCACCTTAATGCTCATATGAGTTTGGAGTTAATGAATATAAAGCATAATTTTTGGGAAATTTGAATGAAAAGTATCCTTCAACTATTTTTAGAATGAAAAATTAAGAGAAAGGCGTATTCATTCAAACTTTAATGAATTTAAAAGTGGAATATGGATATTCAAGTACTATTTCAATGTGCATTGACTAAAAAATTTAATGTTACATGAATTGAAAAGTCACAACTCATGTATTTTTATGGAACAGTTGTTTTTATTGGAATTTTGTAATATGTTAACTGAAAAATAAACTATTGTACCTTTTTCAAAGAGCGTTTTAGAAAAAATATAAATCCAATTGAGATTTATAAACTTCATGAAAGAATTTTTTGACACTTTTTTATTTGTAGATGTTATTTCCCCCTTCATTATTCACTGTGATGATTCATTTGATTGTTCATTTGTTTGAAGAAGCTAATCTTGGCTGACCAGAACATTGTCAATTGATGTATCCAATTGAGAGGTATAATGATATTATTTTTATTTTCATTAGTGAATTTAATTTTATTAAATTATTTCATAATTTCTTTAAATGTTTCTTATTTTTTTCATCAGGTATATAGGTCATTTTAAATCATATATGTTGAATAAATAACAACCAAAATGCTCTATTTCTGAAGGTTACATATCCAAAGAGTGATTGACCTTGTATTCATAGTATATTGATGGGATTGAGGCTAGATTCAATCGTGTTTAATGTTTTTATGATATCTTCGCTAATTATCATTTTGAAAACTAGTTATCAATATTTCTAATTATTGGATAACCAATTGAGAAGGGGTCAAATTTTACACTGAATGAATTGGAGTTTCTATAAGCACATAGATATATACTGCTCAGTAGTCTTATTATAGACCCATTTATTGAAGAATTGCGATGTCAAACAAATAAGTGATTAAGCCGTAGGTCTTTAAATGAGAGGGAATTAAGAAAATATGTTAATAAGGATATTGTCAAATGGATCACCTATCAGGTAAGTATACTCTCATATTAATATTATGGACAAGTAGTTATTTTGTCTATGTTAAGAATACATCTTTATATGTTTTTTTCTATATAATGAATGTTCAAGATCATGATGAAATATCAAATAATTTTCTATTTTTTTGGCTTGAGGTCCTCTAAGATAGTCTAAGATATTCGATGCCTACAATATTCATGGCTTTAGGTTTCATACGATTTATCAGGAAGAAGACTTAAAAAATCAAAATAGTGGTGTATTTAAACTTACAGAGGTGGGATATTATGGAAATTTGGATGATATAATTTAATTAAACTATCAGGCTTAGTTTTTATTCTCTTATTGAAAATAAAGTGGCTTAATATTGATATGGGTACAATAAATGATTCATTACATTTTAATTCTGTCAACATCTCTCGATTTATCCATACCAATGAGCATGTAGAGAATGATCCATTTATCTTGGCTTCCTATGTGAAGATAGTTTATTATGTGGATGATGAAATACATGAACATTAGAGTTTTTTTACACTTAAAGTAGAGAGACTTATATGATATGAGTGATGAAGATCAATTGGTACGTTGTGACAGTGAACCTAATCAACCACAAAACACTGAATAATTATTTACTAACAATATGTAAACAATAGAACATAAAATAGAGGGTGAAAATGCAGCACTTCTCCTAATAGAGGTTTATAATAATGAAGATAATGAATATGAAGATAATTAAATGTATCAATTGGTAATGAAAATATATTACAATTTCTCATTGATAAGTGGTTCATACATATATACATTGTTCTAGATTTTATTTTTTCTTTATCTACTAAATTATTAATTTTTAATTTTCTATACATTTTATATATCTGAACCAATTATATTGAAAGAATGATGAGAACCAATAAATTTCAAAATCCTAGCTGGTTATCATCTCGGAGCACACCACAACTACTGTCAACTTCAATGGATTTGAGTGATTCGGTTGTACTTGAGACTACCAGCAAGCCAGACATTCCCCATTTGTTTTTAGTATCCCACCATCCAATTCACCTCCAGCTATGGAGCAGTTGGTCATCCCTTCATCTAGTGGATATCGGTGAGTTACTATTACTGTTATGTATGTCATTGTACAAAAACTATATATTTTATTAATTGTTTAATTCATTTCTAAAATGGATAAAAATAACAATAGAAGATATAAAAATATTAACATGAAAGATGTATGAGACCTGAAGGAATTCAATATTATCATTCCATTTGATGAGTTTGGGGTGCCAACTGATGATGTTTCCAGAATCTATGGGTAGATTATTAGGCAGCTTATTTGTGATACAATGAGAATTCCCATTAATTATAATTATTGGAGGCATATTCCTACAACTTGGAAAAATGAGGTTTTTGATACTTAATTAATGTTAATTTAATTTAATATTCCTTGACAACTAATTTACATGACATGAATAAAATTTTGTAATATACTTATACAGTGTTATGTTTTTAATTTCTAGATGTTTTTTATTTGGTTGTCCCATGCTCTATTTCATGCCCATGCACAATTGAAAAATTAGTAAAGAAATGCTGAGATTTTAAATGAATATTATGATATGAGTTTAATGAAATATCTTTGATCTCATGATAGATGTATGGGAAAGTGTGTGAATGAATTTTTCAATGTGAAATTGAATTCATTTGTCGATATTAACAGAGATGCATCTCATGAGGTAATTGCATATTTTATAGTATTGTAATAACATAAAGAAAAAAAATATAATTTTTATTAATGTTACTATTTTTGTAGGAGTTATTAAAAACAATACTATGAATCATGAGAAATAATTCATTCTACATATCAGTGTATCTTAGAGTTTTTTTAGAAAAAGAATAATTTAGGTTTGTATTTTATTTAATATTATTTATATCATTTTATTATAAGTCAAATTTTTTCTAACTTGTTTATATTTTTTATAAAGGATAATGAATTAGGTTACTCTGTTGGCCATACATAGATGTGGTTTAATGTTCATAGGGAATCTGATATCAGTTTTGAAAATGACCCTACCAAAGATGTTACAGTAATTATTTTCCATTATCATTTCATGTTATTTCATTACACTAAAATAATAATAATGAAAAAAATATTATAACAAAATAATACTTAAACCCAATTAAATGGGGTTGGATACATGGATAAAATGATGCCAATTTAGCACCGTTTGATACATCTAGCCAACCCCAATTAATTGGGTTTAAGGATTATTTGTTGTTATAATTTATTTTTCAATATTATGTATTTGTAGTAATGAAATAACAATAAATAGTAATAAATAATTTATTAATTAGATAATATTATGATGTTCAAATATTTTAAAAAATAATTGTTATTATTTTTGTATTAATAGGTTAAAATTCAAGTTTTATATGATGTGAACCCTTAAAAATCATCATTAGTTTCCTAGAATGATGACGTTCCAATTGTTTTAGGGAAGGAGAATCCCAGACATATACAAGGGATGGGTTCTGGACATACTCCATCAGTTTTCTTTAGTAGGGAGTCATCATAAGTTACTACTACACCTAGTGGGGGTTCGAGTAGCACTATTGATAGGGAATTACAAAGATAAATTTCAAGGTTGAATGGAAAACTGAGAGAACATGACTCTTATAGGAAAACATAGGATCAATGGTGAGAGAAAATGGAAAATGATTTAGTTTTTATGTTTCAATGGAATACTAAAACGATACCCAAAGAAATTTCTTTCATTATAGCTTATCCTATCAAGGTAAATTCTAAATTTCATAGACCATTCACACATTTTCAAAGAACACATACAACTTCCTCAAATAAAACTAAAATGGCATTTTTATATTTATAACATGCACTTCGAGTCATACCGACAATATCTTGCACCGGATTGATGTGTGTTTGATTCCTATACATAAAAAATAAATTATTTGTTGTTATCCTTATGTTTGAAAATAATTCGAGCTCATTTTCTCAATTTTGACACAGTAAATAGTATGTAACGGTACTAAAGCCATTAAAAACATTTGTGTGTGGGGGGAGGGGGGGGGGTCAAAATAGGAATTAGATTCCATATCAACATAAAATCAGAGGAAAATGATTGTGGATTGATTTTTAAAATGTAGTAAAATATAACACATCATTTCGAGTTATAGTTTACCTAAGATCCGTGTAAATGTATTTTTAGTGTTTTAAGACACTAAAACATGTGTGTAATGGTTCAAACCATAGAAAAAGGTATCATATTGACATAAAATCATGAGAAAACTACCATTGAATTATTTTTGACATGTACTCATATAAAAAATATCAATTAGACTTGTAGTACAGTTAAAATTCCTCAGTAAATAGTTTTTAAAGGTACTAAATCCTTTAAAAAAGCATGATAGTGGGTCCAAATTAGAAAAATGTTGTTGGATTTCCATGCATTTAGAGGAAAATATCCATGGATATTTTTTGAAATGTAGGAACTAACAACATTTTATTCCAAGTTACAGTTTTCTAGGGTTTCCTGTAAATGAATTTTTATTGTTTAAACTACTAAAACATGTGCATAATATTTCAAACCAAAGAAAAAAACCTCATATTGACATGAAATCATAAGAAAACCACAATTGAATTATTTTTGACACGTAATCATAGACAAAAAATCATTCTAACATGCGGTGTGGTTAGAATGACTTAGTAAATAATTTTTAAAGGCATCAAAGCCTTTAAAAATGTGTGTCGGGGTGTCACAACTAGGACAATTTCATCAAATTTCCATAAAAACATATATGAAGAAAATGTTAATTGATTTTTGAAATATAGGACCTGATGAAATGTCATTATGTGTTAAATTTTTTTGGAATGTTCATAAGTGGGTTTTTAGTGTTTTAAACCACATAAACATGCATGTAACAATGAAAACAATAGAAAAAGACCTCAGATTGACATGAAGTCATGAAAAAACCATTGTTTAGTTTTTTCTGATGTGTATTCATAGAAAACACATCAATCTGATATGCAGTGTGGTCATAATGGATGGTATTCTATTTTTAAAGGTCCGAATGCCTTTAAAAATGTGTCAGAGGGTCAAAACTAGGAAAACATTATCAGATTCCCATAAAATTATATAAAAATGACTATAAATTAATTTTTGAAATGTAGGAACTGATAAAATGTCATTATGATTTATGATTTTCCTGGGATTCCTATAAACACATTTTTAGTTTTTTAAAAGAGTAAAAGAAGAATATAATGGTGAAAACCATAGAAAAATAACTCATATTGATGTAAAATCATGATAAATTAACTATTGAGTTCTTTTTGACATTTACACAAAGTCAACACATCAATCTAACATGTGGTGTGGTCGTAATGACTCAGTAAATGATTTTTAATGATATTGAAGCCTTTAAAAACATGTATATGGGGGGTCAAAACCAGGAAAACATCAGTATATTTCTATGAAATAAAAGTAAAACAACCATAAATTTATTTTTGATATGTTGGAACCAACAGAACACCATTGTAAGTTATTATTTTCCCTGGATTCCCATAAATGTGTTTTTTGTGTTTTAAAACACTAAAATCTGTGTGTAACATTGTAAAAAAGAGAAAATGACCTCATATTAATGTAAAATCCGGGTAAATATACCAATTAGTTATTTTTTACATTTACTCACTTAAAAAATATCAATATGATGTGCGATGTAGTAGTAATGGCTTAGTAAACTGTTTTTATAGGTAACAAAGCCTTTAAAAACATGTGTTGGGGGTTCAAAACTAGGAAATAATCATTCGATTTCCATGAAATCGTAATTCTATAACCATAGGTGGATTTTCTAAATCTATTAATTGATGAAATGTCATTTAGAGTTATGGTTTTATTAGGATACCCATAAATTCATTTTTAGTATTTTAAAACCCTAAAACATGCAACTATCAAAGCTGTAGAAAAGAACATCAGATTTATGTCAAATCATGGGACAACCACTATTGTTATATTTTTGATGTGTATGAGTAATGTCAATATGATATTAAGTGTGGTCAAAATGTATTGGTAAATATTTTTTAATGTTATTGAAGCCTTTAAAAACATGTTTCGGGGGGTCAAAAAAAGGAAAATGTTGTCATATTTCCCTGAAATCTTAGAAAAATTACCATAGATTTATTTTGAAAATGTAGGAACCCACATAACATCAATTTAAGTGTTTCATGATGTATGTATGATGGGTTTATTGTGAATTTATGTATTAGTTTATTACATGTCAATGTTTTCATATTTATATTTTTTTTTTTAAAGTATATTTTTTAAAAAATATTAAGAGGTGATATTTAAGAACCACTCTTAAAAAATGAATTTGAATCATAATTAACAGTGGTTAATATTAACTACCAATAAATCTAACATCCACTGACATATTTATCAGTTGTTAGGTTCTTCTTATCTATTTTATTTTCAAGTTTTTTTTAAAAAATCTCCATTAAATAAAATGAAAATCATTGCTAAATTAGAAAAAAAATCACATAAAAACTAACGCTAAATGAATCAGACTACTGTGAAATGACTAGAGAACATGCAATATAGGGATATTTTAGTAACAACCACTAAATAATTAGGCAAAGCTTTAAACTACATACACTAGATGAAAAAACCACTACTAATAATGGTATTTCTTTTTAGTATGGAGTCTTTTTTAATGGTTTTTGTAATGCCTTCACCTCAAATGTTGGGTTCGAACTAGAGTGCTACAAGACCTCATGTATGCCTCCCCACACACAAGAGGTTTCTGACTAGCAGTGAGGGTCTAAGTCCATTAGTGGGGAGACTATACCCATAGTATCATGTCATAATATAAATAATACACAATGAACTATATAATAGAAACTAGAGTAATTATGTGGAAACATAAAGATGAGACACATGTCATACAATAAAAAATGGGCTTCTAAAGTGGAAATCCAAACTTGAGTAATAATAGGCAGATAAATAAATAAATAAAACATCAGGGTCCTCCGGAGTCCATCTCAATATACTACCATCTCCATTCTCATTTTCTCATCCATCAGCCACATGTCCCTTTTCCTTATCAAAATCACTAAACATATTGTCTGAATGTGCATCAATATTTTTATGCAAGGTGTGATTAATAAAATTCAGTAGTACACCACTAATTCATCCTTAACAAGTGTGAGCATTTTTAACTTGTGTATTCGGTGATAACAATAAATGAAAAATAAATAATAAAATCTAAAATCAAAAAACGAGTGTTTGTGTATTAATCAAGCTACTACAACCTCCGACATTACTTTCTTCAACTCAATTTTGAATGGAAAGTCAATATATCGAAAGTAATCAAGATATGGCCATGTGACTAGTGATCATACTTCTTGGAATTGTGTGTACATACTACTCAACATCCACTAAGCTCGAACAATAGACATCTGCTCCCACATCTCCTCTTGGATCTATCCATACTACGAAAGGATCTAGAAAAGTGGTACCATATGATGGTTCGGGGAGTAGTGGAAGCATGTGGTGGTGGGAAATATATTAAAATTTCTTTTAATGTTTATATGCTCAAAACCAAGAGTGAGGAACTTGAACATCAAATTTTCAATAAATTTATTTAATTTCATAAAAAATGATTACTTTATCTTAAGATTATTTCTTCATTAATGATGTTAATCATATGAAAAGACCCTTTCAAATTTATTTCATTGTGCTATGAGGATCGAAGAATAGAATCCCTCTAGCGAAAATCCACACATGCTGCATCGATATCCGATAAATGTTAAATGATATCTATGTGCCAGTGTGGGGAATAAAATGTCTTGTGTTGTTCATTCTTGATCACTAATTCTTTAATCTTGAATAAATCTCTCAAACATTTATTTTTCTTGAGAGGGAGAGAGATAGCAGAGTTAAAAGAAAATTAATTATTTGAAACAACTATCTATTTTCAATTACCTTCACAATATCCATAACAGGATATTAATTGGGGTAGATTTTAGGTTAGGGTATTTTTTTATTGCATTCTAGCCCTAAAAAAATACTAAAAACTATAATAAACCTCATTCTATATAATAATAATATTCTTATTATTATTCTATGGTGTGCTCCAACTCGAGCATCGAAAAATATTATCTAACCATATTTTTAATTAATATTATTTATTAGACATGGTCTTGGTCTATTGAAACTCTTATATAATTTATTAAAAACCTAAATAATTATTTAATTAAAATATTTCATTAATCAATATATATTTGTGATCAATAGAACATGAATAAAATTATACCTCAGTATTGAGAATAATATTTATTCAATTAATTAAATTCAAATTGTATTTAATCAAGATCATCAGAAAGACTTAGTATTTGACCCTCTAGGATTCATTCTAATTGGAATCAATAGAGATTTCCTAATGTCCAAAATTACTATCCAGAAATGAGTCATGGAACCCAAGAGAAATAACATAATTTTTAAATGATTAAAACTAAAAATGAACAGTCACTATATAATATAATCCATTTATCATAATATCTCATCAAGCAGGTTACACATCTATGTCACCAACCTATTTTCATGGTATATCATTCTTTAAATATCTAAAATAAACACATAGTTACACCATGTACATGGAATTTAATGCAATGGTTCTATTTCAATCAAATGGATGAGATATCAGCTTCCATAAATATAGAAGGGATAAATCCTTCTTTATCTTATTCATTAATGATATGTGAGTCATGACAAGAACAATGTAACCTAACATACCATGAATATATTTCATCATTGTTTTAATCATAAAATCTATGTTCATGAGTTATAAAATTCATTAATGAAAATTTTAAGGTCCATGTACCATTACACATGCTCGCATATAGGAATATCTGATGAAACCAAAACATGTGGAATTCCTACTTGTGATTCATTCTCATAATCTCCCATATTGGTGATTACCATGTGAGAACTTCATGATACTAAGACTCATCCTCTTATGAGTGCTCTCACTTAACAGTCTATGAACTATGTGTCCCATTATAGTACGTTATCCAAGAAATTCAATATATTTGTGAAGAGTTTATGTGGTCGAAATTCAAATTCAAATATGCGTAGATCTTGAATATTTTGAATTTAATTATGTAGAAAACGTTTTCCGGTTTTTCTCCATTATCTTTCTGGGATTCTTATTAATATATGCATAATAAATTCATACATTACATCTTTTTTATGTGATTGGAAAAGGTGGAGCTCTATAGAATTCATGTCAAAGTTATCTTTTTGGACTGAGATCTCATTATAAGGTTAGTCATCTTAATGTTTTATTTACCAGACTATGGAATATCTGACTTAGAATTTGAGAAGAGTTTGAGTAATATATATTGAAAATGAGTTCATCGTAATGTTTCTAGTAGACTAAATTCATTGGACTAAAACCATTGAACCCATCCCCATCGGAATGAGAGAATCAGGCCTTGCCACATCAGACTAAGGATTCCAGATAGAGAATTTGTGGAGAAGTTTCAAGAAAGTCTTTATTATTTTATTTTGTCTCAATTGTTTGTAATGAAATTTTCATGTTTATGGGAATTAGTATAATAATTTCTACTGAGACATAGAAGCTATCTAGCGGGAGTTGGCACGAGTTGTATTCACTTATTCATTATAGAGAATTTATATAGACCCACAAGAGTGGCTATGTAAAGGATGTAGGTTGTCACACTGAGGAAAAGCCTTTTAAATATTATGTTATTTACTTGATTTCCTACATTTTCATGCATGGGTATTTACTAAAAGAAAATAAGGATATTAACATTAACAGGTTTCAAGGGTTATGTTTTTTAAAAGTATTGCAACATATAAAAGTGACCAACTGATTCAACCCCCTTCTATGTTTTTATTTAATCCTTTGAAACTTTAATTGGTATCATAGGTAAGGTTCCCTTATTTAATCCTTATCATGGATAATATCAATTCAATCAATAGTAGAGGAATTCCTACATTTGATGGAAAAAATTATTATGGATGGAAAAATTAGATGATTCTTTATCTCATATATTTTGGACTAAAAGTTATTGATGCTAATAAAATTGGTTTTACACCTATTATGAAATATTATCCTATGTTGTTTACTAACAAAATAAATATAGAAGTTGATGGAAAAGATAGAAATTCAATTCTTATGAACTTATCAAAAAATGGTTATATGAAGGTGTTGGGTTTCTTAACTTCAAACAGTATGTGGGATAAGCTAGAAAGTATATTCAATGGGAATACTAATGTGAAGGATGAAAAGATAGCAATTTTGAATAGTAAGTATGAAGACATAAGAATGAGAGATGAATAATCCATTGATGAATGCTTCATGAGAGTAATTGAAATTGTTTGTGTAAGATCCCGACCATTCCTGAAGATGACTTGAGATTTATTTTAGGTATTAATATTTTTTATTGATTGAGAATACTTGGGTGGGGTTTTACCTTGGAATGTGTTTGGGAGAAAATTTGAGACAATTGGAAGGGAGAAGAGAAATTCATGGTTGGTGCATGGTTTTCCCTAACCATGTTCCCCAACCCATCAAACAGTGCAACACTGGACAGAGGAATTTCACGATTTACACACGGTTTTTAAAACCATGCACCCTCTTAGGAGAAACTGTGCACCCCCATAATAGAGGCGCATGGTTAGTCTCATTATTAGGGGAAACCATGAATCCCTTCCCAACTTACCATGAATGACCTTTTAAATAACCAAGAAATTATATTTTAATCACTCAAACCCCCATTTTAACTTTTATTCAACCTTTATTCGACCCTAGATGATTTTTCTTGTTTTTGGTTCCTCCCAGTTAGATTAAAAGTCTTAATGACCTCTATTATTTTTGATTCAAAGACAATATCAAATATATTCACCCTTCTTAGTAAGAGGATCTCATCTCACTTGGTTTCTCATTACTTCTCCTTTCTTCTCCTATTTTAGATAGGGTTTGTTATTCTTATTTTGATTGGATATATTCCTTGTTTTTTATCTAGATATATTATAGTATATATATATATAGATTTAAGAGATCATTATTTGTTCAATCTTGATTTAGGGTTTTATATTCAGATCTTGTTCCGTGTCCTTGTGCATCTCAAATTTTGGGGATTTCTGTAGGACGACTGCTTGTCAACGAATCGAGTTAGTTGGTTTATAATCCAAATCCCAATATCTTGATTTAAATAATGTATATGTTATTTTATAATTTCTATTAGATTTTTGGAAATTTTGTTCTTGACTGAATGAATTAATTTGGTGAATTAATTAATTAAGGAAATGTGAAATTGGGGATTTTAGAAATTATAGATTGAAATAATTAATTGTAGAATTAATTGTGAGATATTGAGATTTGAGGATTGAAATATTTAATTTTGTGAGTAATTATGATCTATTGAGCTGGTGATTGAGATAATTATCTCTGGAATTAATTATGAAATTTCGATTTTGTGGATATTGATTAATTAATTGAACAATTAATTTATGTGTTTGATGTACTCAATTAATTGGGGAATTAATTAACGGTATTTATGTGATAAACTAATAGTTGAATTAGTAGTTAAATTTGTGGGGTTAGTTAATTGTTTAATTGACTAATATAATTGTAGTTATTAATTAATTGTAGAATAAATTAATTTACATGATGTGGTTAATTAATTTTTGAATTAATTAATTTTATTTATGTGATAAGTTAATTATTTAATTAAATAATGGAATCTCCGAGTTTAGAAAATTATTGAATTAGTAATGGAATTTATTTGAAATTTAACTATTTAATTAATTATGTGTTTTGAATACTAACATGGCAATTTAGTTTAGAATTAAATAATGGGAACTTGTTCATTGTAATGTGTAAGTTATGAATGGTAACATGGTTATTTAGTTGTGATATTGTTGGTCAAAAATCCCTCAAGTTATCATTGAAGCATTTTTGAGGTGATTGTGTTTGTTGAAAAAACAGACCTCCATGTTGTGTTTGTCGATAATGTAGACCATGTTGTATTAGTTTGTCGACAAAGGGGGTGTTCATGGTTATTTTTTGGGGTCAAGGGATACTTTCAGAAATTGATGATTGATTGAAGAATCTCGACAAAGGAATGTACGATCTAGAGGCAGAAAACAGTGGGATTCGTGGAAAAACAGAGGATGCGTGAAATAGAGGGATGAGGTATTTTGCATAAGAAATATTTCGAGGTCTGAAGCTCGAAAATTAGAAAAGGAATGAGGTGTGAAAAATTTTGTAGTAGTTTGCGAAAAAAGTTGTTGCGCGGAAGATTTGTTTTTCACGCTCGAATTGAATTATGCACTCAAGGAGGATTTTTCATGCGGGGTTGATTTTGCCTATAAATATGAAGGGACCCCTCCATTTAAGTGATAAAGACATAGAAAATAACTGAGCTCCAGTGTGCGAAATTGTAGTTAGTAAGGGAGTTTCTTGTAAACATTATGTTTGCATGTAATGTCTGCTGTTGCGCGAAAAGCTAAGGTTGCGCGTAAAATTGGTATTGGCGTGTAAAGTGGTCTGACACGAAAAGTGGATTTCATGAAAAAGAAGAGAATTTCATGCAAGGCAGTGTAGAGGTTTCTCATTAAATTTAGAGGTTGCTCGTTAAATTGGGTTGTTGTGCAAAAATTGAATTTCGCACAAAGAAAAGGAATTACGCGCAAGATGTTGTATGGGCTACACGTAAAAAATGGGGTTCCCCGGTCCACCCAGTGCAAAGTGAGATTCATCTGCTGGTGAAATTTGGAAGTCAACAGAGAATCTATCAATAGTTAAGAATTTATTCATTAGAGGTTATGATGAGACCTATATGTCTATAAATTGTGAGTGGATCCTTTCCAGAGCAGTGGGAAATGGAAGACGAAGAATGTGATCCTCTCCACCGGCAGTGAGCCAGAGAGAGAGAAAGAGGGAGTGACCATTGGGAAAGCTGTGAGCTGACCCTAAGAATTGCAAAGTCAGTGATCTTCGGCATGTAAGTGATCTAGCATGAACATTATTGGCAATGAGCCTTAGTGGATTTGGTACAGCGGCACATCGCCGTTGTATGCTCCTTAGACATAGCCTAGTGAGGGTGAACCAAGTAAAAATCTCTTTGTCTTCCTGCTTGCTTCCTTGCATTGCATTCAAATCATCATTATCATATAATGAAGAATTAGAAGTGATCATAATAGAAACAAAAGTGAAAAAAATTTGACCCTTGTAATAAAGTGGTCAAAATCCAGTGGGTGCAGGAAGAATTTTCAAAAGAATATCCATACCCTGGTTGAACCCCCTCTCAGGGTATATAGGTCTCTATTGGTCCTAATAGAAATAAATGATGGGAAAATGGTCATTATAATGTGTATGGTATGAATGGTAACATGGTCATTTAGCTAATAATTAAATAATGGGAACATGGTCATTCTATTGTGTGATGTATGAATGGTAACATGGGAATTCAATTATTAATTAAATAATGGTATCAATGACATTATGAGATAAGATATTCATTAGACATACTTCAGGACCCGATATGAGAAAAATTAGGTATTGAATTGTACAAATGGAATTTTGAGATATGGAATCCATTAGACATACTTCAGGCTTCAGAATGTGCCAAAGCAAGCATTAAGGTATGAGTGTCTATGAGAGTTCGGGGGTTTATGTTGTTAAATAAAGATTAATTGATAATGTGATAACTATTTACTTATGAATTGTAATTATGTTTTTATACAACTGCATACACTTTCTATTAACTATATATTGTTTTATACACCATTGGTGGTGGCCTACTGAGCTGTACTCACACCCTAATCAGGATGCCTTATGGGTACCCAAATAGACTTTGTGTTTTCTAGATATGTTAAGGGAAAAAGCTCATTGTCATATGGATGACATGGGATAGAGCATGTATGAGGGAACTAGAAATGATTTGGGACCCAATTAGGATTGTCATCAATGTATTTATTTTGTGTTTAATTTTAGACACTTGACACGTACATTGGCATGGCATATTTTCTTCTTTAGTTTTGATATTGTATTTCCACTTTTATCCATCTCATGATACCGGTTATTTCAGGTTATGATTACATGTTATTTAGTTATTGTATCTTATTTTCTTCCAGTGTAGTAAATCTGATAAAAGGGGGTATAGTCTCCCCATTATCGATATTTCAGACCCTCACTACTATTCGGTATCCTCTAGCATACAGGGAGGCACACATGAGGTCATGTGACTGACCGACTCAAGGCACCAATGTGTGGAACCTAGGTTAGGACATTACAAAGTGGTATCGGAGTCCATTTTTCTTTTCTTTTTTATTTTTCATTACTATTTTGTAAAGGTAGACAAGAAACTAGAAAGAGTCGGGCCTTGGTTACGATATCCTGCATTGGATTAACTAACCAATGTATGGGGGAGAACCCAAGTCTCAAGGGTGGGATTGTTGTTATTCCAATTTTCTATTACAGTTGAATATTATTTCAACTTGGGTGACACACTTATTGTGTGTTGTGATTATTGATGTTAATTTTTTCTGAGTTTTGACTCGTGGACTAGTATGGCACAATATTTGAGTTACATGCATCATTCTAGGAACATAGGGTTATTTTGACATGCATCATTTTAGGAACACATAGAAAAATGGTTTATGGGTAAGTTATTGAACTTGAACTATTTTTCCTTGCTTGTGAAATTGAAATGAAAATGGAACCTAGCATGAAATTGAGAAAGATTGTAGAATGATGAAATATTAGAATAAATGGGTGTCTAAATGAGAAACTTGAATAATTAGAATGTGTTTACCCTTGTTATCTAGGACAAAGGAGTATGATTATTAAGGGTAGTGATAACACCTCAGTTTTGACTATGTGGTAGGGTTTGGAGAAATGACTTGTTGTTGAATATTGTATTTTACCTTAAATGTGATAATTTTGTAAAAGGTTTCCTAAGTTATCTATTTGTAATGGTATAGATATTTCTATATGACGGTTCTTATTAAGAGGATAACATGAGGATATGGCTAGAGATGATCTACCAGTAGTAGGAACTAAGGCCCCAATTGTGTCAGGTGAGGAATTCAGGGAGCAGTTCTAAGAGAACATTTCCCACTTCATGAAATTCATGGGAAGATACCCATGGTGGGTTGTGAAGAGTATGTTTGATCTAAAAATGGAGTTACAAATTCATCACCCTCCTACTTTTATTGGATAGGGTGGACCTGAGAGAGATGATTTCTGGGTTGAGTCCATCGGGACTATAATTGACCACATTGAGAATCCTGTAGAAAGGATGGTCAGGTTGGCTGCTTACATGATATGAGGATCAATGAATCACTGGTGGTATGTTCAGTCATGGACTGTATAGGCTAATGGTATGTTATGGATGGAATTGTTGGATAAGTTTCTGGAGAACTTCTATACAGAGATTTTGAGGTAGGAGAGAGTAGCTGAGTTCATGAGGTTGACTTGGGGGAGTATTTATGTGATAGATTATATTGGACACTTTACACATTTGTAACACTTTTCTCCAGCATTGGCAGTGGATGAGATAACTACAGCGATACATTTTTATGATGGGCTTAAATGTGAGATTAAGTCCCAAGTTATCCATTTTAAGTTAATGGAGTTTCCTGAGGTGGTGGATAATGATATCATAGATATGGGTAACCTGAAGAGGATTATAGTGTAGAAAAGGTGGTTCCATTTAGATGATTAGAAAGTACGACTTATGAGAGTAGGAAGCATTGTTATGTACACATCAACCAGGGCAGTGGGAAACATAGTACCTAAAAAGGGTGATCAGTTGCATAGGACATTAATCGAGTGATCTATCACCAGTGTGGTTGATTAAGAAACTTTTGAAGATATTTAACCTCAACCTATAATATATATAGAGTCTTGCAGAAAGATGGGACATCTACAAAAGTTCTACAAGACCCAACTATAGATGAGTAGTAAGGGTATAACTAGTCAGAATCAGAGTGTACGAAGAGGATATTCTACAGCATATCAATCTTGCATATGGAGTTCTACTGGACAAGGTGGTAATGGTAGTGTATGTGGAGGTTCAAGGTATGAGTGCTCATATTATTAGACTATTGCAGCACAGGGGACTTAGACTGCATATAACATCCCGTCTTTTTATAACATAACTTTTCATTCCATTACACGGAACTGAGGATCTTTAAGGTTTAGTGTCTTGGAAACAAGGAACATAAAACATGAAAAAAAACATTATTCTTAAACACTTGAAAGGCTTCTCCTCATGTTCACCCTAGGCTCATTACTGCATCTCATAACCTGGGGACATACATCAAAAGGAAGGGTGAGCAGAAGGCCCAGCAAGGGAAACAAGTGAAACATTTTACATATGAACTTGAGATACATCAATAAAGTCATGAAAAGAACTTTAATGCATGAAAATGAAATCATGAGGTGTATCATAATAAAAATAAAATTTTTCATAACTTGAAGATGTGGCTGAAACATTTAATATTGACAATCGTTTCGTTTAACCAAGGTCCATCCCCAAGGTGTCGTTAAAAATTACCAAGGTTATTCACCAAGGCATCGTTAAAATTGTAATCTCTAGTGGTTACATCATTACCCAATGCATTGGAGCGCTATCAGGGCGCACCCTTAAATTTGTCTTTATTATCATGTGATCCACATATATCATCATCAAACATTTCATAAATAACCCACATAGCATAAAATAAATGGGTTTCATTTCATAATCATAATGTTTTAAAAACTGCTTTAAAGACATGATCTTTACGTCACTTTAAACCCACGGAAAGGGAAAGCGGGTCTCATGTATGTAAATCCCAGAATTTAAAATGGAATATTTTGATATATATGTGAATACCCTTGTATAAATAAGAGCTTTGAGTATTCACTTTATAACATAAAATAATTTTTGAGAAAAGAGAGAGGCATTTTGAGGGGAAAATTCTGCAGCATAACGGCTAAGTTTCGGGGTTTTAGAAAACATTGAAATGAGAGGGGACATGGGTCACCCACTCATAAATGATACATAAAACAGTAGGGTGAAAGAATAAGAAGGAAATATGGACATGGTAATGAAATTTTAGGGACATACCATTTGAAATGAAAAACATGGAAGGAAAAAAGTTTAGATTTCTCTTATGAAAATTCGGCAGCCTTACGGCGTCACTTAACTTCAAAAGAAAATGATTTGACAAGATCAAATAGGGTCCCTAAACATATGATCATAAGAGATCAGTATGATATATATAGAGATAATTCCCCAACATAACAAAACGGAACTTGAAAGAATTGACATGAAAGTAGAACTTCAAAACGAGAATGGTGAAGAACCACTTAAAAATTCGGCAGCCTAACGGCGCCACTTAAAACATCAAAATACTGAATTGAAGAGATCAAATGGGGTCTCTCATCATATGAACATAAGATTCCAGTATGATATATATAGAGATCATACCCCAATATAACAAAAAGGAACTTGAAATAATTGACATGAAAGTAGAACTTCAAAACGAGAAGGGTGAAGAACCACTTAAAAATTCGGCAGCCTAACAGCGCCACTTAAAACATCAAAATACCGAATTGAAGAGATCAAATGAGGTCTCTCATCATATGATAATAAAATATCAGTATGATAATTTAGAGATAATACCCCAACATAATAAAAAGGAACATGAAAGACTTGAATGAAAATAGAACTTGAAAATGAGGAAGGTGAAAGAATCCCTTAAAAATTCGGCAGCCTAACGGTGCCACTTAAACATTCTTAAAACGAATTGATGAGAGCAAGGGGGGGTCTCTCATCATATGAACATAAAATAGGAAGTAGGATGAATATAAAAGAACATCCTCCAACATAAGAACATGGAGTATAAAAGAAATGACATAAAAGAGATTACTTGAAAAGAAGGAGAGTGGTCGGATCCCTTACCTTAAAATGTAACTCTTAAACCTCAAAGGTTGGGACCTTGAGGGCTTGGGGGCACCTTGGGAGGACTCCTTGGGAGGTAATGAGACCCGAAATTCGTTGGGAATGAGTGGGGAGTCGAATGGATGAGAGGAGGGCTTGGTATTTATAGGGAAAGTGAGGGGACAAGGCATTAATGACCAAGGGACACCTCACATGTGCTTTTCTCAAACCCATGTGCTCTCCCTTGGCATTTATCATGGAGTTAGGCCACATGGGGCCCCCATAACAATAATTCATCAACCTTGGCCGGACAACCCTTTAAAAAACTCATGACATCATCATGACACAGTTATGATGTCATTAAACATACCGAAACCCTAAAACTGTATTATTACTATTCACTAAAAATTCAACTTTCTCAGAAAAATCCCAAAATTTCACATTAACCAAATATCAACGCTCTGATTTCAAAAATGAAATCCATTTTATAAAAATATTTTTCTAAATATTTTTAATTTAATTTTTAAATAAAAACACTATTCATCGAAAATTCATTTTTTTCAGAAAAAACCCCAAAAATTACCATAACATAATATCGATGCTCTGAGTTCAAAAATAAAGTCATTTTTATAAAAATAATTTTCTAATTATTTTTAATTAAATTTTTAAGTAAAAAACACTATTCACCCGAAAAAACTAATACTTGAATAATAATTAATGAAACCGTTATTTAACTATTTTATTGAATCACATTACTTAATCAAGGTGCCTAGATTATTTTAAAACTTTCTTTAAGTGAGATTACTAATCCATTTGGTCATATTACTAATCCTAATCATAAAATCACTATTCATAATTTACTATTCATCGAAAATCAAGTTGATCTTATTAGACTCCAAATTTCATACTGAACATAATTGTAGAAGACCATTTTTCGAAAATCATTACACATTTTATGTTATTTAAGGTTTACATAAACATTTTTTTCAAAATAATATTTTAAAAATTCATCAAAAATATGCATACTATTTTTATCCAGTCATTTGAAAATTCATAAACTTCATCATAAGCAGAAATCCCAATTTTTATTTAAAACAAGGATTACACCAGGCAGTTACGGTCTCGTTACATAGCCCCTTATAATACCACCATAGGACCTAAGAGTAAGGTGTGCTAGGGTGATAGAATCTTGGGGCGGCTCGGTCAACATTGCCCGAGTAGTAATTTCTATCAGTTTGAACTTCTCGCGAAGGCGATTCCGTTCTAGCTTCACATGATGAAGTTCGGCTTGGGTTTGGTCCAGAGCAAAGGCCAATGGTGCTACCTCCTTCCCAAGCTCTGTTAGATGGGCTTCGATCGGTCCATGACTACTAGGTGAGGCCATCAAATCTTCTTTCTATAATAATCAACCAAGATTACTTATATATAGAGACAATAATCAAAACATTTTGTTCATAGTGGTCATATTGACCGATGGTCATATAACAGTCAAAACCAATGGTCTCATTCTAATTATAATCATGTTTATCAAATAAAACATTTGTTGAGTAATAAAAATAACGCATAAAATTAGGAAACAATATTTATTTAAAATTTCGGGTCATTACAATCTTCCCCCCTTAAGAAATTGCGTCCTCGCAATTTTTTTAAAATTGGGTTTTGAAATTTCATTGAAAGTCCCACATCGGAAAAGGGGTCAGTAAAACTATTACTTTAAAAGAAAGAAAGGGAAGTACAAAGGTCACCCGAGTTAACCCACACTAGGGTTCCATGTAGAAAACATGGACATGGAGGAAAAAACAAAAGGTCAAGTTCTGAGGGAGAGTGATAGAGAACATGATTAGGAGAAAGTTAACCATGAGAAAATCCCAAACTTATGATGTGTGTAAACGGTCTTTGATTACCTAGTAGGAAACGTAAACCAACAACATTTTTGTTTTATGTTTCTTTTCATAATTTTGAGGATTTCATTTACTACATAGAACAAAAACATAAGAAAATATACCTACCTTCAAGTAGAGTTTCATCCTTTAACAAGTTCCTACCAACACTAATCTTTTCTCCAAATGATGAGAATTCAAAAACACTTGGTCTCATAAAAGCACAAGAATCATCTTCTACAGAATCACATAATCTACAAAAGATTAACTATCTATTTCTTCTATCTTTAAACATTATCCGAAAAACAGAAAGGTTAAGGTAAAACAACTCTTCAAAAAGAAAGAATCCCATAGGAATGGAAACTACTTTTAAATCATCAAAGTTCCATGGTACTACCCAATGTTCATCATAGACCATTCCATAAATAACGGTCCTTAAAATTCCTCAAAACAAACCAAACTAAGATTGAAACCCAAATACAATAAGGATTTGATAACATAGTCTTCCAAAACAACTTCATTGTTCATCTCCAGACAACATCAACCACTCCTAACATCTTATAAAAAAGTAGCTAACCTAAACATATTTTACCCAAGATAGGTTAGTCATTCCCTTAAGTAACCTAAATTACTATAAGTTCACATTAAATTCATCGATTCTTCAAAATATAAGTAAACCTTACTCCTCAATGAAAATACTGTAGTAATCTATTTACCTCGATCAAATATGGTTCCCAAAATAATGAACATCTTCCAAAATAATAATCATATTTTAATACCCTAATCATCCCTGTCATATTAATACGAAAATTGTCGCATTTCCTATCACATTGGTTGTCGAAACATGTTCTTCCATTTCCCACCATTAACTAAGAAGAGAAGCATAATTAGGGGCTTAAGTACTTAGCTAATAATCATGAAAAGGAACTGAAAGCATATAAGGATAACTTGTATATGAAAGGTATACCCTAAATTGTGATCTCCTAGGTTCCCATCTAGGTTATGAATGATCATATATTCTTATGTGAACCTTTATTTTATTTTATCTTTGTTCCTTTAACAATGGTTCATACCAAGCTTTTGAATTTACCAAAGCATATCCCATGGGAGTGTCGTAACCAAGAGTGCAGCAAGGCCCGTTGTCGTGTACCAGTTCCCGTTCGAGTCTAGCTCAAAGCAGTGTTTTCGGGTTTTACCCCTATGTACATCTGTGCCAGAGCCACCTCTACCTGCTCGTATCCAGATAGGGATGTATTTGCTTGGCAACCCCTTACTCAATACTCACCAAAATACCAGGAAGATTTCCTATATTAAACATTTCTATTGGGTTCCTCCTAGAGTTTTCATATCCTAATTTCCACAAATAACTAAACCATCCTTTGATACCAACTATAACATCCCGTCTTTTTATAACATAACTTTTCATTCCATTACACGGAACTAAGGATCATTAAGGTTTAGTGTCTTGGAAACAAGGAACATAAAACATGAAAAAAAACATTCTTCTTAAACACTTGAAAGGATTCTCCTCATGTTCACCCTAGGCTCATTACTGCATCTCATAACCTGGGGACATACATCAAAAGGAAGGGTGAGCAGAACGCCTAGCAAGGGAAACAAGTGAAACATTTTACATATGAACTTGAGATACATCAATAAAGTCATGAAAAGAACTTTAATGCATGAAAATGAAATCATGAGGCGTATCATAATAAAAATAACATTTTTCATAACTTGAATATGTGGCTGAAACATTTAATATTGACAATCGTTTCGTTTCACCAAGGTCCATCCACAAGGTGTCGTTAAAAATTACCAAGGTTATTCACCAAGGCATCGTTAAAATTGTAATCTCTAGTGGTTACATCATTACCCAATGCATTGGAGCGCTATCAGGGCGCACCCTTAAATTTGTCTTTATTATCATGTGAGCCACATATATCATCATCAAACATTTCATAAATAACCCACATAGCATAAAATAAATGGGTTTCATTTCATAATCATAATGTTTTAAAAACTGCTTTAAAGACATGATCTTTACGTCACTTTAAACCCACGGAAAGGGAAAGCGGGTCTCATGTATGTAAATCCCAGAATTTAAAATGGAACATTTTGATATATATGTGAATACCCTTGTATAAATAAGAGCTTTGAGTATTCACTTTATAACATAAAATAATTTTTGAGAAAAGAGAGAGGCATTTTGAGGGGAAAATTCTGCAGCATAACGGCTATGTTTCGGGGTTTTAGAAAACATTGAAATAAGAGGGGACATGGGTCACCCACTCATAAAAGATCCATAAAACAGTAGGGTGAAAGAATAAGAAGGACATATGGACATGGTAATGAAATTTTAGGGACATACCATTTGAAATGAAAAACATGGAAGGAAAAAAGTTTAGATTTCTCTTATGAAAATTCGGCAGCCTTACGGCGTCACTTAACTTCAAAAGAAAATGATTTGACAAGATCAAATAGGGTCCCTCAACATATGATCATAAGAGATCAGTATGATAGATATAGAGATAATTCCCCAACATAACAAAAAGGAACTTGAAAGAATTGACATGAAAGTAGAACTTCAAAACAAGAAGGGTGAAGAACCACTTAAAAATTCGGCAGCCTAACGACGCCACTTAAAACATCAAAATACCGAATTGAAGAGATCAAATGGGGTCTCTCATCATATGAACATAAGATTCCAGTATGATATATATAGAGATCATACCCCAATATAACAAAAAGGAACTTGAAATAATTGACATGAAAGTAGAACTTCAAAACGAGAAGGGTGAAGAACCACTTAAAAATTCGGCAGCCTAACGACGCCACTTAAAACATCAAAATACCGAATTGAAGAGATCAAATGGGGTCTCTCATCATATGATCATAAAAGATCAGTATGATAATTTAGATATCATACCCCAACATAATAAAAAGGAACATGAAAGACTTGAATGAAAATAGAACTTGAAAATGAGGAAGGTGAAAGAATCCCTTAAAAATTCGGCAGCCTAACGGCGCCACTTAAACATTCTTAAAACGAATTGATGAGAGCAAGGGGGGGGGGGTCTCTCATCATATGAACATGAAATAGGCAGTAGGATGAATATAAAAGAACATCCTCCAACATAAGAACATGGAGTATAAAATAAATGACATAAAGGAGATTACTTGAAAAGAAGGAGAGAGGTCGGATCCCTTACCTTAAAATGTAACTCTTAAACCTCAAAGGTTGGGACCTTGAGGGCTTGGGGGCACCTTGGGAGGACTCCTTGGGAGGTAATGAGACCAGAAATTCGTTGGGAATGAGTGGGGAGTCGAATGGATGAGAGGAGGGCTTGGTATTTATAGGGAAAGTGAGGGGACAAGGCATTAATGACCAAGGGACACCTCACATGTGCTTTTCTCAAACCCATGTGCTCTCCCTTGGCATTTATCATGGAGTTAGGCCACATGGGGCCCCCATAACAATAATTCATCATCCTTGGCCGGCCAACCCTTTAAAAAACTCATGACATCATCATGACACAGTTATGATGTCATTAAACATACCGAAACCCTAAAACTGTATTTTTACTATTCACTAAAAATTCAACTTTCTCAGAAAAATCCCAAAATTTCACATTAACCAAATATCAACGCTCTGATTTCAAAAATGAAATCCATTTTATAAAAATAATTTTCTAAATATTTTTAATTTAATTTTTAAATAAAAACACTATTCATCGAAAAATCATTTTTTTCAGAAAAAACCCCAAAAATCACCATAACATAATATCGATGCTCTGAGTTCAAAAATAAAGTCATTTTTATAAAAATAATTTTCTAATTATTTTTAATTAAATTTTTAAGTAAAAAACACTATTCACCCGAAAAAACTAATACTTGAATAAAAATTAATGAAACCGTTATTTAACTATTTTATTGAATCACATTACTTAATCAAGGTGCCTAGATTATTTTAAAACTTTCTTTAAGTGAGATTACTAATCCATTTGGTCATATTACTAATCCTAATCATAAAATCACTATTCATAATTTACTATTCATCAAAAATCAAGTTGATCTTATTAGACTCCAAATTTCGTACTGAACATAATTGTAGAAGACCATTTTTCGAAAATCATTACACATTTTATGTTATTTAAGGTTTACATAAACATTTTTTTCAAAATATTCTTTTGAAAATTCATCAAAAATATGCATACTATTTTTATCCAGTCATTTGAAAATTCATAAACTTCATCATAAGCAGAAATCCAAATTTTTATTTAAAACAAGGATTACACCAGGTAGTTACGGTCTCGTTACATAGCCCCTTATAATACCACCATAGGACCTAAGAGTAAGGTGCGCTAGGGTGATAGAATCTTGGGGCGGCTCGGTCAACATTGCCCGAGTAGTAATTTCTATCAGTTTGAACTTCTCGCGAAGGCGATTCCGTTCTAGCTTCACATGATGAAGTTCGGCTTGGGTTTGGTCCAGAGCAAAGGCCAATGGTGCTACCTCCTTCCCAAGCTCTGTTAGATGGGCTTCGATCGGTCCATGACTACTAGGTGAGGCCATAAAATCTTCTTTCTATAATAATCAACCAAGATTACTAATATATAGAGACAATAATCAAAACATTTTGTTCATAGCGGTCATATTGACCGATGGTCATATAACAGTCAAAACCAATGGTCTCATCCTAATTATAATCATGTTTATCAAATAAAACATTTGTTGAGTAATAAAAATAACGCATAAAATTAGGAAACAATATTTATTTAAAATTTTGGGTCGTTACACTGCATCACAGGGAAGTGGGGTAAGACCGTTGCATTATATTCACCCTACACTTTTGGATATCAAGGCTGGACCATTGAAAGTGATAGGTACTATTTTTATAGATTCTATGAAATCTAGTTATTTATTTGATATCAGTGCCTATCATTCCTTTATTTCTACAAAACATGTTAATGGTTTTAGCCTGGGGAAGGAGTTCATGAGTGGGGTGTTGACGAAAAAAACACCTCATGGAGTTTGGTCAAGATACATTTTTTTGTGCAAGGGGTGTTCTATTGAGGTCGAGTAGTATCAATTTCTATGGGATCTTTATATCATAGACATTTTAGGATTTTAAATAATTATGGGTATGGACTGGTTAGTATCATATTATCCCCACATTGATTTTTACCATAAGAGAGTGACCATTACATCTCCTAAGGGTTACAAATATATTCACTGTGGAGAGTGGGATATCGAGGCGTTCCGAGTAGGGCCAATTACTCATCAAATAGGAGAGATCACAACCCAGGTTTCTAGTTTATTTTTGGATGATGGAGGTGTAAAATTATATGTATTTCCACACTTAGTGGATAGGTTTTAGGATGTGTTTACATAATATTTCCTAGGGATTCCACCTGAGAGAGATTTGTACTTTATCATCGAGCTCATACTGGGGGAAGAGATGATTTCTATTCCACCATATAGAATGGCACAGAAAGATATTCAAGAGCTCATAACTCAGTGGGATGAGTTAGTGGATAAGGTATTTATTTATCTGAGTATATCTCCTTGGGGTTCACTAGTGTTGTTTTCAAAGAATTCTAATAGGAGTTTATGCTTATGTGTTGATTATCTAAAGATAAACAAGATGACTGTAAAGAACAAGTATCCTCTCCCCCGTGTCAATGATCTATTTGACCCGTTGAGAGGATCTTGTGTGTTCTCAAGGATTGACTTTAGATTAGGTTATCATAAACTGAGAGTTCTGACTTATGATATACCAAGGGATGAATTTAGAATCATGTATGGACTATATGATTTCATCATAATATTTCTTGGGCTGATGAACACACTAGTAATGTTTATCGACTTAATGAACGAAATATTTAATCTGTACCTAGACCAGTTTGTGGTAGTGTTTGTGGAAGACATCTTGGTGCACTCCATGACACATGATTATTATGACCAACATCTCTATATCATTCTCAGTACACTTAGATAGCATTTTCTATACATCAAGATATCTAAGTACAATTTTTTGGATCGATCGGGTACACTTCTTGGGTAGAATCATCTAAGAGGAATGTGTGTTGGTAAATCTAGAGAAGTTTCAGATAGTGGTTTGTTGAGAGTATCCCAAGAGAATGTTTGATTTCCATAGATTTTTAGGATTTTCTGAATATTATTATAGGTTAATTCAGGACATTTGCCGATTGGAAACTTTGCTTACGGGCTTGACCAAAAAAGGGATAAAGTTTAATTGGTCATAAGATTGTGATAATTCTTTCTATGAGATGAAGAAGATTTTGGAATCAGTACCAATATTTATCCTACCTGATCAAGATGATAAGTACACATTGTATTGTGACACTTTTGTGATTGTAATCAGAGTTGTGTTGATTCAAGGTGACCAATTTGTGGTTTATGATTCTTTGAAGTTGAGGCCCCATGAACCAAACTACCTTACATGTGACCTCAAGTTGGATATAATGGTTTATGTTTTAAAGTGTTGGGGACATGATCTATTTTAAATTTTTTTTACTATGTATATTGATCAAAAGATATTAAATTACATATTTTCACAGTGAGACTTGAATATTCGATAAGAAATAAGGGTTGAGTATATGAAACCATTAAATTTTCAGCCAGCATATACGCCTGGAAAGGGGAACATTGATTATGATGCTTTGAGAAGGGATACTCAAACTCAGGTGGCTCAAGAGTCTAGTGCTGAGTGGATGACGATGGATTTACTGGACAGGATACCCATTGTGGTTTAGGAGAGTTAGTATTAGACGAATCTCGTAATAGTTTCATTGGAGTTTACATTTTTGAGATAGATCTAAGATAAAATGTATGTGGATTTATAATGTTTTTCCTTGTGGGAAAACCGTGAAGGTTGGGATTCACGTTATGATTGGATCATAGATGAGGATGTGGTCATCTATATCAGGAATTAGGTTGTCGTACCTAACAAAATGTGAGACAAGCTGATGTGTGAGTTTCATGCCTCGAAGTGGGTGGTACATCCAAGTGTGACCAAAATGAACTGTGAACTACAAATATAGTTTTTATGGTTGGAAATGAAAAAGAAAATAGTAAGGTTTGTGACACGATTCTACACCTATCAGGAGGTGAAGTCTGAGCATTAATGACCTATAAGTTTACTATAGTTATTGGCCATTATAGAATGTAAGTGGAAAAAAGTAACCATGGACTTTGCTGTGGTTCTCACGAGGAGGCCTTGGAAGAATAATTCTATTTGGGTTATTGTGGAGAGACTGAAAAAGTTAGTGAATTTCTTGAATATATGGGATACCTTCTCAGTGGAGCAGTTGGGATATTTGTATGTTTGGGTGATAGTCTGTCTGCACGAGGTGCCACAGAATATTGTTTCTGACTGAAACTTGTGTTTTACTTCATGATTATTATTGAGATTGCAGAAGGTTCTTGGTTTGTAGGGTTTTTTTGAGTATGAATTTCCACCCACTAATAGATGGGTGGTTAAAGAATACTATAAATGTGCTTGAAAATATGCTGCGAGCTTGTGTTCTAAACTTTGGTGGGTCTTGGGAGAATCACCTAACATTAATGGAGTTCACCCATACCAATAGTTATTGGGAAAATATATAGATGGATGTATATGAGTCTGTTTATAGTAGTCCATGAAGACCACCTCTAATCTGGATGGAGTTAAGTGAGTCTAAGTTTTTGGGACCGAGTATCATGTAGGACACATTAGAGCATGTACAGTTGATTTGGAAATATATGGATATGACCCAAAGTAGATAGAAGTCATATTCTGATAAAAATAAATGACACATACAGTTTAAAGAGGCTGATCATGTTTTCATTTTGGTGTTTCCTAGATTCAATCAATATATAATACAAGGACAAGGCAAGTGGGCACCCAAGTTTGTTGTACCGTTAGAGGTGGTGGAGAGAATCAGGCTAGTGGCGTACCGATTGACTCTTCCACAGAGATACAGTAATATGTATGATGTTTTCTAAGTGTCAAAACTAGTTTCGTATAACCCCAAACCTTCCAATGTGATTGATATGGATGATGTTGAGATTGAGATAGATTTTTCCTTTGAAGAGCATCTAATATGGGTGTTGAATCATAGTGAGAAAGTGTTTCGAGGAAAGACCATGCCTATAGTTTGTGTATTGTGGAAACATTGAAATGAGTTGGAGGAGACATGAGAAATGAAAGAAGATATGAGGGATTATTTTCCTAATCTTTTTTATTTAGAACCATAGAGATTCTTGGGAGTGCAGCACAAGGATATGTTTTTATAAGGTGGTGAGATTGTAAGATCCTGACCTTTCCTGAAGATGACTTGGTATTAATTTCATGTATTTATTTTTGCGTTGTTTCAGTGTACTTGGGTTTGGTTTTACCTTGGGGTGTGTTTGGGTGAAAAATTGAGAAAATTTTAAGCGTTAAGGGTAGTGCACAGTTGGCTCACAGGTTTTCCTAACCGTGCGCCCTTGCCCAGCAAACCAAACAACCTTGGATAGAGAGGAATTAAATGGTTGACATACGGTTTGTCAATATGTACACCAAATTATGAGAAACTATGATCCCCCATAACAGAGGTTCACATTTAGGTACACATTTAGGATAAACCGTTCTCCCCTGCCCAGTTAACCATGCATGAATTTTTAAATCACCAAAAATTTAGATTTTTAATCGCCAAAACCCCCATTTAACTCTTATTTGATCCCCATTTAACCCTAGATAATATTTCATGATTTTGGAGAATCCTATATGTATTAAAAGACATAACAACCTTTTTAATTTGTTATTTTCATCCAGGATTGAGGATCTTCACCCCTCTCTGTAAGAGGATCTTACGTTGCTTGGTTTCCTATTCTTTATCCTTTATTATCCTATTCTAGAAAGGGGGTTTTCTTCCTATTTGGATTGGATATAGAAATGTTTTTTTTATCTGGATCTAGTATTTTAGATATATATATATATATTTATGATATCCTGATTGATTAGATCTTGATTTAGGTTTTTAAATTTGAATCTCATTCTTTATAATTGTGCTGCTAAAATTATGAGGATTTTCGTTGGGTGATCGCTCATCAATGAATTGAGGTAGGTTGTATATAATTCAAATATCAAAGTATTTATTTAAATTACATGTATGTGATTGTATAATTTCTATTAGAAGTTTACAAATTATATTCTTAATTGAATTAATTAATTTGTTGAATTAATTAATTGAGGAGATCAGAAATTGGGGATTTTGGGAATTATAGATTGAGATAATTAATTGTAGAATTAATTATGAGATATTAAGTTTTTTGGATTGAGATATTTTATTGTGTAAATAATTATGATCTATTGAGATTTTTATTGAGATAATTAATTATGAAATTAATTATGTGTTTTTTAGTTTGTGGATATTGATTAATTAATTGAATAATTAATTAATGGGATTTACATAATCAATTAATTAGAAAATTAATTAAGGGGATTTATGAGATAAACTAATTATTGAATTATTAATAAATTTGGTGTGGTTGATTCATTATTGAATTTACTAACATAATTTAAGTGATTAATTAATTTTTAATTAATTAATTTATTTTATGTGATTAATTATGTTTTGAATTAATTAATGTAATTTATGTGATTAGTTAAATTTTGAATTAACTAATGGAATTGTTATGTTTAACTAATTGTGAAATTAGTAATGGAATGGATGTGTATAATTAATTGTTAAGTTAATTATGTGTTATGTATAGTAACATGGTCATTTAGTTGTGAATTAAATAATGGGAACATGGTCATTATAATGTGTAAGGTATGAATTGTAACATGGACATTTAGTTGTGAAATAGAGAATGTGAACAAGATTATTCTAATGTGTAAGGTATGAATGGTAACATGGTCATTTAGTTGTGAATTAAAGAATAGAAACATGGACACTCTATTGTGTAATGAATGAATGGTAACATGTGAATTAAAATATGAATTAAATAATGATATCAATGGAATTATGAGATATGATATTCCTCAGACATACATTAGGCTCCAACATATTTCAGAGTAGGTATTATATTATAACAATGGAATTATAAGATATGAAATCATTCAGACGTACTTCAACCTCTGACATGAGTTAAAGAGCGGATTGAGGCATGAGTGTCTATGGGAACCAAAAGGTTTATATAGTTAAATAAAGTTTAATTGATAATGTGATAACTGTTTACTTATGCATTGTAGTTATTTATTTATACAACGACATACAATTTCTATGGATTAGATATTGTTATTGTTTTCATTAGTGGTGGAATACTATAATGACTTAGATTTTCCATGCACTATTTTTTGGATACTATATAGATTATTTGTGAGACCAGGCACTGATACGTTGTGCGAATCTGAGGCCGTTGTTCCTAAAATAAATGTTTGAAAAATATTAAATAGCATGCATTCATAGTTTTCATGAAAAAAGTGTATCAACTTCTAAACGGGTACAATGATCAGAAATATGATGTTACTGTTGAGTTTAGAATGTGAGGTTTACCCGAGGAATGACTTAACATTATTCGGTGTGGGTCATTTGTAGAAAAGTCATCACAGGCGTGGAAATGAAAAAAATAATTTAATAAATTATTTTATTTCAGTTTTGTTGATGCAGTAATTGATGGAATTTAAATAGACCATCATTGAGAAATACTAGGGTTAGTTGTACAACCCTAGAACCGTTAGAGAGCCATTGGAGATAGCATTAGTGAATCCTCTAAGATGAATGGTGATAGGATCTTCAATCAATGATCGATGAAAAAAATATTCAAAGGATCACACCAAAAAACAGGACACAACCCCATTCTTCATTAGTGATCAATTTGAATCATGGTAGGGCATGTATTTTTGTTCTATTCTTCCCAATTCTTGATTTCCACAATGAACATGAATCAATAAATGAAAATATGGATCCGTGGTTTGATCATTATGCGAGATGAGTTTATTTTATGAGGTTTTGATGGGAGAATATATTTTTAATTTTATTATTCAGATTTTCATTCTTATAATGATGGATCAAGATAAACATGAACATCGATCAAGGTTTGTTACTCCAATATGTTCTTGTTATTTTCTACACCCACTCATCGTTCGTCACGAGCATTCTCGATTAATTGATCATTGTGTGCCTATTTCTTGGTGCAATGATCTGATATCATAGATCTAAGTTTGGAATAGCCTGACAGAGGTGTGATGATAAGGATAAAGCAATTTAGATGACAGAGGATACCCAATTTACCATTCTTCAACACACAAAAAATAATGACAATTTGATTCATTTTTTGAGTATATATGAGGGTGTAATGCATTATTCATAAAAAAGGATTGGAAGAGTTGGGATCTTCAATATCATGGTGAAATGATCACCATATCGAAATCTGGAGGCATTGGATCAAATGCGAGAGTAGATATGGGATTCTGAAAAGTCCTGAACAACACAATGTTTAATTTAGATCTATATGTTGTGTGGGGATACATGACCTGCGATTAGGGTTTCCATAGGATGTTAAATATCACATATAATGTGACCCCATACACATAGCATGTGGTATCACCTGGGTCACTCGGCAAGTACTCAGGAATCACACGGGCTGTTTATATGGGAAGATGTTCACAAGCTATGCTGTGTACTGGTACATGGGAAGACATGCATTGGAAGGTGATGTGTACTAGCACATGGTTAGAGTAAATGGGATACGTACATGGGGTGTACTACTACATGGACACAGTTTCATGAGATGAGCCATTTACACAGGTACGACCTGGGTTCATGGGACATGGTGTGTGACCCCTACTACACACTGTGTACTGGTACATGGGAAGACATGCATTGCATGGTGATGTGTACTAGCACATGGTTAGAGTAAATGGGATATGTACATGGGGTGTACTACTACATGGACACAGTTTGATGAGATGATCCATTTACACAGGTACGACCTGGGTTCATGGGACATGGTGTGTGACCCCTACTACACACTGTGTAGTCTTTTATACATGTCTTATTCCCTTGTACTCTATATCATGTAAATTTTTTGTTAGGGCTTGTTACCTTTATATTTTCTATGAGGGTTAGTATGCAATCATTTTTTAATCTCGGGACAACGATGTCTTCAGCAGTAATTCCAAGATAAACTTGTTGGAATCCCTCTAAGAGGCCCAGAGGGAGATACACTATTCATATTCATGTCATAGGTGGAGTTCTTGTTATCGACATGACCAACACTACATGGGAGTCAATCCTCTACTTAGTGAGTTAATCCAGATTGATTTGTTGGTATCACCCCATGGCCTTTCCAGTGATCCTCATCTGTGTATTGTATTCTATTCAAACAATTCGCATGCTCTTTCTCATGAAGAGACCTGATAGGAATTACCTATTGGAAGGACATCATCAATTCTATCAGATTCAGGAGTTTGTTCTCTCGAGTGAGTGCTTTGTGGAATATTCTATATGGAATCATAAAATAATATAATATGAGTGTGACTTACCTCTAGAATGTGTGTATTTGTTGATTATATCTGGATATTCTTGTTATATGTGTTGTATAAATATACCCATGTAGAGATTAATGTATTTCCTTTGTTTCATGTGATGCACGCTAATCATAGGGCATGTAAAAAAGCAATTTAATTTTCCTAGTGTAGTATAATGGATGACCAGGTTCATCTCACTTGAGGAAATTTCACATATGTTCACTCACTTAAATTAATTTACCTAAACTAATTGTTTTTATTTGTTATTTTTAATTTATGAAGGTTATGAAATTTAAATTAATGAAAATATTAAACTAACATGCAATGAAAAAATTTAATTAGTGAATAAAGAACTTGGAATTTATGAGTTGGTTTGTGGGTTCCATCATTCTCCTTGTTTTTGTTTAAATAAAGTTTTATAATTCAATTTTGAGATCTCATTCTTGAATTAATATTCTTTTATTAATTGGTGTGAAATATTCAATGTATTTAGCAGTCTTAACATCCCCTCCTACTTTAATCATTGTTGATGGAACAACTCAATCGTGAGTGTGACAACTTCCAAGACACGGATCTATCGTATGCCATTTCAACCACTGAATGGCTCAAATCCATCATATTAAGATCTTTTATTCAGTATAAGGGAGTGAATAGATTTAATAAAATAATAGAAATGATTTTGAGTATATTTTCTTGGTGGGCTATCGCCACACTCGTTCATGTCACTCTTTCTCATCAAAAACCGAATAAAACTTAAGAATTTTACCATTGAATAAATAAAATTGACACATACCTCCCGTGTGCCGAGGATTGAGTAAGTATATCATTTTTTAGGGTAAGTGGTAATGGTGGATATTATTAGAATAAGAAAATAAGAAAATAAGGATAAAAGCTGGAGAGGAAAGGAGGGTGGTCGGGTGGAAGAAAACACAAAAATAATAACCATGAATGAATTTATTAAAAATCTAAATTACAATTGAAATTTAAAAAAATAAAGAAAATCAACAAATTAATAATATGATAAGGGAAATATTTGTGAATTTCCTCCCTTGGTGGAGATCTCCCCTTGTTTCCTTTGAATAAATGTCAGGGAAAATGGGATGATATGAGATGTGGGAGCTCCCCTCATTTTGTAGGATGAAATTGACCTCCTCAAGTTTGCACATTTTTTCAAATATAAATGGATGATAAACACAGTCCATCCTTCATAAAAGTTGTTAATAAATTAATTTTTCATTCAACATCAAAATTTCATAATGATTGGACTCTTCTAGTGGGATTTATGTATTTTTTACTGACAATGTATTTTTTTCTTGATGAATTTTCCAGGAAGCTTCCTTCAATGTATAACATCTTTTTTGCCACCACAATGGGAGAAAAACAATATGAAATTTATTTAGGTAGTGCATATTTTTGCCCTACTTAATATACATTTCTAATCAACACCATTGTAGGTGTGTATCCTGATTTATACATCTAATATGGAGGTGGGGACCACGCTGTCTGCACGAACAATTTCCAAACATCAATGATTTTTTGGGCCCTTAGTTATTCGAATAAGCCTCTAGTCTAGAAGAAAAATTTAAAGGAATTAAAATAAGTACTATATGAAAATAATCAGTCAATTTGGAATTATATTTTTATATAAATGACCAAAATACCCTTGACATAAATATCTGTCAAAAATCCAGAATTTAAGAAAATTTCCCATTTTAGCTCAAAACACGCATTAAATCCGAAATTGATCCATATAAGCTCAAATTGATAAATTAGAATGGTTAAAAAATTTAAATGTATATAAAAAATGTGGAAAATATTAGTTTTATCAGTATATTTTTTGGTTTTGGGGTGTCCTACTAAGTATTGTTATACTCATCCATACATGGGGTTTTCCTTCATATGTCATGTCTTGTGTAGAAGATTGAAATTTTGACAGAGTCTTAGGAGGACCAGGACCAGACGGTTCATAGTGAGACCAGAAAAACCAAGGTGTGTTCCTACAGCTTTCTGAAAGCAGTCCCAATACTTACTTTTAGGTTGAACTTTTTTTGTCAAACTCTTTGTGGTGGGATTGTAATTGTCCCTACTTACTTTATACTAATTCCTTTTATAATCAAGTTATGCAATTTAAATGTATGAATGCATGAGTTTTCAGTTGTTTTTACATTTCATCATTTTATAGGCTTGGAGATGTGTGTTTCTGTACAAGTACTTAAGATAAGGCCTCTCATGTCAGTGATACTCCTTATCAGTGCTAGTCACTAACCGCTAGCCTATTTGAGGTTGGATTCGGGAGACGTGGTATGGGCCCCTCTGGGAGGGGGCATGACACCTACTGAGTTGTACTCACACCCCACTTGGGTTTCCTGATTGGTACCTGAATAGAGTTTGTGCTCTCTAGAGAGGGTAATGGAAAATACCTTGTGTTAAATCAATGATATGGGATGGAGCATGGATGAGGAAACCAGACACTATTTGAGACCTGCATGGGGGATTCTTCAATGTCTTTATTTTGGGTTTCATTTTAGACACTGGACATGTACATTGGAAGACATATTATCTTCTTTATTTATTGAGATTGTATTTTCATTTTTGGTCATCTTGTGATCCTGGTTCTTTTAGGTTATGACTATATGCTATTAATATATTGTTTATTATTTTTTGATGGTGTATTTACTCTTATAAAATTGGATAAAGTATTCCCATGATCATTATATTAGACCCACACTTCTAATCAACAGCCTCTGACATATGGGGAGGCATGCCTGAGTTCATGTGACTGACCAATTAGAGGCACTGGTGTGTGGAACTTGGTCCGAGATGTTACAATTTTCAACATTAGAGGTTTTGGAGATGTCTTGTAATAAAGTTGAATCATACTCAACTGAAAACAATTCTTCAAAATATTAAAGTTAAAAAAAATTTATAACCTTCATTGCAAAATCTTATAAAATAAAAGATTCCTTAGATAGTGAACAAGGTGGTGAAGAATCATATAGAGAGTATCAACTCAAAACCTAACTTATATTATGTATTGAGAAAAACAGAAATCTCAAGTAAGAAATTAGAGTAGTGAATAAATATTATGAAGATGTTTCTAAAGTAAGAAATTATATCATCAAGTCTGAGGAAGAATACATTCAAGAGTTCTTAAGTTACAAACTAATAATCATCAAACAAGGAAGGATGGATGAAGATCTCAATAAGAAGTTGGAATATAAGGAAAAACAAGTCAATAAGTTTCAATATGAACTTCTTGATTCTATTAACTTCTTGAAAGAAATCATAAACATAGCTTTAGTAGTAAAATATAAGACTTATAAATTTGTTGAGAAATCTCAAATAAAGAATTAGGTGAATTCCTCACACACCAAAAATAATGTTTCATATGATTTTTCTAACATTTCAAGTGATAGGAAAATTAATAGGAATGTTTGGGTGGAGAAAGAATGTGATAAACCTGTCACATATAGGAAATATTAAAACTAACTTAGAGCGAAATATGGTATACACCTAGAGTATGTTAGGGTAGGAAGGATTTATCAACCTCATATTTTTTTACAGAGAAAGACCATACTTCAATAAAAAATTAAAATTTGATGGATTCTATTGGTGCTATAGAATATATGGGTACGTGACTTATAATTTTGGGCATAACATAACACTTCCCAAAATAATATTTTAATAGAGTGGAAGAAATAGTGAAATTAGAATGAATAACTTTCATAACACATAGGAAGTTAGAAAAGAAAAATTATAGGAAGTTAGAAACATTCCAAGAAAAACCAATTTAAATGTCTGGAAGATGTTTATGGAAGATGTGATTTGGAATTTCATCATGTAGAAAGATGTATTAATCTCCTTATATAATAAGTCTCTTATGTGAGATAAAGAAAAGGAAGCTAGGATAAAGAAAGTTGAGGAAGTGTTTTTTGTTGAGAATGCCTTGAAAGAAAGTAAAAAAGAACAAACCATGGATACTTGATAGTGGTTGTTCTTTATGCATGATAGGTGATTTAAAAATCTTGAAACATGTTAAAAATAATGAAGGAGGTTCTATTACTTTTGAGGATAATAGTTCATTAAAAATCATAGGAATCGAAATTACTGAGATTAAATAAGGAAAGAAAAAATATTAGGAATTTTTATTTATTGATGTGCTAAAGCATAATTTACTTACTGTAAGTCAACATTGTGATGATGGAAAAGAATTAATTTTAAGAAAATATTAATTATCAGAAGTGTGAAACATTGAAAAGTTATCACTAAAAGAGAAATAACTAGAGGAAATATTTTTCAAGTTAGAGAATTTAAAAACTCTTGTTATATTAGTGCCAAAGATGAGAATAAGTTGTGATGCCAAAGAATAGTCCAACTTGGGTAGAAAAGAATGAAAAAACTTTTTAAAGTTTATTATGTACAGAATTTTCCAAAATTAAAAAGAAGAGAGGAGATTTTTGTGTTACTTTTTAGAAAGGGAATATCACTAACAAAAGTCATAAGAAAATTGAGATTCCATCTACCAAGCCTCTTAAAATTATTCATTACAATTTGTGTGGGTCAATGAGACATCAATAAAAAAAGTATATTTATAATTTATCAATTTTAATGGTGATTTCACTCAAATGACAAACATCATGTTTTTGAAACACAACTCAGAGCCCATAAAAATGTTCATGTTTTTCAAAAAATAAGATGATAAAGAGATGGGGGATTATATAAAGAAATTGAGAATGGATAATGGTATTGAGTTTACAAGAATTACATTGGAATATTATCTTAGAGATCATGGTATTAAACATTAGTATAGTTCTCTATATAAACCACAACAAAATAGAGTAGTATAAATTAAGAATATAGGTTTTGTGGAAATGGGAAGAATCATGTGAGAAGAATAAAAACATTTAAGGTTCTAGTAGAGTGAATTTGTTAGTATTATTTTACATGTTTAGAAAAAATATTATGTTTGTAAACCAACATGAGTTTTTATGAAATTATCTATGATAAAAAACCTTTATTAAAGTACATCAATGTTTTTGGAATCCCATATTTACTTAAAATAATAAATTTGGATTGGGGAAAGTTTGATGAGAAAGCTGAGGAAGGAACTTTTATTATTCTCCCAATGGAAAAAGTTACAAATGTTGTAAAAAATGTTTATAAAATTACGTGAAATCATTTTATGTGGAAGTTATTGAGAATAAAAATTATTTACCAAAATTTTATGGTTATTTTGAGGAATAAAAACTGATATTTTCCAATTAAAATGAAAGTGATAAATGTAATGTTCATGAAGACTCAGATGAATCGTATGATGAGGAAAGTGAAGAAGGAAGAGGATCTCAAAAATTTCCAACTTTAAAAAATATTTGAGACTAAATATATTCTTTGTAATTAGAAGGCTCTAGTTCAGGATAGAAGAAAGATGAGATTATAAAATAAAAATTCACTCATCTCAAAATATGAACCATAATCATTCTCATAAGCTAATCAACACAAAGAATTGGTGAATTCTATGATTGAAGAGTTGGATCAAATTTAGAAAAATGAAACATAGGAACTTGTTTTATGTCTGAAATATAAAAATTTTGTCATAAAAAATGGGTTTATAGAAACATTTTGAAGGAATATGGAGATGCTTCAAGAATCAAATCTAGGATTTATTATAAAGGCTATGCACAGGTGCAAGGCAGAGATTTTGATGAAACATTTTCCCCAATTTAATGGTTAGAAACTATAATAATGTTTTGAGTAGTTCCTTCTCATCGAAATTACAAAGTGTATCAGATAAATATAAATTTGGATAAATTGAAGAAGAAGTTTACAATGATAAACCTTTTGGGTTTCTACTTTATAAGGATGAAAACAATGTTTTCAGATTGAATAAAGATTTATATGGGCTAAAACAAGATCAACATTCATGGTATTCTAAGATTGAAAATTCTTTGAGAATGATGATTTTTCAAAAGGAAAAGTTGACAGAAACTTATATATGAAAGATGTTGACTTTGGAACTCTAATTGTATTTGTTAATGTGGATAATAATATTTTTTTCCGGGATGAAGAAAATTTTTTGTAAATAATTTTCTGAGGTAATGCAAACGAATTTTGAAATATCAATGTTGTGAGAATTAACATTCTTCTTTGTCTTACAAGTTCAATATAAGGAAAAATAAATTTTCTTATCTTAAGAAAAGTATACAAGGGAATTGTAATGAAAATTTGGAATTGTAGAATATAAATAAGTTTCTACTCCTATCTCAGTGAGGATGAAGATGAGTAAAGATGAGTCTTGAAAAAGTGTGAATTATAAAGACTTTTGGAAGATGATAGGAAGTATACTTTGCCTTATAACCTCAATCCTGAAATTTTTTATACTATAAATTTGTGTGCTAGGTATCAAAGTAATCTGAAAGAGTCAAATATGTTCGAAACAAGGATAATTATAAGATATTTCAAAGGAACAAATTCACAAGGATTATTATAAAAACTAAATTAGGAAATGATGTTTCATGGTTATACTAATATTGATTGGGCTGGAGATTGTATTGATAGAAAATAAACCATAAGAGAATCATTTTTCTTGGGTGAATGTTGTGTAAATTTTCATAGTAAGAAACATTATAAGGTTTTAAATGTATTCCTTTAGGTTTTTATCACTAATGATATAAAAATATATATGTTCATTATTGATTTAAAAATACACATTCGAAACGATATAGAAATATAAGAATTTGGGAGTTTTGAAGATTTGGTTAAATGTTCTCTTAAAGTAGATATGGAGTTCAAAGAATGGTCCCATGGTTATGGAGATAATAAGAGAATAAAGGGGTTTCAATATTGTGGGTCAAATGACAAATGAGGAAATAGGATCCAACTACCCACATGTCAAAAATGTGGGAAGAATAATCATGTTAATTTCCACAAAGGGATGGGGAAATTTTTCAAGTGTGGGATAGAAGGACACCAAGATAATGAATATTGAAGATACATGAAGAAGCTGACCAACATGATAGGGGAAAGGATGGAACATCCTAATGCACCTACCATGGTTCAATGCTTCAACTACAGGGATCAAGGGTGTTATGCAAGCAAGTGAACTAAACCATATGTCCTTTAGGGAAACCAGCGTCAGCAATCACCAAAGTCAAAGGATCAAGGGAAAGATTATATCATCATTAATAATTAAGTGGAGTGTGAAAATGAATTAATACAAGGTATGATTCCTATTCACTAAATAATAGAAAAAGTATTATTTGATTCTGGTTCTAATTATTCATTTATATCCTAAAAGTTTTCTATAACTATTGGATTGATGCCCAGATACCTTTAAGTGGAGATATCCATAAAAAATTTAGTGGTATAATCATTACAACCCAAGTGTTAGACTCTTCTCCTATAATCCTATTTGGGATGATTCTTCGTGAAAATATTATTATATTTACCTTGTTGAAATTTGATTCTATATTGGACATGTATTGGCATTCATTATTTATAGAAGAAATAAAAAATTAGAAAAAAATCTATTTTTATATTCTGAACCATCCCCCGATCCTCTAAAAATGCAAGGATGATCATGAATCTTGTTTTGAAAATCCATCAAAAGTGTGGGTGTTGATACCATGTAGACAAGCATACCATTCCCAAATGGTTGAGTCAAAGGAATGTATTAACCTGGAGGAAATGTCCATTTTTAGGGAATACATTGATGTATTTCTCAAAGAGTTACTTGGAATCCCCTGATCGTGAGGTAGCGTTCTCAATAGATCTCATAACCAGAGCCATTCCTATCTCAAAATTCCCATATAAGATGGCCTTGATTGAAATGGGGGAGTTAAATAAGTATCTACAAGAGCATTTGGAAAAATGTTTCATACTCCCTAGTACATCACCTGTGGGTGCACCAATGCTCTTTGTCAAAAAGAAAGATAGATAAAAACAGGTGTATATCAATTACCAAGATATCAACAAGATCACCATTAATAAAAATTATCCTCAACCAAGGATTGATGAATTGTTCAATCAACTAAGAGGAGTGAAATAATTCTCAAAGGTGTATCTTTTTTATGGATATCATCAACTAAAGTTTATGAAGGAAGATATTCAAAAGCCTTCTTTACTTACAAGGTATGGGCACTATGAGTTCATTGTATTTCCCTTCAGACTTACTAATGTTCATACAATATTTATGGATTTGATGAATATATTATTTAGAGACCAACTCAACATATTTTTGGTAGTGTTTATCGATTATATTCTTATTTATTTCAAGATTAAGTAGGAACATGAATAAAATCTAATGATTGTGTTGGTGATATTAAGGATTGATAAAAAGTATTCTATGTTCAAAAAGTGTGATTTTTGGATGCATGAAGTCATATTATTGGGGGATGTGATCACAAGTGGTGGAATTTATGTGGACCCTTCAAATACAAAGGGAATTGAAGAATAACCTAGAACCACTAGTGTCATAGAAATCTATAGTTTTATAGATTAACTGGTTACTATTTACAATTTGTGATAAATTTATCATTATTTTTTAGCCAACTAACTGATTTACAACAAAATGGGGTAAATTATTTATGGATGAAAGATATGATGAAAGCTTTAAGGAGATTACGAAGAGGCCAATCATTGTTCATGTACTGTAATTTCCCAGTCAAGATAATTGCATCATTGAGAGGGGGAGAGAGTGAAATAGTGATATATTTTTCTTTTATATTTCCTTAATTATGTAATAAACATAGAATCCTATTAAATATTTCTTTCCCTTATGAAAAATATTAAAATACACATCTTTTAGAACAGACGAATTTATATGTATCAATAATAAACAAGAATAGCTACATCCATTCTATGATTTTAATATGATCTAATACCACACAATCTGTTAGAAAATAATACTTTTTTGTGGAATACAATGAGTAGGATATTCTGTTTTACTCATGTAGCTCTATATAAAAAATTCTATAGTGAATGTGATCCTTATATAAAAAATGATGAAATACAAAGTTTTGTAACAAAACATGATATGGTGATTCTTTATCAACTTTCAGAAATGTATTATTGTTATAAAAATTCATCAATTTATTACCTATGAGTTGGTATGAAATTTTTTAAATTTTGTTACAAAAATCAGTATAATTTCCCAATCCAATTCTCCCAGTTTGATTATCCCAATTTTATTTGTCAATATGAAAAATATATGACTTTTTCAGATTACAATTGAGAAAATTCTGAACCACTTCTTCTTCAATCCAAAAATCCCAATATGATTTTCCCAGTCCGATGATTCAGCCCCATTCGATGACCAGTTGAATACAACAAAACAAAATATGGAAACCTCTTCTTATCTTTAGATCCATTACTTCTCTATTATTCATTATGAATAGTACATTTGGCAAAAGTACAAAGTACTTTCCCTTTTATACTCACCCAAAAAATGGTTTGGGTGGGATTCCTAAAAAATTTCCCACTCAATCAAATTTTATGAATCTGCACATTACTTTGAATTTTGGGTTCATATTAACTTCATAATCTCTTCTCAACACTTATTTAACATTTTCAAATCTTCTCACAACTTCAACTCTGCTTTAGAATTTCTGTAAACATCATTCTAATTCTGATTTCCACTTTCAATTTGGTCTTACAATCTGCTTCATTATGATGAATACAAATTTAAAACAATATATTATTCTTCATAAATTCTCTTGAGCCACTTGAATTATAAACAAATTAATTCAAAATATTTTAAATGGTTAACTAAGTTATTGATATAGCTATTATTTTCTTCTTCATATTGGCCACCACATAATTTTACTATTCTTTTCATTCATCTATTCAAAAATATTATTCCTCTGATGATTATTATGGCATACCAAGTATGGACCGGTATCACCAGCTTCAACATCAAAAAATTAGTTCTCTTTTGAATACGATACCAATCAATTTTTATAAAAAAACAATTCTGCCTCTAATTAATATAATTACATGTAGAATTAGATGGATCAACATTAGTAACTTATTTATTTTTTGAATACGATTCTCAAAAACTTCTTTCATCAAGGATTTCTATCTTCTAGAATTTAGTCTGACCGAAAACTAGAACTTTTATTATGTCTATACTACCCTTCCTTTAAACAAATTTGTATCTAGAAATATCATTATGATGATATTTACACCAGAATGATTAAAATACATAAACTTTCTTCTTTCATAAACTTTTATCAAGTATCATGACTTTATTTATGACTTTTATTACCTTGAAGATAAACTTTAGCATCATCTCACTTACCAAGTAAAGTGTTGAAACCTCCCTACCATTCATAATCATATTTATTTCCAACTAATCTAGAATACGATTGGAATGATTACAATTTAACTGAATGTGATTGGAATAATATTTTTCTCCCATTTCGTTCATCAAGATTTCCTCACAAGTTTTACAACATACTTATGATTTATGAGAACTCCATAATCAGAAAAGAAACATCACATTTTCAACAAATTTAGGTAGACTCAAATTATTCCCCATTAGGATCAAACATTTCATTCCAATCTATAGCTGGGTTCGATGATCCTCTTCATCCAGAAAACATATTCCCAATGTGATGGAATTTCTTAACCATTCTGAGTCTGATTTTATTGAATATGATAGTCAGTCCAATTTTTATCACTTACAAAGTGAGGTGATTTATTTTCTTCTTAAACTCCATTGAAAAAAAATGAAAATACCTGAATATGATATTCAACTTTATCATCTTGGTCCTAACAATCTCCCATATTGGAATGTTTTGTCAACCAAGGTTCATAATTCACTGAACATTTTATCCTCACGCTATGTATTACTTATCAATAATTATAAGACTACTTTTGGTAAATCATTGTTGGAAACCAGAATTATTGAAATAAAATTCATGATGTCTAAAAGTAGTGATTATGAAAAATTTCTTCATCTTTTCTTCCTCAAATTTTAAACCTCCATAGAATACAAAAAAAAATTGTTTCCAACAACCTCTCCAACAAATAGTTAGAATAGTTCACACACTTACAATGATTCATTCACAATTTACCCACAAATATCTCTATTTACATTCTTCCATAATGACAGATTTATAAAACAATTTCCCCCTTGCAAAAAATTTCCAAAGATAAGATGAGATTGGGAAAAAACACATACCTCAACCTTGACGAGAAAGAGGTTAGATGACCTTGTTCAAGCTCAATTTAGAAAATGATTCCTTGGGTAAAGGTTTTGTGAAAATTCAGCAGCTTCTTCCGATTTAGGAACATTCTCAAACTTCAACTATTTATTCTACACATTATATTTGATGAAATAATTTTTTATATCAATATGTTTTGAATGAGAATGTTTTACCAGATTCTTAGAAAGGTTGATTTCACTTTGATTATCACAACCCAAGATAAAGGGTACCATCAATTCAACAAGTTAGTATTCTAACTGATTCTTCATCCACATAAGATGGGTAGCAGATTGTGTAGTAGAAAAATATTCATATTTAGTTGTAATTACTGTTAGTGAATTCTATTTCTTTATATTCCAAAAATCACAACTTTTACCTAGAAATAAATCTCCACCTGATGTGGATATTATATCATCAACATTTACAGCCCAATCAGCAACTGAATAACCAAAAAAATTAATACTTTCTAAGATATCATACCTGGTTTTGAAAATTTTTAGGCCTTTGATGTATTTGAGGATTCTTTTTCTAGAAAGTAAATTTGATTATTTTGGATCACTATAAAATCTTTCACATAAGTTAACAGAATAAACAATATTGGTTCGCATGGTAGTAAAATATAAAAAAATTCCAATCAACTTTGGAAAATCTTTCTGATCATATTTATTGTCTTGTCCATCTTTACTCAACTTGGTTCTCACTGATATTGAGGTGTAAAGTATTGTCGAATTTTCTATGCCAAAATTTTTAATAATTTCTTTAGCCTACTTTTCTTGAGAAAGAAAAATGTGTATCTTCTTTTATAAAATTTGTAACCCAATAAAGTATTTCATTTCTCCCAACATGGAAATATCAAACAAAATTTTCATTTATTTAGAAAACTTTTTACAAGATCTTTCATTATTCCTAGTAAAGATAATGTCATTAATATAAACAATTATGATGAATGAAAACTCTTGAATTTTTTTGATGTAAACATTTTTATCAACTTTTCCTTTCATAAAACTCATATTCCTTAAGAAAGTATCCAGTTTGATATATTATGCCCTCATAGATTTCTTTAGTGCATACAAGGATTTATTAAATATGCACATATAACTTCCCTCTTTCCCAACAGCAAATCCACAAGGTTGTTCAATGTAAACATACTCATTAAGATCATCATTTATAATTGCAGACTTTACAACCATCTGAAAATTTTTGAAACTCCACTGTGTAGAAATAAAAAGAAAAATTATGATTGTTTCAAACCTTTCCATGAGAAAAAAAGTTTCATCAAAATCAACACCTTCAATTTTAAAGTAACATTTACATACTAATCTTTCCTTTTTTGTTATCACTTCACCTTATTCATTAATTTTGTTCTAGGAATACCACTTTGTACCAATAACATTTTTCTTATCTAGATTAGGTACGAGTTCCTATGAATCATTCTTTTCTATCTGGTCTGACTCTTCATTCATGGACTGAACCCATTCTAGAAACTCAAAATCTTATTTCATATCATTGGGCCCAATGTTTGAATACAAAGAATTCTGTTTAATAGAATTTGTTGTCCTTATTGTTTTAACTTCTTTTTTTTTGATCACTAATAATGTTCTGAGTTTCCACTAGCTTCCTCATCTTGGGATGAGATTTTAGATATTCTTCTTCATCACTTGAAACAACTGAGTCTGATTCTTGTTTTTGAGTAGGATTATAATTGGATGTATCTTTATCAGAAATGTTGACAAAAATTTCTTAATCATGCTCTACTTCCTTATCTGTTTGATTATATTTATCCTTAATATATTTTTCAATAACTTTCGAATTATTAGAATAAAAAATTATTTCTATTTCATTGTTGAAACATCCATTTCCTCTTCCATCTAGAGCATAACCATGAAAAATTCCATCTTCACCTTTCTGCTCAAATATTCCCAGATTTCCACCTTTCTTCTTTATAATTCATTGACTCGTAAAAACTCTTAAGTGTTTTAAACATTTAGTTTTCTATAAATAAATTTGTATAGAGTAATATACAAACTTGGCCTATAGAAACATCAGTTTTGAATATAAACAACAGTACTCATGGGTTTCCTCCAATACGAATGAGAAAGACCTTGTTAAAGTAACATAGTTCTCCCCATTTCCACCAAACTTCTATTCTTCCATTCATCGACCCCATTTTGTTGAGATGTGTATATGGTACTATATTAATGAAAAATTTCTTTAATCTCAGGATAACTTTCAAATTATTCATTCTTATACCAATTAACATTATTAGTTTTCAACTTTTTCACTGAATACTCACTTTTCTTCTTAGATTTTCTCCTAAAACCTTTAAACATTCTCATAGCATATGACTTATATTTCATATTCATAACACAAGTAATGTTATTAAATTCATCATTGAAAGTGATGAAGTAATTATCATAATTTTTTGATTGTTTTCTCATTGGTACATAGATGTTGGAATGAATATGTTCCAGGGGTTGTTTTGAACAAATCTCAACTTTCTTATACACAGACTTAGTAATTTCTCCCATATGAAAAATAGTACAACAAAAATATCTTATTCATTGAAAATCAAGAATATCTTGAATGCAATATCACTTCCATAACTTACTCTTTTTTATTTGACACATGTTTCCCATCCTTTAATGCCATAATTAATTTTCTTCTACCATACCCCAGTAACATGAGTTTTATACCTCACCAACTTGAAATAAGTTTACCTTTCTATGTTGTCCTCTTGTAAATATCTTTTTGTCCTTATCAATTTTCACAAAAAATACATCTTTACCGAAGGTAACTTTATTACCTTCATCACACAATTGTGAAACACTCAAAAAGTTATGTTTCAACTCATCAATATATAAATATTTCTTAGATTTAATGTTTTCTTTCCTAATGATAATTGATCCAACACCTTTGATTATTCTTTTTTCATCCTTGTTGAATGTCATAGTTACCTCTTTGATGTCTTTAAAATTATTCAAAAAATTTAAATCTCCTTTCATGAGTGAGAAACACACGATATCAAGAATCCAATGTCGTTCACCTTTAAATGATTTGAGGGTAGTTTTAACAACAAGAGACTTTTCTTTCTTCACCTCTGGCTTAGGAGAAAAGATAAGAAAATTATATGGTGCTGGTAACAAAAAACTAAAACCCTTAGCAAGATTACCTGGTTGTTCACATATTTTACAAATAGTTTATTAGGGTTGGAACCTATTTTTAATTTTTACATCATCATTATTAATATGTATCTTAGCAACCTTCTTATCTAAATTTTGTTTACCACAAACCTTTCTGTTGTAAATCAGAATCTTCTTTTTTAGCTTATTTCTCCTTTCATCCTTGTCATAACTAGAAATAATAGAAACATTTAAATATTCATAATTTTTAGAAACATTTTTAGACTCAGGTTTTTCAAAAACATATGAATTCACAACATTGTTAATATTAGCCACATACATAAATTTCTAAGCTTTCTTATTTCCATAAATAATTAAATCTTTCGTATCAAATGTTTATGGTTAATTTTTTTTATCCTTATCAGGCTTTTCCTTATGAAAACTTTCACCAACTTCATATATAGAATTTTTGTAAAATATAATTTTATTTTCATCTTTAACAAGTTTTTACCAGACAAGTTTTGACTATTATTTTTATGCCTTTAACATCATTTCCATATGGTCATTACGATTCTTTTTTTCTTATGATATTATTTCAAATCACTAACATCTAGTTGAATATTTTTCTTATCATATAAAAATATTTCCTTAATTTTTTATGAGGAACATTCATCTTCCAACATCATGGTTTGTTTTTCAAGAATTCTAATATTTCTCAAATATATTTCAAATCTTATTTTAAATGATATTTAGGTTGAGTTTCTTCTTAATCAGAACTACTAATTCTGAATTCTTCATCATTAATTATTACACTAAAAGTATTCTCACCAACATGATTAGTAGAATTTTTGTATTTAACTTTAATATCTTCTTATTATTTATATTTAGATAATAAAATAATCCTTTTAGATTTTGTGAATTTTTTACCCTTCCCTATGGAATAAAATTTTCCTTTCCACCCTATTTCTTCTATGACCTTCTTGGCCTTATTTCTTCTTCATCACCATCTTTTTCTTTCTTTCTTTGAGGAAATTTTTTAGTAATGTACCCAGTGAATACATATTCAAAACATTTCAAGGGAAAACTCCCTTTATATTTACCTATACCTCTTCTCACATTTTTAGAAAAAAATGATACAATATCATCACTATTTTTACATACCTCGTTTTCAGAATCAAAATAACCACCTTCTTCTTCAATAATAATCTTCTATGAATTATATTTCTACATAGTCTTGAATGAAATTTCTATATCAATTTTTTTTTCATTTCTTTATACCTTATAATTTTATAAGTGATGAGAGTTCTATGAAAATCATCTATAGATAATTTTTTATGATATTTGTCTTCTAATTAATAAAATATAGCATCAAAATTATCGAGAATAATTTTTAATATATTTTCAATAACTATATAATCCTTGAAAATTTAACTAAGACATCTGATAGTGTTAATGATGTTATTTAACATGGTAAATAAGTCCCCAATAGATTCATACCCACCCATTTTCAAGTCTTCATACATCAGCCTCTAGATTTGTAATTTTTTTATTCCCTTTTGTATTGCCTTCATTTATGTTTTTAAACTTATCCCATATAACATTATCTATGGAAACACCCTTCGCCCATAAAAATTCACTTTTAGAAAGTGTTGATAGTAAATAATTCTTTCCCCTTCCATCACTCTCATGATTATTCATATCGATAGATTACGATGATCTTTATCATCACTAGGAAGAAATACATATATTGAATCTTCAATAAAATCATATCTAATATACATATGATGGGGAAACATTATATCATTCCAGATATGATAATTCATTCCATCAAAAACTAGGATTCCTTTATTATTGACACAATTTAAATAATCTATCAACATCTCTTCAAAACTTCAACAAAGAATAAATGAAGGGAACCAGTATCTGATGCTAATTGTAATTTCCTAGTCAAGATAATTGTATCAATGAGAGGTGTGGGGGTGAATTAGTGATATATTTTTATTTTCTATTTCCTTACATATTAAATTTTTTTACACCTCTTAAATATTTCTTTTTCTATTGAAAATAATTAAAACCTGCATCTAGACGAACCCAAGAATTTACAAGGTTTATTATTCAAAAAGTATATCTACATCCTTGGTATTGTTTAAAAATGATCTAATACCTCACAGTCCACTAGAATACAATCATTTTTTGCGGAATACATTGAGTATGATATTCCCTTTAACTAGTGTGTCACTATGTAAATAATTCAATAGTGCATATTATCCTTCCAGAAGAAATTATGTAATACAAATTTTTGAAACAAAACATGTTATGATGCTTCTTTATCAACTTTCACAAATGTGTTATTTTTTATAGAAAATATTTACTTTCTTACATAGATGTTGGTAAGAACATTTATGGACATTTTTATAAAACTCAGTCTGATTCTCCTAGTATAATTGATCAATAAGAAAAATATATGACTTTGTTAGAATAAATTTGATAAAATTTTGAACCATTTCATCTTCAATCTAGAAATACCAATACAATTTTTCTAGTCTGATTTTCAGCCTAATACGATGACCAGTTGAATACAATCTTGTCTCTTCTCATATGCTTCTTCTATCCGAAATATCTCTTCATCAAAATTAAATCAGGAAACCTTTTATTCTCTCTAAATCTCTTCCTTGTCTCTTATTTTCCATGAAAAGTACATCTATCATAAATTACAATGTAATTTATCTTTTATACTCACCCCAAAAATGGTTTGGGTGGGATTCCTGAAAATTTTTCCTCTCAATTAGATTTTACGAATCTATATGTTCTTTTGAATATCAGGTGCATCTTCGCTTCATAAACTCTTCTAAAAACTTCTCAAACCATCATGAATCTTCATATAGATTTATCTATACTTTATACTTTCTTTAAAGAAATTTGTATGATTCTAATTTCCAATTCTGATTTGCCATTATGATCAGCCTCATTATGATGAAGACAAATGTAAAATAATATATTCTTCTTTATCTCTTCTTTTGACACACTTGAATGATAAACAATGTAATTAAACCGATTTTACATGGTTGATTACATTATTGATAAATATATGAATTTATTCTTCATATAGGCCACCACTAACTTTTCATTTTCATTATATTCATCAGTTTCAAACAATTCTTACTCTGATGTTTATGATGGAATACCGAGTCTGATGGACCAGTATCAGTAGCTTCAACTTCAACAACTTCTTTCTATTCTATATTTGATACTGGTCAATTTTTATCACAAAAAATTCAACCTTTGATGAATATGATGACATACTAAATCCAATGGATCAATATTAAGAGCTTATTTCTTTTTTGAATATGATGCTCGCTAACTTCTTTCTTTAAGGATTTAAATCATTTCGCATATAGTTTAACTAAAAACTATCACTTTCATTATGATCATCCTCCTTGGTCATTAAACAATTATTAATCCAGAAATATCATTATGATGATCTTGAGACTAGAATGATTCAAATTCATCAAATTTATTCTTTCATCAACTTTCAGCAAGTACCATTAATTACTTCAGGACATTGATTATGTTGAATATTAGCTTCATCATCATATAACCTACCATGTAAAGTGTTTCTACTTACCTATATTTTATCAACATCTTTCTTTCCTTCTCAACCTGAATACGATTTGTATGATTATGATCAAACAGAATATGATTGGTAGAATATTTTTCCCCATTATAATTAATCCTTTCATTCCAGACATAGGGTGAGTATAATGATCCACTTCATCCCAAAAACGTATTCCCAATACAGGGGAATTTCTTAACCATTGTGAGTCTTATTTTCTTGAATACGATGGTTAGTCTGATTTTCACCAAATAAAAAGTGAGGTGATTTATTTTCTTCTTAAACTTCCTTGAAAAAAAAACCTAAATATGATAGACATCCTTATCATCTTGGTCTTATCATGTACTCACACTACCAATAAGTAGAGAAGGTTTTGTGATATATAGTGATGATTCAAAGAAAGTCTTGGGTTGTGTACTCATTCAGAATGATAAAGTGATATCCTATTCCTTAGGATAGTTAATTATCCATGAGAAGAACTACCTGGCACATGATCTAGAGTTATAAGATATGATCTTTGCTCTAAATATTTGGTCGCACTATCTTTATTGTGAGAAGTTTGACATATATACCGATCATAAGGGTCTAATGTATATATTCACATAGAATTATATCAAGATGCATCAATGAAAATGGTTTGATCTAATCATGAACTACGATTTCTCTATTCACTACAATTCGAGAAAGGAGAATATGGTACATGATGCTCTTAACAGAAAAAAACATGCTACTATATCCATGATGAAAATTGAGAGACAAATCATCTTCTTGTTTATGAAAAGGATATATCTTGAAATCATAACGATATGGAATACATCCTACCTCTCCCAAATGATTTCCCAACATTTTATCTAAGAGAAGATCAAGGAGACATAAAGGGATGATCTGGAGCTAAAAAAGTCGAAATCAATAAAGAAAGGAGAGCTACATGAGTTCCAAATTCATGATGATGGTGTAATTTAGTTTTCAAGAAGGATTTATGTTCCTTCATCACCTGAGATAAATAACATGCTATTGTATAATGCACGTTGAATATCTTTCTACACCACCCTAGAAGTACCAATATGTACCAAGATCTTTGAGAACACTTTTGATGGGACAACATGAAGAAGGGTCTTACGAAGTATATATCAAGGTGTTTGGTATGGCATCAAGTTAAAGTAGAGTGACAAAATTCCAAAGGGATGATGAAACCATTTCTTATAACAATGTGGAAATGGGTGAATATGACCATGGAATTTATCACCAGTCTCCCAAAAATATCCACAAAACAACACAATATGGTTTATGGTCGATCGACTCACCAAGACTGACCACTTTATCACTATTTGGGAATATTTCTCACTTGAAAAAGTTTCCATGATATATGTGAAGGAAATGGTGAGGTTTCATGGGGTTCCAATTTTGATCATATTTGATTGTGATCCAAGGTTCACCTCTAAATTATATAGAAGCATTCAATATGATTTTAGTACTAAATTAAATTTTAGCACGACCTATCACCCCCAAACTGATAGAAAATCTAAATGGAAAATTCAAACACTTGAGGACATGCTAAGATAACACTTTATGGAATTTAAATGAGGATGTGATAAAAAAATCTCATTAATTGAGTTCTCATATAAAAGAAACTTCCACTCGAGTATTTTAATGGATCTATATGAATCTTTGAATGTAAAGCAACGTAGAACTCAAAATTTTTTGGGATGAAGTTGTGGAATGAAAGACACATGGACGCAATCTTGTGAAAGTGATGACAAATAAGTTTCAATGCATACAAAAACATATAAAATCCACCTAGAGTTGGTAAAAGAGATATACAGACTACTTCTTCAGGGAATTTAGTATTGATGTTAGAGAAAAAGTTTTCCATTGAATGTAACCATGGAAGAGAGTCATACACTTTGTATAGAATGGGATGTTTTAGCCAGAGTAATATTGTCCCATTTGAGATCCTTGATCACATAGGATTAGTGACATATCAACTTTTATTTCCACAAAGTATGGCTAAAGTTCATGATTTTTCCAAAACTAATTTTATGGAAATAATTAGGCCATTAACCTTACTACACAACTACTTTGACATGCCTGAGGGATATGTTTAGGATAATTTACATTTTCTCTAAAAACCAACATGAAGGATTTTGACAATTAATAACCTAGTTTAAAACTAGGGTGTTTACATTGAAAATAGGGTATCATGATTTAAAAATCCTATAAATGATATTATGGATAAACTCTAGACTAAGGAAAGATCTATGTGGAAATAAGTAGATGATGTATTTAAGTATTAGCATTGTATTGAAAAATTTAGTTAAAAGTCTATTTTGTGATTAACCTAATTTAATGGATTTCCATCATATTTATTTTAGGAATTATATTAATTTTTTTAGAAAAGCACGACCTATAAGCATGGTGATTACCAATCAAATATGGCAAAGGTGTGGGTCTTAAACCCATGACCAAAGGATGATATGGGTTTCCTTCCAAAGACTAACCTATGAAATTTCTTGGTAAATTTTTCATTGTTTTTTGTTAAATAATTTGACGAATAAATGTTAATGATAAACCAGTAGTTTCAGTTTTGATGATTAGATAACAATCTATTAAAAATATTTGTTGTGGAAGATAGTTAAAGAAAATAGTTAGAATTTTCACTCTTTTATAGGCCTCATGATCCTTTAAATGTTTCTTTTAGTGCATTGGGCATAAAAAATCATTATTGGTAATTAATTTCTAGGAGGAATGGAATGAATTAGAATTTGATCAAAGCACAACCAAAATTTTGGATTTTTCATATGAAATTGAAACATATCATGTAAGAATATTTCATTATATTTGTAAGTAGTAAAATAATTAATCAACATTAGGAAAAAGTCTTAAAAATAAATTTTTTTCCTAATATCTAAATTTCTGTTGAATTTGTGGTCTTATAAATCATCTCAGATTTAGGGTTTGAGGTCCCCAACTTTCCATTGATCATTCACATGTTTGTTATTGATGACCCCATTCACTCCGTATAAATATTTACATTTTACCAGTAATTATGTATCTCTACTTTACACCGGTGCTCTCCTACATAGAGACCTAGTTACATGGTAGTCCATTTGACCTATGTACTTTCTATTCTCTCTTTTATAGAGGATGACTTATAAACCCTTCTCATGATGTGGGATTTAAAACATAGGAAGTACCAAACAATCTACCACCATGATCGAGTTTAAATTGTGAGGCTTTAATACAAATAAGGTGGGGAGAATGTGATGAACTGAAAATCTAAATTTAGAACCTTTTATTCGGTAGCGTGTATGAAACGCGACCCCGAACACATAAGGTAAAATAATATCTAGATACATTATAAAATATTTACTATTTAAAATAGATTCTATGTATTTCAATACATGCAAAGCCGAGTTAGCTTGTGTTTCATGCAAGAGAGGCCATTCTTGATAGATAATGTTACATGCAAGAGTGGCCTTCCTCGATAGCTTGGGTTACATGCAAAAATGACCTTCCTTGATAGCTTACATTACACGAAAGACCGATTTTCACCAAATAATAATGTATTATTAAAATATTATTATTTAATATAATATGATATAACCTAGCCGTTATGTTAGCAGATATAAATAGTATTAATTAACATATGAAAATTTATGGTTTATATAAATATAAAATGAATTAATTGGTTACCATCTAATCATAAATGAAAATAAGAACCAATTGGATATAAAAAAGAAATATTATTATTTATATACATCAAAAGGAGTTTTGTCTTAATAAACATAGTTAATTAAAATTAATGAATGATTTTAGTGAAATATATTTTATATATTAAATAAAATATTTTTTATATTAATCCATTATGTTTGATATGCATAAGATAAAAATAAACCCTCTTTTACAGATAAAACCTATATGTTTATAAAGGCAATTTAACACCTTTTAATAGTGAACACATTTTAAATTAGAATTATAACTCATTAATTGATTTAATATTTAAAAATAAACTTAATCATGGATATATAAATATAATAATTATTGTCGGGTGAATGTTTGATATTTTTCTGAATCATTTCATATTTAATGAATAGTTAAAAATATTGAATTTTAGTTCAAAACTTCTTTTTATCTAATTTATTTATAAGGTCAAATTATATTTTTAATTGGTTTTAAAGTTTAATTAGATAATAGTTTTATAAATTAATACAATTTATGTAATTGGAATAAATTTTAATTTTAAATTGATACTAAAAAATAGCAATCTTTCATACCTTTTTACCTTAAAAACATTCATTGTCGTCCCATCTTGGGGATTAAATTTAAATTAATTTATACCACTTCTGTGATTCGAATTTGGAAAAAATGATTCCATATTTGGAATAAAAACAATTTATAATTTCTAATAAGAAAAAATTTGTTTTTTATAAAAATTTTAGTGAAAGTAATTAAAATTAATTACAATTATTAAGGTAAAATTAAGCTTAATTAAGGAATAAACCTTTATCTTAAGGGTAAAAATGACCTAGAAACTTCTCCAAAACCCCTTTTATGGACATAATTAAGACATTAAACCTACATTATTTATTTTTTTTAGCTTTTTATGAAATTGGTTTTGGTTAAAACAAGGGTACACCTAACTTGATTTCAAAAGACCAAGTGAGTCATTTTCCTCCCTTATAAATGGCCGCCACCTCTCCCCATTTTTGACATATCTAAAACCACATAGATTTGAAAAATATCTTCCCATATAGCTTCCCAACATCCCTCCACTAGAACTTTATGCCTCAATTTTAGTATAAATCTTTCTATGGAATCATTTTGGGAGAAACCAAAAGTAGTTACCCGATTAAGAGGTAATGTCTTCTCTCAAGCTTTCTAGTTTTATATCCATTATCCAACCCCTCATATATTATTTTTATATTATTAGATAAAAACACAATTACCATTAATATACTAGTATTTTTTTATTCTAATGTTTATTCCTACACTTACACCCACTTACATCTAATTGGTAGCGAACATATTGTTTCTGTGAATGAAAAACTACTGCCTCACGAAATGATGATTGTTCATTTTTCTTTACCCACATTCATGGTTGGAAATTATGATGGACACTATGTTTATTTATGATATATATGATATTTATTATTTATATATACTTATTTAATTTTTTTTATAACACATACCTTTAATACTTTCCATTTCTTTAATATGATAACATTGTTTGAGGAAGTGTGGATTACTGCCCCCTCAATGCAATGTGATTTGTTCACACGATCCATGGAATGTATAAATGTTGTTTATAATTAAAAATATGCGACATAATAAAACATTATATGATATTAATGAAATAATAATCTTTCGGTATATATACTATATATATATATATATTTCATTTTCATTATTACCCTTTCACACACTTAAAAAGTGGTAAAGTCGTTCGGGGACATGTGGACTACCGTCTCCTCAACACGATGTGATTCATTTTACATCACAATAATTCTATATAAAGGTATATATGATTTAGTAATATGTTATTTATGATATAATGTTCATTTTGGAATGATATGGTGTTAATTACATTCTCTCTATAAAAGTCATTGAAAAAGAAGAGCATTACTCATGCGTACGTACACTCTACAATCTCCATGATTGTAAAGCTGGTTCGTTTTTCATAAAAATATTTAATAATTTATTTTAAATGCATAATTAATGAAAAAATATGATAATTATTTCATGATTACTATTTTTGGGATGTTATATAATGAACCATTTAATCACAGATGACGTACAAATGTTGTTTTTGACACATAATCCGAATTTGTTTTAAACACCCAATGTAAACAGAATTTTTCAAGTAGTTGTATAAAACATAGTAAAAAGTCAAATAAAATAAATTTTAAACTTTAAAATGTTTCTCAATAAATTAGAAAATTAAAATATGTGTATTACACAAGAAGTGGAAGGATTTTCACCCAAAAGGAAACTCATGGTAATGGATTCGCATCTCACTTTTTACATCTGTGGGATAAATGTCATATTCAAAATTTGATTATTTTGTGTGGTGTATATACAACCAATTTTCATATATAATATCATGAATATATTTATTGTCATTATATTTGAAAATTCCATTCAATATTATTCCTTTATGAGGCTTATTATTTAAAAAATTTCAAAGTTGTATGGGACAACTTGGGACGTTTAAAGATTATTATCCTCAAGAATAGTACTAATGATATTGCAATGGAAATTCCATTAGATGAAATTTTATAACAATTTTTCAACAAACACTTTCATTATTATCTAGTTATTCATGACTATTTTCAAGTATTAGTACCATTTTTACACTCTTTGGTACTGAAAAGGATTTATAATTTTTTTTATGAAAACCCAACTTTATTTATCTCTTTAGTTGGAGAACCTATTTTCTTGTAAAAATCACGTTTTAATAAATTTTTTCAAATATATTTTTAAAATGATTTGGAAAAGAAGTTTTTATCCTTTTTGACTTTTAACTTTGTTTTCAAAGTAATATTCTTTTCTCTTTTCAAACAATGTATTTTTATGACCATTAACCGTGCAAATAGAATGTTCTTTTACCTCACACGACAAGTACAAATTTACATATTGTGATTTCTTTGAAGCTTCCCTTTCATGTCTAAAAGGTTACTTTATAAATAATTTTTTTTTCAAAAGTGAATTTTTATGAAACTTTTTTCCAAAATGTTTTCATAATCATAGTATATTTTCCCCAATTTTTTTTAAAGATCATTTTATAGTATTTCTATTCTTCATAATAAACAAAAACTACTACAAAACTACGTTTATCCAACACTAGGGATTTAACAGCCCTAGATAAAAATTATGTTAAAGACCCCCTTTGTCAGTGCTAAAAAACATTATTAAAGGAGGTATTTAATAATGTTAAAAAACATTGTTAAAGGGGTACCTTTATCATCACTTTTAAAAAATAACTGATAAATGGGATCTTTTTACAACACTTGTAAAAAAACACGGTTAAATGCGGTCCTTATCAGCGATTTTTTAGAAGCGCTGACAATGACCCCTCTTTATCAACATTTTTTTAGTAGCACTGATAAAGGTATACTTAAAAAAATCATTAAGAATAATATATTAATATATAAATATATTTATATTGATATAAATATAATATATATTTTAAAAATATGTTTTAGATAAGGTAAATAAAATTTTACAATTAATATATAATATATTTTGTGAAAATATATTATAAAATAAATAAAATAAATATTTTTAATTAATAATTTTCTTATTATTTCCGATTAATAGTGATTTAATATCAAATTGAAGATAGAAAATCAGAAAAATAATAAAATATCTAAAATAAGTTGAAAACGTAACTAAAACATCAAACATTGATAACTTTTGATCTAGGTGTCCATTTATGCTCTACCACATATCAAATCAAATTTTTTTGATGAGATCTACACCCTTAGTGACAATGTTAATCCTCTATCACATATTTAAAGGAAGAAAATCTCATAAGATCTCAAAATAGAGTTTTTAGTTAGGGTACCGTGATTTTTTGACATTGGATGGATTTTCAACCAATTTTAAGGGGGTATTATTGCCTTTTTTGGTGGTGACTAATTTTATTCCTAGGTATTACATTTATATTGATATTATGGTTTTGAAATTTTATAATTTTTCATAATTTAATATTATTTATAATTAAATATAATCATGTTTCATATGTTTACTAATAATAAATCACCCATATAAATACATATATCAACAAATTTATGTAAAAATTTATATTCTAATATATGTAAATAAATACATATTCTAAAGATGTATTTAAAATAATATCTATCCATTTTTACATTATATATACATATACATATTTGTGTATTAATAAAGAGATATACATTTATATTATATTCTAATATATATAAATTAATATAATATATAATATTTTTAAATAAATATAAGTATATATATATCACACACACACACATATATTGTATAAATGTATTTTAAAATAATTATATAAAAATACGTAAATATATATATATATATATATATATACATATATAAACAGAAATATCATTAAATAGACATCAAAACAACATAGTGTAGTGGTAAAGGTGTTCCATCTTCGAAGGAGAGGTGTAGGGTTTGAATCCATAAAGATGCGCATAAGGATAGAAATTCACAAAGTGATGATAAAAGGTGGCGGGGTGAAAAGAACTGATAAAAGGGGGGTGGAGTGCTATTAAAGGGTTCATAGAAGCGCTGATAAAGGGGGTCAAGCTCATAGGTGTCTAAAAAAATATAACTTTACCCCTTTAACAGTGCTGCCATTATCATCACTAAAAAAGTGTTATTAAAGGCCCCCTTTAACATCACTAAAAAAGTGTTGTTAAAGGACCCTTTAAACAATGTTATTTTATCATTGTTAAAGGGGCACTTTAATAGTGATTTTTTAGCACTCATAAAGTTTTGAACTTTTAACCACGCTCATATTGTCAGTGTTTTATTAGAATTGATAAAGGAATATTCTATCACTTTTAAAGGCCTATTTTGTAGTAGTGAACCCTTTATTTTTACCCCACTGAAGATTTTTTTGTATTGATATCATCTGTATTCTTCCTTTGAATTGTTTATTATTGATTTTTCTAAGGATAGTATTAAAATTCAATTCCTTGAATTATTTGTTATTCCCCTTGAAATATTCAATATCCTCTGATCATTGAACATTGAATTTACCCCTAATTATCCATTTCATTCATTATGGATGTTAATATTTCCTAAAGCAGATTCCATTTTACATATGATGTCTACATTGAAAGTTATTTTTTTATTTCCGAAAATATTGATAATTTCATCTTCTTTATTCAATACAGATATTTGATAAGGCATATTACATATTTTGATTATTCTATTTGAGAAATAATTGGGAGAATAAATAATGGTAGGAGACTAAACATTATAAAGATCCTAAATGAATTGATAGGTTCTCATGAGACAAATTATCTGTGCAAATCAGAATATTTTAAACCATCATTTGAAAGGTCTTGACAGTATAGGTTTTCATGTTCCTTAGACATGACGTCCATTAAGAAAGAATTTACCTAATTTAGTTTAATTTATTATTCATCAATGAGATTTTGTGTCAACATGTCTATGGATACATTTAATTTTAAATTATTTATATAGTATGTGTTTTAGTTTCTTACCTTACCATATTTCTTTTTTTTCTTATCTAGTTATTTTAATGTCACATGTTTTCATTTATTACCTTTTCATATTGTTTATGCACCTCTTTCTCAGTTTATTGATTACATTGCATGTGAATTCAGTTATTCACCATTTCATAATTATTATTATCATTGATTAGTTGTTTATTCCACTATATTTTGACATTAATAATCATTTTATCTCACCCATATTATATTTATTTACTTATGAATCCAAGAAACATACTATGAAAGATATGTATGAATTTACTAACTAGATTAGAGTTATCCACAATGCTTTTTATTTACAAAGAAGAAGAAAAATATGTAGTAATTAGTTTATTATTTTCTCATATACATATCTATTTTATCAGGACTACTAAACTCTCAGTCCTTTGGGATTTAATTCCTCGTAATCATGTCAATGCAATAGTAGTAGACACCAGCTTTGGGCCATCTGGGGTTGGGTCTCTACAGATCTTCTCTTAGAGATGCTAGGGTTAGTCTTTTGAGAAGACCAGAGCCTCTAATATGTGTATATGGATGTTAATAAGATAAATGGGTAGGGTTTGGTCGATCTAGAAGGATCAAATTTGTGTATGGAAGTTAGGGAAAAAGTTCCCATTTATAATTTAGGTGGGGAATTTTTGTAAACTCCCAAAATATTAAATTAATATATATTATTTTTTAATTAAAAATGTCTTTAAAGTGAGTTATTTAAAACCTATGATGATTATGGGTCTAAATCCTCTCAAAAAATAATTTTTAGACATGTTTAGGTCACAATGATAACCTTATCATTTGTCTTTAACCCTTAGTTAAACCCTTTAACTCTTACCATGACAACTTTTTTTTTACTCATAGGGATATTATAGTTATTATAAAATGATAAAAGAAACCCAAATGGATCATTGATTACATATTTGACCTTATTGTAGTTATTTTTCTGAATTTATATTTTTATGAATTTTATATTATTTAATAAAATAATATTTATTTTAAAGTATTATTTTTTTCCATTTTTGATAATATTCAATATTTGCCTTTTTAAAAAATATCCTAACTTCATGATAACTTCAAACCAAAACTTATAATATATCACTAACATTTCTAAATTATCTATAAAATTCATCGATGCCATTAATTATGTCAAATTTTATTTATTTTATTGTTTTTATTATCATGTATTTTTTATTTCCATTAATTAAACAATTACTACATCATTATTATGAAAGCATTTTATTAAATTATTTCTTCTCTAAAAAATTTAAATAAATTATGATGACGAAGATAACTTTATTTTCTTCCAAATTAATATGTATAGTCTAATTTATCTTTTCTATAACCATGTATTAAAGATATAGTACTTATTAAAAACATGAGTATGCCATTTTTAACTTACCTTTAAATAAAATATAGTTAATGTCTTATTCTCATCCAAGTGGCTTAAAAAGATTATAATTTCGGCCTAATGATGGTTTTGGTAGAAAAACACTCATTAAATGAAATTAGGACAAGTGTTTGAGTAATTTTATAATATCATTTATATCCATAATTACTTAATATACCCTTAACTATAGTAATACAAATTTTACTAAATTTTACTATTCATATGACCAAAATAAAAGAAAACCATTTAAATAATTTGGACCCAATAAATTCCAAATATATAATCCATTTTTCATAATTTAAAACATATAATTTTTATTAATTAATTTAAAATTAATCTTGTTGATGGGCTGAGAAAATGAGTTCTTAAAGGTTAAACCTGCAAAAGATTGAAACATTTTTATATCTAAATTCATTGTAAAATTGATTACAATAACCTAAAATGTATTAAATGATAAAAATAATCTATTTATACTTTAAAAACATTCAATAATATAATTTAACACTATAATTTATTTTGATGAAAAAATGTTGTTTTCAATTAAAATTTAGTATTTCTCACTATTCATCAAAACATGAAACTTATAAAAAAATTACCAAAAAATTAACTAAAGTAAAATTTTATATTTATATTTAAAATATGAAATTTTATTTTTCAAATATAATTCATAAAATTGTAAAAAATTTGATTTAAAATAGGTTCTCCATTAAAAGAAGATAAAACCATTTTTAGAAAAAATATGTTTTCTGTGTAATATTAGGTTTGTTATTATCTTATATCTATCAAATATATTATTTGAATATCAAAAATATTTTATTTAACATATAAAATATATATTTCATTAATACCATTCTATAATAGTAATTAATTTAATTTATTAGAATAAAATGACTTTGTGTGCATAAAAATAGTTCTTTAAAAAACATCTCATATATATTTAGTTGGTTACTATATTCATTTTTAATTAATTTATAACCCATGAATTCAGGCATATATTTTCATAAGATAGTTAATACTATTCATAACCACTAACTTAATGGATAGGTTATATCTAATTATATTAAATAATAATATTTTAATAATATATTATTGTTTGTTAAAAATCAGTATTGCATGTAACGCCAGCCAACTCATTGTTGTGGATAGCATAAACATATTTTGGTATTGAATACAACATAATCTATCAAATAAAATGAACTTATTTAAAGAGTGACATACTATAAAATCTTGGGGTGTTACAGGTGATGTAGGAACATCATGTGTTTATGTTAATGCATTTCATCTACAAGGTGGAAATTTTTGAACTTTATTTACTCAATATTGTAAATTAAATGATTTTAATTCCATGTATTATGTGAAGACCCGATGCCATAATAACTAAGAGTTGGTGCCTTCTGAATATGATGTGTCATTTTAAAACAAAAACATGCACTAATAAACACACATCACATCCCATACAGAGGATCGAGTTCGGTTCTGGCTCTGGGAAACCGGTTACTTCAGAAATGTTTCATTTGATAAAAGTTTTTACCTGAAAATTTAAAATTCAAAACGTAGGGTGAGAATAAGAATGCAGAGTAAGGGGTTTAAAATAAACCAATGAAACTTTTGATAGAATTTTTTAAAAACATATCCAAATAAAATTCTCTTTTAGAAGACTGTAACACATGTAACATAACAAAAAATTTCTCAACAATTTTTTTCAAGGAATACTTGAATCAATTACGAAATTTTCAAAAAGGGGAAGTAAAAGATATCCTAAACACGTATGATGTATGAATGTTTAAGAACAAATTAAACCACTAATATTAATACTTAATCAGAGTTGCGCGTGAAGGAAAAAAACATCAATTTCATATGTTGGTTACTATTTTACACGAATCATGCCCCAAACTATTATTTGTGACATCAATAAGATCTTGATAAAAACATAAGGGGAAGAGTAGTGAAAGAATAAGCCTATCAACTTGATTGAACTTGTAACATGACTTGAATATGTGGATTCAAAATTTCATTGAGACATTAATGAACATATCACCAAGGTTCATCCCCAAGGTGTCAATAAAGAAAAATTACCAAGGTTATTCACCAGGGTATCGTGAAGCTTGTAATCTCTAGAGATTAATTCGTTACCCAATGCATTGGAGCACTATCAGGGCGCACCCTTAATATGTCTTTAATTTTATGTGAGCCACATAAATCAATACTTCACTTAAACGGGGTTATATATTCAAGATTTCCCAAACCACATTGAATAGTTCATTCATAGTTGGTCATATTAGTTGAATTTACATATCTTATAAGTGATAAAGGCATCTAGATGATTAGAAACCAAGATAACAATCATATGATCATTATTAAAAGGAAAGAAGAAAGGCAGATTATGGAACATACATTGACATATATCGTACTTAAATAATAGAAAACTATAATTTATCACTTGCAAGTTTGTTCTTGAAATTCTAAAATTTTATCATCTAATTGATTACAAGGTGAACCAAAAATCTCAAGTAGGGTTTTGAGCATGCACATGCTAAAACATTCAATAGTTTTAATCCTTTTCATAATACTATATAATGTCCATGATAGAAAGCATGAATCTTCACCATAAGAAACATCATTTAAAACAAATGTAAAACATATAAGTTACTCTTAAATGTGGATATAAGTATTGTTTAACACCCTATTACTTATGTTTTTAAAACTCCACCTATACACGAGACTTAATGTAGAAGAACATTAACAACAGAAATCAAGGTTCACACAACATATAAAATATATGTATGTACCCAAACTCAAACTGAAATAATTGCACACCCATGTGTGTTAATCCCCTATGAATATTAGTTCAACAACATTTTGAATAGGGTAGGTAATTCCCTTAGTCATATAAATTTTTTTATGAAAACCTACAATTTTTTTTAAAACCCGATCATATATATAACATTTTCAAAATTTATTTATTATTTAAATAAGAAATTAAGTGTACGTGAATATGTGAAGTGCATGAACAATTATACACAAGCTTCATACATATAACTGAAGTAGAAAGTCCATTCCCATTACAGCATATAACCGACATATATACATATAACCAAAAGTATATATGTAATTTCAAAAAAACAAAACGAGGCCGGGTATAATCATTACATTCTTTAAGCTATTTGAATTACAGAGAACTCGAAGGATTTGGTTCAACATTTAAGAATGTTAGGACTGAACCGTAAGGTTAAAAATATATATATATATTTTCGAATATATAAGTGTATATATTCTCAAAGAAGAAAAACAAGGAAAATCTAAAAACCATTACATTAATAACCAGGGAAAGGAGGACTTCAGGGAGGGTTGGTCGAGCACGCTAGAGACTCTAATGGGAGAGAAGAACCAAGAGGTATTAGTTATTTATATACAAAATCTCACACACCACCTTCCACGCAAAAACGTACCCACTTGCATTGCATTAAATGGGGGGGTGTTGTGCTTGATGAAAATTGGGAGACATGGGGGTCCCCGGTAGTCAGAGGTGAAGAAAACAAGGGGTGTGCCATAGGGTAGGGTTACTGTTGTAAACCACGCATGGTGGAAGAAGACGATGTAGCTAGGTGAAATGTCGGGGGAAACAGACACTCCAGATCGATCCCAACGTCGATCCAAGGGATTATATGTGTCTGTTGTTTTAAAATAATTGAGTGGTTTAGATTAGATCTATGTTTCATCGGATGGTCTATGTTTGATGTGATAATTTAAAAACCTCGAACAGCCACGATTAGATCGTTCAGGATCGAACAGTTGACAAAAACCACGGAGAGAGACGCGGTCGCTGAGGGTCGAGCACAAGATCAGAAACAATGGCCCAGATCCCGCGCGACGTGATCCTATGTCCAGATCACATTTCGCACGAAAAACTGCTTCCCACGTAGAAATGGAGAGTGGTTTTCACATCCCTTATAACCCTAGGCCTCCCAACAGTGCTCAGAAATCACACAACACCCGAGAAGGGGGCCCTATGCACAGGCTCCCGCCCACAGGCCTTGGCCTACACAGACCCCGTCGTGGCCTCATGCCCACACTGGTGTTCCTATGAGCTCTTGCTCGCTCCCAAGCGCCCTTCGGGGAACCTTTGCCCGAGCTTGGCCCGACCTTGGCTTGGGGCTAAGGGTCAAGCTCAGCCACTTCGTGTGAGCTAACTCCCTCGGCCATAGCCAAAAAGGGTTGGCCCTAGTGGGACAATGTTTTTTTGAAAATGTTACACTAAAAAAAGTTTTATGAAGAGGAAACAATCCATTTATAAAAACTATATATAATATTATGTTCTTAAACATTAATGAATACAAATTAAACTTGTATCATTTTTAAGTATTTCTAAAATTAAAAATACTAAACCCCTTTTTTTAACTCAAAAATCTATGAAAAGGAAATATTAATAAACCTACATTATAATTTATAAACTAGTATCCATGATAAGTTAGTTCCATAAAATCATAATTTTATTTGAAAAACATAAACATAGTTTATAACATTATTTATGAAATTAAAATCGTTACATTGTATTTGAAAAATTCGCAAAGTGTTTTGAATTCCTTAATTAATTTCAAAATCACTTAAGGTTGAAATGATGTTTAACATCATATCCTTTTAGAGTTCATAAATGATGGTTTAATTATAACATTAATCATAACTCAATTATTTGGAAAATAATTATTATTTAAATAAGTTCACTTATCCTAATGAGGTCCAATGACTATTGTTTACAACCGTTAACTTCCAACGATCACTAGAGCAACAGTCAAAAATAGTGTCCTATAAAACCAAACCATACGGTGTCCTAAAACACAAAAGGAAGAAGATGGTGCTTCCCTTTCTGCTGATGCTCATCATGGTTTTTATGATCAAAGTGGTGATGTTTTTTTCTTTAGTTGACTCGAAGGATCTCCTTTACTTGTTAGGACTCATTGTGAATGGGGGTCTTCCAGTAGTTCTGATAGGTTTTTTAATAGGTATATTTGGTTAGCATGATTACTCTTTTGATCTCGGTGTATTGTAGACACTGCAGTGTTCTTATTTAAATAAATAGCCTTATATTTATCCTTTAATTTTTTATTCTGTTAAAAGGGATTTAGCAAAAGTAAATACATAATATCATCATTATATGATACCCAAAATTTGAGGTGTTACATTACTCCCCCCATCAAGGAATTGTGTCCCCGGAATTCCTTTCATACAAACATGCTAAGAGGAAGCTCTCAGTTGTTCCTACCATATCCCCCATCATAGAGGATCCTTATGTTCATTCAGCAAAACACCCAAATTGATGCTCAATTCTTCTAGTTCTCTGATCTAGATACACTTCAAGCAGAAGGGGTTGAACTCATGCACCGAACACTCGTGATTCCAGAGGGAGGCTCTAATGTTACAAAGTTTGGAAATGACCATATGGACCAATATACGAAGAAATTTCCAAAATATGTCTCAATAGAGAACATCTAAGTTATAGACATTGTCGTACAGGCTAACGCTATGGAGTTGGTACATGTAGGTCGCATAAACATTTCCCTCTAAATCACCCTCTTGAAATTTTACTCTTTCCATGTAGTTCTTGCCTTGGGTGAAACACAGGATGATCCATTCGTGGTATTTTTCTCTCCTCTTATGCTCAGTCAATTGTGCTGAGCCTATGAAATAGTAGATGGGAGAATTCCCTTGACAGGTGTAGAGAATCCCCGGACCGTTTGTCACCTAAAACAATTTCTTGGACGTTACTCATAGGTTTGTGAAGGGACGATACTCATCTCCAAAGGTTTTTTTGTAATAATATCCATTATCTCAGTAGGAAGATCTAACATGTGGGTTTTCCCTTCCATCTGAATGTTTAAGATGAGAGTTCAATCACTTGAAATCCATCCAAAAGTATAAATAAAGTAAAGACATAATAAATAAGAGATAAAAAAATATGTTCATTATATAACTACTGGTTCACAATATAAAATGAAGATAATGGTTTCCCTAGTTCCCTTACACATGAATTCACAAGACAAGATCGAAACTCTCAATCTCCATAAACTATATGCCACCCGAGAAATCAGGTTCGATGTCGTGGGAGCACTTATGGTATCTCCATAGTCTGACATGTGGTGTGTTCTACTGTGAGACATCCTTATGTACTTTTTCTCTATACACAGAATGAGAGGCTTTGTATTCAAGGATTCCAAAGTCCATCATTTGACCAAAATGTCCATAGGAAAAGACTTGACACATGTATGTTGTGTAGAGATCTCCCTCTGTAGTAGCCTCTTGGAAAGCTTTGAGGGATGAGACACCTTCCGCTATGGTGAAGCATCTAAAAAGTTTTTCTTAGTACTTACCCCATCGCGTGTAAGATGGAAACTAGGATTTCATCATAAAGATATAATCCAGACCTGCTCTTCGGTGGAGTTGAAGTACACAGGGAGATTTGGACACATCATAGAGATGTTTGAACGACATACGGATATGGGTATAGTTTATAAAATCTTCATGGATGGCTATTGAAATTATGGTTTCTAAGGCCTCATTGGGAAGAGACAAAATATTAGTAACGTCATTTTCCATATGAAAATTAATAAAACTCATTTTTAGTAATGCTGAAGTATATTTTTCTTTGTTTCAGTTCTGGATTTCCGGAGTTATCCAAACCGAATCCTCTAATACCAACTGTGAAGATTCGACCCGAGAAAAACCAGTAGTCGGTGCCTTAGGAAAATGATTTGTTGTTTTAAAACAGAAACATGCACTGATAAACACACATCACATCCCATACAGAGTATCGAGTTCGGTTCAGGCTCTGAGAAACCAGTAACTTCAGAAATGTTTCATCTGATAAAAGATATTACCTGAAAATATTAAATTCACAACGTAGGGTGAGCATAAGAATGCCCAGTATGGGATTTAAAATAAACCAATGAATCTTTTGAAAGAATTTTTAAAAAACTTATCCAAACAACATTCTCTTATAGAAAACTGTAACACATGTAACATAACATAAAAGTGTTTAACTAATATTTCCAAGGAATACATGTATCAATTAGGACATTTTAAAAAACGGGTAGTAAACGATATCCTGAAGAAGTATGACGTATGAATGTTTAATAAAAAATAAAACCCTTAAGAGTTATACTTAAGCAGTGTTTTGCGTGAAGGAAAAGAACTTCAATTTCATACGTTGGTTACTATTTTACACGAATCATGCCCCAAACTTTTACTTATGACCCCAATATGAACTTGATAAAAACATTAGGGCAAGAGTTGTGAAAGAATATGAATATCATCTTGAAAAGAACTTGTAACATGACATGAATTTGTGGTTTAAAAATTTCATTTATACATTCTTGAAAATATCACTGAGGTTTATCCCCAAGGTGTCAATAAAAAAAATTACTGATGTTATTCACCAGGGTATCATAAATCTTGCATTCTATAGAGATTAATTCTGTACCCAATGCATTGGTGTGCTATCAGGGAACACCCTTAATATGTCTTTACATTCATGTGAGCCACATAAATCAATACATTACATAAATGGGGTTGTATATTCAAGATGTCCCATACCACCTTGAATAGTTCATTCATAGTTGGTCATAGTAGTTGAATTTACATATCTTATAAGTGAGACATGAATCTAGAGGATTAAAAACCAACCTAACAATAATATGACCGTTATTAAAAGGAATTAAGAAAGGAATATTATGGCACATACATTAACATCTAACTTACTGAAAGAACAGAAAACTAAAATTTCTGACATGCAAGTTTGTTCATGAAATTCTAAAATTTTATCATCCAATTAATTACAAGGTGAACCAAAAATCTCATGTATTGTTTTGATCTTTCACATGCTAAAACATTCAATATTGTTAAGCCTTGGAATAATACTGAATAATGTCTATGATAGAAAGCATGAATCTTCACTATAAGAAAAATCATCTAAAAGATAGGGAAAACAAAAAAGTTTCTCTTAAATGTGGATATATTTTTTGTTTAACACCTTATTTCTTATGTTTTTAAAACTCCACCTAAACTCAACACTTAATGTGTAAGGACATTAACAACTGAAATCAAGGTTCATGCAACATATAAAATATTTGTATGTACCCGAACTGAAACTGAAAGATTGGAACACCCATTTGTGTTAATCCCCTATGAATAATAGTTTACCAACATTTTGAATATTGAAGGTCATGCTCTTAGTCAAAAAAATTGTTTATGAAAACCTACAAATTATTTTTTTTTATAAATACCCAATCATATTAATAACATTTTAAAAATTTATTTATTATTTAAATATGAAATTAAGTGTATGTGAATATGTGTAGTGCATGAAAAATTCTACACAAACTGCGTACATATATTCGAAGTAGAAAGGTCCTACCCATTCCTACATATAACCATCGTATATACATATAACCAAAAGTATATATGTATTTTCAAAACAAAAAAATGAGGCTAGGTATAATCCTTACATTCATTAATCTAATCGAATGCATGAGAACTTGAAGGCCTAGGTTCAACATTTAATAACGTTTGGACTGAACTATAAGGATAATATATATATATATATATATATATATATTTCGAATATATAAGTGTATATATTCTCATAGAAGAAAAACAAGGAAAAAATTAAAACCCTTTAAAAACCAGGGATATGAGGAATTCAGGGAGGGTTGGCTGGGCTCGCTAGAGACTTGAATGGGAGAGAAGAACCGAGAGGTCACAATTATTTATATAAAAAAGCTCACACACCACCTTCCACACAAAAATGTACCCACTTGCATTGTATTCAATGGGGGGTGTCGTGCTTGAAGAAAATGAGGAGACATGGGGGTCCCTGACGGGCAGAGGTGAAGAAAACGAGGGATGTTCCATAGGGTAGGGTTACTGGTGTAACCCATGCATGGAGGAAGAAGAAGACCAGGCTAGGGGAAATTCCAGGGAAGAACGGACGGTCTAGATCGATCCCAACATTGATCCAAGGGATGAGATGAGTCCGTTTCTTTAAAAGAATTGAGCGGCTTAGATTATATCTATGTTTCATCGGTTGGTTTAAGTTCGATGTGGAAATTTAAAAAACTCAAACGGCCGTGATTAGATCAGGCCGGATCAAACGTTGACAAAAACTATGGAGAGAGACGCAGTCGCTAAGGGTCGATTGTGGGATTGGAAACAATGGCCCAGATCGTGCGCAATGTGATCCAACGGTCCAGATCACGTTTCTCCCAAAAAATTTCATCCCACATCGAAACAGATAACGATTTTCGCCTGCCTTATAACCTTAGGCCTCCCAAAAAGTGCTCAGAAATAACACAGCACCCACGAAAGGGGCCCTATACACGGGCTCCTGCCCGCAGGCCTTGGCCTACAAAGACCCCGCTACCGACTCACGCCCACACTGGTGTGCCTTTGCACTCCTGCTCTCTCCCGAGTGCCCTACGAGGATCCTATGCCCGAGCTCGGGCCAGGCTTGGCTTGGGATTGAGGGTCAGGCTCAGCCACGTAGTGTGAGCTGCCTCCCTCGGCTCTAGCCAAAAAGGGATGGCCCTAGTTGTCGAATTTTGTTTTTAAAAATCTATACTAAAAAAAATTTAAGAAGAGGAAACAATCCATTTCCTAAAACTACATAGAATTTTATATTCTTAAACATTAATGAATACAAATTAAACTTGTTTTAGTTATAAGTATTTCTAAAGTTAAAAATACTAAACCCCTTTTTTTAACTCAAAAAGTTATAAAAATGAAATTTTAATAAACCTACATTATAATTTATATACAAGTATCCTCGAAAACTTAGATCAATCAAAACATAATTTAATTTGAAGAACGTAAGCATAGTTTATAACATTAATTAAGAAATGAAAATCGTTACATTGTATTTGAAAAATTCGAAAAGTGTTTTGAATTCCTTAATTCATTTCAAAATCACTTAAGGGTGAAACGAAGTTTTACACCATATCCTTTTAGAGTTCATAAATGATGGTTTAATTATAACCTTAATCATAACTCAATAATTTGGAAACTAGTTAATATTGAAATAAGTTCACTTATCCTAACAAGGTCTAACGGCTATTTCTTTATAACTGTTAGCTTCCAATGGTCACTAGAGAAATGGTAAAAAAGTGTCCTATAAATCCAAACCATACGGTGTTCTAAAACTCAAAATGAAGAATATGGTGCTTCCTATTCCACTGATGCTCATCATGGTTTTTATGATCGTAGTGGTGATGTTTTTTCTTTAGTTTACTCGAAGGATCTCATTTACTTACTGGGCCTCATTGTGGTGATTGGGGGTCTTCCAATAGTTCTAATAGGGTTTTTAATAGGTATATTTAGTAAGCATGATTACTCTTTTGATCTCGGTGTATTTTAGACACTACGGTGTTCTTATTTAAATAAAGAGCCTTATGTTTATCCTTTAAATTTTTGTTTGGTTAAAAGGGATTCAACAAAAGTAAATTCATAATATCATCATTTTAGGATACCCAAAATTTGGGGTGTTACACGTTTTTTTTACTTTTCATAATATTCATTTTCAATTTATTTTTGGTATTTTTATATGTTGGATTTATGTATTATTTAGCTTGATCTGCTTTTATTAGTTTATGTGGGCCTTTTATTCGGTTTATACATTGGGAATGTGCCATTATCCTTGGTTTTCTTTCCCATTTGATCTATGTCATACTCATACCTGATGTTGATCCCTTGATCCTTATAATGATATGGTTTTCTATTCCTCCCTTTTTTCATTCTTTGAGAAACAAATTGGCTTGATCTATGGGTGACCCTTGATAGATTATCCCCTGATGTCATATTTCTTTATTTTGTTGTTTAAGTGATTATGTTGGGACACTTATCAAGATTTTTACTATCCTTTGTTATATTCTCTAGTATTCCTCTACCCCTACTATAATTACTCCTCGATTTGGAATGTACCTCTCCACTTGTGGGAGATTTAGTTGGGCGAAAAAAGTCCATTGTTTTGGGAGCTCTAGTTTTCCTCAAGGGAGAGGAGTAGATGAAGGAGCACTGGTGTGATTCCTTGAATTACCAAAGAAGAAATAGTGATCTAGATAATTTTTGATCATATTTATCTATGCGTGGTGAGGAGCTCTGATGAGGTCCTAGTGTTCCTTGGTGTTCCTTTTACCTAGATGGAAATGACGATTATATTGGAGTACAATCTCGATGACCCTAACCCCGAGACCTAATTACATAAAGTCTCTATGAAAACACATAGGAGAGATTTATCCCTAGTAAGGGGCCTTAGTATGGTATTATTCTTATTTTATATCGGATATTTTTTCCTTGTATTTGATTATTCTTTGGTTCTATGTTTCCTATGTTGTTTGAGTTTTTCCAAGGTGCAGAGTATATGATGAATCCCCAACTTGGTTCTATTGTGAGTCCGGGCATTTCAAGAACCTGAACCTTAGATATTTTCCTCACATGCCTTTTTCTTATATGGTTATGTTTCACTATTTGTCACATATATTTTATTATCCCATTTTTTTCATAGTGGAGTCTTGGTACCCCTACACCATGCATATTGGCCAAATAGATAAATAATGTAAAAAACCTATGGTACTCTATGATTTGATTATTACATTATGTCAATCATTTCTATTGATAATCTCACTTATGTTTGAGACTGTTATCTCTAATAGGTCTTGGTACTTATCAGAATTAATATCAAACTGGTTATATATATTCTCATTAGCATGTTATCTATTGTAAATGTTTTCATGAATCGATGCTTTTTATTCTCTCTTTCATTGTTTATGGTTTGATAGAATCAGCATGTTACACTTCCGATAATGAGAATTCATTACAAGATTTGTATTATTCCTGTTTTCTTGATTCTTCCTCCTATTTATATAATTATAAAAATGTTGAATTTTTTTTGTAATTTTGAGAAACAAAATTATACCCATATAACTCAATTACTCAATTGAACCTCATAGTACAACCCACAATTGTTTTATAGAATCTGATAAAAATATATTTAGTAAGGATGCTATTGGGATCAAATATTATTGTCCCTTTAATGATGTGATAATTGTGAGATAAAAGTAAAGTAAAAATAAATAAAAACGGAACAATAGATGTAATATAGAAAACCCCACAAATAAAGTGGGGTAAAAAACCATAGAAAAATTAAATAATATCACTATGGTAAATGAGGTTAAACACACACTCTTTCTATTATAAGGAAAATATCCATATAAATAACTATCTTGGGTAATGTATAATGCACCTCAAAAAATATAACACTCCAAATGTGGAAATAGGAAGCTCAATACTTGAGGTGATGATGCTAAAACCGTCAAAGTGTTCTTCCTTTTATAGGCAAGGCCCTTACTTCATCTTCCTCCCCTATTTATCTCCATGGTTTAGTTTTTCACCCATCCCACTAACCACACTATGCCCCTTTGAAAAATCAAGGGGGAAAAATTGTTTGTGAGAAAAAAATGCCAATATATATCACACTTGGATATCTGATTGGGATCAAATAATATTTCCATAAATATTTTCTATCATCCAACCATGTTTCTCTTATATCTATGATTATGAATGAGGTTTTTTACTATATTAAGTTATCAATGTTACTAAACATCATCATAAAATTAACCTAGTTTTCGTCAATATAAATTTTCATGCTTATCCACTCTTCCTTCCTCCACCACATCTCGAACAAAGTGATATTGTACCATAATGTGCTTTATCTTGGAATGAAAATATAGATTCCTTTAAATTTTCATGGTTCTATGATTGTCACAAAACAATTGGATATACTTCTGTCATTGTCTGGGATCCTCTGGAAACCTTCACATCTAAATCACTTCTTTGCAAGCCTATATAGTTTTCATGTACTCTACCTTAGTCGTGGATAAATATATAACGGACTATAACTTTGAATTCCAGCTCACAACTCATCCTATAAAATTAAACACATAACCCAAAGTGTATTTTCATTGGTCATAATCACCTACAAAATCTGAATCTGCGTAGGATCTAATAGTGAAATTTGATCCTCAATAACATAATACAGCAATGAGATCTACTTGAAGTATCCAAGGGTCTTCTTTAATATGTTCCAATGATCCCGTATTTAATTCTCCACATACCAAATAACTTCTCCCACTACATGTGAAATTTCTGGTCTTATATAAACCATAGATAATATCATACTACCCACTGCTGGTGAATAAGGTAATTGAGACATCTCTATCCTCTATACTTCATTGTTATCACTATTAGGATTCATCATAGGGGATTACATAAAATTAATAGTATGTGGGGTAAATATAGGCTTATAATGTCGCATGTGGAAGTATTTCAAGATATTCCTCAAGAAATTATTTTTTGATAGATAAATCATACCCTTATTTAAATATCATTATATATGTATCCCAAGATATTATTTTGTGGTCCTAATTCCTTCATATCATACTCCCATGAAAACAATCAACATGTCATCCAAATACAATAGAAGAACAATAAAATCATTACCATATGATCCCATGAAATATCTACAAGTATCTGAATGAAGTATTTTTTGTCCAATACTCATGATATAGAAATACAATATCTTGTACCAACACCTTGGTGCCTGCTTAATACCATAAAAATTTTTTCTCACCTAAAAACCAAGTTCACTATTCCTTATTTTAAAAACCATTCCGATTAAGGAATTTATACTTATTTATCAAGATCAGCATGTAGAAAATTTATCTTCACATCTAGCTACTCTAGAGTTAAACTATATATTGCACACATCCCCATAACGATCAGAACATTATTTTTTCTAACAATGGGAGAAAATATTTCCTTGAAATCAATAACTTCTCGCTATGCATATCCTTTGACCACCAGTCTTGCATGATATCTTAAAAATTATTCCTTTTCATCCCAATTGATCTTAAAAAACCTGTTTTTGTTGATAGTCTTCCTTCCATGAGGTAATGGATCAATATCTCAAGTATTGTTCTTGTGAAGGGCATCAAGTTTATCCTGAATTGCTTCCATCCATGTGGATATTTTTGAACTCCACATCACCTCCAAAAAATATTATGGATTACCTTCGTCCATCAATAATTAGTAAACAATATTTCTCTCAGTGATAAATTCAAAGTGACATATTGGTTCTCTTTAATCTTGATTTGATCATCATTGTCCAAAATAAATCATAACTTGATCATCATGCTCCTAAAAGGAAATTGGTTATTCTATGGACTCTTCCTCCACCCGAACTATTATCGTTTATTTGTTCTCTTTCTTCATGTACCCATTAATCATCACTTTCACCTTATATTATAGACATATAACATCCATACTGATGATTAGTCTATGGGTAGTGGGGTGCCACATATGATACTCCTTCACACCATCAACGTATCCTAAGAATATACGTTCATTGGATCTCGAATTCAACTTCAATCTCTCCAGATCATTAAACAATACAGATACATGACCTCCATAAGTATGTAACCAAGAACAATCTGTAGGTTTAACACTCCACATATTCATTAGTGTTTTCATATTAATCATCAAAAAAGTAAATCGATTGATCACATAACATGTTCTCTTGATTACATTATCCCATAACATCTTGAAAATTCCTATAGTCTTCAATATTTCTCTTGTTCTATCCAACAAGGTTATGTCCACCCACTTTTCCACTCCATTTTGTCGAGGAGTGTATGACACCATGAATAGTCTCTTGATTCCTTCTCATTGAAAAAGGTATCAAAATCCTCACATGAAAATTTTCCACCACTATCAATCCTCAAACACTAGATCTTCTTTCAAGATTCCATATTTATCCAGGATTTAAATGTTTTTAAGACATTAAAAACACTTGATTTCATCATGATTGGGTACACCTAACATATCATGGAATAATCATCAATGAATTATACAACGAACCATTCTCTTCATAGGGATATAAATAGTGCTTGCCAAATATTGGAATGGATCAACTCAAAGATATCCTTGATCCTCATTGCCGACGTCACAAAATTCAACCAATGTTGGTTGAAAAAATAATAATTCTCCCAAAAGGAAGAGGATACCTTTTTAATCTAGGATGAAACTTATTTTCAGTAAGGATATTCAAGCTTCATTCAAACATAATACCAAGATCTTGATAACATGACTTAGTCAATGATTTTTTTGAGGTAGTTAAAAGGACAACTATTGTAATGTCTCAAAAATTCCCTATATATTTTTTAATTATATGAAATTTTTTTGAGACCGGAAAATCTGATGGTGCGCGATTCTGAGGCCCAGGGTGTCTGGAATGATCCGTCAAAGTTTTGTTACTCTTTAATTAGCATATGTAAGCAGTTTCTATGAACAAGTGGAATAATTATTAAATGATTACTCGAATTAAAAATATGAGGGAATTGCTATGCTCAGAATGGTGGGTTTAACAAAGGCACGACTTATGTTTAGTTGGTGTGGGCCTCCTGTAAGAAAACTTGAAAATGGAATAATCGTATATAAAATAATTATAAAAAATTATATTATTTTTTCAAATTATTATAACTCACAAATGGTAACTAGAATTAAAAATCCGGGACCACCCCTAAGCTCGTGAGGGTATGCTCTCTTTAGGAAGATACCAACTTTGGCCGACATGGGACACTAGTGATAGTTACTTTTTGGTCATAAATAAAATAATTGAGTGACAATTATTTTATTGTACAGTCCATCACTTTTAAACGGTAACTCGGATTGGAAATCCGAGAGTACCGTTGGGTTCGTTGGGGTATGTTTCAATTAGGAAAATCCAAACCTCAACTAGTGCAGGTTGAGTGTGACTGTTAATAATTTTCTGAACATTTTTTGGGTACATTTAGTAAACGCATGAGCGACATTTTCTAACTTTTGAACTGTTGTTCGACATCAAAATCTGAGGGCATCGTTGAACCCGGATCACCTGGATTCTTTTAAAAGAGGCATAAATTCGACCACAGTAGGTCAGGTGAAAAAGTTATTATTTTTTTGAATTTTGAATGATTAATAAAATAACATGGTTTGTTATTTTATATTCCTTCTTTCCTCCAACAGACGAATGATGCTTCCAGGACCGACGATGTGTAAAGCCAATAAATGGCTTAACTCTTCTTTTCTTGTAACCACACCGTTGGAAATTCGAGAGGTTCATTAATCAAATGAACCTCATTAATTACATGAGCATTATACACTCCTTCTCATATCCTATTTATATGGAGCTCGGGGAGGGGTGTTGGCATGACTTCACAAAACGACGAAGCTCTAGAAAAGCACCGCGATGCCTACCACCAGGAGGGTGAGACTGGTTCCAACGAGCGGTGACGAGCACCACCGAGTCACGAACCGACGAAAACGATAAAGGAGGTTCTGTCGACTGTCATCAGCGAACATCTCTTCCAGGTAGGGGGTTATTTTCGTTGGTGCATTTTTGTTTCCCTCTTCCACATTCTTGAAATCATACGAAGTACACGGTTCAACCGACTAACGGGTTGACCCGCGATTCATCTGTCTTTGTGGGAGGTTATTGCGGGGAATCATGTGGGGTTTGTCCTGTATACAATACAACTGTTTATTGAAGTCCCATAATATCCTTTATATTGCGAGCTAACGTGGGGGGTGCAGGCCTAACAAACCTGGCCCGAACCCTCTGCTATCTTGATTTCCTTACACCGCCTCAGAAGACTGCGAACACGTCGACGCACACCGCAAGAGGAGGGTTACGGCTCATCAGCCGCCTCATCAACCGAACATACTCTGGGCCTTTTGGGAATCCAGGTGACCGGGGGGTTACACCCCCTGCATTGGACTGAACTAGGCCGCAACCCTCAGAGCGGGCTGCCACCCTCGAGTCGGGGTGCCGCCCTCACACCGGGCAACTGCCCTCGCACCGGGCCGCCGCCCTCGGACTGGGCCGCCACCCTTAGGTCGGGCTGCTGCCCTCAGACCGGATGACCTCCCTCACCCTGAGCCGCCTCCCTCGCACTGGGCCCCCACCCTCAGAGCGGGCATGTGCCCTCACACCAGGCCGCCGCCCTCATACCGAGCTACCGCCCTCAAAGTGGGTCGCCTCCCTGCATCGGGTAGCCATCCCATGTGGGTTAGGCTGACCCTTTGTGGGCTGCACCCTTGTGGGCTACCCCCCTTGTGGGTTATCCCCCTTGTAGGCCACCCTATTCTGTCCGGGCCTCCCTAGTGGGCCGCCCCCCTTGCGGGCCATGGTGGGCCGCCCTTGCGGATCACCCCTCTTGCAGGTCAGACCAAACATCAGTCCATCAGACCGAGTCCACCCTAGCCCATCGAGCCGATTCCACCTCGGTCTAGCCCAGAGCGAGTCGGGCCGGGTCAGTCCGACCAGGTCAGACCAGACCCAGGCCCGACCAGACCCTGGAACACTTAAATGAGCATATCTTGAGAACCCGGCATTTGTTTGATGAATTGTCGACAGAGTTGGGATCCTAGGATCGAGATGGTCCTTTTGGTATTCTACAATAGAGTTTTTTGGACAGTTAGAGTAAGGCTGGGTTGGATCTAACCCGAATCCAACTGGGCCCCCGAAGCTAAAACGCTTATAACTCACAGACCGTGCGTCTGATTGACGCATCGTCTATTGCGTTGGAACCCTTACGACACGGAGGTCCTTTGTGTTATTCGTTTGTGGAGATTAGTAGTGGTCAAGGTATGACCAATATCTCTAGGATAAGATTCTACAGAACTTGAGTGTACTTGGTGCAAGAAAACCTATGGCAGGATACAACGTGAAGAGAGAACATCGATTCTATGTGGGTCAGATTCGATGTGGGTCAGTGCTTAGCGATCCTATGTGGGACAACACATATCGATCCTATGTGGGTCAGATCCTATGTGGGTGAGTGGGGGTTAGCTACCTATCGATCCTGTGTGGGTCAGTAGTAGTTATTCTTAACAGAATAAGATGATATAGTTTATGACTAATCATCTGTACTTCTGTACTTAAGTTATACCTGATTGTGAGCTGAGTCTTTTTCCTGTGTGGTACTTCTTACTTTGTGGTGTTACCTATTTGGTATTTCTACCTTTTTGGTATGGTCTTTGTGGTGTTACCTGGGTAGTATTAATATCTTTGTGGTGTTACTTGCATGGTACTTCTACCTTCCTGGAGTTACCTTCGGGGTTTTATCTTCGTGGTGTTACCTGTCATGGAAGGTGAGCCATTAGAAGTCTGGGTACGCCCTCTGGGGGTTCCCACCGGCCAGTAACTACGGTGCGGGACTCACCACCCGGTCCCTCACCGGACACATAAATTATATTATCAACTTCCTCACCCTCTGCTCATTCACTACCGCCCAGTGTATGTAGCTCTTGTACATCCCATTCGTCAGAGCTTGCGATTTTAACATTCATTATGACTATGAAAATAAGAAGTGTTAAATGGATTAGTGGTGAATGTGGACACGTATACCATAAAGGTGTCATCGATGAGAACAGTGAACGTGGCTGGAGTGGGGGTGACAAAATGCCACCTCCCTTCATAAGAAACTTGGAGGCCACCCATGTCGTTCTAGTGGAGGATGGTAATAGAGGTGGGATCGCAGTGGGGTCCCATCCCCAGTGTCACCTCCGATCACCGGCAAGAAGGGTAGTAATTTAGATACACATTTAATTTGTTTCCAATGAAGAAATCCCGAAGGTAGCTGCGTCCCACCCCAAGGCCAATGCACATCACCTCCATGATCGCTACCGACAAACCGCTGATGGCCTCGTTGTACTCCTCTCACTCCATCCTGCCCCAGACACAAAAGGATCATGGAATATATGGGCCTTTTCTGGCTTTTAATCACCACAAAGTTGAAATGTTATGCATTTTTCTCATTTAATTCTAAAAAATTACCCGAAATCTTGAAAATCTGTGCCCAAGGTCTACATGAAGTACTTCTCCATGCTCCCAGCGGCAGCTTCAGTGAAGTGGAAGGACAACATCTCTTTCCACAGAAACTACGTCGTGAACCTGTCGGTGAGGCCGTCTGCGTATCCTTGGTGATCCCCAGAGATCCTCTTCACCCTCTGCATCTCCTACGGCGGAAAGATGAAGGACTGCTCCATACCGGCGTGGGCTAGGGCCATCAGTTGCGGGTCCACGCTGTGATTCCGGACAAAAAAAACTAAAAAAACAATCCTCATTATTTTAATAAAACATTGAAATAAATGAGTTTTATCATTTAAAAAAATTAAAAAATCCTCATTATTTGATAAAAAATATGCATAAAAATTTTCTCTGTCAAATACCCCCACACATATACCATGATTGTCCTCAAGTATAAAATCTTCAAATGGAAATCAAAGAACACCAATGTTACCAAAATTCAAATTTCAATGCAATAAAATCAAAAAAATTCAATGTGAAATCAAATTTTCAAATATCTGCATAAAATATCAATTTAATTTTTCATTTTTTAAAGAAACAAGTAATTCAAATATTTTACTTTTTCCCTTTGAAAATTAATGGAACTTCTCATTTCATTCATTCAATATCCTTCATTTATTATTATTAAACATGCCAAGTCATGATTTACCTCACTTTTGATTCTTTTCTCTCAGCAGTCATGAAACAATCAAGTAGATTTATGCTTATATCATGAGAAACATGCTCTTTAACCATAAGCTTGTAAATGAACTACATTCTCCACTTTGTAAAGACAAAAAACACATAAAATCATGAGGACATGCAATTAAGGTTCTATTTACATTTATGTTTAAGGTTGGTTAGATTTGATGCATTAAAAATTAAGGTTTAAGGAGGAGGATAATCTCTTAAGTACTATGGATGATATCAAAAGTAAAAATATAATGAAATTATCCCCTTTAAAGTACCAACAACCACATCCCAAAACTCAAAGAAAAGGTTATGATCAAGTAAGAATAAAGAATGATTTGTGCAACCTCTTGAATATTTTTTTTCGAAATTTATCATTAAATAAAACCTCACATCCATGACATAACCACATAGGATCATAAGATCATCGGTCTAAAAAATGGTGATTTTTGGTTTTCCTAAATCACAACCCATTTTTTTCTCCTTTTGTTGCTTCTTTTTTCCATTTTTTAAATTTTTAATTCAAGTGTGGAAAACAATAGAGTATAATGAATGAATTGACAACCTTTTACAATTACCACAATAATACCCCCACATTTATTCCTTATAATGTATATCATCATGTCCACCATGACCCCCTTTACCCCCACACATCAACTTTAAAATATTATGCAAATACTCCGAAGAGGGTAGGAATGGATAAAAATGGATTGAAATATGGCTCATTCCTATAATGGTCATTCATGGTCTCTATGGGCTAAAAGAAGATTTGATGTTATGGTGGTCTTTTAAGAAAAATTATCTTTTTAAAGGATGTCTCAATCATTTTAAATTTGTTTTTGCACAGTCATAGACTTGACAAGTTTCAATTAATGTTCTAGTCAGTTACATGTCCCAAGTTCACTCAAAAAATATGCTCAAGAATAAATTGGAAGTACATGGTCTAGAAATCCTCTTACGAATGGGAAATATAAAATTAGACAATCACTCATGGCATGACTAATAAATCAATTCACATGAACTTCAGAAATTCAAAGCATGAAGGATGGTAGGGAAATTTCATTTACATAAATCAATTAATTCCTTCAAATAATGAGATTTTACTTAAATATCCATGCTTCTTTTTAAAAATTAAATTATTAATTTCAATAATTTAATCATTTCAAAATTGAAATCTAAAACATGGCATCTCGGGATTCCAAAAAAACTCATGTCTCATAGATAGGCCGAGTAAAACATGAATTTAAGTGTGGGAATGCAATTTAATCTTTAAGGCTCAAAACATGTTGTGGAAAAAAATGTGGAAAGTTTAAAAGATAAAACAAAAAAATTTAACACCCTTTTCCCATGAAACTTGGTCCTTCCCCTTCACTGTTTGGGGCATCCTTCTACCATCGTGATCCTACAAAATAAAATTACTCAATTAATCACATTGATCATTTCATTTAAGCTTTAAATGAAAAGAGGGAGCTGTCCGTATGCTAAATTATTTCAATGAAAAGAAATTTACATGTAAATTCATAGAAGGAAAGTAAATATAAATCTTCGTACTATCCTATAAGTGGGCCCTGAATTTTTACTACCCCCAAAGGGTAGTACTTACTATTATACAAAGTCTGATGGAGGATGAAGCTTCTTTGATAGGAACCACCACATGTGAAATTTCTCAACTTGTGCTTCATTTTTCTAGGTGAGTAATGATCCATGGATATAGTACACCATATCCCCCCCTTCACAATGACGTATAGCTTGCATGGTGGGGTAGGATAAAGTATGAATCATCCCCCTTCTATGTTGCTACTTGTGTAACCTCTTCTTCTCTGTCCATTGGTTCCTCTAGGTATGTTTTATCAAAAGAATAGGCAATAAGAGAGTCAGAGTGTAATTCTATTTTAATAATATTAAAACATGAATTATCAATATCAAATTCTTCCCTATCAAAGTAAGAATCTTTTATCATGATTTCCTTATGGAAATCCTCTATAATCTCTTCATTAACATTATTCAATAAATATTCAACGTGTCCAGGGAGATCCATATGTTCCTCAACATGTGCACATCCTGGTTCTTCTTCATCCTCTATGGCATAGATGAGATTGTAAGATTTTGTATAATCAACACCACAAGGAGTGATGTATAATTTATATTCAATAAAATTAGAAGGGATAGTGTCAATGAATGGTTCAAATCCCTGAGTTGGTTCAGCATCAATTTCTACCTCAATGGTATGTGCCTCTTGGAGTATACTCTTTGAGGATGGAGGTAGGTAGTCGGGCTTCTCCATCTTGACTTCAAATTCCACCACTTGGGTGGTTTCTTCCTATAGTGTTGATGAATCTTCTTCTTTTTATTGTACGGGGAGGTCAGGTAGTTCCTCACATTTAAATAAAAATTAATCCAAACTTTTTTGATCTCCCACTTTTAGCTCACCAGGTAAGTCTTCCTCCCATGAGTCCTCAGGTTCTTCAATTTCAAATATAAGTGGTGAAATTTCATCCACCAATTTCTCAGGTTATTCCTTTTTCTTAGTTTTGGGTTACTCCATTAATTCATGAACACAATCTAATGCTCTATCAGACTTTCTGGTTAATTGTTATATTCTTTCTCTATGTTTATGCACTTATGCTCTTCTAAAATATTTATCTTCTCCTTGTTGTTGTTGTTTCACCTGTGAGTAATTTTTCCATGCATAATATTCTAAATTTGAATACATCATGGAAGTCTTTTTTTAGTTTTTTTAAACGAAATGAAATCTAACTAATATGTGAAAATTTAAAAAGTAAATAAACTAATGAATGTCTCTTAGAAACAACATTATTTTTGACGCACGCCTGTCGCAGGGCATGGACAAAAATAATTATATTTTTCCTAGTGCAATATAATGGCTGACCAGAGTCGTCTCTCTTGAAGAGCCTTCTCAATGTAGTTCACTTACTTTATCTAATTCACTTATTATATCATTTTTTGTGGTTTTGTTTATTAAATGAATGTGATGAAAATATTTTTGGGTTTTTATTATTTAAAAAAATGACATGTGAATCAAGAATTCTAAATTTATACTAAGATGCAAGTCTAAACAGAATGAATTAATAAGAAAGAACTTGGTTTTGGGGGTTGGTTAAATGTTCAATAATTATAATACTTTATATGATTTATTTTATTTTGATAATCCAACCATGAAATATAATTTTTGAACTACTATAATTTAATTATAAATTGTAGAATATCATTTAATGTTTGAGCACTCTCAATTCCACCTCCTCCTTTAACAGAAGTTGGCGACACACCTTTTTCTAGAATGTGTCATCTTCCAGGACCCACTTCAATCTATTCCATTTCATACATTGATTATCTCAAATCCAATGTGTGAAGAACTAACCAATAGAGGGAGGGAAAAATGATTAAATAAAAGAATAGGGATCACTTTAGTTGCATGTCATTGGAGTCAGTCACAAAATCGAAGACATTCACCTTACCTGTGCATGCTACTCAAATCAATCTACAAACATAAAATTAAACATTAAAGGAAATTCATGATCACCTTCACCTCCCCTCGGGCCAAGTCTTGGGGTCAGCCTCTCATTTCTGAGAGTAAGATATTACTCATTGGAGTGGGTGGAAGAGAAGAGAGAGAGGGAAAGAAATGAAGAAAAGTGGATGGAGAAACACAAAGGCATGGATTAAGAAAACTAAAATTTGAATAACAATTGAGAAATAAGAAAAAAATATAATTAAAATAAAATATAAAGAATAAATTAGGGGGGAAAGAGGAGAAGACGTGTCCCATTCCCTGGTGGGATCCCTCCTTAGTTGTGGGTGTTGAGCTGATGATTTGGGAAGAAGTTGAGGGCCTCCTTTTATAGGAAGAATTCATTCCTCTGAATGATTGCACATTGTTGGCATAATAAATGTTAGATTAATTTTTGGAACCCTTAAAAAAAGCTATTCAATAATTTTTTTTCATTCACCATCCAAATTTCATCTCATTTAGCCATGGGATTAAAGAGTTATGGAATTTTCATTGAATAAGACTTTTTATGGATGAAATTTCTAGGAAGATGTCTTCAAATTTATAACGATCAATGGAAACCTTAATGACTTCAAAATCCCCAAAAATTTGTTTTAAAGTCGGTACTATGTGTCCTAGTTCTATCCTTGGTGGAATAACCTAAATATGAGGTGAGGAGACTGAGTTTTTCATCTGTTATAGTGGTGGGGTCCATTCTATTTTACCAGAAAAATTTCCAACTTCAATGATTTATTTGGACTAATAGATATTTGTGTCAAATCTATTTCCTTAAGATAAATTTGAATGAAATAAAATCATGATTCTAAGAGAAAGAATCATGAATTTTGGAATTATATTTTTTAAAAAATGACAAAAATACCTTTGTAGAAAAAATCTGTCAAAAATCCAAAATTTTGCACTTTTCTCAATTTTGCTCATAATCATTGTAAAATTAAAATTACCCATTATTTTAATAAATAGTTGAAATAAATGGGTTTTATCATTGAATAAAATTAAAAAAATACGTATTATTTGATAAAAAATATGCACATAAATTTGCTCTCTCAAATACCACCACACTTAAACCATGCTTGTCCTCGAGCATAAAATCATAACATTGATATTAGAGGACACCAATGTTACCAATAATAAAATTACAATTCAATTAAATCAAACAATATTCAATGTGAAATCAAACATTCAAATATTTTCAAAAATGTCAATTTAATTCCCCATTTTTCAAAGAAATAAATAATTCACATATTTTACTTTTACTATTTAAAAATTGATGGAACTTATCCTTTCATTAATTCAAGATCATTGATTCATTATTATAAAACATTACAAGTCATGATTTACCTCAATTTTGATTATTTTATCTCATTACTCATTATACAATTCATGTAGAGTTATGCTCATATCATGAGAACTTGCTCATTATCCATAGGCTAGTAAATAAACTACTTTCTCCACTTTGTAAAGAAAAAATGCACATAAAATCAGGAGGACTTGAAATTAAAGTTCTATTGACTCTGATGTTTATGGTTGGTAGGATTTTATGCTTTAAAAATTAAGGCTCAATGAGGAGGCTAATATATTAATTATTATTCCTGATATCAAAAGTAAAAATATAATGAAATTATCCCCTTCATAGTAGCAACGCCCACTTCCCGAAACTCATAGAAAATGTTATGATCAAGTAAGCATAATGAATGATTTGTGCACCCTCATGAATATTTTTTTTATTTTTTACATTATTTTTTTTCGAAAGTTATGATGATATCATACCTCACACCAATCACCTAACCATATACGCTCATAAGATCTTCAGTCTAGAAAATGGTGATTTTGGATTTTCCCAAATCATAACCCATTTTTTCTCTTTTTTTGGTTCTTTTTTTCTTTTTTTCATTTTTTTAATTCAAGAGGGGAAAAATAGATTATAACGAGTGATTCTGAAACCTTTTACAATTACCATAATAAAACCCCTACACTTCATTCATACACTGTATATCATCTCCTCCCACATGATTCTCTTTACCCGCACACTTCAACTTTAAAATATCATGAAAACACTCAGAGGAGGGTAGGAATGGATAAAAATGGCTTGAAACATGACTCATTCATATTAAGGTCATTTATGGTCTCTATGTGCTAAAAGAAGGATTGATGTAAAGGTAGTCTTTTAAGGAAAATTAGCTTTTCAAAGGATGCCTCAATCATTTTAAATGTGTTTTTTCACTGTCATAGATTTGGAAAGTTTAAATACAAGTTATGGTTGGTTACATGCCCCTAGATTACTCAAGAAATATGCTCAAGAATAAGTATTTGGTCTAGAAATATTCTCGGGAATGAGAAATATGACATTAGACAATCACTCATGGGCTGACTAATAAATCAGTTCACATGAACATCAGAAATTCAAAGCATGAAGGATGGTAGGGAAATTAAATTTAAATGAATCAATTAATTCCTTCAATTCTTGAGTCATTACTTCAATATCCATGATTCATTTTAAAAATTCAATTATTAATTTCAATCATTTAAATCATATCAACATTGAAATCTAAAACATGGTATCAGAGGATTCCAAAGAAACTCATGTCTCCTAGATAAGTCGAGTAAAACATGAATTCGAGTTTGTGCATGCAATTTTATCTTTAAAGCTCAAAACATGTTGTGGAAAAAAAATATGGAGAGTTTAAAATTTAACACACTAAATTTGAACACCCTTCTTCCATGAAACACGGTCCTTCTCATTCACTATCTAGGGATTCCTTATACCGTTATGATCCTTCAAAATAAAATTACTCAATTAATCACAATGATCATTTCATTTAAGCTCAAAATGAAAAGAGGGAGGGGCCACATGCTAAATTATTTCAAAGAAAATAAAATGACAACTGAATTCCAAGAAAGCAAGTAAAGATAAATCTTGGTATTATCCCCTGTGTTGGCCCATTATTTTGACTACCTCTAGGGGGAAGTATCGGCTATTATCCAAAGTCTGACAGAGGATGAAGATTCTTTGATTTGAACCACTACATGTGGATTTTACCAGCTTGTGTGTGATCCTTATGGGTGAGTAATGATCTAGGGATAGAGTAAACCATATCCCCACCACCTTAAACATGAGGTATATCTTGTATGGTGAGGGTAGGATGAAGTATCAATCATCCTCCTTCTTGGTTGCTACTTGTGAAACCACTTATTCTCTATATATTGGTTCCTTGAGGCATGCTTTATCAAAATAATAGTCAATAGGAAAGTCAGAGTGTAATTCTATTTGAATAATATTTAAACATGAAGTATCAAGATCAAATTCTTCCCAATAAATGTAAGCTAATTTTGTCATGGTTTCCTTATGGAAATCCACTAGTATCTTTTCATGAACTTCCATCAATAAATATTCAAAATATCCAGAGGGATACATATGTTCCTCAGCATCTGCACATCTAGGTTCTTCTTCATCCTCCAATTCATAGCTGATATTTTCTGATTCTGTATAATCAAAACCACAATGAGTGATGTAGAATTCAGATTCAATAAAATTAGAAGGGATATAGTCAATGAATGGTTCAACTCCCTGAGTTGGTTCAGCTTCAATCTCTGCCTCAATGGTATGTTCCTATTGGTGTAGACTCTCTGTGGATGGAGGTAGGAAGTCGGGCTCCACCATCTTGACTTAAAATTCCACCACTTTGGTGGTTTCTTCATTTTGTGGTGTCGATTTTTCATCTTTTTATTGTATGGGGAGGTCAGGTAGTTCATCACATTTAATCAATTATTAATCCAAACTTTTTTGATCTCCCACTTGTAGCTCAGTAGGTACGTCTTCCTCCCTTTCCTCTATTGGTTCTTCCATTTCAAATATAAGTGGTGAAATTTCTTACACCACTTTCTCAGGTTCGTTCTCCATCTTAGGGTTAGGTTGCTCCATTAAAGCACGAACATTATCAAAATCTCTATTAGCCTTTCTAGTTAGTTGTTCAACGTTTTTTTCTTAGTTCATGCACCTGATATCTTCTAAAATATTAATCTTATTCTTGTTGTTGTTACTGCACCTATGCGTAATTTTTCCATGCATAATATTCTGATTTTGAATACAAATTGTATGTCTTTTTTAGTTTTTTAAATGAAATGAAATCTAAATAAGATGTGAAAATAGAAAAATAAAATGAACTAATTATTTGCTCCCCGAAAACAGCTTCAGTTTTGATGCACACCTATCTTGGGGTGTGGAAAAAAATAATTATATTTTTCCAAGTTCAGTATAGTGGCAGGACATGGTCATCTCCCTTGAGGATCCTTCTCAATGTATTTCACTTTCTTTATCTAATTCACATATTCTATCTCTTTTTGTGGATTTTTTATTAAATTATAGCGATTAAAATCTTTTTGGGGGTTTTAAAAATAAGAATAATGACATGTAAAGCAAGAATTATAAATTTATACATAGATGCAAGTCTAGAGAGAATGGATCACTACTGGAATTTTACACATTACCAATGGTTTCAAACCATTGGTAAAGGCCTAGAAACCATTGGTATATAGTATATCAACGGTTCCCTCAATCGTGGCCATGTAAGGCGTGACAATAGGCCTATAAAAATAGTTCCGTGAAAACTGTTGGTATAGGTGTCAAAATAGAAGGTATACCAACAGTTTGCTACAAACTCTTGGTATATGTGTGTTAATGTATAACATTAACCAAAGGTTTGTAAACCATTGGTATATGTGTGTGACACTTATACCAATGGTTACAAACCATTGGTATAGAGGGGATATGGAAAGCCACGAGGCTATACCAACTGTGTTGTTATAACCGTTGGTATAAAACTATACAAACGGTTATAACAAACCATTGGTATAGTTATATTATAGTATCTATAACAACGATTTTGAAACTGTTGGTATACAATTGCTCAGATCCATAGTAGGAGGCCCCTCTCCCCTCTCCTGACCTGAAACAACACCAATAAAAAATCCCCATCCAAAGTATTCAAAATTTAGAATTCATTCCATAATAAAAAAATTAGAAATTTATAAATTCAAATGGAAAAACACCCATAAGATAAAAAGCCTACATGTTATTGGAAATGCAATAACACCCATAAGAGTATTCCAAATTTTGAAATCATTCCTCACTCAAACCAGAACACCAACACACATAATAGTATTGAAAATTTATAATACATTCCTCACTCAAACCACAACACCAATACACACAAGAGAAAAAACCTACATGTTATATGAATAACATGGGATGTTTAGTCATGGTCTTGGGTTGATTATCTTTAAACCAACAGAAAAACATGGGTAGAGTGGCAAGGATCATGACACCCATAAGATAGACAGTGGTAGTGGTCATGTTCTTAGACCTAGGATGAGTTATTGGAAGCACATGGTATGTTTATATTCCTCTAATGATTATGTATCCATGTATAAATGGTTCCTGATGTGTTAGTTGGAAACATTGGCCAATCATGACATATGAGATGGGTTATCAGAATAGCCTACATGTTTCTCAAATACTTTTCAATTAGAATAAGTGGGTATGTAGCTAATTGTAATTTTCTCTCCTGCGTGTGATGTGAGATGAATCCCCATATTGGCTAGTGGGTATGAATATTCACTTAAATCTTTGGTATTGGTTTCTCAAAGGGACATTGGTTTGGTCTAGAACCCTATGTTTGAGGATGGGATTGTGGTGATCCATGGGGATATGGTTTCACCAAATGTATTCCTCACCATTGGGGTATTTTTATGAGACCTTGAAACTTATTTTTCTAGAATCCATGTTTAGCCTTATTCACCAATTTTTTATATAGTATGCTTGAGTGTTCATAGGTTTCATATGAAATCACTATATGATATTTATTTGTTGAATGTTATTGTATAGAATGAACGACCCTGTGATTGAGAATTAGAACATGAGTGTTGGTGCATGTTCATGATTGGATGTCGAGACTCATTCCTAATATAATTCATGTTTTTCTATATATACTATGACCCATTGTTTTTCAATATATTCCTCGTGAATATTTTCTTCTAATAATGTATGAGCAATAGATCATATTATGTTTTTTATCCCTTAATTTCAAGAATCTATGTGTAGCCTTGTGAAGATTTTCCATATGTCAGTTGTTGTTTTCACTTAAAAATGTTTTCCATTTGAAACAAAAGTGTCAAACTTTGAGTGATACTGGTCACACCGTGCCTCGGATTGAGGTGGGGTTGAATCGTACCCGTCACAAATTATCCATGGATCGTTGGGTTGGGGGGCTGTCCGGGGTGGGGGGGGTCTGGAGTGTTTTTTCAGCCACCACGGTCACACAACACCTCAAATTGATGTGTCGGCTAGATGAACATTTTAAAATTAACCCACTCATTATTATCATCCGATTTCATGGTATTCTGAGGTCGTTCATCCGATTTCGACCACCCCGCGCATGTTTTTCAAGCGCACCAAACACCTAAAAAACACATATTCTACTATGGCATGAAAACCAGGCTTCCGAATGATGTGTCGTCTTTTCGTACACCTAAAGAATAATTATTAGGGTGTTTTCATGTGATTTCAAGTCATTCCGATGTCGTTCAGTATGTATTTGACTGTAAAACACATGTTTTGGCCATTTACGACACGAAGTGTGTGTTTTCAGCCACCATGGCCACACAACACCTCTGATTGGCATGCTGTCTAGCCAAACATTTCAAAATTCACCCACCCTTTGATTTCGTCTGATTGGTGGCATTCTTGAGGTCATTAAACTCATTTGACTGCCCTAGCATGCTTTTCAAGCATGCCAAACACCTAAAAAACACATATTCGTCTGTGCTGTGGGAACCGCACATCCAAATTACATTTTGTCTCCTCATACATCTCACGAATAATTATTAGGGTGGTTTCGTGTGATTTAAAGTCATTCCAATGTCGTTCGGTATGCATTTGACTGTTAAACGCATGTTTTGGACATTTACGACACACGAAGTATGTTTTTGGTCACCACAGTCACACGAAACCTCTGATTGAAGTGTTGTTTGACCGACCATTTCGCGATTCACCCACCCTTTGTTGTTATCTGATTTCATGGCATTCTGAGGTCATTGGTCTGGTTTTGACAACCCTGCGCTTGCTTTTCAAGTGCACCAAACACCTAAAAACACATATTCTGTCGTTCCACGCAAACCATGGGTCCAAATGATGTGCCATCTTTTCGTACACCTCATGAATAATAATTTGGGTGTTTTCGTGTGATTTAAAGTCAATCTGATATCATTCGGTGTGTATTTGATCGTAAACCACATGCTTTGGCCATTTACGACATGCAAAGTGCGTTTTCGGACACCGCGGTATCACAACACCTCTTATTGACGTTCCACCTGGCCGACCATTTCAAAATAAACCGCCTTTGTTTTCATTCGATTTCATGGGATTCTAAGGTGGTTCACCCAGTTTTGACCACCCCACGCACACATTTCAAGTGTGCCAAACACCAAAAAAACACATATTCAGTCGTGTCATGCAAAACGTGTGTCCGAATGACGTGAAGTCTTCTCATACACCTCAAGAATAATAATTAGGGTGTTTTCTTGTGATTTCAAGTCATTTCGATGTCGTTCGACATGCATTTGACCGTTAAACGCGTGTTTTGGCCATTTACAACATGTGGAGTGCATTTTTGGCCACCGCGGTCACAAGACACCTCTAGATGACATGTCGTCTAGCTGAACATTTAAAAATTCATCCACCCTTTTTTGTCGTTAGATTTCATGGAATTCTGAGGTCATTCTGTCAGTTTTGACCACCCCACGAATGCTTTTCATGCGCACCAAACGCCTAAAAAATACATATTCAGTCGTTCCGTGCAAACCGCGCATCCGAATGACGTGTAGTCTCTTCATACACATCAAGAATAATAATTAGGGTTTTTTTGAACAATTTCAAGTCATTATGATGTCATTTGGCTTGCATTTGATAGTTAAAGGCATGTTTTGGCCATTTATGACACACCGAGTGCGTTTTTGGCTAGCGCGGTTACACGATACCTCCGATTAATGTACAGTCTAGCTGACCATTTCAAAATTCACCCACCCTATATTTTCGTATGATTTCATGGCATTCTGAGGTCGTTAGGCCAATTTTGACCACCCCACGCACGTTTTTCAAGCGCACCAAACACCTAAAAACAAATATTCAGTGATGCCGTACAAATCGTGCATCCGAATGATGTGACGTATCCTCGTACACCTCAAGAATATTAATTAGGGTGTTTTCGTGTGATTTTATGTCATTCTGATGTCATTCGTCATGTATTTGACCGTTAAACACTTTTTTTGGACATTTACAACATGCAGAGTGTGTTTTCGGCCAGCGCGGTCACACGACACCTCTGATTGACGTGATGTCGTGACGATCATTTAACAATTGACCCACCATATGTTTTTGTCCGATTCCATGGCATTCCGAGGATGTTAGGCCGGTTTTGACTACCCCATATATGCTTTTCAAGCGCGCCAAACACATAAAAAATACATATTTAGCTGTATCGCACAAACCGCGCGTCTGAATGACATGAAGTATCCTCGTAAACCTCACGAACAACAATTAGGGTGTTTTTGTGTGATTTCAAGTCATTCTGATGTCGTCCGGCATTCATTTGACCGTTAAACACATGTTTTGGCCATTTACGACACACAAAGTGCTTTTTTGGCCATCTAGGTTACACGACACCTCTGATTGATGTTCCGTCTAGCCGACCATTTCACAATTCACCCACCCTTTGTTGTTGTCTGATTTCATGGCATTCTAAGGTCTTTCAGCCAGTTTTTTCCACCCCACACACGCTTTTCTAGTGCGCCAAACACCTAAAAAACACATATTCACATGTGTCGTGCAAAACGTGCATTTGAATGGCGTGTCATCTCATATTACACCATATGATTAAAAATAAGGGTGTTGTTGTGTGATTTAATGTCATTCATATGTTGTTAGTCATGTATTTGATCGTTGAACGCATGTTTTGGCCATTTACGACACACAGAGTGCGTTTTCAGCAATCACAGTTAGACGACACCTCTGGTTGAGGTGAAGTTGACTTGTACCCATCACAAATGACCAATGTATTTTTGTCCTAAAGTATCAACACAATCTGAATGCGTTTGATCAGTTTTCTATATGTCAGTTTTTGTATTCACTTAAAATCTGGTCCATTTCAAATACAAGTGAGACACTTTGAGTGGTACCGGCCACACCATGCATCAGATTGATGCGAGGTTGAGTCTTACACATCAAAAATGTCCCATGGATCTTTGTGCTAATGTATCAACATAATCTGAATATGTTTGGTCCATTTTCTGTATGTCAATTTTTGTTTTCACAAAAAATGATGTCCATTTCAAATAAAAGTGAGACACTTTGAGTGGTACCGGCCACACCGTCCCTTGGATTGAGGTGGTATTGAGTCGTACACATTACATATAACCCATGGATTGTTTCCTAATGTATCAACACAATCCAAATATGTTAGGTCAGTTATCCATATGCCAGTTGTTTTTACTTAAAAGGGTGTCCATTTTAAACAAAAGAGAGACACTTTGAGTGATACCAGCCACACCGTGCTTCAGATTGAGGCGGGGTTGACTCGTACATGTCACATATGACTCATGGATCATTTTCCTAAAGTATCAACACAATCCAAATGCGTTTTGTCAGTTTTTCGTATTACAGTTAGGAAAATCGTGCAACAACAGTGATAATATCTTATACTAAATCTATAGACATTATGCCTGATTTGCATCCCCTGGGGCATGGTTAGGGAAAATCATGCACATTGCTTCTAATATATATACCTATATGTTTGGTAGATACCATGTGGGATGGACTTAACTTTTTTACTAATTGTGAGGCATAGTGTTTTTTTTACGCCGACGGGGGTTTCGAGCTCCAAACAAGCCCCTGAAGCCCCATAAACCATTATAACATCATTAGGCTTCCGTATTTGGCCAAAAATAAATAATTATACTGAAGTCAAAAATATCAATACCAGAGTGAAAAAACATGTTAAAAAATAAAGAGTTATACAGTATTCAAAAATGTGATGGATCAATCTTCCCCTGATCACCATCACCATCAACACTATCATCATTAGCCTCATCCTCACCACCATTTTTGTCCTCGTCTTCATCCATGTCATCGTCCCCATGCTCATCCTTGGCCCCATCCTCTCCCTCATCCCCATCCTCACCCTCGTCCTCATCCTCATCCTCGCCCTCGTCCTCTTCAGCATCCTCGTCATCACCAGGAACGTCATCATCTCGACCACCACTAGAACTGCCGCCTGGTGCATAGGATAATACAACCATCGGTGACATATATGATTGAAAAGACACGTTTTCATCTGGTGGGAGTGATGAAGATAATGCTTTGATCAGTTTCATAAATTGTTTCTCGCTCATTTGAACAGGTTCTTCCAACTCTATGACCCTTTTATCTGACTTTCTTGCATACTCCATGACCTATTCCAACTCGGTGGTACTAGAATGGATACCATGAGAGGACCAATAGCTCGTTGGTAAAATATTCCTACCAAGTCGGCAGTGTAATCGACCAGAGTGCTCATCTCCCAAAACCTGATATAAATGATCGTGTGGCCCTAAATTGTCAGGATTTTGGGTATCAAGGGCCTCTAAATCTGCCTGTTAAAAATATTAATAGATTATTAAATTTCAAAATAGATATTAAACTTTTAAATAGACAAATATAAACTTACAATCTTTTCTTGTTTCGTTTCATTAACTGTAATTCCATCTTTTTCCTTCTACTTGAGCAAAACAATTTTGATCGAGGGAGACATCCTTCAATATTCAATTTTTGATTCTGTAATGACAATGAAACAATACAAAGTGCATGTATAATCATATATTCAATATTCAATAAATCACATAATTTAAGTAGGAAATAATAAAAAGGGAAAGTCCTAAAGAAAAATTATAAACAACTATATCGTACCAGCTGCCTCTCATGATCTGACATTGTAGTGAACCCCAATGTGTGGATGTATTGATTTGAATCAATGTTTTTTTTTGTTTTTTCAGAATATTCCTAAATAATTTTTAATTATAAATACGATAATATTAATGAAAAATATGAAAACTATCATTTAAATACCTCAAATGGGATTAATACCTTAAAATTTGTAGCCGCCCAATGGGTAATCATTTGACAATATTTCTCTATCGGGCAATCATCCGTGATAGGTACTGTCTCCAACTCCATGCCCACTATATCACACCATCCAACATACATCACATGATTATAACCACTCCAAAGCTCTCCTAGCTCCTTTAAATGTGCTGCTCGTTCACCTTCAATATCAGGGATGTTAAACCGAAGCTGACACCCAATAGATTAATTAATATAAATACAAAAAAAATAAACATTAAATCCAATATATTTTTACCCATATTTTTGCCCACACATTATCCTTGACTTCGTGTGGTAGATGTATTAAGGAGAGAGGGCTGACCAGAATGATATCGGAGTATTTGGCTAGCATCGCCAAAAAACCCTGACATTCCTACCCAGATTTATCAATCATTTGTCATTCATCATTTTATTCAACCATCAACTGTGTCTGGCAGTTCCATACTGCACACAAACGAGTATACCCCCTCCACCACCTACTATCAATTGATGAATATGTTTTTAATGAAAAAAATTATTAGTACAAGTTATAATAAAAAAAAAATTTGTATAAAAATTTGTTAGAGTGATATAAATATACTTGTGGTAGTCAGATCAATGGGCGTCACTGGATGTGCAGAAGAGGAAGGAATATTCTGTACAGGTGGAGTTCCCCTCAGTGTACACTCCTCAACCACATACATTGTCTGAGTATGAGTTGATGAAGGTGGAATATAATATCTCATAGATAATGAACCAGAAGGAAAAGATGATGGTACAGACATCTAGCCAACTTGTATTGTAAACATTGAAGGCGTAAATATCCTGTGTGTCCCTAAAGACACACCATGATCAAAATGGGGAATAGAAGATACGTCTGTGGTAGGGGCATAGTCTAATCGGGTATGACCAGTGGATCGTCTAACACTCACACCACAAGCCCCCGTACCATCGGCCTTAGTATCGGGATCACCAGATGATCGTCTAACTATAAAACAACCCCCTCGTACCACCATCCTCTGTACTGGGAGCAATATCAGGCTCCTCATCGGATATCTATCATTTAGGGGGTCGATCCTAAAAAAATGTTTTACACAAAAGTAAACACATGATATTTTAATTTATTGAAATATATATATTTGAAATAAAACACTCACAACATGGATGAGTGGAGGAACGCCCATCTGTGTTATGCGGCGATTATTTTCTGTCATCTTTTTTTCACCGCATCTCTTCAATGGGTGTCATTTACTACAATGAAAAGAAATATGGAAGTAATTAGAAAATAATAACTAATGTGTAACCTAAAAAACATAATATAGAAAATCCATTCTGTTAAAAAAACATAAAGAAATAGATGATTTATGGTGGTTTGAAGGTTAGTACTAGGATAAACACTCTGAATGATGTATCTGTATTCATTGAATCATGTACCAATTGATTTTGGAGATGGACCTTCAATATTTATAGGTATGTATTTTATTAGAAACACCTATAAAAAAGATATCTTGGAATTATTATGTCCCAAACCAGGATTCCACTATTTAGTGACCCAAACCCAGATGGCCACATGGCCTCAAGTACATCTACCAAAATTCCAAATGTTATTGACTAATAGTGAGAGCCTTTTATATGCCCGGGGGATACTATTACCTCATTACCTAAGTTTCACAATTTTAATATTATCAGTTAAAAAGTGGAAGAAATATAACAATGGGAAAATATTGGAAATGGATGAAAATAACCATATTTGTAATACCAACTAATAACAGAATCATAAACAGAATGATGGTAATGTAATTTATGTATCAAGAAGAAAATCATAGTTACAACTATTAGGAAGTATTAATATACAATAGGCTTAATAAATTCTAAAATTCGGCCTAGCTTCCTGAGCTATAACCCAATCATCTGGTTCATCGGTGGAAAGAGTGCGAGTCATGTCAATAACTCGAAATACACAATCATCAATAAAGGTTCATTGCCTCATCATTGAATCAAACCATTGGTAAAGGGAAGAGTTTTGACAACATTTTCACACAACCGTTGGTAAAAGAGGACTTCAAGGCCCCTTTATAGGCATCCCAAATAGAGGCACTTGCCTCATGCCCCATTATGTGTTACAGGCATCCCAAATTAGTCACTCATGTTCAATAAATCATTCTTGGCACCTCTATGATCATACCTTTCATTACCCAATTAGTTTCTAAAGTCAAGTGCACCCCATGGGTGGATAAAGTTTAGGATTCTACAGTAATAGGTTGTTCATGGCTTGCAAAAAGGTTTAATTTCATAAAATTTAGACAAAAAAATTTATTTTTAAATTTGAGATTAATAATAATGTTTGTCAATGATAACTGGATTACTGAATTAAACTTGTGACTTTTCTAACATTGTTATGGATGTATACACATGCCAACATGGCTATTGAAAATCACCCCACCATCATAAAAGTGAGTATTGGCCAAGAAAGAGACATAATATACAACGTACAATGAGAAACATATTTAATTGTCCCTAAAGTTATATTAGTACTGTCATCTTAGGAAGCCAATTATCACTCATGACTAACCAGGCCACTATAAACAACCCAGAGTGTATGAGTTTTTTCTGTAATCTTAATAACATCATCACACATTCTTACCATGATGTGAATCATGTGGAAGATGGATGATATTAACAAAAAAATCCCAGAAATAGCAAGCCTTCTAAGAACTTAAAATTTATGGATGATATTAACACATAATTCATTTTGAATCAAATTTGATTCACTGTCAAAGCCCAACACACACACCGAAATCAAACAGAAAACAAAAGTCATACACACCCAAATCAAAATAGAAAACCCAAATAGTAGATATAGAACATTAAAATGAAAGTATCACTTACAAATTAGAAGTGTAGAACTATGAAATTTTGAAAATGGATCGGAATGAAGAATTTCCGGAGTAGCTTAAACAGAATCCCACTTCTCCACTTCCCCAAATGAAAACATAAAACCAAAATAGTAGATGCAGTATCACATACATAATGCAAGTAATGAATTGATAAATTTTAAAGATGGAAGGATTTCGGCCATAGGGGAAGGAAAATCCCAATTATCCCTTCTATTTAGTGCTGCAGTCACATGGAATGGGGGAGTTCGAGCATCTATGAATTTGGGGAAAAACTTTCCCAATAGTTTGTAAAAACTGTTGGTAAAGGATTATTCAAACCTCTCTATACCAATGGTTTAGGAAAACCATTGGTATAGAGTATAAATTTCCCAATGGTTTTGGAAAATTGGTGCGAAAAGATGATTTAACCAGCTTTTACAAACAGTTTCCTTAAACCGTTGGTAAATGTACTCTACAGGCGTTGGGAAAACCTCTATTTCTAGAAGTGAATTAATATGAAAGAATTTGGTTTTGAGGGTTTGTTAAATGTTCAATCATTATTATACTTTATATGTTTTATTTCAGTTTGGTAATAAAAACATTAAATATCATGTTTTAACTAATATTATTTATTTATAAATTGTGGAATATCATTGAATGATTGAGAAGTCTCAATTACACCTCCTCCTTTAATCCAAGTTGGTGACACACCTTTTTCTAGAATGTGTCATCTTCCAAGACCCGATTCAATCCAAACCATTTTATCCATTGATTAGATTAACCACAACATGTGATGGACTAAGCAATAGAGACAATGAAGAATGATTAAATAAAAGAATAGGGATAGGTTGAGTTTCATGTCATCAGAGGTAGTCACAACATCAGGGACATTTGCCTTACCCATACATGCTACTCAAATCTATCTACAAACGTAAAATTAATCATTAAAGAAAATTAATGATCACCTTCACCTCCCCCCCCCCCAGGACAAGTCTCAGGGTCAACCTCTCATTTCTGATAGTAATATCTTACTTTGTGGAGTGGGTTGAAGAGAATTGAGAGAGAGGTAAAGAAATGAAGAAAAGTGGATAGAGAAACACAAATACATGGATTAATAAAACTAAAATTTAAATTAAAATTGAAAACTAATAATAAAATTAAATTAAAATAAAATTAAAATAATAAGTAAGGGCTTAACAGAGGAGAATCATTGGCCCATTCTCTAATGGGATCCCTCCTTAGTTGTGGGTGTCTAGCTGATGATTTGGGAAGGATTCAAGGGCCTCCTTTTATCGGTATAATTCTGTCCCCTAAAATTTTATGTGTTGTTGGCCCATTAAATGGTTGATTCACACATGGGCCCCTTCATAATTTTTTTTCATAAATATGTTTTCTATTCACCCTCCAACCTTCATCTCATTTATAAATGGGATTGAGGAGTTATGGAATATTCATTGAATAAGGATTTTTATAGATGAAATTTCCAAGAAGATTCCTTCAAATGTACAACGATCAATGGAAACCTTAATGAATTAAAAGCTCCCCCAAATTTGTTTTAGAGTGGTGTTTATGTGAACTAGTGCTATACCTAGTGTAATAACATAAATGGGAGGTGAGGAGATTGATTTTTGCATCTGTTATGGTGGTGGGGACCATGCTCTCTGCCTGGAAAAGTTTCCAACTTCATTAAATTTTTTGGACTAATAGATCATTGAATCAACTCTAGAACCTGAAGAGAAATTTGATTGAAATAAAATCAGGATTCTAAAAAATCACGAATTTTGGAATTATATTTTTAACGAAATGACAAAAATACCCTTGTGGTAAAAATCTTTCAAAAATACAAAATTATGCACTTTTACCAATTTTTCTCAAAATTATTCTAAAATTCCAATTACCCGTTATTTTAATAAAACATTGAAAAACATGGGTTTTATCATTGAAAAACATTAAACATCCTCAATATTTGATAAAAAATATGCACATAAATTTTTTCTGTGAAATACCCCCACACTTAAACCACGCTTGTCCCCAAGTATAAAATCTCAAAATATAAATCAGAGGACACTAATATAACCAATATTTAAATTACAAGTTAATAAAATAAAAAAATCAATGTGAAATCAAATATTAAAAAATTTGGATAAAATATCAATTTAATTTCCCATTTTTCAAAGAAACGAATAATTCAAATATTTAACTTTTACCCTTCGAAAAATGATAGAACTTATCATTCCATTAATTCAAGATCTATGATTAATTATTATTAAACATGACAAGTCATGATTTACCTCACTTTTTATTCATTTATCTCATCACTCATGATAAAATTCAAGTAGAGTAATTCTCATATCATGAGAAGATGCTCCTTAGCCATAGGATTGTAAATGAAATAATTTCTCCACTTTGTAAAGACAAAATGCACATGAAATCATGAGGAATTTAAATTAAGGTTATATTGACTCTGAGGTTTATGGTTGGTAGGATTTGATCCTTTAAAAATTAAGGATTAATCAGGAGGATAATCTCCTAAGTACTATGCATGATATCAAAAATAAAAATATAATGAAATTATCCCCTTCAATGTAGCAACACCTAATTCCCAAAACACAAAGAAAAGGTTATGATCAAGTAAGAATAATTAATGATTTGTTCACCCACTTGATTTTGTTTTATTTTTTACTTTTTATTCTTTTTTCAAAATTTCTGGTTATATCAAATCTCACATCCATCATCTAACAACATACGATCATAAGATCATCGGTCTAGAAAATGGTGATTTTTGGTTTTCCCAAATCACAACCCATTTTTTTCTCTTTTTGTTGGTTATTTTTGTCATTTTTTTTAATTTTTTTAATTCAAGAGGAGAAAAATAGAGTATAATGAATGATTCCACAACCTTTTACAATTACCACAATAATACCCCCACACTTCTTCCTTACAATTTATTTTATCCCATCCACCATGATTCCCTTTAACCCCACACTTCAACATTAAAATATCATGCAAATACTAAAATGAGGGTAGTAATGGATAAAAATGGCATGAAACATGGATCATTACTATAAAGTCCATTGATGGTCACTATGGCCTTAAAGAAGGATTGATGCAAAGGTGGTCTTTTGAGGAATATTGGATTTCCAAAATATTCCTCAATAATTTTAAATGTGTTTTTGAATAGTCATAGCTTTGATAAGTTTCAATACAAGTTCTTGTCGATTTCATGTACCAAGATCATCCAAGAAATATGTACCAGAATAAATAGGAAGTACATGGTTAATAAATCATATTGGGAGTGAAAAAAATAACATTGAAAAATCACTCATGACATGACTAATAGATCAATTCACATGGACTTCAGAAATTCTATTCAAGAAGGATGGTAGAGAAATTTCATTTACATGAATCAATTAATTCCATCAAAACATGAGTCATTATTTCATTATCCATGATTCACTTTAAAAATTCATTTATTAAATTAAATCATTTAATCATATCAACATTGAAATCTAAAAAATTGAATCATAAGATTCCTAAGAAACTCATGTCTCTTTGATAAGTCGAGTAAAACCTGAATTCAAGTGTGGGAATGCAATTTTATATTTAAAGATAAAAACAAGTTGTGGACAAAAATGTGGAGAGTTTAAAAGATAAAACACTAAAATTGAACACCCTTTTTCCATAAAACTTGGTCCATCCCCTTTAATGTATGGGGATTCCTTCTACCGTCACGATCCTATAAAAGAAAATTACTCAACTAATCACAATGATCATTTCGTTTAATCTCAAAATAAAAGAGGGTGGGGGCCACATGCTAAATTATTTCAATGAAAATAAATTGAAATATTAATTCTTAGAAAGCAAGTAAAGATAAATCATGGTATTATCCCTCAAGTGGGCCTTGAATTTTGACTGCCTTTTGAGGTCATTACCCGCTGTTATCCAAATTCTGATGGAGGGTAAGGCTTATTTTATTTGAACGACCTAATGTGGCCTTTCCCGGCTTTTTCTTCATCCTTATGGGATAGAGTACACCATATCCCCATTTTACAATGATTTATAGCTTCCATGGTGGGGGTAAGATGAAGTATGAATCATCCCCTTTCTTTGTTGATACTTATGCAACCTCTTCTTCTCTGTCTATTAGTTACTTGAGGTATGCTTCATCAAAATAATAGTCAATGGGAATGTCAGATTGTAATTCAATTTTAATAATATTAAAACATGAAGTATCAAGATCAAATTCATCACCATCAAATCATCTTTTTTCATGGTTTCCTTAGGAAAATACAGTAGCATCTCTTTATGAACTTCCTTCAATAAATATTCAATGTGTCTACGGAGCCCCATATGTTCCTCATCATGTGCACATCGAGGTTCTTCTTCGTCCTCCAAGGAAGAGTTGAGGTTGTCGAATTTTGTATAATCAAAAACACATGGAGTGATGTATAATTCATATTCAATAAAATTAGAAGGGATAGAGTCAATGAATGGTTTTACTCCCTCAGTTGGTTCAGCTTCAATCTCTTCCTTAGTGGTAAGTGCCTCGTAGAGTATACTCTCTGAGGATGGAGGTAGGTAGTCAGGATCCTCCATCTTGACTTCAAATTCCACCACTTGGGTGGTTTCTTCCTTCAGTGGTGCTGAATCTTATTCTTAGTATTGTATGGGTAAGTTAGGTAGTTCTGCATATATAATCATGAATTCATCCAAACTTTTTTGATGTCCCACTTATACCTCAGCAGATACGTATTCCTCCCTTGCTTCCTCTAGTTCTTCAATTTCAAATATAAGTGGTGAAATTTATTCCACCACATTCTCATGTTCTTCCTCTAGATTAGGGTTGGGTTACTATATTAATTCATGAACATAATCAAAATCTCTATTAGCCTTTCTGGTTAGTTGTTTAATTCTTTCTCTAAGTTCATGCATCTAATATCTTCTAAAATATTTCTCTTCTTCTTGTTTTTGTTGTTGCACTTGTGAATAATTTTTCCATGCATAATATTCTGAATTTGAATACATCATGGAAGACTTTTTTAGTTTTTTTATAAATAAAATGATATATAACTAATATGTGAAATTAGAAAACGTAAATGAACTAATGAATGGATCCTCAGAAATAGCGATAGTTTTGACGCGCGTTTGTTGTGGGGTGTGGACAAAAATAATTATATTTTTCCTAGTGGAGAAAAGTGGCTGACCAGGGTCATCTCTCTTGAAGATCCTTCTTAATGTAGTACACTTAATTTATTTAATCCACCCATTCTATCTATTTTTGTGGTTTTTTTAATAGATGAAAGTGATTAAAATATTTTTGGGTATTTTATTATTTAAAATAATGACATGTGAAGCAAGAATTATAAATTTATACTAATATTCAAGTTTAAATATAATGAACTAATAAGAAAGAACATGGTTTTGGAGGTTGGTTAAATATTCAATATTTTTTCTCCTTTATATGTTTTATTTCAGTTTGATAATCAAAACACAAAATATCATGTTTGAAATACTATTCATTATTAATAAATTTTGGAATATCGTTGAATGTTTGTGCAATCTCAATTCCACCTCCTCCTTTAATCCAAGTTGGTGACACACCATTGTCTAGAATGTGTCAGCTTCCAGGATCCAGTTCAATTGAATCCATTTTATCCATTGATTAGCTCAACTCCAATTTGTGGAGAAATAACAAATTGAGAGAGGGAAATTTATTAAATAAAATAATATGAATATGTTGAGTTGCATGTTATCGGTGGTAGTCACAACATTAGGGACATTTGTCTTACCCATGCATGCTACTAAAATATATATACAAACATAAAATTAAACATTAAATAAAATTCATGATCACCTTCACCTTCCCCTTGGAAAAGTCTTGGGGTTATCCTATCATTTACGAGAGTAATATATTATTTGGTAGAGTGGGTGGAAGAGAAGAGAGAGATAGGGAAAGAAATAATGAAAAGTGTGTGGAGAAACACAAATATATGGATTGATAATACTAAAAGTTGAATTAAAATTGAAAAATAATACCAAAATAAAATTAAAATAGAAAAAAATGAAGAAATATGGTGGGAATAGCGGTGTAGCATCATCACATGCCCCGTTGGGAACCTCCTTGGCTGTTGGTGTCGAGCTGATGATTTAGGAAGGAGGCGAGAGCCTCCTTTTATAGGCAGAATTCTATCCCCTAAAATATTGTGCATTGTTGGAATAATAAATTGTCGAATAACACATAGACTACTTCATAAAAGTTGTTCCTAAATGTGTTTTCTGTTCAACCTCCACATTTAAGCTCAATTTGACATCGTATTAAGGAGGTATAGAATTTTCAAAGAATAAAGATTTTTATGGCTGGAATTTATAGGAAGCTTCCTTCAAATGTACAACAATAAATGGAAACCTTAATGACTCCAAAAATCCCCCAAAATTGTTTTAGAGTCAGTCATATGTGTCCTAGTGATATCCCAGGTAGAATAACCTAAATTAGAGGCGAGGGGACTGATTTTTGCATCCGTTATGGTGGTGGAGTCCATGCTATCCGCCCAGAAAAGTTTCCAAATTCAATGAATTTTTTGGACTAATAGATCTTCGAATCAGCTCTAGGTCATAAAGATAAAGTTGAAGGAAATAAAATCAGTATTATAAAAAAATTAATCAGGAATTTTTTACTTTTATTTTTTAATAAATGACAAAAATACCCTTGTGGTTAAAATCTATAAAAAATCCAAAATTATACACTTTTCTCAATTTTGCTCATAATCATTATAAAATTTAAATTACCAATTATTTTAATAAAACATTGAAATACATGGGTTTTATCATTTCAAAAAATAAAAAAATCCTCATTATTTGATAAAAAAAATGCACATAAAGTTTCTTTTTCAGAGATGTCCTGCCTCCTTGTCTTGTGTAATCATAATATGTCATGTCTAAATTGATTAAATTATTATATGAAACTTATTAAATGAGTGGGTATACTTTTTATTTGTTTTTAGACGTCTTAAATGGTTTTTTGGTAATTATGATTAATCAGTGGGTATATCCATGTGATGTGTTAAATGGAAATTGGTGATAAGTGGGTGGGTATAACAATGTGAAATATTAAATGGAAGTGGAGTACATGTGTGGATATACTCATGAGATGTAATGGTTTAAATGAGTAGGTATACTTGTTGAATGGTTTTGAATGTAATTGTTTATATGAGTGGGTAGACTCATATGGTTGGAAATTGTTAAATGTATGGAATGGTTAATGATTTACATAGATTCCAAGGACGAATCTCCATGGATTTAGAACGCAGTAGTGGAAACCTTGGTTGAGTATTCACTTTGGGTCTTGATTCTATGGGATGTCTTGGGCTTTGTTTTCCATTAGAATCAGATTGATTGGACTCACATATGACATTCTGGTACACATGCTCCCAGGACTCCAACCTGTGCCTATACTTAGTTTCTATTGAGATGATACTAGGACTTGATGATGATGCCTTCTTCTTCAATACATTGGATTCAACCCTTCATGGATTACACTTCATTATATGGAACGATCGTGGGATATATGACTGTGTTTGTATGACAAGGTCATGGGTTTTTGATATGGTTTTCTTTATAGAGTAAGGCTGTATGGATAGGATATGGATTGTTTTATGATAAGGCTATGTTGTTTGTTTATATTGCCTATAGGTTACTTGTTAGGATATTCCACTTATTGTAGGGAGCCACAATAGACTGTTCGGTATAACTTGTTTGCATTGGTGATATGCCTTTGGCTTTCACACTTACATTAATTCTTACTTGTACTTGTTTCACATATTTCATAGTGCATCTTAGAATTCTATTGATATTTGGGTGAAACCCCACTGGGATGTTTATCTCACACCCTTTTTGGGCCTCATTGGGGACCGAAACAAATTATATGGTTTCAGGTGATAGTAGGGGAAAGCGGCCTAACACTAGTTGTTGATCATTTCTTTAGAGCATGGGAGAATGAGACCCAGTTGAGGATTGCGATGATACTGTGACACATTTTGATCATTTTGGATTTTGGATACTTGTATTATACATTATTTCCATGTATATGTTTTGGTTGTTTTCTAGATACATGTATCATTTGCATCATGTTATATGAGACACTTATGGCTTGTTGTATATTCCCATCTTGCTTATCTATTTTACCTATTGTCTGCTTATTGTATTTTCTTCTGCTATTGAATTTGATAGACTTCCACTATGATATACTCCCGTAATTATGGAATTTTATCCCCAATAACTCAACTAGACCCTCAACACTAGTTGGGAGCATCTGGCATTTGATGAGTGTGCTTGAGGCCATGTAGCCAACCTGGCTTGTGGAACTTTTGAGTGGATTCAATGTTTAGGATGTTACAAAGTGGTATCAAAGAAAATTTCTTTTCTAGATTGATTTACTATTTGTAGATAATAAACAGGGATATGAAGGGAAATGGAATTTATTAATGAGCTATGCTGGAGCATAGATAACATGTGTACAAGAAAAATACAAATTACCCTAAATGAAATTGCTATTTTCTAGTTTTAACTATTACAGTTGATTTGATTTCAGCATTAGGTGACACACATGATTTATGCTGATACTATTGATGCAATTGTGGGTTCTATTTTTTTGCAACCTGATGAGATGAGGGTATTCCATCTCATGCATCATATATTCCCTTGTTAGAAATCACATACCATGCATTATGAAATTCCATTTAAGATGAATTATTTGATGCATTCTATTATGATAGGTTCTCTAATGGTTGTTCTTGATTTTTTGGTAGACTTTGTACAGAGGATAAAGAAGTGATATCATCTTTCAATTTAGAAGGTGTATGGGACCTTATGAAATAGAAAATGACGTACCTTTTAAATTAAAATTTTAAAATGAATTTTATTTTTATGGATTATATGGGTATCAAATTTTAGTTCATGAGGTGTTATGGGTCCTCAAGGATCAGAACTTGGTGGACCATCGGTTAAATCACGTCAAATAATGACTGTTAAATGAAATATATGGGAAAAAGAGACTTGAACTACCCCTAGATTTTGAGTGGGTGAGAGGTAGTGTTTCTAGTTGTGTTTTGGTTGTTCTTTATACAGTCATGTATTTAGAATTAGGTTGTGTGTTATGACTTGTTTTTAGGAGGGTTTTGACCTTTCCTACGCTTTTGAGATGTGACTTTGATATCAATCCTTTCTGAGGTGACTGTTTGGCATTGAAGAGGCATGTCACCATGAAGACCTCCAATGGTATGCCAAGAGGGTGGCGATGACCATGCTTCGAAGGTGGTGGTCCATGAGATAATAGTGGATCCTATTTTAGTGATTTTTATGGTATAATAGACTATTTCAGACATAGGTGTTGAGGCATAGTTCGACGAGGGGTTATTTTTCTATATGCAGACATTTCAAGGAGTATCATAGCCTACCATGACAATGGCCTAGCTGAAATGGGTGTTCTAGCAACAAAATCCTTTCATGTTTTGGGGGATTATGGTCCATAAGCTTCTGAGTTATGGCTTGAGACCACACTAACTATCTTCGAGCGTCTGGATACACCTTTTGAGAGGAGGGTCAAGCTCACCCCTTATATGATACATGGAGTTGTAAAGTACTAGTGGGATGATCTGAACCAGGCTAAAAGGCTACAAGATATGGGTTGGACTGATTTCCAGACCTACTTCCTTGGAAACTTTTACCCCAAGACACTATGGGCAGAGTGAGGTAGTGAGTTCATGAATCTAGAGTAGGGCACCATGATGGTTATAGAGTACTCAACATACTTTACAGAGTTGCATAGTTTTTCACTGATGTACCTTACTGATGAGCTGTCGAGAGTGAGATGCTTTGAGGAAGGCCTCTGACATACTATAAAATCCCAGGTCAACGTGTTCAGGTTGACCTCTATCACCGAGATTGTGTATCAGGAACAGATTATAGAGTGTAACCTAAGGTAATTTTGGGATATCGATTAGGTAAAGGTTTCTTCTCAACATAGTGGTTCTATATATTCAGGCATGAAGCACCATTTTGATGCTTCCCATGAGATAAGCATTAGTTAGGCAATGAGTGCTAGTAGCTCAGTGTTTTTTCACTAGTGTGGCAGGAGAGGACATATGATAAATCAGCATGACTACAACCCAGTCGAGTGCCGAGCTTATAGAGGGATGTGCCACATGCAATGGTTTTGTCGGACCTTCCCTCCGGTTGTGAGTGGTAGGGGGTTAGCTCCGATGTCCGGTTTAGGAGTAGGTATCTAAGATCTGTGTCAATTAGGGAGCTAGAGCAATGCAGGCCAATCAGGCTGGATAAATAATGGTCCTTGCTGAGGTAGCCATACACCAATTACTCTTATACATCGAAGGGGACCTATTCTAAGCAGTGAGGATGTTTCACAGGGTCGTGGTATAGGTCAATTATATTATGTACAACCTGCCACTGAGGAGCAAGGTTTTATACTGTCTACAGTGAAAGGAATGGTCTTAGTAGCATCTACTATTGAATTATCTCTTTTTGATATAGGTCTATCTCATAGTTTTATATCCGCACCTATGGTAAATATCCTTGGGCTTGTTTGGTGGTATTTTGAAAGTGTTTTGATGCGAGAAATACTATTGGGAATTAGAATGGATGATGTGATCTAGTGCAAGGAATACCCCCTTGATGTTGGTGGGTGTCACATCATTTGAGATATTTATGTCTTTGAGGTGATAGGGTTTAACGTAATTCTTGGGATGGACTGTTTAGCATATTATCGATCTTACATTGTCTACTATCGCCTAAGGGTAACTTTCACATCACCAGAGAATGCAGTGTTTACTCACAAGGGTTAATGGGGTGTCCAGGCGAGCTGAGATGGACTAGATCATCATGAGTTAAGCAGAATGACAGCCTAGATTGCTATTTTTTATTTTCGATGATCAGGGAGTGAGTCAGGTATACATTCCTCTAATGGTGGATCATTTTAGGGACATGTTACTAGATGAATTTTCTATTTTACCTCTCGAGAGATAGGTTGAGTTCTCCATTGAACTACTGTTATGATATGCACCAGTATCTGCTTTTACTTACTAGGTGACTATGATGGAGTTGTAAGAAATTAAGTGGAAGCAAGAGTATTTGGAGGCAAAGGGGTTTATCTGACCTAATAATTCTCTATGGGGTTTTCCAGTTCTTTTTTCAAAAAATGTGGATATAACTCTCATGCTATTTGGGGATTATCGTAATTTTAATCACCTAATGGTTAAAAACCGATATCCCTTACCACAAATAGATGAAATGTTTGACAAGATTCCATGATACCGAGTATTCTTGAAAATTGAACTAAGGTTAGGATATCACCAGGTACATATTTGAACCACATACATACCTCGTACAACATTTCATAGAAGGTATGGTCTATATGAGTATCTGGTTATTCCATTCAGTCTCACAAACATGATAGTAGTTTTCATGGTGCTGATGAACTGAGTGTTCCATCCTTAATTGTGACACATCAAGTATTGGGTTGGGAATTGTGCTGATGTAGGGGGATCGAGTTTTGGAAAATGAGTCTAAGTTTCTAAGGACACATGAGAGGAATTACCCTATGCATGATCTTGAGCTAGATACAGTTGTTCTTGCTTTTCACTATTGGAGACATTATTTATTGGGAGATCATTTTTTGGTGAATACCAACTACAAAATCATCAAGTATATATTTAGTCAGTATTATTTGAATATGAGGAAAAAAGTTGGGTGGAGTACCTACAATATTTTGACTTCAAGCTTCAATACATGACCAGTAAAGGTAATGTAATGTTCGATGCACTGAGCACGTGGACTCAGATACAGATAGTGCAGTAGGAAAGTTGTGAGTGGAAACATATGGCGTTATTCTATAAGATATATATGGAGGTGCACAACAGTTAGGGATAGACATATCTAACATCAATAGTTATTACCTCCACCCTATTGGATAAATTAAGCATGAGGAAGTTATCAAATTCAGAGGGTCTAGTCTTATGGGAGAGTGTGGAAGGTGAGGACCCTCCTCCTGGTTGGACGGTAGGTGTTGATGAGATCTTAAATATCCAACGATGTGTTTGGGTTCCAGTGGATATACATGGGGATATGATGTCGGAGTATCATGATTTATCTCGGGCACTACATCCCAGAGTCACAACATGTACCATGACTTGCATCATTAATACTAATGGCCAAGTATGAAAAGTGAGGTAGCTAGTTTTGTTATGAGGTGTTACACCTGTCAGCATGTGAAGGAGAAACATCGATGAACAACCATGATTTTATAGTAGTTATGTATTCCCAAGTGGAAATGAGATGATGTCATAAATGATTACATGACTGGTTTACTAAGGTCGCCTTGAGGTAACGATGTTGCGTGAGTTGTTGTTGACGGGATAGAAAAGGTTGATCATTTATTGTCGATCAAGGATACCATCGATGTTAATGTTCATGGAAGGTTGTATATCCATGAGATAATAAAACTTCATGGGTTCTCACGTACTATCATTTAAAATAAGGATTCCCACTTTACATCTTGTTTATTATAGATTTTTCAGAGGGAACTGGGTACATAGGTGCTTCTGAGAACAGTCCACCACCCTCAGACTAATGGCCAATAAGAGTGTATGATACAAGTGCTAGAGAACCTGATGAGAGAATGTGTCCAAAATTTTGGGGGATATTGGGAGAGACACATCCATCTAGATGAGTTCTCCTATAATAACAATTTTTAGGCGATGATTCAAAAGTCTCATTATGTGGCTCTGTATGGTAGGCTATGCTAATCACCCTTGTGATGGCTAGAGGCAGGTGAGGTAGCTTCACTCGGACCTTGTCTCATGCAAGAGAATTCTGAGCAGTTACCTTAGGCTTTGCAACCCCTTGGATCCAGATATCTTGGACTCACGTAGGACTTGTTGGTACACATGCTCTTAGGATTCCAACCAGTGCCTATGCCATGTTTCCATTGAGATTCTCCAGAGACTCGAAGAGGATGCCTTGGTCTTCAGCACCATATATCCAGACCATCGTGTTCTACACTTAATTATATGGTATGAATGTGGGATATATGATTGTTGTTGTATGAAAAGGCCATGGGTTTTTGATATAGTTTTCTTTATACTGTAAGGACATGTGGACATGATATGGATGGTTATGTGGAAAGGTTGTGTTGTTTGTTTATATTACTTGTAGATTCCTTGTTAGGGGACAGAACTTTTTGCAGGGAGCCACAAGAGGCTGTTTAGTATTGCTTGATTGCAGTAGTTATATGCCTTGGACTTTCACACTTACATTACTAATTACTTTCATTTGTTTAGAATATTTCATAGTACCTCTTAGAACTGTATATATATTTAGGTGGAAACCTACTGGGATGTTTATCTCAGATCCTATTTGGGCCTCCTTGGGGAACCAAAGAGATTATATAGTTACAAGTGATAGTACGGGAAAGCTCCCTAAAACAATTTGTTGATCATTATTTTAGAGCATGGGAGCATAGGACTAACAGGAGGCTTGCGATGCTATGGGGGAACTTTTCAGTCATTTTGGATTTTATATACTTATATTTTATTATATTTCTATATACCTATTTTGGATATTTTCTAGATACATGTATCATCTGCATCATGGTATATGAGACACCTCTGGCTTGTTACGTATTCTTGTCTTGCTCGTCTATTTTAAACATTGTCTACTTATTTTATCTTCTTCCACTATTTAATGTGATTGACTTCCATTGTGATAAATTATGGTAATTGGGGTATAGTCTCCCAAATTACTCACCTAGTCCCTAACTTCTAGTCATAATCCTCTGGCATTTGGGAAGACGTGTTTGAGGCCATGTAGCCAACCGAGCTTGGGGCACAGTTGAGTGACATCCGGGTTCGGGATGTTACATTCGTACAATGATTCAATGATTTCATTTCAATATTCATTGATGTCATATGAAGATATAATATGATGTCGTTCATGTGCACACTATATCACATCTAGGTGTGAATAAAATTCCTTAATGTAAAAAATAAATTCCTTTGGGTGATAATTCTTGTTGTGTTATAAATTCCTTAAAATAATAAAAATTACTATGGGTGAGAAATTTCATAAAGTGGGAAAAAATTCTAGAGAGAGAAATCCAATTGTTTTAGAGGTTAAAGAGATGGTATTTCTAAGTGACTTTTATAGCTTTAGAATTGATAATAAAATTATATATGTTACTTTTAGGTTATGATTCTGTAAAACTATGTTATCTAGATCTACAAAAAAAAGTGCTCTTAGTGAAAGTTTATTAGTGGAAGTTCTAATAATCACTACTAAAAAACATTATTAAATATATTTTTAATATAGGGGAAGTTTCAATGAAACCATTGATTATATTTTTAAACAATAACTGACCCCACCCCCTCCACCCAATGCCCTAACCCCCTCGTTCCCTTTGTCGTGCCTCTCCCAGATGCTGGCGACTGCCCCTCCCCATTGGTTGTGCCTCTCCTCGACGTCGGCAACCACCCATCCCTCTCGCCCTCGCCTCTCCCCAACACTGGGGACCACCCCCACCTCGATCATGACTCTCCCCGATGCTAGTGACTCCCTCCCTCCCTCTACCCCCACAGATCCCTTAGCCCCACCTCTCCCTGATGTTGATGACCACCCCTCCCCCTCGACCCTGCCCCTCCCCCAACATCGGTGACCGACCCTCTCCCTCGATCGCACCTCTCCCCAATTCCTGCGACTTCCCCTCACTCTCGATCATGCCTCTCCTCAGCACCAGTGATTACCCTCCCACTACCGAACCTATCCCCGACACTGGCGACCACCCCTCCCCCTTGGTCACACCTCTCCCCAATGTAGGTGACTACCCCTCACCCTCGACCCCATATCTCCCCGAAACTGACCTCCCATCTATCTGACAACATACCTCTCCCCCCTTCCCCCACTTCCCCCCGACGACTCACCCCTCATCCTCGATGGTGACCACCCCTTTTCCCGATCTCACATATGATCCTCGTGACCCCAACCCCACTTGCTACGTGATGATGACCCCACAATAACCCCCCTGCTCCTTGATGGCGATCCCCAATGGCGACCCCTCTCCACCATTTCTCGGAGAGTGAAATCCCCAATCGTAAGGTGTAATTTTTTAATATTTCATGATTGGTTTTCTATATCATCATGTAATATATCATATTGTACAATCAAATGATAAATTTTGTCACTTAGGAATCTTATACACATAACTATCCTTAATGCCTGTTATAAATTGGGATCATGAATCATTTATATGATGAATTCTTGTTTGTCTGTGGGGTTATAAATAGTATATAACTGCATGATTCATTTATCCCACATGAATTCTTGGTGAGTAATCCTTAGTGAGTTTTGGATAATGGTTGATTAGAGGATAGGAAACCATTCGGTTTTATTGATTATTCACTAAAGTTTTAGTAAGCTTCTTCTACACTAGTATGAGACGTTCTAAGTAAGAACATACTGAGTGCACTTGTATGTTCACCATGATTTTATATACTATATTTATATAATAATAGGATAAATTCAGTGACCAAGCATAACGAAGTTAATTGATGTTTACTTTTAATTGTACTTGTTTGATTAACCATTTATATCTTTATATCTGAATATACAGGGAGAAGAGTGAAAATCCAATACCTCTGGGTAAAAGTTGGATTACTTTACCTCAAAACACACCTAGTTATGAAAAGTGTTTGGAAAAAAAATTATGTAATTAAAAAATGATCAGTGGATGGTAGAATAAAATGTTTATGTCCTGATTGAAAATTGAATTGATGGTTAAATTGAAATGATGTATATGATCATTTAATATTGAGAAAATTATCTGCTCAATATGTATGTAGGATTTGGCATGGTAAATATATTGTTATGGAAATTCAAAACAAAGATAATCCTTTCAAAAAAACACAAAGTGACCCCCCAGAGTGGAAATCAGTTTGAAATTTGATAAATGAAACATTTTTCTTTGCATGATAAAATGTCCAAGATTTAAATAGATAAAAAAACCTTCAATTGACCCAGGGAATTTTAATCCTTCTAATAAGTTCAATGACCAAAAAAATGGGCTCTATGAATTAGTTGATGATGTGAAACAAGAACTGTATGAAGGGTGTGATATGTATTCAATGTTTTCTTTTTTACTTATGTTGTATCATATAAACAGTCTCTATGAAATTATTGACAAAGAAATGTACATGATTTTAGAGTTTCATCATGATTCATTTAGTGAATCTACGATCCTTTCATCATTCAATGAGATTAATAAAGTCATAAATAAACATTGAATGTATTATACAATGATACCTGAATTCCTTAATGATTGCATGCTTTACTAGGGAGAAGAGTCCGAAAAAGTATAATTCATAAGATGTTATAAAAGTTGATGAAATTCAATGAACAAAAATGAGATTATAAATCAATGTAACCCCAAGAAAAAAAAAAGAAAACTCCTTAAACTTTATTTCATTACTTTCCTCTAATATGATGCTTGAATAGACTTTTCATGGCATCTGACACTACATACGAAATGAAGTGACATGAACAAGATAGTAATTATGGCTTGATGAGACATCCAAAAGATTCAACATCATAGAAAATGTTTTATTCATTATATCTATATTTTTCATCAAATCTTATGAATTCACATTTGGGATTGGATTCTGATAGTTTTGACCCCTTTTTTACTTCAGGTACTAATTATAGTATTTGGACAATTGTTTTGATCCCTTATAATCTACCTCCATAGATGTGTATGAATAAATATTATTATTTTATTTCGATGATTATTTCTAGAAATAAAATGCCTCGAAATGGAATTGATATATACCTTCAACCTCTAATCAAATAATTGTGAGAATTATGAGATGATGGAATGGAAACATATGGCACATCAATGAGAAAACTATTAAAAATACTTGCTAATTTAATATAGACAATTACTAACATTCCTAGATTAGGAAATTTATATGAATGGAACACTCATACTAGTTTGTATTGTCTATTTTTTAATTTTTTTCATCAACAATTACCTCATAGAAAAAAATTATGTTTTAGGTGTCATCATTGATTTCTTTATTTCTTCTCACAAATCTAGGTTTAACAAGACACAATTAAATGAATATATTATACTGATAAATCCACTAAAAGTGTAATTAGGTTCAGAAATAATGGGACAATTAATGAGTGTCATTGAAAAATTTGGAAAATATAATCATTTTAAAGACGGGGAAAAGGGTAAAAGGTAGAATATTTGAAGCATCTGGAACCCAAAAATAAAGGGTATATTTTTAAAAATTCTTTATTAGGAGTTTAATTTGATATGTTATAATCATGAGATAATAAATATTGAGAAAAAATTCTGTGGCAATGTAATTTTCACATTGCTTAATGAGAAGGGTAAATCAAAGGATCGCCTTAATGCTCATAATAATTTGGATTTAATGAATATAAAGCATGATTTTTGGAAAAATGAGAATGGAATGTATACTTCGACTATTTTTACAATGAAGAATCAAGAGAAAGACTTATTCCTTCAATCATTAAATAATTTAAAAGTGGAATATGGATTTTCAAGTAATATATCAAGGTGCCTTGACTAAAAAAATTGAAAGGTACATGGATTGAAAAGTCACAACTCATGATTTTTTATGGAACAGTTGTTTTCATTTGAATCTTGTAATATGTTAACTGAAAAATAAACTATTTTACCTTTTTCAAAGTGCTATGTAGAAAAAATCTAAATCCAATTGAGCATGATAAACTTCAAGAATGAATTTTTTTGACACTTTTTTACTTGTAGATGTTATTTCCCCCTTCATTATTCACTATGATGTTCCATTTGATTGTTCATTTGGTTGAAGAAGCTAAACATGGCTGACCAGAACATTATCAATTGATGTATCCAATTGAGAGGTACAATGATATTATTTTTATTTTCATTAGTGAATTTAATTTTATTAAATTATTGCCTAGTTTTTTTATATGTATATTATTTTTTTCATTAGGTACATAGGTCATTTGAAATCATATATGATGAATAAATATCAATCAAAAGGCTCCATTGCTAAAGGTTACATATCCAAAGAGTGACCGACCTTGTATTCACGGTATTTGGATAGGATTGAGACTAGATTCAATCATGTTTAATTTTTTGATGATATCTCCACTAATTATAATTTTGAAAACTAGTTATCAATATTTCTAATTATTAGATAACCAATTGGAAAGTTGTCAAATTTTACACTAAATGAATTGGAGTTTCATTAATCAGATAGATATATACTGCTCAGTAGTCTTATTACAGATCCATTTATTGAAGAATTATGATGTCAAACAAATAAGTGATTAAGGGGTAGATCTCGCAATGATATGGAATTAAAATAAGATGTTAATTAGGAGATTTTCAAATGGATCACCCATCAGGTAAGTATATACTCATATTAATTTTATTGACATGTAGTTATTTTCTCTATGTTAAAACTAATGCTTTATATATATTTTTCTAGATAATGAATTTTTAAAATCAAGCTGAAATATCACATTCTTTTATGTTTTTTTGGCTCGAGGTCCTCTAAGAAAGTCTAAGATATTTGATGCCTACAATATTTATGGCTTTAGGTTTCATTAAATTTATCACGAAGAAGAATTAAAAACTCAAAATAGTTGTGTATTTACCCGTATAGAGGTAGGATATTATGGAAATTTGGATGATATAATTGAATTAAACTATCATGGTTAGTTTTTGGTTGTCTTATTCAAATGAAAGTGGGTTAATATTGATATGGGTATAATGAATGATTCATTACATTTGAATTCTATCAACTTCTCTCGATTTATCCATACCAATGAGCATGTAGAGAATGATCCATTTATCTTGGATTCCTATTTGAAGATAGTTTATAATGTGGATGATGAAATAAATGAAGGTTAGAGTTTTTTTACACTTAAAGTAAAGATACTTATATGATATGAGTGATGAACATCAATTTGTACTTTGTGACAATGAACCTAATCAACCAACAAACATTGAGTAATTTTTTACTGACAATATGGAAACAATAGAAATTTCAATAGAGGTTGAAAATGAACCACTCATCACAATGGAGTTTTATAATAATTAATACAATGAAGATGAATATAATTGAATGTATAAATTGGTAATGAAAATATACTACAATTTCCCATTGATAAGAGGTCCATACATATATAAATTGATGTAGTTATTCTTTTTTCTTTTTGTAAAAATTTATTAGTTTTTAATTTTTTATTCATTTAATATATATGAACCAATTGAATTGCAAGAATGTTGAGAAAAAATAAATTTCAAAATCCTAGGTGGTTATCATCTCGGAGCACACCACAACTACCATCAGCTTCAGTGGATCTGAGTGATTCAGTTGTAATTGAGACTACCAGTGAGCCAGCCAATCCCCAAATGTTTTTAGTATCCTACCATCCAATTCACCTCCAGCTATGGAGCAGTTGGTCATCCCTTCATCTAGTGGATATCTGTGAGTTACTATTACTAGTATGTATGTCATTGAAAAAAATGATATATTTTATTAATTGTTAAATTCATTTTTCAAATGGATAAAAATAAAAATAGAAGATATATAAATATAAACATGAAAGATGTGTGAGACCTAAAGGAATTCAATATTATCATTCCATTTGATGAGTTTGGGGTGCCTAATGATGATGTTTCTTGAATCTATGGGCAGATTATTAGGCTTCTTATTTGTGATAGAATGAGCATTCCCATTAATTATAAATATTAGAGGCATATTATTACAACTTTGAAAAATGGGGTTTTTGATAATTAATTAAAGCTAATTTAATTTAATATTCCTTGATAACTAATTTACATGGCACGATAAAATTTTGTGTTATACTTATACAATATTATGTTTTTTATTTCTAGATGTTTTTTTCATTTGGATGTCACAGGATCTATTTCACGCCCATGCACTATCAAAAAATTAGGAAAGAAATGCTGAGATTTTAAATGAATATTATGTTATGAGTTTGATAAAATATCTTTGAGCTCATGATAGATGTATGAGAAAGTGTGTGAATGAATTTATCATGTGAAATGGAATTCATTTGTCGATATTAACAGAGATGCATCTCATTAGGTAAGAGCATATTTTAGAGTATCATAATAACACAAACAAAATAAAATTATAATTTTTATTAATGTTTCTATTTTCTGTAGGAATTATTGAAAAATGTACTATGAATCATGAGAAATAATTCATTCTTCATATCAGTGTGTCTTAGAGTTTTTTTAGAAAAAGAATAATTGTGGTTTTTATTTTATTCATTATTATTTATATCATTTTATTATAAGTCAAATTTTTTCTAACTTGTTTATATTTTTTATAAAGGTTAATGAATTAGGTTACTCTGTTGGCCATACATAGATGTGGTTTAATGTGCATAGGGAATCTGATGTCAGTTTTTTAAATGCCCCTACTAATGATGTTTGAGGAAGTATTTTTCATTATCATTTCATATTATTTTATTAATAAAAAAATAATGAAAAATATATTATAACAAAACAATCCATAAACCCAATTAAATGGGGTTGGATACATGGATAAAATGATGCCAATTTAGCACTGTTTGATACATCTATCCAACCCCAATTAATTGGGTTTAAGGCATATTTGTTGTTATAATTTATTTTTCAATATTATGTTTTTATATTAATGAAATAAAAATATTTAGTAAAAAAAATAATTAATTAGATAATATTATGAAGTTCAAATATTTTAAAAAATAATTTTTAGTATTTTTGTATTAACAGGTTCAAATTCAAGAAATATGGGATGTGAACCTTTCAAAATCATCATCAGTTTCCCAGAACGATGAAGTTCCAATTGTTTTAGGGAAGGAGAATCCTAGACATGTATAGTGGATGGGTTCTGGACCTACTCCATCTGTTGTGTTTGGTAGGGAGTCATCATCAGTTACTACTACACCTAGTGGGGGTTCGAGTAGCGCTATTGATAGGGAATCACAAAGAAAAATTGCAAGGTTGAAAGGAAAAGTGCGAGAACAAGACTCGTATAGGGAAACATAGGATCAATGGTGAGAGAAAATGGAAAATGATTTAGTTTTTATATTTCAATGGATTACTAGAACGATACCCAATGAAATTTATTGCCTTATAGCTTATCGTATCAATGTAAATTCTAAATTTCATAGGTCATTCACACATTTTCAAAGAATGCATACAACTTCCGTAAATAAAACAAAAATGACACTTTTATATTTAAAAAAATGAACATCGAGTCATACCGACAACATCTTGCACCACATTGATGTGTGTTTGATTCCTACACATAAAAAATAAATTATATATTGTTATTCATAAGTTTGAAAATAATTCAAAATCATTTTCTGAGTTTTGACACAGTAAATAGTTTGTAAAGGTACCAAATCCTTTAAAAACATGTGTGTGCGGGGGGAGGGGGTGGTCAAAAATATGAATTAGATTCCATATCAACATAAAATACGAGGAAAATGATTGTGGATTGATTTTTGAAATGTAGGAATAAATGACACATCATTTCAAGTTATAGTTTACCTGATATGCATGTAAATGTATTTTTAGTGTTTTAAAACACCAAAACATGTGTGTAATGGTTCAAACCATAGAAAACAATATCATAGTGACATGAAATCATGAGAATACCACCATTGAATTATTTTTGACATGTAATCATATAAAAAATAACAATTAGACTTGTGGTGTAGTCAAAATGCCTCAGTAAATAGTTTTTAAAGGTACTATATCCTTTAAAAAGGCATGATAGGGGGTCAAAATTAGAAAAATGATGTTCGATTTCCATGAATTTAGAGGAAAATAACCATGGATAGTTTTTTAAATGTAGGAACCAACAACATGTTATTCCAGGTTACAGTTTTCTAGGGATTCCTGTAAATGCATTTTTAGAGTTTTAAACTACTAAAACATGTGTATAATATTCCAAACCAAATAAAAAACCTCATATTGACTTGAAATCATAAGAAAACCACCATTGAATTATTTTTGACATGTAATCATAGACAAAAAATCATCCCAACATGAGGTGTTTGTTTCGGACGCTTTCACAGGGGCGCACACATCCGTCTGTGGAGGGCGCACTGCTGTGGCCCCGCATTCCCTCTTTCCAAAGGCAGACGACATTCATTCCTTGTTCATGTATGTCTACTCCTTGATCGAAACTGGGATGATGGGATGTCGGTTCTTCCTTCCGTGGATTCTTCCTCAGAGTTCGTCACCTAGTCCGGGTCTCCCTCATAGATTTATTATGTTGTTGGTGAATCTCATTCCCAGTACCATATCTTCATGGATGCTGGTTAATTACACTACTTCTGTCAAGACATTACATGGGGTCTTGACATGGTTGAGACCTTTGGTCGGAGTAGATGAAAACATTAGGCATGTTGAGGAATCTCTGGGTGCGTGGGCATTGGGGGGACATGTATTCTTCCTCATAAGAGGTCATCTCAAAGGTGCATAACCCGAGGTATCCCACGTCGAATGCGGGGAATCATATTACATAGGAATGCATCTGAGGTTTTCCTCAGCTTCCCATGTTTAACATAGGGTATGCTTCATGATTAACGTCTAGCAGAGACGGTTACGCCAAAGGCATGTCATCTGAGGTTTCCCTCAGGCATCTCATGTTTATCACAAGGTAGTTCGTGAGTTTAACGTCTTGCGGAGACGGAATGATAGTGATCAGAACGTCTCAGAGAGACGGATGAAATTGTTATATCCCAAGGAGAGAACACCTGGAAGATGGATGGATCAGAACGCCCAATGAGGACGGATCCGAGGTGGTGCACTCCAAGGAGGGGAGATGTCACACCGTTATGGCTAATCTGAAAACCACTGAGGGTGGATCAGGGGAATTGTTCACAAGATGGGTGACACCATGGATTACCATTTGCTGGGATTGAACCTATTGGAGGTTTCCTACGTTCCCTGTGTAGAGGACCGGGATCAAAACCCGTGTAGTTCAAAGGGGAGATGAATTGGGTTGTACACAGAGGACAACGACCCGGAGACATGTTGGGGCTTACTTGTGGATAGTGGCCCAGGTGCTGCTAGGAGCAGCAGGGAGGGTGGATGACATGATCCCACCAGGATGTGGCGGCCCAGATGAGAATCACTATGGATGATGGAGAGTTGAATGTAGAAGAGGGGGAAATAAATGGGACCATTGCAAGGGCGATGGTAATTTTGGGCATGAGCCTCGAAGAGACTTCCTACGTATCCATGTGGTAGGGAATCAAAGTCCGTGTAGTTCAAGATGGTACTGGTGAACTGATGTGAAGATGTACCTTGGTCCAATGGATGTTGGTCTTGAACCTCATTAGGTTTCCTACGTACCATTCCATGACATGGATCAATGTCCTCGTAGTTCGGGTGGGTGCGCCGGGGGACCGACGTGAATATGGACCTTGGTCCGACGGGTGTCATCTCCGAACCGACATGAAGGTGGACCTTGGTTAGATGGGCATCGTCAGCGAACCTATGTGAAGGTGGACCTTGGTCCGATGGGGATCATCAGCGAACTAATGTAAAGGTGGACCTTGGTTCGATGGGCATCGTCAGTGAACTGAGGTGAGGGTGGACCTTGGTCCGATGGGTGTTTTCATCGAACCGACGTGTAGGTGGACCTTGGTCCAATGGTGGTGGGCATGAGCCTCCTGAGGCTTCCTATGTACCATGACTTAACACAGATCAAAGACCTCGTAGCTCAAATGAGGTGTGGAATACAGTTTAACGTCATGCGGGGCGGGGGTGAACCGATGTGAGTGAGGTCGGAACGACCAGGTGTTGGGCTTGAACCTTATGGAGGCTTTCTACATACCATGCCTTGACGTGGATCAAAGACCACATAGTTCATAATGGTGTGTCGGAAAACCGATGCGAGTGAGGACCTTGGTCCTAAGGGTGTGGGGCTTACACACTAGGCTAACCAGGTGCTGGTGAACTGACGTGAAGAATGTTGGAGTGACAAACAGGTGGTGGGCTTGACCCTCTGGGAGGCTTCCTACGTACCATGCCTTGACATGGATCAAATAACTCGTAGTTAAAAGGGGCTTAGTTAGTGAACCCGACATGATGGTGAACCCGGGGGTCCACTGGTGGTGGGCTTGATCCTCGTGAGGCTTCCTACGTACCATGCCTTGACATGGATCAATGTCCTCATAGTTTAGGCGGAATTGGTGGGTGTCGGTGGACTGACGTGAATGATGGACCTTGGTCTGATGGGGAATGGTCTTGAACCTCAGGGAGGCTTCCTACGTACCATGCCTTGACATGGATCAAAGTCCTCGTAGTTCGGGTGGTCACAACGGCTTGCCGTCGGACTGGAATGTAGTTTAACGTCATGCTGCACAAAGGTAGAACTCAACGTGAAGAAATGACGGGTGTGATTGAATGTTGTGGAGGCTTCCTACGTACCATGGCTTGACATGGATCAATGTCCTTGTAGTTCAGATGGGTGTGTAGTTTAATGTCATGCGGGAAAGCATACAGTTTAACGTCATGCTGGATGCGGGCATACAGTTTAACGTCATGCTGGATGAAGTTTTGTCATGGCCAATTCTTACTCTAAGCCCACGTGAGTCATGCTCGGTGTGAGAAACAAGAGGCAACAGAGACCTGAAGATCACGTCGCGTAGGGTGCGTCCGTTTGAAACGAATAGGGTCTTACGCGTTAGGTGGCCCATGATGCGGGGACATACTCCAGGATTGAGGCCCAAAGAAAAGGATGACGATAGTTTTGGGCTTGAGCCTTGAAGAGGCTTCCTACGTATCCTCATGGTAGGGAATCAAAGTCCACATAGTTCATCTGACAATGTCTTACCACCGATTGGGGTTTCAAAGGCCTACCGCTAGATTGGGTCATAACAGCTTACCGCTGGATGAGGATGTCTACGGCTTGCCGCTGAATGGGGTTGCAACAGATTACCGCTGAATAAGGATCACAACGGATTACCACTGGATAAGGATGTCAATGTCTTACCGCTATATAAGGATGTCAGCGGCTTCCTACTGCATGTGGTGGAAATGGCTTACTGCAGGATGGGATCACAACTGTGGGTGGGGCATAAGCGAGGAAGATACCCGGGTGCAGCTATGGAGCGGCAATGGTGATTGGGGCCTACGCAAGGAGGCTACCCGGGTGCCGCTAGGGAGAGGCACTGGTGAATGGGGCTCACGCATGGAAGTGGCCTGGGTGCCACTATGGAGTGACAATGAAGAATGGGGCTTATGCAAGGATGTTTCCCGGGTGCCACTATGGAGGGACAATGGTGAATGGGGCTTATGAAAGGATGCTGCCCGGGCACCGCTAAGGAGCGATAATCATGGATGGGGATTTTGCTAGGAAGCTTCTCGGGTGCCTCTATGGAGCGACAATGGTGAATGGGGCTTATGCAGGGAAGCTGCCTGGGCACCGCTAAGGAGCGACAATCGTGGATGTGGCTTATGCTAAGAAGCTGCCCAGGTGCCGCTATGGAGCGGCAATGGTGCATGGGGCTTATGCAGGGAAGCTGCCTGGGCGCCGCTAAGGAGCGACAATCGTGGATGGGGCTTACGCTAGGAAGCTGCCTGGGTGCCACTATGGAGCGGCAATGGTGAATGGGGCTTACGCTAAGAAGCTGCCCGGGTGCCGCTTTGGAGCGGTACTGGTGAATGGGGCTTACGATAAGAAGTTTCCCGTAATTTATTCTTCATGTCTGGCCATGAGGGCATCCCGACTCACTGGTGGGTTGAGATTTATGATTCTACACTTATGCTCTAGTGCACAAGTGGGATAACACCAAGGGGTGTTGGAATTATGCCACTGTAATCATGTCATTAGGTGTCCTACGCTTGTAGCATAAAGCATATCTTCTTCAGAGCAAGAGGCATCCTATGTTTGGAACATAGGGAGTAATACAGTTTAAAGTCATGTAGATAGGACTGTGGGCATCTCATTCTAGGAGCATAAGGTATCTCTCGTATAGGGCCAAAGGCATCCTATCTTTTGTTAGATAGGGAGTACTATAGTTTATAGTCATGTAGATAGGACAATTGGCCGCTCATTCTATGAGCATAAGGCATCTCTTGTTTGGAGTAAGAGGCATCCTATCATTTGTTAGATTAGGAGTACTACAGTTTAAAGTCATATAGATAGGACTATTAGGCATAAGGTGCCTAGAAATGGTTGGTGTCGGGACTTACGCAAGGGCGGCCCTTTCTGGTTCAACCTGGCATATGAGTCAAGTGATAGGGTTTGGAGGAGTTTCCTGAGGAATGGTTCGACTCAAGGTACTCGGGGAATTGATGATGAGAACCTCAACTCACAACGTAGGAAACAAAACCAGGGGGAATACATCAACTCAAGGTGTTTCATGTTGTGTGGAGGAGTGTCTCCAATCATGGTATTCCATAGGATGAGGGTGGGTGCACAGTGGAAAATACTAACATCCCGGCCTGAAATGTTCATGGTGCGAATCTCCAATTTTCAAGAGCGGGGGTGCGGGGGCGCAGCCCCGGTTGTATGGAACGGTGGGCGTGAAGGTAGGATCCTCGCGAAGGATAGGACTTCGCAAAGTAGCTTCGCGGAGCATGGCCCCGTGGAACAATGGTCTCTCACGGAGCAAAGGGGTCTCGTGGAGCAAAGGTGTCTCGCGGAGAAAATGGGTCTCACAGAGCAAACGGATCTCGCGGAGTAAAGGACTCTCACAATGGTTTGTCTCACGGAGCAGCATCGCGGAGAATGGCCTCTTGCGGAGCAAGGGCGACTCGCGGAGCAAAGTCTCACGAAGAAAAGTCTCACAGTGAAGCATCGCGGAGCTCGCGGAGCATGTGGTCCTAGAGGATGGGCTCATGGAGCATCATCATGAAGAATGGCCTCGCAGAGCATGGACTCACGCAGCCTCGGCTCACGGAGCAGCAACGCGACGGAAGCTGATCGCAGAGCATGGCCTCGCGGAGCCGTAATGCGGGGCTCCACCCGGCCTCCCAAGGGGAGAAGTGGTCATGGCTGTCCTTCGGGAGAGGGGGTGAGCTGGGTATTTATAGGTAGAGGCGCCGCGAAGTAGAGCTCACGCGGTGTGAAGGGGCGGCGGTTGCATCACGGTGGGTCGGGAAGGTAAACCTAGTTCCTGAATCGTTCCCGCCTCTGGGGCTTCGCGGTGGGGTCGCTAACGTCATGGCGTTCATAGAGAGTTATCACCTCCACTGCTTTGTGGCGGGTCTTCGCAGTGTGTCGCTAACATCTGATGGGTTTGTGGAGCCTCTCTCCTCATTACATCACGGCGGCGCTCCTTGATCACGAAAGGGGCTTCACGAATGGGCTTCGCGAACCAGATTTCCATCCCAACTTCAGATGTCCATAACTCCTAATCCGTATCTCCGTTCGGGCCCTACGACCTACCAAATCAATGCTTGAGAAAAGTTCTACGATCTTGGATCGTGTATGGAAGTATTTGGAAAATTTTGGGGACGTGTTTTCTATGGTCTACAGTGTGGTTGGAATGACTTAGTAAATAAATTTTAATGGCATAAAAGCCTTTGAAAATGTGTGTCGGGGTGTCACAACTAGGAAAATTACATCATATTTCCATAAAACCAGATAAAAAAACTATTTATTGATTTTTGAAATCTAGGACCCGACGATTTTTCATTATGTGTTTCAAATTTTTTGGAATGTCCATAAGTGGGTTTTTAGTGTTTTAAACCACATAAACATGCATGTAACAATCAAAACAATAGAAAAAGACATCAGATTGACAAAAAGTCATGAAAAACCCATTTTTAGTTATTTCTGATGTGTATTCATAGATAACACATCAATATGATATGCAGTTTTGTTGGAATGGTTGGTAAACTATTTTTAAAGGTCTCAAATCCTTTAAGAATGTGTGTTAGAGGGTCAAAACCAAGAGAAAATTGTCAGATTCCCATGAAATTATATAAAAATGACTATAGATTAATAATTGATATGTATGAACTGATAACATGTCATTATGATTTATGGTTTTCCTGGGATGCCTTTAAACACATTTTTATTGTTTTAAAAGAATAAAACAAGAATATAATGGTGAAAACCATAGAAAAATAACTCATATTGATGTCAAATCATGCTAAATTAACTATTGAGTTATTTTTGACATTTACGCATAGACAAAAGATCAATATAACATGTGGTGTGGTCGGAATGACTCGGCAAAGAACTTTTAATGATATTGAGGCCTTTAAAAACATGTATATGGGGGGGGGGGTCAAAACTAGGAAAAATCAGCATATTTCTATGAAATAGAAGTAAAACAACCATATATTTATTTTTGAAATATTGGAACCAACAAAACATCATTTTGAGGTATTATTTTCCTAGGATACTCGTAAATGTGTTTTTTTTTGTGTGTTTTCAAACACTAAAATGTGTGTGTAACATGTAAAAAATGAGAAAATGACCTCATATTAATGTGAAATCAGGGTAAAAATACCAACTAGTTATTTTCGACATGTAATCACAAACAACACATCAATATGATGTGAAATATAGTTGGAATGGATCATTAAATAGTTTTTAAAGGTAACAAATCCTTTAAAAACATTTTTTGGGGGTTTAAAACCAAGAAAAAAATCATTCGATTTCAATGAAATCATAATTCAACAACCATAGGTGGATTTTTTAAATCTATTAATAGATGGAATGTCATTTTGAGTTACAGTTTTATTAGGATTCCCATAAATTTATTTTTAGTATTTTTAGTATTTTAAGACACTAAAACATGCAATAGTCAAAGCCACAGAAAAAAACATCAGATTTTTTGTCAAATCATGGGACAACCACCATTGTTTTATTTTTGAAGTGTATGCGTAATGACAATATGATGTGAAGTGTGGTCAGAGTGGCTTGGTAAATAGTTCTTAAAGGTACTGAATCCTTTAAAAACATGTTTCGGGGGGTCAAAACCATGAAAAATGTTGTCATATTTCCATTAAATCATAGAAAAATTACCATATATTTATTTTTGAAATATAGTAACCGACATTACATCAATTTAATTTACGATTTTCCTGGGATGTCATTAAATGGATTTTTAGTGTTTTAAAACACATAAATGTGTGTGTAATGGTAAAAACCATGGAAAATTAATCCATATTGACATGAAATCATGGGAAAACCCCTGTTGAGTTATTTGTGAAGTATACACATTAACAACATGTCAATCTGACATGTGGTGTGGTCAGAATGGATTAATAAATAGTTTTTTAAATGTATCGAAGCCTTTAAAAACATGTGATGGAGGGTCAAAACTGGGAAAAAATAATTGAATTAACATGAAATCAATGTAAAACAACTGTATATTTATTTTTTAAATTTAAGAGCTAATGACACATCATTTCAAGTTAGTGTTTTCCTAAGATACCTGTAAACACGTTTTTAGTGTTTTAAAACACTAAAACATGCATGTAATGGTCAAACCCATAAAAAAGACCTAAAATTGACATGAAATCATTGTATATCTATATTTTAGTTATTTTTTATGTTTACACATAGGAAAAACATCAACATAATGTGTAGTGTGATCAGAATGGATCGGTAAATAGTTTTTAAAGGTACTGAAGCCTTTAAAAACATGCATCAGGGGGTCAAAACCAATAAAAAATCATCTAATTTCTATGAAATCATAGCAAAATGACCAAATACTTATTTTTTAAATTTAATAATTGATGACACATCATTTTTACTTACAATTTTTCAATGATACTTATAACATGTTTTTAGTGTTTTAAAAAACTAAAATACGTATGTAATAGAAAAAACCATAGAAAAAGACTACAGATTGATGTGAAATCATTGTAATACCACTGTTAAGTTATTTTGTACATGTTATTGTAGAAAACATGTCATTCTGGTGTGATTTTTGGTCAAAATGGATCGATAAATAGTTTTTAAATGTATCGAAGCCTTTAAAAATCTGTATTGGGGGCGGTCAAAACTAGGTAAACATCATCATATTACCATAAAATCAGAGGGAAATGACGATATATATATTTTTGAAATTTAGGAATCGAAGTAATGTAATTTTAAGTTATGTATTTCCTTGGATTACCGTAAATATGTGTTTAGTGTTTTAAAACACATAAACATGTAGGTAATAATCAAAACCATATAAAACAACTGCAAATTGATGTAAAATCAAGGGGAAAACACCATTGTGTTATTTTTGATTTTTAAGTGTATAAAACACATCAATTTGACCTGAAGTGTGGTCACAATGGATTAGTAAATAGTTATTAAAGGTATTAAAGCCTTTAAAAGCGTGCATCAGGGGTTTAAGACATGGAAAACATCATTGGATTGCAATGAAATTAGAGGATAATAACTATTTAATGGTTTTTGAAATGTATGAATTAACAACCCATAATTCAGATTTATGGTTTTCCTAGGATTCCCATAAACAAATTTTTGGGTTTTAAAACATTAAAACATGTGTGTAATGGGAAAAACCAAAGAAAAAACCCTCATATTGACATGAAACCATGGAAAAACCACCACTTATTTAGTTTTTAAATTTAGTATATGATTTTATATCAAATTATTTTAAAAAATATTAAGTAAAATTTCAGCACATTGCACATCGATTCAAAAATCATTTATAATTTTATATACTTATCCATTTTTAGTTTCATGTGTTGAATAATATTTTAAATAGGAAAATTTATGTTTTAAAAGAGTTTTTCATGGTATATTATTTGTTTTATGTTAAAATGTCTTCTGTTTGATTAACAAAATAACAAATTTTATGTGCAACATTATAAATATATTCTATTTCTTTTCACATTTTCATTTCTTTACTTAAATGTTATGTTTTTGATTGTAGGTGATAGATGATAACATAAGGAAAGAGGTTGACCATTTGATTCAAGAAATTATTTATAAGGCAGTGGTGATGGTTCTTAGTTTCTCTGGTATGTTAAAATTTTATCAATGATTCTATTGTAATTCTGATTTATTTTGTTTAGTTTTAATTTATGTATTTTTTATTAAAATTTAGGAGATTATGTGGTATGTTTCAATTGATGAGATGATATGGAGTTAGAGGATTGAAACATAGGTCATGGGGTCATAATATATTGGGCATGGGTTGTTGTTGGACATATTTATATGTATATATTGATAATTGAGGTATGGTTTAACTAAGGTAATCAGTTGACTGAGGTTATGATTACTATGAATGTATATGTATATAACTATGGATGTATCTTGTATGATGTATTTATGATGTGTTTATTGTGTATTTATGTTTTATTTTATTACATTTCAATGTTTTTATATTTATATTTTTTATGAATTATTTTTAAAAAGTATATTTTTTAAAAAATACTGAGAGGTGATTTTTAAGAACCACTATTAAAAAATATATTTGAATCATAATTAATAGTGGTTAATATTAACTACCAATATACCTAACATCCAATAACTTATTTATCGGTTGTTAGGTTCATCTTATCTATTTTATTTTCATGTTTTTTCAAAAAATCACCATTAAATAAAATAAAAATCATTGCTAAATTCTAAAAAAAAACATAAAAAACCAGCATGAAATGAATCAAACTACAATGAAATGACTAGAGAACATGCAATACAGAGAGATTTTGGTAACCACTGCTAAATAATATGGAAAAGGTTTAAACTACTTGAACATGAAGAAAAAAACACTACTAAGAATGATATTTTTTGTATTATGGAGTCTTTATTAATGGTTTTTGGAATGCCTTCACCTGAAATGTCAGGTTTGAACCGGAGTGCTACAAGACCTCAGGTATGCCTCCCCACACACAAGAGGTTTCTGACTAGTATTGGGGGTCTAATTCCATCAGTGGGGAGACTATATCCATAGTATCATGTCATAATTCAAATAATACATAATAAACAATATAATAGAAACTAGGGTAATTATGTGGAAACTTAAAGATGAGATACATTCCATAAAATAATAAATGGGATTCTAAAGTGGAAATCCAAACTAGAGTAATAATAGGAAGATAAATAAATAAACAAAACAACAGGGTCCTCCAGAGTCCATCTCGATATACTATCATCTCCGTTCTCATTTTCTCAGCCATCAGCCATAGGTCCCTTTTCATTATCCAAATCCCTAAACATAAAGTCTGAATGTGCATCTATATTCTTATGCACGGTGTGAGTAGTAAAATTCTATAGGACACCACTAATTTATCCTTTACAAGTGTGAGCATGTTTAACTAGTGTATTCGGTGATAATAATAAATGAAAAATAAATCATAAAATCTAAAATCACATAACGAGTGGTTGTGTGTTAACCAAGAAGCTACAACCCCCTACTGTACTTTCTTCAACTCCATGTTGAATGTAAAGTCAATATATCGAAAGTAATCAAGATATGGCCATGAGACTAGTGATCATTGTTCTTGGAATTGTGTGTATGTACTACTTGACATCCACTGAGCTCAAACATTAGACTTCCGCTCCCACATCTCATCTTGGATCTATCCATAATGACAAAGGATCTAGAAAAGTGGAACCATATGATGATTTCAGGAGTAGTGGAAGCATGTGGTGGTAGGAAATATATTAAAATTTCTTTTAATGGTTATATTCTCATAAACCAAGAGTGAGGAGCTTGAACATCAAATTTTTAATTAATTTATTTAATGTCATAAAAAATGATTACCTTATCTTAGGAATATTTCTTCATTAATGTTGTTAATCATATGAAAAGACCCTTTCAAATTGCCTTCATTGCGCTATGAGAATCCAAGAATAGAATCCCTATAGAGAAAATCCACACATGCTCCATTGATATATGATAAATGTTAAACAATCTCTTTGTACTAGTGTGGGGAATAATTTGTCTTGTGTTGTTCATTCTTGATCACCCATTCATTAATCTTGAATAAATCTACCAGACATTTATTTTTCTTTTGAGGGAGAGAGATAGAGGAGTTAAAAGAAAATTCATTATTTGAAACCATTGTCTATTTTCAATTACGTTCACAATAGCCATAACAGGATATTTTTTGAGGTAGATTTTAGGTTAGGATATTTTTTTATTTCATTATAGCCCTTAAAAAATACTAAAACCATTAATAAACTTCATTCCATATAATAATAATATACTTATTACTATTCTATGGTGTGCTCCAACTTGAGCATCAAAAAATATTATCTAACCATCTTTATAATTAATATTATTTATTAGACATGGTCTTGGTCTATTCCAACTCTTCTTTTATTTATTAAACACCAAAATAAATATTTAATTTAAATATTTCATTAATAAATATATATTTGTGATCAATAAAACGAGAATTAAATTATACCTCAGTCTTGAGAATAATATTTATTCAATTAATTAAATTCAAATTGTATTTAATCAAGATCATCAGAAACACTTAGTGTTTGACCCTATAGGATTCTTTAAAATTGGCATCAAGAGAGCTTGACTAAAGTCAAAAATTAATATCTAGAAATGAGTCAAGGCACCCAAGAGAATTAACTTAATTTTTAAATGATGAAAACTAAAAATGAACACTCACAATATAATATAACCCCTTTATCATAATATCTCATCAAGCAGGTTGTACATCTATGTCACCAACCTATTTTATTGGTACATCTTTCTTTAAATATCTAAAATAAACACATCATTACACCATGTATAAAGAATTTATGTAATGGTTATATTTTAATCAAATGGATGAGATATCAAATTCTATAAATATAAAAGGGATACATCCTACTTTATTTTATTCATTAATGACATGCGAGTCATGACAAGAACAAGGTATCCTAACTTACCATGAATATATGTCATCATGGTTTTCATCATGAAATCTAATTGCATGAGTTATAATATGCATTAATGATAATTTTAAATTCCAAGTACCATTACACATGCTCACATATGGGAATATCTGAAGACATCAAAACATGTGGAATTACTACCAGTGATTCTTTCTCATAATCTCTCATATTGGGGATTACCAAGTGTGAACATCATGATACTAAGACTCATACTATTATGAGTTCTCTCACTTAATAGTATATGAACAATGTGTCCCATTATAGTATGTTATCCAAGAGAAGAACATTCTTTAAGAATATCATCATAACACTTCAAGGTTTTCAATATAACAGAGAACTTCTCTGAACTTATCAATGTGACATATACTCTAGGACATTATTACATTACAGTATTACAGAACAATAGACAATATGAAATAATATGTTTTATTAGTATTCAATATATCGAACATACTTGTAACTAAAGTACAAATATCTAATCCTAGGACACCAACTCCAAGAAACTCCCATGAGGACTAGATCCATCTACCTACAATTTTTAGTCCAATTGAACTCACTTGATAATCATATTTATGGCGAGTCAAGATTTTAGTCAAGGGGTATGATATATTTTGTTCTTTGGAAATACTTCTCACTAAAACCTCACCTCTCTTAAAAAAATCCCTCAATAGATTATACTTCCAAATTACATGCTTCGTCCTTTGATCTGTACATGGCTCTTTTACGAGAGACACCACTACAATATTATAACAACAGTGTGTAATGGGATATTTACTGTTATATAACAATTCAAGATCTTGGATGATTTTTTGCATCCATAATGCTTATTTAGCTACCTCATAAGTCACAATATACTTGGAATCTTCTGTAAAATCTATGACCATAGCCTTTTTGAGCTCTTCCAGCTCACAATACCTCCACTCAAAGTGAATATGTATCCCGTTTGTGACTTCATGTCATCATGATAAGTTTGAAAACTATAATCTTCATATCATTTGGTGATGGGTTCCCCATATCCTCTATAAACTAGGAACATATCCTCAGTACACCTCAAATAATTAAAGATAACCTTGATATCAATCTAATAGAGGACAACTGAATCATCTTGATATCTTCTTACTGAACTTGATGTATAGGAAACATCTATCCTAGTACAAATCATTATATACATGAATGACCCAATCACTGATGCATATGAACTCCATTCCATTCTATTAATTTCCCCATGTATATGAGAAAACATTTTCCTATAAGGATGAATGCCATGTGACATTGGAAAGAATCCCTTCTTGTATTTTTCCATACCAAATATCTTAAGTATCTTATCAATGTATGTACATTGACTTAGACTTAGCAACTTCTTGGATCTGTCATGATAGATCTTGATTCAGAATATATGTGATGTCTCTCCCAAGTCCTTTATAGAGAAGCATTTAATTAACCACATCTTAAAGAACTCTAAGACTGGAATTTTATTTCCTATAAGTAATATGTCACAAACATATACTGTTAAGAAAATGAATGCAATCCCACTAATTTGTTTGTAGACACAAAGATCACACTCATTCTTTATGAAACCACATTCTATTATAGATTCATCAAAAATGAATGTTCCATATCCTAGATACTTGATTTAATCCATAAATGGATTATTTTCAATTTGTGTATATTTTCATCCTTTGTAGTCACAAACGCTTCAGGTTGTTTTATATCAACATCTTCCTGATGGTTCCCATTAAGTAAGGCAGTTTTGACATCCATTTCTAAAATCTCATAGTCACAGAAAGCCTCAATGTCAAGTATAATTCTGATGGATCTCAACATTACAACTAGTGAAAAGGTTTTATCTTAGTTAATTTCTTGATGCTATTTCAATCTATTTACAACTATTCATACCTTATAGGTACTGAATTTTCCTTCAATGTCTAGTTTCTTATTGAATACCCACTCTTGCAACAATGGGTTTTACATCCATTGTAGGATCTACCAAAATACAGACTTGATTTTGGTAGAAGGAATCCATTTTAGCTTTGATGGATTATTTTCACTTTGCAACATCTTTGCCACTTACTGCTTCTTTTTAGGTTATAGGATCATTATTATTAACTACTAATTAGTCGCCATCCTTGGTGACATGAAAACCATACCATTCTGGTTCTCTAACCTCTCCTGTGCTCCCACACATTACTTGTGTCTCTAGAATAGTTTCTTCTTTCATGGGGATTTATAGAACCTGTTCTTATGACACATCTTATGTACCTTTAGTATCAACTATATCTAATTCTATCTCCATCCCACTATCACTTTTAGAGATGTTTTCCCTCTCAAGGAATATGGAATGTATTTCTACTATTACTTTTTTCTAAGGGTTTATATTGGTAATATCTCATTGTTTCTTTGAGTTATCCTATAAAGTAACATTCTAAACATCTAGGTTAATGTTTTTTCTCCTAAAATAGGCCTTAAAAAATCACATTCCAAACCAAAATATTCAAGTATGACAACATATGTTTCTTTCCATTTTAGAAATGGTATGGTATACTGAATAACCATCATGATGTTTTTTTTAAAAAGTTTTCTATTTTTAGAAAAGTATTACTTTGAAAAATAATTCTTTTTGAATAACTGGTGAATGTTTCTAAATTTTCAAAGATAAACATAAATAGGGAGAAATGTTTTGTTTTAGAGAAAGTTGTTTTCTGGATACAGATGATCAGATTGAGCAGCACCAAACACAAAGTATCAAACTCTATAGCACCAATCAGAGAAGTTGTTATAATAATAAAGTTGTTGATCAGACACATCATTGGTCTTAGATCAATTAGCACGAAGTTCAAGTTTCATTCGACTCAGTGTTCGTTATAAGTTCAAAATATTGTTGAATATTTTTAATGAAGATAGTGATGTTAGGAGTTAGAAAGTTTTAAACATTCTAACCTTCAGCCAGACGATGATTTTCAAGATTTTAATTCTCAAAAATCATAAATTTCCTATAAAAATAGTGATACAATACTTATGAAGAAAAGGCGGAGAATATGTGAAACCATTCATATTGTGTTTTGGTTGAAAAGAAACAAGGTTTTGAAAGTAATAAATGTCATAATAATTTCTTATGTAAGTCAGAAGATGCTTTTCCAATCTTGAAGTTCTCATAAATCATGAAAACTCTCATGATAAAAGCTTTTGATTAAATGGGGGAATCATAATGATTTTCATAGTTATAGTCAACAAGAAAAAGATTGCATCAGATCCAAAAGTACCAACCACATAAGTTTTTAGAAGTTCGAATGAGTTATAGCTAGTGAGGTTAGATGAATTTCAAAGTTGCAGAAACCAGATTCCATTATAATGAGAATTCCATCGTTATGAGGATTCTATCAGACTATAGCTAAGTATGTTCTATCAGACTAACTATGAAGATTAATTTCAATCAGAATGACTCCGATGAGGAAAGTCAATCATAATGACTTTGAGAAGTAAATTCAATCAAGATTGTCTTTGAGAACAATTGTCAATTAGACTAACTCTAAGAAAAAATTCAACCAGATAATCTCTGATGCGGAAAGTCAATTCAGAATGAGATGAGGAAGTTCCATCCTAATGAGTTGAGGAAGTTCTATCCCAATGAGATAAGTACGTTACGTCATAATGATCTAATTATGTTCCATCATACTGAAGAAAATTTAGGAAGTATGATAATAATAATTAAAAATAACGCTCAATAATATTTCAACAGATTTGTGAAGAGTTTAAGTTGTAAAAATTCAAATTAAAATATGCATAGATCTTGAAGTTTTTTAATTTAATTATGTAAGAAAATTTTTACAGTTTCCTACCTTTTTCATTCTAGGATTCCTATTAATATAATCACAATACTTTTGTACTTTACATCTTTTTTATGTGATTGGAAAAGGGGGAGCACTGTAGAATTCATGTCAAAGTTATCATTTTGGACTCAGACCTCATTATAAGGATGGAAATTTTAATGTTTTGTTTACCAGACTAAGGAATATCTAACTGAAATAATGAGAAGAGTTTGAGTAATATATATTGAGAATGAGTTCATCGTAATGTTTCCATTAGACTTAATTCTTTGGACTAAGTCCATTGAACCTATCCCCATCGGAATGAGAGAATCAGGCCTTGCCACATCAGACTGAGGATTCTAGATAGAGAATTTGTGGAGAAGTTTCAAGAAATACTTTATTATTTTATTTTGGCTCAAATGTTTGTAATGAAATTTGTAAGGTGAATGGAGTGAGTATAATAATTTCTACAGAGACATATAATCTATCTTGTGGGAGTGGGCATGAGTTGTCTTCACTTATTCATTATAGAGAATTTATATAGACCCACAGGAGTGGCTATGTAATGGATGTAGCTTATCACACCAAGGATAAACCTTTTAAATATTATGCGATTTACTTGATTTACTACATTTTAATGCATGGGTATTTACTAAATGAAAGAAAGGATATAAACTTTAAAAGGTTTCAAGGGTTATGTTTTTTAAAATTATTGAAACTTATAAAAGTGACCAACTGATTCAACCCCCTTTTAAGTTGTTATTTAATCCTTTTAAACTTTAATTGGTATCATAGGTAAGTTTCCCTTATTTAATCCTTATCATGTATAATATCAATTCAATCAATAGTAGAAAAATTCCTACATTTGATGGAAAAAATTATTATGGATGGAAAAATTAGATGATTCTTTATCTCCTATATTTTGGCACAGAAGTTGTTGATACTACGTCAATTGGTTTTACCTCTAATAAGAAAGATTATCCTATTTTGTTTACTAATAAAATAATTATAGATGTTGATGTAATGGCTAGAAATTCCATTCTTATGTCCTTATCAGAAAATGGTTATATGAAGGTGGTGGGTTTCAAAACATCAAAGAGTATGTGGGATAAGCTGGAAAGTATATTCAATGGGAATACTAAAGTGAAGGAAGAAAAGATAGAAATTTTTAATAGTAGGTATAAATACATATGAATGAGAGATAAAGAATCCATTGATGAATACTTCATGAGAGTAAATGAAATTGTTTGTGTAAGATCCCGACCTTTCCTAAAGATGACTCGAGATTAATTTCAGGTATTTATTTTTTTCTTGTTTGAGAATACTTGGGTTGGGTTTTACCTTGGGTTGTGTTTGGTAGAAAATTTGAGAAAATTGGAAGGGAGAATAGAAATTCATGGTTGGCGCATGGTTTTCCCTAACCATGTGCCCCAACCCGTCAAACTATGCAACACTGGACACAGGAATCTCATGGTTAGCGCACAGTTTTTAAAACTATACACCCTCTTAGGAGAAATTGTGCACGCCCATAATAGAGGCGCATGGTTAGGATCATAGTTAGGGGAAACCATTCACCCCTTCCCAACTAACCATGCCCAACCTTTTAAATAACCCAAAAATTATATTTTTAATCACCCAAACCCCCATGTTAACTTTTATTCATCCCCAATTAGACCCTAGATGATATTTCAGGATTTTGTAGCCTCCTAGATGGATTAAAAGTATTCATGACCTCCATTATTTTTGATTCAAAGACTATATCAAATATAGTAACCCTCCTATGTAAGAGGATCTCATCTCACTTGGTTCTTCATTCCATCTCCTTTCTTCTCCTATTTTAGATTGGGTTTGTTATTATTATTTTGATTGGATATATACCTTTTTTTTAATCTAGATATATTATTGTAGATATATATATAGATTTAAGAGATCTTTATTTGTTCAATATTGGTTTTGGGTTTTAGATTCAGATCTTGTTCTATGTCGTTGCGCTGCTCAAATTTTGGGTATTTCTGTTGGACTGCCGCTTGTCAACGAATCAAGTTAGATGCTCTATAATCCAAATCCCAAAGTCTATATTTAAATTATGTATATGTTATTTTATAATTTCTATTAGATTTTTGGAAATTGTATTCTTGACTGAATTAATTAATTTGGTGAATTAATTAATTAAGGAAATGTGAAATTGGGGATTTTGGAAATTATAGATTGAGATAATTAATTTTAGAATTAATTGTGAAATACTCAGATTTGAGGATTGTAATATTTAATTTTGTGATTAATTATGATATATTGAGCTTTTTATTGAGATAATTAATTGTGGAATTAATTATGTAATTTTGAGTTTGTGGAATTCATTAATTAATTGAAGAATAAATTAATGTGATTGATGTAATAAATTAATTGGGGAATTAATTGAGTGTATTTATGTGATACACTAATATTTTAATTAGTAACAAAATTTTTTGGGTTAGTTAATTTTTCAATTGAATAATATAATTTATGTTATTAATTAATTTTAGATTTAATTAATTTAAATGATGTGGTTAATTAATTTTTTAATTAATTAATGTTATTTATGTGATTAGTAAATTATTGAATTAAATAATGGAATCTGTGTGTTTAAATAATTATTTAATTTTTAATGGAATTTATTTGGATGTTCAACTGTTGAATTAAGTGTTATGAATTCTAACATTGAAATTTAGTTTAGAATTAAGTAATGGGAACATTTTCATTCTAATGTGTATGTTATGAATGTAACATGGTTATTTAGTTGTGAAATAATGAATGAGAACATGATCATTATAATGTGTAAGGTATGAATGGTAACATGGTCATTTAGATTGGAATTAAATAATGGGAACATGGTCATTCTATTGTGTGATGTATGAATGGTAACATGGGTATTCAAGTATGAATTAAATAATGGTATCAATGACATTATGAGATAAGATATTCATCGGACATACTTAAGGACCCGGTATGAGACAATGTAGGTATTGAATCGTAAAAATGGAATTATGAGATATAAAATCCATTAGACATACTTCAGGCTTCCAAATGATCCAAAGCAAGAATTAAGGTACGAGTGTCTATGATATTTTAAAGGTTTATGTTTTTAAATAATGATTAATTGATAATGTGATAACTATTTACTTATGAATTATAATTATTTATTTATACAACGGCATACACTTTCTATTAACTATATATTGTTTTATACACCATTGGTGGAGGCCTACTGAGCTGTACTCACACCATACTCAGGCTGCCTTATTTGTACCCAAATAGACTTTTTGTTTTCTAGATACGTTAAGGGAAAAATCTCATTGTTATATGGATGATATGGTATAGAGCATGGATGAGGGAACTAGAAATGATTTGGGAACCAATTAGGGGTTTCATCAGTGTATTTATTTTATGTTTAATTTTAGACACTTGACACATACATTGGCATGGCATATTTTCTTCTTTAGTTTTGATATAGTATTTCCACTTTTAGCCATCTCGTGATACCGATTATTTAAGGTTATGATTACAGTTTATTTAGTTATAGTTTCTTATTTTATTCTAGTGTATTTAATCTGATAAAAGGTGGTATTGTCTCAATATTATCGATATTTCAGACCCTCACTGCTATTCGGTATCCTCTAGCATACGAGGAGGCACACCTAGGGTCATGTGACTGCCCGACTCGAGGCACCGATGTGTGGGCCCAGGGTACGGACATTACAAAGTGTTATCAGAGTTCATTTTTCTTTTCCTTTTTATTTTGTATTACTATTTGGTAAAGGTAGACATGAATCTAGAAAGGGCCGGGCCCTGGATATGATCTCATGCATGGGATTAGCTAACCCATGTATGGGGGAGAACCCAAGTACCCTGGATGGGATTGTTGTTATTCCTATTTGCTGTTACAGTTGAATATTTTTTCAACTTGGGTGACACAGTTGTTGTGTGTTGTGATTATTGATGTTAATTTTTTCTATGTTTTGACTCATGGACCAGTATGGCACAAGATTTGAGTTACACAAATCAGTCTAGGAACATAGGTTTATTTTTACATGCATCGTTTTAGGCACAGATAGAGAAATGGTTTATGGGTAAGTTATTGAACTTGAACTGTTTTTCCTTGCTTGTGAAATTGAAATGAAAATGGAACATGACATGAAATTGAGAAAGATTGTAGAATGATGTAAGATGAGAATAAATGGGTGTCTAAATGAGAAACTTGAATAATTAGAATGTGTTTACCCTTGTTATCTAGGACCAAAGAGTAATATTATTAAGGGTAGAGATAACACGACTGTTTTGACTATGTGGTAGGTTTTGGGGAAATGACTTATTATGGAATATTGTATTTTACCTTAAATGTGTTAATTTTGTAAAAGGTGTCCTATGGTACCTATTTGTATTGGTATAGATATTTATCTACGATGACACTTATTAAGAGGATAACATGAGGTTATGGCTAGAGATTATCTACCTGTAGTAGGAACTAAGGCACCAATTGTGTTAGCTGAGGAATTTAGGGATCATTTCCAAGAGAACTTTTCCCACTTTATGAAATTCATGGGAAGAGACCTAGGGTGGGTTGTGAAGAGTATGTTTGATCTAAAAATGGAGTTACCAATTCAACACCATCTTGATTTTATTGGAGACGGTTGACCTGAGAGAGATGATTTCTGGGTTGAGTCCATTGAGACTATATCTGGCCACTTTAAGACTCATGTAAAGAGGATGGTCATGTTGGCAGCATACATGATAGGAGGATCAGTGAATCACTGGTGGTATGTTCGGGCATGGACTGTATAGGCTAATGGTATGTTATGGATGGAACTGTTGGATAAATTTCTAGAGAACTTCTATCCAGAGATACAGAGGTATGAGAGAGTAGCTGAGTTCATGAGGTTGACTTGGGGTAGTATTAATGTGATAGAATATGTTGGACACTTTACACATTTGTAACACTTTTCTCTATCATTGGCAGTGGATGAGATAACTACAGCGAGACATTTTTAGGATGGGCTTAAATGTGAGATTAAGTCCCAAGTTAACAATGTTCAGTTAAAGGAGTTTTCTGATGTTGTGGATAAGGATATCATATATATGGGTAACCTGAAGAGGCTTCCAGTTTAATAATGGTGGATAAATTTGGATGATTAGATGGAGTTACTTCTGATTGTAGGAAGCATTATTATGAAAACATCAACCAGGGCAGTAGGAAACAGAGTACCTAAAAAGAGGGATCAGTTTCATAGGACCTTAATCGAGTGATCTATCACTAGTGTGATAGATTAGGAAACTTTTGAAGATTGTTCCCCCAACCACCAATATATTTACAGTCTTGTAGAAATATTGTACATCTACAAATGTTCTACAGGACCCAGCGCTAGATGAGTAGTAAGGGTATAGATAGTCAGAATCAGAGTGTAGGAAGAGGATATTCTGCACCATATTAGTCTTGCATCTGGAGTTCTACTGGACCAGGTGGTAAAGGTAGTGTATGTGGAGCTTCAGGGTAAGAGATCTCATATTAGTAGAGTAGTGAAGCACATGGGACTTAGACTGAATCACGGGGAAGTGGGGTAAGACTATTGCTTTCTATTCACCCTACACTTGTGGATATAAAGGCTGGACAATTGATAGTGAGAGGTACTATTTTTATAGCTTTTTTGATATCTAGTGCCTTATTTTATATCAGTGCCTAACATTCCATTATTTCTAAAAAACTTGTTAATGGTTTGAGCCTAGTAATGGAGTTCATGAGTGGGGTGTTGACGACAAACACACCTCATGGAGTTCGGTCAAGAGACATTTTTTTTGGGCAAGGGGTGTTCTCTTGAGGATGAGTAGTATCTATTTCTATGGTATCTTTATATCAAAGACATGTGAGGCTTTGAACTAATTATGGGTATGGACTGGTTAGTATCATATTGTCCCCACATTGATTTTTACCATAAGATAGTGACCATTACATCTCCTAAGGGTTACAAATATATTCAATGTGGAGAGTGGGATATCGAGGCGTTCCGAGTAAGGCCAATTACTCATCAAATAGAATATATCACAATCCATGTTTCTAGTTTATTTCAGAATGATTGAGGTTTAAAATGAGATGTATTTCCACAATTAGTTGATAGGTTTTAGGATGTGTTTACTTAATATTTATCAGGGATTCCACCTAAGATAGATGTGGAATTTAGAAATGAGCTCATACCTGGGGAAGAGATGATTTCTATTCCACCATATAGAATGGAAACGAAAGATATTCATGAGCTCACGACTCGGCTGGAGGAGTTAGAGGACAAGTTATTTATTTATCTGAGTATGTCGCCATGGGGGTTCACTAGTGTTGTTTGCAAAGAAGGATGATAAGAGTTTATGCTTATGTGTTGATTACCGAAAGTTGAACTAGATGACTGTGAAGAACCATTATCCTCTCCCCTGTATTGAGGACCAATTTGACCTGTAGAGAGGAGCTTGTGTGTTCTCAAAGATTTACTTGAGATTAGGGTATCATAAATTGAGAGTTTAGACTTCTGATATACCAAGGGATGAATTTAGAAGCAGGTATGGACTATATAATTTCATCAAAATATTTCTTGGGTTAACGAACACACCAGTAATGTTCATGGAATTAATGAACAAAATATTTAATCTGTACCTAGATCAGTTTGTGGTAGTGCTTGTGGAAGACATCTTGGTGCACTCCAAGACACATGATTATTATGACCAACATCTTGATATCATCCTAAGTACACTAAGGGAGCATTGGATATACATCAAGATATCTATGTACAATTTTTTGGATCGATTAGGTACACTTCTTGGGTAGTATCATCTCAGAGGAATGTGTGTTGGTAAATCTATAGAAGGTAAAGATAGTGGTTTCTTGAGAGAATTCTATGAGCATGTTTGATATCCATATATTTCTAGGATTTTTGGAATATTATTATATGTTCATTCAGGAAATTTACCGATTGGAAACATTGCTAATGGCTATGACCAAAACAGGGATAAAGTGTTATTGGTCATAAGATTATGATAATTATTTCTAGGAGATGAAGTTGATTTTGGCATCAGTACCAATATTGATCCTACCCGAGCAAGGTGATAAGTACATAGTGTATTGTGACATTTCTGGGATTGTAATTGGAGTTGTGTTGATGCATGGAGATCAATTTGTGGTTTATGGGTCTTTGAAGTTGAGTCCCCATGAACCGAACTACCCTACATATGACCTCGTGTTGGCTATAATAGTTTATGTTTTAAAGTGTTGGGGAAATTATCTATTGGGAAAAAAAATTCTGTGTATATTGATTACGAGAGATTATAGTACATATTTTCACAGTGACACATGAATATTTGATAATAGAGATGGGTTGAGTATATGCAACCATTAAATATTGAGCCAAAATATATGCCTGGAAAGGGGAACATTGATGATGATGCTTTGAGGAGGAAGACTCAAACTCAGTTGGTTCAGGAGTCTAGTGCTGAGTGGAAGATAATGGATTTACTGGACGAGATACACATTGTGGTTTTGGAGAGTTAGGATTAGATGACTCTCGTCATAGTTTCATTGGAGTATACATTTTTGAGATAGATCTAAGATATAAAGTATGTGGATTTATAATGTTTTACCTTGAGGGAAAACCTTGAAGGTGGGGCGTCAACTTTTTATTGGAGCATAGATGAGGATGAGGCCATCTATACCCAGAATCAAGTTGTCATACCTAAAAGAATATGAGACAAGATGATGTGTGAGTTTCATGCCTCCAAGTGTGTGGTACATCCAGGTGTGACCAAAATTCACCGTGAATTAAAAATATAGATTTTATGGTTGGAAATGAAAAAGAAAATAGTAAGGTTTGTGACATGATGCTACACCTATCCGTAGGTGAAGGCCGAGCATTAATGACCTATAGGTTTACTATATTCGTTGGCCATTATAGAGTGGAAGTAGAACAAAGTGACCATAGACATCGTGGTGGTTCTCCCGAGGATGCCTTAGAAGAATATTTCTATTTGGGTTATTGTGGATAGACGGAAAAAGGTAGTTAATTTCGTGAATATATTAGAGACCTTCTCAGTGGAGCAGTTGGGATATTTGTATGTTTGGGTGATAGTCTGTCTGCATGAGGTGCCACATAATATTGTTTCAGAATAAAACTTGTGTTTTACTTCCTGATTATTATATGGATTGCAGAAGGTGCGTGGTATGCAGGTTTTATTGGGTATGAATTTCCACCCACTGTAAGATGGGTGGTCAGAGCATACTATACAAGTTCTTGAGGATATATTGTGAGATTGTGTTCTAAACATTGGTGGGTCTTTAGAGAATCACCTATCACTAGTGGAGTTCACCCATACCAATAGTTATTGAGAAAATATATAGATAGAACCATATGAGGCTCTTTATAGTAAGCCATGAAGACCACCTCTAGTCAGGATGGATGTAAGTGAGTCTAAGTTGTCGGGACCGAGTCTCGTGTAGGACACATTAGAGCATGTACAGTTGATTCAGAAATATATGGATATGGCCCAAAGTAGATAGAAGTCATATGATGATAGAAATAAATTACACCTAGAGTTTACAGAGGCTGATCATGTATCCATTTCGGTGGTTCCTAGATTCAATCGCTATAGAATACACAGACAGGGCAAGTGGGCACCCAAGTTTGTTGGACCGTTTGAGGTGGTGGAGAGAATCAGTCTAGTGGCGTACTGATTGGCTCTTCCGCAGAGATGCATCACTATATATGATGTTTTCTAATTGTCAAAACTAGGTTGGTATCATTCCAACTATTCTAATGTGGTCAATCTAGATGATGTTGAGATTGAGATAGATTTTTTCTTTGAAGAGAATCTAATATGTGTGTTGAATCGCAGTGAGAAAGTGTTGTGCGGAAAGACCATGCCTATAGTTTGTGAATTGTGGAAACATGGGAATGTGTGGGAGGAGACCTGGGAACGTAACGAAGATATGTGGGACCATTGTACTAATCTTTTTGACTCATAATCTTAGAGATTCTTGGGAGTGCAACTCAAGGATAAGATGTTATAAGGTGGTGAGATTGTAACATCCCGACCTTTACTGAAGATGACTTGGTCTTAATTTAAGTTATTTATTTTTGCTTTGTTTCAGTGTACTTGGGTTGGGTTTTACCATGGGGGGGTGTTTGGGTGAAAAATTGACAAAATTTGAAGGGATAAGGGTAGTGCATAGTTGGCTCACGGTTTTCCCTAACCGTGCGCCCCTTCCTAGAAAACCATGCAACCTTGGACATAGAGGAATTACATGGTTGACACATGGTTTGTCAATATGTACATCCTATTATGAGAAACTATGAACCCCCATAATAGAGGTTCACAGTTAGGAGAAATTGTGTTCCCCTTCCCAGCTAACCATGCATGAAATTTCAAATCACCAAAAAATTAGATTTTTAATCACCAAAACCCCCATTTAACTCCTATTTTATCCCCATTTAACCCGAGATAATATTTCATGATTTTGGATAATCCAATATGAATAAAAATACTTAAAAACCTTTTTAATTTTTTATTTTAATCTTGGATTGAAGATCTTCACCCCTCCATGTAAGAGTATCTTACCTCACTTGGTTTTCTATTCCTTATCATTTATTATCCTATTCTAGAAAGGGGTTTTCATCCTCTTTTGATTGGATATAGACTTTTTTGTGGATTTGGATCTAGTATTGTAGATCTATTTCTATATTTAAGATATCATGATTTATTTTATCTTTTTTAGGGTTTAAATTTGAATCTCATTCTATATAAATGAGATTCTCAATTTATGAGGATTTTCATTGGGTGATCGCTCATCAACAAATTGAGGTAGGTTGTCTATAATTCAGATATCAAAGTATTTATTTAAATAACATGAATGTAATTGTATAATTTCTATTATATGTTTAGAAATTACATTCTTAATTGAATTAATTAATTTGTTGAATTAATTAATTGACAAGATCAAGAATTGGGGATTTTGGGAATTATAGATTGAGATAATTAATTGTAGAATTAATTATGAGATAAGAAAATTTTAGGATTGAGATATTTAATTTTGGAAATAATTATGATCTATTGAGATTTTGATTGAGATAATTAATTATGGAATTATTTATGTTATTTTTAGTTTGTGGATATTGATTAATTAATTGAATAATTAATTAATTGGATTTATGTACTCAATTAATTAAAAAATTAATTAATGGAATTTATGTGATAAACTAATTATTGAATTAGTAATAAAATTGGTGTGGTTGATAAATTATTGGTTTTACTAATATAATTTAAGTGATATAATTAATTTTAAAATTAATTTATTTATTTTATGTGATTAATTATTTTTTGAATTAATTAATGTTATTTATGTGATTAGTTAGATTTTGAATTAACTAATGCAATTGTTGTGTTTAACTAATTGTATAATTAGTAATGGAATTGATGTGGATAATTAATTGTTGAATTAATTATGTGTTAAGAATGGTAACATGTCCATTTAGTTGGGAATTAAATAATGGGAACCTGGTCGTTATAATGTGTAAGTTATGAATGGTAACATGGCCATTTAGTTGTGAAATAGAGAATGTGAACAATATTATTCTAATCTGTAAGTTATGAATGGTAACATGGTTATTTAGTTGTGAATTAATGAATAGAAACATAGACATTCTATTATGTGATGTATGAATGGTAACATGTGAATTAATATATGAATTAAATAATGATATCAATGGAATTATGAGATATGATATTCCAAATACATACTTTAGGCTCCAACACATTTTAGAGTAGGTATTGAATGATAACAATGGAATTATAATATATGAGATCCCTAAGACATACTTCAGCCCCTAACATGAGTTTAAGTGGGGATTGAGGTATGAGTGTCTACGGGAACCCAAAGGATTATATAGTTAAATAAAGATTAATTGATAATGTGATAACTATTCTCTTATGCATTGTAGTTATTTATTTATACAACTGTATACACTTTCTATTGATTAGATATTGTTTTAGTTGTCCTTAGTGGTGGCATAATATAATTACTTAGAATTTCCATGCAATATTTTTTTGGATACTATATAAATTATTTGTGAGACCAGGCACAAAGACGTTGTGCGATTATGAGGCCATTGTTCCAAAAACAAATGTTTGAAATATATTAAATAGCATACATGCAAAATTTTCATGAAAAAGTGTAATAACTTCTAAACGGATACCCTGATCAAAATTATGATGGTACCGTTGTGTTCAAAATGTGATGTTTACCCTAGGAGTGACTTAACATTAGTCGGTGTGGGTCATTTGTAGAAAAGTCATCACAGGCGTGGAAATGAAAAAAATAATTTAATAAATACTTTTATTTCATTTTTTTGAGACAGTGATTGATGGACTTAAAATTGACTATTATGGAGAAATACTAGGGTTAACTGTACATCCCTAGAACCATTGGAGATCCATTGGAGATAGCTTCAGTGAATCCTCTCAGATGATTGGCGATAAGATCTTCTATTAATGATTAATGAAAAAAAAGATTCAAAGGATCTCACCAAAAAACACGACACAACCCCATTTTTCATTAGTGATCAATTTGAATCATGGTAGGGCATGTGTTTTTATTTTATTCTTCCCTGTTCTTGATTTATACAATGAACATGAATCAATCAATGAATATATTGATCCGTGGTTTGATCATTATGCAGGATGATTTTATTTTCTGAGGCTTTAATGGGAGAATATATTTTTAATTTTATTATTCTGATTTTAATTCTAATAATGATGGATCAAGATAAACATGAACATCGATCAAGGTTTGTTACTCCAATATGTTCTTTTTCTTTTCTCCCCCCATTCATAATTTGTCACGATCATTCTCGATCAATCGATCATTGCGCACCAATTTTTTGGTGCAACGATCCAATATCGCAGATCTACGATTGGAATAGCCTAACAGATGTGTGATGGTGGAGATAAAGCAATTTAGATAACAGAGGATACCCAATTTACCATTCTTCCACACACAATAAAGAATGACAATTTGATTCATTTTTTGAGTGGATTTATGGCTTAATTCATTCTTCATCAACAAAAAGTATTGGACGAGTTGTGATCTTCAATCTCATGGTGAATAGATCCCCATATTGAAATCTGGAGGTATTGGATTAAATGAGGGGGTAGATATGGGATTCTAAAAAATCCCGAACAACTCAATGTTTAATTTGGATCTATACGTTGTGTGGGGCCACATGAGCTGCGATTAGGGATTCCATAGGAAGTTAAATATCACATGGAATGTGACCCCTTTCACATAGCATGTGGTATCACCTGGGTCACTCGATATGTACTCATGAATCCCACATGCTATTTACATTGGAAGATATTCACAGGCTAAGATGTGTACTGGTACTTGAGAAGACATGCATAGGATGGTGACGTGTACTAGCACATGGTTAGAGTAAATGGGATACGTACATGTTGTGTACTACTACATGGACACAGTTTGATGAGATGAGCCATTTACACGGGCAAGACTCGGGTTCAAGGGACATAGAGTGTGAACCCTACTACACAATGTGTACTCTTTTATACATGTCTTCAAGCCCTTGTACTCTATATCTTGGGAATAAAATTTCTGGGTTTGTTACCTTTATCATTTCCATGAGGGTTAGTATACAGTCATTTTTTACTCCTGGGATAACTATTACTTCAACAATAATTCCTAGATAAAGTTTTTGGAATCCCTCTAAGAGGCCTAGAGTGAGATCCTCTATTCATATTCATGTCATAGGTGGAGTTCATGGTATCAATGTGACCAACACTAAATGAGAGTCAATCCTCTACTTAGCGGGTTAATCCATATTGATTTGTTGGTATCACCCCATGGCATTGCCAATGATCCTCATCTGTGTATTATATTCTATTCAAACTATTAGCATGCTCTTTCTCATGAAGAGACCTGATAAGAAGTACTTATTGGATGGACATCATTAATGCTATCAGATTCAGGAGTGTGTTCTCTCAGGTGAGTGCTTTGTGGAATATTCTATATGGAATCATATACTAGTATAATATGGTTGTGACTTACCTCTAGAATGTGTGTCTTTGTTGAGTATATCTTGATATTCTGGTAATATGTGTTGTAGAAATATACATCTGTCGAGATGAATGTATTTCCTTTGTTTTATGTGATGCACACCTATCATAGGGCATGTAAAAAGAAATTTAATTTTCCTAGTGTAGTATAATGGATGACCAGGTTCGTCCCACTTGAGGAACTTACTCATATGTTTACTCACATAATTTAATTCACCTAAACTAATTCGTTTTAATTATTTTTTTAATTTATTAAGGTTATAAAATTTAAATTAATGTAAATATTAAACTAATATGAAATGAAAAAATTTAATTAGTGAATAAATAACATGGGATTTATGGGGTGGTTTGTGGGTTCCATCATTCTCCTTGTTGGTCACTACTACAAAAATCGGAAAGGGAAGTGCCACCTTATATCAGCGCTAAGAAAAAACCACTGATAATGAAACCCTGTATCAGCGCTAAAATTTAAGCGCTGATAAAGTGATTCTTTATCAGGGATTTTCTAGCCCTGATAAAGGGAGTCTTAATCAGTGCTAGAAAATTGATGATAAAGTTCCCTGTATCAGTGCTAAAATATTAGCTCTAATATAGGAAGGATTTATCATCACTTTTTTAGTGTTGATAAAGAGGACTATTATCAGTGCTAACAAAAGCGCTGATAAAGGATACATTTAATAGCGCTAAAATTTTAGCGATGATAAAGGTAGTATTTATTAACGATAAATTTCTAGCACTGATAAAGGTAGTCTTTATCAGAGCTTTCTTAGCACTGATAAAACCTTAGTCGATTTTGTTAATGTCGGTCGCACAGTGACATCGTTTTATTGCGACTTAAAGCTCTCGCGGTACAGGAACCCAACGACACCCCTCCGCCGCCCACTGAGTTTGCATTGCCAGACCACCATCACCCTTGAGCTTCTCATTGCCGAACCTCCACTGCTCTCTGATCTTCGTGTTACCGAACCTCCTCCTCCCTCGAGCTTTGCTTTTCCGGACCTTCGCTCCTTGTAATGCCCTCAAGCTTCGCATCTTCAGACCACCACCTTCTACTAAGCTCCACCTTGCCAAACCACCCTTTAAGGCGTGATTTCCAAAAAAAATTAATATTTTTCTCTTATCCCATCACACATAACCATATGTTGATTAGACATGATAGATTTAATGGATATTTCAGATTGTGATGGTTGTAGACTACATGATTCATCCTTTTCTTCTTTATGTTTTTCTCTATGGTAATGCCCCATGTCGAAGCTTGAGTTTGGTACAACTTCCTCTAATGGTTCTAGAACTATTATTCTATAAATCATATCAATCTATTAAAACATTGTTAATTGGAGTTTTGGGATGTGAGGTTTTCCCATCAATGGTGTTCTAGTGGATTTTGTGTGGAATTATTTCATCCCTAGGTTTCATTTCCTCCGATGGTGATGATTTTGCTTCATCGTTGATTCATGAGTGTTCTTCCTACATATTGTGATTGGGTTATTGGGGATGATCATCGAATATATTTCTATTAATCCTAATGTGTCACCATTTTTCTAAATACTACGGAGGGTTTTTAGGTTGTTTTGTATTTTTTTATTCTAGATCCTAGAAACCATTCAATTTGATGGTGGTATGGCTGGATATGTTATATAAATTATTCCAACAATAACCTTTATGAGAAGGTGTGGTTTGAATTATATAATATATATGATTTGATTTAATTATATTATTAGGTTATGTTGGGTTGGAAATGAGTAATGAGGTTCCTAAGGTGATTAATTCTAGTTTGTTATCTTGTTAGTGAAGTTGTTGATGATGATGTTGATCAGGAGCATCACGGTGCAGATATCTTGGCACAAGTATCATCATGATTTGAGGTATGATTCAATAGAATAATTTTGTTTTAAATTTGAATTTAGTGGGATTTTATGGGGTATTTTTTTATAATTTTACAAAATATTTGAACATATATGGCTATGACATATTTATTTTTTCTTTTATCCTTACTCCATTATTCTAGGATTTTCTATTAGTATAGTTTTTTACTCTATATAAAAATGTGGAATCTATGGGGAATTTTTGACATGGGTTGATTTTCATTAAAAGGGATGGTTTATTCACGTAGAATATCACCTGAGAAACCTTGTATTGGTGGAATGATTGATATGCTCATCATTAATGGCGATCAATGAGTTTACACTATCAGGGTGAAGTTTATGAAAAATTTAAGGTCCTTACCACTTGGATTCTAGTTTCACTATATTCCTCATAGGTATCATTGATTCCCTTAGATCCAATACCATGTCACCGTAAATGAAGGAATGAAGGATAACATTTTTCTTTAAGGAAAACACCACCCAGTTCTGATGCATTTCTAGGTCATCCAATGCTTGAACTCTATTTTCTTCGAGGGGTTCCCCCTTCTTTCCGTAATTCTATCTAAGTGACTTTGTCTGGTAGTGCACTTGTATGGAATGATGTCGAGACCACCAAGCTTTCTAGCCTTTCCACCCCTACCTCCATCTCTATCCTCCCTCGCTGAGGTTACTGACTATTTCTATGTAGTGGCCAGGCCCTTTCCTAGTAGTGTTTGTTCTGTCTCCCTTGTCTCAAAGCCTATCATGTAACTCTAAATTATTATTGATCCAGAGAGAATTCCCTCACCAGCCCCCATGTTTCATTACACATCCTTCCCCTTCCCCTTTTGATCCTCATCTCCCACTCATATGATGCTTATCAACGAGAAGGTATTATGAACATATTCAAAATCAAGGGACCTCAATGAGAGATCATCCTCCCACTTCAATAAGGCTACTAGCTCTAGATCCAATGCTCGAGCCCTATCATATCTACCATTATTATCTTCATATGTAATTCTCATCGTATAAGTTCCCATGTTAAATCATAATTCATCACTATAGAAATAAAAAAGCATAATGTCATTGTTGTTGTTGTCAAATAACAAAAAAACCCTATAATAATAATACAATTCTCCTAGAAGATTATGTTGCATGGATTTCTACACTATGACCCCTCCAAAAGACACAAATGGGTATTTTGGCACAATAAATATTTTGTTGAGACTGTTCAAGATTTCAATCAATTAATCACTACCACGGTGTCCAACAGTGACACCTACTTACTTATGACTTTAGTTTTTGGAAGCTATGACTCTCTTCAAGGGGAATCTCTATAGAGTGAACAAAATAACTTCGATCCCGTCCACAATCCATTGTTTTTTGGGGGTTACATTAATGTCATTTCCAACCCAATGGAAAGAAAAGGTAGAATCCCATTCTAGTGGAAGGCCATCATGGAGTTTGATTAGTTCATGGATGGAAAGGGCCTCATTGATCTCAGATTCTCAGGTGACAGTTTCACCTTGGGCAACAACTACAGGGGCCATCACTGCTTGTGGATTCTATTTGATAGGTTTCTAGCCAACATGAAATCCACTAACCTATTCTCAAATACCATGTTTTTCCATCTTTCTTGAGGTATTTTAAACCAATCCCCCTCTTGGTTTCCATTTCTTCTTGGCATGATCATCAGGAACGGTTTCACTTCCACCAGTAGTGGGTTAACATCCTAGGGTACCAGTACATGGTTTGTGAAATATGGAATGAACCCTTGTAGGAGTATCGGGCCACCTTCAACCTCAGTTACCTGACCGTGAACCTCTATAGGTGCATGTTCACCTTCCACCTCAGGAACCTTCACCACCTGGGACTATTGTCGCATATGGGCTCCTTCAGAGTATTGTGATAGATGGAATGATACCTTGGGTTTATTTGATTATTAACACCAGTTTGAGATTTATGTGTGACTATATAATTATTATATTTTCTTGTTATTTTATACAAACCACCACTTAAGTCGAGTAATCTGATTTAAATGCATATTGGTACTTTGGTTCTGATGTGGGTATGGTTTTTTAAGTGTTTGTGACATGTGTATGTGTGGAAGTATGGGTATTTAGGTATGATGATATTGAATATAGGGCAGAGAACAAGGAGTGGTAGATGTATCATTCTTGATTATTCTTGTGTTTGGTCTGGGTTGATTTGAGGAATCTATAATGAATCTAAAGTAATTATATTTAATGAAGATGAATAAATACTAATGGTTACGCTCTATTAATCTCAATTTTTATAAGGAATTGGTTCTCTTATACTGTAATTGGGAGTCCTGTTTTGTGTACATGAACCATAAATACTAATATTTGAGATTCAAATAGGATAAAGACGAATAAATATTAGATGGATGCTAATCGTTTGACAACAGAGTACGAGAACAGAGTGAAAGAGTTCATCAAATTTTCAAAGGATCACGCAAAGGATCCTTCTCAAATCCTTTTTTCGTGTTTTCATTTTTTTTATTCTAGAATAATTACTCTAGAAGAGTTGGAATAACATTTGATATGTCACAGAATATATCAGTGCTATAAATGTTGGAATAAACATAGAGGAAAAGCGAATGTTGCTACTGGCTGGGATAAAACTGCGTTTTATGGATCATCAGATATGAATACAAATATGGATAATGAAGAAGACCATATGAAGGATCTTATTACAGATATCAATGATGATGAATTTCATATTGAGGAAATGATAAAGACAATTGAAGATGAACTCCGTGATTTCCCAAAATTGTTTGAGAAGATAAAGAGTTGTGCAAAGATGCCATTGTATGCTGGTTGCACCAAGCATACAACATTGTCAACTGTACTGAAGTTGTATAAATTGAAATTAGGAAATGGATGGAGTGATGTTGGTTTTACCGAACCAATTTCTCTCTTGAATGACATGCTCCCTGAAGATAATGAGCTCCCAAGCCAGACATATGAAGCTAAACGAATGCTACACTCGTTGGGTATGATTTCTAATAGAATATATGACTACTCGAAAGACAATATATTGTTTCTAAATGAGAAAAAATCACTTAAAGAATGCCAAAAGTTTGGTGCTTCCCGATACAAGAAAGATGAATCAAATCCTACAAAATTTTTATGGTACTTTCTAATCATTCCAAGGTTTAGGCATCTATATGGAAGTGAAGAAACTACAAGACAGTCGTCATGGTATGCAGATAAAATAAATACAGATGGGATATTACATCATCCGGCTGAATCTCCTCAATAGAGAAAATTGATCATGAGTATCCTAAATTTGGAAAAGAACTGAGAAACCTTCGTTTTGCGTTATCTACAGAAGGAGTAAATCCTTTTGGGTTTCAAACCTGCACTCATAGTACATGGCCTGTTATGCTGGTAAATTATAACTTGACTCCCTGGTTATGCCTGAAGTGGAAATTCATCATGTTATCTATGATTATATCAGGACCAAAACAACTAGGTAGCGATATTGATATTTATTTGTCTCTTTTGATTGACGATTTGAAGTTATTTTGGGATTCTGGTGTTATGTTGTATGATGCTTATAAAAGTGAATTCTTCACATTGAGAGTGATATTGTCTGAGACAATAAATTATATCCCTACTTATGAAAATTTTTCAGTCTATATAATTAAAGGAACTCAAGGGTGTCCCGTGTGTGGAGAAGTTACAGAATCAATTAGGTTGAAACATTCATCGAAATCTGTGTTTTTAAGACATCGTAGATTTCTATGTCGTCAGCATATGTACCGATCTTGGAAGACATCATTCAATGGAAGCTTAAAACAACGCGCATCACTGTCTCCACTAATAGGTGATCAGCTATTTGAGAATGTAAAATATGTGAACACTATTTTTGGTAAACCAATTTTGAAAAACCTTACGAATATCGGTTTAAAAAAGAGATCATTTTTTTGAATTACCAAAATAGAATTGTTTGTACGTCGGACATTTTCTTAATGTGATGCATGTGGAAAAAATGTATGTGATAGTGTTATCGGAAGATTGCTAAATGTCCCTGAAAAAACAAAGGATGGAATTAAAGCAATGTTAGACATGATTGACATGGGAATATGAGAAGAGTTGGCTCCCGTGAAGGGTAAAAATCGAATGTTTCTTCCTCCAGATACTTATACTCTTTCTAGGGAGGAGAGATACCAGTTTGGCAACTTTTTCAATGATGTAAATGTTCTAGAGGGGTATTCATCAAATATGAAGAACATTGTGTCAATGAATTATTTGAAGTTAAAATGTTTAAAATCACATGAATGCCAGGTTTTGATTTCAGATTTAATTCATATAACTTTACTTTGCATTTTTCCAAAGAATGTTCGTCATACGTTAAGAAAACATTGTTTCTTTTTCAAATTTATATGTAGCAATGTTTTAGACCCGATGAAATTTCCAGCTATAGAAAAAGAAATTGTCATCATATTATAAGAATTAGAAATTTTCTTCCCACCAACATTCTTTCATATGATGGTTCATTTGATGATTCACTTGGTGAGAGAGATTCGACTTTGTGGTCCTGTGAACTATAGATGTATGTATTATATTGAACAGTATATGAAGATTTTGATAGGGTATGTTAGAAATTGAAGTCGGCCATAGGGTTGTATAGTGGAGTGATATATTGTTGAGGAAGCCATTGAATTTTATACCGAATACCTATATTATGTGGAAAGCATTGGAATCCCATAATATCGTCACACTGGATGCATTGAGGATGAGGGAATTTCTGGAAGAGTTGTTCTGACAATCAGCATTACAGATCGGGAGTAGGCCCACCTTTATATTTTGTATAACAGTTGGGAGGTTACTTCATATATTGAAACTCATAATGAAATTCATAGGTAGTTGAATCCATCAAGGGCTGAAAAATGGTTATCAAATACACATAATCACCAGTTTATAGGATGGTTTCGGGACCATATTTCTACGCAGTTGGATGAAAATTCAAAATCGATTTCAGAATGACTTCGATGGCTAGCTGTTGGACCAAGTGTGTATGTATTATAATACAGTGGTTATGTAATTAAAGGATATACATTCTATACAAATGACCATGATGAAGATAGTACCAAGAAAAATAGTGGAGTTACACTAGTGGCTAAGACTATCCGTGTTTCTAGTGGTAAGGATAGAAATCCAATTTATGCAAATATTTCATACTTTGGCATTATCAAACTAATATGGAAGTTGGATTATATGACATTCCAATTGCTGATTTTTCAATGAAAATGGGTTGATAACAACAATGGTGTTAAAATAGATGAATGCGAATTTGTGAAAGTTGATTTTAGTAAATAAGGGTACAAAGAAAAATAGTTTATAATGGCATCACAAGCGGTACATGTTTTTTATGTTCCAGATCCCACAAACCGAAAGTGGTCAATTGTTCTGTTAGCGTCCAAAACTACTGAATGTTCCAATGAAAATTCAGTTGAGGATGATCCTTTCAGTGGTACGTCATAATCATTTTGAAGTGGTCCCAATGTAGATGATGTTTTGTATATTATAGGAGACCGAAATTATGGGATTTGGATAATCGATTGAGGTGTCAAATCCCTTTAGCGATTGAAAAAAAGAAAGAGAGTTCAGTAAAAAAGTTATATTATGTTTGTAATATAGATCTTGTTATCTCATGTTATTATATTATCATTACTGAATTTATGTAATCTAAATTAACTGTTCAACTAATTTTGTAGTTAATGACTTATGCACATTCTGGAGCTCTTAACCATGAGACTGAACAAGTCTCTCAAGATACTATTATGGCTGCTGCGGCTGCTGCTGCTACTGCTGCTACTCCTGCTGCTCCTGATGCTCCTACTGCTGTGGCTCCTGCTGCTCCTAATGTTGAGGTCCAACAACCATCATCACATTCCATTGCTAACATTTTCGATGAACATATAGATGATGTTGATATCGATGAAATGGTCGGGAATGAAGGATCGACGAAGCAGAAAACAAAGGTGTGTTGTAGTTTGACGGTGTTAGCCAATGTTCTTAACGAGAAAAGCATAGGGATCAAATTTTACGTCAGATGGAATGCACGAGGCCAACATGTGAATCCCAAAAAGGTTATGATTATTATTTACATTGGATTTGTCACTCGGCAATGCATGCCGATTGACATAGAATCATGGAACTATGTTGTGTCTGGGCTGAAGGCTGTGATTTGGGAAGAAATTACGGTAACATTATGTATTTATTTCTTTAATTTACTAGAAAATAAAATAATTAAACAATATCTTACTCTTCTCAATCTCTTATAGAATACATTTATAGTAGACGATTCACACAAGGATTATGTATTAAGGCTTGCAAGAAGGAGTCATCGAGGTTTTTGCACTATTTTAACAAGATGTCACCTGAAAAATTCCAAAGGTAAAATAAACCCGCACCCACCTATTGTCTGCGCTCACCTAATATCCAAGAAGCATGGGATGCATTTATTGGACGCCATGGGGATGAGAATTTTCGGGTACATTGTGGGTGATAATATGTTGTTTGAGGATATGTGTATTCATCACTTTGATTGTCAATATTTCATTTATAAAACAGAAACTCTGTAAGGAAAATAAGGAATGTGCAAAAAAACCAACATACCCCTATCATAAAGCAAGGATGGGGTATGATTCACTAGAAAAGAAAATGGTACGTTTTTTAAATTTACCGAAATATTGTTAGGTGCCAACAAACAACATCATAATTATCTTTCTATTTTTATATGTAGAATGATGAGTCTAAAACCAAATATACTTCCATCCCACATCATGTTCATTGGAAGGAGGTATGTGTGAATAAGGAAGGGAAGCTAGTAGATGAGAAAACATGAAAATTATGGAACATTTGGGTAAGTATGACACGATGATAAAAATATTTGTTTTATATTTCTATTACATAAAAATAGTTAGTTATTTTCCTATATCCAACAGTCACAGGAATCAGCTAATCCTATAGTGGATGCAGGCCTATTATCGACGACATTGAATCAGCTAGAAAAATATGGTTTTGTGAGGGGTACAGGGTTTGGGGTGACACCCCGAGTATATTTTGAGATGAAGAAAAAAAATGGATGATAGAGATAAAACATTGAAACAAAAGAGGGACAAACTAGCAACCCTTGAATAATGATTTCAATGGAATGGAGTGTTGATAGAAGCATTTATTGGTGGTAAGTTAGGAGAAGACACAACTCAGGAACAACCTGCGCATGAAGATCCCGCCCCACCCCACACCAACATTGAGGCGAGCCATTCCCCTCAAAGAGCTATCTTAGCTGTGGTAATCAATATTCTAATAATTGTACCCATTAAATGTGAATCAAACAAACACTGATACTTTTCCTTTACTGATATTATACAGGGTGATAATGATTGTGATTTATAACTATCATCACCCACCTATCACCTTGTAGCGAGGGATACAGTGTTCAACATCCCAGATGACACGCTGCATAATAGACCACTTCTGAAAGATCATCTGAAAGTGACGATTACTGTAGCTCATGAGCCAAATGCAGAGCTACCTATTCCACTTGATGGCGATGACATTCATACGGTCGAAAAGGCTATTGGGAAATTCATTGCATGGTCGTCACAACTTGTAAGATTATATGCAGCCAAAGAGGTATTTATTTCCTTTTTTATTAAACTAAACCTTTAACAATTAATGAAAAAAGTGTCTAAACCAATTAATGTTATTATAGACATACAAAGGGAAGGGGGTGACAAATGTCAGATCAAAACCATCTAAAGTATCGACCAATCGATCCCAAGGAACTACTCAAAGCACAATAACACCACCTGTTCTCTATCCACGTTTTATAGAATTGAAGACTCATGTGGATATGAAGCTAAGAGGTGGTAGTAGTCATATAGTGATTTTCGAAGAGAATATATATGGCGTGGAAAGTCAATATTTCTTTTTTGCTGAATATGTAAATGAGATCCTTGAAAATGGTTGGCTAGGCATCATAGTTGTAAATATGTATATGTGGTACGTTTCCGTGAATTGATTTTCTAAAAGATGATATAATGTGAAAATTATGACTAAATGCATTTTATATTGTTGATAGATGTATATATGAAAAACAATTGAAGGAATTTTCACACGAGCCAAGAATTGGACTCGTTAGTCCTCATACCACATCATCACATCTGATGAAAATAGATCCATCAAAAAAGAATGAAATAGTCAACGGATTGCTGAAAACATTTGAAAGCAAGATTACAGAGGACAAAATCTTTTTAATACCAACCATGCAGGGGTAAAACTCTACAATTAAATCATATAAATCATATTTTTGACTTCTTTTATTACTTATTCCTTTTTGTCTTTTAGGCATCATTTGATGCTAATTGCAATGAACATGGATACTCCAATGATTTATTTTCTGGATTCAAAGAAAGGATATCAATCAAACTGACCACACATGATGGAGTTTGTGAATTTGTAAGACACTACATCCTACATTTTTGGTCTAAACATCAAGTAATATAAATTATATTATCTTTTCCTGAGGATTCTGTTATGATAGGGCAGTGTATAATTATCATCTAAAAAAGGAATGAGGATAGGGGCTAAGCATAAGGCGGCGAGAAAGTACTATGTCTGGAAAAATATCAGGGTTTATATAATAAAATTTCACTATCTAGACACATCTCAACACAAGTTACTTATTCTCCTAATGATCAATTTTTTGCAGTTTCCAAAACAAACAAATGATAATGATTGTAGTTATTATGTTTGTAAATTTATGAAGGAGATCATTTTTCATCAAGAAACAAGCTTCCCTAAAGAGGTATTTTCAAAAACAACTATTAGTTAGATTTATTTATTTATTAAATATTTATTTTTATATTTTTCAGTACCACTCTGACTGCTGAAAATCATCATAATCACAAGACGATATAGATATGTTCAGAAATGAGTGGGCCACACACCTGATGATAGATTGTACACAAATAACCTGAAGATCTGACTTGGGGATGTGTACAATTGGCGGTCATATTTGAGAGGGGTTTAGGGGACCAAAGATGACACATCGTTGTATATAGATGCTCGTTGGAATATTTTAATTTTTATTAAATAAATAATCCTTTCTCCAATGGGTCAATTCCCCATTTTAATAGATTATCTACACTAACAACATGCAAGAATGATGAACCACTCAAAGGGCCGTTCTTTTGTTTAAAATGGACATATTTTTAAGTGAAAACAATAACTGACCTATGGATATCTGACCAAACGCATTAGGATTGTCTTGATACTTTATGAGAACAATCTATCGGTCCTTTGTGACGTGTAAGAGTCAACCCCGCCTCAATCCAAGGCACGGTGTGGTCGGTACCACTCAAAGGGTCTCTCTTTTGTTTAAAATGGACTTATTTTTAAGTGAAAACAACAAATGACCTACAAAAATCCAACCAAACGCATTCAGATTTTCTTGATGCTTTATGATAATGATTCACGGGTCCTTTCTGACATGAATGAGTCATCTCCGCCTCAATCTAAGGAATAGTGTGGGCAGTTCCACTCAAAGGGTCTCTCTTTTCTTTAAAATGGACACAATTTTAAGTTAAAACAAAACTGACCTTCAGAAATCTGATCAAACGCATTAATATTGTCTTGATACATTAATAGAATGATCCAAGGGTGTGTTGGTGATGTGTACGAGTAATCTCCACCTCAATCTGAGGCACAGTGTGGCCGGTACCACTCAAAGGGTCTCTCTTCTGTTTAAATTGGAAAGATTTTTATGTGAAAACAACAATTGACCTATGCAAATCTGACCAAACACATTCTGATTGTTTTGATCCTTTAAAATAACGATCCATGAGTGCATTGGGGACATGCACAAGTCATCCCCGCCTCAATCTGAGGCACAGTGTGGCCGGTACCAATCAAAGGGTCACACATTTGTTTAAAATGGACTTATTTTTAAGAGAAAACAACAACTGACCATTGAAAATTCGACCAAACTGATTCATATTTTATTGATAATTTAAGATAACAATCCAAAGGTGCATTGGGGATGTGTACAAGTAATCCCGGCCTCAATCCGAGGTGCGGTGTGGCGAGTACCACTCAAAGGGTCTCTCTTCTATTTAAATTGGAAAAAGTTTTAAGTGAAAACAACAGCTGACCTACAAAAATCCTACCAAACGCACTATGATTGTGTTTATCATTTTATATAATGATCTAATGGGTTTTTTGGGGACATTTAAGAGTCATCCCCGCCTCAATCTGAGGCACGGTGTGGCCGATACCGCACAAAGGGTATGTCTTCTGTTTAAATTGGACATATTTTTAAGTGAAAACAATAACTGACCTATGGAAATATGAACAAATTCATTCGTATTGTGTTCATAATTTTAGATAATGATCCATGGGTGCATTGGGGATGTGCACGATCCATCCCAAACTCAATCTGAGGCACGGTGTGGCCGGTACCACTCAAAGGGTCTCACTTTTTTTAAAATGGAAGAATTTTTAAGTGAAAACAAGAACTGAACTACCAAAATTTGACCAAACACATTTGGATTGTCTTGATCTTTTAGAGAACGAAAAAGGGTCCTTTTTTATGTGTACAAGTCATACCCACCTCAATATGAGGCACAATGTGGCTGGTACCACTCAAAGGGTCTCTATTCTGTTTAAATTGGACACAATTTTAAGTGAAAACAACAACAGACCTATGAAAATCTGACCAAACCATTAGTATCATATTGATCTTTTATGATAATGATACATGTGTCCTTTGTGACATGTATGTGTCAACCACTCCTCAATACAAGGCATGGTGTGGCCTGTACCACTAAAAGGGTCTCTCTTTTGTTTAAAATGGAAATATTTTTAAGTGAAAACCACAACTGACCTACGGAAATCTGACCAAACACATTCGGATTGTCTTGATCCTTTATGATAATGATATAAGGTTAATTTTTGAAATTAAAGAGTCATCTTTGCCTCAATCCAAGGCATGGTGTGGACGGTACCACTCAAAGGATCTCTCCGTTCTTTAAAACGGACACAATATTAAGTGAAAACAACAACTGACCTACAAAAATCTGACCAAACGGATTCATACCGTCTTGATCCTTTAAGAGAATGATCCATGGATGCGTAGGGGACATGTATGAGTAATTCCCGCCTCAATCCAAGGCACGGTGTCACCGGTACCACTCAAAGGGTCTCTCTTCTATTTAAATTGGACATATTTTTAAATGAAAACAACAACTGACCAACGGGAATCCGACCAAACACATTCGGATTCTGTTGATCCTTTAATATAACGATTCATAAGTTTATTGGGTATGTGAACGAGTCATCCACACCTCAATCTGAGGCATGGTGAGGCCGTTACCACTCAAAGGGTCTATCTTCTGTTTAAAATGGACAAATTTTTAAGTGAAAAAAAAACGGACTTAAGGAAATTTGACCTAATGCAATCAGATTGTCTTAAAATTTTAGGAGAATGATACATAGGTACTTTGCGACATGTACGAGTCATCCCTTCCTCAATCCGAGGAACGGTGTGGCCCGTACCACTCAAAGGGTATCTCTTCTGTTTAAATTGGACACATTTTAAGTGAAAACAGCAACTGACCTACGAGAATCCAACCAAACGCATTTGGATTGTCTTGATCCATTATTAGAATTATACATGGGTACTTTTTGACATGTAAGAGTCAACCCCTCCACAATTCAAGTCACTTTGTTGCCGGTACCACTCAAATGGTCTCTCTTTTGTATAAAATAGATAGATTTTTAAGTGAAAACAACAACTGACCTACAGAAATCCAACCAAACACATTCATATTGACTTGATACTTTATGAGAATGATAAACGGGTCCTTTTTGACATGAAAGAGTCATCCCTGCCTCAATCTGAGGCACGGTGTGGCTGGTACCACTCAATGGGTCTCTCTTTTCATTAAAATGGACAAAATTTTAAGTGAAAACAACAACAGACCTACGAAAATCTGACCAAACGGATTTGGATTGTCTTGATCCTTTAAGATAACGATCCATAGGTGCATTGGGGACATGTATGAGTAATTCCCGCCTCAATACGAGGCACGGTGTGGCCGGTACCACTCAAAGGTTCCCACTTCTGTTTAAATTGGACAAATTTTAAGTGAAATCAACAATTCACCTATAGAAATTTGACAAAACGCATTTGGATTGTGTTTATACTTTTAGTGAATGATACATGGGTGTTTTGGGGACGTGAAAGAGTCATCCTCACCACAGTCCGAGGCACGGAGTGGCTAGTACCACTCAAAGGGTCTCAATTTTGTTTAAAATGGACATATTTTTAAGTGAAAACAACAACTGACCTAGGGAAATTCGACCAAATGCATTCAGATTGTCTTGATCCTTTAGGAGAACGATCCACATGACCTTTTTGACATGAAAGAGTCATCCCCGCCTCAATCTGAGGCACGGTGTGGCTGGTACCACTAAAAGAGTCTCACATTTGTTTCAAATGGACAAATTATTAAGTGAAAACAACAACTGACCTACAGAAATTTGACCAAACACATTTGGATTGTCTTGATCATTTAGGAGATCGATCCACGGGTCCTTTGTGGAATGTATGAGTAATCCCCTTCTAAATATGAGGCATGGTGTGGCCGGTACCACTCAAAGGGTATCTCTTCTGTTTAAATTGGACACAATTTTAGGTGAAAAAAACAACTGACCTACGAAAATGTGACCAAACGCATTCAGATTGTCTTGATCCTTTATGAGAATGATCCATGGATCCTTTCTGACTTGTAAGAGTCAAACCAACCAACCCCCTAGACTGCCGCCACCCCCTGGACCCCAACCAACCCCCTGGACACCCCCACCCCTCTAGACACCCCGCACCCCCTGGAAAGCCCCCTCAACCCCCTGGACACCCCCAGCCCCATGGCCATGCCCATGAGCATCCCCCTACCCACCTTAGATATCCCCCCCGGACACCCCCCCCCCCACTGGACAACCACCACCCCCCTAGACAACACACCCACCACTCCTTGACACCACCTTACCACTTGCATACCCCAACCCCCTGGACACCCCCACCCATGGATGGCTACCCCCGCCCTCCCAGACACCATCCCACCCCCTTGGATAGCCCCACCAACCCCCTGGACCCCCCAGACATCCCCCACCCCTAAAAAGCCCCTCGACACCCTAGACACCAGCCCACCCCCATGGAAACACCATAGACAGCCCCCCCCCCCCCCATCTGGACACCCCCCTCCTTGTACACCACCCACCCCCCTAGGACAGCCCTACCAAAACCCTGGACTGCCCCCCACAACCCTGGACACCCCCACCCCCTGGACACCCCAATCCCCCTGGACTCCCCCATCCCACCCTCTTGGACACCACCTCACCCCCCTTAGACAGCCCCACCGACCACCTGGACTACCCCCACCCCACAGTCACCCCACACACCTCCTGGAAATCCCCCCCCCCAACACCCTGGACAGTAGCCCACCCCCTGGACAGCCCCCCCCCCCCCACCTGGACACCCCCTCCTAGACAACACCATACCACCTAGACACCACCCCACCACCTAGACACCCCCACCCCCTAGACACCACCACCCTCCTTGGACATCCCACAACCTCTTGGACCGCCCCCACCCCCCTTGGACACCCCCATCCCCCCGGACACCCCCTACCCCCTTGGACTGCCACCCAAAACCCTTGAACAACCTCCCCAACCCCTTGAATTCAAAATAGAATTCTTTATGTATTTAATTTACTTATGAATTATGTGTTAATGGTGTATGGGTATACTTGGTGTGATTATCTTATGATTTAGGTGCTAATTTTGTATCGGTATACATGATAAATTATTTGCAGGTGTTGTTTGGGTGTGCGACTGTAGAATTTTTTTTGCAGCAGATAGTGCTTTTATCAGTGCTTTTTTAGCGCTGATAAAAGAAGCCTTTATCAGCGCTAAAAAGGAGTTGATAAAATAAACATTTATCAACACTCTCTTAACACTGATAGAATGTACATTTATCAGCGCTAAACGAGGACTGATAAAGGCTTCCTTTATCAGGGATTTTTAGCGCTGATAATGGGGACCCCCCCCCCCTTTATCAGCACTATGCTTTACAACGCTTTTTTAGCGCTAATAAAGCCCATTTTGAGCGCTGATAAGGCCCGTTTTTGTAGTAGTGGGTGTCTAAATAAAGTTTGCTAATTCAATTTTGAGATCTCATTCTTGAATTAGTATTATTTTATTAATTGGTGAGAAATATTGATTGTATTTAGAAATCTTAACTCCCCCTCATACTTTAATCAAGGTTGATGGAACAACTCAATCGTGAGTGTGACAACTTCCAAGACATGGCTCTATCGTATGCCATTTCAACCACTGAATGGCTCAAATCCATCATATTAGGAGCTTGTATTCAGTATAAGGGAGGGAAAAATTTTAATAAATAACAGAAATGAGTTTGAGTTTAGTTTCCTTGTGGTCTTTCACCACACACGTGCACATCACTCTTTCTCTTCAAAAACATTATAAAACACAATAATTTTACCGTAGAATAAATGAAATTGACACATACCTCCCCCGAGCCAAGGATTGAGTAAATATATCATTTTTTAGGGTAAGAGGTAATGGTGGATAGTATGAGAATAAAAAAAAGGAGAAAATATGGATAAAAGATGGAGAAGAAAGGAGGGTGGTTGGGTGGAAGAAAACACAAAAATAAAAACCATACATGAATTTATTCAAAATCTAAATTACAATTGAAATCTAAAAAAATAAAAAAAATAAAAAAAAATTAATAATATTATAAGGTAATGATTTGTGAACGTCCTCCATTGGTGGAGATCTCCCCTTGGTTCCTTGGAATAAATGTGATCGAAAATAGGATGAGATGAGAGGTGGGAGCTCCCCTCCTTTAATAGGAAGAAATTGTCCTCCTTAGGTTTGCACATTTTTGGGAATATAAATCGATGATTTTCACTTCCATCCTTCATAATAGTTATTAATAAATGACTTTTTCATTCGACCACAAAATTTCATATTGATTGGACTCTTCAAGAGGGATTTATGTATTTTTTATTGATAATGTATTTTTTTCTAGATGAATTTCCCAGGAAGCTTCCTTCAATGTATAACATCTCTTTGCCACCATAATGGGAGAAATACTCCATGAAATTTATTTAGGTAGTGCATATATGTTTCCAACTTCATATACATTTATAATCAACTCCATTTTAGGTGTGTAGCCTAATTTATACATTGGTTACTGAGGCGGGGTCCATGCTGTTATCCAAGACAATTTCAAAACCACAATGATTTTTTCTGAACTTTAGATATTCAAATAAGAGTCTAGTCTAGAAAAAAATGTTAAAGAAATTAAAATAAGTATTCTAAAAAAATAATCATTCAATTTTGAATTATATTTTTATTTAAATGACCAAAATACCCTTGACGTAAAAATATATCAAAAATCCAGAATTTAAGAACATTTCACATTTTTTCTCAAAACACACTATAAATCCAAAATTGATCCATTTAAGATCAAATTGATAAATTAGGAGGGTTAAAACAATTAAAATGAATATAAAAAATGTGTAAAATATTAGTTTTACAAGTATATTTTTTTTGTTTCTGGGTGTCCTACTAAGTATTGTTTTACTCACCCATACATGGTGTTTTCCTTCATATGTCATGTCTTGTTGAGAAGATTGAAATTTTGAAAGAGTCTAAAGAGTACCAGGACCAGACGGTGCTTAGTGAGACCAGAAAAACTGACGTGTGTTCCGACCGCTTTCTGAAAGCAGTCCCAAAACTTACTTTTAGGCTGTACTTTTGTTTTCAGACTCTTTGTGGTGGGATTGTATTTGGCCCTACTTACATTATACTACTTTCTTACATACTCTAGTTATAATATTTAGATGTATGAATGCATGGGTTTTCAATTGTTTTGATATTTCATCATTTTATAGGCTTGGAGATTTGTGTTTCTGTACACGTAGTTAAGCTAAGGCCTCTCTTGTTAGTGATACATCTTCTCAATGTGAGTCACTAGCCCCTATCCTATATGAAGTGGGATTCGGAAGTCGCGGCATGTGCCCCTCTGGGAGGGGGCATGACACCTACTGATTTGTACTCACACCCTACTTGTGCTGCCTAATCGGTACCTAAATAGAGTTTGTGCTTTCTAGAGAGGTTAAGGGAAAATACCTTGTGTTACATCATTGATCTGGGATGGATCATGGATGAGGGAACCAGTCACTATTCGGGACCTGCTTGGGGGAGTTGTCAATGTCTTTATTTTGGGTTTCATTTTAGACACATGACAAGTACATTGGCATGACATATTTTATTATTTAGTTTTTGATATTGTATTTTCATTTTTGGTCATCTTGTGATACTGGTTCTTTTAGGTTATGATTACTTGTTATTAATATATTCTTTATTATTTTTTTGATGGTGTATTTACTCTGATAAACGAAGGTAAAGTCTCCCCATGATCAATATATCATACCCTTACTACTATTCTATAGCCTCTGACATATGGGGAGGCATGCCCGAGGTCATGTGACTGACCGATTGGAGGCACTAGTGTGTGAAACCAGGTCTGAGATTTTACAGTTTCCAACATTAGAGGTTTTGGAGATGTCTTGTATGATTCTAAAATTGTGAAGAAAATCATGTGAAACATTCCATATAGGTTTGATTCTAACATTTTCTCTTTATAAGTTAAAGATGATTTATCTATTGATGAATTAACTAAATTTATTATTACTTATGAAAGGATAAAATATCCAATGTTAAAAAAATATGAAAGATGAAATAGATTTTGAATCAATGAGAAAGACGATAATTCAAAATGTTGGACATGATGATCCTTGCTACATTGAAGATAAAGAGGGTGATATGTTGAACGAAAAAAACACGCCTCTTATATCTAAAAACTATAGTAGAGGAAGATGAAATTATGGTGGTAAACATACTCTTAAATTTTTTAATTATGGTGGAATTGGACACTTTACTATGAATTTACCTAAGACGAAATTTGGTGAGTATCAAGAATATTCTGATGAAATACCTTGATGAAAGAAGTGAAACAAAAGTTATGAAGATGAAAATTCATCCAACAAACACAAGAATAATTCTACTAGAAACAAAATAAATATGACAATTAATAAAGTTGAATCATACTCAACTAAAAAAATTCTTCAAAATATGAAAGTGAAAAGAAATTTATAAACATCATTGCAAAATTTTAGAAAATAAAAGATTACACAGATAGTGAACAAGGTGGTGAAGAATTATATAGAGCATATCAACTCAAAACATTACTTATATTATGTATTGAGAAAAATAAAAATATCAAGGAAGAAATTAGAGTAATGAAGAAATATTGTGAAGAAGTTTCTAAATTAGGAAATTATGTCATAAAGTCTAAGGATGAATACATTTAAGAGCTCTTAATTTACAAACTAATTGTCACTAAACATTGAGGGATGGTTAAAGATCTCAATAAGAAATTGGAATATAAGGAAAAAAGAAAATAAGTTTCAATATAAACTTATTTATTCTATAAATTACTTGAGAATGATGAATGAAAAATTTAACAAGGATTTTTTAGTAAAATATAAGACTTATAAATTTGATGAGAAATCTCAAATAAAGAATTAGGTGATTTCGTCACACACCAAAAATAATGTTTCATCTGATTTTTCTAACATTTCAAGTGATAAGAAAATTAATATGAAAGTTTGGGTGGAGAGAGAAAGTGATAAACATGTCACATACACAAAATTTTAAAACACACTTAGAATGAATTATGGTATACACCCAGAGTATGTTTGGGGAATGAAGGATTTATCATCCTTAAAAAAAAATTTACAGAGAAAGATCATACATTAATAAAAAATTATGATTTGATGGATTCTATTGGTAATATAGAATATAAGGGAACATGAATTATAATTTTTGGCATAACATATCACTTCCCAAAAAAATATTTTAATAGAGTGAAAGAAATCGTGAAATTAGAATGAATAACTTTCCTAACACATAAGAAGTTAGGCAAGAAAAATCACAAGAAGTTAGAAACATTCCAAAAAAATCAATTTAAATCTCTGGAATAAGTTTATAGAAGATTTAATTTGGCTTTTCATCATGTTTAACGATGTATGAAACTCCTTCTAGAACAAGTTTCATATGGGATATAAAGATAATGAAGCTAGGATGAAGAAATTTGAGGAAATATTTTTTTTAGACTTCCTTGAAAGAAAGTAAAAAATAACAAACCATGGATACTTGATAGTGGTTGTTTTTCATGCATGATACATGATTTAAAAATATTTAAACAGGTTTAAAATCATGAAGGAGGTTATATTACTTTTGGGAATAATCGTTCATTAAAAATCATAGGAATCATAATGATATAGATTGAAGAATAAAAGTTAAAATCATAGGAATTTTTATTTATTGATGTGTTAAAACATAATTTACCTACTGTAAGTCAACTTTGTGATGATGGAAAATAAGGGATTTTCAGAAAAAAATTCATCTGTTATCAGAAGTGTGAAACATTGAAAAGTTATCATAAAAGGAGAAAGAACTACTGTAAATATTTTTCATGTCAGAGAATTTAAAAACTCATTTTATCTAAATGAGAAATATGAGAATAAGTCATGGTTCCAAATACTTTTCCAACATGGGATGAAAATAATGAAAAACTTTCTAATGGTTATTATGTACAAAATTTTCCAAAATTGGAAAAAGAGAGGAATTTTTATGTTTTACTTGTTAGAAAGGGAAGATGACTACTAAAAGTCATAAGAATGTTGAGATTCCATCTATCGGGCCACTTAAACTTATTAATTCCAATTTATGTGGGTTAATTAGAAATCAATAAAAAAGGATATTTATAATTTATCAATTTTAATGGTGATTTCGCTCAAATGACAAACATCATGTTTTTGAAACACAACACAGAGCCTATAGAAATGTTCAGGTTTTTCAAAAAATATGTTGAGAAAGAGATGGGGGTTTATATAATGAAATTGAGAATAGATAATGGTTTTGAGTTTAGAAGAAATAGTTTCAAAACTTATCTTAGAGATCATGGTATTAAACATTTTTATAGTTCTCTATATACCCCATAACAAAATAGAGTAGTAGAAAGAAATAATATAGGTTTGGTGGAAATGGGAAGAATCATGTGAGAAGAATAAAAACATTCAAAGTTCTACTAGAGTAATGTAGTTAGTATTATTTTACATGTTTAAAAAAATTATGTTTGGAAACCAACATGAGTTCTTATGAAATTTTATATGAGTAAAAACCGTTATTGAAGAACATTAATGTTTTCGGAATCCCATGTTTACTTAAAATAATAAATTTAGATCGGGGAAAGTTCGATTAGAAAGCTGAGGAAGGAACTTTTATTATTCACCCAATGGAAGAAGTTACAAATGTTGGAAAAAATGTTTCTAAAAGATGGTGGAGTCATATTTAGTGGAAGTTATTGAGAATCAAACTTATTTAAGAAAATATTATGAGGATTTTGAGGAAGAAAAACTGAAATTTTTCAATGAAAATGAAAGTGATAAAAGTAATGTTCATGAAGATTCAGATGAATCGTGTGATGAGGAAAGTGAATATGGAAGAGGAACTCTGAAATTTCCTACATTAAAAAAAATTTGAGACTAAAAATATTTTGGGGGAATTCAAAGGCTCCAGTTCAGGCTAGAAGAAAGGTGAGATTAGAAAATAAAACTTCATTCATCTCAAAATTTGAAATACAATCAGTCTCATAAGCTATTCAACACAAAGAATGGGTGAATTCTATAAATGAAGAGTTGGCTAAAATTGAGAAAAATGAAACATATGAACTTTTTTTATATCTGAAATATAAAAATTTTAACAAAAAATGGGTTTATAGAAACATTTTCAAGGAATATGTAGAAGTTTCAAGAAACAAATCTAAGATTTTTTATAAAGGCTATGCACAGGTGGAAGGCAGAGATTTTGTTGAAACATTTTCCCATATTTAATGGTGAGAAACTATTATAATGTTTTGAGTAGTACCTGATCATCAAAATTACAAAGTGTATTAGATAGATATAAATTGGGATAAATTGAAGAATAAGTTTACAATGAGAAACCTTTTGAGTTTCTACATGATAAGGTTGAAAAAAAAAATTTTATATTGAAGAAAGATTTATATAGGATAAAACAAGATCCACATTCATGTACTTCTAAGATTGAAAATTGTTTGATAATTATGATTTTTTCAGAAGGAAAAGTTGACAGAAACTTATATATAAAAGATGATGACTTTGGAACTCTAATTTTATTTGTTCATGTGGATAATATAATTTTTTCCAAGGATGATGAAAATTTTTGTAAATAATTTTCTGAAGAAATGAAAAAGAATTTTGAAATATCAATGTTGTGAGAATTAACTCTCTTCTTTGTCTTACAAGTTCAATATAAGGGAAAATAAATTTTCTTAGCTTAAGAAAAGTATGCAAGGGAATTGTTACAAAAAATTGGAATTGTACAATATAAAGAAGTTTCTACTCCTATCTCTGTGAAGATGAAGATGAGTAAATATGAGTCTGGAAAAAGTGTGAATTGAAAAGACTTTTGAAAGATGATATGAAGTATACTTTTCCTTATAACCTCATCCTGATATTTTTTTTGCTAGAAATTTGTGTGATAGGTGTCAAAGTAATCTGAATGAGTCAAATATGTTGGAAGTAAGGATAATTTTGAGATAATTCAAAGGAACAAATTCACAAGGATTATTATAAAAAATAAATTATGAGATGAAGTTTCGTGGTTATACTAATATTGATTAGGCTAGAGATTGTTATGATATAAAATCAACATAAAAAGAAACATTTTTCTTAGGTTAATGTTGTGTATATTTTTATAGTAAGAAACAAAGTTCAGTATCCTTAAGAAAAGTGGAATTAGAATATGTTGTGACTAATCAAGTCTGTACTAAGATATTTTGGATGAAAGTTCAATTGGAATATTTGAATATAAAGGTTTATATACTATTAAAGACACTTTATAACAATCATATTGCAATTGATATATCTAAAAATTAGGTCCAACATTCAATATCAAAACACCTAAATATAAAGTTTCACTTTATAAAAGAGAAAGTTGCTTCTATAGATGTTTTGTTGGAATATATCTCAATGAAGTACCAAATTATTGATATCTTCACAAAGTCAATTCGGAAATAATGGTTTGATGAGTTGAGGTTGAAAATTCATGTTCATCCTCTTATAATGACTTCCTAAAACTCATAAGGAAGTACCCTACCATGATTTGGATTATATTAAAAAAGGGGGAGAAAAAGTAACAACTTTGTACTATATAAGAAGTTTTTAATTATAAATATTTTGTGAATATGATGTTGTGTTTATCAGATAACGGAGGAGAGGAAAATAAAATTTATAGAAAAATAAAAGTGAGAAATTATAAAATTTAGTGGGATTTTATCTTAGTATGTACATTCAATTTTCTTCTCACCAAGGGATGGGTTTTTTTCAAAAAAATACCTTATCTATTAGTTTTGTGTCTAACCACTCTTTTAATAAAGGATGTGTTTTGGTAAAATTCAAAAAATGTGAGTTGTTTACAAAAGTTGAATTGTGAAAATTTTCTTAGAGTTGAAAAAGTTATTAATGCGTGTTGATAAAAAATAGGAATGGGGAGATTGAAGAACCTTTGTGATGTTTTCTTTTTAATAAATTTTTGTATTTTTTGATAAATAATATTTTATGAAAAAATGATTTTGACAAAAAACTGAAAGTTTCTGAATGTTCGATCCCAAACATAAAGGGGGAGAAAAGTATTGTTTTTGAGAATGTTGTTTTATAGACACAGATGATTGAACTAAGAAACACCAGATGAAAAGTATCAAACTGATCACCACCAGTCATAGAATTCATCAAAATGTTAGAGTTTTTTTATTAGACACACCATCAGTCTTAGATCCATTGACATGAAGTTGAAGTTTCATTGGACTCAATGTTGGTTAGAAAGTTAGAATGTTGCTTAAGTGGATGAATGAAGAAATTGATGTCAAGAGTTAGAAATTTCTTAAACATTCTAACCTTCAGTAAAATATTTCTTTTCTAGTTTATAATTCTCAAATATCATATGTTGTCTGTAACAATTGTGATGTGATCCTTATGAAGAAAAGGCGGAGAATAGGTACAACAAATCATATTGAGTTTTTGTTGGAAATAAAGAAGGTGTTGAAAGTAAGTGAAGTCATAATACTTTCCTATATAAGTCATATTGTACTTTGATAATATTGAAGTTCTCCTAAATCATGAAAACTATAATGATAAAATATTTTTAATAAATAGAGGAATCATAACGATTGTATTGATTCTAGGAATCAAGAAAAAAGTTTTCATCAGATCCAGAAGTACTGAGCATCGAATTTTTTAGAAGTCTGAATGAGTTATTTTTGATGAGGTTTTAAGTATTTCAAAGTGGTAGATTGGATTTTCCATAACAAATAAAATTCCATCATAGTGATAATTCCATAATTATGAAGATTCCATTGGATTGAAGCTGAGGAAGTTTTATGAGGTAAAATCTGAGGAGGAAAGTTAATTAAACTGACTCTGAGGAAGAAATTCAATCAAACTAACTCTAAGAAGGAAATTCAATCAAGACTGACTCTGAGAAGGAAAGTCAATCACACTGAATCTAAGAATGAAAGTTAATTATTCTAAATATAATGAGGAAATTAAATTTATAATGAGATGAAAAAGTTTCATCCTAATAAGATGAGGAAGTTCCATCATAATGAGTTGAGTAATTTCTATTATACTGAATAAAAGTTAGGAAGTTTGAGAATAATTATTATAAATAAGGCAAAAGAAGATTTCATAATATTTGTGAAGAGTTTATGTGGTCAAACATTAAATTAAAATATGTATAGATATTGGATTTGTTTTTTTAATTTCAGTGAGTGGGAAAAGATTTTTAGTTTCTTAAAGTTGTCTTTTTGGGATGGCTATAAATAGATGAAATGTATATTCATATTTTTAAACTTTTTTATGTTAGTGGAAAAAGAAGAGCACTACAAAATTCATTTCAATGTTATCTTTACATATTGAAATCTCATTAGAAGTTTGGACATCTAAAATTTTTGTTTATTGGACTGAGTAAGATCGGACTGAGAATTTGAGATGAGTTTGAGTAATGCATATTGATAATGGATTCATCAGACTGAGTCCATCAGACAGAATTCATCAGATTGAGTTCTTCGGATAAAGCCCTATTAGATGCAGAGAATCAGACCCAACCACATCATAATGATGATTCGGAGCTGAAAATTTGTCGTGTAGTTTGAACAAAGTATTTTTCTTTTTTTTATGTCAATTTTTGGTAAGAAATAATTTATAAACCAATATGAGTCTGTATAATCATTACAATTAGGATATATAATGTGTCTAATGGGAGTTGGAACAAGTTGTATTCACTTATTCATTTTAGTGAATTTCTATAGACCTATAGGAGTGTCTATGAAAATGATATTGGTTCTCACACGGAGGTCGAACCATATTAATATCATGTTCTTTACTTTTTAACTAATTTTTCACACATTAGTATTTACTAGAAGATGATAAGGATATAAACATTAACAAGTATCAGGGATTAATATTTTTACAATTATTGTAACTTATAAAAGTGAAAAACTAATTCAACCCCACTTCTGAGATATTATTCGATCCTTTGGAACTTTATATACTGTTTATCACTTTATTTGAAATTTTTTTTAATATTTGTGCTACTTTTTTGTAATTAAAATCCCTAAAATAATAATCGAATACTCTCATGACACATCAATGATCTCACCATGTCCAACAAGATGTGGTTCCTCCATTCACTTACATCATTCCACTGATGTGTATAAGTATGAGTGAGTTAATATAGTATCCCAAACTCCAATAAGTAATCAATTAATTCTTGATTGAGATATTCTCCTAAAAGTTCTAAGAGGATTTTCTTAATCATATTACCAATTTGGTTCCCATATTCATTCTTGTATTTCTTTAATTTATCCAAAGAACCAGACTTATACCTCATTAAGTAGACATATTCATTTCTACTCAAATCATCAGTAAAATTTATGAAGTATAAGAACCCACCCCTAGCCTCAATAGGAAATGGTCCACAAACATATGTATGAACTAATTCAAGAATCACTTTAGACCTTTCACTTTTACTACTAAATGGGGCTTTATTCATTTTACCGTATAAACAAGTGTGACACATACCAATTGGTTTTTGTTCAAAGGAATCTAAATATCCATTTTGGAATAACTTATTCACGCATTTTTCATTTACATGACCAAGCCAATGATGCCATAATTGTGTGTGGAATGAGTTATGTGAATTAGTTTCATTATCAATTTCCATTACATGGTTTTTGTAATATGATAAAAAAATTTGTTATATAAATTCACCTTACCATAACAAATGTTATTTTTATAAAAGAAGCCACATTTATTTAAAAATATTAAAATAAATCCATCTATATCAAGTTTATATATATAAATAATGTTTTCTGTAAGGGATGAAACATAATTAAAACTTTTCAAAACCAAGATCATTAAAAGATCCCATATTTTCTAGGTATGTCCCACTCTGAGGTTTTCATTGAACATATTTTTTTTGGGTTTTCCTTTGTAATTAAGCCTTAGTGACTAAGTCTTATTTGATTATAGAGAGCCTTTTTTGGAGAAAATAACTTTAATTTTAGGCATGTATTTTGATTTAAATTAATAGCTTCCATGTATAAATATTTTAAATCGGATTACTAGGGTTTTCTATGAGTTTAAAAGGATTATATGTGGTTTGGTCACTTTTATAGAAGCTAGTATAAAAACTATTCAATGAAAAATTATATGTTGTGTAGATGTTACATGACATGTAACTATTTCTAGAGGAATTTCATGAACTAGATTATGATGTGATGTGGTTATATGTTGTGAACCTGATTCACATCGTGTATATTTTGATCCAAATAAATATTAACCCGGGGAAAAAGGTTTTTCCAGCATAACGTAAAAATGATGAAATAAATGACATGAAAGGATTAAACATCATGTATTCCTCATAAACAGTAGTTTTAAGTGTGTCGTTTACTTAAGACCCTCATTATTGTTTATTATATCATCTCCTCTCTCACTCCTAGGGTGAACTCTAGGAAATTTTGAATTATCTTCCCCCTTCCAGATGTCCCATTTTCACATTCGATGCTTGGTGAGTTTATTCACTTTGGTTTCCCTCTTCTCACCCATCATTACTTTTCATTTTAGTTTACATCTTTTGAACAAGGGTTTTGTTTTGGTAGTTGATCATGTTTTGGGTTAATCTAGGTTCTTCTTGTGATCTTCTGTGACTTCTTCTTTAATGGATTTTGTCATTAAAAGCATTGTGTTAATCACATGTTAAAGGTATGGAGACTAAACCTAACCCTATGGTATATTTAATTGTGAATTATATGAAATATTTTTATTATGACCATGAAAAGTGAACGTTAATTATTCAGTTTATTTATATTAAATCATGGATTTGATTCCTTTAGATTCAATGGTTGATGCATCCTGGATTATGGATACCAGTTGGGTGAGAAAACATTTGAGTAAAAATAACATGGCTAATGGTTTAAATCATGGTGAGTACGACATGATACCTTAGGTGATTGCTTGATATAGAATCCAAAGGTAATCTATTATTGATTATTAATATGACTACGGACCATTTAATAGATAAATGAATGTTTATTTGAAAGGAAAACGGTAATTTTCATAATTAACCATTGAGATTTATGATGTGATATTATGATATCCATACTATTATGACTTGTTGAGTTGGTGATGTAATGATTATATATAGAGATATCCTAGTAGTGTATAAATTATTTTATAGTAGGCTTGGCCCAGTGATACATGCTAAAATTCTTATATATATGGATTTTCTTGGAGGATGAAATGCTTATATAGGAGGCAATTCCCAGTGATACTTGCTGAAATGCTTATATACCTGGCTACACCCAAGGACACATGCTGAATGCATTTATATAGGGTGATGATCGGAGGATGAAATTATTATACAAAGAGAGCTACCTGATAGTTTGATTTTTCCATGGTATATGGATATAGATGGAATGGTTTTGTCACATGCTCAGAGACATTTCATCATGATTTTGAAAAAGGTTAATTGATATATTATATTAATTAGTTAATTAATACACCTATTTATTACATTATTTATTATAATTATTATCGGAATGGTTGTGTTTAAGGATGGTGGGTCGACCTACTGAGTTTTATTCACACCCAATTTGGCAACCGTTTGGTACTCGATCAGATTACATGGATGCTGGTTTGGATAAGGGAAAGTGAAATTATTGTTGATTCGTTTGTTTCTTACTGAATGGGATGGATTTTGGAGATAGGACTGACATGGGGATCGGGACCAGAGCCATTGGGATTATTTAATTAGAGTTGATTATTTTGTTTATATTGGTTTCAGTTTTACTTTTAGATACATCTTAGCTTGTCATTACATTATTCATCATTATAGGTTCCTTTTTTATTTTCCTAGCTGTATGATATACTATTTCCATTATTTATCTGTTACTCTAATTTTTATTACTATGGTTTAGTTCCTCTTTGTTTTACAAGGGGGTATAGTCTCCCCACTATACATATCAAAACCTCGCTATAATTCAATAGCCTCTGGTATATGGGGAGGCATGCTTTACGTCTAATAACCAAATCATTTTGACCATGTGAGAGAGTACCAGATCTGGGGAAATTACAAAGTTGTATTAGAGGATCAACTTGTTATTTTCTTTTGCTTTTTTTTTTGGAAAAAATAGAAAGGAGACTAGGATCTATTTGGACTTATTAATGAGCTTATTCATTAGAGTATCTAACCCTTGTATGTGGGAAAATTTGAGTTCCAGGGATTGGATTATTGTTTTTGTTTGTCTCTTGTTACAATTAATGTTATTTCACATTGGTTGATTTACATGTTGTGTGATGTTATTATTTTGAGATGTTATTGTTTATTTTTACTTACACTCATGGACCGGTATGGTGAGATATGAGTATGCATGCATCATTATAGACACATAGGGATATATATATATATATATATATTGACATGCATTGTTCATGATAGGGACATGTTTATTGCATGTGTTATATACATTCGAATATGAATTGTGAAATAATATTTCTATTATATTTGATAAATGGAATGAAATAAACTATTATTTCATCATAAAAAACTTATAATCCATGGTAAGAGAGACCCGGAGTAATGGTTCTCTACTGTCATCGCCTCTTGAGGTTGACTTTATTTTTAGACAATGTTTATAGGAGTGTGTTGTTCTTGTAGATAAAATGACTACTCATCATCTTAGAGTTGAGTTCTAAGAGAGTGGATATCAGTTATCTCCTAACATATATGAACTGGAGCTTCCTATAGATATTTAGGATCAAATGGATGTTCATCATCACAAAAACTTCTTAAGGGTCATGCAATCCATGGAAAATGAGACTATTTTCATCGTGCCTTTGATGTTTGAGTTGATGAGAGATATTAAACTACAAAATCCACCTATGTTCACTAGGGAGCGAGGCTCCCTGGTAGTTGAGATATAGATTGAGTCAATCTGTACAATCTTCAAGCATCTTGAGACACCCACAGATAGGAGGGAGAATCTTGATGTGTATATTTTAAGTTGACCTACCAAACATTGGAGGGATATTCAAGAGTAGGATGGGAAGGAGGAGGAGTTATCTTGGAAGGAATTTGAGGTGAATTTATTGAGCCACTTCAATCCATATATGCTGAGGGATGAGAAGGATCATTAGTTCATGCATCTGATATAGGATTGAATATTAGTGATGGACTACGTTGAATATTTCACCAACCTTCAATGCTTTCTTCCACATTTAGCTATTGATGAGATATCTAGGGAGAAACATTTTCAGCATGGTATTCACTATGAGGATATGTCATAGGTGAATGTTTTTATTCTGAGTATCTTTTTAGAATTTATGAATCATGAACTCAACATCGAAAATAATCTGAGAGAGGACCCAAGAGGTAGCCAGGCTATTTCCATAGGGTAAACTAGGATCACTTATTTTAGTGGAAAGAAGTGATTCTATGACAGTTTTTTCCAAGGAAATGACATGAAGACCAGTTAGGGTAGTGTAAATACATCATTCGATCATATTTCATAGTAGTGAATCAATGAAAAAAGTTAAACCCCAATAAAACATTGTTTTCTTTCACCACTGGTGTTATATGATTGTGGCAGGATGGGACATCTTCATAAGTTTTTTTAGAACTTCTCATAGTATAGTAGTGGTAGGGGAGTAAGAAAGGTACTAGAGTCTAGGAAGGACTCAACTACTCCTCATCAGATAGGTAGCCAGAGTTCTATAGTACGTTTAGGTTAAGGCAAGAGATTTATTACCCCATTGTTATGACATAATGTTAATTAGTAAAATTTGTTTCCTGAATAAATGTGTATTGTTTTATATTATATATTATACACATAAAAATTATAGAGAAACCAATAAAAAACTATATTAAAAAATATTTTTACATTAATCACCAATGAAACCAATTAAATTTCCAAACATTACAACTGGAAAAAAAGTATAAAATAGAAAAGCTAAAATGAGAAAATATGGATCGACCAAATCTACTAGAATTATTGTCCCCACTAACGACACCATATAAAAGAAAAAAAATAATAGTAAACCAAGAAAAATTATTTAAATTGGAAATATATAACCTTAAGAGGAATTGATTTTAATATTGAATTAAATAATTGAGTGGTATATATATAAGGTAATGTGACTGTTTGAATAGTAATGTGACCGTTGGAATAGTAACCTGATCATTTGGAATAGTAACTTGACCATTGGAATACTGATTTTACCAAAAAATAATAAATTATGATATAAATAACATTTATCATGATTAATTTATGTAAATAAAAATATTATAATTCAATAAAATAAATATCATGATTAAAAACCTCAAATAAAATAAGGAATAATCTTAATAAACTGTATTTTTTTGTATTTTCAAAAAATCATTATTTTGGTATTAAAAATTATATTTTTCCTATTTTAGATATTTATTTTGATTAAATTAATATCATTTTTTAAATGATAAATTTAAAATTATCCTGGGGTGATTATTTGGTAATTTTATGAATTACTTCAATTTTTAGGTGAATAGTAAAAATATATTTTTTCTCATAATCGATGTATCTTAAATTACATAATTCCTGATGTAATAATGACATCATCATTCATAGAAATTTATTTTCCGCCATTATATATTAAATTTCATAAATGAGTTATTAAAATACAAAAAATTTAATTTTAAAACTTAAAAATTATTTTCTAAAACCTAATTTCAAAAGTGATTCATTAAAATATCATTTTTTTTTCTTCACTTTTCATTTTAATAATTTATTGAATTACAATTATAAAGGCGATATAATGTCTTAAACCCATTATATTATATTTATATATGATTTATTTTGTCAAAAATTCACTATTACATGTTTTTCTATTGATATATTATTTTATAAAATATTTTATTCAAAAATACCCCTATATTGCAGTATAAATAATCCCTCTCCCTTCCCTTGGAAACACACTCCTCTCAAACATTCAAAAGTACACTATTTCCCAAATACTCCCTCTAAATCACCTTACATTACTTAGGGACATTTTGGAGCAATCCAACTCTAATCACGAAGGGTGTTATAGCGTCTTTCAAGAGAAGCTACACTGAGGAGAGAGTAAGTCTCTATTAACATTTCCCTTTTTTCTTATTCTATTTCTTATTTTTACCAATTAATTTAAAAACCATGTACTATAAAACGAATTATAAAATAATTTAAAATTATATAATTTATGTTAACATGATGTAATTGACATATTTATGACAAAAATAAATGCAATACTTCTCTTTCCCTCTCTTTTAACAACGTCCCGTTAAAGGTTGATTAACCACCTACAGAGACATTTCTCATACAATTATTATAACCACCTCCATGAATGATTATTATTAATTATATATAATATATAAATAATTAATTAAATTTATTATAATCTACTAGATTTAATCAAACTTTTCTTTAAATGACTCTAAATGAAAATTGAGAAATCAAAGCGAAACAAGAATTTTTTTTGGAAAATAATTACATCAAAACACTTCAATTTCATCAATAAAAATTAATAAATATAATAAAATGATTAAATTTGAACCCAACTTTTCTTCATTGGGTTATGCATATTTCATTACATATTTGGAATAAATAGTCTTATAATGTTACTTAAATATAATTTCATTATTTCTCCCACTTCTTTTTTGGGATATACATGTTTTTTGTTTTATTTTTTTTGGAAAATACAATGATTTTTCAAAATAAATCTTCTTTCCAAAACGCATCATTGACTCCTATTGAGTTGTGTATTCTTAAATAAATAATTACAATTCTTATAGAAAATATGTTTTTCCATTTTTCATTTTGGAACCCAATGTTTATTTATGAAATCATTATTTTTGAAATCCTCATGAAACTCATTCCATTCCATGGGTTATTTCATGGAATGATTGATACACATTCTATGTGACATGCATGATTATGTAAATATTATGATGTGATGACTAGACCAAAATTATATATCCCTCCAATGCATTGGGTAATGTGTTGTATCTTATGAGATAATTTTTATTATATGTGAACATGATGATATATTTTTTTACAGTGATGATGTTATGATTATTTACATATGTTATGTGTTAACATGATGCTAGCATTGTTCACAACTATATGTGGCATTTGACCACTATTACATGATGTTTCATTTTTATGCTTTTCCACATTCGGTGAATTTATCAAATTTTTACCTCATGATATTTATAATGATCCTAGGATTATATTATGATGATTATGCTCACCCATGTTATATAGATTCAAGAACCTTATTCATCCTCTTACAGGGCTTTTTTCTTACCCCTTTCATTGATGTATATCCTTAGATAATTGCATGTACTAAGGATGATGTGATATTTTAGAAGGATAATGAAGAAGGATTTAAATAAATTTTTATGTTTTATTATGTACAAGTTATTTATGAGCCTAATTTTTCTATGACATAAACCTTTGGATCCTAGAATTGTAACTCTATTATGTTGTTTATCTTTAAAATGATGTAATAGTTATGTATGAAAAATTAGGGTTACTATACTTGGTATCTAAGAATGGTTTATTTAATTTGGGATTTATGATTAGAGAAAAAGAGTAGAAACCATTAGTAGAAGTATATGTATAGGTAAAGCATCCTAGAAGACTATTTTTAGAACAGTATAGACATAGGGATCCCATAAGATATTCCTTTAGTTATAATTTCATAAAAGAATAAATTACACATGATTTATTGACTTATGTTTTGTTCTAACATTTTCTATCCTTGAAAATGGTAATAACAAGGAGAAACTAGGCTTAAAACCTGTGTGAGTGACAATGAAACAATTATCTAAATGAGATCCCCAATTCCATTGGAGGTTGAGTTCAAAATATTGTGGAAATGATTACCTAGTTTTCTCGAGTTATGAATAATAACATGAATTATGTGGAATGTCCATATTCACCCAAGAAGGATCAATTATCCTTTGAGACCTTAATGAAAAAATAACCATCGTTGTTTAGTGGAACTTCTAATCCACTTGATGTGGAATTGTGGGTTAACTCAATAAAAAAGATATTTTCTATGATCCATTTCTCTAATTAGGAGATGGTGACTCATGAAATTTATCATTTCTATGGAGGAGCTATTAATTAGAAAGAATTGATAAAGAACAAAAATCCAAAGGATTAAATGGAAGAGATGGAGTGGGAATAATTTAAGAAAATATTTCTTACAAAGTATTTCCCTCGAAATCTTCAAAAAAAGATTCAAAGATAATTCATATAGCTAAAGAAAAAGGAAGGTGAAGTTATCACCGCTTATGATGAAAACTTCATAAGGTTTTTAATGTATTCCTTGGGGTTTTTAACAATAATGATAGAAAAATAGATATGTTATTTATTGTTTTAATAAATACACCTTCAAAATGATTTAGAAATATAATAATTGAGAGTTTTGAAGATGTGTTTAAATGTGATATTAAAGTAGATATGGAGTTCAATGAATGGTCCCATGGTTATGGAGATAATAAGAGATGAATGGGGTTTCAAGATTGTGGCTGAAATGAAAAATGTGGAAATAGTATCCAACTACCCACTTGTCAAAAATGTGGGAAGAAGCATCATTTTAATTGACTCAAAGGTATGGGGAAATTCTTCAAGTGTGGTAGATAAGGACACCAAGCTAATTAATATTTAAGATACATGCTGAAGTTGACCAACATGATAGAGGAACGGAAGTAACATCCTATCGCACCACCCATGGTTCAATGATTCAACTATAGGGACCAAGGGTGTTATGAAAGAAAGTGCACTAAACCACATGTCCTTGAGGGAAACTAGTGTCAGCAATCACCAAATTCAACAGAGTAATGGAAATCTTATATCTTCACTACTAATAAAGTTGAGTGTAAAAATGAATTTATACAAGGTATGAGTCCAATTAACTAAATAATAGAAAAATTATTATTTGATTCTAGTTCTACTTATTCATTTATATCCTATTAGTTTTCTAGAACTATTGAATTGAAGCCCTGATACCTTTAAGTGGAGATATACATAAAAACATAGTGGTGTAATCATTCCAACCCATGTGTTGGACTCTTCTCCAATAATCATATTTTGGATGATTCTTCTTTCAAATCTTATTATATTTCCCGTGTTGAAATTTGATGCTATATTGGACATGTATTGTCTTTCATTATATATAGAAAAAATAAACTATTGGAAAAAAATCTATTTTTATTTTCTGAACCATCCCTTGATCCTCAAAAAATACATGGAATATCATAAATCTTCTTTGGATAATCCATCAACAGTGCGGGTGTTGATACCCTGTAGAGAAGCACACCTTGAATAAATGGTTGATTCAAAGGTCAGTATTAACCTGGAGTAAATGTCCATTGTTAGGGAAAACATTGATGTATTTCTCAAAGAGTTACTTGGAATACCCTGATTGTAAGGTAGAGTTATCAATAGAACTCATACCTAGAGCCACTCCTATCTCAAAATTCCCATTTTGGATGGCCTTGATTGAAATGGAGGAGTTAAAGAAGTATCTACAAGAGCATTTGAAAAAATGGTTCATACGCCCCAGTACATCACCTAGGGTTTCACCAATGCTCTTTGACAAGAAGAAAGATAGATCAAAACAGGTGTATATCAATTACCAAGATATCTACAAGATCACCATAAATAAAAATTATCCTCAACCAAGGACTTTTAAATTTTTCAATCAACTACGAGGAGTGAAATAATTCTCAAATGTGTATCTTTGTTATGGATATCATCAACTAAAGTTGAAGAAGGATGATATTCAAAAGACTAATTTCCTTACAAGGTATGGGTACTATGATTTTATAGTAATTCCCTTCATACTTACTAATTTTACTACAATATTTATGGATTTGATGAATATATTCTTTAGAGACCATCTCAATATGTTTTTGGTAGTTTTTATCATCTATATTCTCATTTATTACAAGATTAAGTAGGAACTTGAAGAGAATCTAATGATTGTGTTGGTGATATTAAGGAAGGAGAAATCATATTCTAAGTTCAAAAAGCAAGACTTTTGGATGAAAGAAGTCAAATTATTGGGGAACATGTTCACAAGTGATGGAATTTATGTGGACCCTTCGAAGACAAAGGAAATTAAAGAATAACCAAGACCCCCTAGTTTCATAGAAATCTGTTGTTTTATAGATTAGCTGGTTACTATTTACATTTTGTGTTAAATTAATAATTATTTTTTATCCAACTAACTAATTTACCACAAAATGGGGTAAATTATTTGTGGATGAAAGATATGAGGAAATCATTAAGGAGATCAAGAAGAGGATAATCACTTTTCTTGTACTATAATTTCCCAGTCAAGATAATAGTATCCCTGAGAGGGGGAGAGAGTGAATAAGTGATATATTTTTCTTTCATATTTCCTTAATTATGTAATAACCTTAGAATCCTATTAAATATTTCGTTCCCTATGGAAAACAATTAAAACACACATCAATAGGAACACGTGAATTTATAAGTTTCACTATTCAATAAGAATAGATACATCCTTTCTATGATTTTGAAATGATCTAATACCACACAATCTGTTAGAAAATAATCCTTTTGTGTGGATTACAATGAGTAGGATATTCTGTTTCACTCATGTAGCTATATATAAACAACTCAATAGTGAATTTTATCCTTCTATAAAAAATGATGAAATACAAAGTTTTGTAACAACACATGATATGGAGATTCTTTATCAACTTTCACAAATGTATTATTTTTAAAAGAAATATACAATTTCTTACCTAAAAGTTGGTAAGAACTTTTCTAAATTTTGTTACAAAACTCAGTATGATTTCCTAATCCAATTATCCCAGTATGATTATCCCAGTTTTATTTCTCAATATGAAAAATATATGACTTTTTCAGAATATAGTTGAGAAAATTCTAAACCACTTCTTCTTCAATCCAAAAATCCCAATATGATTTTCCCAGTCTGATTATTCGGCCCAATACGATGACCAGTTTATTACAAGAAAACAAAATATAGAAACCTCTTATTCTCTCTAGAGCTATGTCTTCTCTATTCTTCTATGTGAGTAGTACATTTGTCAAAAGTACAAAGTACTTTCCCTTTTATACTCACCAAAAAAATGGTTTGGGTGGGATTCCTAAAAAATTTCCCACTCAATCAAATTTTCTGAATCTACACGTTCCTTTAAATATTGGGTTCATATTAACTTCATAATCCTTTCTCAACACTTATTTAACATTCTCAAATCTTCTCACAACTTCAACTCTTCTTTATAAATTCTATATACATCATTATAATTCTGATTTCCTATTTCAATTTTTTCATACAACCTGCTTCATTGTGATGAATACAAATTTAAAAGAATATATTATTATTCATCTCTTCTCTTTACCCAATTGAATTATAAACAATGTAATTCAAACTATTTTAAATGGTTAACTAAATTATTGATATAGCTATTAATTTCTTCTTCATATTGGCCACCACATAATTTTCCTTTTGTTTTCATTCATCAGTTCAAAAAAATTATTCCTCCGATGATTATTATGGCATACTGAGTATAGACCGATATCACCAGCTTTAACATCAACAAATTAGTTCTCTTCTGAATATTATTCCAATAAATTTTTATAACAAACAATTCTTCCTCTAATTAATATGATGACATACTGAATTCGATGGATCAACATTATTAACTTATTTATTTTTTGAATACGATTCTCAAAAACTTCTTTCTTCAAGGATTTAAATCTTCTAGATTATGGTCTGACCGAAAACAAGAACCTTAGTTATGACTATCCTACCCTACCTTTAACCAAATATGTATCCAGAAATATCATTACGATGATCTTTAGACCAGAACGATTAAAATACATAAACTTTCTTTTTTTATAAACTTTTAACAAGCAGCATGACTTTCTTTATGGCTTTTATTACATTGAAGATCATATTTAGCACCATCTCACTTACCATGTAAAGTGTTGCAACTTCCCTATCATTCATAAACATATTTATTTCCTACTCATCTTGAATACGATTCGCATGATTACAATCAGACTGAATATCATTGGAATAATATTTTTCTCCCGTTTCTTTCATCAAGATTTCATCTTATGTTTTTGCAACTTACTTATGATTGATGAAAACTCCATGATTAGAAAAGAAACATCACATTTTCATCAAAGTTAGGCAGACTCAAGTTATTCCCCATTATGATCAAACATTTCATTCCAAACTATGGATGAGTTCGATGATCCTCTTCCTCCAGAAAACATATTCCCAATGTGATGGAATTTCATAACCATTGTGAGTCTAATTTTATTGAATATGATGGTAAGTCCAATATTTATCAATTACAAAGTGAGGTGATTTTTCTTATTCGTAAACTCTATTGACAACAAATGAAAATCCTTGAATATGATATTAATATTTATCATCTGGGTCCTAAGTATCACCCACTTTGGATTTTTTTTGTCAACCAAGGTTCATAAATCACTGAACGTTTTATCCACAAGCTATGTATTACTTATCAATAATTATAAGACTACATGTGCTAAATCATTGTAGGAAACAAGAATTATTGACATAAAATTCATGATTTTCAGAAGTAGTGATTATAAAAAATTTCCTCATCTTTTCTTCCTCAAATTTTAAACCTCCATAGAATACCAAAAAAATTGTTTCCAACAACCACTCCAACAAATAGTTAGAATAGTTCACACACTTACAATGATGAATTCACAATTTACCCACAACTCTCTCTTTTTACATGCTTCCATAATGATAGATTTATAAAACAATCCCCCCATGAAAGAACTTTCCAAAGATATGGTGAGAGAGGTAACAAAAACACATAACTAAACCTTGATGAGAAAGAGGTTAGATAACCTTGTTCATGCTCAATATAGAGAATACTTCCTTGGGTAAAGGTTTTGTGAAAATGTCAGCAGATTGTTCTGATTTAGGAACATACCCCAACCTCAACTAATTATTCTACACATGATATCTTATGAAATAATTGTTGATATCAATAAGTTTTGAATGAGAATGTCTTACTAGATTCTTGGAAAGGTTGATTTCACTTTGATTACAACAACCCAAGATAAAGGGTAACTTCAATTAAAAAAGTTAGTATTCTAACTGATTCCTCATCCACATAAGTTGGGTAGCATATTGTGTAGTAGAAAAATATTCAGGTTCAGTTATAAGGACAGTTACCGAATTCTATTTATTTATATTCCAAAAAACATAAATTTTACATAGAAATAATACTCCACCTGATGTGGATCTTCTATCATCAACATTTACTACACAATCAACATCTGAATAACCAAAAAAATCAATACTTTCTAAGCTATCATACCTGATTTTGAAAGTTTTTGGGCCTTTGATGTATTTGAAAATTCTTTTTCTAGAAAGTAAATTTGATTATTTAGTATCACTATAAAATATTTCAAATAAGGTAACATAATAAAAAATATTGGGTCATAAGGTAGTAAAATATAAAAAAATTCCTATCAACTTCAGAAACTCTTTCTGATCAACTTTCTTGTCTTCTTCATCTTTACTCACCTTTGTTCCCACTGATATTGAGGTGTAAACATGTTTTGAATTTTCTATACTGAACTTTTTAACAATTTCTTTAGCATACTTTTCTTGAGAATGAAAAATGTGTTTCTTATTTCATAAAATTTGTAACCCAATAAAGTATTTCATTTCTCCCAACATGGAAATCTCAAACAACCTTTTAATTTTTTTAGAAAGCTTTTCAAAAGATCTTTCATTATTCCTAGTAAAGATACTTCCATTAATATAAACAAATATGATGATGGAAAATTATTGAATTTCATTGATGTAAATATTGTTATCAACTATTCCATTCTTAAAACTCATATTCCTTAACAAAGTATCCAGTTTGGAATACTGTACCCTCAGAGATTTATTTCGTACATACAAGGATGTATTAAATATGCACATATAACTTTACTATTTCCCAACAACAAATACACAAGGATGTTCAATGTATACTTCCTCATTAAGATCAACATTTATAATTGTAGACATTATATCCATTTAAAATTTATTGTAACTCCATTTTGTAGAAATAAGAAGAAAAATTATTATTATTTCTAACATTTACACCTGAGAAAAAGTATCATCAAAATCAACACCTTCAATTTTAGAGTAACCTTTATATACTAATATTTCCTTGTTTATTATCACTTCACCTTATTCATTCATTTTGTTCTGGGAAACCCACATTTTACCGATAACATTTTTGTTATCTGGATTAGGTACAAGTTACTATGAATCATTCTTTTCTATCTGTCTATCTCTTCATTCATGGACTGAACCCATTCTAGATATTCAAAATCTTATTTCACATAATTTGGCCCAATTTTTGAATACAAATAAGTACGTGTAATAGAATTTTTTGTTCTTATTGTTTGAACATTTTTATGTTGATCACCAATAATGTTCTGAGTTTCCACTAGATTCCTCATCTTCAAATGATATTTTAGAGATTCTTCTTCATCACTTGAAAAAGGTGAGTCTGATTCTTATTTTTGAGTAGGATTATAGTTGGATGTGTCCATATCAGAAATGTTGACAAAACATTCTTAATCCTGCTCAACTTCCTTATCTGTTTGATTATATTTACCGTTAATATATTTTTCAATAACTTTAAAATTAATAGAATACAAAATTATTTCTATTTCATTGTTGAAACATCTATATCCTCTTCCTTCAAGAGCATAACCAAGAAAAATTCCATCTTCACCTTTCTGCTCAAACTTTCCATGATTTCCACCTTTCTTCTTTATAATGCATGGACTCCTAAAAACTATTAAGTGTTTCAAACATGTAGTTTTTCTATAAATATTTTTTGTAAAGAGTCAAATAAAAACATGGCCTATAGAATCATCAGTTTTGAATATAAACAAGAGTACTCATGGGTTTCCTCCAATACGAATGAGAAAGAGCTTGTTCAAGTAACATAGTTCTCCCCATTTCCACCATACTTCTATTATTCCATTCATCAAACCCATATTTTTGAGGTGTGCATAAAGAGATAAACTCATTCAAAATTACATTCGTCTTAGGATAACATAAAATTTATTCATTCTTATACTCATCACAATTATTAGTTTTCATCCTTTTCACTAAATACTCACTTTTCTTCTTAGCTTTTCTCCCAAAACCTTTAAACATTCTTAGAGCATAGGATTTATGTTTCATATAAATAACACAAGTAATGTGATTAAAGTCATCAAGGAAAGTGATGAATTAAATATCATCATTTTTTTATTGTTTTCTCACTAGTCCATAGATGTCGGAATGAATAAGTTCCAAGGGTTGTTTTGAAGAAATCTCAACATTCTTATACACAGAATTTGTAATTTTTCCCGTATGAAAAATAGTGCAACAAAAATATCTTATTCATTGAAAATCAAGAATATATTGAACACAATATCACTTTCATAACTTACTCTTTTTTATTTTAAACATGTTTCCCATCCTTTTATGCCATAATTAATTTTCTTCTACCATACCCAAGTAACATGAGTTTTGTACCTCACCAACTTGAAATAAGTTTCCCTTTTTATGTTGGCCTCTTGTAACTATCTTTTCATCCTTATCAATTTTCACTAAAAATTCATCTTTCCTGAAGGTAACATTGTCACCTTCATCACAAAATTTTGAAACACCCAACAAGTTATGTTTCAACTCATAAATATATAAATATTTCTTAGATTTAAACTTTTCTTTCCAAATGATAGTTGATCTAACACCTTTGATTATTATTGGTTCATCCTTGATGAATGTCATAGGTACCTTTTTGAATTCTTTTAAATTATTCAAAAAATTTAAATATACTTTCATGTGTGAGGAACACCCGCTATCAATAATCCAAGTTTGTTCACCTTTAAATGATTTGAGGGTAGTTTTAACAACAGGAGATTTTTATTTCTTCATCTTCAGCTTATGAGAATTGTTAAGAAAATTATATTGTGCCGGAAAAAAAATAAAACCCTTAGAAATATTACTTAGTTGTTCACATCTCTCACAAATAGTTTCTTGGGGTTGGAACCTATTTTTAATTTTTACACCATCATTATCAGGTTTCTTTAGAACTTCATTTTCATACTTATTCTTTTGAGAAGATTGAATCCCCCAAAACCTATGACTTTCATAACCTATGGAATAATAGTAATGTTGTTGGTTGAACCAACACATATTTGTTTTATTTAAGATTCCATCACAATACCAGTAGTAAACATAGAAAGAATATTTTCTTCTATAGCTTCCATGCTGACTTGATTTATGAATATGTTTCTTAGCAACCTTCTTATCTGAATTTTATTGACAACCAACCTTTCTGTTATCAATCAAAATCTTATTTTTTAGCTTATTTCTCCTTTTATCCTTTTCATAACTAGAAATTATAGAAACATTTACATATTAATAATTTTTAGAAACATTTTTAGAATCATGTTTATCAAAAACATATGAATTCTCAACTTTGTTAATCATAGCCACATACATAAATTTCTAAGCTTTCTTATCTCCAAAATAAATCTATCTTTACAATAAACTTTTGATGGTTACTTTTTTTATCCTTATTAGGTTTTTCCTTATGAAAAATTTCACCAACATCAAATATATAATTTATGGAAAATATAATTTTATTTTCATCATTACAATGTTTTTACTAAATAAGTTATAACTATTATTTTTATGCCTTTGACTTTAATTCCAGAAGTTCATTACGATTCTTTTCTTCCTTAATATATTTTTTCAAATCACTAATATCCAGTTGCATCTTTTTCTTCTCATCTAAAAAAATTTCATGAAATTTTTATGAAGAAAACTCATCTTCCAACTTCCTGTTTTGTTTTTCAAGACTTCTAATATTTCTCAAATATTTTTCAAATGTTATTTTAAAATAAATTTATGTTTAGTTTCTTCTTAATCAGAACTGCTGATTCTGAATTATTCATCCTTAATTATTACACTAAAAATATTCATACCAACATGCTTAGTAGAATTTTTGGATTTAGCTTTACTATCTTCTTATTCTTTATCTTTAGATAAGAAAACTCACCTTTTATATTTTGAGAAAATTTTACCCTTCCCTATGGAATAAAATTTTCCTTTCCACCCTATTTCTTTCATGACCTTCTTGGCCTTATATCTCCTTAATCACCATCTTTTTATTTCTTTTTTTGAGGAAATTTTTTTGTAAAGTATCCAATGAATCCATATTCAAAACATTTCAAGGGATGATTCCATTTATATTTACCTATACCTCTTCTCACATTTTTAGAATAAAAGGATAAAATATCATCATGATTTTTACATACCTCTTTTTCAAAATCAAAATAACCACCTTCTTCTTCCATAATTATCTTCTTTGAATTATCTTTCATCACAGTATTGAATGATATTTCTCTATCAAATTTTATTTTTATTTTCATATATTTACACCTTATTATTTTATAAGTGATGAGAGTTCTATGAAAATCATTTATAGATAATTTTTTATGATATCTATCTTCTAATTAATAAACTTTAGCATAAAACTTGTCGGGAATAATTCTTAATATCTTATCAATAACTATAGAATCCTTGAACTTTTAACTAAGACATATGATAGTGTTTTTGATGTTATTTAACATGGAAAATAAGTCCCCAATATATTCATACCCACCAATTTTCAAGTCTACATACTTCAGCCTCTAGATTTGTAATTTTTATTCTTCACTTTTGTATTGCCTTCATATATGTTTTTCAGCTTATCCCATATACCATTAGCTATGGAAACACCGTTTACACTTGAAAATTCACTTTTAGAAAGTGATGATAATAATTATTCTTTTCCCTTACACCACTCTCAATATTATTCTTATCAACAGATTAAGATGAACATTAACATAAATTGGAGGAAATACATCTGTTGCTTCTTCTAGAAAATCATATCTAATAGAAATAAGATGGGGAATCCTTATATATTTTCAGATATGATAATTCTTACCATCGAAAACCAGGATTACTTTATTGTTGACATAATTAAAACTATCCATCAACTTCTCTTCAAAACATCAATAATGAATAAATGAAGCGAACCTGTATCTTATACTAATTGTAATTGCCCAGTCAAGATAATTGTATCACTGAGAGGGGGAGGGGTGACTTAGTGATATATTTTTCTTTTATATTTCATTATTTATTAAAAACCATTTTCCTCCTGTTAAATATTTTTTTCCTATTGAAAATAATAAAAACCCACATATATATGAAAACAAGAATTTACGAGGTTTATTTTTCAAAAAGAATATCTATATCCTTGGTATTATTTGAAAATGATCAAATACCACACAATCCTCAAGAACACAATAATTTTGTTTGGAATACATTGAGTAGGATATGCCCATTCACTTGTGTGTCACTATGTAAACAATTTAGTAGTGCATATTATCCTTCTAGAACAAATGATGTAATACAAATTTTTGTAACAAAACGAGTTATGATTCTTCTTTATCAAATTTTAAAAATGTGTTATTTTTTATAATAAATATTTACTTTCTTACCTAGAAGCTGGTAATAACTTTTATGGACTTTGTTGTAAAACTCATTCCGATTCTCCTAGTCTAATTTATCAATAAGATAAAAATATAACTTTGTTAGAATATATTTGAGAAAATTCTGAACCATTTCTTCTTCAATCTAGAAATCCCAATACAATTTTTCCAGTCTGATGATTCAGCCCAATAGGATGACCAGTTGAATAAAATCTTGTCTCTTCTCATATGAATATTCTATACAAAATACTTCTTCAAAAAAATTCAATCAGGGAACCTCTTATTCTCTCTAAATCTCTGCCTTGTCTCTTATTCTCCAATAATTGTACATATATCATAAATTACAATGTAATTTCTCTTTTATACTCACCCCAAAAATGGTTTGGGTGGGATTCCTGAAAATGTTTCCTCTCAATTACATTTTACAAATCTATAAGTTCCTTTGAATTTCAGGTGCATCTTTCCTACATAAACACTTCTCAAAGATTCTCGAACCATCATGAATATTCAAAAATATTTATCTATACTTTATTATAACGAACCATACATTACATACATTATTATTACTTTTTAATTGGATCACACTTATTACAACATATAACAAAAACCAGGAAAGGACCGTATAGGTTTAGCGTCTTTATAAACTGGGAAACATAAACAACTGGTACATAAAACATCTACTTTTCCTCCCATTTATTTCATCATTTCTAGAGTCCCTTTTTGGCATATCCTACTTAATATCCTTCTTCCTGACCTGGGGAAATAAAACATACAAAAGGGTGAGCTCAAATGCTCAGTAAGGGTAAACAAAAGAAATATCAATCACATCATATACATAAGAACATAACTTTTGGAAATCTTAACCTGCAAAAGAAATCATAATTTCATAACATGGGATAAATCATAGTAGTGAAATTTAATCCCAATAATCATAACTTAAAACATGAAACTTTGTGGCATACACACATAAATATATAGAATCATATCTTATTAGTCAAGGCTCATTTCCACGACTATCTTAGTGAACAAATTCCATTTCTGAACTAAGTTCACTCCTCATTTCAGTCCTGTTTCACTGAACCGGTTTAACCTACCGTTCCAGCCATGTCTATCTCATGAGATATGAAATCATTACCCAATGCATTGGAGTGAGATATAGGTCCCACCCATATCATAATGATACCATTCTTATGTGTGCCACAAAATCATAAATCATACATCATTTCATAACCCATGTAATAAAAATGGGATTCTTAAACAACATGACATCATAAAACAATTCCTATAAGATAAAGGAATTCATAAAAATAATTCCATCCCAACATAATCAAATCAATGTAATAATAGGGATAGAAACAGAACACTATATTATCTTAGATGGAAAATAATTTTCATAAAACACTTGAACTCCATTCTTGAGGAAAATATCATTTATGCTTCAAAAACAATTTTCCTTTCTTAACATGTCGTACAATTCTAAACTAAAAGAAGTTGATTAAAAATAAACATGAACACTTGTAAAGGATTCTTCTTGGAAATAATGTTTGAAAAATCCATTCATGCCATATAAGTTAAAAAACATTCTTCATACTTTTGTCGGAAAAGTCAAAAAGTACCTCGTACGAAAAATGACAAAAGATTCCTTTCGTATCCTTTACTAAAAACTCACCGAAGGGTAAAATTGGATTTAAATAATTTTAGGTGGATGGAAATAATATTACATATTGAGGAAACATGGTTGTGGATGATAAAATAAACCCCATTAAATACTGAAGTATAAACAATCTCGGATAAAAATGAGAATTTGATATTTCCCTTACCTTAGGTCGGATATGCTTTGTACGTGTCTGAACCGCCTGTATAATGATTTAAATCATGTTACTGACTTATTACAGAATCATACTCATTGTTATGATATCACATATGGTCATATTATTAGTTTCATATTAGTAATATTTCATTACAACTTGTTATTCGGGTGTTTATTACTTTTTGTTCTTATGCGTGTTTTGTCGAATAAATTCTTATTTTTATCTTTAGGTTATAGATACCTCTTTTCCAGAATGTTATTAATGTAATATATATCATATTCATTCATTCAATTCATTTATATAATCATTATGAAATGAAGATCATGTATAATGAGTCGCATCACATCGTGGAGACGGTATTCCGTACATACGCATGAGCGATGATATCGTTCCCATGATCATGGAATTGTATTGGAGTGTATGTATACTATTTCAGAATCCATATCACTTTAAAATAATCATAAATAGTCATTATTTACACCATTATACCCATCCAAGTAAGGTGGTGGTGGAAAATAGATTACACCACGGCGTGGAGACGGTATTCTGTACGTACACACGCGCGATGATTTCATTTTCCGTAGGATGGATAGATTGTGAAATAGGGTTGTTTCATACTTATAATAAAATATCAGTATATGAGTGATACTGATGATATTACTTCATAATTAAACAACTAAAGAAGAAGATGTGGAAGAAGAAATAAAAATGAAAGAATCGGAAACGAACATTACCTCTTCTTTGAAGTGGTTCTTTGAGACCTCCTTTTAGGGAACTAAAATTTGTCTTCGAAGAAGCCCATGACCTCTAGGATGTTTCTAGGGAAGTGGAGAGGAGAATTTGGCAGGGTTTTGCGGAGCTTGAGGCTCAAATTAGTGTGAGGATGAGAGGGAGGAGGTACCCTTTTATAAGGGGGGAGAGGGGCACCTTTGGAATAACAAAAACTATTATTTTATTATAAAGTCAAATTCGGTTTTTAATAGCTCCAAATTGATATATTTCGAAGAAAAGGCAGGGATGGGTCAAAATACTCTCATAAAATAGAATTTAGACAAGTTTAGGTTCCTATTTTATCCTTATCATTTAGATTTAACATTAAGTTAAATAATTTTACTTTTACCGTGTCTTCTTGTGTTCTTATACTATAAGGTTAATAAACTTACTATAAGCAGCCAAACGAACCCGAAGATGTTTATTATTTATATATATGACCTTATATAAGTAATTTTTCCGAACCTTATATTTTTAGGAATAAAATAACAATTAATAATTTATTATTTGTTTTAAAAACTATTTTATGTCAATTTTGACACTATTTAGTAATTGATTTTTGTAAAAATCATAACATAATGATTAGTTCTAAAAAAGTTAATTAAATCAATAATAACATGTCATATTAACCTATAAAATTAGTGTAAATCATAAAAAGTCTCAAATTATATTTATTTGGGTATTTATAACATCAATTATTTCAATATTTCATTAATAAGATAATTACTGCATCATCATTGTGTCATAAATAAATTAAATTATTTAAAGTCTAAAATTTTCAAATAAAATATCATTATGTAGGAAATATTTTTATATTTCTAATTAATATTTATAGTCTAATTTATCTTTTGTATGACCCTATATTAATAATGATTTAGTTATTAAACTTTGATTTTAACTATTTTGACCCTTCTTTAAATAAATTAATAATAAATGTCCTAATCTAATCCAAGTGGTCTTAAATGGTCATATTTTATTCCTAAGTTTGTTTTTGGTCGAATTACACTTATCCAATAGAATTAGGACATGTGTTAGGGTAATAATAATATCATTTTTACCCTTAATTACCCTATTTACTTTTAACCGTGGTAATAAAAGAAAAAAGTTACTATTCACAAAAAATTATTTTCATCTAATTGAACCACATTTTACTTACTGACATCAACCGTGTCTCGCGGATTTTTGAAATTCCACTCACAAAAGCGGTAAAATTATGTTTTATGAAAAATTCAGTTTTTTAACTACCACTTAGTGGTTTCACTATTCATCAAAAATTGAATGTTTCTGAATAATACCTAAATTTCACCCTAGGCTAATTTCGATATTCCGAATCCGAAAATGAAGTCCATTTTGAAAAATAAAATTTATAAAATTTCAAAAAGTGTTTATTACTATTCATAACTGCTAGTTTTAATAATATTTTAATAGCATATCATTGTTTAGTGAAACTCTGTATTGCGTACAATGCAATCTATCGAGGAAGGTCGCGATTGCGTGTAAAGCAAGCCAAGCTAGTGTTGTGTGTAGTGAATGTTTTCTTTTATGATTTATAAAAACAAAAAATATTTCTCATAAAAGTCTCGGGTGTTACATTCTACCCCCCTTAAATGAATTTTTCCCTCGAAATTCATCAATTTGTAATAAACAGATGAGGATACCTCTCCCTCATCATATCCTCAAGCTCCCATGTAGCTTCTTCTAATTGGTGGTTCTTCCATAAAACATTCACCAATCGAGTGGTATTGTTTCGTAGGACTTTTTTACTACGATCCAGAATCTCTATTGGTTGTTCTTCATAAGAAATATCATGCTCTAGCGGTACAACTTCTGAGCTGAGTACATGTGAAGGATCAGGTATGTACTTTCTCAGGAGAGATACATGGAACACATCGTGAACTTGAGAGAGATTCGGTGGAAGCGCCAGTCGGTAAGCTAGCTTCCCAAAACGATCCAGTATTTCGAAAGGACCGATATATCTAGGGCACAACTTCCCCTTCTTTCCAAATCTCATGACCCTCTTCTAGGGAGATATTCGTAAGAACACTTTATCACCCACTTCAAACTTTAGGTCTTTTCTGCGGTTGTCGGCATAACTTTTCTGTCGACTCTGAGCTGCTCTTCTGTGTTGTTGAATAGATCTGACCTTTTTTGCCATTTCATCAACAAGATCAGGTCCTAATAGCTTTCTTTCCCCAACTTCATCCCAGCAAGTTAGAGTCCTGCATTTCATTCCATAGAGAGCTTTATAAGGATCCATCTGAATACTAGAGTGAAAGCTATTATTATAAGAAAATTCCACCAAAGGTAGGTGTTGATCCCAACAACCATTGAAATCCATAGAGCATGCTCTCAACATATCTTCTAGAGTTTGAATTGTTCTCTCAGACTGACCGTCTGTCTGAGGATGATAAGCAGTGCTGAAACTCAACTCTGTATCCAGAGTATGCTAAAGACTTTGCTAGAACATCGAGGTAAATCTCAGATCCTGATCAGAAATAATAGAAAATCGTACTCAATGCAATCATACCACTTCCTTTACATATATCATGGCAAGCTGATCCAGAGAGAAATCATCTCTAATATCAATGAAGTGTGTAGACTTTGTAAGATGATCAACTATGACCCACATAGCATTATTGCCTTTGTATGTTTTAGGAAGTCCTGTGACAAAGTCCATAGTGATGTTTTCCCATTTCCATTTGGTTATGGGTAATGGTTGTAACATCCCCTTAGACTTCTCTCTCTCAGCTTTAACTTGTTGACAAACCAAGCATCGAGAGACATATTCAGCAACATCTCTTTTCATGCTATCCCACCAGAAGTACTCTTTCAGGTCCCTATACATCTTCATGCTTCCAGGATGAATAGAGAATGAAGAACTATGAGCCTCATCAGCAACTCCTTCTTTTATTTGGGGATGGGAGGAACACATTCCTGATTTCTGAACTTTATTATGCCATCACAATCAAGATTTAATTCAGGAACATTTCTCACCATCTTTTGTAACTCGACATCTTCTTTCTGTGCCCCTTTAATCTTCACATGTATAGATGGTTATACATTCATATGATAAAGATACGATTTCCCCCCTTCCGTTAAAATTCCAAGATCCATCCTTTGTAAATCCATAAGTATTGGATCTTTTGTGATCCTCATCATGGATAAACTGGCATGGTCTTGTCGACTTAATGCATCTTCCACCTTGTTTGCTTTCCCTGTGTGGTAATGGATTGAGCAGTCGTAATCCTTAATCAGCTCCAACCATCTTCTTTGGCACATATTCATCTCCTTTTGTGTGAAAATATACTTTAAACTTTTATTATCAGTATAAATGTCACACCTTTCTCCATAAAGATAATGCCTCAAAATCATTAATGCAAAGATTACCCCAGCTAACTCCAAATCATGAGTTGGGTAATTTTGCTCATGTATTTTCAACTGTCGTGAGGCATAAGCTATCACCAAATCAATTTTCATAAAAACACACCCCAATCCCTTCTTAGATGCATCACTATAGATCACAAACCTTTCTCCACTACAAGGCAGTGTGAGCACAGGTGCACTGGATAACCTTCTTTTCAACTCCATGAAATTCTCTTCACATTCCTCCGTCCAAACAAACTTAACTCCTTTCTGAGTCAACTTGGTGAGTGGATTAAATAATCGTGAAACATATTTCACAAAACGTCGATAATATCAAGACAAACCAAGAAAACATCGGATCTCAGTTACTGTTGTTGGTCTCGACCATCTTTCGATAACCTCTGTTTTTGCTGGATCCACAGATATCCCTTCTTTTGAGGTTATGTGACCCAAAAAATTAATCTTTTTGAAGCCAAAATTCACACTTGGTAAATTTGGCATAAATCTTCTCCTTTCTCAGGGTCTTCAATATAATTCTCAAGTGATCTTCATGTTCTTCCTTGATCTTTGAATAGACAAGAATATCGTCTATAAAGACTACCACAAACTAATCAAGATAGTCTCTAAAGACTCTATTCATTAGATCCATGAAGATAGCAGGGGCATTAGTAAGACCAAATGTCATCACTATAAATTCATAGTGTCCATACCTTGTACGGAGAGCTGTATTTGGTATATCCTCCCTTTTGAACCTTAATTGATGATACCCTGAATGAAGATCAATCATGGAAAAGTATTGAGCTCCACGTAGTTGGTCAAATAGGTCATCAATGCACGGGAGAGGATATTTGTTCTTGATAGTGATCTTGTTAAGTTATCGATAATCAATACAGAGTCTCATTGATCGATCTTTCTTCTTAACAAACAGAACATGTGCTCCCCAAGGTGACGCACTAGGGTGTATGAACCCCTTATCAAGATTCTCTGGGAGTTGCTTCTTCAATTCCTGCAACTAAATTGGGGTCATTCTATAAGGTGACTTTGAAATAGGCAAAGCACCCGGTACGAGTTCTATTGAAAACTCAACTTTATGATTTGGTGGAAGACCATTTAATTCCTCCGAGAAGACATCATCAAACTCATGTACAATGGACATATTATTAATCGTGAGTTTCTCACCAACCATTTGAGATAAATAATCTTCATTTAGTGGAATCAAGACCCATAAGATGGAAGAAATTTCCACTAGGAGGTTATGTTCATCCTGGCATTGATAGACGATCATAGATTGATCTGGAATATGAAATGTAACTTCCTTTCATTGGCAATTGATATGAGCTCCATATAAAGAAATACAATCCATGCCATGAATCACAACAAATTCCACTATAGGAAGGATCACAAGATTTACAGGAAGCACTTTCCCACAAACATCAATCAGAGAAGAATTATAAACTTTTGATGCGACTGTTGTGCCATTTGGGGTTTTCACAGCTAACTCAACATCTAACTGTTGAGGTAATACAGTGATATCCTTAGAAAATTATTCAGAAACAAAAGAGTGGGTGGATCTAGAATCAAATAAAACATTTTCTACTTTAGAGTGGATGGTAAGTGTACCATTCACCACATCGTTATCGTACTCCACATCGCTGATAGAAATTGCATGTGACTTTCGTTTATCTTTAGCCTTAAGAGTTTGTTGACGTCGACCATCATCATCAACCCTTTGATTTGGGCATTGATTGGCATAATTCCCCATATCCTTGCACTTGAGACATTGAAGTGTAGTAGGGTGATTCTGTGTATCCCTTCCTTTTTTGCATCATTAGACATCTTCTTCCCATCATTGCAGCATTAAAATGACCTATGACCATCCTTTCCACAATTGAATCATTTACTTGTCCCTTTAAGACAACTCCCTCCATGTTTCTTTCCACACTTTGAGCATAAGGGAAAGCTCATATTCTTTTCAGTGTGCTCTTTAGATTTTGCTTTGAATTCCATTTTCCTCTTCTTAACAAACCCATATGACTGATGGGTTACTCCAATCTCCATCTCAACTTTGAGAGCACATCGAACGATTTCCTCATAGCTATTGAAGCCCATTATGGCTAACGCCCTTCGAAGACTTGGTTTTAAGCCACTAAAGAATCGATCGATCATACACTCAGGTTGGAAAATAATACCAGAATCGTACCTTGCAAGTCTTGTAAAATTTGCTTCATAGGTACCAACAGATTCATCATCCTTTTGCTTTAGTTCAAGAAAATCCTTCTCCATCTTTTCTCGGAGATTACGAGGGAAGTGCTTATTGAAAAATTAGTTCTTGAAATCGTCCTATTCCATGGACTAAATTTCATCCCTTTTCCTCGTATTCTTAATAAGATTCCACCATTGATTAGCATCACCTTCCAAACGATGCACTACTAAGATGACTTTATCATTATTAGAACATTGAAGAACTGAAAATATCATTTCAGTAGTACTAATCCATTGTTCAGAAACTAATGGATCAGTAGACCTGCTGAATGAAGGTGGACGTTGTCTCATGAAGGATTCAACAAAATGTTGCTCCTTCCTTTGCTCGTTTGGAAGTCCAGCATTATTCATAGCTTGAGAAAGTTGTGTGATCATGACTACAAGATTTTTCATTCCATCTCCCATAACGTTTGGCTGCTCCGGGGGACAATCATTCCATTTCCCGTCACATTCCACATTAACACGGTTCCTTCGGGTTCCATCCATTGACTAAAACCAAGAAGAATAGTGTGAGCAACACTAATTATAACAGGAAAACCACACAATCAAGAGCAAAATTTCACACTTAAAGTCTTATCCTAGGTTATTCATGGGAATTTCTAAAACACTAAGGTTGTGTTCTATGCTTAGAATTATCCTTAGGGTTCTTACTAAGGCTTTCACATCCTAGTTTCCAATGGTTTACTATACCTTTCCTCTGATACCAACTATAATGACCCATACTTTACATACATTGTTATTACTTCATAATTGAAGCACACTTATTACAAAATATAACAAAAACGAGGAAAGGACCATATAGGTATAGTTTCTCTAGAAACTGGGAAACATAAACAACTGGTTCATAAAGCATCTACTTTGCCTCCTATTTATTTCATCATATCTAGAGTCCCTTTTTGGGATATCCTACTTAATAACCTTCTTCCTGATCTGGGGAAATAAAACATACAAAAGGGTGAGCTCAAATTCTCATTAAGGGTAAACAAAATAAATATCAATCACATCATATACATAAGAACATAACTTTTGGAAATCTTAACCTGCAAAATAAATCATAATTTTATAACATGGGATAAATCCTAGTAGTGAAATTTAATACCAATAATCATAACTTAAAACATTAAACTTTGTGGAATACACACATAATCATAGACAATCATTTCTTATTATTCAAGGCTCATTTCCAAGAATATCTTAGTGGACGAAGTCCATTTCTGAACTGAGTTCACTCTTGGTTTCAATCCTATTTCACTGAACCGGTTTAACCTTCCGTTCCAGCCATGTCTATCTCATGAGATATAAAATCATTACCCAATGCATTGGTGGGAGATATAGGTCCCACCCATCTCATAATGACACCATTCTTATGTGTGCCACAAAATCATAAATCATACATCATTTCATAACCCATGTACTAAAAATTGGATTCTTAAACAACATGACATAATAAAACAATTCATATAAGATAAAGGAATTCATAAAAATAATTCCATCACAAAATAATCAAATCAATGTAATAATAGGGATAGAAACAGAACCTTATTATATCTTAGATGGAAAATAATTTTGATAAAACACTTGAACTCCATTCTTGAGGAAAATATCTTTCTGCTTCAAAAACACTTTTCATTTCTTAACATGTCATACAATTCTAAACTAAAATAACTTGATTAAAAATAAAGATGAAAACTTGTAAAGGAAGCTTCTTGGAAATAATGTTTTAAAAGTCCATTCAAGCCGTATAAGTTAAAAAAACATTCTTCATACTTTTGTCGGAAAATTCAAAAAGTACCTCGTATGAAAAACGACAAAAGATTCCTTTCATATCCTTTACTAAAAACTCACCGAAGGGTAAAATTGGATTTAAACAATTGTAGGTGGATGGAAATAATATTACATATTGAGGAAACATGGGTGTGGATGATAAAATACAACCCAGTAAATACTAAAGTATAAACAATCACGGTTAAAAATGAGATTGTGATATTTCCCTTACCTTAGGTCCGATATGCTTTGTACGTGTCCGAACCTCCTTTATAATGATTTAAATCATGTTAATGACTTATTCCAGAATCATAATCATTGTTATGATATCACATATGGTCATATTCTTAGCTTCTTATTAGTAATATTTCATTACAACTTGTTATTCGGGTGTTTATTACTTTTTGTTCTTGTGCGTGTTTTGTCGAATAAATTCTTATTATTCTCTTTAGGTTATAGATACCTAATTTCCAGAATGTTATTAGTGTAATATATATCATATTAATTCATTTAATTCATTTATATAATCATTTTGCAATGAAGATCATGTAGAACGAGTCACATAACATCGCGGAGACGGTATTCCGTACGTACGCACGAGCGATGATATCATTCCCATGGTCATGGAATTGTATTGGAGTGTATGTATACTATTTCAGAATCAATATCTCTTTACAATAATCATATATAGTCATTATTTAAACCATTATACCCATCCAAGAAAGGTGGTGGTGGAAAATAGATTACACCACGGCGTGGAGACGGTATTTCGTACGTACGCACGCGCGATTATTTCATTTTCCGTAGGATGGATAGACGGTGAAAGAGGGTTGTTTCGTACTTATAATAACATATCAGTATATGAGTGATACTGATGTTATTAATTCATAATGATACAACTAAAGAAGAAGAAGTGTAATAAGTAATAAAGATGAAAGAATCGGTAACAGATATTACCTCTTCTTTGAAGTGCTTCTTTGAGACCTCCTTTTAGGGAACTGAAATTGGTCTTTGAAGAATACCAGGACCTCTAGGATGTTTCTAGGGAAGTGGAGAGGTGAAATTTTCAGGGTTTGGCAGAGCTTGAAGGCTCAAATTGGTGTGAGGAGGAGAGGGATGAGGTGCCCTTTTATAAGGGAGGAGAGGGGCACCTTTGGAATAAATAAAACTATTATTTTATTATAAAGTCAAATTAGGTTTTTAATAGCTCAAAATTGATATATTTCGAAGCTAAGGTGGGTATGGGTCGAAATCCTCTCATAAAATAGAATTTAGACAAGTTTAGGTTCCTATTTTAACCTTGTCATTTAGATTTAACATTAAGTTAAATAATTTTACTTTTACCCTGTCTTCTTGTGTTCTTATACTATAAGGTTAATAAACATACTATAAGCAGCCAAACGAACCCCAAGTTTTTTATTATTAATATGTATAACCTTTTATAAGTCATTTGGCCGAACCATAGATTTTTAGGAATAAAATAACAATTAATAATATACTATTTGTTTTAAAAACTATTTTATGTTAATTTTGACACTATTTAGTAATTGATTTTTGTGGAAATCATAACAGAATTATTAGTTCGAACAAAGTTAATTAAATCAATAATAACATGTCATATTAACCTATAAAATTAGTGTAATTTATAAAAAGTCTCAAATTATATTTATTTGGGTATTTATAACATCAATTATGTCAATACTTTATTAATAAGATAATTACTGCATCATCTTTGTGTAATAAATAAATTAAATTATTTAAAGTATAAAAATAACAAATAAAATATCATTATGTAGGAAATATTTTTAGATTTCCAATGAATTTTTATAGTCGAATTTTTCTTACTTATAACCCTATATTAAAAATGATTAAGTTATTAAACATTGATTTTAACTATTTTAACCCTTCTTTAAATAAATTAATAATAAATGTCCTAATCTAATCCAAGTGGGCCTAAATGGTCATATTTTATTACTAAGTTTGTTTTTGGTCGAATCACACTTATCCAATAGAATTAGGACATGTGATAGGGTAATAATAATATCATTTTTACCCTTAATTACCCTATTTACTTTTAAACGTGGTAAATAAAAGTAAAAAGTTACTATTCACCAAAAATTATTTTCATCTCATTGAACCACATTTTACTTACTGATATCAACCGTGTCTCTTGGAATTTTTAAATTCCACTCACAGAAGCGGTAAAATTATGTTTTATGAAAAATTCAGTTTTTTAACTACCACTTAGAGGTTTCACTATTCATCAAAAATTGAAAGTTTTCAGAAAAATACCAAAATTTCACTTTAGGCTAATTTTGATATTTCGAATCCAAAAATTGAAGTCCATTTTGAAAAATAAAATTTATAAAATTTCAAAAAGTGGTTATTACTATTCATTACTGCTAGTTTTAATAATATTTTAATAGCATATCATTGTTTATTGAATCTCGGTATTGCGTACGATGCAAGCTATCGAGGAAGGTCTTGATTGCATGTAAAGCAAGCCAAGCTATTGTTGTGTGTAGTGAAAGATTCCTTTTATGATTAATAAAAAAAATATTTCTCATAAAAGTCTTGGGTGTTACATTTATACTTTCTTTAAAAACACTACTCTGATTCTAATTTCCCATTCTGATTAGTCATTATGATCCACCTCATTATGATGAAGTCAAATGTAAATTAAAATATTCTTCTTTATCTCTTGTCTGGACCCACTTGAATGATAAATAAAGTAATTAAACCTATTTTAAATGGTTAACTAAATTATTGATAAATATCTGAATTTATTCTTCATATTGGCCACCAAATAGTTTTTATTTTCTTTACATTCACCAATTTCAAAAAATTCTTCCTCTGATTATTATGATGGCATACCGAGTCTGGGGGACCGGTATCAGCAACTTCAACTTCAACAAATTCTTTCTCTTCTAAATATGATACCGGTCAATTTTTCTCAAAAAAAATTCAACCTTTGATGAATATGATGACATACTAAATCCAATGGATAAACATTAAGAAATTATTTAGTTTTTTAATATGATTCTCACTAACTTCTTTGTTTTAGGATTTAAATATTTTTGGAATTTTGTTTTACTAAAAACTAGCACCTTCATTATGATCATCATCCTTGGTCATTAAACAATTATTCAGCCAGTAATATCATTTTTATGATCTTGAGACTGGAATGATTCAAAATCATCTAATTTATTCTTTTGTAAAATTTCAGAAAGTACCCTTAACTCCTTCATGACATTGATTATGTTGAATATCAGCTTCATAATCATATAACCTAAAAATTAAAGGGTTTCTACTTACCTATATTTTATCAACATCTTTCTTTCCTTCTCAACCTGAATACGATGGGTATGATTATGATCAAACTGAATATTATTGGTAGAATCTTTTTCTTCTCCTTATTTCATCAATAATTCATCACTAGTTTTACAACTTTCTAATGATTTATGAGAACTCCATGATCAGAAAAGCAACATTATATTTTCATCGATGTCAGGAAGACTCTGATTTTTCCCCATTATAATTAAACCATTAATTCTAGATTTTGGGTGAGTATAATGATCCTCTTCATCTCGAAAAAATATTCCCAATACAACATACTTTCTTAACAATTGTGAGTCTTATTTTCATGAATACGATGGTCAGTCTAATTTTCACCAAATAAAAAGTGAGGTGATTTATTTTCTTCTTAAACATCCCTGACAACAAAAAATAATACCTAAATATGATATTCATCTTTATCATATTGTTATTAACATGTACTCACACTACCAATAAGTGGAGAAGGTTTTGTGATATATAATGGTGATTGAATGAAAGTCTTGTGTTGTGTACTCATGCAGAATGATAAAGTGATATCATATTCCTCATGATAGTTAATGATCCATGAGAAGAACTACCAGGTGCATGATCTAGTGTTAGAAGATGTGATCTTTGCTCTAAATATTTGGTCGCAATATATTTATGGTGAGAAGTTTGACATATATATGGATCATAAGAGTCTAATGTATAAATTCACATATAAGTATATCAATATGCATAAAAGAAAATGGTTTGATCTTATCATGGACTACTATTTCTATATTCACTACAATCCGAGAAAGGAGAATAAGGTAAATGACCCTCTTAATAGAAAAAACATGTTACTATATCCATGATGAAAATTGAGAGAGACCTTATCTTCATGTATATGAAAAGTATATATATTGAAATCATAATGATATGGAATACATCCTACCTCTCCCAAATGATTTCCCAACCATTTATCTAAGAGAAAATTAAGGAGACATAAAGGGATGATCTGGAGCTAAAAAAAGTTGAAATAAATAAACGAAGGGGATCTACATGAGTTCAAAATTGATGAGGATGGTGTAATTTAGTTTTTAATGAGGCTATGTGTTCCTTAATCACTTGAGATAAAGACCACGCTATGGTATAATGCACATACCCTTTCTTTCTACACCACCCCAGAAGTACTAATATGTACCATGATATTTAAGAACACTTTTGATGGGACTACATGAAGAAGGAGATTACGGAGTATATATAAAGGTGTTTTGTATTCCATCACGTTAAATTAGAGTGAAAAAATTTCAAATGGATGATGAAACCATTTCTTATAACCATGTGGAAATGGGTGAATATAACCATGGACCTTATCACCAGTCTCCCAAAAACATCCATAGAAAAAATATGATATAGTTTGTGGTGGATTGACTCACCAAGACTGACCACTTTATCACTATTTGGGAAGATTTCTCACTTTAAAAATTTACAAGATATATGTGAAGGAAATGGTGAGGTTTCATGGGGTTCCACTTTCAATCATAATTGATTGTGATCCAAGGTTCACCTCTAAATTCTATAGAAGCATTCAATAATATTTTAGTACTAATTTAAATTTTAGCATGACCTATCACCCCCAAATGATAGAAAATTTAAATTGTCTTTTCAAACACTTGAGGACATGCTAAGATAACACCTGATGTAATTTAAAGGAGGATGTGATCAACATATCCCACTGGTTGAGTTCTCATTAAAAAATTACTTCCACTCGAGTATTTAAATGGATCTATATGAATATTTGAATGTAAAGAAATGTAGAACTCAATATTTTTTGGGATGAAGTTGTGGAATGAACGATACATGGACCAAATCTTGTTAAAGTGATGGGAAAGAAGTTTCAATCCTTTAAAAAACATATAAAAGCTACCTAGAGTCGGTAAAAGAGCTATATTAACTAATACTGAAGGTAATTTAATTTTAATGTTAGAGAAAATGTTTTCCTTTGAATATAACCATGGAATAGATTCATACACTTTGTAATGAAAGGGAAGTTTTAGCCCGAGGAATATTGGCCCCTTTGAGATCATTGATTGCATAAGATTAGTGACATATCAACTTTCATTTCCACAATGTATGGATCAAGTTCATGATTTGTCCAAAACCAATTTTATAGAAATAATTAGGCCATTAACCTTCCATTATTGAGTTGGTTGGGTTTTTATGACTTCTTGTTAGGTAAAATTGTGGGTAAACCTAACTTGTTTTCAAAATACAAAGTTATTCCTTTTCCTCCCTTATAAAAAGTCACAACATCTCCTCATTAATCACACCTCTCAAACTAATTAGTTTCAACCAATATATGCCCATATAGATTCAAAAAATCCCTACACTAGTCCTTGATTCCTCCCTTTGGTTAGAAATCCTTACAAGAATCCTTTTGGTACAAACCAAAAGTAGTTACCGGATTAAGAGGTGACATCTTCTCTCATGATTATTTTTTATTTATTTCCATTATCCAACCCCTCATATCTTATTATTTGATTCTTGTATAAAAAACCATATCCTCAATATAATAGTATATTTTATTTTAAGGGTAATACCTACACTTACACATACTTACATTTAATGGGTACTGAACATATTGTGTCTGTGTATTGTGAAATACTACCTCACAAAACGACGATTGTTTATTTTACTTTAAAAACTTTCATAGTTGTCCATTATGATAGAAGATATATTTTTAGGGTATAAATGATATTTATTAATTCATTATTCTAATTTAATCCTTTTATAATACACACCTTTAATACTTTCTATTTTTCATTAATATGATAACATCGTTTGAGGATGTGTGGACTACTGCCCCCTCAAAGCAATGTGATTCATTCACATGACCCATGTAATGAATAAAAAGTGATTATAATTAAAAATATGTGAAATAACCATCCTCCATATGATATAAATAAAATAATTACCTTTTTGAAAATATACTATATATATCTATATCAATTTCTTTATTACCTTTTCACACGCTTAAAAAGTGACAACGTCATTCATAGATGTGTGGACTACTGCCTCCTCAACACGATGTGATAGGTTTTACATGACAATAATTATATATATAAGTATATATGATTAAATAATATAGTATTTATGTTATATTGGTCATTCTAGAAATATTTGGTGTTACTTACCTTCATTCCATAACGATCATTGAAAAATACGAACGTCACTCATGCGTGTGTACGGCCTACCTTCACCATGATTGTATTGTTGGTTCATTTTTCATAAAAATATTTAATAATTTATTTTAAAGGTATAATTAATGAACGAATATGATAATTATTTCATCATTATTATTCTGAAGATGTCATATAATGATCCCTTTGACAATATTTGACTTACCAATGTTGTTTTTGATTGATAATCCAAATTTGGTGTAAACAGCCGATGTAAACAGAATTGTTTAAGTAGTTGTATACAACATAGTATAAAGTGAAATAAAATTAATGTTAAACATGCAAATTTTTCTGAAGATATTATGAAATTAACATAAGTTTATTATATAGGATGTCAAAGGACATTCACCCAAAATGAAACTCAAGGTAAGGTATTTACATCTAACATTTTACATATATGAGATAAATGTCATGTTCACCATTTAATTTTTTTTTGTGGTGTATCTACTACCTATTTTGATATATTATGTCATTAATTATTTTATGTTTATGGTATTTAAAATATGCATTCAATATTATTCCTTCACCAGGATTATGATTTAAATATTTTTAAGGTGTTGTGGGACACTTTGGGATGTTTAATGATTATTTTCTTTATGACTAGTACTAATGATCTTTAAATGGAATTTCCATTCTAGGATATTATATATCCATTTTTTTCAATAAAACCATTCATTATTATCTAGTTATTCATGACCATTTTCAAGTATTACTACTATTTTTTTCCACTATTTGGTACTCAATTTTTTTTAGATAATGTTTTTAAAAAAACTCAACATTATTTCTCAGTTTAGTCAGAGAACCTGTTATCTTCAAAAACCCATTTTTTAATAAAAATATTCAAAAATGTTTTTAAAATGATTTGGTAAAGGAATTTTTACCCTTTTTTCTTTTACCATTGTTTTCAAAGGAATCTTCTTATCACTTTATGAACAATTCATTTTTTAACCTTTAACAATGAAAAAAGAATGTTCTGTTACCTCATATTACACGTACAGATTTACCCAACATCACTTAATTTTAGATTACTTTTCATGTATAAAAGGTTAATTTTTTAAAAAAATGCTTTTAAAATTTATTTTCAAAGAAAAAATTTTCCAAAAGGATTTTCATAATAAAATGATATTTTCCTCAAGGATTTTTTTTTAAATATCATTCTATAGTATTTCTATTCATAAACAACAATAACCATTTATTTGTACTCCACTTGAGATTTCGTTATTGATACCATCCTTATTCTTCCTATGGGTGGCATATTATTGATTTTTCTAAGGACAATATTCACATTTACTTATTTGAATCATTTGTTATTTCCCTTGAAATAATCAATCTTCTATGATCATCGAACATTTAATTTCCCCATAATTATCCATTTCCTTCATCATGTATATTACTATTACCTAAACCCTATACCATTTTACATACAATATCTACTTTGATAGTTATTTTATCATTTGGGAAAATATTGATAATTTCATATCCTTTATTCAATACAGATATTTGATAAGGCATATTATTTATTTTTATTATTCAATATGAGGAATGATTTGGACAGGTAATGACGGGAGGAGCCCGAAATGTTTATAGGTCCTCAATGAATCGATAGGTTCCCATGAGAATGATTATTTTCACAAATTAGAATTGTTTAAAAAATCTTGTGAAAGTTATTGATGGTATAGGTTTTCATGTTCTTCAAACATGATGTCTATTAAGAAATCATTTCCCTTGTTTAGTTTTAGTTATTATTCATCAATGATATTTTATATTTAAATATCTATGAATACATTTCATTTTCAGTTGTTAAGATAGAATGTGTTTCAGTTTCTTACCTTTCTATATTTATTTTTCCTTATCAAGTTTTTTCAATGGAATGTGTTTTCAGTTATTACCTTTCCATAATATTTGTGAACTTCCTTCTCATTTTATTGATTTTATAGTGAACTTCCTTCTTATTTTCTTGATTATATGGAATGTGAGGTCTGTTATTCACCATGTCATAATTATTATTCTCATTGATTCATTATTACTTCTGCTATATTTTTCCCTTACTGAGAATTTGAGCTCACCCTTTTTATGTTTATTTCCCTATTAATCCATGAAGCATACTTTGAAAGATATACATGAATTTATTAGATGGATTAGATTTATCCATGAAGCTATTTATTTAGAATGAATAAAAAAATTATGTTTGAATTAGTGTATTCTTTTCTCATGTATGTATCTCCTTTACCAATAATACTAATCTCTCGATCCTTCAGGATTTAATTCCTTGTAATATTTCCAATGTAATAGTAGTAGACACCGACTATGGGCCTTCTAGGGTCAGGTTACTACTGTTGGTATCAGAGGATGTTTAGTATCATCCTTGGGAACTATATTTAGGAAAACAGAGGTTATAGAACATATACCTAAGGTAGAATTTGAGGATAAATATATAATAAAATCCTAGAATTTTGGTAAGGTAGAGATTATGTGGTTCTTTCTAGCAATACATCAATGTCGGGATAATATAAGTGTATGTGGTTTTGATACATATGTAGCTAGGATTAATAAATATGACAAGGTATTTTGAGCCTAACTTGGAGTAACCTGGTATACAACAACGAGCCTTACTGCATAACTACTTTGACATTCCTGGGGGATATGTTTAGGATAATTTATATTTTCTTTAAAAACCACCTTGAAGTATTTTGACATTGAATAACCTAGGTTAAAACTAGGGTGTTTAGATTGAAAATAGGGTATCATGATTTAAAAATTCTATAAATGATATTATCGATAAACCCTAGACTAAAGAGTGATCTATGAGGAAATAAGTGGATGAAGTATTTATGTATTAGGGTTGTATTGAAATATTAAGTTAAAAGTATATTTTGTGATTAACCTAATTTAACGGATTTCCATCATATTTATTTTAGGAATTATATTAATTTTTTAAGAAAAGGATGACCTATAAGATTGGTGATAACCAATAAAATCTGGCAAGGCTACTGGTCTTAAACCCATGACCAAAGGATGATAAGGTTTTTTTTTCCAACCACTATCTTATGAAATTTCCTGGTTATTTTTTCATTTTTTTAGTTAAACAATTTGATGAATTAAGGTTAATGATAAACCAGTAGTTTCACTATTGAGTATTATATATTAATCTATTAACCATATTGGTTTTGGAAGATAGGTAAAGAAAATAGTTATAATTTTCACTCTTTTATAGGCCTCGTGAACCTTTAAATGATTCTTTTAGTGCTTAGAGCATAAAAAATCATTTTTGGTAATTAATTTCTAGGAGTAAAGGAATGAATTCGAATTTGATCAGAGAAAAACCAAAATTTAGGATTTTTCATATTAAATTGAAACCTCTCATGTAATAATATTTCATTATATTCTAAAGTAGTAAAATAATTACCCAACATTAGAAAAATGTCTTAAAAATAAAATGTTTTCATAATATCTTAATTTATATTGAATATGTGGTCTTCTAAATCAATATAGATTTATGGCTTTGAGGTCATCAACATTCCATTGATCATTCACTTGTTTATGACTGATGACCCCATTCACTCCTTATAAATATTAACATTTTTCCTGCATGTACGTACCTCTACATTACACTGATGTTCTCCTATTAGAGACCTAGTTGCATGTTAGTACATGTGACCTATATACTTTTTATTCTCTCTTTTATAGATGATGACTTATAAACCCTTCTCAGGATGTGTGATGTCAAACATAGGAAGTATCAAAAAATCTATCACCATGATCGAGTTTAAATTGCGAGGATGCAACTTAAATAAGTTGGGGAGAATGTGATGAACTGAAAATCTAAAGTAAGAACCTTTTATTTGATAACATTTATGACACGTGACACCGAACACGTAAGGTAATATAATATCTTGATACTTTATAAAATTTTTACTATATAAAATAGATTCTATGTATTTCAATACATGCAACACGGAGTTAGCTTGTGTTTCATGCAAGAGAGGCCTTCCTTGATAGATTATGTTACATGCAAGAGTGGCCTTCCTTGATAGCTTGTGTTACATGAATAAATGACCTTCCTTTATAGCATTCATTACACGCAAGACTTATTTTCACCAAATAATAATGTATTATTAAAATATTATTATTTAATATGATATGATATAACCTAGCAGTTATGTTAGAAGTTATAAATAGTATTAACTAACTTATGAAAATTTATGGTTTATATAAATATAAAATGAATTCATTGGTTACCAACTAATGATAAATGACAATAAGAACCAATTGGATAAAAAAAGAAATATTATTATTTATATACATCCAAAGGAGTTTTGTCTTAACAAACATAGTTGATTAAAATTAATGATTGATTTTAATGAAATATATATTTTATATATTAAATAAAATATTTTTTATATTAATACATTATGTTTGATATGCATAAAATAATAATAAACCCTATTTTACATATAAAACCTATATTTTTATAAAGGAAATTTTACCACCTTTTAATAGAGAACCCATATTAAATTAGAATTTGGACACTTTAATTTATTTAATATGTAAAAATAAACATAATCATGGAAATACAAATATAATAATTATTATAGGGTTAATTTTTGACATATTTCTGAATCATTTCATATTTAATGAATAGTTAAAAATACTGAATTTTAGTTCAAAACTTTTTTTATCTAATTTATTAATAAGGATGAATTATATTTTTAATTATTTTTAATGTTTAATTAGATAATATTTTTATAAATTAACACAATTTATTTCATTTGAATAAATTTTAATGATAAATTGATTATAAAAAATAGAAAACTTTCAAACCTTTTTACCATAAAAACATGCATTGTCGTCCCATCTTCAGGATTAAATTTAAATTAATTTCTACCACTTCTGTGATTTCAATTTGTAAAAATGGATTCCATATTTGGAAAAAAATAATTTATAATTTCTAATAAGACCAAAATTGTTTTTTATAAAAATATTAGTGAAAGTAATTAAAATTAATTACAATTATTAAGGTAAAATTAAGCTTAATAAAGGACTAAAACTTTAACTTAAGGGGCCAAATGACCTAGAAACTTCTCCAAAACACCTTTTATGGAAATAATTAGGACATTAAGCTACCATTATTGATTTTGGTTGGTTCTTTATGACATTGTTTTGGTTAAAACATGGGTACACCTAACATGATTTCAAAAGACCAAGTGAGTCCTTTTCCTCCCTTATAAAAGGCCGCCACCTCTCCCCATTCATGACAATTCTCAATACACTTAGATTTGAAAAATATCTTCCCATATAGCTTCCCAAAATCCCTCTAAGAGAACTTTAAGCCTCCATATTAGTAAAAATCCTTCCAAGGAATACTTTTGGTAGAAACCAAAAGTAGTTTCCCAATTAAGATGTAATATATTCTCTCAAGATTTCTAGTTTTATTTCTATTCTCCAAACCCTAATATATTCTAATTATATTATTATATAAAAACACACTTATAATCAATATACTAGTTTTTTGTTATGCTAAAGGTTATACCTACACTTACACACACTTCCATCTAATGGGTAACAAACATTTTGTTTTGTGTCAGACAATCTACTGGCTCATGAAATGATGATTGTCCATTTTCCTTTACCAACTTTCATGGTTGGAAATTATAATGGAAACTCTATTTATATATGATATTTATGATATTTATTATTTATTTATACTTATTTTTTTTATAACACAAACCGTTAATAATTTCAATTTTTTAATATGAAAACTTTGTTTGAGGAAGTGTGGATTAGTGTCCCCTCAACGCGATGTGATTTGTTCACACGATCCATCGAATGTATAAATGATGATTATAATTAAAAATATGTGACATAAAAAAACTTTATATTATATTAATGAAATAATTAACTCTCTGTATATATACTATATATATATATCATTTTCTTTATTACCCTTTCACACACTTAAAAAGTGATAATGTCGTTCATGGACATGTTGACTACCATCTCCTCAACATGATGAGATTCATTTTACATCACAATAATTCCATATAAAAGCATATATGATTTAATAATATTTTATTTATGATATAATGATAAATTTGGAAATATATGGTGTTACTTAAATTATCTCTATAACAATCATTGAAAAATAAGGGCATTACTCATGCGTACGTACAACCTACCATCTCCATGACTATAACGTTTGTTCTTTATTCATAACAATATTTAATGATTTATTTTAAATGAATAATTAATGAAAAAATGTGATAATTATTTCATTATTATTATTTTTTAGATGTTATATAATTACCCCTTTAACCATAGTTGACCTACCAATGTTGTTTTTGACACATAATCCGAATTTGTTCTAAACACCCAACGTAAACAGAATTTTCCAAGTAGTTGAATAAAACCTATTAAAAAGTGAAATAAAATTAATTATAAACTTGAAAAAGATTCTCAATAAATTGGAAAATTAAAATAAGTTTATTATTCAAGAAGTGAAAGGATGTTCACCCAAAATGAAACTCAAGGTAATGGATTCTCATCTCACTTTTTACATCTGTGAGATAAATGTCATATTCAAAATTTGATTATTTTGTGTGGTGTATATACTACCCATTTTGATATATAATATTGTGAATTATTTTATCATCATTTTATTTGAAAATTCCATTCAATATTATTACTTCATGAGTATTATGATTTAAAAAATTTCAAAGTTGTATGGGACAGCTTGGGATGTTTAAAGATTATTTTCTTCAATAATAGTACTAATGATCTTGCAATGGAACTTCCATTAGAGGAAATTGTATAACAATTTTTCAACAAAACATTTAATTATTATCTAGTTATTGATGACTATTTTCAAGTATTAGTACCATTTTTACACTCCTTGGTACTGAAAATGTTTTATAATTTTTTTAAGAAAACAAATATTTATTTATCTATTTAGTTCGAGAACCTGTTTTCTTTTAAAAATCATATTTTAATAAAATATTTTCAAAAATATTTTTAAAATGATTTGGTTAAGAAATTTTTATCCTTTTTGTCTTTTACCATTGTTTTCAAAGGAATATTCTTTTTGATTTTAACTCAATGAATTTTTCTAACCTTTAACCGTGCAATTAAAATGTTCTTTTACCTCACACGACAAGTAAGGATTTACATATCTTCATTTCTTTGAATATTCCCTTTCACGTCTAAAAGGTTACTTTATAATGAATTTTTTTAAAAGTGATATTCAAAGAAAATTTTTTCCAAAAGGTTTTCATAATCATAGGATATTTTCCCCAAATTTTTTTAATGATTATTTTATAGTATTTCTATTCGTCTCCATCAATAGAAACTACTACAAAACTAGGTTTATCCAATACTAGGGCTTTAACAACACTAGCTAAAAATGATGTTAAATACCCCCTTTGTCTGTGCTAAAAAACATTATTAAAGGAGGTATTTAATAATGATAGAAAAAAAAAATTAACTGGTGACCTTTATCAGCACTTTTAAAAAAGAACTGACAAATGGGTTCTTTTAACAACACATGTAAAAAAACACTGTTAAAGGGGGGGTCCTTATCAGTGCTTTTTTAGAAGCACTGATAATGACCCCTCTTTATCAACACTTTTTCAGTAGCACTGATAAAGGTATACTAAAAAAATATTCATTAAGAATAATATATTTATATATTTATATATTTATATTAATATAAATATAATATATATTTTTTAAAATATGTTTTAGATGAGGTAAATAGAATTTTACACATAATATATAAGATATCTTGTGAAAATGGAATAAAAAATAAAAAATATTTAATTAATAATTTTCTTATTATTTCTGATTAATAGTAATTTAATATCAATTTGAAGATAAAAAATCAAAAAAATAATAAAATATCTAAAATAATTTGAAAACATAACTCAAACTTCAAACAGTGATAGCCTTTGATCTGGGTGTCCATTTATTCTCTACCACATATCAAATAAATTTTTTTGATGATATCTACACCCTTAGTGACAATGGTAAACCTCGATCACATGTTTAATGGCCAAAAAACTCATAAGATCTCAAAAATTGAGTTTTTAGTCAGGGTACCCTGATTTTTTAACATTCGATTGATTTTCAACCTATTTTAAGGGGGTCTTATTGCCTTTTTTGGTGGTGACTGATTTTATTCCTAGGTATTACATTTATATTGATATTATGGTTTTAATATTTTATCTTTTTTCAAGTGTTAATTTTATTTATAATAAAATATATGCATGTTTATTATGTTTACATATAATAAATCAGTCATATAAATACATATATAAACATATTTATGTAAAAATGTATACTCTAATTTATGTAAATAAATACCTATTCTAAAGATGTGTTGAAAATAATATCTAGCCATTTTTACATTATATATACATATACATATGTGTGTATTAATTAAGAGAGATATATTTATATTTTATTCTATTATATATAAATGAATATAATATATAATATATTTAAATAAATATAAGTATATATATATCACACACACACATATATATTGTATAAATGCATTTTAAAATAATTATATAAATATAAGTAAATAAATATATATATATATATATAAACAGAAATATCATTAAATAGACATATAAACAACATAGTGTAGTGGTAAAGGTGTTCCATCTTCAAAGGAGAAGTGTAGGGTTTGAATCCATGAATATGCGCATAAGGATAGAAATTCACAAAGTGTTGATAAAAGGTGGCGGGGTGAAAAGCACTGATAAAGGAGGGGGGGAAGCACTATTAATGGGTTAATGGAAGTGCTGAAAAAGGGGGTCAAGCTCATAGGTGTCCAAAAAAATATAATTTCACCCCTTTAACAGTGTTGCCTTTATCATCACTAAAAACGTGTTATTAAAGGCCCCCTTTAACATCACTAAAAAAGTGTTGTTAAAGGACCCTTTTAATAGTGTTTTTTATCATTGTTAAAGGGGGACTTTAATAGTGTTTTTTAACACTGATAATGTTTTGAACTTTTAACCCCGCTCATATTGTCAGTGTTTTATTATAATTGATAAATGACTATTATAGCACTTTTAAAGGCATATTTTGTAGTAGTGAACCCATTATTTTTACTCCACTCAATATTTTTTTGTATTGATATCATCTGTATTCTTCTTTTGAATGGTTTATTTTTGGTTTTTCTAAGGATAGTATTCATATTCCCTTCCTTGAATTATTTCTTATTCCCCATGAAATATTCAATCTCATTTGATCCTTGAACATTGAATTTACCCCTAATTATCAATTTCTTTCGTCATGGATGTTACTATTTCCTAAACCAGATACCATTTTACATATGAAGTCTGCTTTGACAGTTATTTTATTATTTCAGATAATATTGATAATTTCATCTTCTTTATTCAATACAGATATTTGATAAGGCATATTATTTATTTTGATTATTCAATTTAAGGAATAATTTGGAAAGTAAATGATGGGAGGAGACTAAACATTATATAGATCCTAAATGCATCGATAGCTTCCCATGAGACAAATTATTTGTGCAAATCAGAATATTTTAAACCGTCATGTGAAAGTTCTTGACAATATAAGTTTTCATGTTCCTTAGACATGACGTCCATTAAGAAAGAATTTACCAAATTTAGTTTCATTTATTATTCATCCATGAGATTTTGTGTCAACATATCTATGGATACATTTCATTTTTAATTATTTAGATTGTATGTGTTTCAGTTTCTTACCTTACCATATTTATTGATTCTTTTATAGTTATTTTAATGTAATTTGTTTTCATTTATTACCTTTTCATGTTGTTTATACACCTCTTTCTCAGTTTATTGATTATATGGCATGTGAATTCAGTTATTCACCACCACCATGACCATTATAATTTTATTATTTGGCCAAAATGCTACAAGAAAAGAGAACATCCCGGACCTATGAAGTCCAAAAGTAATGCAAGACAAGGGCATCAGCGTGAATAAAGTTCACCCCCTTAGGTTTAAGTAAGAAAGCCTCAGAAATGAAACTAAACAGGGTACCAGGAGAGGCCAAGGAGGCCAAATAGTCTGCCACTTTGTTCCCCTCCCGCCAAGTGTGGGTGACCAAAATGTTGTCTCTTTGGAGGGCCTTACATTGCAGAATGATGTAGGAGGTTGACCAAGGTATGGATCCTTTACCAAGTAAAGCATCATGGATAATCATAGAATCAGTCTCTACCTGGGAAATATAAATGTCACGTTCCCTGCAGATGGACAGACCTGAGAGAATAGGTCTAGCCTCCACTCGAATAGAATTGCCACTCCAAAAGTGAGTTGTGAATGCCAGGAAGACACTTCCACTAGCATCACAAACCACCCCACTGCCATGCATGTGCCCCAGGACACAGGACCCATCTGTGGTGAGCTTGAGGTTGAACTCTGGAGGAACTCATCGAACCCAAAGTCCCCTGGAAATAAATGGAAGAATTGCAGCCACAGGGACACCAAACAACCGAATGGACTGAGCCTCCTTCCAGTTACCAAAATGAAAAATCAGCTCAACCATCATTCACCGAACTCTTCCCATGATGGACCTACCAGTGGAACTAATCCCCATGAACCTAGCTCGATTCCTGGATTTCCATAAGCACAACCAGCCCATGTTAATGATTAAGGAGCATGCCATCTTTTCCACCTCTGAACCATCGAACCCCTGAAACCAACGCTCCAAGAAGACATCAATGATGGAAAAATTTAGAGAGTAATCTGTAAACACCCCCAAGGTACTCCAAACCATGCGCTCCCAAAACCCCTCAAAAAAAAATATAGCTCGTGTTCTCTTCTTTTCTGTCCAAACAACACTGACAATGAGAGGACATGGAGATACATAGGCATTTGACATTAGAATCAGATGTTAAAACATTTTTAAGAATTCTCTAGGAGAGAAATTTGAGTTTAGCAGGGATTTTTTTGCACCAGATGATCTCATTCAATTGATTATACTGAACCTGGGAGATGGTCAACCTACGATAGTCTTTCGAGTTAAATTTCTCAGAGGCAGATGGAGTAAAAACACACCTATCCTGCTCCAAGGTAATGAGAATGGAGTCAAACAGTTCCTGCTGAGACGTATTCAAAACTGATCTAAAAAATGCTGGATAGTGGATCGATTCCTTGAAGGAGATCATAGGAGCAGGACACCCGGGAAAGGAAAACATGTTACCAGACCAGTTATGAAACTAGTAAATTATGTAGCCTTCACCAATGATCCATTACAAATGAGGAAGGATGTTAGAAATGATACTACACACATAAAATCATAAGGACACCCCATTTGTGGAAGGATAAGAATAAATGGTTTAGTGATTTTGGGAAATAAGTTTCCCCCACAAGGTACGCTCCTCGATAATCTCCCAGGCGAGCCTCACATGAATGAACTGGATTGTGACTGCCAAGCTATTGACACTGATCCCTCCCTCACAAACTGGCCGTGCCATCTTCCTCTATGAGACCCAATGTCTCTTCCCCTCTGAATGGGCATCCCAGATGAAATGATCAAGGAGCCTATCAATGGATTGTATGAAACCCTTCGGCCTATTAGAGGAGGTAAGAGCATGCACTGGAATTGCCAAAAGAACGCTGTTGACAAGAGAGATGCAGTCTCCGAAGTATAGGATGTTATTTTTCCTGTTGAGAATACGGCCGGTGATTTTGTGCATCACTTTTTCAATGTCCCTAATATAGAGTCGGCCTGGAGACACAGGGGTTCTGAGATACTTCATGGGGAAGACTCTACATTGCATGTTCAAACTGATACTCAGATCATGTACTCTTCATTCATAGCATGAATCAGAAACATAAAAGTTGCTCTTCTCTCTGTTGATGATCTGGCCACTCCAAGGGAAATATTCCTCTAATAATTAGTTAATTCCTTGGACAGAGCTCTTCCCTACATTCATGAAGATAACTGTATCATCAGCAAACATCTAGTGCGAGGTGGAATGGAGACTAAACTTCCTACGAAAGGGAAAGATGACCCCATCAGATATACCCTTGTTGATCAACCAACAAAGGTTATCTTTCATGATAATAATGATAATCAGAGACAGAGAGTCATCTGTCCGTAGACCTTAGACGACCTTGAAAAATACATGGGTACGCCCCATGAACAAAATATCCATCCCTGAGGAGATAACTCATATGAAGATGAGATCAGAGGCCCAAGAAGAAACACCCATCTTTGTAAAGGCCCTATTGATAAAACCCCACTCCATCCTATCATATGTCTTTCTCATGTCCAACATAATGACCATGTTGGAACCTTGAGATTGGAAGTTAAGATATTTTAGCATTTCCAGTGCTAGCGCCATAGCACCCTGAATGGAAAGTTCCTTCACAAACACATGTTGCTCCATGGAAATCTACCTGGGAAGAAGTCTGGACAACTGCCTGTTGAGGATAAATGAAAATATTTTGTTAGGGAAATTTCACATGCTTATAGGATGATAATGGTGTAGAGAGGGAGGATTTTTGATCTTTGGGAGAAGCATGAGGTTCGTAGATGAGGCGATCCAAGAAAGGCCATACCCACAGAAGAAGTCCCGGATGGTGTGGATGATATCACTCCAAACCACCTCCCAATAGCCCCTATAGAAGGATCCGAGGAACCCATCGGAACCTGCTGCACTCCTTGGATCCAGGCCCAGCATGTCCTCATGAATCTCCTCCACCATGGGAAAACCTTCCAGCAGGTTGTTGTCTTGGGAAGACACGAGTCTTGGAATCCCCTCCCATAAAGAGGCTTCCCTAGAGGGATACCCTTGGGCCATGAACTCAGATGGACCAGTAAGAAGATCCTTAAAATGAGAAAGATCCAATCCCCCGACCACCTCTGTGTCATCTGTGAAATATCCATCCACCAAATCCAGGTTTGGTTTGATAACCCGCCCCTTCTCCCGAATGAACGCATGGAAAAAAGCGGTATTCTTGTCCCCTTCCATGAGCCATTTGACCCGCAAGCATTCCCTTTCCATTCACTCCTTCGAGAGAACCATGACCGCCATGTTTTTACTTTTCTCCACAAGTTCTCCAAAAACAGAGTCGTCCCAGAGCTCCTCAATGCTAGCCTCATGCCGATCGACTTCAAGCTTGAGCGCATCCAACACCCAATCCAAAGAAGGAAGGTATCGAGCCCAGATTTGAAGTTCCCTCTTGAGGCGCCTTAACATGGAATTAAAAGCCAGAAAAGAATGCCCTTGAGATGGTTTGGCCTAGCTGTTCCTAATGAGCCGATGATAGCCAGGGAAACTCGACCACTGGTTAGAGAAGTGGAACGTCTCCTGCAAAACCTCCCTCCTGCACAAGGATAACAATAGCAGGGAGTGATTAGAAATGCTACGAGTCAAGTGGGACACCTTTTCAATTGTAAACAATTAAATGGCGTGGAAATTAGCGATACAACTGTCGAGTCTACTCTAGCTCCAACTGTCACCCTTGCGGTTTTTGCACTAAGTAAAGGGGTCTCCTAAATATCCTAAGTCCGACAACCCTTTGTGAGCCATGAATTGAGATAATGACATGCTAGACCTTATTGGAAAATCCCCGCGACCCTTCTTCTCTTCTGGGAGGGAATCAACATTAAAATCCCCCCCACCACCCAGGGCTAGTCTCCAGGATCGAAATCATTTAGCTCGGACCACAAAACATCCCTTCTCTGAGTATCGCATCTTCCATAGGCAAAGGAGGAAAAAAGAGAGTCCCTGTCAAACATAATTTTCATAGTGATATATTGGACTTCTAAAAGGACCATGTCCAGAGTAACTACCCAATGACAGAAAATCCATATATGTTTGTTGATCGGGTTCACATGAATGGAAGCATGCATTTCACCTTAAGAGTGAACTCGAAAATCATGGTAGGGGCCTGTTTGAGTTCAAGGATCACTGCCAGTTTGGATTTTTTTATTTTATATTCTGAGGATTTGAATTCTGTTTTCACCCTTTCCCCAACACCTCGGGAATTACAGATGAGAATTGGAATCATTGCAACAAGAGATGCCCAACTTTGACCCCAGGCACTGTGGTCTCTTTCATGAGGAGTGAAGGACATTCCCTATCCAACATATTCTTTAACATCAACCTTTTATGCACCCTCAGACTCATATTGGAGAGAACTGATGATTTTGAGAGGAACCTAGAAGAGGAATTATGGGATTTTCACCTCACCTCGTAGGGTGGAAACCCTGCCTCGGGACCCAGTTCCATTGGCACACGAGTTCCATACATAACAGAGGACGAAGAACTGGCACTAGGAACCAAGGAAGCGTACTTTGCAAGTGCCCGATCACCAAATTCTTTGTGAGATCTGCTTGGTCCCCTCCTAGGACTAGGGAGATAATCCAAACAATGGAGGCCGACTCCCTGAATCCCATCAACCTTGGCCCGCAGTGCATGGTGAGAAGCTAGAGATGACAAGGAAATGTGCCATAAAGAAGTAGTCAGGGCCCTCAAGGAGGACCGCAAGAAGAATTCCAGAAATGCCCCTACGAGCAGCAACTGAGAAGAAGCCCACGACCACTCAAGAGACACCCAAGAACCCGACCACTTGCCACTCGGCATGGGGGAAACCAGATCCCGACAAGGGAGCACCTTCGAGACAGGGGATGGATAAACAGTCTGCAGTAGAGGACATGCCACTCGGGTGAGGGAAGGAGAGCCAGACACTAGGAAAGCGAGATAGGGCATGTCGTGGGAGGGAGAAATAGGATAAAAGGAGACACCTGAGGGAGCGGGCTGAACTGAGGCAGAAACGGACCCCTCGCAAGGCTGAGGGAGTAGAGCACCAGGCATTGAGCCATTGGAACGAAAGAGAGGGCCACCGAGGTGATGTTTCCTGCAGCTTAGGGCTGAATGACCCTGGAGAAGACACGATGAGCAGGAGATGGGAAACACTAGGTAAAAAATGTTCTGGGACCAGTCTGTGAAATCCTACACCTTCAGATCGAGCTTATCTGGGATCGATAGAGAGAGATCATGATCAACACAGATCCGAGCCACCAGAGTTTCCTCCCCGTGGAAGGTACGCTCTTCCGCACAGAGAAACCCCCGGAAAGAATCACCAAAGGCCTTGAGGAAGGTTCCATTCTGGAAAGGAAGAGTGAGACCTAGAAGGCTGATCCAAACCGTAGCCCGAGAGCTTTATTTCCCTCTATGAAACTCCATAGACCTGTGTGGAAGATTGAAATTCCATTAACCCATCACCCGAGGGGCTTTTCACCACGCCTCAATGAAATCTGCCTCAGAGGCGAGAACCAGACAGAATGACTTTTGATGAATCACAGAGATGCGATCCACCACTTGCAAACCCCAGGAGGCCATGAACCGGATGAAAGACAAGAGGGGAGGAATCCCCGCACCAAACCTCGCCACAAGAGTCCATTTCAAACCAGCCGAAGCAACAGTGAATACGGAGGTAGGGGTGACCAACGAATGGTAAGAACCCTCCCTCAACACCGAATGAGAAAACATATCAATATCCTGGAAACAAGGGAGAGTAGTGCTAGAGGCCTCCGCACACAGAGCCTCCGTTAAGGACACCACCGGGCACCAATGACGAGGAAAAGATCTTGGGGACCCCTGGGGGGAAGGGGAGGAGATTGCTGCCAGAGGCCCCAAGCCCAGATCGATCACTGGAGACAAGGCCGCAGAAGGTCCGAGGTCGGGAAAAGCAACGGTCAGAAAAGCTTCAAAAACCGCGAGCACATGGGGCACATTCCTTGGGAATGCCATTTCCTTCAAAATTCACTTTTCAGTTATTCACCATTTTATAATTATTATTCTCATTGATTCATTATTTCATCCACTATTTTTTGACCATAATAATAATTTTATCTCACCCTTATTACATTTATTTACCGTGGAATCCAAGAAACATAATATGAAAGATATGTAGGGATTTACTAACTAGATTAGAGTTATCCTCAAAGCTATTTATTTAGAAAGAAGAAGAAAAAGATGTAGTAATTAGTTTATTATTTTATCTTGTATATTTCTATTTTATCATGACTACTATACTCTCAGTCCTTTGGGATTTAATTCCTTGTAATCATGTCGATGCAATAGTAGTAGACACCAGCTTTGGGCCTTCTGGGGTTGGGTCTATACAGATCTCCTCTTAGAGATGCTTGGGTTAGTCTTTTGAGTAGACCAGATCCTCTAATATGTGTATATGGAAGTTAAGAAGATAAATGGGTAGGGTTTGGTTGATCTAGAAGGTTCAAATTTGTGTAAGGATGTGAAGTAGAATGTTCCCTTTTATAATTTAGGTGGGGCATTTTAAGAATATCCCAAAATATTAAATTAATTTATGTTATTTTTTAATTTAAAATGTATTAAAAGTGAGTTATTTAAAAACTAAGATGATTATGGGTCTAAATCCTCTCAAAAAACTGTTTTTAGACATGTTTAGGTCACAATGTTAACCTTATCATTGGTCTTTAACCCTTAGTTAAACCCTTTAACTCTTACCATGAAAAATTGTTTTTACTCTTTAGGGATAATATAGTTACTATAAAATGATAAACGAACCCCAAATGGATAATTTATGAAATATTTAACCTTATTGAAGTTATTTGGCCGAATTTATATTTTTATGTATTTTATATCATTTAATAAAATATTATTTATTTTAATGTATAATTTTTTTCATTTTTGATACTATTCAATATTTTTATTTTTAAAAAATATCCTAACTTCATGATAACTTCGAACTATAACTTATAATATATCACTAACATTTCTAAATTATCTATAAAATTTAGGGATGTCATTAATTAGGTCAATTTTTTTATTTTAATGTTTTTAATATCATTTAATTTTTATTTTCATTAATGAAATAATTACTACTTCATTATTATGAAAGCATTAAATTAAATTATTTCTTCTCTTAAAATTTTTAATAAATTATCATGATGAAGACAAATTTATAATCTTTCAAATGAATATGTATAGTCTAATTTATCTTTTCTATAACCATGTATTAAAAATGTAATATTTTTTAAAAACATGATTATGACATTTTTAACTTATCTTTAAATTAAATATAATAAATGTATTATTCTCATCCAAGTGTCTTAGAAAGAGTATAATTTTGGCCTAATGATGATTTTGGTAGAAAGCCACTCATTGAATGAAATTAGGACAAGTGTTGGGGTAATTTTATAATATTATTTATTTCCATAATTACGTAATTTACCCTTAACTGTGGTAACTAAAATATTGCTAAATTTTACTATTCATATGACAAAAAATAAAAGAAACCTATTTACATAATTTTTAACCACTAATTCCAAATATAGAATACATTTTTCATAATTCAAAACATAGAATTTATAGTAATTAATTTAAAATTAATCTTGTTGACAGCGTGAAAAAACGAGTTATTAAAGTTTAAACCTGCAAAAGATTGAATCATTTTTTAATCTAAATTCATTGTAAAATTGATTACAATAATCTAAATTGTATTAAATGATAAAAATAATCTACTTTTACTTTAAAAACATTCAATAATATAATTTAACACTGTGAATTATTTTGATGAAAAAAGGTTTTTTCTATTAAAATTTAGTATTTTTCACAATTAATCAAAATAAGAAACTTATCAGAAAAATACCAAAAATTTAACTAAATTAAAATTTTATATTTATATTTAAAATATGAAGTTTATTTTTTCACATATAACTCATAAAATTGTAAAAAATTGGATTTTAAATAGGTTCTCCATTAAAGGAAGATAAAACTGTTTTTATAAAAAAATAGGTTTTATGTGTATTATTGGGTTTGTTATTATCTTACACCTCTCCAATATATTATATGGATATAAAAAATATTTTATTTAATATATAATATATATATTTCATTAATATCATTCTATAATAGTAATTAATTTAATTTATTAGAATAATATGACTTTGTGAGCATAAAAATAGTTCTCTAAAAAACATCTCATATATATTCAGTTGGTTACTATATTCATTTTTAATTAATTTAGAACCAATGAATTCAGCCATATATTTTCATAAGTTAGCTAATACTATTCATAACCACTTACTTAATGGCTAGGTTATATTTAATTATATTAAATAATAATATTTTTATAATATATTGTTGTTTGGTAAAAATTGGTCTTGCATGTAACGCAAGCCAACCCATTATTATGTATAGAATAAACATATTTTCGTATTGAATACAACATAATATATCCAAGAAAATGAATTTATTTAAGAAGTGATATACTGTAAAATCTTGCGGTGTTTCTGGTGATGTAGGGACATCGAGTGTTTATGTTAATGAATTTCCTCTACAAGGTGGAGATTTTTGAACTTTATTCACTCAATATTGTAAATTAAATGATTTTAATTCCTTGCATTATGTGAAGACCCGACCCAGAAAAACCAGGAGTTGGTGCCTTCTGAACATGATGTGTCATTTTAAAACAAAAACATGCTCTCAAAAACACACATCATGTCCCATACAGAGGATCGAGTTTGGTTCGAGCTCTGGGAAACCAGTAACTTCAGAAATGTTTCAAATGATAAAAGCTATTACCTGAAAATTTAAAATTCAAAACGTAGGGTGAGAATAAGAATGCCCAGTAAGGTGTTTAAAATAAACCAATGAAACTTTTGAAGGAAATTTTTAAAAACATAACCAAATAGAATTCTCTTATAGAAAACTATGGCACATGTAACATATCATAAAAGTGATCAACTATGATTTTCAAGGAATACATGAATCAATTTGGACATTTTTAAAAAGGGGTAGTAAAAGATATCCTGAACATGTATGACGTATGAATCTTTAAGCACAAATTAAACTGTTAAGAGTAATACTTAATCAGAGATGTGCGTGAAGGAAAAACATTCAATTTCATATGTTGGTTACTATTTTACACGAATCATGCCCCAAACGTTTACTTATGACATCAACAAGAACTTGATAAAAACATAAGGGCAAGAGTAGTGAAAGAATAGGCATATCATCTTGAAAAGAACTTGTAACATGACATGAATATGTCTCTTCAACATTTTATTTAGAAATTCATGAACATATCACCGAGGTAATCCCCAAGGTTTCAATATAGTAAAATTACTGAGGTTATTCACCAGGGTATTGTAAATCTTGTAATCTCTAGAGATTAATTTTTTACCCAATGCATTGGAGTTCTATCAGGGTGCACCCTTAATATGTCTTTACATTCATGTGAGCCACATAAATCAATACTTTACTTAAATAGGGTTTTATATTCAAGATGTCCCATACCACCTTGAATAGTTCATTCATAGTTGGTCATAGTAGTTGAATTTACATATCTTATAAGTGATATTGGCATCTAGATGATTAAAAACCAAGCTAACAATCATATGACAATTATAAAAGGAAAGAAGAAAGGCAGATTATGGCACAAACATTGGCATCTAAGGTACTGAAAGAAAGAAAAAGTAGAATTTATCACATGCTAGTTTGTTCTTGAAATTATAAAATTTTACAATCAAATTGATTACAAGGTGAACCAAAAATATCAAGTAGGGTTTTGAGATTTCACATGATAAAACATTAAATATTGTTAAGCCTTTGCATAAAACTGAATAATGTCCATGATAGAAAGCATGAATCTTCACCATAAGCAACATAATTTAAAACATATAGAAAAAAAATAAGTTACTCTTAAATGTGGATATAAGTTTTGTTTAAAAACCAATTTCTTATGTTTTTAAAACTCCACCTAATCTCGAGACATAATGTCTAAGGACCTTAACAACTGAAATCAAGGTTCAAGCAACATATAAAATATATGTATGTACATGAACTCAAACTGAAATATTGGTACACCCATGTGTGTTAATCCCCTATGAATAGTAGTTCAACTACATTTTGAATCGGGATGGTCATTCCCTTAGTCATAAAATTTGTTTATGAAAACCAGCAAAAAAATAATTTCATAAAAACTCGATCATATATATATAATTTTTAAAATTTATTTATTATTTAAATATGAAAATAAGTGTATGTGAATATGTGCAGTGCATTAATCATTATAGACAAACATACTACATATAACCGAATTAGAAATGTTGTGCCCATTCCTGCATATAACCGACGTATATACATAAAACCAAAAGTATATATGTATTTTCAAAACAAAAAATGAGGCTAGGTATAATCCTTACATTCATTAAGCTATTTGAATAAAAGAGAACCCGAAGGCGTTGTTTCAACATTTAAGATCATTTGGACTGAACCGTAAGGTTACAAAATATATTTTTTTCAAATATATAAGTGTATATATTCTCAAATAAGAAAAAAAAGGCAAAACTAAAAACCCTTAATTTAAAAACCATGTAAAGAAGGACTTCAGGGATGGTTGGTCGGGCTCGCTGGAGACTTGAACGGGAGAGAAAAATGGAGAGGTCTCGATTATTTATATACAAAATCTCACACACCAACTTCCATGAAAAAACGTACCCACTTGCATTTCATTTAATGGGGATGTCGTGCTTGAAGAAAATGAGGAGACATGGGGGTTCTTGATGGTCATAGGTGAAGAAAACGATTGTTGTGCCATAGGGTAGGGTTACTAGTGTAACCCATGCATGGAAAAAGAAGATGACACAGCTAGTGGAAATTACGGGAAAAAACGGACGGTCCATATCGATCCCAACGTCGATCCAAGGGATGAGATGCGTCCGCTGATTTAAAATAATTGAGTGGCTTAGATTAGATATACGTTTTATCGGACGGTCTATGTTCGAAATGAAAATTTAAAAAACTCGAAAATCCAAAATTATATAGTTCCAGATCGAACGGTTGACAAAAACTACAGAGAGAGACACATTCGCTGAGGGTCGAGCACGAGATCAGAAACAATGGCCCAGATCGTGCGCGATGCGATCCAACGGTCCAGATCACGTTTTCCCTAAAAAAAGACTTCCCACATCGAAATGGAGAGCGGTTTTCACCTCCCATATAACCCAGAGCCTCCCAACAAGTACTCATAAATCTCACAACACCCACGAAGGGGGACCTATGCATGGGCACCAGCCCGCAGGCCTTGGCCTACCCAGACCCCGCCACAGCCTCACGCCTGCACTGGTGCGCCTATGCGCTCTTTCTCTCTCTTGTTCACCCTTCAGGGAACCTCTTCCTGAGCTCGGGTCGGCCATGGCTTGGGGATGAGGGTCAAGCTCCGCCACTTCGTGTGAGATTCCTCCATCGGCCCTAGCCAAAAAGGGATGGCCCTAGTGTGCCAATATTTTTTGAAAAAGCTACACTAACAAATTTTTAAGAAGAAGAAGTAATCCATTTATTAAAACTATATAGAATTTTATATTCTTAAACATTAATGAATACAAATTAAACGTGTTTTAGTTAGAAGTATTTGTAAAATTAAAAATACTAAACCCCTTTTTTTAAATCAAAATGTTATGAAAAGGAAACATTAATAAACCTACATTATAATTTATATAATAGTATCCAGAAAAACATAGTTCAATAAAAACAGAATTTAATTTGAAAAACATAAACATATTTTATAACATTATTCAAGAAATGAAAATCTTTACATTGTATTTGAAAAATTCGAAAAGTGTTTTGAATTCCTTAATTCCTTTGAAAATCACTTAAAGGTGAAATGAAGTTTTACATGATATCCTTTTAGAGTTTATAAATGATGGTTTAGTTATAACCTTCATCATAACTCAATTATTTTGAAATGAATTAATATTTAAATAAGTTCACTTATCCTAACAAGGTCCAATGACTGTTTTTTTTATAATCGTTAGCTTGCAATAGTCACTAGAGAAATGGTCGAAAAATGTGTCCAATAAAACCAAACCTTAAGGTGTCCTAAAACCCAAAAGGAAGAAGCTGTTGATTCCCATTCCGCTGATGCTCATCATGGTTTTTATGATCACAGTGGTGATGTTTTTTTCCTTTATTTGACACGAAGGATCTCCTTTACTTACTGGGCCTCGTTGTGGTGATTTGGGGTCTTCTAGTAGTTCTGATATGGTTTTTAATAGGTACATTTGGTTAGCATGATTACTCTTTTGATCTCGGTGTATTGTAGAAACTACGATGTTCTTATTTAAATAAAGAGCCTTATGTTTATCCTTTAAATTTTTGTTCTATTAAAAGTGATTTAACAAAAGTAAATGCATAATATCATCATTATATGATACCCAAAATTCGGGGAGTTACATTACACCCCCCATCAAAGAATTGTGTCCCCACAATTCCTTTCATAAAAACTTTCTACGAGGAAGCACTCAATTATTCCTACCATATCGTCCATCATAGAGGATCCTCAGGTGCGTTCTGTGGAACACCCAAATTGATGCTCAACTCCTCTAGTTCTCGGATCCAGATACACTTCGGGCAGAAGGGGTTGAACTCATGCACCGCACAATTGGGCTTCTAGAGGGAGGTTCGAATTGTACAAAGTTTGTAAATGTCAATATGGACCAACGTACGATGAACTATCCAAATTATGTCTCAATCGAGAACATCAATGTTATATACATTGTCGTACAGGATAACGCTGAGGATTTGGAACATGTAGGTCACATAAACATTTCCCTCTAAAGAACCTTCTTGAAATTTTACTCTAGTCGTGTAGTTCCGGCATAGGTTGAAACATAGGAAGAGCCCTTCGTGGTATTTTCCTCCCCACTTATGCTCGGCCAATTTTGTTGTGCCTATGCAGTAGTAGATGGGAGCATTCCTTTGACAGGTGCAGAGAATCGCTGGACCGTTTGTCACCTCAAACTACTGCTTGCACGTTCCTCACAGGTTTGCAAGGGGAAGATACTCATATTCAGAGTTTTTGATTGCAATAATATCCAGTATCTTAGTAGGAAGAGATAACATGTGGGTTTGTCCTTCAATTTGAAAGTTTAAAATGAGAGTTTAATCACTTGAAATCTGTCCAAATGTATAAACAAAGTAAAGACATAAGAAATAAGAGATAACAAAATATGATCTTTATATAACTACTGGTGCACAACAAAAAACAAGGATAATCGTTTCCTCAGTTCCCTAACACATGAATTAGAAAGACAAGCTCGAAACTCTCTATCTCCGTAAACTATATGAAACCCGAGCAATCAGGATCGATGTCATGGGAGCACTAATGCTATCTCTATAGTCTGACATGTGGGGTGTACAACTATGAGACATTTTTATGTACTTGTTTTATATACACAAAACAAGAGGCTTTGTATTCAAGGATGCCAAAGTCCATCATTTGACCAAAATGGCCATAGGAAAAGACATGACACATGTTTGTTGCATGGTGATCTCCCTCTACAGCAGCCTCTTGGAAATCCGTGAGGGACGAGACACCTTTCGCTGCGGTGAAGCATCTAAAAAGTCCCTCATATTACTTCCCCCATCATCTGTAAGATGGAAACTGGGCTTGCATCATGAATATGTAATCCAGACCCGCTCTTCGGTGGAGTTGAATTACTCGGGGAGAGTTAGACACATCATAGAGATGTCTTCATGAAATACAGATATGGGCGTACTTTATAAAAGGTTCTTGGATGGCAATGGGAATTATGATTTCTAAGGCCTCATGGGGAAAAGACAAAAGATTAGTACCTTCGTTTTCCATATAAAAATTAAGAAAACTCAATTTTATTAATGCTGATGTATATTTTTCTTTGTTTCAGTTCTGGCATTCTAGAGTAATCCAAACCAAATCCACTAATACCAACTGTGAAGACCCGACCCCAGAAAAACCAGGAGTCAGTGCCTTCTGATCATGATGTGTCAATTTAAAATAGAAACATGCACTAATAAACACACATCACGTCCTATAGAGAGGATTGAGTTCGGTTTAGGCTCTGGGAAACCAGTAACTTCAGAAATGTTTCATCTGATAAAAGTTATTACCTAAAAATTTAAAATTCAAAACATTTGGTGAGCATAAGAATGCCTAGTAAGGGGTTTAAAATAAACCAATTAAACATTTGAAAGCATTTTTTAAAAACTTTTCGAAAGAAAATTCTCTTATAGAAAACTATAACACATGTAACATAACATAAAAGTGCTCAACATATATTTTCAAGGAATACATGAATAAATTAGGAAATTTTCAAAAGGGGGTAGTAAAATATATCCTGAAAAAGTATGACGTATGAATGTTTAAGCACAAATTAAACCATTAAGAGAAATACTTAATCAGAGTTGCGTGTGAAGGAAAAAAACATCAATTTCATATGTTGGTTACTATTTTACATGAATCATGCGCCAAACATTTACTTGTGACATCAATATGAACGTGATAAAAACATAAGGGAAAGAGTAGTGAAATAATAGGCATATCATCTTGAAAAAAACTTGTAACATGACTTGAATATGCGGCTTCAACATTCCATTTAGACATTCATGAACATATCACTGAGGTCCATCCCAATGGTGTAAATAAAGAAAAATTACAGAGGTTATTCACCAGGGTATCACCATGCTTGTAATCTCTAAGGATTAATTCTTTACCCAATGCATTGGAGCACTATGATGGTACACCCTTAATATGTATTTACATTCATGTGAGCCACATAAATCAATACTTTACTTAAAAGGGGTTGTATATTCAATATATCTCATTCCACCTTGAATAGTTCATTCATAGTTGGTCATAGTAGCTGAATTTACATATCTTATATGTGAGACAGGCATCTATATGGTTAAAAACCAAGCTAACAATCATATGACCATTATTAAAAACAAAAGAAGAAAGGACGATTATGTCACATACATTGACATCTAAGGTACTGAAAGAACAGAAAACTAGAATTTATCACATGCAAGTTTGTTCTTGAAATTCGAAAATTTTATCATCCAATTAATTACCAGCTGAACCAAAAATAGCAAGTAGGGTTTTGAGCTTGCACATGCTAAAACAATCAATATTGTTCAGCCTTTGCATAATACTGAATAATGTCCATGAAAGAATGAATGAATTTTCACCATAAGCAACATCATTTAATAGATAGGGAAAACAAATAAGTTACTCTTAAATGTGGATATAAGTTTTGTTTAACACCCGATTTCTTACGTTTTTAAAACTCCACCTAAACTCAAGATATAATTTGTAAGGACCTTAACAACTAAAATCAAGGTTCATGCAACATATAAAATATATTTATGTTCCCAATCTCAAACTGAAATATTATCACACCCATTTGTGTTAATCCTTTATGAATATTAGTTCAACAACATTTTGAATAGAGCAGGTCATGCCCTTAGTCATAAATACATGATTATTGAAACCTACAAAAAAATAATTTTATAAAAACATGATCATATATATAACATTTTCAATATATATTTGTTATTTAAATATGAAATTAAGTGTATGTGAACATGTGCAGTGCATGAACAATTATACACAAACTTCATACATATAATCAAAGTAGAAAGGTCATGCCCATTCCTGCATATAACTAACGTATATACATATAACCAAAAATATATATGTATTTTCAAAACAACAAAACGAGGCCAGGTATAATCCATACATTCTTTAAACTATTTGAATTCAAGAGAACCCGAAGGCCTAGGTTTAACATTTAAGAATGTTTGTACTGAATCGAAATGTTAATATATATATATATATATCAAATATATAAGTGTATATATTCACAAAGAAGAAAAAAAGGCAAAAAAAACTTACTTTAAAAAACAGGGAAATGAGGACATCATGGTGGGTTGGCAGGGCTCGCTAGAGACCTGAACGGGAGAGAAGAACTGAGATGTCTCAGATATTTATATACAAAATCTCACACACCACCTTCCCCACAAAAACTTACCCACTGGCATTGCATTAAATGGGGGGTATCATGCTTGAAGAAAACGAGGAGACTCGGGGGTCCCCGGTAGTCAAAGGTGAAGAATACGAGGGGTGTGCCATAGGGTAGGGTTACTGGTGTAACGCATGCACTGAGGAAGAAGAAGACGCTGCTAGGGGAAATTATGGGGAACAACTGATGGTCCAGATCGATCCAAACATCGATCCAAGGGATGAGATGCGTCGGTTTTTTTAAAAGAATTGAGCGGCATGGATTAGATATATGTTTCATAGGACAGTCTAAGTTTGATGTGGAAATTTAAAAACCTAGAAAGACCATGATTAGATCATGTTGGATCGAACAGTTGACAAAAAACACAAAGAGAGACGCGGTCGTTGAGGGTCGAGCATGGGATAGGAAACAATGGCCCAGATCATGTGCGACACGATCCAATGGTCCTGATCGCATTTCTCTTGAAAAACTGCTTCCCACATCGAAACAGAGAGTGGTTTTCACCTCCCTTATAACCTAGGGCCTCCCAATGAGTGCTCAGAAATCCCACAGCACCCAAGAATGGGGCCCTATACACAGGCTCCTGCCTGCATGCCTTGGCCTACCTAGACCCCGCCGCGGCCTCACGCCCCCACTGGGGCACCTATACGCTTCTGCTCGCTCCCGAGTGCCCTTTGGTGAACCTCTTCCCGAGCTTGGGCTGACCTAGGCTTGGGGAAGAGGGTCAGGCTCAGCCACTTTGGGTGAGCTACCTCCCTCAGCCCTTTCCAAAAAGGGTTGGCCCTAGTGGGCCAATTTTTTTTGAAAAATATATACTAAAAACGTTTTAAGAAGATTAAACAATCCATTTATTAAAACTATATTGAATTTTATATTATTAAACATTAATGAATACAAATTAAACTTGTTTTAGTTATAAGTATTTCTAAAATTAAAAATACTAAACCCCTTTTTTCACAAAAATTTATGAAATGAAAATTTTAATAAACCTACATTATAATTTATATAATAGTATCCTCGAAAACATAGTTCAATGAAAACATAATTTAATTTCAAAAACTTTAACATAGTTGATTACATTATTTATGAAATGAAAATCGTTACATTGTATTTGACAAATTCGCAATGTGTTTTGAATTCCTTAATTCTTTTCAGAATCCCTTAAGGGTGAAACGATGTTTTACACCATATCCATTTAGAGTTCATAAATGATGGTTTAATTATAAACTTAATCATAACTAAATTATTTTGAAACTAATTATTATTTAAATATTTTCACTTATCCTAAAAAGGTACAACAACTATTTTTATATAACCGTTAGCTTCCAATGGTCACTAGAGAAATGGTAGAAAAAGTTTTCTATAAATCCGAACCTTACGGTGTTCTAGAACTGAAAAGGAATAATATGGTGCTTCCCATTCGGCTGATGCTTAGTAGCATTTTTATGATCGCAATGGTGATGTTTTTTCCTTTAGTTCACTCGAAGGATCTCCTTTACTTACTGGGCCTCGTTGTGGTGATTAGGGTCTTCTAGTAGTTCTAATAGGGTTCATAATGGGTATATTTGGTTAGCATAATTACTCTTTTTATCTCGGTGTATTGTAGACACTACGGTGTTCTTATTTAAATAAAGATCCTTATGTTTATCCTTTAAATTTTTGTTTGGTTAAAAGGGCTTTAACAAAAGTAAATTTATAATATCATCATTATATGATACCCAAAATTTGGGGTGTTACACATTGTTTTTTTACTTGTCATGATATTTATTTTCATATAATATTGGTATTTATATATGCTGGATTTATGTATTATTGAGATTGAGCTTCTTTTATTAGTTCATGTGGCCCTTTTGTTTGGTTTATACATTGGGAATGTGCCATTATCCTAGGTCTACTTTCCCATTTGTTCTATGTCATCCTCATACCTTATGTTGATCCATTGATACTTATAATCCTATGGTTTTCTATTCTTACCTTTTTTCATTCTTTGTGAAACAGATTGGCTTGATCAATGGGTGAACCTTGATAGTTGATCCTATGATGTCATATATCCTTATTTTGTTGTTTAAGTGGCTATTTTGGGACACTTATCTAGATTTTTCATATCCTTGGATATATTCTCTAGTATTCCTCTACCCCTACTAGAATGACACCTTAATTTGGAATCTACCTCTCCAATTTTGGGAGATTTAGTTGGGTGAAAAATCTCTATGGTTTTTGGAGCTCTAGTTTTCCTCGAGGGAGAAGAGTATATGAAGGGGCATTGGTGGGATTCCTTGAATTACCATAGAAGAAATAGTGATCTAGATAAGTTTTGATCATCTTCATCTATGCTTGGTGAGGAGCTCTAATGAGGTCCTAGGGTTCCTTGGTGTTCCTTTTACCTAGATGGAAATGAAGATTATAGTGGAGTACAATCTCGATGACCCTAACAACAAGACCTAATTGCATAGAGGCTCTATGAATACACATAGGAGGGATTTATCCTTAGTAAGGGGCCTTAGTATGGTATTCTTTTTCTTTTCTATCGGTTATCTAAGCCTTGTATTTGATTATTCTTTGCTTATATGTTGGATGTGTTGTTTGACTTTTTCCAAGGTGCACAATATATGATTAATCCCCAACTTGGTTCTACTGTGAGTCCTTTCATTTCCAGAACATGAACTTTGTATATTTTCCTCATGTGACTTTTTGTTATGTGGTTATGTTTCACTATTAATCAAATATATTTTATAATCCCATTTTTTCATAGTGGAATCTTGGTACCCCTGCACCATGCATATAGGCCAAATAGATGAATAATGTCAAAAACATGTGGTCCTCTTTATGATTTGATTACTACTTTATGTCAATCGTTTCTATTGATCATCTCACTTATGTTTGAGTCTCTTATCTCTAATTTTTCTTGGTACATATTAGTATTAATATCAAACTTGTTATATATATTCTCATTAGCATGTTATCTGTTATAAATGTTTACATGAATCGGTACTTTTTATTCTCTCGTTCTTTGTTTAAGGTTTGTTAGAATCAGCATGTTACACTTCCGATTATGAGAATTCATTACAATATTTTTAGTATTCATGTTTTCTTGATTCTTCCTACTATTTATATAATTATAAATATGTTAAATTTTTGTTCTGTAATTTTGAGAAACAAAATTATTGCCATACAACTCAATTACTCCACTGAAAGTGGGCTACCTCACAGCACAACCCACAAATTTTTTATAGAATCTGATAAAAAAATATTTCGTAAGGCTGCTATTGGGATAAAATATTATTGGCCCTATCATGATGTGATAATTGTGAGAAAAAGGTAAAGTAAAAATGAATAAAAATTGAACAATATATGTCACATAGAAAACCCCACAAATAAAGAGGGGTAAAAAACCATTGAAAAATAGAATTAAATCACTATGGTAAAAGAGGTTAAACACACTCTCTTTCTATTATAAGGAAAATACCCATGTAATTAACTCTCTTGATTAATTTATAATGCACCTCACAAAATACAACACTCAAAATGTTGAAATAGGAATCTCAATACTTGAGGTGATGTTGCTAAAACTGTCAAAGCGCTCTGCCTTTTATAGGAAAGGCCCTTACTTGATTTTCCTCCTACATTTAACTCCATGGGTTAGTTTTTCCACCCATCCCACTAACCAAACTAGCCCCCTTTGAAAAATAAATGGGGATAAACTATTTGTGAGAAACAAATGCCAATATTCCACACTTGGAGATTTGATTGGGAACCAATAATATTTCCACAAATCTTTTATATCTTCCAACCATGTTGCTCTTATATCTTTGATTAATATTGATGATTTTTTCTATTTTAACTTAACAAATGTAATAAACTTCATCATAAAATTAACATAATTTTCTTCAATATAAAATTTCTACATATCCACTCTTTCTTCCTCCACCACATCTCTAAAAACGTGATATTGTACCATAATATGCAATATCTTGGAATGAAAAGATTGATTCCTTTTAATTTTTAAGGTGGTATGATTGTCACAAAACAATTGGATATACTTCTGTCATTGTTTGGGATCTCTTGGAAACCTTCACATCTAAATCACTTCTTTGAAATTCAATGTAGTTTTCATGTACTCTACCTTAGTCGTGGATACATATATAATAGACTACAACTTTGAATTCCAGCTAACAACTCATCCTATAAAATTAAACACATAACCCAAAGTGTATTTTCGTAGGTCATAATCACATACAAAATCTGAATCTACATAGGCTTTAATAGTGAAATTTGATTCTCAATAACATAATATAGCATATGAGATCTCTTTGATGCATCTAAGTGTCTTCTTTGATATGTTCCAATACTCCCGTATTTAATTCTCCACATACCAACTAACTTCTCCCACTACATGTGCATTTTATGGTTTTATATTAACCATAGATAATATCATACTGCCCACTGCTGGTGCATAAGGTAATTAAGACATCTCTGTCCTATACACTTCACTGTTATAACTGTTAGGATTCATCGTAGGGGATAACATAAAATTAATAGTAAGTTGGGTAAATATAGGCTTATAATGTCGCATGTGGAAGTATTTCAAGATATTCCTCAAGAAATTCTTTTTTGATTGCTAAATCATACCCTTCTTTCTATCCCATTAAATATGTATCCCATGATATTAATTTTTGGTCCTAATTCCTTCATATCACACTCCCATGAAAACTAGTAACATGTCATCCACATACAATAGAAGAATGATAAAATCATTACCATCTGAACCCATGAAATATGCACAAGTATCTGAATGAATTATGTTGTGTCCAATACTCATGATATAGGAATAAAATCTCTTGTACCAACACCTTGGTTCCTGCTTAATACCATTAAAAGTTTTTATCAACCTAAAAACCAAGTTCACATTCCCTTATTTTGAAAAACATTCCGATTAGAAAATATATATTTATTTATCAAGATCACCATGTAGAAAAGTTCTCTTCACATCTAGCTACTCTAGAGTTAAACTATATAATGCACACATCCAATAACTATCTTAACAATCATTATTCTAACAATGGGAGAAAATATGTCCTTGAAATCAATAACTTCTCCCAATGCATATCCTTTGACCACCAGTCTTGCATGATATCTTTACAATTATTCATTTTCATCCCAATTGATCTTAAAGAACCTATTTTTACTAATAGTCTTCCTTCCATGAGGTAATGGATCAATATCTCATGTCTTGTTATTGTAAAGGGCATCAAGTTTCTCCTGAATTACTTCCATCCATGTAGATATTTCTAAACTCTACATCACCTCCAAAAAAATAATATAGATCATCATCCTCCATCAATAAATAGTACACATTATTTCTCTCAGTGATATATTCTGAGTGCCATATTGGTTCTCTTTTATCGTGAGTTGATCATCATAGTCCAAAATCAATCATAACATGATCATCATGCTCCTAAAATGAAATTGGTTCTTCTATGGATTCTTCCTCCACCCCAACTATTATAGTATATGTGTTCTCTTTCTTCAAGTCCCCATTAATCATCACTTGAACCTTATCCTCTAGATATAAAACATCCATGTTGATGATAATTATATGGGTATTGGGGTCCCACATAAAATACCACTTCACACCATCAATGTATCCTAAGAATATACATTCATTGGATCTCAAATCCAACATCAATATTTTTTGATCATTAAACAATACAGATACATGACCTCCATAAGTATGTAACCAAGCATAGTCAGTAGGTTTAACACTCCACATATTCATTAGTGTTTTCATATCAATCATCACAAATGTAAATCGATTGATCACATAACATGTGCCCTTCATTACTTTATCCCATAACTTCTTGAAAATTTCTACAGTCTTCAATATCTCCCTTGTTCTATCCAAAAAGTTTATGTTCACCCACTTTTCCACTCCATTTTTTCTAGGAGTGTATGACACCATTAATTGTATCTTGATGCCTTCTCATTGAAAAGAAAGTATTAAAATCATCACTTGAATATTTTCCACCTCTGTCAATCCTCTAACACTTGATTTTCATTCAAGATTCCATCTTCATCCTGGCTTTGAATGTTTTGAAGACTTTAAAAACACATGATTTCATCTGGATTGGGTAAACCTAACATCTCATAGAATAATCAACTATGAATTATACAAAGCACCGTTCTCTTCCCAGGGATATAAATAGTGCTTTCCAAATATTGGAATGGATCAACTCTAAGATATCCTTGGTCCCCATTGCCGACATCACAAAATTCAACCAATGTTGGTTGCAAAAATCATAATGCTCCCAAAATGGAATGAATACCTTTGTAATCTAAGAAGAAACTTAAATTCAGTACGAATATTCAGGATTCATTCAAACATAAGACCATGCTTTTGAAACCAAGAATTCCTCAATGCTTTTTTTGAGGTAGTTAACAGGACAACTATTGTAATATCTCGGAAATTACAAGTAATTTTTATTAATTATATGGAATTATTTCGATACTGCAAAATTGGATTGCGTGCGATTCTGAGGCCCAGGGTGCCTATAATGATCCTTCGATGTTTTGTTAAGCTTTAATTAGTGAACATACGCAATTTTCCAAAAAAAGTGGAATAATTCTTAAACGATTACTCGAATTAAAAATATGAGGGCATTGTTGCACTCAGAATGATCAGTTTACCCTAGGCACGACTTATGTTTTGTCAGTGCGGGCCTCCTGTGAGAAAACCTAAAAATGTAATAACCGTAAATAAAATAATTAAATAAAATTATTTTATTTTTTAAATGCTTATAACTCATGAATGGTAACTCACATTAAAAATCCGAGACCACCACTGAGATTGTGGGGGTATGCCCTCTTTAGGAAGATACTAACTTTGGGCGGTGCGGGCCACCAGTGAAAGTTAGTTTTGGGCCGTAAATAAAATAATTATGTGACAATTATTTTATTGTAAAATCCATATCTTTTAAATGTTAACTCGGTTTGGAAATCTGAGAGTACTGTTGGGTTCGTTGGGGCGTGTTTCAATTAGGAAGATCCTAACCTCATCCGGTGTGGGTTGAGGGTGACTGTTAATAATTTTCATAACTTTTCGTGTGTATATTCACTAAACGCGTGAGAGGCATTTTCTAACTTTTGAACTATTGTTCGGTTTAAAAATCTAAGGGCATCGTTGTACCCGCAGCGCCGAGATTCACTTAAAAGAGGTATATCTTTGACCGTAGTAGGTCAGGTGAAAAAATTATTTTTGTGGACTTTTGAAAGATTAATAAATTAACATGTTTTTTTATTTTATTTTCCTTCGTTCCTCCAACAAAAAATGATGTTGGTAGGACCGACGATGTGTCAAGCCAACAAATGGCTTAACTCTTATTTTCTTGTAACCTAACCATTGGAAATTCGGGAGGCCCATTAATTAAATGAACCTCATTAATTCCCCAAGATTTATACACTCTTTCTCCTCCCCTATTTATATGGAGCTCGGGGTGGGGTGTTGGCACGACTTCACAAAATGACGATGCTCTCGAAAAGTACCACAATGCCAACCACCAGGTGGACGAGACTGGTTTCATCGAGCGGTAATGAGAACCACCGTGTCATGAACCGATGACAATGATAAAGGATGTTTCACTGACCATCGTTAGCAGACATCTCTTCCAGGTAGGGGTTTATTTTCATTTTTGTGTTTTTGTTTCCCTCTTCCACATTGTTGAAATTATATGAAGAACGTGGGTCAACTGACTAACGTATTGACCCGCGATTCATCCATCTTTGTGGGAGGTTATTTTGGGAAACTTGTGGGGTTAATCTTGTGTTCAATACTACTTTTTATTGAAGTCCCTTCATATCCTTCATATTCCGAGCTAACGCGGAGTGTGCGGGCCTAAAAAACCTGGCCCGAACCATCCGCTATCTTTCTTTTCCTTGAACCGCCTCAGAAGACCACGAACACGTCAACACACGCTACAAGAGGAGAGTCATGACTCGTTAGCCGCAGTGAAGGGAGGAGGTGGCCGGCATGACGACCAATCGCGGGAAGGAAGGTGACACGACCACTATGCCGCAGATGAATGGAAGTTGCGGAGGAGGCCGAACCCACCTCTGGAGGGTTCCACAGCACCCACACAGTGTTTCCGCCTCACTAACCGAATATACTCTGGGCCTTTTGGGAATCTGGGTGACCGAGGGGTTACACCCCCTCCCCCACATCGGACTGAACTGGGCCACATCCCTCAGATCAGGCCACCACCCTCAAGTTGGGGTGCTTCCCTCACACCGGGTCGTCGCCCTCAGATTGGGCCGCCGACCTCGGGTCGGGCCACCACCCTCGGACCAGACTGCCTCCCTCGGAGTGGGCCGCCAACCTCACACTGGGCCGACGCCCTCAGACCAGGCCTCCACCCTCAATTCAGACGACCTCCTGGGACCGGGTCGCCGCCCCACACCGGTCGGGCCTCCCCTTTGCGGGTCGCCCCCTTGCGGGCTGCCCCCCTTGCGGGCCAACCTATTCTGGTCGGGCCGCCCTTGACGGACGCGGTGGGCTGGCCTTACGGACCACCCCTCTTGAGGCTCAGACCAAACATCGGCCCATCGGGCCAAGCCCACCCTAGCCCAGCCCAGAGTGATTTGGGCTAGGTCAGTCTAACTAGGTCAGACCGGACCCAGGCCCTACCGGACCCTAGAACACTTAAAGGAGCTTATCATGAGAACTAGACGTCTGTTTGACAAACTGTCTATAGTGTTGGGATGCTTGGACTTACACGGTCTTTTTAGTATTCTTCAATTTAGTTTTTTAGATAATTGGAGTACGGAAAAGTCGGATCGAACCCGAATCCAACTCGGTCCCCAAACCTAAAACACTTATAACTCATAGACCAGGCGTCTGATTGACACATCTTCTATCACGTTGGAACCCTTACGACATGGAGGTCCATTGAGTTATTCCTTTTTGGATCTCAGTGGTGGTTGATGTATGACAGATATCTCAAGGGGAAGATTCTACAGAACTTGAGCGTGCCAAGTGCAAGGAAACTTGTGGCAGGATGTAATGTGAAGAAAGAAAATTGATAATATGTGGGTCAGATCCTATGTGGGTCAGTGCACAACAATTCTGTGTGGGTCAACGCATATCGATCCTGTGTGGGTCAGATCCTGTGTGGGTCAGCAGGGGTTAGTTACCTATCCATCCTGTATGGGTCAGCAGTAGTGCTTCTTAATAGAATAAGATGCTATATTTTATGACTAATAACTTATACTTTGGTACTTAAGTTATACCTGATTGTGAGATGAGTCTTTTTCCTGTGTGGAACTTCTTGATTTGTAGTGTTACTTTTGTTGTACATATACCTTTGTGGTATTGTCTTTATGGTGTTACATGAATGGTATTTTCTCTTTGTTGTGTTACTTGTGTGGTAATTCTACCTTCGTGGAGTTACCTTCATGGTTTTATCTTTGTGGTGTTACCCATGTGGTACTTCTACCTTCATGTTGTATTTCATTTTATTTCAGTTGTATTGTACTACTAGTCGTACTTGTACTTTTACAGTGGGGCTTGTATTCTGGCCCCTTTTTACTTTTATCACTCTTTTATGACATCAGTTTACTTTGTGGTTGCATCTTATTGTATTCTAGTCTGTGTGGTTACATCTTGTTTTGTCCTTGGATTGTGTGTCTGTACAGGTTAAAAAAGCAATGTGTTCATGTCTAAGGGGCACACATTTCTGGTGCTAGTTGTCAGCCTCTGGCCTATGGAAGACGGGTTTGGGGTAGTCCTGACATGGGCCTTGAGGGACGGGTTGGTGCAACTATCTCCACCTCCTTGTATGCTTCAATATAAAGAATGCATAGATTCTTTAAGATCTTCTCTATCTTCATCACCACAAGCACACCCTTCACAGTCATCCCCACTCCATTGTTAATGTGAGTCTTACACCTGATGTCATCAAATCCACCCAATGAAAATATGTTAATCTTTAGGATATTCACATGGCGTACTCCTTAGGTGGTTTGAATTATACCATCATGCATCTTCAGTTTGTTGGTATTGACTCCAAAGATCTTCAAGGTGTGATTGTTCCCCATGTAAACAAGTCCTTTTGAGATATGTTCATACTGATCAAACCATTCCCTTTGATCCACGTTTCTATTAAATCAATTATCCATGTGTTGTTGAGATGATGTCTACCTCCATCCATCATTGATGTTTCACTGACTTGTATGTCTCCATTTCCGTAAGTACTCGTCATATTTCATTGAGATTTGTTTCCACCACTGTTATTGTTCTAACTATTCTTTTTGGGGTGCCCCTACATTCCACAACTGTAACATGTGTTTTTTTATTATTGATTTGGACCTTCCATGATTTTGGCTCCCACTTAGAATCATGCTTCATCATCCTTCCTCTCTCTATTGACAAAGTCTTCGATTGGTGAAATGTTTTTTGTTTGTCACTTTGCTATTACATTGACTTTTTTCTTCAGGAACCACAGCTGCAACATTGTTGAGCATAGAAAATTCCATAATGATATTTTTGGTAAGGTTGATGATCAACTGATCATATGGATTTTTAAATCATTAGAGCAGGATACCATCACATTCTGTATCCCTAATTTTGTATCCCAGGGTCATGAGTTGTGCGAATAGGGTATTGCCAGTGTTGATGTTATCAGTCACTGATGAGGACTCCTCATTCGAATTTTGATGCTTTATAGAGCTATCGAGCTTTTTGCCGCCCACCAGACATTTTGGCCTGGGCCTGATTTTATAGTGTTAATCTAAAATAGATGAGGTTGGACCTGTTAGGGATGACATTAGGTTCTTTGAGATATGTTGGTTGTTGTTGCCCCAACCCAAGGCCACCGATGGAACGCGTTGTGCTTTTACTATGATCTTGACCATTAAAGAACTACCCAAGGGGTGTGACCTCAAGTTTTCTTTATTTAAGGAAGCTCTATTGTACCTAAATGAGACTGAATTACTTTAACAGGAGATTAATGCACGCCTGTCGCAGGGCATGGACAAAAACAATTTAATTTTTCCTAGTGCAACACAATGGCTAATCAGGGTCATCTCTCATAAGGATCCTTCTCAATGTAGTCCACTTACATTATCTAACTCACATATTCTATCATTTTTGTGGTTTTTTTATTAAATGAATGTTATGAAAATATTTTTTATTTTTTTATTATTTAAAATAATGACATGTAAAGCATGAATTCTAAATTTTTTCTAAGATGCAAGTCTAAAAATAATAAATTAATAAAAAAGAACATGGTTTAGGGGGTTGGTTAAATGTTAAATCATTATTCTCCTTTATATGTTTTATTTCAGTATGATAATCCAAACATGAAATCTCATTTTTGAACCACTATTCTTTGTTAATAAATTGTGGAATATCATTTAATGTTTGAGCACTCTCTCTTCCACCTCCTCCTTTAATCCAAGTTGGTGACACACCTTTTTCTAGAATTTTTCGTCTTGTAGGACCTGGGTCTATCGAAGCCATTTCATCCATTGATTAGCTCAACTAAAACATGTGAAGAACTAACCAATGGAGAGAGGTAAAAATGATTAAATTAAGGAATAAATATAGGATGAGTTGCATGCCATCAGAGTGTGTCACAAGATCGGGGACATTCTCCTTACCCGTGCATACTAATCAAATCTATCTACAAACATAAAATTAAACATTAAAGAAAATTCTTGTTCACCTTCACCTCCCCTCGGGCCAAGTCTCAGGGTCATCATTTAATTTTCGAGAGTAAGATATTACTTGGAAGAGTGAGTGGAAGAAAAGAGAGAGAGAGAGGGAAAAAAAGAAACGTGGATGGAGAAACACAAAGACATGGATTAATAAAACTAAAATTTAAATTAAAATTGAAAACTAATACAAAACTAAAATTAAAATAAAATAAATGTAAGAAATGAGGGGGGGATAGAGGAGAAGCAGAGGCCCGTGCCCTGATGGGATCGCTCCTTAGCTGTGGGTGTCAAGCTGATGATTTGGGAAGGAGTCGGGGTCCTACTTTTATAGAGTAGACCATATCCCCCCTTCACAATGAGGTATAGCATGCATGGTGGGGTAGGATGAAGTATGACTCATCCTCCATATAGGTTTCTACTTGTGCAACCTCTTCTTCTCTGTCCATTGGTTCCTCAATGTATGCTTTATCAAAATAATAGTCAATAGGAAAGTTAGAATGTAATTCTATTTGAATAATATTAAAACTTGAAGTTTCAATACAAAATTCTTCCCCACCAATGTAATAATATTTTATCATGATTTCCTTAGGGAAATAAACTATAATCTCTTCATGAACTTCCTTCAATAAATATTCAACGTGGGCAGGGAGCTCTATATGTTCCTCAACATGTGCACATCCTGGTTCCTCTTCATCCTGCAAGGCATAGCTGAGATTGTCAGATTAATTATAATCAAAACCACAAGGAGTGATATAGAATTCAGATTCAATAAAATTATATGGGATAGAGTCAATTAATGGTTCATCTACCTGAGATGGTTCAGCTTCGATATCTGCCTTAGTGGTAAGTGCCTCTTGGAGTAGACTCTTTGAGGATGGAGGCAGGTAGTCGGGCTCCTCCATCTTGACTTTAAATTCCACAACTTGGGTGATTTCTTCCTTAAGTGGTGATAAATATTCTTCTTTTTATTGTATGGTGAGGTTAGGTTGTTCCTCACATTTAATCATGAATTCATCCAAAATTTTTTGATATCCCACTTTTAGTTCACCAGGTAAGTCTTCCTACCTTGACTCCTCGGGTTCTTCAATTTCAAATATATGTGGTGAAATTTCTTCCACCACATTCTCAGGTTATTCCTTTGTATTAGGTTTGGGTTACTCCATTAATGCATGAACATAATAAAAATCTCTATCAGCCTTTCTAGTTAATTGTTAAATTCTTTCTCTAAGTTCATGCACCTAAGATCTTCTAAAATATTTATCTTCTTCTTTTTGTTGTTACTGCACCTGTGAGTAATTTTTCTATGCGTAATATTCTGAATTTAAATACATCATGGAAGTATTTTTTCTTTTAGTTTTTTAAATGAAATGAAATATAACTAAGATGTGAAAATATAAAAAGTAAATAAACTAATGATTGTCTCCTTAGAAACAACGTTAGTTTGGATGCCTGCCTGTCATGGGGCGTGGACAAAAATAATTATATTTTTCCTAGTGAAACATAGTGGTAGACCAAAGTCATCACTCTTGAAGAGACTTCTCAATGTAGTTCACTTACTTTATCTAATTAACCTTTTATATCTCTTTTTTTTTGGTTTTTTCTATTAAATGAAAGTGATGAAAATATTTTTGGGTTTTTTATTATTTAAAATAATGACATGTGAATCAAGAATTCTAAATTTATACTAAGATGCATGTCTAAACAGAATGAATTAATAAGAAAGAACTTGGTTTTGGGGGTTTGTTAAAATTTCAATCATTATGATCCTTTATATTTATTATTTAAGTTTGATAATCCAAACATGGAATCTAATGTTTGAACAACTATTATTTAATTATAAATTGTGGAATATCATTTAATGTTTGAGCACTCTCAATTCCACCTCCTCCTTTAATCCATGTTGGTGACACACCTTTGACTAGAATGTGTCTTCGTCCAGGACCCAGTACAATCGAATCCCTTTCATACATTGATTATCTAAAATCCAATGTGTGAAGAACTAACCAATGAAGAGAGGGAAAAATGATTAAATAAAAGAATAAGGATAGGATTAGTTGCATGTCATTGGAGTCAGTCACAACATCAGAGACATTCACCTTACCTGAGCATGCTACTCAAATCTATCTACAAACTTAAAATTAAACAGTAATGAAAATTCATGATCACCTTCACCTCCCCCCGGGCCAAGTCTCAAGGTTAGCCTTTCATTTCTGAGAGTAAGATATTACTTAGTGGAGTGGGTGGAACAGAAGAGAGAGAGGGGGAAATAAATGAAGAAAAGTGGATGGAGAAACACAAATGCATGGATTAATAAAACTAAAATTTGAATTACAATTGAAAAATAAATCAAAAATAAAAATAAAATAAAATATAAAGAATAAATTTGTGGGTAAAGAGGAGATGAAGTGTCCCGTTCTTTGGTGGGATCCCTCCTTAGCTGTGGGTGTTGAGCTGATGATTTGGGAAGAAGGTGAGGGCCTCCTTTTTAGGTAGAATTCATTCCTCTGAAAGATTGCACATTTTTGGCCAATTACATGTTAGATTAAAGTGTGGGACCCATCATAAAAGTTATTCAATAATGTGTTTTCCATTCAAACTCCAAATTTAAGCACATTTAGCGACATGATTAAAGAGTTATGGAATTTTCATTGAATAAGACTTTTTATTGCTGAAATTTCTAGGAAGTTGTATTCAGATTTATAACAATCAATGGAAACCATAATGACATAAAAATCCCCACAAATTTGTTTTAAAGTTGGTCTTATGTGTTCTAGTGATATCTTAGGTATAGTCACCTAAATCTGATGTGAGGAGACTGATTTTTTCATTCATTATAGTTGTGGGGTCCATTCTATTTGCCTAGACCAATTTCCAACTTCAATGATTTTTTTGGACTAATAGATCATTTAATGAACTATATCTCCTTAAGATAAAGTTTAATGATATAAAATCATGATTCTAAGAAAAATAATCATGAGTTTTTGAATTATAAGTTTTAAAAAATAAGAAAAATACCATTGTAGTAAAAATCTGTTAAAAATCCAAAATTATGCACTTTTCTAAATTTTTCTCATAATTATTTCAAAAATTCAAATTACCCATTATTTTAATTAAACGTCGAAATAAATTTGTTTTATCATTGAATAAAATTAAAAAAACTTCATTATTTGATAAAAAATTTGCACATATATTTTCTCTCTCAATTACCCCCACACTTAAACCAGGCTTGTCCTCAAGCATAAAATCTCAACATAGAAATTAGAGGACACCAATGTTACCATTATTAAAATTCCAATTAAATTATATCAAACAATTTTCAATGTGAAATCAAACACTCAAAAAAATTAAAAAATATCAATTTAATTTACCATTTTTCCAAGAAAAAAATAATTCACATCTTTTACTTTTTCCATTTGAAAATTGTTGGAACTTCTCCTTTCATTCATTCAAGCTCCTTGAATCATTATTATTAAACATGTCAAGTCATGATTTACCTCAATTTTGATTATTTTCTCTCATTATTCATCATACAATTCAAGTAGAGTTATGCTCATATCATGAGAACATGCTCCTTATCCATAGGCTTGTAAATAAACTACTTTCTCCAATTTGTAAAGACAAAATGCACATAAAATGACGAGGACTTGAAATTAAGGTTCTATTGACTCTGAGGTTTAAGGTTTGTAGGATTTGATTCTTTAAAAATTAAGGCTCTAGGAGGAGGCTAATATATTAAGTACTATGCATGAAATCAAAAGTAAAAATATAATGAAATTATCCCCTTCATAGTAGCAACACCCACTTCCCAAAACTCAAAGAAAATGTTACGATCAAGTAAGCATAATGAATGATTTTTGCACCCTCTTGAATATTTTTTTATTTTATACTTTATTTTATTTTTTTGAAAGTTATTATTATCTCAGACCTCACATCAATCACCAAACCATATACACTCATAAGATCGTCGGTCTAGAAAATGGTGATTTTGGGTTTTTTCAAATAATAACCCAATTTTTCTCTTTTAGTTGATTCTTTTTGTTATTTTTTAATTTTTATTAATTCAAGAGGGAAATATAGAGTACAATGAGTGATTCCACAAAATTTTACAATTAAGACAATAAAACCCCTACACTTCTCCCTTACAATGTATATCATTCCATCCACCATTATTCTATTTACCCGCACACTTCAACGTTAAACGATCACGAAAATACTCATAGGAGGGTTGGAATGGATAAAAATGGCTTGAAACATGACTCATTCTTATAAAGGTCATTAATGGTCTCTTTGTGCTAAAAGAAGGATTGATGTTAACGTAGTCATTTAAGGAAAATTAGCTTTTCAATGGAAGCCTCAATCATTTTAAATGTGTTTTTGCACAGTCATAGATTTGACAAGTTTAGATACATGTTATGGTTGGTTACATGTCCAATGATTACTCAAGAAATATGCTCAAGAATAAAAAGGAAGTACTTGGTCTAGAAATTTTCTTGGGAATGGGAAATATAACATTAGACAATCACTCATGGCATGACTAATAAATCAATTCACATGAACTTCAGAAATTCAAAGCATGAAGGATGGTAGTAAAATTTCATTTAAATGAATCAATAAATTCCTTCAAATCATGATTCATTAATTCAATATCCATGATTCATTTTAAAAATTAAATTATTAATTTCAATTATTTAATTCTATCAACATTGAAATATAAAACATGGAATCATAGGACTCCTAAGAAACTCATGATTCCTAAATAAGTCTAGTAAAACATTAATTCAAGTTTGGGCATGAAATTTTATCTTTAAAGATCAAAATATATTGTGTACACAAATGTGGAGAGTTTAAAATATTAAACACTAAAATTGAACACACTTTTCCATGAAACATGGTCATTCATGTTCACTGTCTGGGGCTTCCTTCTACCGTTATGATCCTACAAAAAAATTACTCAATTAATCACAATGATAATTTCATTTAAACTCAAAATGAAAAGAGATAGGGGGACACATGCTAAATTATTTCAAAGAAAATAAATTCACATCTGAATTCCTAGAAAAAAAGTAAAAATAAATCCTGATATTATCCCCTAAGTCGGCCCTGAATTTATACTACCTCTAGAGGGAAGTATCGGCTGTTATCTAAAGTGTGATGGAGGATGAAGCTTCTTTGATTTGAACCACTACATGTGGATTCTCCTAGCTTGTGCTTCATCCTTCTGGGTGAGTAATGATCCAGGGATAGAGTACACAATATCCCCACCCCCTTAACAATGAGGTATATCGTGCATGGTGGGGGAATGATGAAGTATGAATCATCCTCCTTATTGGTTAATACTAGTGAAACCTCTTATTCTATGTCCATTGGTTCTTTGAGGCATGCTTCATCAAAATAATTGTCAATGGAAAAGTCAAAGTGTAATTATATTTGAATAATATTAAAACGTGAAGTATTAAGATTAAATTATTCCCCATCAAAGTAAGAAGATTTTTTCATGGTTTCCTTAGGAAAATCTACTAGTATATCTTCATACACATCCTTCAATAAATATTCAACATATCTAGGGAGATCCATATGTTCCTCAGCATGTGCACATCTAGGTTCTTTTTCATCCTCCAAGGCATAGTTGAGATTTTCTGATTCTGTATAATCAAAACCACAAGGAGTGATGTAGAATTCAGATTCAATAAATATAGAAGGGATATATTCAATGAATGGTTCAACTCCATGAGTTGGTTCAGCTTCAATCTCTGCCTCATTGGTAAGTGCTTGGTGTAGACTCTCTGATGATGGAGGTAGGTAGTTGGGCTCCACCATCTTGACTTCAAATTCCACCACATAGGTGGTCTCTTACTTTTGTGGTGTTGAATCTTATTCTTTGTATTCGATGAGGAGGTCAGGTAGTTACTCACATATAATCAATAATTAATAAAAACTTTTTTGATCTCCCACTTATAGCTTAGTAGGTATGTCTTCCTTCCTTTCTGCCTTAGGTTCTTTAATTTCAAATATAAGTGGTGAAATTTCTTACAACACTTTATTAGGTTCTTTCTCCAGCTTAGGGTTGGGTTGCTCCACTAATGCACGAACATAATCAAAATCTCTCTCTACCTTTCTGGTTAGTTGTACAATTCTTTTTCAATGTTCATGCATCGAGCTCTTCTAAAATATTCATCTTTATATTCTTTTTTTTGCTACACCTGTGAGTAATTTTTCAATGCATAATATTCAGAGTTTCTATACATCTTGGAAATATTTTTTTATTTTTTTAAATGAAATGAAATCTAAATAAGATGTGAAAATATAAAAGGAAAATTAACTAATGATTGGCTCCCTGAAAACAGCTTCAGTTTTGACGCACGCCTGTCTTGGGGTGTGGACAAAAATAATTATATTTTTCCTAGTGCAGCACAGTGGCAGACCATGGTCATCTCTCTTGAGGATCCTTCTCAATGTAGTTCACTTTATTTATCTAATTCACATATTCTATCTCTTTTTTTGGTTTGGATTATTAAATGATAGTGATTAAAATCTTTTTGGGTTTTTTATTATTAAAAATAATGACATTTGAAGCAAGAATTCTAAATTTATACTAAGATGCAAGTCTAGATAGAATGAATCACTACTAAAATTTTACACTTTACCAACGATTGTAAACCATTGGTAAAGGCCTTGAAACCATTCATATATAGTATATAAATGGTTCCCTCCACTTTGGCCAAGTAAGGCGTGAGAATAGGCCTATACCAATAGTTCTGTGAAAACTGTTGGTATAAGTGTCAAAATAGAAGGTATACCAACGCTTTGCTACAAACTGTTTGTATATGTTTGTTAAAGTATAACATATACCAATGTTTTGTAAATCATTGGTATATGTGTGTTACACTTATACCAATGGTTATAAACTGTTGATATAAAGGGGATATGGCAATCCATAAGGCTATACCAACAGTTTTGTTATGACAATTGGTATAAACATATACCAACAGTTATAACAAAATATTGGTACAGTTATATTATAGTATCTATACCAATGGTTTTGAAATGGTTGGTATACAATTTCTCATCTCCATAGCATCAGGCCCCTCTCCCCTCTCCAGACCTGCAACAACACAATAACCCCTCTCAAGACCTGCAACAACACCAATAAAAAAAATCCCCATCCAAAGTCTTCAAAATTTAGAATTCATTCCAGAATTTAGAAATTTATAAATTTAGAAATTCAAATACAATAACACCCATTAGAGAAAAAGACTACATGTTATAGGAAATGCAATAACACCCATAAGAGTATTCCAAATTTATAATTCATTCTTAACTCAAACCACAACACCAACACACATAAGACTATTCAAAATTTAGAATTAATTCCTCATTCAAACCAAAACATCAATACACACAAGAGAAAAAACCTACATGTTATAGGAAGAACATGGGATGTTTAGTCATGGTCTTGGGTTGAGTATCTTAAAACCAACAGAAAAACATGGGTAGAGTGGCAAGGATCGTGACACCAATAAGATAGAAAATGGTAGTGGTCATGTTCTTAGGCCTAGGATGTGTTATAGGAAGGACATGGGATGTTTATATTACTCTAATGATTATGTATCCATGTATAAATGGTTCATGTTGTGTTAGTGGGAAACATTGGCCAATATCGACATATGAGATGGGTTACTGGAATAGACTACATGTTTTTCTTATACTTTTCAATTAGAATAAGGGCGTATGTAGCTAATTGTAATTTTCTCTTCTGGGTTTGATGTGAGATGAATCCCCATCTTGGGTAGTGGGTATGAATATTCAATTATGTATTTGGTATTGGGTTCCCAAAGAGACTTTGGTTTGGTCCTAGAACCCACTGTTTGAGGATGGGGTTGATGTGATCCATGGGGCTATGGTGTCACCATATGTATTCCTCACCATTGGGGTATTTTTATGAGACTTTGAAACTTATTTTTCCAGAATCTATGTGTAGCCTTGTTGACCAATTTGTTATATGGTATTCTAGACTGTTCATAGGTTTCATATGCAATCACTATATGATATATATTTGTTGTATGTTATTGTATATAATGAACCACCTGTGATTGAGAATTAGTACATGAGTGTCGGTGCATGTTCATGATGGGATATCAAGACTCATTCCTAATATAATTCATGTTTTTCTATATATACTATGACCCATTTTGTTTCAATATATTCCTTGTGAATATTTTCTTCTAATAACGTGTGACCAATAAACCATATTTTAATTTTTATCCCTTAATTTCAATAATATATGTGCAGCCTTGTGAAGATTTTCTGTATGTCAATTGTTGTTTTCAATTAAAATGTTGTCCATTTCAAACAAAAGTGACACACTTTGAGTGATACCAGTCACAGCATGCCTCAGATTGAGGTGGGGTTGACTCATACCCATCATAAATGATGTGTGAATCATTGGGTGGGGGTAGTCTGAGGGGTGTGGGGGGCTATCCGTGGGTGAGGGGGGCTGTCCGGAGTGCGTTTTCGGTCGGGTTTGACCACCCCACACACGTTTTTCAAGCGCGTGAAACACATAAAAAACACATATTCTACCGTGTCGTGAAAACCGCGTGTCTGAATGATGCTTCATCTTTTTTTACACCTCACGAATAATAATTAGGGGGGTTTTCATGTGAGTTTATGTCATTATGATGTTGTTTGGTATGTATTTTACCATAAAACACATGTTTTCTCCATTTACGACATGCAGGGTGTGTTTTTGGCCACTGTGGTCACACGACACCTCGGATTGCCATGTCGTCTATCCGACCATTTTACAATTCACCCAACCTTTGTTTTCGTCCGATTAAATGGTATTCTGAGGACATTCAACCAATTTTGACTGCCCCACGCACGCTTTTCAAGCGTGCCAAACACCTAGAAAACACATATTCCACTGTTCCGCACAAACCACACATCAGAATGATGTGTTGTCTCCTCATAATCCTCATGTATAATAATTATGGTGTTTTCGTGTGATTTCAAGTCATTCTAATGTCGTTCGGTATGCATTTGACCGTTAAATTCATGTTTTGGCCATTTACGACACGCCGAGTACGTTTTTGGACACCGTGGTCACACAACACCTCCAATTGATCTGTCGTCTGGCCTACCATTTCACAATTCACCCAACCTTTTTTGTCGTCTGATTTCATGGCATTCCATGGTTGTTCGGCTTGTTTTGAATACCCTATGCATGCTTTTCATGCGTGTCAACACCTAAAAAAATAATCGTCGTGCCGTGCAAACCGCAGGTCCGAATGATGTCCCATCTTTTCTTACACCTCCAGAATAATAATTATGATGTTTTCATGTGATTTTAAGTCATTCTGATATCGTTCGGTTTGTATTTGACCTTAAAACACATGTTTTGGCCATTTGCAACACGCAAAGTGCGTTTTCTGCCACCACCGTCACACGACACCTCCGATTAATGTGTTGTCTTGACAACCATTTTACAATTCACCCACACATTGTTGTCGTCCAATTTCATGGCATTCGGATGTCGTTCAGCCGGTTTTGACCACCCCACGCACGTTTTCAATCGCGCCAAACACCTAAAACACACATATTCATTCATGTCAAGAAAAACGTGCATCTGAATGATGTTATGTATCCTTATACAACTCATGAATAATAATTAGGGTGTTTTCGTGTGATTTCATGTCATTTTGATGTCATTAGGCATGCATTTGACCACTAAATGCATGTTTTGGCCATTTATGACCCGTGGAGTGCGTTTTCGGCCACTGTGGTCACACAAAACCTCCAATTGATGTGCCATATGGCTGAAAATTTCACAATTCATCCACCCATTGTTTTCATATGATTTAATAGAATTCTGAGGTCGTTCGGCCAGTTTTGACCACCACACACACCCTTTTCAAGCACACCAAACACCTAAAAACACATATTCAGCCGTTCCATTCAAACCATGCATTTGAATGACATGTCATATACTCATAAAACTCAAGAATATTAATTACGGTGTTTTTGTATGATTTCAAGTCATGATGATATCATTTGACATGCATTTGACTGTAAAATGCATGTTTTGGCAATTTACGACATGCGGAGTGCGTTTTTGGCTAGCGCAGTCACACTAAACCTCTGATTAATGTGTCTTTTGGCTTACCATTTCAAAATTCACCCACCCTTTGTTGTCGTCTGATTTAATGTCATTCTGAGGTCATTCGGCCAATTTTGACAACCCCACGCATGCTTTTAAAGCGCCCCAAACACCTAAAAAACAATTATTCTGTCGTGCCATGAAAAACACGCATCTGAATGATTTGTCGTCTCCTCATACACATCACAAAAAATTATTGGGGTGTTTTAGTATGATTTTAAGTCATTCTGATGTCGTTCGACATACATTTGACCGTTAAACACATGTTTTGGCCATTTACGACATGCGGAGTGCGTTTTCAGGCACCGCGGTCACACGACACCTTCGATTGAAGTGTTGTCTGGCCGTCTATTTCAAAATTCACCCACCATTTATTTTCGTCCGATTTCCTGGTATTCCGAGGTCGTCCGGGCGGTTTTGACCACCCCATGCATGCTTTTAAAGCACGCGAAACACCTAAAAACACATATTCAGTCGTGTCGCGCAAACTGCACATCCGAATGACACGACCGAATGACACGATGTCTCCCCGTACTCCTCAAGAATAATAATTAGGGTGTTTTTGTGTGAGTTCAATCCATTCCGATGTTTTTTGGCTTGAATTTAACCGTTCAACACATGTATTGGCCATTTACGACACGCGGAGTGCATTTTCGGAAACCACGGTCACACGACACCTCCGATTGATGTGCCATCTAGCCGACCATTTCAAAATTCACCCACCCTCTATTGTCGTCTGATTTCATGGCATTCTGTGGTAGTTCAGCCAGTTTTGACAAAACCACACATGCTTTTCAAGCACACCAAACACCTACAAAACTCATATTCAGTCATTCCGTGCAAACCTAGGATCTGAATGGCATTCCTTCTCCTCGTACATCTCAAGAATAATAACTAGGGTGTTTTATTGTGATTTAAAGTCATTTCGATGTCGTTAGGCATGCATTTGACCGTTAAATGCATGATTCGGCCATTTACGACACACAGAGTACGTTTTTGGCCAGCACGGTCACACAATACCTTCGATTGGCATGCCATCTAGCTGACCATTTCATAATTCACCCGACTATTTTTGTCATCTGATTTCATAGAATTATTGAGGTCATTCGGCCGGTTTTGACCACCCCACACACGCTTTTCAATCACACCAAACACTTAAAAACATATATTTAGTCGTGCCACCCAAACCACACGTCTGAATGACGTTCTGTCTCCTCTTACACCTCCAAAAAAATAATTACGGTGTTTTCATTTGATTTCAAGTCATTCTGATGTCTTTCGGCATGCATTTGACTGTTAAACGCATGTTTTGGCCATTTACGACACGCGAAGTGCATTTTTGGTCATCACGGTCACACGACACCTCTGGTTGAGGTGGAGTTGACTTGTACCCAAAAAATGACCAATGTATCATTTTCCTAATGTATCAACACAATCTGAATGTGTTTGATTGGTTTTCCATATGTTAGTTATAGTTTTCACTTAAAATTTGTTCCATTTCAAATAAAAGTGAGACACTTTGAGTGGTATCGTCCACATCGTGCATCATATTAATGCGAGGTTGACTCGAGCACATCAAAAATATCCCAGGGATCGTTTTTCTAAAGTATCAATAGAATCCAAATATGTTTGGTCCATTTTCCGTATGTCAGTTTTTGTTTTCACTTAAAATGTTGTCCATTTCAAATAAAAGTGAGACACTTTGAGTGGTACATGCCACACCGTTCCTCAGATTGTGGTGGGATTGAGTCTTACACCTCACATATGACCCATGGATCATTTTCCTAAAGTATTAACACAATCCAAATATTTTTGTTCAGTTTCCCGTATGCCAGATGTTTTTACTTAAAAGGGTGTCCATTTTAAACAAAAGAGAGACACTTTCAGTGATACTAGCCACACTGTGCCTCATATTGAGGCGGGGTTTACTCGTACATGTCCCATATGCCTCATGGATCGTTTTCCTAATGTATCAACATAATCTGAATGCATTTGGTCAGTTTTCTGTATGTCAGTTAGAAAAATAGTGCAACAAAAGTGATAATAACTTATACTAAAACTACAGACATTGTGCATGATGTGCTTCCCCTGGTGCATGGTTAGGGAAAATCATACACATTGTTTCTATTATATAACCCTATATGGTTGGTAGATACCCTATGGGATGGACTTAAATTTTTTACTAACCGTGAGGCATAGTGTTTTTTACGCCGACCGGGGTTCCGAGCTCCAAAAAGGCCCCAGAAGCCTTAGAAACCATTATAACATAATTAGGCTTCCATATATGGTAAAAAATAACGATTTATACTGAATTCACAATTATTAATTCCAGAGTGAAAACCCAGGTTAAAAAATAAAGTGTTATACAAAATTCAAAAATACAATGGATCAATCTGCCCCTGATCACCATCACCATCACCACTGTCATTATCAGCCTCATCCTCTCTGCCATCTTTGTCCTCGTCTTCATCATCCCATTGCTCATCCCCGACCCCATCATCGACCTTAGCCCCATCCTCACCCTCGTCCTCATCCTCATCCTCGCCCTCATCCTCTTCAGCATCCTCATCATCACCAAGAATGTCATCATCTAGACCGCCACTAGAACTACTACCGGGTACATAGGTTAATGCAACCATTGACGAAATATCTGTCAGACAAGCCATGCTAGCCTCTAGTGGAAGTGATGATGATAATGCATTAATCAGTTTCATAAATTCTTTCTCCCTCGTTTGAACTTATTCTTCCAACTCTGTGACCCTTTTATCAAACTTTCCTGCATGATCCTTGACCTGTTCCAACTCAGTGGTTCTAGAATGGATACCTGGAGAGGACCAATACCTCGTTGGGACTATATTCTTACCAGGTCGACAGCATAATCGACCAGAGTGATCATCTCCCAAAACCTGATATAAATTATCGTGGGGCCCTAAATTGTCAGGCTCCTGGGCATCAAGGGCCTCAAAATCAGCCTGTTAAAAATATTAATAGATTATTAAATTTCAAAATAGATATTAAACTTTTAAATAAACAAATTAAAACTTACAATCTTTTCTTTTGTCTTTTCATTAACCGCAGTTCCATATTTTTTCCTACAACTCGAGCAAAACAATTTTTCTCGAGGGAGACGTCCTTAAATATTCAATTTGTGCTTCTGTATTGACATTGAAAGAATATAATGTGAATGTATAATCATATATTTAATAATCAATAAATTACTTTAATTTAAGTAGGAAACAATGAAAAGGGAGAGTCCTAAAGAAAAATTATAAACAACTATATCGTACCAGCTCTCTCTCATTATCTGACGTAGTAGTGCACCCCAATGTGTGGAGGTATTTCTTTGAATCAATGTTTTTTTGTTTTTTTAGAATATTAATAAATAATGTTTAAAAATAAATAAGATAATATTAATGAAAAATATGAAAATTTTCATTTAAATACCTCAAATGGGATTAGTACCTTAAATTTGGCGGTCTCCCCATGGGTAATCATTTGACAATAATGCTCTCTCAGGCAGTCATCCATGATAGGTACTGTCTCCAGATCTGTGCCCACTCTATCACACCATCCAACATTTAGATCATGCTTATAACCTCTCCAAATCTCTCCTTACTCCTTTAAATGTGGTGTTCGTGCACCTTCGCCATCAGGAAAGTTAAACCGAAGCTGACACCCAATAGATTAATTCAAATAAATAAAAAAATACTACATTAAATCTAATAGATTTTTTACCCATATTTGTACCCAGGCATTATCCTTGACTTCGTGTGGAAGATGTCTCTAAGAGAGAGGGCTGACCGGAATGATGTCTGAGTATTTGGTCAGCGTCGACAAAAAACCCTGACATTCCTGCCCAGATTTATCAATCATTTGTCATTCATCATTATATTCAACCATCAGCTGTGTCTAGCTGTTCCATTCTGTAGACAAGCGAGTACGCCCCCTCCCCCACCACCTATCAGTAGATGAATCTGTTTTTAAAGAAAAAAATATCCGTACAATTTATAATAAAAATAAATTTTGGTATAAATTTTTTTAGGGTTATATAAATATAACTGTGGTTGTAAGATCAATGGGCATCACTGGGTGTGCAAAAGCTGAAGGAATATCATGTACAGGTGGACTGTCCCTCAATGTATGCTCCTCAGCCACATACTTTGTCAGAGCAGGAGTTGTAGAAGGGGGAATATAATAGCTCCAAGATAATGAACTAGAAGAAAAAGAATATGGCACAAACGTCAATCCAACTGGTAGTGTAAACATCAGAGGCCTAAATATCTCGTGTGCCCCTAAAGACACACCAGAATCAAAATGGGGCATAGAAGATACGTCTGTGGTAAGGGCATAGTCTAATCGGGTATGAACAGTGGATTGTATAACTCTTGCACCACAGGCCCTCATACCACGGGCCTCAGTACCGATATCACCAGATGATCGTCTAACTCTAACACCACCCCCACTCCTACCACCAGCCTCTATACTGGGAGTAATATCAGTCTCTTAATTAGATATCTCTCATCGAGGGTGTCGATCCTGAAAGAAAGTTTAACACAAAATTAAAAACATGATATTTTAAGTTATTGAAATATATATATTTGAAAAAAAACTCATAACATGTTTGAGTGGAGGAACGCCCATCTGTGTCATGAGACAATTATTTTCTGTCATCTTTTTCCGCCACATCTCTTCAATGGGGGTCATTTCCTGCAATGTAAACAAATATGGAAGTAATTATAAACAAATAACTGATGTTTAACCCAAAAAAAATAATATAGAAAATCTATTCTGATAATAAAACATAATGAAAAAGTATATTTATGGTAGTTTTAAGGAAAGTACTAGCATACACACCCTTAATGATGTAGGTGTATTCATTGAATCATGTCCAAATTGATTTTGGAGAGGGGCCTTCAATAGTTATAGGTATGGATTTGACTATAAACACCTATAAAAAGGATATCTCGGAATTGTGACGTCCCAAACTAGGATGCCACTCATTAGTGACCGAAGCCAAAATGGCCACATGGCCTCAAGCGCATCTACCAAAATTCCAAATGTTATTTACTAATAGTGAGACACTCTTCTATGTCTGGGGGAGACTATTCCCTCATTACCTAAGTTGCACAATTTTAATATTATCAGTTCAAAGTGGAAGAAAGATAACAATGGGAAAATATTGGAAATGGATGAAAATTACCACACCAATAATACCAACTAATAACAAAATCATAAACCGAATGATAGTAATGTATGTAATGTATCAAGAAGAAAAACATAGTTACAACTATAAAAAAGCAGTACTATACAAGAGGCTTAGTAAATTGTAAAATTTGACCTAGATTCTTGAGCTATAACCCAATCATCTGGTTTATCAGTGGAAAGAGTGCGAGTCATGTCAATAACTCAAAATCCACAATCACCATTAAAGGTGCATTGCCTTTTCATTGAATCAAGCCATTGGTAAAGGGAAGATTTTTACCAATGGTTGCACACAACTGTTGGTAAAAGAGGACGTAAAGGCCCCTTTATCGGCATCCCAAATAGAGGCACATGCCTCAGGCCCCATTATGTGTTACATGCATCCCAAATCATTCACTCATGTTCAATAAATCATTCTTTGCACCTCTATGGTCATACTATTCATTACCCAATTATTAGTTAAAGTCAAGCGCACACTTGGGTGGATAAATTTTAGGATTCTACACTAATAGGTTGTTCATGGCTTGTAAAAAGGTTTAATTTCATAAAGTATAGACAAAAACATTTATTTTTAAATTTGAGATTAATAATAATGTATGTCCATGATAACAAGATTACTGAATTAAACTTGTGACTTATCTAACATTGTTGTGGATGTATAAACATGCCAGCATGGCTATTGAAAATCACCCCACCATCATAAAAGTGAGTATTGTCCAAGAAAGAGACATATGAATCATGGATCGTTTTCCTAAAGTATCAACACAATCCGAATGAGTTTGGTCAGTTTTCCGTATGCCAGTGAGGCAAATCGTGAATCAACAATGATAATATCTTATACTAAAACTATAGACATTTGGAATGATGTGCATCCCCTGGTGCATGGTTAGGGGAAATTATGTACATTGCTTCTAATATATATCCCTATATGGTTGGTAGATGCCCAGTGGGATGGACTTAAATTTATTACTAACCGTGAGGCATAGTGTTTTTTTACGCCGACTGAGGTTCCGTGCTCCAAAAAATCCCCAAAATCCCCATAAACCATTATTTCATCATTACGATTCTATATTAGGTCAAAAATAAAGAGTTATACTAAATTCAAAATTATCAATACCAGAGTTAAAAACCAGGTTAAAAAATAAAGAGTTATACATAATTCAATAATGTAACGGATCGATCTGCCCCTGATCACCATCATCATCACCACTGTCATCATCAACCTCATCCTCGCCACCATCTTTGTCCTCATCGTCATCCTCATCATCGTCCTCATGCACATCCTCAGCCCCATACTCTCCCTCGGCCCCATCCTCTCCCTCGTTCTCATCCTCATCCTCACCCTCGTCCTCTTCAGAATCCTCGTCATCACCAGGAACGTCATCATCTCGACCGCCACTAGAACTACTGCCTGGTGCATAGGATAATGCACCCATCGACGACATATATGTCTGACAAGCCACACTAGCCTCTGGTGGAAGTGATGAAGACAAGGCTTTGGTCAGTTTCATAAATTCTTTCTCCCTCATTTGAACCATTTCATCCAACTCTGTAACCCTTTTATCAGACTATCTTGCATGCTCCTTGACCTGTTCCAACTCGGTGGTACTATAATGGATACCTGGAGAGGACCAATACCTTGTCAAGACTATATTCTTACCAGGTCGGTAGCATAATCGACCAGAGTGCTCATCTCCCAAAACCTGATATAAATGATCGTGTGGCCCTAAATTGTCAGGCTCCAGGGCATCAAGGGCCTCTAAATCAGCCTGCTAAAAATATTAATATATTATTAAATTTCAAAATATATATTAAACTTTTAAATAAACAAATTAAAACTTAAAATCTTTTCTTGTGTCGGTTCATTAACAGCAGTTCTATATTTTTTCCTTCTACTCGAGAAAAACAATTTTGCTTGAGGGAGACACCCTTCAATATTCAATTTTTTTCATCAGTAATGACATTGAAACAACATAAAGAGCATGTATAATCATATATTAAATATTTAATAAATCACATAATTTTAGTAGTAAACAATAAAAAGGGAAAGTCCTAAAGAAAAATTATAAACAACTATATCATACCAGCTGCATCTCATTATCTGACGTAGTAGTGCACCCTAAAGTGTGGAGGTATTGCTTTGAATAAATGTTTTTTTCATAAGATTACTAAATAATGTTTAATAATAAATAAGATAATCTTAATGAAAAATATGAAAACTGTCATTTAAATACCTCAAATGGGATTAATACCTTAAATTTGGCAATCACCCAATGGGCAATCATTTGGCAATATTGCTCCATCCAGTAGTCATCCATGATAGGTACTATACCCAACTTTGTGCCCACTCTATCACACAATCCAACATATTGCTCATGCTTATAACCTCTCCAAATATCTCCTAGCTCCTTTAAACATGTTGTTCATGCACCTTCGCCATCAGGGAAGTTAAACTGAAGCTGACACCCAATAGATTAATTCATATATATATATAAAATACTACATTAAATCCAATAGATTTTTTACCCATATTTGTTCCCACACATTATCCTTGACTTCGTGTGGCAGATTCCTCCAAGAGAGAGGGCTGACTGGAATGATGTCAGAGTATTTGGCTTGTGTCACCAAAAAACCCCGACATTCCTGCCCAGATTTATCAGTCATTTGTCATTAATCGTTGTATTCAACCATCAACTGTGTCTGGCGGTTCCATACCGCACACAAGCGAGTACACCCCCTCCCCCGCCTCCCATGCAAGCGAGTGTGCCCCCTCCTCCCCCTCGTACCACCAGCCTCAGTACCAGGTTCACCAGATGATGGTCTAACTCTGACACCACCCACCTCCTACCACCAGCCTCTGTACTGGGAGAAATATCAGGCTCTTTATAAGATATCTCTCATCTAGGGGGTTGATCATGAAAAAAAGTTCAACACAAAAGTAAACACATGATATTATAAGTTATTGAAATATATATATGTGGAATAAAATACTCACAACATGGATGAGTGCAGGAATGCCCATCTGTGTCATGCGATGATTATTTTCTGTCATCTTTTTCGACCGCATCTCTTCAACAGGTGTCATTTACTACAAAGAAAATAAATATGGAAGTAATTAGAAACAAATAACTATTTTGTAACCAAAAAACATAATATAGACAATCCATTCCGATAAAATAACATAAATAAAAAGAATATTTATGGTGGTTTGAAGGTATGTACTAGGATACACACTCTAAATGATGTAGGTGTATTCATTAAATCATGTCTCAATTGATTTTGGAGAGGGGTCTTCAATAGTTATAGTTATGGATTTGATTAGAAACACCTTTAGAAAGGATATCCAGAAATTGTGATGTCCCAAACCAGGATTCCACTCATTAGTGACCCAAACCCAGATGGCCACATGGCCTCAAGCACATCTACCAAAATTACAAATGTTGTGGACTAATAGTGAGATCCATTTCTGTGTCTGGGGGAGACTATTCCCTCATTACATAAGTTGCACAATTTTAATATTATCAATTAAAAAGTGGAAGAAAGATAACAATGGGATAATATTGGAAATGGATGAAAATAACCATATCAGTAATACCAACTAATAACAGAATCATAAACTGAATGATGGCAATGTATGTCATGTATCAAGAAGAAAAACATAGTTACAACTATCAGGAAGTAGTACTATACAAGAGGATCAATAAATTCAAAAATTCGACCGAGCTTCTTGAGCTCAAACCCAATCATCTGGTACATCCGTGGAAAGAGTGTGAGTCATGTCAATAAATAGAAATCCACAATCATCAATAAAGGTGCATTGCCTCGTCATTGAATCAAACCATTGGTAAAAAGAAGTGTTTTACTAATGGTTTCACACAACTGTTGGTAAAAGTGGACTTCAAGGCCCCTTTATAGGCATCCCAAATAGAGGCACATGCATCATGCCCAATTATGTGTTACAGGCATCCCAAATCATTGACTCATGTTCAATAAATCATTCTTGGCACCTCTATGGTCATACCTTTCATTACCCAATTAGTTCCTCAAGTCAATCACACCCCATGGGTGGATAAAGTCTAAGCTTCTACACTAATAGGTTGTTCATGGATTGTAAAAAGGATTAATTTCATAAAGTACAGACAAAAACATATATTTTAAAATTTATGACTAATAAAAATGTATGTCAGTGATAGCAAGATTACTAAATTAATCCTGTGACTTATCTAACATTGTTATGGATGTATACACATGCCATCATGGCTAGTGAAAGGAACTCCACCATTATAAAAGTGAGTATTGGCCAAAAAAGAGACATAATATACAACGTACAGTGAGAACCATATTTAATTGACCCTAAAGTTATATTAATACAATCATCTTAAAAGGTAATTATCACTCATGACTAACCATGCCACTATAAACAACCTGGAGTGTATAAGTTTTCTCTCTGATATTAACAACATCATCACACATTCTTACCATGATGTGAATCATGTGGAATATGGATGATATTAACACAAAATTCCCATCAATACCAAGCCTTTTAAGAATTGAAAATTTATGGAAGATAATAACACATAATTCATTTTAAATAAAATTTGATTTGCTGTCAAAGCCCAACACAAACACCCAAATCAAACAGAAAACAAAATTCATACACACCCAAATCAAAAGATAAAACTAAAATAGTAGATTTAGAACATTAAAATGAAAGATTCACTTACAAATTAGAAGTGTAGTACTAAGAAAATTTGAAAATAGATCAGAACGAAGAATTTCTACAGTAGAGTAAACAGAATCCCACTTCTCCACTTCACCCAAATGAAAACATAAAACCAAAATATTATATGAAGTATCACTTATATAATACATGTGAAGAACTAATAAATTTTAAATATGGAAGTATTTCAGCCATAGGGGAAGGAAAATCCAAATTCTCTCTTCTGTTTAGGGATGTAGTCGCGGAGAATGGGGGAGTTCGAACGTTTGTGAATTTGGAGAAAAACATTCCCAAAGTTTATAAAAACCATTAATAAAGGATGATTTAAACCTCTCTAAACCAACAGTTTATGAAAACCATTGGTATAGAGTATACTTTTCCCAACGGTTTTGAAAAACTGTTGGGAAAAGATGTTTTAACCAGCTTTTACCAACAGTTTCCTTAAACTATTGGTAAAAGAACTATACAAGCATTGGGAAAACCCCCCATTCTAGAAGTAACTTAATATGAAAGAATTTAGTTTTGGGGGTTGGTTAAATGTTCAATAATTATTATCCTTTATATGTTTCATTTTAGTTTGATAATAAAAACATTAAATATCATGTTTAACTACTATTCTTTATTTATAAATCGTGGAATATAATTTAATGTTTGATAACTCTCAATTCCACCTCCTCCTTTAATCCATGTTGGTGACACACCTTTGTCTAGAATGTGTCATCTTCCAAGAACCAATTCAATCGAAGCTGTTTCATCCATTAAATAGATCAACACCAACATGTGAAGAACTAAGCAATAGAGACAAGGAAAAATGATTAAATAAATGAATAGGGATAGGTTGAGTTACATGTCATCAGAATTAGTCACAACATCAGGGACATTCAACTTACCTATGCATTCTACTCAAATCTAACTACAAATAAAAAATTAAACATTAAATAAAATTCATTATCACCTTCACCTCCCCCAGGAATGTCTTAAGGTCAACCTCTCATTTCTGAGAGTAATATATTACTTGGTGCAGTGGGTGGAAGAGGAGAGAGAGAGAGGTAAAGAAATGAAGAAAAGTGGATGGATAAATACAAAGACATTGATTAATAAAACTAAATTTTTAATTACAATTTAAAACTATTTAAAAAATTAAATTAAAATAAAATTAAAATAATAAATAAGGGGGGGGAGAGGAGAAGAATCGGCCCGTGTCCGGATGGGATCCCTCCTTAGTTGTGGGTGTCAAGCTGATGATTTGGGAAGGAGTCGAGGGCCTCCTTTTATAGGATGAATTCTATCTGCTGAACTTTTGTGTGTTGTTGGCCCATTAAATGGTCGATTCACACATGGACCCCTTCATAAAATTTGTTCATAAATGTGTTTTCCATTCACCCTCAAACCTTCATCTCATTTATCCATAGTATTAAGGAGTTATGGAATTTTCATTGAATAAGGATTTTTATGGCCGAAATTTCCAAGAAGATTCCTTCAAATGTATAATGATCAATGGAAACATTAATGACTTAAAAACACTACCAAAATTGTTTTAGAGTTGTTCCGATGTGTAATAGTGCTGTCCCTAGTGTAATAACTTGAATGGGAGGTGAGGAGACTGATTTTTGAATCTGTTAAGGTGGTGGGGTCCACGCTGTCTGCCCAGAAAAGTTTCCAACATCAATGATTTTTTTGGACTAATGGATTTTTGAATCAACTCTAGGACCTGAAGAGATATTTGAATGAAATAAAATCAGGATTCAAAAAAATCACGAATTTTGGAATTATATTTTTTACGAAATGACAAAAATACCCTTTTGGTAAAATTCTTTCAAAAATCCAAAATTATGCACTTTTATCAAATTTTCTCATAATCATTCTAAAATTCAAATTACCATTATTTTAATAAAACATTGAAATACATGGGTTTTATCATTGAAAAACATTAAAAATACTCATTATTTGATAAAAAATATGCACATAAATTTTCCCTATCAAATACCCCCACACTTAAACCATGCTTGTCCCCAAGTATAAAATCTTAAAATGGAAATCAGAGGACACCAATATTACCAATATTTAAATTCCAGGGTAATAAAATCAAAAAAAATCAATGTGAAATCAAACTTCCAAAAATCTGCATAAAATATAATTTTAATTTCCCATTTTTCAATGAAAAAAATAATTCACATATTTTACTTTTACCCTTTGAAAATTGATGAATCTTATCCTTTCATTCATTCAATATCCTTGATTAATTATTATTAAACATGACAAGTCATGATTTACCTCACTTTTTATTCTTTTATCTCATCACTCATGATAAAATTTGAGTAGAGTTATTCTCATATCACGAGAACATGATCCTTAGACATAGTCTTGTAAATGAACTACTTTCTCCACTTTGTAGGGCCAAAATGCACATAAAATCATGAGGACATTCAATTAAGGTTCTATTGACTCTATGGTTTATGGTTGGTAGAATTTGATGCTTTAAAAATTAAGGCTCAAGCATGAGGCTAATCTCTTAAGTACTATACATGATATCAAAACTAAAAATATAATGAAATTATCCCCTACAAATTAGCAACTCAAAATTCCCAAAACTAAAAAGAAAAGGTTATGATCAAGTAAGCATAATGAATGATCTGTGCACCCTCTTGATTTTTTTTTATTTTTTACTTTTTATTATTTTTCTGAAAGTTATGATTATATCAAATCTCACATCCATCATCTGACAACATACGATAATAAGATCATCGGTCTATAAAATGGTTATTTTTGGTTTCCCCAAATCACAACACATTTTTTCTCTTTTTGTTGGTTCATTTTGTCATTTTTGTTATTTTTTTAATTCAAGAGGGGAAAAATAGTGTATAATGAATGATTCCATAACCTTTTATAATTACCATAATAATACCCCCACACTCCTTCCATACAATGTATATTATCCCATCCACTATTATTCCCTTTTACCCCACACTTCAACATTGAAATATCATGAAAATACTCAAAGGAGGGTAGGAATGGATAAAAATGGCTAAACATGACTCATTCCTATAAAGGTCATTCATTGTATCTATGGGATAAAATAAGGATTGATGTAAAGGTGGTCTTTAAAGGAAAATTGGATTTCCAAAAGATGCCTCAATCATTTTAAATGTGTTTTTGCATAGTCATAGCTTTGATAAGTTTCAATACAAGTTCTTATTGGTTACATGTCCCATGATCATCCAAGAAATATGATCAGGAATAAATAGTAAGTACATGGTCTATAACTCCTCTTGGGAATGGAAAATATAATATTATACCATCAGTCATGGCATGACTAATAAATCAATTCACATGAACATCAGAAATTCAATGCATGAAGGATGGTAGAGAAATATCATTTACATGAATCAATTAATTCCTTCAAGTCATGAGTCATTACTTCAATATCCACGCTTCATTTTAAAAATTCAATTATTTATTTCAATCATTCAATCATATCAACATTGAAATCTAAATCATGGAATCACAGGATTCCTAAGAAACTCATGTCTCATTGATAAGTCGAGTAAAACATGAATTCAAGTGTGGGAATGAAATATTATCTTTAAAGATAAAAACATGTTGTAGAAAAAAATGTGGAGAATTTAAAAGAAAAAACAATAAAATTGAACACCCTTTTTCAATGAAACTTGGTCCTTCCCCTTTACTGTTTGGGGATTCCTTCGACTGTCATGATCCTACAAAAAAATTAATTAATTAATCACAACGATGATTTCATTTAATCTCAAAATAAAAGTGGGAGGGGACCACATGGTAAATTATTTCAATGAAAATAAATTGAAATATAAATTCCTATAAAGTAAGTAAAGATAAATCTTGGTATTATCCCACAAGTAGTCCATGAATTTTGACCACCTCTAGAGGGTAGTACCTACTATTATCCAAATTCTGATGGAGGATAATGATTCATTGAATTGAACGACCACATGTGGATTTTACCATCTTTTTATTCATCCTTCTGGAAAAGAGTTCACTATATCCCCCCTTTACAATGAGTTATAATTTTCATGGAGGGGGTAGGATGAAGTATGAATCATCCTCCTTCATTTCTGATACTTGTGCAACCACTTATTCTCTGTCCATTAGTTACTTGAGGTATGCTTCATCAAAATAATAGTCAATGGGAATGTCAGAGAGTAATTCAATTAGAATAATATTAAAACATGATGTAGCAAGATCAAATTATTCACCATGAAAGCATCTTTTGTCATGGTTTCTTTAGGGAAATACACTAGAATATCTTCATGAACTTCCTTGAATAAATATTCAATGTATCTAGGGAGATCCTTATGTTCCATAACATGTGCACATCGAGGTTCTTTTTTGTCCTCCAAGGCATAGTTGAGGTTGTCTAATTCTGTATAATCAAAACCACATTGAGTGATGTAGAATTCATATTAAATAAAATTAGAAGGGATAGAGTCAATGAATGGTTCAACTCCCTGAGTAAGTTCAGTTTTAATATCTGCCTCAGTGGTAAGTGCCTCTTGGAGTATACTCTCTGAGGATAAAGGTAGGTAGTCAAGCTCCTACATCTTGACTTCAAATTCCACTACTTGGGTGGTTTCTTCCTTCAGTGGTGCTGAATATTATTCTTTATATTTTGTGGGGAAGTTAGGTAGTTCCTCATATTTAATCAATAATTCATCCAAAATTTGTTGATCTCCCACTTTTAGATCAGTTGATACGTCTTCCTCCCTTGCTTCCTCAGGTTATTCTATTTCAAATATAAGTGGTGAAATTTATTCCACCACATTCTCGTGTTCTTCTTTTGGATTAGGGTTGGGTTACTCTATTAATTCATGAACATAATCAAATTCTCTATTAGACTTTTTGGTTAGTTGTTCAATGCTTTCTCTAAGTTCATGCATCTGATATCTTCTTAAATATTCATATTCTTCTTGTTTTTTTTGCTGTACTTGTGAGTAATTTTTCCATGCATAATATTCGGAATTTGAATACATCATGGAATTATTTTTTTAGTTTTTTAAATAAAATGATATATAAAAAATATGTGAAAATAGAAAAAAAAAATGAAATAATGATTGGATCCCTGGGAACAGCGTCAGTTTTGACGCACGTCTGTTGTGGGGTGTGGACAATAATAATTATATTTTTCCTAGTGCATAACAGTGGCATACCAAGGTCATCTCTATTGAATATCCTTCTTAATGTAGTAAAATTTAATTTTTTAATTCACTTATTCTATCTCTTTTTGTGGTTTTGTTTAATAGATGGAAGTGAATAAAATATTTTTGGGTTTTTTATTTTTAAATTAATGATATGTGAAGAATGAAATCTAAATTTATACTATGATTAAAGTCTAAATAAAATGAATTAATAAGAATGAACTTGGTTTTCGGAGTTGGTTAAATATTCAATCATTATCCTCCTTAATCTTTTTTATTTATGTTTGATAATCCAAACAAGAAATCTCATGATTGAACTACTATTCTTTATTTATAAATTGTGGAATATCATTGAATGTTTGAGCACTCTCAATTCCACCTCCTCCTTTAATCCATGTTGGTGACACACCTTTGTCTAGAATGTGTCGTCTTCCAGGACCCGATTCAATTGAATCCATTTCATCAATTTATTATCTCAAATCCAACGTGTGAAGAACTAACCAATTGAGGGAGGGAGAATTATTAAATAAAATAATATGGATAGGTTGAGTTGCATGTTATCGGTGGTAGTCACAACATCAGGGACATTTGACTAACCCGTGCATGCTACTCAAATATATCTACAAAATGAAAATTAAAAATTAAAAAAATTCATGATCACCTTCACCTCCCCTTTGGCCATGTCTTTGGGTTATCGACTCATTTCTGAGGGTAATATATTACTTGGTGGAGTGGGTGGAAGATAAGAGAGAGATATGGAAAGAAATGAAGAAATGTGGATGGAGAAATACAAAGTCATGGATTGATAAAAATAAAATTTGAATTACAATTGAAAAATAATACCAAACTAAAATTAAATTAAAATAACAAGATGAAATAGGGTTGGAAGAGAGTTGTAGCATCATCCCAAGCCCCGTTGGGAACCCCCCTTGGCTATTGGTGTTGAGCTAATGATTTGGGAAGGAGGTGAGAGCCTCCTTTAATATGCAGAATTCTATCCCCTAAAAGACTGCGCACTGTTGGCAAAATAAATGGTCGATTAACACATGGACTCCTTCATACAACATGTTCCTAATTGTTTTTTCCATTTAACCTCCACATTTCAGCTCATTTAGACATTGTATTAAGGAGGTATGGAATTTTCATTGAATAAGACATTATATGGCTGAAATTTCTAGGAAGCTTCCTTCAAATGTATAACGATCAATGAAAACCTTAATGACATAGAAACTCCCCCAAAATAGTTTTAGAGTCAGTAATATGTGTCCTAGTGATATCCCAGGTAGAATAACCTAAAGTATAGGTGAGGAGACCGATTTGTGCATCTGTTATGGTGGTGAGGTCCATGTTGTCCGCCCAGAAAAGTTTCCAAATTCAATGAATTTTTTGGACTAATAGATCATTGAATCAGCTCTAGATGTTAAAGATAAAGTTGAAGAAAATAAGATCAGTATTATAACAAAAAATTAAATAGTAATATTTGACTTATATTTTTTAATAAATGACAAAAATACCCTATTGGTAAATATCTGTCAAAATTCCAAAATTATGCAAATTTCACAATTTTGCTCATAATCATTCTAAAACTCAAATTACCAATTATTTTAATAACACATTGAAATACATGGGTTTTATGACTAAAATAAATTAAAAAAATACTCATTATTTGATAACAAATAAGCACATAATGTTTTTTTGTTAAGGATGTCCCGCCACCTTGTCTTGTGTTATCTTAATATGTAATTCCTAAATTGATTAAATGCTTATATGGAACTTGTTAAACGAGTCGGTATACTTGTTAGTTGGTTTTAGATTGATTAAATTGTTTTTTTTGGTAATTATGATTAATAGGTGGGTATATCCATGTGATGTGTTAAATAGAAATTGGTGATAAGTGGGTGGGTATAACCATGTGACCTGATTAAATGGAAGTGGAGTACATGATTGGATATACTCATGAGATGTAATGGGTTAAATGAGTAGGTATACTCGTTGAATGGTTTTGAATGTAATTTTTTATATGAGTGGGTAGACTCATATGGTTATAAATTGTTAAATGTATGGAATGGTTGATGATTTACATAGATTCCATGGACGGATCTCCATGGATTTGGAATGCAGTAGTGGACACCTTGGTTGAGTATTCACATTGGGTCCTGATTCTGTGGGATGTCTCAGGCATTGTTTTACATTAGATCCAGCTTGATTGGACTCACGAGGACATGCTGGTACACATGCTCCAAGGACTCCTACCAATACCTATACTGATTTTCTATCGAGATGATACTAGGACTTGATGATAATGCCTTGGTCTTCAATACATTGGATCCGGCCCTTCATTGTCTACACTTCATTATATGCCACGATCATGGGATATATGAATGTGGTTGTATGACAAGGTCGTGGGTTTTTGATATGGTGTTTTTATAGAGTAAGGCTGTCTGGACAAGATATGGATTGTTTTATGACAAGGCTGTGTTATTTGTTTATATTTCCTATAGGTTCCTTGTTAGTAGCTTCCACTTATTGCAGGGAGCCACAAGAGGCTGTCTGGTATAACTTGTTTGCGTTGGTTATATGCCTTGGGCGTTCACACTTACATTACTAATTACTTATACATGTTTCTCATATTTCATAGTGCAACTTAGAATTTTATATATCTTTTTTGTGAAAACCTACTGGAATGTTTATCTCACACCTTGTTTGGGCCTCCTTGGGGACCCAAACAAATTATATGGTTTTAGGAGATAGTAGGGGAAAGATCCCTAACACTAGTTGTTGATCATTTCTTTAGATCATGGGAGTATGAGACCCAGCTGAGGCTTGCGATGATACTGTGACACTTTTTGATCTTTTTGGATTTTGGATACTTGTATTGTACTTTATTTCCATGTATATTTTTTGGTTGTTTTCTAGATACATGTTTCATCTGCATCATGGTATATGAGACACTTATGGCTTGTTATATATTCCTGTCCTGTTTATCTATTTTACCTATTGTCCGCTTATTGTATTTACTTATACTATTGAATTTGATTGACTTCCACGATGATAAACTCTGCTAATGAGGGAATAGTCACCCTAATAACAATACTAGGACCTCACCACTAGTCGGAAGCATCTGGCATTTGAGGAGTGCACTTGAGGCCATGTACCCAACCGGGATTGGGCACTATTGAGTGGCATTCGAGTTCAGGACATTACAAAGTGGTATCAGAGAAAATTTCTTTTCTAGTTTGATTTACTATTTGGAGACAATAGACATGGATATGAAGGAAAATGGAATTTGTTAATGAACTATGCTCGAGTGTAGCTAACCCATGTAGATGAAAAATCCAAATTACCTGAAATGAAATTGCTATTTTCAGGTTTTGACTACTACAGTTTATTTGATTTCACCATTAGGAGGCACACATGATTTATGCCGATACTATTGATGCAATTGTGGGTTCTAGTTTTTTGCAACCCGATGAGATGAGGTTATTCCATCTCATGCATCATATAGTCGCTTGATAGAAATCATATATTAGGAATTATATCATTCCATTTAAGATGAATTATTTGATGCATGATATTGTGAGAGGTGCTTTAATAGTTTTTCCTAATTTTTTGACAGACTTTGTGCAGATGATAGAGAAGTGACATCATATTTCAATTTGTAAGGTGTATGGGCCCTTATGAAATAGAAAATGAAGTACCTTTTAAATTAAAATTTTAAAGTGAATTTGATGTGTATGGATTATATGGGTATCAAATTTTGGTTCATGAGGTGTTATGGGTTCTCAAGGATCAGAACATGGTGGACCATTGGTTAAATCATGTCAAATAATGACTATTAAATGAAAATAAATGGAAAACAGAGACATGACCTACACCATGATTTTGAGTGGGTGAGGAGGAGTCATTCCAGTTGTGTTTTGGTTGTTCTTTATACAGTCATGGATTTAGGATTATGTTGTGTGTTATGACTTGTTTTTAGGAGGGCATTGATGTATCCTATGCTTTTGAGATGCGACTTTGATATCATTCCTTTCTGAGGCGAGTGTTTGGCATTGTAGAGGTATGTCACCATGAATACCTCCAATGGTATGCCAAGAGGGTGGCGATGACCATTCTTCGAAGGTGGTGGGCCATGAGATACTAATGGATCCACTTTTAGTGATTTTCGTGGTATAATAGTCTATTTTATACATAGGTGCGGAGGCATAGTTCCACGAGGGGTTATTTTTCTATATCCAGACTTTACAAGGATCCCCGCAGCCTACCATGAGTATGGTCGAGATGACATGGGTGCTCTAACAGCAACATCCTTTCATGTTTTGGGGGGATGATGGTCCACAAGCATCTGAGTTGTGGCTTGAGACCACACAATCTATCTTCGAGCATCTGAAGACACATCTTGAGTGGAGGGTAGAGCTCACCCCTTATATGATACATGGAGTAGTAAAGTACTGGTGGGATGTTCTGAACCAGGCTGAAAGGCTATGAGATATGGGTTGGACTGATATCCAGACCTACTTCCTTGACTAATTTTACCCCAAGACATTATGGGCAGAGTGATCTAGTGAGTTCATGCGTCTAGAGCAGGGCACCAGGACGGTTATAGAGTACTCAACATACTTTACAGAGTTTCATAGTTTTGCACTAATGTACCTTAGTGATGAGCTGTCGAGATCGAGATTCATTGAGGAAGGCCTCTGGTATATTATCAAATCCTAGGTCAACGTGTTCAGGTTGACATCTATCACTGAGATTATGAATCAGGCACTGATTATAGAGTGGAACCTAAGGGAATTTTAGGATCTAGAGTAGGGAAATGTTTCTTCTCAACCTAGTGGTTCTACATCTTTAGGCAAGAAGCACCATTTTGATGCTTACCATGAGATGAGCATTAGTTAGGCTATGAGTTCTAGTATTCAGCGTTTTGTCACTAGTGTGGTAGGAGAGGACACATGATGAATCTGCGTGACTGCAACCCAGTCAAGTGCCGAACTTATGGAGGGATGGGCCACATGAAATGGTTTTATAGGACCTTCCCTCCATTTGTGAGTGGTAGGCGTCAGCTTCGATGTCAGGTTCAGGAGTAGTTTTCTAAGATCTGTGTCCATCAGGAAGCTAGAGCAATGCAGGCCGATCAAGCTATAGAAATAGTGGTCTTTGCTGAGGTAGCCATACACTAATTACTCTTATACATCGAAGGGGACCTACTCTGAGCATGAGGTTGTTTCATAGGGTCGTGGTATAGGTCAATTATATTATGTACAACCTACCCCTGAGGAGCAAGGTTTCATACTGTCTACAGTTAGAGGAATGATCTTAGTAGCCTCTACTATTGCATCTGCTCTTTTTGATACAGGTGTATCTCATAGTTTCATATCCGAACCTATGGTGAAAATCCTTGGGCTTGTTGTGTGGTATTTGGAAAGCATTTTAATTCTAGAAATACTATTAGGAATCCGAATGGATGATGTGATCTAGTGTAGGGAGTACCCCCTTGAGGTTGGTGGGTGTCACTTCATTTGAGATATTTATGTATTTGAGATGATAGGGTTTGACGTCATTCTTGGGATGGACTGTTTAGTATATTATCGATCTTACAATGTCTATTATCACCTAAGGTTAACTTTCACATCACCCGAGGATGCAGTGTTTACTCACAATGGTGAATGGGGTGTCCAGGCGAGTTGAGATGGACTAGATTATCATGGGTTGGGAAGAATGACAACCTATATTGCTATTTTGAATTTTGGATGACCAGTGAGTGAGTCTGGTAGACTTTCCTCTAATGGTGGAACGTTTCAGGGACATGTTCCCAGATGAATTTTCTAGTTTACATCTCGAGAGATAGGTTGAGTTCTCTATTGAACTAGTGTTATGAGCTGCACCAGTATCCATTTCTACTTACTAGGTGGCTACAATGGAGTGGTACAAAATTAAGTTGAAGCTAGAGTATTTGGAGGCAAAGGTCTTTATCTGACCAAATACTTCTCTGTGGGGTTTTCTAGTTCTTTTTTCAAAAAATGTTTATATAAATCTTAGTATATTTGGGTATTATTGTAATTTGAATCAGGTAATTTTCAAAAACTGATATCCCTTTCCACAAATAGATGAAATGTTTGATAAGATTATAGGATCCCCAGTATTCTTGAAAATTGAACTCATGTTAGGATATCACCAGGTACATATTTGACCCACATACATACCTCGTACAACCTTTCATAGTAGGTATGGTCTATATGAGTATCTTTTTATAATATTCAGTCTCACAAACACGATAGTAGTTTTGATGGTACTGATGAACCGAGTGTTCCATCCTTAATTTTTCCCATCAAGTATTGGGCTGGGAGTAGTTCTGATGTAGGGGGGTAGAGTTTTGGCCTATGAGTCTCAGTTTCTAAGGCCACATGAGATGAATTACCCTATGCATGATCTTGAGCTAGATGCAGTTGTTTATGTTTTTCAATATTGGAGACATTATTTATTGGGAGATCATTTTTTGGTGTATACAGACTATAAAATAATCAAGTATATATTAACTTAGTATTATTTGAATATGAGGAAAAAAAGGTGGGTGGAGTACCTATAGTCTTTTGACTTCAAGATTGAATACATTAATGGTAAAGGTAATGTAATGTTCGATGCACTGAGCACGTGGACTCAGATATGGACAGTGCAGCAGGCAAGTAGCAAGTGGAAACATATGGTGTTATTCTCTAAGATCTATATGGAGGTTTACAACCATTAGGGATAGACATATCCAACATCCATAGTTGTGAATTATACTCTATTGGATAATGTAAAGATGAGGCAGTTATCAAGTTCAGAGCGTCTAGTCCTATGAGAGATTGTGGAATGTGAGGACCCTCTTCCTGGTTGGACCATAGGTGTTGATGAGATCTTACATATCCATGGATGTGTTTGGGGTCCAGCGGATATACATGGGGATATTATGGTGGAGTTTCATGCTTCATAATGGGCACTACATCCCGGAGTCAACAAGATGTACCGTGACTTGCATCATCAATACTATTGTCCAGATATGAAAAGTGAGGTAGCTAGTTTTGTTATGTGGTGTTACACCTGTCAGCATGTGAAGGAGGAACATCAACGACCCACCATGATTTTATAGAAATTACTTATTCCAAAGTGGAAATGAGATGATTTCATAATGGACTTCATGACTGGTTTACTAAGGTCGCCTTGAGGTAATGATACTGCATGGGTTGTTGTTGGTGGGATCAAAAAGGTTGATCATTTATTGCCGATAATGTATACCTTTGATGTAAATGTTCTTGGAAGGTTGTATATCCATGAGATAATACAACTTCATCGGTTCTCATGCAATATCATTTCAAATAGGGATTCCCACATTACATATCATTTATAATAGAGTTTTTAGAGGGCACTGGGTTCATAGGTGCTTCTGAGCACAGTCCACCACCCTTAGACTAATGGCCAATCAGAGTGTATGATACAAGTTCTAGAGAACATGAGGATAGAATGTGTCCCAGATTTTAGGGGATCATGGGAGAGACACATTCATCTAGATGAGTTCTCCTATAATAATAATTATCAGGCAACGATTCAGATGCCTCCTTACGAGGCTTTGTACGGTAGGTTATGCCAATCACCCTTGTGATGGCTAGAGGTCGGCAAGGTAGCTTTACTGGGACCTTGTCTCATGAAAGAGAATTCTGAGTAGATCCATTTGATTCAGAAGCATATGGATACTGCACAATCATGATAGAAATCTTATGTCGATCACCGTATATGACCTCTAGAGTTTGAGGTTAGGGATCATGTCTTTTTATGTGTTTCACTAAGGTTGGGACATAGAAGGATCATGATACGGGGTAAGATTTCACCACTATATATTGGGTCATTCATGATTCATGAGAGAGTCAGATCATTAGACTATTTGTTTTAGTTACCTCAGATGTACTGATACATGCATGATCTCTTCCACATATCACAACTACACCATAATAATTCCAACCCATCTCACGCTTTTCAATCCGTGGGGGTTGAGCTACAATTTGATTCATTCTTCAAGGAGCATCTAATTAGTATATTTCATAGGATAATGAATGTTATACAAGGATAGTTAGTTCCTTGAGTACATTTTATATGGAATAATGGCCGCTCACAATACGATAATTAGGAGCGGGAGGCCAACATACGTGCTCAGTGACCTGAGTTTTTTCAAATGGATCTTGACTACCCATGAGAGGGAAATTGGGGGAAGAGTTTCATTAAGGGGGTAATATTGTAAGATCCTAGGGTTTTCTTGAGGTATGAATATTTTACTTTCTTTTTTCGCTTAGACCCTAAGTTGGGCCATGGGCAGGTTGGGTTGTTTTTGGGAAATAATAGGCAAGAAGTTTGTATACCGATTGTAGGCCAATTACACGATGTGTAATTGGATTACACACTGTGTAATATGAATTCATAACCTATAATAGTTTTTCTAGGACCTTTCACGATGATTATGGGTTTTCCCCATTAATGTAAAATCGAGCATTACACGCCATGTAAGGAAAATACTTGTCTTGTAATTTCCCGACTAAGTTTTTTAAAAATAGAGGCATGTACCTCAATTTTTTGGACAGAAGACTTTTTTCTCTTTTTTGAAGCCTCAAAACTTTCATTTCCAACTTTTCAGATCTAGCACCCATTTGGATTCCATTTCTTTCCCTGTCATTTTTGTTGGAACTATGATGGTAAGATATTGATTCCTTTTTAGCCATTCTTGATTCTTCTGATCAATAGTTGCATTGTTTGGATTAAGACTTTTATGCCCTAATTTCTTTTTCTTTATATGTTCTTTAGATTTATTCCCAACCAGGATGAATTAGGACTTGATACTAGATGAGAAATCCACTAATGAGATATGGTACGTGTTCTATACTTTTCTTTTGGCTTTTGATGATTTATAGAGCTATTGACATTTTTTCTGCCCGTTGGACTTTTTAGTGCGGGCCTGGTTTTAAAGTGTTACTCTGAAAAAGATGAGGTAGGACCTATTTGGGACTCCCTTAGGTTTTTTGAGATACGTTTGTGGTTGTTGACCCAGCCCAAGGACACCCATGGGGTGCACCATGCCTTTAATTTGGTTTTTACCGAAGGAAAGAGGTTGACCATTTGATTCAAGACATTATTTATATGGTAGTGGTTATGCTTCTTAGTTTCTTTGGTATGTTTAAATTTTATCAATGATTCTACTATAATTCTGATTTATTAGGTTTAGTTTTAATTTCTCTCATTTTTATTACAATTGATGAGATTATGTGGTTCATTTCAATTGATGAGATGATGTGGAGGTAGAAGGATGAAACATTGGTCATGGGTTCGGAATATATTGGGCATGGTTTGTTTTTGGACATATTTTATATGTATATATTGATAATTGAGGTATGGGTTGACTAAGGTAATCGGTTGACTGAGGTTATGATGAATATGAATATATATGTATATAACTATGGATGTATCTTGTATGATGTATGTAGGATGGTTTTATTGTGCATTTATGTTTTAGTTTATTACATGTAAAAGTTTTTATGTTTATATTTTTTTATTTAATATTTTTAAGAAGTACATTTTTTAAAAAATATTGAGAGGTGATTTTTAAGAACCAATGTTAAAAAAAGGAACTTGATTCATAATTAATAGTGGTTAATATTAACTACCAATAAACCTAACATCCACTGACATATTTATCAGTTGTTAGGTTCATCTTATCTATTTTATTTTCATGTTTTTTTAAAAAATGATCATTAAATAAAAAGAAAATCATTGCTAAATTCAAAAAAAATCAGATAAAAAACCAGCGTTAAATGAATCAAACTACTCTGAAATGACTATCAAGCATGCAATACAAAGAGATTTTAGTAACCACCACTAAATAATTAGGCAAAGGTTTAAAATACATCAACTAAATGAAAAAACCACAACTAAGAACAATATTTTTTGTAGTATGCAGTCTTTTTTTAATGGTTTTTGTAATGCCGTCACCTAAAATGACGGGTTCGAACCGGAGTGCTACAATACCTCATGTATGCCTCCCTACACACAAGAGGTTTCTCACTTGTAGTGAGGGTCTAAGTCCATCAGTGGGGATACTATACCCATAGTATCATTTCATAATAATAATAATACATAATAAATAATAGAATAGCAACTAGAGTAATTATGTGAAAACGTAAAGATGAGACACATGTCATACAATAATAAATGGGGTTCTAAAGTGGAAATATAAACCAGAGTAATAATTGGAAGATAAATAAATAAATAAAACATCAAGGTCCACCAGAGTCCATATCGATATACTACCATCTCCATTCTCACTTTCTCATCCATCAACCATAGGTTCCTTTTCCTTATCCAAGTCCCAAAACATAAAGTCTGAATGTGCATCGATATTTTTATGCATGGTGTGAGTAATAAACTTCAGTAGGACACCACTAATTCATCCTTAAAAATTGTGATCATGTTTAACTGGTGTATTTAGTGATAATAATAAATGAAAAATAAATCATAAAATCAAAAATCACATAACGAGTGGTTGTGCATTAACCAAGCCGCTATAACTCCTGAATGTACTTTCTTCAACTCCATGTTGAATGGAAAGTCAATATATCGAATATAGTCAAGATATGGTCATGTTACTAGTGATCATACTTCTTGGAATTGTGTGTATGTACTACTCGACATACACTGAGCTCGAATAATAGACTTCTGCTCCCACATCTCCTCTTGGAAATATCCATACTGCTAACGGATCTAGAAAAGTTGCACCTTATGATGGTTCCGGGAGTACTGGAAGCATGTGGTGGTGGGAAATATATTAACATTTCTTTTAATGATTATATTCTTAAAACCAAGATTGAGGAGCTAGAACATCAAATTTTTAATTAATTTAATTAATGTCATAAAAATGATAACCTTATCATAGGAATATTTCTTTTAATCATATGAAAATACCCTTTCAGATTACCTTTATTGCGCTATGAGAATACAAGAATAGAATCCCTCTAGCGAAAATCCACACAGGCTCCATTGATAGCCGATAAATGTTAAATGATTTCTATATGCTAGTGTGGGGAATAAAATTTCTTGCATTGTTCATTCTTGATCACTCATTCATTAATCTTGAATAAATCTCAAACATTTATTTTTCTTTAGAGGGAGAGAGATAGAGGAGTTAAAATAAAATTCATTATTTGAAACAATTATTTATTTTCAATTACCTTCACAATAGCCATAACAGGCTATTTATTGAGGAAGATTTTAAGTTAGGATTTTTTTTATTTCATTCTATCCCTTAAACAACACTAAAACCTTTAATAAACCTCATTCCATATAATAATAATATTCTTATAATTATTATATGGTGCTCTCCAACTTGAGCATCGAAAAATATTATCTAACCATATTTTTAATTAATATTATTTATTAGACATGGTATTGGTCTACTCAAACTCTTATTTTATTTATTAAACACCTAAATAAATATTTAATTTAAATATTTCATTAATAAATATATATTTTTGATCAATAAAGCATGAATAAAATTATACATCAGTCCTGAGAATAATATGTATTCAATAACATCAATTCAAATTGTATTTAATCAAGATCATCAGAAACACTTATTGTTTGACCCTCTAGGATTCTTTCTAACTAGAATCAAGATAACTTTCTTAAAGTCCAAAATTACTATCTAGAAATGAGTCATGAAACCCAAGAGAAATAATCTAATTTTGAAGTGATGAAAACAAAAAATGAATACTCACTATATAATAAAATCTCTTTATCATAATATCTCATTAAGAAGGTTTCACATCTATGTCACCAACCTAATTTATTGGTACATCTTTCTTTAAATATCTAAAATAAAAACATCGTTACACCATGTACCTGGAATTTAATGCAATGGTTCCATTTCAATCAAATGAATTAGATATCAGCTTCCATAAATATAGAACGGATAAATCCTTCTTTAACATATTCATTAATGACATGAGAGTCATGACAAGAACAATGTAATATAACATACCATGAATATATGTCGTCATGGTTTTCATCATAAAATCTAATTGCATGAGTTATAAAATTAATTAATGATAATTTTAAAGTCCAAGTACCATTACACATGCTCGTATATTTGAATATATGATTACACCAAAACATGTGGAATTCCTACAAGTTACTCTTTCTCATAATCTCCCATATTGGTGATTACCAAGTGAGAACTTCATGATACTAAGACTCATCCTCTTATGAGTGCTCTCACTTAACAGATTATGAACTATGTGTCCCATCATAGTACGTTATCCATGAGAAGAACATTCTTTAAGAATTTCATCATAAAACTTCAATGTTATCAATATAATAGAGAACTGCTATGACCTTATCAATGTGACATATACTCTAGGAAATTATTACATTAGAGTCTTACAGAACAATGGAAAATATGTAATAATATGTTTTATTAATATTCAATATATCAAACATACTTCTAATTACAGTACAAATAACTAATCCTAGGACACCAACTCCAAAAACTCCCATGAGGACTAGATCCAACTACCTACAACTTTCTGTCCAATTGAACTCACTTAATCATCATATTTATTATGAGTCAAGATTTTAGTCTAGGGGTATGATATATTTTCTTCTTTGGAAATACTTCTCCCTAAAACCTCACCTCTCAAAAAAAAACCATCAAGAGATGATACTTCCAAAGTACATGCTTCGTTCATTGATGTGTACTTGGCTCTTTTACAAGATACACCACTACAAAATTTTCACAATAGAGTGTAATAGGATATTTAATATTATATACCAATTCAAGATCTTGGATGAGTTTATAATCCATAATGCTTATTTAGCTACCTCAGAAGTCACAATATACTTTGAATCTTCTATAAAATCTATGACCATAGCCTTTTTTGAGCTCTTCTAGCTCACAATACCTCCATTCAAAGTGAATATGTATGTCCTTTGTGACTTCATGTCATCTTGATATGTTTGAAAACTATAATCTTCATATCTTTTGATGACTGGTTCCCCATATCCTACATAAACTAGGAACATATCCTCAGTACACCTCAAATAATTAAAGATACTGTTGACTACCATCTAATAGTGGTCAACTGGATCATCTTGATATCTTCTTACAACACTTGATTCATAGGAAACATCTATCCTAGTACATATCATAATATACATGAATGGCCCAATCACTGATGTTTATGAAATAATTTCCATTCTATTTATGTTCCCATGTATCTAAGGAAACATTTTCCTAGAAGGATGAATGCCAAGTGACGTTGGAAATAATCCCCTCTTGGATTTTTCCATACCAAATTTCATAAGAATCTTATCAATGTTTGTACTTTTACTTAGAATGAGCAAATTCTTGGATCTATCATGATAGATCTTAATTATAAATAAATATGATGTCTCAACCATGTCCTTCATAGAGAATCATTTATTCACCCACATCTTAAAAAACTGTAAGACTGGTATTTGATTTCCTATAAGTAATATGTCAACAACATATAATATTATGAAAATGAATGTAGTCCCACTAAATTGTTTGCAGACACAAGGCTCACACCCATTCTTTATGAAACCACATTCTGTTATAGATTCATAAAAAATGAATGTCCCAAATCCTACATACTTGATTTAATCCATAGATGGATTATTTTTTAATTTGTATATATTTTCATCCTTTGGAGTCACAAACCCTTCAGGTTGTGTTATATCAACATTTTCCCGATGGTTCCCATTATGTAAGGTAGTTTTGACATCCATTTCTCAAATCTCATAGTCATGGTAAACCTTAATGTCAAGTATAATTCTGATGGATCTCAACATTACAATAGGTGAAAAGGTTTTATCTCATTTAATTTATTGATGCTATTTCAATCCATTTACAACTATTCATACCTTATAGGTACTGAATTTTACTTCAATTTCTAGTTTCTTATTGAATACCCACTTGTAACCAATGGGTTTTACATCCAATTTAGGATCTACCAAAACACAAACATCATTTTGGTAGATGGAATCCATTTTAGAATTGATGGATTATTTTCACTTGGAAATATCTGTTCCACTTACTACTTCCTTTTTGGTTATAGGATCATTATGATGAACTAATAATTAGTCACTATCCTTGGTGACATGAAAACCACACCATTCTGGTTCTCTAACCTCTCTTGTACTCCCACACATTACATGTGTTTCTAGACTAGTTTCTTCTTACATGGGGATTTATAGAACCTGTTCCTATGACAAGTCTTATGTACCTTGAATATCAACTTCATCTAATTCTATCTCCATCCCACCAGCACTTTTAGAGATGTTCTCCCTCTCAAGGAATATGGAATGTCTTTCCACTATTAATTTTTTTCTAAGGGTTCACATTGGTAATATCCCATTGTTTCATTGAGTTATCCTAAAAGTCACATTCTACACCTCAAGGTTAAAGTTTATTCCTAAAATAGGCCTTAAAAAATGCTTTCCGAACCCAAAAATGCAAGTATGAAAACATAGGTTTCCTTCTATTTCATAAATGGTATGGTATACTGAATAACCTTCGTGATGTTTTTTATAATGTTTTGTATTTGTAGAAAACTAATATTTTGAAAAATAATGGTATTTGAAAAATTGGTGAATGTTTCTAAATTTTCAAACCTAAACATAAATAGGGAGAAAAGTTTTTTTAAAGAGAAAGTTGTTTTCGAGATACAAATGATCAGACTGAGGAGCACCAAACACCAAGTATCAAACTGTGTAGCACCGATCAGATAAGTTGTTAGAATAATAAAGTTGTTGATCAGACACATCATTGGTCTTAGATACATTAGCAAGAAGTTCAAGTTTCATTCGAATTAATGTTGGTTATAAATTCACAATTTTGTAGAAGATTGTTAATAAGGATAATGATGTTAGGATTTAGAATGTTTTAACAGTTCTAACGTTCAGTCAGACGATGATTTTCTTGTTTTTAATTCTCAAATATCATAAATTGTCTATAACAATTGTGATAAAATACTTATGAAGAAAAGGGGGAGAATAATTGAAACCATTCATATTGTGTCTTGGTTGAAATGAAACACGTTTTTGAATGTAATAGAAGTCATAATAATTTTCTATGTAAGTCAGAATGTGCTTTTCCAATATTGAAGTTATCATAAATCATGAAAACTGTCATGATAAAAGATTTTGAAGAAATGGATGAATCATAAATATTTTCTTAGTTATAGGAGTCAATAAAATGTTAGCATCGGATCTAGAAGTACCAAGAAAATAAGTGTTTAGATGTATGAATGCGTTATAGATAGTGAGGTTTAAAGAATTTCAAAGTTGCGGAATTCAGTTTCCATCATAATGTAAATTCCATTGTTATGAAGATTCTTTCAGACTGAAGCTAAGGATGTTCCGTTAGACTAACTATGAGGAGGAAATTTAATTAGACTGACTATGAGGAGGAAATTAAATCACAATGACTTTGAGAATGAAATTCAATCAATATTTTCGTTGAGAACAAATTTCAATTAGACTAACTCTAAGAAAAAATTCAACCAGACTAACTATGATTAGGAAAGTCAATTCAGAATGGGATGAGGAACTTCCATCATAATGAGTTGAGGAAGTTACATCCTAATGAGCTAAGTAAGATACCTCATAATGAGCTAATGAAGTTCCATCGTACCAAAGAAAATTTAGGAAGTCTGATAATAATAATTACAAATAAGTCACAATAATATTTCAACAGATTTGAGAATAGTTTATGTAGTCAAAATTCAAATTCAAATATGTGTAGATCTTAATGTTAATGAATTTAATTATGTAGGAAAAGTTTTTCAGTTTCCTGCCTTTGTCTTTCTTGGATTCCTATTAATATAATCACAATACATTCATACTTTACATCTATTTATGTGATTGGAAAAGGTGGAGCACTGTAGAATTCATGTAAAAGTTATCTTTTTGTAATGAGACCCCATTATAATGTTGGACATCTTAATGATTTGTGTACCGAACTAAAGAATATCTGACTAAGAATTTGGGAAGAGTTTGAGTAATATATATTTATAATGAGTTAATCATAATGTTTTCATTAGACTAAATTCATTGGACTAAGTCCATTGAACCCATCCCCATTAGAATGAGAGAATCAGGCCTTGCCACATTGGACTGAGGATTCCATATAGATAATTTGTGGAGAAGTTTCAAGAAAGTCTTTATTGTTATTTTTGGCTCAATTGTTTGTAATGAAATTTTTAAGTGGATGGGAGTTAGTATAATAATTTCTACTAAGACTTAGCAGCTATATATCAGGGGTTGGAAGGAGTTGTATTCACTTATTCATTATAGAGAAGTTATATACACCCACAAGAGTGGTTACGTAAAGGATGTAGGTTCTCACACCGAGGACAAACCTTTTAAATCTTACATGATTTACTTGATTTCCTACATTTTCTTGCAAGGATAATTACTAAAATAAAATAAGGATATAAACTTTAACAGGTTTCAAGGGTTATGTTTTTTAAAATTATTACAACTTATAAAAGTGACCAACTAATTCAACCCCCATTTAAGTTGTTATTTAATCCTTGGAAACTTTAATTGGTATCATATGGAAGGTTCCCTTATTTAATCCTTATCATGGATAATATCAATTCTACCAATAGTAGAGGAATTCTTAAATTTGATGGAAACAATTATTATGGATTGAAAAATTAGATGATTCTTTATCTCCAATAATTTTACCTAGAAGTTATTGATGGTACTATAATTGGTTTTACACCTATTATGAAATATTATCCTATATTGTTTACTAATAAAATAAATATATAAGTTGATGGAAATGCTAAAAATTCTTTTCTTATGTCCTTATCATAAAATGGTTATATGAAGGAGATGGGTTTCAAAACTTCAAAGATTAAGTGGGATAAGATGGAAAGTATATTCAATGGGAATACTAAAGTGAAGGAAGAAAAGATAGAAATTAGGAATATTATGTATAAAGACATAAGAATGAGAGATGATTAATCCATTGATGAATACTTTAGGAGAGTCGATGAAATTGTTTGTGTAAGATCCCGACCTTTCCTAAAGATGACTCAAGATTAATTTTAGGTATTTATTTTTTTCTTATTTTAGAATACATGGGTTGGGTTTTATCTTGGGGTGTGTTTGGGAAAAAATTTGTGAAAATTGGAAGGGAGATGATAAATTCATGGTTGGGGCATGGTTTTCCCTAACCATGTGCCCCAACCCATCAAACAGTGCAACACTGGACAAAGGAATTTCACGGTTAGCGCACAGTTTTTAAAACCATGCACCCTCTTAGGAGAAACTATGAACCCCCATAATATAGGTTCATGGTTAGGCTCAATGTTAGGGGAAACCATTCACCCCATCCCAACTAACCATGCCCTACATTTTGAAAAAACAAAAAATTATATTTTTAATCACTCAAAACCCCATTTTAAATTTTATTTGACCCCTATTCGACAGTAGATTATATTTCATGATTTTGGATCCTCCTTGATGGTTTAAAAGTTTTCATGACATATATTATTTGTTATTAAAATACTATATCAAATATATTCACCCTTCTTAGTCATAGGATCTCATCTCACTTGTTTTTTCATTCCTTCTACCTTCTTCTCCTATTTTAGATAGGGTTTGTTATTATTATTTTGATTGGATATATACCTTGTTTTTTTGATCAAGATATATTATTATAGATATATATATAGATTTAAGAAATCTTTATTTGTTTAATCTTGATTTATGGTTTTAGATTTAGATCATGTTCTATGTAGTTGTGCTACTCAAATTTTGGGGATTTCTATTGGACGACCGCTTGTCAAATAATCAAGTTAGTTGGTCTATAATCCAAATCCTGAAGACATTATTTAAATTATGTATATGTTATTTTAAAATTTGTATTATATTTTTGGAAATTGTGTTCTTGACTGAATTATATAATTTGGTGAATTAATTAGTTAAGGAAATGTGAAATTGGGGATTTCAGAAATTATAGATTGAGATAATTATTTTTAGAATTAATTGGGAGATATTGAGATTTACAGATTGAAATATTTAATTTTTTTATTAATTATGATCTACCGAGGTTGTGATTGACATAATTAATGGTGGAATTAATTATTGAATTTTGAGTTTGTGGATATTAATTAACTAATTGAAGAATTAATTAATGTGATTGATATACTCAATTAATTAGGGATGTAATTAAGGGTGTTTATGTGATAAAATAATGGTGGAATTAGTTATGAAATTTGAGGGGTTAGTTAATTGTTTAATTGAATAATATAATTTATGTTATTAATTAATTGTATAATTAATTAATTTACCTGATGTGGTTAATTATTTTTTGAATTAATTAATGTTATTTATGTGATTCATTAATTATTGAATTAAATAATGGAATATTTGTGTTTAAATAATTGATGAATTAGTAATGAAATTTATTTGGATGTTTAGCTATTGAATTAATTATGTGTTATGAATGCTAAAATGGAAATTTAGTTTAGAATTAAATAATGGGAACATGTTCATTCAAATGTGTAAGTTATGAATGGTAACATGGTTATTTAGTTGTGAAATAAAGAATGGGAACATGGTCATTATAGTGTGTAAGGTATGAAGGGTAACATGGCCAATTAACTGTGAATTAAATAATGGTAACATGGTCATTCTATTAGGTGATGTATGAATAGTAACATGGGAATTCAAATATGAATTAAATACTGGTATCAACGACATTATGAGATAAGATATTCATCGGACATACTTCCGGACCCGGTTTGAGACAAAGTAGGTATTGAATGGTAAAAATGGAATTATGAGATATGAAATCCATTAGACATACTTCAGGCTTCTGAATGAGCCAAAGAAAGCATTAAGGTACGAGTTTCTATGAGAGATAGGGGGTTTATGTTGTTAAATAGAGATTAATTGATAATGTGATAATAATTTACTATTATTCGGTATCCTCTAGCATACGGGGAGGCACAGCTGGGGTCATGTGACTGACCGACTCGAGGCACCGATGTGTGGAACCTGGGTCAAGACATTACAAAGTGGTTTCAGAGTCAATTTTTCTATTCTTTTTTATTTTGTATTACTATTTGGTAAAGGTAGACATGAAACTAGAAAGTTTCAGGCCTTTGTTATGATCTCATGCATGGGAGTAGCTAACCCATGTATGGGGGAGAACCGATGTACCCATGGTGGGATTGTTGTTATTCCTATTTTCTGTTACAATTGAATATTATTTCTACTTGGGTGACACACTTTTTTTGTGTTGTGATTATTGATGTTAATTTTTTCTATGTTTTGACTCATGGACCAGTATGGCCCAATATCATAGTTACATGAATCATTCTAGGAACATAGGGTTATTGTGACATGCTTAATTTTAGGTGCACATAGAAAAATGGGTTATGGGTAAGTTATTGAACTTGAACTGTTTTTCCATGCTTGTGAAATTGAAATGAAAATGGCACCAAACATGAAATTGATAAAGATTGTAGAATGATGTAAGATGAGAATAAATGGGTGTCTAAATGAGAAAATTGAATTATTAGAATGTGTTTACCCTTGTTATCTAGGACTAAGGAGTAAGATTATTAAGGGTAGTGATAACACCTCAGTTTTGACTATGTGGTAGGGTTTGGGGAAATGACTTGTTGTGGAAAATTGTATTTTACCTTAAATGTGTTAATTATGTAAAAGGTTTTCTAAGGTACCTATTTGTAATGGTATAGATATTTCTCTATGATGGCACTTATTAAGAGGATAACATGAGGATATGGATAGAGATGATTTACCAGTAGTAGGAACTAAAGTACCAATTGTGTCAGGTGATGAATTCAGGGAGTAGGTCCAAGAGAACATTTCCCACTTCATGAAATTCATGGGAAGAGACCCAGGGTGGGTTGTGAAGAGTATGTTTGATATAAAAATGGAGTTACAAATTCAACACCCTCCTACTTTTATTGGAGAGGGTGGACCTGAGAGAGATGATTTATAGGTTGAGTCCATCATGACTATAATTGACCACTTTGAGACTCTTGTAGAGAGGATGCCCATGATGGCTATTTACATGATATGAGGATCAGTGAATCACTCTTTGTATGTTCAGGCGTAGACTGTATAGGACAATGGTATGTTATGGAAGGAACTATTGGATAAGTTTCTAGAGAACTTCTATCCAGAGATACTGAGGTAGGAGAGAGTAGCTGAGTTCATGAGGTTGACTTGGGGGAGTATTTATGTGATAGGCTATGTTGGACACTTTACACATTTCGAACACTATAACACCTGAGATTTTAATGAGAAATATTTTTTTTATATATCATCAAAGTAATCTTTCACTACACACAACACTAGCCTGGCTTTATTTACAAGAAATCACAGCCTTCCTCGATAGCCTGCATTGTACGCAATACTGAGTTTCAGTAAACAACGATATGCTATTAAAATATTATTAAAACTAGCCATAATGAATAGTAATAACCACTTTTTAAAATTTTAAAAATTTTATTTTTCAAAACTAAATTCATTTTTGGAATCAGAATATCAAAATTAGCCTAGGGTGAAATTTTGGTATTTTTCTAAAAACTGCCAATTTTTGATGAATAGTGAAAACACTTGGTTACTCTTTAAAAACCGACTTTTTATTTAATTAATAATTTATTTTATTTAAAATTATTTTAGGTCAAAATTGATACATAATACCTATATAAATTCAATGTAATTCATTGGAGTCAATTTATAATAATTTTTATATATAAAAATTTTATTGAACTTTTGACCGTCTTTTACCCACCTCCTAGGAGAATTTGCAAATTTACATAGAACATAATTTTACCGCTTTTGTGAATGGAATTTAAAAAATCTAAGAGACACGGTTGATGTCAGTATGTAAAATGTGGTTCAATGAGATGAAAATAATTTTTGGTGAATAGAAACTTTTTATTTTTATTTACCACGGTTAAAAGTAAATAGGGTAATTAAGGGTAAAAATGAAATTATTATTACCCTAACACATGTCGTAATTATATTGGATAAGTGTAATTCGACCAAAAAACATTAGGGATAAAATATTACCCTTTAGGTCCACTTGGATTAGATGAGGACATTTAATATTATTTTATTTAAAGAATAGTTAAAATAGTTAAAATCAATGTTTAATAACTAAAACATTTTTAATATAGATTTATAAATATGATAAATTCGACTAAAAATATTCATTATAAAGATAAAAAAATTTCCTACATAATTTTATTTTATTTATAATTTTTAGACATTAAATAATTTAAATTATTTATGACACAATTTTGATGCAGTAATTATCTTATTAATGAAATATTAACATAATTGATGTTATAAATACTCAAATAAATGTAATTTGAAACATTTTATAAATTCAACTAATTTATAGGTTAATATGACATGTTATTATTGATTTAATTAATTTTTTATAACTAACCATTCTATTATGATTTTCACAAAAATCAATTACCAAATAGTGTTAAAATTGACATAAAATAGTTTTTAAAAAAATATTATATTATTAATTGTTACTTTATTTCTAAAAATCTAAGGATCGGCCAAATGACTTAGATAGGGTTATATATATTAATAAGAAACTACTTGGGGTTCGTTTGGCTTGTTAATGTAAGTTTATTAACCATATAGTGTAAGAAAACAAGAAGACACGGTAAAAGTTAAATTATATAATTTAAAGTTAAATCTAAATGATAAACTTAAAATAGAAACCTAAACTTGTCTAAATTCTATTGGATGAGAGGATTTCTACCCATCCCCACATTATCTTTGAAATAAATCATTTTGGAGTTATTAAAAACTGAATAAGACTTTATAATAAAAAAATATTTTTAGTTTTTCCAAAGGTTCCCCTCTCCTCCCTTATAAAAAAGCACCTCCTCCCTCTCCTCCTCACACCACTTCGAGCCATAAATCTCGGCCAAACCCAGCCTAATTCTCTTATAAACTTCCCTAGAAACATCCTAGAGGTCCTGGTCTTCTTAAAAGTCCATCCCTAGTGCCCTAAGAGGAGGTTAAGAAGAGGCGCGTCAAAGAAGAGGTAATATCCATTACTGATCCTTTCCAGTTTCTTTCTTCTTCAACATCTTCTTACTTAGTTGTTTAATTATGTACGAATAACATAATTATAAATCATATAATTATATTTTATTATAAATATGAAACAACACTATTTCACCTTCTATCCATCCTACGGAAAATGAAATCACCGCGCGTGCGTACGTACGAAATACCGTCTCCACACCATGGTGTAATCTGTTTTCCACCACCACCTTACTTGGATGGGTATAATTGTGTAAATAATAAGTATACATGATTATTTTAAATAGATATTGATTATGAAATTGTATACATACACTTCAATACAATTCCACGATCATGGGAATGATATCATCGCTCAGGCGTACGTACGGCCTACCGTATCCATGATGTGATGTGACTCGTTCTACATGATCTTCATTGCATAATGATTATATAAATTAATTTAATTAATTAATATGATATATATTACACTAATATAATTCTGTAAATTAGGTATCTACAAACTAAAAAGATGAATACTAATTTATTCGACAAAACACACATAAGAACAAAAAAAGCAATAAACACTCGAATAACAAGTCGAAATGAAATATTACTAATACATAGATAATAATATGACCATATATGATATAATAACAATGATTAAAATTATGGAATAAGTCAATAACATTATTTAAATCTTTACACAATAGTTTCGGACACGTACGAAGCAAATCAGACCTAAGGTAAGGGAAAATCTCACAATCTCAATTTTTATCCGAGATTGTTTTTACTTCAGAATTTACTGGGGAATATTTATCATCCATATACATGTTTCGTCAATATGTAATGTAATTTTTATCCTCCTAAAATTTTTTAAATCCAATATTTATTGTTGGTGTGTTTTTAGTAAAAGATATGAAAGGAATCTTTTTTTTGTTTTTAGTACGAGGTACTTTTTGACTTTTTTTGGGCAAAGTATGAGAAGAATGTTTTTTTAACTTATACGACATGAATGGATTTTTAGAACATTATTTCCATGAAGCTTCCTTTACAGGTTTTCAAGTTAATTTTTAATCAACTTTTTTTTGTTTAAAATTATATGACATGTTATGTAAGGAAAATGTTTTTGAAGTAGAAAGGATATTTTCCTCAAGAGTGAAGTTCAAGTGTTCTATAAAAATTATTTTCTATCTTATATAATATAGGGTTCTGTTTATATCTATATTTTTACATTGTTTTGATCATTTTATGATGGAATTATTTTTATATTGTCTTTTTATCTTATATGGATTGTGTATTGATGGCATGATGATAAAGAATCCCATTTTTATTACATGGGTTATTTTATAATGTATGAATTATGATCTAGTGGAACACATAAGAATGGTATCATTATGAGATGGGTGGGGCCTATATCTACCTCCAATGCATTGGGTAATGATTTAAATCTCATGAGATAGACATGGCTGGAATGACAGGTTAAACCGGTTCAGTGATACAGGACTGAAACGAGGAGTGAACTCGGTTCAGAAATGGACTATGTCCGATAAGATAGTCTTGGGAATGAGTTTTAACTAATGAGAACTGATTTCCTATGATTATCTGTGTATTCCACAATGTTTCATGTTTTATGTTATAATTATTTGGGATTACATTTCACCACTATGATTTATCCCATGTTATGATATTATGATCTCTTTTGTAGGTTATGTTTTCCAAAATGTTATGTTCGTATGAATGTGATGTGATTGATATTTCTTTTGTTTACCCTTACTAAGAATTTGAGCTCACCCTTTTGTATTTTTTATATTTCCCCATGTCAGGAAGAAGGGTACTAAGTAGAATATGCCAAAAGAAACTCCAGATATGATGAAATAAATGGGAGACAACGTAGATGATATTTGAACCAGTTGTTATGTTTCCAAGTTTCTAAAGACACTATACCTATATGGTCCTTTCATGGTTTTGTTATATGTTGTAATAAGTGTGCTTCAATTATGAAGTAATAACAATGTATGAGAAGTATGGGTCATTATATTTTGTATCAGAGGAAAGGTATAGTCAACCTTTGGAAACTAGGTTGTGAAAGCCTTAGTAAGAACCCTAAGGATATGTCTAAGCATAGATCAAAATCTTATTGTTTTATAAATTTACATGAATAACCTAAGATAAGACCTTAAGTGTAAAATTTTATTCATGATTATGTGGTTTTCTTATTATAATTAGCGTTTCTCACACTATTCTTCTTGGTTTTAGACAATGGCTGAACCTGAGGGAACCATGTTAATGCAGAATGGAATAGGCAATGTAATAATTGTCCCCCTGAGCAACCAAATGTTATAGGAGCTAGAATGAAAAATCATGTAGCCATGATCACACAACATTCTCAAGCTCTGAGTCATGCAAGACATCCAAACGAGAAAAGGAAGGATAAACATTCTGTGGAATCCTTCATCAGGTAGCGTCAACCTTCTTTCAGTGGGTCTACTGATCCATTAGTTGCTGAACAATGGATCAGTAGTACTGAAAAGATATTTTTAGTTCTTCAATGTTCTGAGCATGATAAAGTCATCTTAGCAGTATATCATTTGGAAGGTGAAGCTGATCAATGGTGGAATCTTATCAAGAATATGAGTCAAAGAGATGAAATTGAATCCAAGGAATGGGAGAGTTGAAGAACTTATTTTTCAATAAGTACTTCTCTCGTATTCTTCGAACAAAGATGGAGAAGGAGTTTCTTGAACTAAAGCAAAAAGATTATGAATCTATTGGTACCTACGACGAAAATTTTACATGACTTTCAAGGTACGCTTTTGGGATTATTATCCAACCAGAGAGTAAGACTAATCAATTCTTTAGTGGTTTAAAACCAAGTCATCAAAGGGCATTATCCATAAAGGACTTCAATAGCTATGAGGAAATCGTTCGATGTGCTCTAAAATTTGAGATGGAGATTGGAGTAACCCATCAGTCATATGCATTTGATAATAAGAGGAAAATGGAATTCAAAGGAAAATCTAAAGACCACACTGAAAAGAACATGAGTTTTCCCATATGCTCAATGTTTGGAAAGAAACATGGAGGGAGTTGTCTTAAAGGGACAAGTAAATGTTTAAAATGTGGAAAGGAAGGTCATCGGGAATTTGAATGCCACAATTATGGTAAGAAGATGTCTAGTGATGCAAACAATGAATAGGCGACACATAGTGAACCTCCTACACTTCAATGTTACAAGTGTAATGAAATGAGGAATTATGCTAATCAATGCACAAATCCAAGGGTTGTTGATGATGATCGACGTCAACAAACTCTTAAGGATAAAGATAAAGGAATGTCACATGAAATTTCTATCAGCGATGTGGAGTACGATAACAAAGTGGTGAACGGTACACTTACCATTCACTCTAAATTAGAAAATATTTTATTTGATTTTGGATCCACCCACTATTTTATTTATGAATAATTTTCCAAGGGTATAACCGTATTACCTCAACAATTAGATGTTGAGTTAGCTGTGACAACCCCTAATGGAACAAGAGTTGCATAATAAGTTTATAATTCTTCTCCAATTGAATTTTGTGGGAAAGTGCTTCCTGTAAATCTTATGATACTTCGTATAATGGAATTTGATGTGATTCTTGGAATGGATTTGCTTTTTTATATGGACCTCATAACAATTTCCAAAGAATGAAAGTCACATTTCATATTCCAGATTGATCAATGATCGTCTATCGATGCAAAGATAAATATAACCTTCTAGTGGAAATTTCTTCCATCTTATGGGTCTTGATTCCACTAAATGATGATTATTTATCTCAAATGGTTGGTGAGAAACTCATGATTAAGAATATTCCCATTTTACGGGAGTTTGATGATGTATTTCTGTAGGAATTTCCTGGTCTTCCACCAAATCGTGAAGTTGAGTTTTCAATAGAACTCGTACCAGGTGCTTTACCTATTTCAAAGACACCTTATAGAATGGACCCGATTGAGTTGCAGGAATTGAAGAAGCAACTCCAAGAGATTCTTGATAAGGGATTCATACGCCCTAGTGCATCACCTTAGGGAGAACATGTTTGGTTTGTTAAGTAGAAAGATGGATCAATGAGACTCTGCATTGATTATCGAGAACATAACAAGATCACTATCAAGAACAAATATCCTCTCCCATGCATTGAGAACTTATTTGATCAACTATGAGGAGATCAATAATTTTCCATGCTTGATCTATGTTCAGGGTATCATCAATTAAGGGTCAAAAGGGGGTATATACCAAAGATGACTTTCTATAAAAGGTATGGACACTATGAATTTATAGTGATGCCATTTGGTCTTACTAATGCCCTTGGTATCTTCATGGATTTGATGAATAGAGTCTTTAGATACTAACTTGATCAGTTTGTGGTAGTATTTATAGACGATATTCTTGTCTATTCAAAGAGAAAGGAAGAACATGAATATCACTTGAGAATTGTATTGAAGACCCTGACAAAGGAGAAGCTTTATGACAAATTTACCATGTGTGAATTTTGGCTTCAAAAAGTTGCATTTTTGGGTCACAAAATCTCAAAAGAGGGGATATATATGGATCCAGCAAAAACAGAGGTTATAGAAAGATGGTCGAGACCAAAAATAGTAACTGAGATCCAACGATTTCTTGTTTTGGTGGGATATTATCGACGTTTTGTGAATGATTTTTGACGATTATCTAATCCACTCACCAGGTTTACTCGAAAAGGAGTTATGTTCGTGTGGATGGAGGAATGTGAAGAGAATTTCAAGGAGTTGAAAATAAGGTTATCCAGTGCACCTGTACTCACACTTCCTTGTAGTGGAGAAAGGTTTTTGATCTACAGTGATGCATCCAAGAAGGGGCTGGGGTGTGTTCTTATGCAAAATGGTATGGTGATAGGTTATGCCTCAGGAAATTTGAAAATCCATTAGCAAAATTACCCAACTCATGATTTGGAGTTAGCTGCGGTAATTTTTGCATTAACGATTTAGAGGCATTGTCTTTATAGTGAAAGGTGTGATATTTATACTGATCATAAATGTTAAAACTATATTTTCACATAGAAGGAGATGAATATGCGACAAAGAAGATGGTTGGAGCTGATTAAGGATTACGACTGCTCATTTCATTACAACCCTGGGAAAGAAAACAAGGTGGCAGTTGCATTAAGTCGACTAGGCTATGCTAGCTTATCCATGATGAGGATCAGAAAAGTTCCAATATTTATCAATTTACAAAGGATGGATCTTGGAATTATAATGTAAGGGGAACAAATCATATCTTTCACAAATGAATGTTCAACCATATATACATGTGAAGATTAAATAGGCACAGAAAGAAGATGTAGAGTTACAAAATAAGGTGAGAACTATTCCTGAATTCAACATTGATTATTCTGGGATAATAAGGTTCAAGAATCGGGTTTTTGTTCCTCCCATCCCAGAACTAAAGAAGGAGTTGCTGGATGAGGCTCATAGTTCTTCATTCTCTATTCATCTTGGAAGCACGAAGATGTATAGAGACATGAAAGAGTACTTATGGTGGGATGGCATGAAAAGAGATGTTGTTGAATATGTCTCTCGATGCTTTGTTTGTCAGAAAGTTAAAGCTGAGAGACAGAAGTCTAAGGGGATGTTACAACCATTACCCATACCTGAATGGAAATGGGAAAATATCACTATGGACTTCTTCACTGGACTTCCTAAAACATCCAAAGGCAATAATGCTATCTGGGTTATAGTTGATCATCTTACGAAGTCGGCACCCATCATTTCTATTATAGAGGATTTCTCTCTTGATCAGCTTTCAAAGATATATGTAAAGAAAGTGGTAAGATTGCATGTAGTACTTCTTTCCATTATATTTGATCGGGATCCGAGGATTACCTCGAAGTTTTGGTGAAGTCATCAGCATACTCTAGACACAGAGTTGAGCTTCAGCACTGCTTATCATCCTGAGACAGGCAGTCAGTCTGAGAGAACAATTCAAACTCTAGAAGACATGTTAAGGGATTTCTCTATGGAATACAATTGTGGCTGGGATCAACACCTACATTTTGTAAAATTTTCTTATAATAATAGCTTTCACTCCAGTATTAAGATGGCTCCTTATGAAGAACTTTATATAAATAAATGTGGAACTCCAACTTGCTGGGATGAAGTTGGGGAAAGAAAGCTATTAGGACCAGATCTTGTTGATGAGATGGGAGAAAAGGTATAATCTATTCAACAACAAATAAGAGCAGCTCAGAGTTGACAAAAAAGTTTCACTGATAACCGAAGAAAAGACTTAGAGTTTGAAGTGGGTGAAAAAGTGTTCTTACAAATATCTCCTTGGAAGAGAGTAATGAGATTTGGAATGAAGGGACAACTGAGCCCTAGGTATGTCGGTCCATTCGAAATATTTGATCGTTTTGAGAAGGTAGCTTACTTATTGGCGCTTCCACCGAATCTCTCTCAAGTTCATGATGTGTTCCATATATCACTCACGAGAAAGTACATACCCAATCCTTCACATGTACTCAGCTCAGAAGTTGTACCACTGCAGCAAGATCTTTCTTTTGAAGAACAATCGATTGAGATTCTGGATCGTAGAAAAAACAGTTCTACAAAAAAAGACCACTCGCTTGGTGAATGTTTTATGGAGGAACAACCAATTAGAAGAAGCTACATGGGATCTTGAGGATATGATGAGGGAGTGGTATCCTCATCTGTTTGTTACGAAGTGAAGAATTTCGAGGCCGAAATTCATTTTAAGGGGGGTAGAATGTAACACCCAAGATTTTTATGAGAAATATTTTGTTTTTATACATCATAGAAGGAATCTTTCACTACATACAATACTAGCTTGGATTTCTTTACACGCAATCGCGGTCTTCCTCATTAGCTTGCATTGTACGCAATACCGAGTTCCACTAAACAACGATATGCTATAAAAATATTATTAAAACTAACCGTTATGAATAGTTATAACCAATTTTTGAAATTTTATAAATTTTATTTTTCAAAATGGACTACATTTTTTGATTAGGAATATCGAAATTATCCTAAGGTGAAATTTTGGTATTTTTTTGAAAATTTTCTATTTTTAATGAATCGTGAAAACACCGGGTTACTATTTTAGAACGGACTTTTTATTTAAATAATTATTTATTTTATTTAAATTTATTTTAGGTCAAAATTGATACATAACACCTATATAAGTTCAATGTAATTAATTGGAGTCATTTTATTATAATTTTAGATATATAAAATGTTTATTTAACTTTTGACCGTCTTTTACCCACCTCCTAGGAGAATTTGCAAATTTACATAAAACATAATTTTACCGATTTTGTGAATGGAAATTCAAAAATCTGAGAGACACGGTTGATGTCAGTAAGTAAAATGTGGTTCAATGAGATGAAAATATTTTTTGGTGAATAGTAACTTTTTACTTTTATTTACCACGCTTTAAATTAAATAGGGTAATTAATTGTAAAAATGATATTATTATTACCCTAACACATGTCCTAATTCTATTGGATAAGTTTAATTTGACCACAAACAACATTAGAGATAAAATATTACCATTTAGGACCACTAGGATTAGATTAAGACATTTAATACTATTTTATCTAAAAAATAGTTAAAAAAGTTAAAATCAATGTTTAATAATTAAAACATTTTCAATATAGGATTATACATAATATAAATTGGACTATAAATATTAATTAGAAAGCTAAAGATATTTCCTACAAAATGGTAATTTATTTATAATTTTTAGACATTAAAATATGTAATATATTTATGACACAATGGTGATGTAGTAATTACCTTATTAATGAAATATTAACATAATTGATGTTATAAATACTCAAATAAATGTAATTTGAGACTTTTTATGAATTACACTAATTTTATAGGTCAATATTACATGTTAGTATTGAATTAATTAACTTTATTCTAACTAATCATTCTGTTATGATTTTGAGAAAAATCAATTACCAAATAGTGTCAAAATTGACATAAAATAGTTTTTAAAACAAATAATATATTATTAATTGTTATTTTATTCCTAAAAATCTGAGGTTAGGCCAAAGTAATTATATAAGGCTATATATATTAATAATAAAAAACTTGGGGTTCGTTTGTCTTGTTATAGTATGTTTATTAACCTTATAGTGTAAGAAAAAAGAAGACATGGTAAAAGTTAAATTATCTAACATAAAGTTAAATCTAAATGATAAGGTTAAAATAGAAACCTAAACTTGTCTAAATTATATTTTATGAGAGGATTACAACCCATACCCACCTTAGATTCTAAATAAATCAATTTGGAGCTATTAAAAACTGAATATGACTTTATAATAAAATAATATTTTTAGTTTGTTCCAAAGGTGCCCCTCTCCTCCCTTATGAAAAGGAACCTCCTCCCTCTCCTCCTCACACACATTGATCCATAAAGCTCGGCCAAATCCTAAAAAATTCTATTCTACACTTCCCTAGAAACATCATAGAGGTCCTGGTCTTATTAAAAGACCATCCCTAGTGACCTTAGAGGAGGTTAAGAAGAGGCTTGTCAAAGAAGAGGTAATATCCATTACCGATCCTTTCAAATTTCTTTCTTCTTCAAATTCTTCTTCCTTAGTTGTTTAATTAGGATTTAATAACATCAGTATCACTCATATACTGATATGTTATTATAAATATGAAACAACACTATTTCACCTTTTATCCATCCTACGGAAAATGAAATCACCGCGCGTGGGTACGTACGGAATACCCTCTCTACACCGTGGTGTAATCTGTTTTCCACCACCACCATATTTGGACGTGTATAATGGTGTAAAGAGTAAGTATACATGATTATTTTAAAGTTATATTGATTCTGAAATAGTATATATACACTTCAATACAATTCCACAATCATAGGAACAATATCTTCGCTCGTGCGTACGTATGGCCTACAGTCTCCACGATGTGATGAGACTCGTTCTACATGATCTTCATTGCATAATGATTATATAAATGAATTTAATTAATAAATATGATACTTATTACAATAATACCATTCTGGAAATGAGGTATCTATAACCTGAAAATAAGAATAATAATTTATTCGACAAAACACGGATAAGAACAAAAAAAATCAATAAACACCTGAATAACAAGTAGCAATGAAATATTACTAATACGAAGATAATAATATGACCATATATGATATAATAAATATACTTACAATTCTGGAATAAGTCAATAACATTATTATGTCATTATACAGGAGGTTCAGACACGTATGAAGAAAATAGGACCTACGGTAAGGGAAAATCTCACAATCTCAATTTTTATCCGAGATTGTTTTTACATCAGAATTTACAGGCCAATATTTATCATCCATATCCATGTTTTGTGAATATATAAAATTATTTCTATCCTCCTACAATTTTTTAAATCCAATATTACTTGTTGTTGGGTTTTTAGTAAAAGATATGAAATGAATCTTTTGTTGTTTTTAGTACGAGGTACTTTTTGTCTTTTTCGACCAAAGTACGAGAAGAATGTTTTTTAACTTTTATGACATGAATGGATTTTTACAACATTATTTCAATGAAGCTTCCATTACAAGTTATAAATTTTATATTTAATCAACTTCTTTTATTTTAAAATTATATGACATGTTGAGAAAGGAAAATGTTTTTGATGTAGAAAGGATATTTTCCTCATGAATGGAGTTCAAGTGTTCTATCAAAATTATTTTTCATCTATGATAATATAGGGTTCTATTTCTATCCCTATTTTTACATTGTTTTGATTTTGTTATGATGGAATTATTTTTTTGATGTCCTTTTATCTTATATGGATTGTGTTATGATAACATGATGATTAAGAATACCATATTTATTACATGAGTTATGTTATGATGTATGATTTATGATCTTGTGGAACACATATGAATGGTATCCTTATGAGATTGGTGGGACCTATACCTCCCTCTAATAAATATGGTAATTCATTATATCTCATGAGATTGACATGGATGAAATGGAAGGTTAAATTGGTTCAGTGAAACAGGACTGAAATGAGGAGTGAACTCAGTTCAGAAATGGACTTTGTCCGCTAAGACAGTCTTGGAAATGAGTATTGACAAATAAGAAATGATTCTCTTTTATTATGTGTGTATTCCCCAAAGTTTGATGTTTAAAGTTATGATTATTTGGGATTACACTTCACCACTATGATTTATCCCATGTTATGATATTATGATCTCTTTTCAATGTTAAGTTTACGAATATGTTATGTTCTTATGAATATGATGTGATTGATATTTCTTTTGTTTACCATTAATGAGAATTTGAGCTCAACCTTTTGTATGTTTTATTTCCCCAGGTCAGGAAGAAGGGTACTAAGTAGAATATTCCAAAAGGGACTCTAGATATGATGAAATAAATGGGAGACAACGTAGATGATTTATGAACCAGTTGATATGTTTCCTAGTCTCTAAAGACACTATACCTATATGTTCCTTTCATGGTTTTGTTATATGTTGAAATAAGTGTGCTTCAATTATGAAGTAATAACAATGTATGTAAAGTATGGGTCGTTATAAACACTTTTATCCCGCAATGGAAGTGGATGAGATAACTACAGTGAGAAATTTTTAGGATAGGCTTAAATGTATGATTAACTCCCATGTTAACCATTTTCAGTTAAATGAGTTTTCTGAGGTGGTGGATAAGGATCTCATAGATATGGGTAACCTGAAGAGGCTTCCAGTGTAGGAAAGGTGGTTCCATTTGGATGATTAGAAGGTACGACTTCTGAGAGTAGGAAGCATTTCTATGAAAACATCAACCAAGGTAGTCAGAAACAAAGTACCTATAAAGAGGGATCAGTTGCATATGACCTTAATCGAGTGATATATCACTAGTGTGGTATATTAGGAAACTATTGAATATAGTTAACTCAACCACCAATATAGTTATAGTGTTTTAGGAAGATGGAAAATCTAAAAAAGTTCTTTAGGACCCAGCGATAGATGAGTAGTAAGGGTATAGCTAGTCAGAATCGGAGTGCATGAAGAGGATATTCTACACCAAATCAGTCTTGCATCTGGAGTTCTACTCGAAAAGGTGGTAAAGGTAGTGTATGTGGAGATTTAGGGTAATATCACTCATATTAGTAGAGCAGTGCAAAACCGGGTAATTAGAGTGCATCATGGGGAAGTTGGGTAAGACTGTTCCATTCTATTCACCCTACACTTGTGGATATCAAAGCCGGACCATTGACCATGAGAGGTACTATTTTTATAGCTTATATGATATCTGGTGCCTTATTTGATATATGTGTCTATCATTCCATTATTTCTACAAAACATGTTAATGGTTTGAGCCTCGTGATGGAGTTCGTGAGTGGGGTGTTGACGACAAACACTCCTCACGGAGTTCAGTCACGAGAAATTTTTTTGTGAAAAGGGTGTACTCTTGAGGTCGAGTAGTATCAATTTATATGGGATCTTTATATCATAGTCATGTCCAGCATTGAACTAATTATGGGTATGGACTGGTTAGTGTCATATTGTCCCCACATTGATTTTTATCATAAGAGAGTGACGATTACATATCATATGGGTTACAAATATATTCAATGCGGAGAGTGGGATATCGAGGCATTCCGAGTAGGGCCAATTACTCATCAAATAGGTGAGATCACAACCCAGGTTTCTAGTTTATTTATGGATGATGGAGTGGTAAAGTGAGATGTATTTCCACACATAGTGTATATGTTTTAGGATGTGTTTACTTAATATTTCTCAGGGATTCCACCTGAGAGAGATATGAAATTATGCATTGAGATCATACCGGAGGAAGAGATGACTTCTATTCCACCATATAGAATGGCATCAGAAGATATTCAAGAGCTCAAGACTCGACTAGAGTACTCAGAAGATAAGGTATTTATTTATCTATGTATGTCGCTATGGGGTTCACTAGTGTTGTTTGAAAAGAAGGATGGTAGGAGTTTATGCTTATGTGTTGATTACCAAATGTTGAACCAGATGACTATGAAGAACCAATATCATATCCCCCATTCTGATGACCTATTTGACCAATTGAGAGGAGCTTGTGTGTTCTCAAATATTTTCTTAAGATTAGGGTATCCTAAACTGAGAGTTATGACTTATGATATACCAAGGGATGAATATAGAAGCAGGTATGGAATTTATGATTTCATCATAATATTTCTTAGGTTGACGAACACACAAGTAATGTTTATGGACTTAATGAACAAAATCATTAATCTGTACATAGATCAGTTTGTGGTAGTGTTTGTGGAAGACATCTTGGGGCACTCCAAGACACATGATTATTATGACCAACATCTTGATATCATCCTAAGCACACTAATATAGCATTGGATATACATCAAGATATCTAAGTACAATTTTTTGTATTGATCAGGTACACTTATTAGGTAGCATCATCACGGAGGAATGTGTGTTGGTAAATCTAGAGAAGGTTCAGATAGTGGTTTCTTGAGAGCATCCCAAGAGTATGTTTGATATCCATATATTGCTAGGATTTTCTGAATATTATTAGAGGTTCATTCAGGACATTTACCGATTGGAAACATTTCTGATGGGATTGACAAAAAAAGGGATAAAGATTTATTAGTCATAAGACTGTGATAATTCTTTTCAGGAGATGAAGAAGATTTTGGCATCAATACCAACATTAATCCTACCTGAGCAAGGTGAGAAGTACATAGTGTATTTTGACACTTCTGGGATTGTAATTAGAGTTGTGTTGATGCAAGGAGATCAATTTGTGGTTTCTGGGTCTTTGAAGTTGAGGCCCCATTAACCGAACTACCCTACATATGACCTCAAGTTGGCTATAATGGTTTATGTTTTAAAGTGTTGTGGAAATTATCTTTTGGGAAATTATTTTACTATTTATATTGATCTCAAGAGATTAAAGTACATATTTTCACAGTGAGACTTGAATCTTCGATAACCGGGATGGGTTGAGTATATGCAGCCATTCAATTTTGGGCCAACATATACGCCTAGAAAGGGGAACACTGATGATGATGATTTGAGCAAGAAGACTCAAACTCAGGTGGTTCAGGAGTCTAGTGCTGAGTAGAAGATGATGGATTTACTGGACGAGATACACATTGTGGTTTAGGAGAGTTAGAATTAAATGAATCTTGTAATAGTTTCATTGGAGTATACATCTTTTAGATAGATCTAAGATAGGAAGTATGTGGATTTATAATGTTTTAACTTAAGGGAAAACATTGAAGGTGTGGAGTCACCTTCTGATTGGAGCATTGATGAGGACGAGGTCATCTATGTCAGGAATTTGGTTTTCATTCCTAAAATAATGTGAGACAAGCTGATGTGTGAGTTTCATTCCCCGAAGTGGGTGGTACATCCAGGTGTGACCAAAATGCACCGTGAACTACAAAGAATGTTTTGATGGTTGGAAATGAAAAAAGAAAATAGTACAGTTTGTGACACGATTCTAAACCAATATGTAGGTGAAGGCCGAGCATTAACGACCTATAGGTTTACTATAGTTGTTGGCCATTATAGAATGGAAGTGGAACAAAGTGACCATGGACATTGTGGTGGCTCTCCCGAGGATTCCTAAGAAGAATAATTCTATTTGGGTTATTGTGGATAGACTGAAAAAGGTAGTGAATTTCTTGAAAATATGGGAGACTATATCAGTGGAGAAGTTGGGATATTTGTATGTTTGGGTGATAGTCTGTATGCACGAGGTGCCATAGAATATTGTCTCAGACTGAAACTTGTGTTTTACATCATTATTATTAGAGGGATTGCAGAAGGTTCTTGGTAGGTAGGCTTTATTGAGTATGAATTTCAACCCACTGATATATGGGTGGTCAGAACATACTATACAACAGCTTGAGGATACATTATGAGCTTGTGTTCTAAACTTCTAGTGGGTCTTGGGATAATCACCTAGCACTAGTGGAGTTCACCCTTACCAATAGTTATTGGGAAACTATATAGATGGAACCATGTGAGGCTCTTTATAGTAGGCCATGAATACCACCTCTAGTCTGGACGGAGGTAAGTGAGTCTATGTTGTTGGGACCAAGTCGCATTTAGGACACATTAGAGCTTGTACAGTTGATTTAGAAATATATGGATACGATCAAAAGTAGATAGAAGTCATACGCTGATAGAAATAAATGAAACCTGTAGTTTACATAGGTTGATGATGTATTCATTTTGGTGTTTCCTAGATTCAATCACTATAGAATATAGAGACAGGGAAAGTGGGAACCCACGTTTGTTGGACTGTTTGAGGTGGTGGGGAGAATCAAGCTAGTGGTGTACCTATTGGCTCTTCAACAAAGACACACTGTTATTTATGTTGTTTTCTAAGTGACAAAACCAAGTTGGTATCACCCCAAACCTTTTAATGTGATCGATATGGATGATATTGAGATTGGGATAGATTTTTCCTTTGATGAGCATCTAATACGTTTGTTGAATCGCAGAAAGAAACTGTTGTGGGGAAAGACCATGCCTATAGTTTGTGTATTGTGGAAACATGGGAATGTGTTGGTGGAGACATGGGAAATGAAATAAGATATGTTGGATCATTTTTCTAATCTTTTTGACTCAGAATCTATGAGATTCTTGGGAGTGTAGCTCAAGGATAATATGTTATAAGGTGGTGATATTGTAAGATCCCGACCTTTATAGAAGATGACATGGTCTTAATTTCAGGTATTTATTTTTTCCTTGTTTTAGTGTACTAGGTTTGGTTTTTAGCTTGGGATGTGTTTGGTTGAAAAATTGAGAAAATTTTAAGGGAGAAGGGTAGTGCATAGTTGGCTCACGGTTTTCCCTTATCGTGCGCCCCTACCCAGCAAACCATGCAACCTTGGACAGAGAGGAATTACATGGTTGACACATGGTTTTCAATCTGTACACCCTATTATGAGAAACTATGAACCCCCATAATAGAGGTTCACATTTAGGCACACATTTAGGAGAAACCGTGCTCCCCATCCCAACTAACCATGCATGAATATTTAAATCACCAAATAATTAGATTTTTAGTCACCAAAACCCCAATTTAACTCCTATTTTATCCCCATTTAACCCAAGATAATATTTCAGGATTTTGGAGAATCCTTTATGGATTAAAAGACATAATAACCTATTTAATTTTTTTCTAAGCCTGGATTGAATATCATCACCCCTCCCTGTCAGAGGATCTTATCTGGATTGGATTCCTATTCCTTATCCTTTATTATCCTATTCTAGAAAGGGGGTTTTCTACCTATTTTGATTAGATATAGAAATGTTTTTGTGGATCTAGATCTAGTACTGTAGATCTATATCTATATTTAAGATATCTTGATTGATTTGATCTTGAATTAGGGTTTTAAATTTGAATCTCATTCTATATAATTGTGCTGCTCAAATTATGAGGATTTTCATTGGGTGATCACTCATCAACGAATTGAGGTAGGTTGTCTATAATTCAAATATCAAATTAATTATTTAAATTACATGTTTGTAATTGAATAATTTCTATTAGATGTTTAGAAATTATGTTTTTTATTGAATTAATTAATTTATTGAAGTAATTAATTGAGGAGATCAGAAATTGGGGATTTTGGGAATTATAGATTGAGATAGTTAATTGTAGAATTAATTATGAGATATTAAGATTTTAGGATTGAGATATTTAATTGTGGAAATAATTATGATCTATTGAGATTATGATTGAGATAATTAATTATGGAATTAATTATATGATTTTTATTTTGTGGATATTGATTAAATAATTGAATAATTAATTAATGGAATTTACGTACTCAATTAATTAAAAAATTAATTAAGTGGATTTATGTGATAAACTAATTATTGAATTAGTTATAAAATTGGTGTGGTTGATTAATTATTGAATTTACTAATAGAATTTAAGTGATTAATTAATTTTAGAATTAATTAATGTATTATTTGTGAATAATTATTTTTTGAATTAATTAATGTTATTTATATGATTAGTTAACTTTTAAATTAACTAATGGAATTGTTATGTTTATCTAATTGTGGAATTAGTAATGGAATTGATGCCGATAATTAATTGTTGAATTAATTATGTGTTAAGAATGGTAACATGGTCATTTAGTTTTGAATTAAATAACAGGAACATGGTCATTATAATGTGTAAGGTATGAGTGGCAACATGGACATTCAGTTGTAAAATAGAGAATGTGAACATGATTATTCTAATGTCTAATGTTTTGAATGGTAACATGGTCATTTAGTTGTGATTTAAATAATAGAAACATAAACATCATATTGTGTGATGTATGAATGGTAACATGTGAATTAAAATATGAATTAAATAATGATATCAATGGAATTATGAGATATGATATTCCTTAGACATACTTTAGTCTCTAACATATTTTAGAGTAGGTATTGAATGATATCAATGGAATTATAAGATATGATATCCCTCATACATATATCAACCTCTGACATGAGTTGAAACGGGGATGGAGGTATGAGTGTCTACAGGAACCCAAAGGTTTATATAGTTAAATAAAGATTAATTGATAATGTGATAACTATTTACTTAGGCATTGTAATTATTTATTTATACAACTACATACACTTTCTATTGATTAGATATTGTTTTAGTTGTCATTAGTGGTGGTATACTATATTGCCTTAGATTTTCCATGCACTATTTTTTTGGATACTATATAGATTAGTTGTGATACCAGGCACTGAGACGCTATGCGATTCTGAGGCCATTGTTACTAAAATAAATGTTTGAAATATATTAAATAGCATGAATGAATTTTTTTCATGAAAAGGTGTAATAACATCTAAATGGGTACCCTGATCAGAAATATGATGGTACCGTTGATTTCAGAATGTGAGGTTTACCCTAGGAATGACATAACATTAGTCGATATGGGTCATTTGTAGAAAAGTCGTCACAGGCGTGGAAATGAAAAAAATAATTTAATAAATTATTTTATTTCATTTTTTTTGATGCAATGATTGATGGAATTTGAATAGAATATTATAGAGAAATAGTAGGGTTAGCTGTACAACACCGGAAGGGTTGGAGATCCATTGTAGATAGCTTCAATGAATCCTTTCAGATGAATGGCCATAGGATCTTCGATCAATGATCAATGCAAAAAAGATTCAAAGGATCTCACCAAAAATCACGATACAACCCCATTCATCATTAGTGATCGATTTGAAGCAAGTTATGGAATGATTTTTTATTTTATTCTTCCACATTCTTGATTTATACAGTGAACATAAATCAGTCAATGAAAATATTGATATGTGGTTTGATCATTATGCAAGATGAGTTTATTTTATGAGATTTTGATGGGAGAATATATTTTTTATTTTATTATTCAGATTTTCATTCTAATAATGATGGATCAAGATAAAAATGAACATCGATCAAGGTTTGTTACTCCAATATGTTCTTGTTCTTTTCTCCCCCTATTCATCGTTCGTCATGACCATTCTCGATCAATCGATCATTGTGCGCCCATTTCTTGGTGCAACGATCCGATATCGGATATCTAAGATTGGAATAGCCTGACAGAGTTGTGATGATGGAGATAAAGAAATTTAGATGAAAGTGGATACCCAATTGACCATTCTTCAACACACAGCAAAGAATGACAATTTGATTCATTTTTTGAGTAGAATTGATGGCGTAATGCATTCTTCATCGACAAAAAGGATTAGTCGAGTTGGGATCATCAATATCATGGTGAACCGATCACTAGATGGAAATCTGGAGGCACTGGATCAAATGCGGGAATAGATATGGGATACTGAAAAATCCTGAACAACACAATGTTTAATCTAGATCTATACGTTTTTTGGGGCCACATGAGTTGTGATTATGGTTTCCATAGGTAGTTAAATATCACATGGAGTATGACCCATTTCACATAGCATGTGGTATCACCAGGGTCACTCGGCATGTACTCAGGAATCACACCTGTTGTTTACATGGGATGATATTCACAAGATAGGTTGTGTACTGGTACATGAGAAGACATTCATAGGATGGTGACGTTTACTAGCACATGGTTAGAGTAAATGGGATTCATACTTGGTGTGTACTACTAAATGGACATAGTTTGATGAGATGATCCATTAACACGTGCAGGACCCAGGTTCAAGGGACATGGATTGTGACCCCTACTACACACTGTGTACTATTTTATTCATGTCTTGGAGACCTTTTACACTATATCTTGGAAATTTTTTGTTAGGGTTTTCTACCTTTACCTTTTCCATGAGGGTTAGTATGCATTCATTTTTTACTCCTAGGACAACGATCCCTTCAGTACTAATTCCTAGATAGAGTTGTTGGAATCCCCCTAAGAGGCCCAAAGTGAGATCCTTTAAACATATTCATGTACTACGTGGAGTTATGGGTATCGACGTGACCAAAACTACATGGGAGCCAGTCCTCTACTTAGCAGGTTAATCCAGATTGATTTGTTGGTATCACCCCATGGCCTTGCCAGTGATCCTCATCTGTGTACTAAATTCTATTAAAACTATTAGGATGCACTTTCTCATGAAGAGACCCAATAAGAAGTACCTATTGGATGGACATCATCAATTCTATCAGATTCAATATTGTGTTCTCTCAAGTGAGTGCTTTGTGGAATATTCTATATGGAATCATAGACCATTATAATATTGTTGGGACTTACCTCTAGAATGTGTGTCTTTGTTGAGTATATCTGGATATTCTTGTTATATGTGTTGTTGAAATATACCTATGTATAGAGGAATGTATTTCCTTTGTTTTATGTGAGGCACACCTATCATAGGGCATGTAAAAAGCAATTTAATTTTCCTAGTGTAGTATAATGGATCACCAAGTTCGTCTCACTTGAGGAACTTTATCATTTGTTCACTCACTTATTTTAATTCACCTAAACTAGTTATTTTTAATTGTTTTTTTAATTTAGGAAGGTTATGAAATTTTAATTAATGAAAATATTAAACTAACATGCAATGAAAAAAAATTTATTAGTGAATAAAGAACATTGAATTTATCTGTTGGTTTGTGGGTTCCATCATTCTCCTTGTTGGTATTTAAATAACGGTTGATAATTCAATTTTGAGATCTCATTCCTGAATTACTATTATTTTATTAATTGGTGTGAAATATTGAATGCATTTAGAAATCTTAACTTACCATCCTACTTTAATCAAGGTTGATGGAACAACTCAATCGTGAGTGTGACAACATCCAAGACGTGGCTCTGCTGTATGCCATTTCAACCACTGAATGGCTCAAATCCATCGTATTAAGAGCTTGTATTCATTATAAGGGAGGAAACAGATTTAATAAAATAATAGAAATGAGTTTTATTTTAGTTTCCTGGTGGGCTATCTCCACACCCGTGCACGTCACTCTTTCTTATAAAAAACTTAATAAAACATAAGAATTTTACCGTAGAATAAATGAAATTGTCACACACCTCCCTCATGTCAAGGATTGAGTAGGTATATCATTTTAGGGTATGAGTTAATGGTGGATAGTATGAGAAAAAGAAAATAAGAAAATAAGGATAAAATATGGAGAAGAAAGGTGGGTGGTTGGGTAGAAGAAAACACAAAAATAAAAAACATGCATGAATTTATTAAAAGTATAAATTACAATTGAAATCTAAAAAAATAAAGAAAATAAAAAAATTAATAATATGATAAGGGAAATATTTGTGAACGTACTCCCTCAGTGGAGATCTCCCCTTGGTTTATTGGAATAAATGTGATGGAAAATGGGATGAGATGAGAGGTGGGAGCTCCCATCCTTTTATGAGAATAAATTTTCCTCCTCAAGTTTTCACATTTATGGAAATATAAATGGATGGTTAACACATTCCATCTTTCATAATAGTTGTTAATAAATAAATTATTCCTTTAACCTTAAAATATCATATTGGTTGGACTCTTCTATAGGGGTTTATGTATTTTTTATTGACAATGTATTTTTTTCTAGATGAATTTTCCAGGAAGCTTCCTTCAATGTATAACATCTCTTTTCCACCATAATGGGAGAAAAATTGCATGATATTTATTTAGGTAGTGTATATATGTGTCTTACTTCATATCCATTTCTAATCAACTCCATTATAGGTGCGTAGCCTAATTTATACATCCATTACGGAGGTGGGGTCCACGCTGTCAGCCAGGACAATTTCCAAACATCAGTGATTTTTTCAGGCCTTTAGATATTCAAATAAGCCTCTAGTCTAGAAGAAAAAGTTAATGGAATTAAAATACCCATTCTATAAAAAGAATCATTCAATTTGGAATTATACTTTTATATAAATTACCAAAATACCCTTGACGTAAAAATTTGTCAAAAATCCAGAATTTAATCACATTTCACATTTTAGCTCAAAACACACCATAAATCCAATATTGAGCATATAAGCTCTAATTGATAAATTATGAGGGTTAAAAAAATTGAAATGCATATAAAAAATGTGGAAAATATTAGTTTTAGCAGTATATTTTTTCGTTTCGGGGTGTCCTACTAAGTATTGTTATACTCACCCATACATGGGGTTTTCCTTCATGTGTCGTGTCTTGTGTAGAAGATTTAAATTTTGATAGAGTCTTAGGAGGACCAGGACCATACGGTTCTTAGTGAGACATTAAAAAGTTATCATAAAAGGATAAAGAACTAGTGGAAATATTTTTCAAGTTATAGAATGTAAAAACTCTTGCTATCTAAGTGCCAAAGATGAGAATAAGTTTTCGTGCCAAAGAATTATCCAACTTGGGAAGAAAATAATGAAAAAACATTTTAATGTTTATTATGTAAATTTTTTTCCAAAATTGAATAGAAGAGAGGAAGATTTTTGTGTTACTTGTTAGAAAGGGAAGATGACTAATAAAAGTCATAAGAAAGTTGAGATTCCATCTACCAGGCCTCTTTAACTTATTCATTCCAATTTATGTGGGTCAATGTGACATCAATAAAAAAGGATGTTTATAATTTATCAAATTTAATGGTGATTTCACTCAAATGACAAGCATCATGTTTTTGAAACACAACTCATAGCCTATAGAAATGTTCATGTTTTTAAAAATAGAAGTTGATAAAGATATGGGGGTTTATATAAGGAAATTGAGAGTGGATAATGGTATTGAGTTTACAAGAAATAATTTCAAAAATTATCTTGGATAACATGGTATTAAAGATTAGTATAGTTCCCTATATACCCCACAACAAAATGTAGTAGAAATGAAGAAAATAGGTTTGGTGGAAATGGGAAGAATCATGTGAGAAGAATAAAATCATTCAATGTTCTACTAGAGTGAAGTTGTTAATATTATTTTACATGTCTAGAAAAAAAATTATGTATGGAAAAAAACATGAGTTCTTATGAAATTTTCTATGAGAAAAAACCATTATTGAAGTACATCAATGTTTTTGGAATCCCATGATTTCTTAAAATAATAAATTTGGATTAGGGAATGATTGATGAGAAAGCTGAGGAAAGAACTTTTATTATTCACCCAATGAATGGAGTTAAAAATTCTGGAAAAAATGTTTATAAAAGTTGGTGGAATAATATTATGTGGAAGTTATTGAGAATCTAACATATTTAACAAACTTTTATGGTGATTTTGAGGAATAAAAACTGAAATTTTCCAATGAAAATGAAAGTGATAAAAGTAATGTTCATGAATATTCAGATGAATTGTACGATGAGGAAAGTGAAGATGGGAGAGAAACTCTGAAATTTCGTACTTTAAAAAAATTGAGACTAAAAAACTTTTGGGGAATTAGAAGGCTCTAGTTTAGGCTAGAAGAAAGCTGAGATTGGAAAAGAAAACTTCACTCATCTCAAAATTCGAACCAGAATCAGTCTCATAATCTATTCAGCCCAAAGAATGGGTGAATTCTATGAATGAAGAGTTGGATCAAATTGAGAAAAATTAAACATAGGAACTTGTTTTATGTATAAAATATAAACATTTTATCATAAAAAATGGGTTTATAGAAATATTTTGAATGAATATGGAGATGTTTCAAGAAAAAAATCTAGGATTTTTTATAAAGGCTATGCACAGGTTGAAGGCGGAGATTTTGATGAAACATTTCCCCCTATTTAATAGTTAGAAACTATTAAAATGTTTTGAGTAGTGCCTTCTCATCAAAATTACAATGTGTATCAGATATTTATAAATTTGGATAAATTGAAGATGAAGTTTACAATGAGTATCCTTTTGGGTTTCTACTTGATAAGGATGAAAACAATGTTTTTAGATTGAAGAATGATTTATATGAGCTAAAACAAGATCCACATTCATGGTATTCTAAGATTGAAAATTATTTTAGAATGAATATTTTTTCAAAAGGAAAAGTTGACATAAACATATATATGAATGATGTTGACTTTGAAACTCTAATTTTAATTGTTCATGTGGATAATATAATTTTTTCTGGTGATGAAGAAAATTTTTCTAAATAATTTTATTAGGAAATGCAAAAGAATTTTGAAATATCAATGTTATGAGAATTAATTTTATTCCTTGTCTTACAAGTTTAATGTAAGGAAAAATAAATTTTCATATCTTAAGAAAATTATTCAAGGGAATTGTTACAAAAATTTGGAATTGTAGAATATAAAGAAGTTTCTACTCCTATCTTAGTGAGGATGAAGATAAGTAAAGATGAGTCTGGAAAAAATGTGAATTAGAAAGACTTTTGGAAGATGATAGGAAGTATACATTACCTTATAACCTCAAGCCTGATATTTTTTATTCTATAAATTTGTGTACTAGTTATCAAAGTAATCATAAAGAGTCAAATATGTTTTCAGCAAGGATAATTCCAAGATATCTCAAAGGAAAAAATTCATAAGTATTATTATAAAAAATAATTTATGAGATGAATTTTCATGGTTATAATAATATTTATTGGGCGGGAGATTGTAATGATAGAAAAACAACATTAATAGAAATATTTTTCTTTGGTGAATGTTGTGTAAATTTTCATTGAAAGAAACAAAGTTAAGTAACCTTGAAAAAAGTGGAATTAGAATATGTTGTGACTATTCAAGTATGTACTCAGATATTGTGGTTGAATGTTCAATTGGAATATTTGAATATAAAGCTTTCTAAACTATTGAAGACACTTTATGACAATCAGATTGCAATTGTTCCTTCTAAAAATCATGTCCAACATTCAAGATCAAAACACATACATATAAAGTTTCAATTTATAAAAGAGAATGTTCCTGCTAGAGATGTTTTGTTGGAATATATCTCAATGAAGTATCAAATTATTGATATCTTCACAAAGTAAATTCCAAAATAAAGGTTTAATGATTTGAGGATGAAAATTCATGTTCATCCTCCTATAATGACTTCTGAAAACACATAAGGAAGTCCCCTACCATGCTTTGGATTATATTGACAAAGGGGGAGAAAAACGAACAACATTGTACTATTTGAAAAGTTTTGAATTATAATTATTCTATGAATATGAAGTTGTGTTAATCAAGTAATGGGGGATAGGAAAATGAAATTTATAGAAAAATAAAAGTGATAAAATATAAAAGTTAGGGGGATTTTATCTTAGCATGGACATACAATTTTCTTCACACCAAGGGATTGATTTTTTCAAAAGAAATACCTTATCTATTAGTGTGGTGTCTAAACACACTTTTAATAAAGGATGTGGTTTGGTAAAATTCAAAAAAACTTGAGTTGTTTACAAAAGTGTAATTGTGAAACTTTTCATAGAGTTGAACAAGTAATTAATGAGTGTTGTTAAAAAATCTGAATGGAGAGATTGAAGAACCTTTGTGATGTTTTTTTAATAAATTTATTTATTTTTTGATAACTAATATTTTATAAGAGAATGATTTTGAAAAACAAGTGAACGTTTCTTAATGTTCGAACCCAAATATAAAGGGGGAGAAAAGTATTTTTTTGAGAAGGTTGTTTTATAGACATAGAGGATTGAAATGAGAAACACGAAATGAAAAGTATAAAACCCATCACCACCAGTCATAGAATTCATCAAAAAGTTAGAGTTTTTTATTAGACACAACATCAGTCTCAGATCCATTGACATGAAGTTCAAGTTTCATTGGACTGAATGTTGCTTAGAATGTTGGAATGTTGCTAAAGAGGTTGAATGATGAAAGTGATGTCAGGAGTTAGAAATTTCTTAAACTTTATATCCTTCAGTCAAATATTTATTTTATAGTTTTTAATTCTCAAATATCATATGTTCTCTATAACACTTGTGATGTGATGCTTATGAAGAAAAGGGTGAGAGTATGTGCAACCAATCATATTTAGTTTTGGTTGGAAATAAAGAAGGTGTTTAATGTAAGGGACGACGTAATAATTTCCTATATAAGTCATATAGTACATTGATAATATTGAACTTCTCATAAATCAAGAAAACTATAATGATAAAAGTTTTTACGAAATAGGGGAATCATTATGATTGTATTGATTCTTGGAATCAAGAAAAAAGTTTTCATCAGATCCCGAAGTACTGAGCATAATAGTTTTCAAAAGACTAAATGAGTTATAGTTGATGTGGTTTAAAGTATTTCAAAGTGGTAGATTGGAGTTCCAATCGTAAATAAAATTCCATCATAGTGATAATTATATCATTTTTAGGATTCAATTGGATTGAAGCTGAGGAAGATCTATGAGGTAGAATCTAAGGCAGAAAGTTAATTAAACTGACTATGAGGAAGAAATTCAATCAAACAAACTCTGAGAAGGAAATTCAATCAAGACTGACCTTGAGAAGGAAAGTCAATTACACCGAATCTGAGAAAGAAAGTTCATTAGACTAACTCTTATGAAGAAATTATATTTAGAATGAGATGAAGAATTTTCATCATAATGAGATGAGGAAGTTCCATCATAATGAGTTGAGTAATTTCTATTATACTGAATAAATGTTAGGAAGTCTGAGAAGAATTATTATACAGAAGACATAAGAAGATTTCATAATATTTGGGAAAAGTTTAAGTGGTGAATCTTGAAATTAAAATATGTATAGATGTTGGATTTTTTTAAATTTCAGTAAATGGGAAAAGTTTTTCAGTTTCATGAATTTGTCTTTTTGGGATTCCTATAAATAGAAGAAATGTATATTCATACTTTTCAACTTTTTTATGTGAGTGGAAAAATAAGAGTACTACAGAATTCATGTAAAAGTTATCTTTCCATATATAAATCTCATTAGAAGTTTGGACTTCTAATTTTTTTGTTTATTGTACTGAGTAAGATCAGATTGAGAATTTGAGAAGAGTTTGAGTAATGAATATTGAGAATGGATTCATCAGACTGATTCCATCAGACGAAATTCATCGGATTGAGTCTATCAAACCCAGCCCTATCGGATGGAGATAATCCGACCCAACCACATCATAATGAGGATTCTATGCTGAGAATTTATGGTGTAGTTTGAACAATTTTTTTTTTGTTTTATCTCAAATTTTTAAGAAAATTTTATAAACTAATAGGATTTAGTATAATCATTACAATTAGGATATATAATCTGTCTAATGGGAGTTTGCACAAGTTGTATTCACTTATTCATTTTAGTGAATTTTTTATAGACCCATAGGAGTGTCTATAAAAATGATATAGGTTCTCACAATGAGGTCGAACCCTGGAAATATCATGTTATTTAATTTTTTCAATAATTTTTAATAAATTAGTAGTTACTAAAAGATGATAAGGACATAAACATTAAAAATTTTCAGGGGTTAATATTTTCAAAATTATTGAAACTTATAAAAGTGAAAAACTAATTCAACCCCACTTCTGAGTTATTATTCGATCCTTTGGAACTTCATATACTGTTTATCACTTTATTTGAAACTTTTTTTAATATTTTTGCTACTTTTTTTGTAATTAAATTCCCTAAAAGAATAATGTAATACTCTCATGACTCATCATTGATATCACTAGGTCCAACAAGATGTGGTTCCTCCATTCACTTACATCATTCCACTTATGTTTATACGGAGGAGTGAGTTAATATAGGATCCAAAACTCCTATAAGTAATCATTGAATTCTTGATTGAGATATTCTCCACCATGTTCGAAGAGGATTTTATTAATCATATTACCAATTTGGTTCCCATATTCATTCTTGTTTTTCTTGAATTTATCAAAAAAAACTGACTTATACCTCATTAAGTAGACATATTCATTTCTACTAAAATCATCGCTAAAATTTATGAAGTATGAGAACCCACCACTCCCTCAATAAGAAATGGTCCACACACATATGTATGAACTAATTCAAGAATCTCTTTAGACCTTTCACCTTTTCTACTAAATTTGGATTTATTCATTTTACCATAGAAATAAGTATGACACATACCAATTAGTTTTAGTTCAAAAGAATCTAAATATCCATTTTGGTATAACATAGTCAAGCATTTTTAATTTACATGAACAAACCAACGATTCCATAATTGGGTGTGGCATGTGTTCTGTGAAGTAGTTTCATTATCAATTTCCATTACTGGGTTTGTGTAATACGATAAAAAAATTTGTTATTTAAATTCACCTTACAATAAAAAATGTTATTTTTATAAAACAAGCAACATTAATTTATAAATATTAAAATAAATCCATCTATATCAAGTTTATATATATAACTAATTTTTTTTGTAAAGGATGAAACATAATAACAACCTTTCAAAACCAAGATCATTATAAGATCCCATATTTTTCTAGGTACGTCCCACTCTGAGGTTTTCATTGAACATATTTTGTTGGGGTTTCCTTTGTAATTAAGCCTTAGTGAGTAAGTCTTATTTGATGATAGAGATCCATTTTGGAGAAAATAACCTTAATTATAGGCATGTATGTCTATTTAAATTAATGGATTCCATGTATAAATATTTTAAATGGGATTACTAGTGTTTTCTATAAGTTTAGAAGGATCATAGATGGTTTGGTCACTTTTATAGAAGCTAGTATAAAAACTATTAAATGAAAAATTATATGTTGTGTATATGTTACATGACATGTAACTATTTCTAGATGCATTTAATAAACTAGTTTATGATGTGATGTGGTTACATGTCGTGAACCTGATTCATATCATGTAAATGTTGATCAAAATAAATATTATCCCGGGGCAAAAGGTTTTTCCAGCATAACTTAAAAATGAGGAAATACATGACATGAAAGGATTACACATCATCTATTCCTCATACATAGTGTTTTTATGTGTGTCGTGTACTTATGACTCTCATTGTTTTTTATTATAGCCTCTCCTCTCTCTCTCCTAGGCTGAACTCTAGGAAATATTGAATTATCTTCCCCCCTTCTAGATGTCCCACTTTCACATTCAATCCTTGGTGAGTTTATTCACTTTGGTTTCCATCTTATCAACCATCATTACTTTTCATTGTAGTGTCCATTTTTTGAACATGGATTTTGTTTTCGGAGTTGATCTTCTTTTGGTTTAATCTAGGTTCTTCTTGTGATCTTCTATGACTTCTTCTTTGATGGATTTTCTCATTAGAAGCATTGTGTTAATCACATGTTAAAGGTATCGAGACTAAACCTAACCCTATGGTATATTTAACTGTTAATTATATGAAATTTTTTGATTATGACCATGTAATTTGAACTATAATTAATTAGTTGATTTATAGTAAATCATGGATTGGATTCCTTTAGAGTCATTGGTTGATGAAACCTAGATTATAGATACCTATTGGGTGAGAAAACATTTGAGTAAAAATAACATGGCTAATTGTTTAAAGCATGGTGAGTATGACACGATACCTTAGTTGATTGGTTGATATATAATCCCTAGGTATTCTATTATTGATTATTGATATGATTGTTGATCATTTGAGAGATAAATGAAAGTTTATTTGAATGAAAAATGGTAATTTTCATAATTAACCACTGAGATTTATGATGTGATATTATGATATCCATAATATTATGACTTCTTGAGTTGGTGATGAAATGATTATATATAGGGATATCCTAGTAGTGTTTAAATTATTATATAGCAGGCTTGGCCCAGTGATACATGCTAAAATTCATATATATAGGGATTTTCTTGGAGGATGAAATGCTTATATTGTTGGAAATTCCCAGTGATACTTGCTAAAATGCATACATACTAGGCTACTACCAGGGACACATGCTGAAATGCATTTATATAGGGTGACGATCAAAGGATGAAATTATTATACAAAGATAGCTACCTGATTGTTTGATTTTTCCATGGTATATGGATATATATGGAATGGTTGTGTTACATTCTCAAAGACATTTCATCATGGGTTTGAAATAGGTTAATTTATATATTATATTAATTATTTAATTACTAAATCTATTTATCACTTTATTGCATATAATTATTATCAGACTGGTTGTGTTTAGGGATGGTGGTGTCGACCTACTAAGTTTTATTCACACCCTATTTGGGAACTGTTTGGTAGTCGAGTAGATTTCATGGATGCATGTTTGGACAAGGGAAAGAGGCATTATTGTTGATTCTTTTGTTTCTTGCTGGATGGGATGGATTTTGGATATGGGTCTGACATGGGGATCGGGACCATAGCCTTTTGGGTTTATTTAATGTGAGAATATTATTTTGTTTGTATTGGCTTCAGTTTTACTTTTAGATACATCTTAGCTTGTCATTATTCATCATTATAGGTTCCTCCTTTTATTTTCCTAGCTGTATGATATACTATTTCCACTATTTCTTTATTACTGTAATTTTTATTACTATAGTTTAGTTCCACTATGTTTTACCAGGGGGTATATTATCCCCACTATAAATATCATAGCCTCGCTACTAGTCAATAGCCTCTAGCATTTGGGGATGCATTCTTGACGTCTAATAACCAAATCATTTTTACCACGTGAGAGAGTACCAGATCGGGGGACATTACATAGTGGTATTAGAGGACCAGCTTGTTATTTTCTATTGCTTTATTTTTTTTGGAAAAAGTAGAAAGGAGACTAGGATTTATTGGTACTTGGTAGTGAGCTTAGTCATTAGAGTAGCTATCCCATGTAAGGGGGAAAATTTGAGTTCCAAGGATGGGATTATTGTTTATGTTTTTCTCTTGTTACTTATGATGTTATTTCACCTTGGTTGATTTATGTGTTGTGTGATGTTATTATTTTGTGATGTTATTGTTTATTGATATTTACACTCATGGACTAGTATGGTGAGATATGAGTATGCATTCATCATGATAGGAACATAGGGATATATATATATATATATTGACATGCATTGTTCATGACAGGGACATGTTTATTGCATGTGTTATATACTTTCCAATATGAATTGTGAAATAATATATCTATTATATTTGAAAAATGGAATGGAATAAACTATTATATAATCATAAAACACTTATAATAAATGGTTATAGAGACACAAAGTAATGGTTCTCTACTATTATCACCTTTTAAGGATGACTTTATTTTTATCCAATGTTTATAGAAGTGTGTTATTATTGTAGATAAAATGACTCCTCATCATCTTCGAGTTGAGTTATAAGATAGTGGAAATCAGTTATCTCCTAACGTAGATGAACTAGAGCTTCCTATAGCTCTTGAGGATCAAATGGATGTTCATCATCACAACAACTTCTTAAGGGTCATGCAATCCATGGAAAAGGAGACTATTTTCATCGTTCCATTGATGTATGAGTTGATGATAGACATTCTACTACAACATCCACCTATGTTCACTGGGGAGGGAGGCTTCAAGGTAGTTGAGTTGTAGATTGAGTCAATATATACAATCTTCAAGTATCTTGAGACACCCACAGATAGAAGGGATAATCTTGTTGTGTATATGCACAGTGGACCTACCAAACATTGGTGGGATATTCTTGAGCAGGATGAGAAGAAAGATGAGTTATCTTGTAAGAAATTAGAGGTGAATTTATTGAGCCACTTCTATCCATAGATGCTGAGGGATGCGAAGGATCATTAGTTCATGCATATGATATAGGATATAATATCTGTGATGGACTATGTTGAACATTTCACCAACCTTCAATGCTTGGTGCCATATTTAGCTATTGATGAGGTCTCTAGGGAGAAACATTTTCAGGATGGTATTCACTATGGGGTCAGGTCATAAGTGAATGTTTTTATTCTGAGTAGATTTTGAGATTTGTTGAATCATGAACTCATCACAACAAATAATCTGAGAGAGGACCCAAGAGGTAGCCATGCTATTTCCACAAGGTAAACTAGGATCACTTATTTTGGTGCAAGAAGTGATTATATGACAGTTTTTTCCAAGTAAATGACATGAAGACCAGTTAGGGTAGTTGGAATCCATCTTAGGATCATATTCCATTGTATTACATGAGTTTAGAAAGTTAAACCACAATAAACCATAGTTTTCATACACCACTATGGAGTGCCCTGTTTGAAGCAGAATGGGCCATCTTCAAAAGATTTTTTAGAACTTCTCATACTATAGTAGTGGTAGGCGAGTAAGATAGGTACTAGAGTCTAGGAAGGACTCAGCTACTCCTCATCAGATAGGTAGCTAGAGTTCTATAGTACATTTAGGTTGAGGAGGGAGATGTGTTACCCCATTGTAATGACATAATGTTTATTAACAAAATTTATTTCCTGAATAAATGTGTGTTGTAATGTATTATATATTATACACATAAAAAATATAGAGAAACCAATAAAAAACTATATGAATAAATATTGTTAAATTAATTATAAATGAAACTAATTAAATTTCCAGACATTACATTTGGACAAAAATTATAAAATATAAAAGTTAAAATCATAAAATAAAGATCGACCTCATCTACTAGAATTATTGGCCCCACTACCAACACTATATAAAAGAAAAAAAATTATGGTAAATCAATAAAAATTATTTAAAATGGAAATATAGAACCTTCAGATGAATTGATTTGAATATTGAATGAAATAATTGAGTGGTATATATATAAGGTAATGTGACTATTGGAATAGTAATGTTACCGTTGGAATAGTAACATGATCGTTGGGAATAGTAACCTAACCATTGGAAGAGTGATTTTACCAAGAAATAATAAATTATGATATAAATAACATTTATCATCATTAATTTATATAAATAAAAATATTATAATTCAATTAAATAAATATCATGATTAAAAACCTCAAGGAAAATAAAGCATATTTTTAATAAACTATATTTTAAAGTATTTTGTAAAAATCGTTATTTTCCTATTAAAAATTATATTTTTTCCTATTTTAGATATTTATTTATATTAATTTAATTTCATTTTTTAAATTATCATGTTATAATTTTCTTTGGCTGTGTTTTTGGTAATTTTCTGAAATACTTCAATTTTTAGGTGAATAGTATAAATATAGTTTTTCACATAATCGATGTATCTGAAGTTACATCATTCATGATGTAATAATGACATAATACATTATAGAAATTTATTTTCGGCCATTATATATTTAATTTCATAAATGAGTCATTAAAATACAATAAAATTAATTTTCAAACCTAAAAATCCATTTCCAAAACCTAAATTCAAAAGTGATTCCTAAAAATATCAATTTCTTTTTTTCTTCACTTTTCTTTTTAATGAGTTATTTAATTAGAAATGTAAAAAGGATTTAAAGTCTTAATCCCATTATATTATATTTATATAAATTTTATTATGTCAAAAATGCACTATTACTTGTTCTTCCTTTGATATATTATTTTATTTAATATTTTATTCTAAAAATACCCCTCTTAAAGTATAAATAACCCCTATCCCTTCCCTTGGAAACAAACGCCTCTCAAACATTCCAAAGTACAATATCTTCACAAATACTCCCTATAAATCCCTATTCATTACTTAGGGAAATTTTGTAAAATACAACTCTAATCACCAAGGGTGTTATAACATCTTACAAGAGAAGCTACATTGAGGAGAGAGTAAGTCTCTATTAACTTTTCCAATTTTTCTTATTCTCTTTATTATTTTTACGAATTAATTTAAAAACCATATACTATAAAACTAATTATTCAATAATTTAAAATTATATTATTTATGTTAACATGATGTAATTGTCATATTTATGACAAAAATAAATGCAATACATCTCTTTCCCTCTCTTTTAACAACGTCCCGTTAAAGGTTGATTAACCACCTACGGAGACATTTCTAAGACAATTCTTATAACCACCTTCATGGATGGATATTATTAATTATATGTAATATATAAATAATTAATTACACTTATTATAATCTACTGAAGTTAATCATACTTTTCTATAAAATAATCTCAATGAAAATTGAGAAATCAAAGTGAAACAAGAAATTTTTAGGAAAATCAAGATATCAAAACACTTTAATTTCATCCATAGAAATTAATTAATATAATAAAATGATTATAATTGATAAATAATTGTATAAATGGATATAATTAACATATTTATTATCTTTTTAATAAATATAAGTTTATTATTCAAGAGGTGCAAAAGTGACAAAAAAAAAGGAATTATGGTAAGGGGATTCATGAAACCAACTCTTTTTCATTGGGTTAACCATATTTAATGACATATTTGGAATAAATAGTCCCCTAATGTTCCTTAAATATAATTTCATTATTCCTCTATCTTCTTTTTTTGGATATACATGTTATTTTTTATTTTGTAGAAAATACAATGATTTTCCAAAATAACTCTTTTTTCCAAAACACATCTTTGACTCCTCTAGAGTTGTTTATTCTTAACTAAAGAATGTTGATTCTTATAGAAAATATGTTTTTCCATTTTTTATTTTGGAACCCGAAGTTTATTTATTAAATCATAATTTTTGAAATACTCATGAAACCCATTCCTTTCCATGGGTTATTTCTTGAAAGGATTGTTACACATTCTATGTGACATGGATGATTATGTAAATATTATGATATGATGACTAGACCAAAATTATATAGCCCTCCAATGCATTGGGTAATGTGTTTTATCTCACGAGATAATTTTTATTATATGTGAACATGATGCTTGATTTGTTTATAGTGATGATGTTATGATTATTCACATATGTTATGGGTTAACATGATGCTAGATTTATTCACAACGATATGTGGAATTTTACCACTATAACATGATGTTTCATTTTTATGCATTTCCACATTCAATTAATTTATCACATTTTTACCTCATGATATTGATAATGTTCCTAGGCTTATGATATGATGATTATTCTCACCCATGTTATATTGATTCATGTTTTTTATTCATCCTCTTACAGGGATTTTATCTTACGCCTTTCATTGATGTATATCCTTAGGTAATTTCATGTACAATGGATAATGTGATATTTTAGAAGGATAAAGAATATGGATTTAAATAAATTTTTATGTTTTATTATGTACAAGTTAATTATTAGCCTAATTGTTCTAAGACATAAACCTTTGGATCCTATATTTGTAACTCTATTATGTTTTTTATCTTTAAAATGATGTAATAGTAATTTATGAAAAATTAGGGTCACTGTAGTTGGTATCTAAGAATAGTTTAGTTAATTTGGGAATTATGATTAAAAAATAAGAGTAAAAAAATTATTATAAGTCTATGTATATGTAAAACATCCTAGAAGACTATTTTTAGAAAAGTATAGACACAGGGATCCCATAAGATATTCCTTTAGTGATAATTTCATAAAGGAATAAATTACTCATGATTTATTGACTTATGTTTTGTTCTAAGATTTTCTATTCTAGAAAATGGTAGGAATAGGAGAAACTAGGCCTAAAACCTGTGTGAGTGTCAATGAAAGAATTATCCAAGTGAGATGTTGAATTCCATGGGAGGTTGTGTTCAAAAAATTATAGAAATGATTACCTATTTGTCTTGATATTTGAATAATAACATGAAATATGTGAAATGTCCATATTCACCCAATAAGGATCAATTATCCATTTAGTCCTTAATGCAAAAAATTACCATCGATGTTTAGTGGAACTTCCAATCCACTTGATGTGGAATAGTGGGTTAACTCAATAAAGAAGATATTTTCTATGATCCATTTCTCTAATAAGGAGACGGTGAATCTTGAAATTTATCATTTATATGGAGAATCTATTCAATAGTGGGAATTGATAAATAACAAATATCCAAAGTATTAAATGGAAGATATGGAGTGGGAAGAATTTATGATATTATTTCTTACAGTGAATTTCTCTTGAACTCTTCAAAAAAAATATTGAAAGATAATTCATATAGCTAATGAAAAAGGAAGGTGAAGTTGTCACGACTTATGATGAAAACATCATAAGTTTTTAAATGTATTCATTGTGTTTTTATCAAAAATGATAGAAAAATAGATATGTTATTTATTTTTTAAAAAATACACCTTCGAAACGATATACAAATATAAGAATTTGGGAGTTTTGGAGATGTGGTCAAATGTGCTCTTAAAGTAGATTTAGAGTTCAAAGAATGGTCCCATGGTTAAGGAGATAATAAGAGAAGAATGGGGTTTCAATATTGTGGGTCAAATGAAAAATGGGGAAATTGGATCCAACTACCCACATGTCAAAAATGTGGGAAGAAGTATCATGTTACTTGCCTCAAAGGGATAGGGAAATTATTCAAGTGTGGGAGAGAAGGACACCAATCTAATGAATATTAAACATACATGAAGAATCTGACCAACATGATAGAGGAAAGTAAGGAACATAAAAATGCACCACCCATGGTTCAATGCTTTAAATATAGGGACTAAGGGACTTATGCAAGCAAGTGCACTAAATGACATGTCCTTGATGGAAACCAGTGTCAGTGATCAACAAAGTCAAAGGAGCAAGGGAAAGATTATATCATCACTACTAATGAAGTGGAGTGTGAAAATGAATTCATACAAGGTATGCTTCCTATTCACAAAATAATAGAAAAAGTATTATTTGATTCCAGTTCTACTTATTCATTTATATCCTAAAAGGTTTCTAGATCTATTGAATTGAATCCCCGATACCTTTAAGTGGAGATATCAATAAAAAAAATAGTGTTGTAATCATTACAACCCAAGTGTTGGGCTCTTCTCCTATAATCATATTTGGGATGATTCTTCTTGAAAATCTTCTTATATTTCCCTTATTGAAATTTGATGATATATTGGACATGTATTGGCATTCATTATATATAGAAGAAATCAACTATTGTAAAAAAAATATATTTTTATATTCTAAACCATCCCATGATCCTCTAAAAATGTAAGGAAGTCCATGAAGCTTCTTTGGAAAATCCCTCAATGGTGTGGGTGTTGATACCCAATAGAGAAGCATACCATTCCCAAATGGTTGAGTCAATGGAAGGAATTAACCTGGAGGAAATGTCCATTGTTAGGGAATACATTGATGTATTTCTCAAAGAGTTACTTGGAATCCCTTGATCATGAGGTAGAGTTCTCAATAGATCTAATACCCAGAGCCACTCCTATCTGAAGATTCCCATATAGGACATCCTTGATTGAAATGCAGGAGTTAAAGAAGTTTCTACAAGAGAATTTAGAAAAATGGTTCATAATCCCTAGTACATCACCAAGGGGTTCACCAATGCTCTTTGTCAAGAAAAAAAGATAGATCAAAACAGGTGTATATCAATTACCAAGATATCAAAACAGGTGTATATCAATTACCGACGGATAGGTTGTGTCAACTATCTCCACCTCCTTGTATGATTCACCATAAAGAACGCATATATTCTTTGAGATCTTCTTTGTCTTCATCACCACAAGCACACCCTTCACAATCTTCCCCACTCCATTGTTAGTTTGAGTCTTACCCCTGATGTCATCAAATCCACCCAAAGAAAATATGTTAATCTTTAGGATCATCGCATGCATACTCCTTAGGTGGTTTGAATTATACCATCATGCATCTTCAGTTTGTTGGTATTGACTCCAAAGTTATTCAAGGTGTGATTGTTCCCCATGTAAACAAGTCCTTTCGATATATGTTCATACTGATCAAACCATTCCCTTTGAGCCATGTTTCTATTGAATCAATTATCCATGCGTTGTTGAGCTGATGTCTACCTCCATGCAACATTAATGTTTTTCTGACTAGTATTTCTCCATTTCTGTAAGTAATCGTCATATTTCATTCAGAGTTATTTCCACCACTCTTATTGTTCCAACAATTCTTTTTGGTGTTCACCTACCTTCCACAACTGAAACATGTGATTTTGTTATTCTTCTTGATTTGGAACTTCCATGATTTTGGCTCGCACTTAGAATCATGCTCCATCATCCTTCCTCTATCTATTGACAATGTCTTCGATTGGTGTAATGTTGTTTGTCCGTCACTTTTCTCTTGCATTGAATTTTTTCTTCATGAACCACAGCTGCAACATTATTGATCATAAACATTTCCATCATGATATTGTTGGTAAGGTTGATGATCAACTGATCATATGGATTTGTAAATCTTTAGAGCAGAATACCAACACATTCAGTGTCCCAAATTTTGTAGCCTAGTTTCATGAGTTGACCGAATAGGGTATTGACAGTGTTGATGATATCAGTCACTGATGATGACTCTTCATTCGAATTTTGATGCTTTATAGAGCTATCGAACTTTTTTTCCACCCACCAGGCTTTTCGGTGTGGGCCCAATTTTACAGTGTTAATCTAAAATAGATGTGGTAGGACCAGTTAGGGATGACATTAGGTTCTTTGAGATACGTTGGTTGTTGTTGCCCTAACCCAAGGCCACCCATGTAACACACCGTGCTTTTTCTATTCTCTTGACCATTGAAGAACTACCCAAGGGGTGTGACCTCAAGTTTTCTTAGTTTAAGGAAGCTCGTTTGTACCTAAATGAGGGTGAATTACTTGCACAGGAGATTAACACATGCCGTTCATAGGGTGTGTACAAAAACAATTAAATTTTTCCAAGTGCATCACAATGGATAATCAGGGTCGTCTCTCTTAAAGAGCCTTCTCAATGTAGTCCACTTACTTTATCTTATTCAACTATTCTATATTTTTTGTGTTTTTGTTTATTAAATTAATGTGATGAAAATATTTTTAGGTTTTTTTATTTAAAATAATAACATGTGAAGAATGAATTCTAAATTTATAATAAGATGCAAGTCTAAAAATAATAAATTAATAAGAAAGAACTCGGTTTTGGGTGTTGGTTAAATGTCCAATCATTATTCTCATTTATATATTTATTTCAGTTTGATAATCCAAACACGAAATCTCATTTTTGAACTACTATTATTTATCTATAAATTGTGGAATATCATTGAATGTTTGAGCACTCTCAATTCCACCTCCTCCTTTAATCCAAGTTGGCGACACACCTTTTTATAGAATGTGTCATCTTCGAAGACTCGGTTCAATTGAATTCATTTCATCCATTGATTATCTCAACTGAAACATGTGAAGAACTAACCAATGGAGAGAGGTAAAAAAACATTAAATAAAAGAATAAGGATAGGTTGAGTTGCATGTCATCAGAGAGAGTCACAAGATCAGGTACATTCACCTTACCCTTGCATGCTACTCAAATCTATATACAAACATAAAATTAAACATTAATGAAAATTCATGATCACATTCACCTCCCATCGGGCCATGTCCCGGGGTCATCCTATAATTTCCAAGAGTAAGAGATTACTTGGAAGAGTTAGTGGAAGAAAAGAGAGAGAGAGAGAGAGAGCAATGACGAAAAGTGGATAGAGAAACACAAATGCATGGATTAATAAAACTAAAATTTGAATTACAATTGAAAATTAATACAAAACTAAAATTAAAATAAAATAAAAATAAGAAATGAGGGGGCAGAGAGGAGAAGCAGCGGCCTGTTCCCCGATGGGATCCCTCCTTAGCTGTGGGTGTCGAGTTGATGATTTGGGAAGGAGTCAAGGGCCTCCTTTTATAGAGTACACCATATCCCCCCCTTCACAATGAGGTATAGATTTCATGGTGGGTTAGGATAAAGTATGAATCATCCTCCTTCTAGGTTGCTACTTGTGCAACCTCTTCTTCTCTGTCCATTGGTTCCTCAAGGTATGTTTTTTCAAAATAATAGTCAATAAGAAAGTCAGAGTGTAATTCTATTTGAATAATATTAAAAAATGATGTATCAAGATCAAATTCTTCCCCATCAAATTAATAATATTTTATCATGTTTTCCTTAGGGAAATCCATTATAATATCTTCATGAACTTCCTTCAATAAATATTCAACGTGTCTGGGGAGCTCAATATGTTCCTCAACATGTGCACATCCTGGTTCTTCTTCATCCTCCAAGGCATAGCTGAGATTGTCAGATTCTATATAATCAAAACCATAAGGAGTGATGTAGAATTCAGATTCAATAAAATTAGAGGGGAGAGAGTCAATTAATGGTCCAACTACATGATTCGGTTCAACTTCAATCTCTACCATAGTGGTAAGTGCCTCTTGGAGTAGAATCTCTGAGGATAGAGGTAGGTAGTCGGGCTCCTCCATCTTGACTTCAAATTCCACAACTTGGGTGGTTTATTCCTTTAGTGGTGATGTATCTTATTTTTTTATTGTATATGGAGGTCAGGTATGTCCTCACATTTAATCAAAAATTTATCCAAAATTTTTTGATCTCCCACTTTTAGCTCACCAGGTAAGTCTTCCTCCCCTGACTCCTCATGATCTTTAATTTCAAATATATGTGGTGAACTTTATTCCACCACTTTCTCAGGGTATTCCTTTGGATTCAGTTTGGGTTACTCCACTAATTCTCTAACATAATCAAATGCTCTATAAGCCTTTCTGGTTAATTTTTCATTGATTTCTGTAAGTTCATGCACCTAAGCTCTTCTAAAATATTTATCTTCTTCTTGTTGTTGTTGCTGCACCTGTGAGTATGTTTTCCATGCATAATATTCTGAATTTTAATACATCATGGAAGTCTTTTTTTTGTTTTTTTAAACGAAATAAAATCTAACTAAGATGTGAAAATAGAAAATGTAAATAAACTAATTATTTTCTCCTTAGAAACGACATTAGTTTTTACGCATGCCTTTCGTGGGGCGTGGACAAAAATAAATATATTTTTCATAGTGAAACATAGTGGCTGACCAGAGTCATCTCTCTTGAAGATCCTTCTCAATACAGTTCAATTACATTATCTAATTAACCTATTATATAACTTTTTTGGATTTCTCTATTAAATAAATGTGATGAAGATCTTTTTGGGTTTTTTATAATTTAAAATAATGAAATGTGAATCAAGAATTTTAAATTTATACTAAGATTCAAGTCTAAACAGAATGAATTAATAAGAAAGAACTTGGTTTTGGGGGTTGGTTAAATGATCAATCATTATGATCTTTTATATGTTTTATTTTAGTTTGATAATCCAAACATGAAATATCATGTTTGAACAACTATTATTTTATTATAAACTGTGAAATATAATTGAATGTTTGAGCACTCTCAATTCCACCACCTCCTTTAATCCATGTTGGTGACACACCATTGTCTAGAATGTGTCATCTTCCAGGACCCAGTTCAATCGAAGCCCTTTCTTACATTGATTAGCTCAAATACAATGTGTGAATAACTAACCAATGGATAGAGGGAAAATGATTAAATAAAATAATAGGTATAGGTTTATTTGCATGTCATTGGAGTGAGTCACAACATCGGAGACATTCTCCTTACCTGTTCATGGTACTCAAATTTATCTACAAACTTAAAATTAAACGTTAAAGAAATTCATGATCACCTTCACCTCCTCATGGGCCAAGTCTCCAGGTCAGCCTCTCTTTTATGAGAGTAAGATATTAATCAGTGGAGTGGGGGTAAGAGAAGAGAGAGAGAGTGAAATAAATGATTAAAAGTGGATGGAGAAACACAAAGGCATGGATTAATAAAACTAAAATTTGAATTAAAATTGAAAAATAAATCAAAAATAATTCAAAAATAAAATTAAAATAAAATATAAAGAATAAATTAGGGGAGAAAGAGGAGAAGAAGTGACACATTCCCTGGTGGGATCCCTCCTTAATTGTGGGTGTCAAGCTAATTATTTGGGAAGAAGGCGAGGGCCTCCTTTTATAGGCATAATTCATTCCTCTAAAAGTTTGCACATTGTTGGCCTATTAAATGTTATATTAATGTGTAGAAAATTTAATAAAAGTTATTCAATAATGTGGTTTCCATTTACCCTCCAAATTTCAGCTTATTTAGTGACAGGAATAATGTGTTATGGAATTTTCATTGAATAAGACATTTTATGGCTGAAATTTCCTGGAATTTGTCTTCAAATTTATAACGATCAATGGAAACCTTAATGACTTCAAAATACCCCCAAATTTGTTTTAAAGTCGGTATTATGTGATCTAGTGCTATCCTAGGTGGAGTCATCTAAATATTAGGTGAGGAGACTAATTTTTTCATCTGTTATAGTGGTGGGTCCATTCTATTTGCATTGAAAAATTTCCATCTTCAATGAATTTTTTGGACTAATAGATTTTTGAATCAACTCTATGTCCTTAAGATAAATTTGAATGAAAGAAAATCATGAATCTAATAAAAAGAATCATGAATTTTGGGATTATATTTTTTTTAAAATGAGAAAAATACCTTTGTAGTAAAAATCTCTAAAAAATCCAAAATTATGCACTTTTCTCAATTTGCCTCATAATCATTCTGAAATTCAAATTACCCATTATTTTAATAAAACTTTTTAATAAATTTGTTTTATAATTGAAAGAAAAATAAAAAATCCTCATTATTTGATCAAAAATATGCACATAAATTTTCTCTCTCAATTACCCCCACACATAAACCATGCTTGTCCTCAAGCATAAAATCTCAACATAGAAATTAGAGGACACCAATGATACCAATATTCAAATTCCAATTCAATTAAATCAAACAATTTTCAATGAGAAATCAAACATTCAAATAATTTCAAAAATATCAATTTATTTTCCCATTTTTCAAAGAAACAAATAATTCACATATTTACTTTTACGATTTGAAAATTGTTGGAAATTATCCTTTCATTCATTCAAGCTCCTTGATTAATTATTATTAAACATCCCAAGTCATGATTTACCTCACTTTTGATTATTTTATCTCATTACTCATTCTAAAATTCAATTAGACTTATGTTCATATCAGGAGAACATGATCCTTATCCATAGGCTTGTAAATAAACTACTTTCTCCACTTTGAAAAGACAAAATGCACATAAAATAACAAGAAATTGAAATTAAGGTTCTATTGACTCAGATGTTTAAGGTTGGTAGTATTTTATTCCTTAAAAATTAAGGCTCAAGGAGGAGGCTAATATATTAAGTACTATTCATAATATCAAAAGTAAAAATATAATGAAATTATCCCCTTCATAGTAGCAACACAAACTTCCCAAAACTCAAAGAAAATGTTATGATCAATTAAGAAAAATGAATGATTTGTGCACCCTCTTGAATATTTTATTTTATTTTGTACTTTATTTTGTTTCCTCAAATGTTATGATTATATTAGACCTCACATCAATCACCTAACCAGATACGCTTATAAGATCATCGGTCTAGAAAATGGTGATTTTGGGTTTTCCCAAATCATAACCCATTTTGTTCTTTTTTTGTTGGTTCTTTTTGTCATTTTGTCATTTTTTTTATTCAAGTGGGAAAAATAGAGTATAATGACTGATTGCACAAAATTTTACAATTACCACAATAAAACCCCTACACATATTTCTTACAATGTATATTATCAGGTCCACCATGAATCTCTTTACCCACACACGTCAACTTTAAACTATCATGAAAATACTTAGAGGAGGGTAGGAATGGATAAAAATGGCTTGAAACATGACTCATTCCCATAAAGGTCATTCATGTTTTCTATGTGATAAAAGAATGATTGATGTAAAGGTAGTCTTTTAAGGAAAATTAGCTTTTCAAAGGATGCCACAATAATTTTAAATGTGTTTTTGCATAGTCATAGATTTGACAGGTTTCAATACAAGTTATGGTTGGTTACATGTCCCATGATTAATCAAGAAATATGATCAAGAATAAATATTAAGTACTTGTTCTATAAATCTTCTCAAGAATGGGAAATATAACATTAGACAATCACTCGTGGCATGAAAAAGAAATCAATTCACAGGAACTTCAGAAATTCTAATAATGAAGGATGGTAGGGAAATTTCATTTAAATGAATCAATTATTTCCTTCAAATCATGGGTCATTACTTCAATATCTATGATTCATTTTAAAAATTAAACTATTAATTTCAATCATTAAGTCATATCAACATTGAAATCTAAAAAATGGCATCATAGGATTCCTAAGAAACTCATGTCTCCTAAATAATTCAAGTAAAACATGAATTCAATTTTGGGCATGCAATTTTATCTTTAAAGCTCAAAACATGTTGTGGACAAAAATGTGGAGAGTTTAAATGATAATACACTAAAATTGAACACCCTATTTACATAAAACATGGTCTTTACCATTCACTATCTGGGGATTCCTTCTACTGTTATGATCCTACAAAATAAAATTACTCAATTATTCACAATGATCATTTCATTTAAGCTCAAAATGAAAAGAGGGAGGGGGCCACGTGATAAATTATTTCAAAGAAAATAAATTGACATCTGAATTCCTAGAAAGTAATTAAACATAAATCTTGGTATAATCCCCTAAGTCAGCCCTGAATTTTGACTAAATCTAGAGGGAAGTACCAGCTGTTATTCAATGTTTGATAGAGGATGAAGCTTCTTTGATTTGAACCCCTACATGTGGATTTTCCCAGCTTGTGCTTCATCCTTCTGGGTGAGTAATGTTCCAGGGATAGAGTACACCATATCCCCACCCCTTTAACAATGAGGTATATCTTGCATGGTGGGGGTAGGATGAAGTATGAATCATCCTCCTTCTTGGTTACTATTTCTGAATCCTCTTATTCTATGTCCATTGGTTCCTTGAGGCATGCTTCATCAAAAGAATAGTCAATGGGAAAGTCAAAGTGTAATTCTATTTGAATAATATTAAAAAATGAAGTATCAAGATCAAATTCTTCCCCAACAAAGAAAGTTGATTTTTCATGGTTTCCTTTGAGAAATCCACTAGTGTCTCTTCATGAACATCCTTCAATAAATATTAAACATATCCAGGGAGATCCATATGTTACTCAGCATGTGCACATCTAGGTTATTCTTCATCCTCCAAGGAATAGTTGAGATTTTTTCATTATCAATAACCAAAACCACAAGGAGTGATGTAGAACTTAGATTCAATAAAATTATAAGGGATAGATTCAATGAATGGTTCAACTCCCTTAGTTGGTTCAACTTCAATATATTCCTCAGTGGTAAGTGCCTCTTGGTGTAGACTATTTGAGGATAGAGGCAGGTAGTCGGGCTCCTCCATCTTGACTTCAAATTCCACCACTTGGGTGGTTTCTTCCTTTTGTGGTGTTGAATATTCTTCTTTGTATTGTATGGGGAGGTCAGGTAGTCCCACATTTAATCAATAATTAATCCCAACTATTTTGATCTCCCACTTATAGCTCAGTAGGTAAAACTTCCTCCCTAGCCTCCTTAGGTTCTTCAATTTCAAATATAAGTGGTGAAATTTCTTTCACCACTTTCTCAGGTTCTTTCTCCAACATAGGGTTGGGTTGCTCTATTAATGCACGATCATAATCAAAATCTCTATCATCCTTTCTGGTTAGTTGGTCATTGCTTTTTCTAAGATCATGAACCTGATCACTTCTAAAATATTCATCTTCTTGTTGTTGTTTTTGCTGCACCTATGACTAATTTTTCCATCCATAATATTTTTATTTTGAATACATCTTGGAAATATTTTTTTTAAAATGAAATTAAATATAAATAAGATGTGAAAATAGGAAAAAAATGAACTAATTCTTGGCTCCCCGAAAACAGCTTCAGTTTTGGCACATGCCTGTCTTGGGGTGTGGAAAAAAATAATTATATTTTTCTTAGTGCAGCACAGTGGCAGACCATGGTAATCTCTGTTGAGGATCCTTTTCAATGTAGTTCACTTTCTTTATCTAATTCACATATTCTATCTCTTTTTGTGGATTTTTTATTAAATGATAGTGATTAAAATCTTTTTGGGTTTATTATTATTAAAAATAATGACATGTGAAGCAAGAATTCTAAATATATACTAAGATACAAGTCTCGATAAAATGAATCCCTACTGGAGTTTTACACTTTACCGACGGTTGTAAACCACTGGTAAATGCCTGGAAACCATTCATATATAGTATATCAACGATTCCCTCAACCATGGCCAAGTTTAGCGTGACAATAGGCCTATACCAATAGTTATGTGAAAACCGTTGGCATATGTGTCCAAATAGATGGTATACCAACAGTTTGCTACAAAATTTTGGTATATGTGTGTTAAAGTATAACATATACCAAAGGTTTGTAAATATTTGGTATATGTGTGTTGCACTTATAACAATGGTAATAAACTATTGGTATAAAGGGGATATGGCAATCCATAAGGCTATACCAACGGTTTTGTTATAACCATTGCTATAAACCTATACCAACAGTTATAACAAACTGTTGGTATAATTATATTATAGTATCTATACCAACAGATTTGAAACCGTTGGTATACAATTGCCCAGATCCACAGTAGCAGGCCCCTCTCCCCTCTCCAGACATGTAACAACATAGCAACCCCTCTCCAGACCTGCAACAACACCAATAGATAAATCCTCATCCAATATATTCAAAATTTAGAATTCATTCCAGAATTTAGAAATTTAGAAATTTAGAAATTCAAATGCAATAACACCCATAAGACAAAATGCCTACATGTTATAGGAAATGAAATAACACCCATAAGAGTATTACAAATTTAGAATTCATTCCTCACTCAATCCAAAACACCAACACACATTAGATTATTCAAAATTTAGAATTCATTCCTCACTCAAACCAAAACACCAATACACACAAGAGAAAAAACCTACATGTTATAGGAAGAACATGGGATGTTTTTTCATGGTCTTGGGTTGAGTATCTTAAAACCAATAGAAAAACATGGGTAGAGTGGAAAGGATCATGACACCCATAAGATAGACAATGGTATTGGTCATGTGCTTAGACCTAGGATGAGTTATAGGGAGCACATGGGATGTTTATATACCTCTAATGATTATGTATCCATGTATAAATGGTTCCTTATGTGTTAGTGGAAAACATTGTCCAATATAGACATATGAGATGGGTTACCAGAATATCCTACATCTTTTTCATATACTTTTCAATTAAAATAAGGGTGTATATTGCTAATTGTAATTTTCTCTCCTGGGTGTGATGTGAGATGAATCCCCATCTTGGGTAGTGGGTATGAATATTCAATTAAGTCTTTGGTATTGGGTTCCCAAAGGGACTTTGGTTTGGTCCTAGAACCCACTGTTTGAGGATGGGATTGAGGTGATCCATGGGGCTATAGTGTCAACATATGTATTCCTCACCATTGGGGTATTTTTATGAGACTTTGAAACTTATTTTTCAAGAATCTATTTGTAGCCTTGTTGACCAATTTGTTATATAGTATTCTTGAGTGTTCATAGGTTTCATATGAAATCACTATATGATATTTATTTCTTTTATGTTATTATATAGAATGTACAACCCGTGATTGAGCATTAGAACATGAGTGTTGGTGCATGTTCAAGATGGGATGTCGAGACTCATTCCTAATACAATTCATGTTTTTATATATATACTATGACCCATTGTGTATCAATCTTTTCCTTGTGAATATTTTCTTCTAATAATGTATGACAAATAGACCATATTAGATTTTTTATCCCTTAATTTCAAGAATATTTGTGTAGCCTTGAGAAGATTTTCCATTTGTCAGTGGTTGTTTTCACTTAAAATGGTGTCTATGTCAAACAAAAGTGACATAGTTTGAGTGATACCAGTCTCACCGTGCCTCGAATTGAGTTGGGGTTGACTCGTACCCGTCACAAATGATCCATGGATTGTTGGGTGGGGGGCTATCTGGTGGGTGGGGGGCTGTCCGGGGTGGGGGGCTGTCCGAGGGGTGTGGGGGGCTATCCAGGGGTGAGGGGGTTGTCCAGGGGGGGCTGTCCAGAGTGCGTTATTGGCCACTTCAGTCACACAACACCTCTGATTAACATGTCGTCTAGCTGAACGACCAGTGATTGAAAATTAGAACATTAGTGTTGGTTAATGTTCATGATGGGATGTCGAGATAATTACTAATATAATTCATGTTTTCTATATATACTATGACTCATTGTGTTTCAATCTATGCCTTTTGAATATTTTCTTCTAATAACATATGACTAATAGACCATATTTTATTTTTTATCCCTTAATTTCAAGAATATATGTCTAACCTTGTGAATATTTTCCGTATGTCAATTGTTGTTTTCACATAAAATGTTGTCCATTTCAAAAAAAAAGTGACACACTTTGAGTGATACCAGTCACACTGTGCCTCGGTTTGAGGTGGGGTTGACTCGTACCTGCCACCAATGATCCATGGATCATTGGGGGGGCTGTCTAAGGGGTGCAGGGGGATATCGGGGGTGAGGGGGGCTGTCCGGGGGGGGGGGGGGGGGTTGTCCGGAGAGTGTTTTCGACCACCACAGTCAGACAACACCTCTAATGGATGTGTTTTCTAGCTAACCATTTCAAAATTAACCCACTCTTTGTTTTCGTCCGATTTCATGGTATTATGAAGTCATTTGGCTGGTTTTGACCACCCCACGCCCATTTTTCAAGCGAGCGAAACACCTAAAAACGCATATTCTACCGTGTCGCGCAAACCACACATCCAAATGACAACTCATCTTTTCGTACACCTCATGAATAACAATTAGCGTGTTTTCGTGTGATTTCATGTCATTCTGATGTCATTCGGTATGTATTTGACTGTAAAACAAATGTTTTGGCCATTTAAGACATGCATAGTGTTTTTTCAGCCACTGTGGTCACACGACATCTCCAATTGGCGTGTCTTCTAGCTGTCCATTTTACAATTGACCCACCATTTGTTTTCTTCCAATATCATGGCATTCTGAGGTCGTTCAGCAGATTTTGACTACCCCACGCATGCTTTTCAAGCGCGCCAAACACCTAAAAGACACATATTCAGCCGTACCACACAAACCGCACATCTGAATGACGTTTTGTCTCCTCATACTCCTAAAAAATAATAATTAGGGTGTTTTAGTGTGTTTTCAAGTCATTACGATGTCGTTCGGTATGCATTTGACCATTAAACGTATGTTTTGGCCATTTACGACACACAGAGTACGATTTCGGCCATCGCGGTCACACGAAAACTCCGATCGATGTGTCGTCTAGCATACCATTTCACAATTCACCCACCCTTTTTTTCGTCTTATTTCATAGCATTCCGCGGTTTTTCAGCTAGTTTTGACCACCCTACGCATGCTTTTCAAGTGTATCAACTCCTAAAAACACATATTAAGTCGTGCTGCGAAACCGCAGGTCTGAATGACATGATTTATTTTCTTACACCTCAAAAATAATATTAAGGGTGTTTTCGTGTGATTTCAAGTCATTCTGATATCATTCTCTATGTATTTGACCGTAAAACAAATGTTTTGGCAATTTACGACACGTAAACTGCTTTTCCGGCCACGGTGGTCACATGAAACCTCTGATTAATGTTTTGTCTATCCAACCATTTTAAAATTCACCCACCCTTTGTTTTTGTCCAATTTCATGGCATTATGAGGTCGTTCGGAAGGTTTTGACCACCCCACACATGCTTTTCAAGCACGCCAAACATCTAAAACACACATATTTAGTCGTTTCATGCAAAACGCGCATCTGAATGATGTTTCGTCTCCTCATACAACTCATGAATAAGAATTACGGTGTTTTCCTATGATTTCATGTCATTTCGATGTCATTCGGTATGCATTTGACCGCTAAACGCATGTTTTTGCCATTTACGACATGTGGAGTGTGTTTTCGGCCACCGTGGTCACATAAAACCTCGGATTGATGTGACATCTGGACGAAAATTTCACAATTCACCCACCCTTTGATTTCGTCTGATTTCATGGCATTCCGAGGTCATTCGTCTAGTTTTGACCAACCCACGTACACTTTTCAAGCGCGCCAAACACCTAAAAACACATATTCAATCGTTCCGTGCAAACCATATTTTTGAAGTATGTTTTGTCTCCTCATACACCTCAAGAATAATAATTAGGATGTTTTTGTATGATTTCAAGTCATTCTGATATCATTTGGCATGCATTTAGCTGTTAAACGCTTGTTTTTGCCATTTACGACATGCAGAGTGCGTTTTTGGCTAGCACGGTCGCACGACACCTCTGATTAATGTGTCGTTTGGCTATCTATTTCAATATTCACCCACCCTTTGTTTTCGTCCGATTTAATGGCATTTTGAGGTCATTCAGCCAATTTTGACCACCCCACGCATGCTATTCAAACGCGCCAAACACCTAAAAAACACATATTCTATCATTCCGCACAAACCACGCGCCTGAATGATGTGTCGTCTCCTCATAGACATCACAAAAAATAATTAGGGTGTTTTCGTATGATTTTTAGTCATTCTGATGTCGTTCGTCGTACATTTGACCATTAAACACATGTTTTGGCCATTTACGACATGCATAGTGCATTTTCAGTCAGAACGGTCACACGACACCTCCGATTGACGTGCTGTCTGGCCGATAATTTCACAATTCACCCACCATTTATTGTCCTCCAATTTCATGGCATTATGAGGTCATTCGTTTGGTTTTGACCACCCCGTGCACACTTTTCAAGCACACCAAACACCTAAAAAACACATATTTAGTCGTGTCGCACAAACCGCACATCCGAATGACATGATGTCTCCTCTTACACCTCACAAATAATAATTAGGGTGTTATTGTGTGATTTTAAGTCATTATGATGTCATTCGGCATGAATTTGACCGTTGAACACATGTTTTTGCAATTTACGACATGCAGAGTGCGTTTTTAGACACCGCAGTCACACGACACCTCTGATTGATGTGCCGTCTATCCGACCATTTCACAATTCACAAACCCATTGTTTTCATCTAATTTCATGTCATTCCAAGTATGTTCAGCCTATTTTGACAACCCCACGCATGCTTTTCAAGTGCACCAAACACCTAAAAAACACATATTCAGTCGTGTCATACAAACCGCACATTCGAATGGCATTCTGTCTCCTCATACGCCTCAAGAATAATAAATAGGGGTTTTTCTGTAATTTCAAGTCATTTTGATGTCGTTAGGCATGAATTTGACCGTTAAACGCATGTTTTGGCCATTTACAACGCGCAGAGTTCGTTTTCGGCCAGCACGGTCACACGACACCTCCAATTGACGTGCTGTCTAGCTGACCATTTCATATTTCACCCACCCTTTTTTGTCATCCGATTTCATGGAATTTGGAGGTAGTTCGGCAGGTTTTGACCACCCCACGCACGCTTTTCAAGCACGCCAAACTCCTAAAAAACACATATTCAGTCATTCCACATAAATCGCACGTCCAAACGATGTTCTGTCTCCTCTTACACATCCAAAATAATAATTAGGGTGTTTTCGTGTGATTTCATGTCATTCTGATGTCTTTTGGCATGCATTTGACTGTTAAACGCATGTTTTGGCCATTTACGACACGCGAAGTGCGTTTTTGGCCATCACCGTCACATGACACCTATGGTTGATGTGGAGTTGACTTGTACCCATCACAAATGACAAATGTATCATTTTCCTAATGTATTAACACAATCCGAATGCGTTTGGTCAGTTTTCCGTATGTTAGTTGTTGTTTTCACTTAAAATTTGGTCCATTTCAAATAAAAGTGAGACACTTTGAGTGGTACTGTCCACAATATTTATAGGATTGATGCGTGGTTGACTCCTACACATCAAAAATGTCCCACGGATCATTTCTCTAAAGTATCAACAAAATCCAAATATGTTTGGTCCATTTTCCGTATTTTAGTTTTTGTTTTCACTTAAAATGTTGTCCATTTCAAATAAACGTGAGACACTTTGAGTGGTACTGGCCACACTGTGCCTCGGATTTAGGTGGGATTGAGTCGTACACATCACATTTGACCCATGGATCATTTTCCTAAAGTATCAACACAGTCCAATTACGTTTGTTTAGTTTTCCATATGCCAATTGTATTTACATAAAAGGGTGTCCATTTTAAACAAAATAGTGACACTTTGAGTGATACTAGACACACCATGCCTCAGATTGAGGTTGGTTGACTCGTACATGTCACATATGACACATGGATCATTTTCTTAAAGTATCAACATAATCCGAATGCGTTTGGTCAGTTTTCTGTATGTTAGTTAGGAAAATTATGCAACAACAGTGATAATATCTTATACTAAAACTATAGACATTGTGCATGATGTGCATCCTCTGGTGCATGGTTAAAGAAAATCATGCACATTTCTTATAATATATATCCCGATATGGTTGGTAGATACCATGTTGGATGGACTTAAATTTTTTACAAACCGTGAGGCTTAGTGTTTTTACGCCGTCCGGGGTTCGAAGCTCCGAACAAGCCCCAGAAGCACCATAAACCATTATAGCATCATTAGGATTCCATATTTGGTGAAAAAATATAGAGTTATACTGAATTCCAAAATATCAATACTAGAGTGAAAAACCAAGTTAAAAAATAAGCAGTTAAGAAAACATAAAAAATGTAATGGATCAATCTGCCCCTAATCACCATCACCATCACCACTATCATTATCAGCCTCATCCTATTCACCATCTTTTTACTTGTCATCATCATCCCCATGCTCATCCTCTGCCCCTTCTTCTCCCTTGGCCCCATCCTCACTCTCGTCCTCATCCTCATCCCCGTCCTCATCCTCTTCAGCATCCTCATCATCACCAGGAATGTCTTCATCTTGACTGCCACTACAACTATGGCCTAGTGTATAGGATGATCCACCCATCGATGACATATATGTCTAACAAGACACGCTGGACTCTGGTGGAAGTGATGAAGATAAAGCTTTGATCAATTTCATAAATTCATTCTCCCTCGTCTGAACATGTTCTTCCAACTCTGTGGCTCTTTAATCAGACTGCCTTTCATGCTCCTTAACCTGTTCCAACTCGGTGGTACTAGAATGGATACCTAGAGAGGACCAATACCTCGTTGGGACTATATTCTTACCAGGTCGGCAACATAATCGACCAGAGTGCTCATCTCCCAAAACCTGAGATAAATGATCATGTGTCCCTAAATTGTTAGGCTCTTGGGCATCAATGGACTCTAAATCATCTTGTTAAAAATATTAATAGATTATTAAATTTCAAAATAGATATTAAACTTTTAAATTAACAGTTTAAAACTTATAATCTTTTCTTGTGTTGGTTCATTAACCGCAGTTCCATCTTTTTTCCTTCTACTTGAGCAAAAGAATTTTTCTCGAGGGATACGTCCTTCAATATTCAATTTTTGCTTCTGTAATGACATTGAAACAATATAAAGTGCAAGTATAATCATATATTCAACAATCAATAAATCACATATTTTATTTAGGAAATGATAAAAAGGGAAAGTCCTAAAGAAAAATTTTAAACAACTATATCGTACCAGCTACCTCTCCTGATCTGACATAGTAGTGCACCCCAAAGTGTGGAGGTATTTCATTGAATCAATGTTTTTCTTGTTTTTTCACAACATTACTAAATAATTATTAATAATAAATAAGATAATACTAATGAAACATATAAAAATTGTCATTTGAATACCTCAAATGGGATTAATACCTTAAATTCTGCAGTAGCCCAATGGGTAATCATTTGACGATATTGCTCTATCAGGCAGACATTTATGATAGGTACTTTATCCAACTCTGTGCCCACTCTATCACACCGTCCAACATACATCTCATACTTATAACCTCTCCAAAGCTCTCCTAGATCCTTTAAACGTTTCGGTCGTTCACCTTCGCCATCGGGGAAGATAAACCGGAGCTGAAACCCAATATATTAATTCATATAAATACAAAAAAATACTACATTAAATCCAATAGATTTTTTATACATATTTGTGCGCACGCAATATCGTTGACTTCGTGCAGTAGATGTCTCCAAGAGAGAGGTCTGACCGGAATTATGTCGGAGTATTTGGCTAGGGTCGCCAAAAAACCCCGACATTCCTGCCCAGATTTACCAATCATTTGTCATTCATCATTGTATTCAACCATCAACTGTGTCTGGTGGTTCCATACCGCATGCAAGAGAGTACTCCCCCTCCCCCGCCTCCTATCAGAAGATGAATCTATTTTTAAAGAAAAAACATCAGTACAAGTTATAAAGAAAATAAATTTTGGTATAAAAATTTGTTAGAGTTATATAAATATACCTGTGGCAGTCGGATCAATGGGCGTCACTGGATGTGTAGTAGCTGAAGGAATATCCTGTACAGGTGGAGTGTCCCTCAGTGTATGCTCCTCAGCCACGTACTGTGTCGGAGCAGGAGTTGAAGAAGGTGGAATATAATAGCTCAATGACAATGAATTAGAAGCAAAAGATGATGGCACAGACATCTGGCCAACTAGTAGTGTAAACATTAGAGGTCTAATTATATCATGTGTCCCTAAAGACACACCAGGAACAAAATGGGGCATAGAAGATACCTATGTGGTAAGGGAATAGTCCAATCGGGTATGACCAACAGATCTTATAACTCTCACCCCACAATCCCTCGTACCACCGGCCTCAGTACCGGGATCACCTATTTATCGTCTAACTCTGACACCACCCCACTCCTACCACCAGCCACTGTACTGTGAGTAATATCAGGCTCCTCGTCAGATATTTTATGTCTAGGGGGTTGATCCTGAAAAAAAGTTTAACACAAAGTTAAACACATGATATTATTAGTTATTGAAATATATATATTTGAAATAAAAAACTCACAACATGGATGAGTGGAGGAATTCCCATCTATGTCATGCGATGATTATTTTCAGTCATCTTTTTTCACCGCATCTCTTCAATGGGTGTCATTTCCTGCAATGAAAACAAATATGGAAGTAATTAGAAATAAATAACTAATGTGTAACCCAAAAAACATAATATAGAAATCCATTCTGATAAATAAAACAAAAAGGAACAGATGATTTATGGTGGTTTGAAGGTATGTACTAGGATACACACTCTGAATGACATATGTGTTTTCATTGAATCATTTCCCAATTGATTTTTGAGAGGGACCTTCAATATTTATAGGTATGTATTTGATTAGAAACACCTATAAAAAGGATATCCAGAAATTGTGAGGTCCCAAACCAGGATGCCACTCATTAGTGACCCAAACCCAGATAGCCACATGGCCTCAGGCACATCTACCAAAATTCCAAATGTTATTGACTAATAGTGAGAGCCTTTGCTGTGTTTGGGGGAGACTATTCCCTCATTACCTAAGTTGCACAATTTTAATATTATCCTGATAAAAAGTGGAAGAATGATAACAATGGGAAAATATTGAAAATGGATGAAAATACCCAAATTAGTAATACCAACTAATAAAAGAATCATAAATCAAACAATGGTAATGTATGTCAAGTATCAAGAAGAAAAACATAGTTACAATTATTAAGAAGTGGTACTATACAAGAGGCTCAATAAATTCGAAAATTAAAACTAGGTTCTAAATCTATAACCCAATCATCTGGTTCATCGATGAAAAGTGTGCGAGTCATGTCAATAACTTGAAAATCACAATCCTCAGTAAAGGTTCATTGCTTCATCATTGAATCAAACCTTTAATAAAGGGAAACGTTTTACCAATGGTTGCACACAATTGCTGGTGAAAGAGGACTTCAAGGCCCCTTTATGGGCTTCTCAAATAGAGGCACATGCCTCAGGCCCTGTTATGTGTTACATGCATCCCAAATAATTAACTCGTGTTCAATAAATCATTATTGGAACCTCTGTCGTCATACCATTCATTACCCAATTAGTTCCTCAAGTCAAGCGCACCCCATGGGTGGATAAAGTTTAGGCTGCTACACTAATAGGTTTTTCATGGCTTGTAAAAAGGTTTAATTTCATAATAAATAGAAAAAAAATTTATTTTTAAATTTTAGAATAATAATAAGGTATGTCAATGATAAAAAGATTACTGAATTAATCTTGTGACTTATCTAACATTATTATGGATGTATACACATGCCAACATGGCTACTGAAAAGCACCACACCATCATAAAAGTGAGTATTGGACAAGAAAGAGACATAATATACAACGTATAGTGAGAACCATATTTAATTGACCCTAATGTTATATCAGTACAGTCATCTTAGGAATCCAATTATCACTCATTACTAACCATGCCACTATAAACAACATGGAGTGTATGCGTTTAATCTTTGATCTTAACAAAAAAATTACACATTCTTACCATAATGTGAATCATATGGAATATGGATGATATTAACACAAAATTCCCGACAATACCAAGCCTTCTAAGAACTGAAAATTTATGGATGATATTAACACATAATTCATTTTGAATCAAATTTGATTCACTATAAAAGCCCAACACACACACCCAAATCAAACAGAAAACAAAAGTCATACACACCCAAATAAAAATAGAAAACCAAAACAGTAGATGTAGAACATTTAAATTAATGTATCACTTACAAATTAGAAGTGTAAAACTAATAATTTTTTAAAATGGATCGGAATGAAGAATTTCCAATGTAGGGTAAATAGATTCCTGCTTCTCCACTTCACCCAAATGAAAACATAAAACCAAAATAGTAGATACAGTATCACTTACATAATAAAAGTGAAGAACTGATAATTCTTAATGATAGAAGGATTTTGGTCGTAGGAGAAGGAAAATTCCAATTCTCCCTTCTGTTTAGGGTTGCAGTCACGTAGAATGGGGGAGTTCGAGCGTCTCTGAATTTGGGGAAAAACATTCCCAACAGTTTTTAAAAACCATTGGTAAAGGATGATTTAAACCTCTCTATGCCAACGGATTAAGAAAACCATTGCTATAGAGAATAATTTTCCCAACGGTTTTGAAAAACTATTGGGAAATGATTATATAACCAGATTTTACCAACAATTTCCTCAAACCATTGGTAAAAGTACTATACAGGTGTTGGAAAAACCTCCCTTTCCAGAAGTGAATTAATATGAATGAATTTGGTTTTGGGGGTTGGTTAAATGTTCAATAATTATTATCCTTTATATGTTTTATTTCAGTTTGATAATACAAACATTAAATCTCATGTTTTAACAACTATTATTTATTTATAAATTGTTGAATATCATTGAATGTTTGAGAACACTCAATTCCACCTCCTCCTTTAATCCAAGTTGGTGACACACATTTTCCCAGAATGTCTCATCTTCCAAGACCTCATGCAATCAAATCAATTTCATCCATTGATTAGATCAAATCCAACGTGTGAAGAAATAAACAATAGAGACAAGGAAAAATGATTAATTAAAAGAATAGGTATAGGTTGAGTTGAAAGTCATCAGAGGCAGTCACAACATAGGGGACATTCACCTTACCCATGCATGATACTCAAATCAATCTACAAACTTAAAATTATACATTAAAGAAAATTCATGATCACTTTCACCTCCTCCCTAGCCAAGTATCAGGGCTAACCTCTCATTTTCGACAGTAATATATTACTTGGTGGAGTGGGTGGAAGAGATGAGAGAGAGAGGTAAAGAATTAAAGAAAAGTGGATGGAGAAACAAAATTACTTAGATTAATAAAACTAAAATTTGAATTACAATTGAAAACTAATAAAAAAATTAAAATAAAATTAAAATAAAATTAGAATAAAATAGAAATAAGAAAAAAGGGGGGAAAATAGGAGAAGCATCGGCCCATGCCCTGATGGGATCCCTCCTAAGTTGTGGGTGTCGAGCTGGTGATTTGGGATGGAGTCGAGGGCCTCCATTTGTAGGCAGAATTCTATCCTCAGAAATTTTTCATGTTTTTGGCCCATTAAATGGTCGATTGACACGTGGACACATTCATAAATATTTTTCATAAAAATTTTTTCCATTCACCCTCCAACCATTATCTCATTTATCCATAGTATTAAGGAGTTATGGAATATTCATTGAATAAGGATTTTTATGGATGAAATTTGCAAGAAGATTCCTTCAAATGTATAACGATCAGTGGAAACCTTAATGACTTAAAAACTCAGCCAAATTTGTTTTAGAGATGTTTCGAAGTGTAATAGTGCTATCCCTACTGTAATAACCTAAATAGGAGGTGTGGAGACTGATTTGTGCATCTGTTATGGTGGTGGGGTCCACACTGTCCTCCCAGAAAAGTTTCCATCTTCAATGATTTTATTGGACTAATAGATATTCGAATCAACTCTAGGACCTAAAGAGAAAGTTTAATGAAATAAAATCAGGATTCTAAAAAAAATCACGAATTTTGGAATTATATTTTTTACGAAATGAAAAAAATACCCTTTTGGTAAAAATCTTTCAAAAATCCAAAATTATGCACTTTTATCAATTTTTCTCATAATCATTTTAAAATTCAAATTACCCATTATTTTAATAATACATTAAAATACATGGGTTTTATCATTGAAAAACATTAAAAATCCTCATTATTTGATCAAAAATATGCACATGAATTTGCCTTTTCAAATACCCTCACACTTAAACCATGCTTGTCCCCAAGTATAAAATCTCAAAATGGAAATCATTGGACACCAATATTTCCAATATTTAAATTCCAAGGTAATAAAATAAAAAAAAATCAATGTGAAATCAAACTTTCAAAAATCTGCATAAAATTTCAATTTAATTTCCCATTTTTCAATGAAACAAATAATTCACATATTTTACTTTTACCCTTTGAAAATTGATGGAACTTATCCTTTAATTAATTCAAGATCCTTGATTAATTATTATTAAACATCACAATTCTAGATTTACCTCACTTTTGATTCTTTTCTCTTATCACTCATGATACAATTCAAGTATAGTTATTCTAATATCACGAGAACATGCTCCTTAGCCATAGGATTGTAAATGAACTAATTTCTCCACATTGTAAAGAAAAAACCCACAAAAAATCATGAGGACTTTCAGTTATGGTTTTATTGACACTGAGGTTTAAGGTAGGTTGGATTTGATGTTTTAAAAATTAAGGCTCAAGCAGGAGGATAATCTCTTAAGTACTATGCATGACATAAAAAGTAAAAATATAATGAAATTATCTCCTTCATAGTAGAAACACATAATTCCCAAAACTCAAAGAAAAGGTTATGATCAAGTATGCATAATGAATGATTTGTGCACCCTCTTGTTTTTTATTTACTTTTTATTATTTTTTGAAAGTTATGATTATATCAAATCTCACATCCATCATCTAACCACATACGATCATAAGATCATCGGTCTAGAAAATTGTGAATTTTGGCTTTCCCAAATCCCAACCCATTTTTTTTCTCGCTTTTTGTTGGTTCTTTTTTTTCTTTTTGTTATTTTTTTAATTCAAGAAGGGAAAAATAGAGTATAATTAATGATTCTACAACCTTATACAATTAACACAACAATACCCCCACAATTCTTCCTTACAATGTATATTATCCCATCCACCATGATTCCCGTTAACCCCAAACCTCAACATTGAAATATATGGCAAATACTCAAAGGAGGGTAGGAATAAATAAAAATGGCTTGAAACATGGCTCATTCCTATAAAGGTCATTCATGGTCTCTATGGGATAAACGAAGGATTGATGAAAAGGTGGACTTTTAAACTAAATTTTCTTTCCTAACGTTTCCTCAATCATTTTAAATGTGTTTTTTCATTGTCATAGCTTTGATAAGTTTCAATATAAGTTCTTGTTGGTTACATTTCCCAAGATCATCCAATAAATATGCTCATGATTAAATAGGAAGTACATGGTCAATAAATCCTCTTGGGAATGGAAAATATAACATTGTACAATCACTCTGGCATGACTAATAAATTAATTCACATGAACATCAGAAATTCAATGCATGAAGGATGGTAGAGACATTTAATTTACATGAATCAATTATTTCCTTCAAATCATGAGTCATTACTTCAATATCCATGATTCATTTTAAAAATTCAATTATTCATTTCAATCATTTAATCATATCAACATTGAAATCTAAAATAGTGAATCATAGGATTTCTAATAAACTCATGTCTCTTTGATATGTCAAGTAAAACATGAATTCAAGTGTGGGCACGCAATTTTATCTTTAAAGATAAAAAAATGTTGTGGAAAAAAATGTGGAGAGTATAAAAGATAAAGCACTAAAATTGAACACCCTTTTTCCATGAAACTTGGTCCTCCCCCTTTACTATTTGGGGATTCCTTCTACCATCATGACCATAAAAAATAAAATTAATCAATTAATCACAATGATAATTTTGTTTAATCTAAATATAAAAGTGGGAGGGGACCACATGCTAAATTATTTAAATGAAAATAAATTGAAATATAAATTCCTCGAAAGTAAGTAAATATAAATCTTGGTATTATCCCCCAAGTGGGCCCTGAATTTTGACTTCCTCTAGAGGGCTGTACCTACTGTAATCCAAATTCTGATGGAATATAATGATTCTTTGATTTGAACAACCACATGTGTCTTTTCCCATCTTTTTATTCATCCTTCTAGGACAGAGTACACCATATCCCCCCTTTACAATGAGTTATAACATACATTGTGGGGGTAGGATGAAGTATGAATCATCCTCCTTCTTTGATGATACTTGTGAAACATATTCTTCTCTTTCTGTTAGTTACTTAAGGAATGCTTCATCAAAATAATATTCAATGGGAATGTTAGAGTGTAATTCAATTTGAATAATATAAAAATATGAAGTATCAAGATCCAATTCTTCAACATCAAAGCATATTTTTTCATGTATTCCTTTGTTAAATACACCATCATATCTTCATGGACTTCCTTCAATAAATATTCAATGTGTCTAGGGATCTCCATATGTTCCTCAGCATGTGCACATCGAGGTTCTTCTTCTTCCTCCATGGCAGAGTTGAGGTTTTCTAATTCTGTATAATCAAAACCACATGGAGTGATGTAGAATTCATATTCAATAAAATTAGAAGGGATAGAGTCAATTAATGGTTCAACTCCTTGATTCGGTTCAGCTTCAATCTCTGCCTTAGTGGTAAGTGCCTCTTGGAGTACACTCTCTGAGGATGTAGGTAGGTAGTATGGATCCTCCATCTTGACGTAAAATTCCACCACTTGGGTGGTTTCTTCCTTCAGTGGTTCTGAGTCTTATTATTTTTATTATATGGGGAATTTAGGTAGTTCCTCATATTTGATGAATATTTCATCCAAACTTTGTTGATCTCCCACTTGTAGCTCAGTAGATACGTCTTCCTCCCTTGCTTCCTCAGGTTCTTCAATTTCAAATATATGTGGTGAATTTTATTCCACCAATTTCTCATGTTCTTCCTCTATATTTGGTTTGGGTTTCTCTATTAATGCATGAACATATTAGAAAACACTATTAGCCTTTCTGGTTATATGTTCAATGCTTTCTCTAAGTTCTTGCATCTGATCTCTTCTAAAATATTCATCTTCTTCTTGTTTTTGTTGCTGCACCTATGATTAATTTTTTCATGCATAATATTATGAATTTGAATACATCATGGAAGTATTTTTTTAATTTTTTGAAATTAAATGATATATAACTAATATGTGAAAATAGAAAAAGTAAATGAACTAGTGATTGGATCCCTAGAAATAGAATCAGTTTTGACGCACGTCTGTTGTGGGGTGTGGAAAAAAATAATTGTATTTTCCCTAGTGTAGAATAGTGGCTGACTAGGGTCATCAATCTTGAAGATCCTTCTCAATGTATTACACTTAATTTATATAATTCACCTATTATATCTCCTTTTTTGGTTTTTTTATTAAATGAAACTGATTAAAATCTTTTTGGGGTTTTATTATTTAAAATAATTACATGTGAAGCAAGAATTCTAAATTTATACTAAGATTCAAGTCTAAATTTAATGAATTAATAAGAAGGAACGTGGTTTTGGGGGTTGTATAAATATTAAATCATTATTCTCCTTTATATTTTTTATTTTAGTTTGATAATCCAAAAAAATATATCATGTTTTAACTACTATTCTTTCTTTATAAATTGTGGAATATCATTGAATGTTTGAGAACACTCAATTACAACTCCTCCTTTAATCTAAGTTGGTGACACACCTTTGTCTACAATGTGTCATCTTCCAGGACCCTGTTCAATTGAAGTTGTTTCATCCATTGATTATCTCAACTCCAATGTTTGAAGAACTAACTGATTAAGAGGGGGAAAATTATTAAATAAAATAATATGGACAGTTTGAGGTGCATGTTATCGGTGGTAGTCACAACATCAGGGACATTCGATTTACCCGTGCATGCTACTCAAATATATCAACAAACATAAAATTAAACATAAAAGAAAATTCATGACCACATTCACCTCCTCTTTGGCCAAGTCTTGGGGTTATCCTCTCATTTCTGAGGGTAATATATTTCTTGGTGGAGTGGGTGGAAGAGAAGAGAGAGATAGGGAAAGAAATGAAGAAAAGTTGATAGAGAAACACAAAGGCATGGATTGACAAAAATAAAATTTGAATTACAATTGGAAAATAATAGCAAACTAAAATTAAAATAATATAAAATGAATAAATGGGGTGGGAAGAGAGATTTTGCATCATCCCATGCCTTATTAAGAACCCTCCTTGGCTGTTGGTGTCGAGCAGATGATTTGGGAAGGAGGTGAGACCCTCCTTTTATAGGTAGAATTCTATCCCCTAAAAATTTTCACATTTTTGTAATAATAAATGGTCGATTAACACAAGGAATCCTTCATAAAAGTTGTTCTTAAATGTATTTTCCGTTCAACCCCCACATTTCAGCTCATTTAGACATTGTATTAAAGAGGTGTGTAATTTTCATTGAATAAGACTTTTTATGGCTGAAATTTCCAGGAAGCTTCTTACAAATGTATAACGATCAATGGAAACCATAATGACTTCAAAACTCCCCCGAAATTGTTTTAGAGTCATTCATATGTGTCTTAGTGATATCTCAGGTATAATAACCTCAATTAGAGGTGAGGAGACTGATTTGTGCATCTTTTGCGGTGGTGAGGTCCAGGCTGTCTTCCCAGAAACGTTTCTGAATTCAATGAATTTTTTGGACTAATAGATCTTATAATAAGCTCTAGGTCATAAAGATAATGTTAAAGAAAAGAAAATTTGTATTATAAAAAAAATAATCAGTAATTTTTATTTATATTATTTAGCAAATGGAAAGAATAAGCTTGTGGTAAAAATCTGTCAAAAATAAAAAATTATGCACTTTTCTCGATTTTTCACATAATCATTCTAAAACTCAAATTACCCATTATTTTAATAAAACATTGAAATACAAGGGTTTTATCATTAAAAAAATAAAAAAACCTCATTATTTGATAAAAAATATGCACATAAAGTTTCTTTGTCAGAGATGTCCTGCCTCGTTGTCTTGTGTTATCATAATATTTCATGCCTAAATTGATTAAATGCTTAAATGGAACTTGTTAAATGAGTGGGTATACTTGTTAGTTGTTTTTAGATTGCTTAAATGGTTTTTTGGTAATTATGATTAATGGGATGGGATATCGATGTGATGTGTTAAATGGAAATTGGTGATAAGTGGGTGGGTATAACCATGTGACATGATTAAATGGAGGTGGAGTACATGAGTGGATATACTCATGAGATGTAATGGTTTAAATGAGTAGGTATACTCGTTGAATGGTTTTGAATGTAATTTTTTATATGAGTGGGTAGACTCATATGGATGGTAATTGTTAAATGTATGGAATGGTTGATGATTTACATAGATTCCAAGGACGGATCTCAATGGATTTGGAACGCAGTAGTGGACACCTTGGTTGGGTATTCACTATGGGACTTGATTCTATGTGAGGTCTCAGGCTTTATTTTCCATTGGATCAGGCATGATTGGACTCACGTTGGACATGCCGGTACACATGCTCCTTGGACTCCAACCAGTGCCTATACTGAGTTTCTATCGAGATAATACTAGGACTTGATGATGATACCTTGGTCTTCAATACATTGGATTCATCTCTTCATGGTCTACACTTCATTATATGGCACGATCGTGGGGTATATTAATGTGGTTGTATGACAAGGTCATGGTTTTTTATATGTTTTTCTTTATAGAGTAAGGTTGTGTGGACAAGATATGGATTGTTTTATGATAGGTCTATGTTGTTTGTTTATATTTCCTATAGGTTCCTTGTTAGGAGATGCCACTTGTTGCAGGGAGCCACAAGAGGCTGTTTGGAATAACTTGTTTGCGTTGGTTATATGGCTTGGGCTTTCACACATACATTACTGGTTACTATTACTTGTTTCACATATATCATTGTGCATCTTAGAATTTTATAGATATTTGGGGGGAAACCTACTGGGATGTTTATCTCACACCTTGTTTGTGCCTCCTTGGGGACCTAAACAAATTATATGGTTTCGGGTGATATTAGGGGAAAGAACCCTAACACAAGTTGTTTTAATTTCTTTAGAGCATGGGAGCATGATACCAAGCTGAGGCTTGGGATGCTACTGTGACACTTTTTGATCTTTTGGGATTTTGGATACTTGTATTGTAATTTATTTCCAGGTATATTTTTTTGTTTTTTAGATACATGTATCATCTGCATCATGGTATATGAGAAACTTATGGCATGTTATATATTTTTGTCTTGAATATCTATTTTACCTGTTGTCTGCTTAATGTATTTACTTCTACTATTGAATTTGATTGACTTCCACTATGATATACTCTGGTAATGAGGGAATAGTCTCCCCAATAACTCAACCAGGCCCTCACCACTAGTCGTAAGCATCCGGCCTTTGAGGAGTGCGCTTGAGGCCATGTAGCCAACCGAGCTTGGGCCACTAATGAGTGGCATCAGAGTTCAAGACGTTACAATGTGGTATCAGAGAAAATTTCTTTTCTGGTTAGATTTACTGTTTGGAGTCAATATACAGGGATATGAAGGAAAATGGAATTTTTTAATGAGCTATGCTCGAGCGTAGCTAACTCGTGTTCAAGAAAAATCCGAATTAACCTAAATGAACTTTGTATTTTCTAGTTTTGTCTATTACAGTTGATTTGATTTCACCATTAGGTGACACACATGATTTATGATGATACTATTGATGCAATTGTGGATTTTATTTTTTTCACCCCGATGAGATGAGGGTATTCCATGTCATGCATCATATAGTCGCTTGTTAGAAATTTCATATCATGTATTATGTCATTCCATTTAAGATGAATTATTTGACACATTCTATTTTGATCAGTGATCTAATAGTTGTTTATGATTTTGTGATAGACTTTGTGCAGAAGATAGAGAAGTGACATCATCTTTCAAATCATAAGGTGTATGGGCCCTTATGAAATAGAAAATGACGTACCTTTTAAATTAAAATTTTAAAGTGAAATTGATGTGTATGGATTATATGGGCATCAAATTTTGGTTCATGAGGTGTTATGGGTCCTCAAGGATTAGAAATTGGTGGACCATTGGTTAAATCATGCCAAATAATGATTGTCAAATGAAAATAAATGGAAAATAGAGACTTGACCTACACCCAGATTTTGAGTGAGTGAGAGGTGGTGCTTCTAGTTTTGTTGTGGTTGTTCTTTACACAGTCAGGGATTTAGGATTAGTTTGTGTGTTATGACTTTTTTTAGGAGGGTTTGGACATGTGCTACACTTTTGATATGTGACATTGATATCATTCCTTTCTAAGGCGAGTGTTTGGCATTGTAGAGTCATGTCCCCTGGAAGACCTCTAATGGTATTCCAAGAGGGTGGCGATGACCATGCTTCGAAGGTGGTGGGCCATGAGATACTAGTGGATCCTCTTTTAGTTATTTTTGTTGTACAATAGACTATTTTAGACATAGGTTCTGAGGTATAGTTCCATGAGGTGTTATATTTCTATATGCAGACTTTTCAAGGAGCATCGTAGCCTACCATGACTATGTCCGAGCTGACATGGGTTTTCTAGCAGCAAAATCCTTTCTCGTTTTTGGGGGATGATGGTCCACAAGCTTCTGAGTTGTGGCTTGAGTCCACACTAGCAGTCTTCAAGCATCTGGATACACCTCTTGAGAGGAGGATCAGGATCACCCTTTATATGATACATGGAGTAGTAAAGTACTAGCGGGATGCTCTGAACCAGGCTGAAAGGCTACGAGATATGGGTTGGACTGATTTCCAGAACTAATTCCTTGACTACTTGTACCCCATGACATCATGGGCAGAGTGAGCTAGAGGGGTCATGCATCTAGAGAAGGGCACCATGACAGTCACAGAGTACTCAACATAATTTTTAGAGTTTCATAGTTTTGCACTGATGTACCTTATTGATGAGTTTTCAAGAGATAGATGCTTTGAAGAAGGCCTCTAACATACTATCAAATCCCAGGTCAACATGTTCAGGTTGACCTCTATCACTAATATTAAGAATCAGGCCCTGATTATAGAGTGGAACCTAATAGAATTTGAGGATATAGAGTGAAGAAATGTTTCTTCCCAACCTAGTAGTTCTACATCTTCTAGTAGAAATCTCCATTTTGATGCTTCCCATGAGATGAGCATCAGTTAGGCTATGAGTGCTAGTAGCTTAGTGTTTTGTCACTAGTGTGGTAGGAGAGGACACATGAAGAATCAGCGTGACTGCGACCCTGTTGAGTGTCGAGCTTATGGAGGGATGGGCCACCCGTAATTGTTTTGAAGGACCTTCCCTCCTATTGTGAGTGGTTTGGGGTCAGCTCCGATGTTAGGTTTAGGAGTAGGTTCCTAAGATCTATGTCAAGCAGTGAGCTAGAGCAATGCAGGCCGATTAGGCTATAGAAATAGTGGTCCTTGCTATGGTTTCTATACACCAATTACTCTTATACATTGAAGGGGGCCTTCTCTGAGCAGTGAGGTTGTTTCACAGGGTTATGGTATAGGTCAATTATGTTATGTACAACCTACCCCTGAGGAGTAAGGATTCATTCTGTCTATAGTGAGAGGAATGATCTTAGTAGCATCTACTATTGCATCTTCTCTTTTTGATAAAGGTGTATCTCATAGTTTCTATCTACACCTATGTTGAAAATCCTTAGCCTTGTTGTGTGGTATTTTGAAAGCATTATAATGCTAGAAATACTATTGGGAATCAGAATGGATGATGTGCTCAAGTGCAGGGAGTACCCCCTTGAGGTTGGTGGGTGTCACTTCATTTGAGATATTTATGTCTTTGAGATGATAGGGTTTGATGTCATTCTTGGGATGGATTGTTTAGTATATTATCAATCATACATTTTCTACTATCACCTAAGGGTAACATTCACATCACTAGAGGATGTAGTGTTTACTCACAAGGGTGAATGGGGTGTCTAGGTGAGTTTAGATGGACTAGATCATCATGAGTTGGGCATAATGTCATCCTAGATTGCTATTTTTAATTTTGGATGATCAGGGAGTGAGTTCGGTAGACTTTCCTCTAATGGTTGATCGTTTCAGGGACATGTTCCAAGATGAATTTGTTAGTTTACCTCTCGAGTGATAGTTTGAGTTCTCCATTGAACTACTGTTATGAGCTACACCAGTATCCATTTCTACTTACTAGGTGGCTATGATGGAGTTTTAAGAAATTAAGTGGAAGCTATAGTATTTGGAGGCAAAGGGGTTTATCCGGCCTAATACTTCTCTATGGGATTTTCCTGTTCTTTTTTCAAAAAATGTGGATATAACTCTTAGGCTATTTGGGTATTTTCAAAATTTGAATTAGTTAATGGTTAAAAACTGATATCCCTTTCCACAAATCGATGAAATGTTTGATAAGATTCTAGGATCTCGAGTATTATTAAAAATTGAACTATTGTTAGGATATCACCAGATACATGTTTGACCCACATACATACCTCATAAAAACATTTATAGTATGTATGGTTTATATGAGTATCTGGTTATTCCACTAAGTCTCACAAACACGATAGTAGTTTTCATGGTGTTGATCAACCAAGTGTTCTATCCATAATTGTGACACATCTAGTATTGGTCTAGGAGTAGTGCTAATGTAGGGGATAGAGTTTTGGCATATGAGTCTTAGTTTGTAAGGCCACATGAGAGGAATTACCCTATGCATGACCTTGAGCTAGATGCAGTTGTTCATGCTTTTCACTATAGGAGACATTATTTATTAGGAGATCATTTTTTGGTGTATACAGACTACAAAATCCTCAAGTATATATTTACTCAGTATTATTTGAATATGAGGAAAAGGGTGGGTGGAGTACCTACAGTCTTTTGAATTCAAGCTTGAATACATGACTTGTAAAGGTAATGTAATGTTCGATTCACTGAGCATGTGGACTCAGATACAGACAGTGCAGCAGATATGTAATGAGTGGAAAATTATGGCGTTATTCTCTAGGATCTATATGGAGGTGAACAACAGTTAGGGATATACATATCTACCATCCATAGTTGTGACCAATACCCTATTGTATAAAGTTAGGATGATGCAGTTATCGAATTCAGAGGGTCTAGTCCTATGGGAGTGTGTGGAAGGTGAGGACCCTCCTCTTGGTTGGACCGTAGGCATTGATGAGATCTTACATATCCATGGATGTGTTTCGGTTCCAGTGGATATACGTGGGTATATGATGTGTTAGTTTCATGCTTCATCTTGGGAACTACATCCCAGAGTTAGCAAGATGTATCGTGACTTGCATCATCAATACTAATGGCCAAGTATGAAAAGTGAGGTAGTTAGTTTTGTTACAAAGTGTTACACCTGTCAGCATGTGAAGGATGAACATCAACGAATATCCATGATTTTATAGAATTTACTTATTCCAATGTGGAAATGAGATGATGTCATAATGGATTTCATGACTAGTTTACTATTGTTGCCTTGAGGAAACGATGTTGTGTGGGTTTTTGTTGACGGGATGAAAAAGGTTGATCATTTGTTACCGATCAAGGATACCTTCGATATTAGTGTTCTTGTAAGGTTTTATATCCATGAGAGAATACAACATCATGGGTTCTCAAGCACTATCATTTAAAATAGGGATTCCCAATTTACACCTCGTTTCTTATAGAGTTTTCAGAGGGAACTGGGTATATAGGTGCTTCTGAGCATAGTCCACCCCCCTTAGACTGTTTTCCAATCATAGCATATGATACAAGTGCTAGAGAACATGATGAGAGAATGTGTCCTAGATTTTGGGCGCTCTTGGGAGAGACACATTCATCTATATGAGTTCTCTTATAATAATAATTATCAGGAAACGATACAGATGTCTCCGTACGGGGATTTATACAGTAGGCTATGCTAATCACCCTTATGACGGCTAGAGGCAGGTGAGGTAGCTTTATTGGGACCATGTCTCCTGAAAGAGAATTCGGAGTAGATACAGTTGATTCACAAGAATATGGCTACTGGACAATCTTGATAGAAGTATTATATTGATCTTCGTATATCACTTCTAATGTTTGAGGTCAGGGATGAGGTCTTTTTATGTGTTACACTAAGGTTGGGACATAGAAGGATCATGATACGGGGTAAGATTTCTCCACAATATGTTAGGACATTCGAGATTCTTGAGAGAGTAATATCAGTAGACTATTAGTTTTAGTTACCTCAGAAGTATTGATCCATGCATGACGTCTTCCATGTATCACAACTAAGCCATTATAATTTGGACCCATCTCATGCTTTTTAACCTGAGGAGGTTGAGCTAAAATTTTAGGCATCCTTCATGGAGCATCTAATTCATATTGTTGATAAAAGCATTAAGGTTATACAACGCTATTCAGTTCCTCTAGTACATGATCTAGGGAAGTAAGACCATTCACATGACGATACTTAGGAGTGGGAGGCCGACATACGTGCTCAGTGATAGAAGTTTTTTCAAATTGATCTTGAATACCCTTGAGAGGGATATTCAGGGAAGAATTGCATTATGGGGGAAGATTGTAATATCCTAGGTTTTTCATGTGGTATGAATCTTTTACATTCTTTTTTGGCATAGACCCTAAGCTGGGCCATGGGTTGATTGGGTTGTTTTACGGAAATAATTGGCAAGAAGGTTGTGTATTGGTTGCAGGCCAATTACACGATGTGTAATTGGATTACACACTATGTAATCACATTTCATAACATGTAATGGTTTGTCTAGGAACTTTCACGATGGGTAAGGGTTTTACCCCATTAAAGGAAAACCGATAATTACACACCATGTAAGGAAATTACTTGACAAGTAATTTCCCGACTACGTTTTTAAAAAATAGAGGTAGGGACCACTATTTTTTGGACAGAAGCCTTTTTTCTCCCTTTTGAAGCCTAAAAACTGTCTCATATAGCTTTTTAGATCTAGTTCCCATTTGGATTCCATTTCGTTCCCTGTCATTTTTTTCGGAACCATGAAGGAATGATATTAGGACTTGATACTAGATGAGAACTCCACAAATGAGATAAGGTAGGTGGTCTATACTTTTCTTTCGGCTTTTGATGCTTTATTGAGATATTGACCTTTTTTTCCCACTAAATTTTTTAGCGCGGGCCCGATTTTAAAGTGTTAATCAGAAATAGATGAAGTAGGACCTGTTTGGGACTCCCTTAGGTTCATTGAGATACGTTTGTGGTTGCTGACCTAGCCCAAGGACAACCATGGGGTCCACCATGCCTTTACTTTGGTTTTTACCATTGATGAACTACCCATGGGGTGTGACCTCGAGTTTTCCTAGTTTAAGGAAGCACGGTTGTACTTAAATGAGGCTGAATTACATTAATAGGAGATATCTTGACTCCTTACCTTGTGTTATTATAATATTCGATGCCTAACTTGATTAAACACTTAAATGGAACTTTTCAAATGAGTGGGTATACACGTTGGCTATTTTTAAATTGCTTAAATAGTTTTGTTGGTAATTGTGATTAATGGGTGGGTATACCCATGTGATGTGTTAAATGGAAATTGGTGATAAGTGGGTTGGTATATACATGTTACATGAATAAATGAAAGTGGAGTACATGAGTGGGTATACTCATGAGATGTAATAGTATAAATGAGTGGGTATACTCATTGATTTTTTTTGAATGTAATTGTTTATATGAGTGGGTAGACTCATATGGTTTGAAATTGTTAAAGGAATGGAATGGTTAATGATTTACATAGATTCCATGAATGGATATCCATGGATCTGGGATGCGGTAGTGGACACCTTGGCTGATTATGCACCTTTGGTCTTTATTCCATGAGATGCCTTAGGCTTTGCAACCCCTTGGATCCAGCTATCTTGGAATCACGTAGGACATGTTGGTACACATGCTCCTAGGATTCCAACCAGTTCCTATGCCATGTTTCCATCGAGATTCTCCTGAGACTCAAAGAGGATTCCTTGGTCTTCAGCACCAAAGATTCGGTCCTTCGGGATCTACACTTCCTTATACAGCATGACTGTGGGATATATGATTGTGGTTGTACGACAAGGTCGTGGGTTTTTGATATAGTTTTCTTTATACGGTACGGATGTTTGGGCATGATATAGATGGTTATGTGGAAAGGTTGTGTTGCATGGTTATATTTCTTGTAGATGCCTTGTTAGGAGATGAAACTTGTCGTCGGAATCCACAAGAGGTTGTTTAGAATTACTTGTTTGCAGTAGTTATATGCCTTGGGCTTTCACACTTACATTACTACATACTTTCACTTGTTTAAAATATTTCATAGTACTTCCTCGAAATGTATAGATATTTAGGTGGAAACCTACTGGGATGTTTATCTCACATCCTATTTGGGCCTCCTTGGGGACCCAAACAGATTATATAGTTATAGGTGATAGTAGGGGAAAGCTCCCAAAAACAATTTTTGATTATTATTTTAGAGCATGTGAGCATAGGACTAAGATGAGGCTTTCGATGATACGGGGGCACTTTTCAGTCATTTTGGATTTTAGATACTTGTATTTTATTATATTTCTATGTTGCTATTTTGGATATTTTCTAGATACATGTATCATCTACATCTTGGTACACGAGACACTACTGGCTTGTTACATATTCTTGTCTTTCTTGTCTATTTTATCTATTGTCTGCTTATTGTATCTGCTTCCACTATTTAATGTGATTGACTTCCATTGTGATAAATTATGGTAATGGGGGTATAGTCTCCCAAATGACTCACCTATTCCCTAACTGATAGTCATAAGCCTCTGGAATTTGGGAAGATGTACTTGAGGCCATGTAGCCAACCAGGCTTGGGGCATAGTTGAGTGACATCCGGGTTCAGGATATTACATTTATACAATGAATCAATGGGTTCATTTCAAAATTCATTGATTTTATATGAAGATATAATAAAATTTTGTGCAAGTACGTACTATATCATATTTCTTTCAAATCATGGGAGAAACACCATTGTTTTATTTTTGAAGTGTATGTGTAATGTCAATCTGATGTGAAGTGTCATCAGAATGGCTTGGTAAATAGTTTTTAAAGTTACTGAAGCCTTTAATAACATGTATCGGGGGTCAAAACCCAGAAAATGTTTTCATATTTCCATGAAATCATAGATAAATCAACATAGATTTATTTTTGAAATGTGGGAACCGACATAATATCATTTTAAGTTACAGTTTTCCTGGGATGACATTAAATGGATTTTTAGTGTTTTATAACACATAAATGTGTGTGTAATGGTAAAAACCATAGAAAATTAATCCATATTGACATGAAATCATGGGAAAACCAGTATTGTGTTATTTATGATGTATACAAATTGACAACATGTCAATCCAACAAGTGTTGCGGTCAGAATGGCTTAATAAATAGTTTTTTAAAGGTATTGAAGCCTTCAAAAACATGTGATGGAGGGTAAAAACATGGAAAAATCATTGAATTACCATGAAATAGAAGTAAAACAACTATATAATGATTTTCGAAATGTAATAACTAATGACACATCATTTCAAGTTATAGTTTTCCTAGGATAACTGTAAACACGTTTTTAGTGTTTTAAAACACTAAAACATGCATGTAATGGTCAAAACCATATAATAAGACCTCAAATTGACATGAAATCATGGTATATCTATATTTTTGTTATTTTTTATGTTTACACATAGAAAAAAACAATATAACATGTAGTGTGATCAGAATGGATTGGTAAGTAGTTTTTAAAGGTACTGAAGCCTTTAAAAACATGCATCAGGGGGTCAAAACCAAGAAAACATCAAATAATTTCTATTAAATCATAGTAAAATGACCAAATATTTATTTTTTAAATTTAATAATTGATGAAACATCATTTTTACTTATGGTTTGCCTATGATTCCAATAACACGTTTTTAGTGTTTTAAAAATCTAAAATACGTGTGTAATAGTCAAAACCATAGAAAAGGACTACAGATTGATGTGAGATCATGGTAAAACCACCATTATGTTATTTTGGACATGTAATTGTAGAAAACATGTCAATCCGGTTTGTTTTGTGGTCAAAATGGTTCGATAAATAGTTTTTAAATGTATCGAAGCCTTTAAAAACGTGTATTGGGGGGTCAAAACTAGGAAAATATCCTCAGATTACCATAAAATCAGAAGAAAATGACCATATATTTATTTTAGAAATTTAGGAATCGAAGTAATGTCATTTCAAGTTAGGTTTTTCCTATGATGCCGACAAATAGGTTTTTAGTGTTTTAAAACACATAAACGTATAGGAAACCATCAAAACCACAGAAAGCAACCTAAATTTGATGTGAAATCAAGGGAAAACACTATTTTGATATTTTTTATTTTTAAGTGTAGAAAATAAATCAATTTGACATGCAGTGTGCTCACAATGGCTTAGTAAACAGTTTTAAAGGTATTAAAGCCTTTAAAAGCATGCATCGAGGGGGTTAAGACATTGAAAACATCATCGGATTGCAATGAAATTAGTGGATAATGACTATATAATCGTTTTTGAAATTTTTTAATTAACAACACAATATTCAGATTTATGGTTTTCCTAGGATTCCCATAAACACATATTTAGAGTTTTAAAGCACTAAAACATGTGTGCAATGGTTAAACCCACAGAAAAAACCCTCATATTGACATGAAACCATGGAACAACCACCATTGATTTATTTTTTAAATATATTATATGCTTTTATATCAAATTCATTAAAAAAAATTAAGTAAATTTTAAGCACATTTCATATCGATTTAAAAATAAATTAGAATTTTATACACTTATCCCTTTTTAGTTTCAAGTGTTAAATCATATTTTAAATAGTAAAATTTATGTTTTAAAAGTGTTCTTCATGGTATATTATTTGTTTTATGTTAAAATGTATTCTATTTGATTAACAAAATAACAAATTTTTTGTGCAACATTATAAATATATTCCATTTCTTTTCAATTTTGAATTTCTTTTCTTAAATGTTAGGGTTTTTATTGTAGGTGATAGATGTTAACCAAAGGAAAGAGGTTGACCATTTGATTCAAAACATTATTTATAAGGCATTGGTGATGGTTCTTATTTTCTTTGGTATGTTTAAATTTTATCAATGATTCTATTGTAATTCTGATTTATTATGTTTAGTTTTAATTTCTGTGTTTTTTATTACAATTGATGTGATTTTGTGGTATGTTTTAATTGATGAGATGATGTGGAGGTAAAAGGATGAAACAATGGTCATTGGTTCAGAATATATTTGGAATGGGTTATTGTGGGACGTATTTTATATGTATATACTGATAATTGAGGTATGGGTTGACTGAGGTAATCGGTTGACTGAAGTTATGATGACTATGAATGTATATGAATATAACTATGGATGTATCTTCAATGATGTAGGTATGATGGGTTTATTGTGAATTTATGTTTTAGTTTATTAAATGTCAATGTTTATATATTTATATTTTTTTATTAAATATTTATAAAAAGTATATTGTTTTAAAAATATTGAGGGTGATTTTTAAGAACCACTGTTAAAAAAATGAATTTGAATCATAATTAACAGTGGTTAATGTTAAATACCAATAAACCTAACATCCACTGACATATTTATCGATGGTTAGGTTCATCTTATCTATTTTATTATCAACTTTTTTAAAAAAAAATCACCATTTAATAAAATGAAAATCATTGTTAAATTCTCAAAAAAATAACATAAAACCCAGTGCTAAATGAACCAAACTACTGTGAAATGACTAGAGAACATGAAATGTAAGGATATTTTAGTAACCACTGCTAAATAATTAGGCAAAGGTTTAAACTACGTCTACTAGAAGAAAAAACCACTACTAAGAACGATATGTTTTGTATTATGGAGTCTTTTTTTAAAGGTTTTTGTAATGCCTTCACCTGAAATGTCGGGTTCGAACCGGAGTACTACAAGACCTCATGTATGCCTCCCCGCACCCAAGAGGTTTATGACTAGTAGTGAGAGTCTAAGTCCATCAGTGGGGAGACTATACCAATAGTATCATGTCATAATACGAATAATATATAATAAACAATATAAAAGAAACTAGAGTAATTATGTGGAAACATAAAGATGAGACACATGTCATAAAATAATAAATGGGATTCTAAAGTGGAAATCCAAACTAGAGTAATAATAGGCAGATAAATAAATAAATAAAACATCAGGGTCCTTCGTAGTCCATCTCGATATACTACCATCTCCATTCTCATTTTCTCAGCCATCAGCCACATGACCATTTTCCTTATCCAAATCCCTAAACATAAAGTATGAATGTGCATCGATATTTTTATGTAAGTTGTGAGTAATAAAATACATAAGGACACCACTAATCCGTCCTTAACAATTGTGAGCATGATTAACTGGTGTATTTGGTGATAATAATAAATTAAAAATAAATCATAAAATCTAAAATCACATAACGAGTGGTAGTGCGTTAACCAAGCTGCTACAACCCCCGACTGCACTTGATTCAACTCCTTGTTGAATGGAATGTCAATATATCGAAAGTAATCAAGATATGGTCATGAGAATAGTGACCATACATCTTGTAATTGTGTGTACGTACTACTCGACATCCAATGAGCTTGAACATCAGACTTCCACTCCCACATCTCCTCTTGGATCTATCCATATTGCAAAAGGATATAGAAAAGTGGCACAATATGATGGTTCCGGGAGTAGTGGAATCATGTGGTGGTGGGGAATATATTAAAATTTATATTAATGTTTATATACTCAAAACCAAGAGTGAGGAGCTTGAACATCAAATTTTTAATTAATTTATTTAATTTCATAAAAAATAATTACCTTATCTTAGAAATATTTCTTTATTAATGATGTTAATCATATGAAAAGACCCTTTCAAATTGCCTTCATTGTGCTATGAGGATCCAAGAATATAATCCCTCTAGGAAAAAACCACACATGCTCCGTTGATATTTGATAAATGTTAAATGATCTCTATGTGCTAGTGTGGGGAATAAAATGACTTTCATTGTTTAGTCTTGGTCACTCATTCTTTAATCTTGAATAAATCTCTCAAATATTTATTTTTCTTGAGAGGGAGAGAGATAGAGGAGTTAAAAGAAAATTCATTATTTGAAACAATTACACATTTTCAATTACCTTCACAATAACCATAACAGGCTATTTATGGAGGTAGATTTTAGGTTAGGATATTTTTTTATTCCATTCTATCCCATAAAAAACACTAAAACCTTTAATAAACCTCATTCCATATAATAATAATATTATTATTATTATTCTATGGTGGGCTCCCACTTGAGCATTGAAAAATATTATCTAACCATCTTTTTAGTTAATATTATTTAGTAGACATGGTCTTGGTCTATTCAAACTCTTCTTTTATTTTTGAAAAACCTAAATATATATTTAATTTAAATATTTCATTAATCAATATATATTTTTGATCAATAAAACATGAATAAAAGTATACCTCAGTCTTGAGAATAATATTTCTTCCATTAATTAAATTCAAATTGTATTTAATCAAGATCATTAGAAACACTTAGTGTTTGACCCTCTAGGATTCTTTCTATTGGCATCAAGAGAGCTTGCCTAATGTCCAAAATTACTATTTAGAAATGAGTCAAGGCACCCAAGAGAAATAACTTAATTTTGAAATGATGAACACCAAAAATGAACACTCGCTGTATAATATAATCCCTTTATCATAATATCTCATCAATAAGATTACACATCTAGGTCACCAACCTATTTTCTTGGTACATATTTCTTTAAATATCTAAAATAAACACATCGTTACACCATGTACATGGAATTTAATGAAATGGTTCTATTTCAATCCAATGGACGAGATATGAGCATCCATAAATATAGAAGGGATAAATCCTTATTTAACTTATTCATTAATGACATGCGAGTCATGAAAAGAACAATGTAACCTAACTTACCATGAAAATATGTCATCATGGTTTTCATTTTAAAATCTAAGTGCATGAGTTATAAAATTCATTAATGATAATTTTAATTTCCAAGTACCATTACACATGCCCGCTTATAGGAATATCTGATGCACCAAAACATGTGGAATTCCTACTAGTGATTCTTTCTCATAATCTCCCATATTCATGATTACCAAGTGAGAAATTCATGATACTAAGACTCGTCCTCTTATGAGTGCTCTCACATAATAGTCTATGAACTATGTGTCCCATCATAGTACGTTATCCAAGAGAAGAACATTCTTTAAGAATAACATGATAACACTTCATGGTTCTCAATATAATAGAGAACTGTTATGACCTTCTCAATGTGTCATATACTCTAGTACACTATTACATTAGACTCTTACATAACAATGGATAATATGTTTTATTAATATTCAATATATTGGACATACCTGTAATTAAAGTACAAATAGCTAATCCTAGGACACCAACTCCAAGAAACTCCCATGAGGACTAGATCCATCTACCTACAAATTTCAGTCCAATTTTACGCACATAGTAATCATATTTATGGTGATTAAATATTTTAGTCAAGTGGTATGATATTTTTTCTTCTTTGGAAATACTACTCAGTAAAACCTCACCTCTCTTAAAAAAATCCCTCAAGAGATGATACTTCCAAAATACATTCTTCGTCCATTGATGTGTACTTGGCACTTTTACGAGAGACACCACTACAATATTATCACAATAGAGTGTAATATGATATTTACTATTATATACCAATTCAAGATCTTGAATGATTTTTTGCATCCATAATGCTTATTTAGCTACCTCAGAAGTCACAATATACTTGGAATCTACTGTAAAATATATGACCATAGCCTTTTTTGAGCTCTTCCAGCTCTCAATACCTCCATTCAAAGTGAATATATATCTTTTTTATGACTTCATGTCATATTGATATGTTTGAAAACTATAATCTTCATATATTTTGATGACTAGTTCCCCATATCATCCCTAAACTAGGAACATATCCTCAGTACACCTCAAATAATTAAATATACTCTTGACTGCCATCTAATAGAGGTCAACTGGATCATCTTGATATCTTATGATTGCACTTGATGCATATGAATCTTCTATCCTAGTACATATCTTAATATACATGAATTACCCAATCACTGATGCATATGAAATCCATTCCATTCTATTAATTTCCCCATGTATCTGAGGAAACATTTTCCTGAAAGATTGAATTCCATGTGACATTGGAAATAATCCAATCTTGGATTTTTCCATACCAAATCACTTAAGTATCATATCAATGTATGTACTTTGAATTAGTCTGACCAACTTCTTGGATCTATCATGATAAACCTTGATTTTAAATATATATGATGTCTCACCCAAGTCCTTTATAGAGAAGCATTTATTCATCCACATATTAAAAAACTATAAAACTGGTGTTTGATTTCCTCTAAGTAATACGTCATCAACATATACTATTACTAAAATGAATGAAATCCCAATAAATTATTGGTAGACACAAGGATCACACTAATTCTTTATGAAACCACATTCTATTATATATTCATCAAAATGAATGTTCCATATACTAGATACATGATTTAATCCACAAATGGATTATTTTTTAATTTGTATATATTTTCATCATTTAGAGTCACAAACCCTTAAGGTTGTTTTATATCAACATCTTCCTGATGGTTCCCATTAACTAAGGCAGTTTTGACATCCATTTCTCAAATCTCATAGTCACAGTATGCCTCAATGTCAAGTATAATTCTGATGGATCTCAACATTATGACTGGTGAAAAGGTTTTATCTCAGTTAATTTCTTGATGCTATTTTAATCCATTTACAACAATTCATACCTTATAGGTACTGAATTTCCCTTCAATGTCTAGTTACTTATTGAATACCCACTTGGAACCAATGGGTTTTACATCCATTGTTGGATCTACCAAAACACAAATTTGATTTCGGTAGATTGAATCCATTTCAGATTTGATGGATTATTTTCACATGGAAACATATGTGCCACTTATTGCTTCCTTTTAGGTTAGAGTATCATTATTATAAACTAATAACTAGTCACCATCTTTGGTGACAAGAAAACCATACCATTCTGGTTCTCTAACCTCTCCTGTACTCCCACACATTACTTGTGTCTCTAGAATAGTTTCTTCTTACATGGGGATTTATAGAACCTATTCCTATGAAAAGTCTTATGTACCTTCAGTCTCAACTTCATGTAATTCTATCTCCATACCACTATCACTTTTAGAGATGTTTTCCCTCTCAAGGAATTAGGAATGTCTTTCCAATATTACTTTTTTTCTAAGGGTTCATATTGGTAATATCCCATTGTTTATTTGAGTTATCCAATAAAGTCACATTCTACACCTCATGGTTAAAGATTCTCCCTAAAATATACCTTAAAACACTTTCCAAACCAAAAAAATGCAAGTATGATAACATATGATTCATTCCATTTCATAAATGGTATGGTATACTGAATAACCTTGGTCATGTTTTTTTTAAAATGTTTTGTATTTGTAAAAAAAGAAATCTTTTGAAAAATAATGATTTTTGAAATACTGGTGAAAGTTTCTAAATTTTCAAACCTAAACATAAATAGGAAGAAAAGCTTTGTTTTAGAGTAATTTGTTTTCTGGATATAGATGATCAGACTGAGCATAACCAAACAAAAAGTATCAAACTGTATAGCACCGATCAGATAAGTTGTTAGAATAATAAATTCGTTGATCGTACACATCATTGGTCTTAGATCCATTATCATGAAGTTCAAGTTCGATTTGACTTAGTGTTGGTTATAAAGTCAGAATATTGTTAAAGAGTTTGAATGAAGATGGTCATGTTAGGTGTTAGAAAGTTTTAAACTTTCTAACCTTTAGTTAGACGGTGATTTTCTAGTTTTTAATTCTCAAATATCATAAATTGTATATAAAAAAGGTGATACAATACTTATGATCAAAAGGGGGAGAATAGGTGAAACCACTCGTATTGTGTTCTGGTTGAAAAGAAACAAGGTTTTTAAAGTAATAGAAGTCATAACAATTTCTTATGTAAGTCATAAGGTCCTCTTCCAATCATGATGTTATCATAAATCATGAAAATTATCATGATAAAAGATTTTGGAGAAATGGAGGAATCGAAAAGATTTTCTTAGTTACAGGAATCAAGAAAAAGTTTTCATCGGATCCAGAAGTACCGAGCACATATGTTTTTAGAAGTATGAATGAGTTATAGCTAGTGAGGTTTGAAGAATTTCAAAGTTGTAGAATGCAGTTTCCATCGAAATGAGAATTCCATCGTTATGAGGATTCTGTCAGACTAAAGCTAAAGATGTTCCATCAGAATAACTATGAGAAGGAAATTCAATTAGACTGACTCTGAGGAGGAAAGTCAATCATAATGACTTTGAGAAGGAAATTCAATCAAGATTGCCTTTGAGAACAAATGTCAAATAGACTAACTCTAAGAAAAAATTCAACCAGACTAACTCTGATGTGGAAAGTCAATTCAGAATGAGATGATGAAGTTCCATCATAATGAGTTGAGGAAGTTCCATCCTAATGAGCTATGTATGTTACATCATAATGAGATAATGAAGTTCCATTATACTGAAGAAAATTTATGATGTCTGATAATAATAATTACAAATAAGACTCAATAAGATTTCAATAGATTTGTGAAGAGTTTATGTGGTAAAAATTCAAATTCAAATATGCGTAGATCTTGATGTTTTTGAATTTAATTAATTAGGAAATGTTTTCCAGTTTCATGCCTTTGTATTTCTGGGATTCCTATTAACAGAAGAAAAATACATTCGTACTTTACATCTTTTTTATGTGATTGGAAAAGGTGTAGCACTGTAGAATTCATGTCCATGTTCTCTTTTTGGACTGTGACCTCCTTATAATGTTGGACATCTTAATGTTTTGTTTACCGGTCTAAGGAATATCTGACTGAGAATTTGAGAAGTTTTTGAGTAATATACATTGAGAATTAGTTCATCGTAATGTTTCCATTATACTAAATTCATTGGAGTAACTCCATTAAACCCATCCCCATCGGAATGAGAGAATCCGGCCTTGCCACATCGGACTGAGGATTCAAAATAGAGAATTTATGGAGATGTTTCATGAAAGTCTTTATTATTTTATTTTGGCTCAATTGTTTTTAATGAAGTTTGTAAGTTGATGGTATTGAGTATAATAATTTCTATTGAGACATAGAATCTATCAAGCAGGAGTTGGCACAAGTTGTATTCACTTATTCATTATAGAGAATTTATATAGTCCCATAAGAGTTACTATGTAATGGATGTAGGTTTTCACACCGAGGGAAAATCCTTTAAATCCTACATGAATTACATGATTTCCTACATTTCCATGCATGGGTATTTACTAAAAGAAAATAAGGATATAAACTTTTACAGGTTTCAAGGGTTATGTTTTTTAAAAGTATTGCAACATATAAAAGTGACCAACTGATTCAACCCCCTTCTAAGTTGTTATTTAATCCATTGAAACATTAATTGGTATCATAGGGAAGGTTACCTTATTTAATCCTTATCATGGATAATTTCAATTCAATAAATAGTAGAGGAATTCCCACATTTTATTGAATAAATGTTTAAGGATGGAAAAATTAGATGATTCTTTGTCTCCTCTATTTTGTCCTAGAAGTTTTTGATGCTACTACAATTGGTTTTACAACTGTTAAGAAATATTATCCTATGTTTTTTACTAATAAATTAAATATAGGATTTGATGGAAAGGCTAGAAATTCTATTCTTATTTTCTTATCAGAAAATGGTTATATAAAGGTGATGGGTTTCAAAACTTCAAAGAGTATGTGGGATAAGATGGAAAGTATATTCAATGGGAATACTAAAGTGAAGGATTAAAAGATATAAATTTGGTATAGAAAGTATGAAGACATAATAATGACAGTTGAAGAATCCATTGATGAATACTTTATGGGAGTAAATGTATTTTTTTTGTAAGATGCCGACCTTTCATGAGAATGACCCGAGATTAATTTCAGGTATTTATTTATTACTTGTTTGATAATACTTGGGTTGGGTTTTAACATGGGGTGTGTTTGGGTGATTGTTTTAGAAAATTGGAAGGGAGAAGAGATATTCATGTTTGGCGCATGGTTTTCCCTAACCATATGCCCCAACCCCTCAAACTGTGCAACACTGGACATAAGAATTTCACGGTTAGCGCACTGTTTTTAAAACCATGCACCATTTTAGGAGAAAATATGAACCCCCCATTAAATAGGAACATGGTTAGGATCACTGTTAGGGGAAACCATGCACCCCTTCCCAACTAACCATGCACGACCTTTTAAATAACCCAAAAATTATATTTTTAATCACTCAAACCCCGATTTTAACTTTTATTCGACCCCTATTCAACCCTAGTAGATATATAATGATTTTGGAGCCTCCTAGATGTATTAATAGTCTTAATGACCTCCATTTTTTTTTATTCAAAGACTATATCAAATATATGAATCCTTCTTAGTAAGAGGACCTCATCTCACTTGGTTTCTCATTCCTTCTCCATTCTTCTCCTATTTTAGACAGGGTTTGTTATTCTTATTTTGATTGGATATATACCTTGTTCTTTTGATATAGATATATTATTGTAGATATATATAGATTTAAGCGATCTTTATTTGTTCAATATTGATTTAGGCTTTTAGATTCAGATCTTGTTCTATGTCATTGTGCTGCTCAAATTTTGGGGATTTCTGTTGGATGACGGCTTGTCAACGAATCGAGTTAGTCGGTCTATAATCCAAATCCCAAGGTATTTATTTAAATTATTTATATGGTATTTTATAATTTCTATTAGATTTTTTGAAATTTTGTTCTTGACTGAATTAATTAATTTAGTGAATTAATTAATTAAGGAAATGTGAAATTTTGGATTTTGGAAATTATAGATTGAGATAATTAATTGCAGAATTAATTGTCAGATATTGAGATTTGAGGATTGAAATATTAGTTTTTTTATTAAGTATGATCTATTGAACTTTTTATTGAGATAATTAATTGAGGAATTAATTATGGAATTTTGAGTATTTGGATATTGATTAATTAATTGAATAATTAATTAATGTGATTGATGTACTCAATTAATTGGGGAATTAATTAAGGGTATTTATGTGATACACTAATAGTTGAATTAGTAATTTAATATGTGGGGTTAGTTAATTGTTTAATTGACAAATATAATTTATGTTATTAATTAATGGTAGAATTAATTAATTTACATGATGTGGTTAATTAATTTTTGAAGTAATTAATGTTATTTATGTGATTAGTTAATTATTGAATTAAATAATGGAATATTTGTGTAAAAATAATTGTTGAATTAATAATGGAATTTATTTGGATGTTTACCTATTGAATTAATTATGTGTTATGAATACTAACATGGTAATTTAGTTTAGAATTAAATAATGGGAACATGTTAATTCTAATGTGTAAGTTATGAATGGTAACATGGTTATTTAGTTGTGAAATAAAGAATGGAAACATGATCATTATAATGTGTAAGGTATGAATGGTAACATGGTAATTTAGCTGTGAATTATATAATGGGAACATGGTCATTCTATTGTGTGATGTATGAATGGTAACATGTGAATTCAAGTGTGAATGAAATAATGGTATCAATGACATTATGAGATAAGATATTCATCGGACATACTTCAGGACCCAGTATGAGACAAAGTAGGTATTGAATGGTAAAAATGTAATTATGATATACGAAATCCATTAGACATACTTCAGGCTTCAGAATGATCCAAAGAAAGCATTAACGTATGAGTGTCTATGAGAGTTCGGGGGTTTATGTTGTTAAATATAGAATAATGGATAATGTGATAATTATTTACTTATGAATTGTAATTAAGTATTTATACAACTACATACACTTTCAATTAACTATATATTGTTTTATACACCATTGGTGGTGGCCTACTGAGCTGTACTCACACCCAACTCGGGCTACCTTATTAGTACCCAAATAGACTTTGTGTTTTCTAGATACGTTAAGGGAAAAAGATCTTTGCTATATGGATGATATGGGATAGAGCATGGATGAGGGAACTAGAAATGATTCGGTACCCAATTAGGGGTTCCATCAGTGTATTTATTTTGTGTTTAATTTTAGACACTTGACACATACATTTGAATGACATATTTTCTTCTTTAGTTTTGATATTGTATTTCCACTTTTAGCCATCTCGTGATACTGGTTATTTCAAATTATGATTACATGTTATTTAGTTATTGTTTCTTATTTTCTTCTAGTGTATTTAATCTAATAAAAGGGGGTATAGTCTCCCCATTATCGATATTTCAGACCCTCACCGTTATTCACTATCCTCTAGCATATGGGGAGGCACACCTGGGGTCATGTGACTGACCGACTCGAGGCACCGATGTGTGGAACCTAGGACAGGACATTAGAAAGTGGTATCAAAGTCCATTTTTCTTTTCTTTTTTATTTTTTATTACTATTTGGAAAAGGTAGACATAAAACTAGAATGATTCAGGCCTTGGTTATGATCTCATGCATGGGAGTAGCTAACCCATGTATGGGGGAGAACCCAAGTACGCAGGGTGGGATTGTTGTTATTCATATATGCTGTTAAAGTTGAATATTAGTTCAAATTGGGTGACAAAATTGTTGTGTGTTCTGATTGTTGATGTTAATTTTTTCTGATTTTTGACTCATGGACCCATATGGCACAAGATTTGAGTTACATGCATCATTATAGGAACTTAATGTTATTGTGACATGCAACATTTTAGGCACACATACAAAAACGGGTTATGGGTATGTTGTTAAACTTAAACTATTTTTCCTTATTTGTGAAATTGAAATGAAAATGGCACCTAACATGAAATTGAGAAAGATTGTAGAATTATGTAATATGAGAATAAATGGGTATCTAAATGAGAAACATGAATAATTAGAATTTGTTTACCCTTTTTGTCTAGGAACAAGGAGTAAGATTCTTAAGGGTAGGGATAACACCTCAGTTTTGACTATGTGGTAGGGTTTGGAGAAATGACTTGTTGTGGAATATTGTATTTTACCTTAACTGTATTGATTTTGTAAAAGATGTCTTAAGGTACCTATTTGTAATGGTATAGATATTTCTCTATGACCGTGCTTATTAAGAGGATAACATGAGGATATGGATAGAGATGATCTACCATTATTAGGAACTATGGCATCAATTATGTCATGTGATGAATTCAGGGAGCAGTTCCAAGAGAACATTTCCCACTTAATGAAATTCATGGGAAGAGACCCAGGGTGGGTTGTGAAGAGTACGTTTTATCTAAAAATGGAGTTATTGATTCAACACCATCCTTATTTTAATAGAGAGGGTGGACCAGAGAGAGATGATTTCTGGGTTGAGTCCATCGAGACTATAATTGACCACTTTGAGACTCCTGTAGAGAGGATAGTCATGTTGGCTGCTTACATGATACGAGGATAAGTGAATCATTGGTGGTATGTTCTGGCTTGGACTGTAAAGGCTAATGGTATGTTATGGAAGGAATTGTTGGATAAGTTTCTATAGAACTTCTATCCAGAGATACAAAGGTAGGAGAGATTAGCTGAGTTCATGAGGTTTACTTGGGGTCGTATTTATGTGATTGACTTTGTTGGACACTTTACACATTTGAAACACTTTTCTCTAGCATTGGAAGTGGATGAGATAACTACAACGAGACATTTTTAGGATGGGCTTAAATGTGAGATTAAGTCCCAAGTTAACCATTTTCAGTTAATGGAGTTTGCGGAGGTGGTGGATAAGGATCTCATAGATATGTGTAACCTGAAGAGACTTACAGTGTAGGAACGGTGGTTCCATTTAGAAGATTAAAAGGTATGAATTCTAAGAGTAGGTAGCATTGCTATGAAAACATCAACCATGGCACTGGGAAATAGAGTACCTAAAAAGGGGGATAAGTTGCATAGGACCTTAATCGAGTAATCTATCACCATTGTGGTAGATTCGGAAACATTTGAAGATAGTTACCTCAACCACCAATATAGTTATAGTCTTGAAGAAAGATGGGAAATCTACAGAAGTTCTATAAGACCTAGTGATAGATGAGTAGTAAGGGTATAGCTAGTCAGAATTAGAGTGTAGGAAGAGGATATTCTGCACCATATCAGTCTTGCATCTGGAGTTCTACTAGACAAGGTGGTAATGGTAGTTTATGTGGAGCTTTAGGGTAATAGTTCTCATATTAGTAGAGTAGTGCAGCATAGGGGACTTAGACTGCATCACGGGGAAGTGGGGTAAGACCGTTTCATTCTATTCACGCTACACTTGTGGATATCAAGGCTAGACCATTGACAGTGAGAGGTACTATTTTTTATAGATTCTATTATATCTAGTTCCTTATTTGATATCGGTTCCTGTCATTTATTTATTTCTACAAAACTGTTTAATGGTTTGAGCCTAGTGATGGAGTCTCTGAGTGGGGTGTTGATGACGAACACACCTCATGGAGTTCGGTCAAGAGACATTTTTTTGTGCAAGGGGTGTTCTCTTGAGGTCGAGTAGTATCGATTTCTATGGGATCTTTATATCATAGACATGTCAGGCTTTGAACTAATTATGGGTATGGACTAGTTAGTATCATATTATCCCCACATTTATTTTTACCATAAGAGAGTAACCATTACATATCCCAAGGGTTACAAATATATTCACTGTGGAGAGTGGGATATCGAGGCATTCTGAGTAGGTCCAATTACTCATCAAATAGGAGAGATCACAACCAAGGTTTAAAGTTTATTTTTGGACGATGGAGGTGTAAAATGACATGTATTTCCACACATAGTGGATAGGTTTTAGGATGTGTTTACTTAATATTTCTCAAGGATTACACCTAAGAGAGATGTGGAATTTAGCATTGAGATCATATCGGGGGAAGAGATGATTTCAATTTCACCATATAGAATTACACTGAAAGATATTCAAGAGCTCATGACTTGGCTGGAGGAGTTAGAGGGTAAGGTATTTATTTATCTGAGTATGTCGCCTTGGGGTTCACTAGTGTTGTTTGCAAAGAAGGATGATAGGATTTTATGCTTATGTGCTGATTACTGAAAGTTGAACCACATGACTATGAAGAACGAGTATCCTCTCCACCCTATCGATGACCTATTTGACCAGTTTAGAGGAGCTTGTGTGTTCTCAAAGATTGACTTGAGATTAGGGTATCATAAACTGAGAGTTCAGATTTCTGATATACCAAGGGAGGAATTTAGAACTAGGTATGGACTATATGATTTCATCATAATATTGCGTGGGTTGACGAACACACCAGTAATGTTGATAGACTTAATGAAAAAAATCTTTAATCTGTACCTAGATTAGTTTGTGGTAGTGTTTTTGGAATACATCATGGTGCACTCCAAGCCACATGATTATTATGACCAACATCTTGATATCATATTAAGAACACTAAGAGAGCATTGGCTATACATCAAGATATCTAAGTTCAATTTTTTGGATCGATCATGTACACTTCTTGGGTAACATCATCTCAGAGGAATGTGTGTTGGTAAATATAGAGAAGGTTCCTATAGTGGTTTCTTGAGAGCATCCCAAGAGCATGTTTGATATCCATCGATTTCTAGTATTTTCTGAATATTATTAGAGGTTCATTCAGGACATTTACCAATTGGAAACATTAATGACAGGCTTGAACAAAAAGGGATAATGTATTATTGGTCATAAGATTGGGATAATTCTTTCTAGGAGATGATGAAGACTTTGGAATCAGTACCAATATTGATCCTACCAGAGCAAGGTTAGAAGTACACAGTGTATTGTGACACTTCTAGGATTGTAATTGGAGTTGTGTTGATGCAAGGAGATCAATTTGTGGTTTATGGGTCATTGAAGTTGAGGCCCCATGAACCGAACTACCCTACATATGACCTCAAGTTGGCTATAATGGTTTATGTTTTAAAGTGTTTGGGGACATTATCTATTGGGAAAATTTTTTACTCTGTATATTGATCATAAGATATTAATGTACATATTATTATAGTGAGACTTGAATATTCTATAACAGAGATGGGTTGAGTATATGTAGCCATTCAATTTTGAGCAAGAATATATGCCTAGAAAGGGGAACATTGATGATGATGCTTTGAGCAGGAAGACTCAAACTCAGGTGGTTCAGGAGTCTAATGCTGAGTGGAAGATGATGGATTTACTAGACGAGATACTCATTATGATTTAGGAGAGTTAGGATTAGATGACTCTCGTAATAGTTTCATTGGAGTATAAATTTTTGGGATAGATCTAAGATAGGAAGTATGTGGATTTATAATGTTTTACCTTAAGGGAAAACCTTGAAGGTGGGTAGTCACCTTCGGATTGGAGCATATATGAGGATGAGTTCATCTATGTCAGGAATCAGGTTTTTGTACCTAAAAGAATGTGAGACAAGCTGATGTGTGAGTTTCATGCCTCGAAGTGGGTGGTATATCCAGGTGTGACCAAAATTCACCATGACCTACAAAGAGAGTTTTGATGGTTGGAAATGAAAAGGAAAATAGTAAGGTTTGTGACACGATGCTACACTTATCAGCAGGTGATGGTCGAGCATTAATGACTTATAGGTTTAATACATTCATTGGCCATTATAGAATGGAAGTGGGAAAAAGTGACCATGGACTTTGTGGTGGTTCTCCCAAGGATGCCTTAGAAGAATAATACTATTTGGGTTATTGTGGATAGACTGAAAAAGGTAGTGAATTTATTGAATATATGGGAGACTTTCTCAGTGGAGCAGTTGGGATATTTGTATGTTTGGGTGATAGTATTTATGCATGAGGTTCCACAGAATATTATTTCAGATTGAAAGTTGTGTTTTACTTCATGATTATTATAAGGATTGTAGAAGGTTCTTGGTATGTAGGTTTTATTGAGTATTAATTTCCACCCACTAACAGATGGGTAGTCAGAGAATACTATACAAGTGCTTGAGGATATGCTGTGATATTATGTTCTAAACATCGGTGGTTCTTGGGAGAATCACCTAGAACTAGTGGAGTTCACAAATACCAATAGTTATTGGGAATCTATATAGATGGAACCATATGATGCTCTTTATAGTAGGCAATGAAGACCACCTCGAGTTTGGATGGAGGTAAGTGAGTCTAAGTTGTTGTGACCGAGTCTCGTGTTGGACACATTGGAACATGTACAGTTGATTCAGAAATATATGAATATGATTCAAATTAGATAGAATTCGTACGTTGATAGAAATAAATGACACCGAGAGTTTTCAGAGGTTGATCATGTATTCATTTTGATGTTTCCTAGATTCAATAACTATAGAATACAGAGACAGGGAAAGTGGGCACTAATGTTTGTTGGACTGTTTGAGGTAGTGGAGAGAATTAGGCTAGTAGTATACCGATTGGCTCTTCCACAGAGATACAATGCTATGTATGATTTTTTCTAAGTTCCAAAACTAGGTTGGTATCACCCCAACCCTTCTAATTTTATCAATATGGATGATGTTGATATTGAGATAGGTTTTTTGCTTTGAAGAGAATCTAATACTTGTGTTGAATCGTAGTGAGAAAGTGTTGCGGGGAAAGACCATGGCTATAGTTTTTGTATTGTGGAAACATGGGAATGTGTGGGAGGAGACATGGGAAAGGAAAGAAGATATGTGGGAACATTGTCCTAATCTTTTTGACTGAGAATCTTAGAGATTCGTGGGAGTTCAGCTCAAGGATAAGATGTTATAAGGGGGTGAGATTGAAAGATTCCGACCTTTCCTGAAGATGACATGGTCTTAATTTTAGGTATTTATTTTCACCTTGTTTCAGTGTACATGGGGTGGGTTTTACCATGGGGTGTGTTTGGGTGAAAATTTGTGAAAATTTGAAAGGATAATGGTTGTGTATTGTTGGCTCATGCTTTTCCCTAATCGTGCAATCCTACCCAGCAAACCATGCTACCTTGGATAGAGAGGAATCACATGGTTAACACATGGTTTTTCAATTAGTACCCACAATTATGAGAAACTATGAACCCCCATAATAAAGGTTCACATTTAGGTACGCATTTAGGAGAAACTGTGCTCCTCTTCCCTACTAACCATCCATGAATTTTTAAATCACCAAAAAAATAGATTTTTAATCACCAAAACCCTCATTTAACTTGTATTTGATCCCCATTTAACCCTAGATAATATTTCATGATTTTGGAGAATCCTATATGGATTAAAATAAAAAAAACCTTTTAAATTTTTTATTTTAAGCCTTGACTGAAGATCATCACCCCTCTCGGTAAGAGGATCTTACCTCGCTTGGTTTCCTATTCCTTATCCTTTATTATCCTATTATTGAAAGGGGGTTTTATTCCTGTTTTGATTGGATATAAACATGTTTTGTGGATCTGGATCTAGTATTGTAGATCTATATCTATATTTAAGAGATATTTTTTTATTTAATATTGATTTTGTGTTTTAAATTTGAATCTCATTCTATATAATTGTGCAGCTCAAATTATGAGGATTTTTGTTGGGTGATCGCTCAACAACGAATTGAGGTAGGTTGTCAATAATTCAAATCTCAATGTATTTATTTAAATTACATGTATTTAATTGTATAATTTCTATTAAATGTTTATAAATTATGTTCTTAATTGAATTAATTAATTCAGGAGATCAGAAATTGGGGATTTTGCGAATTATAGATTGAGATAATTAATTTTGGAAATAATAATGAGATATTATGATTTTAGGATTGAGATATTTAATTGTGGAAAAAATTATGATATATTGAGATTGTGATTGAGATAATTAATTACGGAATTAATTATGTGATATATAGTTTGTGGATATTGATTAATTAATTGAATAATTAATTAATTGGATTTACGTAATAAATTAATTAGAAAATTAATTAAGTGGACTAATGTGATAAACTAATTATTTAATTAGTAATAAAATTGGTTTGGTTGATTAATTATTGAATTTACTATTATAATTTAAGTGATTAATTAATTTAAGAATTAATTAATGTATTTTATGTGATAAATTATTTTTTGAATTAATTAATGTTATTTATGTGATTAGTTAAATTTTGAATTAACAAATGGAATTGTTATGTTTAATTAATTGTGTAATTAGTAATGGAATTTATGTGGATAATTAATTGATGAATTAATTATGTGTTAAAAATTTTAACATGGTCATTTAGTTGTGAATTAAATAATGGGAACGTTGTCATTATAATGTGTAAGGTATGAATGGTAACATGGCCCTTTAGTTGAGAAATAGAGAATGTGAAGAAGATTATTCTAATGTGTAAGGTATCAATGGTAACGTGGTCATTTAGTTGTGAATTTCATAATAGATACATGGACATTCTATTGTCGGGTGTATGAATGGAAACTTGTGAATTAAAATATGAATTGAATAATGATATCAATGGAATTATGAGATATGATATTCCTCAGACATACTTTAGGCTCCAACATATTTTAGAGTAGTTATTGAATTATAACAATGGAATCATAAGTGATGATATCCCTCAAACATACTTCATCCTCTGACACGAGTTGAAGCGGGGATTGAGGTATGAGTGTCTACGAGAACCCAAAGGTTTATATAGTAAAATAAAGATTAATTGATAATTTGATAACTGTTTACTTATACATTGTAATTATTTCTTTATACAACTGCATACACTTTCTATTGATTAGATATTATTTTAGTTTTCATTAGTGGTGGAATAGTATAATGCCTTAGATTTTCCATCCATTATTTTCTTGGATACTATATAGATTATTTGTGAGACCAGGCACTGAAATGATGCATGATTCTGAGGCCGTTGTTCCTAAAATAAATGTTTGAAATATATTAAATAGCATGCATGCACAGTTTTCATGAAAAGGTGTAATAGCTTCTAAATGGGTACCCTGATCAGAAATATGACGGTACCATTGAGTTCAGAATGCGAGTTTTACCCTAGGAATGACTTAACATTAGTCAGTGTAGGTCATTTGTAGAAAAGTCATCACAGGCGTGGAAATGAAAAAAATATTTTATTAAATAATTTTATTTTATTTTTGTTGATGTAGTGATTGATGGACTTTAAATAGACTATTATGGAGAAATAATATGGTTAGTTGTACAACCCTGGAACCGTTGGAGAGACATTGGAGATAGATTCAATGAATCCTCTCAGACGAATGGCGATAAGATCATCGATCAATGATCGATGCAAAAAAGATTCAATGGATCTCACCAAAAAACACGACACAACCCCATTATTCATTAGTTATCAATTTGAGTCAAGGTAGGTAATGTATTTTTGTTTTATTCTTACCCATTATTGATTTATACAATGAACATGATTCAATCAATGAAAATAATGATCGGTGGTATGATCAGTATACCAGATGAGTTTCTTTTATGAGGTTTTGATGGGAGAATATATTTTTAAATTTATTATTCAGATTTTCATTCTAATAATGATGGGTCAAGATAAACATGAACATCGATCTTGGTTTGTTACTCCAATATGTTCTTGTCCTTTTTACCCCCATTCATCATTCGTCATGAGCATTCTCGATCAATCGATCATTGTGCACCCATTTCTTGGTGCAATGATCCCATATCACAGATCTAAGATTGGAATTGCATGACAGAGGTGTGATGATGGAGATAAAGAAATTTAGATGACAGAGGATACCCAATTTACCATTCTTCAGCACACAACAAAGAATGAAAATTTGACTCCTTTTTGAGTAGATTTGATGACGTAATGCATTCTTCTTCGACAAAAAGGATTGGACGAGTTGGGATCTTTAATATCATGGTGAAACGATCACCAGATCAAAATCTGGAGGCATTGGATCAAATGCAGGAGTAGATATGGGATTCTGAAAAATCATGAACAACATAAGGTTTAATCTAGATCTATACGTTGTGTGGGGCCACATGAGCTGGGATTAGAGTTTCCATAGGAAGTTAAATATCACATGGAATGTGACCCCTTTCACATAGCATGTGGTATCACCTGGGTCACTTGGCATGTACTCAGGAATCACACAGGCTATTTACATGGGAAGATGTTCACAGGCTAATCTGTGTACAGGTACCTGAGAATACATGCATATGATGGTGATGTGTACTAGCACATGGTTAGAGTAAATGGGATATGTACATAGTGTTTACTACTACATAGACACAGTTTGATGAGATGAGCCATTTACACGGGCAAGACCCAGGTTCAACAAACATGGAGTGTGACCCCTACTACACAGTGTGTACTCATTTATACATGTCTTGGAGCCCGTGTACTCTATATCTTGGAAAAAAATTGTTTGGGTTTGTTACCTTTATCATTTTCATGAGGGTTAGTATGAAATCATTTATTACTCCTGGGACAACAATCCCTTCAGCAGTAATTCCTAGATAGAGTTGTTGGAATCCCTCTGAGAGGCCTAGAGTGAGATCCTCTAATAATATTCATGTCCTAGGTGGAGTTCTTTTTTATTGACGTGACCAACACAACATGGGAGTCAATCCTCTACGTAGCGGGTTAATCCAGATTGATTTGTTGGTGTAGTGATCTTCATCTGTGTATTGTATTCTATTCGAACTATTAGCATGCTCTTTCTCATGAAGATACCCAATAAGAAGTACTTATTAGACGGACATCATCGATGCTATCTGATTCAGGAGTGTGTTTACTCGGGTGAGTGCTTTGTGGAATATTCTATATGGAATCATAGACTAGTATAATATGGTTGTGACTTACCTCTAGAATGTGTGTCTTTGTAGAGTATATCTTGATATTATTGTTATATGTGTTGTCAAAATATACCTTTGTATATATGAATGTATTTCCTTTGTTTTATGTGAGGCACTCCTATCATAGGGCATGGAAAGAGAAATTTAATTTTTCTAGTGTAGTATAATGGATGACCAGGTTCATCTCACCTGAGGAACTTTATCATTTTTTCACTCACTTAATTTAATTCACCTAAACAAATTATTTTTAATTGTTTTTTTAATTTAAGAATATTATGAAATTTATATTAATGAAAATAGTAAACAACCATGCAATGAAAAAATTTAATTAGTGAATAAAGAACTTGGAATTTATGGGTTGGTTTGTGGGTTCCATCATTCTCCTTGTTGGTGTTTAAATAATGTTTGATAATTCAATTTTGAGATCTCATTCTTGAATTATTATTCTTTTATAAATTAGTGTGAAATCTTGAATGCATTTAGCAATCGTAAATTCCCCTCCTCCTTTATTCAAGGCTGATGGAACAACTCAATCGTGAGTGTGACAACATCCAAGACCTGGCTCTATTGTATGCCATTTCAACCACAAAATGGCTCAAATCCATCGTATTAAGAGCATATATTCAATATAAGGGAGTTAATAGATTTAATAAAGTAATATAAATGAGTTTGAGTTTATTTTCCCAGTGGGCTATTGCCACACCTGTGCATGTCACTCTTTCTCATCAAAAACATAATAAAACTTAAGAATTTTACCATATAATAAATGAAATTGACAGATACCTCCCCTGAGCCAAGGATTGAGTAAGTACATAATTTTTTAGTGTAAGTGGTAATGGTGGATAGTATGAGAATAAGAAACGAAAAAAAGAAGGATAAAATATGCAGACGAAAGGAGGGTGGTTGGCTGGAAGAAAACACAAAAATAAAAACCGTGCATGAATTTATTAAAAATTTAAATTACAATTGAAATATAAATAAATAAATAAAATAAACCAATTAATAATATTATAAGGGAAATATTTGTGGACGTCCTCCCTCAGTGGAGATCTCCCCTTGGTTCCTTGTAATAAATGTAATGGAAAATGCGATGAGATGAGAGGTGGCAGCTGCCCTCCTTTTTTAGGAAGAAATTGTCCTCCTCAAGTTTTCACATTTTTTGACAATATAAATGGATGATTAACAAATTCCATCCTTCATAAAATTTGTTATTAAATGAATTTTTCATTCAACCGCTAAATTTCATATTGATTGGACTAATCTAGATGGATTTATTTATTTTTTATTGACAATGTATTTTTTTTCTAGATAAATATTCTAGGAAGTTTCCTTCAATGTGTAACATCTCATTGACACCATAATGGGAGAAAAACTCCATAAAATTTATTTAGGTAGTGCATATATTTGTCCTACTTCATATCAATTTCTATGAAACTCCATTGTAGGTGTGGATCCTGATTTATACATCCGTTACGGAGGTGGGGTCCACGCTGTCAGCCCAGACAATTTCCAAAGAACAATGATTTTTTTGGGACATTAAATATTCGAATAATCCTCTTTTGTAGAAGAAAAAGTTAATGGAATTAAAATAAGTATTCTAAAAAAATAACCATTCAATTTGGAATTATATTTTTATTTAAATGACCAAAATACCCTTGATGTAAAAATCATTCAAAAATCCCGAATTTAAGCACATTTCACATTTTAGCTCAAAACACACCATAAATCCAAAATTGATCCATATAAGCTCAAATTGAAAAATTAGGAGGGTTAAAACAATTGAAATGCATATAAAAAATTTGGAAAATATTAGTTTTATCAGTATATTTTTTAGTTTCGAGGTGTTCTACTAATTATTGTTATACTCACCCATACATGGGGTTTTCCTTCATGTGTTATGTCTTGTGTAGAAGATTGAAATTTTGATAGAGTCTTAGGAGGACCAGGACCAGACGATGCGTAGTGAGACCAAAAAAACTGAGGTGTGTTCCTACAGCTTTCTGAAAGTAGTCCAAATACTTACTTTTAGGTTGTACTTTTGTTTTTCAAACTCTTTTTGGTGGGCTTGTATTTGCCCCTAATTACTTTATATAACTTTATTTTATACTCTGGTTATGCAATTTAGATGTATGAATACATGGGTTTTTAGGTGTTTTTATATTTCATCATTTTATAGGCTTGGAGATGTGTGTTTTTGTACAGGTACTTAAGAAAAGGCCTCTCATGTCAGTGATACACCTTCTCAGTGCTAGTCACTAGGCCCTAGCCTATTTGAGGTGGGATTTGGGAGTCACGACATGGGCCCCTCTAGGAGGAGGCATGACACCTATTGAGTTGTACTTTCACCCTACTTGGGTTGTTTGATCAGTACCTGAATAGAGTTTGTGTGTTCTAGAGAGGTTAAGGGAAAATACCTTATGTTAGATCATTGATATGGGATGGAGCATCGATGAGGGAACCAGACACTATTCAGGACCTATATGGGGGAGTTGTCAATGTCTTTATTTTGGGTTTCATTGTAGACACTTGAAATGTACATTGGCATGACATATTTTCTTCTTTAATTATTGATATTGTATTTTTATTTTTGGTCATCTTGTCATACTGGTTCTTTTAGGTTATGATTACATGTTATTAATATATTGTTTATTATTTTTTTACTTGTGTATTTACTCTGATAAAATATGGTAAAGTCTCCCCATGATCAATATATCAGACCCTCACTAATAATCAACAACCTCTAACATATGGGGAGGCATGCCTGAGGTCATGTTACTGAATGATTGGACACACTGGTGTGTGGAACCTGGTCCGAGATGTTACAATTTTCAACATTAGAGGTTTTGGAGATGTCTTGTAAGATTCTACAATTGTGAAGAAAATCATGTGAAACTTTCCAGATTGGTTTGATTCTATAATTTCCTCTTTATAATATAATGATGATTTGTCTCTTGATGAATTTCTTAAATTTCTTATTACTTATGAAATGAGAAAATCTCTAATGTTAAAAAAATACGAAAGATGAAATAGATTTTGAATCAATGAGAAAGATTATAATTCAATATGTTGGACATGATGATCCTTGCTACTTTAAAGATAAAGAGGATGATAAGTTGAATGAAAAAATCACGTCTCTTATATCTAAGAACTATAGTAGAGGAATATGAAATTATGGTGGTAAACATACTCTTAAATGTTTTGATTGTGGTGGAATTCGAAACTTTACTATGAATTTACCTAAGAGGAAAGTTGGTGAGTATCGAGAATATTCTGATTAAACACCTTGATGAAGGAAGTGAAACAAAAGTTATGAAGAAGAAAATTCATCCAGAAAACACAATAATAAGTCTACTATAAACAAAATAAATATGATAAGTAATAAATTTGAATCATACTCAGATGAAAAAAATTCTTCAAGATATGAAAGTTAAAAAAAATTATAACCTTCATTGAAAATTTTAGAAAATAAAAGATTCCTTAGATAGAGAACAAGGTGGTGAATAATCATATAGAGAGTATCAACTCAAAACAGAACTTATATTATGTGTTGAGAAAAATAGAAATCTCAAGTAAAAAATTAGATTAATTAATAAATATTGTGAAGATGTTTCTAAAGTATGAAATTATGTCATCAAGTCTAAGGAATAATACATTCAAGAGTTCTTAATTTACAAACTAATAATCACTAAACATGGAATTATTGTTGAAGATCTCAATAAGAAATTGGAATATAATAAAAAATATGTCAATAAGTTTCAATATAAACTTCTTGATTCAAAAATGACTTGATAAAGATGAATGAAAACTTTAACAAAGCATTATTAGTAAAATATAAGACTTATAAATTTGTTGAGAAATCTAAAATAAAGAATTAGGTGAATTCCTCACACACCAAAAATAATGTTTCATCTGATTTTATAACATTTCAAGTGATAAGAAAATTAATAGGAAAGTTTGGATGTTGAAATAATGTGATAAACATATCACATATTAAAAAAATTAAAACTGAATTAGAATGAAATATGGTACACACCCGTAGTATGATATGGTAGGAAGGATTTATAAACCTCAAATTGTTTTTACAAATGATGATCATATTTCAATAAAAAATTAAGATTTTATGGTTTCTATTGGTGCTATAGAATATATGGGCACATGACTTTTTATTTTTGGAAAAACATATCACTTACCAAAATAATATTTGAATTGAGTGGAAGAAATAGTGAAATTAGAATGAATAACGTTCCTAACAAATAGGAATTAAAAAAAGAAAAATCACAAGAAGTTAGAAAAATTACAAAAAAAATCAATTTAAATTTCTGGAAAAGTTTATGTAAGATGTGATTTGGCTTTTTATCATGTCTAAAGATGTATTAGACTCCTTCTAGAACAAGTTTCTTATGGGAGATAAAGAAAATGAAGCTATGATGAAGAAAGTTGAGGAAATACTTTTTTGTTGAGACTACCTTGAAAGAATGTAAAAAAGAAAAAACCATGGATACATGATAGTGGTTATTCTTCATGAATGATAGGTGATTTAAAAATCATGAAACATGTTGAAAATCATGAAGGAGGTTATATTACCTTTAGGAATAATAGATCTTTAAAAATCATAGGAATCAAAATTACTGAGAATAAAGAAGAAAAGTTGAAATCTTAGGAATTTTTATTTATTGATGTGCTAAAACATAATTTACTCAGTGTAAGTCAACTTTGTGTTGATGGAAAAGAAGTAATTTTCAGAAAATATTCAGGTGTTATCAGAAGTGTGAAAAATTGAAAAGTAATCACAAAAGGAGAAAGAACTAGTGGAAATCGTTTCCAAGTTATAGAATTTAAAAACTCATGTAATCTATGTGCCAAAGATGAGAATAAGTTGTGGTGCCAAATACTTGTCCAACATGGGAATAAAATAATGAAAAAAAATTATAATGTTTATTATGTAATTTTTTTTCCAAAATTGAAAATAAGAGAAGAAGATTTTTGTGTTTCTTTTTAGAAAGGGAAGATGACTAATAAAAGTCATAAGAATGTTGAGATTCCATCTACCGGGCCTCTTAAACTTATTCATTACAATTTATGTGGGTCAATGAGACATAAATTAAAAAATGATATTTATAATTAGTTAATTTTAATGGAGATTTCACTCAAATGAGAAACATCATGTTTTTGAAACACAACTCAGAGCCTATATAAATGTTTAGATTTTTCAAAAATGATGTTGTGAAAGAGATGGGGGTTTATATAAAGAAATTTATAATGGATAATGGTATTGATTTTACAAGAAATACTTTTGAAACATGTCTTAGAGATCATGGTAATAAACATTAGTATAGTTCTCTATATACCCCACAGGAAAATGGAGTAGTAGAAAGGAAGAATATAGGTTTGGTGGAAATGGGAAGAATCATGTGAGAAGAATAAAAACATTCAAAGTTCTACTAGATAATGTTTTTAGTATTATTTTACATGTTTTGAAAAAAAAATTATGTTTGGAAACCAACATGAGTTCTTATGAAATTTTCTATGAGAAAAAACTTTTATTGAAGTACATCAATGTTTTTGTAATCCCATGTTTACTTAAATTAATAAATTTGGATCGGGGAAATATTCATGAGAAAGCTGAGGATGGAACTTTTATTATTCACCCAATGGAAGAAGTTACAAATGTAATATGTGTTTTATTATCTTTATTTTATGAACATGATGTTTTGGTTATCAGATAATGGGGGAGAGGAAAATAAAATTTATAGAAAAATAAAAGTTAGAAAATATAAAAGTTATGGGGATTTTATCTTTTCATGGCCATACAATTTTCTTCTCACCAAGGGATGGATTTTTTTCAAAAAAATACCTTTTCTATTAGTGTTGTGTCTAAAAACTCCTTTAATATAGGATGTGTTTTGGTAAAATTCAAAAAACATGAGTTGTTTACAAAAGTTGAATTGTGAAAATTTTCTAAGAGTTGAAAAAGTTATTAGTGAGCGTTGTTAAAAAATCTGAATGTGGAGATTGAAGAACCTTTGTGATGTTTTTTATAATAAATTTTTGTATTTGTTGATAACTAATCATTTATAAAAGAATGTTTTTGAGAAACAAGTGAATGTTTTTGAATGTTCTAACCCAAAAATAAAGGGGGGGAAATTTTGTTTTTGATGAAGTTGTTTTATAGACACATAGGATTGAACTAAGAAACACCATATGAGAAGTATCAAAATGATCACCACCGGTCATATAATTCATCAAAAAGTTAGAGTTTTTTATCAGACACAGCATCAGTCTCAGATCCATTGACATGAAGATCACGATTCATTGGACTCAATGTTGGTTAGAAAGTTAGAATGTTACTGAAGAGGTTGAATGAAGAAAGTGACGTCAGGAGTTTGAAATTTCTTAAACTTTCTAAGCTTCAATCAATTATTTCTATTCTAATTTTTAATTCTCAAATATCATAAGTTGTCTGTAACACTTGTGATGTGATCCTTATGAAGAAAAGGGGGAGAATAGGTGCAACCAATCATATTGACTTTTGGTTGGAAATAAAGAAGGTGTTAGAAGTAAGGGAAGTCATAATACTTTCCTATATAAGTCTTATAGTACATTGATAATATTTATGTTCTCATAAATCATGGAAAACTATAATAATAAAATATTTTTAGGAAATATAGGAATCATAAAGATTGTATTGATTCTAGGAATCAAGAAAAAAGTTTTCATCAAATCCATAAGTACTGAGCATAGATGTTTTCAGAAGTATGAATGAGTTATAGTTGATGAGGTTTGAAGTATTTAAAAGTGTTATATTGGAGTTTCCATCGTAAATAAAATTCCATCATAGTGATAATTACATCATTATGAGGATTCCATTGGATTTAAGCTGAGGAAGTTCTATGAGGTAGAATCTAAGGAGGAAAGTTAATTAAACTGACTCCGAGGAAGAAATTCAATCAATCTATCATTCAGAAGGAAATTCAATCAAGACCAAATCTGAGAAGGAAAGTCAATCACACTGAATCTGAGAAATAAAGTTAATTAGACTAACTCTAATGAGTAAATTCAATTTAGAATGATATGAAGAAGTTTCATCATAATGGGACGAGGATGTTCCATCATAATGTGTTGAGTAATTTCTGTTATACTGAATAAATGTTAGTATGTCTGAGAAGAATTATTACAAATAATACATAGGAATATTTCATAATATTTTTGAACAGTTTAAGTGGTCAAACATGAAATTAAAATATGTATAGATATTGGATTTTTTTTAATTTGAGTAAGTGGGAAAAGTTTTCTAGTTTCTTAAATTTTCCTTTTTGGGATGCCTATAAATAGAAGAAATGTATATTCATACTTTTCAACTTTTTTATGTGAGTGGAAAAAGAAGAGCACTACAGAATTCATGTAAAAGTTATCTTTCCATATTGAAATCTCATTATAATTTTTGATATCTAAAATTTTTGTTTATTGGACTGAGTAAGATCAGACTGAGCATTTGAGAAGAGTTTGAGTAATGCATATTGAGAATGGATTCATCAGATTGAGTCCATCAGACTGAATTCATCGGATTGAGTCCATAGGAGTGTATATGAAAATATTGAAGGTTCTCAAACTGAGGTCTAACCTTGTAAATATAATGTTTTTACTTTTTTTACTAATTTTTCATACATTAGTATTTAATAAAAGATGAAAAGGATATAAACTTTAACAAGTTTCAGGGTTTAATATTTTCAAAATTGTTGAAAATTATAAAAGTGAACATCTAATTCAACCCCACTTCTAAGTTGTTATTCAATCCTTTGGAACTTCATATACTATTTATAACATTATTTGAAACATTTTTTAATATTTGTGATACTTTTTGTAATTAAAATATTTAAAAGAATAATGGAATGCTCTCATGACTCATCATTGATCTCACAATGTCCACCAAGATGTGGTTCCTCCTTTCACTTACATCATTATACTGATGTGTATTAGGAGGAGTGAGTTAATATAGGATCCCAAACTCTTATAAGTAATCAATGAATTCTTGATTTAGATATTCTCCACCATGTTCTATGAGTGTTTTCTTAATCATATTAACAATTTGGTTCCCATATTCATTTTTGTATTTCTTGAATTTATCAAAATAATCAGACATATACCTCATTACGTAGACATATTCATTTCTACTAAAATAATTGGTAAAATTTGTGAAGTATGAGAACCCACCCCTAACTCAATAGGAAATGGTCCACACACATATGTATGAACTCATTCAATTATCTCTTTAGAACATTCACATTTTATACTAAATGGGGCTTTATTCATTAGACCATATAAATAAGTGTGACACATACCAATTGGTTTTATTTCAAAATAATCCAAATATCAATTTTGGTATAAATTAGTCAAGCCTTTTTAATTTACATGACCAAGCCAATGATGCCATAATTGGGTGTGTCATGAGTTATGTGAAGTAGTTTCATTATCAATTTCCATTACTTGGATTGTATAATACGATAAAAACATTTGTTATTTAAATTCACCTTATCATAACAAATGTTATTTTTATAAAATAAGCAACATTAATTTACAAATATTAAAATAAATCCATATATATCAAGTTTAGATATAAAAATAATATTATTTTGTAATGGATGAAACATAATAACAACATTTCAAAACCATGATCATTATAAGATCCCATATTATTCTATGTACACCCCAGTCTGAGTTTTTTATTGAACATATTTTTTTGGGTTTTCCTTTGAAATTGAGCATTAGTGACTAAGTCTTATTTGATGATAGAGAGGCTTTTTTGGAGAAAATATCCTTAATTTTAGGTATGTATGTCAATTTAAATTAATGGATTCCATCTGTAAATATGTTAAATGGGATTAATAGGGTTTTCTATGAGTTTAGAAGGATCATAGGTGGATTGGTCACTTTAATAGAAGCTAGTATGAGAACAATTCAATGAAAAATTATATGTTGTGTACATGTTGCATGACGTGTAACTATTTCTAGATGTATTTCATGAACTAGTTTATGATGTGATGTGGTTACATGTCGTGAACCTCATTCACATCGTGTAAATATTGAACAAAATAAATATTAAACTGGGGCGAAAGGTTTTTCCAGCATAACTTAAAAATGAGGAAATACATGACATGAAAGGATTACACATCATGTATTCCTCATACCCAGTAGTTTTAAGTGTATCGTGTACTTATGACTTAACTTATTTTTTATTATAGCCTCTACTCTCTCGCTCCTAGGGTGAACTCTAGGAAATTTAGAATTATCTTCCCCCCTTCCAGATGTCCCATTTTCACATTTGATCCTTGGTGAGTTTATTCACTTTGTTTTCCCTCTTCTCACCCGTCATTACATTTCATTGTAGTGTAAATCTTTTAAACATGGGTTTTATTTTTGGAGTTGATCTTGTTTTGGGTTAATCTATGTTGTTGTTGTGATCTTATGTGACTTCTTATTTAATGTATTTTTTCATTAGAAGCATTATGTTAATCACATGTTAATGGTATGGAGACTAAACCTATCCCTATGGTATATTTAGTTGTGAATTATATAATATATATTGATTATGACCATGTAATATGAACTATATTTAATCAGTTGATTTATAGTAAATCATGGATTGGATTCCTTTAGATTCAATGGTTGATGCAACCTGGATTATGTATACCTATTGGATGATAAAATATTTGAGTAAAAAGATATTGGATAATGGTTTAAATCATGGTGAGTATGACATGATACCTTAGGTTATTGCTTGATATAGAATTCCTAGGTAATCTATTATTGAGTATTGATATGAATGTTGATCATTTTAGAGATAAATTAAAGTTTATTTGAAATAAAAATGGTAATTTTCATAAATAACCATTGAGATTTATGATGTGATATTATGACTTCCATACTATTATGACTTGTTGAGTTGGTGATGAAATGATTATAAATAGGGATATCCTAGTAATTTTTAAATTATTATATTGTAGGCTTGGCCCAGTGATACATGATAAAATTCTTATATATAGGGATTTTCTTGGAGGATTAAATGCTTTTATAGTATGCAATTCCCAGTGATACTTACTGAATTGCTCATATACCAGGATACACCTAGGGACACAGGTTGAAATGCATTTATATAGGGTCATGATTAGAGGATGAAATTATTTTACAAAGAGAGCTACTTGATTGTTTGATTTTTCCATGGTATATGGATATAGATGGAGTGGTTGTCTTACATGCTCAGAGACATTTCATCATGGTTTTGAAATAGGTTAATTGATATATTATATTAATTAGTTAATTAATGCATCTATTTATCACTTTATTGCATATAATTATTATCAGGCTGGTTGTGTTTAGGGATAGTGGTGTCGACCTACTGAGTTTTATTCACACCCTATTTCGGAACTGTTTGGTACTTGAGAAGATTACATGGATGCAGGATTGGACAAGGGAAAGGGACTTTATTGTTGATTATTTTGTTTCTTTCTATATGGGATGGATTTTGGAGATGGTTTTGACATGGGGATAAGGACCAAAGCCTTTTGGGATTATTTAATATGAGTAGATTATATTGTTTTCATTGGATCCATTTTTACTTTTAGATACATCTTATCTTTTCATTACATTAATCATCATTATAGTTTCCTCCTTTTATTTTCCTAGATGTATGATATACAATTTCTACTATTTATATGTTACTCTAATTTTTATAACTATGGTTTAGTTCTACTATGTTTTACCAGGGGGTATAATCTCCCCACTATAAATATCATAGCCTTTCTACTAGTCAATAGCCTCTAGCATATGGGGATGCATGCATGACGTATAATAACCAAATCATTTTGACCATTTGAGAGTGTATCAGATTGGAGGACATTAAAAAGTGTTATTACATAACCAGAATGTTATTTTCTATTGCTTTATTATTTTGTAAAAAGTAGAAAGGAGACTAGGATCTATTTGGACTTGGTAATGAGCCTATTCATTGGAGTAGCTAAGCCATGTAAGGGGGAAATTTTGAGTTCCAGGGATGGGATTATTGTTTATGGTGTTCTCTTGTTACAATTGATGTTATTTCACCTTGGTTGATTTTAATGTTGTGTGTTGTTATTATTTTTTGATGTTATTGTTTATTTATGTTTACACTCATGGAATAGTATGGTTAGATATGAGTATGCATGAATCATGATAAGCACATAGGGATAATATATATATATATATATATATATTTACATTCATTTTTCATGACAGGGACATGTTTATTGCATGTGTTATATACAGTCCAATATGAATTGTGAAATAATATGTCTATTATATTTGATAAATGGAATAAAATAAACTATTATTTCATTATATAACACTTATAATCCATGGTTAGAGAGATCCAGAGTAATGGTTCTCTACTGTCATCACCTCTTGTGGTTGACTTTATTTTTAGCCAAAGTTTATAGGAGTGTGTTTTTCTTATAGATAAAATAACTCCTCATCATCTTCGAGTTGAGTTCTAAGAGAGTGGAAATCAGTTATCTCCTAACGTAGATTTCAGCGGAGCTTCATGTAGCTATTGTGGATCAAATGGATGTTAATCATCATAACAACTTCTTAAGGGTGATGTAATCCAGGGAAAAGGAGACTATTTTCATCATTCCTTTGACGTATGAGTTGATGGGAGAGATTCAGCTACAACATCCACCCATGTTCAATGGGGAGGGAGGATCCCTTGTAGCTGTGTTCTAGATTGAGTCAATCTATACAGTCTTCACGAATCTTGAGACACCCATAGATAGGAGGGAGAATCTTGTTGTGTATATGCTCAGTGGACCTACCATACATTGGTTGGATATTCTAGGGCAGGATGGGAATGAAGAGGAGTTATCTTGGAAGGAATTCGATGTGAATTTATTGAGACACATCTATTCATAGATGTTGAGGGATGAGAAGGATCATTATTTCATGCATCTAATATAGGATAGAATATCAGTGAGGGACTATGTTGAACAATTCACCAACCTTCAATGCTTTTTTCCATATTTAGCTATTGATGAGATCTCTAGGGAGAAACATTTTCAGGACGGTATTCACTATGAGGTTAGGTCATAGGTGAATATTTTTATTCTGGGTATCTTTTTAGATTTGATGAATCATGAACTCATCACAGCAAAGAATCTGAGAGAGGACCCAAGAGTTACCCAGGCTATTTCTACAGGGTAAACTAGGATCACTTATTTTGGTGGCAAGAAGTGATTCTATGACTATTTTTTCCAAGGAAATAACATGAAGACCAGATAGGGTAGTGGGAATCCATCTTAGCATCATATTCCATTGTAGTGCATTAGTGTTGAAAGTTATACCTCAAGAAACCTTAGTTTTCATACACCACTTTGGAGTGCCATGTTTGCGGTAGGATGGGCCATCTTCATATGTTTTTTAGAACTTCTCATAGTATATTAGTGGTAGGGGAGTAAGACAGGTACTAGAGTATAGGAAGGACTCAACTACTCTTCATCAGATAGGTAGCTAGAGTTATATAGTACATTTAGGTTGAGGTGGGAGATATGGTACCCCATTGTAATAACATAATGTTTATTAGTAAAATTTGTTTCCTGTATAAATGTGTGGTGTATTATATTTTATATTATACACAGAATAAATATAGAGAAACTAATAAAAAACTATATTAATTAATATTGTTACATTAATCAGCAACGAAGCCAATTAAATTTCCAAACATGACAACAGGACAAAAATTATAAAATGGAAAAGCTAAAATGAGAAAATATGGATCAACCTCATGTGCTAGAATTATTGGCCCCACTACCAACACTATACAAAAGAAACAAAATTATAGTAAACTAATAAAATTTATTTAAAATGGAAATATAGAACCTTTAGATAAATTTTTTTGAATATTGAATGAAATAATTTATTGGTATATATATAAGGTAATGTGACTGTTTGAATAGTAATGTGACCATTGGAATAACAACAAGATCATTGGAAATAGTAACTTGGCCATTGGAAGAGTGATTTTACCAAAAAATAATAAATTATGATATAAATAACATTTATCATGATTAATTTATGTTAATAAAAATATAATAATTCAATGAAATAAATATCAAGATTAAAAACCACAAAGAAAATAAAGCATTTTTTTAATAAACTGTATTTTAAAGTATTTTGTAAAAATTATTATTTCCTGTTAAAAAATTATATTATAGATATTTTAGATATTTATTATTATTAAATTAATATCATTTTTTAAATGATCATGTTAAAGTTTTCCTTGGGTAATTTTTTGGTAATTTTCTGAAATACATCATTTTTTAGGTGAATAGTAAAAATATAGTTTTTCACATTATCGATGTATCTTATGTGACATTATTCATGATGTAATAATCGAATAATCCTTTATAGAAATTTATTTTCTGCTATTTTATATTTAATTTCATAAATGAGTCATTAAAATACAATAAAATAAATTTTTAAACCTAAAATTCACATTTCAAACACCTAAATTCAAAACTGATTCCTTAAAAGATCAATTTATTTTTTTCTTCACTTTTATTTTTAATAAGTTAATGAATTAGAATTATAAAGAGGATTTAAATTCTTAAACCCATTATATTATATTATATATAATTTATTTTTTCAAAAATGCACTATTACATGTTTTTCCTTTGATATATTATTTTATTAAATATCTTATTCTAAAAATACCACTATCTTAATGTATAAATAATCCCTCTCCCTTACCTTAGAAACACACTCCTCTCAAACATTCCAAAGTACAATATCATACCAAATAATACCTCTAAATCCCCTTACATTACTTAGGGACATTTTGGAGCAATCCAACTCTAATCACCAAGGGTTTTATAGCGTCTTACAAGAGAAGCTACATTGGGGAGAGAGTAAGTCTCTATTAACTTTTCCCTTTTTTCTTATTCTCTTTCTTATTTTTACCAATTAATTTAAATAACATATACGATAAAACTAATTATTCAATAATTTAAAATTATATTATTTATGTCAACATGATGTAATTGTAATATTTATGACAAAAATAAATGCAATACTTCTCTTTCCCTCTCTTTTAACAACGTCCCGTTAAAGGTTGATTAACCACCTCCAGATACATTTCTAAGACAATTTTAATAACCACCTTCATGGATGGATATTATTAATTATATATAATATTTAAATAATTAATTTCATTTTGTTATAATCTACTAGATTTAATCATACTTTTCTATAAATGACTCTGAATAAAAATTATGAAATCAAAAATAAACAAGAATTTTTTTGGAAAATCAGGATATCAAAACACTTAAATTTCATCAATAGAAATTAATAAATATAATAAAATGATAATAATTGATAATTAATTGTATAAATCAATATAATTAACAAATTTATTAGTTTTTTAATAAATATATGTTTATTATTCAAGAGGTGCAAAAGTGACGAAATAAAGAAGGAATTAACGTAAGGGGATTCTTGAACCCAACTCTTTTTCATTGGGTTATCCATATTTCATGACATATTTTCATAAATAGTCCTCTAATGTTCCTTAAATATAATTTCATTATTCCTCCCTCTTCTTTTTTTGGATATACATGTTTTTTATTTGATTTTATGAAAAATACAATGATTTTCGAAAATAAATCTTCTTTCCAAAACACAACGTTGACTCCTCTTGAGTAGTTTATTCTTAACTAAATAATGATGATTCTTATAGATAATTTTTTTTTTCAATTTTTCATTTTAGATCTCGAAGATTATTTATGAAATCATAATTTTTGAAATCATCATGATACCCATTCCTTTCCATGGGTTATTTCATGAAATGATCGTTACACATTCTATGTGACATGTAAGATTATGTAAATATTATGATGTGGTGACTAGACCAAAATTATATATCCCTCCAATGCATTGGGTAATGTGTGGTATCTCATGATATAATTTTTATTATGTTTGAACATGATTCTAGATTTTTTTATAGTGATGATGTTATGATTATTCACATGTGCTATGTGTTAACATGATACTAGCTTTATTCACAACTATATGTGGAATTTGACACTATAACATGATGTTTCATTTTTATCCATTTCCACATTCTATGAATTTATCACATTTTTACCTCATGATATTGATAATGATCCTAGTCTTATGATATGATGATTATTCTCACCCATGTTATATTGATTCAAGTTCCTTATTCATCCTCTTACATGGATTTTATCTTACCCCTTTCATTGATGTATATCCTTAGGTAATTGCATGTACTAAGGATAATGTGAGATTTTAGAAGGATAAAGAAGAAGGATTTAAAATAATTTTTAAGTTTTATTTTGTACAATTTATTTATGACCATAATTTTTCTAAGACGTAAACCTTTGGATCCTAGATTTGTAACTCTATTATGTTGTTTATCTTTAAAATGATGTAACAATTATGTATGAAAAATTACGGTAACTATATTTGGTATATAAGAATGGTTTAGTTAATTTGTGAATAGTGATTATAAAACAAGAGTAAAAACAATTAATATTAGTCTACGTATAGGTAAAACATACTAGAAGACTATTTTTAGAAAAGTATAGACATAGGGATCCCATAAGAGATTCCTTTAGTGTTAATTTCATAAAATAATAAATTACTCATGATTTATTGACTTATGTTTTGTTCTAACATTTTCTATTCTAGAAAATGGTAGGAACTCGGAGAAACTTGGACTAAAACCTGTCTGAGTGACAATGAAACAATTATCCAAATAAGATCCCCAATTCCATGGGAGGTTGAGTTAAAAACATTGTGGAAATTATTACCTAGTTGTCTCGAGATATGAATAATGACATGAACTATGTGGAATGTCTATATTGATCTAAGAAGGATCAATTATCCATTGAGTCCTTAATGCAAAAATGACCATCGATGTTTAGTGGAACTTCTAATCCACTTGATGTGGAATAGTGGGTTAACTCAATAATGAAGATCTTTTCTATGATCCATTTCTCTAATAAGGATATAGTGACTCTTGGAATTTATCGTTTATATGGAAGAAGCTATTCAATAATAGGAATTGATAAAAAACAAAAATCTATAGGATTAAATGGAAGAGATAGAGTGGGAATTATTTAAGAAAATATTTCTTACAAATCATTTCCATTGAACTCTTCAAAAAATAGATTGAAAGAGAATTCATATAGCTAAAGAAAAAGGAAGGAGAAGTTGTAACATCTTATGATGAAAACATAATAAGTTTTTAAATGTATTATTTTGGTTTTTTATCAATAATGATAGAAACATATATATGTTCTTTATTGTTTTTAAAAATACACCTTCGAAATGATCTAGAAATATAAGAATTTGGGAGTTTTGAATATGTGGTTAAATGTTCTCTTAGAGTAGATATGGATTTCAAAGAATGTTCTGATGGTTGTGGATATAATAATAGAATAATGAGGTTTCAATATTATGGGTCAAATAAAAAAATGAGGAAATAGGATCCAACTACCCACATGTCAAAAATGTGGGAAGAATCATCTTGTTAATTGCCTCAAAGAGATAGGGAAATTCTTTATGTGTGGGAGAGAAGGACACCAAGCTAATGAATATTGAAGATACATGAAGAATCTAACCAACATGGTAGAGGAAAGGAAGGAACATCCTAATGCACCACCCATGGTTCAATGCTTCAACTATAGGGACCAAGGGTGTTATGGAAGCAAGTGAACTAAACCACATGTCCTTAAGGGCAACAGGTGTCAGAAATCACCAAAGTCAAAGGAGTAAGGGAAAGATTATATAATCAATACTAATGAAGCAGAGTGTGAAAATTAATTCATACAAGCTATGATTCATATTCACTAAATAATAGGAAAAGTATTATTTGATTCTAGTTCTACTTATTCATTTATATCCTAAAAATTTTCTATAACTATTGAATTGAAGCCCCGATACCTTTAGTTGAAGATATCCATAAAAAACATGGTAGTGTAATCATTACAACCCAAGTGTTGGACTCTTCTCCTATAATTATATTTTGGATGATTCTTCTTGAAAATCTTATTATACTTCCCTTGTTGACATTTGATTCTATATTGGACATGTATTGGATTTCATTATATAGAGAAGAAATAAACTATTGGAAAAAAATCTATTTTTATATTCTGAACCATCCCATGATCCTCTAACAATTCAAGGAAGATCATGAATCTTCTTTGGAAAATCCATCAACAGTGTGGGTGTCGATACCCTGTAGAGAAGCATACCTTGCCAAAATGGTTGAGTCAAAGGAAGGTATTAACCTGGAAGAAATTTCCATTGTTAGTAAATACATTGACGTATTTCTCAAAGAGTTACTTGGAGTCCCCTGATCGTGAGGTAGAGTTCTCAATTGATCTCATACCCAGAGCCACTCCTATATAAAAAGTCCCATATAGGATGGCCTTGATTGAAATGGAGGAGTTAAAGAAGTATCTACAAGGGTATTTGAAAAAATGGTTCATATGCCCTAGTACATCACCTAGGGGTGCACCAATGCTCTTTGTCAAGAAGAAAGGTAGATCAAAATAGGTCTATATAAATTACCAAGATATCAACAAGATCACCATAATTAAAAAATATCCCCAACCACGGATTGATAATTTGTTCAATCAACTATGAGGAGTGAAATAATTATTAAAGGCGTATTTTTTATGGATATCATAAACAAAAGCTGAAGACGGAATATATTCAAAAGACTTCTTTCCTTACAGGGTATGGGCACTATGAGTTCATAGTAATTCCCTTCAGACTTACTAATTATCTTACAATATTTATGGATTTGATGAATATATTCTTTAGAGACCACCTCAACAAATTTATGTTAGTGTTTATCGATTATATTCTCATTTATTCAATGATTAAGTAGGAACATGAAGAGAATCTAACTATTGTGTTGGTGATACTAAGGAAGGAGAAAAGGTATTCTAAGTTAAAAAAGTGTGACTTTTAGATGCAAGAAGTCACATTATTGGGTAATGTGATCACAAGTGATGGAATTTATGTGGACCCTTCAAAGACAAATGCAATTGAAGAATAACCTAAACCCACTAATGTCATAGAAATCTATAGTTTTATAGATTAGGTGGTTACTGTTTACATTTTGTGATAAATTTATCATTATTTTTTATCCAACTATCTAATTTACCACAAAATGGGGTAAATTATTTATGAATGAAAGATATGAGGAAATATTTAAGGAGATCATGAAGAGGCTAATCACTATTCTTGTACTGTAATTTCCCAGTCAAGATAATTGTATCACTGAGAGGGGGAGAGAGTGAATCAGTGATATATTTTTCTTTTTTATTTCCTTAATTATGTAATAACCTTAAAATCCTATTAAATATTTCTTTCTCTATTGAAAAAAATTAAAACACACATCTATAGAAACACGTGAATTTATAAATATAACTATTCAATTAGAATAGCTACATACATTCTATGATTTTGTAATGATATAATACGACACAATCTGTTATGAAAATATTCCTTTTGTGTAGAATACAATGAGTAGAATATTCCATTTCACTCATGTATCTCTATATAAACAATTCAATAGCTAATGTGATCCTTCTATAATAAATGTTGGAATACAATGTTTTATAACAACACATGATATGGTGATTCTTTATCAATATTCATAAATGTATTATTTAAAAAAAAATCTTCAATTTCTTACCTGGAAGTTGGTAAAATCTTTTCTAAATTTTGTTACAAAACTCAGTCTGATATCCCAATCTAATTCTCCCATTCCGATTATCTGAGTTTTATTTCCCAATATGAAAAATATATGACTTTTTCATAATATAGTTGAGAAAATTATGAACCACTTCTTCCTCAATCCAAAAATCCCAATATGATTTTCCTTGTTCGATGATTCAGACCAATACGATGACCAGTTGAATACAACAAAACAGAATATGGAAACCTCTTCTTCTCTATAAATCTATGTCTTTTATATTTTTCTCTTTGTGAATAGTACATCTGTAAAAAGTACGAAGTACTTTCCCTTTTATGCTCACCCAAAAAATGGTTTGGGTGGGTTTACTAAAAAATTTCACACTCAATCAAATTTTCTGAATCTACACATTCCTTTGAATTTTGGGGTCATATTAACTACATAATCTCTTCTCAACACATAATTAACATTCTCAAATCTTCCCACAACTTCAAATCTTATTGAGAATTTCTGTATATATCTTTCTAATTCTGATTTCCCATTTCAATTTGTTTTTACGACCTGCTTCATTATGATGAATACAAACTTAAAACATTATATTATTCTTCATCTCTTCTCTTGACCCACTTGAATTATAAACAAAGTAATTCAAACTATTATAAATGGTTAACTAAATTATTGATATAGCTATTAATTTATTCTTCATATTGGCCACCACATAATTTTCCTTTTCTTTTCATTCATCAGTTCTAAAAAATTATTCATCTGATGATTATTATGGAATACCGAGTATGGACCGGTATCACCAGCTTCAACATTAACAAATTATTACTCTTCTGAATATGATACCAATAAATTTTTATAAAAAACAATTCTGCCTCTAATTAATATGATGACATACTGAATTCGATGGATCAACATTAGTAACTTATGTATTTTTTGAATACGATTCTCAAAAACTTCTTTCTTCAAGGATTTAAATCTTCTAGATTTTGGTCTAACCGAAAACTAGAACCTTTATTATCACTATCCTACCCTGCCTTTAAACAAATATGTGTCCATAAATATCATTATGATGATCTTTTGACCAGAACGATTACAATACATAAACTTTATTCTTTCATAAACTTTTAACAAATATCATGACTTTCATTGTGACTTTTATTACTTTGAATATCAACTTTAGCATCATCTCACATACCAAGTAAAGTGTTGAAACTTCCATATCATTTATAAACATATTTATTTCCTACTCATCTTGAATACAATTGGCATGATTTCAATCAGATTGAATATGATTGGAATAATATATTTCTCCCATTTCTTTCATCAATATTTCATCACATGTTTTACAACTTACTTATGATTAATGAGAACTCCAAGATTAGAAAAGCAACATCACATTTTCATCAAAGTTGGGTTGACTCAAATTATTCCCCATTATGATCAACTATTTCATTCCAAACATTGGCTATGTTTCATGATCCTATTTATCTAGAAAACATATTCCCAATGTGATGTAATTTCATAACCCTTGTGAGTCTTATTTTATTGCATATGATGGTCAGTCCAATTTTTATCAATTAAAAAGTGAGGTGATTTATTTTCTCCATAAAATCCATTGACAACAAATGAAAATTCCTGAATAGGATATTCATCTTTATCATCTTGTTCCTAACAATCTCTCACTTCGGATTTTTTTGTCAACCAAGGTTCATAAATCACTGAACTTTTTATCCTCAAGCTATATATTACTTATCAATAATTATAAGACTACATGTTCTAAATCATTTTAGGAAACAAGAATTATTGACATAAAAATCATGATGTCCAAAAGTAGTGATTATGAATATTTCCTCATATTTTCTTCTTCAAACTTTAAACCTCTATAGAATACACAAAAAATTGTTTCCAACAACCACTCCAACAAACAGTTAGAATAGTTCACACACTCAGAATGATGAATTCACAATTTACCCACAACTCTCTATTTACATGATTCTATAATGATAGATATATAAAACAATTCCACTCCTTGAAAACACATTCCAAAGATAAGTTGAGAGAGGGAACAAAAACACATACCTCAACCTTGATGAGAAAGAGGCTAGATGACCTTGTGCAAGCTCAATTTAGAGAATGATTACTTGGGTAATGGTTTTGTGAAAATGTCGGCACCTTGTTCTGATTTAAGAAAATACTCCAACGTCAACTCATTATTGTACACATAATATTTGATGTAATAATTGTTGATATCAATATGTTTTGAATGATAATGTTTTACCAGATTCTTGGAAAGGTTGATTTCAGTTTGATTATCAACACCCAAGATAAAAGGTAACATCAATTCAACATGTTAGTATTCTAATTAATTCTTCATCCATATAAGTTGGGTAGGAGATTGGGTAGTAGAAAAATATTCAGATTCAGTTGTAATGAGAGTTACTGAATTCTGTTTCTTTATATTCCAAAAAATATAACATTTACCTAGAAATAAAACTCCACTTGATGTGGATGTTCTATCATCAATATTTACCACCCAATCAGCATCTGAATACCCTAAAAATTCAATACTTTCAAAGCTATCGTACCTGATTTCGAAATTTTGTGGGCCTTTGATGTATTTGAGGATTCTTTTTCTAGAAAGTAAATTTTATTATTTAGGATCACTATAAAATCATTCACATAAGGTAACATAATAAACAATATTGGGTCCTAATGTAGTAAAATATAAAAAATTACAATCAACTTTAGAAACACTTTCTGATCAACTTTCTTGTCTTCTCCATCTTTACTCAACTTGGTTCCCACTGATATTGAGGTGTAAGATATTTTCAAATTTTTTATACCGAATTTTTTAAGAATTTCATTAACATACGTTTCTTGAGAAAGAAAATTGTGTTTCTTATTTTAATAAATTTGTAACCCAATAAAGTATTTTACTTCTCCCAACATGGAAATCTCAACAAATTTTTCATTTATTTAGATAAATTTTCACAAGATCATTTATTATTCCTAGTAATGATAATGTCATTAATATAAAAAATTATGATAAAGGAAAACTCTTGAATTTCTTTGATGTAAATATTGTTATCAACTCCTCCTTTCTTAAAAATCATATTCCTTAAGAAAGTATCCAGTTTGGAATACAATTCCCTCAAATATTTCTTTAGTGCATACAAGAATTTGTTAAATATGCACATATAACATTCCTCTTTCCCAACAAAAAATCAAAAAGGTTGTTCAATGTAAACTTCCTCATTAAGATCAACATTTATATTTTCAGACTTTACAACCATTTAAAAAATTTTGTAACTCCATTGTATAGAAATAACCAGAAAAATTATGATTGTGTCTAACATTTCCACCAGAGAAAAAGTTTCATCGAAATCAACACCTTCAATTTTAGAGTAACCTTTACATACTAATCTTTCCTTTTTTGTTATCACTTCACCTTATTCATTCATTTTGTTCTGGGAATCCCACTTTGTACCAATAATATTTTAGTTATCTAGATTAGATACGATTTCTTATGAATCATTCTTCTCTATCCGATCTAACTCTTCATTCATGGAATGAACCCATTCTAGATACTCAAAATCTTATTTCACACCATTCGGCCTAATTTTTTAATACAAAGAAGTACGTGTAATTGAATTTTTTGTTCTTTTTGTTGAAACCTTTTTATGTTGATCACTAATAATGTTATGAGATTCCACTAGCTTCCTCATCTTGGGATGAGATTTTAGAGAATATTTTTCATCACTTGAAATAGCTGATTCTGATTCTTGTTTTTGAGTAGGATTACAATTGGTTGTATCCTTATCAGAAATGTTGACAAAACATTCTTAATCCTACTCAACTTTATTATCTGTTTGATTATATTTTTCCTTAATATATTTTTAAATTACTTTCAAATTATTAGAATAAAAAATTCATTCTATTTCATTGTAGAAACATATATATCCTCTTCCTTCTTGAGAATAACCAAGAAAAATTCCATCTTCACCTTTCGGCTCAAAGTTTCCCAGATTTCCATCTTTCATCTTTATAATGCATGGACTCCTGAAAACTCTGAAGTGTTTCAAACATGTAGTTTTTATATGAAATTTTTTTATGGAGTCATATAAAAACCTGGCCTATAGAAACATCAGTTTTGAATATAATCAACAGTACTCATGGGTTGACTCTAATAAGAATGAGAAAGAACTTGTTCAATAACATAGTTCTCCCCATTTCCACCAAACTTCTATTATTCCATTCAACAATCCCATTTTTTTGAGGTGTGTATAGGGACCTATACTCATGGAAAATTCAATTATTCTCAGGATATATTTCAAATTCTTCATTCTTATACTCATCACCATTATTAGTTTTCAACTTTTTCACTGAATACTTACTTTTCTTATTATATTTTCTCCTAAACCCTTTAAATATTCTCAGAGAATATGATTTATGTTTCATATTCATAACACAAGTAATGTGATTTAATTCATCAATGAAAGTGATGAAGTAATTATCATCATTTTTTGATTGTTTTATCGTTGGTCCATAGATGTCAGAATGAATAAGTTCCAAGGGTTGTTTTGAAAAAATATCAACTTTCTTATACACAGACATTGTAATTTTTCCCTTATGAAAAATAGTGCAACAAAAATCTCTTATTCATTGAAAATCAAGAATATCTTGAACACAATATCACTTTAATAACTTCATCTTTTTTATTTGACACATGTTTCTCATACTTTTATGCCATAATTAATTTTCTTCTACCATACCCAAGTAAAAAGCGTTTTGTACCTCACCAACATGAAATAAATTTCCCTTTGTATGTTGGACTCTTGTAACTATCTTTTCATCGTTATCAATTTTCACAAATAAATACACCTTTCCCAAAGCATCTTTATTAAATTCATCACACAATTGTAAAACACTCAACAATTTTAGTTTGAACTCATCAATAAATATATATTTCTTAGATTTAATCTTTTCTTTCCCAATGATAGTTGATCCAATACCTTTGATTATTATTGTTTCATCATTGTTGAATGTCATAGTAACTTCTTTGAAGTCTTTTAAATTATTCAAAAAATTTAAATCTCCTTTCATGTGTGAGGAACACCTGCTATCATGAATACAAGGCCATTAACCTTTAAATGCTTTGAGGGTAGTTTTAACAACAAGAGATTTTTCATTCTTCACCTCCATCTTATGAGAAATGTTCAGAAATTTATATTTTTCCTCTAACAAAAAAATAAAACCCTTATCAAGATTACATGGTTGTTTAGATCTTTTAAAAATAGATTCTTTGGATTGGAACCTATTTTTAATTTTTACACCATCATTATCATGTTTCTTTAGAACTTCGTTTTCATACTTATTCTTTTGAGACGACTGAATCCCCATAAACCAATAACATTCATAACCTATGGAATAGTAGTAATGTTGTTGGTTGAACCAACACATATTTTTTTATTTATGATTCTATCAGAATACTAATAGTAATCATTTAAAGAATATTTTCCTCTATAGATTCCATACTGACTAGCGTTATGAATATGTTTCTTAGAAACCTTCTTATCTGAATTTTGTTGACCACCAACCTTTCTATTATCAATCAGAATCATCTTTTTTAGCTTATTTCTAATTTTATCCTTGTCATAACTAGAAATAATAGAACCATTTACATATTCATAATTTTTAGAAACATTTTTAGACTCAGGTTTTTCAAAAACGTATTAATTATCAACAGTGTTAATCTTAGCCTCATAAATAATTTTCTAACTTTCTTATTTCTAGAAATAAGTCTATATTTCTGATAAACTTTTGATGGTTACTTTTTTTATCCTTATCAGGTTTTTCCTTATGAAAACTTTAACCAACTTCATATATAGAATTTTTTGAAAATATAATTTTATTTTCATATTTAAAAAGTTTTTTCTAGACAAGTTCAAACTTTTATTTTAATGCCTTTAACTTCAATTCTAGATGTACATGACGATTCCTTTCTTCCTTAAGATAGTTTTTCAAATCACTAATATCTAGTTGCATCTTTTTATTCTCATCTAGAAAAATTTATTGAATTTTTTATGAAGAACATTCATCTTCCATTTTCTTGTTTTGTTTTTCAAGACGTCTAATATTTCTCAAATATATTTCAAATCTTATTTTAAATGAAATTTAAGTTGAGTTTCTTCTTAATCAGAACTGTTTATTCTGAATTCATTATCATTAATTGTTACACTAAAATTATTCTCACCAACATGCTCAGTATAAATTTTAGATTTAGCTTTACTACCTTCTTATTATTTATCATTAGATTTGAAAATACAACTTTTATGTTTTGAGAATTTTTTACCCTTTTATATGGAATAAAATTTTCTTGTCCACCCTGTTTCTTCTATGACCTTCTTGGCATTATTTCTTCTTCATCACAATCTTTCTCTTTCTTTCTTTGTAGAATTTGTTTTGTAATGTTTCCAATGAATCCATATTCAAAACATTTCAAGGGAAAATTCCCTTTATATTTACCTATACCTCTTCTCACATTTTTAGAAAAAAGGATAAAATAGCATCAAGATATTTACATACCTCATTTTCAGAATCAAAATAACCACCTTCTTATTCAATAATAATATTCTTTGAATTATCTTTCTTCGCAGTATTGAATGAAATTTATCTATAAAATTTTATTTTTATTTTCATATCTTTTTACCTTATTATTTTATTAGTGATTAGAGTTCTATGAAAATCATCTATAGATAATTTTTTATGATATGTATCTTCTAATTAATAATCTTTTGAATCAAATTTGTTGGGAATAATTCTTAATATCATTTCAATAACTATAGGATCCTCAAACTTTTAACTAATACATCTGATAGTGTTGATTTTGTTATTTAACCTGGTAAATAATTCCCTAATAGATTCATAACCACCCATTTTCAAGTCTTCATACATCAGCCTCTAGATTTGTAACTTTTCTTCTTCACTTTTGTATTGCCTTCATATAGGTTTTTCAGCTTATCCCATATACTTTTAAATATGGCAACACCCTTCACCCTTAAAAATTCACTTTTAGAAAGTGATGATAGTAAATAATTCTTGTCCCTTCCACCACTCTCAAGATTATTCTTATCAACAGATTAAGATGAACTTTATCATCAATATGAGGAATTACCTCCTTTACATCTTCAAGAAAATCATATCAAATAGACATAAGAAGGGGAAACATTATATCTTTCTAGATATGATAATTCTTACCATCTAAAACTAGGATTCCTTTATTATTGACATAATTTAAATTATCCATCAACTTCTCTTCAAAACTTCAAAAAAGAATAAATGAAGGGAACCTGTCTCTGATACTAATTATAATAGGCCAGTCAAGATAATTGTATCACTGAGAGGGTGAGGGGTGAATTGGTGATATATTTTTCATTTATATTTCCTTTCGTATTGAAAAACATTTTCCTCCTGTTAAATATTTCTTTTCCTATTGAAAATAATTAAAACCCACGTCTATAAGAACACAATATTTTACAAGGTTTATTATTCAACAATAATATCTACATCCTTGGTATTGTTTGAAAATGATCTAATACCACACAATCCGCTAGAATACAATCATTTTGTGTGGAATACATTGAGTAAGATATTCCCTTTCACTTGTGTGTCACTATGTAAACAATTCAATATTGCATATTATCCATCAAGAGAAAATGATGTTATACAAATTTTTGTAACAAAAAAAGTTATGATGTTTCTTCATTAACTTTCACAAATGTGTTATTTTTTATAAAAAATATTTACATTCTTACCTGGAAGTTGGTAAGAACATTTATGGACTTTTTTATAAAACTCAGTCCAATTCTCCTTGTCTAATTGATCAATAAGAAAAATATATGACTTTGTTCGAATATATTTGAGAAAATTCTAAACCATTTTTTCTTCAATCTAGAAATCCCAATACAATTTTTCCAGTCTAATGATTCAGCCCAATACGATGACCAGTTGAATACAATATTGTCTCTCCTCATATGCTTCTTCTATCTGAAATACTTATTCAACAAAAATCAATCAGGAAACCTCTTATTCTCTCTAAAGCTCTGCCTTGTATCTTATTCACCATGAATAGTACATCTATCATACATTTTACAAATCTATATGTTCCTTTAAATTATAGGTGCATCTTTCCTATATAAACTCTTCTCAACACTTCTCGAACCATCATGAATCGTCAAATATCTTTATCTATACTTTATAATTTCTTTAAAATCATTATTCTAATTGTAATTTCCCATTATGATTTGTCATTATTATCCAACTCATTATGATGAAGACAAATGTAAAATAATATATTCTTCTTTATCTCTTCTCTTGACCCACTTGAATGATAAACAAAGTAGTTAAACCTATTTTAAATTGTTGACTACATTATTGATAAATCTCTAAATTTATTCTTCATATTGGCAACCACATACTTTTCATTTTCTTTAAATTCATTAGTTTCAAACAATTCTTCCTCTGATGATTATGATGGCATACCGAGTCCGATGGAACGGTATCAGCAGCTTCAACTTCAAAAAATTATTTCTCTTCTAAATATGATACCGGTCAATTTTTATCACAAAAAATTCATCCTTTGATGAATATGATGACATACTAAATCCAATGGATAAACATTAAGAGATTATCTCTTTTTTGAATATGATTCTTGCTAACTTCTTTCTTTGAGGATTTATATCTTTTTGGCATTTAGTTTAACTAAAAACTAGCACCTTCATTACGATCATCCTGCTTGGTCCTTAAACAATTATTCATACAGAAATATCATTATGATGATCTTGAGACTGGAGTGATTCAAATTAATCAAATTTATTATTTTGTAATCTTTCAACAAGTACCCTTAATTCCTTCATGACATTGATTATGTTTAATATCAGCTTCATTATCATATAACATACCAAGTAAAGTGTTGCTACTTACCTATATTTTATCAACATATTTCTTTCCTTCTAAACCTGAATATGATTGGTATGATTATGATCTAAATGAATATGATTTGTATAATTTTTTTATTCTCTTTATTTCATCAATCATTCATCACTATTTTTATAACTTACATATGATTTATGAGAACTCCAAGATCAGGAAAGCATCATTACATTTTCATCGAAGTCAGGAAGTCTCTGATTTTTCCCCATTATTATTAAACCTTTTATTCCAGAATTTGGGTGAGTATAATGACCATATTCATCCTGAAAACGTATTCCCAATACAATGGACTTTCTTAACCATTGTGAGTCTTATTTTCTTGAATACGATGGTAAATCTGATTTTCACCAAATAAAAAGTGAGGTGATTTATTTTCTTCTTAAACTTCCTTGAAAACAAAAAATATTACCTAAATATTATAGTCATCCTTATCATCTTGGTCTTAACATGTACTCACACTACCATTAAGTGGACAAGGTTTTGTGACATATAGTGATGATTCAAAGAAATTCTTGGGTTTTGTACTCATGTAGAATGATAAAGTGATATCCTATTCCTCATGGTAGTTAAAGATCCATGAGAAAAACTACCTGGAGCATGATCTAGAGTTAGAAGATATGATATTTTCTCTAAATATTTGGTCGCACTATCTTTATGGTGAGAATTTTGACATATATACTGATCATAAGAGTCTAAAGTATCTATTCACATAGAAGTATATCAATATGCATCAAAGAAAATGGTTTGATCTAATCATGGAGTATGATTTCTCTATTCACTACAATCCGAGAAAAGAGAATAAGGTAGATGATGCTCTTAACAGAGAAAAACATGCTACTATATCCATGTTGGAAATTGAGATAGACCATATCTTCTTGTTTATGAAAAGGATATATCTTGAAATCATAATGATATGGAATACATCCTACATCTCCCAAATGATTTCCCAACCATCTATCTTAGAGAAGATCAAGAAGACATAATGGGATGATCCAGAGCTAAAAAGTTGAAATCAATAAAGGAAGGGGAGCTACATGAGTTCCAAATTGATGATGATGGTGTAATTTAGTTTTTAATGAGGCTTTGTGTTCCTTCATCACATGAGATAAAGATCAGGCTATTGTATAATGCACATATCCTATCTTTCTACACCACCCCAGAAGTACCAATATGTACCATGATATTTGAGAACACTTTTGATGGGACAACATGAAGAATGAGATTACAGAGTATATATAAATGTGTTTGGTATGCCATCAAATTAAAGTAGAGTGAAAAAATTCCAAAGGGATGATGAAACCATTTCTTATAACCATGTGGAAATTGGTGAATATCACCATGGAATTTACCACCAGTATCCCAAAAACATCCATAGAAAAAAAATCAATATGGATTGTGTTGGATCGACTCACCAAGAGTGACCACATTATAACTATTTGGGAAGATTTCTCACTTGAAAAAATTTCCAAGATATATGTGAAGGAAATAGTGAGGTTTCATGGGGTTTCACTTTTGATCATATTTGATTGTGATTCAAGGTTCAACTATAATTTCTATAGAAGCATTCAATAATATTTTAGTCCTAAATTAAATTTTAGCTTGACCTATCATCCCCAAACTGATTGAAAATCTAAAATCACTATTCAAACACTTGAGGACATGCTAAGTTCATGCTTGATGGAATGTAAAGGATGATGCGATCAACATATCTCATTTGTTGATTTATTATATAAAAAACATCCACTCGAGTATTTAAATGGATCTATATGAATCTTTGGATGAAATTAAATGTAGAACCCAAATGTTTTTTGGATGATGTTGTGGAATGAAAGATACATGAACCAAATCTTGTGAAAGTGATTAGAAAGATGTTTCAATCCATACAAAAACATATAAAAGCTACCTAGAGTCGGTAAAAGAGCTATACTAACTACTACCAAAGAGACTTTAATTTTGATGTTAGAGAAAAAGTTTTACTTTGAATATCACCATGGAAGAGATTCATACACTTTGTAAAGAAAGGGAAGTTTTAGCCCGAGGAATATTGACGCCTTTGAGATCCTTGACCGCATAAGATTAGTGACAAATCAACTTTCATTTCCACAGAGAATGGCTCAAGTTCATGATAGGTCCAAAACCAATTTTATGGAAATAATTAGGCCATTAACCTTCCAATATTGAGTTTTGTTGGTTTTTTATGAATTTTTGTTAGGTAAAAATGTTGGTAAACGTAACTTGTTTTTAAAATACCAAGTGAGTCCTTTTCCTACCTTATAAAAAGTCACAACCTATCCTCGTTCCTAACACCTCTCAAACCAATTAGTTTCAACCAATATTTGCCCATATAAATTCCCAAAATCCCTCCCCTACACCTAGAATTCTCCCTTTGGTTACAAATCCTTACAAGGAATCCTTTTGGTACAAACCAAAAGTAGTTACCCAATTAAGAGGTAACATCTTCTCTCAATATTTTTACTTTTATTTCCATTATCCAACCCCTCATATCTTCTTATTTGATTCTTGTATAAAAAACCATATCCTCAATATGATATTATGTTATATTCTAAGGGTTTGACCTACACTTACACATACACACATGTAATGGGTATTGAACATATTGTGTCTGTGTATAGTGAAATACAGCCTCACAAAACGATGATTGTTCATTTTACTTTAACAACTTTCATAGTTGGACATTATGATGGAAAATATATTTTTATTTGATATAAATGATATTTATTAATTCTTTGTTCTAATTTAATCCTTTTATAATACACACCTTTAATAATTCCCATTTTTCATTAATATGATAACATCGTTTGAGGAAGTGTGGACTACCTCGCCCTCAAAGTGATGTCATTCATTCACACTATCCATGGAATATATAAAGAATGAATATAAATAAAAATATGTGAAATAAAAAAACAATATATAATATAATTAAAATAATTACCGTTTTGGAAATATACTATATATATATATATATATCAATTTCATTATTACCCTTTCACACACTTAAAAAGTGATAACGTCGTTCATAGATGTGTGGACTACTACCTCCTCGACATGATGCGATTCGTTTTACACCAAAATAATTATATGTATATATATATGTATATATGATTAAATAATATAGTATTTATGTTATATTGGTCATTCTAAAAATATTTGGTGTTACTTACCTTCTTTCCATAATGATCGTTGAAAAATAAGAATGTCGCTCTTGTGTACGTACGACATACTGTCACCATGATTGTAATGTTGGTTCATTTTTCATAACCATATTTAATAATTTATTTTAAAGGTCTAATTAATGAGCGAATATGATAATTATTTAATGATTATTATTTTGTAGATGTCATATAATGACCCCTTTGACAATAGTTGACCTACCAATGTTATTTTTGACACATAATCCGAATTGGGTGTAAACAGCCGATGTAAACAGAATTGTTTAAGTAGTTGTATACAACATAGTATAGTGTGAAATAAAAGTTATGTTAAACATGAAAAATTTTCTCATTAAATTAGAAAATTAATATAAGTTTCTTATACAGGAAGTCAAATGACGTTCACCCAAAATGAAACTCGAGGTAAGGTATTTACATCTCACTTTTTACATCTATGAGATAAATGTCATGTTCAACATTTAACTATTTTTCGTGGTGTATATACTACCCATTTTGATATATTATATCATTAATTATTTTGTCTTTATGGTATTTAAAATATTCATTCAATATTATTCTTTCATCATGTTTATTATTTAAATTGTTTTAGAGTGGTATGGGACACTTTGCGATGTTTAATGATTATTTTCCTTATGACTAGTATTAATGATCTTTCAATGAAATTTCCATTCTTGGAAATTATATATCCATTTTTTAAAAAAACATTTCATTATTATCTGGTTATTCATGACTATTTTCAAGTATTAGTACTATTTTTTCCACTCTTTGGTACTCAAAATGTTTTAGAATTTTTTTTAAGAAAACTAAACTTTATTTCTCTCTTTTGTCCGAGAACATGTTTTCTTCAAAAATAAATGTTTTAAAAAAAATTAAAATATTTTTAAAATGATTTGGTAAAGAAATTTTTACCCTTTTTTCTTTTACCATTGTTTTTAAAGGAATATTATAATCACATTATGGACAATTCATTTTTTTAACCTTTAACAATGAAAAAAGAATGTTCTTTTACCCCATATGACGAGTACAGATTTACCCACCACCATTTATTTGAAGCTCCCTTTTCATGTATAAAAGGATAATTTTTAAAGAAAATGTTTTTAAAAGTGATTTTCAAAGAAAAAAATTTCCAAAAGGTTTTTCATAATAAAAGGATATTTTCCTCAAGGATTTTTTTAAAATTTAATTTTATAGTATTTCTCCTCATCGTCAATAATAACAATTTATTTATACCCCACATGAGATTTATTTATTGATACCATCCTTATTCTTCCACTGGGTGGCTTATTATTGATCTATCCAAGGATAAGATTCTCATTCACTTCATTGAATCATTTTTTATTCCCCTTGAAATATTCAATCTTCTATGAACATTGAACATTGATTTTACCCCTAATTATCAATTTCATTCATCATGTATATTAATATTAACTAAAACCTATACCATTTTACATATAGTGTCTACTTAGATAGTTATTTTATTATTTGGGAAAATATTGATAATTTCATATCCTTTGTTAAATACAGATATTTGATAAGGCATATTATTTATTTTGATTATTCGATATGAGGAATGATTTGGACAGGCAATGACGTGAGGAGTAAGAAATTTATATAGGTCCTTAATGAATCAATAGGTTCTCATGAGAAAAATTAGTTTCAAAATTATAAATGTTTAAACCGTCTTGTGAAAGGTATTGATGGTATAGGTTTTCATGTTCCTCAAACATGATGTCTATTAAGAAAACATTTCCCTTGTTTAGTTTTTGTTATTATTCATCCATGATATTTTACATCAACATATATTTGGATACATTTCATTTTTAGTTATTTAGATAGAACGTGTTTCACTTTCTTACCTTGCCATATTTTTTTCCTTATCTAGTTATTTCAATTTAATGTGTTTTCAGTTATTAACTTTCCATAATATTTATGAACATGTCTCTCAGTTTATTGATTATATAGTGAACTTCCTTCTCAGTTTATTGAATATATAGAATGTGAGTTTAGTTATTCACCACGTCATAATTATTATTCTCATTGATTCATTATTACGTTTTCTATATTTATCCCTTTTTGAAAATTTAGGCTCACCCTTTTTATGTTTATTTTCCTAGGAATCCAAGAAGCATACATTGAAAAATATACAAGGATTTACTAGATGTATTAGATTTTTCCTTGAAGTTATTTATTTAGAGAGAATAAAAAATTATGTTTTAATTAGTGTATTCTTTTCTCATGTATGTATCTAGTTTACCAATAATACTAAACTCTTGATCCTTAAGGATTTAATTCCTTGTAATATTTCCAATGTAATAGTAGTAGACACCGACTCTGGGCCTTCTGGGGTCACGTTACTACTTTTGGTATAAGAGGAAGTTTCGTATCATCCTTGGAAACTTGATTTAAGAAAACATATGTTTGAGAACATAGACCTAAGGTATAATTTGAGGATAAGTATAGAATAAAATCCTAGAATTTTGGTAAGGTAGATATTATGCGGTTATTTATAGAAATATGTCCATGTATGGATACAACAAGTGTATGTGGTTTAGATACATATGTAGCTTGGATTAATAACTATGACAAGGTATTTTGAGCCTAACTTGGGGTAACATGGTATACAACAATTGAGCCTAACTTAGGAAAATGTCTAAAAAATAAAATGTTTTCTGAATATCTTAATTTCTGTTGAATATGTGGTATTCTAAATCATTAAAGATTTATGGCTTTGAGGTCGTCAATTTTCCTTTGATCATTCACTTCTTTTTGATTAATGACCCCATTCACTCCATATAAATATTTACATTTTTCCTGCAAGTACGTATCTCTACTTTACACCGATGTTCTCCTACTTTTAGACCTAGTTACATGGTTTTCCATGTGACCTATGTACTTTCTATTCTCTCTTTTATAGAGGATGACTTATAAACCCTTCTCATTATGTGGGATTTCAAACATAGGAAGTCTCAAACAATCTATCACCATGATCAAGATTAAAATGCGAGAATGTAATTTAAATTAGGTTGGGAGAATGTGATAAACTAAAAATCTAAATTAAGAACAATTTATTCGATAGTGTGTATGACACGTGACACCGAACATGTAAGGTAATATAATATCTAGATACTTTATAAAATATTTACTATTTAAAATAGATTCTATGTATTTCAATACATGCCACACCGAGTTAGATTGTGTTGCATGAATGAGAGGCCTTCCTTGATAGATTATTTTACATGCAAGAGTGGCCTTCCTCGATAGATTGTGTTACATGCAAAAATAACCTTCCTTGATAGCTTCCATTACACGCAAGACCGATTTTCACCAAATAATAATGTATTATTAAAATATTATTATTTAATATAATATGATATAACCTACCCGTTATGTTAGTAGTTATAAATAGTAATAAAAAACAGAGGAAAATTTATGGTTTATATAAATATAAAATGAATTCATTGGTTACCAACTAATGATAAATGAAAATAGGAACCAATTGGATATAAAAAATAAATATTATTATTTATATACATCCAAAGGAGTTTTGTCTTAATAAACATAGTTAAAAAAATTAATGAATTATTTTAATGAAATATGTATGTTATATATTCAATAATATATTTTTTATATTAATCCATTTTGTTTGATGTGCATAATATAAAAATAAACCCTATTTTACATATAAAACCTATATTTTTATAAAAGCAATTTTACCACCTTTTAATAAAGAACCCATTTTAATTATAATTTTGACACGTTAATTGATTTAATATGTAAAAATAAACATAATCTTGGAAATATAAATATAATTATTATTTTAGGGTGAATTTTTGATTTTTTTCTGAAACATTTCATATTTAATGAATAGTTAAAAATACTGAATTTTAGTTCAAAACATCTTTTTTATCTAATTTAGTAATAAGGTTGAATTGTATTTTTAGTTTATTTTAAAGTTTAATCAGATAATAATTTTACAAATTAATACAATTTATGTCATTCTAATAAATTTTAATTTCTAAAATGATTATAAAAAATAGCAAACTTTCATACCTTTTTACCTTAAAAACATGCATTGTCGTCCAATCTTTGGGATTAAATTTAAATTAATTTCTACCACTTCTGTGATTTGAATTTGAAAAAAATGGATTCCATATTTGGAATAAAAATAATTTCTAATTCATAATAAGACTGATTTTATTTATATAAAAATATTAGTGAATGTAATTAAAATTAATTACAATTATTAAGGTAAAATTAAGCTTAAAAAGGACTAAATCTTTAAGGTACGGGGCCAAATGACCTAGATAATTCACCAAAACTCCATTTATGGACATAATTAAGAAATTATCCTTCCATTATTGAGATTGGTTGGTTTTTATGAAACTTTTTGGTTAATACATGGGTACACCTAACTTGGTTTCAAATGACCAAGTGAGTCATTTTCCTCCCTTATAAAATGCCGCCACCTCTCCCTATTCTTGACACATCTCAAACCACTTATATTTGAAAAATATCTTCCCATATAGCTTCCCAACATCCCTCCACTATAACATTAAGCCTCCATTTTAGTATTACTCCTTTCAAGGAATCCTTTTACTAGAAACCAGAAGTAGTTACCCGATTAAGAGGTAATGTCTTCTCTCAAGCTTTCTAGTTTTATTTCCATTCTCCAACCCCTAATATATTATTATAATATTATTATATAACTATAAAATTATCCTTAATATACTAGTATTTTTTTATGCTAAAGGTTATACCTACACTTACACACACCTCCATCTAATGGGTAACAAACATATTATTTCTGTGTACGACAAACTACTACCTTACAAAATAATGATTGTTCATTTTCCTTTACCAACTTTCATGGTTGGAAATTATGATGGACACTCTATTTATATGTGATATATATGATATTAATTATTTCTTTATACTTACATTAATTTTTTATAACACATACCTTTAATACTTTCCATTTTTTAATACAATAACTTTGTTTGAGGAAGTGTGGATTACTGCCCCCTAAAAGCGATGTGATTTGTTCACACGATCCATGGAATGTATAAATGATTATTATAATTAAAAATACGTGACATAAAAGAACTTTATATTATATTAATTAAATAATTACCTTTTTGTATATATACTATATATATATGTATCATTTTCTTTATTACCCTTTCACGCACTTAAAAAGTGATAACGTCATTCATGGAAATGTGGACTACCGTCTCATCAACACGATGTGATTCATTTTACATCACAATAATTCTATATAAAAGTATATATGATTTAATAATATGTTATTTATGATATAATTATAATTTTGTAAAGATACAGTGTTAATTACCTTCTCTCCATAAAAATCCTTGAAAAATAAGAGCATTACTCATGCGTACGTACAAACTACCATCTCCATGATTGTAATGTTGGTTTGTTTTTCATAGCCATATTTAATGAATTATTTAAAATGAAAAATTAATGAAAAAAATATGACAATTATTTTTTGATTATTATTTTTGAGATGTTATATAACGACCACTTTAACCATAGTTGACCTACCAATGTTGTTTTTGAGACATAATCCAAATTTTTTCTAAACTCCCAACGTAAACAGAATTGTTCAAGTAGTTGTATAAAACAAAGTCAAAAGTAAAATAAAATTAATTATAAAATTGAAAAATTTTCTCAATAAATTATAAAATAAAAATAATTTTATTATACAAGAATTGAAAGGATGTTCTCCCAAAAGAAAACTCAATGTAATAGATTCTCATCTCACATTTTACATCTGTGAGATAAATGTCATATTCAAAATTTGATTATTTTGTGTGGAGTATATACTACCCATTTTAATATATAATATCATGAATTATTTTATCGTCATTGTATTTTAAAATTCCATTCAATATTATTCCTTCATGAGGATTATGATTTAAAAAATTTCAAAGTTGTATGGGACACCTTGGGATGTTTAAAGATTATTTTCCTCAAGAATAGTACTAATGATATTGCAATGGAACGTCCATTAGAGGAAATTGTATGACAATTTTTCAACAAACCCTGTCATTATTATGTAGTTGTTCATGACAATTTTCTAGTATTAGTACCATTTTTACACACTTTGGTACTGAAAATGTTTAGAATATTTTTTAAGAAAACATAACATTATTTATCTCATTAGTTGGAGAACTTGTTTTCTTTTAAAAATCATGTTTTAATAAAAAAAAATTCAAAAATATTTTTAAAATGATTTGGTAAATAAATTTTTATCCTTTTTGTCTTTTACCATTGTTTTCAAAGGAATAGTATTTTCTCTTTTCAAACAATGTAATTTTCTAACCTTTAATCGTGCAAATAGAAAGTTCTTTTACCTCGCATGACATGTACGAATTTACCTATCATTATTTCTTTGAAGCTTAAATTTCTTGTCTAAAATGATACTTTATAAATAATTTTTTTTTCAAAAGTTATTTTCAAAGAAATTTTTTTCCAAAAGGTATTCGTAATCATAAGATATTTTCCCCAATTTTGTTTAATGATCGTTTTATATTATTTCTATTCATCAGCATCAACAGAAAGTACTACAAAACTAGGTTTATCTAATACTAGGGCTTTAACAACACTTTCTAAAAATGATGTTAGAGACCCCCTTTGACAGTGATAAAAAAACATTATTAAAGGAGGTCTTTAATAATGATTAAAAAACATATTTAAAGGGGGACATTTATCAGCTCTTTTAAAAAAGCACTGATAAATGGGATCTTTTAACATCACTTGTAAAAAAATTCTTTTAAAGGGGGTCCTTATCAGCACTTTTTTAGAAGCAATGATAACGAATCCTCTTTATCAACACTTTTTTAGTATCACTAATAATGGTATACATAAAAAAACTCATTATGAATAATATATTAATATATAAATATAATTATATTCATATAAATATAATATATATTTTTTAAAATATGTTTTAGATAAGGTAAATAGAATTTTACACTTAATATAAAAGATATTTTGTGAAAATGGATTACAAAATAATTAAATTAATATTTTTTTTATTAATAATTTTATTATTATTTTCGATTAATAATCATTTAATATCAATTTGAAGATAGGAAATCAGAAAAATAATAAAATATCTAACATAAGTTGTAAACGTAACTCAAACATCAAACAATGATAAATTTTGATATGGGTTCCCATTTATGTTCTACCACATTTCAAATCAAATTTTATGATGAGATCTACACCGTTAGTGACAATGTTAAACCTCTATCACAATTTTAAAGGCCAAAAAATCTCATAAGATCTCAAAAATAGAGTTTTTAGTCAAGGTACCTTGATTTTTGGAGATTCGATGGATTTTCAACCTATTATAAGGGGGGATTATTTCCTTTTTGGGGGGTGAATAATTGTATTCCTAGGTTTTAAATTTATATTGATATTATGGTTTTGAAATTTTATCATTTTTCATAATTTAATGTTATTTATAGTTAAATATATGCACGTTTCTTATGTTTACTTATAATAAATCACTCATATGAATACATATATCAATATATTAATGTAAAAATGTATATTCTAATATATGTAAATAAATACAGATTCTAAAGATGTATTTAAAATAATATCTATCCATTTTTACATTATATATACATATGCATATGCATGTATTAATAAAGAGATATATATTTATATTATATTCAATTATATATAAATGAATATAATATATAATATATTTAAATAATTATAAGTATATATATATCACACACACACATATATATATTTCACAAATGTATTTTAAAATAATTATATAAATATATGTATATATATATATATAAACAGAAATATCATTAAATAGAAATCAAAACAACATAGTGTATGGGTAAAGGTGTTCTATCTTTGGTGGAGAGGTGTAGGCTTTGAATCCAATAAGATGTTCATAAGGATATAAATTCACATCATGATGATAAAAGGTGGCGGGGTGAAAAGCACTGATAGGGGGGTGGTGCGCTATTAAAGGGTTCGTGGAAGCGCTGATAAAGGGGGTCAAGTGCATAGGTGTCCAAAAAAATATAATTTTACCCCATTTAATATTGCTTCCATTATAATCACTAAAAAAGTGTTATTAAAGGCCCCCTTTAACATCACTAAAAAAGTTTTGTTAGAGGATCCTTTTAACAATGTTTTTTTATCATTGTTAAAGGGGGAATTTAACAGTGATTTTTTAGTAGTGAAAATGGTTTGAACTTTTAACCACGCTCATACTGTCAGTGTTTTATAATAATTGATAAACCAGATACCGTTTTACATATGATGTATACATTGACAATTATTTCATTATTTCGGAAAATATTGATAATTTCGTCTTATTTATTCAATACAGATATTTGATAAGGCGTATTATTTATTTTGATTATCCAATTTGAGAAATAATTTTGAAAATAAATGATGGGAGGATGCTAAACATTATATAGATCCTAAATGCATCGATAGGTTCTCATGATACAACTTATTTGTTCAAATAATAATATTTTAAACCATCATGTGAAAGGTCTTAACATTATAGGTTTTCATGTTCCTTAGACATGACGTCCATTAGGAAAAAATTTACCTAATTTAGTTTCATTTATTATTCATCCATGAGATTTTGTGACAAAATATCTATGGATAAATTTCATTTTTAATTATTTAGATAGTATGTGTTTTAGTTTATTAACTTTCCATATTTGTTTTTTCTTATCTAGTTATTTTAATGTCATTTGTTTTCATTTATCACCCTGTAATGTTGTTTATGCACCTCTTTCTCCGTTTATTGATTATATGGCATGTGAATTCATTTATTCACCATTTAGTAATTATTATTCTCATTGATTCATTATTTCGTCCACTATATTTGGACCTTAATAATAATTTTATCTCACACTTATTATATTTATTTATGTAGGAATCCAAGAAACAAACTATGAATGATATGTAGGGATTTACTAACTAGCTTAGAGTTATCTTCAAAGCTATTTATTTAGAAAGAAGAAGAAAATTATATAGTAATTAGTTTATTATTTTCTCATGTATATATCTATTTTATCAAGACTACTAAACTCTCAGTCCTTTGGGATTTAATTCCTTGTAATCATGTCAATGCAATAGTTGAAGACACCAGCTTTGGGCCTTCTAGCCTTAGGTCTCTACATATCTACTCTTAGAGACGCTAGGGATATTCTTTTGAGAAGACCAGAACCACTAATATGTGTATATAGAAGTTAAAAAGATAAATGGGTAGGGTTTGGTCGATCTAGAAGGTTCAAATTGGTGTAAGGAAGTGAGTGAGAAAGTTCCCATTTATAATTTAAGTGGGGAATTTTAGGAAACTCCCAAAATATTAAATTTATATATATTATTTCTTAATTAAAAATGTCTTAAAAGTGAGTTATTTAAAACCTAAGATGAGTATGGGTCTAAATACCCTCAAAAAATAATTTTTAAACATGTTTAGGTCACAATGTTAACCTTATCATTTGTCTTTATCCCTTAGTTAAACCCTTTAACTCTTACCATGACAACTTTTTTTTACTCTTTAGCGATAATATAGTTACTATAAAATGATAAACGAATCCCAAATAGATCATTGATGAAATATTTAACCTTATTGTAGTTATTTGTATGAATTTATATTTTTATGAATTTTATATCATTTAATAAAATATTATTTATTTTAAAGTATCATTTTATCATTTTTGATACTATTCAATATTTTTCATTAAAAAATATCCTAACTTCATGATACCATTGAACCAAAACTTATAATATATCACTAACATTTATAAAGTATTTATAAAATTCATGTATGTCATTAATTATGTCAAATTTTATTTATTTTAATGTTTTAAATATCATTTATTTTTTACTTCCATTAATTAAATAATTACTAAGTCATTATTATGAAAGAATTTAATTAAATTATATATACTCTAAAAATTTTAAATAAATTATCATGATGAAGAAAAATTTATTATCTTTAAAATTAATATGTATGGTATAATTTATCTTTAATATAACCATGTATTAAAAATGTAATACTTATTAAAAACATGAGTATGACATTTTTAACTTATCTTTAAATAAAATATAATAAATGTATTATTCTCATCCAAGTGGCTTAAAAAGAGTATAAATTCGGCCTAATGATGATTTTGGTAGAAACAAAAATCATTAAATGAAATTAGGACAAGTGTTGGGGTAATTTTATAATATAATTTATATCCATAATTACCTAATTTATCCTTAACTGTGGTAATTAAAATATTACTAAATTTTACTATTCATATGACCAAAAATAAAAGAAACCTATGTACAAAAATTGGACCCACTAATTCCAAATATAGAATTCATTTTTCACAATTCAAAAAAAATATAATTTGTAGTACTTGTTTTAAAATTAATCTGGTTGATGCCGTGAGAAAAATGAGTTATTAATGTTTAAACCTGCAAAATATTGAAACATTTATATATATAAATTCATTGTAAAATTGATTAAAATAAACTAAATTGTATTAAATAATAAAAATGAAATATTTATACCATAAAAACATTCAATAATATAATTTAACACTATAAATTATTTTGATGAAAAAAAGTTGTTTTCAATTAAAATTTAGTATTTTTCACTATTCATCAAAACAAGAAACTTATCAGAAAAATACAAAAAATTTAACTTAAGTAAAATTATATATATATATTTAAAAGATGAAGTTTATTTTTTCAAACTGAATTTATAAAATTGTCAAAAAATTGGATTTAAAATGGGTTTTCCATTAAAAGATGATAAAACTGTTTTTATAAAAAATTAGGTTTTATGTGTAATATTGGGTTTGTTATTATCTTATACCTATCAAATATATTATATGAATATCAAAAATATTTTATTTAATATATAAAATATATTTTTCTTTAATATCATTCTATAATTGTAATTAATTTAATTTGTTAGAATAAAATGACTTTCTTTGCATAAAAATAGTTCTTTAAAAAATCTCATATATATTTAGTTGGTTACTATATTAATTTTTAATTAATTTAAATCCAATGAATTCATCCATATATTTTCATAAGTTAGTAAATACTATTCACAAACACTAACTTAATGTCTAGGTTATATCTAATTATATTAAATAATAATATTTTAATAATATATTGTTGTTTGGTAAAACTCAATCATTAATGTAACGCAAGCCAACTCATTGTTGTGTGTAGAATAAACATATTTTTGTATTGAATACAACATAATCTATCAAAGAAAATGAATTTACTTAAGAAGTCACATACCGTAAAATCTTTGGGTGTCACAGGTGATATAGGGACATCGGGTGACTATGTTAATGCATTTAATCTACAAGGTGGATATTTTTGAACATTATTCACTCAATATTGTAAATTACATGATTTTAATTCCATGAATTATGTGAAGACCCAACCCAAGAAAAACCAGGAGTCAGTGACTTCTGAACATGATGTGTCATTTTAAAACAAAAACATGCATTGATAAACACACATCACGTCCCATATAAGGAATCGAGTTCGGTTCGGTCTCTGGGAAACCTGTAACATCAGAAATGATTCATTTGATAAAAGCTGTTACCGGAAAATTTAAAAATCAAAACGTAGGGTGAGAATAAGAATGCCCAGTAAGGGGTTTAAAATAAACCAATGAAGCGTTTGAAAGCCTTTTTTAAAAAGTTATCCAAAGAATATTCTCTTATAGAAAACTGTAACACATGTAACATAACATAAAACTGCTCAACTAATATTTTCAAGGAATGCATGAATCAATTAGGACATTTTCAAATAGGGTTAGTAAAAGATATCCTGAACAAGTATGACGTATGAATGGTTAACCAAAAATTAAACCGTTAAGGGTAATAATTAATCAGAGTTTCGTGTGATGTAAAAAAACTTCAATTTCATATGTTGGTTACTATTTTACACAAATCATGCCCCAAACATTTTCTTGTGACATCAATAAGAACTCGATAAAAACATAAGGGAAAGAGTATTGATAGAATAGGAATATAATCATGAAACTAACTTGTAACATGACTTGAATATGTGGATTCAACATTTCATTTAGACATTCATGAACATATTGTCACAACCCGTCCTCGGGGCCCGTGCCGTGACTACCCCAAGCCCGCCATCCATAGGCAAGGGGCTGGCGTCAAGCACCAAGGCGTAAAACCCGGTAAAAGGGAAGGCATTACCTTTGAAAAGTAAACAAGAACTACAAAGTAAGCAAGCTGAAAGGTAAACACTAAGTAAAAGCTGGTACAACAGTAAGTGAGGAAAAGTAAAGGGGGCCGGAAATACAAGCCCAACTGTAAAGTACAACTGAAAGGGGAAAAACATCAACTGAAAATTAAAGCCGCAACGTCGAGCCGTCCTCTGGAAGTCCCACCTGATGGGTGGGTACAGAAAGCCTCCACTGCTCCTCAGGTCCAGCCGACCGCTCCGAGTGCATCCCGCCCAGGGGTCCACCTCCAGGTACCGTCCTGCTCCGCAAGCCTCCACCACGATCAGCGCTGTCTGTCGTCTGCATCCAACACAACAAAGTGTGGGCATAGCCCGTGCAGGGGTGAGTATAAGCTACTCAGTAGGGACCCCGAGACCCCCGAAGGTCTCCCGAAATCCACAAAGGTTAAACCACAAATGAAAGATACAATCACGAAGTAACATCCGACACGGCTTAGGTATATGCCATACATATACCTAAGTCATCAATACCTGCTCAGCTCCAACATCGGAGCTCATGTACAACCCAGTCTACACAGGAAAGCCAAACATAAAATCCACACAGGATAGCTCAACACAATCCACAAAGGAAAGTAAAACGTAAATCCACACAAGATAGCTCAACACAATCCACAAAGTAAGGTAAAACAGAGTTTCAGCTCACACAGGATATACTTCTTCGTAAGATGATAGAGATGATCATATGTAGCCACTGATTAATCTAAGACATCGGACCCACAAAGGATCGGTAGGTACTAACCCTCGCAATGACCCACATAGGATCGATCATGAAGTTGAAATCATAGCTATTGGGAAACTTCTTCTCCAACAAGCACAGTGGTTATGCCGCTACAACCAAGCGCTTCCCTCCAACCTTGGACTGTTGTAGTACTCCACCTATCGAGTACTGCGGGCCTGCGGCTACAACCAAGCGATCTCCTGTGCCGCTACAACCAAGCGCTCCTCTGTTGTGGGTCTGCCGCTACAACCAAGCGCTCCCCTGTGCCACTACAACCAAGCTCACCTCTATCGTGGGTCTGCCGCTACAACCAAGCGCTCCACTGTGCCACTACAACCAAACGCACCTCTGTCGTGGGTCTGGCGCTACAACCAAGCGCTCCCCCACATAGCCTCTAGAGGTACTCCTTCTGTTGAGTATCGCGGGTCTTCCGCTACAACCATGTGCTCCTTCGCCGTGGGTCTTCCGCTGCAACCATGTGCTCCCCACTGGGCTATCAGTAACACACCGAGTCGTTCGATCAGCAGTCGTCAAGTCTCAACCGGCTCTACGGTTTCCGCACACAGCATGCTCATTCTGGGAGGGTCCACTCCACGAGCTAAGTGGTCGATGCATCAACTGACATGCATTCCGGAGTTGATGTATCCCAAGATGTACCGTAGTGGTCACTGCCGAAAACACGGAGGATTCCCGTACTTTTCTCATCATCGTAGAAGTCGAATCCACTGAGGATCTATGTATAGTCGTCGTCGTTGAAGTCGCAGCCAGCACTAGGGTCCCCGCACACAGCAAGCTCATTCGGGAGGGTCCGCTCCACGAGCCGAGAGGCTGATACATCAACTGACACAAAGTCCAGAGTTAATGTATCCAAAAGTTTTGTATCGTCAAGATGAACTCAACGCCGCAGACGGCGCGTCAATCGGATGCCCGGTCTGAGAGTTATTAGCTTTTTCGTCCTAGGGGCCCGGTTGGTTTTTAAGGAAAAACCAACCCGACCGTACTCCACCTGCGTCCAAACCTCGGGAGGAGTATTCCAAAAGATCCGTCTCACTTAGAGGAATCCACCAAAGTCGATGGCACGTCAATCGGACATCCGAAGCTCAAGATATGATTGTTTCCGCTCTGAGGGCCCGGTTGGTTTCCGGTACGAACCAACTTGGCCAAAATCAAAGTATTCCGAAACCTTGAGTGCGATATACCGGATCGACCGTCTCGATCCAAGGATCGCGTTGCCGCTGACGGCGAGTCGTTTGGAGGCCCGTAGCTCATGTTACAGGAAAAAGACCGAAACGGTCCGAAGACGGGGGTCTGGGCCCGGGCCGACCCCCCCCCCCCCCCACCCCTTGGGTCGGCCGAACCGGGCTGACCCGAACCTGGTCGACCCAACCCGGTCCAACCCGGCTGGACCCGGTCCGGCCAGGCCAGGGTGCGGCCCGACTCTGCCGGCCGGTCCGGCTCGGCTCGGCCGAGCGGGCGAGCAGTGCAGGGGGCTCGCTGCCCCCGCGTGACAGCCCCGCGGCCCCCGCGGGGGGTCGCCCTGGTCAACGGACGCGGCAAAGGCCGCGTCCCATGTGTGCGCCGAACCCGCGTGGTCGCGGGTCCGCAGGCGCCGCCACCGCCGCTGCCAGCCGCCGGCGACCCGCGCTGCCGGTGGCTTCCACGGGCCTCCAGAGTTGCTCTGGTGGTCCGTTTTCCTTCCCGTCTGCGCCACTGCTCCTCCCGGGTCCCGTTCATCACTGCAGAAATATCAAATCTCCTTTGCGTCATGTTTTATCATCGCCCGCCAAATCCGCACAACAACGAAGAACTGCGGAGGGTTTTCGGGCCGTGTTTTTTTTGGCCCGCAGCCTCCGCGTTAGGCAGTGACAATCAGAAGGATTAATCAACACATTGAAAACATAACCAAAAACAATTTTAATGAATTAAAATTGTTCTTATGAACCAGGTTCTCCATTTTAAAAGAAACTATCACGGGAATATAATATATTTCACAACAACCCCTACTTCGTCAAGTCATCGCATGCGCGTTCTTCGCGGATTTTATCGCCGCGGAAGGAGGCGATCGTCGCGTCGCGGAAGGGCATCGCATCATCGCAGAAAGGTGTCATGTCGTCATGGAAGGGTGTCGCGTCGTCGCGAAAAGGCGTCGCGTCGTCGCGGAAGGTGTCCTGTCGTCGCGGAATACGATGACGCGTCGACGAACTCCGAGGTTCAAGAACATGAAGATTTAATTATATCTATTAAATCCATGTGTTGTTATAAACCACAAAGAAGATTTAAAAGAAACCCGAAATCTCCTACCTCAAGTAGTTGGTGATCGGAGATCATTGCAGGGAAGAAAGTTTCGGAAGAAGTGTCGTCAATCTCCGAGGGTGACAGCGTTCTTCGCGTTCTTCGCGTTCTTCGCGTTCTTCGCGTTCTTCGCGTTCTTCGCGAAGGAGGATGAAGGCACAAAGTTGTCAAAACCTCTCAATGAGCATTTTTCCAGAAGTCGTGCGTTGGTCTTATTTTATTATTACGCCAATAGATTGAAAATAGGTTAAGAAACGATTAAATTAAATCATCGAATTAATTCAATGACTAAAACTACCCAATTAATTGGTGCGTTAAGAAATTAAGAAAATGCGTCAGTTGACTTTCATAATGACGGGTTTTCGCGGGTGTGTTACTTAGCGGAAAGAAACAGTGGGGCTCGTGCGGGCCCCACCTCACAAATATCCTACCAAGAGGGTAGGATATTTCTGGATAGCACCCTATCCACATCAACTCAGCTTAAGCTGCTTTAAGTGACTTCCAAGCGGCTTAAGTGAAATAAAATAAAGTTTTCCATACAATTTATTTTATTTCTTAACTTTAAGCCCAAAAATTAAAAACCACACCCGAGAAAACGCAACTCCAGAAGAGGCGTTTATAAGCAATTACCAGCGTTGCGATTCCATCGGTGCCCTCAGAATTCAATTCCATGAAATGGTTCAAACGTTAGAAAAACCCGCTCGTCCGTTCACTGAACGTACCCGTGCCAAACTTTGGAAAATGATTTTGGGTGCACTAGGCCTCGGAATCAGGTGCCGTCCGAAACTGCGTTCTTGTAAAATTACAAAGAAAATTAAGAAAAAAAATTTCCTTGAAATTTACGGGTCTTTACATTACTCCCACCACAGGGATTTACATCCCCGTAAAGCTTCACCCCAAACATTGGGATACAAAGGCGGTACTGAGCACACATCTAAGCCTCACGCTCCAAAGTGCTCTCCTGGAGGTTCCTGTGCTGCTATCTGATGCGCACAAGAGGAATCGATCGTCCACGTAGGACCCACTCCTGTTGATCCTCGATCTCCACTGGGACCTCCGCAAAAGTCACCCCATCATCCACATCTAGCTCCCCATGGTCAACGATGTGTGTCGGGTCGTGCACGTATCTCCTCAGCTGAGATACGTGGAAGACGTCGTGCACCCGGTGCAACTAAGGTGGTAGAGCCTGGCGATAAGCCACCTCACCAATCTTGCTGAGGACCTGGAAGGGTCCGATGAAGCATGGAGACAACTTTCCTCCTCGGCCAAATCTCCGTAATCCACGTCGAGTTGAGACACGCAAGAAGACGTGGTCACCATCCTTGAACTCTAGTGGCCTCCGCCTCCTGTCAGCATAAGACTTCTGCCGGTTCTGAGCTGTCCTCATCCACTCATGGATGACTTTGACCTTTCTGGTCCTATAGGAGCTGCTGAGATTTCTTCCTTGCTGAAAAGAAAAATCTGGTCTCATCCACTGGATGAACCATGTTTGTCACCTAATATAGTCAATCCCGACATGGATGATACTAATCCATACCAAGGATGACGTCGTAAGGCCTCGACACTACTACCAAGAGATCCAACTGTTACTCTCGCCTCCAAGGGTTGAGTCACACTGTCGGCATCAGTGTGTGGTAACTGGGTCTCCTCTAGTAGATGTCTCACAAGTGAGGGTCAAGTCAGCAATCTAAACTGGAACCTCTTAGTAACAACACAAAAGAGGGCAGGAATGAAAACATCACAAAGGCATGCGTCTTTTATTATTGCAGCTCATAATACAAGGACGCTACACAACAACAACAAGGAACTAGAAGTACAAAAGACGTATCCACTAGTTCCGCTCCCATCCATCTGCTCCCAGAGCTCCATGATCGAAGGCCTCAGCTACCTGAAGCCAAGCTCTCCCATGTCCACAAACTCCTTGCGGTCGTGGTGGACCTCCTGGTGGTTGTGGTGGTAACACCTCAAAGCGTCGTCCACTACCTACTGCTCGGCCAGCTCCTCTGCCACGGTCTCCTACTCCATGCGATCCGCCTCGATCGAACCTCTGCCTCTGCCTAGGAGGTCCTTCGTTCATCTTCTGGTCATCCGTATGGCGGGTCGGACAGTCAGGAGCAATGTGACCAACCCTGCCGCAGTAGTAACACTGTCCTCTCATAGTAAGTCGTTGTCCACCCCGGGTGCCTCACACAATTGACCTTGTGTCACGCGGTCGACCACCGGTAGGTCTAGTCCTCTTGGACCCCTACTTCATCTGTCTACTGCCCGCTGCAGAAGACTCTGCTGAATGCCGGCTAGTGGTGGGTCCTGCTGTTGGAGACTGCTCAGCATGGAAACTCTCCACTAAGAGGGCTCGCTCCAACACTCCTATCTGTGTCAGAATGCTGTGAGAAACAACTAAAGCTCTGATCTCTCGCCTGAGCCCCTGTACGAAGGTTCGGGCCCTGAAGAATGGGTCTCCTACCATGTCCATGAAATAGCGCGAGAGATCAGTAAACCTCGTCGCGTACTGGGCTATTGTCATGCTGCCCTTCCGCAGCTTTAGAAGCTGCGGAATGCGCACCGCTCGGAGGGTGGCTGTGATGAACTCTGATCGAAAAGGCTCTCAATGTCCGTCCAAAGAAGTGATGCCTCGTCGTGCACCTAGAGCATCAAGCTCCACCATTTACCTGCTGCCACATGCAGGAGTCTCGCTGCAAGGACCACCATAAGGTCAGCTGGTGTCCTCACTAGCCTGAAAACTTGAACAACAGCCTCCAGCCAGTCCTCGGCTGCCTGGGGGTCCATCTCCCTGCAGAACCTGGGCGGTCGCTGGCGCTGGAACTCATGCAGTGCACTAAGGCGACGTGCATCGTCAGCGGCTGGGGATGGAATCATCGGTGGCTCGGCCGGTAGAGGTACCACCGGTGCCTCTACTGTCAAAGGGCCATGTACCGAGGCCTCGTCGCTCGGCAGGCTGTCGTCACGTACAACACTCGGAACCCTAGCTGGCTGCCGCACCAACACTGGATTCCCTGTACTGATAACCACAATCAATTATTTAAACACTATTGATTCACGTAGAAGAAAGATCAGAGTCTACGGTAGAACTGACCGCTCTGATACCAATTTATCACGACCCGTCCTCGGGGCCCGTGTCGTGACTACCCCAAGCCCGCCTTCCATAGGCCAGGGGCTGGCGACTAGCACCAAGGCGTAAAACCCGGTAAAAGGGAAGGCATTGCCTTTGAAAAGTAAACAAGCACTACAAAGTAAGAAAGCGGAAAGGTAAACAATAAGTAAAAGCTGGTACAACAGTAAGTGTGGAATAGTAAAGGGGGTTGGAAATACAAGCCCAACTATAAAGTACAACTGAAAGGGGGAAAAACAGCAACTAAAAAGTAAAGCCGCAACATCGAGCCATCCTCTGGAAGTCCCACCTGAAGGGTGGGTACAGAAAGCCTCCACTGCCTCTCGGGTCCATCCGACCGCTCCGAGTGCGTCCTGCCCAGTGGTCCACCTCCAGGTACTGTCCTGCTCCGCAAGCATCCACCACGATCAGCACTGTCCGTCGTCTGCATCCAACACAACGAAGTGTGGGCATAGCCCGTGCAGGGGTGAGTATAAGCTACTTAGTAGGGACCCCGAGACCCCCGAGGGTCTCCAGAAATCCACAAAGGTTAAACCACAGTGGAAAGATACAATCACGAAGTAACATCCGACACGGCTTAGGTATATGCCCATACATATACCTAAGTCATCAATACTCGCTTGACTACAACATCCGAGCTCATGTACAACCCAGTCTACACAGGAAAGCCAAACGTAAAATCCACACAGGATAGCTCAACGTAATCCACAAAGGAAAGTAAAACGTAAATCCTCACAGGATAGCTCAACACAGTCCACAAAGGAAGGTAAAACAGAGTTTCAGCTCACACAAGACATACGTCTTCGTAAGACGATAGAGATGATCAGATGTAGCCACTGATTCATCTAAGTCGTCGGACCCACAAAGGGTTGGTAGGTACTAACCCCCGCAATGACCCACATAGGATCGATCATGAAGTTGAAACCATAGATATTGGGAAACTTCTTCTCCAACAAGCACAGTGGTTATGCCGCTCCAACCAAGCGCTTCCCTCCAACCCTGGACTGCTGTAGTACTCCACCTATCGAGTAATGCGGGCCTGCTGCTACAACCAAGTGCTCTCCCGTGCTGCTACAACCAAGCGCTCCTCCGTCGTGGGTCTGCCGCTACAACCAAGCGCTCCCCTGTGCCGCTACAACCAAGCGCACCTCTATCGTAGGTCTGCCGCTACAACCAAGCGCTCCCCTGTGCCGCTACAACCAAGCGCACCTCTAATATGGGTCTGCCTCTACAACCAAGCACTCCCCCTCATAGCCTCCATAGGTACTCCTTCTGTTGAGTACTGCGGGTCTGCCGCTACAACCAAGCACTCCTCCACCATGGGTCTGCCGCTGCAACCAAGCGCTCCCCACTGGGCTTTCAGTAACACACCGAGTCGTTCGATCAGCAGTCGTCAAGTCTCAACCGGCTCTAGGGTTTCCGCACATAGCATGCTCGTTCCGGGAGGGTCCACTCCATGAGCTAAGTGGTCGATGCATCAACTGACATGCAGTCCAGAGTTGATGTATCCCAAGATGTACCATAGTGGTCACTGCCAAAAACACGGAGGATTCCCGTATTGTTCTCATCATCGTCATAGTCGAATCCACCAAGGATCTTTATATAGTCGTCATCGTCGAAGTCGCAGCCAACACTAGGGTCCCCGCACACAGCAAGCTCGTTCGGGAGGGTTCGCTCCACGAGCCGAGAGGCTGATACATCAACTGACACAAAGTCCAGTGTTGATGTATCCAAAAGTTCCATATCGTTAACAGGATCTCAACATCGCAGACGGCGCATCAATCGGACGCCCAGTCTGAGAGTTATTAGCTTTTTCGTTCCAGGGGCCCGGTTGGTTTTTAAGGCAAAACCAACCCGACCGTACTCCACCTGCGTCCAAACCTCGGGCGGAGTATGAAAAAAGATCCATCTCACTTAGAGGAATCCACCAAAGTCGACGGCACGTCAATCGGACGTCCGAAGCTCAAGATATGAGCGTTTCCGCTCCGAGGGCCCGGTTGGTTTCGTGTACGAACCAACCTGGCCAAACTCAATGTATTCCGAAACCTTGAGTGCATTATACCGAATTGACCGTCTCGATCCAAGGATCGCGTTGCTGCTGACGGCGAGTCGTTTGGAGGCCTGTATCTCAAGTTACAGGCAAACGACTGAAACGGTCCGAAGATGGTGGTCTGGGCCCGGGCTGACCCGACCCGACCACCCCCCCCCACCCTTGGGTCGGCCAAACCGGGTCGACCTGACCAGGTCCAACCCGGCAGGACCCTGTCCGGCCAGGCCAGGGCATGGCCCGGCTCAGCCGGCCGGTCCGGCTTGGCTCGGTCGAGCGATCGAGCAACGCGGGGGGCTCGCTGCCCCCGCGTGACAGCACCGCGACCCCTGCGAGGGGCCGCCCTGGTCAACGAATGCAGCAAAGGCCGCGTCCTGCATGTGCGCCGGACCCGCGCAGCCACAGGTCTGCTGGCGCCGCCGCGCCTGTGACCCGCGCCGCCTGTGGCTTCCGCGGGCCACCTGAGTTGCTCCGGTGGTCCGTTTTCCTTCACGTATGCGCCGCTGCTCCTCCTGGGTCCTGTTCTTCACCGCGGAAACATCAAATCGCCCTTGCGTCACGTTTTATCATCGCCCGCCAAATCATCACAACAACGAAGAAATGGAGAGGGATGTCGGGCCGTGTTTTTTTGGCCCGCACCCTCCGCGTTAGGCAGTAACAATCGGGAGGATTAATCAACACATAGAAAACATAACCAAAAACAATTTTAATGAATTAAAATTGTTCTTATGAACTGGGTTCTTCATTTTAAAAGAAACGATCACGGGAATATAATTTATTTCACAAAAACCCCTACTTCGTCAAGTCGTCGCACGCGCGTTCTTCGCGGATTTGATCACCGCGGAAGGATGCGATCGTCGCGTCGCGGAAGGGCGTCGTGTCGTCGCGGAAAGGCGTCACATCGTCATGGAAGGGCATCGCGTCATCGCGGAAAGGCGTCGCGTCGTCACCGAAAGGCATCGCGTCGTTGCGGAAGGGCGTCGCGTTGTCGCGGAATACGGTGAAGCGTCGACGAACTCCAAGGTTCAAGAACATGAAGATTTAATTATATCGATTCAATCCTTGTTTTTTTATAAACCACAAAGAAGATTTAAAAGAAACACGAAATCTCCTACCTCAAGAAGTTGGTGATCAGAGATCGTTCCAGGGAAGAACGTCTCGGAAGAAGCTTCGTCAATCTCAGAGGGTGACATCGTTCTTCGCGTTCTTCGCGTTCTTCGCGTTCTTTGCGAAGGAGGATGAAGGCACAATGTTGTCAAAACCTCTCAATGAGCATTTTTCCAGAAGTTGTGCGTTGGTCTTATTTTATTATTACGCCAACAGATTGAAAACAGGTTAAGAAATGATTAAATTAATTCATCGAATTAATTCAATTAATAAAACCACCCAATTAATTGTTGCGTTACGAAATTAAGAAAATGCGACAGTTGACTTTCATAATGACGGGTTTTCACGGGTGCGTTACTTAGCGGAAAGAAACGGTGGGGCTCGTGTGGGCCCCACCTCACAAATATCCTACCAAGAGGGTAGGATATTTCTGGATAGCACCATATCTGCATCAACTCAGCTTAAGATTCTTTAAGTGGCTTCCAAGCAGCTTAAGTGAAATAAAATAAAGTTTTTCGTACAATTTATTTAATTTTTTTAACATTAAGCCCAAAAATTAAAAACCACACCCGAGAAAACGCAACACTGGAAGAGGCGTTTCTAAGCAATTACCAACACTGTGATTCTATCGGTGCCCTCAGAATTCGATTCCGAGCACCGGTTCAAAAGATAGAAAAACCCGCTCGTCCGTTCACTGAACGTACCCGAGCCAAACTTCCGAAAATGATTTCGGGCACACCGGGCCTCGGAATCAGGTGCTGTTAGAAACTGCGTTCTTGTAAAATTCCAAAGAAAATTAAGAAAAAAATTTCAATGAAATTTACGGGTCATTACACATATCACCAAGGTTCATCCCCAAGGTCTCAATAAAGAAAAATTACTGAGGTTATTCACCAGGGTATTGTGAAGTTTGTCATGTCTAGAGATTAATTATTTACCCAATGCATTTGAGCACTATCAGGGCGCACCCTTAATATATCTTTAATTTCATGTGAGCCACATAAATCGATACTTTACTTAAATGGGGTTTTATATTCAAGATGTCTGATACCACCTTGAATAGTTCATTCAGAGTTTGTCATAGTAGTTGAATTTACATATCTTATAAGTGAGAAATGCATCTAGATGATGAAAAACAAATATAACAATCATACGACCATTATTAAAAAGAAAGATGAATGGAAAATTATGGCACATACATTGCAATATAAGGTACTGAAAGAACAGAAAACAAGAATTTATCGCATGGAACATTGTTATTGAAATAATAAAATTTTATCATCTAATGATTACAAGGTGAACAAAAAATATCAAGTAGTCTTTTGAGCTTGCACATTCTAAAACATTCAATATTGTTATGCCTTTTCATAATACTAAATAAATTCCATGATAGAAAGCATGAATCTTTAACATAAGTAGCATCATTTAAAACATACGGAATACAAATAAGTTACTCTTAAATGTGGATATAAGTTTTGTTTGACACCCTATTTCTTATGTTTTTAAAACACCACCTAAACTCGAGACATAATGTGTAAGGACCATAACAACTGAAATCAAGGTTCACGCCACATATAAAATATTTGTATATACCCGAACTCAAACTAAAATATTGGTAGACCCATGTGTGCTAATCCCCTATGAATATTAGTTCAACAACATTTTGAATAGGGCATGTCTTTCCCTTAGTCATAAAAATTTGTTTATGAAAACATACAAAAAATAATTTTATAAAAACCTGATCATATATATAACATTTTCAAAATTTATTTATTATTTTAATATGAATTTAAGTGTATTTGAATATGTGAAGTGCATGAAAAATTATACACAAACATCATACATATAACCGAAGTAAAATGGTCATGCCCATTCCTATATATAACCGATGTATATACATATAACCAAAAATATATATGTATTTTCAAAACAACAAAATGTGGCCAGGTATAATCCTTACATTCATTAAGCTATTTGAATGCAAGAGAACCTGAATGACTTGGTTCAACATTTAAGAACATTTGGACTGAACCGTAAGGTTAAAAATATATATATTTTTTCGAATATATATGTGTATATATTCTCAAAGAAGAAAAACAAGCCAAAACATTAAACCCTTACTTTAAAATCTTGAGAAAGGAGGGCTTCAGGGGGGGTTGTCTGACCTCGCTGGAGTAACGGGAGAGAAAAACCGAGAGGCCACAATTATTTATATAAAAAAGCTCACAAACCACCTTCCACCCAAAAAATGTACCCACTTTCATTGCATTCAATGGGGGGTGTCGTGCTTGATGAAAATGAGGAGACATGGGGGTCATCGTCGGTCAGTGGTGAAGAAAATGAGGGGTGTTCCATAGGGTAGGGTTACTGGTGTAACCCATGCATGGAGGAAGAATACGAAAAGGGTAGGAGAAATGCTGGTGAAAAAAATATGGTCCAGATGAATCCTAATGTCGATCCAAGGGATGAGATGTGTCCGCTGTTTTAAAATAATTGAGCGGATTAGATTAGATCTAAGTTTCATCGGACAGTCTAAGTTTGATGCAATAGTTTAAAAACCTCGAATGACAACGATTAGATCATTCCGGTTTGAATGGTTGACAAAAACCCTGGAGAGAGACGCGGTCACTGAGGGTCAAGCGTGGGATCAGAAATAATGGCCCAAATCGCGTACGACGTGATCCAACGGTCCAGATCACGTTTTTCCTGAAAAACAAATTCCCACATCGAAACAGGGAGCCGTTTTAACCTCCCTTATAAATCTCAGCCTCCCAACGAGTGCTCAGAAATCACACAACACCCACGAAGGGGGCACTATACATAGGCTCACGCCCGCAGGCCTTGGCCTACCAAGATCCCACCACGACCTCATACCCACACTGGTGCGCCTATGCACTCTTTCTCGCTCCCGAGCACCCTTTGGGGAACCTCTACACAAGCTCAGGCCAGCCATGGCTTAGGGATGAGGGTCAATCTCATCCACTTCATGGGAGTTTCCTCCCTCGACCCCGGCCAAAAAGGGCTAGCCCTAGTGGGGCAATTTTTTTTTGAAAAAGTTACACTAAAAAAAGTTTTAAGAAGAGGAAACAATCCATTTATTAAAACTATATAGAATTTTATATTTTTAAAAATTAATTAATATAAATTAAACTTTTTTTAGTTAGAATTATTTCCAAAATTAAAAATACTAAAACACTTTTTTTAACTCAAAAAGTTATGAAAATAAAATTTTAATAAACATACACTATAATTTATATACTATTATCCAAAAATACATAGTTCAATCACAACATAATTTAATTTCAAAAACATAAACATATTTTATAACACTATTTAAGAAATGAAAATCGTTACATTGTATTTGAAAAATTCGCAAAGTGTTATAAATTCATTAATTCTTTTCAAAATCACTTAAGGGTGAAATTATGTTTTACACCATATCCATTTAGAGTTCATAAATGATGGTTTAATTATAACCTTTATCATAACTCAATTATTTGGAAACAAATTAATATTTATATAAGTTTACTTATCCAAACAAGGTCCAATGACTATTTTTTTTATAACTTTTATCATCCAACAGTCACTAGAGGAACGATCGAAAAAAGTTTCCTATAAAACCAAACCATACGATGTCCTAAATATCAAAAGGAAGAATATGGTGCTTCCCATTCTGCTGATGCTCAGCTTGGTTTTTATGATCACAATGTTGATGTTTTTTTCTTTAGTTGACTCGAAGGATCTCCTTTACATACTGGGCCTCGTTGTGGTGATTGGGGGTCTTCCAGTAGTTCTGATAGAGTTTTTAATAGGTATACTGGGTTAGCATGATTACTCTTTTGATCTCGGTGTATTGTAGAAACTAAGGTGTTCTTATTTAAATAAATATCCTTATGTTTATCCTTTAAATTTGAGTTCTGTTGAAAGGGATTTAACAAAAGTAAATTCATAATATCATCATTATATGATACCCAAAATTCGGGGTGTTACATTACACCCCCCATCAATGAATTGTGTCCCTGCAATTTATTTCATACAAACATGCTAAGAGGAAGCTCTCAGTTGTTCCTACCATATCTCCCATCGTAGAGGATCCTCAGGTGCATTCAGCGGAACACCCTAATTGATGCTCAACTCCTCCAATTCTCTGGTCCAGATACACATCAGGTAGAAGGGGTTGAACTCATGCACTGGACACTCGGGTTTCCAGAGAGAGGCTCAAATGGTACAAAGTATGGAAATGTCCATATGGACCAACGTATGAAGAACATGCCGAATTATGTCTCGATCGAGAACATCTATGTTATCGACATTGTCGTACGGCTAACACTGAGGAGTTGGTACATGTAGTTCGCATAAATGTTTCCCTCTAAAGAAACCTCTTCAAATTTTACCTTGGCCATGTTCTTCCGGCCTAGTGTAAAACACAGCAAGATCCCTTCATGGTATTTTACTCTCTACTTACGCTCGGCCAATTGTGCTGAGCCTATGCGGTAGTAGATGGGAGAATTCCCTAGACAGGTGCGGAGAATCCCCGGACTATTTTTCACCGAAAAAAATTGCTTGCACATTCCTCGCAGGTTTGTGAAGGGATGATACTCATCTTCAGAGGTTTTGATTGCAATAATATCCAGTATCTCAGTAGGAAGAGATAACATGTGGGTTTTTCCTTCCATATAAAAGATTAAGATGAGAGTTCAATCACTTGAAATCCATCCAAAAGTATAAAAAAGTAAATATATAAGAAAGAAGAGATAAAAAATATGTTCTTTATATAACTATTGGTGCACAACGTAAAATGGGGCTAATGGTTTCCCCAGTTCCCTAACACATGAATTCCCAATAAAAGCTTGAAACTCTCTATCTCCCTAAACTATATGCAACCCAAGAAATCATGTTCGATGTCGTGGTAGCACTTATAGTGTCTCCATAGTCTATCATATGGGGTGTACAACTGTGAGACAACCCTATATACTTGTTGTCTATACACAGCATGAGAGGATTTGTATTCAAGGATTACAAATTCCATCATTTGACCAAAATATCCATAGGACAAGACTTGACACATGTATGCTGCGTGGAGATCTCCCTCTGCAGTAGCCTCTTGGAAATCCGTGAGGGATGAGATGCCTTCCACTATGGTGAAGCATCTAAAAAGTCCCTCATAGTACTTCCCCCGTCGTGTGTATGATGGAAACTGGTCTTGCATAATAAATATGTAATCTTGACCCGCTCTTTGGTGGAGTTGAAGTACACAGGGAGTGTTGGACACATCAAAGAGATGTTTTCACTCATACGGATATGGCCATAGTTTATAAAGTATTCATGGGTTGCTATTGAAATTATGGTTTCTAAGGCCTCATGTGGAAGAGACAAAATATTAGTACCTTCGTTTTCCTTCTGAAAATTAAGAAAAATAATTTTTAGAAATGATGATGTATATTTTTCGTTATTTCAGTTCTGGCTTTCCAGAGATAGCCAAATCGTATCCTCTAATACCAACTCTGAAGACCCGACCCCCAAAAAAATAGAATTTGGTGCCTTATGAACATGATGTGTCATTTTAAAATAGAAACATGCACTGATAAACACACATCACATCCCATACAGAGGATTGAGTTTGGTATGGGCTCTAGGAAACCAGTAACTTCAGAAATGTTTCATCTGATAAAAGTTGTTATCTGAAAATTTAAATTTCAAAACGTAGGGTGAGAAGAAGAATGCCTAGTATGGGGTTTAAAATAAACCAATGAAACTTTTGAAAGAATTTTTCAAAAACTTTTGCGAAGAACATTATCTTATAGAAAACTATAACACATGTAACATAACATAAATGTGTTCAACTAATATTTTCAAGGAATACATGAATCAATTAGGAAATTTTTAAAAAGGGTTAGTAAAATATATCCTGAACAAGTATGACTTAGGAATGTTTAAGCACAAATTAAACTGTTAAGAGTAATACATAATCAGATTTTCGTTTGAAAGAAAAAACTTCAATTTCATATGTTGGTTACTATTTTACACGAATCATACCCAAAACCTTTACTTGTGACATCAATATGAACTTGATAAAAACATTAGGGCAAGAGTAGTGAATGAATGAGAATATCATCTTCAAAAGAACTTGTAACATGACTTGAATATGTGGATTATACATTTCATTTAGAAATTCATGAACATATCATTGATGTCCATCCCCAAGGTTCCAATAAAGAAAAATTACCGAGGTTATTCACCAGGGTATCAGGATGTTTGTAATCTCTAGAGGATAATTCCTTACCCAATGCATTGGAGCCCTACCAAGGCACACCCTTAATATGTATTTACTTTCATGTGATCCACATAAATCAATACATTACTTAAATAGGGATGTATATTCAATATGTCCCATACCACCTTGAATAGTTCATTCATAGTTGGTCATAGTAGTTGAATTTACATATCTTATAAGTGAGACATGCATCTAGATGATTAAAAACTAAGATAAGAATCATGTGATTGTTATTAAAAGGAAAGAAGAAAGACAAATTATGGCACATACACTGACATCTAAGGTATTGAAAGAACAGAAAACTACAATTTATCACATGCAAGTTTGTTCTTGAAATTCTAAAATTTTATCATCCAATTAATTACAAGGTGAACCAAAAATCTAAAGTAGGGTTTTGAGCTTGCAAATGCTAAAACATTCAATATTGTTAAGCGTTTTCATAATACTGAATAATGTCCATGATAGAAATCATGATTCTTAAACATAAGAAACACCATTTAAAAGATAGGGGAAAAAATAAGTAACTCTTAAATTTGGAAATAAGTTTTGTTTAACACCCTATTTCTTATGTTTTTAAAACTCCACCTAAACTCAAGACTTAATGTGTAAGGACCTTAACAACAGAAATCAAGTTTCATGCAACATGTAAAATATATGTATGTACCCAAACTCAATCTATAATATTGGGACACCCATTTTTGTTAATCCCCTATGAATATTAGTTAAACAACGTTTTGAATAGGGTAGGTCATGCCCTTAGTCATAAAACTTTGTTTATGAAAACCTACAGAAAAATAATTTTATAACAATCCGATCATATATATAACATTATCAAAAATTATTTATTATTTAAATATGAAATTAAGTGTATGTGAATATGTGCAGTTCATGAACAATTATACACAAACTTTGTACATATAATCGATGTAGAAAGGTCATGCCCATTCTTGCATATAACTGATGTATATACATATAACCAAAAGTATATACTATTTTCAAAACAACAAAACAAGGCCAGGTATAATCATTACATTCTTTAATTTGTTTGAATGCAAGAGAACCCGAAGGCCTAGGTTCAACATTTAAGAACGTTTGGACTGAACCATAAGGTTAATATATATATATATATATATATATATATATTTGAATATATAAGTGTATATATTCTCAAAGAAGCTAAAGAAGGGAAAAATAAAAACCCTTACTTTAGAAACTAGGGAAATGAGGACATCAGGGAGGGTTGGTCGGGCTCGCTGGAGACTTGAATGGGAGAGAAGAACTGAGAGGTCTGAGTTATTTATATACAAAAGATCACTCACCATCTTGCATGACAAAAACATACCCACTTTAATTGCATTCAATGGTGGGTGTCGTGCTTGTGGAACATGAGGAGACATGGGGGTCCCCGGTGGTCTGAGGTGAAGAAAACGAGGGGTGTGCCATAGAGTAGGGTTACATGTGTAACCCATGCACGGAGGAAAAAGAAGACACGGCTAGGGGGAATGCTGTGAGAAAATAGACAGTCCAGATCGATCCCAACATCGATCCAAGGGATGAGATGCATACATTGTTTTAAAAGAATTGAGCGTCTTTGATTAGATATATGTTTCATCAGACGGTCTATGTTTGAAGCAGAAATTTAAAAACCTCGAACGACTAGGATTAGATCATGTCGGATCGAACAGTTGACAAAGACTGCGGAGAGAGACGCGGTCACTGAGGGTCGAGCATGGGATCAGAAACAATGTCCCAGATCGCGTGCAGCGCGATCCAATGGTCCAGATCGCATTTTTCCAGAAAAACCGCTTCCCATATTGAAACGGAGAGAGGTTTTCGCCTCCCTTATAACCACGGGCCTCACAAATAGTGCTCAAAAATCACACATTACCTACGAAGGGGGGCCTATAAATGGGCTCCCGCCAGCAGGGATTGGCCTACCTAGACCCCGTTGTGGCCTCACGCCCGCACTGGTGCGCCTATGTGCTCCTACTCGCTCCCGAGGGCCCTTCTGGGACACTCTACTTGAGCTTGGGTCGGCCTTGGCTTGGGGCTAAGGGTCAGGCTCAGCCACTTCATGTGAGTTGCTTTCCTCGGCCCTAGCCAAAAAGGGCTGGCCCTAGTGGGCCAATTTTTTTTGAAAAAGCTACACTAAAAAACGTTTTAGGAAGAGGAAACAATCTATTTATTAAAACAATATATAATTTTATATTCTTAAACATTAATGAATACAAATTAAACTAGTTTTAGTTAAAATTATTTCTATAATTAAAAATATTATACACCTTTTTTAGCTCAAAAAGTTACAAAAAGGAAATTTTAATAAACCTACATTATAATTTATATACTAGTATCCTCAAAAACATAGTTCAATCAAAACATAATTTAATTTGAAAAAATTAAACATACTTTATAACATTATTTATGAAATGAAAATCGTTACATTGTATTTGAAAAATTCGCAATGTGTTTTGAATTCCTTAAATCTTTTCAAAATCACTTAAGGGTGAAAGAATGTTTTACACCACATCCTTTAAGAGTTCATAAATGATGTTTTAATTATAACCTTAATCATAACTCAATTATATAGAACCTAATTAATATTTAAATAAGTTCACTTATCCAAACAAGGTCCAGTGGCTATTTTTTATAACTGTTAGCTTCCAATGGTCACTAGAGAAATGGTCCAAATAGTTTCCTATAAAACCAAACCTTACGGTGTCCTAAAACTCAAAAGGGAGAAGATGGTGCTTCCCATTCCGCTGATGCTCATCATTGTTTTTATGATCACAGTGGTGATGTTTTTATATTTAGTTGACTCGAAAGATCTCCTTTACTTACTGGGCCTCGTTGTGGTGATTGGGGGTCTTCCTATAGTGCTGATAGGGTTTTTAATAGGTATATTTGGTTAGCAAGATTACTCTTTTGATCTCGGTGTTTTTTAGACACTACAATGTTCTTATTAAAATAAAAAACCTTATGTTGATCCTTAAATGTTTTATTTGGTTAAAAGGGATTTAACAAAAGTAAATGCATAATATCTTTATTATATGATACCCAAAATTCGGGGTGTTACACATTGTTTTTTTACCTGTCATAATATTCATTTTCATTTAATTTTTGTAATTTTTATATGTTGGATTTTTGTATTATTAAGATTGAGATTCTTTTATTAGTTCACGTGGACCTTTTGTTCGGTTTATACATTGGGCATGTGCCATTAGCCTTGGTCCACTTTCCCATTTGATATATGTCATCCTCATACCTGATGTTGATCCATTTATCCTTATGATACTATGGTTTTCTATTCCTCCCTTTTTTCGTTCTTCATGAAACGGATTGGCTTGATCTATGGGTGACCCTTGATAGCTTATCCTATGATATCATATGTCTTTATTTTGTTGTTTAATTGGTTATGTTGGGCCACTTATCTATATTTTTCATATCCTTGGTTATATGCTCTAGTATTCGTATACCCCTACTAGAATGACTCCTCGATTTGGAATCTACCTCTCCACATTTGGGAGATTTAGTTGGGCGAAAAATGTCCATGGTTTTGGGAGTTCTAGTTTTCCTCAAGGGAGAAGAGTAGATGAAGGAGCACTGGTGGGATTCCTTGACATACCAAAGAAAAAATATAGATCTAGATAAGTTTTGATCATCTTCATATATGCTTCGTGAGGAGATCTGATGAGGTCCTAGTGTTCCTTGGTGTTCCTTTTACCAAGATGGAAATGACTATTATATAGGAGTATAATCTCGATGACCCTAACAACAAGACCTAATTACATAGAGGCTCTATGAAAAGAAATATGAGAGATTTATCCCTAATAAGGGTCCTTAGTATAGTATTCTTATTCTTTTCTCTCGGTTATTTATGCCTTTTATTTTATTATTATTTGGTTCTATGTTGCATGATTTGTTTGAGTTTTTCCAAGGTGTACAATATATGCTGAATCCCCAACTTGGTTCTACTGTGAGTCATCGCATTTCGAGAACCTAAACGTTGGATATTTTCCTCATGTGCCTTTTTCTTATATGGTTATGTTTCACTCTTTAACACAAATCTTTTATAATCCCATTTTTTCATAGTGGAATCTTGGTACCCCTCCACCATGAATATATGACAAATAGATAAATAATATCAAAAACCTATGGTCCTCTTTATGATTTGATTACTACTTTATGTCATTCATTTCTATTGATCATCTCGCTTATGTCTGAGTCTGTTATCTCTAATTGTTCTTGGTACTTATCACTATTAATATCAAACTGGTTATATATATTCTCATTAGCATGTTATCTATTGTATATTTTTTCATGAATTGGTACTTTATATTCACTCGTTCTTTATTTAAGGTTTTTTAGAATCAGCATGTTACACTTAAGATTATGAGATATCATTACAAGATTTTTATTATTCATGTTTTCTTGATTCTTCCTATTATTTATATAATTATAAACATGTTAAATTTTTGTTATGTAATTTTGAGAAACAAAATTATACCCACACAACTCAATTACTCTTTTGAAAGTGGGCTACCTCATCACACAACCCACAAATTTTTTTATAGAATATGATAAAAAAATATTTATTAAGGCTGCTATTGGGATCAAATAATATTGGCAATTTCATGATGTGATAATTGTGAGATAAAAGTAAAGTAAAAATGAATAAAAAATGAACAATAGATGTAACATAGAAACCCCCACAAATATAGAGGGGTAAAAAACCATAGAAAAATAGAATGATATCACTATGGTAAAAGAGGTTAAACACACTCTCCTTCTATTATAAGGAAAATATCCATTAATTAACTCTCTTGAGTAATGTATAATGCACCTCACAAAATACAACACTCAAAATGTTGAAATAGGAAGCTCAATACTTGAGGTGATGATTCTAAAACTGTTAATGTTCTTTGCCTTTTATAGGCAAGGCCATTACTTGATCTTCCTCATCTATTTTAATCCATGGGTTAGTATTTTCACCGATCCCACTAACCAGTCTAGACCCCTTTGAAAAATCAAGGGGGTGAAACTGTTTGTGAGAAACAAATGCCAATATATGTCACACATGGATATCTGACTGGGAACCAATAATATTTCCACTAATCTTTTCTATCTTCCAAACATGTTGCTCTTATATCTATGATTACGATTGAGGATTTTTATTATAATAACTAAACAAAGTTAATAAAATTCATCATAAAATTAACCTAATTTTCTTCAATATAAAATTTATGCATATCCACTCTTCCTTCCTCCACCACATCTGGAACAAAGTGATATTGTACTATAATGTGCTTTATCTTGGAATGAAAAGATAGATTCCTTTTAATTTGCAAGGTTCTATGTTTGTCACAAATCAATTTGATATACTTTTGTCATTGTCTAGGTTCCTCTGGAAACCTTCACATCTAAACCACTTCTTTGCAAGCCTATGTAGTTTTCATGTATTCTACCTTAGTCATGGATAAATATATAATAGACTACAACTTTGAATTCCAACTCACAACTCATCCTATAAAATTAAACACATAACCCAAAGTGTATTTTAATTGTTCATAATCACCTACAAAATCTGAATTTGTGTAGGTTCTAATAGTGAAATTTGATCCTTAAAAACATAATACAACATATGAGATCTCATTGATGTATCTAAGGGTCTTCTTTAATATGTTCCAATGATCTCATATTTAATTCTCCACATACCAACTAACTGCTCCCACTAAATGTGCAATTTCTGGTCTCATATAAACCATAGATAATATCATACTACCCACTGCTGGTGCATAAGGTAATTAAGACATCTCCATCCTCTATACTTCACTGTTATCACTGTTAGGATTCATTATAGAGGATAACATAAAATTAATAGTAAGTGGGGTAAATATAGGCTTATAATGTCTCATGTGGAAGTATTTCATGATATTCCTCAAGAAATTATTTTTTGATAGCTAAATCATACCCTTATTTCTATCTCATTAAATCTGTATCCCATGATATTATTTCTTGGTCCTAATTCCTTCATATAATACTCCGATGAAAAATATCAACATGTCATCCACATAGAATAGAAGAATGACAAAATCATTACCATCTGAACCCATTACATATGCATAAGTATCTGAATGAAGTATTTTGTGTACAATACTCATGATATAGGAATAAAATCTCTTGTACCAACACCTTGGTGCCTGCTTAATACCATAATGTTTTTTTCTCAACCTAAAAACCAAGTTCACTTTTCCTTATTTTAAAAAACATTCCAATTAGAGAATATATATTTATTTATCAAAATCACCATGTAGAAAAGTTCTCTTCACTTCTTGCTACTCTAGAGTTAAACTATATATTGCACACATCCCCATAAATATTTGAACAGTTATTATTCTAACAGTGGGAGAAAATATTTCCTTGAAATCAATAACTTCTCACTATGTATATCCTTTGACCACTAGTCTTGCATGATATCATTACAATAATTCCTTTTCATCCCAATTGATCTTAAACAACCTGTTTTTACTGATAGTCTTCCTTCCATGAGGTAATGGATCAATATCTCAAGTCTGGTTCTTGTGAAGGGCATCAAGTTTCTCCTGAATTTCTTCCATCCATGCGGATATTTCTGAACTCCACATCACCTCCCAAAAAATAATATGGATTACCATCCTCCATCAATAAGTAGTACACAATATTTCTCGCAGTGAAAATTCTATGTGCAATATTGGTTCTCTTTTATCTTGAGTTGATCGTCATAGTCTAAAATCAATCATAAATTGGTCATCATGGTCCTCAAAGGAAATTGGTTCTTCTATGGATTCTTCCTCCACCCCAACAATTATAGTATATGTGTTCTCTTTCTTCAATTCGCCATTAATCATCACATGCACCTTATCTTCTAGAATTGTAACATCCATGCTGATGATAATTCTATGGGTAGTGGGGTGCCACATACGATACACCTTCACACCATCAACGTATCCTAGGAATATACATTCATTGGATCTCGAATCCAACTTCAATATTTCCTGATCATTAAACAATACAGATACATGACCTCCATATGTATGTAACCAAGCATAGTCAATAGGTTTAACACTCTACATATTCATTAGTGTTTTCATATCAATCGTCACAAAAGTAAATCGATTGACCACATAACATGTTCTCTTCATTACATTATCCCATAACTTCTTGAAAATTCCTACAGTCTTAAATATCTCCCTTGTTCTATCCAACAAGGTTATGTTCACCCACTATGCCACTCCATTTTTTTGAGTAGTGTACGACACCATGAATTGTCTCTTGGTGCCTTCTCATTGAAAAAAAGTATCAAAATCCTCAATTGAAAATTTTCCACCACTATCAATCCTTAAACAATTGATCTTCATTCAAGATTCCATCTTCATCCATGATTTTCATGTATTGAAGACATTAAAAACAATTGAATTCATCTTTATTGGGTACACCTAACATCTCATGGAATAATCATCAATGAATTATACATAGAACCTTTCTCTTCCCAGGGATATAAACAGTGCATGCCAAATATTGGAGTGGATCAACTCTAAGATATCCTTGCTCCTCATTTTTTACGTCACAATAATCAACCAATGTTGGTTGCAAAAATCATAATTCTCCCAAAATAGAAAGTATAACTTTGTAATCAAGGAAGAAACTTATGTTCAGTAAGAATATTCAAGCTTCTATCGAACATAAAACCAAGCTTTCGATACCATGACTTCCTCAATTATTTTGTTGAGGTAGTTAACAGGACAACTATTGTAATGTATCAGAAATTCCATATAATTTTTATTAATTATATGGAATTATTTCGAGACTGCAAAATCTAACGGCGCGCGATTCTAATGCCAAAGGTTCCCAGAATGTTCCGTCGAAGTTTTGTTAAGCTTTAATTAGAGCATGTAAGCAGTTTTCCTTAAAAAAAGGAATATTTATTAAATGGTTACTCGAATTAAAAATCTGATGACACTGTTATGCTCAGAATGGAAGGTTTACCCTAGGCACGGATTAAGTTTAGTCTGTGCGGGCCCCCTGTGAGAAAACATAAAAATTGTATAACCGTAAATAAAATAATTAAATTATTTTATTTTATTTTTCAAATGCTTATAACTCATGAATGGTAAATCAGATTAAAAATATAAGACCACCACTGACCTCGTGAAGGTATTCTCTCTTTAGGAAGATATTAACATTGGCCGATGCGATCCACTAGTGAATGTTAGTTTTTGGCCGTATATAAAATAATTAAGTGAAAATTATTTTATTGTAAAATCCATAACTTTTAAATGGTAAATCAGATTGGAAATACGAGAGTAACGTTGGGTTATTTGGGTCGTGTTTCAATTAGGAAAATCCTAACCTCAACCGGTGTGGGTTGAGGGTGACTATTAATAATTTTCCAAACTTTTTTTGGGGTACGTTCAGTAAACGCGTGAGCGGCGTTTTCGAACGTTTGAAGTATTGTTCGGCTTAAAAATCTGAGGGCATCATTGAACCCGCAACGCTGGGATTCGCTAAAGAGAGGTATAACTTCGACTATAGTAGGATGGGTGAAAAAGTTATTTTTGTGTACTTTTTAAAGATTAATAAAATAACATGTTTTGTTATTTTATTTTACTTCTTTCTTCCAATGGATGAACGACGTTGGCGGGACCGACGACGTGTCAAGCCAACAAATGGTTTAACTTTTATTTTCTTGTAACCACGTCATTTGAAAGTCGGGAGGTTTATTAATTAAATGAACCTCATTAATTCCCCGAGAATTATACACTCCTTCTCCTCTCTTATTTATATGGAGCTCAGGGAGGGGTGTTTGCACGGCTTCACAAAACGATGATGCTCTGGAAAAGTACCGTGACGCCAACCACCAGTAGGATGAGACTGGTTCCAACAAGCGGTGATGAGCGCCACCACGTCATGACCTGATGACAATGATAAAGGAGGTTCTGTCAACTGTCGTCGGTAGATGTCTCTTCCAGCTAGAAGGTTATTTTTGTTTTTGTGTCTTTGATTCCCTCTTCTACATTCTTGAAATTATACAAAGAACACAGGTCAACCGACTAATGTGTTGATCCGAGATTCATCCATCTTTACGGGAGGTTATTGCAGGGAATCTTGTGGGGTTAATCTTGTGTTCAATACAACTTTTTATTGAACTCCCTTAATATCTTTCATATTCTGAGCTAACGCGGAGGGTGCGGGCCTAAAAAATCCGTCCCAAACCCTCCGCTATCTTGCATTCCTTGCACCACATCAGAAGACCACGAACACGTCGACGCACGCCCCAAGAGGAGGGTTATGGCTCATCAGCCGCGACGAACGGAGGACGCAGCTGGCAAGATGGCTGACCGTGGGAAGGAAGGTGATGTGCCCGCCACACCGCTGTTCAATGGATGATACCGTGGAGGCCGAAACCACCTCCGGAGGGTTCCGCGGTGCCCACACGGCACCGCCGCCTCACCAACTGAACGGCCACCAGGCCTTTCGGGAATCTGAGTCATAGGGGGGTTACACCCCCCCCCCCCCCCCCCGCATCAGACTAAACTGGGCCGCAGCCCTCGGAGCGGGTCACCACCCTCAGACCAGGACGCCACCCTCGAGTTGGGTCGTCGCCCTCAGACCGAACTGCCTCCCTCTGAGCGGGCCACCGCCCTCGCACCGGGACCCCGCCCTCACCCCAGGCCCCCGCCCCCAGATCGGGCTGACGGCCTCACACCAGACTGCCACCCTTAGACTTGGCCACAACCCTTGAAGTGTGGTGCCTCCCCGGAATGGGTCGCCGCCCCATGTGGGTCGGGTTTCCCCTTTGCAGGCCGCCCCCTTGCGGGCTGCCCTATTCTGGAAGGGCCGCCCCCCTTGCGGGTCAGACCAAACATCGGCCCATCGGGCCGAGTCCACCCTAACCCAGCCCCGAGCGAGTCGGGCCGGGTCGGTCCGACCAGGTCAGACCGGACCCAGGACCAATCGGACCCTGGAACACTTAAAGGAGCATATCTTGTGACCTAGACGCCTATTTGACGAACCATCTACAGCATTGGGATCCTTGGATCGAGATGGTCCTTTTGGCATTATTCGATTTAGTTTTTTAAATAGTTTAAGTATGGACGGGTTGGATCGAACCCGAATCCAACTAGGCCCTCGAAGCTAAAACGCTTATAAGTCCCAGACCGGGCGTCAGATTGACGTTCCATCTATCGTGTTAGAACCCTTTGGACATGGAGTCCCTTTGAGTTATTCTTTTGTGGAGGTTAGTGGCGGCCGAGGTACGAATGATAAATCAAGGGGAAGATTCTATGGAACTTGAGCGTACCGGCACTACTACAGAAACGGGCTTTATCAGTGCTCAATACGGGCTTTATCAGCGCTAAAAAAGCATTGTAAAGCTCGAAGCTGATATAGGAGGTGCCCTTGATCAGTGCTTTTTTAGCGCTGAGAAAGGTAGATTTTATCAGTGCTGAAAAAGAACTGATAAATGTACATTTTACGAGTGCTTAGAGAGCGTTGAAAAAGGATTCCTTTATAAGCACTTTGTTAGCGCTGATAAATTCTTCTTTTATCAGCACTAAAATGCACCGATAAAATCCATGTCTGTTGCCCAAAAATTTATGCAGTAGCACACCCAAACGGCACCTGCAAATAATCTAGCATCTCAATATGAATACCCATACAAAATTAACACATAAATCATAACATAATTACACCATGTATACCCATAAACCATTAAAACATAATTCATAAGTTAATTAAATACATAAAGAGTTCTATTCAGAATTCAAGGGGTGGGGAGGTTGTTCGGGGGTTTCGGGTGGCTGTCCAAGGTGGTAGGGGTGTCCGGGGGGATGGGGGTGTCCAAGGGGGGCAGGTTCAGTCCAGGAGGATGGGGGGCTGTCCAAGGAGGGTAGTGGTGTCCAGGGGGTGGGGGTGTCTAGCTGGTGGGGTGGTGTCCAGGATGGGTGTTTCCAGGTGTGGGGGGTTGTCCATGGGGTGGGATGGTGTCTAGGGTGTCGGGGGGGGGGGGGGGGTCTTTCTAGGAGGTGGGTGGGGTGACCGGGGGTGGGGGTGGTCTGGAGGGTTGTTGGGGCTGTCCAAGGGGAGTGTGGTGGTGTCCAAGAGGGTGGGATGGGGGATTCTATAGGATAGGGGTGTCTAGGGGGTGGGGGTGTCCAGGGGGTGGGGGGACATTCCAGGGTGTTGTTAGGGCTGTACATGGGGGTGGGGTGGTTTCCAAGGAGGGGGTGTTCAGGTGGTGGGGGGGGGGTTGTCTATGGGGTGTCCATGGGGGTGGTCTGGTGTCCAGGGTGTTGGGGGGGGGGGGGGCTTTCTAGTGGGGTCCAGGGGGGTTGGTGGGGATTTCCAAGGGGGGTGGGATGGTGTCTGGGAGGGTGGGGATTGCCATCCATGGGTGTGGGGTGTCCAGGGGGTGGGGTATGTAGGTGGTAAGGTGGTGTCACGGAGGGTGGGGTGTCATCCAGGGGGGTGGTGGTTGTCCAGGGGGGGTCTCGGGGGGGGGGGGGGGTTGTGGGGATATCTGAGGTGGGGGGGGGGGTCTATCCATGGGTGTGTCCAGGGAGGGTGGGGTGTCCAGGGGGTTGAGGGGGCTTTCAAGGGGGTTGAGGGGGATTTCCAGGTGGTGGGGGAGTCCAGAGGGGTGGGGGTGTCCAGGGGGTGGGTTGGTGTCCAGGGGGTGGGTGGGCGGTCCAGGGATTTGGTGGGGTTGACTCTTACACATCAAAAAGGATCCATGTATTGTTCTCATAAAGGATCAATACAATCCGATTGTGTTTGGTCGTATTTTTGTAGGTTAGTTGTTGTTTTCACTTAAAATTGTGTCCATTTTAAACAGAAGAGAGACCCTTTGTGTGGTATCAGCCACACTATGTCTCAGATTGATGTGGGGATGACTCATACAGGTTAAAAAGGACCTGTGGGTCATTCTCATAAAGATCAAGACAATTCAAATGCATATGGTCGAATTTCCGTAGGTCAGTTGTTGTTTTCACATAAAAATTTGTCCATTTCAAATAAAAGTTAGACCCTTTGAGTGGAACACGCCACACTGTGCCTTGGATTGAGGTGGGGATGACTAATGCTCATCAAAAAGGACTTTCTAATCATTCTACCGAAGTATCAAGACAATCTGAATGCATTTGGTTGAATTTTTGTAGGTCAGTTGTTGTTTTCACTAAAAAATATGCCCATTTTTTTAAAAAAAAAAGTCAGATCCATTGAGTGGTACCGGAAACACCATGACTAGGATTGAGGTAGGGATGACTCGTGCACGTCCCCAATGCACCTTTGGACGTTCTCTTAAAGGATCAACACAATCCAAACCTGTTTTGTCGGATTTCTGTAGGTCAGTTGTTGTTTTCACTTAAAAATCGGTCAAATTTAAACAGAAGAGAGAGCCTTTGAGTGGTACCGGCCACACCATGCCTCAGATTGAGGTGGGTATGACTCGTGAACTTCCCCAATGCACCTTTGGATCATTATATTAAAGTATCAAGACAATCCTAATGCTTTTGGTCAGATTTCCGTAGGTCCGTTGTTGTTTTCACTTAAAAATTTGTCCATTTCAAACAAAAGAGAGACCCTTTGAGTGGTACCGGCCACACCGTGCCACAGATTGAGGCGGGTATGACTCTTTCATGTTAAAAAGGACCCGTGTATAATTATGATAATGTATCAAGGCAATATGAATGCGTTTGGTCGGATTTCAATAGGTCAGTTGTTGTTTTCACATAAAAATATGTCCATTTTAAACAAAAGAGAGACCCTTCGAGTGGTACCGGCCACACTGTGCCTGAGATTGAGGTAGGGTTTACACTTACAGATCATAAAGGGCCCATGTATCATTCTCGTAAAGGATAAAGACATTCCGAATGTGTTTGGTCAGATTTTCGAAGGTCAGTTGTTTTCACTTATAATTGTGTCCAATTTAAACTGAAGAGAGACCCTTTGAGTGGTACCGGCCACACCGTTCCTCCGATTGAGGTGGGTATGAATCATACATGTCCCAAAGGACCAATGGATCATTATCCTAAAATATCAAGACAATCCCAATGCGTTTGGTTGAATTTCCATAGGTCAGTTGTTGTTTTCACCTAAAAATTTGTCCATTTCAAACAAAAGTGACACCCTTTGAGTGGTACCGGCCACATCGTGCCTCGGATTGAGGCGAGGATGACTCTTGCACATCCGAATCACAACTGTGTATTGTTATCTTACTGGATCAAGACAATTCGAATGGTTTGGTTGAATTTCCATAGGGCAGTTGTTGTTTTCACTTAAAAATTTGTCCATTTCAAACAAAAGTGAGACCCTTTGAGTGGTACAAGCCACACCGTGCCTCAGATTGAGGAAGGGATGACTCGTTCACGTCCCAAAGGACCCATGGAAGATTATAATAAAGGTTCAAGACAATCCTAATGTGTTTTATCACATTTCGGTAGGTCAGTTGTCATTTTCATTTAAAAATATGTCCATTTTAAACAAAAGTGAGATCCTTTGAGTGGTACCGACCACACCGTGTCTAGGATTGAATAGGAACTGACTCATGCACATCCCAAATGCACCTGTGGACTATTCTCTTAATGCATCAACACAATCCAAATGCGTTTTGTTGGATTTCCGTCGGTCAGTAGTTTTCACTTAAAAATCGGTCCAATTTAAACATAAGAGAGACCCTTTGAGTGGTATCGGCCACACCGTGCCTTTTATTGAGGTGGGGATGACTCGTGCACATCCCCAATGCACCCATGGATCGTTATCTTAAAGGATCAGAACAATACTAATGTGTTTGGTTGTATTTCCATTGGTCAGTAGTTGTTTTCACTTAAAATTGTGTCCATTTTAATGAAAAGAGAGGCCCTTTGAGTAGTACCGCCCATACCATGCCTCGGATTGAGCCAGAGATGACTCTTTCATGTCACAAAGGACCCGTGGATCATTCTCATAAAGGATAAAGACAATATGAATGCATTTGGTCAGATTTCCGTAGGTCAGTTGTTGTCGTCACATAAAATTTTGTCCATTTAAAACAAAAGAAAGGCCCTTTGAGTGGTACCGGTCACAATGTGCCTATGATTGAGGCAGGGATGACTCATGTACATCAAAAAGGACCCGTGTATAATTCTCATAATGTTTCAAGACTATACTAATGTGTTTGGTCAGATTTTCATAGGTCATTTGTTGTTTTCACTTAAAAATCTGTCCATTTTAAATAGAAGAGAAATCCTTTGAGTGCTACTGGCCACACCGTGACTCAGATTGAGGAGGGTTTGAATTTTAAACATCTCAATGGACTGATGGATCTTTCTCATAATGGATCAAGAAAATCAAAATGCATTTGGTCAGATTTTTGAAGGTCAGTTGTTGTTTTCACTTAAAATTGTGTCCAATTTAAATAGAAGAGAGACCCTTTGAGAAGTACTGGCCACACCATGACCAGATTGAGGTGGGCATGAATCATACACATCAAAAAGTACACTTGGATCATAATCCTAAAAGATCAAGGCTATCCAAATTTGTTTGGTCGAATTTTCGTAGGTTAGTTGTCGTTTTCACTTAAAATTGTGTCCAATTTAAACAGAAGAGAGACTCTTTGAGTGGTACCGGCCACACCATGCCTCAGATTGAGGTGGGGATGACTCTTACATGTCACAAAGTACCTTTTTATCATTATCTTAATTGATCAAGACAATCCGAATGCTTTTGGTCAAATTTCTGTAGGTCAGTTGTTGTTTTCACTTAAAAATTTGACCATTTCAAACAAAAGTGAGACCCTTTGAGTGGTACCGGCCACACCGTTCCTTGGATTGAGGCGGGGATGAGTCGTGAACATCCCAAAAACACTCTTGGATTGTTTTTTCAAAGGATCAACACAATCCAAATGTGTTTGGTCAGATTTCCGTAGGTCAGTTGTTGTTTTCACTTAAAAATATGTCCAATTTAAACACATGTGAGATCCTTTGAGTGGTACCGGCCACACCGTGCCTTGAATTGAGGCAGGGAATACTCGTGAACGTCCCCAATGCACCTGTGGATCATTCTCTTAAAGGATCATCACACTCCGAATGCGTTTGGTTGGATTTTCGTAGGTTAGTTGTGGTTTTCTCTTAAAAATCAGTCTAATTTAAGAAGAAGAGAGACCCTTTGAGTGGTACCAGCCACACCAGGCCTCATATTGAGGAAGGGATGACTCTTTCACATCCCCAACGCACCTATTTATTTTACTCCTAATGGATCAAGACAATCTGAATGCGTTTTTTCGGATTTCCGTAGGTCAGTTGTTGTTTTTACTTAAAATTGTGTCCATTTCAAACAAAAAAGATACCATTTCAGTGGTACCAGCGTCACCGTGCCTCGGATTGAGGTGAGGACGACTCTTTCATGTCACAAAGGACCCTTGTAGCATTCTTATAAAAGATCAAGACAATCTGAATGTGTTTGGTCATATTTTCGTAGGTCAGTTGATGTTTTCACTTAAAAATCGGTCCATTTTAAATCGAAGAGAGACCCTTTGAGTTGTATCGGCTACACCGTGACTCGGATTGAGGTAGGGATGACTTGTGCATGTCCCCAACGCACCCTTGTATCATTCCCTTAAAGGATAAATACAATACGATTGTGTTTGTTCGAATTTCCGTAGGTCAGTTGTTGTTTTCACTTAAAATTATGTCTATTTCAAACAAAAAAGAGACCCTTTGAGTGGTACTGACCACACCATGCCTCAGATTGAGGCCAGGATGACTCATTTACATCACATAGGACTCATGGATTCTTCTCCTAAATTATCAAAACAATCGGAACGTGTTTTGTAAAATTTTTGTAGGTCAGTGGTTGATTTCACTTAAAAATATGTCCATTTTAAACAAAAGTGAGATCCTTTGAGTGGTACCGACCACACCGTGCCTCTAATTGATGTAGGGATGACTCACACATATCTCTAATGCACCTGTGGATTTTCTCCTAAAGGATCAATAAAATTAGAATGTGTTTGGTCGGATTTCCGTAGGTCAGCTGTTGTTTTCACTTAAAAATTGGACCAATTTAAATAGAAGAGAGACCCATTGAGTGATACTGGCCACACCATGCCTCGGATTGAGGTGGGGATGACTCGTGCGCATCCCCAACACACCCGTGGATCTTTCCCTTGAAGGATCAAGACAATCCAAATGTGTTTGGTCTGGTTTCTATAGTTCAGTTGTTGTTTTCACTTAAAAATCTGTCTATTTTAAACAAAAGAAAGGCCCTTTGAGTGGTTCATCATTCGTGCATGCTGTTGGTGTATATCATCTGTTAAAATGAGAAATTGACTCATTAGAGAAAGGATGTTTTATTTAATAACAATTAAAATATTCCAACGAACATTTACATACAACAATGTGTCATCTTTTGATCCCCTAAACCCCTCTCAAAAATTATCGCCAATTGTACACATCCCCAAGTCAGATATTCATGTTATTTGGGTAAAATTTGTCATCAGGTATGTGGACCACAAATTTAAGAACATATCTATATCTTCTTTTGAATATGAGGATTTTTGGTTGTCAGAGTAGTGTTGCAAAATATAAAAATAAGGAATTAATAAATAAATTAAACGAACTGGTAGTTTTTTTTGAAAATACCGCTTTAGGGATGCTTGTTTTTTGATGAAAAATGTTCTCCTTCATAAATTTACAAACATAATAACCGCAATCATTATCGTTTGTTTGTTTTGGGCACTATAATAAAATTGATCATTTGAATAAGAAGGAACCTCTATTAAGATGTGTTTAGATAGTGAAATTTTATTATATATACCCTGATATTTGTCCAGACGTAGTACTTGTCTGCCTCCTTATGCTTAGCCCCTGTCCTCATTCCTTTTTTAGACAATAATTATACACTGCACTATCATAAAATAATCCTTAATAAAATATAATATAAATTATATTACTTGATGTTTAGACCTAAAACATAAGATGTAGTGTCTTAAAGATTCACAAACTTTATCATGTGTGGTCGGTTTGATGGATATCCTTGCATTGAATCTAGAAAATAAATCATTGCAGCATCCAAGTTCAACGCAATTAGCATCCAGTGTTTCCTAAAAACACAAAAAGGAATAAGTAATAAAGAAGAAAAAATATAGTTGATATGATTTAATCATATAGTTTTACCCCTGCATGGTTGGTATTAAGAAGAGTCTGTCATCTATAATCTTGCTTTCAATTGTTTTCAGCAAGACATTCACTATTTCATTGTTTTCTGATGGCTCTATTTTCATCAGATGTGATGATGTGGTATGAGGACTAACAAGTCCAAATCTTGTCTCATGTGAAACTTCCTTCAGTTGTTTTTCATATATACATCTGTCAACAATATAAAATGCATTTAGTCATAATTTTCACATTAGATCAGATTTTAGAAAATCTATTCATGGAAATGTAGCTCATATATACATTTACAACTATGATTCCTAGGCAACCATTTTCAAGGAACTCATTTACATTTTCAGCAGCAACAAAATCTTGACTTTCCGCACCGTATATATTCTCTTCGAAAACCACTATATGATTACTACCGCCTCTTAGCTTCGTATCCACATGAATCTTCAATGCTAGTAAATGTGGATAGAGAACATGTGGTGTTATTATGCTTTCAGTAGCTCCTTGGGATCGGTTGGTGGATCCTTTAGATGGTTTTGAGCCAACGTTTGTCACCCATTTCCCTTTCTCTGTCTATAATAACATTAATTGGTTCAGACCCTGTTTTCATTAATTGTTAAAGGTTTAGCTTGAAAAAAAGGAAATAAATACCTCTTTGGCCGCATGTACTCTTACAAGTTGTGACGACCATGAAATGAATGTCCCAATAGCCTTTTCGACCGTATGAATATGATCATCATCAAGTGGAATAGATAGATCTTCATTTGGCTCATGAGCTACAGGAATCGTCACTTTCAGATGATCTTTCGGAAGTGTTCTATTATGCAACCTGTCATCTGGGATTTTGAACATTGTAGCTCTCGCTACAAGGTGATAGGTGGGTGTTGACAGATATAAATCAAAATCATTATCACCATTTAGAAGATCAGTACAGGAAAGGTATCAGTGTTTTTCTGATTCACATTTCATGGGAACAATTATTAGAATATTGATTACCACGGCTAAGATATCTCTTTTAGGGGAATGGATCGCCTCAAAGCTGGTTGGGGGTGGGGCGTGATCTTCATGCGCTGGTTATTCCTGAGTAGTTTCTTCTCCTCTCTTACCACCCATAAAATTTTCTATCAACACTCCCTGCCATTTGCAATCGTTCTTCAAGTGTTTCTAGTTTTTCACTCATTTGTTTCAATGTTTCACCTTTATCATCTGTTTTTTTCCTTCTCAAATTATACTCGGGGTGTCACCCCAAATCCCGCACACCTAACACGACCATATTTTTCTGGCTGCTTCAAAGCCATCGATAATTGGTCTACATCGACTATAGGAGTAGCTAATTCCTGTGACTGTCAGATATAGGAAAATAACTAATTATTTTTTTGTAATAGCTATTTAAAAAAAATCTTTTTATCGTCCTTTCATAGTTACACAAATTTCCCACACTTTTTGTGTGTTCTCGTCTACTAGCTTCCCTTTGTTATGCAAACATGCCTCCATCCAATGCACATGACATGGTATGGAAGTGTATTTGGTTTTAGACTCATCAATCTATATATAATCATAGAAAGATAATTATGATGATTTTTTTGGAACATAAAAATATTACTGTAAATATAAAATACGTACCATTTTCTTTTCTAGTGAAGTGTACCACATCCTTTCTTTACGATAGGGGTATGTTGGTTTTGATGCATGTTTCTTATTTTTTTTACAGAGTTTCTGTTTCATAAATGAAATATTGACAATCAATTTTATGGATACATGTATCCTCAAACAAAATATTATCACCCACAATGTACCTAAAACTTCTCATCCCCATAGCGGCCAATAAATGCATCCCATGCTTTTGAGATATCAGGTGAGCATAGAAAATGGGTGGGTCTGGGTTTATTTTACCTTTGGAATCTTTTAGGTGATATCTTGTTAAAATATTAGAAAAACCATGATGAATCCTTCCAACAAGCCTTAGTACATAATCCTTGTGTGGATTGTCTACTATAAATGTATTTTGAAAGAGATTTAGAAGAGTAAGACATTGTTTAATTATTTTATTTTCTAGTAAATTAATGAAATAAATTCATAATGTTACTGTAATTTCTTCCCAGATCATAGCATTCATCCCAGACACAACACGGTGCCATGAATCTATGTCAATCAGAACGTGTTGCTGAGTGAAAACTCCAATGTAACTATTAAACATAGCCTTGTTTGGATTCACATGTTTTCCTCATGCATTCCATCCAATGCCAAATTTGATGCCTTTTTTCGCATTAAGATATTTGCCTAACACCATCAAACAACGACGCACCTGTGTTTTCTGTGACGTCGATCCTTCATTCCCAACCATTTCATCGATATCAATATCATCAATATATTCATATGAAATGGTAGCAATGTCATGTGATGATGGTTGTTGGACCTCAACACTTGGAGAAGCAGGATCCATAGGAGCCGCAACAGCCGGAGCAGCAGGAGCAGCAGTAGGAGTAGCAAGAGCAGTAGCTGCAGCCGCATCAGCCACATCAGCAGCTTCAGAGACTTGTTCAGCCTCAAGGTTAGGAGCACCAGAATGTGCAGAAGTCATTATATGAAAAAGTGGTTGTATAGTTAATTTCGTTTACATAAATTTAGTAATGGTAATATAATAACATGAGATAACAAGATCTATATTACAAACAAAATATAACATGTTTATTGAACTATCTTTCTTTTTTTCAAAGGTGAAGGTATTTGGCACCTCTATCGATTATCCAAATCCTTTCATTATGGTCTCCTCTAACATACAAAACATCATCTAAATTGGGACCACTCCGAAATGATTGTGACGTACCACTAAAAGGATCATCCTCAACTAACTTTTCATTGAAAACTTCAGTAGTTTTGGATGCTTACAGAACAATTGACCACTTTCGGTTTGCAGGATCTAGAACATAAAAAACATGTACTGCTTGTGATGCCATTATAAAATTTTTATCCTTGTAGCCTTCTTTACTAAAATCAACTTTCACAATTCCCCATTCATCTATTTTAACAACACTGTTATTATCAACATATTTGTATTGAAAAATCAGAAATTGAAATTTTGTATTATACAACTCCCATATTAGTTTGATAATGCCAAAGTATGATATATTTTCATAAATTGGATTTCATTCCTTACTACCAGAAACAAGCATCGCTTCAGCCACTAGTGTATCTTCACTAATTTGCATGGTACTATCTTCATCATGATCATTTGTATAGAATGTATAACCATTAATTACATAACCACTGTAAGATAATACATACACACTTGGTCCAGTGACTAGTCATTGAAGTCGTTCTGAAATTGAATTAGGATTTTCATCCAACTGCTTAAAAATATGGTCCTGAAACCATCCTATAAACTGGTGATTATGTGTATTTGATAACCATTTTCAAGCCCTTGATGGATTCAACTGTCTAATAATTTCATTGTGAGTTTTAATATATGAGCAACCTCACAACTGTTATGAAAAACATAAAGGTGGGCCTGCTCCCAATCTGAAATAGTGATTGTCACAACATGTCTTCCATAAATTCCCTCACCCTCAATGCTTCTAGTGTGATGAGATTTCAGGAGAACAAAGCTTTCCACATCAGATAGGTATTTGGTAAAAAATTCAATGGCTTCCTTAACAATATATCGCTTCACTATAAAACCCTCTCTCCAACTTCGATTTTTGACATACCCTTTCAAAATATTCATATACCGTTCAACAGGATAAATCCATCTATAGTGAATAGGACCACAAAATCGAATCTCTCTCTCCAAGTGAATCATCAAATGAACCATCATATCAAAGAATGTTGGCGGGAAGAACATTTCTAATTCACATAAAATGATGAAAATTTCTTTTTTCCATAGCTTTCAATTTCGCCTGGTCTAAAACTTTGCTACATAAAGCTTTGAAAATGAAACAAAGCCTGCTTAACGTATGATGAACATTCCTGGGGAAAATGCTACGTAAAGCTCTAGGAATTAGATCTTTCATCAAAACATGGTAGTCATGTGATTTCAAACCTTTTAACTTCAAATAATTCATTGACATAATGTTATTGATATTTGATGAATACCCCTCTAAAACCTTTACATAATTGAAGATGTTTCAAAAATGGTATCTCTCCTCTCTAGAAATAGTATAAGCAGCTGGATGAAGAAACATTCGATTTTCAGCCTTCATGGGATCCAACTCTTCTTGTATTCACATGTCAACCATGTCCAACCTTTCCTTAATTCCATCCTTTGTTTTTCCATGGGTATTTAGCAACGTTTCGAAAACACTATCACATACATTTTTTCCAAATGCATCAAATCAAGAAAATGTCTGATATATAAACAATTCTAGTAAGGTAATTCAAAAAAAACTGATCTCTTTTTTCAACCGATTTTCGTAAGGTTTTTTGAAAATGGTTTACCAAAAGCAGTGTTCATATTTATTACTTTCTCAAACATCTGATCACATGTTAGTGGAGACGGTGTTGCGCATTGTTATGACCTCCCATTGAATGATGTCGTCCAAGATCGATACTTATAATGACGAGGTATAAATCTACGATGTCCTAAAAACACATATTTCAGTGAATATTTCAACCTAATTGATTATACATCTTCTTTGCACATGGGACACCCTTGAGTTCCTTTAATGCTATAGCTTGAAAAATTTCCATAAGCAAGGAAATCATTTATTGTCCCATACAACATCGCTCTCAACGTGAATTATTTACTTTTATAAGCATCATACAACATAACACATGAATCCCACAATAACTTCAAATCCTTGATCAAATGAGACAAATAAACATCAATATCATTACCTGGTTGTTTTGGTCCTCATATAAGCATAGATAACGTGATGAATTTCTGCTTCATGCATAACCAGGGTGGCAAGTTATAATTCTCCAACATAACTGGCAATGTACTATGAGTGTGGGTTTGAAAACCAAAAGGATTTACTACATCATTAGATAACGCAAGAAGAAGGTTTCCCGGCTCTTTTCCAAATTCAGGATACACATGATCAATTTTCTTCAATTGAGGAGAGTCGGTCAGATGACATAATTTCCCATCTTTATTTCTTTTATCTGCATGCCACGACAATTTTCTTGCAGTTTCTTCAATTCCATATAGACGGCTAAAGCTAGGAATGATTGTAAAGTACCATATGACTTTCGTATGATTGGATTCATCTTTCTTGTATGGAGAAGCACCACACATTGGGCATTCTGTAAGTGATTTTTTCCCCTTGAGAACAAATATACTGTCTTTCAGGCATGCATTTATTCTTTCAGAAATCATACCCATCGAGCATAGCATTTGTTTAGCTTCATATTTCCAGCTTGGGAGCTCATTATCTTCAAGAAGAATGTCATTCAAGAGAGAAATTAGTTCCGTAAAACTGACATCACTCTATTTGTTGCTTGATTTCAATTTATACAACTTCAGTATAGCTGACAATGTTCTATACATGGTGCAACCAGCATACAATGGTGTCTTTTCACAACTATGTAACTTCTCAAACAATTTTGTGCAATCACGGAGTTCATCTTCATTTGTCTTTGTCATTTCCTCAACACAATATTCATCATCATTGACATCTGTAATCACATCCACCATATGGTCTTCTTCATTATCCATAGTTGTATTCATATCTGATGATCCATAAAATGCAGTTTTATCCCATCCAGTAGCTACATTCTCTTTTCCTCCGTGTTTATTCCATCATTTATAACTCTGATATATTCAGTGACATATCAAATGTTCTTCCAACTCCTCTAGTGTAAGTAGTCTAGAATAACAACAACGTAAACACGAACAAAGGATTTGAGAAGGATCATTTGCTTGATCCTTTGCAAATTTGATGAACTCTTTCACTCTGTTCTCATACTCTATTGTCAAACGATTAGCATCCATCCAATCTTTGTTCCTCTTCATCCTATTTGAATCTCAAATATTAGTATTTATGTTTCAAGTACAAAAAACAGGACTTCCAAATACAGTATAAGAGAACCACTTCCTTATAAAAATAGAGATTAATAGATTGTAACCATTAGTATTTATTTATCTTCATTAAATATATTTACTTTAAATTCATTACAGTTTCCTCAAATCACCCCAGAACAAACAAAAGAATAATCAAGAATGAAACATCTACCGCTCCTAGGTCTCTGCTCTACATTAAATATCATCATTCCTAAATACCCATATATCCACACATGTATATGTCACAAACACATAAAAAACTATATCCACATCAGAACCAAAGTACCAATATGGATTTCAATCAGCTTACTCGATTCAAGTTGTGGTTTGTAAGAAATAATAATTAAATATAATAAGTATATAGTCGCACATAAATCTCAAACTGGTGTTAATAATCCAATAAATCCAAGGTAAAATTCCATCTATTAGAATACTCTGAAGGATCCCATATGGGATAGTAGTCCTAGGTGGTGAACGTTCCTGAGGAGGAAGGGGAGAACACACACCTATCGGGGTTCGACGTCAGGTCACTAAGGTTGATGGTGGCCCGATACTCTTACAAGGGTTTATTCCATATTTCACCAGCGCGCCGCACAGGTCAACGATGGGTGCCTGCAACTTCGGATTCAGTTCGGATGCACACGGCACTGGGTCATCGTCAGAAAGAGGAGGGGACAGGGGGTAGAGGTAAGGATTTGGCATTTCCATGGATAGAGTTAGGGGATGAGGGGCAATGCTGAGGATGTGGCCACTCCCTTTCACTTATATAACCAATTCTCACAATTTTTTGGCGGGGATATAAATTTTTTATTATCGGAGAATGAACAAATAACTAATCATTTTATGACCAACTGTTAAATTTTGAAATTAAATATTTATTTATTTATTACACATTTTCAATATGAATTTTAAAATGCATCACACAATACTTTTAAAACATTCTCCCTCCTTTCCACATGCAAATAGACAACTCCACCACTTTACAGCGGACAAATTACTGGAAAAAATATTGTTATGAGATATCATCCATTGAAAAAAGACGAGGGATTATCTTTTGTTTTAAGACCAAAGAAGTCATGATTATATTTGTAGCGTGTGTATAAATAATACCCTATTTAGTATAACTTATTGGAAATAAATACATATCTCCTGGAAAGAGGTGCCATAAATCTATATATAGAGAGCGAGATAAAAGGAGGATAGATTAGAAGAAGTTAGGAAGGAGTGGGAAGAAGAGATTGCAAATACCTAGTTAGTCAAGATATGAGGAAGGGGGTTGTAACCAATGAAATAGCTTGTATGAATACTCAAAGTCATGGATTAATAAAACTAAAATTTGAATTACAAAGTCATGGATTAATAAAAATAAAATTTGAATTATAATTTAAAACTAATAGAAAACTAAAATTAAAATTAAATAAAAATAGAAATGAGGGTTGATGAGAGGAGAAGCAGCGGCCCGTGCCCCGATGGGATCCCTCCTTAGCTGTGGGTGTCGACCTAATGATTTTGGAAGGAGTCGAGGGCCTCCTTTTATAAGCGGAATTATGTACACTATAATATTGTGCGTTGATGGACCATTAAATGGCCGATTCATGGGTCGACCCCTTCATAAAAGTTGTTCATAAATTTGTTTTCCGTTCATCCTCCAAATTACAGCTCATTTATTTACTGAGTTAAGGAGTTATTTAATTTTCTCTGAATAAGACTTTTTTATGGCAGAAATTTCCATGAAGATTCCTTCAAATGTGTAACGATCAATGGAAACCTTAACGACTTAAAAACTCTCCCAAATTTTTTGTAGAGTCTCTAATATGTGTCCTCGTGGTATCCCAAGTAAAATTACCTAAATTGTTGGTGAGGGAACCAATTTTTTCATCTGTTATGGTGGTGGGGTCAACGATGTCTTCCTGAAAAAGTTTCCAACTTCAATGAATTTTTTGAACTAATAGATCTTCAAATCAGCTCTAGGTCCAAAAGAGAGAGTTGAATGAAATAAAATCCGGATTAAAAAAAACTAATCATGAATTTTGGAATTATATTTTTTATGAAATGATAAAAATACATTTGTAGTAAAAATCGGTCAAAAATCCAAAATTATGCCCTTTTCTTAATTTTTCTCATAATCAGGATTCACATATTTTACTTTTACCCATTGAAAATTAATGGAACTTCTCATTTCATTCATTCAAGCTCCTTCATTTATTATTATTAAACATTCCAAGTCATGATTTACCTCACTTTTGATTCTTTCCTCTCATCACTGATGATACAATTCAAGTAGATTTAATCTTATATCATTAGAATCATGCTCCTTATCCATAGGCTTGTAAATGAACTTATTTCTCCACATTGTAAAGACAAAACACACATAAAATCATGAGGACATGCAATTAAGGTTCTATTGACTTTCAGTTTTATGGTTGGCAGGATTTGATGCAATAAAATTTAAGGCTCAAGGAGGAGGCTAATCTCTTAAGTACAATGCATTATATCAAAAGTAAAAATATAATGAAATTATCCCCTTCAAAGTAGAAACACCCAAATGACATAATTCTTTAATAATAACATAATAACTCTAATCATTCATCCTCATTTGTGGTAGTAGAATAACTTGATTATTATCCAATAGCATCATTTGGAGCATACTCTGATGATTTGGACAATGGTTTGTATAGTGTCCCAACTCCTTTCAGATGAATCATTGTGCATTTGTAAAATTTTTCTTACCCTTGCAGTCACGTACAAGGTGTCCTTTTTTTCCACACTTATAACGAACTCACATTCCCTTCAGACATGTTCCAGGGTGTTTCTTCCCATTGTTATCAAATATAGAAAAATTCTTATTTTCCCTCTTCCCTTTATCCATCTTTCTCTCTTCCATACTTTTCTTCTCATGATTCCCTTCAAATTGATAGGACCCAGAGAAATCTTTACTTATCTTATAAACCCATGATACTATTTATTCATATGATGATAATACATGGGATACTATTTCCCTTCTAAATGATGGCTTAATACCATGAATGATATGATCATTCTTACTCTTTGGATCATGCGTATTGTTGGAGTTCGCATTCCTTATATTGGGTTCCATTTCCAAACAATGGAATACACTAGATTAGTTTGTGAATATAAATACCTTATCCCAAACTTGTAAAACACTTAAAATAAATTAAACAGTTTATAGATATAATCCATAATCATAAAAATGTATTCTTTGAGAATGTATATACTCATAAACCCTTCATAATGGTTTGTAAAGAAAATGAGAATTATCCTAAGAATATCCCCCGGGAGTGTCGTAACCAAGAGTGCAGTAGGGCCCATTGTCGTGCACCAATTCCCATTCGAGTCTAGCTCAAAGTGGTGTTTTTGGGTTTTACCCCTAGTTACATTTGTACCAGAGCCGCCTCTACCTGATCGTATCCAGACATGGATATATTGCTCGGAAAACCCACAAAATCTAAACAATACCAAAATTCTAGGAAGTTCTTCTATACTAATCCTCAAAGTCTATCTTAGGGCTATGTGTTCTAATCAGAGTTTATCTAAATCTAGTTTCCAAGGGTTTTACTAAACCTCTCTCTGATACCAACTGTAACACCCCGACCCCAGTTACCCAGAGTCGGTGCATTTTTACATAACATTGGCATGATCACAAGGAATCATGTCCCGAAGGACCGACCAGTTTAGTAGTATTGGAAAATAGATTACATAAATGAATGTTACCTTACACATTATAACATACAAAACAACATAAATAATCCTTTATGAATGCCATTATTCCCTTGTATTAACCCTGCATATCAATCACAATACACTTCTTCGAATCCTGGGAAAAAAATAAAACATAGAAAGGGGTGACCTCAGATGCTCAGTAAGGATAACAATATGGCGGAAACATTAATAAATAATCATAAACATTTAAGGAAATTCATAACTAAAACAAAATCCTTTTAAACTTGAACTTCATCAAAATATAGAGAAAATAAAATAATTCAATTTACTTATTCACATGGATATTCTACTAGTCGAATGATCACATGCAATATCACTAACCACTTTCATAATGATGGAATGCTTAATGCCAGACTATCATAACCACGTAGCCATCAAGACTACAAATAAGATTTTGTCAAGTCCTCATGCCAAGACACTAGTTAGTCTCATGAGACCTACCGATGCATCGAGGAGCTATAGAGGGATCCACCCATCACATATTAAGTGCAATGCATTCCTCATTTGAATATGTTTAAACATAACATAAACATTCGTATTAAAACTGGCATACGAAATGTCAATACTTTCTCCATAAACCATGAATGGTATAAAAATAACACATCCATAGTCAATCATATCACAAAACCTTCAACACAATATGGAAGGTTTGTATCATGATAAATCAACTTCAAAACAAGTTTAAAATCCATTAAAGAATTTTGACATAGATGAAAATGATTTGTAAAACTCTTTGATTGAAATACCCATTTTTCATGAAAAAATTTACAAGTCACACAATTTAAAAAAATAAGTAATTTAAAGACATTTTTGAATCAAATTGACCCATACCACTTTGAAAATTTTGAAAGGAATTAACATTTTAAAAACATTCATGTCCATATAAATAAATCATTAAAAACCATTTTAAAGACATGAAAATTAAAGAGAAAGATTTATAAGAATAAATATTTAAAACATTTGAAATGATGTTTTAGTAAAAATTCCCTAAAAAGTATTCCTTTGAAAATTATTTCATAAATCATGGACATGGATAATAAATATGTCCCAGTAGATACTTACGTAAAAACAACATCTGATAATTAATAAATTGTGAAATTAACCCTTACCAATTTGATAACTTACGAAACATATACCACGTGAAAGAGGTATCATATAATGAATATGTAAATACACATAAATTAATGTGTATTACAAAAAGAATACAATTATAGATAGTACATACACCACACAAAAGTTAATAGTAGCAATATGGGATGAATCTCACAGGAATAAGGAGTGAGATAAAAACCCCTTACCTTGTACTTTTCCTTGGTTGATGGTTGGTTAACCTCCTTTATAATGGTGAAATAATTGTTATTTAATTATTCAATATTCATATATATTAATATGATATCATACATGATCTTTTAACATCGCTTTGTTAATAAAATCTTAGTATTATCGTCATTTAGGGTGTTAACTTACTCATTTTATTTTATATAAGCCGTGTTTGTTATGGATAGGTTGTATCATACTTATATACTGAATGATATTAAGTCCTTAAATATTATTTTTATTCATCCAATAAAATTTAGCCATGAATGGATACGATGGGAAATGAATCTCATCACGTTCGTGGAGACGGTAATCTGTACGTACACACGAGCGACAATATCATTCTTTTGATATTAAAATAATATATAATTGGATGGTAGATCATATAGACAGAATCATTATCATGTTATATTTATTATTTACATGAATTATACATCATTATTATACCTATCTAAATAATAGTATATTGAATAACAATTACACCACAACGTGGAGACGGTATGTCGTACATTCGCACGTATGGTGATATGTCATTAAAGGGATGGATAGAATAATGAATGAATTTGTTCCATAATTATAATAACATCACAGTATATATAAGGTACTGGAGTTATTATTTTAGAATGGAAATAACAAGGAAAGAAGAAGTTGAAGAAGAAAGGAACTTTCAAGAGTGTGGTGATGACGTTACCTGTTCTTCGGGTTCTTCTTTTTGATTTGATCAAAAAGGGATCCTTAGGTTGGGTTTATAATCAAACTAAGGACTCTAGGATGAAGTGAAGGAATCTGGGAGGATATTTGGGCAGGGGTTGGCTGACCCAAATGTATTTGAAGGTGTGAATTAATGAGAAGGGGGAGTGCCCTTTTATAAGAGGGGTGAGGGGCTCTTTAGGAAAAACTTAAAGTATTATTTTATAATAAAATAAAATTCATTTTATAATGGATAAAAAGTAAATTATTCAAATTATAAGGTGGTTATTAGTCGAAATCCTTTCAACCAATAGATTTTAGATAGGTTTGGGTCATTATATTAACCTTATCTTTTAGTTTTAACTCTTGGTTAATTAGTTTAACACTTACCATGTCACATTGTATTTTAATAATATGTAGTTAATAAACATACTATATACATCCAAGAAACCCCCAAGTGGTCCATTAATTATACAACAATAATGATATAAGTCTTTTGGCAGACCCTTAGATTTTTAGGAATAGAATATAAATTAATTATATAATATTTTTTTAAAAAACTCATTTATGTCAATTTTGACACTACTCAATAATTGATTTTTGTTAAAGTTTTAACAACATTATTAATTCGAAACAAATTAATTTAAGAAATCCTAACTTGTCATATTAACCAATAAAATTCGTTTATGTCATCAAAATTTTCAAATTATATTTATTTTAACATTTTTAATACCAATTATTTGATACTTTCATTAATAATGAAAATATTGCATCATTATTGTGTCATAAATAATAATAAATATTAAATGTATAATATTTATTAATAAAATACCATTATGTATAAAATATTTTTATATTTCTAATTAATATATATAGTTTAAAATCCAACATATATAACCCTATGTAAAATTGGTTTTTCTAAAATATATATGCTTTTGTCATTTTTGTATTTATTTTAACGTAATTATTATAAAGTGTCATTATCACTTACAAGTGGATCCAGGGGGTCCCAAAATCAAGAAAAATATGACCAAGTTCGGACATGTATCATCAAATAGCATTAATACAAATTTTAGGGTAATTTATTATTATTATAATATTATTTTTTACCCTTATTTACCGGATTAACCCTTTAACCATGGTAAATAAAGTATTTACCGAAATAATTATTCAAAATGTCTAAAAATAAAAGTTAAATATTTACACAATTTTTAAATCCAGATTAAAAATTTGGAGTCCATTTTTCAAAAGTCAAAACTCAAAAGTGGCAGAAATTAATTTAAAATTAATTCCCGCTGTCAAAACAAAAAGCGTGTTTTAAGAGATAATAACTATCAAAAGATTGACACTTGTTTATGTCCTGTTTAAATGTGAAATTATGTCCAATTACCAAAATTGTATTAAATGGTAAAACTATATTCTAAATATACTTTAAAACCACTCATATTCATAATTTATCACTATTAATTATTTCGATTAAAAAAGTTGTTTTTACTAAAAATTTAGTGATTTTCACTATTAATCAAAATATAAAAGTTATCCAAAAGTTCCAAATTTTCATCCTAGGATAATTTTGATTTTCCGAATCTAAAAATGAAGTCCATTTTGAAAGATAAAATGTATAAAATTTGAAAAATTAGGTAATACTATTCATAAGGGATAGTTTGATTGGTTGTGGTGTGTGTTAGATCTCGAAGTTGCGTACAACACATGCTACAACATTATTCAAAGAGAAGCGTACCAAGGAAACATGGGGTATTAAATTATAAATTTTTGATGTCCCCATTTTAAAGAATAAATTTATTTTGTCAATTTTATTATATAAATGTTTTAAAATATTAGTTTTAAAAAGGGTTCACCATTAAAAGTCGGTAAAAGTGCATTTTTGAAAAATTCTTCATTTATCTGAAAAAAATGAATTTGTTCTTAAATTATGTCTACGAAACTCATAACATGGATTCTAAAATTATAAGGATTATATAAATTTCAGAATTCAGTTAATACTATTCATAACCTCTTTTGAACGGTTAGTTTGGTAACTCATGGTGCACTTGAACTCGGTGTTGCCTATAGTGCATGTTATTGAATTATTTTGAAAAAAAATAACGCACTATGAAATCTTGGGGTGTTAAATAAGTCGAGTAAAACATGAATTCAAGTTTGGGAATGCAATTTTATATTTAAAGCTCAAAACATGTTATGGAAAAAAATGTGGAGAGTTTAAAAGATAAAACACTAAAATTGAACACCGTTTTCCCATGAAACCTGGTCCTTCGCGTTCACTGTCTGGGGATTCCTTCTACCGTTATGATCCTATAAAAGAAAATTACTCAATTAATCACAGTTATCATTTAATTTAATCTATAAATGAAAATATGTAGGGGGGCACATGCTAAATTATTTCAAAGAAAATAAATTGACATCTGAATTCCTAGAAAGCAAGTAAAGATAAATCTTTGTATTATCCCCTAAGTCGGCCCTGAATTTTGACAACCTCTAGAGTGCAATACCGGAAGTTATCCAAAGTCTGATAGAGGATGATGTTTCGTTGATTTGAACCACTGCATGTGGCTTTTCCCAGCTTGTGCTTCATTTTTCAGGGTTAGTAATGATCCTGGAATAGAGTACACCATATCCCCACCCCTTAACAATGAGGTATATCTTGCATGGTGGGGGTAGGATGAAGTATGAATCATCCTACTTCTTGGTTGCTACTTGTGAAACCACTTATTCTCTTTCCATGGGTTCCTCGAGTCATGCTTCATCAAAAGAATAGTTAATGGGAAAGTCAGAGTGTAATTCTATTTGAATACTATTAAAACATGAAGTATCATGTTCAAATTCTTCCCCCTCAAAGTAAGAAGATTTTGTCATGGTTTCTATAGAGACCCAAAGCATGAAGTACATGGACATTACATTACTTTTGCAGAATACTTAATACATGAAAAAAATAGATGCCCAAAGACCGTATTAGTTTACTGACTTTGGAAACTCGGAACAAAATATTCTAATCATGGTGAAAGATCATCAACATCTCCCATGAAGATCTTCCCCTTTTTGGTATTCTTACCTAAAACCATTCTTTATATCCTAGGGAAAAGAAAACATATAATGGGAGAGCTCAAATGCTCAGTAAGGGTAAACATAGATAACATAAACCAATCCATAAACATTTGAATGAAAAAACTTGAACACAAAATCTAAACATCAAAATCATGAGCAAAGAAATAAATCATGGAAGTACGTAAGGAATATATCATAATGGAACATCAATCATGATAAAATAGAATGGGAATAAATCATGTAATTGTGGCAACCATTCAGCACTTGTTATGATTTCCATAGTAGCCAAGGCATTGCTGTGAAGACCATCTTATTGGAAAAAGTCCCTTTTTGAATCGAGTTCCCTCTTCATTCCAGTCATGTATCACTGAACCGGATTAACTTACCATTCAATCCATGTCTATCTCATGAGATATAAATCTTTTCCCAATGCATTGGAGGGAGATATAGGTCCCACCCATCTCATAATAAAATCATTCTTACTTGTGCCACAAAATAAATTTAAAACATTCATTATAACCCAAAGAATAAAATGGGTTTCATAAACATCATCCCATCATCACAAAATCCAAATAAAACAAATGGATATTTCATCATAAGAAAAGTGAAACCATATAAATCATAGAGACATTATAAGATTGCACGTTGTTGGACCATAAGTTGCACGTTGTTGGACCATTAAATGGTGGATTCACACGTCGACCCCTCCATAAAAGTTGTTCATAAATTTCTTTCTTATTTATACTCCAAATATCAGCTAATTTAGCCACTGGGTTAAAGTGTTATGTAATTTTCAATGAATAATCCTTTTTTATGGCCGAAATTTCTAGGAAGCTTCCTTCAAATGTGTAACAATCAATGGAAACCTTAATGACTTCAAAACTCCCCCAAATTTGTTGTACAGCAGCTCCTTCGTGTCCTCGTGGTATCCCCCAAATTTTTCATAGATAAGACTATCATATTCTGTATAATCAAAACAAAAAAATAGTGATTTAGAATTCAGATTCAATAAAAGTAGAAGGGATAGAGTAAATGAATAGTTCAACTACCAGAGTCAGTTCAGCTTCAATATCTGCCACAATGGTAAGTGCCTCATGGAGTAGACTCTCTGAGGATGGAGGCAGGTGGTCGGGCTCCTCCATCTTGACTTCAAATTCCGCCACATGGGTGGTTTCTTCCTTCAGTGGTGATAAATATTCTTCTTTTTAATGCGTGGGGAGGTCATTTAGTTCCTCACATTTAATCCAGAAATCATCCAAACTTTTTTGATATCCCACTTTTAGCTCACTAGGTAGGTCTTCCTCCATTGACTTTTAAGGTTCTTCAATTTCAAATATAAGTGGTGAAATTTCTTCCACCACTTTCTCAGGTTCTTCCTTTAGCATAGGGTTGGGTTACTCCATTAATGCACGAACATAATCAAAAGCTCTATCATCCTATCTGTTTAATTGTTCAATGCTTTCTCAATGTTCATGCACCTAAGCTCTTCTAAAATATTCATCTTCTTCTTGTTGTTGTTACTCCACCTGTGAGTAATTTTTCCATGGATAATATTCCGAACATTAATACATCATGTAAGTCTTTTATTAGTTTTTTAAATGAAATGAAATCTTACTAAGATGTGAAAATAGAAAAAGTAAATAAACTAATGATTGTCTCCTTGGAAACAATGTCAGTTTTGACGCATGCCTATCGCGGGGCGTGGACAAAAATAATTATATTTTTGCTAGTGAAACATAGTGGCTGACTAGGGTAATCTATCTTGAAGAGCCTTCTCAATGTAGTTTACTTACTTTATATAATTCACCTATTATATCTATTTTTTTTGTTTTATTTATTAAATGAAAGTTATGAAAATATTTCTGGTTTTTTTATTACTTAAAATAATGACATGTGAATCAAGAATGCTAAATTTATACTAAGATACAAGTCTAAATAGAATGAATTAATAAGAAATAACTTGTTTTTGAAGGTTGGTTAAATGTTCAATCATTATGATTAATTATATTTTTTATTTTAGTTTGATAATCCAAACATGAAATCTCATGTTTGAACTAATATTATTTAAATATAAATTGTGAAATATCATTTAATGTTTGAGAACTCTCAATTCCACCTCCTCCTTTAATCCAAGTTGGTGACACTCCTTTGTCTAGAATGGGTCATCTTATAGGACCCAGTTCAATCGAATACATTTCATACATTGATTAGCTCAAATCAAATGTTTGAAGAAATAACCAATGGAGTTAGGAAAAATTGATTAAATAAAAGAATAGGGATAGGTTGAGTTGCATTTCATTGGAGGCAGTCACAACATCGGAGACATACGCCTTACCTATGTATGCTACTAAAATATATCTACAAACTTAAAATTAAAAATTAATGAAAATTCATGATCACCTTCACCTCCCCCCCGAGCCAAGTCTCGGGGTCAGCCTCTCATTTCTGAGAGTAATATATTACTCAGCGGAGTGGGTGAAAGAGAAGAGAGAGAGAGGGAAAGAAATGAAGAAAAGTAGATGGAGAAACACAAAGGTATGGATTAATAAAACAAAAATATGAATTAAAATTGAAAAATAATACAATAATAAAATTAAAATAAAATATAAAGAATAATTTTGGTGGGAAAGAGGAGAAGAAGTGTCCCATGCCCTAGTGGGATCCCTCCTTAGCTGTGGGGGACAAGCTGATGATTTGGGAAGAATGCAATGACCTCCTTTTATAGGCAGAATTCATTCCTATGAAATTATTCTCATTGTTGGCTTATTAAATGTTAGCTTAATGTGTAGAACCCTTAATAAAAGATATTAAAAAATGTGGTTTCCATTCAACCTCAAATTTTCAGCTCATTTACCAACAAGAATTAATGAGTTATGGAATTTTCATTGAATATGACTTTTTATGCCCAAAATTTCTAGGAAGCTGTCTTCAAATTTATAACGATCAATGGAAACCTTAATGACTTAAAAATCTTCCCAAACTTGTTTTAAAGTTGGTACTATGTGTCCTAGTGCTATTCTAGGTGGAATCAACTAAATATGAGGTGAGGAGACTAATTTTTTCATCCGTTATATTGGTGGGGTCCATTCTATTTTCCTAGAAAAATTTCCAACTTCAATGAATTTTTTGGACTAATAGATCTTTGAATCAACTCTATGTACTTAAGAAAAAGTTTAATGAAATAAAATCACGATTTTAAGAAAAATAATCCCAAATTTTGGAATTATATTTTTTAAAAAATGACAAAAATACCTTTGTAGTAAAAATCTGTCAAAAATCCAAAATTATGCACTTTTCTCAATTTTTCTCATAATCATTCTAAAATTCAAATTACCCATTATTTTAATAAATCTTTTAAATACAAGGGTTTTATCATTGAATAAAATTAAAAATCCACATTATTTGAGCAAAAATATGCACATAAATTTGCTCTCTCAAATACCCCCACACATAAACCATGCTTGTCCTCAACTATAAAATCTCAACATAGAAATTAGAGGACACCAATGTTACCAATATTCAAATTCGAATTCAATTAAATCAAATAATTTTCAATGTGAAATCAAACATTTGAAAATTTGAAAAAATATCAATTTAATTTCTCATTTTTCAAAGAAACAAATAATTCACATATTTTACTTTTACCATTTGAAAATTGATGGAACTTCTCCTTTCATTCATGCAAGATCCTTGATTCATTATTATTAAACATGCCAAATCATGATTTACCTCACTTTTGATTATTTTCTCTCATTACTCATTATACAATTCAAGTATAGTAATTATCATATCATGAGAACATGCTCCTTATCCATAGGCTTGTAAATAAACTACTTTCTCCACTTTGTATGGACAAAATGCACATAAAATCACGAAGACTTGAAATTAAGGTTCTATTGACTCTAAGGTTTATGTTTGATAGGATTTGATGCTTTAAAAATTAGGGCTCAAGGAGTAGGCCAATATATTATGTACTATACATGATATCAAAAATAAAAATATAATGAAATTATCCACTTCATAGTAGCAACACACACTTCCCAAAACTCAAAGAAAATGTTATGATCAAGTAAGAATAATGAATGATTTGTGAAACCACTTGATTTTTTTTAATTTTATACATTATTTTCTTTTTTCGAATGTTATGATCATATCAGAACTCACATCAATCACCTAACCATATACGCTCATAAGATCGTCGGTCTAGAAAATGGTGATTTTGGGTTTTCCCAAATCATAACCCATATTTTTCTTTTTGTTGATTATTTTTGTCATTTTGTCATTTTTTTACAATAGGGGAGGAAATAGAGTATAATTAGTGATTCCATAACCTTTTACAATTACAAGAATAAAACCCCTACACTTCTTCCATACAATGTATATCATCCCTTCCACCGTGATTCTCTTTACCTGCTCGCTTCAACTTTAAAATATCATTAAAATACTCAGAGGAGGGTAGGAGTGGATAAAAATGGCTTGAAACATGACTCATTCCTATAAAGGTCATTCGTGGTCTCTATGTGCTAAAAGGAGGATTGATATAAATGTAGACTTTTAAGGAAAATTAACTTTTCAAATGATGCCTCAATCATTTTAAATGTGTTTTTGCATAGTCATAGATTTTACAAGTTTCAATACAAGTTATGATTGGTTACATGTCCCAAGATTACTCAAGAAATATTCTCAAGAATAAATAGGATGTACTTGGTCTAGAAATCTTCTCAGGAATGGGAAATATAACATTAGGCAATCACTCATGGCATGAATAATAAATAAATTCACATGAACTTCATAAATTCAAAGCATGAAGGATGGTAGGGAAATTTCATTTAAATGAATCAATTAATTCCTTCAAATCATGAGTCATTACTTCAGTATCCATGCTTTATTTTAAAAATTCAATTATAAATTTCCATCATTTAATCATATCAGCAATGAAATAAAAAACATGGCATCACAGGATTCCTAAGAAACTGATGTCTCCTAGATAAGGCGAGTAAAACATGAATTCATGTTTGGGAATGAAAATTTATCATTAAATCTCAAAACATGTTTTGGTAAAAAATGTGGAGAGTTTAAAAGGTAAAACACTAAAATTGAACACCCTTTTCTAATGAAACTTGGTCCTTCCCGTTCACTGTCTAGGGCTTCCTTCTATCGTTATGATCCTACAAAATAAAATTATTCAATTAATCAAAATGATCATTTCATTTAAGCTAAAAATGGAAAGATGGAGGGGGCCACATGCTAAATTATTTCAAAGAAAATAAATTGACATCTGAATTCCTAGAAAGAAAGTAAAGATAAATCTTGGTATTATCCCCTATGTCGGCCCTGAATTTTGACTACCTCTAGAGGGAAATACCAGCTATTTTCCAAAGTCTAATGGAGGGTGATGCTTCTTTGATTTGAACCACTACATGAGGCTTTTCCTAGCTTGTTCTTCATCCTTCTGGGTTAGTAATGATCCAGGGATAGAGTACACCATATCCCCACCCCATTAACAATGAGGAATATCTTGCATGGTGGGGGTAGGCTGAACTATGAATCATCCTCCTTCTTGGTTGCTACATGTGAAACCACTTATTCTCTGTCCATTGGTTCCTCGAGGCATGCTTCCTCAAAAGAATTTTCAATGGGAAAGTCAGAGTGTAATTCTATTTGAATAGTATTAAAACATGAAGTATCAAGATAAAATTATTCCCCATCAATGTAAGTAGATTTTATCGTCGATTACTTAGGGAAATCCACTAGTATCTCTTCATACACTTCCTTCAATAAATATTCAACATATCTAGGGAGAACCATATGTTTCTCAGCATGTGCACATCTAGGTTCTTTTTCATCTTCCAGGGCATAGTTGAGATTTTCTGATTCTGTATAATCAAAACCACAAGGAGTGATGTAGAATTGAGATTCAATAAAATTAGAAGGGATAGAGTCAATGAATGGTTCAACTCTATGAGTTGGTTCAGCTTAAATCTTCTCCTCATTGGTATGTGCCTCTTGGTGTAGACTATCTGAGGATGGAGGCTGGTAGACGGGCTCCACCATCTTGACTTCAAATTCCACCATTTGGGTGGTTTCTTCCTTTTGTGGTGTTCAATCTTATTCTTTGTATTGTATGGGGAGGTCAGGTTGTTCCTCACATTTAATCAATAATTAATCCAAACTTTTTTGATCTCCCACTTGTAGCTCAGTAGGTACGTCTTCCTCCCTTGCCTCCTTAGGTTCTTCAATTTCAAATATAATTGGTGAAATTTCTTACACCACTTTCTCATGCTCTTTCTCCAACATAGGGTTGGGTTGGCCCATTAATGCACGAACATAATCAAAATCTCTATCGACCTTTCTGGTTTGTAGTTCAAGGAATTTTCTAAATTCATGAACATGAGCTCTTCTAAAATATTCATCTTCTTCTTGTTGTTGTGGTTGCACCTGTGAGTAATTTTTCCATGCATAATATTCTGATTTTGAATACATCTTGGAAGTATTTTTTACTTTTTTAAATGAAATGAAATCTAAATAAGATGTGAAAAAAGAAAAAGAAAAAGAACTAAGGATTGTCTCCTCAAAAACAGCTTTATTTTTGACGCACACCTACCTTGTGGTGTGGACAAAAATAATTATATTTTTCCTAGTGCAGCACAGTGGCAGACCATGGTCGTCTCTCTTGAGGATCCTTCTCAATGTAGTTCACTTTCATTATCTAATTCACCTATTCTATCTTTGTTTGTGGTTTTTTTTATTAAATGATATTGATTAAAATCTTTTTGGAGTTATTATTATTAAAAATAATGACATGTGAAGCAAGAATTCTAAATTTATACTAAGATTCAAGTTTAGATAGAATATATAACTACTCGAATTTTACACTTTAACCACAGTTGTAATCCATTGATAAAGGACTGGAAACCATTGGTATATAGTATATCAATGGTTCCCTCAACCGTGGCCATGTAAGGCAGGACAATAGGCCTATACCAACGGTTCTATGAAAACCATTGGTATAGGTGTCAAAATAGAAGGTATACCAACATTTTTCAATAAAGTGTTGGTATATGTGTGTTAAATTATAACATATACCAAAGGTTTTTAAACCGTTGGTATATGTGTGTTACACTTATACCAATGGTTATAAACTGTTGGTATAGAGGGGATATGGAAATCCATAAGGCTGTACCAACGGTTTTGTTATAATCGTTGGTATAAACCAATAACAATGGTATAACAAACCATTGGTATAATTATATTATAGTATCTATACCAATGGATTTGAAACTGTTGGTATACAATTGCTCAGCACCACAATAGCAGGCCCCTCTCCCCTCTCCAGACCTGCAACAACACAACATGCCCTCTCCAGACCTGCAAAAACACCAATAAAAAAATCCCCATCCAAAGTATTCAAAATATAGAATTCATTCCAGAATTTAGAAATTTAGAAATTTAGATATTCAAATGCAATAAAACCAATAAGAGAAAAATCATATTTGTTATAGGAAATGAAAAAACAGCCATAAGAGTTTTTGAAATTTAGAATCCATTCCTCACTCAAACCAAAAGACCAACACACATAAGAGTATTCAAAATTTAGAATTCATTCTTCAGTAAAACCACAACACCAATACACACAAGAGAAAAAACCTACATGTTATAGGAAGAACATGGGATGTTTAGTCCTAGTATTTGGTTGAGTATCTTAAAACCAACAAAAAAACATGGGTAGACTGGAAAGGATCATGACACCCATAGGATAGACAATGGTAGTGGTCTTGTTCTTTGACCTAGGATGAGTTATAAGAAGCACATGGTATTTTTATATTCCTCTAATGATTATTTATCCATGTATGAATGGTTCCTAATGTGTTAGTGGGAAACATTGTACAATCTCGACATATGAGATGGGTTACCGGAATAGCCTACATGTTTTTCATAGACTTTTCAATTAGAATAAGGGGGTATGTGGCTAATTGTAATTTGCTCTCCTGGGTGTGATGTGAGATGAATCACCATCTTGGGTAGTGGGTACAAATATTCAATTAAGTCTTTGGTATTGGGTTCCCAAAGGGACATTGGTTTGGTCCTAGAACCCACAGTTTGAGGATGGGATTGAGGTGATCCATGGGGTAATGGTGTCACCATATGTATTCCTCATCATTGAGGTATTTTTATGAGACTTTGAAACTTATTTTTCAAGAATCTATGTGTAGCCTTGTTGACCAATTTCTTATATTATATTCTTGAGTGTTCATAGGTTTCATATGAAATCACTATATTATATTTATTTCTTGTATGTTATTATATAGAACGAACGACCCGTAATTGAGAATTAGAACATGAGTGTTGGTGCATGTTCATGATGGGATGTAAAGACTCATTCCTAATATAATTCATGTTTTTCTATATATACCATGACCCATTGGGTTTCAATCTATGCCTTGTGAATATTTTCTTCTTATAACCTATGACCAATAGACCATGTTTTATTTTTTATCCCTTAATTTCCAGAATATATGTGTAGCCCTGTGAAGATTTTTCGTATGTCAGTTGTTGTTTTTACTTAAAATGTAGTCCATTTCAAACAAAAGTGACACACATTGAGTGATACCGGCCACACCGCGCCTCAAATTTAGGTGGGTTTGACTCGTACCTGTCACAAATGATCCATGGATCATTGGGTGGGGGGGGGGGGGGCTGTCCGAGGGGTGCAGGGGCCTATCCGGGGGTGAGGGGGGCTGTCTGAAGTGTGTTTTCGGCCACTGCGGTCACACAACCCCTCTGATTGACATGTTGTCTAGGTGACCATTTCTTAATTAATCCACTCTTTGTTGTCGTCCGATTTCATGGTATTCTGAGGTCGTTTGGATAGTTTCGACCACCCCACACACGTTTTTCAAGCGCGCCAAACACCTAAAAATATATATTCTACTATGCCGCACAAACTATGCGTCTGAATGACATGTCGTCTTTTCTTACACCTGATGAATAATAATTAGAGTGTTTTCATGTGATTTCAAGTCATTCCAATGTCTTTCGGTATGTATTTGACCGTAAAACACATATTTTGGCCATTTACGACACATAGAATGTGTTTTTGGCCACCGTGGACACACGACACCGACGATTGACATGCTGTCTAGCCAACCATTTTACTATTCACCCACCCTTTGTTGCCGTCTGATTTCCTGGAATTCGAAGGTCGTTTAGACGATTTTAACTACCCTGCGCACGCTATTCAAGCGTGCTAAACACCTAAAAAACACATATTTAGTCGTGTCATGAAAACCGTGCATATGAATGACATGTTGTCTCCTCATACACCTCAAGAATAATAATTAGGGCGTTTTCGTGTGATTTCATGTCATTACGATGTTGTTCGGTATGCATTTGACTATTAAAAACATGTTTTGGCCATTTACGACACACGAAGAATGTTTTTGGCCACCACGGTCACACGAAACCTTCGATTGATGTGAGTTCAAGCCGACCATTTCACAATTCACCCAACCATTATCATCGTCTGATTTCATGGCATTCCAAGGTCGTTCGACTAGTTTTGACCACCCTACGCACGCTTTTCAACCGCGTCAACACCTAAAAAACACATATTCTACCATGCTGCACAAACCGCGGGTCTGAATGATGTTCCATCTCTTCTTAAACATCAAGAATAATAATTTGGGTGTTTTTGTGTGATTTCAATTCATTCTGATATCGTTTGGTATGTATTTGACCGTAAAACACATGTTTTGGTCATTTACGACACGCAAAGTGTGTTTTCAGCCACTGCGGTCACACGACACCTCCAATTGATGTTTCTTCTAGCCGACACTTTCACAATTCACCCACCCTTTGTTATCATCCGATTTCATGGAATTCTGAAGTCGTTCGGTCAGTTTTGGACACCCATACATGTTTTTCAAGCGCTCCAAACACCTAAAAAACACATATTCAGTTGTGTATCACAAAATGTGCATCCAAATGATGTTTTTTCTCCTCATACACCTCACAAATAATAATTAGGATGTTTTCATGTGAGTTCAAGTCATTTCAATGTCGTTCGGCATGTATTTGACCATTAAACACATGATTTGGCCATTTACGACACGTGGAGTGCGTTTTCGGCCACCGTGATCACACGACACCTCCGATTGACATGCCATTTGTCGGAAAATTTCACAATTCACCCACCCTTTTTTGACGTCTGATTTCATGACATTATGAGATCGTTCGGCCAGTTTTGACCACCCCACGTACCCATTTCTAGCGCGCCAAACACCTAAAAACACATATTAAGCCCTCCTGTGCAAAACGCATGTCCGAATGATGGTTGGTATCCTCATTTACTTGAATAATAACAATTAGGATGTTTCCATATGATTTTGGGTCGTTTTGATGTCATTCGGCATGCATTTGATAGTTAAACGTATGTTTTGGCCATTTATGACACGCGGAGTGCGTTTTTGGCTACCACGGTCACACGACACCTCTGATTAATGTTTCGTTTGGCCGACCATTTCGAAATTCACCCACCCTTTGTTGTTGTCTGATTTCATGAAATTTTGAGGCCGTTCGGCCAATTTTGACCACCCCATGCACGCTTTTCAAGCCCGCCAAACACCTAAAAAATAGATATTCAGTCGTGCCGCGCAAACCGCGTGTCCAAATGATGTGTCGTCTCCTCGTACACCTCACAAATAGTAATTAGGATATTTTAGTGTGATTTGAAGTCATTATAATTTCATTCGGCATGCATTTGACCATTAAACACACGTTTTGGCCATTTACGACATGCAGAGTGCGTTTTCGGCCATCGCGGTCACACGACACCTCCAATTGATGTGATGTCTGACTGATCACTTCACAATTCAACCACCCTTTGTTGTCATCCGATTTCATGGCATTCCAAGGTCGTTCGGCTAGTTTTGACCACCCCATGCACGCTTTTCAACCGCGCCAAATAACTAAAAAACACATATTCAGTCGTGTTGTGAAAGCCGCACATATGAATGACATGTCGTCTCCTCGTACACCTCATGAATAATAATTATGGTGTTTTCATGTGATTTCAAGTCATTCCGATGTTGATAGACATGCATTTGAACATTAAACACATGTTTTTGCCATTTTCGACATGGGGAGTGCATTTTCGGCACCACGGTCTCACAACACCTCTGATTGATGTGTTTTCTAGGCGACCACTTCAAAATTCACCCACCCATTATCGTCGTCTTATTTCATTGCATTCTGAGGTCGTTCGACTGGTTTTGACCACCCCATGCATGCTTTTCAAACGCACCAAACACCTAAAAAACACATATTCAGCTGTTCCGTGCAAACCGCATATCCGAATGGCATGTTTTCTCCTCGTACACCTAATGAATAATAATTAGGGTGTTTTTGTGTGATTTCAAGTCATTCTGATGTCGTTAGACATGCATTTGACCGTTAAATGCATGTTTTGGCCATTTACGACACACAAAGTGCGTTTTTCAGCCAGCGCGGTCACACGACACCTTCGACTGATGTTCCATCTTTTTGACCATTTCACAATTAACCCACACTTGTTTTTCGTGTAGTTTCATGGCATTTTGAGGAAATTCGGCCGGGTTTGACCACCCCACACACGCTTTTCAAGTACACCAGACACCTAAAAAACACATATTCAGTCGGGCCATAAATACTGTGCATCTGAATGACGTTATGTCTCCTCGTACACCTCACGAATAATAATTAGGGTGTTTTTGTGTGATTTCAAGTCATTCCTATGTCTTTCAGCATGCATTTGACCATTAAATGCATGTTTTGGCCATTTATGACAAGTGGAGTACGTTTTCAGCCCTCACGATCACATGACACCTCTGTTTTAGGCGGATATGACTTGTACCCATAAAAAATGACCAATGTATCATTTTACTAAAGTATCAACACAATCTGAATGCATTTGATCAGTTTTCCATATGTCATTTTTCGTTTTCACTTAAAATCCGGTCCATTTCAAATAAAAGTGAGACACATTGAGTGGTACCGGCCACAACATGCATCGGATTGATGCAGGGTTGACTCTTACAAATAAAAAATGTCCCATGTATCATTGTTCTAATGTATCAATAGAATCCGAATATGTTTGGTCTATTTTCGGTATGTCAGTTTTTGTATTCACTTAAAATGTTGTCCATTTCAAATAAAAGTGAGAAACTTTGAGTGGTACCAGCCACACCGTGCCTCAGATTGAGGAGAGACTGAGTCGTACACATCACATATTTCCCATGGATCGTTTTCTTAATGTATGAAAACAATCCAAATATGTTTGGTCAGTTTTCTATATGGCAGTTGTTTTTACTCAAAAGGGTATCCATTTTAAACAAAAGAAAGAAACTTTGAGTGATACCAGCCACACCGTGCCTCATATTGTGGTGGGGTTGACTCATACATGTCACATATGAATCATGGATCATTTTCCTAAAGTATCAACACAATCCGAATGTGTTTGGTCGGTTTTCCATATGCCAGTTAGGTAAATCGTGCAACAACAGTGATAATATCTTATACTAAAACTATAGACAATGTGAATGACGTACATCCCCTAGTGCATGGTTAGGAAAATATTTCACATTGATTCTAATATATGTCCATATATAGTTGGTAGATACCCTGTGGGATGGACTTAAATTTTTTACAAACCGTGAGGCATAGTGTTTTTTTACGCCGACTGGGGTTCCAAGCTCCGAACAATGCCCAGAAGCCCCATAAACCATTATAACATCATTAGGCTTCCATATTTGGTCAAAAAATAAGGAGTTATATTGAATTCAAAAATATCAATACCAGAGTGAAAAACCAGGTTAAAAAAATAAAGAGTTATACAGAATTCAAAAATGTAATTGATCAATGTGCCCCTAATCACCATCACCATCACCACTATCATGATCAGCCACATACTCACCACCATCTTTTCCCTCGTCTTCATCCTCATCATCATACCCATGCTCATCCTCGGCCCCATCCTAGCCCTCAGCCACATCCTCTCCCTCATTCTCATCCTCATCCTCTCCCTTATCCTCTTTAGTAGCCTCGTCATCACCAGGATCATCATAATCTCGACTGCCACTAGAACTGCTGCCTGGTGCATATGATAATGCACCCATCGGTGACATATATGTCTAACAAGCCACGCTGGCCTCTGGTGGATGTGATGACGATAATGATTTGATCAGTTTCATAAATTCTTTCTCCCTCATTTGAACCAGTTCTTCAAACTCGGTAACCCTTTTATCAGACTATCTTGCATGCTCCTTGAGCTGTTCCATCCCAGTGGTACTAGAATGGATACATGGAGAGGACCAATACCTTATAGATACTATATTCATACCATGTCGGCAGCATAATTGACCAGAATGCTCATCTCCCAAAACCTGATATAAATGATCGTGTGGGCCTAAATTGACAGGCTCTGGGGCATCAAGGGCATCTATATCATCCTATTAAAAATATTAATATATTTTTAAATTTCAAAATAGATATTAAACATTTAAATAAAAAAAATTAAAACATAAAATCTTTTCTTGTGTCGGTTCATTAACCACAGTTCCATCTTTTTTTGCATCTACTCGAGCAAAACAATTTTTCTCAAGGGAGACATCCTTCAATATTCAATTTTTTGCATGAGTATAAAGTGGAAGTATAATAATATATTCAAAATTCAATAAATAACATAATTTAGGTAGGAAATAATAAAAAGAGAATGTCCTAAAGAAAAATTATATACAACTATATCGTACCAGCTGCCTCTCATGATATGCCGTAGTAGTGCACCCCAAAGTTTGGAGGTATTACTTTGAATCGATGTTTTTTTTTTGTTTTTTCATAATATTCCTAAATATTGTTGAATAATAAATAATATAATATTAATTCCAAATATGAAAACTGTCATTTAAATACCTCAAATGGGATTAATACCTTAAATTTGGAAGTCGCCCAATGGGTAATCATTTGGAGATATTGCTCTATCGGATAGTCATCCATGATAGGTACTGTATCCAACTATAGGCCCACTCTATCACACCATCCAATGTACTGCTCATGCATATAACCTCTTCAAAGCTCTCCTAGCTCCTTTAAACATGTAGTTCATGCACCTTCGCCATAAGAGAAGTTAAAACGAAGCTGACACCCAAAAGATTAATTCATATAAATATAAAAAAATACTACATTAAATCCAATAGATTTTAAACCCATATTTGTTCCCATGCATTAACCTTGACTTCGTGTGGAAGATATCACCAAAAGAGAGGGATGACCGGAATGATGTTGGAGTATTTGGCTTGTGTCTCAAAAAAACCCCACATTCCTGCCCAGATTTATTAATCATTTGTCATTCATCATTGTATTCAACCATCAACTGTGTCTGGAGGTTCCATACCACACACAAGTGAGTACGCCCCTCCCCTGCATCCCACGCAAGCGAGTATGCCCCCTCCCCCCTTGTACCACTGACCTCAGTACTGGGTTCACAAAAAGATTGTCTAACTCTGACACCACCCCACCTCCTACCACCAACCTCTATATTGGGAGCAATATCAAGCTCCTCATTGAATATCTCTCATCTAAGGGGTAGATCTTGAAAAAATGTTTAACACAAAAGTAAACACATGATATTATATGTTATTGAAATATATATTTGAAATAAAATTCTCATGATATCGATGAGTGGAGAAACGCCCATCTGTGTCTTGCGATGATTATTTTTTATCATCTTTTTCCACCGCATATATTCAATGGGTGTCATTTCCTACCATGAAAACAAATATGGAAGTCATTACAAATAAATAACTAATGTGTACCCCAAAAAACAAAATATAGAAAATCCATTCCGATAAAAAAACATAAAGAAACAGATGATTAATGGTGGTTTGAAGGTTAGTATTAGGAAACACACTCTGAATGATGTAGGTGTATTCATTGAATCATGTCTCAATTGATTTTGGAGAGGGGACTTCAATAGTTATAGGTAAGGATTTGATTAGAAACACCTATAAAAAGGATATCCAGGAATTGTGACGTCGCAAACCATGATTCCACTCATTAGTGACCCAAACCCAGATGGCCACATGGCCTCAAGCACATTTACCAAACTGCCAAATTTTATTGACTAATAGTGAGAGCCTTTGCTGTGTCTTGGAGGTACTATTCCCTCATTACCTAAGTTTCACAATTTTAATATTATCAGTTAAAAAGTGGATGAAATATAACAATGGGAAAATATTGGAAATGGATGAAAATAATCAAATCAGTAATACCAACTAATAACATAATCATAAACTGATTGATGGTAATGTTTGTCATGTTTCAAGAAGAAAAACATAGTTTCAACTACCAGGAAGTGGTACTATACAAGCGGGTCAAAAAATTCAAAATTTTGACCTAGCATCTTGAGCTAAAACCTAATCATCTAGTTCATCGGTGGAAAGAGTACGAGTCATGTCAATAACTCGAAATCCACAATCATCAATAAAGGTGCATTACCTCATCATTGCATCAAACCATTGGTAAAGGGAAGATTTTTACCAATGGTTGCACACAAATTTTGGTAAAAGAGGACTTCAAGGCCCCTTTATAGGCATCCTAAATTGAGGCACATGCCTCAGGCCCCATTACGTGTTACAGGAATTCCAAATCATTCACTCATTTTCAATAAATCATTATTGGAGCCTCTATGGTCATACCATTAATTACCAAATTAGTTCCTCAAGTTAATCACACCCGATGGGTGGATAAACTCTAGGATTCTACACAAATAGGTTGTTCATGGCTTGTAAAAAGGTTTAATTTCATAATGTAAAGACAAATACATTTATTTTTAAATTTGAGATTAATAATAAGATATGTAAATGATAACAAGATTACAGAATTAAACTTGTGACTTATCTAACATTTTTATGGATGTATACACATGCTAGCATGGCTAGTGAAAAGCAACCCACCATCATAAAAGTGAGTATTGGCCAAGAAAGAGACATAATATACGACGTACAGTGAGAACCATATTTAATTGACCCAAAAGTTGTATTATTACAGTCATCTTAGGAAGAAAATTATCACTCATGACTAACCATGGCTCTATAAACAACCTGGAGTGTATGCGTTTTCTCTCTGATCATAACAACATCATCACACATTCTTACCATGATGTGAATCATGTGGAATATGGATTATATTAACACAAAATTCCTAGCAATACCAATCCTTCTAAGAATTGAAAATTTATGGATGATATTAACACATAATTCATTTTGAATCAAATTTGATTCACTGTCAATGCCCAACACAAACACCCAAATCAAATAGAAAACAAAAGTCATACACACCCAAATCAAAATAGAAAACCAAAACAGTAGATGTAGAACATTAAAATGAAATTATCACTTAAAAATTATATGTTTAGTACTAAGAAATTTTGAAAATGGATCGGAATGAATAATTTCACAGTAGGGTAAACAGAATCCCACTTCTCCACTTCACCCAAATGAAATCATAAAACCAAAATAGTAGATGAAGTATCACTTATATAAAACAAGTTAAGAACTGATAAATCTTAAAGATGGAAGGATTTCAGCCATAGGGGAAAGAAAATCCCAATTCTCCCTTCTGTTTAGGGCTGTAGTCGCGCGGAATGGGGGAGTTCGACTATTTGTGAATTTGGGGAAAACATTCCCAAGGGTTGGTAAAAACTATTGGTAAAGGATGATTTAAACCTCTCTATACCAATAGTTTAAGAAAACCATTGGTATAGAGTATACATTTCCCAACGGTTTTGAAAAACTGTTTGGAAAAGATGATTTAACCATCTTTTACAAACAATTTCCTTAAACCATTGGTAAAAGTACTCTACAGGCGTTGGGAAAACCTCCCTTTCTAGAAGTGAATTAATATGAATGAATTTGGTTTTGGGGGTTGGTTAAATGTTCAATAATTATTATCCATTATATGCTTTATTTCAGTTTGATAATACAAACATTAAATATCATGTTTTAACTACTATTCTTTATTTATAAATTGTGGAATATCATTGAATGTTTGATAACTCTCAATTCCACCTCCTCCTTTAATCCAAGTTGGTGACACACCTTTGTCTAGAATGTGTCATCTTCCCAGACCCGATTCAATTGAATCCATTTCATCAATTTATTAGATCAACTCCAATGTGTGAAGAAATAAACAATAGATACAAGGAAAAATAATTAAATAAAAGAATAGTGATAGGTTGAGTTTCATGTCATCAGAAGAAGTCACAACATCTATGACATTCGCCTTACCCATGCATGCTACTCAAATCTATATACAAACATAAAATTAAACATTAAATAAAATTAATGATCGCCTTCACCACCCCCCAGGCCAAGTCTCAAGGTCAACCTCTCATTTTAGAGAGTAATATTTTACTTGGTGGAGTGGGTGGAAGAGGAGAGAGAGAGAGGTAATGAAATGTAGAAAAGTGGATGGAGAAACACAAAGACATGGATTAAAAAAAATTAAAATTTGAATTAAAATTGAAAACTAATAAAAAAATAATATTAAAATAAAATTAAAATAAGAAATAAGGGGGGGGGAGAGGAGAAGAATCGGCCCATTCCTTGATGGTATCCCTCCTTAGTTGTGGGTGTTGAGATGATGATCTGGGAAGGAGTCGAGGACCTCCTCTTATAGGCATAATTCTATCTTCTGAAATTTTGCGTGTTGTTGGCCCATTAAATGGTCGATTCACACATGGACCCCTTCATAAAATTTGTTCATAAATATGTTTTCCATTCACCCACTAACCTTCATCTCATTTATCCATAGTATTCAGGAGGTATGGAATTTTCATTGAATAAGTATTTTTATGGCCAAAATTTCCAAGAAGATTCCTTCAAATGTATAACGATCAATAGAAACCTTAATGACATAAAAAATCAACCAAAACTGTTTTAGAGTTGTTATGATGTGTACTTGTGCTATCCCCAGTGTAATAACCTAAATGGTAGGTGAGGAGACTGATTTGTGCATCTGTTATGGTGGTGGGGTCCACGCTGTCCACCTGGAAAAGTTTCCAACTTCAATGTTTTTTTGGACTAATAGATATTCGAATCAACTCTAGGACCTGAAAAGAAATTTGAATGAAATAAAATCAGGATTCTTAAAAAATCACGAATTTGGAATTATATTTTTTACGAAATGAAAAAATACCCTTGTGGTAAAAATCCTTCAAAAATCCAAAATTATGCTACTTTATCAAATTTTCTCATAATCATTCTAAAATTAAAATTACCCATTATATTAAAAAAACATTGAAATACATGGTTTTTATCATTGAAAACCATTAAAAACCCTCATTATTTGATAAAAAATATGCACATAAAGTTGCTCTGTCAAATACCCCCACACATAACCATGCTTGTCCCCTTGTATAAAATATCAAAATGGAAATCAGAGGACACTAATATTACCAATATTTAAATTCCAAGGTAATAAATTCAAAAAAAAATTCAATGTAAAATCATACATTCAAAAATCTTCATAAAATATCAATTTGATTTCCCATTTTAAAAAGAAACAAATAATTCAAATATTTTACTTTTACCCTTTGAAAATTGATCGAACTTATCCTTTCATTCATTCAAGATCCTTGATTAAATTTTATTAAACATGACAAGTCATGATTTACATCACTTTTGATTCTTTTCTCTCATCACTCACGATACAATTCAGGCAGAGATATTCTCATATCACGAGAACATGCTCCTTATCCATAGTCTTGTAAATGAACTACATTCTCCACTTTGTAAAGACAAAATGAACATAAAATCATGAAGAATTTCAATTAAGGTACCATTGACTCTGAGGTTTAAGGTTGGTAGGATTTGATGCTTTAAAAATTAAGGCTCAAGAAGGATGCTAATCTCTTAAGTACTATGCATGATATCAAAAGTAAAAATATAATGAAATTATCCCCTACAAAGTAGCAACACCTAATTCCCAAAACTCAAGGAAAATGTTATGATCAAGTAAGCATAATGAATGATTTGTGCACCATCATGATTTTTTTTATTTTTTATTTTTTATTATTTTTTTGAATGTTATGAATATATCAAATCTTACATCCATCATCTATCCAAATACGATCATAAGATCATCGGTCTAAAAATGGTGATTTTTGGTTTTCCCAAATCAGATCCCATTTTTTTCTCATTTTATTGGTTGTTTTTGTCATTTTTTTTATTTTTTTTAATTGAATAGGGGAAAAAAGAGTATAATTAATGATTCCACAACCTTTTACAATTACTATAATAATACCACCACACTTCTTACTTACAATGTATATTATCCCATGCACCATGATTCCCTTTAACCATACACTTCATCTTTGAAATATCATGAAAATACTCAATGGAAGGTAGGAATGGATTAAAATGGATTGAAACATGACTCATTCCTATAAATGTCATTCATTGTCTCTATGGGATAAAAAAAGGATTGATGTAAAGGTGATATTTTAAGGGAAATTGGCATTCCAAAAGATGACTAAATCATTTTAAATGAGTTTTTTCATAGTCAGAGCTTTGATAAGTTTCAATACAAGTGCTTGTTGGTTAAATCTCCCATGATCATCCAAGAAATATGATCAAGAATAAATAGGAAGTACATGGTCTATAAATCCTCTTGGGAATGGAAAATATAACATTGGAAAATCACTCATGGCATGACTAATAAATCAATTCATATGAACTTCAGAAATTCAATGCATGAAGGATGGTAGATAAATTTCATTTACATGAATCAATTAATTCCATAAAATAATGAGTCATTACTTCAATATCCATGCTTCATTTTAAAAATTAAATTATTCAATTCAGTCATTTAATCATATCAACATTGAAATCTAAAACATGGAATCACATGATTCCTAAGAGACTCATGTCTCTTTGATAATTCTAGTAAAAAATGAGTTTAAGTGTGGGAATGAAATTTTATCTTTAAAGATAAAAACATGTAGTGGACAAAAATGTGGAGAGTTTAAAAGATAAAAAAATAAAATTGAACACCATTTTTCCATGAAACATAGTCCTTCCCCTTTACTATTTGGGGCTTCCTTCTACCGTCATGATCCTATAAAAGAAAATTACTCAATTAATCACAATGATCATTTCATTTAATCTCAAAATAAAAGAGAAAGGGGACCACATGCTAAATTATTTCAATGAAAATAAATTGAAATATAAATTCCTATAAAGCAAGTAAAGATAAATCATGGTATTATCCCCCAATTGGGCTGTGAATTTTGACTGCCTCTAGAGGGTAGTACCTTCTGTTATCCAAATTTAGATAGAGGATTAAGATTCTTTGATTTGAACGACCACATGTGTCTTTTCCCATCTTTTTCTTCATCCTTTTGGGAAATAGTAAACTATATCACCCCTATATAATGAGTTATAACTTGAAAGGTGGGGGTAGTATGAAGTATGAATCATCCTCCTCCTTTGTTGATACTTGTGCAACCTCTTCTTCTATGTCCATTAGTTACTTGAGGTACGATTCATCAAAATAATTGTCATTGGGAATGTTAGAGTGTAATTCAATTTGAATAATATTAAAACATGAAGAATCAAGATCAAATTATTCACCATAAAAGCATCTTTTTTCATCGTTTCCTTAGGTAAATACACTATCATATCTTCATGAACTTTCATCAATAAATATTCAATGAATATAGGGAGCTCCATATGTTCCTCAGCATGTGCACATCGAGGTTCTTATTCTTTCTCCAAGTTAAAGTTGATGTTGTCTAATTTTGTATAATCAAAACCACATGGAGTGATGTAGAATTCATATTCAATAAAATTAGAAAGGATAGATTCAATGAATGGTTCAACTCCCTGAGTCGGTTCAGCTTCAATCTCTGCCATTATGGTAAGTTCCTCTTGGTGTATACTCTCTGAGGATAAAGGTAGGTAGTCAGGCTCCTCCATCTTGACTTAAAATTCCACCACTTGGGTGGTTTCTTCCTTCAGTGGTGATGAATATAATTCTTTTTATTTTATGGGGAAGTTAGGTAGTTACTCATATTTAACCAATAATTCATCCAATCTTTGTTGATCTCCCACTTGTAGCACAACAGATATGTCTTCCTCCCTTGCTTCCTCAGGTTTTTCAATTTCAAATATATGTGGTGAAATTTATTCCACCACTTTCTCATGTTATTCCTTTGGATTCGGGTTGGGTTTCTCTATTTGTCCATGAACATAATCAAAATATATATTAGCCTTTTTTGTTAGTTGTTCAATTATTTCCCTAACTTCATGCATCTGATCTCTTCTAAAATATTCATCTTCTTCTTGTTTTTGTTGCTACACCTGTGAGTAATTTTTCCATGCATAATATTATGAATTTGAATACATCATGGAAGTCTTTTTTTAGTTTTTTAAATAAATTGATATATAAAAAATATGTGATAATAGAAAATGTAAATTAACTAATGATTGGATCCCCAGAAATAGCATCAGTTTTGATGCACGTCTATTGTGGGTTGTGGACAAAAATAATTATATTTTTCCTAATTCAGAACAGTGGCTTACCAGGGTCATCTCTCTTGAATATCCTTCTCAATGTAGTACACTTAATTTATTTAATTCACTTATTCTATCACTTTTTATGGGTTTGTTTATTAGATGAAAGTGATTAAAATATTTTTGGGTTTTTTATTATTTAAAATAATTTTATGTGAAGCAGGAATTCTAAATTTATACTATGATTCAAGTATATATAGAATGAATTAATAAGAAAGAACCTGGTTTTGGTGGTTGGTTAAATATTCAATCATTATTCTCCTTTATATTTTTTATTTCAGTTTGATAATCCAAACACGAAATCTCATGTTTGAACTACTATTATTTATTTATAAATTGTGGAATATCATTGAATGTTTGAGAACTCTCAATTCCACCTCCTCCTTTAATCCAAGTTGGTGACAAATCTTTGTCTAGAATGTGTCATCTTCCAGGACCTAGTTCAATTGATGCCATTTCATCCATTGATTATCTCATCTCCAATGTGTGAGTAACTAACCAATTGAGAGAGACAAAATTATTAAAGAAAATAATATGGATAGGTTGAGTTGCATGTTATCGGTGGTAGTCACAACATCAGGGACATTCGACTTACCTGTGCATGCTACTCAAATATATCTACAAACATAAAATTAAATAGTAAAAAAAATTCAGGATCACATTCACCTCCCCTTTGGCCAAGTATTGGGGTTATCCTCTCATTTCCGAGAGTAATAGATTACTTGGTGGAGTGGGTGGAAGAGAAGAGAGAGATAGGGAATGAAATGAAGAAAAGTGGATAGAGAAACACAAAGGCATGGATTGATAAAAATAAAATTTAAATTAAAATTGAAAAATATTACCAAAATAAATTTAAAATAAAATAAAATGATGAAATGGGGTTGGAAGAGAGGTGTAGCATCATCCCATGCCCTGTTAGGAACCATCATTGGTTGTTGGTGTCAAGCTGATGATTTGGGAAGGAGGTGAGAGCCTCCTTTTAAAGGCTGAATTTTATCCCCTAAAGGATTGTGCATTTTGGGCACAATAAATGGTAGATTAACACATGGACTCCTTTATAAGAGTTTCCGCTAAATGTGTTTTCCGTTCAACCTCCACATTTCATCTCATTTAGACATTGTATTAAGGAGATATGAAATTTTAATTGAAATAGACTTTTTATGACAGAATTTTCCAGGAAGCTTCCTTCAAATGTATAACGATCAATAGAAACCTTAATGACTTAAAAACTCCCCCAAAATTGTTTTAGAGTCAGTACTATGTGTCCTAGTGATATCCCAGGTAGAATAACCTAAATTAGAGGCGAGGAGACCGATTTGTGCATCCGTTACTGTGGTGAGGTCCACGCTGTCCGCCTGGAAAAGTTTCCAAATTCAACGGATTTTTTGGACTAATAGATCTTCGAATCAGCTGTAGATCATAAAGATAAAGTTAATGAAAAGAAAATCAGTATTATAAAAAAAATTATTCAGTAAATTTTGACTTATATTTTTTAATAAATGACAAAAATACCCTTTTGGTAAAAATGTGTCAAAAATCTAAAATTATGCACTTTTCTCAATTTTTCTCATATTCATTCTAAAAATCAAAGTACCCATTATTTTAATAAAACATTGAAATACATGGGATTAATCATTAAAAAAAATTATAAAATCCTCATTATTTGATAACAAATATGCACATAATGTTTTTTTGTCAGAGATATCCTGCCTCCTTGTCTTGTGTTATCATAATATGTCATGCCTAAATTGATTAAATGCTTAAATGGAACTTGTTTAATGAGTGGGTATACTTTTTAGCTGTTTTTAGATTGCTTAAATTGTTTTTTGGTAATTAGGATTACTGGGTGGGTATATCCATGTGATGTGTTAAATGAAAATTGGTGATAATTGGGTGGGTATAACCATGTGACATGATTATATTGAAGTGGAGTACATGAGTGGATATACTCATGAGATGTAATGTTTTAAATGAGTAGGTATACTCGTTGAATGGTTTTGAATGTAATTATTTATATTAGTGGGTAGACTCATATGGATATAAATTGTTAAATGTGTGGAATGGTTGATGATTTACATAGATTCTAAGGAAGGATATCCATGGATTTGGAACGCAGTAGTGGACACCTTGGTTGAGTATTCACATTGGGTCTTGATTCTATGGGATGTTTCAGGCTTTGTTTTACATTAGATCTGGCTTGATTGGACTCGTGTAGGACATGCTGGTACACATTCTCCAAGGACTCCAACCAATACCTATACTGAGTTTCTATCGAGATGATACTGGGACTTGATGATGATGCCTTGGTCTTAAATACATTGGATTCAACCCTCCATGGTCTACACTTCATTATATGGCACGATCGTGGGATATATGACTGTGGTTGTATGACAAGGTCATGGGTTTTTGATATGGTGTTCTTTATAGAGTAAGGTTGTGTGGACAGGATATGGATTGTTTTATGACAAGGCAGTGTTATTTGTTTATATTGCCTATAGGTTCCTTTTTAGGATCATCCACTTATTGCAGGGATCCACAAGAGGTTATTCAGTATAACATGTTTGCATTGGTTATATGCCTTGGGCATTCACACATACATTATTGCTTACTTGTACTTGTTTTGCATATTTCATAGTGTAGCTTAGAATTATATAGATCTTTGGGTGGAAACCTACTGGGATGTTTATCTCACACCTTGTTTGGGCCTCCATGAGGACCCAAAAAAATTATATGGTTTCAGGTGATAGTAGGGGCAATCTCCCTAACACTAGATGTTGATCATTACTTTAGAGTATGGGAGCATGAGACCCAGCTGAGGCTTGTGATGCTACTGTGACACTTTTTTATCTTTTTGGATTTTGGATACATGTATTTACTTTATTTCCATGTATATTTTTTGGTTGTTTTCGAGATAAATTTATCATCTGAATCATGGTAAATGAGACACTTATGGCCTGTTATATATTCCTGTCTTGCTTATCTATTTTACCTATTTTCTGATTATTGTATTTACTTCTGCCATTGAATTTGATTGACTTCCACTATGATATACTCTGGTAATGAGGGAATAGTCTCCCCAATAACTCAACTAGGCCCTTACCACTAGTCAGAAGCATCTGGCATTTGAGGAGTGTGCTTGACGCCATGTAGCCAACCGGGCTTGGGGCACTATTGAGTGGCATCTGAGTTCAGGACGTTACAAAGTGGTATCAAGAGAAAATTTCTTTTCAGGTTTGATTTACTGTTTGGAGACAATAGACATCGATATGATGGAAAGTGGAATTTGTTAATGAGCTATGCTCGAGTGTAGCTAACCCGTGTACAAGAAAAATCCAACTTACACTAAATGAAATTTCTATTTTATGGTTTTGAATATTAGAGTTTATTTTATTTCACCATTAGGAGAAACACATGATTTATGCTGATACTATTGATGCAATTGTGGGTTCTATTTTTTTTTGCAACCCGGTGAGATGAGGGTATTCCATCTCATGCATCATATAGTCACTTGTTAGAAATCACATATCATGAATTATATCATGCCATTTATGATGAACTATTTGACTCATGCTATTGTGATAGGTGCTCTAATATTTGTTCCTAATTTTCTGATAGACTTTGTGCGGAGGATAGAGAAGTGACATCATCTTACAATTCATAAGGTGTATGGGCCCTTATGAAATAGAGAATGAAGTACCTTTTAAATTAAAATTTTAAAGTGAATTTGATGTGTATGGATTATATGGTCATAAAATATTGGTTCATGAGGTGTTATGGGTCCTCAAGGATCGAAACATGGTGGACCATTGGTTAAATCATGTCAAATAATGACTGTTAATTGAAAATAAATGGAAAATAGAGACTTGACCTACACCCAGATTTTGACTGGGTGAGAGGTAGTGTTTCTAGTTGTTTTGTGGTTGTTCTTTATACAGTTATGGATTTAGGATTAGGTTGGGTGTTATGAATTGTTTTTAGGAGGGTTCTGACCTATCCTATGCATTTGAGATGTGGCTTTGATATCATTCTTTTTTGAGGTGAGTGTTTGGCATTGTATAGGCATGTCACCATGAAGACCTCCAATGGTATACCAAGAGGGTGGTGATGACCATGCTTCAAAGGTTGTGGGCCATGAGATACTATTGGATCCTCTTTTAGTGGTATTTGTGGTACAATAGACTATTTCAGACATAGGTGCTGAGGCATAGTTCCACGAGGGGTTATTTTTCTATATGCATACATTTCAAGGAGTACAGTAGCCTACCATGACAATGGCCGAGCTGACATGGGTGTTCTAGCAGCAACATCCTTTCATGTTTTTGGGGGATGGTGGTTAACAAGCATCTGAGTTGTGTATTGAGACCCCACAAGCTATCTTTGACCTTCTGAACACACCACTTGAGTTGAGGGTCAAGCTCACCCCTTATATGATACATGGAGTAGTAAAGTATTGGTGGAATGTTCTGAACCAGGCTGAAAGGATACAGGATATGGGTTGGACTAATTTCCCGACATACTTCCTTGACTAATTTTACCCCAAGACACTATGGACAAAGTGATCTAGTGAGTTCATGCATCTAGAGCAGGGCACCATGATAGTTATAGAGTACTCAACATACTTTACAGAGTTGCATAGTTTTGCACTGATGTACATTACTGATGAGCTGTCAAGACCGAGATGCTTTGAGTAAGTCCTAAGACATATTATCAAATCCTTGGTCAACATGTTCTGGTTGACATCTACCACTATGATTGTGAATCAGGAACTGATTATAGATTGGAGCCTGAGGGAATTTGAGGATATAAAATAGGGAAATTTTTCTTTTCAACCTAGTGGTTCTACATTTTTGGAAGGAAGCACCATTTTAATGCTTCCCATGAGATGATCATCAGTTAGTAAATGAGTTCTAGTAGTTCGGTGTTTTTTCACTAGTGTGGAAGGAGAGGACACAAGAATAATCAGCGTGACTACAACCCAGTCGAGTGCCGAGCTTATAGAGGGATGGGCCACATGAAATGGTTTTGCAGGACCTTCCCTCCAGTTGTGAGTTGTAGGGGGTCAACATCGATGTCAAGTTTGGGATTATGTTTCTAAGATATGTTTCAATCAGGGAGTTAGAGAAATGCAGGCCGATCAGGCTACATAAATAGTGGTTTTGCTGAGGTATCCATACACCAATTACTGTTATACATCGAAGGGGACCAACTCTGAGCAGTGAGGTTGTTTCACAAGATTGTGGTATAGGTCATTTATATTATGCACAACCTACCCCTGAGGAGTAAGGTTTCATACTATCTACAGTGAGAGGAATGATTTTAGTAGCCTCTACTATTGTATCTGCTCTTTTTGATACATGTGTATCTCATAGTTTCATATCTACACCTATAGTGAAAATCCATGGGCTTGTTGTGTGGTATTTTGAAATCATTTTAATGCTAGAAATACTATTGGGAATCAGAATGGATTATGTGCTCTAGTGCAGGGAGTACCCCCTTGAGGTTGGTGGGTGTCACTTATTTTGAGATTTTTATGCCTTTGAGATGATAGGGTTTGGCGTCATTCTTGGTATGGACTGTTTAGTATATTATCGATCTTACATTGTCTACTATCACCCAAGGGTAACTTTCACATCACCAGAGGATGCTGTGTTTACTCACAATGGTTAATGGGATTCCAGGCGAGTTGAGATGGACTATATTATCATGAGTTGGGTAGAATGACATCCTAGATTACTATTTTGTATTTTGGATGATCAGGGAGTGAGTCCAGTAGACTTTCCTATAATGGTGGATTTTTTCAGGGACATGTTCCTAGATGAATTTTCTAGTTTACCTCTCGAGAGATAGGTTGAGTTCACAATTGAACTACTGTTATGAGCTTAACCAGTATCCATTAATACTTACTAGGTGGATACGATGGAATTGTAAGAAATTAAGTGGAAGCCTGAGTATTTGGAAGAAAAGGGGTTTATCCAACCTAATACTTCTCTATTGGGTTTTCAAGTTCTTTTTTCAAAAAATGTGGATATAACTCTTAAGATATTTGGGGATTATTGTAATTTGAATCATCTAATGGTTAAAAACTGATATCCCTTTCCATAAATGGAAGAAATGATTGATAATATTCTAGGATCTCGAGTATTCTTGAAAATAAAACTATGGTTAAAATATCACCAGGTACAAATTTGATCCACAGAAATGCCTCGTACAACCATTCATAGTAGGTATGGTCTATATGAATATCTTTTTATACCATTCAGTCTCACAAATAAGACAATAGTTTTCATGTTTCTGATGAACCGAGTGTTCTATCCTTAATTGTGACACATCAAGTATTGGATTGGGAGTAGTGATGATGTAGGGGTATAGAGTTTTGGCATATGAGTCTCAGTTTATAAGGCCACGTGAGAGGAATTACCCTATGAATGATGTTGATCTAGATGCAGTTCTTCATGATTTTCCCTACTGGAGACATTTTTTATTGGGAGATCATTTTTTGGTGTATACAGACTAAACAATCCTCAGGTATATATTTACTCAGTATTATTTTAATATGAGGAAAAAAGGTGGGTGGATTACCTACAGTATTTTGACTTCATGCTTGAATACATGACTGGTAAATGTAATGTAATGTTCGATGTGCTGAGCACGTGGACTCAGATACAAACAGTGCAGTAGGCAAGTAGCGAGTGGAAACTTATGGCGTTATTCTCTATGATCTATATGGAGGTGAACAACAGTTAGAGATAGACATATCTAACATCCATAGTTGTGACCTCTAACCTATTGGATAAAGTAAAGATGATGCAGTTATCAAATTCAGAGGGTCTAGTCCTATGGGAGAGTATGGAAGGTGAGGAACCTCATCCTGGTTGGACCGTAGGTGTTGATGAGGTCTTATATATCCATGGATGTGTTTGGGTTCCTGTGGATATACTTGGGGATATGATGTGAGAGTTTCATGCTTCATCTTGGGAACTACATCCTAGAGTCAATAAGATGTACCATGACTTGCATCATCAATACTAATGGCCATGTATGAAAAGTGAGGTAGCTTGTTTTGTTACGAGGTGTTACACCTATCAGTATGTGAAGGAGGAACATCAAAGACCAACCATGATTTTATAGATAATACTTATTCTGAAGTGGAAATGAGATGATTTCATAATGGATTTCTTGACTGGTTTACTAAGGTCGCCTTGAGGTAATGATGCTGCGTGGGTTGTTGTTGACGGGATCAAAAAGGTTGATCATTTATTTCCGATCAAGGATACCTTCAATGTAAATGTTCTTGGAAAGTTGTATATCCATGAGATAATACAACTTCATGGGTTCTCATGCACTATCATTTCAAATAGGGATTCACACTTTACATCTCACTTCGTATATAGTTTTCAGAGGGCACTGGGTACATAGGTGCTTCTGAGCACAGTCCACCACCCTTAGACTGATGGCCAATCAGAGTGTATGATACAAGTGCAAGAGAACATGATGAGAGAATGTGTCCCAGATTACGGGGGATCCTGTGAGAGACAAATTCATCTAGATGATTTCTCCTATAATAACAATTATAAGGCAACGATACAGATGTCTCCTTATGAGGCTTTGTACGGTAGGCTATGCCAATCACCCTTGGGATGTCTAGAGGTAGGTGAGGTAGCTTTACCAGGACCTTTTCTCATGCAAGAGAATTCTGAGTAGATCCAGTTGATTAAGAAGCATATGGCTACTGCACAATCTTGATAGAAATATTATGTCGATCACCGTATATGACCTCTAGTGTTTGAGGTTAGGGATCGAGTCTTTTTATGTGTTTCACTAAGGTTGGGACATAGAAGGATCATGATACGTGGTATGCTTTCACCACTATATATTGGGCCATTCGAGATTCTTGAGAGAGTCAGATCAGAAGACTATTAGTTTTAGTTACCTCAAAGGTATTGATCCATGCAAGACGTCCTCAACGTATCACAACTACGCCATTATAATTCGGACCCATCTCACGCTTTTCATACCGAGGAGGTTGAGCTACAATTTGATGCATCGTTCAAGGAGCGTCTAATTCATATTGCTGATAGGAGAATAAAGGTTATACAAGGCTATTTAGTTCCTCTAGTACAGGTTCGATGGAAGCAAGACCATTCACAAGAGGATACTTAGAAGGGGGAGGCCGACATATGTGATCAGTGACATGAGTTTTTTCAAATGGATCTTGACTACCCATGAGAGGGAAATTCGGGGAAGAATTGTTTTAAGGGGGGAAGATTGTAAGATCCTAGGTTTTTCTTGAGGTATGAATATTTTATATTCTTTTTTGGCTTAGACCCTAAGCTGGGACATGTGATGGTTGGGTTGTTTTTGGGAAATAATAGGCAAGAAGGTTGTATACCAATTGCAGGCCAATTACACGATGTGTAATTGGATAACGCACTGTGTAATCTGATTTCATAACATGTAATGGTTTTTCTAGGACCTTTCATGATGTGTAAGGGTTTTTCCCCATTAATGTAAAACCAATCATTACACACCATGTAAGGAAATTACTTGTCATGTAATTGCCCGACTACGCTTTTAAAAAATAGAGGTATATACCTCTATTTTTTGGACAGAAGCCTTTTTTCTATCTTTTGAAGCCTAAAAACATTCTTATCTATCTTTTCAGATCTATCACCCATTTGGATTCCATTTCATTCCCGATCATTTTTGGTGGAACCATGAAGGTAAGATATTGATTCTTTTTTATCCATTCTTGATCTTCAGAACAATAGTTTCATTGTTTGGATTTAGGCTTTTATGCCCTAATTTCTTGTTCTTCATATTTTCTTTATATTTATTCCAAACCAGGATGAATCATGACTTGATACAAGATGAGAACTCCACTAATGATATAAATTAGGTGGTCTATACATTTCTTTCGGCTTTTGAAGATTTATAGATATATTGACCTTTTTCCTACCCATTGGACCTTTTAGTGCGAGCATGATTTTAAATTGATAATCTAAAATAGAAGAGGTTGGACCTGTTTGGTACTCTTTTAGGTTCTTTGAGATACGTTTTTGGTTTTGACCCATCCCAAGGACACCCAGGGGGTGCAACATGCCTTTAATTTGGTTTTTACCATTGATGAACTACCCATGGGGTGTGACCTCGAGTTTCCTAGTTTAAGGAAGCTCGGTTATACTTAAATGAGGCTGAATTACATACTTCAGAGATATCATGCCACCTTACCTTGTGTTATTATAATATTGCATGCCCAACATGATTAAATACTTAAATGGAACTTTTCAAATGAGTGGGTATACTCGTTGGCTATTTTTAGATTGCTTAAATATTTTTTTTGGTAATTGTGATTAATGGATGGGTATACCCATGTGATGTGTTAAATGGAAATTGGTGATAAGTGGGTGTGTATATCCATGTGACATGAATAAATGAAAGTGGATTACATGAGTAGGTATACTGATGAGATGTAATGGTTTAAATGAGGGGGTATACTCATTGAATTGTTTTGAATGTAATTGTTTATATGAGTGGGTAGAATCAAATGGTTTGAAATTGTTAAAGGCATGGAATGATTGATGATTTACATAGATTTCATGAATGGAACTCCATGGACCTGGAATGCAGTAGTGGACACCTTGGCTGATTATGCACCTTTGGTCTTTATTCCATGAGATGTCGTAGGTCTTGCAACCCCTTGGATCTAGCTATCTTGGACTCACATAGGACATGTTGGTACACAATCTCCTAGGATTCCAACCAGTGTCTATTCCATGTTTCCATCGAGATTCTCCGGAGACTCAAAGAGGATGCCTTGGTCTTCAGCACCATAGATTCGGCCCTTCATGATCTACACTTCATTATACGACGTGATTGTGGGATATATTGTAACACCCCAAGATTTTATGAGAAATATTCTTTAAATTTCACTAATGTCTTGTGTTGTACGCTACACCAAAAGGAGCTTGCACAACACGAATACTTGACTTTCCTTGCATTACACGCAATCACGACCTTCCTCGATAGTGTGTGTAGTACGCAATACCGAGTTTCACTAAACAATGATATATTATTATAATATTATTATGAACAAGCCATTATGAATAGTGTTAACTATATTCTGAATTTTATAACATTATTATTCATCTTACACATTTTCTAGAACATGTTATAAGAACAAAATAAATTTTCGGGTAAAATAAGAAATTTTCAAAAAAAAATGTAGTTTTGCCACCTTTTGATGGCGCACCCACATTAAATCTATTTTTTGACAGGTATATAAGTTTAATTTGAAAAAATAAAATTCTTCTTTGGAATCAAGAAATAAAAATTTACTTTGGATAAAATTTTCATAATATTTTGGTAACTTTCATATTTTGATGAATAGTAAAAACACACTATATTTTAATTAAAAACAACTTTATTCATCGCAATAATTTATATGGTTAAATTATAATATTGAATAGTTTTAAAGTATAAATAGAATATATTTTTACCATTTAATATAATTTATATCATTATCATTGATTTTACATTAAATTTGTAGGTTAATTCAATTTAATCTTTTGCAATGTTTTAAAGAAAAACCTGTTTTCTTTCGTCAATGGGATTAATTTTAATTTAATTTCTGAAACTTTTTTGTATTGAATTTGGAAAAATGGATTCCATATTTGGAATCAGTGGGTCCAAATTAAGTTAATAAGATACTTTTTATTTTTGGGAATTATGAATAGTAACTACGGTAAATTTTATTTACCATAGTTAAAGGTAAATCATGTAATTAATGGTAAATATAATATTATAAAATTACCCTAACACATGAAAAAATTCTATTGGATGGCTAAAAGAAGACCCATATAATATAAGGGTCAGATTAGATTCATTTTATGGACTTTTGACTGTGAAAACAATTTAATTATTATTAAAACCAAAGAAAGTGACAACATGTCACTCTCTTAAATCTTATAAGTGTAATAATTTTAATTTAGTGATAAACATCATAAAACTTCGAACATTAATAGTCTCAAGAAATCTAATAAAATTATCTACATCATGATAATTTATTTATAATTTTTAGGGATTAAATAATTGTCATTAATGGTGATACATTAATGATACAGAAATTATATATTAAGTGGAAAATAAGTAATATAGTTTTTATTGAAATAATAATACTCATTAAAAGGCCCACAAACCTGACCAAAACTTATTAGTAGTGTATATCTACACCTTAATCATCCAATTACCTACTATATATAATCGGTTGGAGCCTTATAAAAGTGATTATGACACTTATATTATTTTATTTTAAATGATGCCAAAGTTGTCACCTTCATAATTTAGTAAATATAACAATTTAAATATTGTGATTTTAAGATGATAAATTCGAATAAAAGTATTATTGTGATAGGAAATAGATTTATCTCCATCATAGGATTTTATTTTTAATTTTTATTCAAAAAGTCAGTATATTAAATAATTATACAAAAATGTTGTAGTAATTATTTTATTAAGAGATATACCAAATAAATGGTTTTAAAAATAATAAAATAAATATTATATGAACTATTTAATGTGATCCACTAATTTTATAGATACATATGACCATTTATGAATCTATTAAAGATTTTAGTTCGAACATATCTTCTGTATATATTTAAATTCAAATAAATGAATAGTGTCAAAATTTACACTATTGTTATTTTATAAAAATAAAATATTATAAAATTGTTTAAAAATCACAAAAATATTTAAAAATTATAAATTTACATTTATATGGTCTATAATGTTATAAAGTAAAAAATTATGGAAAATTCACAACAAATAAGTATTTATTTGTTAAAATTTAAAATTTAAAATTTTATTACCACAAATAAACTTAAATAGATTAAATAAGGATAAATCAAAATGATAAGGTTTAAAATAAGATCCAAACATGTCTAAATTTGATTGGTTGATGCGATTACAACCCTATCTCATCTAATATTCTAATATGTGTCATTTTTGGAGGTTTTTAAGTGGGGTTAGAATTATTATAAATTAATATTTTTTAAGAATTCCAAAGGTGCACCTCTCCTACCTTATAAAAGGGCACCTCCTCCCTCTCTTGCACACACCACTTTGAGCCTTCAAGCACGGCCAAAACCTGACCAATTATCTTCTCCACTTCCCTAGAAACATCCTATAGTTCCTGGTCTTCTTCAAAGACTAATTTTAGTGCCCTAAGAGGAGGTCTCAAAGAGGCACTTCAAAGAAGAGGTAATTTCTGTTACCGATTCTTTCACCTTTATTTCTTCTTCCACTTCTTCTTATTAGGTTTTTTCATTATGAAGTAATAACATAAGTATCACTCATATACTGATATGTTATTATAAGTATGAAACAACCCTATTTCACCATCTATCCATCCTACGAAAAAAATCACCGCGCGTGCGTACGTACGGAATACCGTCTTCACGCCGTGGTGTAATCTATTTTCCACCACCACCTTACTTGGATGGGTATAATGGTGTAAATAATAACTATATATTATTATTGTAAAGTGATATTTATTCTGTAATAGTATACATACACTCCAATAAAATTCCACAATCATGGGAACGATATCATCGCTCATGCGTACGTACGGAATACCGTCTCCACGATGCGATGAGATTCATTCTCAATGATTAACCATTCATAAATGATTATAAAGTATATCTAATAAGTAATCATGAAATATATGACATAATAATGATACTGAATTTATGTATATATATATATATATATGTCTGTCATCCAATTAATTCCATTCAATTCAATGAGGAAACGAAAACAACGTTCATGCGTACGTATGGCCTGCCCTCTCCATGAACAGTGTATTTCATTCCATTTATCAATCTATTATATATATGTATATTATGAATATATATTATATATAAATCATGTTTTACATTCCAGATGCATGTAATCATGATCTAAGTAATCATATGAATAATTACAAGTCAAAACACGGACGACAAATGAAACGATTTTACCCAAAACGCTCTTTAACATGGAATTTACAAAAGAACGGGTAATATAAAGTAATAAGTGAACCACATATGATATCATAACAATAAATATGATTCTATAATAAGTCAATAACATTATTTAAATCATTATATAGGAGGTTCGGATACGTACGAAGCATATCGGACCTAAGGTAAGGGATAATTTTGCAAATCTCTTTTTATCTGAGATTGCTTATTCATAATTATTTACTGGGGTTATTGTTATCATCCATGTCCATGTTCCTAAAAATGGTTTCATGTATGTTTAAAGTCCTTTTTACCCACTTTTTACTTTTACTACATGGTATGTAAGGAGTCTTTCTTTTGTTTACATTACGAGGTACTTTTTTGACTTTTTCGACAAAAGTACGATAAGAATGTTTTTTAACGTATACGGCATGAAAGGATTTTTATGGTTTCATAAAGCCTTATTTCCCTGAATCTTACTTAAAAAGATTTCATGACTATTTTCAACCAAAACCTTTTCTTCTAAAATTGCATGAAATTTTGTGAAAAGAAAATGATTTTGAAGAAAAAATGATATTTTCCTCAAGAATTCATTTAAAGTGTTTTATCAAAACCATTTTCATATAAGATGACATTATTTCACATGTGTATGTTTCAAGTGTAATGTCTCTATGATTTACATGGTTTCACTTTTTTTATGAAATGATATCCATTTCTTTTATATGGATTATGTGATGATTGGATGATGTTTATGAAACCCATTTTATTTATTGGGTTATTATGAATGATGTATGTTTATTTTATGGAAAAAGTAAGAATGATTTCATTATGAGATGGGTGGGACCTATATCTACCTCCAATGCATTGGGTAATGATTTATATCTCATGAGATAGAAATGGCTGGAACAGCAGGTTAAACCGGTTCAATAAAACAGGACTGAAATGAGGAGTGAACTCGATTCAGAAAGGGACTTTGTCCACTAATATGGTCTTGGCAGCAATGCCTTGGCTACTATGGAAATCATTACATGTGATTAATGGATTCCACATTTACATGTTTTATTCCCATGATATTTTATCATGATTTATGTTCCATTATGATCTATGCCTTATGTACTTCCATGTTTTATGTCGTTGTTCAAGATTTTTAATGTTCATGTTTTTTTAAGTTCAAATGTATATCGTATGTTTAATTTTATCCATGATTACCATTACTGAGCATTTGAGCTCACCCTTTTTATGATTACTTTTCCACCAGGATTAAAAGAATGATTTTAGGTAAGGAAACAAAAGTAGGAAGACCTTTATGGGAGATGTTGAAGATCTTTCCCCACGATTAGAAGATTACGTACCGAGTTTCCAAAGACACTAATCTATTACGATCCTTGTGTGTCTGGTATTGTTATTTATTAAGTATTCCGCTAAATTAATGTAATATCCATGTATGTCAAGCTTTGGGTCGCTACAGTTGGTATCAGAAGAAAGGTTTAGTCATCCTTTGGAAACTAGGTTGCGAGAACATTAGTGAGATCCCTAGAGATATTTCTAAGGTATGTCTAGGGATGTCCCTAAGGTTAAGTATAAGTATAGGTTATAGTCCTAGAATTGCGCTAATGATCTTATAATTAAACCTAAGATGTTAGATATTGAGGGTACTCCCCCTTTTATTATGTTGTTTTCCCTAGCATGATTTTTTCCTCTCACACTATTCTTTTTGGGTTTTAGACGATGGCGGGAACCCGAAGGAACCGTGTTGATCAATGCAATGGAAAATGCAATGATTGTCCTCCAGAACAAAAAAATGTTATGGGATATTGAGTACAAAATATTATTGCTATACTTACACAAGCTATGAATTATTCTGTACTTCCAAATGAGCAGAGAAGGGAACAATATTCTATTGAGTCCTTCATGAGGCAACATACACCTTCTTTCAGTGGGTCTTCTGATCCACTTGTTGCTGAACAGTGGATCAGTACCACTGAAAAGATATTATCAGTTCTTCAATGTTCTGAACATCATAAAGTCATCTTACCAGTATATCGTTTGGAAGGTGAAGCTGATCAATGGTGGAATCTTATCAAGAATACGAGGCAAAGAGATGAAATTGAGTCCATGGAATGGGACGAGTTCAAGAACATATTTTTCAATAAGTACGTCCCTCGTATTCTTCAAACAAAGATGGATAATGAGTTTCTTGAACTAAAGAAAAAGGATGATGAATCTGTTAGTATATACGAAGAAAATTTTACAAGGCTTGCAAGGTATGCATCTGGATTTATCATCCAACCTGAAAGTAAAGTTGATCGATTCTTCAGTGGCTTAAAACCAAATCTTTGAAGGGCATTAGCTGTAAGAGAATTCAGTAGCTATGAAGATATTCTGCGTTGTGCTATCAAGGTAGAAATGGAAGTTGGTGTTACTTATCCATCTCATAGTTTTGACAAGAAACGAAAGATGGAGTTCAAGGAAAAAATCTCAGAATAATGGTGAAAAGAATATGAATGTTTCCTTATGCTCAAAGTGTGGAAAGAATCATGGTGGATATTGTCTTAAAGGGACAAGTAAATGTTTCAAATGTGGAAAGGAAGGTCATCGGGCATTTGAATGCCGCAATTATGGGAAGAAGATGTCTAATGATGAAAACAAATGAAGGGATACACAAAATGATCCTACTACAATTCAATGCTTCAAGTGCAAGGAAATGGGGCATTACGCTAATAAATGCCCTAATCCAAGGGTTAGTGATGATCGACATGAGCAACCACATAAGGAAAAGGAGAAAGGGAAGTCACATACAATCACCATTGGCGATGTTGAATATGAAAACGATGTGGTGGAATGATTAAGTGTTTATGTAAGGGGATTCCAAAATAATGTTGTATATAGTGTCGTGGAATATTGGAATATTTATGTATTGGTCTATTGTGGTTTTCAATAATTTTATGGTACCGATAACCATGGAAAGTGATTGAGATATTTTTGGAAAAAGAAAGATGATATGCACATAATGAAGGGAAAATGAGAAAATGAAATATTTGACAGTATTCATGAGCTCATGATTGATATAAGGACTAAGTGATATCATGGTTTGAGTATATAGAATTTTGAGGATTTTGGTTTGTGGAAAGAGTTAACTTTTGACAACATTCATGTTTTCACAAAGGTTTAATGGGTATTCATTTTTCAAGAGAATACATGATTAAGGTATTCACATGATTGGAATGTGACCAACAAGATATATGGGGGATAAATGATGGTATTGACATACTTGGTTGATGAAATTTCGAGTAATCATTTTCTTTATATTATGAGCATGGACTGAAGTATTTTAGATAAGCCTAAAGATAGGAATGGATTATGTTGGACATAAGTTAGTATTGTTTAAGGATAGAACTTTTGATATTATTTATGTGATGTTATAGTAATGTAGTTTTAGAAAAAGGACAAGCTGCAGGATGGGTGACAACCCATCACGTCGGACAAGGCTGTGGGAATCGAACCCACAACCAAAGTGAAACTGGCCTTTATCGCCTACCACTAGCCTACAGGAAATCTCTTGTCAGTAGAAAGTAGTTTTATTTTATTAAGCGGTATGATATAGGAAGTATAAGTTCATTTTTGGAACCACATAAGATTAATCAAACCATAAGATGGACTTATAACTTTTTCTAACCGTTTGTTTGAAACAGATGGTATGACCCATCATTCTATCACATGATCTATTAACACTTCATGAATAACAAAATCAACATCATTTCTTGAAGAGATGAAGTTGAAATTGTTCAAAGCACGAACAATAGTTAGATTGTACCAAAATAAAGTAAGTATTTATTCTAATTCAAAATCTTTAACTTTAGGGAAATGATCATGAAAACCAAAAAAAATGTTGTCCTAGTTCCCTTATATCCAATGAATCAGATGGTACCCTAGATCATCACAAATGTATGGCTTCGTGATTGCTGGCTTTTCCATAGCCATGTTCTCTACCACTATCCATCAGAACATGATGATTAGATTTCTCTTCCATAGCCATATTTTCATCTATGTGGAATCCCAGTGATTAGTTTATTTGGGTAACCGTTATGTTTCATAATTTTGTTTTATAATGATTTGTTTTGGTATTCCATTTTATGATGTGGGATTCTATTAAACAAACTTTCGAGTAGTAAACCATTTATAACCCCGACGAATTTCGAGGGCGAAATTCATTTTAAGGGGGGTAGAATGTAACACCCTGAGATTTTATGAAAAATATTCTTTTAATTTCATTAATTTCTTGTGTTGTACGCTACACCAAAAGGAGCTTGCACAACATGCATCCTTGACTTTCCTTGCATTACACACAATCGCGACCTTCCTCGATAGCGTGTGTTGTACGCAATACCGACTTTCACTAAACAACGATATATTATTATAATATTATTATGAACTAGATTTTATGAATAGTATTAACTAACTTTTGAATTTTATAACATTATTATTCATCTTACAGATTTTCTAGAAAATGATATATGAACAAAATAAATTTTCGGGTAAAATTAGAATTTTTCAAAAAAAAGTAGTTTTTCCGCCTTTTGATGGAGCACCCACATTAAATCTAGTTTTTGACATGTTTATAAGTTCAATTTGACAAAATAAAATTCTTCTTTGGAATCATGAAATGAAAATTTACTTTGGATAAATTTTTCATATTATTCTGGTAACTTTCATATTTTGATGAATAGTAAAAACACGCTATATTTTAATTAAAAAAAACTTTTTTCATCGTAATAATTTATATGGTTAAATTATAATATTGAATTGTTTTAAAGTATAAATAGAATATATTTTTACCATTTAATATAATTTATGTCATTAGCATTGATTTTACATTAAATTCGTAGGTTAAATCAATTGAATCTTTTGTAGTGTTTTAAAGAAAAAACTGTTTTCTTTCGACAACGGGATTAATTTTAATTTAATCTCTGCAACTTCTGTGTATTGAATTAGGAAAAATGGATTCCATATTTGGAATCAGTGGGTCCAAATTATGTTAATAATCTACTTTTTATTTTTGGGAAGTATGAATAGTAAGTACGGTAAATTTTATTTACCATAGTTAAAGGTAAATCGGGTAATTAAGGGTAAATATAATATTATAAAATTACCCTAACACATGCCAAAATTATATTGGATGGCTAAACGTAGACCCATATAACCTAAGGGTTGGATTAGATTCATTTTATGGACTTTCGACTATGAAAATAATTTAATTATTATTAAAACCAAAGAAAGTGACAACATGTAACTCTCTAAAATCTTATAAGTATAATAATTTTAATTTAGTGATAAACATCATAAAACTTTGAACATGAATAGTATCAATAAATCTAATAAAATTATCTACATCATGATAATTTATTTATAATTTTTAGGGATTAAATATTTGTCATTAATGGTGATACATTAATGATACAGAAATTATTTATTATGTGGAAAATAAGTAATATAGTTTTTATTGAAATAATAATACCCATTAAAAGGACCAAAAACCTGACCAAAACTTATTAGTAGTGTATATATACACCTTAATCATCCAATTTCCTAATATATATATTCGGTTGGAGCCTTATAAAATTGATTATGACACTTATATTATTTTATTTTAAATGATGCCAAAGTTGTCACCCTCATAATTTAATAAATATAACAATTTAAATATTGTGATTTTAAGATTATAAATTAGAATAAAAGTATTATTGTGAAAGGTAATAGATTTATCATCATCATAGGATTTTATTTTTAATTTTTATTCAACAAATCAGTATAATAAATAATTATACAAAAATGTTGTAGTAATTATTTTATTAAGAGATAAACCAAATAAATGGTTTTAAAAATAATAAAATAAATATTATATGAACTATTTAATGTGATCCACTAATTTTATAGATACATATGACCATTTATGAATATATTAAAGCTTTTAGTTCGAACATATCTTCTGTATATATTTAAATTCAAATAAATGAATAGTGTCAAAATTGACACTATTGTTATTTTATAAAAATAACAAATTAAAAAATTGTTTAAAAATCACAAAAATATTTAAAAATTATAAATTTAAATTTATATGGTCTATAATGTTATAAAGTAAACAATTATGGAAATTTCCCAACAAATAAGTAATTATTTGTTATAATTTAAAATTTAAAATTTTATTACCACAAATAAACTTAAATAGATTAAATAAGGATAAATCAAAATGATATGGCTTAAAATAAGATCCAAACATGTCTAAATTTGATTGGTTGAAGTTATTACAACCCTATCTCATATAATATTCGAATATGATTCATTTTTGGAGGTTTTTATGTGGGGATAGATTAATTATAAATTAATATTTCTTTTGAATTCCAAAGGTGCCCCTCTCCTCCCTTATAAAAGGGCACCTCCTCCATCTCTTTCACACACCACTTTGAGCCTTCAAGCTCGGCCAAAACCTGCCCAATTCACTTCTCAACTTCCCTAGAAACATCCTATAGGTTCTTTTATTCTTCAAAGACCAATTTTAGTTCCTTAAGAAGAGGTCTCAAAGAGGCGCTTCAAAGAAGTGGTGATTTCCGTTACCGATTCTTTCACCATTATTTCTTCTTCCACTTCTTCTACTTAGGTTGTTTCATTATGAAGTAATAACATCAGTATCACTCATATACTGATATGTCATTATAAGTATTAAACAACCCTATTTCACCAACTATCCATCCTACGGAAAACGAAATCACCGCGCGTGCGTACGTATGGAATACCATCTCCACGCTCTGGTGTAATCTATTTTCCACCACCACCTTACTTGGATAGGTATAATGATGTAAATAATAACTATATAATATTATTGTAAAGTGATATTGATTTTGTAATAGTATACATACACTCCAATAAAATTCCACGATCATGGGAACGATATCATCGCTCGTGCGTACGTACGGAATACCGTCTCCACGATGCGATTAGATTCATTCTCAATGATTAACCATTAATAAATGATTATAAAGTATATATAATAAGTAATCGTGAAATATATGACATAATTATGATACTGAGTTTATGTATATATATATATGTATTTCATCCAATTAATTCCATTCAATTCAATGAGGAAACGAAAACAACATTCATGCGTACGTACGGCCTGCCGTCTGCATGAACGGTGTATTTCTTTTAATTTATCGATCTATTATATATATGCATATTCTGAATATATATTATATATAAATCATGTTTTACATTCCAGATGCAAGTAATCATGATCTATGTAATCATATGAATAATTACAAGTCAAAACACGGACGACAAATGAAACGATTTTACCCAAAACGCTCTTTAACATGGAATTTATAAAAGAACGGGTAATATAAAGTCATAAGTGAACCATATATGATATCATAACAATTAATATGATTCTGTAATATGTCAATAACATTATTTAAATCATTATACAGGAGGTTTAGATACGTACGAAGCATATCGGACCTAAGGTAAGGGATAATTTTTCAAATCTCATTTTTATCCGAGATTGCTTATTCGTAATTATTTACTGGGGTTATTGTTATCATCCGTGTCCATGTTCCTAAAAATGGTTTCATGTATGTTTAAAGTCCTTTTTACCCACTTTTGACTTTTACTACATAGTATGTAAGAAATCTTTCTTTTGTTTATGTTACGAGGTACTTTTTTGACTTTTCTGACAAAAGTACGATAAAAATGTTTTTTTAACGTATACGGAATGAAAGGATTTTTATGGTTTTATAAAGCCTTATTTTCATGAAGATTACTTCAAAAGATTTCATGAATATTTTAAACAAAAACATTTTCTTCTAAAATTGCATGAAATTTTGTGAAAAGAAAATGATTTTGAAGAAAAAAGTATATTTTACTCAAGAATTCATTTAAAGTGTTTTATCAAAACCATTTTCATCTAAGATGACATTATTTCACATGTGTATGTTTCAAGTGTAATGTCTCTATGATTTACATGGTTTCACTTTTTTTATGAAATGATATCCATTTCTTTTGTATGGATTATGTGATGATGGGATGATGTTTATGAAACCCATTTTATTTATTGGGTTATTATGATTGATGTATGTTTATTTTGTGGAAAAAGTAAGAATGATTTAATTATGATATGGGAGGGACCTATATCTCCCTCCAATGCATTGGGTAAAGATTTATATCTCATGATATAGACATGGCTGGAACGACAGGTTAAACCGGTTCAGTAAAACAGGACTGAAACGAAGAGTGAACTCGATTCAGAAAGGGACTTTGTCCACTAAGATTGTCTTGGAAGCAATGCCTTGGCTACTATGGAAATCATTACATGTGCTTAATGGATGCCACAATTACATGTTTTATTCCCATGCTATTTTATCATGTTTTGTGTTCCATTATGATCTATGCCTTATGTACTTCCATGTTTTATGTTGTTGTTCAAGATTTTTAATGTTCATGTTTTTTTAAGATCAAATGTATATGGTATGTTTTATTTTATTCATTCTTACCCTTACTGAGCATTTGAGCTCACCCTTTTTATGTTTTCTTTTCCCCCAGGATTAAAAGAATGATTTTAGGTAACGAAAAAAAAGTAGGAAGACCTTTATGGGAGATGTTGAAGATCTTTCACCATGATTAGAAGATTACGTACCGAGTTTCAAAAGATACTAAACTATTACGATCCTTGTGTGTTTGTTATTTTAATGTATTAAGTATTCTGCTAAAGTAATGTAATATCCATGTACGTTAATATTTGGGTCTCTACATATATGATTGTAGCTATATGACATGGCTGTGGGTTTTTGATATAGTTTTCTTTATACCGTAAGGACATGTAGACATGATATGGATGGTTATGTAGAAAGGTTGTGTTGTTTGTTTATATTGCGTGTAGACGCCTTGTTAGGAGCTAAAACTTGTTGCCGGGAGCCACAAGAGGCTATTTAGTATTACTTGTTTGTTGTAGTTATATGCCTTGGACTTTAACACTTACATTACTACTTACTTTCACTTGTTTACCATATTTAATAGTACTTCTTATAATTCTATAGGTATTTAGGTGGAAACTGACTGGGATGTTTATCTCACATCCTATTTGGGCCTCCCTGGGGACCCAAACAGATTATATAGTTAGAGGTGATATTAGGGGAAATCCCCCTAAAACAATTTGGTGATCATTGTTTTAGAGCATGGGAGCATAGGACTAAGAGGAGGCTTGTGATGCTACGGGGGCACTTTTCGGTTGTTTTGGATTTTAGATACTTGTACTTTATTCTATTTCTATGTACCAATTTTGGATATTTTCTAGATACATGTATCATTTGTATCATGTTATATGACACACTTCTGGCTTGTTAAATATTCTTGTCTTGATTGTCTATTTTATCTATTGTATGCTTATTGTATCTACTTCCACTATTTAATGGGATTGACTTCCATTGTGATAAATTATGGTAATGGGGGTATAGTCTCCCAAATGGCTCACCTAGTACCTAAAAACTAGTCATAAGCCTCTGGCATTTGGGAAGATGTGATTGAGGCCATATAGACAAACGGGATGGGAGCACAGTTGAGTGACATCCAGGTTTGGGATGATACATTTGTACAATGATTCAATGATTTCATTTCAAAATTCATTGATGTAATATGAAGATATAAAATGATGTTGTCCATGTACATACTATATCACATCGAGGTGTGAATAAAATTCCTTAATGTAAAAAAAAATCCTTTGGGTGATAATTCATATAGTGAGATAAATACCATAAACTAATAAAAAATACTATGGGTGAGAAAATTCATAAAGTGAGAAAAAAATTCTAGTGAGATAAATTCAATTGTTTGAGAGGTTAGAGAGCTGGTATTTCGTGGTGACTATTCTAGATTTAGAATTGATAATAAAATTATATATGTTACTTATAGGGTAAGATTTAGTCAATGTATGTTATCTAGCACTACAAAAAAGAGTGGTCTTAGTGAAAGATTATTAGTGGAAGTTCTGATAATCACTACTAAAAAAACATTATTAAATATATTTTAAATATAGTGGCAACTTCAATGAAACCAATGCTAATATTTTTTTAAAATAACTGACCCCACCACGTCCACCTGATTCCCTAACCCCCTTGCTCCTTTGGTCGTGCCTCTCCCCGATGCTGGAAACTTCCCCTCCCCCTTGGAGGCGCCTCTCCTCGGCGTCGGCAATCACCCCTCCCTCTTGGACTCGCCTATCCCCAACACTGGTGACCACCCCCACCTCAATTAGACTCTCCCTGGCGCGAGTGACTCCCTCTGCCCCCCTACCCCACACTGATCCCTCATCCTCACCTCTCCCTGACGTTGATGACCACCCCTCCCCGTCGACACGGCCCCTCCCCCAACATCAGTGACCGCCCCTCTCCCTTGATCGTGCCTCTCCCCAATTCCAGCGACTTCCCCTCACTCTCAATCAAGCCTCTCCCCGGTGCCAGCGATTACCCCCTCTATCCAACCTATCTCCGACACCAGTGACTGCCCCTCCTCCTTGGTCGCACCTCTCCCCAATATAGGTGTTCGCCCCTCACCCTCGACCCCACATCTCCCCCACACAGACCCCCCTTCTCTCCAACAACATACCTCTCCCCCCTTCCCCCACTTCCCCCCTGACGGATCACCCCTCATCTTCAATGGTGACCACCCCTTTTCCTACTCTCACATATGATCCTTGTGACCCCAACCCCACTTGCTACCTGATGATGACCCCACAATGACCCCGCTGCTCCTTGATGGCGATGCCCAACGACGACCCCTCTCCCCCATTTCTCGGAGAGTGAAATCCCGAATTGTAAGGTTTAATTTTTTAATATTGTATGATTGGTTTGGTATATCATTATGTTGTATATCATATTGTACAATCAAATGATAAAATTTATCACTTAGGAATCCTATACACATAACTATCATTAATGCCTATTATAAATGGGGATCATGAATCATTTATATGATGCATTCCTGTTTGTCCATGGGGTTATAAATATTCTGTAATTGCATGATTCATTTATGCCTAATGAATTAATGGTGAGTAAGCCTTAGTGGGTTTTGGACAGTGGTTGATTAGAGGGTAGTTAACCATTTAGTTTTATTGATTATTCAATAAAGTTTTAGTATGCTTCTTCCACACTAGCATGAGACTTTCTAAGTAAGAACATACTGAGTGTACATGTATGTTCTCCATGATTTTATATACTATATTTATAGATTTATAAGATAAATTAGGTGACCAAGATTAACGAAGTTAATTGATGTTTACTTTTAATTGTACTTGTTTGATTAACCATTTATATCTTTATATCTGAATATACATGGAGAAGAGTGAAAATCCAATACCTATGGATAAATGTTAGATTACTTTACCTCGAAACACACCTCGTTATGACACGACTTTGAAAAAAAAATTATTATGTAATTTAAAACTGACCAGTGGATGGTAGAAAACAATGTGTATGTCCTGATTGAAAATTCAAGTGATTGTTAAATAGAAATGATGTATATGATCATTTTATAGAGAAAAATTTTTTTGCTCAATATGTGTGTAGGATTTCGCATGGTGAATATATTTTTATGGAAATTAAAAACAAAGATAAACCTAACAATGAAACACAAAGTGACCATCCAGAGGGGAATTCAGTTTGAAATATGATAAATGAAACATTTTTCTTTGCATGATATAATGTACATGATTTCAATAGATCAAAAAAATCCTTCAATTGACCCTGAGAATTTTAGTCCTTCTAGTAAGTTCAACGAACAATAAAATGAGCTTTATGAATTATTTGATGATGTGTAACATGAACTTTATGAAGGGTGTGATAAGTATTCAAAGTTTTCTTTTCTACTTAAGTTGTATCATATAAAATGTCTCTGTGAAATTATTGACAAAGAAATGTACATGATTTTAGAGTTTCATCATGATGCATTTAGTGAAGATATGATCATTGCATAATTCTATGAGATTAATAAAGTCATAAATAAACTTGGACTATATTATACAAAGATACATGAATTCCTTAATGATTGCATACTTTAATAGGGAGAAGAGTCTGACAAAGGAGAATTCATAAGATGTCATAAAAGTAGATGAAAGTCAATGAACAACAATGAGAGTATAAATCAATTCATCCCCAAGAAGAAACAAAATAAGAAAACTCCTTCAACTTTATTTAATTACATTCCTCTCATATGATAATTGAAAAGATTATTCTTGGAATCTAAGACTACATACAAAATGAAGTGACATGATCAAGATAGTAATGATGTCTTGATGAGACATCCAAAAGATTCAACATCATAGAAAATGTTTGATTCATTATATCTATATTTTTCCTCAAATCTTAATAATTCACCTTTGGGATTGGATTCTGATGGTTTTAACCCCTTTTGTAATTTAGGTACTAATTATAGTATTTGGCCAGTTGTTTTGATCCTTTATAATCTACCTCCATAGATGTGTATGAATAAATATTATTTTTTATTTCGACAATTATTTCTAGAAATAAAATTCCTAGAAATGGAATTGATGTGTACCTTCAACCTCTAATCAAATAATTATGAGAATTACGAGATGATGGAATGGAAACATATGACGCTTCAATGATAAAACTATTAAAAATACTTGCTAATTTAATATAGACAATTACTAACATTCCTGGATTAGGAAATTTATCTGATTGGAACACTCATGCTAGTTTGTATTGTCTAGTTTGTAATTTTGATCATCAACAATTACCTCATAGAAGAAAATGATGTTTTATGCATCGTCATTGATTTCCTTATTTCATCTCATAAATCTAGGTTTAACAAGACACAATTCAATGAAGATATTAAACTGAGAAATCCACTAAAAGTGTTATTAGGTTCAGAAATCATGGGACAATTAATGAGTGTCATTGAAGAATTTGGAAAATATAATCATTTTAAAGATGGGGAAAAGGGTACAAGGTACAATATTTGAAGCATCTGGAACACAAAAATAAAGGGTATATTTTTCAAAATCCGTCATTTGGAGTTTAATTTGATATGTTATAATATTGACATAATGAATATTGAGAAAAAATTCCGTGGTAATGTAATTTTCACATTTCTTAATGAGAAGGGTAAATCAAAGGATCACCTTAATGCTCATAAGAATGTGGAGTTAATGAATATAAAGCATGATTTTTGGGAAAATGAGAATAGAAATTATCCTTCAACTATTTTTACAATGAAAAATTAAGAGAAATATGTATTCCATCAAACATTAAAGAATTTAAAAGTAGAAGATAGATATTCAAGTAATATATCAAGGAGAATTAACTAAAAATTTGAAAGGTACATGGATTGAAAAGTCACAACTCATGTATTTTGATGTAAAAGTTGTTCTCATTGGCATTTTGTAATATGTTAAATGGAAAATAAAATATTTTACCTTTTTCATATATCTTTGTAGAAAAAATATAAATCTAATTGAGCTTTATAAACTTCAAGAAATAATTGTTTTGACAATTTTTTATTTGTAGAATTTATTTCCCCCATCATTATTCACTGTGATCATTCATTTGATTATTCATTTGGTTGAAGAAGCTAAACTTGTCTGACCAGAACGTTATCAATTGATGTATCCAATTGAGAGGTACAATGATATAATTTTTATTTTCATTAGTGAATTAAATTTTATTAAATTATTGAATAATTTTTTTTATGTATCATATTTTTTTAATTTGGTACATAGGTCATTTGAAATCATATATGATGAATAAATATCAACCAAAAGGCTCTATTGCTAAAGGTTACATATCCAAAGAGTGATTGAACTTGTATTCAAGGTATTTGGATGGGATTGAGACTAGATTCAATCGTGTTTAATGTTTTGATGATATCTCCACTAATTATCATTTTGAAAACTAGTTATCAATACTTACAATTATTGGATAAACAATTGTAAAGGGGTCAAATTTTACACTGAATGAATTGGAGCTTTTATAAGCACATAGATATATACTGCTCAGTAGTCTTTTTACAGATCCATTTTTTGAAGAATTGTGATGTCAAACAAATAAGTGATTAAGGGGTAGATCTTGAAATGAGATGGAATTAAAAAATGATGTTTATATAGAGATTGTAAAATGGATCACCCTTCAGGTACGTATATAATCATATTAATATTATTGACATGTAGTTATTTTGTCTATGTCATAACTAAAACATTATATAAATTTTTTCTAGATAATGAATGTTTAAAATCAAGCTGAAATATAAAATGATTTTAAGTTTTTTTTGGCTTGAGGTCCTCTAAGAATGTATAAGATATTCGATTCCTACAATATTCATGGATTTAGGTTTCATACAATTTATCTTGAAGAAGACTTAAAAACTCAAAATAGTGGTGTATATACACTTACAGAGGTAGGATATTATGGAAATTTGGTTGATATAATTGAATTAAACTATCATTGTTAGTTTTTGGTGATCTTATTCAAATGAAAGTGGGTTAATATTTATATGGTTATAATGAATGATTTATTACATTTTAATTATATCAACTTCTCTCGATTTATCCATACCAATGAACATGTAGAGAATGATACATTTATCTTGGATTCCTAAGTGATGATAGTTTATTATGTGGATGATGAAATACAAGAAGGTTAGAGTTTTTTTACACTAAAAGTAGAGAGACTTATATGATATGAGTGATGAAGATCAATTGGTACTTTGTGACATTAAACCTAATCAACCACAAAACATTGAATAAATTTTTACTAACAATAAGGAAACAATAGAACTCGCAATGGAGGGTGAAAATGAATCACTCATCACAATGGAGGTTTATAATAATAATGATAATGAAGATGAAGATAATTGAATGTATAAATTGGTAATGAAAATATAATATAATTTCTCATTGATAAGTGGTTCATACATATATACATTGTTCCAGTTTTTTTTTCTTTCTGTAAAAATTTATTTGTTTTCAGTTTTTTATACATTTAATATATCTGAACCAATTGAATTGAAAGAATGCTGAGAAGAAATAAATTTCAAAATCCTAGATGGTTATCATCTCAGATCACACCACAACTAACAACAGATTCAGTGGATCTGAGTGATTCGGTTGTACATGAGATACCAGCGAGCTAGTCATTCCCCAGATGCTTTTAGTATCCCACCATCCAATTCACCTCAAGCTATGGAGCAGTTTCTCATCCCTTCATCTAGTGGATATCGGTGAGTTACTATTACTGGCATGTATGTAATTGTAAAAAAACTATATATTTTATTAATTGTTTAATTCATTTTTCAAATGGATAAAAATAACAATAGAAGATATATAAATATGAACAAGAAAGATATATTAGAAATGAAGGAATTCAATATTATCATTCCATTTGATGATTTTGGGGTGCTTACTGGTGATGTTTCCAGAATCTATGGGCAGATTGTTAGGCAGTTTATTTTTGATATAATGAGCATTCCCATTAACTATAAATATTGGAGGCATATTCCTACAACATGGAAAATGAGGTTTTTGATACTTCATTAAAGGTAATTTAATTTAATATTGCTGGATAAATAATTTACATGACATGAATAAAATGTTGTAATATACTTATACAATGTTATGTTTATTTATTTCTAGATGTGTTTTCATTTGGATGTCCGAGGCTCTATTTCACGCCCATGCACTATTAAAAATTTAGGAAAGAAATGGTGATTTTTAATTGAATATTATGACATGAGTTTAATGAAATATCTCTGAGCTCATGATAGATGTATGAGAAAGTGTGTGAATGAATTTCTCATGTGAAATGGAATTGGTTTGTCGATATTAACAGAAATGCATATCATGAGGTAATTGCTTATTTTAGAGTATCGTAATAAGATAATCAAATTAAAATTAAAATTTTTATTCATGTTTCTATTTTTGTAGGAATGTTTGAAAAAAATTCTCTGAATCATGTGAAATAATTCATTCTTCATATCAGTGTGTCTTAGAGTTTTTTTTAGAAAAAGAATAATTTTGGTTTGTGTTTTATTCATTATTATTTACATCATTTTATTATAAGTCAATTTTTTTCTAACTTGTTTATATTTTTTATAAAGGCTAATGAATTAAGATACTCTATTGGCCATACATAGATGTGGTTTAAAGTGCATAGGGAATCTGATGTCAGTTATGTAAATGACCATACCAAAGATGTTAGAGTAAGTATTTTTCATTATCATTTCATGTTATTTCATTACTACAAAAAAATAATGGAAAATATATTATAACAAAAAAAAATCCTTAAGTCCAATTAAATGGGGTTGGATACATGGATACAATGATGCCAATTAAGCACCGTTTGATACATCTAGCAAAAGAAAATTAATTGGGTTTAAGGCTTATTTTATGTTATAATTTATTTTTGAATATTATGTTTTTATAGCAATGAAATAACAATACATAGTAATAAAAAATATATTAATTACAAAATATTATTAATTTCAAATATTTTAAAAACTAATTGTTAATATTTTTATATTAACAGGTTCAAATTCAATAAATATGGGATGTGATCCCTTCAAAATCATCATCTGTTTCCCAGAACGATGAAGTTACAATAGTTTTAGGGAAGGAAAATCCCAGACATATACAGGGGATGGATTCTGGACATACTCCATCAGTTGTCTTTGGTAGGGAGTAATCATCAGTTACTACTACACCTATTGGGGGTTCAAGTAGTGCTATTGATAGAGAATCACAAAGATAAATTGCATGGTCGAAGGGAAAAGTGCGAGAATAGGACTCTTATAGGAAAATATAGGATCAATGGTGAGAGAAAATGGAAAATGATTTAGTTTTTATATTTCAATGGATTACTAGAATGATACAGAAGGAAATTTCTAGCCTTATAGCTTATCCTATCAATGTAAATTCTAAATTTCATAGACCATTTACACATTTTCAAAGAACACATACAAATTCCGTAAGTAAAAATAAAATGAGACTTTTATATTGAAAGCATTCACTTCAAGTCATACCGACAACATCTTGCACCGGATTGATGTGTGTTTTATTCCTACACATAAAAAATAAATTATATATTGTTATCCTTATGTTTGAAAATAATTCAAGCTCATTTTCTCAGTTTTGACACAGGAAATAGTTTGTAACGGTACCAAAGCCTTTAAAAACAAGTGTGTTTGGGGAGGGGGGGGGGGTCAAAAATAGGAATTAGATTCCATATCAACGTAAAATCAGAGGAAAATTATTGTGGATTGATTTTTGAAATATAGGAATAGATGACACATCATTTCGAGTTATAGTTTACCTGAGATGCTTGTAAATGTATCTTTAGTGTTTTAAAACACCAAAACATGTGTGTAATGGTTCAAACCATAGAAAACGATATCATATTGACATGAAATCATGCGAAAACCACCATTGAATTATTTTTTACATTTACACATATAAAAAATTTCAATTATAATTGTTGTGTAGTAAAAAATCCATAGTAAATAGTTTTTAAAGGTAATGAATCCTTTAAAAACGCATGATAGGGGGTCAAAATTTGAAAAATTATGTTGGATTTAAATGAATTTAGAGGAAATTTACCATGGATATTTTTTGAAATGTAGGAACTAACAACATTTTATTCAAAGTTATAGTTTTCTGGAGATTCCTGTAAATGCATTTTTAGTGTTTTAAACTACAAAACATGGGTATAATATTCCAAAACAATGAAAAAAACCTCATATTGAATTGAAATCTTAAGAAAACCACCATTGAATTATTTTTGACACGTAATCCTAGACAAAAAATCATTCCGACGTGCGGTGTGGTTGGAATGACTTAGTAAATAAATTTTAAAGGCATCAAAGCCTTTATAAATGCGTGTCGGGGTGTCACAACAAGGAAAATTTCATCTTTTATCCATAAAACCAGATAGGAAAAAAATTGTTTATTGATTTTTGAAATGTAGGACCCGACGATATGTCATTATATGTTACAAAATTTTTGGAATGTTCATAAGTGGGTTTTTAGTGTTTGAAACCACACAAGCATGCATGTAACAGTCAAAACAATAGAAAAAGTCCTCTGATTGACATGAAGACATGAAAAGGCCATTGTTTAGTTATTTCTAATGTGTATTCATAGATAACACGTCAATATGTTATGAAGTGTGGACAGAATGGATGAAAAACTATTTTTAAAGGTATTGAAGCCTTTAAAAATGTCTGTTAGACCGTCAAAATCAGGAAAACATTGTCAGATTCCCATGAAATTATATAAAAATGACTATAGATTAATTTTTGAAATGTAGGAACTGATAACATCTCGATATTATTTATGGGTTTCTTGGGATGCCTGTAAACACATTTGTAGTGTTTTAAAAGTTTAAAAAAAGAATATTATGGCGAAAACCATAGAAAATTAACTTATATTGATGTTAAATCATGCTAAATTAACTATTGAGTTATTTTTGACATTTATGCATTGACAAGACATAAATCTAACATGTGGTGTGGTCAGAATGACTCGGTAAATGATTTTTAACGATATGGAAGCCCTTAAAAACATGTATATAGGGGTCAAAACTAGGAAAACATCAGTATATATCTATGAAATAAAAGTAAAACAACCATAGATTAATTTTTGAAATGTTCAAACGAACAGAACACCATTCTGAGTTATTATTTTCCCGAGATACCCATAAATGTGTTTTTTGTGTTTTAAAAAACTAAAATGTGTGTGTAACATTCAAAAAAAGAGAAAATGACCTCATATTAATGTGAAATCAGGGTAAATATAACAATTAGTTATTTTTTACATATACTCACTAACAACACATCAATATGATGTGTGATGTAGGTGGAATGGCTTAGTAAATTGTTTTTAAAGGTAACAAAGCCTTTAAAAACATATGGTGGGGGTTAAAAACCAGGAAAAATCATTTGATTGACATGAAATCGTAATTCAATAACCATAGTTGGATTTTTTTAAATCTATTGATCGATGAGATGTCATTTTGAGTTACGGTTTTTTTAGGATTCCCATAAATTCATTTTTAGCATTTTAAAACACTAAAACATGCAACAGTCAAAGCCATAGAAAAAAACATCATATTTATGTCAAATAATGTGAAAACCACCATTGTTTTGTATTTGAGGTGTATGCATAATGTCAATCTGATTTGTAGTGTGGTCAGAATGTCTTGGCAAATAGTTTTTAAAGGTATTAAATCTTTAAGAAACATGTTTCGGGGGGATAAAACATAGAAAATTTTGTCATATTTCCATGAAATCATAGAAAAATTACCATAGATTTATTTTTGAAATGTAGGAAACGACATAACATCATTTTAAGTTACGGTTTTCATGGGATGTCTTTAAATGAATTTTTAGAGTTTTAAATGTAAAGACCCGCAAATTTCAAGGAAATTTTTTTCTTAATTTTCTTTGGAATTTTACAAGAGCGCAGCTTCAGACGGCACCTGATTCCGAGGCCCGGTGTGCCCGGAATCAATTTCCGAAGTTTGGCTCGGGTACGTTCAGTGAACGGACGAGCGAGTTTTTCTATCTTTTGAACCTGTGCCCGGAATCGAATTCTGAGGGCACCGATGAAATCGTAGCGCCGGGTTTTGCTTAGAAACGCCTCTTCCGGAGTTGCGTTTGCTCAGACGTGGTTTTTAAAATTTTGGGGCTTAAAGTCAGAAATAAAATAAAATTTGTGCGACAACATTATTTTATTTCACTTAAGCTGCTTGGAAGACACTTGAAGCCACTTAAAGGCGGCTTGATCTGAGTTGAACTGGATAGGATGCTATCCAGAAATATCCTACCCCCTTGGTAGGATATTTGTGAGGTGGGGCCCGCACGAGCCCCGCCGTTTCTTTCGCTAAGTAACGCACCCGCGAAAACCCGTCAAAGTAACTGAAAAGTCAACCGACGCGTTTTCTTAAATTCTTAACAGACCATTTAATTGAGCGGTTTATTTCGTGAATTAAATGGGCTGTTTCGCTCGTTGAATTAATTCAACGAACTGATGGGTCGTTACTTACGCTTTTGCGTTTGTTGGCATGTTTATAAAATAAGACCAACCTAAAAATCCTTTGAAAGGATTTGAGAGGACCTTTGTTTCTTCATCTCCCCTCCTCGCGAAGAACGCGAAGAACGCGAAGAACGCGAAGAACGCGAAGAACGCCGGTGACCGGAATTCGACGACGCACACCGTGATCTGCGACGTCGACGAGCTCTACCCGCGACGTTCTTCGACGACGCCTCTTCTTCCGCGGCCGATCCTCGTTCGGCAATTAAGGTGAGAATCGGATCGTTTGTTTCTCCCCTTTTTATAATTCAATATCAACGGATTTAAATTAATCCGTTTGATCTTGATCCGGAGATTGGCGACGCGACGCCGGATACCGCGACGACACGACGATCTCCTTCATCCGCGACGAGCAATTCCGCGACGACCTCTCGTCCGACGACGACAATAATGTAAGGGTTGATTGGAATATTTTGTTTTCCCCGTGTTTATTCTTTTAAAGTAAAGAACATGATCTCCGACAATTTTAATTTATTTAAAATTGTTGTTGATTATTCCTCCCGTGGTTTATGACTAACGCGGAGGGTGCGGGTCTAACGAACAAGACCCGGCAACCCTCCGCCGATCTCTTTTGTTGTGCGGATATGGCGGACGACGACGAACCGCGCGGCAGGGGCGATCTGTTGATCCTGCAGTGAAGATCGGCCCCCGGGAGGAACAACGGTGCAGACGGAAGGCAAAACGGGCCACCGGAGCAACACCGGCGGCCCGCGGAAGGCGGCGGCGGCGCGGGTCGCCGGCAAGGCGGCGCCGGCGACCGGAGGCGGCGGCGCCCGGCGCGCCGCCGTGGAGAAGATCCGCCGCGGCTGAAGCCGCGGCGGCGGCGGCCGGTTCCGCAGACGCGCGGAACCGGGAAGGGACGCGGCGGCCCGGCCACGTCCGCGTGACAGGCGGCCCCCCCGCGGGGCCGCGTTTCCTTCAAGCCGCGGGTCAAACCCGCGGCGGCGGCTCCTTCGGCCGCGCGGCCGAAGCCGAGCCGGCCGGTCCGGTCGGCCGGGCCGCGCCCAGGCCGGACCGGACCCGGCCTAGCCGGTTCGGGCCGACCCGGTTCGGCCGACCCAGGGGGGGTTCGGGCCGGGTCGCCCCGGGCCCAGAACCCCCGTTTTCGGGCCCTCTTCGGTCCTTTGCCCATAACTTGGGCCTGCGACCTCCGATTGACGAACCGTCAACGGCTACGCGATCCTTGGATCGAGACGATCGTTTTGGTATATCATACCCAAGGTTTCAGGAGACTTTGGGTTCGGCCGGTTTGGTTCGTACACGAAACCAACCGGGCCCTCCGAGCGGAAACGCTCATAACTTGAGCTACGGACGTCCGAACGACGTACCGTCAGCTGTGGTAGTTTCCTCTAAGTGAGACGGAACTTTTGGCATACTCCGCCCGAGGATCGGATACAGGCGGAGTACGGTCGGGTTGGTTTTGTTCTAAAAACCAACCGGGCCCCTGGGACGAAAATGCCAATAACTCTCAGACCGGGCGTCCGATTGACGCGTCGTCTGTTGCGTTGAGATCCTGTTGTCGATACGGAACTTTTGGATACATCAACTTCGGACTACGTGTCAGTTGATGTATCAGCCTCTCGGCTCGTGGAGCGGACCCTCCTAAACGAGCTCGCTATGTGCGGGAACCCTAGCGCTGGCTGTGACTTCGACGACAGAGCAGAGATCCTCCGTGGACTGCGACGACGACAAAGCATAGATCCTCAGTGGACTGCGACGACGGTAGAGCAGAGATCCTTCGTGGACTGCGGCGACGACTGTGCAGAGATCCTCAGTGGACTGCGTCGACTACTGCACTCAGCGATCCTACGTGGATCAGTGCTACAGGTTCTGTGTGAGCCCGATCCTATGTGGGTCCTTACTACCGGTTCTGTGTGAGCCACTACCTACAGGTTCTGTGTGAGCCCGATCCTACGTGGGTCTTCTGCGGGGGTTAGTACCTATCGATCCTTCGTGGGTCCGACGACTTAGATGGATCAGTGATCATCTTTGACGTCATCTGAAAAAGTATGCCTGGTTGAGCTGAATCTTATGTTACTCTCCTTTGTGGATTGTGTTGAACTATCCTTTGTGGATTTACTGTTTACTCTCCTTTGTGGATTTGAGCCTTGCTTTCCTTTGTGGATTGAGTTGTTCTTGAGCTCGTGAGCAGAGCTAGAATTGGGGACTTAGGTATATGTATGGGAATATACCTAAGTCGAGTCAGATGTTACTTCGTGATTGCATCTTTCTTTTGTGTTATATCCTTTGTGGATTTCGGGAGAGCTTCGGGGGTCTCGGGGTCCTTACTGAGTAGTTATACTCACCCCTGCACGGGCTATGCCCGCACCTTGTTGTGTTGGATGCAGACGACGGACAGCACTGATCTCGGTTGGGGCGTGGAGCAGGACGGTACCTGGAGGCGGACCACTGGGCGGGACGTGCTCGGAGCGGACGTGGGACCCGAGGAGCCTGGAGGCTATCTGTACCCACCCTTCAGGTGGGATTTCCAGTGGACGACACGAGGCCGCCGTCTTTTCTTCAGTTGCTGTTCTTTACCTTTTCAGTTTTACTTTACAGTTGGGATTGTATTTCCGCCCCCCTTTACTTTTCTGCACCTTGTAGTTACTTTCCGCTTGCTGACTCTGTGGTGGTTGTTACTCATAAATGCAATGCCTTCCCTGTTTACCGGGATTTTTCGCCTTGGTGCTAGTCGCCAGCCCCTGGCCTATGGAAGGCGGGCTTGGGGTAGTCACGGCACGGGCCTCGAGGTCGGGTCGTGACAATTGGTATCAGAGGTGTTCGGTTCTACTACAGACTCTGATCGTCCTTTCTTTCTATATGAAGCAATAGTGTTTAGTGTATTGAGTGTGGTTATCAGTTCAGGGAGCCCAGTGTTGGTGCGGCGACCGACGTATCCGTACACCAGGACCCTGACTCCTGATTTCCGACTAAATGCATGAAAACATTGATTGCGTGTGTGTTTCAAGTTTTCTTTGTGATTACTTGTGTCAGCTCACCGGGTATACTGATCTGCTTTATGAAAGTCTCAAGTTTTCCTTGTGATTACTTGTGCCAGCTCACCAGGTATACTGTTCTGACTGTGGTGCTCTTGTTCTCCTTTTCAGGATGGCCCCGCGACGACAGCCAGCTAGGGTTCCGAGTGTAGGGCGCGACGGCAGCCCACCGAGCGATGAGGCCTCGGTGCAGGGCCATTTGCCAGCAGTGGCACCGGCGGTAGCTTTACCCGCCGAGCCACCGATGCTACCAGTACCAGACGCTGACGATGCACGTCGCCTTAGGGAACTGCATGAGTTTCAGAGCCAGCGACCGCCCAGGTTTCGCGGTGAGGCGGACCCCCAGGCCGCCGAGGACTGGCTAGAGGCGGTGGTACGGATCTTTAGGCTAGTGAGGACACCAGCGGATCTCATGGTGATTCTCGCGGCGAGCCTCCTGCAGGCGGCGGCAGGACGATGGTGGAGCTTCATGCTCCAGGTTCACGATGAGGCATCCTTGCTCTGGATGGACTTCGAGAGCCTCTTCCGCTCTGAGTTCGTCCCGTCCACCCTCCGAGCGGTGCGCATCCAGGAGCTTCTCCAGCTGCGCCAGGGCAGCATGACGGTCGCTCAGTACGCGGCGAGGTTCACTGACCAATCTCGCTACTCGACTGACATGGTACGGGACCCCTTATTCGGGGCCCGGACCTTCGAGCAGGGCTTGCGACAGGAGATTCGGGCGTCACTGATCTCCTTCAGCATTCCGACCCAGGCGGGAGTGCTGGAGCGAGCCCTCCTGATCGAGAGCTTCCTGGCAGAGCCTTCTTCAGCGGCGAGACCTAGCGCAGGGCGGCAGGTAGCTGAGTCTTCGGCAGCAGGTAGCCGACGGATTACTCTCGGGTCCAGGCAGACCAGACCCCCACGCAGACGGCCTCAGGACACCGGCTCAGCGGTGCGGGGCACACAGCGGAGTGCCAGCCTTCCGAGAGGCAGGTTGTGCTACTCCTGCGGCGGGCAGGGTCACATGGCTCGTGACTGCCCGACTCGCCGACCAGAGGAGCAGCAGACGGTGGAGGGGCCACCCAGGCAGAGGCAGAGGGTCGACCGTGGCGGTCCGCAGGGAGGAGGCGGATGAGGCAAAGGAGCTGGCCGAGCAGCGGGTGGTGGGAGACGCTTCTAGGCTCTACCCCCACCACCACCAGGAGGGCCACCTCGACCACAGGGAGCTGGCGGGCAGGGACAGGCCCAGCTCCAGGCAGTGGAGGCCTACGACCCCGACATGCCAGAGATGATTCGAGGTACGATCTGTGTCTATTCCACCTTTGCTGCAGTACTTATAGACACAGGAGCGAGTCACTCTTTCATAGCCTCTGCCCTTGTTCGGAGCTCGGAGATTCCGACTGAGCCGTTGGCTCGATCCTTACGGCTAGAAACTCCTACGGGAGCAGACTCGACGATTACGCACTGGTGCCGGCAGTGTGAGCTTACACTAGGAGGCGAGAGCTTCGGCTGGGATCTCCTTGTAGTGGCGTCGAGGCCTTACGACGTCATCTTGAGCATGGATTGGCTATCCACATTTCATGCCCAGATCGACTGTTTTAGGCGCAAGGTGCGATGTGTTCGCACCGACGGGAGCAGGTTTACCTTCACCGGCGAGAAGGGAACCTTTGCAGCACAGGATGGACTTCCGCGGAGGAGAGTGCAGCCCATCTCTCATCAGTTGGCTAGCCTCATCCTAGGAGCAGTGGACGTGCGGAGTCTAGCTTTTCCTGCAGTGGTGGACCAGTACGTGGACGTCTTTCCCGACGACGTTCCAGGGCTACCTCCTCGTAGAGAGGTAGACTTTTACATCGACTTGTACTCCGGGACAGCCCCGATATCTTCTCCAGAATATCGGATGGCCCCCGCCGAGCTTCGGGAGCTGCGGGTACAGTTGGAGGACTTGCAGAGCAAGGGGTTTATCCGACCCAGTGTTTCACCCTGGGCTTCCCCGATTTTGTTCGCCAAGAAGGTGGACGGGAGCTTGCGACTGTGTGTCGACTATCGTCGCCTGAACCAGGTGACAGTAAGGAACAAGTATCCGCTGCCACGGATTGATGACCTCTTCGATCAGCTCAAGGGAGCACGGTGGTTCTCGAAGATAGACCTCCGGTCAGACTATCATCAGCTCAGAGTTCGAGACGAGGACGTGCAGAAGACGGCCTTCAGGTGTCGGTATGGCCATTATGAGTTCTTGGTTATGCCGTTCGGCGTAACCAATGCTCCAGCAATGTTCATGAGCCTCATGAACAGGATCTTCCAGCCATACCTCGACCGATTTGTCGTGGTCTTCATTGACGACATTTTGGTGTACTCGATGACTGAGGAGGAGCATGCCTACCACCTGCGAGTTGTGCTAGACACCCTCCGAGAGCACCAGCTTTATGGAAAGCTCTCAAAGTGCCAGTTCTGGTTACGTGAGGTCCACTTCTTGGGGCACGTCATCTCTGAGGCGGGAGTTGCAGTGGATCCCGCGAAGATCGAGGCAGTGCTAGCTTGGGAGCCACCCAGGAGCGTGACGGAGGTGCGGAGCTTCTTGGGCCTAGCCGGATACTATCGGAGATTCGTGCCAGACTTCTCCAGAGTTGCGGCACCACTCTCAGCCTTGACAAAGAAGGGGAAACCCTTTGTGTGGTCAGACCGATGTCAGCAGAGCTTCTAGGAGCTGAGACAGAGATTGACCAGCGCACCTATCTTGAGGTTGCCTGAGGAGGGAGTTGGATACGTAGTTTACTGCGATGCATCAGGGACTGGACTCGGGTGCGTCCTGATGCAGGAGCGGGCCGTGATCGCCTACGGATCACGTCAGTTGAGGCCGCATGAGCAGAACTACGCCACTCATGACCTGGAGTTAGCAGCAGTGGTCTTCGCTCTGAAGACTTGGCGGCACTATCTGATGGGCGAGCGCTTCACAGTCTTTTCTGACCACCAGAGTCTCAGGTATATCTTCTCTCAGAAGGACCTGAACCTGAGACAGCGGAGATGGCTTGAGTTCCTCCAGGACTATGACTTTGAGATAGTCTATACTCCTGGGAAGGGGAACGTGGTAGCCGATGCCCTCAGCAGGAGGACGGGCATTCAGCTACTTGAGGAGGCGACGGAGCAGCTAGCCTCCTTACAGATATCCTTCGTGGGTAGAGACGGAGCAGCCTTTCTTCAGTCTCTCACAGTCTCTCCTCCACTTCTACAGCGGGTCAGAGAGGCTCAGCGTGGGGACGCTGACTGTGAGACCCGGCGTGCACTGATATCCTCAGGTCAGGCGCCTGATGGTTTCTCCCTTGGAGCAGAGCACGACATCCTTTTCAGAGGATGTACCTTCGTACCAGTCGCTTTACGAGAGGAGGTGCTGAGAGAGTTTCACACTTCTCCCTTGGCGGTGCATCCTGGAGTGGCGAAGATGTACCAGGATCTCAGGCGACAACACTGGTGGCCGGGCATGAAGAAAGCTGTGGCAGAGTTCGTTTCACGATGCCTCACCTGCCAGCAGGTGAAGGCAGAGCATCAGGTACCAGCAGGCTTGGTACAGCCCTTGGAGGTCCCGGAGTGGATGTGGGACGGCATATCTATGGACTTCGTGACTGGACTTCCACGCACTTCCAGAGGTCACGACTCCATTTGGGTGATTTTCGACCGACTCACCAAGTCGGCACACTTCTTACCCATCAGAGAGCAGGGCTCAGTGGAGAGCTTGGGACGTCTTTACGTCCAAGAGATCGTACGGCTTCACGGTGTGCCATCGTCTATCGTCTCCGATTGAGATGCTCGTTTCACTTCTCGGCTTTGGAAGGGGTTGCAGGAGGCGTTCGGGACGCGGCTCCATCTGAGCACAGCCTTCCACTCCCAGACGGATGGTCAGACGGAGAGGACCATACAGACACTCGAGGAAATGCTCCGTGCATGTGTTCTCGACTTTGGTCGCAGCTGGGAGGACCACCTACCCTTGGTGGAGTTCGCGTACAACAACAGCTACCACTCCACCATCGGGATGGCACCATACGAGGCGTTGTACGGCAGACCCTGCAGATCACCGTTGTGCTGGACAGACCCTGGGGAGTCAGCACTCGTGGGACCAGAGATGGTCCGAGCCACGACAGAGAAAGTCCAGATCATCCAGGAGAGGATGAGGACAGCTCAGAGCTGGCAGAAGTCGTATGCCGACAGGAGGCGGAGGCCACTAGAGTTCGAGGATGGCGACCACGTCTTTTTGTGTGTCTCACCTCGACGTGGTTTACGGAGATTTGGCCGAGGCGGCAAGTTGTCTCCACGCTTCATCGGGCCTTTCCAGGTCCTCAGCAGGATAGGAGAGGTGGCTTATCGCCTGGCTCTACCACCTCAGTTGCACCGGGTGCACGACGTCTTTCACGTGTCTCAGCTGAGGAGATACGTGCACGACCCGACGCACATCATCAACTTTGGGGAGCTGGACGTGGACGATGGGGCGACTTTTGCGGAGGTCCCAGTGGAGATCGAGGATCGACAGGAGCGGGTCCTACGTGGGCGGTCAATTCCTCTTGTGCGCGTCAGATGGAAGCACGGGAACCTCCAGGAGAGCACTTGGGAGCGGGAGGCTCATATGCGTGCTCAGTACCCCCATTTATTCCCCTAGTTTTTGATGTATCTTTACGGGGACGTAAAGCCCTGAGGTGGGAGTAATGTAAAGACCTGCAAATTTCAAGGAAATTTTTTTCTTAATTTTCTTTGGAATTTTACAAGAGCGCAGCTTCAGACGGCACCTGATTCCGAGGCCCGGTGTGCCCGGAATCAATTTCCGATGTTTGGCTCGGGTACGTTCAGTAAACGGACGAGCGGGTTTTTCTATCTTTTGAACCGGTGCCCGGAATCGAATTCTGAGGGCACCGATGAAATCATAGCGCCGGTTTTTTCTTAGAAACGCCTCTTCCGGAGTTGCGTTTGCTCAGACGTGGTTTTTAAAATTTTGGGGCTTAAAGTCAGAAATAAAATAAAATTTGTGCGACAACTTTATTTTATTTCACTTAAGCTGCTTGGAAGCCACTTGAAGCCACTTAAAGGCGGCTTGATCTGAGTTGAACTGGATAGAATGCTATCCAGAAATATCCTACCCCCTTGGTAGGATATTTGTGAGGTGGGGCCCGCACGAGCCCCGCCGTTTCTTTCGCTAAGTAACGCACCCGCGAAAACCCGTCAAAGTAACTGAAAAGTCAACCGACGCGTTTTCTTAAATTCCTAACAGACCATTTAATTGTGCGGTTTATTTCGTGAATTAAATGGGCTGTTTCGCTCGTTGAATTAATTCAACGAACTGATGGGTCGTTACTTACGCTTTTGCGTTTGTTGGCATGTTTATAAAATAAGACCAACCTAAAAATCCTTTGAAAGGATTTGAGAGGACCTTTGTTTCTTCATCTCCCCTCCTCGCGAAGAACGCGAAGAACGCGAAGAAAGTGAAGAACGCGAAGAACGCCGGTGACCGGAATTCGACGACGCACACCGTGATCTGCGACGTCGACGAGCTCTACCCGCGACGTTCTTCGACGACGCCTCTTCTTCCGCGGCCGATCCTCGTTCGGCAATTAAGGTGAGAATCGGATCGTTTGTTTCTCCCCTTTTTATAATTCAATATCAACGGATTTAAATTAATCCGTTTGATCTTGATCCGGAGATTGGCGACGCGACGCCGGATACCGCGACGACGCGACGATCTCCTTCATCCGCAACGAGCAATTCCGCGACGACCTCTCGTCCGACGACGATGACAATGTAACGGTTGATTGGAATATTTTGTTTTCCCCGTGTTTATTCTTTTAAAGTAAAGAACATGATCTCCGACAATTTTAATTTATTTAAAATTTTTGTTGATTATTCCTCCCGTGGTTTATGACTAACGCGGAGGGTGCGGGTCTAACGAACAAGACCCGGCAACCCTCCGCCGATCTCTTTTGTTCTTCGGATATGGCGGACGATGAAGAACCGCACGGCAGGGGCGATCTGTTGATCCTGCAGTGAAGATCGGCCCCCGGGAGGAACAACGGCGCAGACGGAAGGCAAAACGGGCCACCGGAGCAACACCGGCGGCCCGCGGAAGGCGGCAGCGGCGCGGGCCGCCGGCAAGGCGGCGCCGGCGACCGGAGGCGGCGGCGCCCGGCGCGCCGCCGTGGAGAAGATCCGCCGCGGCTTCAGCCGCGGCGGCGGCGGCCGGTTCCGCGGCCGCGCGGAACTGGGAAGGGACGCGGCGGCCCGGCCGCATCCGCGTGACAGGCGGCCCCCCCGCGGGGCCGCGTTTCCTTCAAGCCGCGGGTCAAACCCGCGGCGGCGGCTCCTTCGGCCGCGCGGCCGAAGCCGAGCCGGCCGGTCCGGCCGGCCGGGCCGCGCCCAGGCCGGACCGGACCCGGCCGAGCCGGTTCGGGCCGGGTCGGGCCGACCCGGTTCGGCCGACCCAGGGGGGGTTCGGGCCGGGTCGCCCCGGTCCCAGAACCCCCGTTTTCGGGCCCTCTTCGGTCCTTTGCCCATAACATGGGCCTGGGACCTCCGATTGACGAACCGTCAGCTGCTACGCGATCCTTGGATCGAGACGGTCGTTTCGGTATATCATACACAAGGTTTCGGGAGACTTTGGGTTCGGCCAGTTTGGTTCGTACACGAAACCAACCGGGCCCTCGGAGCGGAAACGCTCATAACTTGAGCTACGGACGTCCGAACGACGTACCGTCAGCTGTGGTAGTTTCCTCTAAGTGAGACGGAACTTTTGGCATACTCCACCCGAGGATCGGATACAGGCGGAGTACGGCCGGGTTGGTTTTGCTCTAAAAAGCAACCGGGCCCCTGGGACGAAAATGCCAATAACTCTCAGACCGGGCGTCCGATTGACGCGCCGTCTGTTGCGTTAAGATCCTGTTGTCGATACGGAAATTTTGGATACATCAACTTCGGACTACGTGTCAGTTGATGTATCAGCCTCTCGGCTCGTGGGGCGGACCCTCCTAAACGAGCTCGCTATGTGCGGGAACCCTACCGCTGGCTGTGACTTCGACGACAGAGCAGAGATCCTCCGTGGACTGCGACGACGACAGAGCAGAGATCCTCAGTGGACTGCGACGACGGCAGAGCAGAGATCCTTCGTGGACTGCGACGACGACTGTGCAGAGATCCTCAATGGACTGCGTCGACTACTGCACTCAGCGATCCTACGTGGATCAGTGCTACAGGTTCTGTGTGAGCCCGATCCTATGTGGGTCCTTACTACCGGTTCTGTGTGAGCCACTGCCTACAGGTTCTGTGTGAGCCCGATCCTACGTGGGTCTTTTGCGGGGGTTAGTACCTATCGATCCTTCGTGGGTCCGACGACTTAGATGGATCAGTGATCATCTTTGACGTCATCTGAAAAAGTTTGCCTGGTTGAGCTGAATCTTATGTTACTCTCCTTTGTGGATTGTGTTGAACTATCCTTTGTGGATTTACTGTTTACTCTCTTTTGTGGATTTGAGTCTTGCTTTCCTTTGTGGATTGAGTTGTTCTTGAGCTCGTGAGCAGAGCTAGAATTGGGGACTTAGGTATATGTATGGGCATATACCTAAGTCGAGTCAGATGTTACTTCGTGATTGCATCTTTCTTTTGTGCTATATCCTTTGTGGATTTCGGGAGACCTTCGGGGGTCTCGGGGTCCTTACTGAGTAGTTATACTCACCCCTGCACGGGCTATGCCCGCACCTTGTTGTGTTGGATGCAGACGACGGACAACGCTGATCTCGGTTGGGGCGTGGAGCAGGACGGTACCTGGAGGCGGACCACTGGGCGGGACGTGCTCGGAGCGGACGTGGGACCCGAGGAGCCTGGAGGCTATCTGTACCCACCCTTCAGGTGGGATTGCCAGTGGACGACACGAGGCCGCCGTCTTTTCTTCAGTTGCTGTTCTTTACCTTTTCAGTTGTACTTTACAGTTGGGCTTGTATTTCCGGCCCCCTTTACTTTTCTGCACCTTGTAGTTACTTTCCGCTTGCTGACTCTGTGGTGGTTGTTACTCATAAAGGCAATGCCTTCCCTGTTTACCGGGATATTTCACCTTGGTTCTAGTCGCCAGCCCCTGGCCTATGGAAGGCGGGCTTGGGGTAGTCACGGCATGGGCCCCGAGGTCGGGTCGTGACATTAAAACACATAAATGTCTGTGTAATGGAAAAATCCATAGAAAATTAATTTATATTAACCTGAATTCATGGGAAAACCACTGTTGAGTTATTTATGATGTATACACATTGACAACATGTCAATCCGATATGTGGTGTGTTCGGAATGGCTTAATAAATAGTTTTTAAAGGTATCAAAGCCTTTAAAAACATTTGATAGAGGGTCAAAACTAGTAAAAAATCATCAAATTACCATGAAATAAAAGTAAAAGAACAATATATTGATTTTTGAAATATAAGAACTAACGAAACATCATTTAACGTTATAGTTTTCCTAGGATACCTGTAAACACCTTTTTAGTGTTTTAAAACACTAAAACATGCATGTAATTGTCAAACCCATAGAAAAAGACCCTAAATTGACCTGAAATCATGGTACATCTATATTTTAGTTATTTTTTATGTTTACACATAGAAAAAACATCAATATAACATGTAGTGTGATCAGAATGGATCGGTAAATAGTTTTTAAAGGTACTAAAGCCTTTGAAAACATTCATCATGGGGTCAAAACCAAGAAAACATCATCTAATTTCTATGAAATCATAGTAAAATGACCAAATATTTATTTTTTAAATTTAATAATTGATGACACATCATTTTAACTTACGGTTTGCCTATGAATCCTATAACATGTTTTTAGTGTTTTAAAAAACAAAAATACACATGTAATAGTCAAATCCATAGAAAAAGACTATAACATGATGTGAAATCATGATAAAACCATCGTTATGTTATTTTGGACTTGTAATTGTAGATAACATGTCAATCCATAGTGTTTTGTGGTCAAAATGGATCGATAAATAGTTTTTAAATGTATCGAAGACTTTAAAAACTTGTATTGGGTGGGGGTCAAAACTAGGTAAACATCATCAGATTACAATAAAATTAGAGGAAAATGACCATATATTTATTTTTGATATTTATGAATCAAAGTAATGTCATTTCAAGTTAGGTTTTTCCTAGGATGCCCATAAATAGGTTTTTAGTGTTTTAAAACACGTAAACGTGTAGGTAACAATCAAAACCACAGAAAACAACCTCAAATAGATATGAAACCGTGGAACAACCACCATTGATTGAGTTTTTAAGTATGAAAATGATTTTATATCAAATTCTTTAAAAAAATATTAATTAAAATTTAAGCACATTGTAGATCGATTTAAAAATAAATTAGAATTTTATATACTTATCCCTTTTTAGTTTCAAGTGTTGAATCATATTTTAAATAGGAAAATTTATGTTTTAAAAGTTTATTTCATGGTATATTATTTGTTTTATGTTAAAATGTATTTTATTTGATTAACAAAATAACAAATTTTATGTGCAACATTATAAATATATTCCATTTCTTTTCACTTTTGTATTTATTTTCCTAAATCTTATGGGTTTTATTGTAGGTGATAGATGTTAACCAAAGGAAAGAGGTTGACCATTCGATTCAAGACATTATTTATAAGGTAGTGGTGATGGTTCTTAGTTTCTTTGGTATGTTTACATTTTATCAATGATTCTATTGTAATTCTGATTTATTATGTTTAGTTTTAATTTCTGTCTTTTTTATTAAAATTGATGATATTATGTGGTATGTTTTAATTGACCAGATGATGTGGAGGTAGAAGGATGAAACATAGGTCATGTGGTCGGAATATATTGGGCATGTTATGTTTTTGGACATATTTTATATGTATATATTGATAATTGAGGTATGGGTTGACTGAGGTTTTCGGTTGACTGAGGTTATGATGACTATGAATGTATATGTATATAACTACGGATGTATCTTGTATGATGTATGTATGATGGGTTTATTGTGCATTTATGTTTTAGTTTATTATATTTTAATGTTTTTATATTTATATGTTTTTGTAAAATATTTTTAAAATGTATATTTTTTTAAAAAATATTGATAGGTGATTTTTAAGAACCACTGTTAAAAAAGTAATTTGAATAATATTTAATTGGGGTTAATATTAACTACCAATAAACCCAACATCCACTGACATATTTATCGGTTGTTAGGTTCATCTTATCTAATTTATTATCAAGTTTTTTATAAAAATCAATGTTATATAAAATGAAAATCATTGCTAAATTCTAAAAAAACAGATAAAAAACCAATGCAAAATGAATCAAACTACTGTGAAATGACTAGGGAACATGCAATACAGGGATATTTTAGTAACCACCTCTAAATAATTAGGCAAATTTTTAAACTACTTCCACTAAACGAAAAAACCACCACTAAGAATAGTATTTTTTGTAGTATGGAGTATTTTTTAATGGTTTTTGTAATGCCTTCACCTGATATGTCAGGTTCGAACCGGAGTGCTACAAGACCTCATGTATGCCTCCATGTACATGAGAGGTTTCTGACATGCAGTTAGGGTCTAAGTCCATCAGTGGGGAGACTATACACATAGTATCATGTCATAATAAAAATAGTACAAAATAATTAATATAATAGAAACTTGAGTAATTATGTGAAAACATAAAGATGAAACACATGTCATACAATAATAAATGGGGTTCTAAAGTAGAAATATAAACTAGAGTAATAATAGGTAGATAAATAAATAAATAAAACATTAGGGTCCTCCGGAGTCCGTCTCGATATACTACCATCTCCATTCTCATTTTCTCAGCCATCAACTATATGTCCCTTTTCTTTATCCAAAGCCCTAAACATAAAGTCTGAATGTGTGTCAATATTTTTATACAAGGTGTGAGTAATAAAATTTATCAGGACTCCACTAATTCATCCTTAACAAGTGTGAGCATGTTTAACTGGTGTATTCGGTGATAATAATAAATGAAAAATAAATCATAAAATCAAAAATCACATAACGAGTGGTTGTACGTTAACCAAGCTACTACAACTGCTGACTGTACTTGCTTCATCTCCACGTTGAATGGAAAGTCAATATATCGAAAGTAATCAAGATATGTCCATGAGACTTGAAGTGCACTGTGTTCCATTTGTTGTCCATGAGGTATGTTGTTGTCAAGGAATGAATGGATGGATGTCATGAAGGTTCAATATCTGAATGACAAAGGATGTGATGGTGTTGGTGATGAATGGACAATGGCCATGGTACTAAGATGCATGTCACTTAGGAGATTCACTAAGTGACATAGGATGTTGTGGTTGAAACATTCTCTATGCACATCAGACGATTTTTGAACTGATCTTTAAGTTCCAAGAACTTGTATCAACTGGATACAATGTCACAAAAAGCTTTAGAAGACCATGCATTGTATTGACAATGCATGAGGAAGTGAATGGGATCCATCCACATCTCCTAAGTGGATGAAGTGTATTGAAGAAGTCCATGCACTATCACTTAGTGCATGAGAATTAGAAGAAGATCCAATTGATCTCTGATTAGATCAATGAAGCACATTGAAGAATTTAAGTGATTCAGGAGTTCGGTTGAAGAAGAAGAACCTTCGGGAATTCCATTCCTAAGTGATGAATAAATGTTGAATAGAATTGTAGGAATTATAATGAAGAAGACGAAATAAAGAAGAGTAAATGAAGAGGAAGATGGCTTGGAAGAAGTGGCACTTGGCATTTGAACTTGGGTTACTTTGTTTTTATACAAAGTCCCTAAGTCTCTACTCAGGCAAAAATTAGCCACCAAGGGCCAGCCTTAAGGGTTCAACCCAAGGCACATGTGGGACTAGGTCACCACGCCCAAGGGGATCCCATGGGGCCAGCCCGAGAGAGGCCGGGGCCTTGTATAAAGCCCCGAGCTACGCGGTGGTGAAGCCCGCGCAGCGCGCGCGCCCGAAGGCACGCATAGTGGGCGCCAGTGGGGCGCCCGCAGGGAGCAGAGTGGGCGCAGAGCACGCCCGCAGGGAGAACACGGTGCGGGGCGGCACTGTGGAGGGGGAAGTACAATTGAGCGTTGAGAGGCAGCGCTAGGTTGATAAGCCGCGGCAAAACCGCGCCCCGTTTCGATGTGGGACGCGGAAAAATTCCCAGGAGCGCATCCTGGCCGCACGATTGATCGCGCGCCAGATCCGAGGCGCTCATCTAATCGCGCTATTCGCGATCTGATCCAGGCCGTCCAAGGTTATTTGATCGCTTGATCCGATGGCTCTGAGGCATCTTCAACCTCGAGCATAGCCACTTCCACCCGCGAGCTTCCTTCGAACCAGAGACCTCCCCGAGGATAGTAATGGAGTGTCCGACCACCTCCGGCCAATCTAATTGCTCCTACGAGGTCGTCTGGCCACAAAGAATCCATCCATGCTATAAAATGACCTTGCATACATCAAATGAAGTAATTGGAGTTCGGCCGAGGCATGAAACGTTGCCGAGGCTTTGAAGGGTTCGTGATTTGCATGGATTGGAAGAAAAGAGGCCGTGCATGCGTTCTAAGTCGCATGCACGTGAAGAAGACCGAAGAAAATAAATACCCGCGTGAACCGAGGATAGAAACCAGATTTAAAGGATTTTTAAAGATCCAAAATCTTCGGTGATTCAAGATTTATCGCACGCGGATGATCCGAGACGTCTCTGCCTATAAAAAGATAGGTGAGGCTCTCATTGTGCTTGCTGAAATTTTGTTGAAGATCCGGAGTCCCGTGAGAGCGCTTAGCCTCGCGAAGTAGAAGCCCTGCGTGCATCACTTGTGCGGCAGAAGCCCAGAGCTCCCATTAGCTCCGTAAGGATCCTTTTGTGCATACCTTGCGCGAAAGAGGTTGAAGAAGAACCCTGCGCGCCTTCCCCTTGCGCGGCAGGAAAAACCCGGGGCCGCAGCACCATGCGCGCCCACGGTTGAAGCCCGCACTTGCGCGGCTGCCCCTTGCACCGAGACCTTGGGCGCATCCTTTGAAGGACAAGGGAGTTTGGGTGTGTGCAAGAAGAAGCCAAGAAGGTCGTTGCCACATTTCCCCTTGTGTGTGTGCAAGAAGAGGAAGTAAGCCGAGGCCAAGTGTGTGCAAGCAAGAAAGTGAAGGCCGTGGCATTTTGTGCCTTTTGTGCAAAAAGAAAAAGAGGAGGCCGTAGCCCTTGTGTGTACAAAATGGAGAACCAAGTGTGTTCATAAGTGAAGTGCACACTTTGAAGAAGATTAAAAGAACAAGGAAGAACCCGAGACATTGGCTTGGGTATGTGTAAGTGGGTGAAGTGAAGAGCACACCATTGTGTGTGTGTGTGCCACAAGGAAGACACCCTTTGGCACTTGTATGTGCAAATTGAAGAAGAGGCCGTAGCCCTTGGGGGTGTGCAAGAAGGAGAGGCCAATCTTGTGTTTGCAAATTGAACAAAGAAAATGTGTGTGCAAACAAAACAAGAAGTGGGCCGAACCTAGGTGAGTGCACTAAGAAGTGTGTATACACTTAGAAGAATAAAAGGGAGGACATCCACACTAAAGTATAACACACATTCAAGTATGTAAGCAAATTGAATAAAGTGTGTGAATAAGTGAGAAGCTGGTGTGTGCTTAAAGTGTTACACCCTTTGAAGGTTTATTGCACCAAGAGGAGAAAGAGGAGAGTGCATGCATGCATGCATGCACATGCACACGTGAACAAAGACAAATCTGGTTGTGTGCATCTGAGTTGGCCAAGACCGGAAGTTCTTGAAGAGAATTTGAGAAGGCCATGCAGTCAGTGCATGAGGATGCAGAGTTTCCATGCACTCAGTGCATGAAGTTGATGTGGACTGAGACTGGACCAGACTGAAGTTAAAGACATCAGTTGTCTGAGTATTCAGTAGTTGGAGAGAAGCCAGGTCATCCTCAGAAGAAGGAGATAAATCCTGAGCAAGACGAGAATACCTGATCAACTCAAGTGATCAGAGATACAGAGCAAGGCCAGCAGCCTTTATCCCAGGCTGCTGAGGATACTTGAAGAAGCTTAAAGAGAAGAAGAGCTACTCGTGTGACTCGAGGAGCCAGGAGAAGACCCTGTGGGACTCAGGGAGAAGAAGTATTCAGTGGGATTCTGGAGCAGGCCAGTGGGACTCTAGTAACACTGTGGGATGCAGTATAAAGACCCTCTTGTGGGACTCAGGAGAGATACAGTGGGATGCTGTATCGACCATTGTAATTCTAACAAGTTATAATGGAGAAACCATGTTGGGGTGTATAACCAACATGGCAAAGACGTAGGCCTTTGGTGCCGAACCATGTAAATCCTTGTGTCCAGTGCCTTTACATTTACTGCATCATTTGTGGAATGGTGAGAGATACAAGAAGAGTGGATCGAGGCCTTAACAAGCCGTAGAGGTTTAATTGATTAGGAATCAATTATTAAAAAGTTTTAATGGATCACTGATTCACCCCCTCCCCCTCTCAGTGATTCACACTGATCTGGGCACTTCAATTGGTATCAGAGGGAAGTTTACCTCTAAAAGATCCAAGGGAGTCTTTATGAAGTGCAGATTTGAGGAAATGAGTGACCAACCTCAAATGGAGATATCTTCCAAGACTCAGAAAAATAGAAAGAAGAAACAGGCCAAGAAGATGAAGAAAGCCCGTCCTAGCTCTGATGAAGTTGGAACAATGAATGATCTTCAAAATGCACTCAAATATCTTCAGAAGATTGTCCCCTAGGAAGTGGAAATGTGTATTACTACTGGCATCCTTGATCTTCAAGAAGAAAAATTACAGCTAGAAGAAGAAGCCAATGCAATGGAAGATCAATTGGCAAAAAGGGTTGGCATAACCAACACTCTCAGAAAGCTGGTGAAGGCTAAAGATGAAACAGTATCTCTTTGAAATGAAAGATATGAAGACACTACTGAAGAATTGAAAAGAAGCCTTTCTGAGAAAGAATTCTTTAAGACTGTGGTCAAAGATGTTTTCCATGCACTGGAAAAGAGGCACAAAGTTTCAATGAATGTCAGAGATGCTCAACTTGAAGACAAAGTAAACAGGGTAAAGGAGCTTGACAACTCATTGCATGAAATAAAGAAAGTGCATGATGACCAGATGGAACAGCTGAAACAGAGTTGGGAAGGTAGGCTAATATTGGTTGAGGATGAGAAGAACTCCCTCAATATGAAATGCTTAGAACTAGAGGTGATATTGAAAAATCTGCAATCACCCAAAGCTGAATCCTCCCAGTCAGCTGAAAGTTGAAATGTTGCTACTCAAGTATGCTTTGAGAAGGATGATTCTAAAAGAAAGACATCCTCTAATGAAGGGGCAACATCTTCTAAAAAGAAGGTACCATCCATTCCATCTTGTACTCATGCTTCTAAAAGTGTTTCTACTAAAAGTGCAGGATGGAAGAATGAATCCAAACAAGTATGGATGAAGACAGTGAAGAAAGAATGCTCTCCTGAAACAACAGAGCAATTCAAGAAAAGTACCCAACAATCAGAAGGATTGAAGAGGTCAAGATTTGTGGGTCAGTGTTGGTGTTGTAATAAGTATGGGCACTGTGCAAAATATTGTTGGTACAATCCACTAAATGTAAAAGCACAAAGGAAGCCCATGCCAAGGGGGAGCAAGCCAGAGGAAAAGAAGCAGCATCCACAGGTCCAGAGACATATGTTTACTGAAAATATATTTGGATTACTAGACAACATCTGGGATGATTGCAAAAGTGGTCAAATAGATACATGTTAATCTCCAACTGTATCCAGAGCTCAAAAGAAGAAAAGATCACAGAACCTGGCTCAGAAAGAATCCTTGGGAAGCAAGAAGAATGTTGAAGATGCTCCCAAGAAGATTATGAAAAAGGAAGAGATGTCCTTGGAATCTAAATCCAAGAAGGGTGATGTATCCAGAAGGACCACCAAGAAAACATGCTTCTACTGTGGAAAGAAAGGTCATACCATGGATCTTTGTGAACAAGCCATGGAACTGAATAGAAGCAGACTGAACTCAAAAAGACAATCAATCCAGAAGAAGCAGAAGGGATTGATTGAAAAAAAGTTGCCTAAGAAAGGTAGCTTGAAAGCATCAAAGGAACCATGTGGAATATCCAGAACTATGGCCACACTTCCAAGTGACTTACTAGTCATATGGCCAAATCAGTTGCAACTTGCCAAAGATCTGCAAAGAGCTAAAGATGATGTTCTGGCAATTGCTAAGGCAAAAGGGAAGAAGAATATTTCACATGAAGATGTATTGAGATCCACACCAGCACAAACATCATTGAAGATCAAATGTGCAAGTGTGAAGAATGGTAAAAAATGGGACATCTCGGTTGAGAGAAACTTATCAACCTTGTTGTTCACATTGATGAACCAAGGAGGTTCCATATTATTCCCTAATCACTTGTATTTACATGTGCTGACATTGCAGAGAATTGAAGATGATGATCATTCTCAGCTGGAGGATGGTTTGGAAGGAATGGAGTGCACCCCTTGAGGGGGAGCCAATCTGTCGAAGAGGGGATTCTTAGATTAATACCATCTTGAGAAAAGTAAAGGTATTCCAATCATACTATCATCCCTTGATTCTTAATTTCATTCATCATGAAAATTAAGGGGGAGTATTGATTGAAGACAAATGGTTGAAAGGGGGAGCTTTATCTGTGCACTTAACTTTCTAATGAGTTTTGTGAAGTTGTGCATGATTTAGCAAATTCATTGTTATATCTGAAAAATTTCAAACCCCTAAGCATGATCTCACATGTGTAGAGAATTATGGACAGCTTTGAATTCCTTGGTCATATCACTCTTGTTTTCTACACCGGGTTAGCCCATGTAGACTTAGATCTGATTTACTAAAGGTTCGTTGCTCAAGTGAACATGTGACATCATCCCTCTCTTGTGATTTTCAAAGACAATGCTTTTCAAATGGAGGAAGTGATTTTTTTTAACCACACCACACCTTTTCATTTGATTTCCAATAAGGGGGAGAAATATTGGCACACATATTGACCCATTCATATGTGCTGAAGAAGTGTATTGACAATAAATACAAAGGGGGAGATTGAAGTGCACTGTGTTGCATTTGTTGTCAATGAGGTATGTTGTTGTCAAGGAATGAATGGATGGATGTCAAGAAGGTTCAATATGTGAATGACAAAGGATGTGATGGTGTTGGTGATGAATGGAGAATGGCCATGGTACTAAGATGCATGTCACTTAGGAGATTCACTAAGTGACATAGGATGTTGTGGTTGAAACATTCTCTATGCACATCAGACGATTGTTGAACTGATATTTAAGTTCCAAGAACTTGTATCAACTGGATACAATGTCACAACAAGCTTTAGAAGACCATGCATTGTATTGACAATGCATGAGGAAGTGAATGGGATCCATCCACATCTCCTAAGTGGATGACGTGTATTGAAGAAGTCCATGCACTATCACTTAGTGCATGAGAATTAGAAGAAGATCCAATTGATCTCTGATTAGATTAATGAAGCACATTGAAGAATTTAAGTGATTCAGGAGTTCGGTTGAAGAAGAAGAACCTTCGGGAATTCCATTCCTAAGTTATGAATAAATGTTGAAGAGAATTGGAGGAATTATAATGAAGAAGACGAAATAAAGAAGATTAAATGAAGAGGAATATGGCTTGGAAGAAGTGGCACTTGGCATTTGAACTTGGGTTACATTGTTTTTATACAAAGTCCCTAAGTCTCTACTCAGGCAAAAATTAGCCACCAAGGGCCAGCCTTAAGGGTTCAACCCAAGGCACATGTGGTACTAGGTCACCACGCCCAAGGGGATCCCATGGGGCCAGCCTGAGAGAGGTCGGGGCCGTGTATAAAGCTCCGAGCTACGCGGTGGTGAAGCCCGCGCAGCGCGCGCGCCCGAAGGCACACATAGTGGGCGCCAGTGGCGCGCCCGGAGAGAGCAGAGTGGGCGCAGAGCGTGCCCGCAGGGAGAACACGGTGCGGGGCGGCACCGTGGAGGGGGAAGTACAACTGAGCGTTGAGAGGCAGCTCTAGGTTGATAAGCCGCAGCAAAACCGCGCCCCGTTTCGATGTGGGACGCGGAAAAATTCCCGGGAGCGCATCCTGGCCGCATGATTGATCGCGCGCCAGATCCGAGCCGCTCATCTAATCGCGCTATTCGCGATATGATCCAAGCCGTCCAAGGTTATTCGATCTCCTGATCCGACGGATCTGAGGCATCTTCAACCTCGAGCATAGCCACTGCCACCCGCGAGCTTCCTTCGAACCAGAGACCTCCCCGAGGATAGAAATCGAGTGTCCGACCACCTCCGGCCAATCTAATTGCTCCAACGAGGTCGTCTGGCCACAAAGAAGCCATCCATGCTATAAAATGACCTTGCATGCATCAAATGAAGAAATTGGAGTTCGGCCGAGGCATGCAACGTTGCCGAGGCTTTGAAGGGTTCGTGATTTGCATGGATTGGAAGAAAAGAGGTCGTGCATGCGTTCTAAGTCGCATGCACGTGAAGAAGACCGAAGAAAATAAATACCCGCGTGAACCGAGGATAGAAACCAGATTTAAAGGATTTTTAAAGATCCGAAATCTTCGGTGATTCAATATTTATCGCACGCGGATGATCTGAGACGTCTCTGCCTATAAAAAGAGAGGTGAGGCTCTCATTGTGCTTGCTGAAATTTTGTTGAAGATCCGGAGTCCCGTGAGAGCGCTTAGCCTCGCGAAGTAGAAGCCCTGCGCGCATCACTTGTGCGGCAGATGCCCGGAGCTCCCATTAGCTCCGTAAGGATCCTTTTGTGCATACCTTGCGCGAAAGAGGTTGGAGAAGAACCCTGCGCGCCTTCCCCTTGCGCGGCAGGAAGAACCCGGGGCCGCAGCACCTTGCGCGCCCACGGTTGAAGCTCGCACTTGCGCGGCTTCCCCTTGCACCGAGACCTTGCGTGCATCCATTGAAGGACAAGGGAGTTCGGGTGTGTGCAAGAAGAATCAAAGAAGGCCGTTGCCACATTTCCCCTTGTGTGTGTGCAAGAAGAGGAAGTAAGCTGAGGCCAAGTGTGTGCAAGCAAGAAAGTGAAGGTCGTGGCATTTTGTGCCTTTTGTGTAAAAAGAAAAAGAGGAGGCCATAGCCCTTGTGTGTACAAAATGGATAACCAAGTGTGTGCATAAGTGAAGGGCACACTTTGAAGAAGATTAAAAGAACAAGGAAGAACCCGAGACCTTGGCTTGGGTATGTGCAAGTGGGTGAAGTGAAGAGCACACCATTGTGTGTGTGTGTGCAACAAGGAAGACACCCTTTTGGCACTTGTATGTGCAAATTGAAGAAGAGGCCGTAGCCCTTGGGGGTGTGCAAGAAGGAGAGGCCAATCTTGTGTTTGCAAATTGAACAAAGAAAATGTGTGTGAAAACAAAACCAGAAGTGGGCCGAACCTAGGAGTGTGCACTAAGAAGTGTGTATACACTTAGAAGAAGAAAAGGGAGGACATCCACACTAAAGTATAACACACATTCAATTGTGTAAGCAAATTGAATAAAGTGTGTGAAGAAGTGAGAAGCTTGTGTGTGATTAAAGTGTTACACCCTTTGAAGGTTTATTGCACCAAGAGGAGAAAGAGGAGAGTGCATGCATGCATGCATGAACATGCACACGTGAACAAAGACAAATCTGGTTGTGTGCATCTGAGTTGACCAAGACCGGAAGTTCTTGAAGAGAATTTGAGAATCCCATGCAGTCAGTGCATGAGGATGCAGAGTTTCCATGCACTCAGTGCATGAAGTTGATGTGAACTGAGACTGGACCAGACTGAAGATAAAGACATCAGTTGTCCGAGTATTCAGTAGTTGGAGAGAAGCCAGGTCATCCTCAGAAGAAGGAGATAAAGCCTGAGCAAGACGAGAAGACCTGATCAACTAAAGTGATCATAGGTACAGAGCAAGGCCAGCAGCCTTTATCCCAGGCTGCTGAGGATATTTGAAGAATCTTAAAGAGAAGAAGAGCTACTCGTGTGACTCGAGGAGCCAGGAGAAGACCCTGTGGGACTCAGGGAGAAGAAGTCTTCAGTGGGATTCTGGAGCAGGCCAGTGGGACTCTGGTAACACTGTGGGACGCAGTATAAAGACCCTCCTGTGGGACTCAGGAGAGATACAGTGGGATGCTGTATCGACCATTGTAATTCTAACAAGTTATAATGGAGAAACCATGTTGGGGTGTATAACCAACATGGCAAGGACGTAGGCCTTTGGTGCCGAACCTTGTAAATCCTTGTGTCCAGTGCCGTTACATTTACTGCATCATTCGTGGAAAGGTGAGAGATACAAGAAGAGTGGATCGAGGCCTTAACAAGCCATAGAGGTTTAATTGATTAAGAATCAATTAGTAAAAAGTTTTAAAGGATCACTGATTCACCCCCTCCCCCTCTCAGTGATTCACACTGATCTGGGCACTTCAAGACTAGTGATCATACTTCTTGGAATTGTGTGTACATACTACTCGACATCCACTGAGCTCAGACATTAGACTTCCGCTCCCATATATCCTCCTGGATCTATCCATAATACTAAAAGATCTAGAAAAGTGGCACCTTATGATGGTTTTGAGAGTAGTGGAAGCATGTGGTGGTGGGAAATATATAAAAATTTCTTTTAATGTTTATATTCTGAAAACCAAGATTGAGGAGCTTGAACATCAAATTTTTAATTAATTTATTTAATTTAAAAAAATAATTACCTTATGTTAGGAATATTTCTTCATTAATGATGTAAATCATATGAAAAGACCCTTTAAAATTTCCTTCATTTCTCTTTGAGAATACAAGAATAGAATCCCTCTGGAGAAAATCCACACATGCTCTATTGATATGCGATAAATGTTAAACGATCTTTATGTGCTAGTTTGGGGAATAAAATGTCTAGCATTGTTCATTCTTGATCACTCATTCTTTAATATTGAATAAATCTCTCAAATATTTATATTTCTTGAGAGGGAAAGAGATAGAGGAGTTAAAAGAAAATTAATTATTCGAAACAATTATCTATTTTCAATTACCTTCACAATATACATAACATTCTATTTATTGAGGTAGATTTTAGTTAGGACTTTTTTTATTGCATTCTAGCCCTTAAAAAATATTAAAACCTTTAATAAACCTCATTCCATATGATAATAATATTTTTATTATTATTCTATGGGGCGCTCCAACATGAGCATCGAAAAATGTTATCTAACCATCTTTTTAATTAATATTATTTATTAGATATGGTCTTGGTCTACTCAAACTATTATTTTATTTATTAAAAACCTAAATAAATATCTAATTTAAATATTTCATTAATCAATATATATTTGTGATCAATAAAACATGAATAAAATTATACCTCATTCTTCAGAATTTTATTTATTCAATTAATTAAATTCAAATTGTATTTAATCAAGATCATCAGAAACACTTATTTTTTGACCCTCTTGGATTCTTTCTAACTAGCATCAGGAGAGCTTTCCTAAAGTCCAAAATTACTATCTAGAAATGAGTCATGGCACCCAAGAGAAATAACTTAATTTTGAAATGATGAAAACCAAAAATGAACACTCACTATATAATATAACACCTTTATCATAATATTTCATCAAGAAGGTTGCACATCTATATCACCAACCTATTTTCTTGGTTCATATTTCTTTAAATATCTAAAATAAAGACATCGTTACACCATGTAAATGGTATTTAATGCAATAGTTCTATTTCAATCAAATGAATGAGATATTATCTTCCATAAATATAGAAGGGATAAATTATTCTTTAACTTATTCATTAATGAAATGCTGTAACAATTGGGCGCCACCCACCAGTTGCCCCGCAGACACGTGGGCCCCACCCTAGGTCTCACCCACGTGCCCGAACGGGTTATCTGACTAATGACAGTCCCCACAGGCCATCACATGTCCTTCCAGTGTGTTTTATCCTCACCCACACACACCCGGAGAAACTTCCCAGGAGGTCACCCATCCCGGTCACTACTCCAGGCCAAGCACGCTTAACTGTGGAGTTCTAATCTTATAGGCTCCCGAAAAAGAAAGTCCACCTTGTTGACATGAGTCATATCGTTTAGTCATTTAACACTTTATCATTTGGGGATGTTACAATCACCCCCTTTAGAGGACAACATCCTTGTTGTGGGCCCTACATCTCCACCCAGGTAGGGCACCGCACTTAAGGCTGGGTTCCTCCTCTGATACCAAATGTAACAAATGGGCCCCGCCCACTAGTTGCCCTGCAAACACGTGGGCCCCACCCTAGGTCTCACCCTTGTGCCCGAACGGGTTATCTGACTAATGACATTCCCCACATGCCAAGACATGTCCTTCAAGTGTGTTTTGTCCTCACTCACACACACCTTGAGAAACATCTCAGGAGGTCACCCATCCTGATCACTACTCCTGGCCAAGAACGCTTAACTATGGAGTTTTCATCAGGTAGGCTCCCGAAAAGGAAGGTGCACATTGTTGACATGAGTCTTGTGGGGCCCACCTTAGGGTCCACCCATATGTCTGAACGGGTCATCTGACTAATGATAGTCTCCACAGGCCAACACATGATCTTTCCAGTGTGCTTTGTCCTCACTCACACACACCCTGTGAAACTTCCTAGGAGGTCACCCATCCTGATCACTATTCCAGGCCACACATGCTTAACTGTGGAGTTCTAATCAGGTAAGCTCCCGAAAAGGAAGGTGCACCTTATTGACATGAGTCATATCATTTAGTCATTTATCCCTTTATCATTTGGGGGTGTTACACATGCGAGTCATGACAAGAACAGTGTAACCTAAATTACCCTGAATATATGTCATCATGGTTTTCATCATAAAATATAAGTGCATGAGTTATAAAATTAATTAATGATAATTTTAATGTCCAAGTACCATTACACATGCTCGTATATAGGAATATCTGATGACACCAAAACATGTGGAATTCCTACCAGTGATTCTTTCTCATAATCTCCCATATTGGTGATTACCAAGTGAGAACATCATGATACTGAGAATCATCCTCTTATGAGGGCTCTCACGTAACAGTCTATGAGCTATGTGTCCCATCATAGTACGTTATCCATGATAAGAACATTCTTTAAGAATATCATCATAAAACTTCAAGGTTCTCAATATAACAGAGAACTGCTTTGACCTTATCAATGTGACATATACTGTAAGAAATTATTACATTAGAGTCTTACTGAACAATGGACAATATGTAATAATATGTTTTATTAACATTAAATATATCGAACATACTTGTTATTAAAGTATAAATAGCTAATCCTAGGACACCATCTCCAAGAAACTCCCATGAGGACTAGATCCAACAACCTACAACTTTCAGTCCAATTGAACTCACTTAGTAATAATATTTATGGCGAGTCATGATTTTAGTCAAGGGGTATGAAATATTTTCATCTTTGGAAATACATCTCACTAAAACATCACCTCTCTTAAAAAACCCTCAAGATATGATACTTCCAAAGTACATGCTACGTCCATTGATGTGTACATGGCTCTTTTACGAGAGTCACCACTATAATTTTATCACAATATAGTGTAATAGGATTTTTACTATTATATACCAATTCAATATCTTGGATTATTTTTGCATCCATAATGCTTATTTAGCTACCTCAGAAGTCACAATATACTTGGACTCTAGTGTAAAATCTATGACCATAGCCTTTTTGGAGCTCTTCCAGCTCACAATACCACCATTCAAAGTAAATATGTATCTCATTTATGACTTCATGTCATCTTGATAAGTTTGAAAACTATAATCCTCATATCTTTTGATGAATGGTTCCCCGTATCCTCCATAATCTACAAAAATATCCTCAGTACACCTCAAATAATTAAAGATATTGTTGAGTGACTTATAATAGAGGTCAAATGGATCATCTTGATATCTTCTTACTGCACTTGATGCATAGGAAACATCTATCCTAGTACATATCATAATATACATGAATGACCCAATAACTGATGCTTATGAAATCCTTTCCATTCTATTTATTTCCCCATATATCTGAGTAAACATTTTCCTCGAAGGATGAATGCCAAGTGACATTGGAAACAATACCCTCTTGGATTTTTCCATACCAAATCTCTTAAGTATCTTATCAATGTATGTAATTTTACTTAGGCTGAGAAAATTCTTGGATCTATCCATCCAACGTTAACATTTTTATTTATGAAGGGAGAGGGCAAAGGGTCGTGAAGGGCCAGCTTACAAAACAACCCGTATTAAGGAGCTCAGAAAGAATGGAGCCTAAGGGCATCGCCCCGTACAAGGTTCACCACCTCTGGTTTCAAGCTGGACACATTGGTAAAACACATCACACGCGTACCCGGAACCGCAGTAGAAGCCATATAGTCTGCCACATTGATCCCTTCATGCCATGTGTGCGTAATGCTAACTTTGTCACTGAGGAGGGACTTACCCCATCTAATCGTGTAGATGAGAGACCACAGAGTTGTTCCTCTACCGAGAAGGGCGTCATGTAACAACATAGAGTCCACTTCAATTTGGGTAATAAGAAAACCCTTGAGTCTGCATAAAGAAAAGCCTATAAGAGTCGCCATTGCTTCCGCCAGTAGTGAAGATCCACTGCCATGATGAGCTGAGAAGGCCAGCACTAGACTCCCTTTGGAGTCACGAAGAACTCCACCTCCTCTCATGTCACCCAAGAAACAGGATCCATCAGTATTAATCTTGAGGCCTTTGGATGGGGGAATCCACTGGATCCATCTCCCCTGTTCCACCCCGTTATTCCGGGTAATGCTCCTCCGAGGCCCCTGCAGCGTACCCTCAGCTAACCACTCTCTCCCGAAACCCATAGTGCCGATCAAGTCGATCAGCAAGCACCGGGTAATTTCCACCACAGACTGACCCGTGGTGCTTCTCCCCTCATATATGGCCCTGTTTCGGGCTTTCCATAGGTTCCAGCAGATCGCATTGAAGATGACAGCTTTCACCTTGGACTCCTCCATTGAAACAGTTTCTTCCTGGAACTAGCTCTCCATTACCAACTCCTCATTACCCCCAAGAGCATGGTATAATGAGCAGGCACCAAAAATCCTCCACATATGCCGAGCCCATTCTCCATCAAAAAAGATGTGATCCATGGATTCTTCTATTTTGTTATCGAAACATTGGAAGTAAGTGGTGAGACTGATTCCAAGGCATTTAATATGATCATCTGAGGGGATAGCTTTATTGCGTATCCTCCAGGAAAGGAAATTGAGTTTTGCTATGATATTGTGGCACCATGCCATGCTATTCCACCTATCACTTTGCCCCTATGTACCATTCGATCTTCGAAAGTATTTTGCATTGAACCCCCCACCCCCCCCCCCCCCCGAGATGGAAGTCCTGAAGACGCATCTGTCCTACTCAGGTCTCATAACCACAGAGTCGAAAACAACTTGCTGGGAGGCGTCCATGACCGATCTGTGAAACAGGGGTTACAAGCTTGCCTCTCGGAAGGAGATCAAGGGGGATGGGAATCTCGGGTATCCTAGGACTTCCCTAACCAATTTTTGTTGCCAGAACAAAACACTCCCTTCTCCGACAATCCAACGGGAGAGCAGAATGAGATTTAGAATGATGTTAAACACCGAGGACTAGAGTGGCGACCCCCTAGCTGCCCCGAAAACCATATCGTCCTTATATCTCTGGGATTTCTATCACCCACAGAAGGATTTAGCTTCAATGGATTCCCATGCAAGCTTCGCATGCAGGAAGTGAGTAGTATCCGCCAAGCTCCTAACATTGACCACCCCTTCAAAAATGGGTCGCGCCAACTTTACCCATGACACCCACTGTCGCTTTCCCTCACCTGACGCGTCCCAGATGAAGCGCGCAAGAATCCTGTCGATAGACCTTATGACCCACTTCAGCACACTTGTGGAAGCTAGGGCATGCACTGGGATTGCTGAAAGCGTGCTATTCACCAAGGTGATACGTCCTCCAAAGGTGAGAAAGTGATTTTTCCAATTCAAGATACGATCCGTAATTCTGTTCACCACTTTGTCGAAGTCTCTGATTCGTAGCTGACCTACCATGACAGGGATTTCAAGATAATCCATGGGAAAAAAATCCCCTCCCCATGCCCAACACATTCTCCATCCTAGCCACCCTCCTCAGATTGCAAGAGGTTGGAGTGTAGAATTTTCTCTTCTCCGTGTTTATGAGTTGTTCGCTCCAATTGCAGTAATCAACGAGAATCTGATTCCGTGCCCAAAGGGACCTCCACCCGACATTCATGAACACTATAGAATCATCCAAAAACATCCAATGTGACCCTGGGGGGAGACCAAGCTTCCTCTAGAATGGCCCTATGGCTCCTTTATGAACGCCTTTGATGATCATCATACTTAGAGTGTTTTTAATGATAATAAATAAACTTGGGGAAAGCGGATCGCCATGCCGAAGGTCAAGAACAGTTTTAAAGAAAACCTATGATTTTCACATAAAATACACCACCACCCACAACGAGTAGACGCACCTGATAATAAAATCACATGCCCAGTTTGATATGCCCATCTTCTCGAGAACTGTATCAATGAAGCCCCATTCCAAATATATATGATGTCTCACCCAAGTCCTTTATAGAGAAGAATTTATTCAACCACATCTTAAAAAACAATAAGACTAGTATTTGATTTCCTATAAGTAATATGTCATTAACATATACTATTACGAAAATGAATGAAATCCCACAAAATTGTTTGAAGACTCAAGGATCACACCCATTCTTTATGAAACCACATTCTATTATAGAGTCATAAAAAATGAATGTTCCATTTCCTAGATACTTGATTTAATCCATAAAAGGACTATTTTTTAATTTGTATATATTTTCATTCTTTGGAGTCACAGACCCTTCAGGTTGTTTTATATCAACATCTTCATGATGGTTCCCATTAAGTAAGGCAGTTTTGACATCTATTTCTCAAATCTCAAAGTCACGACAAGCCTCAATGTGAAGTATAATTCTGATGGATCTCAACATTACAACTGGTGAAAAAGTTTTATCTCATTTAATTTTGTGATGCTATTTCAATCCATTTACAACTATTCATACCTTATAGGTACTGAATTTATCATCAATGTGTAGTTTCTTATTGAATACCCACTTGCAACCAATGGGATTTACATCCATTGTAGGATCTACAAAAATATAGACATGATTTTGGTAGATGAAATCCATTTTAGAATTGATGGATTATTTTCACTTGGCATCATCTGTGCAACTTACTGCTTCCTTTTAGGATATAGGATCATTATTATAAACTAATAATTAGTCACTATCCTTGGTGACAAGAAAACCATACCATTCTGGTTCTCTAACCTCTCTTATACTCCCACACATTACTTGTGTCTCTAGAATAGTTTCTTCTTACACGAGGATTTATAGATCCTATTCTTATGACAAGTCTTATGTACCTTGACTCTCAACTTCATCTTATTCTATATCCATCCCACCGTCACTTTTATAGATGTTTTCCCTCTCAAGGAATATGGAATGTCTTTCCACGATTACTTTTTTTTTCTAAGGGTTCATATTGGTAATATCCCAGTGTTTCTTTGAGTTATCCTATAAAGTCACATTCTACACCTCATGGTTAAAGTTTCTTCCTAAAATAGGCCTTAAAAAACTTTTTCCAAACCAAAAAATTAATGTATGAAATCATAGGTTTCTTTCCATTTCATAAATGGTATGGTATACTGAATAACCTTTGTGATGTTTTTTTTAAAAAGTTTTGTATTTGTAGAGAACTAATCTTTTGATAAAAAATGGTTTTTGAAAAACTGGTGAAAGTTTCTAAATTTTCAAACCTAAACATAAATAGGGAGAAATGTTTTGTTTTAGAGAAAGTTGTTTTCGGGATACAGATAATCATAATTAGCAGCACCAAACACAAAGTATCAAACTGTGTAGCACCAATCAGATAAGTTGTTAGAATAATAAAGTTGTTGATCAGACACATCATTGGTCTTAGATCCAATAGCACGAAGTTCAAGTTTCATTCGAATCAGTGTTCGTTATAATTTCAGAATCTTTTTGAAGAGTTTGAATGAAGATAGTGATATTTGGTGTTAGAAAGTTTTAAACATTCTAACCTTCCGTCAGACAATGATTTTCTAGTTTTTAATTCTCAAATATCATAAATTGTCTATAAAAATTGTGATACAATATTTATAAAGAAAAGGGGGAGAATAGGTGAAACCATTTGTAATGTGTTTTTGGTGAAATGAAACAAGGATTTTAAAGTAATAGAAGTCATTATAATTTTCTATGTAAGTCAGAAGGTGCTTTTCCAATATTGAAGATATCATAAATCATTAAAATTATCATGATAAAAGATTTTGAAGAAATGGAGGAATAATAAAATGTTCTTAGTCATAGGAATCAATAAAAAGTTTTCATCGGATCTATATGCACTGATAAAAGAATTATATAGAAGTATGAATGAGTTATAGATAGTGAGGTTTGAATAATTTGAAAGTTGCAGAATTCAGTTTCCATCGTAATGAGAATTCCATCGTTATGAGGATTCTATCAGACTAAAGATAAGGATGTTCCATCAGACTAACTATGAGGAGGAAATTAAATTAGAATGACTCTGAGGAGTAAATTCAATCATAATGTCTTTGAGAAGGAAATTCAATCATGATTTCCTTTGAGAACAAATTTCAATTAGACTAACTCTAAGAAAAAATTCAACTATACTAACTCTGATGAGGAATGTCAATTCAGAATGAGATGTGGATGTTCTGTCATAATGAGTTGAGGAAGTTCCTTCCTAATGAGCTAAGTAAGTTACACCATAATGATCTAATGAAGTTCCATCATACCAAAGAAAATTTAGGAAGTCTGATAATAATAATTACAAATAAGACTCAATAAGATTTCAATAGATTTGTGAAGAGTTTAAGTGGTAAAAATTCAAATTCAAATATGCATAGATCTTGAAGTATTTAAATTTAATTAAGTATGAAAAGTTTTATAGTTTCTTGCCATTGTATTTCGATGATTCCTATTAATAGAAGCACAATACATTCGTACATTACATCTTTTTTATGTGATTAGAAAAGGTGGAGCACTGTAGAATTCATGTCAATGTTATCTTTTTGGACTGAGACCTAATTATAAGGTTGGACATATTAATGTTTTGTTTACTGAAGTAAGGAATATCTGACTAAGAATTTTAGAAGAGTTTGAGTAATATAGAGTGATAATGAGTACATTGTACTATTTCCATTAGACTATATTCATTGGACTAAGTCCATTGAACCCATCCCCATCAGAATGAGAGAATCAGGGCTTTCAACATTGGACTGAGGTTTCCAGATAGAGAATTTGTGTAGAGGTTTCAAGAAATTATTTATTATTTTATTTTGGCTCAATTGTTTCTAATGAAAATTTTAAGGTGATGGGAGTTAGTATAATAATTTCTACTGGGATATAGAAGCTATCTAGCATGAGTTGGCACGAGTTGTATTCACTTATTCATTATAGAGAATTTATATAGTCCCACAAGAGGGGCTATGTAAACGATGTAGGTTCTCACACCAATGAAAAACCTTTTAAATCTTACATGATTTACGTTATTTTATACATTTTCATGCATGGGTATTTACTAAAAGAAAATAAGTATATAAACTTTAATAGGATTCAAGGGTTATGTTTTTTAAAATTATTGCAACCTATAAAAGTGACCAAATAATTGAACCCCCTTCTATGTTGATATTTAATCCTTTTAATATTTAATTGGTATCATAGGGAAGGTTCCCATATTTAATCCTTATCATGGATAATATCAATTCTATCAATAGTAGAGGAATTCCTACATTTGATGGAAAAAATTATAATGGATGGAAAAAATAGATGATTCTCTATCTCCAATATTTTGGCCTAGAAGTTGTTGATGTTACTAAAATTGGTATTACACCTATTAAGGAAGATTATCCTATGTTGTTTACTAATAAAATAAATACATAAGTTGATGGAAAGGATAGAAATTCTTTTCTTATGTCCTTTTCAGAAAATTGTTATATGAAGGTGATGGGTTTCAATATGACAGAGTATGTGGGATAATCTGGAAAGTATATTTAATGGGAATACTAAAGTGAAGGAAGAAAAGATAGAAATTTGTAATAGTAAGTATGAAGACATAAGAATGATAGATGATGAATCCATTGATTAATACTTCATGAGAGTAAATGAAATTCTTTTTGTAAGATCCTGACCTTTCTTGAAGATGACTCAAGATTAATTTCAAGTATTTATTTTTTTCTTGTTTGAGAATACTACGGGTTGGGTTTTACCTTGGGGTGTGTTTGGGGGAAAATTAGCGAAAATTGGAAGGTAGAAGATAAATTCATGGTTGGGGTATGGTTTTCCCTAACCATGTGCCCCAACCCATCATGCTTCATGCTTTAGAATGGGTCAAAGCAAGCATTAAGGTACGAGTGTCTATGACAGTTTGGGGGATTATGTTGTTAAATAAAAATTAATTGATAATGTGATAACAATTTACTTATGAATTGTAATTATGTATTTATACAACTGCATACACATTCTATTAACTATATATTATTTTATACATCGTTGGTGGTGGCCTACTGAGCTGTACTCACACCCTACTCGGGATACCTTATTAGTACCCCAATAGACTTTGTGTTTTCTAGATACGTTAAGGGAAAAATCTCATTGTTATATGGATGACATGGTATAGAGCATGGATGAGGGAACTAGAAATGATTCGGGACCCAATTAGTGGTGTTATAAGTGTATTTATTTTGTGTTTTATTTTAGACACTTGACTCGTACATTGGCATGGAATATTTTCGTTTTTAGTTTTCATATTGTATTTACACTTTTAGCCATCTCGTGATACCAGTTATTTCAGGTTATGATTACATGTTATTTAGTTATTGTTTCTTATTTATTTCTAGTGTATTTAATCTGATAAAAGGGGGTATAGTCTCCCCATTATCGATATTTCAGACCCTCATTGCTATTCAGTATCCTCTAGTATACGGGGAGGCACACCTGGAGTCATGTGACTGACCGACTCGAGGCACCAATGTGTGGGACCTTGGTCAGGACCTTACAAACTAGTTTCAGAGTCCATTTTTCTTTTCCTTTTTATTTTGTATTACTATTTGGTAAAGGTAGTCATGAAACTAGAAAGAGTCGGGCCTTGGTTATGATCTCATGCATGGGAGTTGCTAACCCATGTATGGGGGAGAACCCAAGTACCCATGGTGGGATTGTTGTTATTCCAATTTGCTATTACAGTTGAATATTATTTCTACTTAGGTGACACACTTATTGTGTGTTGTGATTATTGATGTTAATTTTTTCTATGTTTTGACTCATGGACCAGTATGGGACAAGATTTGAGTTACATGCATCATTCTTAGAACTTAGGGTTATTGTGACATGCATCATTTTAGGCACACATAGAAAAATGGGTTATGGATAAGTTATTGAACTTGAAATGTATTTCCTTGCTTGTAAAATTGAAATGAAAATGGAACCTAACATGAAATTGATAAAGGATGTAGAATGATGTAAGATGAGAATAAATGTGTGCCTAATGAGAAACATGAATAATTAGAATATTTTTACCCTTGCTTTCTAGGACGAAGGAGTAAGATTAATAAGGGTAGTGATAACACCTCAGTTTTTACTATCTGGTAGGGTTTGGGGAAATGGCTTGTTGTGGAATATTGTATTTTACCTTAAATGTGTTAATTTTGTAAAAGGTGTCCTAAGGTACCTATTTGTAATGGTATAGATATTTCTCTATGACGGCGCTTATTAAGAGGATAACATGAGGATATGGCTAGAGATGATCTACCAGTAGTAGGAACTAAGGCACTAATTGTGTCAGGTGAGGAATTTAGGGAGCAGTTCCAAGAGAACATTTCCCACTTCATGAAATTCATGGGAAGAGACCCAGGGTGGGTTGTGAAGAGTATGTTTGATCTAATAATGGAGTTACAAATTCAACACCCTCCTGCTTTTATTGTAGAGGGTGGACCTGAGAGAGATGATTTCTGGGTTGAGTCCATCGAGACTATAATTGACCATTTTGAGACTCCTGTATAGAGGATGGTCATGTTGGCTGCTTACATGATACGAGGATAATTGAATCATTGGTGGTATGTTCAGGCGTGGACTGTATAGGCTAATGGTATGCTATGGAAGTAACTGTTGGATAAGTTTCTAGATAACTTCTATCCAGAGATACTGAGGTAGGAGAGACTAGCTGAGTTCGTGAGGTTTACTTGTGGGAGTATTTATGTGATAGACTATTTTGGACACTTTACACATTTTCAACACTTTTCTCTAGCATTGGTAGTGGATGAGATAACTACATCGAGACATTTTTGGGATGGTCTTAAATGTGAGATTAAGTCCCAAGTTAACAATTTTCAGTTAAAGGAGTTTGATGAGGTGGTGGATAAGGATCTCATAGATATGGGTAACCTGAAGAGGCTTCTAGTGTAGGAAATATGGTTCCATTTGGATGATTAGAAGGTATGACTTCTGAGGGTAAGAAGCATTGCTATAAATACATCAACCAGGGTAGTGGGAAACAGAGTACCTAATAAAAGGGATCAGTTGCATAGGACCTTAATCAAGTGATCTATCACCAGTGTGGCAGAGTAGGAAACTATTGAAGATAGTTACCTCAACCACCAATATAGTTACAGTCTTTCAGAATGATAGGACTTCTACAAAAGTTCTACAGGACCCAGCGATAGATGAGTAGTAAGGGTATAGCTAGTCAGAATCAGAGTGCAGGAAGAGGATATTACTCACCATATCAGTCTTGCAATGGGAGTTCTACTGGAAAAGGTGGTAAAGGTAGTGTATGTGGAGCTTTAGGGTAATATCACTCATATTAGTTGAGTAGTGCAGCACAGGGGACTTAGATTTCATCACGGGGAATTGGGGGTAAGACCGTTGCATTCTATTCACCCTACACTTGTGGATATCAAGGATGGACCATTGATAGTGAGAGGTACAATTTTTATAGCTTATATGATATCTAGTGCCTTATTTGATATCGGTTCCTATCATTCATTTATTTCTACAAAACGTGTTAATGGTTTGAGCCTCGTGATGGAGTTCGTGATTGGGGTGTTGACGATAAACACACCTCATGGAGTTTGGTCAAGAGACATTTTTATTGTGCAAGGGGTGTACTCTTGAGGTCGAGTAGTATCGATTTCTATGGGATATTTATATCATAGACATGTCAGGCATTTAACTAATTATGGGTATGGACTGGTTAGTATCATATTGTCCCCACATTGATTTTTACCATAAGAGAGTGACCATTAAATCTCCTAAGGTTTACAAATATATTCACTATGGAGAGTGGGATATCAAAGAGTTTTGAGTAGGGCCGATTACTCATCAAATAGGAGAGATCAGAACCCAAGTTTCTAGTTTATTTATGGATGATGGAGGTGTAAAATGAGATGTATTTCCACACATAGTGGATAAGTTTTAGGATGTGTTTACTTAAAATTTCTCAGGGATTCCACCTGAGAGATATGTGGAATTTAGCATTGAGTTCATACCGGGGGAAGATATGATTTATATTCCACCATATATAATGGCATCATAAGATATTCAAGAGCTCATGACACAACTGGAGGACTTAGAGGATAAGGTATTTATTTATCTAAGTATGTCGCCTTGGGGTTCAATAGTATTGTTTGAATAGAAGGCTGATAATAGTTTATGCTTATGTGTTTATTACTGAAAGTTGAACCATAAGACTGTGAAGAACCAGTATCCTCTCCCCCATATCGATGACCTATTTGACCAGTTGAGAGGATCTTGTGTGTTCTCAAATACTGACTTAATAATATGGTATCCTAAATTGAGATTTTAGACTTTTGAGATACCAAGGGATGGATTTAGAAGCACGTATGAACTATATTATTTCATCATAATATTGCTTGGGCTGGCAAACACACTAGTAATGTTTATGGACTTAATGAAAAAAATATTTAATCTATACCTAGATCAGTTTGTGGTAGTGTTTGTGGAAGACATATTGGTGCACTCTATGACACATGATTATTATGACCAACACCTTGATATCATCCTATGTACACAAAGATTGCATTGGCTATACATCAAGATTTCTAAGTACAATTTTTTGGATCGAACATGCACACTTCTTGGTTACCATCATGTGTGTTTGTATATCTAGAGGAGGTTCAGATAGTCGTTTCATGAGAGCATCCCAAGAGCCTGTTTGATATCCATAGATTTCTAGGATTTTTTGAATATTATTATTGGGTCATTCAGGACATATACCGATTGGAAACATTGCTGACGGGCTTGACCAAAAAAGGGATAAAGTTTTATTTGTCATAAGATTGTGATAATTCATTCTAGGAGATGAAGAAGATTTTGGCATCAGTACCAATATTGATCCTACCCGAAAATGGTGAGAAGTACACAGTGTATTGTGACACTTCTGGGATTGTAATTGGATTTGTGTTGATGCAAGGAGATCAATTTGTGGTATATGGGTCTTTGAAGTTGAGGCCCCATTAACCGAACTACCCTAAATATGACCTCACGTTGGATATAATGGTTTATGTTTTAATGTGTTGGGGACATTATCTACTGTGAAATTGTTTTACTGTGTATATTGATCAGAATATATTAAAGTACATATTTTCACAGTGAGACTTGAATCTTCGATAATAGAGATGGGTTGAGTATTTGTAGCCATTCAATTTTGAGCCAACATATATTCCTGGAAAGGGGAACATTGATAATGATGCTTTGAGCAGGAAGACTCAATCTCAGGTGGTTCAGGAGTTTAGTGTTGAGTGGAAGATGATGGATTTACTAGACGAGATACACATTGTGGTTTAGGAGATTTAGGATTAGATGAATCTCGTAATTGTTTCATTGGAGTGTACATTTTTGTGATAGATCTAAGATAGGAAGTATGTGGATTTATAATGTTTTACCTTGAGGGAAAACCTTGAAGGTTGGGAGTCACCTTTTCATTGGAGCATAGATGAGGATGAGGTCATATATATCAGGAATCAGGTTTCCATACCTAAAAGAATGTGACACAAGCTAATGTGTGAGGTTCTTTCCTCGAAGTGGGTGGTACATACAGGTGTGACCAAAATGCACCGTGAACTACAAAGATAGTTTTGATGGTTGGAAATGAAAAATAAAATAGTATGGTTTGTGACACCATTCTAAACCTATCAGTAGGTGAAGGCCGAGCATTAATGACCTATAGGTTTACAATAGTCATTGGACATTATATAATGGATGTGGAACAACGTGACCATGGACTTTGTGGTGGCTCTCCAGAGGATTCCTTATAAGAATAATTCTATTCGGGTTATTGTGGATAGACTATAAAAGGTAGTGAATTTCTTGAATATATGGGAGACCTTCCCAGTGGAGCAATTGGGATATTTTTATGTTTGTTTGATAGTTTGTATGCACGAGGTGCCACAGAATATTGTTTCAAACTGAATCTTGTGTTTTACATCATGAATATTATAGGGATTGCAGATGGTGCTTGGTATGTAGGTTTTATTGAGTATGAATTTCCACCCACTAACAGATGGGTGGTCAGAGCATACTATACATGTGCTTGAAGATATGTTGTGAGAATGTGTTCTAAACTTCAGTAGGTCTTGGGAGAATCACCTAGAACTAGTGGAGTTCACCCATACTAATAATTATAGGGAAACTATATAGATGGAACCATGTGAGGCTCTTTATAGTAGGCCATGAATACCACCTCTATTATGGAAGGAGGTAAGTGAGTCTATGTTTTTGGGACCGAGTCGCGTGTAAGACACATTAGTGCATGTACAGTTGATTATGAAATATATGGATTCGACCCAAAGTAGATAGAAGTCATACACAGATAGAAATAAATGACACTTAGAGTTTACAGAGGTTGATGATGTATTCATTTGGGTGTTTCCCAGATTCAATCACTATAGAATATAGAGATGGGGCAAGTGGACACCCATGTTTGTGGGACCGTTTGAAGTGGTGGAGAGAATCAATCTAGTGGCATACCGATTGGCTCTTATAAAGAGATACAATGCTATATATGATGTTTTCTAAGTGTCGAAACTAGGTTGGTATCACCCCAAACCTTCTAATGTGATCGATATGGATGATGTTGAGATTGATATAGATTTTTCCATCGAAGAACATCTAATACGTGTGTTGAATCGCAGTGAGAATGTGTTGCAAGGAAAGACCATGCCTATAGTTAGTGAATTGTGGAAACATGGGAATGTGTGGGAGGAGACATGGGAAAGGAAGGAAGATATGTGGGATCATTGTTCTAATCTTTTTGACTCAGAATCTTAGAGATTCTTGGGAGTACAACTCAGGGATAATTTTTTATAAGGTGGTGATATTGTAAGATCCCAAACATTACTGAAGATGACTTGGTCTTAATTTTAGGTAATTATTTTTGACCTGTTTCAGTGTACATTGGATGGGTTTTACCTTGGGGTGTGTTTGGGTGAAAAATTTAGAAAAATTTAAGGGAGAAGGGTAGTGCATAGTTGTCTCACGGTTTTCCCTAATCATGAACCCCTACCCAGCAAACCATACAACCTTGGACAGAGAGAAATTACATGGTTGACACATGGTTTGTCAATCTGTACACCCTATTATGAGAAACTATGAACCCCCATAATTAAGGTTCATATTTAGGTACATATTTAGGAGAAACCGTGCTCCCCAGCCCAACAAACCATGCATGAATTTATAAATCACCCTAAAAATAGATTTTTAATCACCAAAACCACCATTTAACTCCTATTTGATCCCCATTTAACCCAAGATAATATTTCATGATTTTGGAGAATCCTTTATGGGTTAAAAGACTTAACAACCTTTTTTATTTTTTTTAAGCCTGGGTTGAAGATCATCACACCTCCCTATCAAAGGATCTTACCTCACTTGGTTTCCTATTCCTTATCCTTTATTATCCTATTCTAGAAAGGGGGTTTTATTCCTATTATGATTGGATATAGACAAGTTTTTATGAATCTAGATCTAGTATTTTAGATCTATATCAATATTTAAGTGATATTTATTGATTTGATCTTGATTTAGGGTTTCAAATTTGAATCTCTTTCTATATAATTGTGCTGGTCAAATTATGAGGATTTTCATTGGGTGATCGATCATCAATGAATTGAGGTAGGTTGTCTATAATTCAAATCTCAAAGTATTTATTTAAATTACACGTATGCAATTGTATAATTTCTATTAGAAGTTTAGAAATTATGTTCTTAATTGAAATAATTAATTTGTTGAATTAATTAATTGAGGAGATCAGAAATTGGGGATTTTGGCAATTATAGATTGAGATTCTTAATTGTAGAATCAATTATGAGATATTAATACTTTAGGAATGAGATATTTAATTGTGGAAATAATTATGATCTATTGAGACTGTGATTGAGATAATTATTTATGGAATTAATTATGTGATTTTTAGTTTAGGATATTGATTAATTAATTGAATAATTAATTAATGGGATTTACATACTAAATTAAATAGAAAATTAATTATGGGGATTTATGTGATAAAATAATTGTTGAATTAGAAATAAAATTTGTTTGGTTGATTAATTATTAAATATACTAATAGAATTTAAGTGATTAATTAATTTTGGAACTAATTAATGTATTTTATGTGATTAATTATTTTTTGAATTAATTAATGTTATTTATAAGATTAGTTAAATTTTTAATTAACTAATGTAATTGTAATGTTTAACTTATTGTGTAATTAGTAATGGAATTGATGTGGATAATTAATTGTTGAATTAATTTTGTGTTTAGAATGGTAACATGGCCATTTAGTTGTGAAGTAAAAAACGGGAACATGGTCATTATAATGTGTAAGGTATAAACGGTAACATGGACATTAAGTCATGAAATAGATAATGTGAACAAGATTATTCTAATGTGTAATGTATGAATGGTAACATGGTCATTTAGTTGTGAATTAAAGAATAGAAACATAGACATTCTATTGTGTGATGTATGAATAGTAACATGTGAATTAAAATATGAATTAAATAATGATATCATTGGAATTATGAGATATGATATTCATCAGACATACTTTAGGCTCAAACATATTTCATAGTAGGTATTGAATGACAGCAATGGAATTATAAGATACGATGTCCCTCAGACATACTTCATCCACTGACAGAGTTGAAGCGGGGATTGAGGTATGAGTGTCTACAGGAACCCAATGGTTTATATAGTTAAATAATGATTAATTGATAATGTGATAACTATATTCTTATGAAATGTAATTTTTTATACAACTACATACACTTTCTATTCATTAGATATTGTTTTAGTTGTCATTAGTGGTGGCATACTATAATGCCTTAGATATTCCATGCACTACTTTTTTGGATACTATATAGATTAGTTGTGAGACCAGGCACTGAGACGCTGTGCGATTCTGAGGCCGTTGTTCCTAAAAAAATGTTTGAAATATATTAAATAGCATGCATGCATATTTTTCATGAAAAAGTTTAATAACTTCTAAAAGGGTACCCTGATTAGAAATTTGATGGTACCATTGAGTTCATAATGCGAGGTTTACCCTAGGAATGACAAAAATAGCATGCATGCAAAGTTCAAATGATCTAACCAAAAAACACAACACAACCCCATTCTTCATTAGTGATTGATTTGAATCAAGGTAGGGCATGTATTTTTATTTTTTTCTTCCCCATTCTTGATTTATACAATGAACAAGAATCAATCAATGAAAATATTTATCTGTGGTTTGATCATTATGCAGGATGAGTTTATTTTATGAGGTTTTGATGGGAGAATATATTTTTAATTTTAGTATTCATATTTTCATTCTAATAATGATGGATCAACATAAACATGAACATCGGTCAAGGTTTGTTACTCTAATATGTTATTGTTATTTTCTCCCCCCATTCATCGTTCGTCACGAGCATTCACGATCAATGAATCATTGCACACCCATTTCTTGGTGCAACGATCCGATATCACAGATCAAATATTGGAATATCCTGACTGTGGTGTGATGATGGACATAAAGCAATTTAGATGACAGAGGATACCCAATTTACCATTCTTCATCACACAACAAAGAATGACAATTTGATTCATTTTTTGAGTATATTTAATGGCATAATTTAGTCTACATCGACAAAAAGGATTGGATGAGTTCAGATCTTCAATATCATGGTGAAATGATCACCAGATCGAAATCTAGAGGCATTGGATAAAATGTGGGAGTTGATATGGGATTCTGAAAAATCCTGAACAATACAATGTTTAATCTGGATCTATATGTTGTGTGGGGCCACATGAGCTTTGATTAGGGTTTCCATATGAAGTTAAATATCACATGGAATGTGACCCCTTTAACATAGCATGTTGTATCACCTGGGACACTCAGAATGTACTCAAAAATTACACGGGATGTTTACATGGGAAGATGTTCACAGGCTAAGCATTGTACTGGTACTTGATATGACATGCATAGGATGGTGACTTTTACTAGCACATGGTTAGAGTAAATGGGATACATAAATGGTGTGTACTACTACATGGACATAGTTTGATGAGATGCGCCATTTACACGGGAAAGAACCAGGTTCAAGGGACATGGAGTGTGACCCCTACTACACACTGTGTACTCTTTTTTACATGTCTTGGAGCCCTTGAACTCTATATCGTGGAAAATTTTTGTTAGGGTTTTTTACCTTTATCTTTTCCATGAGTGTTAGTATGCAATCATTTTTTCTCCCGGGACAACGATCCCTTCAGCTGTAATTCCTAGATAGAGTTGTTTGAATCCCTCTAAGAGTCCTAGAGTGTGATCCTCTATTCATATTCATGTCCTAGGTGGAGTTATTTGTATCGACGTGACCAACACTACATGGGAGTCAATCCTCTACTTAGTAGGTTGATCCAGATTGATTTGTTGGTATCACCACATGGCCTTTCTAGTGATCCTCATCTGTGTATTGAATTCTATTCAAACTATTATCATGCTCTTTCTTATGAAGAGACCCAATAAAAAGTACATATTGGATGGACATCATCAATGCTATCAGATTCAGGAGTGTGTTCTCTCAGCTGAGTGCTTTGTGGAATATTCTATATGGAATCATAGACTAGTATAATATGGTTGTGACTTACCTCTAGAATGTGTGTCTTTGTTGAGTATATCTGGATATTCTTGTTGTATGTGTTTTAGAAATATACCTATGTAGAGATGAATTTATTTCCATTGTTTTATGTGATGCACGCCTATCATAGGGCATGTAACAAGCAATTTAATTTTCTTATTGTAGTATAATGGATGACCAGGTTCGTCTCACTTGAGGAACATTCTCATATGTAAACTCACTTAATTTAATTCACCTAAACTAATTCTTTTTAATTTTTTTTAATTAAGAAGGTTATGAGATTTTAATTAATGAAAATATTAAACTAACATGTAATGAGAAAACTTAATTAGTGAATAAAGAACATGGCATTTAGGGGTTGGTTTGTGGGTTCAACCATTCTCGTTGTTGGTGCTTAAATAAAGATTGATAATTCAATTTTGAGATCTCCTTCTTGAATTAATATTATTTTATTAATTTGTGTGAAATCTTTAACACATTTAGCAATCTTAACTTCCCCTCCTAATTTAATCAAGGTTGATGGAACAACTCAGTCGTGAGTGTAAAAACTTCCAAGACTTAGCTCTATCGAATGCCATTTCAACCACTGAATGGCTCAAATCCATCATATTAAGAGAATGTATTCAGTAAAAGGGAGGGAAAAAATTGAATAAAACAATAGAAATGATTTTTATTTTAGTTTCCTGGTGGGCTATCGCCACACCCGTGCACGTCACTCTTTCTCCTCAAAAACATAATAAAAATTAAGAATTTTACCGTAGAATAAATGAAATTGGAACATACCTCCTTCGAGCCAAGAATTAAGTAAGTATATCATTTTTTAGGGTAATAGGTAATTGTGGATATTATGAGAATCAAAAAAGAAGAAAATAAGGATAAAATATGGAGAAGAAAGGAGGTTGGTTGGGTGGAAGAAAACACAAAATTAAAAACCTTGCATGAATTTATTAAAAATCTAAATTACAATTGAAATTTAAAAAAATAAAGAAAATAAAATAATTAATAATATGATAAGGGAAATATTTGTGAATGTCCTCCCTCGGTGGAGATATCCCCTTGGCTACTTGGAATAAATGTGATGGAAAATGGGATGAGATGAGAGGTGGGAGCTCCCCTCCTTTTATGGGAAGAAATTGTCTTCCTCATGTTTGCACATTTTTAGCAATATAAATGGATGATTAACACATTACATTCTTCATAAAAGTTGTTCATAAATTAAATTTTCATTCAAACTCAAAATTTAATATTTATTGGACTCTACTAGAGGGATTTATGTATTTTTTATTGACAATGTATTTTTTTGTAGATGAATATTCTAGGAAGCTTCCTTCAATGTATAACATCTCTTTGCCACCATAATATGAGGAAAAATCTATGATATTTATTTATGTAGTGAATATATGTTTCCTACTTCATATCCATTTATAATCAACTACATTGTAGGTGTGTAGCCTGATTTACACATCCGTTATGGAGGTGGGGTGCACACTGCCAGCTCAGAAAATTTCCAATCAAAATTGATTTTTTCAGGCCTTTAGATATTCGAATAAGCCTCTAGTATAGACGAAAAAGTTACAAGAATTAAAATAATTATTCTATAAATATAATCATTCAATGTGGAATTATATTTTTATTTAAATGACCAAAATACCCTTGACATAAAAATCTATCAAAAATTCAGAATTTAATCACATTTCACATTTTAGCTCATAACACGCCAAAATTCAAAAATTGATCCATATAAGCTCAAATTGATAAATTAGGAGGGTTAAAACAATTGAAATGCATATAAAAATTGTAAAAAATATTAGTTTTATCAGTGTATTTTATGAGTTCGGGGTGTCCTAAAAAGTATTGTTATACTTACCCACACATGGGGTTTTCCTTCATGTGGCATGTCTTGTGTAGAAGTTTGAAATTTTTATAGAGCCTTAGGAGGACCAGGACCAGATGGTGGTTAGTGAGACATCAAAAAGTTATCACGAAAGGAGAAAGAACTAGTGTAAATATTTTTCATGTTTGAGATTTTAAAAACTCTTGTTATCTAAGTACCAAAAATGAGTATAAGTTGTGGTTCCACAGAGTTGTCCAACTTGGGAAGAAAATAATGAAATTTTTTTTAAAGTTTTTTATCTACAAAATTTTCCAAAATTGAAAAGAAGGGAGAAGGATTTTTGTGTTACTTGTTAGAAAGGGATGATGACTAATAAAAGTCATAAGAAAGTTCAGATTCCATCCACCATGCCTCTTTAGCATATTCATTCCAATTTATGTGGGTCAATGAGACATCAATAAAAAAAGGATATTTATAATTTATCAATTTTAATGGTGATTTCACTAAAATGAAAAACATGAATTTTTTTAAACACAACTTAGGACCTATAGAAATGTTCAGTTTTTTCAAAAAAGAAGTTGATAAAGAGATGGGGGTTTATATAAAGAAATTGAGAATGGATATTGGTATTGAGTTTACAAGAAATAATTTCAAAAATTATCTTGGAGATCATGTTATTAAACATTAGTATAGTTCTCTATATACCCCACAACAAAATGAAGTAGTAGAAAGGAAGAATATAGGTTTGGTGGAAATGGGAAGAATCATGTGAGAAGAAGAAAAACATTCAATGTTCTACTAGAGTGAAGTTGTTAGTGTTATTTTACATGTTTAGAAAAAAATTATGTTTGGAAACCAACATGAGTTCTTATGAAAATTTCTATGGAAAAACCCTTTATTTAAGCACATAAATGTTTTTAGAATCCCATGTTTTCTTAAAATAATAAATTTGGACCAGGGAAAGTTTGATGAGAAAGCTGAGGTAGGAACTTTTATTATTCACCCAATGTAAGAAGTTACAAATGTTGGAAAATATGTTTATAAAAGTTGGTGGAGTCATATTATGTGGAAGTTATTGAGAATCAAACTTATTTAACAAAATTTTATGGGGATTTTGAGGAATAAAAACTGAAATTTTCTAATGAAAATGAAAGTGATAAAAGTAATGTTCGTGAATATATAGATGAATCATATGATGAGGAAAGTGAATATGGAAGAGGAACTCTGAAATTTCCTACTTAAAAAAAATTTGAGACTAATAATATTTTGGGGAATTAGAAGGCTCTCGTTTGGGCTAGATGAAAGATGATAATAGAAAATAAAACTTCACTCATCTCAAAATTTGAACAAGAATTAGTCTCATAAGCTATTCAACACAAATAATGGGTTAATTCTATGAATGATGAGTTGGATCAAATTGAGAAAAATGAAACATAGGAACTTGTTTTATGTCTTAAATATAAAAATTTTATCATAAAAAATGGGTTTATAGAAATATATTGAAAGAATATGGAGATGTTTCAAGAAAAAAACCTAGTATTTTTTATAAAGTCTATGCACATGTTGAAGGAGGATATTTTTATGAAACATTTTCCACTATTTAATTGTTAGAAACTATTATAATGTTTTGAGTAGTGCCTGCTCATAAAAATTACAAAGTGTATCATATATATATAAATTTGGATAAATTGAAGAAGAAGTTTACAATGAGTAACCATTTGGGTTTCTACTTGATAAGGATGAAAACAATGTTTTTAGATTGAAGAAAGATTTATATGGGCTAAAACAAGATCCACATTCATGGTATTCTAAGATTGAAAATTATTTGAGAATGATGATTTTTTAAAAAACAAAAGTTGACAGAAACTTATATATGAATGATTTTGACATTAGAAGTCAAATTGTAATTGTTCATGTGGATAATATAATTTTTTCTGGGGATGAAAAAAAATTTTGTAAATAAATTTCTTAAGAAATGAAAAAGAATTTTGAAATATCAATGTTGTGAGAATTAACTTTCGTCTTTGTCTTATAAGTTCAATATAAGGAAAAATAAATTTTTATATATTAAGAAATGTATGCAAGGGAATTGTTACAAAAATTAGAAATTATAGAATATAAAGAAGTTTCTACTCTTATCTCAGTGAGGATGAAGAAGAGTAAAGATGAGTCTAGAAAAAGTGTGAATTAGAATGACTTTTGGAAGATGGTAGGAAGTATAATTTACCTTATAACCTCGGAGCCTGATATTTTTTATGCTATAAATTTGTGTGCTAGTTATCAAAGTAATCTGAATGAGTCAAATATGTTGGCAGCAAGGATAATTCTGAGATATGTCAAATGAACAAATTCATAAGGTTTATTATAAAAAATATATTTTGAGATGAAGTTTCATGGTTATACTAATATGGATTGGGTGGGAGATTGTAATGATAGAAAATCATCCTTAGGAGATACATTTTTCTTGGGTGAATGTTGTGTAAATTTTCATAATAAGAAACAAAGTTCAGTAACCATGAGAAAAGTGGAATTAAAATATGTTTTGACTATTCAAGTATGTACTCAGATATTGTGGATGAAAGTTCAATCAGAAGATTTGAATATAACGGTTTCTAAACTATTAGAGACACTTTATGACAATCTGATTTCAATTGATCTTTCTAAAAATCATGTCCAACATTCAAGATCAAAACACATAAATATAAAGTTTCACTTTATAAAAGAGAAAGTTGCTGCTAGAGATGTTTTGTTGGAATATATCTCAACGAAGTATCAAATTATTGATATCATCACAAAGTCGATTCCAAAATAATGGTTTAATGAGTTGAGGTTGAAAATTCATGTTCATCTTCCTATAATGAATTTTTAAAACACATAAGGATGTCCCCTTCCATGCGTTGGATTATATAGACAAAGGGGGAGAAAAAGTAACATCTTTATATTATGTAAGAAGTTTTTAATTATATTTATTTTATGAATATGAAGTTGTGTTTTTCAGATAATGGGGGAGAGGAAAATAAAATTTATAAAAAAATAAATGTGATAAAATTTATATGTTAGGGGGATTTTATCTAAGCATGCCCATACAATTTTATTCTCACCATGGGATGGATTTCTTTCAAAAAAATACCTTATCTATTTGTGTGGTGTCTAAACACTCTTTTAAAAAAGGATGTGTTTTGGTAAAATTCAAAAAACATGTGTTGTTTACAAAAGTTGAATTGTGAAAATTTTTTGAGAGTTGAAAAAGTTATTAATGAGTGTTGTTAAAAAATATTAATGGGGAGATTGAAGAACCTTTGTGATGTTTTTTTAAATTTTTTTTTTATTTATTGATAACTAATCTTTCATAAAAGAATGATTTTGAAAAAAAGTGAAATTTTTGGAATGTTCGAACCCAAACATAAAAGTGGAGAAATGTTTTGTTATTGAGAAAGTTGTTTTATAGACACAGAGGATTGAAATGAGAAACACCAAATGAAAAGTATCAAACTGGTCACCACCGGTCATATAATTCATAAAAAAGTTAGAGTTTTTTATCAGACACACCATCAGTCTCAGATACATTGACATGAAGTTCAAGTTTCATTGGACTCGATGTTGGTAAGAAAGTTAGAATGTTTCTAAATAGGTTGAATGAAGAAAGTGATGTCAGGAGTTAGAAATTTCATAAACATTATAACCTTCCGTCAAATATTTCTTTTCTAGTTTTTAATTCTCAAATATCATAAGTTTTCTGTAGAACTTGTGATGTGATACTTCTGAAGAAAAGGGGGAGAATATGTGCAACCAATCATATCGAGTTTTGGTTGGAAATAAAGTAGGTGTGGAAAGTAACGGAAGTTGTAAAACTTTCCTATATAAGTCATATAGTACTATGATAATATTGAACTTCTCATAAATCAAGAAAACTATAATGATAAATGATTTCTAAGAAATAGAAGAATCATGAAGATTTTATTGATTATAGGAATCAAGAAAAATGTTTTCATCAGATCCAGAAGTACTGAGCATAGATATTTTTAGAAGTCGGAATGAGTAATAGTTGATGAGGTTTGAATTATTTCAAAGTGGTAGATTGGAGTTTCCAGCGTAAATAAAATTCCATCATAGTGATAATTCTATCATTATGAGGATTCAATTGGATTGAAGTTTAGGAAGTTCTATGAGGTATAATCTGAGGAGGAATGTTAATTAAACTGACTCTGAGGAAGAAATTCAATCAAACAAACTCTGAGATGGAAATTCAATCAAGACCAACTCTGACAAGGAAAGTCAATCACACTGAATCTGAGAAAGAAAGTTAATTAGACTAACTCTAATGAGGAAATTAAATTTAGAATTAGATGAAGAATTTTCATCATAATGAGATGAGGAAGTTGCATCATAATGAGTTGAGTAATTTCTATTATACTGAATAACTGTTAGGAAGTCTGAGAAGAATTATTAATAAGAAGACATAAGATGATTTCTTCATATTTGTGAAGAGTTCAAGTGGTCAATCTTGAAATTAAAATATGTATAGATATTGGTTTTTTTTTAATTTGAGTAAGTGGGAAAAGTTTTTTAGATTCATAAATGTGTCTTTTTGGGATACCTAAAAATCGAAGAAATGTATATTCATACTTTTCAACTTTTTTATGTGATTGGAAAAAGTAGAGCACTACAGAATTCATGTCAAAGTTGTCTTTCCACTTCTAAATCTCATTAGAAGTTTGAAAATATAAATTTTTTGATTACTGGATTGAGTATGATCAGACTTAGCATTTGAGAAGAGTTTGAGTAATGCATACTGAGAATGGATTCATCAGACTGAGTCCATCAGACTGAATTCATCAGATTGAGCCCATCAGACCCAGCCCTATTGGATAGAGAGAATCAGACGCAACAATATAATAAAGAGGATTCTGAGCTAAGAATTTGTGGTGTAGTTTGAACAAAGTATTTTTTTTTGGTTTTATCTCAATTTTTTGTAAGAAAAATTTATAAACCAATAGGATTAAGTATAATCATTACAATTAGGAAATATAATGTGTCTAATGGGAGTTTTCACAAGTTGTATGCACGTATTCATTTTAGGGAATTTCTATAGTCCCGTAGGAGTGTCTATAAAAATGATATAGGTTCTCACACTGAGGTCAAACCTTGTAAATATAATGTTATTTACTTTTTTACTAATTTTTCATACATTAGTATTTACTAAAAGATGATAAGGATATAAACTTTAACAAGTTTCAGGGTTTAATATTTTCAAAATTATTGAAACTTATAAAAGTTAACAACTAATTCAACCCCACTTATGAGTTATTATTCAATCCTTTGGAACTTCATATATTGTTTATCACTTTATTTGAAACTTTTTTTTACATTTTTGCAACTTTTTTGCAATTAAAATAACTATAAGAATAATGTAATACTCTCATGAATCATCATTGATCTCACCATGTCCAACAATATGTGGTTCCTCCTTTCACTTACATCATTCCACTGATGTGTATAAGGAGGAGTGGGTTAATATAGGATCCCAAACTCTTATAAGTAATCAATGAATTCTTGATTGAGATATTCTCCACTAAGTTATAAGTGGATTTTTTTAATCATATTACTAATTTGGTTCCCATATTCATTCGTGTTTTTCATGAATCTATCAAAATAACCAGACTTATACCTCATTAAGTAAACATATTCATTTCTACTAAAATCATTGGTAAAATTTATGATGTATGAGAACCCACCCCTGCCTCAATAGGAAATGGTCCACACACATATGTATGAACTAATTCAAGAATCTATTTATACCATTCACCTTTTCTACTAAATGGGGATTTATTCATTTTACCATATAAATAAGTGTGACACATTACAATTGGTTTTAGTTCAAAAGAATATAAATATCCTTTTGGTATAACATAGTCAGTCATTTTTCAATTACATGACCAACCCAATGATTCCATAATTGGGTGTGGCACGAGTTATGTGATGTAGATTCATTATCAATTTCCATTACTTGGTTTGTGTAATATGATAAAAAAATTGTTATTTAAATTCACCTTACCATAAAAAATGTTATTTTTATAATAGAAGAAACATTCATTTACAAATATTTAAATAAATCCATATATATCATGTTTAGATATATAAATATTTTTTTGTTATGGATGAAACATAATAACAACATTTCAAAACCAAGATCCCTATAAGATCAAAAAAAATATAGGTATGTCCCACTTTGAGGTTTTCATTGGACATATTTTGTTGGGATTTCCTTTGTAATTAAGCCTTAGTGACTAAGACTTATTTGATGACAAAGAGCTTTTTTTGGAGAAAATAACCATAATTGTAGACAAGTATGTCTATTTAAATTAATGGATTCCATGTATAAATATGTTAAATGGGATTAGTAGGGTTTTCTATGTGTTTTGAAGGATCATAGGTGGTTTGGTCACTTTTATAGAAGCTAATATAAAAACTATTCAATGAAAAATTATATGTTGTGTACATGTTAAATGACATGCAACTATTTATAGATGCATTTCATGAACTAGTTTATAATGTGATTTGATTGCATGTCGTGAACCTAATTCACATCGTGTAAATGTTGATCAAAATAAATATTAACTCGGGCCAAAAGGTTTTTCCAGCTTAACATAAAAATGAGGAAATACAATGCATGAAAGGATTACATATCATGTGATGCTCATACCTAGTAGTTTTAAGTGTGTCGTGTACTTATGAATCTCATTTTTTTTATTATAGCCTCTCCTCTCTCGTTCCTAGGGTGAACTCTAGGAAATTTTGAATTATCTTCCCCCGTTCTAGATATCCCATTTTTACATTCGATCCTTGGTGAGTTTATTCACTATGGTTTCCCTCTTCATAACCATCATTACTTTTCATTGTAGTGTACATATTTAGAACATTGGTTTTGTTTTGGGAGTTGATCTTGTTTTGGGTTAATCTAGGTTCTTCTTGTGATCTTCTATGACTTCTTATTTAATGGATTTTGTCATTAGAAGCATTGTGTTAATCACATGTTAAAGGTATGGTGACTAAACCTAACCCTATGGTATATTTAATTGTGAATTATATAAAATATTTTGATTATGACCTTGTAATGTGAACTATAATTAATTAGTTGATTTATAGTAAATCATGGATTGGATTCCATTAGATTCAATGGTTGATGAAACCTGGATTATGGATTCCTATTGGGTGAGAAAACATTTGAGTAAAAAGAACTTGGCTAATTGTTTAAATCATGGTGTGTATGACATGATACATTATGTGATTTCTTGATATAGAATTCCTAGGTAATATATTATTGATTATTGATATGATTTTTGATCATTTGAGAGATAAATGAACGTTTATATGAAAGAAAAATGATAATTTTCATAATTAACCAATGAGATTTATGATGTGATATTATGATATACATACTATTATGACTTGTTGAGTTGGTGATGAAATGATTATATACAGGGATATCCTATTTGTGTCTATATTATTATATAGTAGGCTTGGCCCAGTGATACATTCTAAAATTCATATATATAGGGATTTTCTTTGATAATTAAATTCTTATATAGTAGGAAATTCCCAGTGATACTTGCTGAAAGGCTTATATACCAGGATACACCCAGGGACACATAAGGAAATGCATTTATATACGGCGATGATCAGAGGATAAAATTATTATAAAAAGGGAGCTACCTGATTGTTTGATTTTTCCATGGTATATGGATATAGATGGAATGGTTGTGTTACATGCTCAAATACATTTCATCGTGGTTTTGAAATAGGTTAATTGAAATATTATATTAATTAGTTAATTAATACATCTATTTATCACTTTATTCCATATAATTATTATCAGACTGGTTGTATTTAGGGATGGTGGTGTCGACCTACAGAGTTTTACTCACACCCTATTTGGAAACCATTTGGTACTCGAGCAGATTACATGGATGCATGTATGGACAAGGGAAAGGGACATTATTGTTGATTCTTTTGTTTCTTACTGGATGGGATGGATTTTGGAGATGGGTCTGAAATGGGGATCGGTACCAGAGCCTTTTGGGATTATTTAATGTTAGTAGATTATTTTGTTTTCATTGGTTTTAGTTTTACTTTTAGATACATCTTAGCTTGTCATTACATTATTCATCATTATAGGTTCCTCCTTTTATTTTCCAAGTTGTATGATATAATATTTCCACTATTTCTCTATTACTCAAATTTTTATTACTATGGTTTGGTTCCACTATGTTTTAGCAATGGGCATAGTCTCCACACTATAAATATCACATCCTCGCTACTAGTCAAGAGCCTCTAGCATATGGGGATTTATTCTTGACACTTAATAACCAAATCATTTTGACCACGTGAGAGAGTACCACATCAGGGGACATTACACCCTGGTATTAGAGGACCAACTTTTTATTTTCTATTGCTTTATTTTTTTTGGAAAAAGTAGAAAGGAGACTAGGAACTATTGGGACTTGGTAATTAGCTTATTTATTGGAGTAGCTAACCCATGTAATGGGGAAATTTTGAGTTCAATGGAAGGGATTATTGTTTATGTTGTTCTCTTGTTACAATTGATGTTATTTCACCTTGGTTGATTTATATGTTGTGTGATGTTATTATTTTGTGATGTTATTGTTTATTGACATTTACACTCATGGACTAGTATGGTGAGATATGAGTATTCATGTATCATGATAGGCACAAAGGGATATATATAAATATATATATATTGACATGCATTGTTCATGACAGGGACATGTTTATTGCATGTGTTATATACCTTCCAATATGAATTGTAAAATAATATATCTATTATATTTGATCAATGGAATGATATATACTATTATTTAATCATAAAACACTTATAATACATGGTTACAGAGACACGGAGTAATGGTTCTCTACTATTATCTTCTCTTAAGGTTGAATTTATTTTTAGCCAATCTTTATAGGAGTGTGTTTTATTGTAGATAAAATGACTCCTCATCCTCATCGAGTTGAGTTATAAGAGATTGAAAATCAGTTATCTCCTAACATAGATGAACTGGAACTTCCTATAGCTCTTGAGGATCAAATGGATGTTCATCATCACAACAAATTCTTAAGGGTCATGCAATCCATGGAAAATGAGACAATTTTCATCGTGCCTTTGATGTATGAGTTGATGAGAGATATTCAGCTACAACATCCACCTATGTTCACTAGGGAGGGAGGCTCCAAGGTAGATGAGTTCTAGATTGAGTCAATCTATACAATCTTCAAGCTTCTTGAGACACCCACAGATAGGAGGGAGAATCTTGTTGTGTATATGCTCAGTGGACCTACCAAACTTTGGTGGGATACTCTAGAGAAGGATGGGAAGAATGAGGAGTTATCTTGGAAGGAATTCGAGGTGAATTTATTGAGCCACTTCTATCTATAGATGCTGAGGGATGAGAAGGATCATTATTTCATGCATCTGATATAGGATATAATATTAGTGATGGGCTATGTTGAACATTTCACCACCCTTCAATGATTTGTGCCATATTTAGATATTGAAGAGATCTCTCAGGAGAAACATTTTTAGGATGGTATTCACTATGAGGTCAGGTCATAAGTGAATGTTTTTATTCTGAGTAGCTTTTTAGATTTGATGAATCATGAACTCATCACATCAAATAATCTGAGAGAGGACCCAAGGGGTAGCCAGGCTATTTCTATAGGGTAAACTAGGATCACTTATTTTGGTGGCAAGAAGTGATTCTATGACAGTTTTTCCAAAGGAAAAGACATGAAGACCAGTTAGGGTAGTGGTAATCCATCTTAGAATCATATTCCATTGTAGTACATCAGTGTTGAAAGTTAGACCACAGTAAACTATAGTTTTCATACACCACTTTGGAGTTCCATGTTTGCGGCAGGATGGGCCATCTTCATAAGTTTCTTTTAGAACTTCTCATAGTATAGTAGTGGTAGGGGAGTAAGATAGGTACTAGAGTCTAGGAAGGAATCAAATTCTCCTCATCAGATAGGTATCTAGAGTTCTATAGTATGTTTAGGTTGAGGCGGGAGATGTGTTACCCCATTGTAATGACATAATGTTTATTAGTAAAATCTGTTTTTTGAATAAATATGTGTTGTATTATATTATATATTACACACATAAAAAATATAGAGAAACCAATGAAAAACAATATTAATAAATATTGTTACATTAATAGGAAATGAAAACAATTAAATTTCCAAACATTACAACTGGACAAAAAGTATAAAATATAAAAGCTAAAATGAGAAAATATGGTTCGACCTCATCTACTAGAATTATTGGCCCCACTACCAACACTATAAAAAAGAAAAAAATTACAGTAAACCAATAAAAATTATTTAAAATAGAAATGTAGAACCTTGAGAGGAATTGATTTGAATATTGAATGAAATAATTGAGTGGTATATATATAAGGTAATGTGACTGTTGGAATAGTAATGTGACCATTGGAATAGTAACCTAATCGTTGGGAATAGTAACCTGACCATTGGAAGAGTGATTTTACCAAAAAATAATAAATTATGATATAAATAACATTTATCATGATTAATTTATGTAAATAAAAATATTATAATTCCATAAAATAAATATCATGATTAAAAACCTCAAAGAAAATAAAGCATATTTTTAATAAACTGTATTTTAAAATATTTTGTAAAAATCATTGTTTTCCTGTTAAAAATTATATTTTACCTATTTTAGATAGTTATTTTTATTAAATTAATATCATTTTTGAAATGATCATGTTAAAATTTTCCTTGGTTGAGTTTTTGGTAATTTTCTGAAATACTTCAATTTTTAGGTGAATAATAAAAATATAGTTTTTCACATAATCTATGTATCATAGGTTACATAATTCATGATGTAAAAATGACATAATACTTTATAGGAATTTATTTTCGGCCATTATATATTTAATTTCATAAATTAGTCATTAAAAACAATAAAATTAATTTTCAAACCCTAAAATCACTTTCCAAAACCTAAAATCAAAAGTTATTCCTTAAAATATCAATTTTTTTCATCACTTTTCTTTTTAATAAGTTAATGAATTAGAATTATAAAGAGGATTTAAAGTCTAAAACCCATTATATTATATTTATATATAAATTATTTTGTCAAAAATGCACTATTACATGTTTTTAGTTTGATATATTATTTTATTAAATATTTTATTATAAAAATACACCTCTCTTAAAGTATAAATAACCCCTCTCCCTTACCTTGGAAACACACTCCTCTCAAACATTCCAAAGTACATAATCTTCCCAAATACTCCCTCTAAACACCATTACATTACTTAGGGACATTTTGGAGCAATCCAACTCTAATCACAAAAGATGTTATAGCATCTTACAAGAGAAGCTACATTGAGGAGAGAGTAAGTCTTTATTAACTTTTTCGTTTTTTTCTTATTCTCATTTTTATTTTTACCAATTAATTTAAAAACCATATATTATAAAACTAATTATTCAATAATTTAAAATTATATTATTTATATTAATATGATATAATTGTCATATTTATGATAAAAATAAGTTAAATACTTCATTTTCCCTCTCTTTTAACAATGTCCCGTAAAAGGTTGATTAACTACCAATGAAGACATTTCGAATACAATTCTTATAACCACCTTCATGGATGGATATTATTAATTATATAAAATATATAAATAATTAATTACATTTATTATAATATACTGGATTTAATCATACTTTTCTATAAATGACTCTAAATGAAAATTGAGAAATCAAAGTGAAACAAGAAATATTTCGGAAAATCATGATATCAAAACAATTCAATTTCATCCATAGAACATAATAAATATAATAAAATGATTATAATTGATAAATAATTGTATAAATGGATATAATTACCATATTTATTAGTTTTTTATTAAATATATGTTTATTATTCAAGAGGTGCAAAGGTGACAAAATAAAGAAAGAATTAAGGTAAGGGGATTCATGAACCCAACTCTTTTTCATTGTGTTATCCATATTTCATGATATATTAGGAAGAAATAGTCCTCTAATGTTCCTTAAATATAATTTCATTATTCCTCCCTCATATTTTTTTGGGATATTCATGTTTTTTATTTTATTTTATAGAAAATACAATGATTTTCCAAAATAACTCTTCTTTCCAAAATACATCTTTGACTCCTCTTGAGTTGTTTATTCTTAACTAAAGAATGTTTATTCTTATAGAAAATATTTTTTTCCATTTTTCATTTTGGAACCTGATGATTATTTATGAAATTTTAATTTTTGAAATCCTTATGAAACCCATTCCTTTCCATGGGTTATTTCATGAAATGATTGTTACACATTCTAGGTGACATGCATGATTATGTAAATATTATGATGTGATGACTAGACCAAAATTATATAGCCCTCAAATGCATTGGTTAATGTGTTTTATCTCATGTGATAATGTTTATTATATGTGAACATGATGCTATATTTGTTTACAGTGATGATGTTATGATTATTCACATATGTTATGTGTTAACATGATGCTAGATTTATTCACAACTGTATGTGGCATTTGACCTCTATAACATGATGTTTCATCTTTTTGCATTTCCACATTCAACGAATTTATCACATTTTTACCTCATGATATTGATAATGATCCTATGCTTATGATATAATGATTATGATCACCCATTTTATATTGATTCATGTTTTTTATTCATCCTCTTACAAGTCTTTTATCTTACCCCTTTCATTGATGTATATCCTTAGGTAATTGAAAGTACTAAGGATAATGTGATATTTTAGAAGGATAAAGAAGATGGATTTAAATAAATTTTTATGCTTTATTATGTACAAGTAATTTATGAGCCAAATTTTTCTAAGAAATAAACCTTTGGATCCTAGATATGTAACTCTATTATGTTTTTTATCTTTAAAATGATATAATAGTTATGTATGAAAAATTATGGTCACTATAGTTTGTATTTAAGAATGGTTTAGTTAATCTGGGAATTATGATTAGAAAACAAGAGTAACAACCATTAGTATAAGTCTATGTATAGGTAAAACATCCTAGAAGACTATTTTTATAAAAGTATAGACATAGGAATCCCATAAGATATTCTTTTAGTGTTAATTTCATAAAAGAATAAATTACTCATGATTTATTGACTTTTTTTGTTCTAACATTTTCTATTCGAGAAAATGTTAGGAATCAGAATAAACTAGGCCTAAAACCAGTGTGAGTGACAATTAATGAATTATCCAAATGACATACCCAATTCCATGGGAGGTTGAGTTCAAATATTTGTGGAAATTATTACCTAGTTATCTCCAGATATGAATAATAACATGAACTATGTGGAATGTCCATATTCACCCAATATGGATCAATTATCCATTGAGTCCTTAATGAAAAAATCACCATCGATGTTTAGTGGAAGTTCCAATCCACTTGATGTGTAATAGTGGGTTAACTCAATGAAGAAGATAATTTCTATGATCTATTTCTCTAATAAACAGATGGTGACTCTTGAAATTTATCATTTATTAAGAGAATGTATTCAATAGTATTAATTGGTAAAGAACAAAAGTCCAAAAGGATTAAATGGAAGATATGGAGTGGGAAGAATTTAAGAAAATATTTCTTACAAAGAATTTCCATTGAACTCTTCAAAAAAAGATTGAAAGAGAATTCATATAGCTAAAGAAAAAGTAAGTTTAAGTTGTCACGGCTCATGAAGAAATCATCATAAGGTTTTAAATGAATTCCTTGGGTTATTTATCAATAATTATAGAAAAATAGATATTTCCTTTATTATTTTAAAAATATACCTTCGAAATGATCTAGAAATATAAGAATTTGGGAGTTTTGAAGATGTGGTTAAATGTGCTCTTAATGTAGATATGGTGTTTAATGAATGGTCTCATGGTTATGGAGACAATAAGAGAAGAATGGGGTTTCATGATTGTGGGTCAAATGACAAATGGGGAAATCGGATCCAACTACACACATGTCAAAAATGTAGGAAGAAGCATCATTTTAATTTCCTCAAAGGGATGGGTAAATTATTCAAGTGTGGGAGAGGAGGACATCATGCTAATGAATATTGAACATACATGAAGAAGCTGACCAACATGATAGAGGAAAGGAAGGAAAATACTAATGCACCACCCATGGTTCAATGCTTCAAATATAGGGACCAAGGGTGTTATGCAAGCAAGTGCACTAAACCACATGTCCTTGAGGGAAACTAGTGTCAGAAATCACCAATGTCAAAGGAGCAAGAGAAAGCTTATATCATCACTACTAATGAAGTGGAGTGTGAAAATGAATTCATACAAGGTATAAAACCTATTCACTAAATAATAGAAAAATTATTATTTGATTCCGGTTCTACTTATTCATTTATATCCTAAAATTTTTCTAGAAATATTGAATTGAAGCCCTGATACCTTTATGTGGAGATATCCATAAAAAATATAGTGGTGTATCCATTACAACCCATGTGTTGGACTCTTCTCCTATAATCATATTTGGGATGATTCTTATTGAAAATATTATTATATTTCCATTGTTGAAATTTGATTCTATATTGGACATGTATTGGCTTTGATTATATATAGAAGAAATCAACAATTGGAAATAAAAATCTATTTTTATAATCTAAACCATCCCACAATCATCTAAAAATGCAAGGAAGATCAGGAATCTTCTTCGGTAAATCCATCAACAGTGTGGGTGTCGATACCCAATAGAGAATCATACCTTTCCCAAATGGTTATGTCAAATGAAGGTATTAACCTGGAGGAAATGCCCATTGTTATGGAATACATTGATGTATTTCTCAAAGAGTTACTTGTAATACCCTGATTATGAGGTAGAGTTCCCAATAGATCTCATAACCAGAGCCACTCCTATCTCAATATTACAATATACAATGTCCTTGATTGAAATGGAGGATTTAAAGAAGTATCTACAATAGAATTTGGAAAAATGGTTCATACTCCCTAGTACATCACCTAGGGATGCACCAATGCTCTTTGTCAAGAAGAAAGATAGATCAAAACAGTTGTATATCAATTACCAAGATATCAACAAGATCACCATAAATAAAAATTATCCTCAACCAAGGATTGATATCTTGTTCAATCAACTACAAGGAGTGAAATAATTTTCAAAGGTGTATCTTTTTTATGGATATCATCAACTAAAGTTGAGGAAGGAAGATATTCAAAAGACTGTTTTCCTTACAAGGTATGGGCACTTTTAGTTCATAGTAATTCCCTTCAAACATTTAAATTTTCCTATAATCATTATAGATTTGATGAATATATTCTTTAGAGACCACCACAACAAATTTTTGGTAGTGTTTATCGATTACATTCTCATTTATTCCAAGATTAATTATGAACATGATGATAATCTAATGATTGTGTTGGTGATATTAAGAAAGGAGAAAATTTATTATATGTTCAAAAAGTGTGTATTTTGGATGAAAGAAGTCACATTATTGGGGAACGTGATCACAAGTGATTGAATTTATATGGACCCTTCAAAGACAAAGGAAATTGAAGAATAACCTAGACCCACTAGTGTCATTGAAATCTATAGTTTTATAGATTAGCTGGTTACTATTTAAATTTTGTGATAAATTTATCATTATTTTTTATCCAACTAACTAATTTACGACAAAATGCGGTAAATTATTTATTGATGAAAGATATGAGGAACGTTTTAAGGAGATCAAGAATAGGCTAATCACTGTTCTTATACGGTAATTTCCCAGTAATGATAATTGTATCTCTGAGAGGGGGAGAGAGTGAATCAGTGATATATTTTTCTTTTATATTTCCTTAATTATGTAATAACGTTAGAATCCTATTAAATATTTCTTTCCCTATTGAAAACAATTAAAACACACAACTATAAGAACACATGAATTTATAAGTATCACTATTCCACAAGAATAGCTACATCCTATCAATGATTTTGAAATGATCTAATACCACACAATCTGTTAGAAAATAAACCCTTTGTGTGGAATACAATGAGTAGGATATTCCATTTCACTCATGTAGCACTATATAAACAATTCAATAGTGAATGTGATCCTTCTATAACAAATGATGAAATACAATGTTTTGTAACAACACATGATATGGTGATTCATTATCAACTTTCACAAATATTTTTTTTTAAAAAATTCTCCAATTTATTACCAAGAACTTGGTAAGAACTTTTCTAAATTTTGTTACAAAAATAAGTCTGATTTCCCAATAAAATTCTCCCAGTCCGATTATCCCAGTTTTATTTCTCTATATGAAAAATATATTACTTTTTTAGAATACAGTTGAGGAAATTCTGAACCACTTCTTCTTCAATCCGAAAATCCCAATATTGTTTTCCCAGTCCGATGATTCATCCCAATACGATGACCAGTTGAATACAACAAAACAAAATTTGGAAACCTCTTCTTCTCTTTAGAGATATGTCTTCTCTATTATTCTCATTAAATAGTACATCTATCAAATGTACAAAGTACATTCCCTTTTATACTCACCCAAAAAATGGAATCGGTGGGATTCTTTAAAAATATCCCACTCAATCAAAATTTCTGAATCTATACATTCCTTTGAATTTTGGGTTCATATTAGCTTCATTATCTCTTCTCAGCACTTATTTAACTTTCTCAAATCTTCTCACAACTTCAACTCTGCTTTATAATTTCTGTAAACATCATTCTAATTCTGATTTCCCATTTCAATTTGTTCTTATGACCTGGTTCATTATGATGAATACAAATTTAAAACAGCATATTGTTATTCATCTCTTCTCTTGACCCACTTGAATTATAAAAAAAGTAATTCAAACTATTTTCAATGGTCAATTAAATTATTGATATAGATATTAACTTCTTCTTCATATTGGCCACCACATAATTTTCTGTTTCTTTTCATTCATCAGTTCCAAAAAATTATTCCTTTGATGATTATTATGGCATACCGAGTATGGACCGATATCACCAGCTTCAACATCAACAAATTTGTTCTCTTATGAATATGATACCAATTAATTTTTATAACAAACAATTCTACCTCTAATTAATATGATGAGATACTGAATTATATGGATCAACATTAGTAACTTATTTATTTTTTGAATATGATTCTCAAAAACTTCTTTCTTTAAGGATTAAAATATTCTATATTTTGGTCTGACTGAAAAATAGAACCTTTATTATGACTATCCTACCCTACCTTTTAACAAATCTGTATCCAAAAATATCATTACGACGATCTTTATATTAGAATGATTAAAATACATAAAAATTATTCTTTAATAAACTTTTAACAAGTATCATGACTTTCTTTCTGACTTTTATTAATTTAAAGATCAACTTTAGCATCATCTCACTTACCATGTAATGTGTTGAAACATACCATTAATTCATAAACATATTTATTTCCTACTCATCCTGAATACAATTGCCATGATTACAATCAAAATGAATATGATTGGAATAAATATTTTCCTCAATTTATTTCATCAAGCTTCCATCACAAGTATTACAACTTACTTATGATTTAGGAGAACTCCAAGATCAGAAAAGCAACATTACATTTTCATCAAAGTTAGGCAGACTCAAATTATTCCCCATTATGATCAAACATTTCATTCCAAAAATTGGCTGAGTTCAATGATCCTCTTCATCCAGAAAACATATTCCCAATGTGATGGAATTTCTTAACCATTGTGAGTCTGATTTTATTGAATATGATGGTCAGTCCAATTTTTATCAATTAAAAAGTGAGGTGATTTATTTTCTTCTTAAACTCCATTGACAACAAATTAAAATAACTGAATATGATATTAATCTTTATCATCTTGGTCCTAACAATCTCCCACTTTGTATTTTTTTGTCAACCAAAGTTCATAAATCACTAAACTTTTTATCCTCAAGATATGTATTACTTATCAGTAATTATAAGACTACGTTTGCTAAATCATTGTAAGAAACATGAATTATTGACATAAAATTCATGATGTCCAAAATTAGTGATTATTAAAATTTCCTCATCATTTCTTCCTCAAATTTTAAACCTCCATATAATACAAAAAAAATGTTTCCAAAAACGACTCAAACAAACATTTAGAATAGTTAACACACTTACAATGATGAATTCACAATTTACCCACAACTCTCTCTATTTACATGCTTCCATAAGGATAGATTTATAAAAAAATTCACCCCTTGAATGTACTTTCCAATGATAAGATGAGAGTGGGAACAAAAAAACATACCTCAACATTGATGAGAAAGAGATTAGATGACCTTGTTCAAGATCAATTTAGAGAATGCCTCCCTGGGTAATGGTTTTGTGAAAATGTCAGTAGCTTTTTCGGATTTAGGAAAAAAACTCCATCTTCAAATCATTATTCTACAGATGATATTTGATGAAATAATTGTTGATATCAATATGTTTTGAATGTTAATTTTTTACCGGTTTCTTGGAATGATAGATTCCACTTTGATAATAAAAACCAAAGATAAAGGTTAACTTCAATTCAACAAGTTATTATTCTAACAGATTCTTCATCCACATAAGTTGGGTAGTAGATTTTGTAGTAGAAAAATATTCAGATTCCGTTTCAATGAGAGTTACTGAATTCTATTAATTTACATTCCAAAAAACATAACTTTTACCTAGAAATAAAACTCCACCTGATGTGGATCTTCTATCATCAACATTTAATGTCCAATCAACATCTAAATACCCAAAAAAATCAATTATTTCTATGTTATCATACCTGATTTCAAAATTTTTTGGGCCTTTGATGTATTTGAGGATTTTTTTTCTAGAAAGTAAATTAGATTATTTAGGATCACTATAAAATCATTCACATAAGTTAACATAATAAACAATATTGGGTCCTAAGGTAGTAAAATATAAAAAAATTCCAATCATATTTGGAAACTCTTTCTGATCAACTTTCTTGTCTTCTCCATCTTTACTCAACTTGGTTCCCACTGATATTGAAGTGTAAACTAGTTTTGAGTTTCTATACTGAAATTTTTAAGAATTTCATTAGCATAATTTTTTGGAGAAAGAAAAATGTGTTTCTTCTTTTATAAATTTGTTACCCAATAATGTATTTCATTTCTCTAAAATGTAAATCTCAAACAACTTTTTTATTTATTTATAAAACATTTCACAAGATATTTCATTATTCCTAGTAAAGATAATTACATTAATATAAATAATTGTGATGAAGGAGAAGTCTTGAATTTATTTGAAGTAAATATTGTTATCAACCCTTCCTTTCTTAAAACTAATATTCCTTAAGAAAGTATCCAGTTTGGAATACTATTCCCTCATGGATTTATTTAGTGAATATAAAGATTTGTTAAATATGCACATATATCTTTCATCTTTCCCAACAACAAATCGACAAGGTTGTTTAATGAAATCGTCCTCATTAAGATCAACATTTATAATTGCAGACTTTACATCCATTTGAAAAATTTTGAAACTCCATTGTGTAGAAATAACAAGAAAAATTATGATTGTTTCTAACTTTTCCACCAGAGAAAATGTTTCATCAAAATCAATACCTTAAATTTTAGAGTAACCTTTACATAATAATATTTACTTGATTATTATCACATCACCTTATTCATTGATTTTGTTCTGTGAAACCCACTTTGTACCAATAACATTTTTGTTATCTGGATTAGGTAAGAGTTCTTATGAATCATTCTTTTCTATCTAGTCTAACTCTTCATTCATGGAATGACCCCATTCTAGATACTCAAAATCTTATTTCACAGCATTTAGCCCAATTTTTTAATACAAAGAAGTACATGTAATAGAATTCGTTGTTCTTATTGATTGAACCTTTTTATATTGATCACTAATAATGTTATGAGTTTCCACTAGCTTCCAAATATTGGGAATATATTTTAGAGAATCTTCTTCATCACATGAAATAGTTGAGTCTGATACTTGTTTTTGAGTAGGATTACAATTAGATGTATCCTTATTAGAAATGTCGACGAAAATTTCTTAATATTACTAAACATCTTTATCTATTTGATTATATTTATCCTTAATATATTTTTCAATAACTTTAAAAATTTTATAATAAAAAATTCTTTCTATTTCTTTGTTGAAACGTCTATATCTTCTTCTTTCTTGAGCATAACATAGAAAAATTCCATCTTCACCTTTCCACTCAAACATTCCCAGATTGCCACCTTTCTTATTTATAATGCATGGACTATTGAAAACACTTAAGTGTTTTGAAACTTCTAGTTTTTCTATAAAAAAATTAGTATGGAGTCATATACAATCTTGGCCTATAGAAACATTAGTTATGAATATAAACAACAATACTCTTGGGTTGCCTCCAATACAAATGAGAAAGACCTTGTTCATGTAACATAGTTCTCCCCATTTCCACCAAACTTCATTCCTTCCATTAATCAACCCCATTTTGTTGATGTGTGTATAGGGAACTATAATCATGCAAAATTCCATTATTCTCAGGATAACATTCAATTTCTCTACTCTTATACTCATCACCATTATAATTTTTCACCTTTTTCACTAAATAATAACTTTTCTTCTTAGCTTTTCTCCTAACACCTTTAAACATTCACATAGCATATGATTTATGTTTTATATTTATAAAAAAAGTAATGTGATTAAATTCATCAATTAATGTGATGAAGTAATTATCGTCATTTTTTGATTGTTTTCTCATTGGTCCATAGATGTCGGAATGAATAAGTTCCAAGGGTTGTTTTGAACAAATATCAACTTTTTTATACACAGACATTGTAATTTTTCCCTTATGTAAAATAGTGCAACAAAAATCTCTTATTCATTGAAAATCAAGAATATATTGAACAAAATATCGCATTCATAACGTACCCTTTTTTATTTGAAACATGTTTCCCATCCTTTTATGCTATAATTAATTTTCTTCTACCATACCCAAGTAACAAGAGTTTTTTAACTCAATAAGATGAAATAAGTTTCCCTTTGTATGTTAGCCTCTTGTAACTATCTTTTTATCTGTATCAATTTGCACAAAAAATACATCTTTCCCGAACGTAACTTTGTTACCTTCATCACATAATTGTGAAACACTCAACAAGTTATGTTTTAATTCATCAATATGTAAATATTTCTTAGATTTAAACTTTTCTTTCCCAATGATAATTGATCAAACACCTTTAATTATTATTGTTTCATCCTTGTTGAATGTCAAGTTACCTCTTTGAAGTCTTTTAAATTATTCATAAATTTTAAATCTTATATCATGTATAAGGAACACCCACTATAAAGAATCCAAGGCCATTCACCTTTAAATGATTTGAGGGTAGTTTTAGCAACAAGAGATTTTTTATTCTTCACCTCCAGCTTATGAGAAATGTTAAGAAAATTATATTGTACCGGTAACAAAAAAATAAAACCATTAGTAAGATTACCTGGTTGTTCACATCTTTCACAAATTGTTTTTTGGGGTTGGAACCTATTTTTAATTTTTACACCATCATTACTAGGTTTCATTTGAACTTCCTTTTCATACTTATTATTTTGAGAAGATTTACTCCCCCTAAACCTATGACTTTCATAACCTATAGAATAGTAGTAATGTTGTTGGTTGATCCAACACATCTTTGTTTTATTTATGATTCCATCACAATACCAGTAGTAACTATAGAAAGAATATTTTACTCTATAGATTCCATACTGACTTGAGTTATGAATATGTTTCTTAGAAATCTTCTATCTAAATTTTTTTGACCACCAACCTTTTTGTTATCAATTAGAGTCTTCTATTTTAGCTTATTTCTCCTTTTATCCATGTAATAACTAAAAATAATAGAAAAATTTAAATAATAAAAAATTTTAGAAACATTTTTAGACTCAGGTTTTTTAAAAACATATAAATTCTCAACTTTGTTAATCTTAGCCACATACATAATTTTCTATGATTTATTATTTCTAGAAATAATTCAATCTTTCCAATCATCTTTTGATGGTTAATTTTTTTATCCTTATCGGGTTTTTCCTTATGAAAACATTCACCAACTTCATATATTGAATTTTTGTAAAATATAATTTTATTTTCATCTTTAAAAAGTTTTTACTAGACAAGTTCTAACTATTATTTTTATGCCTTTAACTTCAAATCCAGATTGTGATTATGATTCTATTCTTCCTAATGATATTTTTTCAAATCACTAATATCTAGTTGCATCCTTTTTTTTATCATCTAAAAAGTTTTCATGAATTATTTACGAGGATCATTCATCATACAACTTCCTGTTTTGTTTTTATAGACTTCTAATATTTCTCAAATATATTTCAAATCTTATTTTAAATGAAATTTATGTTGAGTTTCTTCTTCATCAGAATTGCTAATTCTGAATTCTTCAACATTAATTGTTACACTAAAAGTATTCTCACCAACATGCTCAGTTGAATTTTTGGATTTAGCTTTAATATCTTTTTATTATTTATCTTTAGATAAGAAAATACACTTTTTAGATTTTGAGAATTGTTTACCCTTCCCTATAGAATAAAATTTTCCTTTCCACCCTATTTCTTCCACGAACTTCTTGGCCTTATTTCTTCTCCATCACCATCTTTTTATTTCTTTATTTGTGGAAATTTTTTGGTAAAGTGTCCAATGAATCCATATTCAAAACATTTCAAGGGAAAATTCCCTTTATGTTTACCTATACCTCTTCTCACATTTTTATAAGAAAGGATAAAATATCATCATGTTTTTTACATACCTCATTTGTAGAATAAAAATAACCACCTTATTCTTAAAAAATAATCAACTTTGAATTCTCTTTCTTCGCAGTCTTGAACAAAATTTATCTATCAAATTTTATTTTTATTTTCATATCTTTATACCATATTATTTTTTAAGTGATGGGAGTTCAATGAAAATCATCTATAGATAATTGTTTATGATATCTATCTTCTACATAATATTATTTAGCATTAAACTTTTCGAGAATAATTCTTAATATCTTTTCAATAACTATAGAATCCTAAAACTATTAACTAAGACATCTGATAGTGTTGAGGATGTTATTTAACCTGGTGAATAAGTCCCTAATAGATTCAAACCCACCCATTTTCAAGTCCTCATACTTCAGCATCTAGATTTTTAATTTTTCTTCTTCACTTTTGTATTGCCTTCATATATATTTTTCATCTTATCCCATATACCATTAGCTATGGAAAAACCCTTCACCCTTAAAAATTCACTTTTAGAATGTGATGATAGTAAATAATTCTTGTCCCTTCAATCACTCTCAAGATTATCTTATCAATAGATTAAGATGAACTTTATTATCAACAGGAGTAAATACTTCTGTTGCATCTTCTAGAAAATCATATCTAAAAGATAAAATATGGGGAACATTATATCATTCCAGATATGATAATTCTTACCATCGAAAACCAGGATTCCTTTGTTATTGATACAATTCAAATTATCCATCATCATCTCTTCAAAACATCAACAAAGAATAAATGAAGGGAACCTATCTCTAATACTAATTTTAATTACCCATTAAAGATAATAGTATCACTGAAAGGGGGAGGGGTGAATTAGTGATATATTTTTCTTTTATATTTCTTTACTTATTAAAAAACATTTTTATCCTGTTAAATATTTATTTTCTTATTAAAAATAATTAAAAACCACATATATAAGAAAACAATAATTTAGAATGTTTACTATTCAACAAGAATATATACCTCCTTGGTATTGTTTAAAAATGATATAATACCACACAATCCATTAGAATACAATCATTTTGTGTGGAAACATTGATTAGGATATGACCTTTCACTTTTGTGTCACTATGTAAACAATTAAATTGTGCATATTATCCTTCTAGAACCAATGATGTAATACAAATTTTTGTATCAAAACAAGTTATGATGATTCTTTATCAACTTTCATAAATGTGTTCTTTTTTATAAAAAATATTAACTTTCTTACCTAGAAGCTGGTAAGAACTTTTATAGGCATTGTTATAAAACTCAGTCTGATTCTCCTAGTCTAATTGATCAATAAGAAAAATATATGATGTTGTTTGAATATATTTGAGAAAATTCTGAACCATTCATTCTTCAATATAGAATCCCCAATACAATCTTTCCAGTCTGATGATTCAGCCCAATACGATGACCAGTTGAATAAAATCTTGTCTCTCCTCATATGCTTCTATCTGAAATTCTTCTTCAACAAAATTCAATTAGGAAACCTCTTATTCTCTATAATGCTCTGCCTTGTCTTCTATTCACCCATGAATAGTACATCTATCAAAAATTAGAAAGTAATTTCTCTTTTATACTCACCCAAAAAATGGATTGGGTGGGAATCTTGGAAATTTTTCCTCTCAATTACATTTTACAAATCTATATCTTCCTTTGAATTTTAGGCGCATATTTCCTTCATAAACTATTCTCAACACTTATCGAACCATCATGAATCTTCAAATAGTTTTATCTATACTTTATAATTTCTTTAAAAACATTAGTCTGATTCTAATTTTCAATTCTAATTTTTCATTATGATGTGCTTCATTACGATGATGACAAATGTAAAATAATATATTCTTCTTTATCTCTTAACTTGACCCACATGAATGATAAATAAAGTAATTAAACCTATTTTAAATGGTTGATTACATTATTGATAAATCTATAAATTTATTCTTCATATTGGCCACCACATTCTTTTCATTTTCTTTACATTCATCAGTTTAAAACAATTATTCCTCTGATGATTATGAGAGAATACCGTGTCCGATGGACCGGTATCAACAGCTTCAACTTTAACAACTACTTTCTCTTCTAAATATGATACTGGTCAATTTTTATCAGAAAAAAAAATTCAACCTTTGATGAATATGATGACATACTACATCCAATGGATCAACATTAAGAGCTTATTTCTTTTTTGAATATGATGATCGCTAAAATCTTTCTTTGAGGATTTAAATATTTTTGGCATTTAGTTTAACTAAAAACTATCACCTTCATTATGATCATCCTCCTTGGTCATTAAACCATTATTCATATAAAAATATCATTATGATGATCATGAGACTAGAATGATTCAAAGTCATCAAATTTATTCGTTCATAAACTTTCAGAAAGTACCATTAATTCCATAATGACATTGATTATGATGAATGTCAGCTTCATTATTATATAACCTACCAAGTAATGTGTTGCTACTTACCTATATTTTATCAACATCTTTCTTTCCTTCTCAACCTGAATACAATTGGTATGATTATGATCAAACTGAATATGATTGGTAGAATCTTTTTCTTCTCTTTATTTAATCAATCATTTATCACTAGTTTTATAACTTACTAATGATTTATGAGAACCCCAAGATCAGCAAAGCATCATTACATTTTCATTAAAATCAGGAAGACTCTGATTTTCCCCATTATAATTAAACCTTTCATTCTAGACTTAGGGTTAGTATAATGATCCTCTTCATCCCAAAAACATATTCCCAATACAATGGACTTTCATAACCATTGTGAGTCTTATTTTCATGAATATGATGGTCAGTCTTATTTTCAACAAATAAAAAGTGAGGTGATTTTTTTTCTTCTTAAACTTCCTTGACAACAAAAAATAATACCTATATATGATATTCATCCTTATCATCTTGCTCTTAACATGTTCTCAGACTACCAATAAGTGGAGAAGGTTTTGTGATATATAGTGATGATTCAAAGAACGTCTTGGGTGGTGTACTCATGTAGAATGATAAAGTGATATCCTATTCCTAATGATAGTTAAAGATCCATGAGAAGAACTACCTGGCGCATGATCAAGAGTTAGAAGATATGATCTTTGCTCTAAATATTTGGTCTTACTATCTTTTATGGTGAGATGTTTGACATATATACCAATCATAAGAGTCTAAAGTATATATTCACATAGAGGTATATCAATATGCCTCAATGAAATTGGTTTGATCTAATCATGGACTATGATGTCTCTTTTCACTACAATCCAAGAAAGGAGAATAAGGTAGATGATTCTCTTAACATAAAAAACATGCTACTATATCCATGATGCAAACTGAGAGAGACCTTATATTTTTGTATATAAAAAGGATATATCTTGAAATCATAATGATATGGAATACATACTACCTCTCCCAAATTATTTTCCAAACATCTATCCAAGTGAAGATCATGGAGACATAAAGGGATGATCTGGTGCTAAAAAAAGTATAAATCAATAAAGGAAGGGGAGCTACATGAGTTCTAAATTTATGATGATGGTGTAAATTAGTTTTTAATGAGGCTTTGTGTTCCTTCGTCACCTGAGATAAAGACCATGCTATTGTATAATGAACATAGCATATCTTTCTACACCACCCCAGAAGTACCAATATGTACCATGATCTTTGAGGAAACTTTTGATGGGGCAACATGAAGAAGGAGATTATGGAGTATATATCAAGGTGTTTGTTATGCCATCATTTAAAAGTAATGTGAAAATATTCTAAAGGGATGATGAAATTATTTCTTATAACCACGTGGAAATGGGTGAATATCAATATGGTCTTTATCACCAGTCTCCTAAAAACATCCACAGAAAAAAAATATGATATGGTTTGTGGTGGATCGACTCACCAAGACTGACCACTTTATCACTATTTGGAATGATTTCTCACTTGAAAAAATTTCCATGATATATGTGAAGGAAATGGTGAGGTTTTATGGGGTTCCACTTTTCATCATATTTGATTGTGATCCAAGGTTCATCTCTAAATTCTATAGAACCATTCAATAAGATTTTAGTACTAAATTAAATTTTTTGCATGTCCTATCACCCCCAAACTGATAGGAAATCTAAAAGGACTATTCAAGAGCTTGAGGACATGCCATGATCACACTTGATGGAATTTAAAGGAGGATGTGATCAACATATCCCATTGGTTGAGTTCTCATGTAAAAAAACATCCACTCGAGTATTTAAATGGATCTATATTAATATTTGAATGTAATGTAATATACAACACATAATTTATTCAGATTATTTTTTGGAATAAAATATACATGGACCTAATCTTATGAAAGTGATGACAAAGAAGATTCAATCAAAACAAAAACATATAAAAGCTACCTAGAGTCGTTAAAAGAGATATTCTGACTACTACCGAAGGGACTTTAATTTCAATGTTAGAGAAAAAATTTTCCTTTGAATATAACCATGGAAGGGAGTCATACACTTTGTAAATAAAGGGAAGTTTTATCATCAGGAATATTGACCCCTTTAAGATCCTTGATCGCATAGGATTTGTGAGATATCCACTTTAATTTCCACAATGTATGGGACAAGTTCATGATTTTTACAAAACCAAATTTATGGAAATAATTAGGCCATTAACTTTCCATTATTGAGTTTTGTTTGTTTTTATGACTTTTTGTAAGGAAAAAATGTGGGTAAACCTAAATTTTTTTCATACTACCTAGTGAGTCCTTTTCCTCCCTTATAAAAAGTCACAACCTCTCCTCATTCCTCACACCTCTAAATCAAATTAGTTTCAACCAATATCTGCCATATAGATTCCCAAAATCCCTCCCCTAGACCTTGAATCCTCCCTCTGGTTAGAAATCCATACAAGGAATCCTTTTGGTACAAACCAAAAGTAGTTACCTAATTAAAAGGTAACATCTTCTCTCAGGATTTTTAGTTTTATTTCCATTATCCAACCCTCATATCTTATTATTTGATTCTTGTATAAAAAGTTATATCCTTAATATAATAGTATGTTTTATTATAAGGGTTAAACCTACACTTACACATACTTACCTTTAATGGGTAATGAACATACTGTGTCTATGTATAGTGAAATACTACCTCACAAAATGACGATTATTCATTTTACTTTACCAACTATCAATGTTGGCCATTATGATGAAAAATGTATTTTTATATGATATAAATCATATTTATTAATTATTTATTCTAATTTAATCCTTTTATAATACATACCTTTAATAATTTCCATTTTTCATTAATATGGTAACATCGTTTGAGAAAGTGTGGACTACCACCCCCTCAAAGCGATGTGATTCATTCACACAATCCATGGAATGTATAAAGAATGATTATAATTAAAAATATGTGAAATAAACAAACTCTATTTGATATAAATAAAATAATTACCTTTCTGGAAATATACAATATATATATATATATATCAATTTCTTTATTACCCTTTCAGACACTAAAAAAGTGATAACGTCGTTCATAGATGTGTGGGCTACTACCTCCTCGACACGATGTGATTCGTTTTACACCACAATAATTTTATATATATATATAAGTATATATGATTAAATAATATGGTATTTATGTTATATTGGTCATTATGGAAATATTTGGTGTTACTTACCTTCTTTCCATAACGATCATTGAAAAATAAGAACGTCACTCATGTGTACATACGGCCTACCATCACCATGATTGTAATGTTGGTTCATTTTTCATAACCAGATTTAATAATTAATTTTAAAGGTATAATTAATGAACTAATATGATAATTATTTCATGATTATTATTCTGTAGATGTCATGTAATGTCCCCTTTGATAATAGTTGACCTACCAATGTTGTTTTTGACACATAATCCGAATTTGGTGTAAACACACGATGTAAACAGAATTGTTTAAGTAGTTGTATACAACATAGTATAGAGTTAAATAAAATTAATTTTAAACATGAAAAATTTTCTCAAGAAATTATAAAATTAAAATAAGTTTATTATACAGGAATTCAAAGGATGTTCACCCAAAATGAAAACCAAGGTATGGTATTTACATCTCACTTTTTACATCTATGAGATAAATGTCATGTTCAAAATATAATTATTCTGTGTGGTGTATCTACTGCCCATTTTGATATATTATATAATTAATTATTTATCTTTATGGTATTTACAATATTCATTCAATATTATTCTTTCATCAGGCTTATGATTTAAATTGTTTTAGAGTGGTATGGGACGATTTGGGATGTTTTATTATTATTAATTTTTATGACTAGTACTAATGATCATTCAATGGAATTTCTATTCTAGGATATTATATATCCATTTTTAAATAAAACCATTTATTATTATCTGGTTATTCATGACCATTTTCAAGTATTAGTACTATTTCTTCCACTCTTTCGTACTCAAAATGTTTTAGAATTTTTTTTAAGAAAACTAAACATTATTTATCTCCTTAGTCAGAGAACATGTTTTCTTCTAAAACCCATGTTTTAATATAAAATAAATTCAAAAATGTTTTTAAAATAATTTTGTAAAGAAATTTTTACCCTTTTTTTCTTTTACCATTGTTTTCAAATGAATTTTCTTATCACTTTAAAAAAAATTCATTTTTTCAACCTTTAACAATGAAAAAATAATGTTCTTTTACCTCATATGACAAGTACAGATTTACCCACCATCATTTATTTTAAGCTTCATTTTCTTGTATAAAAGGTTAATTTTTAATGAATTTTTTATAAAGTGATTTTCAATGAAAAAAATTCAAAAGTGTTTTTTCATAATATAAGGATATTTTATTGAAGGAATTTTTTAAATAATATTATATAGTATTTCTATTAATCATCAATAATAAGAATTTATTTTTACTCCAATTGATATTTATTTATTGATACCATCCTTATTCATCCTCTAGGTGGCTTATTATTGATTTTTTGAAGGATAGTATTCACATTCACTTCTTTGAATCATTTCGTATTCCCCTTGAAATATTCAATCTTCTATGATCATTGAACATTAAATTTCCCCCTAATTAACCACTTTATTCATCATGTATGTTACTATTACCTAAACAATATACCATTTTAAATATAGTGTCTACTTTGATAGTTATATTATTATTTGGGAAAATATTGATAATTTCATAACTTTTATTCAATACAGATATTTAATAAGGCATGTTATTTATATTGATTATTTAATATGAGGAGTTATTTGGACAGGCAATGACGGGAGGAGCCCAAAATTTATATAGGTCCTCAATGAATCAATAGGTTCTCATGAGAAAAATTAGTTTCACAAGTTATAATTGTTTAAACCGTCTTGTGAAATGTTTTGATGGTATAGGTTTTCATGTGCCTCAAACATGGTGTTTATTAAAAAACCATTTCCCTTGTTTAGTTTTAGTTATTATTCATCCATGATATTTTACATCAAAATATCTTTTGATACATTTCATTTTTAGTTATTTAGATAGAATGTGTTTCAGTTTCTTGCCTTGCCATATTTATTATTCCTTATCTAGTTATTTCAATGGAATTTGTTTTTAGTTATTACCTTTCCACAATATTTATGAACTTCCTTCTTATTTTATTGATTATATAGTGAAATTTCTTCTCAGTTTATTGATTATATGGAATGTGGTTCTATTATTCACCATAACATAATTATTATTCTCATTGATTCATTATTACTTCCGCTATATTTTCCCTTATTGAGAATTTGATCTCACCCTTTTTATGTATATTTCCCTAGGAATCCACGAAGCATACATTGAAAGATATACAGGGATTCACTAAATGGATTAGATTTATCCTTGATGATATTTATTTAGAAAGAATAAAAAATTATGTTTTAATTAGTGTATTCTATTCTCATGTATGTATCTCATTTACCAAGAATACTAAACTCTCAATCCTTCAGGATTTAATTCCCTATAATATTTCCAATGTAATAGTTTTAGACACCGACTCTAGGCCTTCTGGGGTCAGGTTACTACTGTTGGTATCAGAGTAAGTTTAGTATCATCCTTGGGAACTAGATTTAGGAAAACATAGGGTAGAGAACATTTACTAAAGGTACAATTTGAGGATAATTATAGAATAAAATCCTAGAATTTTGATAAGGTAGAGATTATGTGGTTCTTTATAACAATACAACCATGTGTGGATACTACAAGTTTATGTGGTTTTGATACATATGTAGATAGGATTAATAACAATGACTATGTATTTTGAGCCTAACTTGGGGTAACCTGGTATAGAACAACGAGTCTTACTTCACAAGTGCTTTGACACTCGTGGTGTATATGTTTAGGATAATTTACATTTTCTTTAAAAATCACCATGAAGGATTTTGACAATGAATAACCAAGGTTAAAACTAGGGTGTTTAGATTGAAAATAGAGTATCATGATTTAAAAATCCTATAAATGATATTATGGATAAACTCTAGACTAAGGAATGATCTATGTTGAACTAAAAGGATGATGTATTTATGTATTAGGGTTGTATTGAAAAATTTAGTTAAAAGTATATTTTGTGATTAAACTAATTTAAAGGATTTCCATCATATTTATTTTACAAATTATATTAATTTTGTTTTAGAAAAGTTCGACCTATAAGCTGGGTGATAACTAATCAAATCTGGTAAGGCTGTGGGTCTTAAACCCATGACCAAAGGATGAAAAGGGTTTCTTTCCAACCACTAACCTATGAAATTTCCTGGATAATTTTTCATTGTTTTTAGTTAAAAAATTTGATGAATAAATGTTAATGATAAACCAATAGTTTCACTTTTGAGTATTAGATATTAATATATTAACCATATAGGTTTTGTAAGATAGTTAAATAAAATAGTTATAATTTTCACTCTTTTATGAGCCTCACGATCCTTTAAATGTTTCTTTTATTACTTCGGGCATAAAAAATAATTATTGGTAATTAATTTCTAGGAGTAAAGGAATGAATTAGAATTTGATCAAAGGACAACCAAAATTTAGGATTTTTCATAGGAAATTGAAACCTATCATGTAAGAATATTTCATTATATTCTTAAGTAGTAAAATAATTACCCAAAATTAGGAAAATGTCTTAAAAATAAAATGTTTTCCTAATATCTTAATTTCTGTTGAATATGTGGTCTTCTAAATAATTAGAGAATTATGGCTTGAGTTCCTCAACTTTCCATTGATCATTCACTTGTATGTGATTGTTGACCCCATTCACTCCTTATAAATATTTAGATTTTTCCTGCAAGTCAGTATCACTGCTTTACACTGATGTTCTCTTACTTAGAGACCTAGTTACATGGTAGTCCCTTTGACCTATTTACATTCTATTCTCTCTTTTATAGAGGATGACTTATAAACCCTTCTCATGATGTGGTATTTAAAACATAGGAAGTATCAAACAATCTATCACCATGATCGAGTTTAAATTGCGAGGATGTAATTTAAATAATGTGGGGGAGAATGTGATGAACTGAAAATCTAATGTACGAACCTTTTATTCGATAGCATGTATGAAACATGACACCGATCATGTAAGGTAATATAATATCTAGATTCTTTATAAAATATTTAGTATTTTAAATAGATTCTATGTATTTCAATACATGCAACACTGAGTTAGCTTGTGTTGCATGCAAGAGAGGCCTTCCTTGATAGATTATGTTACATGCAAGAGTGGCCTTCCTCGACAGCTTATGTTACATGCAAAAATGATAGTCCATGATAGCTTCCATTACACGCAAGACCGATTTTCACCATATAATAATGTATTATTAAAATATTATTATTTAATATAATATGATATAACCTAGCCGTTATGTTAGCAGTTATAAATTGTATTAACTAACTTATGAAAATTTATGGTTTATATAAATATAAAATGAATTCATTGGTTACCAACTAATAATAAATGAAAATAAGAACCAATTGGATATAAAAAATAATTATTATTATTTATATACATCCAAAGGAGTGTTGTCTTAATAAACATAGTTAATTAAAATTAATGAATGATTTTAATGAAATATATATGTTTTATATTAAATAGAATATTTTTTTATATTAATCCATTATTTTTGGTATGCATAAGATAAGAATAAACCCTTTTTTACATATAAAACCAATATTTTTATAAAGGCAATTTTACCACATTTTAATAGAGAACAGATTTTAAATTAGAATTTGGACACATTAATTGATTTATTTTCTAAATTTAAACTTAATCGTGAAAATATAAATATAATAATTATTTTGGGGTGAATTTTTGATATTTTTCTGAAACATTTCATATTTAATGAATAGTTAAAATTACGGAATTTTAGTTCAAAACTTCTTTTTTATATAATTTATTTATAAGGTTAAATTTTATTTTTAATTGGTTTTAAAGATTAATTTAATAATATTTTTATAAATTAATACAATTTATGTAATTGGAATAAATTTTAATTTTAAATTGATTATAAAAAATAGCAAACTTTCATGCATTTTTACCTTAAAACATGCATTGTCGTCCCATCTTTGGGATTAAATTTAAATTAAATTCTACCACATTTGTGATTTTAATTTTGAAAATGAATTCCATATTTGGAATAAAAATAATTTCTAATTTCTAATAAGACCAAATTTGTTTTTTATAAAAATACTAGTGAAAGTAAATAAAATTAATTATAATTATTACGGTAAAATTATGCTTAATAAATGACTAAACCTTTAACTTAAGGGGAAAAATGACCTAGAAACATATCCAAAACACCTTTTATGGAAAAAATTAGGACATTAACCTTCCATTATGGAGTTTGGTTGGTTTTTTATGACATTTGTTTTGGTTAAAACATGGGTACACATAACTTGATTTCAAAAGACCAAGTGAGTCCTTTTCCTCCCTTATAAAAGGCCGCCACCCCTCCCCGTTCTTGACAGATCTAAAACCACTTATATTTGAAAAATATCTTACCATATTCCTTCCCAGCATCCCTACACTAGAACTTTAATCCTCCATTTTAGTATAAATCCTTCCAAGGAATACTTTTGGTAGAAACCAAAAGTAGTTGCCCGATTAAGAGGCAATGTCTTCTCTCAAGCATTCTAGTTTTATTTCCATTCTCCAACCCCTAAAATATTATTATTATATTATTATATAAAAACAAAAATATCCTTAAAATTATAGTATTTTTTTATGCTAAGGATTTTACCTACACATACACACACTTCCAACTAATAGGTAACAGACATATTGTTTCTGTATACGACAAACTACAGCCTCACGAAATGATGATTGTTTATTTTACTTTCCCAACATTCATTGTTGGAAATTATTATGGATATTATGTTTATATATGATATATATGATATCTATTATTTATCTATACTTCTTTAGTTTTTTTATAATATATACCTTTAATAATTTCCATTTATTTAATACGGTTACTTTATTTGAGGAAGTGTGGATTACTGCCCCCTCAAAGAGATGTGATTTGTTTACATGATCCAAGGAATGTATAAATGATGATTATAATTAAAAATTTGTGACATAAAAAAACTTTATATGATATTAATGAAATGATTACCTTTCTGTATATAAACTATATATATATATATGTATCATTTTCTTTATTACCCTTTCACACACTTAAAAAGTGATAACGTCATTCGTGGACATGTGGACTACCGACTCCTCAACACGTTGTGATTAATTTTACATCACAATGATTATATATAAATGTTTATATGATTTAATAATTTTTTATTTATGATATAACGATCATTTTGGAAAGATATGGTGTTACTTACCTTCTCTCTATAATAATCATTGAAAAATAAGAGCATTACTCATGCGTACGTACAACCTAGTGTCTCCATGATTGTAATGTTGGTTCGTTTTTCATAACCATATTTAATAATTTATTTTAAATGCATAATTAATGAAAAAATATGATAATTATTTCATGATTATTATTTATATGATTTTATATAATAACCCCTTTACCCATAGTTGACCAATCAATGTTGTTTTTTTACCCATAATCCGAATTTGTTATAAACACCCAACGTAAACAGAATTTTTCAAGTAGTTGTATAAAACACAGTAAAAAGTGAAATAAAATTAATTATAAACTTGAAAACGTTTCTAAATAAATTATAAAATTAAAATAAATTTATTATACATGAAGTGAAAGGATGTTCACCCAAAAGGAAACTCAAGGTAATGGACTCTCATCTCACTTTTTACATCTATGAGATAAATGTCATAATAAAAATTTGATTATTTTGGGTGGTGTATATACTACCCATTTGAATATATAATATCATGAATTATTTTAACATCATTGTATTTGAAAATTCCATTCAATATTATTCCTTCACGAGGCTTATGATTTACAAATTTTCAAAGTTGTATAGGACACCTTGGGATGTTTAAAGATTATTTTCCTCAAGAATAGTACTAATGATCTTTCAATGGAACTTCCATTAGCGGAAATTGTATAACAAATTTTCAACAAAACCTTTCATTATTATCTAGTTATTAATGACTATTTTCAAGTATCAATACCATTTTTACAATATTTGGTACTGAAAATGTTTTAGAATATTTTTTAAGAAAGCCCATCTTTATTTATCTATTTAGTTAGAGAACCTGTTTTCTTTTAAAAATCATCTTTTAATAAATTGATTTCAAAAATATATTTAAAATGATTTGATAAAGAAATTTTTATCCTTTTTTTCTTTTACCATTGTTTTGAAAGTAATATTCTTTTCTCTTTTCAAAAAATGTATTTTTCTAACCTTTAATCGTGCAAATGAAATGTTCTTTTACCTCACACAACAAGTACATATTTACCTATTGTTATTTTTTTTGAAGCTTCGCTTTCATGTCTAAAAGGTTACTTTATAAAGATTTTTTTTTCAAAAGTGATTTGCAAAGAAAATTTTTTTCAAAAGGTTTTCATAATCATAGTATATTTTCACAATTTTTTTTAAATATCATTTTATAGTATTTCTATTCATCAGCATCAATAGAAACTACTACAAAACTAGGTTCATCCAATACTAGGGATTTAACAGTCTTAGCTAAAAATGATGTTAAAGACCCCCTTTGTGTGTGATAAAAAACATTATTAAAGGAGGTCATTAATAATGATAAAAAAAATTGTTAAAGGGGGACCTTTATCAGCACTTTTAAAAAAGCACTGATAAATGGGATCTTTTAACAGAACTTATAAAAAACTGTTAATATGGGGTCCTTATCAGCGCTTTTTTAGAAGCACTGATAAAGACCACTCTTTATCAACGTTTTTTAGTAGCACTGATAATGGTATACTTAAAATAAATCATTAATAATAATATATTAATAGATAAATATATTTATATTGATATAAATATAATATATATTTTTTAAAATATGTTTTATATAACGTAAATAGAATGTTACACTTAATATATAAGATATTTTGTGAAAATGGATAACAAAATAAATAAAAAATATTTTTAATTAATAATTTTCTTATTATTTCTGATTAATAATCATTTAATATCAATTTGAAGAAAGATAATCAAAAAAATTATAAAATATCTAAAATAAGTTGAAAACATAACTCAAACTTCAAACAGTGATAACTTTTGATCTGGGTGTCCATTTATTCTGTACCACATATCAAATCAAATTTTTTGATGAGATCTACAACCTTAGTGAAAATGGTAAACCTCTATCACATTTTTAAAGGTCAAAAAATCTCATAAGATCTCAAAAATATAGTTTTTAGTCTGGGCACCCTGATTGTTTGACATTCGATGGATTTTCAACCTATTTTAAGGGGGGTCTTATTGCCTTTTTCGGTGGTGACTAATTTTATTCCTTGGTATTACATTTATATTGATATTATGGTTTTAAAACATTATCATTTTTCATAATTTAATGTTAGTTATAGTAAAATATATGCAAGTTTCTTATGTTTACTTATAACAAATCACTCATATAAATACATATATCAACATATTTATGTAAAAATGTATATTATAATATATGAAAATATATAAATATTCTAAAGATGTATTTAAAATAATATCTAGCCATTTTTACATTATATATACGTATACATATCTGTGTATTAATAAAGAGATATATATTTATATTCTATTCTGTTATATATAAATGAATATAATATATAACATATTTAAATAAATATAAGTATATATATATCACAGACACACACATATATATTTTATAAATGTATTTTTAAATAAATAAATATATATATATATATATATACAGAAATATCATTAAATAGACATCAAAACAACATAGTGTAGTGGTAAAGGTGTTTAATCTTTGAACGAGAGGTGTAGGGTTTGAATCCATGAAGATGCGCATTAGGATAAAAATTCACAAAGTGATGATAGAAGGTGGCGGGGTGAAAAGCACTGATAATGGGGTGGTGGAGCGCTATTAAAGGGTTCGTGGAAGCGCTGATAAAGGGTGTCAAGCTCATAAGTGTCCAAAAAAATATAATTTTACCCCTTTAACAGTGCTTCATTTATCATCACTAAAAAAGTGTTATTAAAGGCCCCATTTAACATCACTAAAAAAGTGTTGTTAAAGGACCCTTTTAACAATGTTTTTTATCATTATTAAAGGTGGACTTTAACAACAATTTTTTAGCACTGATAATGTTTTGAACTTTTAACCACACTCATATTGTCAATATTTTATTATAATTGATGAAGGACTATTCTATCAATTTTAAATGCCTATTTTGTAGTAGTGACCCATTTATTTTTACTCCACTTAAGATTTTTTATTGATATCTTATGTATTCTTCCTTTGAATGGTTTATTCTTGATTTTTCTATAGATAATATTCACATTCATTTCCTTGAATTATTTGTTATTCCTCTTGAAATATTCAATCTCTTTTGATCATTGAACATTGAATTTACCCCTAATTATCCATTTCATTCTTCGTGGACGTTACTATATCCTAAACAAGATACCATTTTACATATGATGTCTACTTTGATAGTTATTTTATTATTTTAGAAAATATTGGTAATTTCATTTTTTTTTATTCAATACAAATATTTGATAAGGTATATTATTTATTTTTATTATTCAATTTGAGGAATAATTTGGAAAATAAATGATGGGAGGATTCTAAATATTATATAGATCCTAAATGCATTAATAGGTTCTCATGAGACAAATTATTTGTGCAAATCATAATATTTTAAACCGTCATGTGAAAAGTCTTGACGGTATATGTTTTCACTTGCCTTAGACATGACATCCATTAAGAAAGCATTTACCTAATTTTGTTTCATTTATTATTCATCCATGAGATTTTGTGTCAACATATCAATGGATACATTTCATTTTTAATTATTTACATAGTATGTGTTTCAGTATCTTACCTGACCATATTTCTTTTTTCGTATATAGTTATTTTAATGTCATGTGTTTTCATTTATTACCTTGTCATATTGTTTATGCACCACTTTCTTAGTTTATTGATTATATGGAATGTGAATTCAGTTATTCACCATTTCATAATTATTATTATCATTGATTCGTAATTTATTCCACTATATTTTGACCTTACTAATCATTTTATCTCACCCTTATTATATTTATTTACCCATGAATCCAAGAAACATACTATGAAAGATATGTATGGATTTTCTACCTAGATTAGAGTTATCCTTAAAGATATTTATTTATAAATAAGAAGAAAAATATATAGTAATTAGTTTATTAATTTTTCATGTATATATCTATTTTATCGAGACTAGTAAACTCTCAGTCATTTGGGATTTAATTCCCTCTAATCATGTCAATTAAATAGTAGAAGACAACAACTTTGGGCCTTCCGGGGTTGGGTCTCTACGGATCTCCTCTTAGAGACGCTAGGGTAAGTCTTTTGAGAATTCGAGAACCTCTAATATTTTTATATGGAATTTAAGAAGATAAATTGGTAGGGTTTGGTAGATCTAGAAGGTTCAAATTGGTGTAAGTGAGGGAGAATGTTCCCTATTATAATTTATGTGGGGCATTTTAGGAAATTCCCAAAATATTAAATTAATATATATTATTTTTTAATTAAAAATGTCTTAAAATTTTGTTATTTAAAACCTAAGATGATTATAGTTCAAAATACTCACAAAAATTAATTTTTAGACATGTTTAGGTCACAATGTTAACCTTATCATTTGTCATTAACCCTTAGTTAAACCCTTTAACTCTTTCCATGGAAATTTTTTTACTCTTTAGGGATAATATAGTTACTATAAAATGATAAACGAACCCCAAATGGGTCATTGATGACATATTTAACCTTATTTTAGTTATTTGGAAGAATTTATATTTTTATGAATTTTATATCATTTAACAAAATATTATTTATTTTAAAATATAATTTTTTTCATTTTTGATACTATTCAATATTTGACTTTTTAAAAAATATCCTAACTTCATGATAACATCGAACCAAAACTTATAATATATCACTAAAATTTATAAATTATCTATAAAATTCATAGATGTAATTAATTATGTCAAATTTTATTTATTTTAATGTTATTAATATCATTTATTTTTTTATTTCCATTAATTAAACAATTACTACGTCATTATTATGAAAGCTATTAATTAAATTTTTTCTTGTCTAATTTTTTTAAATAAATTATCATGATAAAGATATATTTATTATCTTTCAAATGAATATGTATAGTCTAATTTATCTTTTCGATAACCATGTATTAAAAATGTAATACTTATTAAAAACATGAGTATGACATTTTTAACGTATCTTTAAATAAAATATAATAAATCTCCTATTCTCATCCAAGTGGCTTAAAAAGAGTATAAATTCGGCCTAATGATGATTTTGGTAGAAAACCACTCATTGAATGAAATTAGGACAAGTGTTGGGGTAATTTTATAATATCATTTATATCTATAACTACCTAATTTACGCTTAACTGTGGTAATTAAAATATTAATAAATTTAACTATTCATATGACAAAAAATAAATGAAACTTGTTTACATAAATTGGACCCATTAATTCCATATATAGAATCCATTTTTCATAATTCAAAAAATATAATTTTTAGTATTAAATTTAAAATTAATCTTTTTGACAGCGTGAGAAAATGAGTTATTAAAGTTTAAACCTACAAAAGATTGAAGCATTTTAATATCTAATTTCATTGTAAAATTGATTACAATAACCTAAATTTTATTAAATGATAAATTCAATCAATTTATACATTAAAAACATTCAATAATAAAATTTAACACTATAAATTATTTTGATGAAAAAAATTTGTTTTCAATTAAAATTTAGTATTTTTCACTATTCATCAAAACAGGAAACTTATCAGAAAAATACCAAAAATTTAACTAAAGTAAAATTTTATATTTATATTTAAAATAGGAATTTTATTTTTTCTAATATAATTCATAAAATTGTCAAAAATTGGATTTAAAAAAGGTTCTCCAATAAAAATGAAAAAAACGGTTTTTATAAAAAAATAGGTTTCATGTGTAATATTGGGTTTGTTATTATCTAATACCTCTCAATTATATTATATGAATATCAAAAATATTTTATTTAATATATATAATATATATTTCATTAATATCATTCTATAATAGTAATTAATTTAATTTATTAAAATAAAATGACTTTTTGAGTATAAAAATAGTTCTTTAAAAAATATCTCATATATAATCAGTTGGTTACTATATTCATTTTTAATTAATTTAGAACCAATGAATTCAGCCATATATTTTCATAAGTTATTTAATACTACTCATAACCACTAACTTAATGTCTAGGTTATATCTAATTATATTAAATAATAATATTTTAATAATATATTATTTTTTGGTAAAACCCAGTCTTGTATGTAACGCAAGCCAACTCATTGTTGTGTGTAGCATAACCATATTTTGGAATTGAATACAACATAATCTACCAAGGAAAATGAATTTATTTAATAAGTGACATACTGTAAAATCTTGGGGTGTTATAGGTGATGTAGGGACATCGAGTGTTTTTGTTAATGAATTTCATCTACAAGGTAGAGAGATTTGAACATTATTCACTCAATATTGTTAATTAAATGATTTTAATTCCATGCATTATGTGAATACCCGACCCTTGAAAAACCAGGAGTCATTTCCTTCTGAACATGATGTGTTATTTTAAAACAAAACATGCACTGATAAACACACATCACATCCCATACAGATGATCGAGTACAGTTCGGGTTCTGGGAAACCGGTATCTTCAGAAATGTTTCATCTGATAAAATTTGTTACCTTAAAATTTAAAATTCAAAACATAATGTGAGAATAAGAATTCCCAGTAAGGAGTTTAAAATAAACCAATGAATCTTTTGAAATCATTTTTTAAAAACTTATCCAAAGAACATTCTCTTATAGGTAACTGTAACACATGTAACATAACATAAAAGTAATCAACTAAGATTTTCAAGGAATACATGAATTGATTAGGAAACTTTCAAAAAGGTGTAGTAAAAGATATCTTGAATAAGTATGACGTATGAATTTTTAAGAAAAATTAAACTGTTAAGAGTAATACTTAATCAGAGTTGCGCGTGAAGGAAAAAAACATCAATTTCACATGTTAGTTCCTATTTGACACAAATCATGCCCCGAACTTTTACTTGTGAAATCAATAAGAACTTGATAAAAACATAAGGGAAAGAGTAGTGAAAGAATAGGCATATCATCATGAAAATAACTTGTAACATGACATGAATATGTGGATTCAACATTTCATTTATAAATTCATGAACATATCACCGAGGTTCATCACCAAGGTTTCAATAAAGAAAAATTACCGAGGATATTCACCCGGGTGCCAAAAAGCCAGTCCTCTCTATGGATTAATTCTTTATCCCATGCATTGGAGCACTATCAGGGCACAAACTTAATATGTCTTTACTCTCATGTGAGCCACATATATCAATACTTTACATAAACCGGATTGTATATTTAAGATTTCCCATACCACCTTTAATAGTTCATTCATAGTTGGTCATAGTAGTTGAATTTACATATCTTATAAGTGAGAAAGGCATCTAGATGATTCAAAACCAAGCTAACAATCATATGACCGTTATTAGAAGGAATGAAGAAAGGAAGATTATGGAACATACATTGACATCTAAGGTACTGAAAGAATAGAAAACTAGAATTTATCACATGCATGTTTTTTCTTGAAATTCTAAAATTTTATCATCCAATTGATTACAAGGTGAACCAAAAATCTCAAGTAGGGTTTTGAGATTGCCTATGCTAAGAAAATCAATATTGCTAAGCCTTTGCATAATACTGAATAATGTCCATGATAGAAAGCATGAATCTTCACCATAAGAAACATCATTTAAAACATACGGAAAACAAATAAGTTACTCTTAAATGTGGATATAAGTTTTGTTTAACACCCTATTTCTTATGTTTTTAAAACCCCACCTAAACCCTAGACTTAATGTATATGGACCCTAACAACTGAAATCAAGGTTCACGCAACATATAAAATATATGTATGTACCCGAACTCAAACTAAAATATTGGCACACCTATGTGTTTTAATCACTTATGAATATTAGTTCAACAACATTTTGAATAGGGCACGTCATGCCCTTAGTCATAAAAATTTGTTTATGAAAACCTACAAAAAAATAATTTTTGAAAAACCCGATCATATATATAACATTTTCAAATTTTATTTATTATCGAAATATGAAATTAATTGTATATGAATATGTGCAGTGCATGAACAATTATACACACACTCCATACATATTACCGAAGTAGAAAGGTCATGCCCATTCCTGCATATAACTGACGTATATACATCTAACCAAAAGTAAATATGTATTTTCAAAACAACAAAACAAGTCCAGGTATAATCCATACATTCATTAAGCTATTTTAATGCAAGAGAAACCGAAGGCCTTGGTTCAACATTTAAGAATGTTTGGACTGAACCGTAAGGTTAAAAAAAATATTTTTTCGAATATAAAAGATTATGTATTCTCAAAGAAGAAAAACAAGGAAAAACTAAAAACCCTTACATTAAAAACTAGGGAAAGGAGGACCTTTGGGAGGGTTGGTCAGGCTATCTGGAGACTTTAATGACATATGTGAACTGAGAGGTCTCTGTTATTTATATAAAAAATCTCACACACGACCTTCCACACAAAAACGTACCCACTTGTGTTGCATTCAATGGGGGTGTCATGCTAGAAGAAAACGAGGAGACATGGGGGTCCCCGCTGATCATAGGTGAAGAAAACAAGGGATGTTCCATAGGGTAGGGTTACTAGTGTACGCCATGCATGGAGGAAGAAAAAGATGCGTCTAGGGGAAATGTCGAGGGAAAATAGACGGTCCAGATCGATCCCAACGTCAATCCAAGGGATGAGATGCGTCTGCTGTTTTAAAATAATTGAGCGGCTTAGACTGGATCTAAGTTACATCGGACGGTCTAAGTTCGACACGACAATTTAAAAACCTTGAACAGCCACGATTAGATCGTTTCGGATTGAATGGTTGACAATAACTACAGAGAGATACGCAGTTGCTGAGGGTCAAGCACGGGATCAGAAACAACGACCCAGATTGCGCGTGATGCGATCCAATGGTCCAGATCGCATTTCACCCAAAAAACTTCTTCCCACATCGAAATGGAGAGTGATTTTTTCCTCCCTTAAAACCCCAGTCCTCCCAACGAGTGCTCATAAATCACACAACACCCACGAAGGGGGCCCTATACACAGGCTCCTGCCCACATGCCTTGGCCTACCCAAACCCTGCCGCGACCTCACGCCTGCATGGGTGCACCTATGCACTCTTGCTCCCTCTCGAGCACACTTTGGGGAACCTATGCCTGTGTTCGGGCCGACCTTGGCTTGCGGATGAGGGTCAAGCTCAGCCACTTCATGTGAGTTTCCTCCCACGACCCTATCCAAAAAGGGCTGGCCCTAGTGGAATTTTTTTTTGACAAAACTACACTAAGAAAAGTTTTAAGAAGAGGAAACAATCCATTTATTAAAACTATATAGAATTTTATATTATTAAAAATTAATTAATACAAATTGAACATGTTTTAGTTAAAAGTATTTCTAAAATTAGAAATACTAAACCCCTTTTTTTAACTCAAAAAGTCATGAAAAAGATATTTTAATTAACCTGCATTATAATTTATATACTAGTATCAACTAAAAATTAGTTCAATCAAAAATTAATTTAATTTGAAAAACGTAAACTTAGTTTATAATATTATTTAAGAAATGAAAATCATTAAATTTTATTTGAAAAATTCGCAAAGTGTTTTGAATTCCTTAATTCTTTTCAGAATCACTTAAGTGTGAAATGATGTTGTACACCATATCCTTTTAGAGTTCATAAATGATGGTCTAATTATAACCTTAATCATAACTCAATTAATTGGAAACTAATTAATATTTCAATAAGTTCACCTATCCTAACAAGGTACAATGCCTATTTTTTTATAACTGTTAGCTTCCAACTGTCACTAGTGAAACGGTCGAAAAAAGTGTCCTATAAAATCAACCTTACAGTGTCCTAAAACTCAAACAGAAGAAGATGGTGCTTCCCATTCCGCTAATTCTCATCATGGTTTTTATGATCATAGTGGTGATGTTTTTTTCTTCAGTTGACTCAAAGGATCTCCTTTACTTACTGGGCCTCGTTGTCATGATTGGGGGTCTTCCAGTAGTTCTGATAGGGTTTTTAATAGGAATATTTGGTTTGCATGATTACTGTTTTGTTATCGGTGCATTGTAGACACTACGCTGTTCTTTGTTAAATAAAGAGACTTATGTTTATCCTTTAATTTTTTTCTGTTAAAAGGGCCTTAACAAAAGTACATGCATAATATCATCATTATATGATACCCAAAATTCGGGGTGTTACATTACTACCCCCATCAATGAATTGTGTGCCCGCAATTCCTTTCATACAAACATGCTAAGAGGAATCTCTAAATTGTTCCTAACATATCACTCATCATAGATGATCCTTAGGTGAATTCAGTGGAACACCCAAATTGATGCTCAAATCCTCTAGTTCTCTGATCCAGATACACTTCGGGTAGAAGGGGTTGAACTCATGCACTGAACACTCGGGCTTCTAGAGGGAGGCTCGAATGGTACAAAGTTTGGAAGTGTCCAAATTGACCAACGTACGAAGAACATGCCGAATTATGTCTCGATCGAGAACATATAAGTTCTAGACATTGTCGAACATGCTATCGTTGAGGATTTGGAACATGTAGGTCGCATAAAAGTTTCCCTCTAATGAAAACTCTTAAAATTTTATCTAGACGTTTAGTTCCAGCTTAGGGTGAAACACAGGAAGATCCCTTCATGGTATTTTCCTCTCTGCTTATGCTCAGCCAATTGTGATGAGCCTATGCGGTAGTAGATGGGAGCATTCCCTTGATACGTGTAGAGAATCCCTGTACTGTTTGTCACCTCAAAGAATTCCTTGCACGTTCCTCGCAGGTTTGAAAAGGGACGATACTCATCTTCAGAGGTTTTGATTGCAATAATATCTAGAATCGCAGTAGAAAGAGATAACATGTGGTTTTTTCCTTCCATCTGAATGTTTAAGATGAGAGTTCAATCACTTGAAATCCATCCAAAAGTATAAACAATGTAAAGACATAATAAAGAAGAGATAAAAAAATATGTTCTTTATATAATTACTGGTGAACAACGTAAAACTAGTCTAATGGTTTCCTCAGTTCCATAACACACGAATTCCCAAGAGAAGCTCGAAACTCTCTATCTCCTTAAACTATATACAACATGAGTAATATGGTTCAATGGCATGGGAGCAATTATGGTATCTCCATTGTCTGACATGTGGGGTGTACAACTGTGAGACATCCCTATGTACTTGTTGTTTGTACACGGAATGATAGTATTTGTATTCAAGGATGCCAAAGTCCATCATTTGACCAAAATGGCCATAGGACAAGACATGACACATGTATGCTGCGTGGAGATCTCCCTCTGTAGTGGCCTCTTGGAAAGCCGTGAGAGATGAGACGCCTTCCACTACGGTGAAGCATCTAAAAAGTCCCTCGTAGTACGTCCCCCGTCGTGTGTAAGATGGAAATTGGGCTTGCATCATAAAGATGTAATCCAGACCCGCTCTTCGATGGAGTTGAAGTACTCAGGGAGAGTTGGACACATCATAGAGATTTTTTCACCACATATGGATATGGGAATAGTTTATAAAATCTTCATGGATGGCTATTAAAATTATGGTTTCTAAGGACTCATTGAGAAGAGAAAAAATATTCGTACTTTCATTTTCCATCTAAAAATTAAGAAAACTCATTTTTAGTAATTCTGAAGTATATTTTTCTTTGTTTCAGTTCTCACATTCCAGAGTTATCCAAACCGAATCCTCTGATACCAATTGTGAAGACCCAACCATAGAAAAACTAGGAGTCAGTTCCTTCTGAACATGATGTTTCATTTTAAAATAGAAACATGAACTGATAAACACACATCACATCCCATACAGAGGATTGAGTTCGGTTCGGGCTCTGGGAAACTACTAACTTCAGAAATGTTTCATCTGAAAAAAGCTGTTACTTGAAAATTTAAAGTTCAAAACATAGGATGAACATAAGAATTCCCAGTAACGGATTTAAAATAAACCAATGAAACTTTTCAAATAGTTTTTTAAAAACTTATCAAAAGAACATTATCTTATTGAAAACTGTAACACATGTAACATTACATAAAAGTTCTCAAATCATATTTTTAAGGAATACATGAATCAATTAGGGCATTTTCAAAAAGGGGTAGTAAAAGATATCCTGAACAAGTACTACATATGATTGTTTAAGCACAAATTAAACCATTAAGATTAATACTTAATATGAGTTGTGCATGAAGGAAAAAACCTTCAATTTCAAATTTTTGTTACTATTTTACACAAATCATTCCCCAAACTCTTACTTGTGACATCAATGTGAACTTGATAAAAACATAAGGGAAAAAGTAGTGAAAGAATAGGCATATCATCTTAAAAAGAACTTGTAACAAGACTTGAATATGTGGCTTCAACATTTCATTTATACATTCATGAACATATCATCGAGGTCCATCCCCAAGGTGTCAGTAATGAAAAATTAACGAGGTTATTCACCAGGGTATCATGAAGCTTGTAATCTCTAGAGATTAATTCTTTACCCAATGCATTGGAGCGCTATCAGGGCTCACCCTTAATATGTCTTTAATTTCATGTGAGCCACATAAATCAATACTTTACTTAAACGGGGTTGTATATTCAAGATTTCCTATACCACCTTTAGAAGTTCATTTATAGTTGGTCATAGTAGTTGAATTTACATATCTTATAAGTGGGACAGGCATCTAGATGATTAAAAACCACGCTAACAATCATATGACTGTTATTAAAAGGAAATAATAAAGGAAGATTATGGCACATACATTGATATATAAGGTATAGAAAGAACAAAAAACTATAATTTATCAAATGTAAGTTTGTTCTTGAAATTCTAAAATTTTATCATCCAATTAATTACAAGGTTAACCAAAAATCTCAAGTACGATTTTGAGCATGCACATGCTAAAACATTCAATATTGTTAAGACTTTTCATAATACTGAATAATGTCCTTGATAGAAAGAATGAATCTTCACCATAAGCAGAATCATTTAAAAGATAGGGAAAGAAAATAAGTTACTCTTAAATGTGGATAAAAGTTTTGTTTAACACCCTATTTCTTATGTTTTTAAAACTCTACCTAAACTCAAGGGTTATTGTGTAAGGACCTTAACAACTGAAATCAAGGTTCATGCAACATATAAAAGATATGTATGTAACTGAACTCAAACTAAAAAATTGGCACACCAATTTGTGTTAATCCACTATGAACATTAGTTCAACAACATTTTGAATAAGGTAGGTCATGCCCTTAGTCATAAAAATATGTTTATGAAAACCTACAAAAAAATAATTTTATAAAAACCCGATCACATATATAACATTTTCAAAATTTATTTATTATTTAAATATGAAATTAAGTGTATGTGAATATGTGCAGTGCATGAACAATTATACAAAAACTATGTACATATAATCAAAATAGAAAGTGCATGCCCATTCCTGCATATAAATGACGTATATACATATAACCAAAAGTATATATGTATTTTCAAAACAACAAAATGAGGCCAGGTATAATCCTTACATTCTTTAATCTATTTGAATGCAAGAGAAATTGATGTCCTATGTTCGACATTTAAGAACTTTTGGACTGAACAGTGAGGTTAATATATATATATATATATATATTGAATATATAAGTGTATATATTCTCAAAGAATCAAAACAAGGAAAAAATAAAAACCCTTACATTAAAAACCTGGGAAATGAGGACGTCAGGGAGGATTGGTTGGGCTTGCTGGAGACTTGAATGGGAGATAAGAACCGAGAGGTCTCAGTTATTTATATAAAAAATCTAACAGACCACCTTGCACACAAAAACAAACCCACTTGCATTGCATTCAATGGGGAGCATCATGCTTGAAGAAAACGGGGAGAGATGGGGGTCCCCGGTAGTTATAGGTGAATAAAATGAGGGGTGTACCATAGGTTAGGGTTACTGGTGTAACCCATGCACGGAGGAAGAAGAAGAGAAATCTAGGGGAAATTCCGGTAAAAAATGGATGTTCTAGATCGATCCCAATATCTACCTAAGGGATGTAATGCATCTGTTGTTTTAAAAGAATTGAACGGCTTAGATTATATCTAAGTTTCATCGAATGGTCTATGTTCAACATGTAAATTTAAAAACCTTGAACAGACATGATTAGATCAAGCCATATCGAACGGTTGACAAAAACTGCAGAGAGAGACACGATCACTGAGGGTCAAGCGTGGGATCGGAAATAACGACCCAGATCACGCGCGACGCGATCCAATGGTCCAGATCACATTTGTCCCAAAAAACTACTTCCCATATAGAAACGGAGAGCGGTTTTCCCCTCCCTTATAAACCCAGGCCTCCAAATGAGTGCTTAGAAATCACACAACACCCATGAAGGAGGCCCTATACACGGGATCCCTCCTGCATGCCTTGGCCTACCCAAACCCCGTCGCGGCCTCACGCCCACACTGGTGTGCCTATGTGCTGCTTCTCACTCCTGAGAGCCCTTCGGGGAACCTCTGCCCGAGCTCGGGCCAGCCTTGGCATGGGGATGAGGGTCAGGCTTAGCAACTTCGTGTGAGCTGCCTCCCACGGCCCTAGCCAAAAAGGGCTAGCCCTAGTGGGACATTTTTTTTGAAAAAGCTACACTAAAAAAAGTTTTAAGAAGAGGAAACAATCCATTTATTAAAACTATAATGAATTTCTTATTATTAGACATTAATGAATACAAATTAAAGTTGTTTTAGTTAGAATTATTTCTAAAATAGAAAATACTAAACCCCGTTTTTTTACTCAAAAAGTTACGAAAAGGAAATTTTAATAAACCTACATTATAATTTATATACTAGTATCCTCGGAAACTTAGTTCAATCAAAACATAATTTAATTTGAAAAAAATAAACATAGTTTATAACATTATTTAAGAAATGAAAATCGTTACATTTTATTTGAATAATTCACCAAGTGTATTGAATTACTTAATTCTTTTCAAATCACTTATGGGTGAAATAAAGTTTTACAACATATCCTTTTAGAGTTCAAAAATTGTGGTTTAATTATAACCTAAATCATAACTCAATTATTTGGAAACTAATTAATATTTAAATAAGTTCATGTACCCTAACAAGGTCCAACGACTATTTTTTTTAAACTGTTAGCTTCCAATGGTCACTAGAGCAATGGTTGAAAAAGTGTCCTATAAAACCAAACCTTACGGTGTCCTAAATCTCAAAAGAAAGAAGATGTTGCATCCCATTCTACTGATGCTCATCATTTCTTTTCTGATTGCAGTGGTGATGCTTTTTGATTTAGTTGACTCGAAGGATCTCCATTACTTACTGGGCCTCATTGTGGTGATTGGGGATCTTCCAATAGTACTGATAGGGGCTTTAATAAGTATATTTGGTTAGCAAGATTACTCTTTTGATCTAAGTGTATTGTATACACTATAGTGTTCTTATTTAAATAAAGAGCCTTATGTTTAACTTATAAATTTTTGTTTGGTTAAAAGGGATTTAACAAAAGTAAATGCATAATATCATCATTATATGATACCCAAAATTTGGGGTGTTACACATTGTTTTTTTACTTGTCATAATATTAATTTCCATTTAATTTTTGGTATTTTTATATGTCTTATTTATGTATTATTCAGCTTGAGCTTATTTTATTAGTTCTTGTATGCCTTTTGGTTGGTTTATACATTGGGCATGTGCCATTACCCTTGGTTTGCTTTCCCATTTGATATATGTCATCCTCATACCTGTTGTTGATCCATTGATCCTTATGATCCTTTGGTTGTCTATTCCACCCTTTTTTCATTTTTCATGAAATGGATTGTCTTGATCTATGGGTGACACTTGATAGCTTATCCTCTGATGTCATATGTCCTTATTTTGTTGTTTAAGTGGTTATGTTGGGACACATATCTAGATTTTTCATATCCTTGGTTATATGATCTAGTATTCCTCTACCCCTACTAGAATGACTCCTCGATTTGGAATCTACTACTCCACTTGTGGGAGATTTAGTTGGGTGAAAAATCTCCATGGTTTTGGGAGCTCTAGTTTTCCTCTTGGGAGAAGAGTAGATGAAGGAGCACCAGTGGGATTCCAGGACTTACTAAAGAAGAAATAGTGATCAAGATAATTTTTGATCATCTTTATCTATGTTGGGTGTGGTGATCTGTTGAGGTCCTACTGTTCCATAGTGTTCTTTTTACCAAGATAGAAATGACGGTTATTTAGGAGTACAATCTCGATGACCCTAACAACAAGACCTAATTACATAGAGGCTCTATGAAAACACATAGGAGAGATTTATCCCTAGTAAGTGGCCTTAGTATGGTATTCTTCTTCTTTTCTATCAGTTATGTATGCCTTGTATTTGATTATTCTTTGGTTCTATGTTGCGTGTGTTGTTTGAGTTTTTCCAAGGTGCACGGTATATGATGAATCCCCAACTTGGTTCTACTGAGAGTCCGGGAATTTCAATAACCTTAACATTAGATATTTTTCTCATGTGACTTTTTCTTATATGGTTATGTTTCACTATTTATCACATATCTTTTATAATCCCATCATTTCATAGTGGAATCCCGGTACCCATGCACCATGCATATAGGCCAAATAGATAAATAATGTCAAAAATCTATGGTCTTCTTTATGATTTGTTTACTACTTTATGTCAATCGTTTCTATTGATCATCTTTCTTATGTTTGAGTCAGATATCTCGAATAGGTCCTGGTACTTATGAGTATTAATATCAAACCAGTTATATATATTCTCATTAGTATGTTATCTATTGTAAATGTTTACATGAATTGGTACTTTTTATTCTCTCGTTCTTTGATTATGGTTTGATAGAATCAACATGTTACACTTCCGATTATGAGAAATCATTACAAGATCTGTATTATTCACGTTTTCTTGATTATTCCTACTATTTATATAATTATAAACATGTTAAATTTTAGTTCTGTAGTTTTTAGAAACAAAATTATTCCCATACAACTCAATTACTCCATAGAAAGTGGGTACCTCATAGCACAACCCACAATTTTTTTTATAGAATCCGATAATAAAATATTTAGTAAGGCATCTATTGGGATCAAATATTTTTGGCCCTTTCATGATGTGATAATTGTGAGATAATAGTAAATTAGAAATGAATAAAAAAAGAACAATAGATATAACATAGAAAACCCCAAAAAATAAAGAGGGGTAAAAAACCATAGAAAAATAGAATTATATCATTATAGTAAAAGCGGTTAAACACACTCTCTTTCTATTATAAGGAAAATATCCATGTAATTAACTCTCTTGATTAATGTATAATGCACCTCACAATATTCAACACTCAAAATGTTGAAATAGGAAGCTCAATACTTGAGGTGATGTTGCTAAAACCGCCACAGCATTTTGCCTTTTATAGGCAAGGCCTTTACTTGATCTTCCTCCTCTATTTAACTCCATGGGTTAGATTTTCCACCCATCCCACTAACCACACAACCCCATTTGGAAAATCAAGGGGGCGAAACTGTTTGTGAGAAAAAAAATGAAAATATATATCACACATGGATATCTGATTGGGAACCAATAATATTTCCACAAATATTTTCTCTCTTCCAACCATGTTGCTCTTATATCTATGATTACGATTGATGATTTTTACTATATCAACTTAACAAAGTTAATAAAATTCATCATAAAATTAACCTAATTTTCTTTAATATAATTTTTTTGCATATCCACTCTTCCTTCCTCCACCACATCTCAAACAAAGTGATAGTGTACTATAATGTGCTTTATCTTGGAATGAAAAGATAGATTACTTTTAATTTTCATGGTGCTATTATTGTCACAAAACAATTTCATATACTTCTGTCATTGTTTGGGATCCTCTGGAAACCTTTACATCCAAATCACCTTTTTACAAGCCTATGTAGTTTTAATGTACTCTACCTTAGTCGTGGATAAATATATAACAAACTACAACATTGAATTCCAGCTCACAACCCATTCTATAAAATTAAACACCTAACCCAAAGTGTATTTTCGTTTGTCATAATCACCTACAAAATCTGAATCTGTGTAGGCTCTAATAGTGAAATTTGATCCTCAATAACATAATACAACATATGAGATCTCCTTGATGTATCTAAGGGTTTTCATTAATATGTTCCAATGATCCCGTATTTAATTGTCCATATACCAACTAACTTCTCCCACTATAGGTGCAATTTCTGGTATCGTATAAACCATAGATATTATCATACTACCCACTACTAGTGCATAAGGTAATTGAGACATCTCCATCCTATATACATCACTGTTATCACTATTAGGATTAATCAAAGAGGATAACAAAAAATTAATATTAGGTGTGGTAAATATTGTATTATAATGTCGCATCTGGAAGTATTTAAAGATATTCCTCAAGAAATTCTATTTTGATAGCTAAATCATACCCTTATTTCTATTTCATTAAATCTGTATCCCAATATATTATTTTTTGGTCTTAATTTCATAATATCATACTCCCATGAAAACTATCAACATGTCATCAACATATAATAGAATAATGATAAAATCACTACCATATAATCCCATGAAATATGCACAAGTATCTGAATGAAGTAATTTGTTCCCAATACTCATGATATAGGAATAAAATCTCTTGTACCAACACCTTGGTGCCTGCTTAATACCATAAAATTTTTTTCTCAACCAAAAAAACAAGTTCAATTTTTCTTATTTTGAAAAACATTCCGATTAGAGAATATATATTTAGTTATCAAGATCATCATGTAGAAAAGTTTTCTTCACATCTATCTACTCTAGAGTTAAACTATATATTGCACAAATCCCCATAACTATCTGAACTGTCATTATTCTAACAATGAAAGAAAATATTTCCTTGAAATCCATAACTTCTCTCTATGCATATCTATTGACCACAAATATTACATGATATCTTTACAATTATTCTTTTTCATCCCAATTGATCTTAATGAATCTGTTTTTACTTATAGTCTTCCTTCCATGAGGTAATGGATCAATATCTCAATTCTTGTTCTTGTGAAGGGCATCAAGTTTCTCCTGAATTGCTTCCATCCATGTGGATATTTCTGAACTCCACATCACCTCCAATAAAAATAATATGGATTACCTTCCTCCATCAATATGTAGTAAACAATATTTCTCTTAGTGATTAATTTTGAGTGCCATATTGGTTCTCTTTTATCTTGATTTGATCATCATAGTCCAAAATTTATCATAGCATGATCATCATGCTCCTCAAAGGAAATTGGTTCTTCTATGGATTCTTCCTCCACCCCAAATATTATAGAATATGTGTTCTTCAAGTCCCCATTATTCATCACTTACACCTTATCTTCTAGACATATAACATCCATGTTGAGGATAAGTCTATGGGTAGTGGGGTACCACATACAATACCCCTTCACACCAACAACATATCCTAAGAATATACATTCATTGGATCTCGAATCCCACTTCAATATTTCCTGATCATTAAACAATACAGATACATGACCTCTATAAGTATGTAACCAAGCATAGTCAGTAGGTTTAACACTCCACATATTCATTATTGTTTTCATATCAATCATCTCAAAAGTGAATCGATTGAGAACATAACATGTTCTCTTCATTACAATATCCCATAACTTCTTGAAAATTTCTATAGACTTCAATATCTCCCTTGTTCTATCCAACAAGGTTATGTTCTCCAACTTTTCAACTCCATTTTTTGATGAGTGTATGAAACCATGAATTTTCTCTTGATTCCTTCTCATTGAATAAAACATATCAAAATCTTCACTTGAATATTTTCCACCCCTGTCAATCCTCAAACACTTGATCCTCTTTCAAGATTCCATCTTCATCCATTCTTTGAATGTTTTGAAGATTTGAGAAAAAAATGATTTCATCTGGATTGGGTACACCTAACATGTCATGGAATAATCATTAATGAATTCTACAAAGCACCATTCTCTTCCCAGGGATATAAACAGTGCTTGCCAAATATTGGAATGGATCAACTCTAAGATATCATTGCTCCTCATTGCCAACGTCACAAAATTCAAGCAATGTTTGTTGAAAAAATCATAATGATCCCAAAATGGAAAGGATACCTTTGTAATCTAGGAAGAAACTTATGTTCAGTCTGAATCATAGATCTTCATTCGAACATAAGACAAAGCTTTTGATACCATGACTTCCTCAATGCTTTTGTTGTGGTAGTTAACAGGACAACTATTGTAATGTCTTAGTAATTCCATATATTTTGTCAATTATATAGAATTATTTCAACACTGTAAAATCTGGCAGTGTGCGATTTTGAGGCCCAGGGTGCCCAGAATGATCCATCGAAGTTTTTTTAAGCTTTAATTTGCACACGTAAGCAGTTTTCCTGAAAAAGGTGAATAATTCTTAAACGGTTACTTGAATTAAAAATATGAGGGAATTGTTGCGCTCAGAAGGGTGGGTTTATCCTAGTCATGGATTATGTTTAGTCGATGCGAGATTCCTATATGAAAACCTGAAAATCAAATAACCGTAAATAAAATAATTAAATAACTTTTTTTTTCTAATTCTTATAACTCATGAATGGTAACTCGGATTAAAAATCTGGGACCACCGTTGAGCTTGTGAGGGTATGATGTTTTTAGGAAGATACTAACTTTGGTCGGCATAGGCCACCAGTGAATGTCAGTTTTTTGATGTAAATAAAATAATTAAGTGACAATAATTTTATTGTAAAATCCATATCTTTTAAACGGTAACTCGGGCTGGAAATCTGAGAGCACCGTTGGGTTTGTTGGGGTGTAATTCAATTAGTCAGATCCTAACCTCAACCGGTGTTGGTTGAGGGTGACTGTTAATAATTTTCCAAAAAAAATTTAGGTACATTCAGTAAACGTCTGAGTGGCATTTTCTAACTTTTGAAATGTTGTTCTGCTTAAAAATTAGAGGGCATCGTTGAACCTGCAGCGCCGGGATTCCCTTAATAGAAGTATAACTTCAACCGTAGTAGGTCCGGTGAAAATTTTATTTTTGTGGTATTTTGAAAGATTAATAAAATAACATATTTTGTTATTTTTTTCCTTCTTTCCTCCAACGGACAAACGAAGCTAGCGGGACTGACAATGTGTCAATCCAACAAATGGCTTAACTCATCTTTTCTTGTAACCACACCATTGGAAATTTGTAAGGTTCATTATTTAAATGAACCTCATTATTTCCCAGAGCATTATACACTCCTTCTCCTCTCCTATTTATATAGAGCCCAGGGAGGGGTGTTGGCACGAATTCACAAAACGACGAAGCTCTGGAAAAGTACCGCGAAGCCAAACACCAAGAGGACGAGACGAGTTTCAACGAGCGGTGACGAGCTCCACCGAGTCACGAACTGATGATAACGATAAAGGAGGTTTCATCGACCGTTGTTAGTGGACGTCTCTTCCAGGTAGGGGGCTATTTTTGTTTGTGCGTTTTTGTTTCCCTCTTCCACATTCTTGAAATTATACAAAGAACGCGACTCAACCGACTAACAGGTTGACTCGTGAATAATTCGTCTCTACGGGAGGTTATTTCGGGGAATATTGTGGGGTTAATCTTGTGTTCAATACAACTATTTATTGAACTCCCTTAATATCCTTCATAATGCGGGCTAACACAGAGGGTGCAGGACTAACAAACCCGGGTGCAACCCTCCACTATCTTTCTTTCCTTGAACCCCCATAGAAGACCACGAACACATCGACACACACCGTAAGAGGAGGGTCGCGGATCATCAACCACAGAGAACGGAGGAGGAGGCTGACACGATGGTCGACTGCGGGAAGGAAGGTGACACAACCGCCATGTCGCCAATGAATGGAAGCTGCGGGAGAGGCCAAACCCACCTCTGGAGGGTTCTGCGGTGCCAACACGGTTCCCCCAACTCACCAACTGAATGGCCTCTGGGCCTTTTGGGAAATCCGGGTGACCAGGGGGTTACACCCCCCCATATCGGACTGAACTAGGCCACATCCCTCGTAGCGTGCCACTTCCCTTGAGTCAGGGAGCCACCCTCGCACCGGGACGCCTCCCGTAGACCGGGCCGCCACCCTCAGACCAGGCCACCGCCCTCGGACCGGACGGCCTCCCTCGGAGCGGTTCGCTGCCCTCGCACCGGGCCCCCACCCTCACACCGGGCACCGGTCCTCGCACCGGGTCGGCACCCTCACACCAGGCCTCCGCCCTCAGACCGGGTCACCACCTTCGAAGCAGGCCGCCTCCCTGGATCAGGTCTCTACCCCATGCAGGTCCGGCTGCCCCCTTGCAGGCCACCCTATTCTAGCCAGGCCACCTTTGCGGCCCACCCCCCTGCGGGCCGCGGTGGGCTGCCCTTGTGGGCCACCCCTCTTGCGGGTCAGACCATACACCAACCCATCGGGCCGAGTCCTCCCTGGCCCATCAGGCTGAGTCCACCCTGGCCTAGCCCAAAGCGAGTCGGGCCAGGTCGGTTTGACCAGGTCAGGCCGGACCCAGGCCCAACCAGACCCTGGAACACTTAAAAGAGCATATCTTGAGAACCAGATGTCTGTTTGACGAATTGTCTACAGCGTTGGGATTCTTATACCGAGACGGTCCTTTTGGTATTCTCCAATTGAGTTTTTTAAGAAGTAGGATTATGGCAGGGTTGGATCGAACCTGAAACCAACCGGGCCCCCGAAGCTAAAACGCTTTTAACTCACAGACCGAGCGTCCGATTGACGCGCCGTCTATCGCGTTGGAACCCCTACGACATGGCCGTCCATTGAGTTATTCCCTTGTGGAGATTAGTGGAAGGTGATGTAAGACCGATATCTCAAGGGGTGGATTCTATGGAACCTGAGCATACTGGGTGTAAGTAAACTTGTGGTAGGAAGCAACGTGAAGAAAGAACATCGATCATATGTGGGTCAAAATCTATCGATCCTATGTGGGCCAGATCCTGTGTGGGTCAGTGCTCATCGATCTTGTGTGGGTTAGTGCATATCGATCTTGTGTGGGTCAGATCCTATTTGCATCACCAGGGGTTAGTTACCTATCAATAATGTGTAGGTTAGCAGTAATGCTTCTTAATATAACAAGATGATATAGTTTACGAATAATCATCTGTACTTCTGTACGTAAGTTATACCTGATTGTGAGCTGAGTCTTTTTCCTGTGTGGTACTTCTTGCTTTGTGGTGTTACCTGTGTGGTACTTCTACCTTTGTATTATTGTCTTTGTGGTGTTACATGTGTGGTATTTCTATCATTGTGGTGTTACATGCATGGTTCATCTACCTTCTTGGAGTTACCTTCATGGTTTTATCTTCATGGTGTTACCTGTGTTGTAATTCTACCATCGTGTTGTATTCTGTTTTCTTTCAGTTGTATTGTACTACCAGTCGTACTTGTACTTTTACAGTTGGGCTTGTATTCTGGCCCCTTTTTACTTTCATCAATCTTTTACTACAACAGTTTACTTTGTGGTTACATCTTATTGTGTTATAGTCTGTGTGGTTGCATCTTGTTTTGTTCTTGGATTGTGTGTCTGTATAGGTTAAAAAGGCAATGTGTTCCCATTTAAGGGATACACCTTTTCGGTGCTAGTTGTGAGCCACTCGCCTATGGAAGACAGGTTTGGGGTAGTCACGACATGGGCCCCGAGGGATGGTTCGTGAAAACTATCTCCACCTCCTTGTATGCTTCCATATAAAGAACACATAGATTCTTTGAGATCTTCTCTGTCTTCGTCACCACAAGCACAACCTTCACAATCTTCCCCACTCCATTGTTAGTGCGAATCTTACTCCTGATATAATCATATCCACCCAAAGAAAATATGTTAATCTTCAAGATCTTCGCATGGTGTACTGATTTGGTGGTTTGAATTATACCATCATGCATCTTCAGTTTGTTGGTATTGACTCCAAAGATCGTCAATGTGTGATTATTCCCCATGTAAACAAGTCCATTCGAGATATGTTCATACTGGTCAAACCATTCCCTTTGAGCCAAGTTTCTATTGAATCAATTATCCATACGTTGTTGAGATGATGTCTACCATCATCCATCATTTATGTTTTGCTGACTAGTATGCCTCCATTTTCGTAAGTACTCATCAAATTTCATTGAGAGTTGTTTCCGACACTCTTACTATTCAAACTATTCTTTTTGGCATGCCCCTAATTTCCACAACCGTAACATGTGATGATGTTGTTCTTCTTTATTTGGTCCTTCCATGATTTTGGATCCCACTTAGAATCATGATCCATCGTCATTCCTCTCTCTATTGACAAAGTCTTCGATTGGTGCAATGTTTTTTGTCTATCACTTTGCTCTTGCATTGACTTTTTTCTTCAGGAACCACAGTTGAAACTTTGTTGAGCATAAACATGTCCATCATGATATTGTTAGTAAGGTTGATGATCAACTGATCATATGGATTTTTAAATATTTAGAGCAGAATACCAGCACATTTAGTATCCCTAATTTTGTAGCCCTATGTCAAGAGTTGAGAGAATAGGGTATTGACAGTGTTGATGTGATCAATCACTGATGATGACTCTTCATTCTAAGAGTGTATAATTTTATCTTTAAGGAAATTTTGGTGTGTAGTGACATGTTCTTATAATGTTTCTTAGAACATCATAATTTTCGTTCATTGTATTTTTCTCTGCAATTCTTGATAGGACCTTGGCGAAAAAAGCAAACGAAATGTTGGCAATAACATTCATATCCATGTTGTCCCATTTCTCCTCTGCTAGACCCACCGGTATTTTGTGGATCACATGTAGGAAATTGTTTTTCCACGTCATCCCTTGCATTGTCATTTATGAGAATTATTAATACCTAAAAAACGAACTTCACTAGGATGGGTATACTAGACTACCACAATCGAAGTGTGTTTTTATCAAAATGATAAATATTACTCCATAGCATTTAGAGACGTCAAATTTGTACCGTAAAATAGAACTCCATAACATACTTGATTGACCATCACATTATTTTACATAACGAATCACCATAAAAGATTCATTTTAATGTCACAAACCAATCGGAGAAATCCTGGAGGGTGCGGGTGTCCACGTGGTAGTGTTTTTGGATGGAGTCACGGAAGGTGGGATATTCAATGTTTGGGTACGCCCTCTGCGGGTTCCTGCTGGCCAAAAACTGCAGCGGGGGACTCACCACCCTTTCCATTGCTGAACACCGAAATAATCTTATCGACTTCCTCACCCTCTGATCATTCACCACCACCCTGTGTACGCAGCTCTTGTACATCCCATTAGTCATAGCCTGCGATTTTACCTATCATTATGACTATGAAATTTAGAAGTGTTAAATGGATCAGTGGTGAATGCAGATGTGTATACCATAAAGGTGTTTCCGAGAAGAACAACGAACGTGGATGGAGTGGGGGTGACAGAATGCCACCTCCAATCGTACGAAACATGGAGGCCACCCATGTTATCCTGGTAGAGGATTGTAATGGTGGTGGGATCACAGTGGGGTCTTTTCCTCAGCGTCACCTCTGATCGCTGGCAAGGAGGCTAGTAATTTAGACCCACATTTGATTCATTTCCAATGAAGAAATCCCGAAGGTAGCTGTGTCCCACCCCAAGGCTGACGCCCATCACCTCCATGATCGCCACCGACAGACCGCTCAGGGCCTCACTATACTCCTCCCACTCCTTCCTGCCCCGACACAAAAGGATCATAGAATATAAGGACATTTTCTGACTTCTAATCACCACCAATTTGAAATTTCAGTTATTTTTCTCGTTTAATTCTCAAAAAATTACCCGAAATCTCAAAAATCCATGCACAAGGTCTGCACGAAGTAGTTCTCCACGCTCCCGGTGGCAGCTTCGGTGAAGTGGAAGGACAACATCTCTTTCCACAAAAACTGCATCATGAACCTGTCATTGAGGCCATCGACGTATCCATGGTGATCCCCAAAGCTCCTCTTCACCCTATGCTTTTCCTGTTGTGGAAAGCTGAAGAACCATTCCATGTTGGCTCGTGCCCCGATGGGATCCCTTCTTAGATGTGGGTGTCGAGCTGATGATTTGGGAAGGAGTCGAGGGCCTCCTTTTATAGGAAGAATTCGGTCCACTATATGATTGCACATTGATGGACCATTAAATGGTCTATTCATGCATATACCCCTTCATAAACGATGTTCATAAATGTTTTTTCCGTTCATCTACCAAATTTCAGCTCATTTAGCCACTGGGTTAAGGAGTTATGTAATTTTCATTGAATAAGACTTTTTTTTATCGCCGAAATTTCCAGGAAGCTTATTTCAAATGTGTAACGATCAATGGAAACATTAATGACTTCAAAACTCCCCCAAATTTGTTTTATAGTTGGTCCTATGTGTCCTAGTGGTACCCCAAGTAAAAGTACTTAAAATGGAGGTGAGGGAACTGATTTGTGCATCTATTATGTTGGTGGGTTCTACGCTATCCACCCGAAAACGTTTCCAACTTCAATGAATTTTTTGAACTAATTGATCTTCGAATTATCTCTAGGTACAAAAGAGAGAGTTGAATTAAATAAAATCCGGATTCAAAAAATACTAATCTCAAATTTTGTAATTATATGTTTTATGAAATGATAAAAATATATTTGTAGTAAAAATCGTTCAAAAATCCAAAATTATGCACTTTTCTCAATTTTGCTCATAATCATTCTAAAATTCAAACTACACATAATTTTAATAAAACATTGAAATAAATTAGTTTGATCATTTAAGAAATTAAAAAATCCTCATTATTTGATAAAAATATTCATAAATATTTTCTCTCTCAAATACCCCCCCACATAAACCATGCTTGTCCTCAAGCATAAAATCTCCACATTGAAATCAGAGAACACAAATTTAACCAAAATTCAAATTCCAATGTCATAAAATAAAAAAAAATCAACGTGAAATCAAACATTAAAAAATATGCATAAAATATCAATTTAACTTTTCCTTTTTAAAGAAACAAATAATTCACATATTTTACTTTTACCCTTTGAAAATTGATGGATCTTCTCATTTCATTCATTCAATCTCTTTCATTTATTATTATTAAAAATGCCAAGTCTTGATTTACCTCACTTTTGATTCTTTTCTTTCATCACTCATGATAAAATTCAAGTAGAGTTATGCTTATATCTTTTGAAACATGATCCTTATCCATATGCTTGTAAATGAAATACTTTCTCTACTTTGTAAGGAAAAAACACACATAAAATCATAAGGACATGCAATTAAGGTTCTATTGACTTTGAGGTTTAATGTTGATAGGATTTGAAGTATAAAAAAATTAAGGATAAAGGAGGAGTCTAATCTCTTAAGTACTATGAATGACATCAAAAGTAAAAATATAATTAAATTATCCCCTTCAATGTAGCAACACCCACTTCCCAAAACTCAAAGAAAAGATTATGATCAGTTAAGAATAATGAATGATTTATGCACCCTCTTGAATATTTTTTTTTCAATTTTATCATTTTTTAAAATTTATGGTTATATAAAACCTCACATCCATCATATAACCACACAGGATCATAATATCATCAGTCTGAAAAATGGTGATTTTTTTTCCCAAATCACAACCAATTTTTTTCTCTTTTTGATGGTTATTTTTGTCATTTTTGTCATTTTTTTAATTTAGATGGGGGAAACAATATATTATAATGAATGATTTCAAAAACTTTTACAATTACCACAATAATACACCCACACTTCATCCTTATAATGTATAACATCACATCCACCATGATTCCCATTACCCCCACACTTCAACTTTAAAATATTATGCTAATACTCAGAGGAGGGTACAAATGGATAAAAATGGGTTGAAAAATGGATAATTCCTATAATGGCAATTCATGGTCTCTATCGGCTAAAATAAGGATTGCTGTAAAGGTGGTCTTTTAAGGAAAATTATTTTTTAAAGGATGCCTCAATCATATTAAATGTGTTTTTTTAAAGTCATAGACTTGAAAAGTTTCAATACAAGTTCTGGTCAGTTAGATGTCCCCAGATCACTCAAAAAATATGCTCAAGAATAAATATGAAGTACTTGGTCTAGAAATCTTCTTAGTAATGGGAAATATAACATTGGTCAATCACTCATGGCATGACTAATAAATCAATTTACATGAACTTCAGAAATTCAAAGCATGATGGATGGTAGGGAAATTTCATTTACATGAATCAAGTAATTACTTCAATTCATGAGTTATTACTTAAATATATATGCTTCATTTTAAAAATACAATTATTAATTTCAATAATTTAATCATTTAAACATTGAAATCTGAAACATGGAATCTTAGGATTCCTAAGAAACTCATGTCTCCTAGATAAATTGAGTAAAACATGAATTTAAGTGTCAGCATGCAATTTTATCTTTAAAGCTCAAAACATGTTTTGGAAAAAAAATGTGCAAAGTTTAAAAGATAAAACACTAAAATTGAAAACCCCTTTCCCATGAAACATGGAACATCCCCTTATATTTATAGGTCTTCCTTATATCATCATGATCCTACAAAAGAAAATTACTCAATTAATCACACTCATCATTTCATTTAAGCTTAAAATGGAAAGAGGGAGGGGGTCACATTTAAAATTATTTCAAAGAAAAGAAATTTACATCTAAATTACTAGAAAGAATGTAAAGATAAATATTTGTATTATCCCCAAAGTGGGACATGAATTTTTAATGCCTCTAAATGGAAGTACCAACTGTTATCCAAATTCTGATGGAGGATGAAGCTTCTATGATTAGAACCACCACATGTGGATTTTCTCAACAAGTGCTTCATTCTTCTGGTTGAGTAATAATTCCTGGATAGGGTACACCATATCCCCCCCTTCACTATGAGGTATAGCTTGAATGGTGGGGTAGGATGAAGTATGAATCATCCTCATTCTAGGTTTCTACTTGTGCAACCTCTTCTTCTCTGTCCACTGGTTCCTCCAGAAATTCTTTATCAAAATAATATTCAATAGTAAAGTGAGAGTGTAATTATTTTTGAATAATATTAAAACATGAAGTATCAAGAGCAAACTCATCCCCATGAAAGTAATAATATTTTATCATGATTTCCTTAGGTAAATCCACTATAATCTCTTCATGAACATCCATTAATAAATATTCAACGTGTCCAGGGAGCTCTATAAGTTCCTCAACATGTGCACATCCTAGTTCTTCTTCATCCTCAAAGGCATAACTGAGATTGTCAGATTCTATATAATCAAAACCACAAGGAGTGATGTAGAATTCAGATTCAATAAAATTATAAGGGATAGAGTCAATAAATTTTTCAACTCCCTGAGTTGGTTTAGCTTCAATCTCTTCCTCAGCAGTAAGTGCCTCTTTGAGTAGACTCTCTGAGGATGGAGGCAGGTAGTCGGGCTCCTCCATCTTGACTTCAAATTCCACCCCTTGGGTGGTTTATTCCTTTAGTGGTGATGAATATTGTTGTTTTTATTATATAGGGAGGTCAGGTAGTTCCTCACATTTAATCAATAATTCATCCAAACTTTTTTGATCTCCCACTTTTAGCTCACCAGGTAAGTCTTCATCCCTTTACTCCTCAGGTTCTTAAATTTCAAATATAAGTGGTGAAATTTCTTCCACCACTTTCTCAGGTTATTTCTTTGGCTTTGGTTTGGGTTACTCCATTAATGAATGAACATAATCAAAAGCTCTATCAGACTTTTTGGATAATTGTCCAATGATTTCTCTAAGTTCATGCACCTAAGCATTTCTAAAATAATTAACTTCTTCTTGTTGTTGTTGTTGCACCTGTGAGTAATTTTCCCATGAATAATATTCTGAATTTGAATACATCATGGAAGTATTTTTTTAGTTTTTTTAATCAAAATTAAATATGACTAAGATGTGAATATATAAAAAGTAAATAAACTAACAATTTTCTCCTTGGAAACAACGTTATTTTTGATGCACGTCTGTCGTGGTGCGTGGAATAAAATAATTATATTTTTATAGTGCAATATAGTGGGTGACCAAAGTCTTCACTCTTGAAGAGCCTCTTCAATGTAGTTCACTTTATATAATTCAACTATTATATCTCTTGTTGTGGGTTTTTTATTAAATGAATGTGATTGAAATATTTTTCGGTTTTTTATTATTTAAAATAATGACATGGGAATCAAGAATTCTAAATTTATTATAATATGCAAGTCTAAATAGAATGAATTATTAAGAAAGAACTTGGTTTTGGGGGTTGGATAAATTTTTAATCATTATGATCCTTTATATGTTTTATTTTAGTTTGATATTCCAAAAATGAAATCTCATGTTTGAACTACTATTATTTAATTATAAATTGTGGAATATCATTGAATGTTTGAGCACTCTCAATTCCACCTCCTCCTTTAATCCATGTTGGTGACACACCTTTGTCTAGAATGTGTCATTTCCAGGACCCAGTTCAATCGAATCCATTTCATACATTGATTAGCTAAATTCCTACGTGTCAAGAACTAACCAATGGGGAGAGGTAAATGATTAAATAAAAGAATAGGGACAGGTTTAGTTGCATGTAATTGGAGTCAGTCACCACATCAGAGACATTCGCCTTACCTGTGCATGCTACTCAAATCTATCTACAAACATAAAATTAAATATTAAAGAAAATTCATGACCACCTTCACCTCCCCCCAGGCAAAGTCTCGAGGTCACCCTCTCATTTCTGAGAGTAAGAGATTACACAATTGAGGTGGTGGAAGAGAAGAGAGAGTGAGAGGGAAAGAAATGAAGAAAAGTCGATGGAGAAACACAATATTATGGATTAATAAAACATAAATTTGAATTAAAATTGAAAAATATTACAATAATAAAATTAAAATAAAATATAAAGAATAAATTAGGGGGGAAAGAGTATAAGAAGTGGCCCATGCTCTGGTGGGATCCCTCCTTAGCTGTGGGTGTCGAGCTGATGATTTAGGAAGAAGGTGAGGGCCTCCTCTTATAGTAAGAATTCATTCCTCTGAATGTTTGCACATTTTGGCCTATAAAATGTTATATTAATGTGTGTAAACCTTCATAAATGTTATCAAATAATGTGGTTTCCATTCACCCTCCAAATTTCATCTCATTTAGCCACAGGATTAAAGAGTTATGGAATTTGCATTGAATAAAACTTTTTATGGCCGAAATTTCCAGGAAGCCATATTCAAATTTATAATGATAAATGGAAACCTTAATGACATAAAAATCCCCCAAATGTTTTTTAAAGTCATTAAATGGTGTACTAGTGCTATCCTAGGTGGAATCACCTAAATATAAAGTGAGGAGACTGATTTTTTCATCCGTTATAGTGGTGGGGTCCATTCTATTTGCCTAGAAAAATTTCCAACTTCAGTGATTTTTTTGGACTAATAGATCATTGAATCAACTATATGTCCTTAAGATATAGTTTAATGAAATAAAATCATGATTATAAGAAAAATAATCATGAATTTGGGAATTATATTTTTTAAAAAATGAAAAACATACATTTGTAGTAAAAATATGTCAAAAATCCAAAATTATGCACTTTTTTCAATTTTGCTCATAATCATTCAAAAATTTAAATTACCCATTATTTTAATAAAACATTGAAATACATGGGTTTTATCATTGAATAAAATTAAAAATCCTCATTATTTGATAAAAAATATGCACATAAATTTCCTCTCTCAAATACCCCCACACTTAAACCATGCTTGTCCTCAAGCATAAAATCTCAACATAGAAATTTGAGGACACCAATGTTACCAATATTCAAATTCAAATTCAATTAAATAAAACTATTTTCAATGTGAAATAAAAATTTCAAAAATTTTCAAATATATCAATTTAATTTCCAATTTTTCAAAGAAACAAATAATTCAGATATTTTACTTTTACCATTTGAAAATTGTTGGAACTTCTCCTTTCAATCATTCAAGCTCCTTGATTCATTATTATTAAACATTCCAAGTCATGATTTACCTCACTTTTGATTACTTTCTCTCCTTACTCATTATATAATTCAATTATAGTTATGCTCATATCATGAGAACATGCTCTTTATCCGTAAGCTTGTAAATAAAATACTTTCTCCACTTTGTAAAGTCAAAATGCACATAAAATCAAGAGGACTTGAAATTAAGGTTCTATTGACTCTGAGGTTTAGGGTTGGAAGGATTTTATGCTTTAAAAATTAAGGCTCAAGGAGGAGGCTAATATATTAAATACTATGCATGATATCAAAAGTCAAAATATAATGAAATTATCCCCTTCATAGTAGCAACACCCGCTTCCCAAAACTCAATGAAAATGTTATGACCAAGTAAGCATAATGAATGATTTGGGCACCCTCTTTTTTTTGTAATTTTGTACATTATTTTCTTTTTTTGAAAGTTATGATTATATCAGACCTCACATCAATCACCAAACCATATACGCTCATAAGATTGTCAGCCTATAAAATTGTGATTTTGGGTTTTCCCATTACATAACCCATTTTTCCCTTTTTGTCTGTTCTTTTTGTCATTTTGTCATTTTTTTAATTCAAGAGGGGAATAATAGAGTATAATGGGTGATTCCACAAACTTTTACAATTACCACAATAAAACCCCTACACTTCTTCCTTATAATGTATATCATCCCATCCACCATGACTCTCTTTACCCACACACTTCAACTTTAAAATATCATGAAAATACTCAGAGGATTATAGGAATGTATAAAAATGGCTTGAAACATGACTCATTCCAATAAATTCCATTCATGGTCTCTATTTTCTAAATGAAGGATTGATGTAAAGTTAGTCTTTTATGGAATATTATCCTTTCCAAGTATGCCTTAATAATTTGAAATGTTTTTTTGCACAGTCATAGATTTGACAAGTTTCAATCAAGTTATGGTTGGTTACATGTCCCATGATTACTCAAGAAATATGCTCAAGAATAAATAGGTAGTACTTGGTCCAGAAATATTCTCAGGAATGAGAAATATAACATTAGACAATCCCTCATGGAAAGACTAATAAATCAATTCACATGAACTTCATAAATTCAAATCAAGAATGATGGTATGTAAATTTCATTTAAATTTATAAATTAATTCCTTCAAATCATGATTCATTACTTCAATATCCATGCTTCATTTTAAAAATTCAATTATTAATTTCAATCATTTATTCATATCAACATTGAAATCTAAAACATGGAATCACAGGATTCCTAAGAAACTCATGACTCCTAGATAAGTCGAGTAAAACATGAATTCAAATTTGGGCATGTAATTTTATCTTTAATGCTCAAAACATGTTGTGGAAAACAAATCTGGAGTGACTAAATTATAAAAAAAGAAAATTGGACTCTCTTTTTCCATGAAACATGGTCTTTCTTGTTCACTGTCTGGGGCTTCCTTCTACCGTTATGATCCTACAAAAGAAAATTACTCAATTAATCACAATGATCATTTCATTTAAGCTCAAAATGAAAAGAGGGATGGGGCCACATTCTAAATTATTTCAAAGAAATTAAATTGACATCTTAATTCCAAGAAAGAAATTAAATATAAATATTGGTATTATCCCCTAGGTCGGCCCTGAATTTTGGCTACCTCTAGAGGGTTGTACCAGCTGTTATCCAAAGTCTGATGGAGGATGAAGCTTCTTTGATTTGAACAACTACATGTAGCTTTTCCCAGCTTGTGCATCATCCTTCTAGGTGAGTAATCATCCAGGGATAGAGTACACCATATCCCCACCCCCTTAACAATGAGGTTATCTTGCATGGTGGGGGTAGGATGAAGTATGAATCATCCTCTTTCTTGGATGCTACTTGTGAAACCTCTTATTCTCTGTCCATTGTTTTCTCGAGGCATGATTCATCAAAAGAATATTCAATGGGAAAGCCAGAGTGTAATTCTATTTTAATATTATTAAAACATGAAGTATCAAGATCAAATTCTTCCCCATCAAAGTAAGAAGATATTTTCATGGTTTACATAGGGAAATCCACTAGCATCTTTTCATGAACTTCCTTCAATAAATATTCAACATATCCAGGGAGATCTAAATGATCCTCATAATATTCACATTTAGGTTCTTCTTCATCCTCCAAGGCATAGCTGAGATTTTCTGATTCTGTATAATCAAAACCATAAGTAGTGATGTAGAATTCAGATTCAATAAAAATAGAAGGGATATAGTCAATGAATGGTTCAACTCCCTGAGTTGGTTCAGCTTCAATCTCTGCCTCAGTGGTAAGTGCCTCTTGGTGTAGACTCTCTGAGGATGGAGGCAGGAAGTCAGGCTCCACCATCTTGACTTCAAATTCCACCACTTGGGTGGTTTCTTCCTTTTGTGGTGCTTAATATTCTTCATTGTATTGTATGGATAGGTATAGTAGTTCCTCACATTTAATCAATAATTAATCAAAACTTTGTTGATCTCCCACTTGTATCATAGTAGGTACGCCTTCCTCCCTTGCCTCCTTTGGTTCTTCAATTTCAAAAATAAGTGGTGAAATTTCTTACACCACTTTCTTAGGCTCCCTCTCTAGCTTAAGGATGGGTTGCTCCATTAATGTACGAACATAATCAAAATCTCTATCAGCCTTTTTGGTTAGTTGTTCAATGATTATTCTAAGTTCATGCACTTGAGCTCTTCTAAAATATCCATCTTCTTCTTCCTATTGTTACTACACATGTGAGTAATTTTTCCATGCATAATATTCTGATTTTAAATACAACCTGGAAGTCTTTTTTAGTTTTTTAAATGAAATGAAATTTAAATAAGATGTGAAAATAGAAAAATAAAATGAACTAATGATTGGATCCCCGAAAACAGCGTCAGTTTTGAAGCACGCCTGTTATCGTGTGTGGACAAAAATAATTATAATTTTCCTAGTGCAACACAGTGTCAGACCATGGTCATCTCTCTTGGGGATCGTTCTCAATGTAGTTCACTTTCTTTTTATAATTCACCTATTCTTTCTCTTTTATTTTTTTGTTTATTAAATGATAGTGATTAAAATATTTTTGGGTTTTTTTATTTTTAAAACTAATGACATGTGAATCAAGAATTCTAAATTTATAGTTAGATGAAAGTCAAGATTGAATGAATCACTACTAGAATTTTACACTTTACCAATGGTTGTAAACCATTGGTAAAGGCCTGGAAACCATTAGTATATAGTATATCAACAGTTCCCTTAGCCATGGCCAAGTAAGGTGTGACAATAGTCCTATGCCAACGGTTCTGTGAAAAACATTGTTATAGGTGTCAAAATAGAAGGTATACCAATGGTTTTCTACAAACTGTTGGTATATGTGTGTTAAAGTATAACATATACCAATGATTTGTAATCCATTGGTATATGCGTGTTACACTTATACCAATAGTTATAAAAGGGATTTGGAAAGCCCTAAGGCTATACCAATGGTTTTGTTATAACTATTGGTATAACCCTATACCAATTGTTATAACAAACCGTTGGTATAGTTATATTATATTATCTATAACAATGGTTTTGAAACCGTTGGTATACAATTGCTCAGCTCCACAGAAGCAGGCCCCTCTCCCCTCTCCAGACCTACCACAACACAACAACACCTCTCCAGACCTGCAACAACACTAATAAAAAAATCCCCATCCAAAGTATTCAAAATTTAGAATTCATTCCCAAATTTAGTAATTTAGAAATTTAGAAATTCAAATTCAATAACACCCATAAGAGAAAAATCTTACATGTTATAGGAAATGCAATAACACCCATAAGAGTATTCCAAATTTAGAATTCATCCCTTACTCAAACCACAACACCAACACACATAAGAGTAATCAAAATTTAGAATTCATTCCTCACTCAAACCACAACACCAATACACAAAATAGAAAAAACCTACATGTTATAGGAAGAACATGGGATGTTTATTCATGGTCATGGGTTGAGAATCTTAAAACCAATAGTAAAACTTGGGTAGAGTGGAAAGGATCATGACACCCATAAGATAGACAATGGTAGTGGTCATGTTCATAGACCTAGGATGAGTTTTTGGAAGCACATTGGATGTTTATATTCCTCTAACGATTATGTATCCATGTATAAATGGCTCCTGATATGTTAGTGGGAAACATTGGCCAACCTCGACATACGAGATGGGTTACCGGAATAGCCTACACGTTTTTCATAGACTTTTCAATTAGAATCAGGCGGTATGTGGATAATTGTAAATTTCTCTCCTGGGTTTGATGTTAGGTGAATCCCCATCATGGGTAGTGGGTATGAATATTCAATTAAGTCTTTGGTATTGGGTTCCCAAAGGGACTTTTGTTTGGTCCTGGAACCCACAGTTTGAGGATGGGATTGAGTTGATCCATGGGGCTATGGTGTCACTATATGTATTCCTCACCATTGGGGTATTTTTATGAGACATTGAAACTAATTTTTCATGATCTATGTGTATCCTTGTTGACCAATTTGATATATGGTATGCTTGAGTGTTCATAGGGTTCATATGAAATTACTGTATGATATTTATTTGTTGTATGTTATTGTATAGAATTAACGACCCGTGATTGAGAATTAGAACATGAGTGTTGGTGCTTGTTCATGATGGGATATCGAGACTCATTCCTAATATAATTCATGTTTTTTATATATACTATGACCCATTTTGTTTCAATCTATGCCTTGTGAATATTTTCTTCTAATAATGTATGACCAATAGAAGATATTTTATTTTTTATCACTTAATTTCAAGAATAAATGTGTAGCCTTGTGAATATTTTCCATATGTCATTTGTTTTTTTCACATAAAATTTTGTTCATTTCAATCAAAAGTGACACACTTTGACTGATACCAGTCACACCGTGCCTTGGATTGAGGTGGGGTTGACTCGTACCCGTCACAAATGATCCATGGATCATTGGGTGGGGGGGCTGCCCGGGGTGGGGGGGGCTGTTCGGTTGGGGGGGACAGTCCGGTGGGTGGGGGGCAGTCAGGGGTGGGGGCTGTCTGAGGGGTGCAGGGGGCTATCCAGGGGTGAGGGGGGTTGTCCGGGCGGGGGGGGGGGGGGGGGGGGGGGCTGCTTAGAGTGTGTTTTTGGTCACTGCATTCACACAACACCGCTGATTGACGTATCATCTCATTTACCATTTTACAATTAACCCACTCTTTGTTTCCGTCCATTTACATGGTATTCCGAGGTCGTTCGGCCAGTTTCAACCACCCCAAGGACGTTTTTCAAGCATGCCAAACACCAAAAAACACATATTTTACCGTTCCGTGCAAACCACACATCCGAATGACGTGTCATATTTTTTTACACCTCACGAATAATAATTAGGCTCCTTTCGTGTGATTTCATGTCATTCTGATGTTGTTCGGTATTTATTTGACTGTAAAACCCATGTTTTTGCCATTTACAACACGCAGAGTGCGTTTTCGGCCACCGTGGTCACATGAAACCTCCGATTGGCAGTCTGTCACACTGACCATTTCCCATTCACCCACCCTTTGTTGTCATCCGATTTCATGTAATTCCGAGGTCGTTAAGCCGATTTAGACTACCCCACACATGCTTTTCAAGCGCCCCAAACACCTAAAAAACACATATTCAGCCATGCCGCACAAACCATGCATCCAAATGACATGTTTTATCCTCATACTCCTCATGAATAATAATTAGGGTGTTTTAGTTGGATTTTAAGTCATTCTGATGTTGTTTGGTATGCATTTGACTGTTAAACGCATGTTTTGGTCATTTACAACACACGGAGTATGTTTTCGGCCATCGCGGTCACACGGAACCTCTGATTGATGTGTCGTCTAGCCAACCATTTCACAATTCACCCACCCTTATTTGGTGTTTGATTTCATGGCATTCCGAAGTCGTTCGACTGATTTTGGACACCCTATGCACGCTTTTAAAGTGCACCACCCCCTAAAAAACACATATTCTTTTGTGCAACAGAAACCGCATGTCCAAATGATGTGACATAATTTCCTAAACCTCATGAATAATAATTAGGGTGTTTTCGTGTGATTTAAAGTCATTCCAATATCGATCGATATGTATTTGACCATAAAAAACATGTTTTGGCCATTTACGACACACAAAGTTCGTTTTTGGCCACGACGATCCCACGACACCACTGATTGATGTGTTGTCTGGCCAAATATTTTACAATTCACCCACCCTTTGTTGTCATCCAACTTTATGGCATTCTGAGGTCGTTCGGCCAGGTTTGACCACCCCATGCATGCTTTTCAAGCGCGCCAAACACCTAAAAAACACATAGACGGTCGTGTCACGCAAAACACACGTCTGAATGATGTACCATCTCCTCATACACCTCACGAATAATAATTAATTTATTTTCTTATGATTTAAAGTCATTTCGATGTCATTCGGCAGTCATTTGACTATTAGCTGCATGTTTTGTCCATTTATGACACATGGTGTGCGTTTTCAGACACCATGGTCACACAACACCTTTGATTGAATTTCCATCTGGCCGAATATTTCAAAATTTACCCACCCATTGTTGTGGTCTAATTTCATGGAATTTCGTGGTCGTTCGGCCGGTTTTGACCACCCCACACACCCTTTTCAAGCGCGCCAAAAACCTTAAAAACACATATTCAGCTGCTCCGTGCAAACCGTGCGTCTGAATGATGTTTCATCTTCTGATACACCTCAAGAATAATAATTAGGGTGTTTTCGTATGATTTCAAGTTATTCTAATGTCATTCAGCATGCATTTGACAGTTAAATGCATGTTTTGGCCATTTATGACACGCGGAGTGTGTTTTTGGCTAGCGCAGTCACACGACACCTCTGATTAATGTGCCTTTTGGCCGACCATTTCAAAATTCACCCACCATTTGTTTTCGTCCGATTTCATGGCATTTTGAGGTCGTTCATCCAATTTTGACCACCCCACGCGCGCTTTTCAAGCACGCCAAACACCTAAAAAAACATATTCAATTGTGCCACACAAACCGCATGTCTGAATGATGTGTTGTCTCCTAGTTCACCTTAATAATAATAATTACGGTGTTTTCTTGTGATTTTAAGATTTATGATGTCGTTCATCGTGCATTAGATCGTTAAACACATGTTTTTGCCATTTACGACATGCAGATTGTGTTTTCAGACAGCGTGGTCACACGACACCTCTAATTGATGTGATGTCTAGCTGATCAATTTAAAAATCACCCACCCTTGGTTGTCGTCTGATTTATGGCATTTCGAGGTCATTCGGCCGGTTTTGACCACCCCATTCACGCTTTTCAAGTGCATCAAACACCTAAAAAACACATATTCAGCAGTGTCACACAAACCACGCGTCCGAATGACTTGTAGTATTCTTTTACACCTCCAGAATAATAATTAGGGTGTTTTTGTTGGATTTAAAGTCATTCTGATGTCGTTCAGCATGCATTCGACCCTTAAACACATGTTTCGGACATTTACGACACGTGGAGTGCGTTTTTGGCCACCGCGGTCACACGACACCTCTGAATGATGTTCTGTCTAGATGACCACTTCACAATTCACTCAAAATTTGTTGTAGTCTGATTTTAATGCATTCTGAGGTCGTTCTGCCATTTTTAACCACCCCACGCACGCTTTTCAAGCACACCATACACCTAAGAAACACATATTCAATTGTACCATGCAAACTACTCATCTGAATGACGTGTTGTATCCTCATACACCTCAAGGATAATAATTAGGGTGTCTTTTTTGTGATTTCAAGTTATTCCGATGACATTAGGCATGCATTTGACTGTTAAACGCATGTTTTGGCCATTTACGACACACAGAGTGCATTTTTGGCCAGCCCAGTCACACGATACATCTGATTGATGTGTCGTTAAGCTAACCATTTCAAAATTCACCCATCCTTTTTTGTCGTCAGATTTAATGGCATTCTGAGGTCGTTCGGCTAGTTTTGACCACCCCACGCACGCTTTTCAAGCGCACCAAACACCTAAAAACACATATGCAGTCGTGTCATGCAAACCGCATATCCGAATGAAGTTATGTCTCCTCATACACCTCACTAATAATTATTATGGTGTTTTCGTGTTATTTCAAGTCATTACGATGTCTTTCGAAATGTATTTGACCATTAAATGCATGTTTTGGCCATTTACGACACGCGAAGTGCGTTTCGGACATCGCGGTCACACGAAACCTCTGGTTGAGGTGAAGATGACTTGTACCCATCACAATTGACCAATGTATCATTTTCCTAAAGTATCAACACAATCTGAATGAGTTTGATCGGTTTTCTATATGTCAGTTGTTGTTTTCACTTAAAATCTGATGCATTTAAAATAAAAGTGAGACACTTTGAGTGGTACCAGCCCCATCATGCATCAGATTCATGCAGGTTTGACTCCTACACATCAAAAATGTCCCATGGATCGTTGTTCAAAAGTATCAATAGAATCTGAATTTGTTTGTTCCATTTTCCATATGTTAGTTTTTTTTACTTAAAATGTTGTCCATTTCAAATAAAAGTGAAAGACTTTGAGTGGTAGCAGCCACATCATGCCTCGTATTGAGGTGGTATTTACTCGTACATGTCACATATGAACCATGGATCGTTTTTCTATTGTATCAACACAACCCAAATACGTTTGGTCAGTTTTCCATATGCCAGTTGTTTTTACTTAATAGGGTGTCCATTTTAAACAAAAGAGAGACACTTTGAGTGATACCAGCCACACTATGCCTCAGATTGAGGGAAGGTTGACTCTTACATGTCACATATGACTCATCGGTTGTTTTCATAAAGTAACAATATAATCCGAATGTATTTGGTCAGTTTTCCATATGCCAGTTAGGAAAATCGGGCAACAACAGTGATAATATCTCATTCTAAAACTATAGACATTGTGCATTATGTGCATCCCCAGGTGCAAGGTTTGGGAAAATCATGCACATTTGTTCTAATATATATCCCTATATGGTTGGTAGATACCCTATGGGATGGACTTAATTTTTTTACTAAATGTGAGGCATAGTGTTTTTTACGCCAACCGGGGTTCCGAGCTCCGAACAAGCCCCAAAGCCCCATAAACTATTATAACATCATTAGGCTTCCATATTTGGTCAAAAAATAAAGAGTTATAATGATTTAAAAAATATCAATACCAGAGTGAAAAACCAGGTTAAAAAATAAAGAGTTTTACAGAATTCAAAAAAGTAATGGATCAATTTTCCCCTGATCACCATCACCATCACCACTGTCATCATCAGCCTCATCCTCGCCGCCATCTTTGTCCTCATCGTCATCCTTGTCATCATCCCCATGATCATCCTTGGCCCCATCCTAACCCTCAGCCCCATCCTCACCCTCATCCTCATCCACACCCTCACCCTCATCCTCTTCAGCATCCTTGTCATCACCAGGAACTTCATCATCTATACCGCCACTAGAAATTCCACCTGGTGCATAGGATAATGCGCCAATCGACGACATATATGTCTAAAAAGCTGTGCTAGCCTCTGGTGGAAGTGATGAAGATATTGTTATGATCATTTTCATAAATTCATTCTCCCTCATTTGAACCTGTTCTTCCAACACTGTGACCATTTTATCAGGCTGTCTTTCATTCTCCTTGACATGTTCCACCTCGGTCGTACTAGAATGGATACCTAGAGAGGACCAATACCTCATCAAAACTATATTCCTCCCAGGCCGGCAGCATAATCGACAGGAGTGCTCATCTCCCAAAACCTAATATAAATGATCATGTGACTCTAAATTGTCAGGCACCTGGGCATCAAGGGCCTCTAAATCAGCCTGTTAAAAATATTAAAAGAATATTCAATGTCAAAATAGATATTAAACTTTTAAATAAACCAATTAAAACATACAATCTTTTCCTGGGTCAGTTCATTAACCACAATTCCATCTTTTTTCCTTCTACTTGAGCAAAACAATTTTTCTCTAGGGAGACGTCCTTCATTATTAAATATTTATCTTCTATAATGACAGTGAAAAAATATAAAGTGAATGTAATAATCATATATTCAATATTCAATAAATCACATAATTTATATAGGAATCAATCAAAAGGTAAATTCTTAAAGAAAAATTGTAAAAAACTATATCGTACCAGCTGCCTCTCATGATCTGACGTTGTAGTGCACCCCAAAGTGTGGAGGTATTGATTTGAATCAATGATTTTTTTTATTTTTTCAGAAGATTCCTAAATTATTTTTAATAATAAATAAGATAATATAAATGAAAAATATGAAAAATTTAATTTAAATACCTTAAATGGGATTAATACCTTAAATTTTGCAGTCGCCCAATGGGTAATCATTTGGCGATATTGCTCTATCGGGCAGTCACCCATGATAGGCACTTTCTCTAACTCTGTGCCCACTCTATCACACCATCCAATGTACATCTCATGCTTAGAAGCTCTCCAATGCTCTCCTAGCTCCTTTAAACGTGCTGGTCGTGCACCTTCACCATCAGGGAAGTTAAACCGAAGCTGACACACAATAGATTGATTCATATAAATACAAAAAAAATACTACATTAAATTCAATAGATTTTTTACCCATATTTGTGCCCATGCATTATCCTTGACTTCGTGTGGGAGATGTTTGTAAGAGAGAGGGCTGAACGGACTGATGTCAGAGTATTTGGCTAGAGTCACCAAAAAACCGCGACATTCCTGCCCAGATTTATCAATCATTTTTTATTGATCATTGTATTCAACCATAAACTGTGTCGGGTGGTTCCATACCTCAAGCAAGTGAGTATGCCCCCTCCCCCGCCTCCTATCAGTAGATGAATCTGTTTCTAATGAAAAAAAATATTTGTACAAGTTATAATAAAAATAAAATTTGTTATAAAAATCTATTAGAGTTATATGAATATACATGTGTTAGTCAGATCAATGGGCATCACTGGATGTGCATAAGTTGAAGGAATATCCTATACAGGTGTACTGTCTCTCAGTGTATGCTCCTCATCCACATACCGTGTCAGAGCATGAGTCGGATAAGGTGGAATATAATAGCACGAAGTTAATGAACCAGAAGCAAAAGATGATGCCACAGACATCTGGCCAACTGGTAGTGTAAACATCAGAGGCCTAAATATCTCATTTCTTCCAAATGACACACCAAGATCAAAATGGGGCGTAGAAGATACGTCTTCGGTAGGGGCATAGTCCAATCGGGTACGACCAGTGGATCATCTAACTCTCGCACCACAAGCCCTCATACCACCGGCCTCAGTACCAGGAGCACCTGATGATTGACGTATCACCTAGTTTAAACAACACCTCTGATTGATGTATCGTCTAGTTTACCATTTTAAAATTAACCCACTCTTTTGTGTCGTCCATTTACATGGAATTCCGAGGTCGTTCGGCCAGTTTCGACCACCCCAAGGAGGTTTTTCAAGCATGCCAAACACCAAAAAACACATATTTTACCGTTCCGTGCAAACCGCACATCCGAATGATGTGTCATATTTTTTTAAACCTCACTAATAATAATTAGTTTCTTTTCGTGTGATTTCATGTCATTCTGATGTCGTTCGGTATGTATTTGACCGTAAAACCCATGTTTTGGCCATTTACAAAACGCAGAGTGCGTTTTCGGCCACCATGGTCACATGCAAACTCTGATTGGCATTCTGTCACGCTGACCATTTCCCATTCACCCACCCTTTGTTTTCATCCTATTTCATGTAATTCCGAGGTCGTTCAGCCGATTTTTACTACCCCACACATGCTTTTCAAGCGCCCCAAACACCTAAAAACACATATTCAGCCATGCCGCACAAACCATGCATCCAAATGATATGTTTTATCCTCATACTCCTCACGAATAATAATTAGGGTGTTTTAGTTTGATTTTAAGTCATTCCGATGTTGTTCGGTATGAATATGACTGTTAAACGCATGTTTTGGCCATTTACAACACACAAAGTACGTTTTCGGCCACTGCGGTCACATGACACCTCGAATTGATGTGTCGCCTGGCCAACCAATTCACAATTCACCCACCCTCTGTTTTCGTCTGATTTCATGGAATTCCGAAGTCGTTAGACTAATTTTGGCCACCCTACGCATGCTTTTCAAGCGCACCACCACCTAAAAAACACATATTTTGCTGAGCCGCACAAACTGCGGGTCCAAATGATGTGCCATCATTTCTTAAACCTCATGAATAATAATTAGGGTGTTTTCGTGTGATTTAAATTCATTCCAATATAGATCGATATGTATTTGACCGTAATGAACATGTTTTGGCCATTTACGACACGCGAAGTTCGTTTTTGGACACGACGATCACACGACACCACTGATTGATGTGTTGTCTGGCCAAATATTTTACAATTCACCCACCCTTTGTTGTCATCCAATTTTATGGCATTCTGAGGTCGTTCGGCCGGTTTGGACCACCCCATGCACGCTTTTCAAGCGCGCCAAACACCTAAAAAACACATAGGCAGTCGTGTCACACAAAACACACATCCGAATGACATACCATCTCCTCATAAACCTCACGAATAATAATTATGGTGTTTTCGTGTGATTTTAAGTCATTTAGATGTCGTTCGGCAGGCATTTGACTGTTAGCTACATGTTTTGGCCATTTACGACATGTGGAGTGCATTTTCGGACACCACTGTCACACGACACCATTGATTGACTTGCCATCTAGCCGAACATTTCAAAATTTACCCACCATTTGTTCTCGTCTAATTTCATGGAATTCTGTGGTCGTTCGCCCGGTTTTGACCACCCCACACACCCTTTTCAAGCGCGCCAAACACCTTAAAAACACATATTCAGCTGTTCCACGCAAACCGCGCGTCTGAATGATGTTTCATCTCCTCATACACCTCGAGAATAATAATTAGGGTGTTTTCGTATTATTTCAAGTTATTCTGATGTCATTCAGCATGCATTTGACAGTTAAACGCATGTTTTGGCCATTTACGACACGCGAAGTGTGTTTTTGGCTAGCGCAGTCACACGACACCTCTGATTAATGTGCCGTTTGGCCGACCATTTCAAAATTCACCCACCTTTTGTTGTCGTCCGATTTCATGGCATTCTGAGGTCGTTCGTCCAATTTTGACCACCCCACGCACGCTTTTCAAGCACGCCAAACACCTAAAAAACACATATTCAATTGTGCCACACAGACTGCATGTCTGAATGTTGTGTTGTCTCCTCGTTCACCTCAATAATAATAATTACGGTGTTTTCTTTTGATTTTAAGTCATTCTGATGTCGTTCATCATGCATTATACCGTTAAACACATGTTTTGGCCATTTACGACATGCAGATTGTGTTTTCAGCCAGCGTGGTCACACGACACCTCTGATTGACGTGCTGTCTAGCCAATCAATTTACAATTCACCCACCCTTGGTTGTCGTCCGATTTATGGCATTTCGATGTCATTCGGACAGTTTTGACCACCACATTCACGCTTTTCAAGTGCACCGAACACTTAAAAAACACATATTCAGCTGTGTCACACAAACTGCGCATCTGAATGACTTGTAGTCTTCTTTTTAACCTCAAGAATAATAAATAGGGTGTTTTTGTTTGATTTCAAGTCATTCTGATGTCGTTCAGCATGCATTCGACCCTTAAGCACATGTTTTGGACATTTACGACTTGTGGAGTTCATTTTCGGCCACTACGGTCACACGACAACTCCGAATGATGTTCCGTCTATACGACCACTTCACAATTCACTCAAAATTTGTTGTAGTCTGATTTTAAGGCTTTCCGAGGTCGTTCGGCCAGTTTTAACCACCCCACGCATGCTTTTCAAGCACACCATACACCTAAAAAACACATATTCAGTTGTACCGTGCAAACTGCTCATCTGAATGACATGTCGTCTCCTCATACACCTCAAGAATAATAATTAGGGTGTTTTTTGTGATTTAAAGTTATTCCGATGTCATTAGGTATGCATTTGACTGTTAAACGCATGTTTTGGCCATTTACGACACACATAGTTCATTTTCGGCCATCCTAGTCACACGACACATCTGATTGATGTGCCGTTAAGCTGACCATTTCAAAATACACCCATCCTTTTTTGTCGTACGATTTCATGGCATTCTAAGGTCGTTCGGCCAGTTTTGACCACCCTATGCACACTTTTCAAGCGCACCAAACACCTAAAAAACAAATATGCAGTCGTCCCATGAAAACCGCATATCCGAATGAAGTTATGTCTCCTCATACACCTCACTAATAATTATTATGGTTTTTTGTGTTATTTCAAGTGAATACGATGTCTTTCAGAATGTATTTGACCATTAAATGCATGTTTTGGCCATTTACGACACACGAAGTGTGTTTCGGACATCGCGGTCACACGACACCTCTGGTTGAGGCGAAGATGACTTGTACCCATCACAAATGACCAATGTATCATTTTCCTCAAGTATCAACACAATCTGAATGAGTTTGATCGGTTTTCTATATGTCAGTTGTTGTTTTCACATAAAATCCGATGCATTTCAAATAAAAGTGAGACACTTTGAGTGGTACCAGCCCCATCATGCATCAGATTCATGTAGGGTTGACTCCTACACATCAAAAATGTCCCATGGATTGTTGTGCAAATGTATCAACAGAATCTGAATATGTTTGTTCCATTTTCCATATGTTAGTTTTTTTACTTAAAATGTTGTCCATTTCAAAAAAAAAAGTCAAAGAATTTGAGTGGTAGCAGCCACACTGTGCCTGGTATTGAGGTGGTATTGACTCATACATGTCACATATGAACCATGGATCGTTTTCCTAATGTATCAACACAATCCAAATACGTTTGGTTAGTTTTACATATGCCAGTTGTTTTTACTTAAAAGGGTGTCCATTTTAAACAAAAGAGAGACACTTTGAGTGATACCAGCCACACCGTGCCTCAGATTGAGGCAAGGTTGACTCGTACATGTCACATATGACTCATCAATTGGTTTCCTAAAGTGGAAACAAAATCCAAATGTATTTGGTTAGTTTTCCATATTCCAGATTGCCAAATCGGGCAACAACGGTGATAATATCTCATTCTAAAACTATAGACATTGTGCATTATGTGCATCCCCAGGTTCAAGGTTTTGAATAATCATGCACATTTCTTCTAATATATATCCCTATATGGTTGTAGATACCCTGTGGGATGGACTTAAATTTTTTACTAACCGTGAGGCATAGTGTTTTTTTACGCCGACAGGGGTTCCGAGCTCCGAACAAGCCCCAAAGACCCATAAACTATTATAACATCATTAGGCTTCCATATTTGGTCAAAAATAAAGAGTTATACTGAATTAAAAAAATATCAATACCAGAGTGAAAAACCAGTTTAAAAAATAAAGAGTTTTATAGAATTCAAAAAAGCAATGGATCAATTTTCCCCCGATCACCATCACCATCACCACTGTCATCATCAGCCTCATCCTCGCCACCATCTCTGTCCTCATCGTCATCCTTGTCATCATCCCCATGATCATCCTCAGCCCCATCCAAACCCTCGACCCCATCCTCACCCTCATCCTCATCCACACCCTCACCCTTGTCCTCTTCAGCATCCTTGTCATCACCAGGAACTTCATCATCACTACCGCCACTAGAAATGCCACCTGGTGCATAGAATAATGCACCCATCGATGAAATATTTGTCTAAAAAGTTGATCTAGCCTCTGGTGGAAGTGATGAAGATTTTGTTATGATCAATTTCACAATTTCTTTCTCCCTCATTTGAACCTGTTCTTCCAACTCTGTGACCCTTTTATCAGGCTGTATTTCATTCTCCTTGACGTGTTCCAACTCGGTCGTACTAGAACGGATACCTAGAGAGGACGAATACCTTGTCGTAACTATATTCTTCCCAGGCTGGCAGCATAATCGACATGAGTGCTCATCTCCCAAAACCTAATATAAATGATCATGTGACTATAAATTGTCAGGCACCTGGGCATCAAGGGCCTCTAAATCAGCCTGTTTAAAAAATTAATAGAATATTCAATGTCAAAATAGATATTAAACTTTTAAAGAAACCAATTAAAACATACAATCTTTTCCTGGGTCAGTTCATTAACCACAGTTCTATCTTATTTCCTTCTACTTGAGCAAAACAATTTTGCTCGAGGGAGACGTCCTTCATTATTAAATATTTTTCTTCTGTAATAACATTGAAACAATATAAAGTTCATGTCATAATCATATATTCAATATTCAATAAATCAAATAATTTATGTAGGAATCAATCAATAGGTAAAGTCTTAAAGAAAATTTATAAACAAATATATCCTACCAGCTGCCTCTCATGATCTGACGTTGTAGTGCACTCCAAAGTGTGGAGGTATTGATTTGAATCAATGCTTTTTTTTATTTTTTCATAAGATTCCTAAATAATTTTTAATAATAAATAAGATAATATAAATGAAAAATATGAAAACTGTCATTTAAATACCTCAAATGGGATTAATACCTTAAATTTGGAAGTCGCCCAATGGGTAATCATTTGGCAATATTTCTCTATCGGGAAGTCACCCTTGATAGACACATTCTCCAACTCTGTGCCCACTCTATAACACCATCCAATATACAGCTCATGCTTATAAGCTCTCCAATGCTCTCCTAGCTCCTTTAAACGTGGTGGTCGTGCACCTTCACTATCAGGGAAGTTAAACCGAAGCTGACACACAATAGATTGATTCATATAAATACAAATAAAATACTACATTAAATTCAATATATTTTTTACCCATATTTGTGCCCATGCATTATCCTTGACTTCGTGTGGGAGATGTCTGCAAGAGAGAGGGCTGACCGGACTGATGTCAGAGTATTTGGCTAGTGTCAACAAAAAACCACGACATTCATTCCCATATTTATCAATCATTTTTAATTGATCATTATATTCAACCATCAACTGTGTCGGGTGGTTCCATACCACAAGCAAGTGAGTAAGCCCCCTCCCCCACCTCCTATCAGTAGATGAATCTGTTTCTAAAGAAAAAATATATTTGTACATGTTATAATAAAAATAAAATTTGTTATAAAAATCTATTAGAGTTATATAAATATACATGTGTTAGTCAGATGAATGGGCATCACTAGATGTGCATAAGTTGAAGGAATATCCTGTACAGGTAGAGTGTCTCTCAGTGTATGCTCCTCAACCACATACCGTGTCAGAGCATGAGTCGAATAAGGTGGAATATAATAGCACGAAGTTAATGAACCAGAAGCAAAAGATGATTCCACAGACGTCTGGACAACTGGTAGTGTAAACATCGGAGGCCTAAATATCTCGTATGTCCCTAATGACACACCAAGATCAAAATGGGGCGTAGAAGATACGTCTTTGGTAGGTAAATAGTCTGATCGGGTACGACCAGTGGATCATCTAACTATTGCACCACAAGCCCTCATACCACCGGCCTCAGTACCAGGAGCACCAGATGATCGTCTAACTCTGACACCACCCCCCTCCTACCACCAGCCTCTGTACTAAGAGCAATATCAGGGTCCTTGTTAGAAATCTCTAATCTAGGGGGTCGATCCTGATAAAAAGTTTAACAAAAATGTAAACACATTATATTATAAGTTATTGAAATATATATATATGAAATAAAATACTCACAACCGGGATGAGTGGAGGAACGCCCATCTGTGTCATGCGACGATTATTTTCTGTCATATTTTTCCACCACATCTCTTCAATGGGTATCATTTCCTATAATGAAAACAAATATGGAAGTAATTAGAAACAAATAACTAATGTGTATCCCAAAAAAATAATATAGAAAATATATTCTGATAAAAAAACATAATGAAACAGAAGATTTATGGGTGTTTGATGGTAAGTACTATGATACACACTCCGAATGATGTAGGTGTATTCAAAGAATCCTATCCCAATTGATTTTGGAGAGGGGCCTTCAATAGTTATAGGTATGGATTTGATTAGAAACACCTATAAAATGGATATCCATGAATTGTGATGTACCAAACCAGGATTCCACTCATTAGTGACCCAAACCCAGATTGCCGCATGGCCTCATTCACATCTACCAAAATCACAAATGTTGTTGACTAATTGTGAGAGGCTTTTCTGTGTTTGGGGGAGACTATTCCCTCATTACCTAAATTGCACAATTTTTATATTATCAGTTAAAAGTGGAATAAATATAACAAAGGGAAAATATTGGAAATGGATAAAAATAACCAAATCAATAATACCAACTAATTACAGAATCATAAACTGAATGATGTTAATGTATGTCATGTATCAAGATGAAAAACATAGTTACAACTATTAGGAAGTAGTACTATACAAGACACTAAATAAATTCAAAAATTAGACCTAGCTTCTTGAGCTACAACCCAATCATCTATTTCATCAGTGGAAAGAGTGATATTATTGTCAATAACACGAAATCCACAATCATCAATAAAGGTGCATTGCCTTATCATTGAATCAAACCATTGGTAAAGGGAAGTGTTTTACCAATGGTTGCACACAACCATTGGTAAAAGGGGACTTCAAGGCCCCTTTATAGTCATCCTAAATATAGGCACATGCCTTAGGCTCCATTATGTGTTACAAACAACCCAAATCAATCACTCATGTTCAATAAATAATTTTTGGCACCTCTATGGTTATACCTTTCATTACCCAATTAGTTCCTCATGTTAAGCGCACCCCATGGGTGGATATATTTTAGGCTTATACACTAATAGGTTGTTCGTGGCTTTAAAAAAGGTTTAATTTCATAAAGTATAGACAAAAACATTTATTTTTAAATTTGAGATTAATAATAATGTATGTCAATGATAACAAGATTTCCGAATTAAACATGTGACTTATCTAATATTGTTATGGATGTATACACATGCCAGAATGGCTAGTGAAAAGAACCCCACCATCATAAAAGTGAGTATTGTCCAAGAAAGAGACATAATATACAACATACAATGAGAACCATATATAATTGACCCTAAAGTTATATTAGTACATTCATATTAGGAAGCCAATTATCACTCATGACTATCCATGCCAATATAAACAACCTGGAGTGTATGAGTTTTCTATCTGATCTTAACAACATCATCACACATTCATACCATGATGTGAATCATGTGGAACATGGATGATAGTAACACAAAATTCCCAGCAACACCAATCCTTATAAGAACTGAAAATTAATGGATTATATTAACCCCAAATTCATTTTGAATCATATTTGATTCACTGTCAAATCCCAACACACAGACCCAAATCAAACAGAAAACAAAAGTCATAAACACCCAAATCAAAATATAAAACCAAAAAATTAGATATAGAACATTAAAATGAAAGTATCACTTACAAATTAGATGTGTAGAACTAAGAAATTTTGAAAATCGATTGGAACGATGATTTTCCGCAGTAGGTTAAATAGATTCCTGCTTCTCCACTTCACCCAAATGAAAACATAATACCAAAATCGTAGATGCAGTATCACTTACATAATACCAGTGAAGAACTGATAAATATTAAAGATGGAAGGATTTCAGCCATTGGGGAAGGAAAATCCCAATTCTCCCTTCTATTTAGGGCTGCAGTCATGTTGAATGGGGGAGTTCGAGCTTCTGTGAATTTGGAGCAAAACATTCCCAATGGATTGTAAAAACCGTTGGTAAAAGATGATTTAAATCTCTCTATACCAATTATTTAACAAAACCATCGGTATAGAATATACTTTTCCCAACTGTTTTGAAAAAATATTGGGAAAATATGATTTAACCAGCTTTTACCAATGGTTTCCTTAAACCAGGGGTAAAAGTACTCTGCAGGCGTTGGGAAAACATCCCTTTCCATAAGTGAATTAATATGACAGAATTTGGTTTTGGGGGATGGTTAAATGTTCAATCATTATTATCCTTTATATGTTTTATTTCAATTTGATAATACAAACATTAAATCTCATATTTTAACTATTATTCTTTATTTATAAATTGTGGAATATCATTGAATGTTTTAGAACTCTCAATTCCACCTCCTCCTTTAATCCAAGTTGGTGACACACCTTTGTCTAGAATCTGCCATCTTCCAAGAGCCGATTCAATCGAAGCTGCTTCATCCATTGATTAGATCAACTCCAACGTGTGAAGAACTAAACAATATAGAAAAGGAAAAATTGTTAAAAAAATAATAGGGATAGGTTGAGTTGCATGTCATCGGAGGAAATCACAACATCAAGGAAATTCGCCTTACCCATGCATGCTACTAAAATCTATCATCAAACATAAATTTAAACATTAAATAACATTCATGATCACCTTCATCTCCACCCAGGCCATGTCTCAGGGTCAACCTCTCATTTCCAATAGTAATATATTACTTAGTGGAGTGGGTGGAAGAGAATAGAGGGAGAGGTAATGAAATGAAGAAAAGTGGATGGAGAAACACAAAGACATGGATTAATAAAACTAAAATTTGAATTACAATTGAAAATAGAAAAAAATAAAATTAAAATAAAATTAAAATAAGAAATAACGTGTGAAAAGAGGAGAATCATCGAACTGTACCCTGATGGGATCCCTCGTTAGTTGTGGGTGTCGAGCTGATGATTTGGGAAGGAGTCGAGGGCCTCCTTTTATAGGCAGAATTATTTCCTCTAAAATTTTGCATGTTGTTGGCCCATTAAATGGTCGATTCACACATGGACACCATCATAATTGTTTTTCATAAATATGTTTTCCATTCACCCTATAACCTTCATCTCATTTATCCATAGGATTAAGGAGTTATGGAATTTTCATTGAATAAAGATTTATGTGGCTGAAATTTCCAAGAAGATTCCTTCAAATGTATAACGATCAATTGAAACCTTAATGACTTAAAAACTCACCCAAATTTTTTTATAGTTTTTCAAATGTGTACTAGTGCTATCCCTAGTGTAATAACCTAAATGGGAGGTGAGGAGACTGATTTTTGCATCTATTACGATGGTGGGGTCCATGCTGTCTGCCTAGAAAAGTTTCCAACTTCAATGATTTTTTTGGACTAATAGATATTTGAATCAACTCTAGGACCTGAAGAAAAATTTGAATGAAATAAAATCAGGATTCTAATAAAAATTCACGAATTTTGGAATTATATTGTTACGAAATGACAGAAATACCCTTGTGGTAAAAATCTTTCAAAAAACCAAAATTATTCACTTTTATCCATTTTTCTCATAATCATTCTAAAATTCAAATTACCCATTATTTTAATAAAACATTGAAATACATGGGTTTTATCATCGAAAAACATTAAAAATCCTCATTATTTTATCAATAATATGCACATAAACTTGCTCTGCCAAATACCATTCTTGTCCCCAAGTATAAATTCTCAAAATGAAAATCAAAGGACTCCAATATTACCAATATTTAAATTCTAAGGTAATAAAATAAAAAAAAATCAATGTGAAATCAAACTTTCAAAAATCTTCATAAAATATCAATTTAATTTCCCATTTTTCAAAGAATCAAATAATTCACATATTTTACGTTTACCCTTTGAAAATTGATGGAACATATCCTTTCATTCATTCAATATACTTGATTAATTATTATTAAACATGACAAGTCATGATTTACCTCAATTTTGATTCATTTCTCTAATCACTCATGATACAATTCAAGTATAGTTATTCTCATATCACGAGAACATGCTCCTTAGCCATAGGCTTGTAAATGAACTAATTTCTCCACTTTGTAAAGACAAAACGAACATAAAATCATGAGGACTTTCAATTAAGGTTCTATTGAATCTGAGGTTTCAGGTTTGTAGGATTTGATGCATTAAAAATTAATGCTCAAGCAGAAGTCTAATCTCTTAATTACTATGCATGATATCAAAAGTAAAAATATAATGAAATTATCCCCTTTAAATTAGCAAAACCTAATTCCCAATACTCAATGAAATGGTTATGATCAAGTATGCATAATGAATGATTTGTTCACCCTCTTGATTTTTTTTATTTTTTACTCTTTTTTCAACTGTTATGATTATATCAAATCTCAAATCTCTCATCTAACCACATACGAACATAATATCATCGGTCTAGAAAATGATGATTTTTGTTTTTCCCAAATCACAACCCATTTTTTTCTCTTTTTGTTGGTTCTTTTTGTCATTTTTGATATTTTTTTTATTTCAGGAGGGGAAAAAATAGAGTATAATGAATGATACCACAACCTTTTAAAATTACCACAATAATACCCCCACACTTATTCCATAAAATGTATATTATCCCGTCCACCATGATTCCCTTTAACCCCACACTTCAACTTTGAAATATCATGAAAATACTCAAAGGAGGGTAGGTATGGATCTCAATGGCTTGAAACATGGCTCATTCCTATAAAGTTCATTCATGGTCTCTATGGGATATAAGAAGTATTAATGTAAAGGTGGTCTTTTAAGGAAAATTGGCTTTTCAAAAGATTCCTCAATCATTTGAAATGAGTTTTTTCATAGTCATAGCTTTGATAACTTTCAATACAAGTTCTTGTCGGTCACATATCCCATGATCATCCGAGAAATATGCTCAAGAATAAATAGGAAGTACATGGTCTATAAATCCTCTTGGTAATGGAAAATATAACATTGGACAATCAATCATGGAATGACTAACAAATCAATTCACATGAACTTCAGAAATTCAATGCATGAAGGTTGGTAGAGAAATTTTATTTACATGAATCAATTAATTCCTTAAAATCCTGAGTTATTATATCAATATCCATGCTTCATTTTAAAAATTCAATTAGTCATTTCAATCATTTAATCATGTCAACATTGAAATCTAAATAATGGAGTCACAGGATTCCTAAGAAACTCATATCTCTTTGATAACTGTAGTAAAACATGAATTCAAGTGTGGGCATGCAATTTTATCTTTAAATAGAAAAAAACATATTGTGGAAAAAAATGTGGAGAGTTTAAACGATAAAACACTAAAATTGAACACCCTTTTTTCATGAAACTTGGTCCTTCCCCTTTACATTTTGGGGCTTCCTTCTACCGTCATGATCCTACAAAAGAAAATTACTCAATTAATCATAATGATAATTTCCTTTAATATCAAAATAAAATAGGGAGGGGACCACATGCTAAATTATTTCAATGGAAATAAATTGAAATATAAATTCCTAATAACCAAGTAAAGATAAATCTTGGTATTATCCCACAAGTGGGCCCTGAATTTTGACTTCCACTAGAGGGTAGTACCTGCTATTATCCAAATTCTAATGGAGAATAAAGATTCTTTGATTTGAACGACCACATGTGGCTTTTCCCAGATTTTTCTTCAACCATCTGGGACATGGTACACCATATCCCCCCTTTACAATGAGTTATAACTTGAATTGTATGTGTAGGATGAAGTATGAATCATCCTCCTTATTTAATGATACTTCTGCAACCTCATCTTCTCTGTCCATTAGTTACATGAGGTGTGCTTCATCAAAATAATAGTCAATGGGAATGTAATATTGTAATTAAATTTGATTAATATTAAAACATGAAGTATCAAGATCAAATTCTTCACCATGGAAGAATATTTTTTTATGGTTTCCTTAGGGAAATACACTAGCATCTATTAATGAACTTCCTTCAATAAATATTCAATGTGTCTAGTGAGCCCCATATGTTCCTCAGCATGTGCATATCAAGATTTTCTTCGTCCTCCAAGGAAGAGTTGAGGTTGTTTAATTCTGTAAAATCAAAACCCCATGGAATGATATATAATTCATATTCAATTAAATTAAAAGGGATAGAGTCAATGAATGGTTCAAGTCCCTGAGTCGGTTTAGCTTCAATCTCTACCTTATTGGTAAGTGCCTCTTGGAGTATACTCTCTGAGAATGGAGGTAGTAGTCAGGCTCCTCCATCATGACTTCAAATTCCACCACTTTGGTGGTTTCTTCCTTCAATAGTGCTGAATCTTATTATTTGTATTGTATGGGGAAGGTAGGTAGTTCCTCATATTTAATCAAGATTTCATCCAAAATTTGTTTATCTCCCCCTTGTATCTCAGCAGATACGTCTTCCACCCTTTCTTCCTCAGGTTCTTCAATTTCAAATATATGTGGTGAAATTTATTCCACCATTTTCTCATGTTCATACTCTAGATTATGGTTGGGTTTCTCTATTAATTCATGATCATAATCAAAATCTCTATTATACATTCTGGCAAGTTGTTCAATGCTTTCTCTAAGTTCATGCATCTGATCTCTTCTAAAATACTCATCTTCTTGTTTTTGTTGATACACATGTGAGTAATTTTTCCATGCACAATATTCAAAATTTGAATACATCATGGAATTATTTTTTATGTTTTTTAAATAAAATGATATATAACTAGTATGTGAAAATTGAAAAATTAAATTAACTAATGATTGTATCCCTAGAAACAGCGTCAGTTTTGATGCACGTCTGTTGTGGGATGTGGACAAAAATAATTAGATTTTCCTAGTACAGAATAGTGGTTGACTAGGGTCATCTCCCTTGAAGATCCTTCTCAATGTAGTACACTTAAATTATTTAATTCACCAATTCAATCCCTTTTTGTGGTTTTGTTTATTAGATGAAAGTGATTAAAATATTTTTGAGTTTTTTATTATTTAAAATAATGACATGTGATGCAAGAATTCTAAATTTATACTAAGACTCAAGTCTAAATAGAATGAATTAATAAGAAAGAACATGGTTTTGAGGATTTGTTAAATATTCAAACATTATTCTCCTTTATATGTTTCATTTTAGTTTTATAATCCAAACATGAAATCTCGTGTTTGAGCTACTATTATTTATTTATAAATTGCAGAATATCATTAAATGTTTGAGCACTCTCAATTCCACCTCCTCCTATAATCCAAGTTGGTGACACACCATTGTCTAGAATGTATCCTCTTCCAGGACCCGGTTCAATTGAAGTTGTTTCATCCAATGATTATCTCAAATCTAATGTGTTAAGAACTAACCAATTGAGAGAGGGAAAAATTATTAAATAAAATAATATGGATAGGTTGAGTTGTGTGTTATCGGTGGTAGTCACAACATTAGGGACATTCGACTTACCCGTGCATGCTACTCAAATATATCTACAAACATAAAATTAAACATTAACGAAAATGGATGATCACCTTCACCACCCCTTTGCCCACGTCTTGGGGTTATCCACACATTTCCAATAGTAATTGACTACTTGGTGGAGTGGGTGGAAGAGAAGAGATAGATATGGAAAGAAATGAAGAAAAGTCAATTGAGAAACACAAAGGCATGGATTGATAAATATAAAATTTGAATTACAATTTAAAAATAATACTAAAATAAAATTAGAATAAAATAAAATGAAGAAATGGTTTGGGAATAGAGGTGTAGCATCATCCCATGCCCTGTTAGGAACCCTCCTTGGTGTTTGGTGTCGAGCTGATGATTTGGGAAGGAGGTGAGAGCCTCCTTTCATAGGGAGAATTCTATCCACTAAAAGTTTGCGCATTTTTTGAATAATAAATGGTAGATTAACACATGAAATCCTTCATAAAAGTTTTTACTAATTGTGTCTTTCGTTCAACCTCAAAATTTAATCTCATTTAGACATCGTATTAAGGAGGTATGGAATTTTCATTGAATAAAAATTTTTATGGTTGAAATTTCCAGGAAGCTTCCTACAAATTTATAATGATCAATAGAAACCTTAATGACTTCAATAATCCCCAATATTGTTTTAGAGTCAGTCCTCTGTGTCCTAGTGATACCCCAGGTAGAATAACCTAAATTAGAGATGAGGAGACTAATTTGTGCATCTGTTACGGTAGTGAGGTCCACGTTGTCCACCCGGAAAAGTTTCCACATTCAATGATTTTTTTGGACTAATAGATCTTTGAATCAGCTCTAGGCCATAAAGATAAAGTTTAATAAAATAAAATCAGTATTATAAAAAATATTAATCATTATTTTCTGACTTATATTTTTTAATAAATGACAAAAATACCCTTGTGGTAAAAATATGTCAAAAAACCAAAATTATGAACTTTTCTCAATTTTGCTTATAATCATTTTAAAATTAAAATTACCCATTATATTAATAAAAAATTGAAATTCATGGGTTTTATCATTAAAATATATAAAAAAATCCTCATTATTTCATAAAAAGCATGCCCTTAAAGTTTTGTTGTCAGATATTTCCTACCTCCTTGTCTTGTGTTATCATAATATGTCATGCCTAAATTCATTAAATGCTTAAATGGGACTTGTTAAATGAGTTGGTATACATGTTAGTTTTTTTATATTGCTTAAATGGTTTTTTGGTAATTATGATTAATGGGTGGTATATCCATGTGATCTGTTAAATGTCAATTGGCGATAAGTGGGTGGGTATAACCATGTGAGATGATTAAATGGAAGTGGAGTACATGAGTGGATATACTCATGAGATGTCATGGTTTAAATGAGTAGGTATACTCATTGAATGGTTTTGAATGTAATTGTTTATATGAGTGGGTAGACTCATATGGTTAGAAATTGTTAAATGTATGGAATGGTTGATGCTTTAAATAGATTCCAAGGACGGATCTCCATGGATTTGGAATGCAGCAGTGGACACCTTGGTTGAGTATTCACTTTGGGTCTTCATTCTGTGGGTTGTCTCAGGCTTTGTTTTCCATTAGATCCAGCTTGACTGGCCTCACGTAGGACATGATGGTATACATGATCCTAGGACTCCAACCAGTGCCTATACTGAGTTTCTATAGAGATGATACTAGGACTTGATGATGATACCTTGGTCTTCAATACATTGGATTCAGACCTTCATGGTCTACAATTCATTATATGGAACGATCGTGGGATATATGATTGTGGTTGTACGACAAAGTCGTGGGTTTTTTATATGGTTTTCTTTATAAAGTAAGGATGTGTGGACAAGATATGGATTTTTTAGGACAAGGCTGTGTTATTTGTTTATATTGCCTATAGGTTCCTTGTTAGGATCTTCCACTTGTTGTAGGGAGCCACAAAATGCTTTTCGGTATATCTTGTTTGCGTTGGTTATATGCCTTGTGCTTTCACACATACATCACTACTAACTTGTACATGTTTCACATATTTCATAGTGCGTCTTATAATTGCATCGATCATTGTGTGGAAAACTACTGGGATGATTATCTCACACCTTGTTTGGGCCTCCTTGGGGACCCAAAAAAATTATATGGTTTTAGGTGATAGTAGGGGCAAGCACCCTAACAGTAGTTGTTGATTATTTCTTTAGAGCATGAGAGCATGAGACGTAGACGAGGCTTGAGAAGCTATTATGACACTTTTTGATATTTTTGGATTTTGGATACTTGTATTGTAATTTATTTCCATGTATATTTTTTGGTTGTCTTCTAGATACATTTAGCATCTGCATCATGGTATATGAGACACTTATAGCTTGTTATATATGCCTCTCTTTCTTATTTATTTTACCCATTGTTTGATTATTTTATTTACTTCTACTAATGAATTTGATTAACATACACTATTATATACTCTGGTAATGAGGAAATAGTCTCCCCAATAACTCAACTAGGCCCTCACCACTGGTCGGAAGCATCTAGCAATTGAGGAGTGCGCTTGAGGCTATGTAGCCAACCAGGCATGGGGAACTATTGACTGTCATCCAAATTCAGGATGTTACAAAGTGGTATCAGAGACAATTTATTTTCTATTTTGATTTACTGTTTGGAGACAATAGACTAGGATATGAAGGGAAATGGAATTTGTTAATGAGCTAGCTAGAGCATAGCAAACCCGTGTATAAGATAAATCCAAATTACCCTAAATGAAATTTCTATTTTCTGGTTTTAACTATTACAGTTGATTTGATTTCACCATTAGGAAACACAAATGATTTATGCTAATACTATTGATGCAATTGTGGGTTCTATTTTTTTGTAACCTAATGAGATGAGGGTATTCCATCTCATGCATCATACAGTCGCTTGTTAGAAATCACATATAACGCATTGTGTCATTCCATTTAAGATGAATTATTTTACGCATGCTATTGTGATAGGTGCTCTAATAGTTGGTCCTAATTTTGTGATAGACACTGTACAGAGGATAGAGAAGTGACATCATCTTTTAATTCATATGGTGTATGGGACCTTTTGAAATAGAAAATGGCTTACCTTTTAAATTAAAATTTTAAATTGAATTTGATGTGTATGGATTATATGGGCATAAAATTTTGGTTCTTGAGGTGTTATGGGTCCTCAAGGATCAGAACATGGTGGACCATTGGTTAAATCATGTCCAATAATGATTGTTAAATGAAAATAAATGGAAAATAGAGACTTGACCTATACCCATATTTTGAGTGGGTGAGAGTTAGTGTTTCTAGTTGTGATGTGGTTGTTCTTTATACAGTCATGGATTTAGGATTAGGTTGTGTTTTATGACTTTTTAAGGAGGTTTTTGACCTGTCCTACGCTTTTGAGATGCGACTTTGATATCATTCCTTTCTAAGGAGAGTGTTTGGAATTTTATAGGAATGTCACCACGAAGAACTCCAATAGTATGCCATGAGGGTGCTGATGATCATTCGTAAAAGGTGGTGGGACATGAGATACTAGTGGATCCACATTTAGTACTTTTTGTGGTATAATAGACTATTCCAGACATAGGTGCTGTGGTATAGTTCCACAAGGGGTTATTTTCCGACATGCAGACTTTTCAAGGAGAATCGTAGCCTACCATGACTATGGCCGAGCTGACATGGGTGTTCTAGCTGCCACATCCTTTTACATTTTGGGGGGATGATGGTCCACAAGCTTCTGTGTTGTGGCTTGAGACCACACTAGATATCTTCGAGAATCTGGAGACACCTTTTGTGAGGAGGGTCAAGCTCACCCCTTATATGATATATGGAGTAGTAAAGTACTGGCAGGATGTTTTTAACAAGGATGAAAGGCTACGAGATATGGGTTGGACTGATTTCCAATCCTAATTCCTTGCCTACTTTTACCTGAAGAAACTATGGGCAGAGTGAGCTAGTGAGTTCTTGCGTCAAGAGCAGGGCACCATGACAGTTATAAAGTACTCAACATACTTTACAGAGTTGCATAGTTTTTCACTGATGTACCTTATTGATGAGTTTTCGAGAGCAAGATGCTTTGAGTAAAGACTCTGACATACTATCAAATCACAGGTCAACTTGTTCAGGTTGACCCCTATTACTAAGATTGTGAATCAGGCACTAATTATAGAGTGGAAACTAAGGGAATTTGAGGATATAGAGCAGGAAATGTTTCCTCTCAACCCAGTGGTTATACATCTTCAGGCAGGATGAACCATTTTGATGCTTCCCATGTGATGAGCATCAATTTGGCAATGAGTGCTAGTAGCTTGATGTTTTTTCACTAGTGTGGCAGGAGATTACACATGAAGAATCAGCGTGACAGTGACCCAGTCGAGTGTCGAGATTATGGAGGTATAGGCCCCATGCAATGGTTTTGCTGGACCTTCCCTCCAGTTGTGAGTGGTAGGGGGTCAGCTCCGATTCATGTTCAGGAGTAGGTTTCTAGGATCTTTGTCAATCAGGGAGCTAGAGCAATGTAGGCCGATCAGGCTACAAAAATAGTGGTCTTTTCTGAGGTATCCATACACCAATTACTCCTATACATCGATGGGGGCCTAATCTGAGTAGTGAGGTTGTTTCACAGGGTCGTGGTTTAAGTCAATTATATTATGTACAACCTAACCCTACGGAGAAAGGTTTCATACTGTCTATAGTGATAGGAATGATCATAGTAGCCTCTACTATTACATTTACTCTTTCTGATACAGGTGTATCTCATAGTTTAATATCCGCACCTATGGTGAAAATACAAGGGCTTGTTGTGTGGTATTTTAAAGTGTTTTAATGCTAGAAATACTATTGGGAATCAGAATGTATGATGTGATCTAGTGCAGGGAGTACCCCCTTGAGGTTGGTGGGTGTCACTTAATTTGAGATATTTATGTCTTTGAGATGATAGGGTTTGACATCATTCTTATGATGGACTGTTTAGTATAATATCGATCTTACATTGCCTACTATCGCCTAAGGGTAAATTTATCATCACCATAGGATGTAGTGTTTACACAAAAGGGTGAATGGGGTGTCCAGGCGAGTTGATATGGACTAGATAAACATGAGTTGGGTAGAATGACAGCCTAGATTGCTATTTTGTATTTTGGATGAGCAGGGAGTAAGTCAAGTAGACTTTCCTCTAATAGAGGATTGTTTCAGGGGCATGTTCCCAGATGAATTTTCTAGTTTACTTCTCAAGAGATAGGCTGATTTCTCCATTGAACTAGTTTTATGAGCTACACCAGCATTTATTTCTACTTACTATGTGGCTATGATGGAGTTGTAATAAATTAATTGGAAGATAGAGTATTTGGAGGAAATGGGATTTATAAGACCTAATACTTTTCTGTTGGGTTTTCTAGTTCTTTTTTTAAAAAATGTGGATATGACTGTTAGGATATTTGGGGATTATCATAATTTGAATTAGATAATGGTTAAAAACCGATATCCTATTTCACAAATATATGAAATGTTTGCTAAGATTCCAGGATCCTGAGTAGTCCAAAAAATTGAACTACGGTTAGGATATCACCAGGTACATATTTGACCCACAGACATACCTCGTACATCCTTTCATAGTATGTATGGTCTATATGAGTATCTGGTTATGCCAATCAGTCTCACAAACACAATAGTAGTTTTCCTGGTACTGATGAACCGAGTGTTCAATCCTTAATTGTGACACATCAAGTATTGGTTTGGGATTAGTGCTGATGTTGGGGGACATATTTTTGGCATATGAGTCTCAATTACAAAGGCCACGTGAGAGGAATTACCCTATGCATGATCTTGATCTAGATGCATTTGTTCATGCTTTTCATTATTGGAGGCATTATTTATTGGGAGATCATTTTTTGGTGTATACAGACTACAACATCATCGCGTATATATTTACTTAGTATTATTTGAATATGAGGCAAAAAAGGTGGGTGGAGTACCTATAGTCTTTTGACGTCAAGGTTGAATACCTGACTGGTAAAGGTAATGTAATGTTCGATGCACTGAGTACGTGGACTCAGATACAGACATTGCAAAAGGCAAGTAGCGAGTGGCAACGTATGGCTTTATTCTCTAAGATCTATATGAAGGTGCACAATAGTTAGGGATAGACATAAATAACATCCATAGCTGTGACCTATACCCTATTCGATAAAGTAAGGATGAGGCATTTATAGAATTCAGAGGGTCTTGTTTTATGGGAGAGTGTGGAAGTTTAGGACCGTCCTCCTAGTTGGACCATAGGTGTTGATGAGATCTTACATATCCACGGATGTGTTTTTGTTCCAGTGGATATACGTGGGGATATGATGTGGGAGTTTCATGCTTCATCATGGGCACTACATCCCAGAGTTAGCAAGATGTACCGTGACTTGCATCATCAATAATAATGTCCAAGGATGAAAATTGAGGTCGCTAGTTTTGTTACGAGGTGTTACACCTGTCAGCATGTGAAGGAGGAACATCAACGAACATCCATGATTTTATAGAAGTTACTTATTCCAAAGTGGAAATGAGAATATTTCATAATGTATTTCATGTCTGGTTTACTAATTTTTCCTTAAGGTAATGATGATGCGTGGGTTGTTGTTGACAGGATCAAAAAGGATGATCATTTATTTCTGATCAAGGATACCTTCAATGATAATGTTCTTGGATGGTTGTATATCCATGAGATAATACAACTTCATGGTTTCTCACACACTATTATTTCAAATAGGGATTCCCACTTTACAACACATTTCTTATAGAGTTATTAGAGGGCACTGGGTACATAGTGGCTTCTGAGCACAGTCCACCACCCTTAGACTGAAGGCCAATTAGAGGGTATGATACAAGTGCTAGAGAACATGATGAGGGAATGTGTCCTAGATTTTGGGGGATCATCTGAGAGACACATTCATCTAGATTAGTTCTCCTATAATAACAATTATTAGGCAATGATACAGATGTCACCTTACGAGGCTTTGTATGGTAGGCTATGCCAATCACCCTTGTGATGGCTAGAGGTAGGTATGGTAGATTTATTGGGACCTTGTCTCATGCATGATAATTTTGAGTATATCCAGTTGATTCAAAATCAGATGATTACCACACAATCTTGATAGAAATCTTATGTCGATCGTCGTATATGACCTCTAGATTTTGAGGTCAGGGGTCATGTCTTTTTATGTGTTTCACTAAGGTTGGGAAATAGAAGGATCGTGATACATGGTAAGCTTTCACCATGATATGTTGGGCCATTTAAGATTCTTGAGAGAGTCAGATCAATATACTATTAGTATTAGTTACCTCAGAGGTACTGAGACATGCATGACGTCTTCCACGTATCACAACTATGCCATTATAATTCGGACGCATATCACGCTTTTCAACCCAAGGAGGTTGAGCTAAAATTTGATGTATCCTTCATGGAGCATAAAATTTTTATTGTTGATAGAAGCCTGAAGGTTATACAAGGCTAGTCAGTTCCTCTAGTATAGGTTCTATGGAAGCAAGACCTTTCACAAGACGATACGTTGGAGCGGGAGGCCGACATACGTGCTCAGTGATAGGCGTTTTTTCAAATGGATATTGACTACCCTTGAGAGGGAAATTAGGGGAATAATTTCTTTAAGGGGGGAATATTGTAAAATCCTAGGTTTTTCTTGAGTTATGAATATTTTACATTCTTTTTTGGCTTAGACCCTCAGCTGGTAAATGAGCTGGTTGGGTTGTTTTTGGGAAATAATAGGCAAGAAGGTTGTGTACTGGTTGCATGCCAATTATACAATGTGTAATTGGATTACACATTGTGTAATCTGTTTTCATAAGATGTAATGGTTTGTCTAGGAACTTTCATGATCTTTAAGGATTTTACCCCATTAAAGGAAAACTGTGAATCACACACCATGTAACGAAATTACTGGTCATGTAATTGCTCGACTAAGTTTTTTTAAAATAGATGCAGGGAACTATATTTTTTGGACATAAGACTTTTTTCTCTCTTTTGAATACTAAAAACTTTCTTATCTAGATTTTCAGATCTAGCACCCATTTAGATTCCATTTCATTCCCTGTCATTTTTGTTGGAACCACAATGGTAATATATTGATTCCTTTTTACCCTTTCTTGATTCTTCCGAACTACAGTTGCATTGTTTGGATTTAGGTTTTTATGCCCTAATTTCTTGTTCTTCTTATGTTCTTTAGATTTATTACCAACCAGGATTAATTACGACTTGATACTATATGAGAAATCCACTAATGAGATAAGGTAGGTGGTCTATACTTTTCTTTCGGCTTTTGATGATTTATAGAGCTATTGACCTTTTTTCTGCCCACTGGACTTTTTAGCGCAGGCCCGATAATAAAGTGTTAATCTGAAATAGATGAGGTAGGACATGTTTGGGACTCCCTTAGGTTCTTTGAGATACATTTCTAGTTTCTGACCCAACCCAAGGACACCCATGTGGTGCACCATGCCTTTACTTTGGTTTTTACCATTGATGAACTACACATGTGGTGTGACCTCGAGTTTTCCTCGTTTAAGGAAGCTCAGTTGTACTTAAATGTGGCCGAATTACATACATAGAATATATATTTCCTCATTACGTTGTGTTATTATAATATTCCATGCCGAACATGATTAAATACTTAAATGGAACTTTTCAAATGAGTGGGTATACTTGTTGGCTATTTTTTAGATTGCTTAAATAGTTTTGTTGGTAATTGTGATTAATGGGTGGGTATACACATGAGATGTGTTAAATGGAAATTGGTGATAAGTGGGTGGTTATATCTATATGACATGATTATATAAAAGTGGTGTACATGAGTGGGTATACTCATGAGATGTAATGGTTTAAATGAGTGGGTATACTCATTTAATTCTTTGAAATGTAATTGTTTATATGAGTGGGTAGACTCATATGGTTTGAAATTGTTAAAGGCATGGAATGATTGATGATTTAAATAGATTCCATGAATGGTTCTCTGTTTGTGCCAAAATATTGAACGCAAAGGGAAGAATTAAAATAAGCATGCACACTCCCTTGCGAAGATCTGACACAGAGCTCCCCAGAGCAACGCGGTTGCCGCGAAGCAAAGGAGGCGGTACCGCTCTGCGAACGCCATGACGTTCACGAGACCGTTGTGGAGAACCCATCGCCCCTTCGCGCCGCATGAGCGCTGCTTCACGGTGGCCCTTTCCTACAAATTTTGGGCTCCCCCTGATTCCAGGGGATGGACAATCTGACAATTCGGCTTCTCAACCCCCGAATCACAAAGCACCCTTCGCCTCGGGAATCATGAGATCCGTGAGGTATTTTTTGCATCGCGAGATGCCTTCGCCTTGTCTCGTTTTGAGCCCCTCTTCCGAGAGGGATGACCTTCACGGAGCCTAAGGGAATTCCCGAAGGAAGGGGATTCCCAAGGGAACCCGGGCAGCCGCGGATCGTTTATGCTTCGTGAAACACCTATCCTGTACTAGTGATCCACATGCCAATGAAGGGTCGTTGCACATCCTGAAGCACTCTTTTTCACAGCACCATGCTTCGTGAGGCACCTCTGCTTCGTGAGGCAGTGCTCCGCGAATACTATTCCACTTCACGAAGCACCTCCAATTCACACCCCTGCCCATGCTAAGGCCAAGGGACCCCACATCGCGAAGCACATTCCTTTGCTTGGAAATTCCTCTTCCCATGTGACCCTCCAGGTTTGCATGATGTGATTTCAATGTCCTGTGGACAACACCACTCGTGGAGTTACTTCTCATAATGATTCCTCGCATAGGAATGTTAACAGCTACTACTTCTTCTCATAGCCACGCTAACGTGGACCCCTCGATGGTTTCCATTGTGACCCCCCTTGACCATGGCCTTACCAGTACCTTCCTTCCCCCAAGGAGCAGAGGGTACCGGTCATGTAAGTCCTAGGGGTGTGGAGTAAACCCACCTCATCCGATCTGCAGGACGTTAAACTACCAAGCACCTCGTCCTCAACACATGACGTTAAACTTTGATCTGACCTTGGGTGCCACACGCTGGGTCCCACCATCTCATACATTCTTTACGCTACTCATCTCTACGAGAATGGGATCACCCTTCCACATGGGATGATATCCCCCTTATCGGTGTAGCTTATGTCCACTGAAGAAGGTCAACCACCTTGGTGTAAGCCCCCCCAAGCCTCAGTTGTGGATGGTAGCACCCATGCACCTCCGTACTTCCCCACTACCAAGGCCAGTGGAGGGCGCGATAGGGAATGAGGCACCATCCATATTTGGTCCCAAATCCCTCTCCCTCTACTCTTTTTCACACTTTGGGCCTCCATCCAGGAGTAATTCCCAACACCATGGGCCACGTATCGCATAATCTCCTCTTCGTTTCTCACAGATGCACCCTTCGTGACGTGATCGTCAGGTCTCTTTTGCCTCTTGTTTCTCACACCGAGGACGACTCACGTGTGCTTAGAGTAATCATTGGCCATGATAATACCTCATCCAGCATGACGTTAAACTATATTCCCTCATCCAGCACGACGTTAAACTGTATGACCCCCATCCAGCATGACGTTAAAATGCACATCCACCTGAACTATGTTGTCATTGATCCATGTCAAGGCATGGTACGTAGGAAGCCTCCACGAGGTTCAATCCCACCCATCACTTCTTCACGTCGGCCTTCCGGCATCCAACCTGAACTACGAGGTCTTTGATCCATGTCAAGGCATGGTACATAGGATGCCTCCACGTGGTTCAAGCCCACCCATCATTTATTCATCCCATGTTCCACCCTCATCCAGCATGACGTTAAACTGCATTCCAGTCTGACGGAAAGCCGTTGTGACTAACCCGAATTACGAGGACTTTGATCCATGTCAAGGCACGGTACGTAGGAAGCCTACCCGGGGATCAATCACATCTACCATCGGACCAAGGTCCTTTCTTCACGTCGGTTCACCGACACCCACCATTTTCTCCTTAACTACATGGTCTTTGATCCATGTCAAGGCATGGTATGTAGGAAGGCTCCCTGAGGTTCAAGCCCACAACCAGCGAAACCACGGGTTCACCTTCGCGTCGGTTCACTGATGAAAACCAGCTGAACTACGAGGTCTTTGATCCATGTTAAGGCATGGTACGTAGGAAGCCTCCACGAAGTTCAAGCCCATCACCTAGTCATTATGACCCCATTCACGTCGGTTCACCCCCGTCCTTCATGATGTTAAATTGTATTCCACACCTCATTTGAACTATGTGGTCCTTGTTCCATGCTAAGGCATGGTACGTAGGAAGCCTCCATGAGGTTCAACCCCACCACCATTGGACCAAGGTCTACCTTCACATCGGTTCACTAACAATAACCATCGGACCAAGGTCCACCATCACGTCTGTTCGCTGACGATACCCAGCGGGCCAAGGTCCACCTTCACGTCGGTTCGCTGACGACACCCATCGGACCACGGTCCACATTCAAGTCGGTCCTCCGGCACACCAACCCGAACTACGAGGACTTTGAACCATGTCAAGGCATGGTTCGTAGGAAACCTCACGAAGTTCAAGCCCAACATCCATCGAACCAAGGTCCATCTTCATGTTGGTCCACCGACACCACCCTGAACTATGCAGACTTTGATTCCCTTCCACGGGGATACGTAGGAGGTCTCTCTGAGGCTCAAGCCCAACATCACTATTGCCATTGAGATAATCCCATTTCATTCCCCCTCCAATTCGTTTATCCATCCATCATCCATCCTGATTCTCACCCGGGTCGCCACATCTCGGTGGGATCATGCCATCCACCCTTTTTGTTGTTCGTAGCCGTACCTGGGCCACTATCCACACGTAAGCCCCGACATGTCTCTGGGTCATTGTCCTCTGTGTACACTCTGATTCATCAACCCTTCGAACTATGTGCGTTTTGATCCATGTCCTCTACACAGGGTACATAGGAAACCTCCAAGAGGTTCAATCCCAACCAATGGTAATCCATGGTGTCCCCCATCTTGGGGCGCACTTCCCCATGATATGACCTCAGTAGTGTTCAGATCAGCCATTACGGTGTGACATCCACCCTCCTTGGAGTGCACCACCTCAGATCCTCTCTCAACGGGCATTCTGATCCTTCCATCCACTAGGTGTTACCTCCTTGGGATACACCAATCTAATCCGTCTTTATGGGACATTTTGATCACCCTCAAACCATCTCCGCTCGACATTAAACCTACAGCATTCCCTGTGTTAAACATAGGAAGCTGAGGAAAACCTCAGATAGATGCCTATGGTATATGATTCCCCGCACTTGATGTGGGATTCCATGGGCTTCCACGCCCTCGAGAAGCCCTATGACAAGGGAAAAAAGATATACATGTCAATTCCCCATCGTTCAGACACTCTACTGATGCCTCTACGTGACTACTCCCCCGAATGAAGGTTGTTGCCCTAACCAGAACCTTTGGAATGTCCTGACAGAAGCAGTGTAATTAACCGGAATCCATAGAATCATGGCACTGGGAAGAGTTTCATGAACAAAGTATTAAATCTATGAGGGAGACTCGTACTTGGTGACGAGTTCCGAGGAGGAATCCACAGAAGGATGAACCGACATCCCATCATCCCGGTTTCGATCAAGGAGAAGACGTCCTTGAAAAAGGAGCGGATGCCACCCGCCGTTGGAATGCGGGAATGTGGGGCGACAGTAGCGCGTCCTCACAGACGGATGTCTGCGCCCTAGAGAAATCGTCGAAAACAGAAATGGTGAACCTGACGTGAAATTCTACTCCTCAATGTGGATGTTAGTTATGTTCGAGGCACCAGTAGATTGACGTGTCACCGAATCTAGATATCCGGTGTCGGGTCCCGCTAAGCAAATAGCGGGCATGGTGTGAAACACACTGGAAGGTGGGGCAGTAGAACATGGGGCATTCTTCTCTGCAACATGTTGGAGTGGATCCCTCTTACTGACCACAGAGGTGGAATGACGCTGGGGTACTGGTTGTCAATCCTTTTCCTTGCATTGCTGATGAGTTGATCTCCCAGTTTCCCAGGAACCGGTTTGCTTCTATGGAGACACAATCACCGCTTGCTCGCCTACGCAGGGGTGGGGGCAATACCAGCACAGCCAGTCCGTGTGGCTTCACTACCACCACGACAGCCTCTACATCTTTGAATACAGGATGCACACGTACCCTCTCCCTGTCAGAGATCATCCAACGAAGGGTGATCAACATCCTTGTACGCAGGTATGAGGAGGAAGGGGTCATCCTGACTCGGGACATGGACCGCCTGGACATGGAGGCATCTAGGCCCCGCCATCAACGCCACCCTCAAAGGCCGTGCAAGGAGCCCCTGCTCCCCACCCCAATGTTCAATCGTTTCGGGAGACTGTCCCCAGAACTCCTCGATGACTCCTGTCCTTACACTGATGAGGTAGGTGATGTCCGGCTCGGCCCGATCAGATTTCCAATCCAATGGCTCCAGGTAAGGGCTCTCATCTGGCAGCGTTAGCGATGCCATCCAAATTCACATGAGTAGAAGGTAGGATATGCCCCTGAAACACATGCGCCATCTCGTCTAACACTGCGTCAGCATTGGGCCCGAGCTGAGGAAACTCGTCAAGGGGCGTTGATGTTAATAGCTATTGTGGAATGAGACACCGCTGACGTGCATCATGGATTCCCTGCATACATTGAGCAGGGGCACTCCTTCATCCCACCAGGACTGAGGCCCAAACTGCCCCATGGGCAGGTCGGGTTGGCTCTCGAGGTTGCAGACCTGAGTGGTGATCGCCCTGAACCAATTCGCGGTGGTGTCACCCCGTATAGAGGGCCTCCCTGTACCACCATTCCACTGGGTGTGGGCCTTCCCCACTCTGAAGCTCTTCATGGAGGTATGACTCGTGCTACCCCCATCCCGATGGAATACCTACCCCGCGGTAGTGACACTCGATGCGAAAGCCTCTCCCACGCCCACCATACAGAGTATGGAGTCCGTCCTCCTGACCATGACCGTTGATGTAAAGGTACTACCTATCCAGTCCCTCTCCAATGTGGGGGTCCTCCCTACGTCCTCTCTGAAACTGGAGAAGGTCCTCCTTGCCCTGGAAACCCAAGGAGGGAAGGTCAGCCTCGCTCCGCCCGCACCGACCATGGATGTCCTCCCCATGCTCCTACCAGTTCCAACAAAGGTTCCACCCACGTGGGTTCTGTCCATGGAGGTCCACCCCATGTACCCTTTAACATATTCCCTGGTGACCCTCACACCCCGGCTATTTCAAGCGGGAGTCCTCTCCGCCATGGCGCCAGTGCCACTCCGAGACTACATGTTGAGAATCATATTTGTCCGGAAGAGCCATCTAGGGGCAGGAGAACTGGTCATCACCAGCACAAGAATAGTACTGGGAAGGCCCGAGTGGATGTCAAACTAGCCTATTTCTCGGATTCTGAAGCGGAATGCGACTCAGCGATGGAACGTTCTCCCTGCTCTTCCATGTCAAAGACAGGGGCAAGAACGAGGCGCATCAGCCTCATTCTCCCAGAATGCAAAGTCCACCGGATTCCAACATCTCTCCATAGGTACATCCAGGAGGATGAAATTGTGGAAATTCTACAGGTTCCAACCATGTAATCACCACCATCGTCACCAGAAGCGCCCTCTACCTCTACCAGAGATCACAGAGAGCTATTTTGGGGACCAATGACGGTAGAGCAATGGTGTGACCCATCACCGGCGACGACAATTTCTGTTCCAGAAGCTATGGCTATCAAACCATCATATAGTGATATCGTAGTCAGGTCAGCTCACTCTTCAGAGGATGGCCTGGAATTTGGCGGCCAGTCAGCTCGTTCGCCGTATTCTCTGCCGCCATGTTTACTGTCCCAGCGGTCCGCCTCTATACCGCTACCGGTCCCTCAGCTGCCTCCGGTTGACGATTGGGGAAATATGAGGCCAGACCCTGAGTCCGAGCCCAGGAGATTCTGGAACATTCTCGTAGCGGATCACTTCCCGGGGATGTTCTGGCGATGGCAGTGCCGAACTTTTGCGCACTGGAGTCCCTTACCCCAGAGGAAGTGGGGAGCTTCCACCGAACCCTATGGGCGACACACTTCCTCCTTCTTTATGAGAGGGTAATGTACCCCAGGAGTCGAGTGCACATTGAAGAAATCGGCGAGCAATGCCGCTTGATCGATTTGGTCACACTCTCTGTGGCCCAGCGCCCTGAGTCACGAGGTCGCCAGAGAACCCTTCAACGGAAATGCGTTCAGAGTCTCAAAGAACTCTGTAGAATCATCAGGGAAGCTACCCCCCATGTGCACGTCCATGGCTGGGGACAGTATGTCGCCCTCCTCTTCAGTACTATCCGGCGGAATCCTGATTGGTTAGGCGACATTGAGGACATGCCCCCAAAGAGGGTCGCGGTCCACATGGATGACATAGTGGACAAGGAGGACGAGCATGAAATTCTCGAAGGAGACTTACCCCCCTGAGGGTGTACCACCACTGCTAGACCCATCGGGGAGGGTTGCCCGTTAGAAGAGGAACCTTCTAGTCCTCCCTATACCCACCGAGTCACTGGTACTCATTCGAAATGCTAGTAAGGGTAAGAATCACGTTGGAAATGTCAAGAACTCCAACTCGTCTGCCTCTGTACAGAAGACAGACGAAGATCCCAAGAAGGTCGCGCTGCGCTAGCAGCTTGCTGAATAGAAGAGGCTGGTTGATGAACTCCTGGAAGAGCGTGCTACAGAACGACAACCCGACTACGGTAATCCCAATCTAGGGCAGCAGGGGAAGGAACAATTTCCCCCTGACAAGATGCCTCTGGGAAACCCTAACCATGCTGCTTCTACAGACATGGAAGAAGTTGGAACTCATGTCAAGAGGGGGCAATATGTCTTGCCAAACCCTCCTGAACGACGGGGAAATCTGAGAAATCCAGCCTAGTTTCCCCCAGCTGCTCTACAGGCGGTTCCGCCAGTCGCTGGACGAGCTGCTAAAGCCATCTACCATGTTGAAGAACCCGATAACGCACTTGTGATTAGGGATCCCCGTCAAGACAGCGACCCCACTCAGATGATCTAACAGCGGTACTCATCGCCCGCCTCGAAGTGTTGGAAACATGGAAGGTGACAGTTCCACCGGATGACAAGCCATATCTCGCGTGGGTGGATGATATGCACGCACCCATGGGTTTTGGGAACACCACTTTCTCTCCCTTCAATGGGACAGGGGACCCGCCGCAGCACCTGGCCCATTTTTCTCTTAGGTGTGGCCCCATGCCGGGGACTGTGGCCTAGCAAGACGCCGCCAAGCTCCGATGTTTCATGCATACATTGGAGGGCCTCGCATTCATATGGTACATCCAGATCCCTATCGGATCGATGACCGGTTGGGAGGATCTCTTTCGGCAGTTCTTATACGAGTTCAGCTCCACCATGCGAAAGACTAGCTTCGCAGACCTCTTCATGTGCAAACAAAGGCATGATGAGCGAGTCGCGGACTTCATCGCCTGGTGGAAGGGACTTACATACTCCCTCGACATGACACTGATTCAGGAGTAATTACTGACAATGTGTGTAGGGAAGGTTAAAACGGAGCTGGTTCTTTCCCTGATCACCCAGAACTACCCTAGAGGGTTCCAGGATTTCTCTGATAAGACTCAGCGCCTCAAGGAGGCTCTACAACAGGCTAGTCAGACATATCTTCTGCCTCCTGTGATCCCATCCGGGAGGGCTGCTAGAGCCTAACCCACTTTGGTGGCCCAAATAGAAGCCCCCAGGCTGCTAGAATTACTGCCAGTGGCACCGGCCCCGCAACCCCGCAGAGGTCCCCCACCTCAAGCGCAGGCTCCTTCCCAGCATCAACTGCCTCAGAATCAGAAGGTTCCCCCGCGCAATGTGCCATTACCACCTAGGTGAGACAATCAGGCATCGCCTCCTCGGAAGCCCCCTCCGGCCCCTCGTCAGGGCCAGGCCCCCAGGGCACCCTATCTGGGAATAAGGCACTAGACTTATTCGTTCAACAAGAATCAGTTCGCATGTTGCTTCGGATGTGCTCTAGAGCAAGGGATTGTGCGCCAACCTGAGTGAAGAAGGCTTACAGAGGAAAATCTCACCGATCACCCCAACTACTATCCCTATCATCGGATTCTGGGGCATACCCTCAACCAATACTATGTGTTTAAAGACTGGCTTCAAGACCAGGTCGACAACAACATAGTCAGGTTGGGCCCAGTATAGACACAAGTAGCGGGTGACTTTGTAGGGTCAGAAACTGGTAGCGACAGTGAAGGTGAGTGGCAATAGGTTCCCAACCGTGGGTCCCAGAAATATGATGATTGGATGGATCAAAAAACTGTCATCCATGCCCATGGTATCATTCGGGCACTCTTGAATCAGACGGAGCCTTCGGAAGAAGTATCCAGTACCATTACATCGTCATCGCAACCAACCTCTTCCCAAAGGGGCAAGCAGCAACGGGGCAAGAAGAAGCAAGGCGCTCCACCTCTGCCATCGTCATCCCGCACTATTGGTGACTTTATGCCCCCTAAAATGGGGATTCCTCCAAGAATCTGCCTGGTGGTGGATGAATCGTCATGAAACTGGCAGGGGTACGCTTAGGTTAACACCGTGGAGCTGGTAAAGCCCTATATGGCTCCCAAAGAGGGGGAATGCTAGGAGAACCTCCCCAACGTCCCCAGCCGATGCCAACGTCTGCAGAACCGCAACTGCACAGGTCGTCGAGGCACGTCAGTGGGTGCTTTCAGTCAATCCATGCATGCTACTGAAACCAGGAAGTAGGCTAATCATGGATCCCATCATGCACAACCTCATCTGATGCCCTCAGATCTACCTCCACCGAGGTTTGTGCTACTAGATCAGGTAGAGCTACCTCATCCGTATCGCGGTCTGTCTTTCCCGGCTATAGGAAAATCTCTGTTACCCAATCCTAATCCAGAGGCTACTCTCCAGGCATCAACTAGTAGGAAGCAGGATGTACATAGTACTAGCCAACCGCCAGTTCAACCGGTAGGACCCTCTCTGCCTCCAACTGCAGAACGACCTCCTATAAGAAGAGGCTCACACTTGTAATGAAAGTATGTTGTCTTGAAGCACCTGTTTGGCATTCCAGCAAGGCTTTATATCCTTGATTCCCTTCTCCTATCATCTATATTGTGTGAAGCACTTTCCGAGGCCCTAAATAGCCCGCTTCAGTTTAAGACGGAGGTAGCGCACTGTGGAAGCCTTGCACGCTGAGGAAATAGAGAACCCCGAATGCTATGAGGTTATCTCGTTCTCCGGTGAAGATGAAGACCCTCCCATACAAGAGAATATTTTCCCACTGTACGTCACTGTCCAGTTCAATGGCATGGAAGTCCTCCGCTGCCTCATTGACACGGGTTCTGGGATCAACATGATCCTGACTCGGACACTACAAAAGCTGGGTTTTTCAGAAGATGATTTAACTCCCTATGACCTCAGAATCCAGGGATATGATTGGACCGAGCAATCCCCAGCCGGCAAGATCCGCCTGAAGACCCAGTTCGGTTCCCTAATTGCCAGCAATGTGTTCATGGTTGTCTCCTAGGACACCACCTACAACGCATTGATGGGCAGGCCATGGCTCTATCTGCATGCAGCGGTCCCTTCGTCGTATCACCAATGCCTCAAATACTCCCTTAATGATCAAGTAGGCATATTCCAAGGAGATTCGTCTCCTTTTGCCTCTTGTGAAGCCCTCTCTCTTGATGCTGATTATTACAAGAGTAAGGATAAGAAAATCCTAGAAACTGAGGATGAACCCTCCCCCGTCACAATTGATCCATGGGCTGGCCTGGATGACACCTACATCTTCCCGATCCATCGATTGGAGGCCACAACCCCTCACTTGGGGTAGTTTTTTGTTGTTTCAGGTACGAAAGGAAGGCATGTTACCATGTCCAAGTGATGACGGAAAATCACCTCGTACACCTACACCAACCAGGCTCAGGTGATCCCGGAGCCTCCTACCCCTATGCGGTATCAGAATGTCAAGATTATGAAAATGGAAGTACGTCATACATGTCTCTTCCACCAGGTTGGAATCAACCGACTCAGGATGACGCGTCACCACTACTTTGATGTCATCAAACGTGGCCCCTTAGGCTAAAGGCTAGATGGGATAGGATCGACTGCCTTCATTGCTATGGTCTTAGTGGCGCGTGGGTCTCCTGATATGATGACCACTTCTGCCCAAGTCGGCACCATCTTCCCATCGGGGTTTGATAGCTCAGATGCAGCTCCCCTTGCGGGAAATCCCTCCACGGGTGGAGAGAAAGATCTCGAGGATGCTCCCCCCACCGTTGAGGATGGCATCTCTACCACAGTTGATGAACTGGTATAGGTGAACCTTGTTAGCGAGGAAGATCCAAGACCCACATTGATCAGTGCAACCATGTCCCTCGAGGTGCAGCAGTGGTATGTAGACTTTCTCAAACAACATAGTGATGTGTTTTCTGGAGTTATGGTGAGATGCCAGGACTAGATCCTCAGGTATCCGTTCACCGCCTGGGCCTCCCGTCAAACCATCGTGGGTTTAAGAAGCCTCACATAAAGATGCACCCTTCTCATGGTGCTATGGTTGTGGCCAAAGTTGACATACTTATCAAAGCCAACATCATCAAGGAAGTCTAGTACCCCAAGTGGATTTCCAACATTGTGCCAGTCATGAAGAAGAATGGATAGATCAGAGTCTGCATCGACTTTTGTGACCTCCATCGCCACTGCCCAAAGGATGACTTTCCCCTCCCGGTGACCGAGTTATTAATTGGTGCCATGGCTGAGTTACAAGACCTCTCTTTAATGGATGGGTATTCAGGGTACAACCAAATTTGGATGGCCCTTGAGGACGAGGATTCCACTATCTTCAGGGCTCCCCAAGGTACGTTATGTTACCAGGTTAGGCCCTTCTGCCTGAAAAATGAAGGTGCCACTTATCAGCGATCCATGTATCGCATATTCAGGCCGATTCTCAGGATGCTGGTGGAATGCTACTTGGATGATCTAGTGGTCAAATCTCTCCAGCACCAGGGCTATCTTAAAGACCTTGAGAAAGTGTTCGGTTTCCTCTGTTCCTGCCAACTGATGATGAACCCGTTAAAGTGTGCCTTCGGGGTCACATCTGAGAAGTTTCTCGGCTTTGTTGTTAGATACTGGGGCATTCAGATCAACCCATAGAATATCAAGGCCATCATCCAAAAACCTCCCCTGAGAAATATTCAGGAAGTTCGAGGTCTCCAAGGCCACTTAGCCTATATACGCCGATTCATCGTGAATCTGGCCGGCAAGTGTAATTCCTTTTCCCTACTCATGTAGAAAGGCGCTACCTGCGAATGGGATGAAGAGTGTCAGACCGCCTTCAAGGAAACCAAGAAGTATCTGCTCCATCCTCCGGTTTTGATGCCACCCATCTCCAGAAAGTTGCTGGTCCTATACGTGACCACCCTGGAACGGTCCCTCGGCGCACTTCTCGCCCAGATAAATAATGGGGGTACGGAGAACAGTCTCTACAATCTCAGGCTCGTGCTTCTCGATACGGATATCAGATACTCCCCTATCGAAAAGAGATGCCTTGCACTAATTTTTTCCGTACAGATGTTGTGGCATTACCTACAGCACCATGAGGTACAATTGGTCTCTCAGGTAGACCCACTAATGTACATTCTGAACTGCCCCATGTTAACTAGACAACTAGCGCGGTGGGCGGTGATCCTCCAGCAGTTTGACACCAGGTTCGTGCCTCAGAAGGCCATGAAGGGACATACATTGAAATAATTTTTAGCTCCCCATCCAACCTCCGTGGATCAATCCCTGGACCTGGATTTCTCTGATGAGATGATCCTCTCAGTCGATCATGCCATCTCGTGTTGGCAACTGCAATTTGACGGTGCCTCCCAGAGCCCCTCTGGTAGGAGGCTCAACGATCATATGCTCAACAGAGTGGGTTTGGGTATCGTCTTCATCACCTTGGTGAAATCCGTCCGGTCATACTCTTTCCTATTGTCAAAAGGTTGTACCAACAACGAGGCGGAGTACCAGGCTCTCATCACCGGCCTCGAGTTGGCCCTCGAGATCGATGTGCCCCATTTCCATGTGAAAGGAGATTCTGAGCTGGTAATCAATAAGGTCAATGGTGACTATTTTGTCATGAAGCTGAAGCTTGTACCATTGCTGGAGTGCACCCTCCGTCTAATGGCCCAGATCTCCTCTCGACCGGAGGTTACCTATGTCCCTCACTCACAGAATGGTTGAGCAGATGCTTTGTCTGGCTTAGTTGCGTCACTTGCAGAACCCGAGCAAGATGATTTGATCATACATGTGGCACACCAGAGAGTCATTTCCCCCATCACCCCAGAGGACAATGAAAGCCTGCGGGTAAGTCATATCACCATCAGACCTTCTACTTCAGGGGTCTCGGGTTCGTCAGACACACTGGTTGAGGCCACTCCCAAATGGAGGACACCATTTGTCGAGTATCTTCGAAATGGTTTCCTCCAGGATGACCGGGCTGAGCGCGAGCGAATCCGATGTCGCGGGCTGCAATTTACCCTCCAGAGAGGTCCTAGTCTAGAGTAGATCTTTTATAAGTGGAGCTTCGATGGCGTTCTCCTCCATTGCATTCAAGGAGTCGAGATTTCTCTGGTTATACAAGAGGTTCATGCTGGTTCCTCTGGTGCCCACCAAGGTGGGCCAAAGCTGTCTCATCAAATCTAGAGGTTGGGGTACTTCTGGCCCTCTTTGATCCATTATTGTATCAAGTTTTCCAAGAGATGCCACTTGTGCCATGTTCATGCTAACTGCCTGCATTGGCCGCTAGATCCCCTCCACTCCACCATGAAATCTTAGCCATTTGCAGTGTGTGGAATCGATGTAGTGGGACCATATCCACCGGCGATAGCTCTCCAGTGTAGGTTCATCCTACTACTACATATTTATTCTCCAAGTGGACAGTGACAGATTCACTCAATGAGGTCAAGGCTTGTTCCATCGTCGACTTTGTGAGCTCTATCATCATCCATTGGTTTGGGGTCCCTCACGCTGTCCTCATAGACAACGGCACCAACTTCTGAGCATCCAAGCTAATGAAATTTTACGCCAAGTACAATATCCATTCGAACCATACCTCTCGCTATCATGCACATGAAAATGGATATATCGAGGCATTCAGAAAACCCCTCTCTAACATTCTGCATAAAATGGATGGTCAGAATAAGAAATGTTGGTCGGACAAGCTCCCCAACACCCTCTAGGCATATCAGATGAGTAATTTCAATTCCACCCAGGTGACCCCATATTCTCTGGTGTATGGGGATGATGCCGTCCTACCCATTAAGATCCAGCTTCCATCGTTACGCACTATAGTCTATGACCAGCAGGCACCAGATAAGGTGGATAAAATCCGTCTAGCTGAATTGGAAGCACTGGACGAGAACAGGCTTCATGCCCTGCACAATCTAGAAAGGCATCAGAATAAGATAGCCAGAGCCTTCAATAAGAAGGTTCACCTTCTCTATTTTCTACAGGGAAACATAGTATTGGCCCTTCGAGCACCAATGATCCCCAGTAGGAAACTGCCCATGTTAGAGCCCAAATGGGATGGACCTTACGTCATCCATAAGGTTTTCCCCAGTGAAGCATAGTCCTTGGTGACCACGAATGGTGAGCGCATAACTCCTCCCACTAACGCCAAGTTCCTCAAGATGTACTTTGCCAAAGAATCCTAGGTCCTGGACGAACTTAAACTGTACGGTCCCGCACGACCCTAAACAGCACCTTACAGTCCTGTACGACCCTATACTACACGTTACAGTCCCGCACGACCCTAAACTACACATTACGGTCCCGCACGACCCTAAACCGCAAGTTGCGGTCCAGCACGACACTAAACTGCTCATTCTGGTCCCGCATGACCCAAAACTCCACCATCGTCCAACAAGGCGATAAACTACAAAAAGGTCTGAGCTCTATTAACTTAAACTATGTTCTCCCCCGTCATTACTGTAAGTCGATAAACTGAAAGCTGATCAAGCCTCCCTGACCGAGGCTCTGTCTTAGGCCCCTTGGCCTCATCGTGCCCCTATCCCTATTTCTTACTGTAAGATGTTAAACTGCAAGCCGGTCAGGCCTCCCTAACTGAGGCTCAGCCTCAGGCCCCTTGGCCTCTTTGGGCCCCTGTCCCACGTCCTTACTGTAAGACGTTAAACTGTAATCTGGTCAGGCCCCCCTGACCGAGGCTCAGCCTCAGGCCCCGTGGCCTCTTTGGGCCCCTGGCCCCTCTCCTTACTGTAAGAAATTGAACTGCAAGCCGGTCAGGCCTCCCAGACCGAGGCTCAGCCTCAGGCCCCTTGGCCTCCGTCGACTCAGACACTCTTGTGGGATCACATGGTTTGTTGTGGGATACGTCCTCATTCACGCCGGGTTACATTTGTACCATTCCTATCCCCAAGTGAGATGCATCCCTTATACAGGAAGACATTAAACTATGCTTCAAGAACTATGTGTGGCTTCATTCCCATCATAATGGGATATGTAGGAACGCTCAGACGCTTCGTCTTGAGCCCAGCCCAGAGCTCTTCTCTTTAACTGCCCCCCTGGGTATAGTTTCCTTGGACGATCCTTGCAGGATGAGGAGTTGTCTTTATTAAAACCACTCATACAAGGATTATAAAGGTTGCACCATGTGCCCACTCCCGTTCTTCTATCCTCCCACGTCCACACATCATGATGTTAAACTGCATGGCCATCAAGAAATATGTATGGCTCAATTCCCATCCTAATGGGACACATAGGAATTCCTAGAAATTTCATCTGTCGGCCCAGTCCAAAATCCAAAAATCTTCCCCTCGGGTCAAGACATATGGAATAATGCACACTTTTTCCCAACTCACGTCGAGTAAGCCTCGACCCGGCTGCACATCCCCCAGGAGATGTTCGCCTCTTTCGTTGATGGATACATGTATGCTTCCCCCACTCCTTGACTGGGACTCCATCACTTTCCTCACCTGGAGGGACCCCCAAGAATGGCCTAGATACAACGCCCAAGGGCTCTCCTATCGAAACAGGCCAACACCCCCCTGGGTTTCGGAGCAACAAGCCGATAAAAGTCCCACGTTGCGAATTTGGTCAATGGTCAATACTCATTTGTTGCTCCCATATCAGGTCACCATAGGAACTCTATGTTTAGAACATGGTCAATAGTGAATGGGATCTTCAGGTCCACCCTGAGATGTCCCAAACATCGAGTACAGTGATTCGTTCTGCCCCTTCCCGAAGCGACAAACATTCCTCTGGGTGGTGCCAGCGGTCGGGCCTATGTCCTCGACTCTCTTATAAGGGATGTACTGTGTGGTGCAGGATTATGTCCTCATTCACGCCGGGTTACTTTCCATGTCATACACCTCCCGGAAGAGATACAATTATCTCTTTCCTCATCCTCATTGCAAGACGTTAAACTGCAAATTGGCCCGGTCTCCCTGACTGACTCCTACCCTCAGGCCCCTTGGCCTTTTTGGGCCCCTTGGCCCAAATTATTTCCTGTAGAACTGTGCGGTACAGTGTGGGATTATGTCCTAATTACCCACCGTGCCACACACCTTTTTTTAGTATATTCTTCGCCCTGGGTATCCCTTCATAACTACGTGTGGTTTGATTCCCATCCTTATGGGACACGTAGGACCACACGAATGTCTAAGCTTCGGGTCCATCCCCATCTTTTGGAAACCTCCATCCCACCTGGGCCCCTTGGCCTACTCTTCCTCCACAAGATGATAATATGGTGTGGTGTGGGATTCTGTCCTCATTCACGTTGGTCTTGACCATGCCATGTAGCTCTCCCTCCCAATCTATTTCGTTGACCCTTTCCGATGGGTCACCAGTGTGCCTAAGGATACTCCGGTTTATTACCTGGAATGTCAAACTTTACTCGGACACGTCCGCACCTACTTTCCAGGAATTGTGTATCCCTTCATCAAGGATTCCATCATTTTCAGACATGGAGGGACCCCCAAGAATAGCCTAGATACCAGGCCCAAGGGTTTCAAACAACAAATCGATAAAAATCCAGTGTTGCGAATATGGTCAGAGGTCGATGATCGTTTGGTGTTCCCACCTCAGTCTAACGTGGTATGGAGACTATTTTTCTGCCACGGTTAATTGCTTTCCTCTATCAACACGCCAACCCCATTATGCCCAAAACGCCGGTTACACGATTCACATCCTTCTCCAGTCTCATCATGTCCAAGTAGAGTTTAATAACTCTTGGTACTACTCCTCCGATCACGTCTGCATGTTGGGGGAACAAAGCCATGTCAAAGGTGTCCTTCGGGGCTCTTCTCCAACATCCCCTTGATGGATGTTTCGGGTGTCGTGATTAGGATCTTCCTCCCGTGATTCCCACACCGAGTTTAACTCACGTTGGCTTAGGGATCGGGTGGAGGTCTGCGCTTACAAGGAAAGTTGTCATCCACTCATGGTCTGAGCTCTAAGACCATAAACTAAGATCTTCTAGAACTACGTCTGGCTTGGTTCCCATCCCCCTGTGAGACCTAAGAATGCCCAAACCTCTTGTCCTTAGGTCCATCTTGAGTTCAGCATCCTGCCTTCGGGACCCTGACTACGGGACTGGGTGGTGTGATGTGGGGTTATGTCCTCATTCACGTCGGTTGTGTCGCACGACACCATACACATTCCCCACCTAGCATCATCTCTACTACGTCTGCACTTCATGACGTTAAAATTCATGCTTGGTCCTATCATACGACCCAAAACTGTGACATTATCGTCCTGGCTTCACGACGAAAAATGACACTACATTGTGATGACCTCATTGTAGAGGACATCACGTTGGGTATTGGCCATGTGCCATGCCATTTGTCAATGCCCATCATGGATTGATTCTTGTGGCGACACCAGGGCCTGCTACACTAGGCCTGTCACTTCACAAAAAAACCACTCACCTTAAAGGACAAACAAGATTTATCAAATTCTGATCTTTTAGTGCAAGGGCCACCCCCACACTCCCCTTTTTCCGTGACACTAGTACATTATCGTGCCACCCATCAGAACTATGTATGTCCTGATTCCCATCCTCATGGGATACATAGGAGTGCTTGGGCACTTCCTCGCTAGCCCAGTCTGACATTCGTGTTCGGTCCGTCGACGTGAGCACTCCCTAGAGAACGCATGGAAGGTAGGGCTTATGTCCTCATCCACATCGGGTTTTCTTAAGTACCCGTCACATGCCTCCTGTGCTTCCTCCCACCCATGGTATGAATTCTATGACCCTAAACTAATATCTCCCTATGGGAAAAGACTATGCTCCCTCTATCTAATATGTATCATTTTTGTATTCAGATGCATTTTGACAAAGAGCCCGAAGTGTGGGATTTTCATAGCGACATTCCACTCATCCCATATCCAAGCTTCGTGAGCTCTCTACTTGGATACTCATCCTCTTCCACATCCAAAAGGACCCTTAGACGACATGGATTCTAGGCTTAAGGGATCTCAATGAATGCTGTACCTAAGGGCCCTCTAATCGTTTCGGGCCAACATCCCTACGGGTCTCTGACAACATTTGTGACATGGTCCCGTGTTTCGAACAAGGTCAATGGTCGACCCTCATTTTTCTATCCCCATTCTAGGCTAACACGATATGGATGCTGCGTTTCTGCCACAATTAAAAATTTTTCTCCATCGTCAAGCCGCCATCATTGTGATCCAAATATCGAGCATCATGATTCACACATTTCCACTTCCTCATGTTCAAGTAGAAGTCCAAAATACTCGGCTCTATCTCTTCGCGCATCTAATTGCACCAGATGATCATGTTAGTGTCATGGGGAAAGTATTCACTAAGCGTCCCTTCAACCTAACCCACCCCTTTCTATGTCGGGAATGTCCCACCACTACATCTTGTTTCCCACATCGAGCATAACTCACGTGGGCTTAGTAGTTTTTGCAGGATGTGTACCAACATGGCCAGGCCTCCCATTGTCCTTCATGACATTAAATTACACTTTTATAACTACGTATGGATTGATTCCCATCCACATGGGGTATGTAGGAACGCCTGATAGCTCTACTTTGGGGCCAACCTAATTCTCACTCTTGGTCCCTTGACCTGGAGAGTTTCCTCCTGGGGTACGTGGTGTGATTTGGACTCCAAGTCCTCATTCACGTCGGTTTCATAAATACCACACCATATTCCCCCTGTGCTCTTCCCTTTCACTCCAAGTCCTATCGTATGATGTTAAACTATAGGAGTCCATATTTCCTCAATGAATGACACTAAACTACGGTTCTACTCTAAACATGTTCACGATGCCCCGTGTTATTCATGGGATGCACCAGAGCCTCTACCAGATATGATTTCACATTCCAGTGTTGGCCAATGACTACACTGTGCTTCCAGAACTATGTGTGGCTTGATTCCCATCCTCATGGGATACGTTAGTGACACCCTGGTTATTTTCCCTAGGGTGCAGCCCATAGGAATCATTAATTTTATCCTTCCACTTTCTGCCGCCCTGGCTAGAACCCTTGCTAGAGAGGCCCTATCCCAAAGAATGAAGGATCCATAACAAAAAGTGATGCGCCCATCTGGCATACTCCCACCATGGTGGTGTAATTACAAGAGTGTTGGATTCTGTTACGACAAAATATCACTCCATATTCCACGCTTTGCGTTCCCCGTATTTGGACCCTCGTCCCCTTTCATGTCTGAAGGGACCCCCTAACGGCCCGGTCCCATGCCGCATCGGCTCACCTACCATCCTGGGCCAACGTTCTGGAAGACTGGTCAGGTTTGGAAGGACCCCCTAACAATATGGATGCTCGACCTAGGGTCCGCCTACTGTCCTGGGCCAACGTCTAAAGGATTGATTGACAACATTTGTGACCTGGTCCCGTGTTTTGAACATGGGTCAATGGTCAACCCTCATTTTTGTCCCCATTTTAGGCTAACGCAGTAAGGATATCATTTCTCCACCACAGTTAACGATTTTCCTTTATTATCATGCCATCCCCACAGTGTTCCGAATCTTGGGTATCATAATTCACACTTCCCATTTCCATCTGTTCGGAATGGTTTTAGCACCCATGGTGTTGCACCATTCGTGCATGAGAGCACATTGAAGAAACAGCAAATTCGGCTGTTTTGAGAACATCCCTCTCCTTCCAGGCCTCTCCTATCTTTCAGAAATCCAGACTTGTTATCCAAACCCATGATTCCCAAAGCTTGGTAACCCACTCATATGTTAGGTGGGACGAGGAGGCAACTATCACTGGTTTATCACATTGGCCTTGACCCACGTGAGCTTGGGGAATTATAACCGAATATCCCGCAAACATTGTAGTTATTTAATGAACCGATGAAAACAATGGAAATCGTGCATTCTACGACATTCAAAACAAAAAAGAAAAAAACATTTGGAGCACAAAAGTACGATTAAAAGGTTTGTAATTTTTTACAGTACCCGGGGGTAGACTCCCCCAATGGACGGGTTGACCCCGTCAAATGAGCGTTGGAGCTCCGCCACCATTCGGCTTATGGCATCCAAGAATTGCTGCGGCTGACTCAGCTCCCGCTCCTCCTCAGCAGCGGCGGGGTGCAGTTCGTCAGCCTTGGCCCTGGCCCTCTCTATACCAGCCTGAATGGAAGCCATCTTTCCAGAAGCATAACTCATATGCTCTTCTGCCTCTGCCAGCTGGGCCTTCAACATTGAGATCAGCTCATATTGTATATTAAGAGAGGATGAGTGCTCATCTTCCCGGGCCTACAGCTGTTTGACCTCACTTTCAGCCTCCTGGAGCTTCTTGATGTTTGTCACCTTCCTCCACTGCCAACCTACACTGAGCCCACGATCATACTCCCGAATCTTCTCAACCATGATATCTCGGATGAGCACATGAGGACGTTGGGTAACTAATCCCCAATCCCACATTTCGCGCAGTCGCGAGCGAAGTCTGTCCATTTCGTTCATCCATAGCACTTGGGGGGTGTACTTGATGAAGCGCGTGATTAGCTTCCACGATCGGCGGTAGACTATGCTGATGTCTTCCTCGTCGGAGGCTGTTTCGTCCCAGTCTACACGATTGGCAGGCTTGTACGCCGGATACGCTCACAGGAATTCCTTGGTGGGATCTGCATCTGGAGTTGAATTTTGCGTGACATCTGGCACCGGAGCAAGCGTGACGGGACTTGGGTTGGCTGATTGATCCTCATCATTGGACTCCAAATCAATAACCTTAGGCACGACCCTACTGGTGGTCCCACCAATGATAGTGTGTGTTGCATCTCGGGGAGATGGGGGGACTATCTCCACCATCACCGGCATGCCCCTATGAGGGATGCCGCCAGACATACGGACCAGCCTTGCCACAGTAGCCCATGCTAGTCGAAGAATTGTATGATAGAGAGGGACATAAACATTAGTTGGAACAATCTACATATGACAGCAATGAATCCAGTAGAGGAAACATACGGATATCAATCACCCAGTGCTGCTCTTGAGTCAATGCTGACGGGACCCCAAGGCGTGACCCTCCGTATAATATTGGAAGGTCTGGAGATTCTAGGGGAGCCACCTTGGGTGCTCTAGCCCCACCAGATGCAGAACTGGATGCAGCCATAGGCGCGGGTTCTGAAGGTCCTGAATCATCACCTGCCAAGGGGAGAGAGTGAGGCCTGCGTACAAGTTCTTCCTACATAGTTCAAACATTGGTAAGAAATCCATGATGGCCTAAGAACATACCATGAGGAATGAAGCTCAGAATTCTACCATGATATCCTCTGCGAAATTATCATAGTCTGATTCTTGGTCTCCGACTTATCCCTCCTCCAACGGGCTCCCTCCGCCAGCTTCATCCTCCAGAGAGGAGTCCTCTGATTCTTCCAGCAGGGGGAAGCGCTCCCTCAGATTGGAGGCTGACAGTTCTTGTGGAACAGTCCGATCCAGCAGTACCCTCACCTGGTCTTTCATTGGGTGTGGGACACCACTGGAGTGAACGTAGTCCTCCAGCTTGAACAAATATTGCTCTGCCTCTATCGGAGATGCCGTAAAACCTACCCAGACTGGGCATATACATGGTAGAACCATCCCGTGATGGTTCAAGAGTTCCCACATCTCGGGAAAACTGAGGTGTTTCTGGTTGACATAACAAATGTCCCAGGCCTCTGGGAAGACGACATCATTTAGCATGTCAATATGACACAACCTCTTCCCTAGAGCCTGAGTGGATATCCTGCGGAATCCCCCCAGCGGCTGCCCCTCCGGATGGCCCTGCACTTCTGGAATCACTGGATCTGCTGCTGCTGCCACACCTTCGGCCGGTGCGGGTCTCACCGCCACGACATCCCCACCACCGCGAGTGGCCCTTGCTACCATCCGACCCCGACCTCAGGATAGAGGAGGCCCACCGTCACCAACCCGAATATTTGGCTGCCTCAACATATCCCTCGGATAAGAAGCCTCCCAGCTAATGTCATACTCCCTCACCAATATGAATGCGGCGGTAGATGGAGGAAATGAAATTTTCATCTTCCCGTCTTCCCGTGTGAACATGAGCCACAGATGCCTTGTCACACATGGGTGATCCTCGTGACGCACCTCCAAATAGACCTGTGGGGTCAGCCGCTGGAGGCACCGGAATTGCCTCACAAACTGATGCGGGGTGTACGGTTCACAGAGTGGCTCATGATCCACTTGTGCCATCAAAACTCCACCTCGAAAGGCCAGGAGATAATCCCAGTGCTCTTTCGTTCGCCTCCTGTCATCAGCAAGTACCCCCATAGGCAATGGAAATGGGTGGAAGCTAAACTCATCCGCCCTCCACACCCGGTTCAGAACCATCGGCATGGTTAGTTTGAATGGAAATCACCCGGCTGCATTCAGAGTGGAGGGGTGGAAGTTTGATCCCGGTGGTGAAATATGTTTTGGGTACTCATAAATCCATCGGATGTGCGCCACAATCCACCCTTATAGAAGATGGAAAGGCCTGCATATCCTTGGCGGCTTCTTGCCCTCGCTAACATGCCGCATCATCTTGTACATCTTGGCGAGCATTGGAAACCCAAGATTGACCCGCTGCCCCATGGCTAGCATAAACGCCATGATGAATGAGCTGGGCCGCAACCCCATGCTGGTATCCCTCACCGGTTGGATCAAACTGAAGATAAGGGTCGTGATGAACACTGCCAGCCAGACAATCGGCTTTTGTTCAGTGCTGACACTGAAACCCCAAGTCTTCCATTGGATGTCCTCCAAGACCTACCAATATGAGTGCTCCTTGCTCCGTTGAGCCAAGTTCGGCCAAGTTCAAGGCCTCAGAGGGAACTCTCGATTCTCCGAGAAGTTCAGGAACCAATCGAACTACTTCATAAAATAAACATCTCTCACTGCCTCCTTGTCCTTTCTAGGGACCAGTGCAATCAGTTCCGATGCTAGTCGTGACATCTGCTCCGAATCCTCCCATGCACTCAAGACGGGGTGAAACTCATCATACATGGCCCCCAAAATTGGAACCCCCAAAATCTAATGGACATCCCACAAACTGATGCTCACCTACCCATGGTGTAGGTGAAAAGTATTGGTCCTAGACGACCATCTGCTCAGCAGCTCCGATATCAGCTATTTCGGTTGGTAAATGTGGAATTGGGAGGCCCATGCCGCCTCATACAAACCCACTCTCCTCAGCTCAACCCCAAACTCCTCGCATGAGGCACCTACCCAGTAGGCCCATGCCTAGTCATTGGTGAAGTTTCCGCCCTGGCACAAGTCCCACTCATCGGACCACCTCTAATTTGAATCATGCAAAGCCGCCTCCAGCATGGTGCAGTACAGAGGAGGGGATGTCTCCAGTTGCAGTGGATTCCTGTCAATATTATTCACATGGTTGTGGAGAAAGTCGGTGGTGATGGGTGTGAATTCCTCCCACGCATGACCATCGACCACCTTGAACCACTGGCACTGGCATGGCATGCTCTTAAACCAACAAGATGGTTCATCCCTACTTTCCTCGGGAATGAAAACATCATCCCTTAGCCCGAAGCCATACAAGGGCAGCTTCATCCACTGTGGATAGTTCTTCTGACTCTCTGATAGCAGTGTTATCAAAGAATCGTGGTTTGAGTGACATCAGATCATCTCTCCAAGGTCCAGATAGTTATCCATCTCATCCCTCTGTGCGGCGTCTGCAAGCACCCCCCAACACTTCTTCTCTATGGTCCATTTCAGTTTCAGAACTCCAAAAAATTTCGGGTTAGATCGCGAAGGTTGCTCGCAGAGATCTCTCAGAAATCTCGGGCAAAAAACAAAGCTGTAGAGCCTTGCCTAGGATGGTAAAAAGAATTTCTCTTGGCATGGTCACGGAGTCGAAGACTCGCGGTTTGTCGCGAAGCTCGATTCGCGGAGAGTAGACGTGGAGTACGCGGAGCTTTGCGATGTTGAGAGCGCAAAAGGACAAAAGTAATGAGAGGAAAAAAGAGAGGCCATCCTCCCTATTTATAGGAGGCTACCCCCGAGCATCATGGCGCGTTCTGCCCGCACGGAGCACCATGGCGCGTCCGAACCGCAAGGCCGCTATCAGTATCGCGCGCCCCGTCGTGAGGCAGCATCGCGAACCACCAATAATTTGCGCGATTTTCCCTCAGACTTCGACCCCTTCATCCCTCCGCGGATCCAAGTCTGAGGGGGGGAGGCAATTTTTGGCGCCAAAATATTGAACTCAAAGGGAAGAAGGAAAATAAGCATGCACGCTACCCCACGGTGCTCTTACGCGGAGCTCCCCCTAGCAATGTGGCTGCCGCGAAGCAAAGGAGGCGATACCGCCCTACGAACGCCCTGATGTTCGTGAGGCCACCACGAAGCACCTGCCGCCCCTTCGAGCCGTGTGACCTCTGCTTCGCGGTGCCCCTTGTCTATAAATAATGGGCACCCCCTGAGTCCAGGGTATGGAAAATCCTACCTTTCGGCTTTTCAACTCACGAATCGCGAAGCACCCTTCGCCTCAGGAATCATGAGGTCCACGAGTTATTTTTGCTTCGCGAGATTCCTTCACCTTGTCTCATTTTGATCCCCTCTTCTGAGGGGGATTCCCTTCACCAATTATATGGGAATTCTTGAAGGAAGGGGATTCCCAAGGGAACCCGGGCAACTGCATAGCATATATGCTTCGTGAAACACCCATCCTGTACTAGTTATCCACATGCCATGGCATGGTCGCTGCACATCACGAAGCAATCTGCTTCGCAGTACCTTGCTTTGTGAGTCACCTCTGCTTCGTGAGGCAGTGCTCCTCGAATATTATTACACATAACGAAGCACCTCCCATTCACACCCTTGTCCCATGCTAAGGCCAAGTCACTCCACTTCATGAAGCACACTCCTTTGCTTGGAAATTACTCTTCCCATGCGACCCTCTAGGTTTGCACGATGTGATTTCAAAGTCCCATGGACAACACCACTCACAGCATCGCTTCACCTGATGCTTCTTCACATAGGCATGCTAACGTCTATTACTTCTTATCATAGCCACACTAACATGGACCCCTCGATGGTTCGCTTTGTGTCCTCCCTTGTCCATGTCCCTGACAGTACCTTCCCTCCCCCAAGGAGCAGAGGGTACGAGTCATGTAAGTCATAGGGGTGTGGAGTAAACCTGCCTCGTCCGAGCTGCATAACATTAAACTACCAAGCACCTCGTCCTCAACACATGACGTTAAACTGTGATCTGACCCCGTTCCCCACACGCAGGGTCCCCCCAGCTCAGATATTCTTTACACCACTCGTCTCCACGGAAATGGGATCACCCCTCCACATGGGATGATATCCTCTTTATCGGATTAGCATATGTCCACGGGAGAAGGGAAGCCAACTTGGTGTAAGCCCCCCCCCCCAAGAATCTCTTGCAGAAGGTAGCACCCATGCACCTCCGTACTTCCCCACTGCCAAGGCCAGTGGATGGCGCGATAGGGAACAAGGCAGCTTCCATCATTGGTCCCAAATCCCTCTCCCGCTGCACTTCGCTGCACTTTGGGCCTCCATCATGGAGTAAGTCCCAACACCATGGGCCACCTCACACGTAATCCCCACTTCGTTTCTCACGGACGCACCCTTCACAACCTGGTCGTCAGGTCTCAGCTGCCTCTTGTTTCTCACACCGAGCACAATTCACGTTGTCTTAGAGTAAGCATTGGCTATGATAATACCTCATCCAGAATGACGTTAAACAGTATGCCCTCATCCAGTAGGAAGTTAAACTGTATTCCCTTATCCATCATGATGTCAAACTAGATTCCCTCGTCTAGCATGACGTTAAACTGTATGCCCCTTGTCCAGCATGTTGTTAAATTGCACATCCGCCTGAACTATGAGGTATTTGATCCATGTCTAGGCATGGTACATAGGAAGCCTCCACGAGGTTCAGGCCCACCCAGCACTTCTTCACGTCGTCCTTCCTTCATCCAACCTAAACTACGAGGTCTTTGATCCATGTCAAGGCATCGTACGTAGGAGGCCTCCACGAGGTTCAAGCCCACCCGTCATTTATTCACGTCAGGTTCCACCCTCGTCCAGCATGATGTTAAACTGCATTCCACTCTGATGGCAATCCATTGTGACCAACCCGAACTATGAGGACTTTGATCCATGTCAAGGCATGGTACGTAGGAAGCCTTTCTGAGGTTCAAGCCCATCTCCCATCAGACCAAGGTCCTTTATTCACGTCGGTTCGCCGACACCCACCATTTTCACCAGAACTATGAGATCATTGATCCATGTCATGGCATGGTACGTAGGAAGCCTCCCTGAGGTTCATGCCCACCACCAGTGGACCCACGAGTTCACCTTTACATCGGTTCGCTGATGAAAACCACCTGAACTATGAGGTCTTTGATCCATGTTAAGGCATGGTATGTAGGAAGCCTCCATGAGGTTCAATACCATCACCTGGTCATTCCGACCCCATTCACGTTGGTTCACCCCTGTCCCGCATGACATTAAACTGTATTCCACACCTCATTTGAACTACAAGATCTTTGTTCCGTGCTAAGGAATTATATGTAGGAAGCATCCACGAGGTTCAACACCACCACCATTGGACCAAGGTCCACCTTCACGTCAGTTCACCGATGATACCCATCGAACCAAGGTCCACCTTCATGTCGGTTCGCTGACGATATCCATCGGATCAAGGTCCACCTTCACATCCGTTCGCTGACGACACCCATCGGACCAAGGTCCACATTCATGTCGGTCCTCGGGCACACCAACCTGAACTACGAGGATGTTGATCCATGTCAAGTCATGGTACGTAGAAAACCTCATGAGGTTCAAGCCCAACATCCATCAGACCACGGTCCTTATTCATGTCGGTCCACCGACACCACCCTGAACTACGTGGACTTTGATTCCCTGCCACGTGGATACGTTGGAGGTCTCTTCAAGGCTCATGCCCAACTTCACTGTCGCCCTTGCGATAGTCCCATTTCATTAACCCTCAACTTCTTTCATCCATCCATCATCTATCCTGATTCTCACCTGGGCCTCGATATCCCGTTGGCATCATTCCATCCACCCTTTTTTCTACTCCTAGCAGTACCTATTCCGTTATCCACATGTAATTCCCAGCATGTCTCCAGGTCGTTGTCCTCTATGTATGCCCTGATTCATCAACCCTTCGAAATACATGGGGTTTGATCCCTGTCCTCTACACAGGGTATGTAGGAAACATGCAAGAGGTTCAATCCAAGCTAATGGAAATCCATGGTGTCCCCCATCCTGGGGCACACTTCCCCTTGATCTGCCCTCAGTGGTGTTCATATCAGCCATTATGGTGTGACATACACCCTCCTTGGAGCACACCACCTCGTATCCGCCCTCAATAGGCGTTCTGATCCATCCATCCTCCATGTGTTACCTCCTTGGGATGCACCAATCAGATCCGTCTTTATGGGACATTTTGATCACCCTCAAACCATCTCCGCTAGATGTTAAACCTACGATATACCTTGTGTTAAATATAGGAAGCTGAGGAAAACCTCAGATACATGCCTATGGAATATGATTCCCCGCACTCGATTTGGGATGCCTCGGGCTTCCACGCCCTCGAGATGCCCTATGACAAGGGAAAAAAGATAGACACGCCAATTCCCCAGTGTTCAGACATGCTCTTAATGCCTCGACGTGACTACACCCCGACTGAAGGTTGCTGCCATGACCGGACCCTTTGGAATGTCCTGATAGAAGCAATGTAATTAACCGGCGTCCCTGAAAAAATGGCACTAGGAAGAGTTTCGGGAACAGCGTATTAAATCTATGAGGGAGACTCGGACTAGGTGACGAGTTTAGAGGAGGAATCCACGGAAGGAAGAACAGAAATCCCATCATCCCAGTTTAAATCAAGGAGGAGACATCCCTAAATAATGAGAAGATGCCACCCGCCTTTGGAAAGCGGGAATGCGGGGCGACAACAGTGCGTCCTCACAGACAGATGCACACGCCCCGACAAAAGCGTCGGAAACAATCTCCATGAATCTGGAATGTGGTAGTGGACACCTTGGCTGATTATGCACCTTTGGTATTTATTCCATGAGATCCCTTAGGCTTTGCTACACCTTGGATCCAGCTATCTTGGACTCATGAAGGACATGTTGGTACACATTCTCCTAGGATTCCAACCAGTTATTATTCCATGTTTCCATCGAGATTCTCCTGAGACTCGATGAGGATGCCTTAGTCTTCAGTAGCACAGATTTGGACCTTTGTGATCTACACTTCATTATACGACATGACTGTGGGATATATGATTGTGGCTGTACGACAAAGCCGTGGGTTTTTGATATAGTTTTCTTTATACGGTAAGGACGTGTGGACATGCTATTGATGGTTATGTGGAAAGCCTGTGTTGTTTCTTTATATTACATGTAGATGCCTTGTTAGGAGCCAAAACATGTTGCAAGGCGCCACAATAGGCTGTTTAGTATTACTTGTTTGTAGTAGTTATATGCCTTGGGCTTTCACACCTATATTACTACTTACTTTCACTTGTTTAGCATATTTCATAGTACTTATTAGAACTGTATAGATATTTAGTTGGAAACTTACTGGGATTCTTATCTCACATCCTATTTGGGCCTCCTTGGGGGCCAAAATATATTATATAGTTTTAGGTGATAGTAGGGGAAAGCTACCTAAAACTATTTGTTGATCATTTCTTTAGAGCATGGGAGCATAGGACTAAGATGAGGCTTGCGATTCTATAGGTGCACTTTTCAGTTGTTTTGGATTTTAGATACTTGTATTTTATTATATTTCTATGTACCTAGTTTGGTTATTTTCTAGATACATGTATCATCTACATCATGGAATATGAGACACTTCTGGCTAATAACATATTCTTGTCTTCCTTGTCTATTTTATCTATTGTTTGTTTATTGTATCTGCTTCGAATATTTAATGTGATTTACTTATATTGTGATAAATTAAGGTAATGGGGGTATAGTCTCCCAAATGACTCACCTAGTCCCGAACTACTAGTCATAATCCTCTAGCATTTGGGAATATGTGCTTAAGGCCATGTAGCCAACCGGGCTTCAGGAACAGCTGAGTGACATCCAGGTTCGGGATGTTACATTTGTACAATGATTCAATGATTTCATTTCAAAATTCATTGATGTCATATGAAGATATAATATGATTTTGTGCATGTACATACTATTTCACATCTAGGTGTGAATAAAATTCCTTAATGTAAAAATTAAATTCCTTTGCGTGACAATTCTTATAGTGAGATAAATTCCTCAAACTAATAAAAAATACTATGGGTGAGAAATTTCATAAAGTGGAAAAAACATTATAGTGAAAGATATCCAATTGTTTTAGAGGATAGAGAGATGGTATTTCTGGGTGACTTTTATAGATTAAGAATTGATAATAAAATTATATATGTCACTTTTAGGGTAATATTCTGTCAAACTATGTTATCTAGTGCTACAAAAAAAAGAGTGGTCTTAGTGAATGTTTATTAGTGGCAGTTATAATAATCACTACTAAAAAAACATTATTAAATATATTTTAAATATAGGGGTGGTTTCATAGAAACCGCTGCTAATATTTTTAAAAAATAACTGACCCCACCCCCTCTACCCGATACCCTAACCCCCTCTCTACCATGGTTGTGCCTCTCCCTGATGCTGGTGACTACCCCTCCCCCTTGGCAGTGCCTCTCCTCAACGTCGACAATCACCCCTCCCTCTCGGCCTCGCCTCTCCCCAACACTGTTGACCACCCCCACCTCGATCATGACTCTCCACATGCTAGTGACTCTCTCCCTCCCCTACCCCCCACCAATCCCTCATCCCCACCTCTCCCTAACGTCGATGACCACCGCTCCCCCTTGAACCTGCCACTCCCCCAACATCGGTGACAACCCCTCTCCCTCGATCGCGCCTCTCCCCAATTCCAACAACTTCCCCTCACTATTGATCATGCCTCTCCTTGGTGCCAGTGATTACCCCCCTCTACCCAAACTATCCCTGACACCGGCGACCGCCCCTCCTCCTTGGTCACACATCTCCCCAATGTAGGTGACCGCCCCTCACCCTCGACCCCACATCTCTCCGACACTCACCCCCCTTCTCTCCAACAAAATACCTCTCCCCCCTTCCCCGACTTACTCCCGATGACTCACCCCACATCCTCGATGGGGAAAACCCCTTTTCCTACACGCACATATGAACCTCATGACCCCAACCCCACTTGCTACCTAATGATGACCCCACAATGACCCCTTTCTCCTTGATGGTGATCCCCAACAGCGACCCCTCTCCCCCATTTCTCAGAGAGTGCAATCCCAATCGTAAGGTGTAATTTTTAACATTGTTTGATTGGTTTGATATATCATTATGTAGTGTATCATATTGTACAATCAAATGATAAATTTTATCACTTAGAAATCCTATACAAATAACTATCATTAATTCCTATTATAAATGGGTATCATGAATCATTTATATGATGAATGCTTGTTTGTCTGTGCGGTTATAAATAGTTTGTAACTACATGATTCATTTATACCTCATGAATTCTTGGTGACTAATCCTTCGTGAGTTTTGGATAATGGTTGACTAGAGGATAAGAAACCATTTGGTTTTATTGATTATTCACTAAATTTTTTGTATGCTTCTTCCACACTGGCATGAGACTTTCTACATAAGAACATACTAAGTTTACATGAATGTTCACCAAGATTTTATATACTATATTTATAGAATTATAGGATAAATTAATTGACCAAGCTTAACGATGTTAATTGATGTTTACTTTTAATTGTACTGGTTTGATTAACCATTCATATCATTATATCTCAATATACAGGGAGAAGAGTGAAAATCAAATAGATGTGGGTGAAAGTTGTATTAATTTACCTCGAAACACACCTCGTTATGACAAGAGTTTGAAAAAAAATATATTATGTAACTAAAAACCGATCACTGGATTGTAGAATAAAATGTGTATGTCCTAATTGAAAAATCAAGTGATGGTTAAATAGAAATGAAGTATATGATCATTTTATATAGAAACAATTTTCTACTCAATATGTATTCAGGATTTGGCATGGTGAATATATTGTTATGGAAATTCAAAAAAAAGATAATCCTATCAATGAAACACAAAGTGACCCTCTATTGCTAAAGGTTACATATCTATAGAGTTATTGACCTCGTATTCAAGGTATTTTCATGGGATTGAGACTATATTCAATCATGTTTAATGTTTTGATGATATCTCCACTAATTATCATTTGGAAAACTAGTTATCAATATTTCCAATTATTGGATAACCAATTGGAAAGGGGTAAAATTTTACACTGAATGAATTGGAGTTTCTATGAGCACATAGATATGTACTGCTCAATAGTCTTTTTACAGATCCATTTATTGAAGAATTGCGATGTCAAACAAATAAGTGATTAAGGGGTAGATATTGAAATAAGATGGAATTAAAAAAAGATGTTAATAAAGAGATTGTCAAATGGACCACCCATCACGTAAGTATATACTCATATTAATATTATTGACATGTAGTTATTTTGTTTATGTTAAAACTAAAACATTATATATATATTTCTAGATAATTAATGGTGAAAATCAAGATGAAATATAAAATGATGTTATGTTTTTTTGGCCCGAGGTCCTCTAATAAAGTCTATGATATTCGAAGCCTCCAATATTCATGGATTTAGGTTCCATTCAATTTATCAGGATGAAGACTTAAAAGATCAAAATAGTGGTGTATTTACACTTACAAAGGTGGGATATTATGGAAATTTGGATGGTATAATTGAATTAAACTATCATGGTTAGTTTTTGGTTGTCTTATTCAAATGAATGTGGGATAATATTGATTTGGGTATAATGAATGATTCATTACATTTTAATTCTATAAAATTCTCTCGATTTATCCATACCAATGAGCATGTAGAGAATGATCCATTTATCTTGGCTTCTTAAGTGAAGATAGATTATTATGTGGATGATGAAATACCTGAAGGTTATAGTTTTTTAATACATAAATTAGAGAGACTTATTTGATATGAGTGATCAAGATCAATTGGTACATTGTGACAGTGAACCTAATCAACCACAAAACATTGAATAATTATATACTGACAATATGGAAATAATAGAACTTTCAATAGAGGGTGAAAATGAAGCACTCGTCACAATGGAGGTCTATAATAATGAAGATAATGAAGACGAAGATAATTGAATGTATAAAATGGTAATTAAAATATATTACAATTTCTCATTGATAAGTAGTTCATTCACATATACATTGTTCTAGTTTTTCTTTTTGTAAAATATTTTTAGTTTTTAATTTTCTATACATTTAATATATTTGAACCAATTTAATTTCAATAATGATGAAAACAAATAAATTTCAAAATCCTACCTGGCTATCATCTCGGAGAACACCAAAACTACCGTAAGCTTTAGTGGATATGAGTGATTCAGTTGTACTTGAGACTTCCAGCAAGCCAGCCATTCCCTAGATGTTTTTAGTATCCCACAATCCAATTCACCTCTAACTATGGAGCATTTGGTTATCCCTTCCTCTAGTGGATATCAGCGAGTTACTATTACTGGTATGTATGTCATTGTAAAAAAACTATATATTTTATTAATTATTTAATTCATTTTTCAAATGGATAAAAATAACAGTAGAAGATATATAAATATGAACATGAAAGATGTATGAGACCTGAAGGAATTCAATATTATCATTCCATTTGATGAGTTTGGGGTGCCTACTGATGATGTTTCTAGAATCTATGGGCAGATTATTGGGCAGCTTATTTGTGATACAATGAGCATTCCCATTAATTATAAATATTAGAGGAATATTCCTACAACTTGGAAAAATGAGGTTTTTGATACTTAGTTAAAGGTAATTTAATTTAATATTCCTTGATAACTAATTTACATGACATGAGTAAAATTTTGTAATATACTTATATAGTGATATGTTTTTTTTATTTCTAGATGTTTTTTCATTTGGATGTCCCCGGCTCTATTTCACGCCCAAGCACTATGAAAAAATTATTAAAGAAATGGTGAGATTTTAAATGAATATTATGATATGAGTTTAATGAAATATCTTTGAGCTCATGATAGATTTATAAGAGGGTATGTGAATGAATTTCTCATGTGAAATGGAATTCGTTTGTCGATATTAACAGAGATGCATCTCATGAGGTAATTTCATAATTTAGAGTATCGTAAAAACCCAAAAAAATTATAATTTTTATTAATGTTTCAATTTTTGTAGGAATTATTGAAAAAAATACTATGAAACATGAGAAATAGTTCATTCTTCATATTAGTATGTCTTAGAGTTTTTTTAGAAAAGGAATAATTTTGGTTTGTATGTCATTCATTATTATTTATATCATTTTATTATAAGTCAAATTTTTTCTAACTTGTTTGTATTTTTTATAAAGGCTAATGAATTAGGTTACTCTGTTGGCCATACATAGATGTGGTTTAAAGTACATAGGGAATCTGATGTCAGTTTAGTAAATGACCCTACCAAAGATGTTAGATTAAGTATTTTTCATTATCATTTCATTTTATTTCATTACTGTAAAAAAATAATATTGAAAAATATATTATTATAAAAAAATCCTTAAACCCAATTAAATGGGTCTGCATACATGGATGAAATGGTGCCAATTTAGCACCGTTTGATACATCTAGCCAACCCCAATTAATTGGGTTTAAGGCATATTTGTTGTTATAATTTATTTTTCAATATTATTTTTTTATAGTAATGAAATAATAATACATAGTAATAAAAAATATATTAATTAGATAATATTATGAAGTTCAAATATTTTAAAAAATAATTTTTCATATTTTTGTATTAACAGGTTCAAATTCCAAAAATATGGGATGTGAACCCTTCAAAAATAATCATATGTTTCCCAGAAAGATGAAGTTGCAATTGTTTTAGGGACGGAGAATCACATACATGTATAGGGGATAGTTTTTGGACCTACTTCATCAGTTGTATTTGGTAGGGAGTCATCATTAGTTACTACTACACCTAGTTGGGGTTTGAGTAGCGCTATTGATAGTGAATCACAATGTTAAATTTCACGGTCGAAAGGAAATGTGTGAGAACATGACTCTTATAGGAAAACATACGATCAATAGTGAGAGAAAATGGAAAATGAATTAGTTTTTATATTTCAATGGATTACTAGAACAATACCCAAGGAAATTTCTATCCTTATAGATTATCCTATCAAGGTAAATTCTAAATTTCATAGATCATTCACACATTTTCAAAGAACACATACAACTTCCTTAAATAAAACAAAAATGACACTTTTATATTGAAAACATGCACTTAGATCTATACTGACAACATCTTGTGCCAGATTGTCGTGTGTTTGATTCCTACACATAAAAAATAAATTATATACTGTTATCCTTATGTTTGAAAATAATTCAACCTCATTTTCTCAGTTTTGACACAGTAAATAGTTTGTAACGGTACCAAAGCATTTAAAAAAAATTGTGTGTGGGGGGAGGGGGGGTCAAAAATAGGAATAAGATTCCATATAAACATAAAATCTGAGGAAAATGAATGTGGATTGATTTTTGAAATGTAGGACTAGATGACACATAATTTCGAGTTATAGTTTACCTGAGATGCTTGTAAATGTATTTTTAGTGTCTTAAAACACCAAAACATGTGTGTAATGGTTCAAACCATAGAAAACGATATCATATTGGCATGAAATCATGAGAAAACCACCATTGAATTATTTTTGACATGTACTCATATAAAAAATATCAATTAGACTTGCGGTGCAGTCAAAATGCCTTAGTAAATAGTTTTTAAAGGTACTAAATCCTTTAAAAACACATGATAGGGGGTAAAAATTAGAAAAATGATGTTTTATTTCCATGAATTTAGAGGAAAATAACGATGGATATTTTTTGAAATGTAGGAACCAACAACATGTTATTCCAAGTTATAGTTTTCCAAGGATTCCTGTAAATTCATTTTTAGTGTTTTAAACTACTAAAACATGTGTATACTATTCCAAACCAAATAAAAAAACCTCATATTGACTTGATATCATAATAAAACAGCCATTGAATTATTTTTGACACATAATCATAGACAATAAAATCATTCCGGCATGCGGTGTGGTTGGAATGACTTAGTAAATAAATTTTAAAGGCATCAAAGCCTTTAAAAATATGTGTCAGGGTGTCACAACTAAGAAAATTTCATCATATTTCCATAAGACCAAATAGGAAATTTTTTATTTTTATTTTTGAAATATAGGACCCGACGATATGTCATTATGTGTTACAAATTTTTTGGAATGTTCATAAGTGTATTTTTAGTGTTTTAAACCACATAAACATGCATGTAACAATATAAAACAATATAAAAAGACCTCAGATTGACATGAAGTCATGAAAAACACATTTTTTAGTATTTATGATGAGTATTCATAGATAACACATCAATCTGATATGCAGTGTGGTCACAATGGATGGTAAAATGTTTTTAAAGGTCCCAAATGCTTTAAAAATGTGTGTTAGAGGGTCAAAATCCAGAAAACATTGTCAGATTCCCATGAAATTATATAAAAATGACTATAGATTAATTTTTTAAATGTTGAAACTGATAACATTTCATTATGATTAATGGTTTTCCTGTGATGCATGTAAACACATTTTTAGTGTTTTAAAAGAGTAAAACAATAATATAATTGTAAAAACCATGTAAAAATAACATATATTGATTTCAAATCATGCTAAATTAACTATTGAGTTATTTTTGACATTTACGCATAGACAACACATCAATCTAACATTTGGTGTGGTCGGAATGACATGGTAAATGATTTTTAAAGATATTGAATCCTTAAAAACATGTATATGGGTGTCAAAACTAGGAAAAAATCACTATATTTCTATGAAATAATAGTAAAACAACCATATATTTATTTTTGAAATGTTGGAAACAACAGAACATAATTCTAAGTTATTATTTTCCTGGGATGTCGGTAAATGTGTTTTTTGTGTTTTAAAACACTAAAATGTGTGTGTAACATTTAAAAAAAAGAGAAAATGGACTCATATTAATGTGAAATCAGGGTAAATATACCAATTAGTAATTTTTGACATGTAAACACTAACAACACATCAAAATTATGTGTGATGTAGTTGGAATGGCTAATAAAACTGTTTTTAAAGGTAACAATGCCTTTAAAAACTTGTGGTGGGGTTTCAAAACCAGGAAAAAATCATTCGATTACCATGAAATCATAATTCAATAACAATAGGTGGATTTTTTAAATCTATTTATAAATGAGATTTCATTTTGAGTTATAGTTTTATTAGGATTCCCATAAATTCATTTTTAGTATTTTAAAACCCTAAAACATGAAATAGTCAAAGCCATAGGAAAATATAAGATTTATATCAAATCATGGGACAACCACCATTGTTTTATTTTTAAAGTGTATGTGTAATGTCAATATTATGTGAAGTGTGGTCAGAATGGCATTGTATATAGTTTTTAAAGGTACTTAAGCCTTTAAAAACATGTTTCGGGGGGGTCAAATCTAGAAAAATGTTGTCATATTTCCATGAAATCATAAAAAAATTACCACAAATTTATTTTTGAAATGTAGGAACTGACAGAACATCATTTTAAGTTACGGTTTTCCAGGGATGTCTTTAAATGGATTTTTAGGGTACTAAAACACATAAATGTGCATGTAATGGTAAAAAACAGAGAAAATTAATCCATATTGACATGAAATCATGGGAAAACTACTGTTGACTTATTTTTGGTGCATACACATTGACAACATGTCAATCTGATAAGTGGTGTGGTCAGAATGTCTTAATAAATTGTTTTTTAAAGGTATTGAAGCCTTTAAAAACATGTGATGGAGGGTCAAAACTAGGAAGAAATCATCGAATTACCATGAAATCAAAGTAAAAAAGACTCTATATTGATTTTTGAAATGTAATAACTAACGACACATTATATCAAGTTATAGTTTTCCTAGGATACCTATAAACACGTTTTTAGTGTTTTAAAACACTACAACTTGCATGTAATGGTCAAAACCATAAAAAAGACCTCAAATTAACATGAAATCATTGTAAATCTATATTTTAGTTATTTTTTATGTTTACATATTAAAAAAACATCAATATAATATGTAGTGTGATCAGAATGGATTGGTAAATTGTTTTCAAAGGTACTGAAGCCTTTAAAAACATGCATCAGGGAGTCCAAACCAAGAAAAAATCATCTAGTTTCTATCAAATCATAGTAAAATGACCAAATATTTATTTTTTAAATGTTATAATTGATAACACATCATTTTTACTTACATTTTGCATATGATTCCTATAACACGTTTTTAGTGTTTTAAAAAATACAAATACACGTGTAATAGTCAAAACCATAGAAAAAGACTATATATTGATTTGAAATCATGGTAAAACCACTATTAAGTTATTTTGGACATGTAATTGTAGAAAACATTCCAATATGGTGTGTTTTGTGGTCAAAATGGATCAATAAATAGTTTTCAAATGTATCGAATCCTTTAAAACGTGTATTGGGGGGGTCAAAACTTGGTAAACATCATCAGATTACCATAAAATCATAGGAGAATGACCATATATTTATTTTTGAAATTTAGGAATCGATGTAATGTCTTTTTAAGTTATGTTTTTCTAGGATGCCTGTAAATAGGTTTTTAGTGTTTGAAAACACATAAATGTGTAGGTAATAATAAAAACCATAGAAAACAACCTCAAATTGATGTGAAATCAAGGGGAAAACACCTCTGTGTTATTTATGATTTTTATTTGTAGAAAACACATCAATTTGACATGCAGTGTGGTCACAATGGCTCAGTAAATATTTTTTAAAGGTATTTAAGCCTTTAAAAGCGTTCATCAGGGGGTTAAGACTTCTAAAACTTCATCAGATTGTAATGAAATTATAGGATAATGACTATAGAATGGTTTTTGAAATGTATGAATTAAAAACACATCATTCAGATTTATGGTGTTCCTAGGATTCCCGTAAACACATTTTTAGTGTTTTACAAAACTAAAACATGCGTGTAATGGTAGAAACCATAGAAAAAACCCTCATATTGACATAAAACCGTGGAACAACCACTATTGATTTAGTTTTTAAATATATTAAAATCTTTTTATCAAATTCTTTAAAAATAAATTTATGTAAAATTTAAGCACATTGCACATCGATATAAAAATCAATTATAATTTTATATATTTATCCCTTTTTAGTTTCAAGTATTGAATCATATTTTAAATAGGAAAATTTATATTTTAAAAGTGTTTTTCATGGTATATTAAATGTTTTATGTTAAAATATATTCTATTTGATTAACAAAATAATAAATTTTATGTGAAACATTTTAAAATATGATTCAATACTTGAAACATTTTATGTTAAAATGTATGTGCAACATTTAATGTTAAAATGTATTCTATTTGATTTTAAAAGTGTTTTTCATGGTATACTTCCATATCCATTCTCATTTTCTTAGCCATCAGCCACAGGTCCCCTTTCCTTGTCCAAATCCCTAAACATAAAGTCTAAATGTGCATCGATATTTTTATACAAGGTGTGAGTAATAAAATTCTAGTTGGATATAACTAATTCATCCTTAAAAAGTGTGATCATGTTTATCTACTGTATTTAGTGATAATAATAAATGAAAAATAAATCATAAAATCTAAAATCACATAACGAGTGGTTGTGCATTAACCAAGCTGCTAAAACCCCCGAATGTACTTGCTTCAACTCCAAGTAGAATGTAAATCCAATATATCGAAAGTAATCAAGATATGGCCATGATACTAGTGATTATACTTCTTGGAATTGTATGTACGTACTACTCGACATCCACTGAGCTCTAATATTGGAATTCCTCTCCCACATCTCCTCTTGGATGTATCCATACAACCAAAGGATTAAGAAAAGTGGCACCTTATGATGGTTCTGGGAGTAATGGAAGCATGTTGTGGTGGGAAATATTTTAAAATTTCATTTACTGTTTATATGCTCAAAACCAAGAGTGACGATCTTGAACACCAAATTTTTAATTAATTTATTTAATGTCATAAAAATGATTACCTTATCTTAGGAATATTTATTCATTAATGATGTTAATCATATGAAAAGACCCATTCAAATTGTTTGTATTTCTCTATGAGGATCCAAGAATAGAATCCCTCTAATGAAAATCCACACATGCTCCATTGATATCCGATAAATGTTAAACGATCTCTATATGCTAGTGTGGGGAATATAATGTCTTGTGTTGTTCATTCTTGATCACTGATTCTTTAATCATGAATAAATCTTTCAAACATTTATTTTTCTTGAGAGGGAGAGATATAGAGGAGTTAAAAGAAAATTCATTATTTGAAACAATTATCTATTTTCAATTACCTTCACAATAACCATAACAGGGTATTTATTAGGGTAGATTTTAGGTTAGGATATTTTTTTATTTCATTATAGCCCTTAAAAAATATTAAACCTTTAATAAACCTCATTCTATATAATAATAATATTCGTATTATTATTCTATGTTGTGCTCAAACTTGAGCATCGAAAAAATATCATCTAACCATCTTTTTAATTGATATTAATTATTAGACATTATCTTGGTCTATTGAAACTATTATTTTATTTATTAAATATCTAAATAAATATTTAATTTAAATATTTCATTAATCAATATATATTTTTGATCAATAAAAAATGAGTAAAATTATAACTCAGTTTTGAGAATAATATTTATTCAATTAATTAAATTCAAATTGTATTTAATCAAGATCATCAGAAACACTTCGTGTTTGACCCTCTAGGATCCTTTCTAATTGGCATCAAGAGAGCTTGCCTAAAGTCCATAATTACTATCTAGAAATGAGTCAAGGGACCCAAGATAAATAAAATAATTTTAAAATGATGAAAACCAAAAATGAACACTCACTATATTATATAATCCCTTTATCATAATATCTCATCTAGCTTGCTGCACATCTATGTCACCAACCTATTTAAATGGTACATATTTCTTTAAATATCTAAAATAAACACATAGTTACACCATGTACATGGAATTTAATGCAATGGTTCTATTTCAATCAAATGGATTAGAAATCAGCTTCCATAAATATAGAAGGGACAAATCCTTCTTTTACTTATTCATTAATTACATGTGAGTCATGACAAGAACAATGTAACCTAACTTACAATGAAAATATGTCTTCATGTTTTTCATCATAAAATCTATGTGCCTGAGTTATAAAATTCATTAATGATAATTTTAATGTCCAAGTACCATTACACATGCTTGCATATAGGAATATCTGATGACACCAAAACATGTGGACTTCCTTCCACTGATTCATTATCGTAATATCCCATATTCATGATTACCAAGTGAGAACTTCATGATACTAAGACACATACTCTTATGAGTTCTCTCACTTAACATTATTACATTATAGTCTTACAAAAAATGGAAAATATATAATAATATTTTTTATTGATATTCAATATATCGAACATAATTGTAATTAAAGTACAAATAGCTAATCCTAGGACACCAACTCCAAGAAACTCCCATGAGGACTAGATCCAACTACCTAAAACATTCAGTGCAATTGAACTCACTTAATAAATATATTTATGCTGATTCAATATTTAATTCAAAGGGTAATATATATTTTCATCTTCGAAAATACTCTTCACTAAAACCTCACCACTCTTAAACAAATCCCTCAAGAGATGATACTTCCAAAGTACATGTTTCGTCCTTTGATGTGTACTTGGCTCTTTTACGAGAGACACCACTACAATATTATCACAATAGATTGTAATAGGATATTTAATATTATATACCAATTCAAGAACTTAGTGATTTTTTTCAACTATAATGATTATTTAGCTACCTTAGAAGTCAAAATATACTTGGACTCTACTATAAAATCTATGACCATAGCCTTTTTTGGGCTCATCCAGCTCACAATACCTCCATTCAAAGTGAATATGTATCTCGTTTGTGACTTCATGTCATCTTGATAAGTTTGAAAACTATAATAATCATATCTTTTGATGACTGGTTCCCCATATCCTCCACAAATTAGGAACATATACTCAGTACACCTCAAATAATTAAAGATAATCTTGACTACCATCTAATAGAGGTTAACTGGATCATCTTGATATCTTCATACTGCATTTTATGCATAGGAAACATCTATACTAGTACATATCATAATATACATGAATTACCCAATCACTGATGCATATGAAATCCTATCCATTCTATTTATTTCCATATGTATTTGAGGAGACATTTTCCTGGAATGATGAATGCCATGTGACATTGGAAACAATCCCCTCTTGGATTTTTCCATACCAAATATCTTAAGTATCTTATCAATGTATGTACTTTTTCTTAGGATGAGAAACTTCTTAGATCTATCATGATAGATATTGATTCGAAATATATATAATGTCTCACCCATGTCCTTCATACAGAATCATTTATTCAACAAAATCATAAAAAACTGTAAGACTGGTATTTGATTTTCTATAAGTATTATGCCATCAACATATACTATTAAGAAAATAAATGCAATCCCACTAAATTTTTTGTAGACACAAGGATCACACTCATTCTTTATGAAACAACATTCTATTATAGATTCATCAAAAATGAATGTTCCATATCCTAGATACATGATTTAATCCATAAATGGATAATTTTTCAATTTGTATATATTTTCATCCTTTCCAGTCAAAAACCTTTTAGGTTGTTTTATATCAACATCTTCCTGAAGGTTCCCATTAAGTAAGGCAGTTTTGACATCCATTTCTCAAATCTCATAGTTACGGTAAGCCTCAATGTCAAGTAAAATTCTGATGGATCTCAACATTACAACTGGTGAAAAGGTTTTATCTCAGGTAATTTCTTGATGCTATTTCATCCATTTACAACTATTCATACCTTATAGGTACTAACTTTTCCTTCAATGTCTTGTTTCTTAATGAATACCCACTTGAAACCAATGGGTTTTACAACCATTTTAGGATCAACCAAAATACAGACTTGCTTTTGGTAGATGGAATCCATTTTAGAATTGATGGATTATTTTCACTCGGAAACATCTGTGCCACTTAATGCTTTCTTTTTATTTATAGGATCATTATTATAAACTAATAATTAGTCATTATCCTTGGTGATAAGAAAACCATACCATTATGGTTCTCTAACCTCCCTTGTACTCCAACACATTACTTGTGTCTCTAGAATAGTTTCTTCTTACATGGGGATTTATAGAACCTGTTCCTATGAAAAGTCTTGTGTACCTTGAGTCTCACCTTCATCTAATTCTATCTCCATCCCACCATCACTTTTAGATATGTTTTCCCTTTAAAGGGATATGGAATGCCTTTCCACTATTACTTTTTTTGTAAGGGATCATATTGGTAATATCCCATTGTTTCTTTGAGTTATCATATAAAGTCACATTATACACCTCAAGGTTAACATTTCTTCCTAAAATAGGCCTTAAAAATGCCTTCCAAACCAAAAAATTAAAGTATGACAACATAGGTTTCTTTCCAATTCATAAATGGTATGGTATACTACATTACCTTCGTGATATTTTTTTAAAAATCTATTGAATTTGTAGAAAACTAATCTTTTCAAAAATAATGGTTTTTGAAAAACTGGTGAATTTTTCTAAATTTCCTAACCTAAACATAAATAGGGAGAAAAGTTTTGTTTTAGAGAAAGTTGTTTTCTGGATACAGATGATCAGACTGAGCAGCATCAAACAAAAATTATCGAACAGTGTTGCACCGATTGGACAAGTTTTTAGAATAACAAAGATGTTGATCAGACACATCATTAGTCTTAGATCCATTAGCACGAAGTTCAAGTTTCATTCGACTCAGTGTTGGTTATAAAGTAAGAATGTTGTTGAATATTTTGAATGAAGATAGTGATGTTAGGAGTTATAAAGTTTTAACCTTTATAACCTTCATTCAGATGATGATTTTCTAGTTTTTAATTTTCAAATATCATAAATTGTATATGACAATTGTGATACAGTACTTATGAAGAAAAGGGGGAGAATAGGAGAAACCATTCATATTGCGTTTTTGTTGAAAAGAAACAAGGTTTTCAAAGTAATAGAAGTCATAATAATTTCCAATGTACGTTAGAAGGTGCTTTTCCAATCTCGAAGTTATCATAAATCATGAAAACTCTCATGATAAAAGCTTTTGAAGAAATGGAGGAATCATAAAGATTTTCTTAGTTATAAGAATCAAGAAAAAGTTTGCATCGGATCCAGAAGTACGAGCATTGAAGTTTTTAGAAGTATGAAAGAGTTATATCTAGTGAGGTTTGAAGAATTTCAAAGGTGCAGAATGCAGTTTCCATCATAATGAGAATTCCATTGTTATGAGGATTCTATCAGTATAAAGCTAAGGATGTCCCATCAGACTAAATATGAGGAGGAAATTCAATAAGACTAACTCTAGGGAGGAAATTCAATCACAATGACTTTGAGAAGGAAATTCAATCAAGATTTACTTTGAGAAAAAATTTCAATTAGACTAACTCTAAGAAAAAATTCAACCAGACTATCTCTGATGAGGAAAGTCAATTCAGAATGAGATGAGGAAGTTCCATCATAATGAGTTGAGGAAGTTACATCCTAATGAGCTGAGTAAGATACATCAAAATTAGATAATGAAGTTCCATCATACCAAAAAAAATTTAAGAAGTCTGATAATAAAAATTACAATTAAGACTCAATAAGATTTCAATATATTTTTGAAGAGTTTAAGTGGTCAAAATTGAAATTAAAATATGCGTAGATCATGAAGTTGTTGAATTTAATTAATTTGGAAAAGTTTTCTAGTTTTCTGCCTTTGCCTTTTTGGGATTCCTATTAATAGAAGCACAATACATTCATACTATACATCTTTTTTATGTGATTGGAAAAGGAGGAGTACTGTAGAATTCATGTCAAAGTTATCTTTTTTGGACTGGGACATCATTATATGGTTGGACATCTTAATGTTTTGTTTACCAGACTAAGGAATATCTGAATGAGAATTTGAGAAGAGTTTGAGTAATATATATTGATAATGAGTTCATCATAATGTTTCCATTAAACTAAATTCATTGGACTACTTCCATTGAACCCATCCACATCAGAATGAAAGAATCAGGCCTTGGCACATTGGACTGAGGATTCCAGATAGAGAATTTGTAGAGAAGTTTCAAGAAAGTCTTTATTATTTTATTTAGGATCAATCGTTTGTAATACAATTTGTATGGTTATGGGAGTTAGTATAATTATTTCTATTGAGACATAGAAGCTATATAGTGGGAGTTAGCATGAGTTGTATTCACTTATTCATTATAGGGAATTTATATTAACCCACAGGCGTAGCTATGTAAAGGATGTAGGTTCTCACACTGAGGACAAACCTTTGAAATCTTACATGATTTACTTGATTTCCTACATTTTCAAGCATTGGTATTTACTAAAAGAATGTAAGGATATAAACGTTATCAGGCTTCAAGGGTTAGGTTTTTTAAAAGTATTGCAACTTATAAAAGTGACCAACTCATTCAACCCCATTTTAAGTTGTTATTTAATCATTTGAAACATTAATTGGTATCATAGGGTAGGTTCCCTTATTTAAATCTTATCATCGATAATATCAATTCTATCAATAGTAGAGGAATTCCTACATTTGAGGGGAAAAAATTATTATGGATGGAGAAATTAGTTGATTATTTATCTCCTATATTTTGGCGTAGAAGTTTTTTATGCTACTACAATTGTTTTTACAACTGTTATGAAAGATTATACTATGTTGTTTACTAATAAAATAAATATATAAGTTGATGGAAATGCTTGAAATTCTATTCTTATGTCCTTATCAGAAAATGGTTATATGAAGGTGATGGGTTTCAAAACATCAAAGAGTATGTGGGATAAACTGGAATGTATATTTAATGGGAATACTAAAGTGAATGAAGAAAATATAGAAATTTGGAATAGTAAGTATGAAGACATATGAATAAGAGATGAAGAATCCATTGATTAATACTTCATGAGAGTAAATTAAATTATTTGTGTAAGATCCCGACCTTTCCTGAAGATGACTCGAGATTAATTTCAGGTCTTTATTTTTTTCTTGTTTCATAATACTTGGGTTGGGTTTTACCTTGGGATATGTTTGGGAGAAAATTTGAGAAAATTGTAAGGGAGAAGTGAAATTCATGGTTGGTGCATTGTTTTCCCTAACCATGTTCCCCAACCCATCAAATTGTGCAACACTGGAAAGAGGAATTTCACGGTTAGCTCATGATTTTTAAAACAATGCACCCTCATAGAAGAAACTGTGCACCCCCGTAATAGAGGCACTTGGTTAGCCTCACAGTTATGGTAAACCATGCACCCCTTCCCAACTAACCATGCACGAACATTTAAATAACACAAAAAATTATATTAATAATCACTCAAACCCCCATTTTAACTTTTATTCAACCCCTATTCGACCCTAGATGAAATTTCATGATTTTGGAGCCTCCTAGATGGATTAAAATTCTTCATGACCTCTATTATTTGTAATTCAATGACTATATCAAATATTTGAACCTTGTTAGTAAGAGGATCTCATCCCACTTGGTTTCTCATTACTTCTCCATTCTTCTCATATTTTAGATAGGGTTTGTTATTCTTATTTTGATTGGATATATACATTGTTTTTGTGATCAAGATGTATTATGGTAGATATATATATAGATTTAAGAGATCATTATTTGTTCAATCTTGATTTAGGGTTTTAGATTTAGATCTTGTTCTAGGTCATTGTGCTGCTCAAATTTTGGGGATTTTTGTTGGACGACTGCTTGTCAACGAATTGAGTTAGTTAGTCTATAATCCAAATCCCAAAGTCTTTATTTAAATTATGTATATGTTATTTTATAATTTCTACTAGTTTTATGGAAATTTTTTCTTCACTAATTTAATTAATTTGGTGAATTAATTAATTAAGGAAATATGAAATTGGGGATTTTGGAAATTATAGATTGAGATAATTAATTGTAGAAATAATTGTTAGATATTGAGATTTGACGATTGAAATATTTAATTTTGTGATTAATTATTATATATTGAGCTTTTGATTGAGATTATTAATTTTGGAATTACTTATGGAATTTTGAGTTTGTGGATATTGATTAATTAATTGAAGAATTAAGTAATGAGATTGATGTACTCAATTAATAGGGGAATTAATTAAGGGTATTTATGTGATTAAAAATAGTTTAATTAGTAATGAAATTTGTGGAGTTAGTTAATTGTTTAATTGAAAATATAATTTAAGTTATTAATTGATTGTAGAATTAATTAATTTACATGATGTGGTTAATTAATTTTTTAATTAATTAATGTTATTTATGTGATTAGTTAATTATTGAATTAAATATTGGAATCTTTGTGTTTAAATAATTGTTGAATTAGTGGTGGAATTTATTTTAATGTTTAACTGTTTAATTAATTATATTTTATGAATTATAACATGGCAATTTAGTTTAGAATTAAATAATAAGAACATGTTCATTCTAATGTGTAAGTTATGAATGGTAACATGGTTATTTAGTTGTGAAATTAAGAATGGGAAGATGATCATTATAATGAGTATGGTATGAATGGTAACATGATCATTTAGCTATGAATTAAATAATGAGAACATGGTCATTCTATTATGTGATATATGAATGGTATCATGGGAATTAAAGTATGAAGAAAATAATGGTATCAAAGACATTATGAGATAAGATATTCATCGGACATACATCAGGACCCGGTATGAGACAAAGTAGGCATTGAATGATAAAAATGGAATAATGAGATATGAAATCCATTAGACATACTTCAGGCTTCAGAATGAGCCAAAGCAAGAATTAAGGTACGAGTGTCTATGAGAGTTTGGGGGTTTATGTTGTTAAATAAATATTAATTGATAATGTGATAACAATTTACTTATGAATTGTAATTATGTATTTATATAGCTGCATATACATACTTTTAACTATATATTGTTTTATACACCATTAGTGGTGGCCTACTGAGCTATACTCACACCCTACTCAGGCTGCCTTATTGGTACCCAAATAGACTTTGTGTTTTCTAGATACCATAAGGAAAAAATCACATTGTTATATGGATGATATGGGATAGACAATGGATGTGGGAAATAGAAATGATTCGGGACCCAAATAGGGGTGTCATTAGTGTATTTATTTTTTGTTTAATTTTGGACACTTGACACATACATTGGCATGGAATATTTTCTTCTTCAGTTTTTATATTGTATTTCCACATATAGCCATATCGTGATACCAATTATTTCAGGCTATGATTAAATGTTATTTAGTATTTGTTTCTTATTTTCTTCTAGTGTATTTAATATTATAAAAGGGGGGTATAGTCTCCCCATTATAGATATTTTAAACCCTCACTGCTATTCGGTATCCTCTAGAATACGGGGAGGCACACCTGGGGTCATGTGACTGACCGACTCGAGGCACTGATGTGTGACACCTGGGCCAGGACATTACAAAGTGATATCAGTGCCCATTTTTCATTTCTTTTTTGTTTTGTATTTCAATTTGGTAAAGGTAGACATGAAACTAGAAAGAGTCAGGCCTTGGTTATGATCTCATGCTTGGGAGTAGCCAACCCATGTATGGGGGATAACCCAAGTACCCAGGGTGGGATTGTTGTTATTCCTATTTTCTATTACAGTTGAATATTATTTCAACTTTGGTGACACACTTGTTGTGTGTTGTGATTATTGATGTTAATTTTTTTTGAGTTTTGACTCGTGGACCAGTATGGAAGAAGATTTGAGTTGCATGCATCATTTTAGGAACATAGGGTTATTGTGACATGCATCAGTTTAGGGACACATAGAAAAAATGGGTTATGGGTAAGTTACTGAACATGAACTATTTTTCCTTGCTTGTGAAATTGAAATGAAAATGGAACCTAACATGAAATTTAGAAAGATTGTAGAATGATGTAAGATGAGAATAAATGGGTCTCTAAATGAGAAACTTGAATAATTAGAAAGTGTTTACCCTTGTTATCTAGGACCATAGAGTACAATTATTAAGGGTAGTGATAACACCTCAGTTTTGACTATGTGGTAGGGTTTGGGGAAATGACTAGTTATGCAATTTTTTTTTTACCGTAAATGTGTTAATTTTGTAAAAGGTGTCCTAAGGTAACTATTTGTAATGGTATATATATTTCTCTATGATAGCGCTTATTAATAGGATAACATGAGGTTATGGCTAGAGATGATCTACTAGTAGTAGGAACTAAGGCACCAATTGTGTCAGGTGAGGAATTTCGGGAGCAGTTCCAAGAGAAGATTTCCCACTTTATGAAATTCATGGGAAGAGACCCAGTGTGGGTTGTGAAGAATATGTTTGATCTAAAAATAGATTTAAAAATGAAACACCCTCCTACTTTTATTGAAGAGGGTGGACCCGAGAGAGATGATTTCTGGGTTGAGTCCCTCGAGACTATAATTGACCACATTGAGACTCCTATAGAGAGGATGGTCATGTTGCATGCTTACATGATACGAGGATCACTGCATCACTGGTGGTATATTTAGGAGTGGACTGTATAAGAAAATGGTATGTTATGGTATGAACTATTGGATAAGTTTCTAGAGAACCTCTATCCATGGATACTAAGGTAGGAGAGAGTATCCAAGCTCATGAGGATGACTTGGGGGAGTATTTATGTGATAGACTATGTTGGACACTTTACACATTTGCAACACTTTTCTCCAGCATTGGCAATGGATGAGATAACTACAACGATACATTTTTATGATGTGATTAAATGTGAGATTAATTCCCAATTTAACCAGTTTCAGTTAAAGGAGTTTGATGAGGGGGTTGATAAGAATCTCATTGATATGGGAAAACTAAAGAGGCTTCTAGTGTAGGAAAAGTGGGTCCATTTAGATGATTAGAAGGTACGACTTCTAAGAGTAGGAAGAATTGCTATGAAGACATCAACCAAGGCTGTGGGAAACTTAGTACATAAAAAGTGGGATCATTTGTATAGGACCTTAATCGAGTGATCTATCACCATTGTAGTAGATTAAGAAACTTTTGAATATATTTACCTCAAAAACCATATTGTTTCAGTCTTGCAAAAATATGGGACATATACAAAAGTTCTAGAGGACCCAGTGATAGATGAGTAGTAAGGGTATAGCTAGTCCGAATCAGAGTGTAGGAAGAGGATATTCTGCACCATATCAGTCTTGCATCTGGAGTTCTAATGGACAAGGTGGTAAAGGTAGTTTATGAGAAGCTTCAGGGTATGAGAGCTCATATTAGTAGAGTAGTGCAGCACAGGGGACTTAGACTGCATCACGAGGAAGTGGGGTATGACAGTTGCATTCTATTCACCATACACTTCTGGATATCAAGGGTGGACCATTGATATTGATAGGTACTATTTATATAGCTCATATGATATCTAGTTCCATATTTGATATTGGTGCCTATCATTCCTTTTTTTCAACAAAACATGTTAATGGTTTGAGCCTGGTGATGGAGTTCGTGAGTGGGGTGTTGACGACAAACACACCTCATGGAGTTCAGTCAAGAGACATTTTTTTGTTCAAGGGGTGTTCTATTGAGGTCGAGTAGTATTGATTTCTATGGGATATTTATATCATAGACATGTTAGGATTTGAACTAATTATGGGTTTGGACTAGTTAGTATCATATTTTCCCCACATTTATTTTTACCAATTTGTGTGTTACCATTACATCTCCTAAGGGTTAGAAATATATTCACTGTAGAGAGTGGGATATCGAGGCGTTCCGAGTAGGGCCAATTACTCATCAAATAAGAGAGATCACAACCCATGTTTCAAGTTTATTTCAAGATGATGGCAGTGTAAAATGAGATGTCTTTCCACACATAGTGGATAGGTTTTAGGATGTGTTTACTTAACATTTCTCAGGGATTCCACCTGAGAGAGATGTGGAATTTAGCGTTAAGCTCATACCTGTGGAAGAGATGATTTCTATTCCACCATATAGAATGGCACCGAAAGATATTCAAGAGCTCATGAAACGGATGGAGGAGTTAGAGGATAAGGTATTTATTTTTCTGAGTATGTCTCCTTGGGGTTCACTAGTGTTGTTTGCATGGAATGCTGATAGGAGTTTATGCTTATGTGTTGATTACCGAAAGTTGAACCAGATGGCTGTGATGGACTAGTATCCTCTCCCCCGTATCGGTGACCTATTTGACTAGTTGAGATGATCTTGTGTGTTATCAAATATTGACTTGAGATTAGGGTATCATAAACTAAGATTTTAGACTTCAGATATACTAAGGGATGAATTTAGAAGCAGGTATGGACTATATGATTTCATCCTAAAATTTCTTGGGTTGACGAACACACCAGTAATGTTTATGGACTTAATGTACATAATCTTTAATCTCTACCTAGATCAGTTTGTGGTAGTGTATGTGGAAGTTGTCTTGGTGAACTCCAAGACACCTGATTGTTATGACCAACGTCTTGATATCATCTTAAGTACACTAAGAGATCATTGGCCATACATCAAGATATCTAAGTACAATTTTTTGGATTGATCGGGTACACTTCTTGGGTGGAATCATCTTGGAGGAATGTGTGTTGGTAAATCTAGAGAAGGTTAAGATAGTGGTTTCATGAGAGCATCCCAAGAGCATGTTTTATATCCATATATTTCTAGGATTTTTTGAATATTATTAGAGGTTCATTAAGGAAATTTTCCGATTGGAAACAATTCTGACCGGCTTGACCAAAAAGGGATAAAGTTTTTTTTGGTCATGAGATTGTGATAATTCATTCTAGGAGTGGAAGAAGATTTTTGCATTAGTACCAATATTGATCTTACCTAAGCATGGTGAGAAGTACACAGTGTATTGTGACACTTCTAGGATTTTAATTGGAGTTGTGTTGATGCAAGGAGATCAATTTTTGGTTTATGGGTATTTGAAATTGAGGCCCCATGAACCGAACTATCCTACATATGACCTCAAGTTGGCTATAATGGTTTATGTTTTAACGTGTCGGGGACATTATCTATTAGGAAATTTTTTTACTGTGTATATTGACCACAAGATATTCAAGTACATATTTTCATTGTGAGACTTCAATCTTCGATAACTGAGATGGGTTGAGTATTTAAAACCATTCAATTTTGAGCCAGCATATACGCCTAGAAAGGGGAAATTTTTTTATGATTCTTTGAGCAGGAAGACTCAAACTTAGGTGGTTTTGGAGCCTAGTGCTGAGTGGAAGATGATGGATTTACTGGATGAGATACACATTGTGGTTTAGGAGAGTTAGGATTAGATGACTCTCGTAACAGTTTCATTAGAGTATACATTTTTGAGAAAGATATAAGATAGAATGTATGTGGATTTATAATGTTTTACCTTGAGGGAAAACCTTGAAGGTGGGGAGTCACCTTCTGATTAGAGCATAGATGAGGATGAGGTTATCTATGTCAGGAATCAGGTTGTCCAACCTAAAAGAATGTGAGACCAACTGATGTGTGAGTTTCTTGCCTCGAAGTGGGTGGTACATCCATGTGTGACCAAAATGCACTGTGAACTACAAAGATAGTTTTGATGGTTGGAAATGAAAAATATAATAGTATGTTTTGTGACATGATGATACACCTATCAGTAGGTGAAGGCCTAGCATTAATGAACTATAGTTTTACTACAATTATTGGCCACTATAGAATGGAAGTTGAACAAAGTGACCATGGACATTGTGGTGGTTCTCCCAATGATTCCTTAGAAGAATAATTCTATTTGGGTTATTGTGGATAGACAGAAAAAGGTAGTGAATTTCTTAAATATATGTGAGACTTTATCAGTGGAGTAGTTGGGATATTTTTATGTTTAGGTGATAGTCAATCTGCACGAGGTTCCACATAATATTGGTTAAGACTGAAACTTGTGTTTTAATTCACAATTATTATAGGTATTGCAGATGGTTCTTGGTATATAGGTTTTATTGAGTATGAATTTCCACCCACTGACAGATGGTTGGTCTGAGAATACTATACAAGTTCTTGAGGAAATGTTGTGATCTTGTGTTCTAAACTTCGGTGGGTCTTGGGAGAATCACCTAGCACTAGTGAAGTTCAACCTTACCAATAGTTATTGGGAAACTATATAGATGGAACCATATGAGTCTCTTAATATTAGGCCATGAAAACCACCTCTAGTCTGGATGGAGGTAAGTGAGTCTAAGTTGTTGGGACCGAGGCTCGTGTAGGACACATTAGAGCATGTACAGTTGATTCAAAAATATATGGATAAGACCCAAAGTAGATAGAAGTCATAATATGATAGAAATAAATGACACCTAGAGTTTATAGAGGCTGATCATGTATTCATTTGGGTGTTTCCTAGATTCAATCACTATAGAATACAGAGATAGGGTAAGTGGGAACCCATGTTTGTTGGACCGTTTAAGGTGGTGGAGAAAATCAGGCTAGTGGCATACCGATTGGCTCTTCCATAGGGATACAGTGCAATGTATGATATTTTATAAGTGTCAAAACTAGGTTGGTATCACCAAAACCCTTCTTATGTTATTGATATGGATGATGTTGAGATTGAGATAGATTTTTCCTTTGATGAGCTTTTAATACGTGTGCTGAATCGCAGTGAGAAAATGTTGTGGGGAAAGACCATGCCTATTGTTTGTGTATTGTGGAAACATGGGAATATGTGGGAGGAGACATGGGAAATGAAAGAAGATATGTGGGATCATTTTCCTAATCATTTTGACTCAGAATCTTAGAGATTCTTGGGAGTGCAACTTGAGGATAAGATGTTATAAGGTGGTGTGATTGTAAGATCCCGACCGTTCCTGAAGATTCCTTGGTCTTAATTACAGGTATTTATTTTTTTCCATGTTTTAGTGTACGTGGGTTGGGTTTTACCTTGGAGAGTTTTTGGTTGAAAAATTGAGAAAATTTGAAGGGAGAAGGGTAGTGCATAGTTGGCTCATGGTTTTCCTTAATCGTGTGCCCTTGCACAGAAATCCATGCAACCTTGGATAGAGAATAATTACATGATTGACACATGGTATGTCAATATGTACACCCTATTATGAGAAATTATGAACCCCCATAATAGTTGGTCACATTTAGGTACCCATTTTGGAGAAACCGTGCTCCCCTGCCCAGCTAACCATGTCTAAATTTTTAAATCACCAAAAATTTAGATTTTTAATCACCAAAACCCCCATTTAACTTCCATTTTATCCCCATTTAACCCTAGATAATATTTAATTATTTTTTATAATCCTATATGGATTAAAAGCCTTAACAACCTTATTAATTTGTTATTTTAATCCTGGATTGAAGATCTTCACCCCTCCCTGTCAGAGGATCTTTACTCGCATGGTTTCCTTTTCCTTATCCTTTTTATCCTATTCTAGAAAGGGGGTTTTAATCCTATTTTGATTTGATGTAGTCATGTTTTTGTGGATCTAGATCTAGTATTGTAGATCTATATCTATATTTAAGAGATCTATAATGAATTGATATTGATTTAGGGTTTTAAATTTGAATATCATTCTATATAATTGTGCTGCTCAAATTATGAGGATTTTCATTGGGTGATCGCTTGTCAAATAATTGAGGTAGGGTGTCTATAATTCAAATATCAATGTATTTATTTAAATTACATTTATGTAATTGTATAATTTCTATTAAATGTTTAGAAATTATGTTCTTAATTGAATTAATTAATTTTTTGAATTAATTAGTTGAGGAGATCAGAAAAGGGGGATTTTGTGAAATATAGATTGAGATAATTAATTGTAGAATTAATTACGAGATATTAAGATTTTTGTATTGAGATATTTAATTGTGGAAATAATTATGATCTATTGAGATTTTGATTGAGATAATTAATTATGGAATTAATTATTTGGTTTTTAGTTTGTGGATATTTATTAATTAATTGAATAATTAATTAATGGGATTTACGTACTCAATTAATTAGAAAATTAATTAAGGGGATTTATGTGATAAAATAATTATTGAATTAGTAATAAAACTGGTGTGGTAGATTAATTATTGAATTTACTAATAAAATTTAAGTGATTAATTGATTATAGAATTAATTAATGTATTTTATGTGATTTTTTATTTTTTGAATTAATTAATGTTATTTATGTGATTAGTTAAATTTTGAATTAACTAATGGAATTGTTATGTTTAACTAATTGTGGAATTAGTAATGGAATTGATATGGATAATTAATTGTTGAATTAATTGTGTGTTTAGAATGGTAACATGGTCATTTAGTTGTGAATTAAATAACTGGAACATGGTCATTATAATGTGTAATGTATGAATGGTAACATGGACATTTAGTTGTGAAATAGAGAATGTGAACAAGATTATTCTAATGTGTAAGGTATGAATGGTAACATGGTTTTTTAGTTGTGAATTAAAGAATAGAAACATGCACATTCTATTGTGTGATGTATGAATGGTAACAAGTGAATAAAAATATGAATTAAATAATGATATCAATGGAATTATGTGATATGATATTCCTCAGACATACTTTCGGCTCCAAATTATTTCAGAGTAGGTATTGAATGATAAAAATGTAATTATAAGATATGATATCCCTCAGACATACTTCAGCCTCTGAAATGAGTTGAAGCGGGGATTGAGGTATGAGTTTCTGCGGGAACCCCAAGGTCTATATAGTTAAATAAAGATTAATTGATAATGTGATAACTGTTTTATTATGCATTTTAATTATTTCTTTTTACAACTACATACACTTTCTATTGATTAGATATTGTTGTAGTTGTAATTAGTGGTGGCATACTATAATGACTTATATTTTCCATGCACTATTTTTTTGGATACTATATAGATTATTTGTGAGACCAGGCACTGAGACATTGTGCGATTCTAAGGCTATTGTTCCTAAAATAAATGTTTGAAATATATTAAATAGCATTCATGCACAGTTTTCATGAAAAAGTGTAGTAACTTTTAAATGGGTACCCTGATCAGAAATATGATTGTACCGTTGAGTTAAAAATGCGAGGTTTACCCTAGGAAGACTTAACATTAGTTGGTGTGGGTCATTTGTAGAAAAGTCATCACATGCATGGAAATGAATGAAATAATTTAATAAATAATTTTATTTCATTTTTGTTGATGCAGTGATTGATGGACATTAAATAGACTATTATGGAGAAATACTAAGGTTAGCTGTACAACCCTGGAACAGTTATATATCCATTGGATATAGCTTCAGTGAATCCTCTCAGACGAATGACGAAAGGATATTCAATCAATGATCGATGTAAAAAAGATTCGAAGGATCTCACCAAAAAACACGACACAACCCCATTCTTCATTAGTGATCGATTTGAATCAAGGTAGGGCATGTATTTTTATTTTATTCTTCCATGTTCTTGATTTATACAATGAACAAAAATCAATCAATGAAAATATTGATATGTGGTTTGATCATTATGTGGGATGAGTTTATTTAATGTGGTTTTGATGGGATAATATATTTTTAATTTTATTATTCATATTTTCATTCAAATAATGATATATCAAGATAAACATGAACATCGATCAAGGATTGTTACTCCAATATGTTCTTGTTCTTTTCACCCCCCATTCATCGTTCATCATGAGCATTCTCGATCAATCGATCAATGCGCACCTATTTATTGGTGCAACGATCTGATATCACAGATCTAAGATTGGAATAGCCTGACAGAAGTGTGATGATGGAGATAAATCAATTTAGATGACAGAGGATACCCAATTTACTATTCTTCAACACCCAACAAATAATGAAAATTTGAATCATTTTTTGAGTAGAGTTGATGGTGTAATGCATTCTTCATAGAAAAAAATGATTGGATTAGTTGGGATCTTCAATCTCATGGTGAGACGATCCCCAGATCGAAATCTGGAGGTATTGGATCAAAAGCAAGAGTAGATATGGGATTCTGAAAAATCCTGAACAACACAATGTTTAATCTGGATCTAGATGTTGTGTGGGACCACATGAGCTACGATTAGTGTTTCCATAGGAAGTTAAATATCACATGGAATGTGAACCCTTTTACATAGAATATTCTATCACCTGGGTCACTTGGCATGTACTCAGGAATCACACGGGTTGTTTACATGGGAATATGTTCATAGGCTAAGCTATGTACTGGTACATGAGAAGACAGGCATAGGATGGTGATGTGTTCTAGCACATAGATAGAGTAAATGGTATACATACATGGTGTGTACTACTACATGGACACAGTTTGATGAGATGAGCCATTTACATGGGAATGACCTAGGTTCACGGGACAAGGAGTGTGACCCCTACTACACACGGTGTACTCTTTTTTACATGTCTTGGAGCCCTCATACTATATCTCTTGGAAACGTTTTGCTAGGGTTTTTTACCTTTATATTTTCCCTGAGGGTTAGTATGCCATCATTTTTTACTCCCGGGACAATGATCCCTTCAGCTGTAATTCCTAGATAAAGTTGTTGGAATCCCTCTGAGATGCCTAGAGTGAGATCCTCTGTTCATATTCATGTCCTAGGTGGAGTTCTTGGTATCGATGTGACCAACACTACATGGGATTCAATCCTCTACTTAGTGGGTTAATTCAGATTGATTTGTTGGTTTCACCTCATGGCCTTTCCAGTGATCCTCATATGTGTATTGTATTCTATTCAAACTATTAGCATGTTGTTTCTCATGAAGAGACCCGATAAGAAGTACCTATTGGACGAACATCATCAATGCTATTAGATTCAAGAGTGTGTTCTCTCGGGTGAGTTCTTTGTGGAATATTATATATGGAATCATAGACTATTATAATATAGTTGAGACTTACCCCTAGAATATGTGTCTTTGTTGAGTATATCTGGATGTTCTTGTTATATGTGTTCTAGAAATATACCTGTGTAGAGATGAATGTATTTCCTTTGTTTTATGTGACGCATGCCTATCATAGGGCATGTAAAAAGAAATTTAATTTTTCTAGTGTTTTATAATGGATGACCAGGTTCCTCTCACTTGAGGAACATTCTCATATGTTCACTCACTTAATTTAATTCACCAAAACTAATTCTTTTTAATTGTTTTTTTAATTTAGGAATGTTATGAAATTTAAGTTAATGAAAATATTAATCTAACATGCAATGAAAAAATTTAATTAGTGAATAAGGAACTTTGAATTTATGGGTTTTTTGTGGGTTACATCATTCTACTTGTTGGTGTTTAAATAAATTTTGATAATTCAATTTTGAGACCTCATTCTTGAATTACTATTATTTTATTAATTGGTGTGAAATCATGAATGCATTTAGTAATATTTACTTCCCCTCCTAATTTAATCAAGGTTGATGGAATAACTCAATCATGAGTGTGACAACTTCAAAGACTTGGCTCTGTCATATTCCAGTTCAACCAATGAATGGCTCAAATCCATCGTATTAAGAGCTTATATTCAGTATAAGGGAGGGAAGACATTTTATAAAATAATTGAAATGAGTTTGAGTTTAGTTTCCTGGTGGCCTATTGCAACACCCATGCACGTCACTCTTTCTCATAAAAATCATAATAAAGCATAAGAATTTTACCGTACAATAAATAAAATTGACACATACCCCCCTGAGGTATTTACGTATTTTTTTTATTGACAATGTATTTTTTTCTAGATGAATTTTCCAGGAAGCTTCCTTCAATGTATAACATCTCATTGCCACCATAATCAGAGACAAACTCCATGAAATTTATTTAGGTAGTGCATATATGTGTCATAAATCATATCCATTTCTAATAAAATTTATTTTAGGTGTGTAGCCTTATTTATACACCCGTTATAGAGGTGGGGTCCACGCTGTCAGCTCGGAATATTTCAAAACATAAATTAATTTTTTGGGCCTTTAGATATTTGAATAAGCCTCTAGTCAAGAAGAATAAGTTAAAGGAATTAAAATAAGTATTCTATAAAAATAATCATTCAAATTGGAAATATATTTCTATATAAATGACCAAAATACCCTTGATGTAAAAATCTATAAAAAATCCAGAATTTAAGCACATTTCACTTTTTAGCTCAAAACACACCATAAATCCAAAATTGATCAATATAATCTGAAATTGATAAATTAGGAGGGTTAATGAAATTGAAATTCATATAAAAAATGTGGAAAATATTATTTTTATCAGTATATTTTTTGGTTTCGGGGTGTCCTAATATGTTTTGTTATACTCACCCATACATGGGGTTTTCCATTATGTGTCGTGTCTTGTGTAGAAGATTGAAATTTTGATAGAGTCTTAGGAGGACCAGGACCAGACGATGCTTAGTGAGACCAGAAAAACCGAGTTGTGTTCCTACAACTTTCTGAAAGTAGACCCAATACTTACTTATAGGTTGTAATTTGGTTTTCAAACTCTTTGTAGAGGGCTTATATTTGGACCCAATTACTTTATATTACTTCCTATTATACTCTGGCTATGCAATTTAGATGTATGAATGCATGGGGTTTTAGTTGTTTTTATATTTCAGAATTTTATAGGCTTCATGATGTGTGTTTCTATATAGGTACTTAAGCTAAGTCCTCTCATGTCAGTGATTCACCTTCTCAGTGCTAGTCACTAGCCCCTAGCCTTTTTGAGGTGGGATTCAGGAGTCATGGCATGGGCCGCTCTAAGAGGGGGCCTGACACCTACTGAGTTGTACTCCCACCCTACTTGGGCTGCCTGATCGGTACATGAATAGAGTTTGTGCTTTATAGAGAGGTTAAGGGAAAATACATTGTGTTAGATCATTGATATGGGATAGAACCTGGATGAGGGAACCAGACACTATTTGGGACCTTTTTGGGGGAGTTGTCAACGTATTTATTTTCAGTTTCATTTTAGACACTTGACATGTACATTGGCATGACATATTTTCTTCTTTTGTTTTTGATATTGTATTTTCATTTTTGGTCATCTTATGATATTGGTTCTTTTAGGTTAAGATTACATGTTATTAATATATTGTCTATTATTTTTTGATGGTGTATTTACTCTGATAAAAGAGGGTAATGTCTCCCCATGATCAATATATCAGACCCTCACTACTAATCATCAACCTCTGACATATGGGGAGGCATACCTGAGGTCATGTGACTAACTGATTGGAGGCACTGGTGTGTGGAACCTGTTCTGAGATGTTACAGTATTCAACATTATATGTTTTTGATACTTCTTGTAATATTCAATAATTGTGAAGAAAATCATGTGAAACTTTCCTGATAGGTTTGATTCTAAAATTTTCTCTTTATAAGATAAAGCTGATTTATCTCTTGATGATTTTCTTAAATTTATTATTACTTATGAAATGAGAAAATATCCAATGTTAAAAAAATATTAAATATGAAATAGATTTTGAATCAATGAGAAAGATGATAATTCAAGATGTTGGACATGATGATCCTGGCTACTTTTATGATAAAGAGGATGATAAGTTGAATGAAAAAATATTGTCTCTTATATCTAAGAATTATAGTAGAGGAATATAAAATTATGGTGGTAAAAATACACCTAAATGTTTTTATTGTGGTGGAATTTGACACATTACTATGAATTTACCTAAGAAGAAAGTTGGTGAGTGTCGAGAATATTCTGATGAAACACCTTGATGAAAGAAGAAAAACAAATTTTATGAAGAAGAAAATTCATCCAACAAACACAAGAATAAGTCTACTAGAAACAAAATAAATATGATAAGTAATAAATTTGAATCATACTCAACTGAAAACAATTCTTCAAAATATGAATGTTAAAGAAAAATTATAACCTTTATTTTAATATTTAAAAAATAAAATATTCCTTAGATAGCGAACAAGGTGGTGAAGAATCATATAGAGAGTATCAACTCAAAACATAACATATATTATGTATTGAGAAAAATATAAATCTAAAGTAAGAAATTATAGTAAGGAAGAAATATTGTGAAAAAGTTTCTAAAGTAATAAATTATGTCATCAAATCCGAGGAAGAATAATTTCAAGAGTTCTTAAGTTACAATCTTATAATCACTAAACATGGAATGATGGTTGAAGATCTCAATAAGAAGTTGGAATATAAAAAAAGGCAATAAGTTTCAATATAAACTTCTTGATTCTATTAATACCTTGAGAAATATGAATGAAAACTTTAACAAAGGTTTAGTAGTAAAATATAAGACTTATAAATTTGTTGAGAAATATCAAATGAAGAATTAGGTGAATTCCTCACTCACCAAAAATAATGTTTCATCTGATTTTTCTAACATTTCAAGTGATAATAAAATTATTAGGAATTTTTGGGTGGATAAATAACAAGATAAACCTATCACATATACAAAATTTAAAACTCACTTAGAAGGAAATATGCTATACACCCAGAGTATGTTAGGGTAGGAAGTATTTATCAACCCCAAATTTTTTTTACAGAGAATGATCATACTTCTATAAAAAATTAAGATTTTATGGATTCTATTGGTGATATAGAATATATGGGCACATGAATTACAATTTTTGGCATAACATATCACTTCCCAAAAAAATATTTGAATAGAGTGGAATAAATAGTGAAATTAGAATGAATAACTTTCCTAACACATAGGATGTTAGAAAAGAAAAATCACATGAAGTTAGAAACTTTCCAAAAAAAACAATTTAAATGTCTCTAATAAGTTTATGGAAGATGTTATTTGGCTTTGCATCATGTCAAAAAATATATGAATCTTCTTTTAGAACAATTTTCTTATGGGAGATAAAGAAAACGAAGCTAGGATGATGAAAGTTGAGGAAATTTTTTTGAGACTGCCTTGAAAGAAAGTAAAAAAGAACAAACAATGGATACTTTATAGTGGTTGTTCATCATTAATGATAGGTGATATAAAAATCTTGAAACATGTTGAAAATCATGAAGGAAGTTCTATTACCTTTGGGAATAATAGTTCTTTAAAAATCCTAGGAATCAGAATGACTGAGATTAAAGAAGAAAAGTTGAAATCATGGAATTTTTATTTATTGATGTGCTAAAACATAATTTACTTAGTGAAAGTCAATTTGTAATGATGGAAAAGAAGTTATTTTCAGAAAATATTCATGTGTTATCAGAAGTGTAAACCATTGAAATGTTATCACAAAAGGAGAAAGAACTAGTGGAAATATTTTTCATGTTAGAGAATTTAAAACCCTTTTCTCTATTTCAAGGTTAGAAACAATTATAATGTTTTGAGTAGTGTATGATCATAAAAATTACAAAGTGTACCAGGTAGATATAAATTTGGATAAATTGAAGAAGAAGTTTACAATGAGCAGCCTTTTGGGTTTCTACTTGATAAGAATGAAAACAAAGTTTTTATATTGAAGAAAGCTTTATATGAGAAAAAACAAGATCCACATTCATGGTATTTTAAGATTGAAAATTGATTGAGAATGATGATTTTTTCAAAAGGAATATTTGACAGAAACATATATATGAATGATTTTGACTTTGGAACTCTAATTTTAATTTGTCATGTGGATAATATAATTTTTTATAGGGATGAAGAAAATTTTTGTAAATAATTTTCTGAGAAAATGAAAAAGAATTTTGAAATATCAATGTTGAGAGAATTAACTTTCTTCTGTGTCATACAAGTTCAATATAAGGAAAAATAAATATTCTTATCTTATGAAAAGTATGCAAGGGAATTGTTACAAAAATTTGGAATTTTAGAAAATAAAGAAGTTTTTACTCCTATCTCAGTGAGGATGAAGATGAGTAAAGATGAGTCCAGAAAAACTGTGAACTAGAAAGACATTTGGAAGATGATAGGAAGTATACATTACCTTATAACCACAAGACTGCTATTGTTTATGCTATAAATTTATGTGCTAGGTATCAAAGTAATTTGAAAGGGTCAAATATGTTGGTAGAAGGATAATTCTAAGATATGTCAAAGGAACAAATTCACAAGGATTATTATAAAAAGGAAATTATGAGATGATGTTTCATGGTTATACTAATATTGATTGGGTAGGATATTGTAATGATAGACAATCAACCTTAGGAGAAACATTTTTATTTGGTGAATGTTCTGTAAATTTTTATAGTAAGAAACAATGTTCAGTAACCTTGATAAAAGTGGAATTAGAATATGCTGTGACTATTCAAGTATGTACTCAGACATTGTGGATGAATGTTAAATTGGAACATTAGAATATAAAGGTTTCTAAACTATTGAAGACACTTTATGACAATCATATTGTAATTGAACTTTCTAAAAATCATGTCCAACATTCAAGATCAAAACACATAAATAAAAAGTGTCACTTTATAAAAGAGAAAGTTGCTACTAGAGATGTTTTGTTGGAATATATCTCAACGAAGTATCAAATTATAGATATCTTCACAAAGTCAATTCCAAAATAATGGTTTGATGAGTTGAGGATGAAAATTTATGTTCATCCTCCTATAATGAATTCCTAAAACTCATAAGGATGTCCGCTACCATGCTTTGGATTATATTGACAAAGGGTGAGAAAAAGTAACAACTTTGTACTATGTAAGATGTTTTTAATTATCTTTATTTTATGAATATGAAGTTGTGATTATCAGATAATGGGGGCGAGGAAAATAAAATTTATAGAAAAATAAAAGTGAGAAAATATAAAAGGTAGGGGATTTTATCTTAGCACGGCCATTCAATTTTTTTTCTCACTAAGGGATGGATTTTTTTCAAAAAAAATACCTTATCTTTTAGTGTGGTGTCTAAACTATATTTTAATAAAGGATGTGTTTTGGTAAAATTCAAAAAACATGAGTTGTTTAAAAAAGTTGAATCGGGAAAATTTTTTTGAGAGTTAAAAATGTTATTAATGAATGTTGTTAAAAAATCCAAATGGCGAGATTGAAGAACCTTTGTGATGTTTTTTAATAAATTTTTGTATTTTTTGATAACTTATCTTTTATTAAATAATGTTTTGGAAAAAAAAGTGAAAGTTTCTGAATGTTCTAACCCAAACATAAAATGGAGAAAAGTTTTGTTTTTGAGAATGTTGTTTTATAGACAAAGAGGATTGAACTGAGAAACAGCAGATGAAAAGAATCGAAATGATAACCACCTATCATAGAATTCATCTAAAAGTTAGAGTTTTTTATCCGATACTCCATCAGTCTTAGATCCATTGACATGAAGTTAATGTTTCATTGGACTCAATTTTGGTTAGAAAGTTAGAATGTTGGTGAAGTTGTAGAATAAAGAAGGTGATATCAGGAGTTAGAAATTTTTAATATTTCTAACCTTCAATCAAATATTTATTTTCATGTTTTTAATTCTAAAATATCATAATATGTCTGTAACTCATTTGATGTGTTCCTTATGAAGAAAAGGGGTAGAATAAGTGCAACCAATCATATTGAGTTTTGGTTGCAAATTAAGAAGGTGTTGAAAGTAAGGGAATTCGTAATACTTTCCTATATAAGTCATATAGTACATTGATAATATTGAAGTTCTCATAAATCAGGAGAATTGTAATGGTAAAATATTTTTATGAAATAGAGGAATCATAAAGATTGTATTGATTCTAGGAATCAAGAAAAATGTTTTCATCAGATCCAGAAGTATTGAGCATAGATGTTTTTAGAAGTCTGAATGAGTTATAGTTGGTGAGGTTTGAAGTATTTCAAAGCGGTATATTGGAGTTTCCATCATAAATAAAATTCCATCATTGTGATAATTCCATAATTATGAGGATTCCATTGGATTGAAGCTAAGGAAGTTCTATGAGGTAGAATCTGAGGAGGAATGTCAATTAAAATGACTCTAAGGAAGAAATTCAATCACACTAACTTTGATAATGAAATTCAATCAAGACTGACTCTGAAAAGGAAAGTCAATCACGTATAATCTAAAAAATAATGTTAATTAGACTAACTCTAATGAGGAAATTCAATTTAGAATAAGATGAAGAAGTTTCATCATAATGTGATGAGGAAGTTACATCATAATGTGTTGACTAATTTCTATTATACAGAATAAATGTTAGGAAGTTTGAGAAGAATTATTATAAAGGAAACATAAAAATATTTCATAATATTTGTGATGTGTTTATGTTTTAAAACTTGAAATTAATATATATATATATATATATATATTATTTTTAATTTGAGTAAGTGGGAAAAGTTTTTTAGTTTCTTAAATTTGTCTTTTTGGGATTCCTATAAATAGAGTAAATGTTTATTTATAATTGTGAACTTTTTTATGTGAGTGGAAAAAGAAGAGAACTACATAATTCATGTCAAATTTATCTTTCCATATTAAAATCTAATTAGAAGTTTGGACATATAAAATTTTTGTTTATTGGACTGAGTAAGATTGAACGGAGCATCTAAGAAGAGTTTGAGTAATGCATCTTGAGAATGGATTCATCAGACTGAGTCCATCAGACTAAATTCATCGGATTGAGTCAATTGAAACCAGCCCTATCAGATGGAGAGAATCAGACCCAACAACATCATAATGAGGATTCCGAGTTGAGAATTTGTGGTGTAGTTTGAACAATGTATTTTTCTTTTTTTATCTCAATTTTTTGTAAGAAAATTTTATAAATCAATATGAGTCAGTACAATCATTACAATTAGTATATATAATGTGTCTAATGGGTGTTGGCACAATTTGTATTCACTTATTCATTTTATTGAATTTCTATAGGCCCATAAGAGTGTCTATGAAAATTATATAATTTCTCACACTGAGGTAGAACCTTGTAAATATCATGTTCTTTAATTTTTTTTACTAATTTTCATACATTAGTATTTACTAAAAGATTATAAGGATATAAAATTTAACAAGTTTTGTGGTTTAATATTTTCAAAATTATTGAAACTTATAAGAGTGAACAACTAATTCAACCCCACTTCTGAGTTTTTATTCGATCCTTTGGAACATCATATACTATTTATCACTTTATTTGAACCTTTTTTTTAATATTTCAGCTACTTTATTGTAATTAAAATCCCTAAAATAATAATGGAATACTCTCATGAATCATCATCGATCTCACCATGTCCAACAAGATGTGGTTCCACCTTTCACATACATCATTCCACTGATGTGTATAAGGAGGAGTGAGTTAATATAGGATCCCACAATCCTATAAGTAATCAATGAATTCTTGATTGAAATATTTTCCACCAAGTTATAAGAGAATTTTCTTAATCATATTACCAATTTGGTTCAAATATTCATTCTTTTATTTCTTGAATTTATCAAAATAACCTGACTTATACCTCATTATGTAGACATATTCATTTCTACTAAAATCATCGGTAAAATTTATTAAGTATGAGAACCTACCCTTGCCTCAATAGGAAATGGTCCACACACATATATATGAACTAATTCAATAATCTCTTAAGAACTTTCACCTTTTTTACTAAATGAGGATTTATTTATTTTACCGTATAAATAAGTGTGACACGTACCAATTGGTTTTAGTTCAAAATAATCTATATATCCATTTTGGTATAACTTAGTCAAGTGTTTTTCATTTACATTACGAAGCCAATGATACCATAATTTGGTGTGGCACGAGTTATGTGAAGTAGTTTCATTATCAATTTCCATTACTTGGTTTGTGTTACACGCTAAAAAAATTGTTATTTATATTCACCTTTCCATAGAAAATGTTATTTTTATAAAAGAAGAAACATTCATTTACAAATATTAAAATAAATCCATCTATGTCATGTTTAGATATATAAATAATGTTTTTTTTGTCATGGATGAAATATAATAACAACCTTTCAAAACCAATATCATTATAAGATACCATATTTTTCTTGGTACGTCCCACTCTATGGTTTTCATTGAACATATTTTTTTGGGTATTCCATTGTAATTAAGCCTTAGTGACTAAGTCTTATTTGATGATAGAGAGCCTTTTTTGGAGAAAATAACCTTAATTTTAGTCATGTATGTCTATTTAAATTAAGTTTCTCCATGTATAAATATGATTAAAGGGATTACTGGGGTTTTCTATGAGTTCTTAATGATCATGGGTGGTTCGTTCACTATTATAAAAGCTAGAATAAAAACTATTAAATGAAAAATTATATGTTGTGTACATGTTACAAGACATGTAACTATTTCTAGATGCATTTCATGAACTTGTTTATGATGTGATGTGGTTACATGTCATGAACCTGATTCACATTGTGTAAATGTTGATCAAAATAAATATTAACCCCGGGCAAAAGGTTTTTCCAGCATAACATAAAAATGAGGAAATACATGACATGAAAGGATTACACATCATGTATTCCTCATACCCATTACTTTTAAGTGTGTCGTGTAATTATGACTCTCATTATTTTTTATTATATCTTCTCCTCTCTTTCTCTTAGGGTGAACTCTAAAATTTTTTGAATTATCTTCCCCCTTCCAGATGTCCCATTTTCACATTTGATCTTTGGTGACTTTATTCACTTTGGTTTCCCTCTTCTCACCCATCATTAGTTTTATTTGTAGTGTACATATTTTGAACATGGGTTCTGTTTTGGGAGTTGATCTTGTTTTGTGTTAATATAGGTTCTTCTTGTGATCTTATGTGACTTCTTCTTTAATGGATTTTGTCATTAGAAGCATTGGGTTAATAACATGTTAAAGGTATGGAGACTAAAACTAACCCCATTGTATATTTAATTATGAATTATGTGAAATATGTTGATTATGACCAAGTAATGTGAACTATAATTAATCAGTTGATTTATAGTAAATCATGGATTGGATTCCTTTAGATTCAATGGTTGATGCAACCTGGATTATGGATACCTATTGGGTGAGAAAACATTTGAGTAAAAAGAACGTGGCCAATGGTTTAAAGCATAGTGATTATGACACGATACCCTAGGTGATTTCTTGATATATAATCCCAAGGTGATCTAATATTGATTATTGAAATGACTCTTGATGATTCGAGAGATAAATGAAAGCTTATTTGAAAGAAAAACGGTAATTTTCATAATAAACCATTGATATTTATGATGTGATATTATGATATCCATACTATTATGACTTGTTGAGTTGGTGATGAAATGATTATATATAGGGATATCCTAGTAGTGTTTAAATTATTATATGTTGAATCCCTATCTGTATGATATACTATTTCCACTATTTCTCTGTTACTCTAATTTTTATTACTATGGTTTAGTTCAACTATGTTTTACCAGGGGGTATAGTCTCCCCACTATAAATATCCAAGACTCACTATTAGTCAATAGCCTCTAGCATATGGGGATGCATGATTGACGTCTAATAACCAAATCATTTTGACCATGTGAGAGAGTACCAGATCAGGGTACATTACAAAATGGTATTAGAGGATTAGCTTGTTATTTTCTATTGTTTTATTTTTTGGAAAAAGAGGAAAGGAGACTAGGATCTATTGGGACATGGTAATGAGCTTATTCATTGGTGTATCTAACCCAAGTAAGGGGGAAAACTTGAGTTCCAGGGATGGGATTATTCTTTATGTTGTTCTCTTGTTACAATTGATGTTATTTCACCTTGGTTAATTTACATGTTGTGTGATGTTATTATTTTTTGATGTTAATGTTTATTGATATTTACACTCATGGACCAGTATGGTGAGATATGAGTATGCATGCATCAGGATAGTCACATAAAGATATATATATATATATACATGCATTTTTCATGATAGGGACATGTTTATTGCATGTGTTATAAGCTTTCCAGTATGAATTGTGAATTAATATATCTATTATATTTGATAAATGGAATAAAATAAACTATTATTTTATAATAAAAAACATATAATCCATGGTTAGAGAGACCCATAGTAATGGTTCTCTTTTGTCATTTCCTCTTGATGTTGAAGTTATTTTTATCCAAAGATTATAGGAGTGTGTTTTTCTTGTAGATTAAATGACTCCTCATCATCTTTGAGTTGAGTTATAGGATGATGGAAATCAGATATCTCCTAATGTAGATGAACTGGAGCTTTCTGTAGCTCTTGAGGATCAAATGGATGTTCATCATCACAAAAACTTCTTAAGGGTCATGAAATCCATGGAAAAAGAGACTATTTTCATCTTGCCTTTGATGTATGAGTTGATGAGAGAGATTCAGCTACAACATCCACCTCTGTTCACAGGGGAGTGAGGCTCCCATGTATCTGAGTTCTAGATTTAGTCAATCTATATAATCATCAAACATCTTGAGACATCCAAAGATAGGAGGGAGAATCTCTTTGTGTATATGCTCAGTAGACCTACCAAACATTGGTGGGATATTCTAGAGTAGGATGGGAAGGAGGAGGAGTTATCTTGGCAGGAATTCGATGTGAATTTATTGAGCCAATTAAATCCATAGATGCTGAGGGATGAGAAGTATCATTAGTTCATTCATATGAAATATGATAGAATATCAGTGATGGACTATGTTGAATAATTCAGCAACCTTCAATGCTTTGTGCCATATTTATCTATTGATGAGATATCTAGGGAGAAACATTTTCAGGATGGTATTCACAATGTGGTTAAGTCATAAGTGAATGTTTTTATTATGACTAGCTTTTTAGATTTGATGAATCATGAACTCATCACAACAATGAATCTGAGAGAGGACCCAAGAGGTAGCCAGGGTATTTCCATAGGGTAAACTAGGATCACTTATTTTGGTGGGAAGAAGTGATTCTACAAGATTTGATTCCAAGGAAATGACAGAAAGACTAGTTAGGGTAGGGGGAATCCATCTTAGGATCATATTCCATTGTAGTGCATAAGTGTAGAATGTTAATTTACAAGAAACCTTAGTTTTGATACACCACTTTGAAGTGCCATGTTTGCGACAGGATGGGCCATCTTCATACGTTTTTTTAGAACATCTCAAATTATAGTAGTGATAGGAGAGAAAGATAGGTACTAGAGTCTATGAAGGACTCAAATAATCCTTATTAGATAGGTATATAGAGTTCTATAGTACATTTAGGTTGAGGCGAGAGATGTGGTTCCCCATTGTAATGACATAATTTTTATTAGTAAAATTAGTTTCCTGAATAAATGTGTGTTGTATTATATTATATATTATACACATAAAAATATAGAGAAACAAATAAAAAACAATATTAATAAATATTGTTACATTAATCATCAATTAAACCAATAAAATTTCATAACATTACAACTGGACAAAAAGTATAAAATTGAAAAGATAAAATGAGAAAATAGGGATCAACCTCATCTACTAGAATTATTGGCCCCACTACCAATACTATATTAAAGAAATAAAATTATAGTAAACCAATAAAAATTATTTAAAATGGAAATATATAATCTTGAGAGGAATTTATTTGAATATTGAATGAAATAATTGGGTGGTATATATATAAGGTAATGTTAATGTTGGAATAGTAATGTGACCGTTGGAATAGTAACCAGATCATTGGAGTAGTAACCTGACCATGGGAAGAGTGATTTTACCAAAAAATAATAAATTATGATATAAATAATATTTATCATTCTTAATATATGTAAATAAAAATATTATAATTCAATAAAATAAATATCATGATTAAAAACCTCAAAGAAAATAAAGCATATTTTAAATAAACTGTATTTTAAATTATTTTGTAAAAACCATTATTTTCCTGTTAAAAATTATATTTTTCCTATTTTAGATATTTATTTTTACTAAATTAATATCATTTTCGGAATGATCATGCTAAAATTTTCCTTGAGTGAGTTTTTGGAAATTTTCTGAAATACTTCAATTTTTAGGTGAATAATAAAAATATAGTTTTTCACATAATCGATGTATCTTGAGTTACATAATTCATGATATAATAATGAATTAATACTTTATAGAAATTTTTTTCGGCCATTATATATTAAATTTCATAAATTATTCATTAAAATACAATAAAATTAATTTTCAAACCTAAAAATCACGTTCAAAAACATAAATTCAAAAGTGATTCCTTAAATTATCAATATCTTTTTTTCTTCACTTTTCATTTTAATAAGTTAATGGATTAGAATTATAAATAGTATTTAAATTCTTAAAACCATTATATTATATTTATATATAATTTATTTTCTCAAAAATGCCCTATTACATGTTTTTCCTTTGGTATATTATTTTATTCTAAAAAAACCCCTCTCTTAATGTATAAATAATCCCTCTCCCTTCCCTTGGAAACACACTCCTCTCAAACATTCCAAAGTACAATATCTTCCCAAATAATCCCCTTAAATCCCCTTACATTACTTAGGGACATTTTCGAGCAATCCAACTCTAATCACCAATGGTGTTATAGCGTCTTACAAGAGAAGCTACATTGAAGAGAGAGTAAGTCTCTATTAACTTTTCCACTTTTTCTTATTCTCTTTCATATTTTTACCAATTAATTTAAAAACCATATACTATAAAACTAATTATTCAATAATTTAAATTTATATTATTTATGTTAACATGATGTAATTGTCATATTTATGACAAAAATAAATGCAATACTTCTCTTTCCCTCTCTTTTAACAACATCCCTTTAAAGGTTGATTAACCACCTATGGAGACATTTCTAAGACAAATATTATAACCACCTTCATGGATGGAAATTATTAACTATAAATAATATATATATTATTAATTACATTTATTACAATCTACTGGAGTTAATCATACTTTTATATAAATGACACTGAATGAAAATTGAGAAATCAAAGTCAATTAAGAAATATTTAGGAAAATCATGATATCAAAACACTTCAATTTCATAAATAGAAATTAATAAATATAATAAAATGATTATAATTGATAAATAATTGTATAAATGGATACAATTAACATATTTATTAGTTTTTTAATAAATATAAGTTTATTATTCAAGAGGCACAGAAGTGATGAAATAAAGAAGGAATTAAAGTAAGGGGTTTCTTGAAACCAACTATTTTTAATGCGTTATCCATATTTCAGGACATATTTGAAGTAAATAGTCTTATAATGTTCTTTAAATATAATTTCATTATTCCTCCCTCTTCTTTTTGGGTTATACATGTTTTTTATTTGATTTTATGGAAAATACAATGATTTTCCAAAATAACTCTTCTTTCCAAAACACATCTTTGACTCCTATTGAGTTGTTTATTCATAACTAAAGAATGATGATTCTTATAGAAAATATTTTTTTTTCCATTTTTCATTTTGGAACCCAAAGTTTATTTATGAAATCATAATTTTTGAAATCCTGATGAAACCCATTCCTTTCCATGGGTTATTTCATGAAATGATTATTACACATTCTATGTGACATGCATGATTATGTAAATATTATATTGTCATGACTAGAACAAAATTATATATCCCTCTAATTCATTGGGTAATGTGTTATATCTCATGAGATATTGTTTATTATATGTGAACATGATGCTAGATTTGATTACAGTGATGATGTTATGGTTATTCACATATGTTATGTGTTAACATGATTCTAGCTTTATTCCCAACTATATGTTTCATTTGACCACTAGAACATGATGTTTCAATTTTTTTCATTTCCACATATGATGAATTTATCAAATTTTTAGCTCATGATATTGATAATTACCATAGGCTTATGATATGATGATTATTCTCACCCATTTTATATTGATTCAAGTTCCTTATTCATCCTCTTACAACGCTTTTATCTTACCCCTTTCATTGATGTATATCGTTATGTAATTGCATGTACTAAGGATAATGTGGGATTTTAGAAGGATAAAGAATAATGATTTAAATAAATTTTTATGTTTTATTTTGTACAAGTTATTTATGAGACTAATTTTTCTAAGACATAATCCGTTGGATCCTAGATTTGTAACTCTATTATGTTGTTTATCATTAAAATGATGTAATAGTTATGTATGAAAAATTAGGGTCACTATAGTTGGTATCTAAGAATGGTTTAGTGAATTTGGTAATTATAATTAATGAACAAGAGAAAAAACCATTAGTATAAGTCTATCTATAGGTAAAACATCCTAGAAGACTATATTTAGAAAAGTATAGACATAGGTATCCCATAAGATATTCCTTTAGTGTTAATTTCATAAAAGAATAAATTACTCATGATTTATTGACTTATGTTTTGTTCTAACATTTTATATTCTAGAAAATAGTAGGAACCAGGAGAAACTAGGCCTAAAACCTATGTGAGTGACAATGAAACAATTATCCAAATGAGATCCCCAATTCCATGGGAGGTTGAGTTCAAAACATTGTGGAAATGATTAACTAGTTGTCTCGAGATTTCAATAATAACATGAACTATGTGGAAAGTCCATATTCACCCAAGAAGGATCAATTATCCATTGAGTCCTTAATTCAAATATGATCATCGATGTTTAGTGGAACTTCCAATCCACATGATGTGGAATAGTTGGTTAACTCAATAAATAAGATCTTTTTTATAATCCATTTCTCTAATAAGGAGATGGTGAATCTTGCAATTTATCATTTATTTGGAGAAGCTATTCAATACCAGGGATTGATAAAGTACAAAAATACAAAGGATTAAATGGAAGAGATGGAGTGGGAAGAATTTAAGAAAATATTTCTTTAAAATGATTTCCCTTAAACTCTTCAAAGAAAATACTGAAAGAGAATTCATATATATAAAGAAAAAGTAAGGTGAAGCTATCACAACTGATGATGAAAACTACATAATGTTTTAAATTTATTCCTTGGGGTTTTTTTATCAATAATGATAGAAAAATAGATATGTTCTTTATTGTTTTAAAAATAATCCTTCGAAATGATCTAGAAATATATGAATTTCGGAGTTTTGAAGATGTGGTTAAATGTGATCTTAAATTAGATATGGAGTTCAATGAATGGTCCCATGTTTATAGAGATAATAAGAGAAGAATATGGTTTCAAGATTGTTGTTCAAATGACAAATGAGGAAATAGGATCCAACTACCCACATGTCAAAAATGTGGGAAGAACCATCATGTTAATTACCTCAAAGGGATGGGGAAATTATTCATGTATGGGAGAGAAGGAAACCAAGATAATGAATATTGATGATACATGATGAAGCTGACCATCATGATAGAGGAAAGGAAGTAACATCCTGATACACAACCCATGGTTCAATTCTTCAAGAATAGGGACCAAGGGTGTTATGCAAGAAAGTACACTAAACCATATGTCCTTGAGGGAAACTAGTGTCAGCAAACACCAAAGTCAAATGATAAAGGGAAAGCTTATATCATCACTACTAATGAAGTGGAGTGTGAAAATGTATTTAAACAATGTATGATTCCTATTCACTAAATAATAGAAAAATTATTATTTTATTTTGGTTCTACTTATTCATTTATATCCTAAAAGTTTTCTAGAACTATTGAATTGAATCCCTGATACCTTTAAGTGGAGATATCCATAAAAAACATAGTGGTATAATAATTACAACCCAAGTGTTGGACTCTTCTCCTATAATCATATTTAGGATGATTTTTCTTGCATATCTTATTATATTTCCCTTGTTAAAATTTGATGATATATTGGACATGTATTGGATTTCATTATATATAGAATAAATCAACTATTGGAAGGAATCTATTTTTATATTCTGAACCATACCATGATCCTCTAAAAATTCTTGGAAGATCATGAATCTTCTTTGGAAAATTCATCAATAGTGTGGGTGTTGATACCCTGTAGAGAATCAAAGCTTTCCCAAATGATTGAGTCAAAGGAAGGTATTAACATGGAGGAAATTTCCATTTTTTGGGAATACATTGATGTTTTTCTCAAAGAGTTACTTGGAATACACTGATCATGAGGTAGAGTTCTCAATAGATCTCATACCCCGAGTCACTCTGATCTCAAAATCCCCATATAGGATGGACTTGATTGAAATGGAGGAGTTAAAGAAGTATCTACAAGAGAATTTGAAAAAATGGTCCATACACCCCAGTACATCACCTAGGGGTTCACCAATGGTATTTGTCAAGATGAAAGATAGATCAAAATAGGTGTATATCAATTACCAAGATATCAACAAGATCACCATAAAAAAATTATACTCAACCAAGGATTGATGTCTTTTTCAATCAACTATGAAGAGTCAAATACTTCTCAAAGGTGTATCTTTTTTATGGATATCATCAACTAAAGATGAAGAAGGATGATATTCAAAATACTGCTTTCCTTACAATGTATGGGCACTATGATTTCATAGTAATTCCTTTTAGACTTACTAATTTTCCTACAATCTTTATGGATTTGATGAATATATTCTTTAGAGACCACATCAACAAATTTTTGGTAGTGTTTATCGATTATATTCTCATTTATTCCATGATTAAGTAGGAACATGAAGAGAATATAATGATTGTTTTGGTGATATTATGGAAGGATAAAAAGTATTCTAAGTTCAAAAATTGTAATTTTGGATGAATGAAGTCACATTATTATGTAACGTGATCAAAAGTGATGGAATTTAGGTGGAACCTTCAAAGACAAAGGCAATTTAATAATAACATAGAACCACTAGTGTCATAGAAATCTATAGCATTATGGAATAGCTAGTTACTATTTACATTTTGTGAAAAATTTATCATTATTTTTTAGCCAACTAACTAATTTACCACAAAATGGGGTAAATTATTTATGGATGAAAGATTTGAAGAAACCTTTAAGGAGATCAAGAAGAGGCTAATCACTGTTCTTATACTATAATTTCCCAGTCAAGATAATTGTATCACTGAGAGGAGGAGATATTGAATCAATGATATATATTTCTTTTATATTTCCATAATTATGTAATAACCTTAGAATCCTATTAAATATTTATTTCCCCATTGAAAACAATTAAAAAAACATCTATATGAACACATGAATTTATAAGTATCACTATTAAACAAGAATAGCTACATCCTTTCTATGATTTTGAAATGATATAATACCACAAAATCTATTAGCAGAGAATCTTTTTGTATTGAATATAATGAGTAGGATATTCTATTTCAGTCATGTAGCTCTATATAAATAATTCAACAGTGAATGTGATCCTTCTATAAAAAATTATGAAATACAATGTTTTGTAATAACATATGATATGGTGATTCTTTATTAACTTTCAAAAATGTATTATTTTTTAAAAAATTCTTCAATTTATTACCTAGAAGTTGGTACGAACTTTTCCAAATTTGGTTACAAAAATCATTCTTATTTCCCAATCCAATTCCACTACTCCGATTATCCCAGTTTTATTTCTCAATATGAAACATTTTTGACTTTTTCATAATATGGTAGAGAAAATTCGTTACCACTTCTTCTTTAATCCAAAAATCCCAATATGATTTTCCCAGTCCGATGATTCATCCCAATACGATGACTAGTTGAATACAAAAAAATATAATATGGAAACCTCTTCTTCTCTCTAGAGCTATGTCTTATCTATTCTTTTCTATGAATAGTACATCTGTCAAAATTACAAAGTACTTTCCCTTTTATACTCACCCAAAAAATGGTTTGGGTGGGATTCCTAAAAAAATCCACACTCAATAATATTTTCTAAATCTACACGTTCTTTTGAATTTTGGGATCATAATAACTCTATTGTCTAGAAACAACGAGAAAAATTATGATTGTTTCTAACCTTTACACAAGAGAAAAAGTTTCATCAAAATCAACACCTTCAATTTTAGAGTAACCATTACATACTAATATTTCCTTGTTTGTTATCACTTCACCTTATTCATTCATTTTGTTCTGGGAAATACACTTTGTACCAATAACATTTTTGTTATCTAGATTATGTATGAGTTCTTATGAATCATTCTTTTCTATCTGGTCTGACTCTTCATTCATGGACTGAACCCATTCAAGATACTCAAAATCTTATTTCACATCATTCGGCCCAATTATTGAAAACAAAGAAGTACATGTAATTGTTTCTTGGGGTTGGAACCTATTTTTAATTTTTATACCATCATTATCAGGTTTCTTTAGAACTTATTTTTAAAACTTATTCTTTTGAGAAGATTGAATCCCCCTAAACCTATGAATTTCATAAACTATAATAGTAGTAATGTTGTTGGTTGAACCAACACATATTTGATTTATTTATGATTCCATCACAATACCAGTATTAACTATAGAAAGAATATTTTCCTCTATAGCTTCCATAGCGACAGGAGTTATGAATATGTTTCTTATCAACCTTCTTATCTGATTTTTTAAAAACTTATGAATTCTCAGCTTTGTTAATCTTAGCCACATAGATAATTTTATAATCTTTCTTATTTATTGAAATAATTCTATCTTTCCTATCAACTTTTGATGGTTACTTTTTTTATCCTTATCAGGTTTTTCCTTATGAAAACTTTCACCAAATTCATATATAGAATTTTTGGAAAACATAATTTTATTTTCATATTTAGAATTTTTTTACTAAAAAAGTTCTAAATATTATTTTTATGCCTTCAACTTCAATTCCAGATGTTCATTACGATTCATTTCTCCCTTAAGATATTTTTTCAAATCACTAATATCCTGTTGCATATTTTTCTTCTCATCTAAAAAAATTTCATGATATTTTTATGAGGAACATTCTTCTTCCAACTTCTTGTTTTGTTTTTCAAGACTTCTAATATTTCTCAAATATATTTCAAATCTTATTTTAAATTAAATTTTTGTTGAGTTTCTTCTTAATCAGAACTGTTGATTCTAAATTCTTCATCATTAATTGTTACACTAAAAGTATTCTCACCAACATGCTCAGTAGAATATTTTTATTTAGCTTTACTATCTTCTTATTCTTTATCTATAGATAAGAAAATACACCTTTTAGATTTCGATAATTTTTTACCCTTCCCTATGGAATAAAATTTTCCTTTTCACCCTATTTCTTCCATGACCTTCTTGGACTTATTTATTCTTCATCACTATCTTTTTCTTTCTTTCTTTGTGGATTTTTTTGTAAAGTTCCCAATGAATCCATATTCAAAAAATTTCAAGGTAAAATTACCTTTATATTTACATGTACCTATTCTCAAATTTTTAGAAAAAAAGGACAAAATATTATCAAGATTTTTACATACCTCATTTTCAGAATCAAAATAACCACCTTCTTCTTCAATAATAACCTTATTTGAATTCTCTTTCTTTGTAGTCTTGAACAAAATTTCACTATCAAATTTTATTTTTTTTTCATATCTTTATAACTTATTATTTTATAAATGATTAGAGTTCTATGAAAATAATCTATAGAATTTTTTTTATGATATCTATCTTCTAATTAGTATACTTTAGCATCAAACTTATCGGGAATATTTTATAATATATTTCCAATAACTATATAATCCTCAAACTTTTAACTACGACATCTGATAGTGTTGTTGATGTTATTTAACCTGGTAAATAAGTCCCTAATAGATTCATACCCACCCATTTTCATGTCTTCATACTTCAGCCTCTAGATTTATAATTTTTCTTCTTCACTTTTGTATATCCTTCATATATGTTTTTCAGCTTATCCCATATACCTTTAGCTATGGAAAAACCCTTCACTATTAAAAATTCACTTTTATAAAGTGATGAGAGTAAATTATTCTTGTCCCTTCCATCACTCTCAAGATTATTCTTATCAATAGATTAAGATGAACATTATCATCAATAGGAGGAAATACATCTGTTGCATCTTCAAGAAAATCATATCGAATAGACATAAGATGGGGAATCATTATATCTTTCCAGATATGATAAATCACACCATCAAAAACCCATATTCCTTTATTGTTGACACAATTAAAATTATCCATCAACTTCTCTTCATAACATCAATAAAGAATAAATGAAGGGAACCTGTCTCTAAAAATAATTTTAATTGCCTAGTTATGATAATGGTATCACTGAGAGGGGGAGGGTGAATTAGTCACATATTTTTCTTTTATATTTCCTTGATTATTAAAAAACATTTTCCTCCTATTAAATATTTCTTTTCCTATTGAAAATAATTAAAACCCACATCTATAAGAACACAAGAATTTACATGGTTTATTATTCAACAAGAATATATACATCCTTGGTATTGTTTGAAAATGATCTAATACCACACAATACACTAGAATACAATTATTTTGTGTGGAATACATTGAGTAGGATATTCCCTTTCACTTGTGTGTCACTATGTAAACAATTCAATAGTGCATATTATCTTTCCAGAACAAATGATGTAATTAAATTTTTTGCAACAAAAAATGTTATGATTAATCTTTGTCAACTTTCACAAATTTGTTCTTTTTTATAAAAAATATTTACTTTCTTACCTAGAAGTTGGTAAGAACATTTATGGACTTTATTATAAAACTCAGTTTGATTCTACTAGTCTATTTGATCAATAAGTAAAATATATGACTTTGTTAGAATATATTTTAAGAAATTCTGAACCATTTATTCTTCAATATAGAAATACCAATACAATTTTTCGAGTCTGATGATTCAGCCCAATACGATGACCAGTTGAATACAATCTTGTCTCTCATCTTATACATCTTCTATCTGAAATACTTATTCATCAAAATTCAATCAGGAAACCTCTTATTCTCTCTAAAGCTCTTCCTTGTCTCTTATTCACCATGAAAAGTACATCTATCATAAATTACAAAGTAATTTTTCTTTAATACACACCCCAAAAATGGTTTGGGTGGGGTTCTTGAAATTTTTCCTCTCAATTACATTTTACGAATCTATATGTTCCTATGAATTTTAGGTGCATCTTTGCTTGATAAACTCTTCTCAACACTTCTCGAACCATCATGAATATTCAAATATCTTTATCTATACATTATACTTTCTTTAAAAACTTTTTTCTGATTCTAATTTCCCATTATAATTTTTCATTATGATCCACCTCATTACGATGAATACAAATGTAAAATAATATATAATAATTTATCTCTTATCTTGACCCACTGGAATGATAAAAAATGTAATTAAACCTATTTTAAATTGTTGACTACATTATTGATAAATATCTGAATTTATTCTTCATATTGGCCACTACATACTTATCATTTTATTTATAGTCATCAGTTTCAAACAATTCTTCCTCTGATGAATATGATGGTATACTTAGTCTAATGGACCGGTATTAGCAGCTTCAACTTCAACAACTTTTTTCTCTTTTAAATATGATACCGGTGAATTTTTATGACAAAAAATTCATCCTTTGATGAATATGATGACATACTAAATCCAATGGATCAACATTAAGAGAATATTTCTTTTTTGAATATGATGCTCGCTAACTTCTTTCTTTGAGGATTTAAATCTTTCGTTCATTTAGTTTAACTAAAAACTAGCACCTTCATTATGATCATCCTCCTTGGTTATTAAACCATTATTCATCCAGAAATATCATTATGATAATCTTGAGATTGGAATGATTCAAATTTATCAAATTTATTCTTTCATAAACTTTCATATAATACCATTAATTCCTTCATGAATTTGATTATATTGAATATCCGTTTTATCATCATATAACCTAACATCTAAATTGTTGCTACTTACCTATATTTTATCAATATCTTTCTTTCCTTCTCAACCTAAATACGATTGGTATGATTATGATCAAATTAAATTTGATTAGTAGAATATTTTTCTTCTCTATATTTCATCAATCATTCATCACTAGTTTTATAAATTACTAATAATTTATGAGAACTCCAAGATCATCAATGCATCATTACATTTTCATCGAACTCAGGAAGACTATGATTTTTCCACATTACAATTAAACCTTTCATTCTAGACTTAGGGTGAGTATAATGATCCTCTTCATCCTGAAAACATATTCGCAATACAATGGACTTTCTTAACCATTGTGAGTCTTATTTTCATGAATATAATGGTCAGTATGATTTAAAAAAAAATAAAAAGTGAGGTGATTTATTTTCTTCTTAAAATTCCTTCACAATAAAAAATAATACCTAAATATGATAGTCATCCTTACCATCTTGGCCTTAACATGTACTCACACTACCAATAAGTGGAGAAGGTTTTGTGATATATAGTGATGATTCAAATAATCTCTTGGGTTGTGTAGTCAGGCAGAATGATAAAGTGATATCATATTCCTCATGATAGTTAAAGATCCATGAGAAGAACTACCTGGCACATGATCTAGAGTGAGAATATATGATCGTTTCTCTGAATATTTGGTCTCACTGTATTTATGGTGAGAATATTGACATATATACCGTTCATAAGAGTAAAAATTATATACTCACATAGAAGTATATCAACATGCATCAAAGAAAATGGTTTGATCTAATCATGGACTATGTTTTCTCTATTCACTACAATCCAAGAAAGGAGAATAATGTAGATGTTGCTCTTAACAGAAAAAAACATGCTACTATATCCATGATGAAAATTGAGAGTGACCTTTCTTCTTGTATATGAAAAGGATATATCATGAAATAATAACGATATGGAAAACATCCTACCTCTCCCAAATGATTTCCCAACCATATATCTAAGAGAAGATCAAGGAGACATAAACGAAGGATCTGGAGCTAAAACAATTTGAAATCAATAAAGGAAGGGGAGATACATGAGTTCCAAATTGATGATGATGGTGTAATTTAGTTTTTAATAAGGCTTTCTATTCCTACATCACCTGAGATAAAGACCATGCTGTTGTATAATTCATATAGCCTATCTTTCTAAACCACCCCAAAAGTACCAATATGTACCATGATCTTTAAGAACACTTTTGATTGGACAACATGAAGAAGGATATTACGGAGTATATATCATGGCGTTTGGGGTGACATAAAGTTAAAGTAGAGTGATAAAATTCCAAAGGGATGATGAAACGATTTCTTATAACCATGTGTAAATTGGTGAATATCACCATGGACTTTATCACCAGTCTCCCAAAAACATCCATAGAAAAAATATGATATGGTTTGTGGTGGATCAACTCACCAAGACTGACCACTTTATCACTACTTGGTAAGATTTCTCATTTGAAAAAATTTCCAAGAGATACGTGAAGGAAATGGTGAGGCTTCATGGGGTTCCACTTTTGATCATATTTGTTTGTGATCCAAGGTTCACCTCTAAATTCTATAGAATAATTAAATAAGATTTTCGTACTAAATTAAATTTTAGCATGGCCTATCACCCCCAAACTGATAGAAAATCTAAAAGGAATATTCAAACACTTGAGGACATGCTACAATCACGCCTGATGTAATTTAAAGGAGGATGTGATCAGCATTTCACATTGGTTGAGTTCTCATATAAAAAAAACTTCCACTTGAGTATTTAAATGGATCTATATGAATATTTGAATGTAAATCAATGTAAAACTAAAATTTTTTTGGGATGAAGTTGTGGACTGAAAGATACATGGACCTAATCTTGTGAAAGTGATGACAAAGAAGGTTCAATCATATAGAAACATAAGAAAGCAACCTAGAGTCAGTAAAAGAGAGATACTCACTACTACTGAAGGGACTTTAGTTTTGATGTTATAGAAAAATTTTCCTTTGAATATAGCCATGGAAGAGAGTCATACACTTTGTAAATAATGGGATGTTTTAGCCCGTGGAATATTGACCCCTTTGAGATCCTTGATCACATAGGATTAGTGACATATCAACTTTCATTTCCACAAAGTATGGATAAAGTTCATGATTTGTCCAAAACCAATTTTATGGAAATAATTAGGCCATTAATCTTCCATTATTTAGTTTGGTTGGTTATTTATGACTTTTTGTTAGGTAAAAATGTGGGTAAACCACACTTGTTTTCAAAAAACCAGGTGAGTCCTTTTCCTCCCTTATAAAAAGTCACAACCTCTCCACATTCCTAAAAACTCCCAAAACAATTAGTTTCAAACAATATCTGCCCATATAGATTCCCAAAATCCATCCTCTAGATATTGAATCCTCCATTTTGTTAGAAATAATTACAAGGAATCCTTTTGGTACAAACCAAAAAATAGTTACCCGATTAAGAGGTAACATCTTTTCTGAAGATTTTTAGTTTTATTTCCATTATTCAAACCCTCATATCTTATTATTTGATTCTTGTATAAATAAACCATATCCTTAATATAATATTATGTTTTATTCTAAGGGTTAGATATACACTTACACATACATACATTTAATGTGTAATGAACATATTGTGTCTGTGTATAGTGAAATACTGCTTCACAAAACAAGAATTTGTTCATTTTACTTTAACAACTTTCACAGTTGGCCATTATGATGGAAAATATATTTTTATATGATATAAATGATATTTATTAATTATTTATTCTTATCTAATCCTTTTATAATACACACCTTTAATACGTTCCTTTTTTCACTAATACGATAACATTAGTTGTGGAAGTGTGGAATACCGCCCCCTCAAAGAGATGTGATTCATTCACACGATCCATGGAATGTATAACGAATGATTATAATTAAAAATATGTGAAATAAAAAACCTATATATTATATAAATAAAATAATTACCTTTTTCGAAATATACTATATATATATTAATTTCATTATTACCCTTTCACACACTTAAAAATTGATAACGTCGTTCATAGATGTGTGGACTACTGACTCCTTGACAAAATGTAATTCGTTTTACACCATAATAATTATATATATATATAAGTATATATGATTAAATAATACAGTATTAATGTTATATTGGTCATTCTGGGAAGATTTTGTGTTATTAACATTCTTTCCATAATGATCATTGAAAATTAAGAACGTCGCTCATGCGTACGTACGGCCTACCATCACCATGATTGTAATGTTGGTTCCTTTTTCATAACCATATTTAATAATTTATTTTAAAGGAATAATTAAGGAATGAATATGAAAATTATTTCATGATTATTATTCTGTAGATGTCATATAATGACCCCTTTGACAATAGTTGACCTACCAATGTTGTTTTTGATACATAATCTGAATTTGGTGTAAACAACCAATGTAAAAAAGAATTGTTTATGTAGTTGTATACAACATAGTATAAAGTGAAATAAAAGTAATGTCAAACATGACAAATTTTTCAAGGAAATTAGAAAATTAACATAAGCATATTATACAGGAATTCAGAGGATGTTCACCCAAAATAAAACTCAAGGTAAGGTATTTACCTCTCACTTTTTACATCTATGATATAAATGTCATGTTCACCATTTAATTATTTTCTGTGGTGTATCTACTACCCATTTTGATATATTATATCATTAATTATTTTATCTTTATGGTATTTAAAATATTCATTCAATATTATTCCTTCGTCAGGCTTATGATTTAAATTGTTTTAGAGTGGTATGGGAAATTTTGGGATGTTTAAAGATTATTTTCCTTATGACTTGTACTAATTAACATTCAATGGAATTTCCCTTATAGGATATTATATATCCATTTTTCAATAAAACCTTTCATTATTATCTTGTCATTCATGACCATTTTCAATTATTTGTACTATTTTTTCCACTCTTTGGTACTCAAAATGTTTTAGAAATTTTTTTTATGAAAACTAAACTTTATTTCACTCTTTAGTTAGAGAAACTGTTTTCTTCTAAACCCAATGTTTTAATAAAAAAATAAAAAAAAATTTTTAAATGATTTGGTAATGAAATTATTACAATTTTTTTCTTTTAACATTGTTTTCAAAGAAATATTCTTATCACTTTATTATAAATTCCATTTTTTAACCTTTAACAATGAAAAAAGAATGTTCTTTTAGCTCATACGAAAAGTATAGATTTACCCACCATCATTTATTTGAAGCTTCTTTTTCATGTATAAAAGGTTAATTTTTTAAGAAAATGATTTTCAATGTGATTTTCAAGGAAAAAAATTTCCAAAATGTTTTTTCATAATAAAAGGATGTTTTCCACAAGGATTTTATTAAAATATCATTTTATAGTATTTATATTCATCATCATTAGTAACCATTTATTTTTACTCCACTTGAGATTTCATTATTGATACCATCCTTATTCTTCCTCTAGGTGCCTTATTATTGATTTTTCCTAGGATAGTATTCACATTCACTTCTTTGAATCATCTGTTATTCCCCTTGAAATATTCAATATTCTATGATCATTGAACATTCAATTTCCCCCTAATTATCCATTTCATTCATATTGTATATTACTATTACCTAAACCCTATACCATTTTACATACAATGTTTACTTTGATAGTTATTTTATTATTTGGGAAAATATTATTTATTTCATATCCTTTATTCAATACAGATATTTGATAAGGCATATTATTTATTGTTATTATTCGATATGAGGAATGATTTGGATAGGCAATGATGGGAGGAGCAGAAATTTATATAGGTCCTCAATGAATCGATAGGTTCTCATGAAGAAAATTAGTTTCACAAATTAGAATTGTTTAAACTATCTTGTGAAAGGTATTGATGGTATAGGTTTTCATCTGCCTCAAACATGATGTCTATTAAGAAATAATTTCCCTCGTTTAGTTTTAGTTATTATCCATCCATGATATTTTACATCGACATATCTATGGATACATTTCATTTTCAGATATTTAGATAGAATGTGTTTCAGTTTCATACCTTGCCATATTTGTTTTTCCTTATCAAGTTATTTAAATGGAATGTGTTTTTAGTTATTACCTTTCCATACTATTTATGAACTTCCTTCTTAGTTTATTCATTATATATTGAACTTCATTCTCAGTTTATTGATTATATGGAATGTGAGTTTAGTTATTCACCACGTCATAATTATTATTCTCTTTGATTCATTATTACTTCTGCTATATTTTTCCCTTACTGAGAATTTGAGCTCACCATTTTTATGTTTATTTACCTAGGAATCCAAGAAGCATACTTTGAAAGATATACAAGGATTTACTAGATGGATTAGATTTATCCTTGAATCAATTTATTTAGAAAGAATAAAAAATTATGTTTTAATTAGTGTATTCTTTTCTAATGTATGTATCTCGTTTACCAAGAATACTAAACTCTTGATCCTTCGGGATTTAATTCCTTGTAATATTTCCAATTTAATAGTAGTAGACACCAACTCTAGGCCTTCTAGGGTCAGGTTACTCTTGTTAGTATCAGATGAAGTTTAGTATCATCCTTGGGAACTAGAATTAGGAAAACATAGGTTAGATAACATAGACCTAAGGTAGAATTTGAGGATAAGTATAGAATAAAATCCAAGAATTTTGGTAAGGTTGAGATTATGTGGTTCTTTTTAGAAATACATCCATGCCTGGATACTACAAGTGTATCTTGTTTTGATACATATGTATCTAGGATTAATAACTATAAAAAGATATTTTGAGCCTAACTTGGGGTAACATGGTATACAACACCGAGCCTTACTGCACAACTGCTTTGAAACTCCTGGGGGATATGTTTAAGATAATTTAAATTTCTTTAAAAACCACCATGAAAGATTTTATAAATGAATAACCTAGGATAAAACTAGGGTGTTTAGATTGAAAATAGGGTATCATGATTATAAAATCCTATAAATGATATTATGGATAAACTCTAGAGTAAGGAAAGATCTATGTGGAAATAAGTGGATGAAGTATTTGTGTATTAGAGTTGTATTGAAAAATTTAATTAAAATTCTATTTTGTGATTAACCTAATTTAAAGGATTTCCATCATATTTATTTTAGGAATTATATTAATTTTTTTTAGAAAATGATAACCTATAAGATGGGTGATAACCAATCAAATCCGGCAAGGCTGTGAATCTTAAACCCATGACCAAAGGAAAATAAGGGTTTCTTGCCAACCCTTAAACTATGAAATTTCCTAGTCAATTACCCAACATTATGAAAATGTCTTATAAATAAAATGTTTTCCTAATATCTTAATTTCTGTTGAATCCGTGGTCTTCTAAATCATCACAGATTTATGGAATTGAGGTCCTCAACTTTACATTGATCATTCACTTGTTTCTAATTGATGACCCCTTTCATTCCTTATAAATATTTACATTTTTTCTACAGGTACGTATCTTTACTTTACACTGATGTTCTCTTACTTAGAGACCCAGTTACATGGTATTCCATGTGACCTATGTACTTTCTATTCTCTCTTTTATAGAGGATGACTTATAAACCCTTCTTATGATGTGGGATTTCAAACATAGGAAAAATCAAACAATCTATCACCATGATTGAGTTTAAATTGTGAGGATGTAATTTAAATATGGTGGGGAGAATGTGATGAACTAAAAATATAAATTAAGAACCTTTTATTCGATAGCGTGTATGACACACGACACCGAACATGTAAGGTAAAATAAAATCTAGATACATTATAAAATATTTACTATTTAAAATAGATTCTATGTATTTCAATAAATGCAACACCGAGTTAGCTTGTGTTGAATGCAAGAGAGGCATTATTTGATAGATTATGTTACATGCAAGAGTGTCCTTCCTCGATATATTGTGTTACATGCAAAAATGACCTTCCTTTATAGCTTCCATTACAAGCAAGACCGATTTTAACCAAATAATAATATATTATTAAAATATTATTATTCAATATAATATGATATAACCAAGCCGTTATGTTAGTAGTTATACATAGTATTAACTAACTTATGAAAATTTATGGTTTATATAAATATAAAATTAATTCATTGGTTACCAACTAATGATAAATGAAAATAAGAACCAATTGGATATAAAAAGGAAATAATTTTATTTATATACATCCAAAGGAGTTTTTTCTTAATAAACATAGTTAATTATAGTTATTGAATGATTTTAATGAAATATATATGTTATATATTAAATTAAATATTTTTTATATTAATCCATTATGTTTCATATGCATAAGATATGAATAAACACTATTTTACATATAAAACCTATATTTTTATAAAGTCAATTTTACCACCTTTTAAAAGAGAACCCATTTGAAATTAGATTTTTTACACTTTAATTGATTTAATATGTAAAAATAGATTTAATCTTGGATATATAAATATAATAATTATTTTATGGTGAATTTTTGATATTTTTTTGAAACATTTCATATTTAATGAATACTTAAAAATATTGAATTTTAGTTCAAAACTTATTTTTTATCTAATTTATTTATAAGGTTAAATTATATTTTTAATTGGCTTTAAAGTATAATTAGATAATATTTTTATAAATTAATACACTGTATGTCATTGTAATAAATTGTAATTTTAAATTGATTATAAAAAATATCAAACTTTCATACATTTTTACCTTAAAAACATGCATTATCGTCCCATCATCGGGATTAAATTTAAATTAATTTCTACCACTTCTGTGATTTGAATTTGGAAAAATGGATTCCATATTTGGAATAAAAATAATTTCTAATTTCAAATAATACCAAATTTGTTTTTTATAAAAATATTAGTGAAATTAATTAAAATTAATTACAATTATTAAGGTATAATTAAGCTTTATAAAGGACTAAACCTTTATCTTAAGGGCAAAATGACCTAGCAACATCTCCAAAACACCTTTTATGAAAATAATTATGACATTAACCTTCCATTATTGAATTTTGTTGGTTTTTTTCTGACATTTTTTTAGTTAAAACATGTGTACACCTATCTTGATTTCAAAAGACCAAGTGAGTCCTTTTCCTCCCTTATAAAAGGCATCCACCTCTCCCCATTCTTGACACATCTCAAACCACATAGATTTGAAAATATCATCCCATATAGCTTCCCAAAATCCCTCCACTAGAACTTTAAGCCTCCATTTTAGTATAAATACTTCCAAGGAATCCTTTTGGTAGAAACCAAAAGTACTTACCTGATTAAGAGGTAATGTCTTCTCTCAAGCTTTCTAGTTTTATTTACATTCTCCAACCCCTCATATATTATTATTATATTATTATATAACAACACAATTATCCTTAATATACTTTTATTTTGTAATACTAAAGGTTATACCTACACTTACACACACTTCCATCTAATGGGTAACGAACATATTGTTTCTGTGTATGACAAACTACTGCCTCACCAAATGATGATTGTTCATTTTCCTTTACCTACGTTCATGGTTGGAAATTATGATGGACACTCTATTTATATATCATATTAATGATATTTATTATTTCTTTATACTTGTTTAATTTTTTTATAACACATACCTTTAATACTTTCAATTTTTTTAATACGATAACTTTGTTTGAGGAAGTGTGGACTACTGCCCCATCAAAGCGATGTGATTTGTTCACACGATCCATGGAATGTATAAATGATGATTATAATAAATATTATGTGACATAAAAAAACATTATATGATATTAATGAAATAATTACCTTTCTGTATATATACTATATATTATATATCATTTTCATTATTACCCTTTTACACACTTAAAAAGTGATAACGCCATTCGTGGACACGTGGCCTACCGTCTCCTCAACACGATGTGATTCATTTTACATCACAATAATTCTATATAAAAGTATATATGATTTAATAATATGTTATTTATGATATAATGATCATTTTGGAAAGAAATGGTGTTACTTACCTTCTCTCTATAACAATCATTGAAAAATAAGAGCATTACTCATGCGTACGTACAACCTACCATCTCCATGATTGTAACGTTGGTTCATTTTTAATAACCATATTTAATGATTTATTTTAAATTCATAATTATTGAAAAAATATGATAATTATTTAATGATAATTATTTTTGAGATGTTATATAATGACCCCTTTAACCATAGTTGACCTACCAATGTTGTTTTTGACACATAATCTGAATTTGTTCTAAATACCCAACATAAACATAATTTTCAAGTAGTTGTATCAAACATAGTATAAAGTGAAATAAAATTAATTATAAACTTGAAAAAGTTTCTCAATAAATTATAAAATTAAAATAAGTTTATTATACAAGAAGTGGAAGGATGTTCACCTAAAAAGAAAACTCAGCATAATGGATTCTCATCTCACTTTTTACATTTGTGAGATAAATGTCATATTCAAAATTAGATTATTTTGTGTGGTGTATATACTGCCAATTTTGATATATAATATCATGAATTATTTTATCATCATTGTATTTGAAAATTCCATTCAATACTATTCCTATATGAGGCTTATGATTTAATAAATTTCAAAGTAATATGGGACACCTTGGGATGTTTAAAGATTATTTTCTGTAAGAATAGTACTAACGAACTTGCAATGGAACATCCATTAGAGTAAATTATATAAAAACTTTTAAATAAACCCTTTCATTATTATGTAGTTATTCATGACTATTTGAAAGTATTAGTACCATTTTTACACTCTTTGGTACTGAAAATGTTTTAGAATTTTTTTTAAGAAAACCCAACTTTTTTATCTCTTTAGTTGGAGAACCTGTTTTCTTTTAAAAATGATGTTTTAATAAAATTTTTTCAAAAATATTTTTAAAATGATTTGGTAATGAAATTTTAATCCTTTTTTTCTTTTACCATATTTTTTAAATGAATATTCTTTTCCCTTTTCAAACAATATGTTTTATAACCTTACACCGTGGAAATAGAATGTTCTTCTATCATGCACGAAAAGTACGGATTTACCTATCGTCATTTCATTGAAGCATCCCTTTCATGCCTAAAAGGTTACTTTATAAAGAAATTTTTTTCAAAAGTGATTTTCAAAGAAATTTATTTCCAAAAGGTTTTCATAATCAGAGGATATTTTCCCCAATTGTTTTTGAAGATCATTTTATAGTATTTCAATTCATCAGCATCAATATAATCTACTATAAAACTAGGCTTATCCAATACTAGGGATTTAACAATGCTAGCTAAAAATGATGTTAAAGACTCCCTTTTTCAGTTCAAAAAAAAACAATATTAACGGAGGTCTATAATAATGATTAAAAAAATTGTTAAAGGGGGACCTCTATTAGCACTTTTAAAAAAGCACAGATAAATGAGATCTTTTAACAGTACTTGTAAAAAACATTGTTAAAGGGGGGTCCTTATCAGCGCTTTTTTAGAAGCGCTGATAACGACCCCTCTTTATCAACTCTTTTTTAGTAGCATTGATAATGGTATACTTAAAAAACTCATTATGAATAATATATTTATATATTTATATATTTATATTGATATAAATATAATATATATTTTCTACAATATGTTTTAGAAAAGGTAAATAGAATTTTACACTTAATATATAAGATATTTTGTGAAAATGGATTACAAAATAAATAAAAAAATTAATTAATAATTTTCTTATTATTTCCAATTAATAGTCTTTTAATATAAATTTGAAGATATATAATCAAAATAATAATAAAATATCTAAAATAAGTTGAAAACGTAACTCAAACATCAAACAGTGATAACTTTTGATCTGGGTGTCCATTTATGCTCTACCATATATCAAATAAATTTTTTTGATGAGATCTACACCCTTAGTGACAATGGTAAACCTCTATCACATGTTTAAAGGCCATAAAATCTCATAAGATCTCAAAAATAGAGTTTTCAGTCAGGGTACCCTGGTTTTTTGACATTCGATGGATTTTCAACCTATTTTAAGGGGGTATTATTGCCTTTTTTGTTGGTGACTAATTTTATTCCTACGTATTACATTTATATTGATATTAAGCTTTTGAAATTTTGTCATTTTACATAATTTAATGTTATTTATAATTAAATATATGCATGTTTCTTATGTTTACTTATAATAAATCACTAATATAAATACATATATCAACATAGTTTTGTAAAAATGTATATTCTTATATATGTAAATAAATACATATTCTAAAGATGTATTTAAAATAATATCTATCCAATTTTACATTATAAATACATATACATATGTGTGTATTAATAAAGTGAAATATATTTATATTATATTCTATTATATATAAATAAATATAATATATAATATATTTCAATAAATAAAAGTATATATATATATATCACACACACATATATATTTTATAAATGTATCTTAAAATAATTATATAAATATATTTATATATATAAACAGAAATATCATTAAATAGATATCAAAACAACATAGTGTAGTGGTAAAGGTGTTCCATCTTCGAAGGAGAGGTGTAGGGTTTGAATCCATGAAGATGCGTATAAGGATAGAAATTCACAAAGTGATGTTAAAAGGTGGTGGGATGAAAAGAACCGACAAAGGGGGGGGGGTGGAGAGCTATTAAAGGGTTTGTGGAAGTGCTGATAAAGGGGGTCAATCTCATAGGTGTCCAACAAAATACAATTTTACCCTCTTTAACAGTGCTGCCTTTATCATCACTAAAAAACGTTATTAAAGGCCACCTTTAACATTACTAAAAAAGTATTGTTAAAGGACACTTTTAAAAATATGTTTTTATCATTGTTATAGGGGTACTTTAACAATGCTTTTTTAGCACTGATAAAGTTTTGAACTTTTAACCACACTCACATTGTCAGTGTTTTATTAGAATTGATAATGGACTATTATAGAACTTTTAAATTCCTATGTTGTAGTAGTGAACCCTTTATTATTACTCCACTTAAGATTTTGTTTTGTAATGATATCATCTGTATTATTCCTTTGAAATGTTTATTATTGATTTTTCTATGGATAGTATTCACATTCAATTCGTTGAATTATTTGTTATTCATCTTGAAATATTCAATATACTTTGGTAATTGAACATTGAATTTCCCCATAATTATCCATTTCATTCATCATGGTTGTTACTATTTCATAAACTAGATACCATTTTACATATGATGTCTACTTTGATAGTTATTTATTATTTCAGAAAATATTGATAATTTTGACTTATTTATTCAATACAGATATTTGATAGGGCATATTATTTATTTTGATTATTCAATTTGAGGAATAATTTGGAAAATAAACAATGGTAGGATACTAAACATTATATAAATCCTTAATGTATCGATAGGTTCTCATGAGATAAATTATTTATGCAAAACAGAATATTTTAAATCGTCCTGTGTAAGGTCTTGATGGTATAGGTTTTCATGTGCCTTAGACATGACGTCCATTAAGAAATCATTTACCTAATTTAGATTCATTTATTATTCATCCTTGATATTTTGTTTCAATATATTTATGGATACATTTCATTTTTAATTATTTAGATAATATGTATTTTAGTTTCTTACCCTACCATATTTCTTTTTTCTTATCTAGTTATTTTAATGTCATGTGTTTTAATTTAATACCTTGTCATGTTGTTTATGCACATATTTATCAGTTTATTGATTATATGGCATGTATATTATGTTATTCACCATTTCATAATTATTATTCTAATTGATTCGTTATTTCTTATACTATATTTTTATCTTACTAATCCTTTTTTTTATCTCACCCTTATTATATTTATTTACCTAATAATCCAAGAAACATACTATGAAGGATATGTAGGGATTTACTAACTAGATTAGAGTTATCCTCAAAGCTATTTATTTAGAAAGAAGAAGAAAAATATGAAGTAATTAGTTTAATATTTTCTCATGTATATATCTATTTTATCAAGACTACTAAACTCTCAGTCCTTTGGGATTTAATTCATTGTAATCATGTCAATGCAATAGTTGTAGACACCAGCTTTGGGCCTTCTGGGGTTGGGTCTTTACAGATCTCCTCTTAGAGATGCTAGGGTTATTTTTTTGAGAATACCAGAACCTATAATATGTGTATATAGAAGTTATGAAGATAAATGGGTAGGGTTTGGTCGATCTAGAAGGTTAAAATTGGTGTAAGTAAGTGAGGGAGAATGTTCCCTTTTATAACTTAGGTGGTGATTTTTAGGAAACTCCCAAAATATTAAATTAATATATATTATTTTTTAATTAAAAAGTTCTTAAAAGTGAGTTATTTAAAACATTAGATGAGTACGGGTCTCAATCCTCTCAAAAAAATAATTTTTAGACATGTTTAGGACATAATGTTAACCTTATCATTTGTCTTTAACCCTTAGTTAAACCCTTTAACTCTTACCATGCCAACTTTTTTTTTACTCTTTAGGGATAATATATTTACAATAAAATGATAAAAAAACCCCAAATATATCATTTATGACATATTTAACCTTATTGTTGTTATTTGGCCGAATTTATTTTTTTATGAATTTTATATCATTTAATAAAATATTATTTATTTTAAAGTATAATTTTTTTCATTTTTGATACTATTTAATATTTGTCTTTCTAAGAAATATCCTAACATCATGATAACTTCGAACCAAAACTTATAATATATCAATAACATTTCTTAATTATCTATAAAATTCATGGATGTCATTAATTATATCAATTTTTTTTAATTTTTTTTAATATCATTTATTTTTATTTCCATTAATTAATCAATTACTACATCATTATTATGAAAGAATTTAATTAAATTATTTGTTCTATAATAATTTTAAATAAATTATAATGATGAAGATAAATTTATTATCTTTGAAATGAATATGTATAGTGTAATTTATCTTTTCTATAACCATGTATTAAAAATATAATTCTTAATAAAAACACGAGTATGACATTTTTAACTTATCTTTAAATAAAATATAATAAATGTCTTATTCTCATCCAATTGGTTTAAAAAGAGTATAATTTCGACCTAATGTTGATTTTGGTAGAAAACAACTCATTAAATGAAATTAGGAAAAGTGTTGGGGTAATTTTATAATATCATTTATATCCATAATTACCTAACTTACCCTTAACTGTGGTAATTAAAATATTACTACATTTTACTATTCATCTGACCAAAAATAAAAGAAACCTATTTACATAATTTGGACCCACTAATTCTAAATAAAGAATCCATTTTTCATAATTAAAAACATAGAATTTGTATTAATTAATTTAAAATTATTCTTGTTGACGGCGTGAGAAAATGAGCTATAAAAGTTTAAACCTGCAAAAGATTGAAGCATTTTTATATTTAAATTCATTGTAAAATTGATTAAAATAACTGAAATAGTATTAAATGATAAAATTAATCTATTTATAATTTAAAAACATTCAATAATATATTTTAACACTTTGAATTATTTTGATAAAAAAATTTGTTTTCAATTAAAATTTATTATATTTCACTATTCATCAAAACATGAAACTTATCAGAAAAATACCAAAAAATTAACTAAAGTAAAATTTTATATTTATATTTAAATGATCAAGTTTATATTTCAAATTTAATTCAAAAAATTGTCAAAAATAGGATTTAAAATAGGTTCTCAATTAAAAGATGACAAAACAGTTTTTATAAAAAATATGTTTTATGTGTAATATTGGGTTTGTTATTATCTTATACCTCTCAAATATATTATATGAATATCAAAAATATTTTATTGAATATATTAAATATATATTTCATTAATATCATTCTGTATTAGTAATTAATTAAATTAATTAGAATAAAATTACATTGTGAGCATAAAAATAGTTCTTAAAAAAACATCTCATATATATTCTGTTGGTTACTATATTCATTTTTAATTAATTTATAACCAATGGATTCAACCATATATTTTCATAAGTTAGTTAATACTATTCATGACCGGTAACTAAATGTCTATGTTATAACTATTTATATTAAATAATGATATTTTAATAATATATTGTTGTTTGGTAAAACTTTGTCTTGCATGTAACGCAAGACAACTCATTGTTGTGTTTAGAATAACCATATTTTGGTATTGAATACAACATAATATATCAATGAAAATGAATTTATTTAACAAGTGACATACTATAAAATCTTGGGGTGTTACAGGTGATGTATGGACATTGTGTGTTTATGTTAATGCATTTCATCTACAAGGTGGAGATTTTTGAACTTTTTTCACTCAGTATTGTAAATTAAGAGATTTTAATTACGTGCATTATGTGAAGACCCAACCCTATAAAAACCAGGATTTGGTTCCATCTAAACATGATGTGTCATTTTAAAACAAAAATATGCACTGATAAAGACACATCACATCTCATATAGAGGATCGAGGTCGGTGCGGGTTCTGGGAAACCGATAACTTCAGAAATGTTTCATCTGATAAAATCTATTACCTGAAAATTTAAAATTCAAAATGTACAGTGAGAATAAGAATTCCCAATAAGGGGTTTAAAATAAACCAATGAAACTTTTGAAAGAATTTATTAAAAACTTATCCAAAAAAATTCTCTTATAGAAAATTGTAACACATGTAACATAACATAAAAGTGCACAACTAAGATTTTCAAGGAATGCATGAATCAATTAGGACATTTTCAAAAGGGGGTAGTAAAAGATATCCTAAAAAAGTATGATGTATGAATTTTTAATCACAAATTAAACTTTTATGAGTACTATTTAATCAGTGTTGTGTGTGACTGAAAAAACCTCAATTTCATATGTTGGTTGCTATTTTACACAAATCATGCCCCAAACTTTTACTTGTGACATCAATGAGAACTTGATAAAAACAAAAGGGAAAGAGCAGTGAAATAATAGGCATATCATCTTGAAAAGAACATGTAACATGACTTGAGTATGTGGCTTCAACATTTCATTTAGACATTCATGAACATATCACTGAGGTTCATCCCCAAGGAGTCAATAAACAAATATTACCAATGTAATTCACCAGGGTATCATGAAGCTTGTCATCTCTAGAGATTAATTCTTTACCCAATGCATTGGAGAACTATTAGGGAACACCCTTAATATGTCTTTACTTTCATGTGATCCAAATAAATAAATATTGTACTTAAACGGGGATGTATATTCAAGATGTCCCATACCACCATGAATAGTTCATTCATAGTTGGTCATAGTAGTTGAATTTACATATCTTATAAGTGATAAAGGCATCTAGATGATTAAAAACAAAGATAACAATCATATGACCGTTATTAAAAGGAAAAAAGAAAGGCATATTATGGAAGATACATTGAAATATAAGGTACTGAAAGAATAGAAAACTAGAATTTATCACATGAATGTTTGTTCTTGAAATTCAAAAATTTCATCATCCAATTGATTACAAGGTTAACCAAAAATCTCAAGTAGGGTTTTGATCTTCAATATACTAGAACATTTAATATTGTTAGGCCTTTGCATAATACTGAATAATGTACATGATATAAAGATTTAATCTTCACCATAATAAACATCATTTAAAACATACGCCAAACAAATAAGTTACTCTTAAATGTGGATATAAGTTTTTTTTAACACCCTATTTCTTATGTTTTTAAAACTCCACCTAATCTCGAGACATAATGTGTAAGGACCTTAACAACTGAAATCACGGTTCACACAATATATATAATCTATGTATGTACCCGAACTCAAACTGAAATATTGGCACACCCAAGTGTGTTAATCCCCTTTGAATATTAGTTCAACAAAATTTTGAATAGGGAATGTCATGCCCTTAGTCATAAAAATTTGTTTATGAAAACGTACAAAAAAATAATTTTATAAAAACCGGATCATATATATAAAATTTTCAAAGTTTATTTATTATTTAAATATGAAATTAAGTTTATGTGAATATGTGCAGTGCATGAACAATAATACACAAAAATGACACATATAAACGAAGTAGAAAGGTCATGCCCATTCCTGCATTTAACCGACGTATATACATATAACCAAAAGTATATATGTATTTTCAAAACAACAAAACGAGTCCAGGTATAATCCTTACATTCTTTAAGCTATTTGACTGCAAGAGAACCTGAAGGCCTTGGTTCAACATTTAATAACTTTTTGAATGAACCGTAAGGTTAAAAATATATATATTTTTTGAATATATAAGTGTATATATTCTCATAGAAGAAAAACAAGGCAAAACTAAAAACCCTTACATTAAAAACCATGTAAAGGGGGACTTTAGGGAGGGTTGGTCGGGCTCACTAGAGACTTGAATGGGAGGGAAGAACCGAGATATCTCGGTTATTTATATAAAAAATCTCACACACCACCTTCCACACAAAAACGTACCCACTTGCATTGCATTCAATGGGGGTGTCATGCTTGATGAAAACGAGGAGACATGGGGGTCCATGGCGGTCAGAGGTGAAGAAAAAGAGGGGTGTTCAATAGGGTAGGGTTACTGGTGTAACCCTTGCGTGGAGGAAGAAGATGACACGACTATGGGAAATGCCGGTGAAAAAATGATGATCCAGATAGATCCCAACGTCGATACAAGGGATGAGATGTGTCCGATGTTTTAAAATAATTGAGCGGCTTAGATTAGCTCTAATTTTCATCGGACGATCTAAGTTTGATGTGAAAATTTAAAAACCTCAAACGACCATGATTAGATCGTGCCGGATCGAACGGTTGACAAAAACTGCGGAGAGAGATGCGGTCGGTGAGGGTCTAGCATGGGATCAGAAACAACGGCCCAGATCCCGCGCGATGTGATCCAATTGTCCAAATCACATTTCGCCAGAAAAAACTACTGGCCACATCAAAACGGAGAGCGGTTTTTGCCTCCCTTATAACCCTGGGCCTCCCAATGAGTGTTCATAAATCACACAACACCAACGAAGGGGTCCCTATACAAGGGATCCCACCTGCAAGACATGGCCTACCCAGACCCCGCCGCGTCTTCATGCCCTCACTGGTGTGCCTATGTGCTCTTTCTTGCTCCCAAGTGCCCTTTGGGGAACCTCTGCCCGAGCTCGGGCCGGCCTTGGCTTGGGGATGAGGGTCAATCTCAGCCACTTTGTGTGAGTTGCCTCCCTCAGCCCAAGCAAAAAATGGCTGGCCCTAGTGGGCCAATTTTTTTTTGAAAAAAGCTACACTAAAAAAATTAAGAATAGGAAAAATTACATTTATTAAAACTATATAGAATTTTATATTCTTAAACATTAATGAATACAAATTAAACTTGTTTTAGTTATAATAATTTCTTGAATAAAAAATACTAAACCCCTTTTTTTAACTGAAAAAGTTACAAAAAGGAAATTTTAATAAACCTACATTATAATTTATATACTAGTATTCATGAAAACATTTTTCAATCAAAACATAATTTAATTTGAAAAACATAAACATAGTTTATAACATTATTTAAGAAATGAAAATCATTACATTGTATTTGAAAAATTCTCAATGTGTTTTGAATTCCATAATTCTTTTCAAAATCACTTTAGGGTGAAATGATGTTTTACACCATATCCTTTTAGAGTTCCTAAATGATTGTTTAATTATATCCTTAATCAGAACCCAATTATTTGGAAACTAATTAATATTTAAATAAGTTCACTTATCTTAACAATGTCCAACAACACGTTTTATATAACTGTTTGCTTCCATCAGTCACTAGAGCAACGGTCAAATAAAATGTCTTATAAAACCAAATCTTACTGTGTCCTAAAACTCAAATGGAATAATATCGTGATTCCCATTACGCTAATGATCAGCATGGTTTTTATGATCAAAGTGGTGATTTTTTTTTCATTATTTGACTCGATGGATCTCTTTTACTTATTAGGACTCATTGTAGTGATTGGGGGTCTTCTAGTGATTCTGATAGTGTTTTTAATAGGTATATTTGGTTAGCATGATTTCTCTTTAGATATTGGTGTATTGTAGACACTACGGTGTTCTTATTTAAATAAAGAGCCTTATGTTTATCCTTTAAATTTTCGTTCTGTTAAAAGGGCTTTAACAAAATTAAATGAATAATATCATTTTTATATGACACCCAAAATTCGGGGTGTCACATTACTCCCCCATCAAATAATTGGGTCACCACAATTCATTTCATACAATCTTTCTATGAGGAAGCTCTCAGTTTTTCCTACCATATCCCCCATCGTTGAGGATCCTCAGTTGCATTTAGCGGAACACCCAAATTGGTGCTCAACTCCTCTAGTTCTATAATCCAGATTAACTTCATGCAAAAGGGGTTGAACTCATACACGGAACACTCTGTCTTACAGAGGGAGGCCTTAATGGTACAAAGTTTGGAATTGTCCATATGGACCAACGTACGAAGAACATTCCACATTATTTATCGATCGAGAACATTTATGTTATAGATGTTGTCATACAGGCTAACGCTGAGGATTTTGTACATGTAGGTGGCATAAATGCTTCCCTCTAAAACACCCTCTTGATATTTTACTCCGGCCGTGTAGTTCCGACCTAGGGTGAGACACAGGAAGATCCCTTCATGGTGTTTTCCTCTCCGCATACACTTGACCAATTGTGTTGAGCCTATGCGGTAGTACATGGGAGCATTCCCTTGACAGGTGTGAAGAATCCCCTAACCATTTGTCACATCAAACAATTGCTTACACGTTCCTCGCAGGTTTGCGAAGGGATGATACTCATCTTCAGAGGTTTTGATTGCAATAATATCTAGTATCTCAGTAGGAAGAGATAACATGTGAGTTTTTCCTTCCATCTGAATGTTTAACATGAGAGTTCAATCAAGTGAAATCCATCCAAAAGTATAAACAATGTAAAGACATAATAAAGAAGAGATAACAAAATATGTTCTTTATATAACTACTGGTGCACAACGTAAAATGAGGCTAATGGTTTCCCCAGTTCTTTAACACACGAATTCCCAAAAAAAGGTCAAAACTATCTATCTCCCTAAACTATATGCAACCTGAGAAATCAGGTTCGATGTCGTGGGAGCACTTATGGTAACTACATAGTCTGACATGTGGGGTGTACAACTGTGAGACATCCCTATGTACTTGTTGTCTGTACACAGAACGAGAGGCTTTGTATTCAAGGATTCCAAAGTCCATCATTTGACGAAAATGGCCATAGGACAAGAATTGACACATGTATGATGCATAGAGATCTCCCTCTGCAGCAGCCTCTTGGAAAGCCGTGTGGGACGATATTCCTTCTGCTGCGGTGAAGCATCAAAAAATTCCATCGTAGTACTTCCCCCATAGTGTGTAAGATGGGAACTGGTTTTGCTTCATAAAGATGTAATCAAAACCCGCTCTTCAGTAGAGTTGAAGTACTCGGGGAGAGTTGGACACATCATAGAGATGTTTGAACGACAAACAGATATGGGCATAGTTTATAAAATATTCATGGATGGATATGGAAATTATGGTTTCTAAGGCCTCATTAGGAAGAGAAAAAAGATTATTACCTTAATTTTCCATCTGAAAATTAAGAAAACTCATTTTTTGTAATGCTGAAGTATATTTTTCTTTGTTTCAGTTCCATATTTCCAGAGTTATCTAAAATGAATCCTATGATACAGACTTTAAAGACCCTGTTGGGCGGAAGAAAAGACGAGGAAAGATGGCAAGAGGGGGGGTGAATTTCCTTTAAAAAAAAGATTAACAATGATAAACAAATTAAAATCAAAGTGAAAGATGCAGCGGAAAGTAAAGAGGCAAGACACAAGAAATTGATAACGGAGTTCGGCCAAAACCCGGCCTACGTCTCCGCTCCCAACTCAACCATTGAGAGATTCCTACCGCTTTCTTTTCAATGGTTTTATCAAGAAACCCACTAGGCTTTGAGGTATCACTAGGACCTATTACAGCTTGCTTTTTGTGGTTTAGCAAGAACCCACTTGCTTTTGATGGTTTAGCAAGAACCCACTAGCCTTTTTAACGGGTGAAGGCTAGCTCACCGAAACACAAGCCTTTTAAAAGGAAAGGCTTGAAGAAACCTCTTCACACCTTAATGGTGATGTGAAACCCAAAAGAAAGGGGGATGAGAAAAGGGTTGGGGTTTGTAGGCACAAACCCAATTTTAAAGCTCAAAAAAAATAAAACAATAAAACCCGTAATGGAGGAAGTCTTGGGCGCCTTTGATTGATTGGAGATGTTGAAGGCTGCTTCCAAGCTTCTTGGGTGGAGCTCCTTGTATTTGGAAGTTGTTGGAGCAATTGAGGTTCCTTTGGAGGAATGCACCGGAGGTACGCCAAATGATGGAAAATGTGTACGTTGGCTTCACAATGCTTAATTATGGTCCGACAATCGTTCCGGGGCTTCAAGGTCCTTTATTTATAGAGGGGGAACCCTCATATGGCCGTTGGAGGCCTTTGGAGCCGTTGGAAAGGCTTTCGGAGCCGTTGGGAGGCAAGTGGAGCAGCCTGGTCAAAGCTCCAACGGCTAGTTTGACTGGATCCACCGGCTGGCCGGTACAGTCCCACCGGTTGGCCGGTGTTTGCAAAAAGGCATAGGATTCTGGTTCAGGCGCCACCAGCTGACCGGTGCCAGAGCCACCGGCTGGCCGGTGGCAAGACAGTAACTGTTCTTCTTTTCCAGGGGCCACCGGCTGACCGGTGCCAGAGCCACCGGCTGGCCGGTGGCAAGACAGTAGCAACGACTGTTTTGCTGGATGCCACCGGCTGGCCGGTGACAGAGCCACCGGCTGACCGGTGGAGCCTGGCAGTGGGCAAAGCCTCTGCCAGGTCCACCGGCTGGCCGGTGCCATCACACCGGTTGGCCGGTGGACTGCAATTCACTCCATTTGCCAGCTTTCTTGGGCCAATCCTTTGGCAATCTCTTTCCTATCATCCACAACACTTAAAACACAATGTTAGATAAACAAGAAGGTTATTGTGATCATGAAAATCAAACAACGAGGGGAACGAGATGTACAACAATCTCCCCCTATTTTGATGATCACAATCACCAAAACAATTAAAGTAAAAACATAAATGAAAGGCATGCTTTTAAATGATAAATTGAAAATAAATACTAAGCATGAGAGAAAATATTCTCCCCCAATCAATCAAGAAATTTCTCCCCCTTTGTGATTATCAAAATAGCGTGGGGCATAAAACTTGATTGAGGGATACGTTGAAAAACTAGGTTTTGAGATTTGAAAATCAATTGAAATTTTTGAAATTGAAATGAAAATTTGAATAACAGTTTGAATTGAAAGTTTTGAATCAAAAACCAATTTAGATTTGAAATTTGAAACCAAATGAAATTTTTGAAATTGAGAGTTTTGAATCAAAAAAGAATTGAAAATTTAAATTGAAAAAAGAATCGAAAATTTGATACCAAGAGTTGAAATTGAAGGTTTGAATTGAAAATTTTGAAAAAGAAATCAAAAGGGCTTAATTTGAAATTGAAAGTTTGAATTGAAACAAAAAGCTTAAACAGACCTAACTCCCCCTAAATAAAAACAAAAAGTCACCGGGGAGAGGAAATAAATTTTGGCCCGGAGAGACTCGCAAGAAGGGATTTCTCAATCCATACTTGTCTCATGGCGGGTCTTCTCCTATAGAATTCGTCGGAATAGAAAAAAGACTTGGGTTGGCCATAACGGGCATTTTTACAATTACATTCATAAATAAGGTGCCCGGTTTTCTTACAATAATTGCAAAATTTAAAATCGGAGCTCCCCCTTACAAAAATAGTGGGTGCATGGGAGGAGGAAGCTTGGTTGGTGTAACCAAGTCCATTGGTGGTTCAAGATATTCGTTGGGAACCTAGGAGATTGTTCAAATTTTGTTCCCCTTTGGTGAACTTAGCTAGGGTCTCCCTTAGATCTTTGATGGTTGATTCCATGGAATCAACATTTGGGAAATTTTGGATTTTGTGGGAGAGTTCCTCATTCTCTTTGAGAAGTTGGTATTTTTCGGAGGAAAGTTTTTTGAAAGACTTTTTCAAAGAAACAAATTTTGAAGAGAGTTCATGAAAACCATTTTCAAGTTGGTCTCTAGCATGTGAGAGTTCTTCATAAGAAAGATGATTTAAAGAATTTGAATTTGAAGAACATGAGGAAGAGGAATCGGAAGAAGTTACCTCATGGAATGCCATTAGGCATTTTGTACCTTGGTCGCTCGAGGAGGAGGAGGAGAAGGATGAGGAGGTGTCACTCCATGTCGCCTTGGGGACATTTTTCTTTCCTTTTTCGTTTGGCGTGGCCCGTTTTTTGTTGAGTGGGCAATCGGGCTTGTAATGGCCCTTTTCGCCGCACCCGTAGCATTTTACCTTGCGCTCGGATCTAGCGGTGGGTTCTTGCTTTCGATGCTTGCGGGATTTCTTCTTCTTCTTGTGCTTCTTCATAAACTTGTGCATTTGGCGGGCGAGATTCTCCATTTCCGAGTCGCCGCTTGATGATGAAGTAGATGAGGAAGATGAGGATGAGGAGGAGCTTACTTCTTTTTGTACCTTGAGGGCAATGTTCTTTGGTGTCTTGATTGGTGTGCCCTCCTTTTGAGCTTGCCTCCTCATCGTGATCTCGTAGGTCATTAGGGATCCAATGAGCTCCTCGACCGGCATATTTTTGACATCCTTAGCTTCTTGGATCGCCGTCACTTTAGGTGCCCATGAGCTCGGAAGGACCCATAGGATCTTCTTGACCATTGCTTCAGCTGAAACATCATCACCAAGGGACTTTCTCCCATTGCACACGTCAGTAAATCGTGTAAACATTTCAGAAATAGATTCATTTGGATGCATTGAAAAAGATTCAAAATCCTGACGGTACATGTCCAATCGAGTATGCTTTACTTTGTTGGTCCCCTCATGGGTAACCTCCAAAAGTTTCCAGATTTCATGTGCGGAGGTGCATGTGGAAACTCGATTGAACTCATTTCGGTCAAGTCCGCAATGAAGAGCATTCATGGCTTTGCCATCAAGCTCAAAATTTCTAATATCGGCGGGGGTCCATTTGGATTCGTCGGGGGTAGACAAAGTGTAACCTTGCATGACAATTTTGTAAATGGGATATCATATGCTTCTAAGAAAGGTAGTCATGCGGGTTTTCCAATAATTATAGTCGGTCCCATCAAAAAATGGAGCCCGACCCAAAGAGTAGCCCTCGGGGGCGAAAGAGGTTGATGCCATCTTAATGGATCTTTGAATTTGAAACCTTTTAAGGTATTACTCAAATTACCCCTTTGATACCAATTGATGGGCGGAAGAAAAGACGAGGAAAGATGGCAAGAGGGGGGTGAATTGCCTTTAAAAAAAAGATTAACAATGATAAACAAATTAAAATCAAAGTGAAAGATGCAGCGGAAAGTAAAGAGGCAAGACACAAGAAATTGATAACGGAGTTCGGCCAAAACCCGGCCTACGTCTCCGCTCCCAACTCAACCGTTGAAAGATTCCTACCGCTTGCTTTTCAATGGTTTTAGCAAGAAACCCACTAGGCTTTGAGGTAGCACTAGGACCTATTACATCTTGCTTTTTGTGGTTTAGCAAGAACCCACTTGCTTTTGATGGTTTAGCAAGAACCCACTAGCCTTTTTAACGGGTGAAGGCTAGCTCACCGAAACACAAGCCTTTTAAAAGGAAAGGCTTGAAGAAACCTCTTCACACCTTAATGGTGATGTGAAACCCAAAAGAAAGGGGGATGAGAAAAGGGTTGGGGTTTGTAGGCACAAACCCAATTTTAAAGCTCAAAATAAATAAAACAATAAAACCCGTAATGGAGGAAGTCTTGGGCGCCTTTGATTGATTGGAGATGTTGAAGGCCGCTTCCAAGCTTCTTGGGTGGAGCTCCTTGGATTTGGAAGTTGTTGGAGCACTTGAGGTTCCTTTGGAGGAATGCACCGGAGGTACGCCAAATGATGGAAAATGTGTACGTTGGCTTCACAATGCTTAATTATGGTCCGGCAATCGTTCCGAGGCTTCAAGGTCCTTTATTTATAGAGGGGGAACCCTCATATGGCCGTTGGAGGCCTTTGGAGCCGTTGGAAAGGCTTTCGGAGCCGTTGGGAGGCAAGTGGAGCAGCCTGGTCAAAGCTCCAACGGCTAGTTTGACTGGATCCACCGGCTGGCCGGTACAGTCGCACCGGTTGGCCGGTGTTTGCAAAAAGGCATAGGATTCTGGTTCAGGCGCCACCGGCTGACCGGTGCCAGAGCCACCGGCTGGCCGGTGGCAAGACAGTAGCTGTTCTTCTTTTCCAGGGGCCACCGGCTGACCGGTGCCAGAGCCACCGGCTGGCCGGTGGCAAGACAGTAGCAACCACTGTTTTGCTGGATGCCACCGGCTGGCCGGTGCCATCACACCGGTTGGCCGGTGGACTGCAATTCAGTCTATTTGCCAGCTTTCTTGGGCCAATCCTTTGGCAATCTCTTGCCTATCATCCACAACACTTAAAACACAATGTTAGATAAACAAGAAGGTGATTGTGATCATGAAAATCAAACAACGAGGGGAACGAGATGTACAACAGACCCGACCCCAGAAAAACCAAGAGTCGGTGCCTTATGAACATGATGTGTCATTTTAAACTAGAAACATGCACTGATAAACACATATCACAACCCATACAGGGAACTGTTCTCGCACCGAGCCACCGCTCTCAGACCGGGCTGCCACCCTCGGACCGGGTCGTAGCCCTCGAGGCGGGTCGTCTCCCTCACACCGGCCCCCACCCTCACATTGGGCCCCCACCATAGGAGCGGGCCGACACCCCCACATTGGGCCACCGCCCTCATACCAGGCCGCCGCCCTTGAAGCGATCCACCTCCCAGGAATGGGTCACCCCCCCATGCGGGTCGGGATTCACCTTTGCAGGCCACCCCCTTGCAGGCCACCCTATTCTGGTTGGGCCGCCCTTGCAGGCCGTGGTGGGATGCCCTTGCGGGCCACCCCTTTTATGGGTCAGACCAGTCATCGACCCATCAGGCCGAGTCCACCCCAACCCATCGGGCTGAGTCCACCCAAGCCTCACCTAGAGCGAGTCGGGCCGGGTCGGTCTTACCAGGTCAGACCGGACCCAGAGCCAACCGGACACTGGAACAATTAAAGGAGCATATCTTGAGAACCTGATGTCATGAAATCCACCAAAAGAAAATATTTTAATCCTCAGGATCATCGCATGGCGTACTCCTTAGGTGGTTTGAATTATACCATCATGCATCTTCAGTTTGTTGTTATTGACTCCAAAGATCTTCAAGGTGTGATTGTTCCCCATGTAAACAATTCCTTTCGAGATAAGTTCATATTGATCAATCCATTCCCTTTGAGCCAAGTTTCTATTGAATTAATTATCAATGCGTTGTTGATATGATGTCTACCTCCATCCATCATTGGTGTTTCGCTGACTAGGATGTCTCCATTTTCGTATGTACTCGTCATATTTCATTGAGAGTTGTTTCCACCACTCTTACTGTTCCAACTATTCTTTTTGGTGTACCTCTACTTTCCAATACCATAACATGTTATTTTTTTTAATCTTCTTGATTTGGAACTTCATTGATTTTGGATCCCACTTAGAATCATTATCCATCGTCCTTCATTTCTTAATTGGCAAAGTCTTCGATTGGTGTAATGTTTTTTGTCTGTCACTTTGGTCATGAATTGAATTTTTTGATCAGGAACCATAGTTGCATCATTTTTGAGTTGAGAGAATAGGGTATTGATAGTGTTGATTGGATCAGTCCCTGATGATGACTCTTAATTCATAGAGTGTATAATTTTATCTTTAAGAAAATTTTGGTGTGCAGTGACTGATTAATAAAACTAAAATTTGAATTATGAAGGCATGGATTAATAAAAATAAAATTTAAATTACAATTTAAAACTAATACAAAAATAAAATTAAAATAAAATTAAAATAAGAAATGAGGGGGGAAGAGAGGAGAAGTAGCGGCCCATTCCATGCTGGGATCCCTCCTTAGTTATGGGTGTCGAGCTGATGATTTGGGAAGGAGTCGAGGGACTCCTTTTATGGGAAGAATTCTGTCAACTATATGAGTGCACATTGTTAGACTACTAAATGGTCTATTCACGCATCGACCACTTCATAAAAGTTGTTCATATATTTTCTTTCTGTTTATCCAACAAATTTCAGCTCATTTAGCCTCTGGGTTAAGATGTTATGTAATTTTCATTGAGTAAGAATTTTTTATGGCCAAAATTTCTATGAAGCATCCTTCAAATGTGTAAAGATCAATGGAAACCTAAATGACTTAAAAACTCCCCCAAATTTGTATTAGCGTTGGTTCTATGTGTCCTAGTGGAATCCCAAGTAAAAATACCTAAATTGGAGGTGGGGGAACCGATTTTTGCATCTGTTATGGTGGTGGGGCTACACTATCCGCCCGAAAAAGTTTCCAGCTTCAATGAGTTTTTTGAACTAATAGATCGTTGAATCAGCTCTAGGTCCAAAAGAGAGAGTTGAATGAAATAAAATAATGCTTTTAAAAAATACCAATCAAGAATTTTGGAATTATATGATTTTTGAAATGATAAAAATACATTTCTAGTAAAAATATGTCCAAAATCCAAAATTATGAACTTTTCTCAATTTTGCTCATAATCATTCTAAAATTCAAAATACCCATTATTTTAATAAAACATTGAAATAAATGAGTTTATCATTGAAAAAAAAATAAAAAATCCTCATTATTTTTTTAAAAATATGCATAAAAAGTTTCTCTGTCAAATACCCCCACACGTAAACCATGCTTGTCCTCAAGTATAAAATCTCCACATGGAAATCAGAGAACACCAATGTTATCATTATTCAAATTCCAATGCACTAAAATCAAAAAAAAATCAATGTGAAATTAAACATTAAAAAAATTGCATAAAATATCAATTGAATATTTTATTTTTCAAAGAAACAAATAATTCACATATTTTACTTTTACCCTCTGAATATTAATGGAAATTCTCATTTAATTCATTCATCTTCCTTTATTTATTATTATTAAACATGCCAAGTCATGATTTACCTCACTTTCGATTATTTTCTCTCATAACTCAGGAAAAAAGTCAAGTAGATTTATTCTTATATCATGAAAAAATTTCTCCTTATCCATAGTCTTATAAATGAATGACAATCTCCACTTTGTAAAGATAAAACACACATAAAATCACGAGGACTTGTAATTAAGGTTCTATTGACTATGAAGTTTATGGTTGGTAGGTTTTGCTGCATTAAACATTAGTGCTCAAGGAGGAGGTTAATCTCTTAAGTACTATGCATGATATCAAAAGTAACAATATAATGAAATTATCCCCTTCAATGTAGTAACACACACTTCCCAAATCTGAAAGAAAAGGTTATGATCAAGTAAGCATAATGAATTATTTGTGCACCCTCTTGAATTTTTTTTATCTTTTACTTTTTTCCTTTTTTTGAAATTTATCATTATATAAAACCTCACATCCATCACATATCCATATAGGATCATAAGATCATCTGTCTGAAAAATGGTGATTTTTGGTTTTCCCAAATCTCAACCCATTTTTTTCTCTTTTTGTTGGTTATTTTTGTCATTTTTGTCATTTTTTTAATTAAAGTGTGGCAAACAATAGATTATAATAAATGATTCAACAACCTTTTATAATTACCACAATAATACCCTCACACTTATTCCTTATAATGTATATCATCACATCCACCATATTTTCCTTTACCTCCACACATCAACATTAAAATATTATGCAAATACTCAGAGGATGGTAGGAATGGATTAAAATGGATTGAAATATGGCTCATTCCTATAAAGGTCATTCATGGTCTCTATGGGTAAAAAGATGGATTGATGTAAATGTGGTTTTTTATGTAAAATTATATTTTTAAAGGATGCCTCACTCATTTTAAATGTGTTTTTTCACAGTCATAGACCTAACAAGTTTTAATACAAGTTCTAGTCAGTTACATGTCCCAGTATCACTCAAGAAATATGCTCAAGAATAAATAGGATGTACTTGGTATAGAAATACTCCTACTAATGGGAAATATAACATTGGAAAATCACTCATGGCATTACTAATAAATCAATTCACATGAACACCAGAAATTCAAATCATGAAGGATGGTAGGGAAAATTTCATTTACATGAATCAATTAATTCCTTCAAATCATGAGTCATTACTTAAATATCCCTACTTCATTTTAAAAATTCAATTATTAATTTCAATAATTTAATCATTTCAACATTGAAATCTAAAACCCTGCATCTCAGGATTCCTATGAAACTCATGTCTCCTAGATAAGTCGAGTAAAACAAAAATCTATGTGTGGCCATTCAATTTTATCTTTAAATCTCAAAACATGTTGTGGAAAAAATGTGGAATGTTTAAAATATAAAACACTAAAATTGAACACCCTTTTCCCATGAAACATGATCCTTACCATTCACTTTCTGGGGCTTCCTTCTACTGTCATGATCCTACAAAAGAAAATTACACAATTAATCACACTAATCATTTCATTTAAGCTTAAAATAAAAAGAGGGAGGTGGTCGCATGCTAAAATATTTCAAAGAAAATTAATTTAGATCTAAATTCTTAGAAAGCAAGTAAAAATAATTCCCGGTATTATCCCCCATGTGGGCCCTGAATATTGACTACCTCTAAAGGGAAGTACCAACTATTATCCAATGTCTGATGGAGGATGACGCTTCTTTGATTGGAACCACCTCATGTGGATTTTCTCAACTTGTTCTTCATTCTTCTGGGTGAGTAATAATCCATGGATAGAGTACACCATTCTCCCCCCCCCTTCACAATGTGGTATAGCATTAATGATGGGGTAGTATGAAGTATGAATAATCCTCCTTCTAGGTTGATACTTGTGAAACCTCTTCTTCTCTATCCATTGGTTCCCCAAGGCATTCTTTATCAAAAGAATAGTCAATAGGAAAGTCAGAGTGTAATTCAATTTGAATAATATTAAAACATGAAGTATTATGATCATATTCTTCCCCATAAAAGTAAGAATCTTTTGTCATGATTTCGTTTAGGAAATCCACTAGAATCTCTTCATGACTTCCTTTAATAAATATTCAACGTGTCCAGCGAGCTCCATATGTTCCTCAACTTGTGCACATATTAGTTCTTCTTCATACATCGTGGAATAGTTGAGATTGTCAGATTATGTATAATCAAAACCACAAGGAGTGATGTAGAATCCAGATTCAATAAAATGAAAAGGGATATAGTCAATGAATGGTTCAAATCCCTATGTCAGTTCAGCTTTAATATATGCCTCAATGGTAAGTGCCTCTTGGAGTAGACTCTCTGAGGATTGAGGCATTTAGTCGGTGTCCTCCATCTAGACATCAAATTCCACCACATGGGTGGTTTCATCCATCAGTGGTGATGAATCTTATTCTTTTTATTGAATGGGGAGGTCAGGTAGTTCCTCACATTTAATCATGAAATCATCCAAACGTTTTTGATCTCCCACTTTTAGCTCACCAGGTAAGTCTTCCTGCCTTGACTCCTTGGGTTCTTCAATTTCAAATATAAGTGGTGAAATATCTTCTACCACTTTCTCAGGTTAATCCTTTGGCTTAAGGTTTGGTTAATCCATTACTGAACGAGCATAATCAAAAGTTCTATCAGCCTTTCTAGTTAATTGTTCAATTCTTTCTCTATGTTCAGGCACCTATTCTCTTCTAAAGTATTTATCTTCTTGTTGTTGTTGTTGCACCTGTGAGTAATTTTTCCATGCATAATATTCTGAATTTGAATACATCATGGACGTTTTTTTGTTTTTTTAGCCAAAATGAAATATAACTAAGATGTGAAAATAGAAAAATTAAATAAATATATGATTGTCTCCTTGGAAAAAACATTAGTTTTGATGCACGCCTGTCATGGGGTGTGGACAAAAATAATTATATTTTTTCTAGTGCAACATAGTGGATGACCAGAGTCATCTCTCTTGAAGAGATTTCTCAATGCAGTTCACTTACATTTCTAATTCACCTATTATATCTCTTTTTGTTTTATTTATTAAATGAAAGTGATGAAAATATTTTTGTGTTTTTTATTTTTTAAAATAATGACATGTGAATCAAGAATTCTAAATTTATACTAAGATGCCAGTCTAAATAGAATGAATTAATAAGAAAGAACATGGTTTTGGGGGTTGGTTAAATGTTAAATCATTATGATTCATTATATGTTTTATTTTAGTATGATAATCCAAACATGAAATATCATTTTTGAACTAATATTATTTAATTATAAATTGTGGAATATCATTGACTGCTTGAGCACTGTCAATTCCACCTCCACCTTTAATCCAAGTTCATGACACACCTTTGTCTAGAATGTGTCATCTTCCAGGACCGAGTTCAATCAAATCTGTTTCATACATTGATTAGCTCAAATCCAGCGTGTGACGAACTAACCAATGGAGAGAGGGAAAAATGAATAAGTAAAAGAATAGGGATAGGTTTAGTTGCATCTCATTGGAGTCAGTTACAACATCGGAGACATTCGCCTTACCTGTTCATTCTACAAAAATCTATCTACAATCATAAAATTAAACATTAAAGAAAATTCAAGACCACCATCAACTCCCCCCCAGGCCAAGTCTCGGAGTCAACCTCTCAATTTTTAGAATAAGATATTACTCAGTGGAGTGGGTGGAAGAGAAGAGAGAGAGAGAGGGGAATGAAATGAAGAAAAGTGAATGGATAAATACAAAGGCATGGATTAATAAAACTAAAATTTGAATTACAACTGAAAAATAATAAACAAATAAAATTTAAAAAAAATAAAGAATAAATTATGGGGGAAAGAGGATAATAAGTGGCTCATGCCCTGGTGGGATCCCTCCTTAGCTGCGGGTGTCGAATTGATGATTTGGGAAGAAGGTGAGGGCCTCCTTTTTATAGGCAAAATTCAATCATTTGAAAGACTGCACATTATTGGCCTATTAAATGTTATATTAATGTGTGTAAACCTTCATAAAAGTAATTCAATATTGTGATTTCCAATAACCCTCCAAATTTCAGCTCATTTAGCCACATGATTAAAGAGTTATGGAATTTTCATTGAATGAGACTTTTTATGGATGAAATTTCCAAGAAGTTGTCTTCAAATTTATAATGATCAATAGAAACCTTAATGTCTTCAAAATACCCCAAAATTTGTTTTAAAGTCGGTCCTATGTGTCATAGTGCTATCCTAGGTGGAATCATCTAAATATGAGGAGAGGATACTGATTGTTTCATCCGTTATAGTGGTGGGGTCCATTCTATTTTCCTAGAAACATTTCAAACTTCAATGAATTTTTTGGCCTAATAGATCATTGAATAAACTCTATGTCCTTAAGATAAAGTTTAATGAAATAAAATCATGATTCTATGAAAAATAATCCTTAACTTTGGAATTATATTTTTTTAAAAATGACAAAAATACCTTCGTAGTAAAAATCTGTCAAAAATTCAACATTTTGCACTTTTCTCAATTTTTCTCATAATCATTCTAAAATTAAAATTACCCATTATTTTAATAAACCATTTAAATACATGGATTTTATTATTGAAAAAAAATTAAAAAATCATCATTATTTGATCAAAAATATGCACATAAATTTTCACTCTCAAATACCCCCATACTTAAACCATTCTTGTCCTCAAACGTAAAATCTCAATATAGAAATTAGAGGACACCAATGTTACAAATATTAAAATTACAATTCAATTAAATCAAACAATTTTCAATGTGAAATCAAACTTTCAAATATTTTCAAAAATATCAATTTAATTTCCCATTTTTCAAAGAAACAATTAATTCACATATTTTTCTCTTACAATTTGAAAATTGATGGAACATCTCCTTTAATTCATTCAAGCTCCTTCATTCATTATTATTAAACATGCCAAGTCATGATTTACCTCAGTTTTTATTATTTTCTCTCATTACTCATTATACAATTCAAGTATAGTTATGCTAATATCATGAGAACTTGATCCTTATCCAAAGGCTTGTAAATAAACTACTTTTCCACTTTGTAATGACAAAATGGACATAAAATCATGAGAACATGAAATTAAGGATCTATTGACTCTGAGGTTTAAGGTTGGTAGGATTTGATGATTTAAAAATTAAGGCTCAAGGAGGAGGCCAGTATATTAAGTACTATGCATGATATCAAAATTAAAAATATAAGGAAATTATCCCCTTCACAGTAGAAACACCCACTTCCCAAAACTCAATGAAATTTTTATGATCAAGAAAGAATAATGAATGATTTGGCACCCTCTTGAATATTTTTTTATTTTGTACTTTATTTTCTTTTTTCGAATGTTATGATTATATCAAACCTCACATAAATCACCTAACCATATACGCTGAAAATATCATCGATCTAGAAATTGGTGATTTTGGGTTTTCCCAAATCATAACTCATTTTTTCTCTTTTTGTTGGTTCTTTTTGTCATTTTCTCATTTTTTTAATTCAATAGGGAAAAAATAGAGTATAATGAGCGATTCTATAACCGTTTACAATTACCACAATAAAACCCTTGCACTTTTTCCTTACAATGTTATCATCATGTCCACCATGATTCTCCTTACCCACACACTTCAACATTAAAATATCATGAAAATACTCAGAGGAGGGTAGGAATAGATAAAAATGGATTGAAACATGACTCATTCCTGTAAAGGTCATTCATGGTCTCTATGTGATAAAAGAATGATTGATGTAAAGGTAGTCTTTTAAGGAAAATTAGCTTTTTAAAGGAAGCCTCAATAATTTTAAATGTGTTTTTTCACAGTTATAGATTTGACAAGATTCAATACATGTTATTCTTGGTTACATGTCCCATGATTTCTCAAGAAATATGCTCAAGAATAAATAGGAAGTACTTGGTCTAGAAATATTCTAGGGAATAAGAAATATAAGATTAGACAATCACTCTTGACATTTCTAATAAATCAATTCACATAAACTTCAGAAATTCAAAGCTTGATGGATGGTAGGGAAATATCATTTAACGGAATCAATTAATTCCTTCAGATCATGAGTCGTTACTTCAATATCCATGCTTCATTATAAAAATTGAATTATTAATTTCAATCATTTAATCATACATACATTGAATTCTAAAACATGGAATCACATGATTCCTAAGAAACTCATGACTCCTAGATAAGTCGAGTAAAAACTGAATTCATGTTCGGGCCTGCAATTTTATCTTTAAAGCTCAAAACATGTTGTGGACAAAAATGTGGAGAGTTTAAAAGATAAAAAACTAAAATTGAACACCCATTTTCCATGAAACTTGGTCCTTCTCATTCACTGTCTGGGGCTTCCTTCTACTGTTATGATCCTACAAAAAAAATTACTCAATTTATCACGATGATCATTTCATTTAAGCTCAAAATAAAAAGAGGGAGGGGGCCACATGCTAAATTATTTCAATGAAAATAAATTGACATCTGAATTAATATAAGTAAGTAAAGATAAATCTTGGTATTATCCCTTAAGTCGGCCCTAAATTTTGACTACCACTAGAGGGCAGTACCAGCTATTTTCCAAAGTCTGATGGAGGATGAAGATTATTTGATTTTAACCACTACATGTGACTTTTCCCAGCTTGTGCTTCATCCTTCTAGGTGAGTAATGATCCAGGGATAGAGTACACCATATCCCCACCCCCTTAACAATGCAGTATATCTTTCATGGTGGGGTAGGATAAAATATGAATCATCCCCCTTCTTGGATTATACTTGTGAATCCTCTTATTCTTTGTACATTGGTTCCTCAAGGCATGATACATCAAAATAATAGTCAATGGGAAAGTCAGAGAGTAATTATATTTTAATAATATTAAAACATGAAGTATCAAGATCAAATTCCTCCCTATCAAAGTATGCATATTTTGTCATGGTTTCCTGAGGGAAATCCACTAGTATCTCTTCATGAACATCCATCAATAAATATTCAACATATATAGGGAGATCGATATGTTCCTCAGCATGTGCACATCTAGGTTCTTCTTCATCCTCCAAGGTATAGTTGAGATTTTCTGATTTTGTACAATCAAAACCACAAGGAGTTATGTAGAATTCAGTTCCATAAAATTATAAGGGATTGATTCAGTGAATGGTTCAACACCCTATGTTGGTTCAGCTTCAATATCTGCCTCAGTTGTAAGTGCCTCTTGGTGTAGAATCTCTAAGGATAGAGGTAGATAGTTGGGCTCCACCATCTTGACTTCAAATTCCACCACTTGGGTGGTTTCTTCCTTTTGTGGTGCTGAATCTTCTTCTTTGTATTGTATGGGGAGGTCAGGTATTTCCTCACATTTAATCAATAATTAATCCAAAATTTTTTGATCTCCCACTTGTAGCTCAGTTGGTATGCCTTCCTCCCTTGCCTCCTTAGGTTCTTCAATTTCAAATATAAGTGGTGAAATTTCTTACACCACTTTCTCAGATTCTTTCTCCAGCTTAGGTTTCGGTTTCTCCATTAATGCACAAATATAATCAAAATATCTATCATCCTTTCTAGTTAGTTGTTCAATGCTTTTTCTATGTTCATGCACCTATGCTCTTCTAAAATATCCATCTTCTTCTTCTTGTTGTTGCTGCACCTGTGAGTAATTTTTCGATGCATAATATTCTGATGTTTAATACATCCTAGAATCCTTTTTTAGTTTTTAAATGAAATGAAATATAACTAAAATGTGAAAATAGAAAAAGAAAATGAACTAATGATTGGATCCCCGAAAATAGCTTCAGTTTTGACGGACGCCTGTCAGGGGGTGTAGACAAAAATAATTATATTTTTTCCTAGTTCATCACAGTGGAAGCCCATGGTCATCATTCTTGGGGATCCTTCTCAATGTAGTTCACTTTCGTTATCTAATTCACCTATTCTATATTTTTTGAGGTATTGTTTATTAAATGATAGTTATTGAAATCATTTTGGGTTTTTTTTATTAAAATTAATGACATGTGAAGCAAGAATTATACATTTATACAAAGTTGCAAGTCTAGATAGAATGAATTACTACTAGAATTTTACACTATAACAACGGTTTTAAACCGTTGGTAATGTCCTGGAAACTATTGGTATATAGTATATCAAAGGATCACTCATCTGTGGCCAAGTGAGGCGTGACAATAGGCCTATACCAATGGTTCTATGAAAACTATTGGTATAGGTGTCAAAGTAAAAGGTATACAAATGGTTTGCAACAAACAGTTGGTATATGTGTGTTATAGTATAACATATACCAAAGGTTTGTAAACCACTGGTATATGTGTGTTACACTTATACCAATGGTTAAAACCAATGGTATAGAGGGGATATGGCAAGCCATAAGGCTATACCAACAGTTTCATTATAACCGTTGGTATAAACCTATACCAGCGGCTATAACAAACTGTTGGTATAGTTATATTATAGTATCTATACCAACGGTTTTGAAACCGTTGGTATATAATTGCTCACCTCCACATCAATAGGCCCCTCTCACATCTCCAGACCTGAAACCACACAACAACCCCTCTCCAGACCTGCAACAACACCAATAAATAAATCCCCATCCAAATTATTCAAAATTTCAAATTCATTCTAGAATTTAGAAATTTATAAATTTATAAATTCAAATGCAATAACACCCATAAGATAAAAGGCCTACATGTTATATGAAATGAAATAACACCCATGATATTATTCCAAATTTACAATTCATTCCTCACTAAAACCACAACACCAACACACATAAGTGTATTAAAAAATTTTAATTAATTCCTCACTCAAACCACAACACCAATACACACACGAGAAAAAACCTACAAGTTATAAGAAGAACATGGGATGTTTAGTCATGGTCTTGGGTTGAGTATCATAAAACCCACAGAAAAACATGGGTAGAGTGGAAAGGATCAGGACACCCATAAGATAGAAAATGGTAGTGGTCATGTGCTTAGACCTATGATGAGTTATAGGAAGTACATGGAATGTTTATTTTCCTATAATGATTATGTATCCATGTATAAATGGTTACAGATGTGTTAGTGGGAAACATTGGCAAATCTCAACATATGAGATGGGTTACCGGAAAATCCTACATGTTTTTCATGGACTTTTAAATTAGAATAAGGGGGTATGTGGCTTATTGTAATTTTCTCTCTTGGGTGTGATGTGAGATGAATCCCCATCTTGGGTAGTGGGTATGAATATTCAACTAAGTGTTTGGTATTGGGTTCCCAAAGGGACTTTGGTTTGGTCCTAGAACCCACTGTTTGAGGATGGGATTGTGGTGATCAATGGGGCTATGGTGTCACCATATGTATTCCTCACCATTGGGGAATTTTTATGATACTTTGAAACATATTTTTCAAGAATCTAAGTGTACCATTGTTGGAAAATTTGTTATATGGTATGCTTGAGTGTTTATAGGTTTCATATGAAATCACTATACGATATTTATTTTTTGTATGTTATTGTATAGAATGAACAACCCGTGATTGAGAATTATAACATGAGTGTTGGTGCATGTTCATGATGGGATTTCGAGACTCATTCCTAATATAATCCATGTTTTTTCAATATATACTATGACCCATTATGTTTCAATCTATGCCTTGTGAATATTTTATTCTAATAACGTATGACCAATAGACCATATTTTAATTTTTATCCATTAATTTCAAGAAACTATGTGTAGCCTTGTGAAGATTTTCCAAATTTCAGTTGTTGTTTTCACTTCAAATGTTGTCCATTTAAAACAAAAGTGACACACTTTCAGTGATACCAGTCACACCGTGCCTCATATTGAGGTGGGGTTGACTGTTCCTGTCAAAAATGATCCATGGATCTTTGGGTGAGGGGGTTGTCCGGGGGGGGGGGGGTTGTCCGGAGTGCGTTTTCAGCTACCACGATCACACAACACACTTGATTGACGTGTCATCTATTCAACCATTTCACAATTTACCCACTCTTTGTTGTCGTCCAATTTCATGGTATTCTGAGGTCATTAGGACGGTTACGAACACCCCACACACATTTTTCAAGCGCGCCTAACTCCTATAAAACACATATTCTACCGTGCCGGGCAAACCGCGCGTCCAAATGATGTTTTGTATTTTTTTACACCTCAAGAATAATAATTAGGGAGTTTTTGTGATTTCAAATCATTTTGATGCCTTTTCGTATGTATTTGACTGTAAAACACATGTTTTGTCCATTTACGACATGCAGAGTGCGTTTTTGGCCACCGTGGTCACACGACACCTCCGATTGGCATGTCGTCTAGCCGACAATTTAAAAATTCATCAACCCATTGTTTTTGTCCGATTTCATGGCATTCCGATATCATTCACCAAATTTTGACTGCCCCACGCACGCTTTTCAGGCACACCAAACACCTAAAAAACACATATTCAGTCGTGCTATGAAAACCGCGCATCCAAATGACGTTTTTTCTCCTCATACACGTAAAGAATAATAATTAGGGTGTTTTCATGTGATTTCAAGTCATTTTGATGTATTTCGGTATGCATTTGACCATTAAACGCATGTTTTGGCCATTTACTACACACGAAGTACGTTTTCGGCCACCACTGTCACACGACACCTCCAATTAATGTGATGTCTGGCCAACCAATTCAAAATTCACCCACCCTCTGTTGTTGTCTGATTTCATGGAATTTAGAGGTCATTCGACTGGTTTTGACCACCATACGCACGCTTTTCAAGTGCGTCAAACACCTAAAAACACATATTCTTCTGTTCCGCACACACTGCAGCTCCGAATGACATTTCGTCATTTCGTACACCTCAAGAATAATAATTAGGTTGTTTTCGCATGATTTTAAGTCATTCTGATATCATTCGGTATGTATTTGATCGTAACACACATGTTTTGGCCATTTACAACACACAAAGTGTGTTTTCGGCCACCACGGTCACACAACACCTCTGATTGACATGCCCTCTGGCCAAAAATTTCACATTTCACCCACCCTTTTTTGTTGTCCGATTTCATGGCACACTGAGGTCGTTCGGCCAGTTTTGACCACCCCACGCATGCTTTTCAAGTACGCCAAACACCTAAAAAACACATATTCAATCGTATCGTGCAAAGGCGCGTTCGAATGATGTGTCGTCTACTCATACACATCACAAATAATAATTTGGTGTTTTCGTGTGATTTCAAGTCATTCGATGCCGATCGGCATGCATTTGACCATTAAACGCTTGTTTTGGCCATTTACGACACATGGAGTTCATTTTCAGCCACTACGGTCACACGAGACCTCCGATTACTGTGTCGTCTTTCCGAACATTTTAAAATTCATCCACCATTTGTTTTCATCTGATTTCATGGCATTCCGAGGTCGTTCGGCCGGTTTAGACCACCCCACGCACGCTTTTCAAGCGCACCAAACACCTAAAAACACATATTCTGTCTTTTTGCGCAAACCGTGCATCTGAATGATGTGTCCTCTCCTCATACACCTCATGAATAATAATTAGTGTGTTTTTGTTTGATTTCAAGTCATTTTGATGTCATTCGGCATGCATTTGACAGTTAAACACATGTTTTAGCCATTTACAACACGTGGAGTGCGTTTTTGGCTAGCGCGGTCACACAACACCTCCAATTTATGTGTCGTCTTTCCGACCATTTCAAAAATCACCCACCCTTTATTTTCGTCTGATTTCATGAAATTCTGAGGTCATTCAGAGGGTTTTGACCACCCCACACACGCTTTTCAAGAGCGCCAAACACCTGAAAAATACATATTCAGCTGTTACGTGAAAACCGTGCATCCGAATGATGTTTCATCTCCTCGTAAACCTCAAGAATAAAAAAATATGGGTTTTTTGTGTGATTTTAAGTCATTCCAATGTCCTTCGGCATGCATTTGATCGTTAAGCACGTGTTTTGGCCATTTACGACATGCATAGTGCGTTTTCATCCAGCGCGGTCACGAGACGCCTTCAATTGATGCGATGTTTGGACGATCATTTCAAAATTCACCCAATATTTGTTTTCGTCCAATTTTATCGCATTCCGAGGTCGTTCGGCCGGGTTTGACCACCCCATGCACACCTTTCATGCATGCCAAACACCTAAAAAACACATATTCAGCCGTGTTGCGCAAACCGCGTGTCCGAATGACATGTAGTCTCCTCGTACATCTCACGAATAATAATTAGGGTGTTTTACTGTGATTTCAAGTCATTTCATTGTCGTTCAACATTCATTTGACTGCTAAACATATGTTTTGGCCATTTTCGACATGCGAAGTGCGTTTTTGACCACTGCGGTTACACGACACCTTCAATTGATGTTCCCTCAAGCTGGCCATTTCAAAATTCACCCACCCTTTGTTTTTTTCTGATTTCACGGCATTCTGAGATCGTTCGCCCAGGTTTGACCACCCCACGCACGCTTTTCAAGGGCGTCAAACACCTAAAAAACACATATTCAGTCGTGCCGTGCAAACCGCATGTCCGAATGGTGTGAAGTCTCCTCTTACACCTAAAAAATTATAATTAGAGTGTTTTAGTGTGATTTCAAGTCATTCTAATGTCGTTAGGAAAGCATTTGACCATTAAACGCATGTTTTGGCCATTTACGACATTCATAGTGCATTTTCGGCCAGCGCGGTCACACGACACCTCTGATTGATGTGTCGTCTAGCCGGCCAATTCACAATTAACCCACCCTTTTTTCGTTCAATTTCATGGAATTCCGAGGTCATTCGGCCGGTTTTGACCACCCCACGCATGCTTTTCAAGTGTGCCAAACACCTAAAAAACACATATTTAGTCGTGCCATGCAAACCATGCATTTGAATGATGTTCTGTCTCCTTGTACACCTCATAAATTATAATTAGGGGTTTTTAGTGTGATTTCATGTCATTCTGATGTCTTTCAGCATGCATTTGACCGTTAAATGCATGTTTTAGCCATTTATGACACGCAGAGTGCATTTTTAGCCATCACGGTCACACGACACCTCTGGTTGAGGCAGAGCTGACTTGTACCAATCAAAAATGACCAATGTATCATTTTCCTAATGTATCAACACAATCCTAATGCATTTGATCGGTTTTTTGTATGTCAGTGGTTGTTTTCAATTAAAATCTGGTATATTTAAAATAAAAGTGAGACACATTGAGTGGTACCAGTCACACCATGCATCGCATTGATGTGGGGTTGACTCCTACACATCCAAAAATGTCCCATGGATCATTGTGATTAAGTATCAACATAATCCGAATATGTTTGGTCCATTTTCCGTACGTCAGTTTTTTTTTCCAATTAAAATGTTGTCCATTTCAAATAAAAGTGAGACACTTTCAGTGGTACTGGCCACAATGTGCCTTGGATTGAGGTGGGATTGAGTCATACACGTCCCATATGACCCATAGATTGTTTTCCTAAAGTATCAACACAATTCCAATATGTTTGATCAATTTCCATATGCCAGTTGTTTTTACTTAAAAGGGTGTCCATTTTAAACAAACGAGAGACACTTCGACTGATACCAGCCACACCGTGCCTCATATTGAGGCGGGTTTGACTCTTACATCTCACATATTACTCATGGATCGTTTTCCTAATGTATCAAGACAATATGAATGAATTTGGTCGGTTTTCCGTATGCCAGTTAAGCAAATCATGCAACAACAGTGATATTATCTTATACTAAAACAATAGACATTGTGCGTGATGTGCATCCCCTGGTGCATGGTTAGGGAAAATCATGCACATTGCTTCTAATATATATCCCTATATGGTTGGTAGAAACCATGTGGTATGGACATAAATTTTTTACTAAATGTGAGACATAGTTATTTTTTATGCCAAACAGGGTTCCAAGCTCCGAACAAGCCCTAGAAGCCCCACAAACCATTATAACATCATTAGGCTTCCATATTTGGTAAAAAATAAAGAGTTATAAAGTATTCAAAAATATCAATACCAGAGTGAAAAACCAAGTCAAAAAAATAAATAGTTATACAGAATTCAAAAATGTAATGGATCAATCTGCCCCTGATCACCATCACCATCACCACTGTTATCATCAGCCTCATCCTCATCGACATCTTTGTCCGTGTCGTAATCCTAGTCATCATCCCCATGCTCATCTTTGGCCCCATCTTCTCCCTCGGGGCCATCCTTACCCTCATCCTCATCTTCATCCTCGCCCTCATCCTCTTCAGCATCCTTGTCATCACCAAGAACGTCATCATCTTGACCGCCACTAGAACTGCCAACTGGTGCATAGGATAATGCACCCATCTATGACATATATGTCTGACAAGCCGTGTTGGCTTCTGGTGGAAGTGATAATGATAAAGCTTTGATCAGTTTCATAAATTCCTTCTCTCTCATTTGAACATGTTCTTCCAACTCTATGACCATTTTATCAGACTGTATTGCATGCTCCTTGACTTGTTCCAACTAGTTGGTACTAGAATGGATTCTTGGAGAAGACCAATACCTCGTCGGGACTATATTCTTACCAGGTCGGTAGCGTAATCGACCATAGTTCTCTTCTCCCAAAACCTGATATAATTGTTCGTGTGGCCCTAAATTGTCAGGCTCCTGGGAATCAAGGGCTTTTAAATCAGCCTATTAAAAATATTAATATAATATTAAATTTCAAAATAGATATTAAACTTTTAAATAAATTAATTAAAACTTAAAGTCTTTTCTTGTGTCAGTTCATTAATCGCAGTTCCATATTTTTTCCTTCTACTCGAGTAGAACAATTTTGCTCAATGGAGACATCCTTCAATATTAATTTTTTGCTTCTATTGTAACGCCCCGACCCCAGCTACCCAGAGTCGGTGCATTACTTCGTAACATTGGCATGATCACAAAAGATCAAGTCTCGAAAGACCGATTAGTTTAGTAGCCTTGGAAACACTAGATACATTTATAAATGTTACATTACATCATAAAGTGAAAAACAAATAACAAAGTCTTCATAGTCCACACTCATTTCCTCTTCTGACTATCCCTGCAGGTCATTCATAAAATACTTCTTCACATCCTGGAAAATATTAAAACATTGAAAGGGGTGAGCTCAGATGCTCAGTAAGGATAACAATATTGCGGAAGCTTTCATAAATAATCATAAACATTTAAGGCAATGTATAACTAAAACAAAAGCCTTTTTAAACTTGAACATCAACATAATATGGCAAAAGTAAAATGAGATAATTCCATTTACTTCTTCACATGGATATTCTACTGGTCGAATAATCACATGCAATATCAATAACCACTTTCATAATGAGGGAATGTATAATGCCAGACATTCTGAAACACTTTGTCAAGGCCTCGGCCAAGACATCTAAAATGATTAAGGCCTCGGCCAAAACCATAACTCAAAAATGGGAAAGGGCCTCGGCCAATTCCACGTCTAGTTGTCTCATGAGACCTACCGATGCATCGAGGAGCTATAGCGGGCCCCACCCGTCACTTATTAAGTCCAATACATTCCTCATATGAATAGGTTTAAACATATCATAAACCATAACATAATCATATCACATAAAACATGCATAAAGGAAACATAACATTTCCACATTCCAATCACAAGATATCAATACAACACATTGATATAATAAAAACGCTTTCAAAACCATTTTCAATACCAAAATAAAAGTAAGTTAAAACTTTGTATTTATTTTTCATTAAAAAAAGTGATGGCTTGTAGAGGAAGCCGAAACTCAAATAATGGTCACGGCGACGGAGAAGTCGTTGTCGCCGCATAAGTACGGAAAGAAAAACATTCCCTTTTGTCGTTTAGCAAAACACTTCGTATAAAAAAAGATTCCTTTTGAATAAACGTAAAAGTTAAAGGGGTTTATACATCGTATAAAAGAAGGTTGTGTATAAAACCAAATATGCCTCAATGAAAGGAGATTGAGACGAAGTCCTTAAAAAGATCATTTTTAAAATAAAATAGATCTATTATGTGTATTCACTATAGGTACACATAAAGAAAGTAAAAATACAAAATAGGACATAATAACATCATGACATAATTTGAAAGTAGGAGATTAACCCAAAGAATGGAAGTTGGGTTAAGAAATTCCCTTACCTTGTGTCCGACTTGACTCAACCGTTCTTTAACCTCCTGAATAATAAACTTTAGTTAATCTCTACTTGATTATGAATCTTTTCCAAGTTCATTATTCCTTTTATACCATGTTATGAACATCATGTAATCATTTAAGTTAATAATGTTCATTTTGTCGGTATTTGGTTCTTAAGTCAAAAATAGGCTTCTTACACTTACATGTTGTTAATTTGGTCAAAGGTTCATTATATCCAGAATGGTATTCATGATGTAGATATCATATATGTCATATATATCCAGTACATACATTCATTTATAATATTACATCACATTTAGAGGTAAGAAATGAAATGCACCGTTCATGGAGACGGTAAGCCGTACGTACGCATGAACGCTACTTCCATTTCTATTTCATATTTTCTGGAATGGAATCATAATGATATAAGAGTATATTATAATTCCAGTATAATAACATATATAATATCATTAACTTTATCCTTCACACATCCCACATATGGTATTAACGAATCAAATCACTTTCAGGGGGCGGTAGTCCGCGCTTCCTAAAATGAAGATATCGTGTTTTACCCATAATGGAAACCATAAAGGTATGCACAAAATGAAAAAAACAGAAGCTTAAGGAAAACATAAACATATTATATATCATATATAAAAATAGTGACATCATAATGGCCACCTTTGAAGGAGTTAAATGAGTGTTGAACAATCATCGTTTCGGGAGGCAGAATTTCGCCATCCACGGAAACCTTATGTTCTTTAACCATTTGATGTAGTTGTGTGGAAGTGTAGCTCAAATAAATATTATAACAACATCCTAGTATATTGAAGATACTGGTGTTGTTACAAAAGAAGTAAATAAAAAGAGTTTAGGGGGTTGGAGAAGCAAAATAAAACAAAAGAACATGAGAGAATGAATTACCTTAAAAAGTGTAACTCCTTTTGAGTTGAGCCTAAAGGCTTCCTTTGAAAGGATTCTGCCCAAAGGGAATCCTCTAGGATGAGGAGAGGGATGTGGAGAGAGCAAATGGGCAGGGGTTGGCCGAGCCAATGGCTTGAAGAGTGTGTGAAATGAGGTAGAGGTGGGGGCCTTTTATAAGAGGAGAGGAGGGGCACTTTTGGAAAGTAAAGGAACATTACATTATTTGAAAATGTGTTTCGGTTTTAAAAGGTCCCACATTGATAGAATTCGTGGATAAGGTGATAAGGCATTGAAATCCACTCATCCAATAGGTTTTGGCCATGTGTAGTTCATAGATTTTATATTAACATTCCATTTTATTTAAATCGTTAGATAATGATGTCATCGCTGCATCATTATTATGTCATAAATAATTAAATTTATTTAATGTCTAAAAATTATAAAACAAATACTATGGTATAGGAAATCTTTTTATATTTCCAATGACTATTTATAATCAAAATTTGGACTTGTATAACCCTACTTAAAAATTGTTTTCGTAAAACATATTATGTTTGTGTCATTTTCACTTTAACATTAAATAAAAAGTAATTTATGTCATTTCCCAACAAAAGTGGATCCATGGGGTCCCCAAGTTGACCCATGGCTTGTCTTGGTCGGCCATGACACAACCAATAAGGTTGGGACATGTTTCTAGGTCATTTTATATTATTAAAGCATTATTTATTCCTTAAACTACACTAATTACCACTAATCGCGATTAAAAACATAATAAGTTACTATTCACCAAAAAATTATTTTAATCTCATTGAACCACATTTTACTTCTTAATGACAACCATGTATGTCGGATTTTCAAAATTCAGTACACATTAGTGGTAAACTTTCATTTAACTGAAAAATCAGTTTGCTTGATTACCACTTAGTGGTTTCACTATTCATCAAAAATTGAAGTTTTTCAGAATAAGGCCAAAATTTCACCCTAAGCTATAATTGATATTCTGAATTCAAAAATGAAGTCCATTTTACAAAATTCAAAACATATAAGTCAAATTAATTAATTTAATAATTAATTCCCGCTGTTATAACAAATAGCGTGTTTTTAAGAAACAATTTATATCAAAAGATTGGCAATTGTTTATGTCCAATTTCAATGTTAAATTAACTTTAATGACCACCATTGGATAAAATGGTAAAAATATATTCTAATTGTACCTTAAAACCACTAAATAGTATAACTTATCACTATAAATTATTTTGATTAAAAAAGTTGTTTTAAGTATTTTTCACTATTCATAAAAATTTGGAAGTTCTCGGAAAATTACAAAAAATTCAACATAGGCTAATTTCAATATTGGGAATACAAAAGTGAAGTCCATTTTGAAATATAAAATTTATAAAATTTCAAAAAGTAGGTATTACTATTCACAACGGCTAGTTTAATTAGTTGTGGTGTGTGCTAGAGCTCGAGGTTGCGTACAACACACGCTATTGCATTATTGAATGAGAAGCGTATCGTGGAAGCTCGGGGTGTTACATTCTACCCTCCTTCAATAAATTGCGTCCTCGCAATTTGAAATTTTTCTTTGATAATAAAAGGCTGAAAATAGAAAATACCTTTGTGGAAAACCCACATCGGAAATAAGGTTAATAAATATATAACATTAAAAGAAAGCAGGATAAGTACAAAGGTCACCCGATATAGCCCATTCTAGGATTCTATGAAAATATGGATATGGAAGAAAAACAAACCATCAAGGTCTGATGGAGAGTTATAGAAAACAGGATTAGGAAAATGTTTAACCATAAGAAAATCACAAACTTGTGATTGGTTAAACGGTCATTGAATCCCCAGTTGGAAAAGTTAACCGACAACATTTTTGTTTTAAGTTACCTTTTATAATGTTGAGGAATTTATTTATGATATTTACTAAGAACGTAAGGGAATATACATACTTGTTATGTATACTTTCATTCGTTAATAAATTTTTACCACAAACCCAACTTTTACTCCAAATGGTAACGGAACTCAAAAATATTCTATTTATCCTAATTGTATAAGGTTCCAAATATTAACACATACCATTTAGATTAGTAAAACTATTTTGTAATAACCAGGGACTTCCTGTAGGCTAGTGGTAGGAAATAAAGGCTTGTCGCACTATGGTTGTGGGTTCGATTCCTGCAGCTTTGTCCGACGCGACGGGTTATTCCCCACCCTGCAGGTTGTCCTTTTCCTAAAAATATAGTACTATACTATTCCAAAAATAATCTTCATAAATGTTTTAACCTTAAACAATACTATCCAAAGTTCAACTTAATCCATTCCAACCTTAATAGTTATCCAAAATACTTCTGTCCAACTCACAGTCCAAATTTTATAAGGAAGCTAAACATAATGAAGATCCTTTATCCCACGTAACAACATGTGAACACATTCATCATGTATTCTTTTTAAACATACTGAATTACCATGATCCCTTATTCCTTATAGAATACTAGATATACTCCTTCTATCCAAAAATGTATACAAAACATCAATCAGTTTCAAGGAAGTTAAGTATATCCAATATAATTTATCCAAATCAATCACGTCTTATTCCAAAATCACAATCTCAGTATCAAAACCATATTATGGTTTATCTTTCTCTCAACCATATATTTTCCAAAAATTTAACCTACTGTGGAGTCACTTTTCTTGGTTCCACACAATCTCAAGTCCTTGATGAAATAGTACTGCAGTACAATCCTTATATACTCCATAATTATTATAACCAGTACATCATTGATACAACACTCAAATTAAAAAAAAAAAATTTAATAACAACATAAGAACTCTAATCATTACTCCTTATCTGTGGTAGTATCATAACTTGATTATTATCCAATAACATCATTTGGGGCATGCTCTGATGATTTGGACATTGGTTTGCGTAGTGTCCCCAATCCTTGCAGAAGAAGCATTGTACATTTGAAACCATTTTCTTACCCTTGCAGTCACGCACTTTGTGTCCTTTTTCTCTACACTTATAACAAACTCCCATTCCCTTTAGGCAAGTTCCATGATGTTTCTTCCCACAATTACCACATATTGGAAAATTCTTCTTTCCCCTCATCCCTTTATCCATCATTCTCTCTTCCATCCCTTTCGTCTCTTGCTTCGCTTCAAAGCCATAGGACTCAGAGAATTCTTTACTTATCCTATTAACACATGATACTATTTCTTCATATGTTGAGAACGCATGGGAGACTATTTCCCTTCGAAATGTTGGCTTAATACCGTGAAAGATACTATCCTTCTTACTCTTTGGATCATACGTACTGCTGGAGTTCACATTCCTTCTACTGGGCGCCATTTCTATACAACGGCATAAACTAGGTTAGTTTATGAATCAAAATACATAATTCCATACTTGTAAAACACTTTACATAAATTGAACTATTTATGGATATAATCCATAATCATAAAAAAGAAATGTTTTCTTTGAGAAAGTATATACTCATAACCCTTCATAGTGGTTTGTAAATAAAATGAGAATTATCCTAAGCATATCCCCCGGGAGTGTCGTAACCAAGAGTGCAGCAAGGCCCGTTGTCGTGCACCAGTTCCCGTTCGAGTCTAGCTCAAAGCGGTGTTTTCGGGTTTTACCCCTAGGTACATCTGTGCCAGAGCCGCCTCTACCTGCTCGTATCCAGACAGGGATGTATTTCTCGGAAAACTCATAACATCTCTATAATACCAAAATTCTAGGAAGTTCTTCTATACTAATCCTCAAAGTCTATCTTTGGGCTATGTGCTCTAATCAGAGTTTATCTAAATCTAGCTTCCAAGGTTAGTACTAAACTGCCTCTGATACCAACTGTAACGCCCCGACCCCAGCTACCCAGAGTCGGTGCATTACTTCGTAACATTGGCATGATCACAAAAGATCAAGTCTCGAAAGACCGATTAGTTTAGTAGCCTTGGAAACACTAGATACATTTATAAATGTTACATTACATCATAAAGTGAAAAACTAATAACAAAGTCTTCATAGTCCACACTCATTTCCTCTTCTGACTATCCCTGCAGGTCATTCATAAAATACTTCTTCACATCCTGGAAAATATTAAAAACATTGAAAGGGGTGAGCTCAGATGCTCAGTAAGGATAACAATATTGCGGAAGCTTTCATAAATAATCATAAACATTTAAGGCAATGTATAACTAAAACAAAAGCCTTTTTAAACTTGAACATCAACATAATATGGCAAAAGTAAAATGAGATAATTCCATTTACTTCTTCACATGGATATTCTACTGGTCGAATAATCACATGCAATATCAATAACCACTTTCATAATGAGGGAATGTATAATTCCAGACATTCTGAAACACTTTGTCAAGGCCTCGGCCAAGACATCTAAAATGATTAAGGCCTCGGCCAAAACCATAACTCAAAAATGGGAAAGGGCCTCGGCCAATTCCACGTCTAGTTGTCTCATGAGACCTACCGATGCATCGAGGAGCTATAGCGGGCCCCACCCGTCACTTATTAAGTCCAATACATTCCTCATATGAATAGGTTTAAACATATCATAAACCATAACATAATCATATCACATAAAACATGCATAAAGGAAACATAACATTTCCACATTCCAATCACAAGATATCAATACAACACATTGATATAATAAAAACGCTTTCAAAACCATTTTCAATACCAAAATAAAAGTAAGTTAAAACTTTGTATTTATTTTTCATTAAAAAAAGTGATGGCTTGTAGAGGAAGCCGAAACTCAAATAATGGTCACGGCGACGGAGAAGTCGTTGTCGCCGCATAAGTACGGAAAGAAAAACATTCCCTTTTGTCGTTTAGCAAAACACTTCGTATAAAAAAAGATTCCTTTTGAATAAACGTAAAAGTTAAAGGGGTTTATACATCGTATAAAAGAAGGTTGTGTATAAAACCAAATATGCCTCAATGAAAGGAGATTGAGACGAAGTACTTAAAAAGATCATTTTTAAAATAAAATAGATCTATTATGTGTATTCACTATAGGTACACATAAAGAAAGTAAAAATACAAAATAGGACATAATAACATCATGACATAATTTGAAAGTAGGAGATTAACCCAAAGAATGGAAGTTGGGTTAAGAAATTCCCTTACCTTGTGTCCGACTTGACTCAACCGTTCTTTAACCTCCTGAATAATAAACTTTAGTTAATCTCTACTTGATTATGAATCTTTTCCAAGTTCATTATTCCTTTTATACCATGTTATGAACATCATGTAATCATTTAAGTTAATAATGTTCATTTTGTCGGTATTTGGTTCTTAAGTCAAAAATAGGCTTCTTACACTTACATGTTGTTAATTTGGTCAAAGGTTCATTATATCCAGAATGGTATTCATGATGTAGATATCATATATGTCATATATATCCAGTACATACATTCATTTATAATATTACATCACATTTAGAGGTAAGAAATGAAATGCACCGTTCATGGAGACGGTAAGCCGTACGTACGCATGAACGCTACTTCCATTTCTATTTCATATTTTCTGGAATGGAATCATAATGATATAAGAGTATATTATAATTCCAGTATAATAACATATATAATATCATTAACTTTATCCTTCACACATCCCACATATGGTATTAACGAATCAAATCACTTTCAGGGGGCGGTAGTCCGCGCTTCCTAAAATGAAGATATCGTGTTTTACCCATAATGGAAACCATAAAGGTATGCCCAAAATGAAAAAAACAGAAGCTTAAGGAAAACATAAACATATTATATATCATATATAAAAATAGTGACATCATAATGGCCACCTTTGAAGGTGTTAAATGAGTGTTGAACAATCATCGTTTCGGGAGGCAGAATTTCGCCATCCACGGAAACCTTATGTTCTTTAACCATTTGATGTAGTTGTGTGGAAGTGTAGCTCAAATAAATATTATAACAACATCCTAGTATATTGAAGATACTGGTGTTGTTACAAAAGAAGTAAATAAAAAGAGTTTAGGGGGTTGGAGAAGCAAAATAAAACAAAAGAACATGAGAGAATGAATTACCTTAAAAAGTGTAACTCCTTTTGAGTTGAGCCTAAAGGCTTCCTTTGAAAGGATTCTGCCCAAAGGGAATCCTCTAGGATGAGGAGAGGGATGTGGAGAGAGAAAATGGGCAGGGGTTGGCCGAGCCAATGGCTTGAAGAGTGTGTGAAATGAGGTAGAGGTGGGGGCCTTTTATAAGAGGAGAGGAGGGGCACTTTTGGAAAGTAAAGGAACATTACATTATTTGAAAATGTGTTTCGGTTTTAAAAGGTCCCACATTGATAGAATTCGTGGATAAGGTGATAAGGCATTGAAATCCACTCATCCAATAGGTTTTGGCCATGTGTAGTTCATAAATTTTATATTAACTTTCCATTTTATTTAAATCGTTAGATAATGATGTCATCGCTGCATCATTATTATGTCATAAATAATTAAATTTATTTAATGTCTAAAAATTATAAAACAAATACTATGGTATAGGAAATCTTTTTATATTTCCAATGACTATTTATAATCAAAATTTGGACTTGTATAACCCTACTTAAAAATTGTTTTCGTAAAACATATTATGTTTGTGTCATTTTCACTTTAACATTAAATAAAAAGTAATTTATGTCATTTCCCAACAAAAGTGGATCCATGGGGTCCCCAAGTTGACCCATGGCTTGTCTTGGTCGGCCATGACACAACCAATAAGGTTGGGACATGTGTCTAGGTCATTTTATATTATTAAAGCATTATTTATTCCTTAAACTACACTAATTACCACTAATCGCGATTAAAAACTTAATAAGTTACTATTCACCAAAAAATTATTTTAATCTCATTGAACCACATTTTACTTCTTAATGACAACCATGTATGTCGGATTTTCAAAATTCAGTACACATTAGTGGTAAACTTTCATTTAACTGAAAAATCAGTTTGCTTGATTACCACTTAGTGGTTTCACTATTCATCAAAAATTGAAGTTTTTCAGAATAAGGCCAAAATTTCACCCTAAGCTATAATTGATATTCTGAATTCAAAAATGAAGTCCATTTTACAAAATTCAAAACATATAAGTCAAATTAATTAATTTAATAATTAATTCCCGCTGTTATAACAAATAGCGTGTTTTTAAGAAACAATTTATATCAAAAGATTGGCAATTGTTTATGTCCAATTTCAATGTTAAATTAACTTTAATGACCACCATTGGATAAAATGGTAAAAATATATTCTAATTGTACCTTAAAACCACTAAATAGTATAACTTATCACTATAAATTATTTTGATTAAAAAAGTTGTTTTAAGTATTTTTCACTATTCATAAAAATTTGGAAGTTCTCGGAAAATTACAAAAAATTCAACATAGGCTAATTTCAATATTGGGAATACAAAAGTGAAGTCCATTTTGAAATATAAAATTTATAAAATTTCAAAAAGTAGGTATTACTATTCACAACGGCTAGTTTAATTAGTTGTGGTGTGTGCTAGAGCTCGAGGTTGCGTACAACACACGCTATTGCATTATTGAATGAGAAGCGTATCGTGGAAGCTCGGGGTGTTACATCTATAATGACATTTAAACAATATAAAGGTCAAGTATAATAATATATTCAATATTCAATAAATGACATAATTTATGTAGGAAATAATAAAAAGGGAAATTTCTAATGAAAAATTAAAAACAACTATATCGTACAAGCTGCCTCTCATGATCTGACAAAGTAGTGCACCCCAAAGTGTGGAGGTATTGCTTTGAATAAATGTATTTCTTTCAGAATATTCCTAAATAATGTTTAATAATAAATAAGATAATATGAATTCAAAATATTAAAACCGTCATTTAAATACCTCAAATGGTAATAATACCTTATGTTTGGCAGTCACGCAATGGGTAATCATTTGGTGATATTACTCTATTATGCAGTCATCCATGATAGGTACTATCTCAAACTCCGTGACCACTCTATCACACCATCCAACATACAACACATGATTATAACCTCTCTAAAGCTCTCCTAGATCCTTTAAACATCCTGGTCATGCACCTTCGCCATCAGGGAAGTTAAAACGAAGCTGACACCCAATAGATTAATTCATATAAATACAAAAAAATACTACATTAAATACAATAGATTTGTTACCCATATTTGTGCCCACGCATTATCCTTGACTTCGTGTGGCAGATGTCTCCATGAGAGAGGGCTGACCGGAATGATGTCAGAGTATTTGGCTAGCATCACCAAAAACCCCCGACATTCCTGCCCAGATTTATCAATCATTTGTCATTCGTCATTGTATTCAACCATCAATTGTGTCTAGAAGTTCCATACTTTACGCAAGCGAGTACGCTTCCTCCCCCGCCTCCTATCAGTAGATGAATCTATTTTTAATGAAAAAAATATAAGTACAAGTTATAATAAAAATAAATTTTGGTATAAAAATTTGTTAGAGTTATATAAATATACTGGTGGTATTCGGATCAATGGTAATCACTGGATGTGCATAAGCAGAAGGAATATCTTATATAGGTGGAGTGTCACTCAATGTACGCTCCTCAGCCACATAATGTGTCGGAGCAGGACTCAAAGAAGGTGGAAAATAATAGGGCAGAAAAAGTGACCCAAAAGTAAAAGATGATAGCACAGATGTCTGGCCAACTAGTAGTGTGAACACCATGGGCATAAATATCCCATGTGTCCCTAAAGACACACTAAGATCAAAATGGGGCGTAGAAGATACGTATGTGGTAGGGGCATAGTCTAATCTGGTATGACCAGTGGATTGTCTAACTCTCGCACCACAAGCCCTCGTACCACCGGCCTCAGTACCAGAATCACCAGATGATCGTCTAACCAAGACTCCACCGCACCTCCAACCACCAGCCTCAATACTGGGAGCAATATCAGGCACTTCGTCGGATATCTCTCGTCTAGGGGGTCGATCCTGAAAAACAAAATTAAACAGAAAAGTAAACACATGATATTATAAGTTATTGAAATATATATATTTCATATAAAATACTCACAACATGGATCAGTGGAGGAACGCCCATCTATCTCATGCAATGATTATTTTTAGTCATCTTTTTCTGTCGCATCTCTTCAATGGGTGTCATATACTGCAACGAAAACAAATATTGAAGTAATTTGAAACAAATAACTAATGTGTAACCCAAAAAACATAATATAGAAAATCCATTCTAATAAAAAAACACAATGAAACAGAAGATTTATGGTGGCTTGAAGGTAAGTACTAGGACACACACTCTGAATGATGTAGGTGTATTCATTGAATCATGTCCCAATTGATTTTGGAGAGGGACCTTCAATATTTATAGGTATGGATTTCAATAGAAACACCTATAAAAAGGATATCTAGGAATTGTGACGTCCCAAAAGAGGATTCCACTCATTAGTGACCCAAACCCAGATGGACACATGGCCTCAATCACATCTATAAAAATTCAAAATTTTATTGTCTAATAGTGAGAACCTTTGCTGTGTCTGGAGGAGACTATTACCTCATTACCTATGTTGCACAATTTTAATATTATATTTTAAAAATTGGAAGAAAGATAACAATGGGAAAATATTGGAAATGGATGAAAATAACCAAATCAATAATACCAACTAATAACAGAATCATAAACCGAATGATGGTAATTTATGTCATGTATCAAGAAGAAAAACATAGTTACAACTATTAGGAAGTAGTACTATACAAGAAGCTCAATAAATTATAAAATTCAACCTAGCTTCTTGAGCTACAACCCAATCATCTAGTTCATCGATGTAAAGAGTGTGAGACAGGTCAATAACTCGAAATTCAAAGTCATCAATAAAGGTGCATTGCCTCGTCATTGAATCAAACCATTGGTAAAGGGAAGAGTTTCACCAATGGTTGCACACAACCATTGGTAAAAGAGGAATTCAAGGACCCTTTATAGGAATCCCAAATAGAGGCACATGCCTCAGGCCCCATTATGTGTTTCAGTCATCCCAAATCATTCACTCATGTTCAATAAATCATTCTTGGCACCTCCATAGTCATACCTTTCATTACCAAATTAGTTCCTCAAGTCATGCGCACCCCAAGGGTGGATATAGTATATGCTTCTATACTAATATATTGTTCATGGCTTGTAAAAAGGTTTAATTTCATAATTTATATACAAAAACCTTTATTTTTAAATTTGAGAACAATAATAATGTATGTCAATGATAACAAGATTATTGAATTAAACTTGTGACTTATCTAACATTTTTATGGATGTATACACATTCCAACATGGCTAGTGAAAAGCACCCCACCATCATAAAAGTGATTATTGGCCAAGAAAGAGACATAATATACAACGTACAATGAGAACCATATTTAATTGAATCTAAAGTTATATTTGTATAGAAATCTTAGGAATCCAATTATCACTCATGACTAACCATGCCACTATAAACAACTTGGAGTGTATGAGTTGTCTCTCTGATCTTATCCACAACATCACACATTTTTACCATGATGTGAATCATGTGGAATATGGATGATATTAAAACAAAATTCTTAGAAATACCAAGCCTTCTAAGAACTGAAAATTTATGGATGATATTAACACATAATTCATTTTGAATCAAATTTGATTCACTGTCAAATCCCAACACACACACCCAAATCAAACAGAAAACAAAAGTCATACACACCCAAATCAAAATAGAAAACCAAAACAATAGATTTAGAACATTAAAATGAAAGTATCAGTTACACATTAGAAGTGTAGAACTAATAAATATAGAAAATGGATGGGAACAAAGAATTTCCGCAGCAGGGTAAAGAGAATCCCGCTTCTCCACTTCACCCAAATGAAAATATAAAAACAAAATAGTAGATGTAGTATAACATACATAATACAAGTGATGAACTGATTAATCATAAAGATGAAAGGATTTTGGCCATAGGGGAAGGGAAATCCCAATTCTCCCTTCTTTTTAGGGTTGTAGTCGTGCGGAATGGGCGAGTTCAAGCATCTTTGAATTTGGGGAAAAACTTTCCCAACGATTTGTAAAGACCATTGGTAAAGGATGATTTAAACTTCCCCATACCAATTTTTTAAGAAAACCGTTGCTATAGAGTATAATTTTCCCAACGGTTTTGAAAAACTGTTGGGAAAAAATGATTTAACCATCTTATTCCAACAGTTTCCTTAAACCGTTGGTAAAAGTACTCTACAGACATTGGGAAAACCACCCTCTCCAGAACTGAATTAATATGAAAAAATTTGGTTTTGGGGGCTGGTTAAATGTTCAATCATTACTATCATTTATATGTTTTATTTCATTTTGATAATACACACATTAAATCTCATGTTTTAGCTACTATTATTTATTTAAAAATTGTGGAATATCATTGAATGTTTGAGAAGTCTCAATTCCACCTCATCCTATAATCCAAGTTGGTGAAAAACGTTTTTCTAGAATGTGTCATCTTCCACGACCCAATTCAATCGAAGTCGTTTCATCCATTGATTAGATCAACTCCAAAGTGTGTAGAAATAAGCAATAGGGACAAGGAAAATGATTAAATAAATGAATAAGGATAGTTTGAGTTGCATGTTATCATAGGAAGTCACAACATCGGGGACATTCGCCTTACCCATGCATGCTACTCAAATCTATCTACAAACTTAAAATTAAACATTAAAGAAAATTCATGATCACCTTCACCTCTCCCCAGGCCAAGTCTCAGGGTCAACCTCTAATTTCCAAGAGTAATATATTACTTGGTCTATTGGGTGGAAGAGAAGATAGATAGAGGTAAAGAAATGAAGAAAAGTGGATGGAGAAACAAAAAGACATGGATTAATAAAACTAAAATTTGAATTACAATTAAAAACTAATAAAAAATAACATTAAAATAACATTAAAATAAAAAATAAGGGGAGAAAAGAGGAGAAGCATAGGCTCGTGCCCCGATGGGATCCCTCCTTAGTTTTGGGTGTCAAGTTGATGATTTGGGAAGGAGTCGATGGCCTCCTTTAATAGGCCGAATTCTGTCCTCTGAAATTTTGCATGTTGTTGGCCCATTAAATGGCCGAATCACACATGGAACCCTTCATAAAATTTGTTCATAAATATGTTTTCCATACATCCTCCAACCTTCATCTCATTTATCCATAGGATTAAGGATTTATGGAATTTTCACTGAATAATGATTTTTATGGCCAAAATTTCCAAGAAGATACTTTCAAATGTATAACGATCAATGGAACCCTTAATGAATTAAAAACTCCATCAAATTTGTTTTAGATTTGCTCCAATATGTACTAGTGCTATCCCTAGTGTAATAATATAAATGGGAGGTGAGGAGACTGATCTGTGCATCTGTTATGGTGGTAGGTTCTACACTGTCCACCCAGAAAAGTTTCCAACTTCAATGATTTTTTGGACAAATAGATCTTTGAATCAACTATAGGACCTGAAGCGAAATTTGTATGAAATAGAACCAGGATTATAAAAAAATCACAAATTTTGGAATTATATTTTTTACGAAATGGAAAAAATACCATTGTGGTAAATATACTTCAAAAATCCAAAATTATGCACTTTTATCAATTTTTGTCATAATTTTTCTAAAATGAAAATTAACCATTATTTTAATAAAACATTGAAAAACATGGGTTTTATCATTGAAAAAACATTAGAAATCCTCATTATTTGACCAAAAATAGGCACATAAATTTTCTCTATGAAATACCCCCACACTTAAACCATGCTTGTCCCCAAGTATAAAATCTCAAATTTGAAATCAAAGGACACCAATATTACCAATATTTAAATTACAAGGTAATAAAATCACAAAATGTTCAATGTGAAGTCAAACATTAAAAAATATGTATAAAATATAAATTTAATTTCCCATTTTTCAAAGAAACAAATAACTCACATATTTTACTTTTACACTTTGAAAATTAATTGTACTTATCCTTTCATTCATTCAAGATCCTTGATTAATTATTATTAAACAAGACAAGTCATGATTTACCACACTTTTGATTCTTTTCTCTCATCACTCATGATACAATTAATGTAGAGTTATTCTCATATCACGAGAACATGCTCCATAGCCATAGGTTTGTAAACAAAGTAACTTATCCACTTTGTGATGTCAAAACACACATAAAATCCTGAGGAATTTCAATTAAGGTTCTATTGACTCTGAGGTTTAAGGATGGTAGGATTTGATGCTTTAATAATTTAGGCTCAAGAAGGAGGCTAATCTCTTAAGGTCTATTCATGATATCAATAGTAAAAATATAATGAAATTATCCCCTTCAAAGAAGAAACACCTAATTCCCCAAACTCATAGAAAATGTTATGATCATGTATACAAAATGAATGATTCATGCACCCTCTTGTTTTTTTATTTTTTACTTTTAGTTCTTTTTTCGAAAGATATGATTATATCAAATATCACATCCATCATCTAACCACATACGATCATAAGATCATCGGTCATGAAAATGGTGATTTTTGGTTATCCCAATGCACAACCCAATTTTTTTCTCTTTTTGTTTGTTCTTTTTTGTAATTTTTGTTTTTTTATAAATTCAAGAGGGAAAAATAGAGTATAATATATGATTCCACAACCTTTTAAAATTACCACAATAATACCCCAACACTTCTTCGCTACAATTTAGATTATCCAGTACACCATGATTCCCTTTCACACCAAATTTCAACATTGAAATATCATGAAAATACTCAATGGAGGGTAGGAATGGATAAAAATGGCTTGAAACATGGCTCATTCCTATGAAGGTCATTCATGGTCTCTATGGGCTAAAATAAGGATAGATGTAAAGGTGGTATTTTAAAGAAAATTGGCTTTCCTAATGATTTTACAATCATTTTAAATGTGTTTTTTCATAGTCATAGCTTTGATAAGTTTCAATAAAAGTTCTTTTCGGTTACATGTCCCAAGATCATCCAAGAAATATGATCAAGAATAAATAGGAAGTGCTTGGTCTATAAATCCTCCTGGGAATAGACAATATAACATTAGAAAATCACTCATGGCATGAATAATAGACCAATACACATGAACATCATAAATTCAATTGATGAAGGATGGTAGAGAAATTTCATTTACATGAATCAATTAATTCCTTCAAATTATTAGTCATTACTTAAATTTCCATGCTTAATTTTAAAAATTCAATTATTCATTTCAATAATTTAATCATATAAACATAGATATCTAAAACCTGGAATCACAATATTCCTATGAAACTCAGGCCTCTTTGATATGTTGAGAAAACATGAATTCATGTGGGGGCATGTAATTTTAACTTTAAAGATAAAACAATGTTGTGGACAAAAATATGGAGAGTTAAAAAGATAAAACACTAAAATTGAACACCCTTTTCCTATGATACTTGGTCCTTCCCCTTTACTTTCTGGGGGTTCCTTCTACAGTTATTATCCTAGAAAAAAAAATTACTCAATTAATCACAATGATCATTTCTTTTAATCTCAAAATAAAAGGGGTATGGGGCCACCTGCTAAATTATTTCAATGAAAATAAATTTTAATATAAATTCCTAGAGATATAGTAAAGATAAATCTTGGTATTATCCCCCATGTGGGACCAAAATTTTGACTGCCTCTAGAGGGTAGTTCCTACTGTTATCCAAATTCTGATGGAGAATAAATCTTCTTTGATTTGAATGACCACATGTGGCTTTTCCCACCTTTTTCATCATCCTTGTGGGACTGAGTACACCATATCCCCCATGTAAAATGAGTTATATCTTGCATGGTGGGCGTAGAATGATTAATGAATCATCCCCTTTCTTTGCTGATACTTGTGCAACCTCTTCTTCTCTGTCCATTAGTTACTTGAGGTATGCTTCATCAAAATAATAGTCAATGGGAATGTCAGAGTGTAATTCAATTTGAATAATATTAAAACATGAAGTATCAAGATAAAATTATTCACCATAAAAGAATCTTTTTTCATGGTTTCCATAGGGAAATACCCTCGCTCTATTCATGAAGTTCCTTCAATAAATATTCAATGTGTCTCAAGATCTCCATATGCTCATCAACATGTGCACATCGAGGTTCTTCTTTGTCCTCCAAGGCATAATTGAGGTTATCTAATTCTATATAATCAAAAACACATAGAGTGATGTAGAATTCATATTCAATAAAATTAGAAGGGATAGAGTCATTGAATGGTTTAACTCCCTGATTTGGTTCAGCTTCAATCTCTGTCATAGTGGTAAGTGCCTCTTGGAGTATACTCTCTGAGGATGGACGCAGGTAGTCAGGCTCCTCCATCTTGACTTCAAATTCCAGAACTTAGGTGGTTTATTATTTCAGTGTTTCTGAATCTTATTCTTTGGATTTTATGGGGAAGTTAGGTAGTTCCCCATATTTATTCACGAATTCATCCAAAATTTATTGATCTCCCACTTGTAGCTCAGCAGATATGTCTTCCTACCTTTCTTCCTCAGGTTCATCAATTTAAAATATAAGTGGTGAAATTTATTCCACCACATTCTCATATTCTTCCTCTGGATTAGGGTTGGGTTTCTCTATTAATGCATGAACATAATCAAAAGCTCTATTAGCCTTTCTAGTTAGTTTTTCACTACGTTCTCTATGTTCATGCATCTGATCTCTTCTAAAATATTCAACTTCTTCTTGTTTTTGTTGCTGCACCTATGAGTAATTTTTCCATGCATAATATTCTGAATTTGAATACATCATAAAAGAATTATTTTAATTTTTTGAAATAAAATGATATATAACTAATATGTGAAAATAGAAAAATTAAATTAACTAATGATTAGAATCTCAGAAATAGCATTAGTTTTGATGCACGTCTGTTATGGGGTGTGGACGAAAATAAATATATTTTTCATAGTGCAGAACAGTGGCTCACCAGGGTCATCTCTCTTGAAGATCCTTCTCAATGTAGTACACCTAATTTATTTTATTCAACTATTCTATCTCTTTTTGTGGTTTTGTTTATTAGATTAAAGTGATTAAAATATTTTTTTGGGTTTTTTATTATTTAAAATAATGGCATGTGAAGCAAGAAATCTAAATTTGTACTAAGATTTAAGTCTAAATAGAATGAATTTATAAGAAAGAATGTGGTTTTGGGGGATGGTTAAATACTCAATCATTATTCTCCTTTATATGTTTTATTTTAGTTAGATAATCAACACACGAAATATCATGTTTGAACTACTATTCTTTATTTATAAATTGTGGAATATCATTGATTGTTTGAGAACTCTCAATTCCACCTCCTCCTTTAATCGAAGTTGGTGACACACCTTTGTCTATAATGTGTCATCTTCCAGGACACGGTTCAATTGAATCCATTTCATCCATTTATTATCTTAACTCCAATGTGTGAATAAATAAACAATTGGGAGAGGGAAAAATTATTAAATAAAATAATATGGATAGGTCGAGTTGCATGTTATCGGTGGTAGTCACAACATTAGGGACATTCGACTTACCTGTGCATGCTACTCAAATACATCTACTAACTTAAAAATAACCATTAATGAAAATTCATGATAACATTCACCTCCCCTTTGGCCAAGTCGTGGGGTTATCCTCTCATTTCCCAGAGTAATAAATTACTTGGTAGAGTGGGTGGAAGAGAATAGATAGATAGGGAATGAAATGAAGAAAAGTGGATGGAGAAACACAAAGGCATGGATTGATAAAACTAAAATTTGAATTACAATTGAAAAATAATACCAAAATAAAATTAAAATAAAAAAATCAAGAAATGGGGTGGTAAGAGAGGTGTAGCATCATCCCATTCCCCGTTGAGAACTCTCCTTGGCTGTTGGTGTCGAGATGATGATTTGGGATGGAGGCGAGAGCCTCCTTTTATAGGCAGAATTCTATCCCCTAAAAGATTGTGCAATGTTGGCATAATAAAAGGTCGATTAACACATGTACTCCTTCATAAAATTTGTTCCTAAATTAGTTTTCCATTCATCCTACACATTTAATCTCATTTAGACATGTATTAAGGAGGTATAGAATTTTCATTGAATAAGTCTTTTTATGGATGAAATTTCCAGGAAGCTTCTTTCAAATGTATAATGATCAATGGAAACCTTAATGACTTAAAAACACCACCAAAATTGTTTTAGAGTCATTCCTATGTGTCCTATTGATATCCCAGGTATAATAACCTAAATTAGAGGCAAGGAGACCGATTTGTGCATCTGTTACAGTTATGGGGTCCAAGCTGTCCACCCGGAAAAGTTTCCAAATTCAATGAATTTTTTGGACTAATAGATCTTCGAGTCAGCTCTAGGTCATAAATATAATGTAGAAGGAAATAAAATCAGTATTATAAAAAAATTAATCATTAATTTTGGAATTATATTTTTGAATAGATCACAAAAATACCCTTGTGGTAAAAATCTGTCAAATATCCCAAATTATGCACTTTTCTCAATTTTTCTCATAATCATTCTAAAATTCAAATTACCCATTATTTTAATAAAACATTGAAATACAGGGGTTTTATCATTAAAAAAAATAAAAAAATCCTCATTATTTGATAAAAAAATATGCTCATGAAGTTTCTTTGTCAGATATGTCTTGCCTAAATTGATTAAATGCTTAAATGGAACTTGTTAAACTAGTGGGTATACTTGTTAGTTGTTTTTATTTTGCTTAAATGGATTTTTGGTAATTATGATTAATGGGTGGGTATATCCATGTGATGTGTTAAATGGAAATTGGTGATAAGTGGGTGGGTATAACCGTGTGAGATGATTAAATGGAAGTGGAGTACATAAGTGGATATACTCATGAGATGTAATGGTTTAAATGAGTAGGTATACTCATTGAATGGTTTTTAATGAAAATTTTTATGTGAGTGGGTAGACTCATATGGTAGGAAATTGTTAAATTTATGGAATGGTTGATGATTTACATAGATTCCAAGGACGAATTTCCATGGATTTGGAACGCAGAAGTGGACACCTTGGTTGAGTATTCACTTTGGGTCTTGATTCTACGAGATTTCTCGGGCTTTGTTTTCCATTATATCCGGTTTGACTGGTCTCACGTAAGACATTCTAGTACCCATGCTCCTATGACTCCAACCAGTACCTATAATGAGTTTCTATCGAGATGATACTAGGACATGATGATGATGCCTTGGTCTTCAATACATTGGATTCTGCCCTTCATGGTCTACACTTCATTATATGGTACGATCATGGGATATATGACTGTGGTTTTTTGACAAGGTCGTGGGTTTTTTATATGGTTTACATTATAGAGTAAGGCTGTGTGGACAAGATATGGATTGTTTTACGACAAGGCTATGTTGCTTGTTTATATTGCCTATAGGTTCCTTGTTAGGTGCTGCCACTTGTTCGAGGGAGCCATAAGAGGCTGTTCGGTATAACTTTTTTGCATTGGTTATATGCCTTGGGAATTCACACTTACATTACTTCTTATTTGTACTTGTTTCAAATATTTCATATTGCAGCTTAGAATTGTATAGATATTTGGGTGGAATCCTACTGGGATGTTTATCTCACACCCTATTTGGGCCTCCTTGGGGACCCAAACAAATTATATGGTTTCAGGTGACAGTAGGCGAAAGCGACCTAACACTAGTGGTTTATCATTTCTTTAGAGCATGGGAGCATGAGACACATTTGAGGCATGTGATGCTATTGTGACACTTTTTGATCTTTTTGGATTTTGGATACTTGTATTGTACTTTATTTCAATGTACATTTTTTGGTTGTTTTCTAGATACATGTATCATCTGCATCATGGTATATGAGAGACTTATGGATTGTTATATATTCCTGTATTTCTTTTATATTTTACCTATTATCCGCTTATTGTATTTACTTCTCCTATTGAATTTGATTGGATTCCACTATGATATACTCTGGTAATGAGGGAATTGTATCCATAATAACTCAACTAGGACCTCAACACTAGTCGGAAGCATCTGTAATTTGAGGAGTGCGCTTGAGTCCATGTAGCCAACCGGGCTTGGGGCACTATTGAGCGGCATCTGAGTTCAGGACATTACAAAGAGGTATCAGAGACAATTTCTTTTCTGGTTTGATTTACTATTTGGAGGCAATAGACTGGTTTATGAAGGAAAATAGAATTTATTAATGAGCTATGTTCGAGCTTAGCTAACCCATGTACAAGAAAAATCCAAATTGCCCTAAATAAAATTTCTATTTCTTAGTCTCGACTATTACAGTTGATTTGATTTCACCATTAGGTGACACACATGATTTATGCTGATACTATTGATGCAATTCTGGGTTCTATTTTTTTACAACCTGATGAGATGTGGGTATTCCATCTAATGCATCATATAGTCGCTTGTTATAAATCACATATCATGCATTATTCCATGCCATTTAAGATGAATTATTTGACGCATGCTATTGTGATAGGTTCTCTAATAGTTTTTCCTGATTTTGTGATAGACTTCATGTAAAGGATAGAGAAGTGACATCATCTTTAAATTTATAAGGTGTATGGGACCTTATGAAATTGAAAATGAAGTACCTTTTAAATTAAAATTTTAATGTGAATTTGATGAGTATGGATTATATGGGAATCATGTTTTGGTTCATGAGGTGTTATGGGTCCTCAAGGATCAGAACTTGGTGTACCATTGGTTAAATCATGTCAAATAATGACTGTTAAATGAAAATAAATGGAAAATAGAGACTTGACCTACACCCTAATATTGAGTGGGTGAGAGGTAGTGTTTCTATTTGTGTTTTGGTAGTTCTTTATATAGTCATGGATTTAGAATTTGGTTGTGTGTCATGACTAGTTTTTATGAGGTTTTTGACCTGTCCTATGCTTTTAAGATGCGACATTGATATCATTTCTTTCTGAGGTGAGTGTTTGGCATTGTAGAGGCATGTCACCATAGAGACCTCCAATGGTATGCCAAGAGGGTGGAAATGACCATGCTTCTAATGTGGTGGGCCTTGAGATACTTGTGAATCCACTTTTAGTTGTTTTTGTGGTACAATAGTCTATTTCAGACATAGTTGTTGAGGCATAGTTCCAAAAGGGGTTATTTTTCTATATGTAGACTTTTCAAGGGGCATCGTAGCCTACCATGACTATGGAAGTGTTGATAGGGGTGTTCTAGCAACAAAATCCTTTCCTGTTTTTGGGGTATATTGGTCCACAAGCTTCTAAGTTGTGGCGTGAGACCACACTAGCTATCTTTGAGCATCTGGAGACACCTCTTCAGAGGAGGGTCAAGATCACCCCATAAATGATACAGGGTGTAGTAAGGTACTAATGGGATGTTCTGAACCAGGCTAAAAGTCTACAAGATATGGGTTGGACTGATTTCCAAGCCTACTTCCTTGACTACTTTTACCCCAATACACTATGGGTAGAGTGAGCTAGTGAGTTCATGCGTCTAGAGCATGGCACCATGGAAGTTATAGAGTACTCAACATACTTTACAGAGTTGCATAGTTTTACACTGATGTACCTTACTAATGACCTGTCGAGAGTGAGATGCTTTGTGGAAGGCCTCTGACATACTATCAAATCCCAGGTCAACGTGTTCAGGTTGACCTCTATCACTGAGATTGTGAATCAGGCACTGATTATAGGGTGGAACCTGAGGGAATTTGAGGATATAGAGTAGGAAAGTGTTTCTTCTCAACCTAGTGGTTCTACATCTTCAGGAAAGAAGCACCATTTTGATTCTTCCCATGAGATAAGAATTAGTTGTGATATGAGTGCTAGTAGCTCTGTGTTTTCTCACTAGTGTGGTAGGAGAGGACACATAAAGAATTAGCATGACTGCGACGCAGTCGAGTGCCGAGCTTATGGAGAGATGGGCTACATGCAATGGTTTTGCAGGACCTTCCGTCCAGTTGTGAGTGGTTGGGGGACAACTCTGATGTCAGGTTCAGGAGTAGGTTTCTATGATCTGTGTCAAGCAGGGTGCTAGAGTAATGCAGGCTGATCAGGCTGTAGAAATAGTGGTCTTTGCTGAGGTAGCCATACACAAATTACTCCTAGACATCGAATGGGACCTACTCTGAGTAGTGAGGTTATTTCACAGTGTCGTGGTATAGGTAAATTATATTATGTACAATCTACCATGGAGGAGAAATGTTTCATACTGTCTACAGTGAGAGGAATTATCTTAGTAGCCTCTACTATTGCATCTGCTCTTTTTGATACAAGTATATCTCATAGTTTCATATCTACACCTATGGTGAAAATCCTTGGGCTTGTTGTGTGGTATTTTGAAAGAGTTTTAATGCTAGAAATAATATTGTGAATTAGAATGGATTATGTGCTCTAGTGGAGGGAGTACCCCCTTGAGGGTTGTGGGTGTCACTTCATTTGAGATATTTAGGTCTTTGAGATGATAGGGTTTGACGTCATTCTTGGGATGGACTGTTTAGTATATTATCGATCTTACATTGTCTACTATCACCTGAGGGTAACATTCACATCACCAGAGGATGCACTTTTTACTCACAAGGGTGAATGGGGCATCCATGAAAGTTGAGATAGACTAGATCATCATGAGTTGGGCAGAATGACAACCTATATTTCTATTTTGTATTTTGTATGATCACAGAGTGAGTCAGGTAGACTTTCCACTAACGGTGGATCATTTCAGGGACATTTTCCCAGATGAATTTTCTAGTTTACCTCTTGAGAGATAGGTTGAGCTCTCCATTGAACAAGTTTTATGAGCTGGACTAGTATCTATTTCTACTTACTATGTGGCTATGATGGAGTTGTAAGAAATGAAGTGGAAGCTAGAGTATTTGGAGGCAAAGGGGTTTATTTGACCTAACACATCTCTGTGGGGGTTTTCAAGTTCTATTTTCAAAAAATGTTGATATAAATCCTAGGTTATTTTGGGATTATCGTAATTTGAATTAGCTAATTGTTAAAAACTGATATCCCTTTCAAAAATTAGATGAAATGTTTGATAATATTCTAGTATACCGAGTATTATTGAAAGTTGAACTAATGTTAGGATATCACCATGTACATATTTGACGCACTGAAATACCTCGTAAGCCATTCATAGTAGGTATGGTCTATATGAGTATCTGGTTATGCCATTCACTCTCACAAACATGATAGTAGTTTTCATGGTGCTGATGAACCGAGTGTTCCATCCTTAATTGTGACACATCAAGTATTGGGTTGGGAGTAGTGCTGATGTAGGGGGATATAGTTTTAGCATATGATTCACAGTTTCTAAGGCCATGTGAGAAGAATTACCCTATGCATGATCTTGATCTAGATGTAGTGGTTCGTGTTTTTCACTATTGGAGACTTTAATTATTGGGAGATCATTTTATGGTGTATACAGACTACAAAATCCTCAAGTATATATTTACTTAGTATTATGTGAATATGAGGCAAAAAATGTGGGTGGATTACTTATAGTCTTTTGACATCAATCTTTAATACATGACTGGTAAAGGTATTGTAATGTTCGATGCACTGAGCACGTGGACTCAGATACAGACAGCGCAGTAGGAAAGTAGCGAGTGGAATCTTATGGCGTTATTCTCTAAGATCTATATGGAGGTGCACAACAGTTAGGGATAGACATATCTAACATCCATAGTTGTGACCTATATCCTATTGGATAAAGTAAGGATATGGCAGTTATCGAATTTAGTGGTTTTATTCCTATGGGAGAGTGTAGAATGTGAGGACCCTCCTCCTGGTTGGACCGTAGGTGTTGATGAGATCTTACATATCCATGGATGTGTTTGGGTTCCAGTGGATATACATGGGGATATGATGTGGGAGTTTCCTGCTTCATCTTGGGAACTACATTCCGGAGTCAGCAAGATGTACCGTGACTTGCATCATCAATACTAATGGCCATGTATGAAAAGTGAGGTAGCTAGTTTTGTTACGAGTAGTTACACCTGTCAGCATGTGAAGGAGGAACATCAACGACCATACATGATTTTATAGAAGTTATTGATTCCAAGGTGGAAATGAGTTTATTTCATAATGGATTTCATGACTGGTTTACTGAGGTCTCCTTGAGGTAACAATGATGTGTGGGTTGTTGTTGATGGGATCAAAAAGGTTGATCATTTATTGCTGATCAATGATACCTTCGATGTTAATGTTCTTAGAAGGTTGTATATCCATGATATAATAAAATGTCCCAGGTTCTCACCCACTATCATTTCAAATAGGGATTCCCACCTTAGAGTTCATTTCTTATAGAGTTTTCATAGGGCATTTGGTACATAGGTGCTTCTGAGCACAGTCCACCATCCTCAGACTGATGGCCAATCAGAGTGTATGATACAAGTGCTAGAGAACATGATGATAGAATGTGTCCATGATTTTTGGGGATCTTGGGAGAGATAAATTCAACTAGATGAGTTCTCCTATAAAAACAATTATCAGGAAACGATACAGATGTCTCCTTATGAGGCTTCGTATGGTAGGATATGCACATCACAATTGTGATGACTAGAGGTAGTTGAGGTAGCTTTACTGGGACCTTGTCTCATGCAAGAGAATTATGATTAGATCCAGCTGATTCAGAAGCAGATGGCTACTACACAATCTTGATATAAATCTTTTGTCGATCAATGTATATGACCTCTAGAGTTTGAGGCCAAGGATCGGTTTTTTTATGTGTTTCACTAAGGTTGGGACATAGAAGGATATTGATATGGGGTAATATTTCACCACTATATGTTGGTCCATTAGAGATTCTTGAGAGAGTCAGATCAGTATACTATTAGTTTTAGTTACCTCATAGGTATTGAGCCATGCTTGACTTCTTCCATGTATCACATCTACACAATTATAATTCGGACCCATCTCACACTTTTCAACCCAAGGAGGTTGAGTTAGAATTTGATGCATCCTTCAAGGAGCATCTAATTCGTATTATTGATGTGAGAATGAAGGTAATACAAGGTCAGTCAATTTCTCTAGTATAGGTTCTATGGAAGCAAGATAGTTCACAAGATGATACTTAGGAGCGGGATGCTGGAATAGGTGCTCAGTGACATGAGTTCTTTCAAATGGACCTTGACTACCCTTGAAAGGGAAATTTGAAGAAGAATTGCTTTAAGGGGGTAAGTTGTATGATCCTAGGTTTTTCTTGAGGTATGAATGTTTGAAATTCTTTTTTGGCATAGACCCTAAGCTGGGCCATGGGCCGGTTGGGTTGTTTTTGCGAAATAATAGGCAATAAGGTTGTGTACCGGTTGCAGGCCAATTAGACAATGTGTAATTGGATTACACACTATGTAATCCGCTTTTATAACATGTAATGGTTTTTCTAGAAACTTTCAAGATGTTTAAGGGGTTTAACCCATTAAAGGAAAACCGACCATTACACACCATGTATGGAAATTACTTATCATGTAATTGCCCGACTATGTTTTTTAAAAATAGAGGCCGGGACCTCTATTTTTTGGACAAAAGCGGTTTTTCTCTATTTTGAAGCCTAAAAACATTCTTATATAGATTTTCAGATCTAGCGCCCATTTGGATTCCATTTCTTTCCCTGTCATTTTTGTTGGAACCATGACTGTAAGATATTGATTCCTTTTTAGCCATTCTTGATTCTTTATAACAATAGTTGCATTGCTTGGATTTAGTCTTTTATTCCCTAATTTCTTGTTCATCATATGTTCTTAAAATTTATTCCCAACCAGGATGAATTAGGACTTGATACTAGATGAGAACTCCACTAATGAGATAAGGTAGGTGGTCTATTGTTTTCTTTCAGATTTTGATTCTTTATAGAGCAATTGACCTTTTTTCTTCCCACTGGACTTTTTAGCGCGTGCTAGATATTAAAGTGTTAATCTGAAATAGATGAGGTAGGACCTATTTGGGACTCCCTTAGGTTCTTTGAGATACATTTGTAGTTACTGACCCAACCTAAGGACACTGATGGGGTGCACCATGAGTTTACTTTGGTTTTTACCATTGATGAACTACGCATGGGGTGTGACCTCGTGTTTTCCAAGTTTAAGGAAGCTAGGTTGTACATAAATGAGGCTGAATTACATACATAGGAGATTTCTTGCCTCCTTACCTTGTGTTATTATAATATTCCACACCTAACTTTATTAAATACTTAAATGGAATTTTTCAAATGAGTGGGTATACTCGTTGGCTGTTTATAGATTGCTTAAATAGTTTTGTTGGTAATTGTGATTAATGGTTGGGTATACCCATGTGATGTGTTAAATGGAAATTGGTGGTATGTGGGTGGGTATATCAATGTGACATGATTAAATGAATGTGGAGTACATGAGTGGGTATACTCATGAGATGTAATGGTTTAAATGAGTGGGTTATGCTCATTGAATTGTTTTTAATGTAATTGTTTATATGAGAGGGTAGACTCACATGGTTTGAAATTGTCAAAGGCATGGAATGATTGTTGATTTACATAGATTCCATGAATGGATCTCCCTGGATCTGGAATGCGGTAGTGGACACCTTGGCAGATTATGAACCTTTGGTATTTATTCCATGAGATGCCTTAGGCTTTTCTACCCCTTGGATCCAGCTATCTTGGACTCACGTAGGACAAGTTGGTACACATGCTCCTAGGATTCCAACCAGTGCCTATTCCAAGTTTCCATAGAGATTCACCTGAGACTCGAAGAGGATTCCTTGGTCTTCAGCACCATAGATCCGTCCCTTCGTGATCTACACTTCATTATATGGCATGACTCTGGGATATATGATTGTGGTTGTATGATAAGGCTGTGGGTTTTTATATAGTTTTCTTTATACACTAAGGACCTGTGGACATGATATGGATGGTTTTGTGGAATGGCTGTGTAGTTTGTTTATATTTCAGGTAGATGCCTTTTTAGGAGCCAAAACATGTTGTGGGGAGCCACAAGAGGCTGTTTAGTATTACTTGTTTGCAGTAGTTATATTCCTTAGGCTTTCACACATACATTACTACTTACTTTCACATGTTTAGCATATTTCATAGTACTTCTTAGAACTGTATAGATATTTAGGTGGAAACCTATTGGGATGTTTACCTCACATCCTATTTGGGCCTCCTTGGGGACCCAAACAGATTATATAGTTACAGGTTATAGTAGGGGAAATCTCCCTAAAATTATTTGTTGATCATTGTTTTAGAGCATGGGAGCGTAGGATTAAGATGAGGCGTGCGATGCTACGAGGTCCCTTTTCGGTCATTTTAGATTTTAGATACTTGTATTTTATTATATTTCTATACCTATTTTGGATATTTTCTAGAAACATGTATCATCTGTATCATGGTATATGAGACACTTCTAGCTTGTTACATATTCCTGTCTTGCTTGTCTATTTTATCTACTGTCTGCTTATTGTATCTGCTTCCACTATTTAATGTGATTGACATCCATTGTGATATATTATGGTAATGGGGGTATAGTCTCCCAAATGACTCACCTAGTCTCTAACTGCTAGTCACAATCCTCTGGAATTTGGGTATATGTGCTTGGGGCCATGTAGCCAACCGGGCTTGGGGAACAGTTGAGTGACATCCGAGTTTGAGATGTTACATCTGTACAATGATTCAATGATTTCATTTCAAAATTCATTGATGTCATATGAATATATAATATGATGTTATGCATGTATATACTATCTCAGATCGTGGTGTGAATAAAATTCATTAATGTAAAATATAAATTCCTTTTGGTGATAATTCTTGTAGTGAGATAAATTCCTTAAACTAAAAAAAATACTATTGTTGATAAAATTCATAAAGTGAGAAAAAAAAATTTAGAGAGAGAAATACAATTGATTGGGAGGTTAGAGATATGGAATTTCTTGGTGACTTATATAGCTTTAGAATCGATAATAAATTTTATGTCACTTTTAGGGTAATATTCAGTCAAACAATGTTATCTAGCACAACATAAAAGAGTGGTCTTAGTGAAAGTTTATTATTGACAGTCCTAATAATCACTACTAGAAAAACATTATTAAATATATTATAAATATAGGGGTGGTTTCAATGAAACTGATGCTAATATTTTTAAAAAATAACTGACCCCACCCCCTCCACCCGATGCCCTAACCCCCTCGCTCCCTTGGTCATGCCTCTCCCCGATGCAGGCGACATCCCCTCCCACTTGGGGGTGCCTCTCCTCAACGTCGGCAATCACCCTTCTATCTCAGCCTCGCCTCTCCCCAACACTGGTGACCACCCCCACCTTGATCACGTCTCTCCCCAGTGCCAGTGACTCCCTACCTCACCCCCAACCCCCCACCAATCCCTCAGCCCCACCTCTCCTTGACGTTGATGACCACCCCTCCACCACGACCCTGCCCCTCCCCCAACATCAGTGACCTCCCCTCTCCCTCAATCCCGCCTCTCCCCAATTCCAGAAACTGCCCCTCACTCCCGATCATGCCTCTCCCCATCTCTAGTGATTACCCCCCTCTACCCAACCTATCACTGACACTGGCGACCACCACTCCTCCATGGTCGCACCTCTCCCCAATGTAGGTGACTGCCCCTCATCCTCGACCCCACATCTCCCCGACACTAAACCCCCTTATATCCTACAACATACCTCTCCCCCCTTCCCCCACTTCCCCCCGATGGCTGACCCCTCATCCTCAATGGTGACCACCCCTTTTTCCACTCTCACATATGATCCTCGTGACCCCAACCCCACTTGCAACATGATGATGACCCCACAGTGACCCCCCCTTCTCCTTGATGGCGATCCCCAATGGCGACCCCTCTCCCCTATTTCTTAGATAGGGGAATACGCAATCGTAATGAGTAATTTTTTAATATTGCATGATTGGTTTGATATATCATTATGTAGTATATCATATTGTACAATCAAATGATAAATTTTATCAATTAGGAATCCTATACACATAACTATCATTAATGACTATTATAAATGGGGACCATGAATCATTTATATGATGAATGCTTGTTTGTATGTGGGGTTATAAGTAGTGTGTAACTACATTAATCATTTATACCTCATGAATTCTTGGTGAGTTAGACTTAGTGAGTTTTGGATAGTGGCTGATTAGAGGATAGGAAACCATTTGGTTTTACTGATTATTCACTAATGTTTTAGTATGCTTCATCCACACTGGCATGAGACATTAAAATTAAGAACATACTGAGTGTACATGTATGTTCACCATGATTTTATATACTATATTTATAGAATTATAGGACAAATTAGGTGACCTGCATTAATGAAGTTAATTGATGTTTACCTTTAATTGTACTTGTTTGATTAACCATTTTTATCTTTATATCTGAATATACAAGGAGAAGAGTTAAAATCCAATACCTATAGATTAAAGTTGTATTACTTTACCTCGAAACACACCTCATTATGAAAAGTGTTTGAAAAAAAATTATGTAATTAAAAACTGACCAGTGGATGGTAGAATAAAATGTGTATGTCTTGATTGAAATTCAAGTGATGTTTAAATAGAAATGAAGTATATTATCATTTTATATAAAAGCAATATTCTACTCAATATTTATATTGGATTTGGCATGGTAAATATATTGTTATGGAAATTCAAAACAAATATAATCCTATCAACGAAACACAATGTGACCCTCCAGAGGGAAATTCAATTTGAAATTTGATAAATGAAACATTTGTCTTTTCATGATATAATGTCCAATATTTCAATAGATCAAAAAAACCTTCAATTGACCCTGAGAATATTAATACTTCTAATATGTTCAATGACCAAAAAAATGATCTTTATGAATTTGTTGAAGATGTGAATCAAGAACTGTATGAACAGTGTGATAAGTATTCAATGTTTTGTTTTCTACCTAAGTTGTATCATATAAATTGTCTCTGTGAAATTATTGACATAAAAATGTAGATGATTTTAGAGTTTCTTCATGATGATTTTAGTGAAGCTATGGTCTTTGCATCATTCTATGAGATTAATAAATTCATAAATAAACTTGGATTGTATTATACAAAGATACATGAATTCCTTAATGATTGTATGCTTTACTAGGGAGAAGAGTCCGACAAAGGATAATTCATAAGATGTCATAAAAGTAGATGAATGTCAATGAACAACAACTAGAGTATAAATCAATGAAACCCCATGAAAAAAATGAAAACACCTTCAACTTTATTTCATTACTATCCTCTAATATGATGGTTGAAAAGATTATTCATGGCATCTATGACTACAAAAAAAAATGAAGTGACATGATCAAGATAATAAGGATGGATTGACGAGACATCCAAAAGATTCAACATCATATAAATTGTTTGATTCATTAAATCTATATTTTTCTTCAAATATTATGAATTCATGTTTGGGTTTGGATTCTGATGGTTTTAACCCCTTTTGTACTTTGGGTACTAATTATTGTATTTGGCTAGTTGTTTTGATCCCTTATAATCTACCCCCATAGATGTGTATGAATAAATATTATTTTTTTCGATGATTATTTCTAGAAATAAAATGCCTAGAAATGGAATTGATGTATACCTTTAACCTCTAATCATATAATTGCGAGGATTATGAGATGATGGAATGGAAACATTTGACACTTCCATGAGAAAGCTATTACAAATACATGCTAATTTAATATATATAATTACTAACATTCCTGGATTAGGAAATTTATCTTATTGGAACACTCATACTAGTTTGTCTTGTCTAGTTTGTAATTTTTTTCATCTATGACTACCTTATAGAAGAAAATGATTTTTTATACATCATCATTGATTTCTTTATTTCATCTCATAAATCTAGGTTTAACAAGACACAATTCAATGAAGATATTAAACTGAGAAATCCACTAAAAGTGTTATTAGGTTCAGAAATCATGGGACAATTAATGAGTTTCATTGAAGAAATTTGAAGATATAATCATTTTATAGAAGGGGAAAAGGGTACAACGTACAATATTTGAAGCATACGGTACAAGAAAATAATGGGTTTATTTTTCAAAATTCATTATTAGGAGTTTAATTTGATATGTTTTAATCTTGACATAATGAATATTGAGAAAAAATTCTATGGTAATGTAATTTTCACATTTCATAATGAGAAGGGTAAATCAAAGGATCGCCTTAATGCTCATAAGAGTTTGGAGTTAAAGAATATAAAGCATGATTTTTGGGAAAATGAGAATGGAAAGTATCCTTCGACTATTTTTAGAATGAAAAATCCAGAGAAAGGCGTATTCCTTCAAACTTTAAAGAATTTAAAAGTGGAAGATGGATATTCAAGTAATATATCTAGGTGCATTAACTAATAAAATAGAATGTTACATAGATTGAAAAGTCACAACTCATGTATTTTTATGGAAAAATTATTTTAATTGGCATTTTGTAATATGTTGACTGTAAAATTAACTATTGTACCTTTTTCAAAGTGCTTTGTAGAAAAAATATAAATCCAATTGAGCTTTATAAGCATCATGAAAGAATTTTTTTGACAGTTTTTTATTTGTAGATGTTATTTCCCCCTTCATTATTCACTATAATGATTATTTTGATTGTTCATTTGGTTGAAGAAGCTAAACTTAGCTAACTAGAACATTATCAATTGATGTATCCAATTGAGAGGTACACTAATATTATTTTTATTTTAATTAGTGAATTTAATTTTATTAAATTATTGCATAATTGTTTTATATGTTTCTTATTTTTTTCATCAGGTATATAGGTCTTTTTAAATCATATATGATGAATAAATATCAACCAAAAGGCTCTATTTCTAAAGGTTACATATCTAAAGAGTGATTGACCTTGTTTTCAAAGTATTTTGATGGGATTAAGGCTAGATTCAATCGTGTTTAATGTTTTGATGATATCTCCACTAATTATCATTTTGAAAAATAATTATCAATATTTCTAATTATTGGATAACCAATTAAAAAGTGGTCAAGTTTTACACTGAAATAATTAGACTTTCTATAAGCACATAGATATATAATTCTCAGTAGTCTTATTACCGATCCATTTATTGAAGAATTGCGATGTCAATAAAATTAGTGATTATGGGGTAGACCTTGAAATGAGATGGAAATAAAAAAAGATGTTAATAAGGATATTGTCAAATGGATCACCCATCAAGTAAGTATATTCTCATATTGATATTATTGATATGTAGATATTTTTTCTATGTTAAAACTAAAACATTATTTATATTTTTCTATATAATGAATTTTGAAAATCATGCTAAAATATCATATTATTTTAAGTTTTTTTTGCTTGATGTCCTCTATGAATGTCTAATATATTTGATGCCTACATATTCATGGCTTTATGATTCCTACCATTTATCATGAAGAAGACTTAAAAACTCAAAATAGTGGTGTATTTACACTTAAAAAGGTGAGATATTATGGAAATTTGGATGATATAATTGAATTAAACTATCAGGGTTAGTTTTTGTTGTCTTATTCAAAAGAAAGTGGGTTAATATTGATATGGGTATAATGAATGATTCATTACATTTTACTTCTATCAACTTCTCTCGATTTATCCATACCAATGAGCATGTAGAAAATGATCCATTTATCTTGGCTTTCTAAGTGATGATAGTATATTGTGTGGATGATGAAATACATGAAGGTTAGAGTTTTTTTACACTTAATGTAGAGAGAAATATATGATATGAGTGATGAAGATCAATTGGTACTTTGTGAAAGTGAACCTAATTAACCACAAAACATTGAATAATTTTTTTCTAACAATATGGAAACAATAGAACATGCAATAGAGGGTGAAAATGAATCACTCGTCAAAATAGAGGTTTATAATAATGAAGATAATGAAGATGAAGATAATTGAATGTATAAATTGGTATTGAAAATATATAACAATTTTTCATTGATATGTGGTTCATACATATATACATTGTTCTAGTTTTTCTTTTTTTCTTTTTGTAAAAAATTATTAGTTTTTAATTTTCTATACATTTAATATATCTGAACCAATTGTATTGAAAGAATGATGAGAACAAATTAATTTCAAAATTCTAGCTGGTTATCATCTCGGAGCACACCACAACTACCGTAAGCCTCAGTGGATTTGAGTGATTTGGTTGTACTTGAGACTACCAGAAAGCCAGCCATTCCCTATATGTTTTTAGTATCCCACCATCCAATTCACCTCCAGCTATGGAGGAGTTGGTCATCCCTTCATCTTGTGGATATCGGTGAGTTACTATTACTGGTATGTATGTCATTGTAAAAAAAATATTTAATTTATTAATTGTTAAATTCATTTTTCAAATTGATAAAGATAACAATAGAAGATATATAAATATTAACATGAGAGATTTATAAGACCTAAAGGAATTTAATATTATCCTTCCATTTGATGAGTTTGGAGTGCCAACTGATGATGTGTCCAGAATCTATGGGCAGATTATTAGGCAGCTTATTTGTGATACAATGAGCATTCCCATTAAGTATAAATATTGGAGGAATATTCCTACAACTTGAAAAAATGAGGGTTTTGATACTTAATTAAAGTTAATTTAATTTAATATTCCTTGATAACTAATTTACATGACATGAATAACATTTTGTAATATACTTATACAGTGTTATGGTTTTTATTTCTAGATGTTTTTTCATTTGGTTGTTCCAGGCTCTATTTCACGCCCATGCATAATGAAAAAATTATGAAATAAATGGTTAGATTTTAAATGAATAATATAACATGAGTTTAATGAAATATCATTGAGATCATGATAGATGTATGAGGAAGTGTGTGAATGAATTTCTCAAAGTGAAATGGAATTCCTTTGTCGATATTAACAGAGATGCATCTCATGAGGTAATTTCATATTTTAGAGTATCGTAATAACATAAAAAAATTACTATAATTTTTATTAATGTTTCTATTTTTGTAAGAATTATTGAAATCAATACTATGAATCATGAGAAATAATTCATTCTTCATATTAGTGTGTCTTAGAGTTTTTTTAGAAAAAGAATAATTTTGGTTTGTATTTTATTCATTATTATTTATATCATTTTATCATAAGTAAAATTTTTTCTAACATGTTTATATTTTTTATAAAGGCTAATGAATTAGGTTACTCTGTTGGCCATACATAGATGTCGTTTAAAGTGCATATGGAATATGATGTCAGTTTTGTAAATGACCATACCAATGATGTTAGAGTAAGTATTTTTCATTATCATTTCATGTTATTTCATTACTCTAAAAAAATAATAATGAAAAATTTATTATAACAAAAAAATCCTTAAACCCAATTAAATGGGGCTGGATACATGGATAAAATGATGCCAATTTAGTATCGTTTGATACATCTAGCCAACACTAATTAATTGGGTTTAAGGATTATTTGTTGTTATAATTTATTTTTCAATATTATGTTTTTATAGTAATGAAATAATAATACATAGTAATAAAAAAATGTATTAATTAGATTATATTATGATGTTCAAATATTTTAAAAAATAAATGTTATTATTTTTGTATTGGCAAGTTCAAATTCAAGAAATATGGGATGTGAACCCTTCAAAATCATCATCAGTTTCCCAGAACGATGAAGTTCCAATTGTTTTAGGGAAGGAGAATCCCAGACATGTATAGGGGATGTGTTCTGGACCTACTCCATCTGTTTTCTTTGGTAGGGAGTCATCATCAGTTACTACTACACCTAGTGGGGGTTCGAGTAGTTCTATTGATAGGGAATCACAAATATAAAATTCAAGGTTGAAAGGAAAATTGAGAGAACATGACTCTTATAGGAAAACATAGGATCAATGTTGAGAGAAAATGGAAAATGATTTAGTTTTTATATTTCAATTGAATACTAGAACAATACCCAATGAAATTTCTAGACTTATTATTTATCGTAACAAGGAAAATTCTAAATTTCATAGGCCATTCACTCATTTTCAAAGAACACATAACACTTCCATAAATAAAACTAAAATGACACTTTTATATTGAAAACATGCACTTCATGTCATACCGACAACATCTTGTGCTGGATTGACGTGTGTTTGATTCCTACACATAAAAAATAAAAAATATATTGTTATCCTTAAGTTAGAAAATAATTCAAGCTCCTTTTATCAGTTTTGACACAGTAGATAGTTTGTAACGGTACCATAGCCTTTAAAAACATGTGTGTGTAGGGGGAGGGCGAGTCAAAAATAGGAATTAGATTCCTTATCAACATAAAATCATAGGAAAATGATTGTGGATTGATTTTTGAAATGTTGGAATAGATGACACATGATTTCAAGTTATAGTTTACCTAAGATGCGTGTAAATGTATTTTTAGTGTTTTAAAACACTAAAACATGTGTGTAATGGTTCAAACCCTAGAAAACGATATCATATTGACATAAAATCATGAGAAACCCACCATTGAATTATTTTTGACATGTAGTCATATAAAAAGTATCAATTACACTTGTAGTATAGTCAAAATGCCTCAGTAAATAGTTTTTAAAGGTACTAAATCCATTAAAACGTATGATAGTGGGTCCAAATTAGAAAAATGATGTCGGATTTCCATGAATTTAGAGGAAAATAACCATGGATATTTTTTGAAATGTAGTATCCAACAACAAGTTATTCCAAGTTACAGTTTTCCAGGGATTCCTATAAATTCATTTTTAGTGTTTTAAACTACTAAAATATGTGTATAATATTTCAGTCCAAAGAAAAGAACCTCATATTGACTTGAAATCATAAGAAAACCACCATCGAAATATTTTTGACATGTAATCATAGACAAAAAATCATTCCGACGTGCGGTGTGGTTGGAATGACTTAGTAAATATATTTTAAAGACATAAAAGCCTATAAAAATGTGTGTCGGGGTGTCACAACTAGGAAAATTTCATCATATTTCCATAAAACCAGATAGAAAGAAAATTGTTTATTGATTTTTGAAATGTTGGACCCGATGATATGTCATTATGTGTTACAAAATTTTTGTAATGTTCATAAGTGGGTTTTTATTGTTTTAAACCACATAAACATGCATGTAACAATCAAAAAAATAGAAAAAGACCTCAGATTGACTTGAAGTCATGAAAAAACCATTGTTTAGTTTTTTTATGTGTATTCATAGATTACACATCAATATGATATGCAGTGTGGTCGGAATGGATGGTAATATATTTTTAAAGGTAAGAAAGCCTTTAAAAATGTGTTTCAAAGGGTCAAAACTAGGAAAACATTGTTAGATTCCCATGAAATTATATAAAAATCTCTATAAATTAATTTTTGAAATATAGGAACTGATAAAATGTCATTATGATTTATGATTTTCCTGGGATTCCTATAAACACATTTTTAGTGTTTTAAAAGAGTAAAACAAGAATATAATGGTGAAAACCATAGAAAAATAACTCATATTGATGTCAAATCATGCTAAATTAACTATTGAGTTATCTTTGACGTTTACGCAAAGTCAACACATCAATCTAACATGTGACATGGTCAGAATGACTCGGTAAACAATTTTTAAAGATATTGAAGCCTTTAAAAACATGTACATGGGGGAAAACCAGGAAAACATCAGTATATTTCTATGAAATAAAAGTAAAACAACCATATATTTATTTTTGAAATGTTGGAAACAACAGAACATCATTCTAAGTTATTATTTTCCCTGGATACCCATAAATGTGTTTTTTGTGTTTTAAAACACTAAAATATGTGTGTAACATTCAAAAAAAGATAAAATGACCACATATTAATGTGGAATCAGGGTAAATATACCAATTAGTTATTTTTGACGTGTAGTCACTAACAAAACATCAATATAATGTGCGATGTAGTTGTAATGGCTTAGTAAAATATTTTTAAAGGTAACAAATCCATTAAAAACATGTGGTTGGGGTTCAAAACCAGGAAAAAATAATTTGATTGCCATGCAATCATAATTCAATAACCATATGTGGATTTTCCAAATATATTAATAGATGAGATGTCATTTTTAGTTACAGTTTTATTAGGATTCCCATAAATTCATTTTTAGTATTTTAAAACCCTAAAACATGCAACAGTCAAAGCCATAGAAAAAAACATCAGATTTATGTCAAATCATGGGACAACCACTATTTTTTTTATTTTTTTAGTGTATAAATAATGTCAATGTGATATGAAGTGTGGTCAAAATGACTTGTTAAAGAGTTTTTAAAGGTACTGAAGCCTTTAAAAACATGTTTCGGGGGGTCAAAACCAGGAAAATGTTGTCATATTTCCATAAAATCATAGAAAAATTACCCTAGTTTTATTTTTGAAATGATGGAACCGACATAACATCATTTTAAGTGTTGTATGATGTATGTATGATGAGTTTACTGTGCATTTATGTTTTAGTTTATTACATTTCAATGTTTTCATATTTATATTTTTTTTATTAAATTTTATTTAAAAATATATTTTTTAAAAAATATTAAGAGGTGATTTTTACGAACCACTGTTAAAAAATGATTTTGAATCATAATTAATAGTGGATAATATTAACTACCAATAAATATAACATCCACTGACATATTTATCAGTTGCTAGGTTCATTTAATCTATTTTATTTTCAAGTTTTTTTTAAAAAATATCCATTAAATAAAATGAAAATCATTTATAAATTCTAAAAAATCACATAAAAAACCAATGATAAATGAATCAAACTACTGTGAAATGACTAGAGAACATGCAATATAGGGATATTTTAGTAACCACCGCTAAATAATTAGAAAAAGGTTTAAACTACTTCAACTAGAAGAAAAAAACACTACTAAAATGGTATTTTTTTAGTATGGAGTCTTTTTTTAATGGTTTTTTTAATGACTTCACCTGAAATGTAGGGCTCATACCGGAGTTCTACAAGATCTCATGTATTCCTCCCCGAACACAAGATGTTTCTTACTAGCAGTGAGGTCCTAAGTCCATTAGTGGGGAGACTGTACCCATTATATCATGTCATAATACAAATAATACATAATAAACAATATAATAGAAACTAGAGTAATTAGGTGGAAACATAAAGATGAGGCACATGTCATACAATAATAAATGGTCTTCTAAAGTGGAAATCCAAACTAGAGTAATAATAGGCAGATAAATAAATAAATAAAACATCAGGGTCCTCTAGAGTCCATCTCGATATACTACCATCTCCATTCTAATTTTCTCATCCATCAACCACATGTCCCTTTTCCTTATCCAAATCCCTAAACATAATGTTTGAATATGCATCTATATTTTTATGCAAGGAGTGAGTAATAAAATTCAGTAGGAAACTAGTAATTCATCCCTAACAAGTGTGATCATGTTTAACTAGTGTATTCGGTGATAACAAAAAATGAAAAATAAATCATAAAATCTAAAATCACAAAACAAGTGGTTGTGGGTTAACCAAGATGCTAAAACCCCTGACTATACTTGTTTCAACTCAATATTGAATTGAAAGTCAAAATATAAAAAGTAATCAAGATATGGCCATAAGACTAGAGATCATACTTCTTGGAATTGTGTGTACGTACTACTCGACATCCACTGAGCTTGAACATTAGACTTCTGCTCCCACATCTCGTATTGGATCTATCCATACTACCAAAGGATCTAAAAGAGAGGAACCTTATGATGTTTTCAGGAGTAGTGGAAGCATGTGGTCATGGGAAATATATTAAAATTTCTTTTAATGTTTATATGCTCAAAACCAAGAGTGAGGAACTTGCACATCAAATTTTTAATAAATTTATTTAATGTCATAAAAAATTATTACCTTATCTTAAGAATATTTCATCATTAATGATGTTAATCATATGAAAATACCCTTTCAAATTGCCTTCATTGCGCTATGAGGATCCAAGAATAGAATCCCTCTAGCAAAAATCCACACTTTCTCCATTGATATCCGATAAATGTTAAATGATATCTATGTGCTAGTGTGGGGAATAAAATGTTTTGTGTTGTTCATTCTTGATCACTCATTCTTTAATCTTGAATAAATCTCTCAAACATTTGTTTTTCTTGAAAGGGAGAGAGATAGATGAGTTAAAAGAAAATTCAATATTTGAAACATTTATCTATTTTCAATTACCGTCACAATAGCCATAACAGGCTATTTATTGAGGTAGATTTTAGGATAGGATAATTTTTCATTGCATTATAGACCTTAAAAAATACTAAAACCATTAATAAACCTCCTTCCACATAATAATAATATTCTTATTATTATTCTATGGTGCGCTCCAACTTCAACATCAAAAAATATTATCTAACCATATTTTTAATTAATATTATTTATTAGACATGGTCTTGGTCTATTCAAACTCATCATTAATTTTTTTAAAACATAAATAAATATTTAATTTAAATATTTCATTAATCAATATATATTTGTGATCAATAAAACTTGCCTAATATTATACCTCAGTCTTGAGAATAATATTTATTCAATTAATTAAATTCAAATTGTATTTAATCAATATCATCAGAAACACTTAGTATTTGACCCTCTAGGATTCTTTCTAATTGGAATCAAGAGAGATTTCCTATTGTCCAAAATTACTATCTAGAAATGATTCAAGGAACCCAAGAGAAATAAATTAATTTTGAAATGATTAAAACTAAAAATGATCACACCCTATATAATATAATCCCTTTATCATAATATCTCATCAAGCAGGTTTCACATATATGACCCCAACCTATTTTCTTGGTACTTCTTTCTTTAAATATCTAAAATAAACAAATTGTTACACCATGTTCGTGGAATTTAATGAAATGGTTCTATTTCAATCAAATGGATGAGATATCAGATTCCATAAATATAGAATGGATAAATCCTTCTTTATCTTATTCATTAATGACATACGAGTCATGACAAGAACAATGTAACCTAAAATACCATGAATATATGTCGTCATGGTTTTAATCATAAAATCTAAGTGCATGAGTTATAAAATTCATTAATGATAATTTTAAAGTCCAAGTACCATTACACATGCTCGCATATAGGAATATCTGATGACACCAAAACATGTGGAATTCCTACCAGTGATTATTTATCATAATCTCCCATATTTGTGATTACCAAGTGAGAACATCATGATACTAAGACTCATTCTATTATGAGTTCTCTCACTTAACATTCTATGAACTATGTGTCCCATCATAGTACGTTATACAAGAGAAGAACATTCTTTAAGAATATCATCATAACACTTCAAGGTTCTCAATATAACAGAGAACTGCTGTGACCTTATCAATGTGACATATACTCTAGGACATTATTACATTAGAGTATTGTAGAAAAATGGACAATATTTAATAATATTTTTTATTAATATTCAATATATCGAACATACTTGTAATTAAATTACAAATACCTAATCCTAAGACACCAACTTCAAGAAACTTCAATGAGGACAAGATCCAACTCCCTATAACTTTCAGTCCAATTGAACTCACTTAATAGTCATATTTATGGTGAGTCAAGATTCCAGTCAAGGGGTATGATATATTTTCTTCTTTGGAAATACTTCTCACTAAAACCTCACCTCTCGTAAAATAATCCCTCAAGAGATGATACATACAAAGTACATGCTTCGTCCATTGATGTGTAATTGGCACTATTACGAGAGACACCACTACAATATTATAAAAATATAGTGTAATAGGAGATTTACTATTATGTACCAATTCAAGATCTTGGATTCTTTTTTTCATCCATAATGCTTATTTAGCTACCTCATAAGTCACAATATACTTGGACTCTACTGTAAAATCTATGATCATAGCCTTTTTTGAGCTCTTCTAGCTCACAATACCTCCATTCAAAGTGAATATATATCTCCTTTGTGACTTTATGTCATCTTGATAAGTTTGAAAACTATAATATTCATATCTTTTGATGACTGGTTCCCCATATACTCCATAAACTAGGAACATATCCCTAGTACACCTCAAATAATTAAAGATACTCTTGACTTCCATCTAATAGAGGTCACCTGGATCATCTTGATTTCTTCTTATTGCACATAATGCATAAGAAACATCTATCCTAGTACATATCATAATATACATGAATGACCCAATCACTAATTCATAGAAAATCCTTTACATTATATTTGTTTCCCCGTGTATCTGGGGAAACATTTTCCTGGAAGGATGAATGCTGTGTGACCTTAGAAACAGTCCCCTCTTAGATTTTTCTATACCAAATATCTTACGTATCTTATCAATGTATCTACTTTGACTTAGGCTGAGAAACTTCTTGGATCTATAATGATAGATCTTGATTCAAAATATTTATGATGTCTCACCCAAGTCCTTCATAGAGAAGCAATTATTCAACCACATCTTAAAAAACTGTAAGACTGGTATTTTATTTCCTATAAGTAATATGTCATGAATATATACTATTACGAAAATGAATGCAATACCACTGAAATATTTTGTAGACACAAGGATCACAATCATTCTTTATGAAACTACATTCTATTATATATTCATCAAAATGAATTTTCCATATCCTAGATACCTGATTTAATCCATAAATGGATTTTTTTTTCAATTTGTATATATTTTCATACTTTAGAGTCACAAAACCTTCTGGTTGTTTTATATCAACATCTTCCTATTGGTTCCCATTAAGTAAGGCAGTTTTGACATCCAATTTTGAAATCTCATAGTTAAGGTAAGCCTCAATGTCAAGTATAATTTTTATGGATCTCAACAGTAAAACTGGTGAAAAGGTTTTATCTCAGTTAATTTCTTAATGATATTTAAATCCATTTACAACTATTCATACCTTATAGGTACTAAATTTTCCTTCAATGTCTAGTTCCTTATTGAAGACCCTCTTGCAACCAATGGGTTTTACATCCATTGTAGGATCTACCAAAATACAGACCTGATTTTGGTAGATGGAATCCATTTTAGAATTGATGCATTATTATCAATTGGCAACATCCATGTTAGTTACTGCTTCCTTTTAGGATATAGGATCAATATTATAAACTAATAATTAGTCACCATCCTTGGTGATAAGAAAACCATATCATTCTGGTTCTCTAACCTCTCTTGTACTCCCAAACATTACTTGTGTCTCTAGAATAGTTTCTTCTTACATGGTCATTTATAGAACCTATTCCTATGAAAAGTCTTATGTACCTTGAGTATCAACTTCATCTAATTCTTTCTCTATCCCACTATCACTTTTAGAGATGTTTTACCTCTCAAGGAATATGGAACGTCTTTCCACTATTACTTTTTTTTCTAATGGTTCATATTAGTAATATACCATTGTTTCTATGAGTAATCCTATAAAGTCACATTCTAAACCTCAAGGTTAATGTTTCATCCTAAAATAGGCTTTAAAAAACACTTTCCAAACCAAAAAAATGCATGTATGACAACATATGTTTCTTTCCACTTCATAAATGGTATGGTATACTAAATAACCATCGTGATGTTTTTTTAAAAAAAATATGTATTTATAGAAAACTAATATTTTGAAAAATAAGGGTTTTTGAAAAACTGGTGAATGTTTCTAAATATTCAAACCTAATAATAAATAAGGAGAATTTTTTTAGATAAATTTGTTTTCTGGATACAGATGATCAGACAGAGAAGCACCAAACACAAAGTATCAAACTGTGTATCACCGATTGGATAAGCTGTTAGAATAATAATGTTGTTGATCAGACACATCATTGGTCTTAGATCTATTTGCATGATGTTCAAGTTTCATTCGAATCTGTGTTGGTTATAAATTCATAATGTTTTTGAAGAGTTTGAATAAAGGTAGTGATGTTAGGAGTTAGAATGTTTTAAACTTTCTAACCTTCAGTCAGATGATGGTTTTCTAGTTTTTAAATCTCAAATATCAAAAATTGTCTATAATAATTTTGATAAAACACTTATGAAGAAACGGGGGATAATAGGTAAACTATTCATATTATGTTTTGGTTGAAAGGAAACATTATTTTGAAAGTAATAGAAGACATAATAATTTCTTATGTAAGGCAGAAGGTGCTTTTCCAATCTTGAAGTTATCATAAATCATGAAAAATCTCATGATAAAAGCTTTTGAAGAAATAGAGGAATCATAAAGATTTTCTTAGGTATAGAAATCATGAAATAGTTTGCATCGGTTCCAGAAGTACCAAGAATATATGTTTTTAGAAGTATGAATTAGTTATAGCTAGTGAGGATTGAAAAATTTCAAAGTTGCAGAATGCGGTTTCCATCGTAATGAGAATTCCATCATTATGAGGATTCTATCAGACTAAATATAAGGATGTTCCATCTGACTAAATATGTGGAGGAAATTTAATCAGACTGACTCTGAGGAGGAATGTCAATCATAATGAAATTGATAAGGAAATTCAATTAATATTTCCTTTGAGAACAAATTTCAATTAGATGAAATCTAAGAAAAAATTCAACCAGACTAACTCTGATGAGGAAATTCAATTCAGAATGAGATGAGGAAGTTACGTCATAATGAGTTGAGGAAGTTCCAAGCTAATGAGCTAAGTAAGTTACATCATAATGATCTAATGAAGTTCCATCATACCAAATCATATTTTAGAAGTCTGATAATAATAATTACAATTAAGACTCAATAAGATTTCAACATATTTGTGAAGAGTTTATGTGGTCAAAATTCAAATTCAAATATGTGTTGATCTTGATGTTTTTGAATTTAATTAGGTAGAAAAAGTTTTCCAATTTTTTGCTTTTATATTTCTGGGATTCCTATTAATAAAATCATAATACATTCTTACTTTACATCTTTTGTATGTGATTGGAAAAGGTGGAGCACTATAGAATTCACATCAACGATATCTTTTTGGACTGAGATCTCATTATAAGGTTAGACATCTTAATATTTTGTTTACCAGACTAAGTAATATTTGACATATAATTTGAGATGAGTTTGAGTAATATATATTGATAATGAGTTCATCGTAATGTTTCTATTATACTAAATACATTGGACTAAATCCATTGAACCCATCCCCATCAGAGTGAGAGAATTAGTCCTTTCTACATCAGACTGAGGATTCCAGATAAAGAATTTGTGGAGATGTTTCATGAAAGTATTTATTATTTTATTTTGGCTTAATTGTTTGTAATGAAATTTGTAAGTTGATGGGAGTTAGTATAATAATTTCTACTGAAACATAGAAACTATCTAGCGGGAGTTGGCACGAGTTTTATTCACTTATTCATTATAGAGAATTTATATAGACCCACAGGAGTGGCTATGTAAAGGATGTAGGTTGTCACATTGAGGACAAACCTTTTAAATATTACGTGATTTACTTGATTTCCTACATTTTCAGGCATGGCTATTTTCTAAAAAAAATAAGGATATAATCTTTAACAGGTTTCAAGGGATATGTTTTTTAAAAGTATTGCAACTTATAAAAGTGACCAACTGATTCAACCCACTTCTAAGTTGTTATTTAATCATTTGAAACTTTAATTGGTTTCATAGGGAAGGTTCCCTTATTTAATCCATATCATGGATAATATCAATTCTATCAATAGTAGAGGAATTCCTACATTTTATGGAAAAAGTTATTATGGATGGAAAAATTAGATGATTCTTTATCTCCTATATTTTGGCATAGAAGTTATTGATGCTACTAAAATTGGGTTCACACCTATTACAAAACATTATCCTATGTTGTTTACTAATAAAATAAATATAGAAGTAGATGGAATGGACAAAAATTCTATTCTTATGTCCTTATCAGAAAATGGTTATATGAAGGTGATGGGTTTCAAAACATAAAAGATTATGTGGGATATGCTAGAAAGTATACTCAATGGGAATACTAAAGTGATGGAAGAAAAGACAGAAATTTGGAATAGTAAGTATGAAGACATAAGAATGAGAGATGAAAAATCCATTGATGAATACTTCATGAGAGTAATTGAAATTTTTTGTGTAAGATCCTGACCTTTCCTGAAGACGACTTGAGATTAATTTCACGTATTAATTTTTTTATTGCTTGAGAATACTTGGGTTGGGTTTTAACTTGGGGTGTGTTTGGGAGAAAACATTAGACAATTAGAAGGGAGAAGAGCAATTCATGGTTGGCGCATGGTTTTCCCTAACCATGTGCCCCAACCCATCAAACAGCGCAACACTGGACAGGGGTATTTCACGGTTAGCACACGGTTTTTAAAACCATGCACCCTCTTAGGAGAAACTGTGCACCCCCATAATAGAGGTTCATGGTTAGGCTCATCATTAGGGGAAACCACGAACCCCTTCCCAACTAACCATGTAGGACCATTTAAATAACCAAAAAATTATATTTTTATTCACTCAAATCAACATTTTAACTTTTATTCAACCAATATTCGACCCTAGAAGTTATTTCATGATTTTGGAGCCTCCTAGATGGATTAAAAGTCTTCATAACCTCTATTATTTGTGATTCAAAGACTATATCAAATATATGCACCCATCTTAGTAAGAGGATCTCATCTCACTTGGTTTCTCATTCCTTCTCCTTTCTTCTCCTATTTTAGATAGGGTTTGTAATTATTATTTTTATTGGATATATAACTTTTTTTTATCTATATATATTCTTCTAGATATATATATATATATATATTTAAGAGATCATTATTTTTTCAATCTTGATTTAGGGTTTTAGATTCGGATCTTGTTCTATGTCGTTGTGCTGCTCAAATTTTGGGGATTTCTGTTGGATGACTGCTTGTCAACGAATCGAGTTAGTTGCTCTATAATCCAAATCCCAAAGTCTTGATTTAAATTATGTATATGTTATTTTATAATTTCTATTAGATTTTAGGAAATTTTGTTCTTGACTGAATTAATTAATTTGGTGAATTAATTAAATAAGGAAATGTGATGTTGGGGATTTTGGAAATTATAGATTGAGATAATTAATTGTAGAATTTATTGTGAGATATTGAGATTTGAGGATTGAAATATTAAATTTTGTGATTAATTATGATCTATTGAGCTTGTGAATGAGATAATTAATTGTGGAATTAATTATGGAATTTTGAGTTTGTGGATTTTGATTAATTAATTGAAGAATTAATTAACGTGATTGATGTACTTAATTAATTGTGGAATTAATTAATGGTATTTATGTGATAAACTAATAGTTGAATTAGTAGTGAAATTTGCGGGTTTAGTTAATTGTTTAATTGATTAATATAATTTAAGTTATTAATTAATTGTAGAATTAATTAATTTACATGATGTGTTTAATTAATTATTGAATTAATTAATGTATTTATGTGATTAGTTAATTATTGAATTAAATAATGGAATCTCTGTGTTTAAATAAGTATTGAATTAGTAATGGAATTTATATGGATGTTTAAGTGTTGAATTAATTATGTGTTATGAATACTAACATGGAAATTTGGTTTAGAATTAAATAATGGGAACCTGTTAATTCTAATGTGTATGTTATTAATGGTAACATGGTTATTTAGTTGTGAAATTGTTGGTCAAAAATCCCTCAAGGTATCATTGAAGCATTTTTGAGGTGATTGTGTTTGTTGAAAAAACGGGTCTCCAAGTTGTGTTTTTCAAGAAAGCAGACCATGTTGTATTTGTGTGTCGACAAAGGGGGTGTACATGGTGATTTGTAGGGCTCAAGGGATGCTTTCAGAAATCAATGATTGATTGAAGAACCTCGAAAAAGGAATGTACGATATGGAGGTAGAAAACAAAGGGATGCGTGGAAAAACAGTGGGATGCGTGAAATAGAGGGATGAGGTATTTCGCATAAGAAATTTTTCGAGGTCTGAAGCTTGAATGTTGGAAAAGAAATGAGGTGTGAAAATTTTTGGAGTAGTGTGAAAAAAATGGTGTTGCGTGGAAGATTTGTTTTTCGCGCTCGAATTTAATTACGCGCTCAATGAGGGTTTATCACGCGGGGTCAATTTTTCCTATAAATAAGAAGTGACCCCATCCATTTAAGAGTTCATGATATAGAAAATACCTGAGCTCTAGTTCATGAAATTGAAGTTAGCAAGGGAGTTGCTCGTAAACTTTATGTTTGCGTGTAAAGTCTGGTGTTGCGCGAAAAGCTAAGGTTTCACGTAAAATTGGTATTGGCGCGTAAAGTGGTCTTACACGAAAAGTGGATTTCGCACAAAAGAAGTGAATTTCACGCAAGGCAGTGTAGTAGTTTCCCATAATTTTGGGAGGTTGCGCGTTAATGTGGGTTGTTGTGCAAAAAGTGAATTTCGCACAAAGCAAAGGAATTACATTCAAGGTGCCATAAGGGCTGCACGTTAAAAATGGGGTTACCCGGTCTACCCGGTGCAAAGTGAGAATCATTTGTGGGTGAAATTTGGACGTCAACAGAGCGTCTATCAATATTTATGCATGTATTCATTTGTGATAATGAAGAGACCTATATGTCTATAAACTGTGAGTGGATCCTTTCCAGAGCAGTGGGAAAAAAAAGATGAAGAATGTGATCCTCTCCACTGGCAGTGAGCCAGAGAGAGAGAAAGAGGGAGTGACCCTTGGGAATGTAGTGAGCTAACCCTAAATATTGTAAAGGCAGTGATCCTGGGCATAGAAGTGATCTAGCATGAACATTATTGGCAGTGAGCCTTAGTGGATTTGGTACAGTGGCACATCGTCGTTGTATGCTCCTTGGACGTAGCCCAGTGAGGGTGAACCAAGTAAAAATCAATGTGTCTTCCTACATGCTTCCTTGCATTGCATTCAAAGAATCATCATCATAAAAAGAAGAAAGAGAAGTGATCATAATAAAAATAAAAGTGAAAACAATGTGGCCCTTGTAATAAAGTCGTCAACATCCAATGGGGTAGGAAGAATTTTCAAAAGAATATCCATTCCCTAATTCACCCCCCTCTCAGGGTATAGAGGTCCCTATTGGTCCTAAAAGAAATAAAGAATGGGAACATGGTCATTATAATGTGTAATGTATGAATGGTAACATGGTCATTGATCTGTGAATTAAATTATGGGAACATGGTCATTCTATTGTGTGATGTATGAATGGTAACATGGGAATTCAATTATGAATTAAATAATGGTATCAATGAAATTATGAGATAAGATATTAATCAGACATACTTCAGGACCCGGTATGAGAAAAAGTAGGTATTGAATTGTAAAAATGGAATTATGAGATAAGGAATCCATTAAACATACATCAGGCTTCAGAATGAGCCAAAGAAAGCATTAAGGTACGAGTGTCTGTGAGAGTTTGGGGGTTTATGTTGTTAGATAAAGATTAATTGATAATGTGATGACTATATACTTATGAATTGTAATTATGTATTTATACAACTACATACACTTTATATTAACTATATATTATTTTATACCCCATTGGTGGTGGCCTACTGAGCTGTACTCACACCCTAATCGGGTTGCCTTATCTGCACCCAAATAGACTTTGTGTTTTCTGGATATGTTAAAGGAAAAATCTCATTGTTATATGGATGATATGGGATAGAGCATGGATGAGGGAACTAGAAATGATTCGGGACCCAAATAGGGGTGTCATCAGTGTATTTATTTTGGGTTTAATTTTAGACACTTGACACATACATTGGCATGGAATATTATCTTTTTTAGTTTTGAAATTTTATTTCCACTTTTAGCCATCCCGTGATACAATTTATTTTAGGTTATGATTACATGTTATTTAGTTATTGTTTCTTATTATCCTCTAGTGTATTAAATCTGATAAAATGGGGTATAGTCTCCCCATTATCGATATTTCTGACCCTCACTACTATTCAGTATCCTCTAGCATATAGGGAGGCACACCTGGGGTCATGTGACTGACCAAATCAAGGCATCGATGTATGGCACCTGGGTCAGGACATTACAAAGTGGTATTAGAGTCAATTTTTCTTTTATTTTTTATTAATATTTTGTAAAGGTAGACATGAAACTATAATGAGTCGGGCCTTGGATATGATATCCTACATCGGAGTAGCTAACCCATGTATGGGGGAGAACCCACGTACCCAGGGTGGAATTGTTTTTATTCTTATTTTCTATTATAGTTGAATATTATTTCAACTTTTGTGACACACTAATTGTCTGTTGTGATTATTTTTGTTAATTTTTTCTGAGTTTTGACTCGTGGACCAGTATGGCCCAAGATTTCAATAACATGCATAATTCTAGGAACATACGGTTATTGTGACTTAAATCATTTTAGGCACACATAGAAAAATGTGTTATGGGTATGTTAATGAACTTGAACTGTTTTTCCTTGTTTGTGAAATTGAAATGAAAATGGAAGCTAACATGAAATTGAGAAAGATTGTAGAATGATGTAAGATGAGAATAAATGGGTGTCAAAATAAGAAACTTGAATAATTAGAATGTGTTTACCCTTATTATCTAGGACCATGGAGTATGATTATTAAGGGTAGTGATAACCTCTCAGTTTTGACTATGTGGTAGGGTTTGGGGAAATGACTTGTTGTGGAATATTGTATTTTACCTTAAATGTGTTAATTTTGTAAAATGTGTCCTATGGTTTCTATTTTTAATGGTAATAATATTTCTCTATGACAATACATATTAAGAGGATAACATGAGGATATGGCTAGAGATGATCTACCAATAGTAGGAACTAATGCCCCAATTGTGTTAGGTGAGGAATTCAGGGAGCATTTCCAAGAGAACTTTTCCGACTTCATGAAATTCATGGGAAGAGACCTAGGGTGGGTTGTGAAGAGTATTTTTGATCTAAAATTGGTGTTACCAATTCAACACCCTCCTACTTTTATTGGAGAGGATGGACTTGAGAGATATGATTTCTGGGTTTAGTCCATCGAGACTATAATTGGCCACTTTGAGACTCTTGTAGAGAGGATGGTCATGTTTGATGCTTACATGATACGAGGATCAGTGAATCATTGATGGTATGTTCGGGCATGGACTGTATAGGATAATGGTATGTTATGGAAGGAATTGTTGGATAAGTTTCTAGTGAACTTCTATACAGAGATATTGTGGTAGGAGAGAGTAGGTGAGATCATGAGGTTGACTTGGGGAGTATTTATGTGATAGACTTTGTTGGACAGTTTAGTCATTTTAAACACTTTTCTCCATCATTGGCAGTGGATGAGATAACTACAGGAAGACATTTTTAGGATGGGATTAAATGTGAGATTTTGTCCCAAGTTATCCATTTTCAGTTAAAGGAGTTTCCTGAGGTGGTGGATAAGGATCTCATAGATATGGGTAACCAGAAGAAGCTTTTGGTGTTGGAAAGGTGGTTCCATTTGGATGATTAGACCGTATGAATTCTGAGAGTAGGAATAATTTCTATGAAATCATAAACCAGGGCAGTGGGAAATAGAGTACCTTGAAAGTGTGATCAGTTGCATATGACCTTAGTCGAGTGATATATCCCCAGTTTGGTCGATTAGGAAACTTTTGAAGATATTTATCCCCAACCACCAATATAGATATAGTCTTGAAGAACGATGGTACATCTACAAAAGTTCTACAGGACCCAGTGATAGATGAGTAGTAAGGGTATAACTAGTCAGAATCAGAGTGGAGGAAGAGGATATTCTACACCAAATCAGTCTTACATTGGGAGTTCTACTAGACACGGTGGTAAAGGTAGTGTATTTGGAACTTCATGGTATGAGTGATCATATTAGTAGAGTATTTTAGCACATGGGACTAAGACTACCTCACAGGGAAGTGGGGTAAGACCGTTTCATTATATTCACCCTACACTTGTGGATATCAAGACTAGACCATTGACAGTTAGAGGTACTATTTTTATAGCTTCTATGAAATATAGTGCCTTATTTGATATCGGTGCCTATCATTCCATTATTTCTACAAAACTTGTTAATGGTTTGATCCAAGTGATGGAGTTCATGAATGGGGTGTTGACGACAAACGCACCTCATGGTTTTCAGTCAAGAGACATTTTTTTGTGCAAGGGGTGTTCTCTTGAGGTCGAGTAGTATCGATTTCTATGGGATCTTTATATCATAGACATGTCAGGATTTTAACTAATTATGGGTATGAACTGGTTAGTATCATATTATCCCCACATTGATTTTTACCATAAGAGAGAGACCATTACATCTCCTAAGGGTTACAAATATATTCACTATGGAGAGTGGGTATCGAGGCATTCCGAGTAGGGCCAATTACTCATCAAATAGGAGAGATCACAACCCAGGTTTCTAGTTTATTTCTAGATGATGGAGGTGTAAAATTAGATGTATTTCCACACTTAGTGGATAGGTTTTACGATGTGTTTACTTAATATTTCTCAGGGATTCCACCTAAGAGAGATGTTGAATTTAGCATCGAGCTCATATCGGGGGAAGAGATGTTTTCTATTCCACCATATAGAATGGCACTGAAAGATATTCAAGAGCTCAAGACTTAGATTGATGAGTTAGGGGATAAAGTATTTATTTATTTGAGTATGTCGCCTTGGGGTTCACTCGTGATGTTTGCAAAGAAGGCTGATAAGATTTTATGCTTATGTCTTGATTACTGAATGTTAAACCAGATGACTATGAAGAACTAGTATCCTCTCCCTCATATCTATGATCTATTTGAACAGTTGAGAGGTCCTTGTGTGTTATAAATGATTGAATTGAGATTTGTTTATCATAAACTGAGAGTTCAGACTTCTCATATACCAAGGGATGAATACAGAACCAGGTATGGACTATATGATTTCATCATAATATTTCTTTGGTTGACGAACACACTAGTAATGTTTATGGACATAATGAACAAAATCTTTAATCTGTACCTAGAACAGTTTGTGGTAGTGTTTGTGGAAGACATCTTGGTGCACTCCAAGACACATGATTATTATGACAAACATCTTGATATCATTCTAAGTACACAAAGATATCATTTTCTATACATCAAGATATCTATGTACAATTTTTTGGATCGATCATGTACACTTCTTGGGTAGCATCATCTTGGAGGAATGTGTGTTGGTAAATAATGATAAGGTTCAGATAGTGGTTTCCTGAGAGCATCCCAAGAGAATGTTTGATATCCATATATTTCTAGGATTTTCTGAATATTATTATAGGTTCATTCAGGACATTTACCGATTGGAAACATTGCTGACGAGCTTGACCAAAAAAGGGATAAAGTTTAATTGGTCATAAGATTGTGATAATTCTTTCTATGTGATGAAGAAGATTTTTGGAATCAGTACCAATATTGATCCTACCTAAACATGATGAGAAGTACACAGTGTATGGTGACACTTCTGGGATTGTAATTGGAGTTGTGTTGATTCAAGGAGATCAATTTGTTCTTTATGGGTCTTTGAAGTTAAGGACCCATGAACCGAACTACCCTACATATGACCTCAAGTTGGATATAATGGTTTATGTTTTAAAGTTTTGAGGACATTATCTATTGTAATTTTATTTACTGTGTATATTGATCACAAGAGATTAAAGTACATATTTTCACAGTGAGACTTGAATCTTTGATAAAAAAGATGGGTTGAGTATATGAAACAATTTAATATTGAACCATCATATATGCCAGGAAAGGAGAACATTGATGTTGATGCTTTGAGAAGTAAGACTCAAACTCAGGTGGCTCAAGAGTCTAGTGCTGAGTCGAAGATGATGGATTTACTGGATGAGATACACATTGTTGTTTAGGAGAGTTAGGATTATATGACTATAATAATATTTTCATTGGAGTATACATTTTTGAGATATATCTAAGATAGAATGTATGTGGATTTAAAATGTTTTACCTTGAGGGAAAACATTGAAGGTGGGGAGTCACCTTTTGATTGGAGCATAGATGAGGATGAGGTCATCTATGATAGGAATCAGGTTGTTGTACCTTAAAGAATGTGAGACAATATGATGTGTGAGTTTCATGCCTCGAAGTGGGTGGTACATCTAAGTGTGACCAAAATGAACTGTGAACTACAAAGATAGTTTTTATGGTTGGAAATGAAAAAGAAAATAGCATGGTTTGTGACCTGATGCTACACCTATCAGTAGGTGAATGCTGAGCATTAATGACCTATAGGTTTACTACAGTCGTTGGCCATTATAGAATAGAAGTGGACAAAAGTGACCATGGACTTTGTGTTGGTTCTCCCAAGGATGCCTTAGAAGAATAATTATATTTTGGTTATTGTGGATAGACTGAGAAAGGTAGTGAATTTATTGAATATATGGGATACTTTCTCAGTGGAGCTATTGGGATATTTGTATGTTTGGGTGATAGTCTATCTGCACGAGGTTCCACATAATATTGTTTCTGAATGAAACTTGTGTTTTACATCCCGATTATTTTTGGGATTGCAGAAGGTTCATGGTATGTAGGTATTATAGACTATGAATTTCCACCCACTGATAGATGGGAGGTCAGATTATACTATAGAAGTGCTTGAGGATATGTTGTGAGCTTGTGTTCTAAGATTCAGTGGGTCTTGGGAGAATCACCTAACATTAGTGGAGTTCGCCGATACCAATAGTTATTGGGAAACTATATACATGGAACCATATGAGGCTCTTTATATTAGGCCATAAAGACCACCTCTAATCTGGATGGAGTAAAGTGAGTATAAGTTTTTGGGACTGAGTCTTGTGTAGGACACATTCGAGCATGTACAGTTGATTTGGAAATATATGGATATGACCCAAAGTAGATAGAAGTCATTTGCTGATAAAAATAAATGACACCTAGAGTTTACAGAGGCTGATCATGTATTCATTTGTGTGTTACCTAGATTAAATCAATATAGAATACAAAGACAGGGAAAGTGGGCACCCATGATTGTTAGACCGTTTGAGGTGGTGGAGAGAATCAGGCTAGTGGCATACCGATTGGCTCTTCCACATAGATACAGTGCTATGTATGATGTTTTCTAAGTGTCAAAACTAGGTTTCTATAACCCCAACTCTTCCAATGTGATCAATATGGATGATGTTGAGATTGAGATAGAATTTTCCGTAGAAGAGAATCTAATACGTGTGTTGAATCGCAGTGAGAAAGTGTTGTGAGGAAAGACTGTGCCTATAGTTTGTGTATTGTGGAAACGTTAGAATGTGTGGGAGGAGACATGGGAAAGGAAAGAAGATATGAGGGATCATTGTACTAATATTTTTAACATAGAATCTTAGAGATTCTTGGGAGTGCAGCAGAAGGATAAGTTGTTACAAGGTGGTGAAATTGTAAGATCCTGACCTTTCTTGAAGATGACTTGGTCTTAATTTCTGGTATTTATTTTTGTGTTGTCTCAGTGTACTTGGGTTTGGTTTTATCATGGGGTGTGTTTGGGTGAAAATTGAGAAAATTTGAAGTGATAAGGGTAGTGCATAGTTGGCTCATGGGTTTCCCTAACCATGCACCCCTGCCCCGCAAACCAAGAAACCTTGGACAGAGAGGAATTACATGGTTGACATATGGTTTGTCAATCTATAAACCCAATTATGAGAATCTACGAACCTCCATAACAGAGGTTCACATGTAGGTACACATTTAGGATAAACCGTGCTCTCCTTCCCAGTTAACCATGCATGAATTTTTAAATCACCAAAAATTATATTTTTAAACACCAAAACCCCCAATTAACTACGATTTGATCCCCATTTAACCCTAGATAGTATTTCATGATTTTGGAGAACCCTATATGGATTAAAAGACTTAAAAACCCTTTTAATTTTTTATACATAGCCTCGATTGATGATCTTCACCCCTCCCTGTATGAGGACCTTACCTCGCTTGGTTTCCTATTCCTTATCCTTTGTTATCATATTCTAGAAATGGGGTTTTCTTCCTATTTTGATTGGATATAGACATGTTTTTGTGGAAATGGATCAAGTATTGTAGATCAATATCTATATTTAAGTGATCTTTATTGATTTGATCTTGATTTAGGGTTTTAAATTTGAATCTCATTCTATATAATTGTGATGCTCAAATTATGAGGATTTTCATTGGGTGATCGCTCATCAATGAATTGAGGTAGGTTTTCTATAATTAAAATCTCAAAGTATTTATTTAAATTACATGTAGTAATTGTATAATTTTTATTAAATGATTAGAAATTACCTTCTTAATTTAATTAATTAGTTTGTTGAATTAATTGTTTGTGGAGATCAGAAATTGGGGATTTTGGGAATTATAGATTGAGATAATTAACTGTAGAATTAATTATGAGATATAAAGATTTTAGGATTGAGATATTTAATTTTGGAAATAATTATTATCTATTGAGATTTTTATTGAGATAATTAATTATGGAATTAATTAAGTGTTTTTCAGTTTGTGGATATTGATTAATTAATTGAATAATTAATTAATGGGATTTACGTACTCAATTAATTAGAAAATTAATTAAGGGGATTTATGTGATAAACAAATTATTGAATTAGTAATAAAATTGGTGTGGTTGATTAATTATTGAATCTACTAATATAATTGAAGTGATTAATTAATTTTGAATTAATTAATGTATTTTATGTGATTAATTATATTTTGAATTAATTAATGTAATTTATGTGATTAGTTAAATTTTGAATTAACTAATGGAAATGTTTTGCTTAACTAATTGTGGAATTAGTAATGGAAGGGATGTGGACAATTAATTGTTGAATTAATTATGTGTTAGGAATAGTAACATGGTCATTTAGTTGTGAATTAAATATAGGGATCGTGGTCATTATAATGTGTATGGTATGAATGGTAACATGGCCATTTAGTTTTGAAATAGAGAATGCGAACAAGATTATTCTAATGTGTAAGGTATGAATGGTAACATGGTCATTTAGTTGTGAATTAAAGAATAGAAACCTGTACATTATATTGTGTTATGTATGTATGGTAACATGTGTATTAAAATATGAATTAAATAATGATATCAATGAAATTTTGAGATATGATATTCCTCAGACATACTTTAGGGTCCAACATATTTCAGAGTAGGCATTGAATGATAATAATGGAATTATTAGATATGAAATCCCTCAAACATACTTCAACCTCTGACATGAGTTGAAGCGGGGATTGAGGTATGAGTGTCTACAGGAACCCAAAGGTTTATATAGATAAATAATGTTTAATTAATAATGTGATAACTATTTACTTATGCATTGTAAATATTTCTTTATACAACTACATACACTTTCTATTCATTAGATATTGTTTTAGTTGTCATTAGTGGTGGCATACTATAATGAATTTTATTTTCCATGAACTATTTTTTTGGATACTATGTTGATTATTTGGGAGACCAGGCACTGAGACGTTGTGCAATTCTGAGGCCGTTTTTCCTAAAATAAATGTTTGAAATATATTAAATAGCATGCATGCATAGTTTTCATGAAAAATTGTAATAACTTCTAAACGGGTACCTTGATCAACAATATGATGTTACCATTGAGTTCAGAATGTGAGGTTTACCCTAGGAATGACTTAACATTAGTTGGTGTGGTTCATTTGTATAAAAGTCATCATAGGCGTGGAAATGAAAAAAATAATTTAATAAATTATTTTATTTCATTTTTTTGATGCAGTGATTGATAGACTTTAAATTGACTATTATTGAGAAATACTTGGGTTAGTTGTACAACCCTGGAACAATTAGAGAGCCATTGGAGATAGCTTCAGTGAATCCTCTCAGATGAATGGTGATAGGATTTTCGATCATTGATCGATGCAAACAAGATTCAAAGGACCACACCAAAAAACATGACAAAACCCCATTATTCATTAGCGATCTATTAGAATAATGGTAGGGCATAAATTTTTATTTTATTCTTCCCCATTCTTGATTTATAGAATGAACATGAATCAATAAATGAAAATATTGATACATGGTTTCATCATTAGGAGAGATGGGTTAATTTTATGAGGTTTTAATGGGAGAATATATTTTTAATTTTATTATTCTGATTTTCATTCAAATAATGATAGATCAAGATAAACATGAACATCGATCAAGGTTTGTTACTCCAATATCTTCTTGTTATTTTCTCCCACCATTCATCATTCGTCAAGAGCATTCTCGATCAATTGATAATTGTGCACATATTTCTTGGTGCAACGATCCGATATCACAGATCTAAATTGGAATAGCCTGACAGAGGTGTGATGACGGAGATAAAGAAATTTAGATGCTAGAGGATACCCAATTTACCAATCTTCAACACATAACAAAAAATGACAATTTGATTCATTTGTTGAGTATATTTGATGGTGTAATGCATTATTCATAAACAAAAAGTATTGGAAGAGTTGGTATCTTCAGTCTCATGGTGAAATGATCACCATATCGAAATCTGGAGGCATTGGATCAAATGTAAGAGTAGATATGGGATTCTGAAGAATCCTGAACAACACAATGTTTAATCTGGATCTATATGTTGTGTGGGGACACATGAGATGAAATTAGGTTTTCCATAAGAAGTTAAATATCACATATAATTTGACCCCTTTCACATAGCATTTGGTATCACCTAGGTCACTCGGCATGTACTCAGGAGTCACACGGGCTGTTTACATGGGAAGATGTTAACAAGCTAAGTTGTGTACTGGTACTGGGGAAGACTCACAGAGGATGGTGACATGTACTAGCACATTGTTAGAGTGAACGGGATACGTACATGGTGTGTATTACTATATGGACACAGTTTGATGAGATGAGCCATTTACACCGGCAAGACCCGGGTTCAAGGGACATGGAGTGTGACCCCTACTACACACTGTGTACTCTTTTATACATGTCATGGAGCCCTTGTACTCTATATCATGGAAAAATTTTGATAGGGTTTGTTACCTTTATCTTTTCTATGAGGTTCAGTATGCAATCATTTTTTTCTCCCGAGGCAGCGAACCCTTCCGTAGTAATTCTTAGATAGAATTGATAGAATCCCTCTGAGAGGCCCAGAGTGAGATCCACTCTTCATATTCACGTCCAAGGTGGAGTTCATGTTATCGACATGACCAACACTACATGGGAGTCAATCCTCTACTTAGCGGGTTAATCCAAATTGATTTGTTAGTATCACCCCATGGCCTTTCCAGTGATCCTCATTTGTGTATTGTATTCTATTAAATCAATTAGCAATATCTTTCTCATGAAGAGGCCCGATAAGAAGTACCTATTGGAAGGACATCATCAATGCTATCAGATTCAGGAGTGTGTTCTCTGGGGTGAGTGCTTTGTGGAATATTCTTTATGGAATCATAAAATAGTATAATATGAGTGTGACTTACCTCTAGAATGTGTGTATTTGTAGATTATATCTGGATATCCTTGTTATATGTGTTGTTGAAATATACCCGTGTAGAGATGAATGTATTTACTTTGTTTCATGTGATGCACGCCTATCATAGGGCATGTAAAAAGAAATTTAATTTTCCTAGTGTAGTATAATGGATGACTAGGTTCATATCACTTGAGGAACACCTCAATCGTGAGTGTGACAACTTCCAAGACATGGATCTATCATATGCCATTTCAACAACTGAATGGCTCAAATAAATCGTATGAAGAGCTTGTATTTAGTACAAGGGAGTGAACATATTTAATAAAATAATAGAAATGATTTTGTGTTTAGTTTCCTGGTAGGCTATCGCCACACTCGTGCACGTCACTCATTCTCGTCAAAAACTATATAAAACGTAAGAATTTTACCATAGAATAATTGAAATTGACACACACCTCCCCTGAGCCAAGGATTGAGTAAGTATATCATTTTTTAGGGTAATAGGTAATGGTGGATTTTATTAGAATATGAAAATAATAAAATAAGTATAAAATATGGAGAATAATGGAGGGTGGTTGGGTAGACGAAAACACAAAAATAAAAACCGTGCATGAATTTATTGAAAATCTAAAATACAATTGAAATATAAAAAAATAAATAAAATTAACAAATTAATAATATTATAAGGGAAATATTTTTGAATTTCCTCCCTCAGTGGAGATCTCCCCTTGGTTTGTTGGAATAAATGTCAGGGAAAAGGGGATGAGATGAGAGGTGGGAGCTCCCCTCGTTTTATAGGAAGAAATTGTCCTCCTCAAGTGTGCACATTTTTGCAATAAAAATGGATGATTAACACATTCCATCCTTCATAAAAGTTGTAAATAAATGGAGTTTTCATTCAACCGAAAAATTTCATACTGATTAGATTGTTCTAAGCGGATTTATGTATTTTTTATTAACAACGTATATTTTTCTAGATGAATTTTCCAGGAAGATTCCTTCAATGTATGACATCTCTTTGCCACCAAAATGGGAGACAAACGCTATGATATTTATTTAGGTAGTGCATATTTGTGTCCTACTTGATATACATTTCTAATCAACACCATTGTGGGTGTGTCTCCTGATTTATACATCTATTATGGAGGTGGGGTCCACACTGTCAGCCTGGACAATTTCCAAACATCAATGAATTTTTTGGGCCTTTAGATATTCGAATAAGCCTCTAGTCAAGAAGAAAATGTTAAATGAATTAAAATAAGTATTCTAAAAAATAATCATTCAATTTGGAATTATATTTTTATTTAAATGACCAAAATACCCTTGAAGTAAAAATCTGTCAAAAATCCAGAATTTATGCACATTTCCCATTTTAGCTCAAAACACACCATAAATCCCAAATTGATCCATATAAGAGAAAATTGATAAATTAGGACGTTTAAAAAAATTTAAATGCAAATAAAAAATATGGAAAATATTAGTTTTATCAGTATATTTTTTGGTTTCGGGGTGTCCTACTAAGTATTGTTATACTCACCCATACATGGTATTTTCCTTCATGTGTTATGTCTTGTGTAGAAGATTGAAATTTTGATAGAGTCTTAGGAGGACCAGGAACAAATGGTTCATAGTGAGACCAGAAAAACTGAGGTGTGTTCCTACAGCTTTCTGAAAGCAGTCCCAATACTTACTTTTAGGTTGTACTTTTGTTGTCAAACTCTTTTTGGTGGGCTTGTATTTGGCCCTACTTACATTATACTACTTCCTTTTATACTCTGGTTATGCAATTTAGATGTATGAATGCATGGTTTTTCAGTTGTTTTTACATTTTATCATTTTATAATCTTGGAGATGTGTGTTTCTGTATAGGTACATAAGCTAAGGCCTATCATGTTAGTGATACACCTTATCAGTGCTAGTCACTGACTGCTATCCTATATGAGGTTGGATTCGGGAGACGTGGTATGGGCCCCTCTGGAAGGGGGCATGACACCTACTGATTTGTACTCACACCCTACTTGGGTTGCCTGGTCGGTACCTAAATAGAGTTTGTGCTCTCTATAGAGGTTAAGGGAAAATACATTGTGTTAGATCATTGATATGGGATGGAGCATGGAGGATGGAACCAGACACTATTTGAGACCTACAAGGGGGAGTCGTCAATGTGTTTATTTTGGGTTTCATTTTAGACACTTGACATGTACATTTGCATGACATATTTTCTTCTTTATTTTTTTATATTGTTTTTTCATTTTTGGTCATGTTTTGATCCTGGTTCTTTTAGGTTATGATTACATGTTATTAATATATTTTTCTATTATTATTTTATAGTGCATTTACTCTGATAAAAGAGGATAAAGTCTCCCCATGATCAACATATCAGACCCTCACTACTAATAAACAACCTCTGACATATGGGGAGGCATGCCTGAGGTCATGTGAATGACCGATTGGAGGCACTTGTGTGTGGAACCTGGTCCCAGATGTTACAGTTTTCAACATTAGTGGTTTTGGAGATGTCTTGTAATAATGTTGAATCATACTCAACTGAAAACAGTTCTTTAAAATATGAAAGTTAAAAAACATTTATAACCTTTTTTTAAAAATCTTATAAAATACAGATTCCTTAGATAGTGAACAAGGTGGTGAAGAATAATATGGATAGTATCAACTCAAAACATAACTTATATTATATATTGTAAAAAATAGAAATCTCAAGTAAGAAGTTAGAGTAATGAAGAAATATTGTGAAGATGTTTTTAAAGTAAGAAATTATGTCATCAAGTCTGAGGAAGAATATATTCAAGAGTTTTTAAGTTACAGACTAATAATCACTAAAAATGGAAGGATGGTTGAAGATCTAAATAAGAAATTGGAATATAAGGAAAAAAGAAGTCAATAAGATTCAATATAAACATCTTTATTCTATAAATACCTTGAGAAATATGAATGAAAACTTAAACAATGCTTTAGTAGTAAAATATAAGATTTATAAATTTGATGAGAAATCTCAAATAAAGAATTAGGTGAATTCCTCACACAGCAAAAATAAATTTTCATCTTATTTTTCTAACATTTCAAGTGATAAGAAAATTAATAAGAAAGTTTGGGTGGAGAAAGAATGTGATAAACCTGTCATGTATACAAAATAATAAAACTCACTTAGAAGTAAATATGGTATACACCCAGAGTATGTTAGAGTAGGAAGGATTTATCGACCTCAAATTTTTTTATAGAGAAAGATCATACTTCAATAAAGAATTAATATTTGATGGATTCTATTGGTGCAATAGATTATATGGGAACATGACTTATAATTTTTGGCATAACATAACAGTTCCCAATATAATATTTCAATAGAGTAGAATAAATAATGAAATTAGAATGAATAACTTTCCTAACACATAGGATGTTAGAAAATAAAAATCACAAGAAGTTAAAAACATTCCAAAAAAACAATTTAAATGCCTGGAAGAAGTTTATGGAAGATGTGATTTGTCTTTTCATCATGTCGAAAGATGTATTAAACTCCTTCTAGAACAAGTTTCTTATGGGAGATAATGAAAAGTAAGCTTGGATGAAGAATGTTGAGGAAATATTTTTTGTTGAGACTGCCTTGAAAGAAAGTAAAAAAGAACAAACCATGGATACTTGATAGTGGTTATTCTTCATGCATGATAAGTGATTTAAAAATCATGAAACATGTTGAAAATCATGAAGGAGGTTCTATTACCTTTGGGGATAATTGTTCTTTAAAAATCATAGGAATCAGAATGACTGAGATTAAAGATGAAAAGTTAAAATATTAGGAATTTTTATTTATTGAGGTGCTAAAACATAATTTACTTAGTGTAAGTCAACATTGTGATGATGGAAAAGAAGTAATTTTTAGAAAATATTCATGTGTTATCAGAAGTGTGAAACATTGAAAAGTTATCATAAAAGGAGAAAGAACTAGTGGATATCATTTTCATGTTAGAGAATTTAAAAAATATTATTATCTAAGTGCCAAAGATGAGAATATGTTGTCATTCCAAAGAATAGTCCAACATTGGAAGAAAATAATTAAAAAGAATTTTAAAGTTTATTATGTACAGAATTTTCCAAAATTGAAAAGAAGAGAGGATGATTTTCGTGTTACTTCTTAGAAAGGGATGATGACTAATAAAAGTCCTAAGAAAGTGGATATTCCATCTACCGAGCCTCTTAAACATGTTCATTCCAATTTATGTTGGTCAATGAGACATCAATAAAAAAGTTATATTTATAATTTATCAATTTTAATGGTGATTTCACTCAAATGACAAACGACATGTTTTTGAAACACAACTCAGAGCCCATAGAAATGTTCAGGTTTCTAAAAAAAGAAGTTGATAAAGAGATGGGGGTTTATATAAAGAAATTGAGAATGGATAATGGTATTGAGTTTACAAGAAAAACTTTGGAAACATATCTTAGAGAACATGGTATTAAACATTAGTATAGTTCTCTATATATCCCCACAACAAAATAGAGTAGTAGAAAGGAAGAATATATTTTTTGTGGAAATGGGAAGAATCATGTGAGAAGAATAAAGACATTTAAAGGTCTAGCAGAGTGAAGTTGTTAGTATTATTTCACATGTTTAGAAAAAAAAATTTACGTTTTTAAACTAACATGAGTTCTTATGAAAATTTATATGATAAAAAACATTTATTAAAGTACATCAATGTTTTTGGAATCCCATATTTACTTAAAATAATAAATTTGGATTGGGGAAAGTTTGATGAGAAATTTGAGGAAGGATATTTAATTATTCACCCAATGGAAAAAGTTACAGATGTTGAAAAAAAATGTTTATAAAGGTTGGTGGAATCATTTTATGCGGAAGTTATTGAGAATCAAACATATTTACAAAAATTTATGGCGATTTTGAGGAATAAAAAATGAAATTTTCCAATGAAAAAGAATGTGATACAAGTAATGTTCACGAAGACTCAGATGAATCGTATGTTGAGGAAAGTGAAGAAGGAAGAGGATCTCTAAAATTTATTACTTTAAAAAAAATGAGACTAAAAATATTCTTGGGAATTAGAAGGCTCTAGTTCAGGCTAGAAGAAAGATGCGATTAGAAAATAAAACTTCACCCATCTCAAAATTTGAACCAGAATCAGTCTCATAAACTATTCAACACAAAGAATAGTTGATTTCTATGAATGAAGTGTTGGATCAAATTGAGAAAAATGAAACATAGGAACTTGTTTTATGTCTGAAATATAAAAACTTTATCAAAAAAAAATGGTTTTATAGAAACATTTTGAAGGAATATGGAGAAGTTTCAAGAATCAAATCTAGGATTTTTTATAATGGTTGTGCACAGGATAAAGGCAGAGATTTTAATGAATTATTTTCCCCTATTTAATGGTTAGAGACTATTATAATTTTTTTAGTAGTTCCTCCTCATCAAAATTACAAATCATATCAGATAAATATAAATTTGGATAAATTGAAGAAGAAGTTCACAATGAGAAACCTTTTGGGTTTCTACTTGATAAGGATAAAAACAAAGTTTTTAGATTGAAGAAAGATTTATATGGGCTAAAACAAGATCTGCATTCATGGTAATCTAAGATTGAAAATTGTTTGAGAATGATGTTTTTTTCAAAAGGAAATGTTGACAGAAACTTATATATGAAAGATGTTGACTCTGGAACTTAATTGTATTTGTTCATGTGGATAATATAATTTTTTCCGGGGATGAAGAAAATTTTTGTAAATAATTTTCTGAGGTAATGAAAAAGAATTTTGAAATATCAATGTTGTGAGAATTAACTTTATTCTTTGTCTTACAAGTTCAATAAAAGGAAAAATAAATTTTCTTATCTTAAGAAAAGTATGCAAGGGAATTGTTATAAAAATTTGGAATTGTAGAATATAAAGAAGTTTCTACTCATATCACAGTGAGGATGAAGATGAGTAAAGATGATTCTAGAAAATTGTGAATTATAAAGTCTTTTTGAAGATGATAGGAAGTATAAATTAACTTATAACATCAAGACTAATATAGTTTATTTTATAAATTTGTGTGATAAGTATCAAAGTAATCTTAAATAGTCAGATATGTTGGCAGCATGGATAATTTTGAGATATGTCAAGGGAACAAATTCACAAGGATTATTATAAAAAATAAATTATGAGACGAATTTTCATGATTATACTAATATTGATTATACTGGAGATTGTATTGATTGAAAATCAACCATATGAGAAAAATTTTTCTTGGGTGAATGTTGTGTAAATTTTCATAATAAGAAACAAAGTTCAGTAACCTTGAGAAAAGTGGAATTAGAATATGTTGTGACCATTCAAGTATGTACTCAGATATTATGGATGAATGTTCAATTGGAAGATTTGAATATAAAGGTTTCTAAACTATTGAAGACACTTTATGAAAATCAGATTTCAATTGATATTTCTAAAAATCATGTCCAACATTCAAGATCAAAACACATAAATATAATGTTTCACTTTATAAAATAGAAAGTTGCTGGTAGAGATGTTTTGTTGAAATATATCTCTCCGAAGTATCAAATTAATGATATCTTCAAAAAGTCAATTCCAAAATAGAGGTTTGATGAGTTGAGGTTGAAAATTCATGTTCTTCCTCATATAATAGCTTCCTAAAACTCATATGGAAGTCCCCTACCATGCATTGGATTATATTGAAAAAGGGGGAGAAAAATTAACAACTTTGTACTATGTAAGAAGTTTTTAATTATCATTATTTTATGAATATGAAGTTTTTTTATCAGATAATGGGGGAGAGGAAAATAAAATGTATACAAAAATAAATGTGAGAAAATATAAAAGTGAGGGGGATTTTATCATAGCATGGCCATAAAAGATTCTTCTCATCAAGGCATATATTTTTTCAAAAAAATACCTTATCTATTAGTGTGGTTTCTAAACACTCTTTTAATAAAAGATGTGTTTTGGTAAAATTCAAAAAACTTGAGTTGCCTACAAAAGTTGAATTATGAAATTTTTTTTAGAGTTGAAAAAGTTATTAATGAGTGCAGTTAAAAAATATGAATGGGGAGATTGAAGAACCTTTGTGATGTTTTGTTTTTAATAAATTTTTGTATTTGTTGATAACTAATCTTTTATAAAAGAATGTTTTTGCAAAAAAAGTGAATGTTTCTGAATGTTCGAACCCAAACATAAAGGGGGAGAAAAGTTTGGTTTTTGAGAAATTTGTTTTATAGACAAAGAGGATTGGACTAAAAACACTAGATGAAATGTATTAAACTGATCACCACCGGTCATATAATTCATCAAAAAGTTAGTGGTTTTTATCAAACACACCATTAGTCTCATTACAATTGACATTAAGTTCAAGTTTCATTGGACTCAATGTTGGTTAGAAAGTTAGAATGTTGTTGAAGAGGTTGAATGAAGAAAGTTATTTCAGGAGTTAGAAATTTCTTATACATTTTAAACATCAGTCAAATATTTATTTTCTAGTTTTTAATTCTCAAATATCATAAGTTTTCAGTAACACTTGTGATGTGATCCTTGTGAATAAAAGGGGGAGAATAGGTGCAACCAATCATATTTAGTTTTGGTTGGAAATAAAGAAGGTGATGAAAGTAAGGGAAGTCATAATTCTTTATTATATAATTCATATAGTACTTTGATAATATAGAAGTCCTCATAAATCAGGAAAACTATAATGATAAAATATTTTTAAGAAATAGAGGAATCATAAAGATTTTATTGATTACAGGAATCAAGAAAAAAAATTTCATCAGATCCAGATGTAGTGAGCATAGAAATTTTCAGAAGTCTGAATGAGTCATAGTTGATGATATTTTAAGTATTTAAAAGTGTTAGATTTTTGTTTCCATAATAAATAAAATTCCACCGTAGAGATAATTCCATCATTATGAGGATTCCATTGGATTGAAGTTTAGGATGTTCTATAATATAGAATTTGAAGAGGAAAGTTAAATAAACTGACTCTGAGAAAGAAATTCAATCAAACTAACTCTGAGAAGGAAATTCAATCAAGACCGACTTTGAGAAGGAATGTCAATCACACTGAATCTGAGAATGAATGTTAATTAGACTAAATCTAATGAGGAAATTTAATTTAGAATGAGATGAAGAAGTTTCATCATAATGAGATGAGGGAGTTCCTTAATAATGAGTTGAGTAATTTCTATTATACTGAATAAAAGTTAGGAAGTCTGAGAAGAATTATTATAAAGAAAACATAAGAATATTTCATAATATTTTTGAAGAGTTTAAGTGGTCAAACATGAAATGAAAATATGTAAAGATATTGGATTTTTTTTAATTTGAGTAATTGGGAAAAGATTTTTAGTTTCTTAAATTTGTATTTTTGGGATGCTTATAAGTAGAAGAAATGTATATTCATACTTTTCAACTTTTTTATGTGAGTGGAAAAAGAAAAGCACTACAGAATTCATGTCAAAGTTACCTTTCCATATTGAAATATCATTAGAAGTTTGGATATCTAAAATTTTTGTTTGTTGGACTGAGTAAGATTAGACTGAGCATTTGAGAAGAGTTTAAGTAATGCACATTGAGAATGGATTCATCAGACTGAGTCCATTAGACTGAATTCATCGGATTGAGTACATTGGACCCAGCCCTATCAGATAGAGAGAATCAGACCAAACCACATCATAATGAGGATTCTGAGCTGAGAATTTGTGGTGTTGTTTGAAAAATGTAATTTTCTTTTGTTTAATCTCAATCTTTTGTATGAAAAATTTATAAACCAATAGGATTTAGTACAATCATTTCAATTAGGATATATAATGTGTCTAATGGGAGTTGGGACATGTTGTATTCACTTATTCATTTCAGTGAATTTCTATAGACCCATAAGAGTGTCTATGAAAATGATATAGGTTCTCACACTGAGGTCGAACCGTATAAATATCATGTTATTTACATTTTTACTAATTTTTCATACATTAGTATTTACTAAAATATGATAAGGATATAAACATTAACAAGTTTCAGGGTATAATATTTTCAAAATTATTGAAACTTATAAAAGTGAACAACTAATTCAACCCCACTTCTGAGTTATTATTCAATCCTTTGAAACTTCATATACTATTTATCACTTTATTTGAAACTTTTTTAATATTTGTGATACATTTTTGTAAATAAAATCCCTAAAAGAATAATTGAATACTCTCATGACTCATCATTGATCTCACCATGTCCAACAAGAGGTGGTTCCTCCTTTCACTTACATCATTCCACTGATGTGTATATGGAGGAGTGAGTTAATATAGGATCCCAAACTCTTATAAGTAATCAATGAATTCTTGATTGAGATATTATCGACCAAGTTATAAGAGTATTTTCTTAATCATATTATCAATTTGGTTCCCATATTCATTCTTGTATTTCTTGAATTTATCAAAAGAACCCGACTTATACCTCATTAAGTGGACATATTCATTTCTACTAAAATCATCGGTAAAATTTATGAAGTATGAGAACCCACCCCCCGCCTCAATATGAAGTGGTCCACACACATATGTATGAACTAATTCAATAAACTATTTATAACATTAACCTTTTCTACTAAATGGGGATTTATTCATTTTACCATATAAATAAGTGTGACACATACCAATTGGTTTTAGTTTAAAAGAATCTAAATATCCATTTTGGTATAACTTAGTCAGGCATTTTTTATTTACATGACCAAGCCAATGATGCCATAATTAGGTGTGGCATGAATTATGTGAAGTAGTTTAATTATCAATTTCCATTACTTGGTTTGTTTAATATGATAAAAAAATTAGTTATTTAAATTCACCTTATCATAAAAAATGTTATTTTTATAAAAAAGTAACATTATTTTACAAATATTAAAATAAATCAATCTATTCACGTTTAGATATATAAATAATGTTTTTTAATGGATGAAACATAATAACAACCTTTCAAAACCAAGATCATTATAAGATCTAGTATTTTTCTAGGTACTTCCCACTCTGAGGTTTTCATTGAACAAATTTTTTTGGGTTTTCCTTTGTAATTAAGCCTTACTGACTAAGTCTTATTTGATGACAGAGATCATTTTTTTTGGAGAAAATAACATTAATTTTAGGAATGTATTTCTATTTAAATTAATGGATTCCATGTATAAATATGTTAAATGGGATTACTAGGATTTTCTATGACTTTTGAAGGATCATAGGTGGTTTGGTCACTTTTATAAAAGCTAGTATAAAAACTATTCAATGAAAAATTAAATGTTGTGTACATGTTACCTGACATGTAACTATTTATATATGAATTTCATGAACTAGTTTATGATGTGATGTGGTTACAGGTCGTGAACCTGATTCACTTCGTGTAAATGATGATCAAAATAAATATTTACCCAAGGAAAAATGTTTTTCCAACATAACTTAAAAATGAGGAAATACATGACATTAAAGGATTACACATCATGTATTTCTCATACCCTGTAGTTTTAAGTGTGTCGTGTTCATATGACTCTCATTATTTTTCATTATAGCCCCTCCTCTCTCGCTCCTAGGGTGAAATCTAGGATTTTTGAATTATCTTCCCCCCTTCCAGATGTCTAATTTTCACATTCGATCCTTGGTGAGTTTATTCACTTTGGTTTTCTTCTTCTCACCCATAATTAATGTTCATTGAAGTGTACATATTTTGAACACAGGTTTTGTTTTGGGAGTTGATCTTGTTTTTGGTTAATCTAGGTTCTTCTTGAGATCTTCTGTGACTTCTTCTTTAATGGATTTTGTCATTAGAAGCATTGTGTTAATCACATGTTAAAGGTATGGAGACTAAACCTAACCCTATGGTATATTTAATTGTGAATTATATGAAATATTTTGATTATGACCATGTAATGTGAACTGTAATTAATCAGTTGATTTATAGTAAATCATGGATTGTATTCTTTTAGATTCAATGGTTGATGCAACCTGGATTATGGATACATGTGGGATGAGAAAACATTTGAGTAAAAAGAACTTGGTTAATGGTTTAAAGCATTGTGAGTATGACATGATACGTTAGGTGATTGATTGATATAGAATCCCTAGGTAATCTTTTATTGAATATTGATATGACTGCTGATCATTTGAGAGATAAATGAAATTTTATTTGAAAGAAAAATGGTAATATTCATAATTAAGCATTGAGATTTTTGATGCGATATTATGATATCCACACAATTATGACTTGTTGAGTTGGTGATGAAATGATTATATATAGGGTTATCCTATTAGTGTTTAAATTATTATATAGTAGTCTTGGCCCAGTGATTCATGCTAAAATTCTTATATATAGGGATTTTATTGGAGGTTGAAATGCTTATATAGTAGGCAATTACCATTGATACTTGCTGAAATGCTTATATACCAAGCTACACCTAGGGACACATGCTGAAATGAATTTATATGGGGTGATGATTGGAGGATGAAATTATTATACAATGAGAGCTACCTGATTGTTTGATTTTTCCATTGTATATGTATATTGATGGAATGGTTGTGTTACATGCTCAGAGACATTTCATCATGGTTTTGAAATAGGTTAATTGATATATTAAATTAATTAGTTAATTAATAATCCTATTTATCACTTTATTGCATATAATTATTTTCATACTGGTTGTGTTTAGGGATGGTGGTATCGACCTACTGAGTTTTATTCACACCCTAATTGGGAAGCATTTGGTACTCAAGCAGATTACATGGATGTTGGTTTGGACAAGGGAAAGGGACATTACTGTTGATTATTTTGTTTCTTGCTGGATGGGATGGATTTTGGAGATGGGTCTGACATGGGGATCAGGACCAGAGCCTTTTGGGCTTATTTAATTTGATTAGATTATTTTTTTTGTATTGGATTTAGTTTTACTTTTAGATACATCTTTGCTTGTCAATACATTATTCATCATTATAGGTTCCTCATTTTATTTTCCTAGCTGTATGATATACTATTTACACTATTTCTCAATTACTCTAATTTTTATTACTATGGTTTAGATTCACTATATTTTACCAAGGGGTATAGTCTCCCCACTATAAATATCACAGCCTTGTTACTAGTCAATAGCCTCTAGCATTTGAGGATGCATTCCTGCTGTCTAATAACCAAATCATTTTGACCATGTGATAGCGTACTAGATCGAGGGACATTACAAATATATTGCTTTATTTTTATAAAAAGTAGAAAGGAGACTAGGATCTATTGGGACTTGGTAATGAGCTTATTCATTGGAGTAGCCAAACCTTGTAAGGGGGAAAATTTTAGTTCCAGGGATGAGATTATTGTTTATGTTGTTCTCTTGTTACAATTGATGTTATTTAACCTTGGTTGATTTACATGTTTTGTGATGTTATTGTTTATTGATATTTACACTCATGGACCTGTATAGTGAGATATGATTTTAAATTCATCATGATAGACACATAGGTATATATATATATATATTGACATGCATTTTTCATGATAGGGACATGTTTATAGGAGTGTGTTTTCTTGTAGATAAAATGACTCCACATCATCTTAGAGTTGAGTTCAAAGAGAGAGGAAATCAGTTATCTCATAACGTAGATGAACTAGAGCTTCCTGTAGGTCTTGAGGATCAAATGGATGTTCATCATCACAATAACTTCTTAAGGCTCATGCAATCCATGGAAAAGGAGACAATTTTTATTGTGCCTTTGATATATGAGTTGATGAAAGAGATTCAGCCGCAACATCCACCTATGATCACTGGGGAGGGAGGCTCCCACGTAGATGAGTTCTAGATTGTGTCAATCTATACAATCTTAAATAATCTTGAGACACCCACAGATATGAGGGAGAATCTCGTTGTGTATATGCTTAGTGGACCTACCAAACATTGGTGGGATATTCTAGAGCAGGATGGGAAGGAGGAGGAGTTATCTTGGAAGGAATTCAAGGTGAATTTATTGAGCCACATCTATCCATAGATGTTGAGGTATGATAAGGATCATTAGTTCATTCATATGATTTGGGATAGAATATTAGTGGTGGACTATGTTGAACATTTCACAACCCTTCAAGGATTTGTGCCTTATATAGCTATTGATGAGATCTCTATGGAGAAAAATTTTCAAGATAGTATTCATTATGACGTTAGGTCATCGGTGAATGTTTTTATTCTTGAGAATCTTTTTAGATTTGAGGAATCATGAACTCATCACAGTAAAGAATATAAGAGAGGACCCAAGAGGTAGCCAGGATATTTCCAAAGGGTAAACTAGGATCACTTTTTTTGGGGGAAAGAAGTGATTCTATGAATGTTTTTTCCATGTAAATGACATGAAGACCTGTTAGGGTAGTGGGAATCCATCTTAGGGTCATATTCCATTGTATTTCATCATTGTAGATAGTTAAAACACAAGAAACCATAGTTTTCATACACCTCTTTGGAGTGCCTTGTTTGTGGCAGGATGGGCCATCTTCATAAGTTTTTTTAGAACTTCTCATAGTATAGTAGTGGTAGGGGAGTAAGATAGGTACTAGAGTCTAGGATGGACTCAACTACTCTTCATCAGATAGGTAGCGAGAGTTCTATAGTACATTTAGTTTGAGGTGGGAGATGTGGCACCCCATTGTAATGACGTAATGTTTATTAGTAATATTTGTTTCCTGAATAAATGTTTCTTGTATTATATTATATATTATACACATAAAAAATATAGAGAAACGGATAAAAAATATATTAATAAATATTGTTACATTAATTAGAAATGAAACCAATTAAATTTCCAAACATTACAAGTAGACAAAAAGTATAAAATAGAAAAGCTAAAATGAGAAAATATAGATCGACCTCATCTACTAGATTTATTGGCCCCACTAACAACACAATATAAAAGACACAAAATTATAGTAAGCCAATAGAAAAATTTTAAATGGAAATATAGAACCATGAGAGGAATTTACTTTAATACTGGATGAAATAATTGAGTGGTTTATATATAAGGTAATGTGATTGTTGCAATAGCAAGGTGACTGTTGGAATAATAACCTGATCGGTGGGAATAGTAACCTTACCATTGGTAGAGTTATTTTACCAAAACATAATAAATTATGATATAAATAACATTTATCATGATTAATTTATGTAAATAAAAATATTATAATTCAATAAAATAAATACCATGATTTAAAACCTCAAAGAAAATAATGCATATTTTTAATAAACTGTATTTTAATGTATTTTGTAAAAATCATTATTTTTCTGTTAAAAATTATATTTTATCTATTTTAGATATTTATTTTCATTAAATTAATATCATTTTTGAAATTATCATGTTAAAATTTTCCTAGGGAGTGTGTTTGCTAATTTTTAGATATACTTCAATTTTTAGGTGGATAGTAAAAATATAGTATTTCTCATAATCGATGTATCTTAGGTTACATCATTCATGATGTAATAATGACATAATCCATTATAGAAATTTATTTCCGGCCATTATATATTTAATTTCATAAATGAGTTATTAAAATACAATAAAATTAATTTTCAAACCTAAAAATCACTTTCCAAAACCTAAATTCAAAATTGATTCCTTAAAATATCAATTTCTTTTTTGTTCTTCGGTTTTCATTTAAATAAGTTAATAAATTTTAATTATAAAGAGGATTTAAAGTCTTAAACCCATTATATTATATTTATATATAATTTATTTTTTGCAAAAACTCACTATTACATGTTTTTCCTTTGATATATTATTTTATTAAATATTTTATTCTAAAAATACCCCTCTCTTAAAGTATAAATAATCCCTCTCCTGTCCCATGGAAACACATTCTTCTCAAACATTCCAAACTACAATATCTTCCCAAATACTCCTTCTAAATCCCCTTACATTACATAGGGAAATTTTGGATAAATCCAACTCTAATCACCAAGGGTGTTATATCGTCTTACAAGAGAAGCTACATTGAAGAGAGAGTAAGTCTTTATTAATATTTCCCCTTTTTCTTATTCTCTTTCTTATATTTACCAATTAATTTAAAAACCGTATACTATAAAACTAATTATTAAATAATTTAAAATTACATTATATATGTTAACATGATGTAATTGTCCTATTTATGACAAAAATAAATGCAATACTTCTCTTTCCCTCTCTTTTAACAACATCCTATTAAAGGTTGATTAACCACCTACAGAGACATTTATAAGACAATTCTTATAACCAACCTCATAGATGGAAATTATTAATTATATATAATACATAAATAAATAATTACATTTATTTTAATCTACTGGATTTAAACATACTTTTCTATAAATGACTCTAAAAGAAAATTGAGAAATCAGAGTGAAACAAGAAATTTTTAGGAAAATCATGATTTCAAAACACTTCAATTTAATTAATAAAAATCATGAAATATAATAAAATTATTATAATGGATAAATAATTGTATAAATTGATATAATTAACTTCATTAGTAGTTTTTTAATAAATATAAGTTTATTATTCAATAGGCGCAAAAGTGAAAAAATAAAGAAGGAATTAAGGTAAGGGGATTCTTGAACCCAACTCTTTTTCATTGGGTTATCCATATTTCATGACATATTTGGAATAAATAGTTCTCTAATGTTTGTTAAATTTAATTTAATTGTTCATCCCTATTATATTTTGGGATAAACATGTTTTTATATGATTTAATGGAAAATACAATGATTTTCCAAAATAACACTTCTTTCCAAAACACATCTTTGACGCATCTTTAGTTATTTATTCTTAACTATAGATTGATGATTCTTATAGAAAATATGTTTTCCCATTTTTCATTTTGGAACTTGATGTTTATTTATGAAATCATAATTTTTGAAATCCTCATGAAACCCATTCCTTTCCATGGGTTATTTCATGAAATGATAGTTACACATTCTATATGACATGCATGATTATGTAAATATTATGATGTGATGACTAGACCAAAAATATATAGCCCTCCAACACATAGGGTAATGTGTTGTATCTCATGAGATAATGTTTATTATATGTGAACATGATTCTAGATTTGTTTAAAGTGATGATGTTATGATTATTCACATATGTTATGTGTTAACATTATGCTAGATTTATTCACAACTACATGTGACATTTGACCACTGTGACATGATGTTTCATTTTTATGCATTTCAACATTCGATGAATTTGTCACATTTTTACCACATGATATTGATAAAGATACTAGTATTATGATATAATGATTATGCTCACCCATGTTATATTGATTCAAGTTCCTTATTCATCCTCTTACAAGGCTTTTATCTAACCACTTTCATTGATGTATATCCTTAGGTAATTTCATGTACTAAGGATAATATGATATTTTAGAAGGTTAAAGAAGAAGGATTTAAATAAATTTTTATGTTTTATTATGCACAAGTTGTTTATGAGCCTTATTTTTCTAAGACATAAACCGTTGGTTCCTAGATTTGTAACTCTATTATGTTGTTTATCTTTAAAATGATGTAATAGTTATATATGAAAAATTAGGGTAACTATAGTTGGTTTCTAAGAATGGTTTAGTTAATTAGGGAATTATGATTAGAAAACATGACTAAAAACCAATAGTATAAGGCTATGTATAGGTAAAACATCCAAGAACACTATTTTTAGAAAAGAATAGACATAGGGATCCCATAAGATATTCCTTTAGTGTTAATTTCATAAAATAATAAATTACACATGATTTATTGACTTTGGTTTTGTTCTAACATTTTCTATTCTATAAAATGGTAGGAACCAGGAAAAACTAGGCCTTAAACCTATATGAGTTACAATGAAACAATTATCCAAATGAGATTCCCAATTCCATGGGAGGTTGAGTTCAAAACTTTATGGAAATGATTACCTAGTTATCTCGAGATATGAATAATAACATGAACTGTTTGGAATGTCCATATTAACACAAGAAGGAACAATTATCCATTGAGTCCTTAATGAAAAAAGGACTATTGATGTTTAGTGGAACTTCCAATCCACTTGATGTGGAATAGTGGGATAACTCAAGGAAGACGATCTTTTCTATGATCCATTTCTCTAATAAGGAGATGGTGACTCTTGTAATTTATCATTTATATAGAGAGGCTATTAAATAGAAGGAATTGATAAAGAACAAAAATCCAAATTATTAATGGAAGAGATGGAGTGGGAATAATTTAAGAAAATATTTCTTACAAAGAATTTCCCTTGAACTCTTCAAAAAAAATATTGAATGAGAATTCATATAGCTAAAGAAATGGGAAGGTGATGTTGTCACAGGTTATGATGAAAACTTCATAAGGTTTTAAATGTATTCCTTCAGTTTTTTATCAATAATTACTAAAAAATATATATGTTCTTTATTGATTTAAAAATACACCTTCGAAACGATCTAGAAATATAGGAATTTGGGAGTTTTGAAGATTTTGTTAAATGTACTCTTAAAGTAGATATGGATTTAAAAGAATGGTCACATGGTTATGGAGATAATAAGAGAATAATGGGGTTTCGGGATTGTGGGTCAAATGAAAAATGAGGAAATTGGATCCAAATACCCACATGTCAAATATGTGGGAAGAATAATCATGTTAATTGCTGCAAAGGGGTGGGGAAATTATTCAAGTAAGGGAGAGAAGGACACCAATTTAATGAATATTGAAGATAAATGAAGAAGCTGACCAACATGATAGGGGAAAGGATATAACATCCTAATGCACCCCCAGTGGTTCAATGCTTCAACTATAGGGACCAAGGGTGTTATGCAAGCAAGTTCACTAAACCATATGTCCTTGACGACAACCAGTGTCAGCAATCACCAATGTCAAAGGAGCAAGAGAAATCTTATATCATCATTACTAATGAAGTGGTGTGTGAAAATGAATTCATACAAGGTATGATTCCTATTCACTAAATAATAGAAAAGTATTATTTGATTCTTGTTCTACTTATTCATTTATATCCTAAAACTTTTATATAACTATTGTATTGAAACACAGATACCATTATGTAGAGATATCCATAAAAAACATAGTGGTGTAATCATTACAACCCAAGTGTGGGAACCTTCTCCTATAATCATATTTGGGATGATTCTTCTTAAAAATATTATTATATTTCCCTTGTTTAAATTTGATGATATATTGGACACGTGTTGGCTTTCATTTTATATAGAAGAAATCAACTATTGGAAATAAATCTATTTTTATATTCTGAACCATCCCATGATCCTCTAAAAATGCAAGGAAGATCATGAATCTTATTTGGAAAATCAATAAAAAGTGTTGTTGTTGATACCCTGTAGAGAATAATTGTAACACCCCAAGATTCCATGGTATGTTTCCCTTCGAATAATGCAAGGGCGTGTATTGTACGCAACTTCGAGATTCTAACACACCACAACCAATCAAACTAGCTGTTATGAATAGTAATACCTACTTTTTGAAATTTTATAAATTCTATCTCTCAAAATGGACTTCATTTTTGGATTCAGAATATCGAATTTAACCTAGGGTGAAATTTAGGAATTTTTCGGATAACACATATATTTTAATGAATAGTGAAAATTAGTAAATTTTTAATTAAAAACTACTTTTTAAATCAAAATAATTTATAATGATAAATTATATTATTGAGTGGTTTTAAAGTATAATTAGAATATATTTTTACCATTTTATCCAATGGTGTTCATTAGAATTAATTTCACTTTGAAATTTGACCTAAACAATTGTCAATATTTTGATATATATTGTTTTTTTAAAACACGCTATTTGTTGTGACAACAGGAATTAATTATAAAATTAATTAATGCAACTTATATGTTTAGAATTTAGTAAAATAGACATCATTTTTGAATTCGGAATATCAATTATAGCTTAGGGTAATATTTTGGCATTGTTCTAAAAAACTTCAATTTTTAATGAATAGTGAAACTACTAAGTGGTAGTTAAAAAAAACTAAATTTTTCATAAAACATAATTTTACCACTTCATTTAATGGAATTTCAAAAATCCAAGAGACACGGTTAATATCAAGAAGTAAAATGTGGTTCAATGAGAGGAAATTTTTTTTGGTGAATAGTAACTTTTTACTTTTATTTACCACGGTTAAAAGTAAATAGGGTAATTAAGGGTAAAAATGATATTAATATTACCTAAACACATGTCCTAATTCTATTGGACAAGTGTATCTCGACCAAAAACAACCTTAGGACTAAAATATTATCATTTAGGTCCACTTGGATTAGATTAGGACATTTATTATTATTTAATTCAAAGAAGAGTTAAAAGAGTTAAAATCAAAGTTTATTTACTAAAACATTTTTAATATAGGGTTATACATAAGATAAATTCGATTGTAAATATTCATTAGCAAGATAATAATATTTAATACATAATTATATCTTATTTATAATTTTTAAACATTAAATAATTTAATATATTTATGACACAATGATGATACAATAATTACAATAATAGTGAAAAATTAAAATAATTGATATTATAAATACCCAAATAAATATAATTTAAGAATTTTAATGAATTAAACTAATTTTCTAGGATAATATGACATATTATTATTGATTTAATTCACTTTGTTCGAATTAATAATTCTGTTATGAGTTTCACAAAAATCAACTATTGAATAGTTTCAAAATTGACAAAAAAAGAGTTTTTAAAACAAATATTATATTATTAATTGATATTAAATTCCTAAAAATCTATGGTTCGTCCAAGAGACTTATATAATGATATTTATATCATTAATGTACCACTTGGGGGTCTCTTAGAATTATATAGTATGTTTACTAATGATATAATATAAAAATACAAAGTGACATGGTAAATGTCAAACTAATTAACTAAGAGTTAAAACTAAAAGATAAGGTTCATATAGTAACTAAAACCTGTCTAACTTCTATTGTATGAATTTTTTTCGACCTATCACCACCTTAACCTTTGAAAAATAAACTTTGGAGCCATTAGAAACCGAATATAAATTTATTATAAATTAATATTTCTAACTTTTCCAAAGGTTCCCCTCACACCTCTTATAAAAGGGAACTCCTCCTTCTCATTTCTTCACACATTCAAAGCCTTTTGGTTCGGCCAAACCCTGCCCAAATACTCTCTAAACTTACCTCACTACAAACTAGAGGCCTTAGATTGATCAGAAAGCCAACCTAAGGAGACCTTTTGATCAAATCAAAAGGAAGAACCCGAAGAAGAGGTAAAGTTTTCACCACCCCTTTTCATGTTCATTTCTTCTTCCACTTATTCTTTCTTTGTTTTTACCATTCTAAAATAATAACTCCAGTATCTTATATATACTGTGATGTTATTATAAATATGGTACAACCATATTCAGTATTCTATCCACCCTTTGAATAACATGTCACCATACGTGCGTACGTACGAGTTACCGTCTCCACATCGTGGTGTAATTGTTATTCAATATATTATTATTTGGGGGGGGGGTATAATAATGATATGTAACTCATTTAAATAATAAATATAACATGATAATGATTCTGTATATATGATATACCATCCAATTATATATTATTTTAATATCAAAAGAATGATATTGTCGCTCGTGCGTACGTACGGACTACCATCTCCACGAACGCGATGAGATTCATTCTCCATCATATCCATTCAAGTATAATTATCATTTGATGATTTAAAAATAATGTTTGAGAACATTATATCATTATGGATATTAATAAGATACAACCTATCCATGAAAAACATGACATACGTAACAAAACATATAAAAGAAAACGAGTAAGTTAACACCCGAAACGACGATAATTCTAAGATATTATTAACAAAGCAATGTTTAAAGATCATATATGATATCATATTAATTTATATGTTTCATGAATATTTTAATAACAATTATTTCAACATTATACAGGATGTTAACCTACCCTAACCAAGGAAAAGTACAAGGTAAGGGGTTTCTTATCTCACTTTTAATTCTGTGAGAATTCCATTGTTCACCACTTATTTATTGCATGTGGTGTGTGTACTGCCCATGATTGTATCCATTGTGTAATATAATTTAATTTATGGATATTGACATCATCATGGTATGATCCTTCTTTCATGGGTGTATGTTTCGTAAGTTACTTAATCGACAAGGGAATTTGAAATTTCAATTTCCACTCATTTGGCTTTACGCATATTTCATTGATTATATTACCGCAAGATTATGTGTGGAATCACTATTCATTTGACTATGTCATAATTTCCACTCCCCATCACGTGGATATACTTTTGATACACATAATCACTCCATTGATAATTTCTCAAGTCATTGATATGAATTTGATAAAAGTAATTTTAACTCATTCTCCATTTGATGAGTTAAACATCCAATTCATTGGTGCTGTTTTTACAAGAATATGTGTGAATTCTCTTTGATTGTTTTAAACTGAATATCCAATCATATTTAGTGTATTTATATTTTTCACACATAATTATGTTGTTGATCTATCCTTAACCTAAGGATACGGCCTTTATGAGATATTTCATCTCAATTTACATTCCATTGAGAATTCTTTTTTGTTATACACCAAATCACTTTTATGTGGTGTATATAATGTACTATGACATAGTATATCATGAATTCCTTTATTCCCATGATATTATAATGTTTTTATTACCTCAATCATTTGTATTCAAGTGTCTCTCTATTGGTTAGAAACTCTAACTAAAATACCGTTTTTAAATGTTTTAAAGACTTATTCTTCTAAATCTTTCTCATTAATGTCCATGTATTAAAAATGGTTTTAAGGATTTATTTATATGGACATTAAAGTTTTAAAATTAAAACTCCTTTTAAAAGTTTCAAAGTGGTATGGGACACTTTGATTCAAAAATCTATTTTTAAATGACTTCTTGAAAAATAGTGTTACTTTTAAATGTTTTCAAGAAAAGGGGGATATTTATCTCAAATAGTTTTGATGGTTATTTTAATCTATGTTAATATCATTCATTATTATCGATTGAGGTACAATACAATCTTCCATATTGTATTGAATGAGTTATGTTTGACTGTGGATGTTCTATTTTTATACCATTCATGGTTTGTGGTTAAAGTATAGACATTTCGTATGCTAGTTTAAATACGAATGTTTATTTTATGTTTAAACATGTTCATATGAGGAATGCATTGGACTTAATAAGTGACGGGAGGATCCCTCTATAGCTCCTCGATGCATCGGTAGGTCTCATGAGACAAAATAGTGTCTTGGCACAAGGCCTTGGCAAAATCTTATTTGTAGTATTGGCACTAGGCCTTGGCTATGTGGTTATGATAGTCTGTCATTATGCATTACATCATTATGAAAGTTGTTATTGATATTTCATGTGATCATTAGACTAGTAGAATATCCATGTGAGTAAGTAAATGGAAATAATTTATTTTATCTTTGCCATTTTATGCTGACGTTCAAGTTTAAAAGGCTTTCGTTTTAGTTAAAAACTGCCTTAAGTATTTATGCTTATCTATGAAAGCTTCTTCTATAATGTTATCCTTACTGAGCATCTGAGCTCACCAATTTCAATGCTTTATTTTTCCAAGGATTATGAAGAAGTAATTTATGAATGACTAGCAGGGATAGTATGAGGGGATATGAAGACAAGATGTTTTTGTAGTTTTTTTTACCTTATGATGTAATGTAAGACTTATGAATACATCTAGTGTTTCCAAGACTACTAAACTAATCGGTCTTTTGAGACTTGATCCTTTGTGATCATGCCAATGTTATGTAATAATTCACTGACTCTGGGTATCTAGGGTCGGGGAGTTACAGTTGGTATCAAAGGAAGTTTAGTACAAACCTTGGAAGATAGATTTATATAAACTCTGATTAGAGCATGTAGACCTAAGATGAAATTTTGATGATTAGTATAGAAGAAAATCCTAGAATTTTGGTATTGTAGAGATTTTGTGAGTTTTCCAATCAATACATCCCTGTCTGGATACGAGCAGGTAGAGGCGGCTCTGGCACAAATGTACCTAGAGGTAAAACCTGAAAACACCGCTTTGAGATAGACTCGAACGGGAACTGGTGCATGACAACGGGCCTTATTGCACTCTTGGTTACGACACTCCCGGGGGATATGCTTAGGATAATTTAAATTTCCTTTACAAACCAATTTGATGTATTATATATATAAGATGAGAGTAAATGACCTCGGTTAATCCTAATGTGTTTCAAATTGAGAATATGGTGACATGTTAATCTCTAAATGATTTTATGACTACTGTTACTCACACAATGCTTTCTGGTTTTAGTCAATAGATGGATTCCAAGGAAGTCATAGTGAGTTTTATAATGATGTAAAAGGTGGGAACGGTGGTGGAAATGAGCAACAAAATGGAATGTTGATAGGCGTAAAACATATCATCTTTATGCCAAATCAATTTTCCAATAATACGATCAACAATATATATATTAACCAATTACCAGACTCAACAAAGAAGAGAAAGGTGATGAATGATAAGAGCTCCAGTAGTGGAGACCATGGAGAAAGAAATCCTCAATTTCTATCATGCAGGAAATGTGGAACGAGACACCCAGGAAAGTGTCTCAATGGGACAAAGAAATGCTTTACGTGCGGGAAGGAAGGACATAAAGTGAATAATTGCCGAAGGAAAATGAAGAGTACTATGGAAGAAGATAAAAATGGTCCCAAGAATCCATTTACAGTCATTTGTCGTAAATGTAGGGGACCTGACCATTACCCGAGTGAATGCCCTATTATATAGGATATTTTTGTGGTCAAAGAAGAAGATATGTGGAAATAAATGGTTGGAGAAATGTTTAAAAAGTGTTAGTGCTCCTTGTTTATGGGTTTACTTTGGAATAATTTTCTCTTGTATTTGTAACCCTGTAGTTTTCCATCTGAGTATGATATTTTAGGAATAATTATCTTTTCTCTTAGGGATATAGTTATGAATAACCATTTGGTTTTATATGATCATTGGGTTTGAGGCAATTATAAGTTATTATAATTTGGGATGAAAATGCTAGGTATGACATAACATTTGGGATTAAATTATGTTATGGTTATTTTGAGGAATTTATCTCATTTTGATAATGTTATAAAATATAGTTTTTGAAAAGGGACAACAGTCAGACCGTGTGACAACCCGTCACGTCGGACAATGATGTGGGAATCTAACCCACAACCAAAGTGCGATTGGGATTTATCGCCTACCACTGGACTACGTGAAGTCCCTGGTTATTGTGACTATTATTTTTAGTTAAATGATTTTATTGATCAATAATAATTTTATTTGGGATCTTATGTCTTATCAAATGATTACCCTTAGTATAGGAAAATGATTTGGTGATTATGTGATAAATGTTATTTTGGAAGTTGGTCTCTTTGTTGAGAACACTATATGTCAAAGGAAAATAGAGTAGTATGGGATTTAATTTGAGGAGTAATGGTGGATTTTTATCTATGTTTTTATTGTGAGTTTATAATGATTTGGGTTATTTATGGAAATGATTAGGTTAATTACTTTAAAGTATGTGAATTTAAGAGAAATTAATGTCATTTGGAGATACAATTTAACGTGGAAGACTACATTCTTAATAAGTTTCGGTTTTCAATATTGGTTTTGATTATATTAAAGTATTTTAAGGACAATTGATTATTGAATGGTATTTATTTAACTTTGGGGTATTGTTGGTTTAATTTTGGAAATTAAGATTAGTGTTTATTTCTCTCAAGGAATATCCTTTTGAGGGATCATTAGATCTTGTACTAACCATTTTGGTTTTGATTAATCTCTAAAGACAATGTAAATATATAGTTCATCCTGTATAGATCATGTGATTCTATAGAAGTTTATTCTAGCTCTTCCAGTGTGACCAAGTCTTCTTGAATACTCATCATTTAAAAAAATGAGTTAGTGGTGGAAATTTAATAAAGAATGAAACTCTACATAAAATGTAAGTATATATCTTGATATTCTTAGTCAATATCATAAATAAATTCCTCATCCTTATGTAATATAACATAAAACAGAAAAATGTTATCAGTTTACTTTCCTACTAGGAGACTAATGGCCGTTTGTCCCAACACAAATTTGTGGTTTTCTTATTGTTAAATTTCTCCTGATCATGATTTCTATCCCTCTCCATCAGAACTTGAAACTTAGTTCATCATCCATATCCATGTTTTCTTACATGGAATCCGAGTATGGGTTATCTTGGTTGACCATTATACCTCTCTTTCTTCCTTTTAAAGTGATAGTTTTATTGACTCTTTTTCCGATGTGGGACTTTCCTTTATATTCCCAAGAACAATTTTAAAAATTGTGAGGACACAATTTATTTAAGGAGGGGAGAATGTAACACCCCAAGATTCCACAATACGTTTCCCTTCGAATAATGCAATGGCGTGCATTGTACGCAACTTCGAGATTCTAACACACCACAACCAATCAAACTAGCCGTTATGAATAGGAATACCTACTTTTTGAAATTTTATAAATTCTATCTCTCAAAATGGACATCATTTTTGGATTCGGAATATCGAATTTATCCTAGGGTGAAATTTTGGAATTTTTCAGATAACACTTATATTTTGATGAATAGTGAAAATTACTAAATTCTTAATTAAAAACAACTTTTTAAATCAAAATAATTTATAATGATAAATTATATTATTGAGTGGTTTTAAAGTATAATTAGAATATATTTTTACCATTTTATCCAATGGTGTTCATTAGAATTAATTTCACTTTGAAATTTGACCTAAACAATTGTCAATATTTTGATATATATTGTTTTTTAAAACACGCTATTTGTTGTGACAACGAGAATTAATTATAAAATTATTTAATCCAAATTATATGTTTAGAACTTTATAAAATATACATCATTTTTGAATTTGGAATATCAATTATATCTTAGGTTAATATTTTGGCATTGTTCTGAAAAACTTCAATTTTTGATGAATAGTGAAACTACTAAGTGGTAGTTAAAAAAACTAAATTTTTCATAAAACTTAATTTTACCACTTTTGTGAATGAAATTTCGAAAATCCGAGAGACACGGTTAATATCAAGAAGTAAAATATGGTTCAATGAGATGAAAATAATTTTTGTTGAATAGTAACTTTTTAATTTTATTTACCACGGTTAAAAGTAAATAGGGTAATTAAGGGTAAAAATGATATTAATATTACCCTAACACATGTCCTAATTCTATTGGAAAAGGGTATCTCGACCAAAAACAACCTTATGAATAAAATATTATCATTTAGGTCCACTTAGATTAGATTATGACATTTATTATTATTTAATTCAAAGAAGAGTTAAAAGACTTAAAATCAAAGTTTATTTACTAAAACATTTTTAATATAGGGTTATACATAAGATAAATTCGATTGTAAATATTCATTAGCAAGATAATAAGATTTATCACATAATAATATTTTATTTATAATTTTTAAACATTATATATTTTAATATATTTATGACACAATGATGATGCAGTAATTACCATAATAGTGAAAAATTAAAATAATTGATATTATAAATACCCAAATAAATATAAATTAAGAACTTTAATGAATTACACTAATTTTCTAGGATAATATGACATATTATTATTTATTTAATTGACTTTGTTCGAATTAATCATTCTGTTATGAGTTTCACAAAAATCAACTATTGAATAGTGTCAAAATTGACATAAAAGAGTTTTTAAAACAAATATTATATTATTAATTGATATTAAATTCCTCAAAATCTAAGGTTCGGCCAAGAGACTTATATAATGATAGGTATATCATTAATGGACCACTTGGGGGTCTCTTAGATTTATATTGTTTGTTTATTAACTATATAATATAAAAATACAAAGTGACATGGTAAATGTCAAACTAATTAACTAAGAGTTAAAACTAAAAGATAAGGTTAATATAGTACCTAAAACCCATCTAAATTCTATTGGATGAATGTTTTTAGACCTATCTCCACCTTAACTTTTTTATAATCAACTTTTGAGCCATAAGAAACTGAATATGAATTTATTATAAATTAATATTTCTAGCTTTTCCAAAGGTGCCCCTCACCCCTCTTATAAAAGGAAACTCTTATTTCTCATTTATTCACACCTTCAAACCTTTTGGTTCGGCCAAAACCTGCCAAAATACTCTCTAAACTTCCCTCACTAAAACCTAGAGGCCTTAATTTGATATGAAAGCCAAACTAAAGAGCCCTTTTGATCAAATCAATAGGAAGAACCCGAAGAAGAGGTAAAGTTTTCACCACCACTTTTCATGTTCCTTTCTTCTTCCACTTCTTCTTTCTTTGTTTTTACCATTCTAAAATAATAACTCCAGTATCTTAAATATACTGTGATGTTATTATAAATATGGTACAACCATATTCAGTATTCTATCCACCCTTTTAATAACATTTCACCCTACGTGTGTACATACGGGTTACCGTCTCCACATTGTGGTGTAATTGTTATTCAATATATTATTATTTGGGGGGGTATAATAATGATATGTAACTCATTTAAATAATAAATATAACATGATAATTATTCTTTATATATGATATAACATCCAATTATATATTATTTTAATATCAAAAGAATGATATTGTCGCTCGTGCGTACGTACGGACTACCGTCTCCACGAACGCGATGTGATTCATTCTCCATCATATCCATTCAAGTATAATTGTCATTTGATGATTTAAAAATAATGTTTAAAAACTTTATATAATTCTGGATATTAATAAGATACAACCTATCCATTAAAAACATGGCTTACGTAACAAAACATATAAAAGAAAATGAGTAAGTTAACACACGAAACGACGATAATTCTAAGATATTATTAACAAAGCAATGTTAAAAGATCATATATGATATCATATTAATTTATATGTTTCATGAATAATTTAATAAAAATTATTTCAACATTATACAGGAGGTTAACCTACCCCAAACCGAGGAAAAGTACAAGGTAAGGGGTTTCTTATCTCACTTTTAATTCTGTGAGAATTCCATTGTTCACCACTTATTTATTGCATGTGGTGTGTGTACTGCCCATGATTGTATCCATTGTGTAATATACTTTAATTTATGGATATTTACATCATCATGGTATGATCCTTCTTTCATGGTTGTATGTTTTGTAAGTTACCTAATCGATAAGGGAATTTGAAATATCAATTTCCACTCATTTGGCTTTACGCATATTTCATTGATTATATTACCCCAAGATTATGTGTGGAATCACTATTCATTTGATTATGTCATAATTTTAACTCCCCTTCTTGTGGATATACTTTTGATACACATAATCACTCCATTGATAATTTCTCATGTCATTGATATGAATTTGATAAGAGTAATTTTAACTCATTCTCCATTTGTTGAGTTAAACATCCAATTCGTTGGTGTTGTTTTTACAAGAGTATGTGTGAATGTTCTTTTATTGTTTTACACTGAATATCCAATAATATTTAGTGTATTTATATTTTTCAAACATAATTATGTTGTTGATCTATCCTTAACCTAAGGATAAGGCCTTTATGAGATATTTCATCTCAATTTACATTCCATTGTGACTTCTTTGTTGTTATAAACCAAATCACTTTTATGTGGTGTATATAATGTACTTTGACATACTATATCATGAATTCATTTATTCTCATGACATTAAAATGTTTTGATTACCTCAATCATTTGTATTCAAGTGTCTCTCTTTTGGTTAGAATCTCTAACTAAAATACCATTTTTAAATGTTTTAAAGACTTATTCTTCTAAATCTTTCCCATTAATGTCCATGTTTTAAAAATGGTTTTAAGGATTTATTTATATGGACATTAAAGTTTTAAAATTAAAACTCCTGTTAAAAGTTTCAAAGTGGTATGGGACACTTTGATTCAAAAATCTATTTTTAAATGACTTCTTGACAAATAGTGTGACTTTTAAATGTTTTCAAGAAAAGGGGGATATTTATCTCAAATAGTTTTGATGGTTATTTTAATCTATATCAATATCATTCATTATTATCGATTGAGGTACAATACAATCTTCCATATTGTATTAAATGAGTTATGTTTGACTGTGGATGTGCTATTTTTAAACCATTCATGGTTTGTGGTTAAACTATTGACATTTCGCATGCTAGTTTAAATACGAATGTTTATGTTATGTTTAAACATGTTCATATGAGGAATGAATTGGACTAAATAAGTGACGGGTGGAGCCCGCTATAGCTCCCCGATGCATCGGTAGGTCTCATGAGACAAACTAGTGTCTTGGCACAAGGCCTTGGCAAAATATTATTTGTAGTCGTGGCACGAGGCCTTGGCTATGTTGTTATGATAGTCTGGAATTATGCATTCCATCATTATGAAAGTGGTTATTGATAATTCATGTGATCGTTCCACTAGTAGAATATCCATGTGATTAAGTAAATGGCAATAATTTATTTTATCTTTGCCATTTTATGCTGAAGTTCAAGTTTAAAAGGCTTTGTTTTAGTTAAAAACTGCCTTAAGTATTTATGCTTATCTATGAAAGCTTCTGCTATAATGTTATCCTTACTGAGCATCTGAGCTCACCCCTTTCAATGTTTAATTTTTCCCAGGATTATGAAGAAGTAATTTATGAATGACCTGCAGGGATAGTATGGGGGGATATGAAGACAAATGTTGTTGTAGTTTTTTTCCTTATGATGTAATGTAAGACTTATAAATACATCTAGTGTTTCCAAGACTACAAAACTAATCGGTCTTTCAAGACTTGATCCTTTGTGATCATGCCAATGTTATTTAGTAATGCACCGACTCTGGGTATCTAGGGTCGGGGCGTTACAAGAATACCTTTCCCAAATAGTTGAGTCAAAGGAAGGTATTAACCTGGAGGAAATGTCCATTGTTAGGGAACACATTGATGTATTTCTCAAAGAGTTACTTGGAATCCCCTGATCATGAGGTAGCGTTCTTAATAGATCTCATACCCAGAGCCACTCCTTTCTCAAAATTCCCATATAGGATGTCCTTGATTGAAATGGAGGACTTAGATAATTATCTACAAGAGAATTTGGAAAAATGGTTCATACGCCCTAGTACAACACCTCGGGGTGCACTAGTGCTCTTTGTCAAAAAGAAAGATAGATCAAAACAGGTGTATATCAATTACTAAGATATCAACAAGATCACCATAAAGAATAATTATCATCAACCAAGGATTTATGACTTATTAAATCAACTAAGAGGAGTGAAATAATTATCAAATGTGTATATTTTTTATGGATATCATCAACTAAAGTTTAAGAAGGAATATATTCAAAAGACTGCTTTACTTACAAGGTATGGGCACTATGAGTTCATATTAATTCCATTTAGACTTACTAATTTTCCTTCCATATTTATGGATTTGATTAATATATTCATTAGAGACCATCTCAAAATATTTTTGGTAGTGTTTATCGATTATATTCTCATTTATTCCATGATTAAGTAGGAACCTGAAGAAAATCTAATGATTGTGTTGGTGATATTATGGAAGGAGGAAATGTATTCTAAGTAAAAAAGGGTGAATTTTTTATGCAATAAGTCACATTATTGGGGAACGTGATCCCAAGTGATGGAATTTATGTGGACCCTTCAATGAAAAAGGCAATTGAAGAATAACCTAGACCCACTAGTGTCATATAAATCTATAGTTTTATAGATTAATTGGTTACTATTTACAATTTGTCATAAATTTACCTTTATTTTTTAGCCAAATAACTGATTTACCACAAAATGGGGTAAATTATTTATGGATGAAAGATATGATGAAAGCTTTAAGGAGATCAAGAAGAGGGTAATCATTGTTCTTGTGCTGTAATTTCCCAGTCAAGATAATTGTATCACTGAGTGGGGGAGAGAGTGAATTAGTGATATATTTTTCTTTTATATTTCTTTAATTATGTAATAAACATAAAATCCTATTAAATATTTATTTCCCTATTGAAAAAAATTAAAACAAACATCTATAGGAATACATGAATTTATAAGTATCACTATTCAACAGGAATAACTACATCCATTCTATGATTTTGAAATGATCTAATACCACACAATATCTTCGAAAATAATCCTTTTGTGTTGAATACTATGATTAGGATATTCTGTCTCACTCATGTAGCTCTATATAAACAATTCAATAGTGAATGTGATACTTCTATAACAAATGTTAAAATACAAAGATTATTAAAAACACATTATATGGTGATTATTTATCATCTTTCACAAAAGAATTATTTAAAAAAAATCTTCAATTTATTAACTAGAAGTTGGAATGAACTTTTCCAAATTTTGTTACAAAATTCAGTCTGATTTCCCAATCCAATTCTCCCAGTTCGATTATCCCAGTTTAATTTCTCAATATAAAAAATATATGACTTTTTTAGAATATGGTTGAGAAAATTTTGAACCACTTCTTCTTCAATCCAAAAATCCCAATATGATTTTCCCAGTCCGATGATTCAGCCCCATACGATGACAAGTTGAATACAAAAAAACAAAATATGGAAACCTCTTCATCCCTCTGGATCCATTTATTCTCTATTCATCTTTTTGAATAGTACATTTGTCAAAAGTACAAAGTACTTTCCCTTTTATACTCACCCAAAAAATGGTTTGGGTGGGATTCCTAAAAAATTTCCCACTCAATCAAATTTTTTGAATCTACACGTTCCTTTGAATTTTTGGTTCATATTAACTTCATAATCTCTTCTCAACACTCATTTAACATTTTCTAATCTTCTCACAAATTCAACTCTACATTAGAATTTTTGTAAACATCATACTAATTTTTATTTCCCATTTCAATTTGTTCTTACCACCTGCTTCATAATGATGAATACAAATTTAAAACAATATATTATTCTTTATATCTTCTCTTGACCCACTTGAATTATAAACAAAGTAATTCATAATATTTTAAATGGTTAACTAAATTATTAATATAGTTATTAATTTCTTATTCATATTGGCCACCACATAATTTTCTTATTCTTTTCATTCATCACTTCCGAAATATTATTCCTCTGATGATTATTACTGAATACCGAGTATGGACCGGTATCACCATCTTCAACATCAACAAATTAGTCCTCTTCTGAATATGATACCAATAAATTTTTATAATAAACAATTATGCCTATAATTAATATGATGACATACAGAAATCAATGGATCAACATTAGTAACTTATTTATTTTTTGAATACGATTCTCAAAAACTTCTTTCTTTAAGGATTTCAATCTTCTAGATTTTGGTCTGACCGAAAACTAGAACCTTTATTATGACAATCCTACCCTGCCTTTAAACAAATTTGTATCCAGAAATATCATTATGATGATATTTAGACCAGAACGATTAAAATAAATAAAATTTATTCTTTCATAAACATTTAACAAGTATCATGACATTATTTATGACTTTTATTACATTGAAGATCAACTTTAGCATCATCTCACTTACCAAGTAAAGTGTTGAAACTTCCCTACCATTCATAAACATATTTATTTCCTACTCATCTTGAATACGATTGGCATGATTATAATCATCCTGAATATGACTGGAATAATATTTTTCTCCCATTTCATTCATCATGATTTCATCAAAAGTTTTACAACTTACTTATGATTTATGAGAACTCCAAGATCAGAAAATAAGCACCACATTTTCATCAAATTTAGGTAGACTCAAATTATTCCCCATTAGGATCAAACATTTCATTCCAAACATTGCCTGATTTTGATGATCCTCTTCATCCAGAAAAAATATTCCCAATGTGATGGAATTTCTTAACCATTGTGAGTATGATTTTATTGAGTATGATGGCCTGCCCAATTTTTATCACATACATAGTGAGGTGATTTATTTTCTTCTTAAATTATATTGACAACAAATTAAAATACCTGAATATAATATTCATATTTATCATCTTGGTCCTAACAATCTCCCACTTTGTATTTTTTTGTCAAGAAAGTTTCATAATTCACTAAAAATTTTATCCTCAAGCTATTTATTACTTATCAATAATTATAAGACTACCTATGGTAAATCATTTTAGGAAACAAGAATTATTGAAATAAAATTCATGATGTCCAAAAGTAGTGATTATGAAAATTTTATTCATCTTTTCTTCCTCAAATTTTAAACCTCCATAGAATACAAAAAAAAATTGTTTCCAACAACCACTCCAACAAACAGTTAGAATAGTTCACACACTTACAATGATGAATTCACAATTTACCCACAACTCTCTCTATTAAAATGCATCTATAATGATAGATTTATAAAACAATTCCCCCCCTTGAAAACACTTTCCAAAGATAAGTTGAGATTGGGAACAAAAACATATACCTCAACCTTGATGAGAAGGAGGTTAGATGACCTTGTTCAAGATCAATTTAGAAAATGCTTCCTTGGGTAATGGTTTCGTGAAAATATCAGCAGCTTGTTCTGATTTAGGAACATACTAAAACTTTAACTCATTATTCTACACATGATATTTGATGAAATAATTGTGTATATCAATATGTTTTGAATGATAATGTTTTACAAGATTCTTAGAAAGGTTTATTTCAATTTGATTATCACAACCCAAGATAAAGGGTAACTTCAATTAAATATGTTAGTATTCTAACTGATTCTTCATCCACATAAGTTGGGTAGTAGATTGTGTAGTAGAAAAATATTCAGATTTAGTTGTAATGACTATTACTGAATTCTATTTCTTTATATTTCAAAAAACAGAACTTTTACCTAGAAATAAAACTCCACCTGATGTGGATCCTCTATCATCAACATTTACTACCCAATCAGCATCTGAATAAAAAAAAATCAATACTTTCTATGCTATCATACCTGATAATGAAATTTTTTGGGCCTTTGATGTATTTGAGGATTCTTTTTCTAGAATGTAAATTTGATTATTTTGGATCACTATAAAATCATTCACATAAGGTGTCATAATAAACAATATTGTGTCCTAATAAGTAAAAAATAACAAAATTCCAATCCACTTTGGAAACTCTTTCTGATCAACATTTGTGTCTTCTCCATCTTTACTCAACTTGGTTCCCACTGATATTGAGGTGTAAACTAGTTTCGAATTTTCTATACCGAACTTTTTAAGAATTTCTTTAGCATACTTTTTTTGAGAAATAAAAATGTGTTTCTTCTTTTATAAAATTTGTAACCCAATAATGTATTTTATTTCTCCCAACATGGAAATATCAATCAAAATTTTCATTTATTTAGAAAAATTTTCACAAGATATTTCATTATTCCTAGTAAAGATAATGTCATTAATATAAACAATTATGATGAAGTAAAACTCTTGAATTTGTTTGATGTAAATATTTTTATCAACCCTTTATTTAAACTCATATTCCTTAAGAAAGTATCCAGTGTGGAATACTATTCCCTCATAGATTTCATTAGTGTATACAAGGATTTGTTAAATATGCACATATTACTTTCCTCTTTCCCAACAACAAATCGACAAGGCTATTCAATGTAAATGTCCTTATTAAGATCATCATTTATAATTTCAGTCTTTACATCCATTTGAAAAATTTTGTAACTCCATTGTGTAGAAATAAAAAGAAAATTTATTATTGTTTCTAACCATTACACCAGAGAAAAAGATTCATCAAAATCGACTCCTTCAATTTTAGAGTAACCTTTACATACTAATCTTTCCTTGTTTATTATCACTTCACCTTATTCATTCATTTTGTTTTGGGAAACCCAATTTGTACCAATAACATTTTTTTTTCTGGATTATGTAAGAGTTCCTATGAATCATTCCTTTATATCTGTTCTAACTCTTCATTCATTGACTAAACCCATTCTAGATACTCAAAATCTTATTTCATATCATTGGGCCCAATTTTTGAATACAATGAATTATGTTTAATAGAATTTTTTGTCCTTATTGTTTGAACCTTCATATGTTGATCAACTATAATGTTCTGAGTTTCCACTAGCTTCCTCATCTTGGGATGCTATTTTAGAGATTCTTCTTCATCACTTGAAATAGATGAGTCTGATTCTTGTTTTTGTGTAGGATTATAATTGGATGTATCTTTATCAGAAATGTTGATAAAACTTTCATAATCCATCTCAAATTCCTTATTTGATTGATTATATTTATCCATTATATATTTTTCAATAACATTCAAATTATTAGAATGAAAATTATTTCTAGTTCTTTGATGAAACATCTATATCCTCTTCCTTCTAGAGCATAACCATGAAAAATTCCATCTTCACCTTTCTGCTCGAACATTCCCAGATTTCCACCTTTCTTCTTTATAATTCATGGACTCTTGAAAACTCATAAGTGTTTGAAACATGTAGTTTTTCCATAAAAAAATTTGTATAGAGTAATATACAAACATGGCCTATAGAAACATCAGTTTTGAATATAAACAATAGTACTCATGGGTTGCCTCCAGTACGAATGAGAAATACCTTATTAATGTAACATAGTTCTCCCCATTTACACCAAACTTCTATTCTTCCATTCATCAACCCCATATTTTTAAGGTTTGTATAGGGTACTATATTCATGAAAATTCCATTCTTCTCAGGATAACATTCAAATTATTCATTCTTATGCCCATCACCATTATTAGTTTTCAACTTTTTCACAGAATACTCACTTTTCTTATTTGATTTTCCCCTAAAACCTTTAAACATTCTCAGAGAATATGAATTATATTTCATATTCATAACACAAGTAATGTGATTAAATTCATCATTGAATGTGATGAAGTAATTATCATCATTTTTTATTATTTTCTCATTGGTCCATAGATGTCAGAATGTATAAGTTCCAAGGGTTGTTTTGAAAAAATCTCAACATTCTTATACACAGACTTTGTAATTTCTCCCATATGAAAAATAGTGCAACAAAAATTTCATATTCATTGAAAATCATGAATATCATGAACACAATATAACATTTATAACTTATTCTTATTTATTTGACACAATATTCCCATCCTTTTATGCCATAATTAATTTTTCTCTACCATACCCAAGTAACAAGAGTTTCGTACCTCACAAACTTGAAATAAGATTCTCTTTGTATGTTGGCCTCTTGTAACTATCTTTTTATCCTTCTCAATTTTCACAAAAAATACATCTTTCCCGAAGGTAAATTTATTACCTTCATCACACAATAGTGAAACACTCAACAAGTTATGTTTCAACTCATAAATATATAAATATTTTTTAGATTTAATATTTTATTTCCAAATGATAGTTGATCCAACACCATTGATTATTATTTTTTCATCCTTGTTGAATAGCATAGTAACCTCTTTGACGACTTTTAAAATTTTCAAAAATTTTAAATCTCTTTTAATGTGTGAGGAACACCCGCTATCAAGAATCCAAGGTCATTCACCTTTAAATGATTTGAGGGTAGTTTTAACAACATGAGATTTTTCTTTTTTCACCTCCGTATTATGAGAAATGATATGAAAATTATATGGTGCTGGTAACAAAAAAATAAAACCCTTAGCAGGATTACCTGGTTGTTCATATCTTTTACAAATAGTTTCTTGGGGTTGGAACCTATTTTTAATTTTTACCCCAACATTATCAGGTTTCTTTAGAACTTCTTTTTCATACTTATTCTTTTTAGAAGATTGATTCCCCCTAAACCAATGAATTTCATAAACTATGGAATAGAAGTAATGTTGTTGGTTGAACCAACACATATTTGTTTTATTTATGATTCCATCACAATACCAGTAGTATCCATAGAAACAATATTTTCCTCTATAGCTTCCATACTGACTGGAGTTATGAATATGTTTCATAGAAACCTTCTTATATGAATTGTTTTGACCACCAACCGTTCTGTTGTAAATCAGAATCTTCTTTTTTAGCTTATTTCTCCTTTCATTTTTGTCATAACTAGAAATAATAGAAACATTTACATATTTATAATTTTTAGAAACATTTTTAGACTCTGGTTTTTCAAAAACTTATGAATTATCAACTTTTTAAATCTTAGCCACATACATTAATTTCTATGATTTCTTATTTCCAGAAATAATTATATATTTCCTATCAACTTTTGATGGTTAATTATTTATCCTGTCAAGTTTTTCCATATGAAAACTTTCGCCAACTTCATATATAGAATTTTTGGAAAATATAATTTTATTTTCATATTTACAACGTTTTTACCAGACAAGTTCTAACTATTATTTTTTGCCTTTAACATCAATTACAGATGTTCATTACGATTCTTTTCTTTCTTATGATATTTTTTCAAATCACTAATATCTAGTTTCATCTTTTTCTTATAATCTAAAAACATTTAATGAATTTTTTATGAGGAACATTCATCTTCCAACTTCTTGGTTTGTTTTTCAAGACTTCTAATATTTCTCAAATATATTTCAAATCTTATTTTAAATGAAATTTATGTTGTGTTTCTTCTTAATCAGAACTACGGATTCTGAATTCTTCATCATTAATTATTACACTAAAAGTATTCTCACCCACATGCTCAGTAGAATTTTTGGATTTAGCATTAATATCATTTTATTATTTACATTTAGATAACAAAATACACCTTTTAGATTTTGATAATTTTTAACCCTTCCCTATGGAATAAAATTTTCCTTTCCATCCTATTTCTTCCATGAACTTCTTGGCCTTATATCTTCTTCATCACAATCTTTTTCTTTCTTTATTTGTGGAAATGTTTTTGTAAAGTACCCAATGAATCCATATTCAAAACATTTCAAGGGAAAATTCCATTTATATTTACCTGTACCTCTTCTCACAATTTTAGAAAAAAATGATAAAATATCATCAATATTTTTACATACCTCATTTTCAGAATCAAAATAACCACCATATTTTTCAATAATAATCATCTTTGAATTAACTTTCTTAATAGACTTGAATGAAATTTCCCAATCAATTTTTTTTATTTTCCTCTCTTTATACCTTATTATTTTATAAGTGATGAGAGTTCTTTGAAAATCATCTATAGATAATTTTTTATGATATATGTCTTCTAATTAATAAACATTAGCATCAAAATTGTCAGGAATAATTCTTAATATCTTTTCACTAACTATATATTCTTTGAAAAATTAAATAAGACATCTGATATTGTTGATGATGTTATTTAACATGGTAAATAAGTCCCCAATAGATTCATACCCACCAATTTTCAAGTCTTCATACTTCAGCCTCAAGATTTGTAATTTTTCTTATTCAATTTTGGATTGCCTTCATATATGCTATTCAACTTATACCTTATACCTTTATCTATGGAAACACCCTTCACCCTTAAAATTCACTTTTAGAAAGTGATGATAGTAAATAATTCCTTTCCCTTCCATCACTCTCAAGATTATTCATATCAACAGATTAAGATGAACTTTATCATCAATAGGAGTAAATAAATCTGTTAAATCTTCATTAAAATCATATCTTATATACATAAGATGGGGAAACATTATATATTTCCAGATATGATAATTCTTTCAATCGAAAACCAGGATTCCTTTATTGTTGACACAATTCCAATAATCCATCAACTTCTCTTCAAAACTACAACAAAGAATAAAAAAAGGGAACCTGTCTCTAATACTAATAATTATTTCCCAGTCAAGATAATTGTATCAATGAGAGGGGTAGGGGTTAATTAGTGATATATTTTTCTTTTCTATTTCCTTACTTATTAAAAAACATTTTCCACATCTTAAATATTTCTTTTCCTATTTAAAATAATTAAAACCCACATCTATATGAACACAATAATGTACAACGTTTATTATTCAACAAGAATATCTACATCCATTGTATTGTTTGAAAATGATCTAATGCCAAAAAATCCAGTAGAATACAATCATTTGGTGTGGAATACATTGAGTTGGATATTCCCATTAACTTGTGTGTCCCTATGTAAACAATTCAATATTGCATATTGTCCTTCTTAAATAAATGATGTAATACATATTTTTATAACAAAACATGTTATGATGCTTCTTTATCAACATTCACAACTGTGTTATTTTTTATAAAAAATATTTACTTTCTTACCTAGAAGTTGGTAAGAACATTTATGGACATTGTTATAAAACTCTGTCTGATTCTCCTAGTATAATTGATCAATAAGAAAAATTTATGACTTTGTTAGAATATATTTGAAAAAATTCTGAACCATTTCTTCTTTAATATAGAAATCCCAATAAAATTTATCTAGACTGATGATTCATCCCAATACGATGACCAGTTGAATATAATCTCTTCTCTTCTCATACGCTTCTTCTATCTGAAATACTTCTTCAACAAAATTCAATCAGGAAACCTCTTATTCTATCTAAATCTCTTACTTCTCTCTTATTCACCATGAAAAGTACATATATCATAAATTAAAATATAATTTCTCTTTTATACTCACCCCAAAAATGTTTTGGGTGGGATTCATGAATATTTTTCCTCTCAATTACATTTTACGAATCTCTATGTTCCTTTGAATTTCAGGTGCATCTTGCCTTCATAAACTCTTATCAACACTTCTCAAACCATCATGAATCTTCAAATATCTTTTTCTATACTTTATAAATTACTTAAAAACATTAGTATGATTATAATTTCCGATTCTGATTTGTCATTATGATCGGCCTCATTACGATGAAGAAAAATGTAAACTAATATATTCTACTTTATCTCTTCTTTTGACCAACATGAATGATAAAAAAACTAATTAAACTGATTTTAAATGGTTGACTACATTATTGATAAATCTCTGAATATACTCTTCATATTGGCCACTACTTACTTTTCATTTTCTTTACATTCATCAGTTTCAAACAATTCTTATTATGATGATTGTGATGGCATACCAAGTCTAATGGACCGGTATCAGCAACTTTAACTTCAGCAACTTCTTTCTCTTCTAAATATGATACCGGTCAATTTTTATGACAAAAAATTCATCCTTTGATGAATATTATGACATAATAAATCCAATGGATCATCATTAAGAGCTTATTTATTTTTTTGAATATGATGCTCGCTAACTTCTTTCTTTGAGGATTTAAATCTTTTTGAAATTTAGTTTAACTAAAAACTAGCACATTCATTACGATCATCCACTTTTGTCATTAAACAATTATTCATCCAGAAATATCATTATGATGATCTTGAGACTGGAATGATTCAAATTAATCAAATTTATTCTTTCGTAAACATTCAGAATGTACCCTTAATTACTTCAGGACTTTGATTATATTGAATATCAACTTCATCATCATATAACATACAAAGTAAAGTGTTGCTACATACATATATTTTATCAACATATTTCTTTCCTTCTCAACATAAATATGATTGGTATAATTATGATCAAACTGAATATGATTGGTAGAATATTATTTCTCCATTCTAATTAAACCTTTCATTCCGGACATAGGGTGAGTATAATGATCCACTTTATACCAAAAACATATTCCCTATACAATGGACTTTCTTAACCATTGTGAGTCTTATTTTTTTGAATATGATGATCAGTCTGATTTTCACCAAATAAAAATTTAGGTGATTTAGTTTCTTCTTAAACATCCTAGAAAAAAATAATACCTAAATATGATAGTCATCCTTATCATCTTGGTCTTAACATGTACTCACACTACCAATTAGTGGAGAAGGTTTTGTCATATATAGTGATGATTCAAAAGAATGTCATGGGTTGTGTACTCATACAGAATGATAATTTGATATCCAATTCCTTAGGATAGTTAATGATCCATCAGAAGAACTACCTGGCGCATGATCTAGAGTTAGAAGATATGATCTTTGCTCTAAATATTTGGTCGCTCTATCTTTATGGTTAAAAGTTTGACATATATACCGATCATAAGAGTCTAAAGTATATATTCACATAGAAGAATATCAATATGAATCAAAGAAAATGGTTTGATATAATCATGGACTACGATTTCTCTATTCACTGTAATCCGAGAAAAGAGAATAATGTAGATGATGCTCTTAATAGAAAAAAACATTCTACTATATCCATGATGAAAATTGAGAGAGACCTTATCATATTTTATATGAAAAGGAAATATCATGAAATAATAAAGATATAGAATACATCCTACCTCTCCAAAATGATTTCCCAACCTTCTATCTAAGAGAAGATCAAGGAGACATAAACAGATGATATGGAGCTAAAAAAGATGAAATCAATAAAGGAAGGGGAGCTAAAGGAGTTCTAAATTCACGATGATGGTGTAATTTAGTTTTTAATGAGGCTTTATGTTCCATCATCACCTGAGATAAATACCATGCTATTGTATAATGCACATAGTCTATCTTTCTACACCACCCTAGAAGTACCAATATGTACCAAGATCATTGAGAACACTTTTGATTGGACAACATGAAGAAGGATCTTACGGAGTATATATCAAGGTGTTTGGTATGCCACCAAGTTAATGTAGAGTGTCAAAATTACAAAGGGATGATTAAACCATTTCTTATAACAATGTGGAAATGGGTGAATATCACCATGGAATTTATCACCAGTCTCCCAAAAACATCCACTGAAAAAATACGATATGGTTTGTGGTGGATCGACTCACCAAGACTGACCACTTTATAACTATTTTGGAAGATTTCTAACTTGAAAAAATTTCCATGATATATGTGAAGGAAATGGTGAGGTTTCATGGGGTTCCACTTTCAATCATATTTGATTGTGATCCAAGATTCACCTCTAAATTCTATAGAAGCATTCAATAAGACTTTAGTACTAAATTAAATTTTAGCATGACCTATCACCCCCAAACTGATAGAAAATCTAAAAGGACAATTCAAACACTTAAGGACATACTAAGATAACACATGATGGAATTTAAAGGAGTATGTGATCAATATATCCCATTAATTGAGTTCCCATATAGAAGCATCTTCCACTAGAGTATTTAAATGGATATATATGAATCTTTGAATGTAAAGCAATATAAAACTCAAAATTTTTTGGGATGAAGTTCTGGAATGAATGATACATTGACCTAATCTTGTGAAAGTGATGACAAATAAGTTTCAATCCATAAAAAACATATAAATGCTACCTAGAGTCGGTAAAAGAGCTATACTGACTACTACCTTAGGGAATTTAATTTTGATGTTAGAGAAAAAGTTTTCTTTTGAATATAACCATGGAAGAGAGTCATAAACTTTGTAAAGAAAGGGAAGTTTTAGCGAGAGTAATATTGTCCCCTTTGAGATCTTTGATCGCATAGGATTAGTGACATATCAACTTCATTTTTACAATGTATGGCTCGAGTTCATGAATTTTCCAAAACCAATTTTATGGAAATAATTTGGCCATTAACCATACTACACAACTGATTTGACACGCCTGGGGGATATGTTTATGATAATTTACATTTTCTTTAAAAACCACCATGAAGGATTTTGACAATGAATAACCTAGTTTTAAAATAGGGTGTTTACATTGAAAATATGGTATCATGATTTAAAAATCCTATAAATGATATTAGGGATAAACTCTAGACTAAGGAAAGGTCTATGTGGAAATAAGTGGATGAAGTATTTATGTATTAGCATTATATTGAAAAATTTAGTTGAAAGTCTATTTTATGATTATCCTAATTTAATTGATTTCCATCATATTTATTTGAGGAATTATATTAATTTTTTTAGAAAAGTATGACCTATAAACTCGGTGATAACTAATTAAATCTGGCAAGGGTGTGGGTCTTAAACCCAAGACCAAAGGATGATAAGGTTTTCATTCCAACCACTAACCTATGAAATTTCCTGGTTAATTTTTAATTGTTTTTAGTTAAAAAATTTGTCGAATAAATGTTAATGATAAACCAATAGATTCAGTTTTGAGGATTAGATATTAATCTATTATCAATATTTTTTTGAAGATAGTTAATGAAAATAGTTTAAATTTTCACTCTTTTATTTGCCTCGTGATCCTGTAAATGTTTCTTTTTGTGCTTTGGGTATAAAAAATCACTATTGGTAATGAATTTCTAGGAGTAAAGGAATGAATTAGAATTTGGTCAAAGCACAACCAAAATTTAGGATTTTTCATATGAAATTGAAACATTTCATGTAAGAATATTTCATTATAATTTTAAGTAGTAAAATAATTACCCAACATTAGGAAAATGTCTTAAAATACATTTTTTTTCCTAATATCATAATTTCTGTTGAATCTGTGGTCTTCTAAATCATCACAGATTTATGGCTTTGAGGTCCTCAACTTTCCATTGATCATTCACATGTTTGTGATTGATGACCCCATTCACTCCTTATAAATATTTACATTTTTCCAGTAAGTATGTATCTCTACTTACACTGACGTTATCTTACATAGAGATCTAGTTACATGGTAGTCCATGTGACCTACATACTTTCTACTCTCTCTTTTATAGAGGATGTCTTATAAACCCTTCTCATGATGTGGGATTTCAAAAATAGGAAGTATCAAACAATCTATCACCGTGATCGAGTTTAAATTGTGAGGATGTAATTTAAATAAGGTGGGGAGAATGTAATGAACTGAAAATCCAAATTATGAACCTTTTATTCGATATAGTGTATGAAATGAGACCCCGAACATGTAGGGTAAAATAATATCTAGATACTTTATAAAATATTTACTATTTAAAATAGATTCTATGTATTTCAATACATGCAACATCGAGTTAGCTTGTGTTGAATGCAAGAGAGGCCATTCTTGATATATTATGTTACATGCAAGAGTGTCCTTCCTCGATATCACGTGTTACATGAAAAAATGACCTTCATTGACAGCTTCCATTACACGCAAGACCGATTTAAACCAAATAATAATGTATTATTAAAATTATATTATTTAATATAATATGATATAACCTAGCCATTATGTTAGCAGTTATAAAGAGTATTGACTAACTTATGAAAATTGATGGTTTATATAAATATAAAATGAATTCATTGGTTACCAAATAATGATAAATGAAAATAAGAACCAATTGGATATAAAAGAGAAATATTTTTATTTATATACATCCAAAGGAGTTTTGTCTTAATAAACATAGATAATTAAAATCAATGAATGATTTTAATGAAATATTTTTTGTGTATTAAATAAAATATTTTTGATATTAATCAATTATGTTTGATATGCATAAGATAATAATAAACCCTATTTTACATATAGAACCTATATGTTTATAAAGGCAATTTTACCACATTTTAATAGAGAACCCATTTTAAATTAGAATTATAACTCTTTAATTGATTGAATATGTAAAAATAAACATAATATTGGAAATATAAATATAATAATTTTTGTAGGGTTAATTTTTGATATTTTTCTGAAACATTTCATATTTAATGAATAGTTAACAATACTGAATTTTAGTTCAAAACTTCTTTTTTATCTAAATTATTTATAATAATAAATTATATTTTTAATTGGTATTAAAGTTTAATTAGATAATATTTTTATAAATTAATACAATGTATGTCATTGGAATATATTTTAATTTTAAATTGATAATAAAAAATAGAAAACTTTTATACCTTTTTACCATAAAAACATGCATTGTCGTCCCATCTTGGGGATTAAATTTAAATTTATTTATACCACTTCTATGATTTGAATTTGGAAAAATTGATTCCTTATTTCAAATAAAAATAATTTCTAATTTCTAATAAGCCCAATTTTTTTAAAAAAATATTACTGAAAGTAATTAAAATTAATTACAATTATTAAGGTAAAATTAAGCTTAATAAAGGACTAAACCTTTAACTTAAGGGGCCAAATGACCTAGAAAATTCTCCAAAACCCCTTTTATGGACATAATTATGACATTAACCTTACATTATTTATTTTGTTTTGGCTTTTTATGACATTGTTTTTGGTTAAAACATGGGTACACCTAACATTATTTCAAAAGACCAAGTGAGTCTTTTTTCACCCTTATAAATGGCCGCCTCCTCATCCCATTTTTTGGCATATCTCAAACCACATAGATTTGAAAAATATCTTCCCATATAGCTTCGCAACATCCCTCCACTATAACATTAATCCTCCATTTTAGTATAAATCCTTCCAAGGAATCATTTTTGTAGAAACCAAAAGTTGTTACCCGATTAAGAGGTAATCTCTTCTCTTAAGCTTTCTAGTTTTAATTCCATTATCCAAACCCTCATATATTCTTATTATATTATTATATAAAAACAAACATACAATTAATATAATAGTATTTTTTTATTCTAATATTTATACCTACACTTACACACACTTCCATCTAATGGGTAACAAACATATTGTTTCTGTGAATGACAAACTACCGACTCACGAAATGATGATTGTTCATTTTCCTTTACCAACTTTCATGGTTGGAAATTTTGATAGACACTATGTTTATATATTATATTTATGATATTTATTATTTCTTTATACATATTTAATTTTTTTATAACACATACCTTTAATACTTTCTATTTTTTTAATAAAATAACTTTGTTTGAAGAAGTGGGGATTACTGCCCCCTCAATGTGATGTGATTTGTTCACACGACCCATGGAATGTTTAAATGATGATTATAATTAAAAATATGTGACATAAAAAAACTTTATATGATATTAATGAAATAATTAACTTTCAGTATATATACTATATATATATATTTCATTTTCTTTATTACCCTTTCACACACTTAAAAAGTGATAACGTCATTCATGGACATGCGGACTACCGTCTCCTCAACATGAAGTGGTTCATTTTACATCACAATAATTCTATATAAAAGAATATAGGATTTAATAATATGTTATTTATGATATAATGATCATTTTGGAAAGATATGGTGTTACTTACCTTCTCTTTATAACAATCATTGAAAAATAACAGCATTACTCATGCGTACGTACAACCTACAATCTCAATGATTGTAACGCTGGTTTGTTTTTAATAACCATATTTAATAAATTATTTTAAATGCATAATTAATGAAAAGATATGATAATTATTTCATGATTATTATTTTTGAGATGTTATATAATGACCCGTTTAATCATAGTTGACCTACCAATGTTGTTTTTGACACATAATCCAAATTTGTTCTAAACACCCAACATAAACAGAATTTTTCAAGTAGTTGTATAAAACATAGTAAAAAGTGAAATGAAATTAAATTTGAAGATGAAAAAGTTTCTAAAAAAATTAAAAAATTAAAATAAGTTTATTATACAAGAAGTGAAATGATGTTCACCCAAAAGTAAACTCAAGGTAATGGATTCTCATCTCACTTTTTACATCTGCAGGATAAATGTCATATTCAAAATTTGATTATTTTGTGTGGTGCAAATAATACCAATTTTGATATATAATATCATGAATTTTTTTATTTTCTTTGTATTTGAAAATTCCATTCAATATTATTCCTTCATGAGGATTATTATTTAAAAAATTTATAAGTTGTATGGGACACCTTGGGATATTTAAAAATTATTATCCTCAAGAATACTACTAATGATCTTGAAATGGAATTTACATTAGAGGAAATTGTATTTTTTTTCAACAAAACCTTTCATTATTATCTAGTTATTCATGACTATTTTCATGTAGTAGTACCATTTTTACACTCTTTGGTACTGAAAATGTTTTAGAATTTTTTTAAGAAAACTCATCTTTATTTATCTCTTTAGTTGGAGAACCTGTTTTCTTTTAAAAATCAAGTTTTAATAAATTTTTTCAAAAATATTTCTAAAATGATTTGGTAAAGAAGTTTTTATCCTTTTTGTCTTTTAACATTTTTTTCAAAGGAATATTCTTTTCTCTTTTCAAACAATGTATTTTTATAACCTTTAACCTTGCAAATAGAAGGTTCTTTTTCCTCATACGACAAGTACAGATTTACCTATCGTCATTTCTTTAAAGCTCCCCTTTCATGTCTAAAATATTAATTTATAAAGAAATTTTTTTCAAAAGTGATTTTACAAGAAATGATTTTCCAAAATGTTTTGATAATCATAGTATATTTTCCAAAATTTGTTTTAAAGATGGTTTTATAGTATTTCTATTCCTCAGCATCAACAGAAACTACTACAAAACTAGGTTTATCCAATACTAGGGCTTTAACAGCGCTAGCTAAAAATGATGTTAAAGACCCCCTTTTTCAGTACTAAAAGCATTATTAAAGAAGGTCATTAATAATGATTAAAAAACATTGTTAAAGGTGTACCATAATCAACACTTTTAAAAAAGAGCTGAAAAAGGGTTTTTTTAACAGCACTTGTAAAAAAACACGGTTAATGGGGGTCCTTATCAGCGCTGTTTTAGAAGCACTGATAAAGACCCCTCTTTATCAACATTTTTTTAGTAGCACTGATAAAGGTATACTAAAAAATCATTAAGAATAATATATAAATATATAAATATATTGATATTGATATAAATATAATATATATTTTTTAAAATATGTTTTAGATACGGTAAATAGAATTTTACAATTAATATATAAGATATTTTTTGAAAATGGATTACAAAATAAATAAATAAAATATTTTTAATTAATAATTTTCTTATTATTTTCGATTAATAGCCATTTAATATCAATTTGAATATAGAAAATCAAAAAAAAAATATTTAAAATAAGTTGAAAACGTATCTCGAACATCAAGTAGTGATAACTTTTGATCTTGGTGTCCATTTATGCTCTACCACATATCAAATCAAATTTTATGATGAGATCTACACCCTTAGTGACAATGGTAAACCTCTATCACATGTTTAAAGGCCAAAAAATCTCATAAGATCTCAAAATAGTGTTTTTAGTCAGGGTACCCTTATTTTTTAAAATTGTATGGATTTTCAACCTATTTTAAGGGGGTATTATTGCGTTTTTGGTGGTGACTAATTTTATTCCTAGGTATTAAATTTATATTGATATTATGGTTTTGAAATTTTATCATTTATCATAATTTAATGTTATTTATAATTAAATTTATGCATGTTTCTTATGTTTATTTATAATAAATCACTAATATAAATACATATATCAACATATTTATGTAAAAATGTATATTCTAATATATTTAAATAAATAAATATTCTAAAGATGTATTTAAAATAATATCTATCCATTTTTACATTATATACACATATACCTATGTGTGTATTGATAAGGATATATATATTTATATTATATTTATTATATATAAATGAATATAATATATAATATATTTAAATAAATATAAGTATATATATATCACACACACACACATATATATTGTATAATTGTATTTTTAAATTATTATATTAATATATGTATATTTATATATATATATATTTATAACGAAATATCATTAAATAGATATCAAAACAACATAGTGTAGAGGTAAAGGTGTTCCATCTTCGAAGGTGAGGTGTATGGTTTGAATCTATAAAGATGCGCATAAGGATAGAAATTCACAAAGTGATGATAAAAGGTGGCAGGGTGAAAAACACTGATAAAGGGGAGGGGGAGCGCTATTAAAGGGTTCCTGGCAGTGCTGATAAAGGGTGTCAAGCTCATAGGTGTCCAAAAAAATATAATTTTACCCCCTTTAATAGTGCTACCATTATCATCACTAAAAAAGTGTTATTAAAGGCCCCCTTTAACATCACTAAAAAAAGTGTTAGTAAAGGACCCTTTTAACAATGTTTTTTTATCATTGATAAAGGGGGACTTTAACAGTGTTTTTTAGCACTGATAAAGTTTTGAACTTTTAACCACGCTCATATTGTCAGTGTTTTATTAGAATTTATAAATGAATCTTCTAGAACTTTTAAAGGCCTATTTTGTAGTAGTGAACCCTTTATTTTTACTCCACTTAAGATTTTTTTTTGTATTGATATCATCTATATTCTTCCTTTGAATTGTTTATTATCGATTTCTCTAAGGATAGTATTCACATTCACTTCCTTGAATTATTTTTTATTCCCCTTGAAATATTCAATATCCTTTGATCATTGAACATTGAATTTACCCCTAGATATACATTTCATTCATCATGAATGTTAATAATTATTAAACCAGATACCATTTTATATATGATGTCTACTTTGAAAGTTATTTTATTATTTCATAAAATTTCGATAATTTCATATTCTTTATTCAATACAAATATTTGATAAGGCATATTATATATTTTGATTATTCTATTTGAGGAATAATTGGGAAAATAAATGATGGGAGGATACTGAACATTATATATATCCTAAATACATCGATAGGTTCTCATGAGACAAATTATTTGTGCAAATCAAAATATTTTAAACTATCATGTGAAAGGTCTTTACGGTATAGGTTTTCATGTGACTTAGACATGATGTCCATTAATAAAGCATTTACCTAATTTAGTTTCATTTATTATTCATCCATGATATTTTTTGTCAACATGTATGTGGATACATTTAATTTTTAATTATTTATATAGTATGTGTTTTAGTTTCTTACCTTACCATATTTCTTTTTTCTTATTTAGTTATTTTAATGTCATGTGTTTTCATTTATTACCTTGTCATGTTGTTTATGCACCACTTTCTCAGTTTATTGATTATATGGAATGTAAATTCAGTTATTCACCATTTCATAATTATTATTCTCATAGATTAGTTATTTCATCCACTATATTTTGACCTTAATAATGATTTTATCTCACCGTTATTATATTTATTTACCTAGGAATCCCAGAAACATACTATGAAAGATATGTAGGGATTTACTAACTAGATTAGTGTTTTCCTCAAAGCTATTTATTTAGAAAGAATAAGAAAAATATATAGTAATTAGTTTATTATTTTCTCATGTATATACCTATTTTATCTTGTCTTCTAAACTGTCAGTCCTTTGGGATTTAATTCCTTGTAATCATGTCAATGCAATAGTAGTAGACACCAGCTTTGGGCCTTCTGGGGTTGGGTCTCTACAGATCTCCTCTTAGAGATGCTAGGTTTAGGATTTTAAGAAGACCAGAACCTCTAATATGTGTATATGGATATCAAGAAGTTAAATGGGCTGGGTTTGGTCGATCTGGAAGGTTCAAATTGGTGTATGGAAGTGAGGGAGAAAGTTCCCTTTTATAATTTATGTGGGGCATTTTAGGAAACTCCCAAAATTTTAAATTAATATATATTATTTTTAATTTAAAAACTGTCTTAAAAGTGAGTTATTTAAAACCTAAGATGAGTATGGGTCTAAATCCTCTCAAAAAATAATTTTTATACATGTTTATGTCACAATGTTATCCTTATCATTTGTCTTTAACCCTTAGTTAAACCCTTTAACTCATACCATGACAACTTTTTTAAACGCATTAGGGATAATATAGTTATTATAAAATGATATACGAACCCCAAATCGATCATTGATTACATATTTAAACTTATTGTATTTATTTGGCCGAATTTATATTTTTATGAATTTTATATCATTTAAAATAATATTATTTATTTTAAAGTATCATTTTTTTCATTTTTGATACTATTCAATAATTTTCTTTTTAAAAAATATCCTAACTTCATGATAACATCAAACCGAAACATATAATATATAACTAACATTTATAAATTATCTATAAAATTCATGGATGTCATTAATTATGTAAAATTTTATTTCTTTTAATGTTTTTAATATCATTTATTTTTTATTTCCATTAATTAAAAAAATTACTACATCATTATTATGAATGAATTTGATTAAATTATTTCTTCTATAAATTTTTTTAATAAATTATCATGATTAAGATAAATATATTTTCTTCCCAATGAATATGTATAGTGTAATTAATCTTTTCTATAACCATGTATTAAAAATGTAATACATACTAAAAACATGAGTACGACATTTTTAACTTATCTTTAAATAAAATATAATTAATGTCGTATTCTCATCCAAGTGGATTAAAAAGAGTATACTTTCGGCCTAATGATGATTTTGGTAGAAAACCACTCATTAAATGAAATTAGGACAAGTGTTTGGGTAATTTTATAATATCATTTATAACTATAATTACCTAATTTACCCTTAACTGTGGTAATAAAAATATTACTAAATTTTACTACTCATATGACCAAAAATAAAAGAAAACTATTTATATAATTTGGACCCAATAATTTTAAATACAAAATCAATTTTTCATAATTTAAAACATAAAATTTGTAGTATTTATTTCAAAAATAATCTTGTTGACAGCCTGAGAAAACGAGTTATTAAAGTTTAAACCTGCAAAAGATTGAAACATTTTTATATCTAAATTCATTGTAAAATTGATTACAATAACCCAAAATGTATTAAATGATAAAAAATTCTACTTATACTTTAAAAACATTCTATTATATAATTTAACAATATAAATTATTTTGATGAAAAAAAGTTGTTTCCAATTAAAATTTAGTATTTTTCACTATTCATCAAAACATAAACTTATCAGAAAAATACCAAAAATTTAACATAAGTAAAACCATATATTTATAATTAAAATATGAAGTATACTTTTTCAAATAGATTTGATAAAATTGTCAAAAATTGGATTTAAAATAGGTTCTCCATTAAGAGAAGATAAAACTGTTTTTAGAAAAAACAATAGGTTTTATGTTTAATATTAGGTTAGTTATTATCTTATATCTCCCAAATATATTACATGAATATCAAAAATATTTAATTTTCTATATAAAATATATATTTCATTAATATCATTCTATAATAGTAGTTAATTTAATTTATTCGAATAAAATGACATTGTCTGAATAAAAATAGTTCTTTAAAAAACATTTCATATATATTCAGTAGGTTACTATATTCATTTTTAATTAATTTAGAACCAATTAATTCAGGAATATATTATCATAAGTTAGTTAATACTATTCATAACCACTAACTGAAGGGATAGGTTATATATAATTATATTAAATAATAATATTTTAATAATATACTGTGGTTTGTTAAAACTCAGTCTTGCATGTAACGCCAACCAACTCATTATTGTGGGTAGCATAAACATATTTTGGTATTGAATACAACATAATCAATCAAATAAAATGAATTTATTTATGAAGTGGCATTCTGTAAATTCTTGGGGTGTTACAGGTGATGTAGGGACATCAGGTGTTTATGTTAATGCATTTCATCTACAAGGTGGAGATTTTTTTAACTTTATTCACTCTATATTGTAAATTGAATGATTTTAATTTCATGCATTATGTGAAGACCCGACACTAGAAAAAATAGGATTTGGTGCTTTCTGAATATTATGTGTCATTTTAAAACAAAAACATGCACTGATAAACACACATCACGTCCCATACAGAGGATCGAGTTTGGTTCGGGTTCTAGGAAACTGGTAACTTCAGAAATGTTTCATCTGATAAAATCTATTACCTGAAAATTTAAAATTCAAAACATAGGGTGAGAATAAGAATGTAGAGTAAGGGGTTTAAAATAAACCAATGAAACTTTTGAAAGCATTTTTTAAAAACTTATCCAAAGAACATTCTCTTAAAAAAACTGTAGCACATGTAACATAACATAAAAGTGCTCAACTAAGATTTTCAAGGAATACATGAATCAATTAGGAAATTTTCAAAAAGGGGAAGTAAAAGATATCCTAAACAAGTATGACATATGAATTTTTAAGCAAAAATTAAACCGTTAAGATTAATACTTAATTAGAGTTGCATGTGAAGGACAAAAATATCAATTTCATATGTTGATTACTATTTTACACGAATCATGCCCCAAATTTTTACTTGTGACATCAATAAGAACTTGATAAAAACATAAGGGCAAGAGTAGTGAATGAATAGGCATATCATCTTGAAAAGAACTTGTAACATGACTTGAAAATGTTGCTTCAATATTTCGTTGAGACATTCCTGAACATATCACCAATGTTCATCCCCATGGTGTCAACAAAGAAAAATTACCGAGGTTATTCACCAGGGTATCGTGAAGCTTGTCATCTCTAGAGATTAATTATTTACCCAATGCATTGGATCGCTATCAAGGTGCACCCTTAATATGTCATTAATTTCATGTGAGCCACACAAATCAATATTTACTTAAATGGGTTTATATATTCATGATTTCCCAAACCACCTTCTATAGTTCATTCATAGTTGGTCATATTAGTTGAATTTACATATCTTATAGGTGGTAAAGGCATCTATATGATTTAAAACCAAGGTAACAATCATATGACCATTATTAAAAGGAAAAAAGAAAGGAAGATTATGGCACATTCATTGACATATACGGTATTTAAAGAACAGAAAACTAGAATTTATCACATGCAAGTTTGTTATTGAAATTCTAAAATTTTATCATCCAACTGATTACAAGGTGAACCAAAAATATCAAGTAGGGTTTTGAGCTTGCACATGCTAAAACATTCAATATTGTTATTCCTTTGCATAATACTGAATAATGTCTACTATAGAAAGCATGAATCTTCACCATAAGAAATATCATTTAAAACATACGGAAAACAAAAAAGTTACTCTTAAATGTGGATATAAGTTTTGTTTAACACCCTATTTCTTATGTTTTTAAAACTCCACCTATACTCGAGACATAATGTATAAGAACCATAACAACTGAAATCAAGGTTCACACAACATATAAAATAAATGTATGTAACCGAACTCAAACTGAAATAATTTCACACCCATGTGTGTTAATCTCCTATGAATATCAGTTCAACGACATTTTGAATAGGGAAGGTCATGCCCTTCGTCATAAAAATTTGTTTACGAAAACCTACAAAAAAAAATAATTTTATAAAAACCCGATCATATATATGACATTTTCAAAATTTATTTATTATTTAAATATGAAATTAAGTGTATGGGAATATGTGAAGTGCATGAACAATTATACACAAACATCATACATATAACTGAAGTAGAAAGGTCATGCCCATTCCAGCATATAACCGATGTATATACATATAACCAAAAGTATATATGTATTTTCAAAACAAAAAAACGAGGCCGGGTATAATCATTACATTCTTTAAGCTATTTAAATGCAAGAGAACTCGAAGGACTTGGTTCAACATTTAAGAATGTTTGGACTGATCCGTAAGGTTAAAAAAATATATTTTTTTTCGAAGATATAAGTGTATATATTCTCAAAGAGGAAAAACAAGTAAAAACTAAAACTTTAACATTAATAACTAGGGAAATGAGGAATTTAGGTAGGGTTGGCCGGGAACGCTGGAGACATGAATGGGAGAGACGAACCGAGAGGTCTCGGTTATTTATATACAAAATCTCACACACCACCTCCCACACAAAAACGTACCCACTTGCATTGTATTCAATGGGGGGGGGGGGTGTTGTGCTTGATGAAAATGAGGAGACATGGGGGTCCCCTATAGTCAGAGGTGAAGAAAACGAGGGGTGTTCCATAGGGTAGGGTTACTGGTGTAACCCATGTATAGAGGAAGAAGACGACACTGTTAAGGGAAATGCAGGGGAAAAATGGATGGTCCAGATCGATCCCAACGTTGATCCAAGGGATGATATGTGTCAGCTGTTTTAAAATAATTTAGTGGCTTATATTAGATCTATGTTTTGTCAGACTGTCTATGTTCAATGCGATAATTTAAAATCCTCGAACGACCATGATTTGATCATTCCAGATCGAACGGTTGACAAAAACCGCGGAGAGAGATGCGGTCGCTGAGGGACGAGCACGGGATCGAAAACAATGGCCCTGATCGCATGTGACGCGATCCAATGGTCCAGCTCCCGTTTTGCCCAAAAAATTCTTCCCACATCGAAATGGAGAGCGGTTTTCACCTCCCTTATAAACCTAGGCTTCCCAACAAGTGCTACGAAATCACACAACTCCCACGAAGGGGGCCCTATACACGGGATCCCGCCGACAGGCCTTGGCCTACCTAGACCCCATCGTAGCCGCATGCCCACACTGGTGTGCCTATGAGCTCTTGCTCGCTCTTGAGTTCCCTTCGGGGAACCTCTGCCCGAGCTCGGGCCGTCATTGGCTTGGGGCTAAGGGACAAGCTCAGCAAGATTGTGTGAGCTGCCTCCCTCGGCCCTAGCTAAAAAGGGATGGCCCTAGTGGGCCATTTTTTTTTTGAAAAAGCTACACTAAAAAAATGTTTTAAGAGAGGAAACAATCCATTTATAAAAACTATATAGAATTTTATGTTCTTAAACATTAATTAATACAAATTGAACTTGTTTTAGTTAGATGTATTTCTAAAATTAGAAATACTAAACCCCTTTTTTTAACTCAATAATTAACAAAAAGGAAATTTTAATAAACCTACATTATAATTTATATGCTAGTATCCATGATAACATAGTTCAATAAAAACATAATTTAAATTGAAAAACTTTAACATAGTTTATAACATTATTTAAGAAATTAAAATCGTTATATTTTATTTCAAAAATTAGCAAAGTGTTTTGAATTCCTTATTTCTTTTTAAAATCACTTAAGGGTGAAATGAAGTTTAACACCATATCCTTTTAGAGTTCATAAATGATGGTTGTTTATAACCTTAATCATAACTCAATTATTTGGAAATGAATTAATATTTAAATAAGTTCACTTTTCCTAACAAGGTCGAATGACTATTTTTTATAACTGTTAACTTCCAACGGTCACCAGAGCAATAGTCAAAAAAAGTGTCCTATAAAACCAAACCTTACAGTGTCCTAAAAATCAAAAGGAAGAAGATGGTGCTTCCCATTACTCTGATGCTCAGCATGGTTTTTGTGGTCACAGTGGTGATGTTTTTTTCTTTAGTTGACTCGAAGAATCACCTTTACTTTTTAGGACTCGTTTTGATTGGGGGTCTTCCGGTAGTTCTGATAGGGTTTTTAATAGGTATATTTGGTTAGCATGATTACTCTTTTGATCTTGGTGTATTGTAGACAATATGGTGTTCTTATTTAAATAAAGTGCCTTATATTTATCCTTTAAATTTTTGTTCTGTTAAAAGGGCTTTAACAAAAGTAAATGCCTGATATCATCATTATATGATACCCAAAATTCGAGGTTTTACATTATTCCCCCCATCATGGAATTGCATCCCTGCAATTCCTTTCATACAAATTTGCTAATATGAAGCTCTCAGTTGTTCCTACCACATCCCCCATCGTAGAGGATCCTTTGGTGCATTCAGCAGAACACCCAAATTGATGCTCAACTCCTCTAGTTCTCTGATCTAGATACACTTCAAGCAGAAGGGGTTAAACTCAAGCACCGACCACTCGAGATTCTAGAGGGATTATCTAATGGTACAATGTTTGGAAATACCCATATGGTCCAACATACGAAGAACATTCTGAAATATGTCTCTATCAAGAACATCTAAGTTATAGATGTTGTCGTACAGGCTAACACTGAGGAGTTGGTACATGTAGGTCGCATAAATGTTTCCCTCTAAATCACCCTCTTGAAATTTTACTCTTTCCATGTAGTTCCGGCTTAGGGTGAAACACAGGAAGAGCCATTCCTGGTATTTTCCTCTACGCTTATGATCAGCCAATTGAGCTGAGCCTATGCAATAGTAGATGGGATCATTCCCTTGACAGGTGCAGAGAATCCCCGGACCGTTTTTCACCTCAAAAAATTGATTTCACATTCTTTGCAGGTTTGCGAAGGGACAATAATCATACTTAGAGGTTATGATTGAAAAAATATTTATTATCTAAGTAGGAAGAGATAACAAGTGGGATTGTCCTTCCATATGAAAGTTTAAGATGAGAGTTCTATCACTTGAAATCCATCCAAAAGTATAAGCAAAGTAAATACATAAGAAAGAAGATCTAACAAAATATGTTCTTTATATTACTACTGGTGCACAATATAAAATGGGTCTAATGGTTTCCCCAGTTCCCTAACACACAAATTCCCAAGACAAGCTCGAAAATCTCTGTCTCCCTAAACAATATGCAACCCGAGAAATCTAGTTCGATGTCGTGGGAGCACTTATGGTATCTCCATAGTCTACCATGTGGGGTGTACAATTGTGATACATCCTTATGTACTTGTTTTCTATACACATAACCAGAGGCTTCGTATTCAAGGATGCCAAAGTCTATCATTTGACCAAAAATGGCCATAGGTCAAGACTTAACACATGTATGTTGCGTGGAGATCTCCCTCTGAAGCAGCCTCTTGGAGAGCCGTGAGGGATGAAACACCATCCACTATGAGGAAGTGTCTAAAAATTCCCTCATAGTACTTCCCCCATCGTGTGTAAGAAGGAAACTGGGTTTCATCATAAATATGTAATCCAGACCCACTCTTCTATGGAGTTTAAGTACTTGGGGAGAGTTGGACACATCATAGAGATGTTTGCATGACATACGGATATAGGCATAGTTTATAAAAGCTTCATGGATGGCTATGAAAATTATGGTTTCTAAGGCCTCATTGGGAAGAGAAAAAAGATTAGTACCTTCGTTTTCCATCTGAAAATTAATAAAAATCATTTTTAGTAATGCTGAAGTTTATTTTTCTTTGTTTCAGTTCTGGTTTTCCAGAGTTATCCAAACTGAATCCTCTGATAACAACAGTGAAGAACCGACCCCAGAAAATCCAGGAGTCGGTGCCTTCTGAAAATGATGTGTTGTTTTAAAATGGAAACATGCACTGATAAACACACATCACATCCCATACAGAGGATCGAGTTCGGTTTGGGCTTTGGGAAACCAGTAACATCAGAAATGTTTCATCTGAAAAAAGTTGTTACCTGAAAATTTGAAATTCAAAACATAGGGTTAGCATAAGAATGCCCAGAAATGTATTTAAAATAAGCCAATGAAACATTTGAAAGCATTTTTAAAAAACTTATCCAAATAACATTCTCTTATAGAAAACTGTAACACATGTAACAAAACTTAAAAGTGCTCAACTAATATTTTCAAGGAATAAATGAATCAATTAGGACATTTTCAAAAATGGGTTGTAAATGATATCCTGAACAAGTATGACGTATGAATGTTTAAGCAAAAATTAAACCCGTAAGAGTAATACTTAATCAGAGTTGTGTGTGAAGGAATAGAATGTCAATTTCATATGTTGGTTACTATTTTACACGAATCATGCCCCAAACTGTTACTTGTGACATCAATATGAACTAGATAAAAACATTAGGGCATGAGTAGTGAAATAATAAGCATATAATCTTGAAAAGAACTTATAACATGACTTGAATATGTGGATTCAATATTTCATTTATACATTAATTAACATATCACTATGGTCCATCCCAAAGGTGTCAATAAAGGAGAACTACCATGGTTATTCACCAGGGTATCGTAAATCTTGTAATCTCTAGAGATTAATTCATTACCCAATGCATTGGTGCCCTATCAGGGTGCATCATTAATATTTCTTTACTTTCATTTGAGCCACATAAATCAATACATTACTTAAATGTGTTTGTATATTCAAGATGTCCCATTCCTACTTGAATAGTTCATTCATAGTTTGTCATAGTAGTTGAATTTACATATCATATAAGTGAGACTTGAATCTAGATGATTAAAAACCATGATTACAATCACATGACCATTATTAGAAGGAAAGAAGAAAGGAATATTATGGCACATACATTGACATCTAACGTACTGAAAGAACAGAAAACTTGAATTTATCACATCCATGTTTGTTCTTGAAATTCTAAAATTTTATCATCCAATTAATTACAAGGTGAACCAAAAATCTCCTGTAGGGGTTTGAGCTTTCACATGCTAGAACATTCAATATTGTTAAGACTTTTCATAATACTGAATAATGTCCATGATAGAAATCATGAATCATCACCATAAGAAAAATCATCTAAAAGATATGGAAAACAAATAAGTTACTCTTAAACGTGGATATAAGTTTTGTTTAACACCCTATTTCTTATGTTTTTAAAACTCCACCTAAACTCAAGACTTAATGTGTATGGACCTTAACAACTGAAATCAAGGTTCATGCAACATATAAAATATTTATATGTACCTGAAATCAAAAGGAAGATTGGAACACCCATTTTTGTTAATCCCCTATGAATACTAGTTCAACAACATTTTGAATAGGGAAAGTCATTCCCTTATTCATAAAAATTTGTTTATGAAAACCTAGAAAAAACAATTTTATAAAAACCTGATCATATTTATAACATTTTCGAAATTTATTTATTATTTTAATATGAAATTATGTGTATGTGAATATGTGAAGTGCATGTACAATTATACACAAACTTCGTACATATAATAAAAGTAGAAAGGTCATTCCCATTCTTACATATAACCGACGTATATAAATATAACCAAAAGTATATATTTATTTTCAAAACAACAAAACGATGATAGGTATAGTCCTTACATTCTTTAAGCTATTTGAATGCAAGAGAACTCGAAGGCATAGGATCAACATTTAAGAACGTTTGGACTGAACTGTAAGGTTAAAATATATATATATATATATTGAATATATATGTGTGTATATTCTCATAGAATCAAACGAAGGAAAAAATAAAAACCCTTTAAAAACCAGGGAAATGAGGACTTCAGTGAGGGTTGGTCGGGCTCGCTGGAGGCTTGAATGGGAGAGAAGAACTGAGAGGTCACAGTTATTTATATAAAAAATCTCACACACCACCTTCCACTTAAAAACATACCCACTTACATTGCATTCAATGGGGGGTGTCGTGCATGAAGAAAACGAAGATACATGGGGGTCCCCAACGGTCAATGGTGAAGAAAATGAGGGGTGTGCCATAGGGTAGGGTTTATGGTGTAACCCATGCATGGAGGAAAAAGTAGATGATGCTAGGGGAAATGCCAGGAAAAAACGGACGGTCCAGATCGATCCCAACATCCATCCAAGGGATGATATGCGTCCGTTGTTTTAAAAGAATTGAGCGGCTTAGATTAGATCTAAGTTTCATCGGATGGTCTAAGTTCAACACAAAAATTTAAAAACCTAAAATGGCCATGATTAGATCATGCTGGATTAAATGTTGACAAAAAATGCAGAGAGAGACACAGACGCTGAGGGTCGATCTTGGGATCGGAAACAATGGCCCAGATCACGTGCGATGTGATCCAACGGCCCAGATCACGTTTCGCCTGAAAAACTGCTTCCCACATCGAAACAGAAGAGGTTTTCACTGCCCTTATAACCTCAGGCCTCCCAACAAGTGCTGAGAAATAACACAGCACCCACGAAAGGGGCCCTATACATGGGCTGCCAACAGTAGGCCTTGGCCTACCAAGATGATGTTGCGGCCTCACGCCCACACCGGTGCGCCTATGCACTCTTGCTCTCTCCCGAGCACGCTATGGGGAACCTCTTCCCGAGCTCGGGCTAGCCTTGTCTTGGGGATGAGGGTCAGGCTCAGCCACTTCATGTGAGGTGCCTCCCTCATCCCTAGCCAAAATTGGCTGGCCCTAGTGAGCCAATTTTGTTTTAAAAAAGCTACACTAAAACAAATTTAAGAAGAGGAAACAATCCATTTATTAAAACTATATAGAATTTTATATTCTTAAACATTAATTAATACAAATTAAAATTGTTTTATTTATAAGTATTTCTTAAATTAAAAATACTAAACCCCTTTTTTTAACTCAAAAATTTACAAATAGGAAATATTAATAAACATACATTATAATTTATATACTTGTATCCTCAAAAACATAGTTCAATAAAAACATAATTTAATTTGAAGAACTTATACATAGTTTATAACATTATTTATGAAATGAAAATCACTACATTGTATTTGAAAAATTCACAAAGTGTTTTGAATTCCTTAATTCTTTTCAAAATCACTTATGGGTGAAACGAAGTTTTACACCATATCCTTTTAGAGTTCATAAATGGTGGTTTAATTATAACCTTAATCATAACTCAATAATTTGGAAACTAATTAATATTGAAATAAGTTCACTTATCCTAACAAGGTCCAATGACTATTTTTCTAACTATTAGCTTCCAATGGTCACTAGAGAAATAGTCAAAAAATTGTCCTATAAGGCCAAACCTTATAGTGTTCTAATACTCAAAAGGAAGAAGATGGTGCTTCCCATTCCACTGATGCTCAGCATGGTTAATATGATCGTAGTGGTGATGTTTTTTCAATAGTTGAATCGAAGGATCTCCTTTACTTATTGGGCCTCATTGTGGTGATTAGGGGTCTTCTAGTAGTTCTGATAGGGTTTTCAATAGGTATATTTAGTTAGCATGATTGCTCTTTTGATCTCGGTGTATTGTAGACACTACGGTGTTCTTAATTAAATAAAGGGCCTTATTTTTATCCTTTAAATTTTTCTTTGGTTAAAAGGGATTTAACAAAAGTAAATGCATAATATCATCATTATATGATACCCAAAATTTGAGGTGTTACGCGTTTTTTTAACTTGTCATAATATTCATTTTCATTTTATTTTTGGTATTTTTATATGTTGGATTTATGTATTATTTAACTTGAGCTTCTTTTATTAGTTCATGTGGGCCTTTTGTTCGGTTTATACATTGGGAATGTGCCATTAGCCTTGGTTTGCTTTCTCATTTGATCTATGTCATCCTCATACCTAATGTTGATCCAATGATCCTTATTTATGCAATGGGTTTCTATTCCTCCCTTTTTCATTCTTCGTGAAACGGATAGGCTTGGTCTATGGGTGACCCTTGATAGCTTATCCTCTGATGTCATATTTTTTATTTTGTTGTTTAAGTGGTTATGTTGGGACACATATCTAGATTTTTCATATCCTTGGTTATATTCTCTAGTATTCCTATACCCCTACTAGAATGACTCCTCTATTTGTAATCTACCTCTCCACCTGTGGGAGATTTAGTTGGGCGAAAAAACTCCATGGTTTGGGGACCTCTAGTTTTCCTCGAGGGAGAAGAGAGATGAAGGAGCACTTGTGGGATTCCTTGACTTACCAAAGAAAAAAGAGCGATCAAGATAAGTTTTGATCATCTTCATCTATGCTTGGTGGGGATCTCTGATGAGCTCCTAGTATTCCTTGGTGTTCCTTTTACCTAGATGGAAATGACGATTATATAGGAGTACAATCTCGATGACCCTAACAACAAGACCTAATTACATAGAGACTCTATGAAAACTCATAGGAGAGGTTTATCCCTAGTAAGGGGCCTTAGTATGGTATTATTATTCTATTATATTGGTTATTTATGCCTTTTATTTGATTATTATTTGGTTTTATGTTGCATGTGTTGTTTGAGTTTTTCAAAGGTGCACAGTATATGATGAATCCCCAACTTGGTTCTTCTGTGTGTCCTGGAATTTCAAGAACCTGAACATTGGATATTTTCATCACGTGCCTTTTTATTATATGGTTATGTTTCACTATTTGTCACATATCTTTTATAATCCAATTTTTTCATAGTGTAATCTTGGTACCCATGCACCATGCATATCTGCTAAATAGATAAATAATGTCAAAAACCTATGGTCCTCTTTATGATTTGATTACTACTTTATATCAATCATTTCTATTGATTATCTATCTTATGTTTGAGGCTGTTATCTTTAAAAGGTCTTGGTACTTATCAGTATTAATATCAAACTGGTTATATATATTCTCATTAGTATTTTATCTATTGTAAATGTTTACATGAATCAGTACTTTTTATTCTCTCGTTATTTGTTTAGGTTTTGTTAGAATCAGCATCTTACACTTCTGATTATGAGAATTCATTACAAGATTTGTATTATTCATGTTTTCTTGATTCTTACTACTATTTATATAATTATAAACATGTTAAAAGTTTTTCTTTTATTTTGAGAAACAAAATTATACCCATACAACTCAATTACTCCATTGAACCTCATAGTACAACCCACAATTTTTTTTTATAGAATCTAACAAAAATATATTTAGTAAGGATGCTATTGGGATCAAATATTATTAGCCCTTTCATGATGTGATAATTGGGAGATAAAATTAATGTAAAAATAAATAAAAAACGAACAATAGATGTAACATAGAAAACCACACAAATAAATAGGGGTAAAAAACCATAGAAAAATAGAATGATATCACTTTGGTAAATGAGGTTAAACACACTCTATTTCTATTATAAGGAAAATATCCATGTAATTTACTCTCTTGAGTAATGTATAATGCACCTCAAAAAATACAACACTCAAAATGTTGAAATAGGAAGCTCAATACTTGAGGTGATGATGCTAAAACTGTCAAAGCGCTCTGCCTTTTATAGGCAAGGCCCTTACTTGATCTTCCTCCTCTATTTAACTCCATGGGTTATTTTTTTCACCCATCCCACTAACCACACTATCCCCATTTGAAAAATGAAGGGGTGAAATTGTTTGTGAGAAACAAATGCCAATATATATCACACATGGATATCTGATTGGGAACCAATAATATTTCCACAAATATTTTCAATCATCCAACCATGTTTCTCTTATATCTATGATTATGATTGATGTTTTTTACTATATTAACTTAAAAAAGTTAATAATCTTCATCATAAAATTAACCTAATTTTCTTCAATATAAATTTTTTTCATATCCACCCTTCCTTCCTCCAACACATCACGAACAAAGTGCTATTGTACCATAATGTTCCTTCTCTTGGATTGAAAAGATAGATTCCTTTTAATTTTCAAGGTGCTATGATTATCACAAAACAATAGGATATACTTGTGTCATTGTCTGGGATCCTGCGGAAACCTTTACATCTAAATCACTTCTTTGCAAGCCTTTGTAGTTTTCATGTACTCTACCTTAGTCGTGGATAAATATATAACAGACTACGAATTTGAATTCCATCTCACAACTCATCCTATAAAATTAAACACATAACCCAAAGTGTATTTTCGTTGGTCATAATCACCTACAAAATCTGAATCTGCGTAATATCTAATAGTGAAATTTGATCCTCAATAACATAATACATCATATGAGATCTACTTTATGTATCTAAGGGTCTTCTTTAATATGTTCATATTTTCCCATATTCAATTCTCTAGATACCAACTAACTTCTCCCACTACATGTGCAATTTCTGGTCTCATATAAACCATAGATAATATCATACTACCCACTACTGGTGCATAAGGTAATTGAGACATCTCTATCCACTATACTTAATTATTATCACTGTTAGGATTCATCATAGAGGATTACATAAAATTAATAGTATGTGGGGTAAATATAGTTTTATAATGTCTCATGTGGATGTATTTCATGATATTACCCAAGAAATTCTTTTTTGATAGCTAAATCATACCATTATTTCTATCTCATTAAATATGTATCCCAAGATATTATTTTTTGGTCCTAATTCCTTCATATCTTACTCCCATGAAAACTCTCATCATGTCATCCACATACAATAGAAGAATTATAAAATCATTACCATCTGATCCCATGAAATATGTACAAGTATCTTAATGAAGTATTTCGTGTCCAATACTCATGATATAGGAATAAAATATCTTGTACGAACACCTTGGTTCCTACAAAATACCATAAATAGTTTTTCTCAACCTAAAAACCAAGTTCACTATTCTTTATTTTGAAAAACATTCCGATTATAGAATTTATATTTATTTATCAAGATCAGCATGTAGAAAATTTATCTTCACATCTAGAAACTCTAGAGTTAAAGTATATATTGCACACATCCCCATAACTATTAGAACAGTCGTTATTCTAACAATGGGAGAAAATATTTCCTTGAAATCAATAACTTCTTTCGATGCATATCCTTTGACCACCAGTCTTGCATGATATCTTTAAAATTATACGTTTTCATCCCAATTGATCTTAAAGAACATGTTTTTGCTGATAGTCTTCCTTCCAAGAGGTAATGGATCAATATCTCAATTCTTGTTCTTGTGAGGGGCATCAAGTTTCTCCTGAAGTGCTTTCATCCATGTGGATATTTTTGAACTCCACATCACCTCCAAAAAAATTATATGGATTACTGTCCTCCATCAATAATTTGTACACAATATTTCTCTTAGTGATAAATTCTAGGTTCCATATTGGTTTTCTTTTATCTTGAGTCTATTGTCATAGTCCAAAATCAATCATAACTTGATCATAATTATCCTCAAAGGAAATTGGTTATTCTATGGATTCTTCCTCCACCCCAACTGTTATAGTATATGTGTTCACTTTCATTAAGTCCCCATTAATCATCACTTTCACCTTATCTTCTAGACATATGGCATCCATGCTGATGATAATTCTATGGGTAGTGGGGTCCCACATATGATACGCCTTCACACCATCAATGTATCCTAAGAATATACATTCATTTGATCTCAAATCCAACATCAATCAGTCCTGATCATTAAACAATATAGATACATGACCTCCATAAGTATGTAACCATGAACAATCAGTAGGTTTAAAACTCCACATATTTTATAGTGTTTTCATATCAATCATCAAAAAAGTAAAACGATTGATCACATAACATGGGCTCTTCATTACCTTATCCCATAACTTCTTGAAAATTCATATAGTCGTCAATATCTCCCTTTTTCTATCAAACAAGGTTATGTTCACCTACTTTTCCACTCAATTTTGTCGAGGATTGTAAGACACCATGAATTGTCTCTTGATTCCTTCTCATTGAAAAAAAGTATCAAAATCTTCGCTTGAATATTTTCCACCACTATCAATCCTCAAACACTTGACCTTCTTTCAAGATTCCATCTTTATCCAGGCATTGAATGTTTTGATGACTTTAAAAACAATTGATTTCATCTTGATTGGGTACACCTAACATCTCATGGAATAGTCATCAATGAATTATACAATGAATCATTCTCTTCCTAGGGATATAAACAGTGCTTGCCAAATATTGGAATGGATAAACTCTAAGATATCAGTGCTCCTCATTTTCGACGTCACAAAATTCAACCAATGTTGGTTGAAAAAATCAAAATGCTTCTTAAATGGAAAGGATACCTTTTTAATCTAGGAAGAATCTTATGTTCAGTAAGGATCTTCAAGCTTCATTTGAACATAAGACCAAGCTTTTGATACCATGACTTCCTCAATGCTTTTGTTGAGTTAGTTAACATGACAACCATTGTAGTGTCTCAGAAATTCCATATATATTTTCTAATTATATGGAATTATTTTGAGAACACAAAATCTGATGGTGAGCGATTCTGAGGCCCAGAGTGTCCAAAATGATCAGTCAAAGTTTAGTTAAGCTTTATTTAGCGCATGTAAGATGTTTTCCTGAAAAAGTGGAATAATTATTAAACAATTACTCGAATTAAAAAACTGAGGGCATTACTACGCTTAGAATGGCGGGTTTATGTAACACTCGAGACTTTTATGAGAAATATTTTTTTTAAATCATCAAAGGAATCTTTTTCTACACACAACACTTTCTTGGCTTGCTATACACGAAATCGCGACCTTCCTCGATAGCTTGCGTCGTACGCAATACCGAGTTTCACTAAACAATGATATGCTAATAAAATATTATTAAAACTAGCTGTTATGAATAGTAAGAACCACTTTTTGAAATTTTTTAAATTTTATTTTTCAAAATGGACTTCATTTTTGTATTCGGGATATCGAAATTATCCTAGGGTGAAATTTTGGTATTTTTCTGAAAACATACAATTTTTGATGAATATTGAAACCAATAAGTGGTAGTTAAAAAACTGAATTTTTCATAAAACATAATTTTACCGCTTCTGTGAGTGTAATTTCAAAAATCCGAGAGACACAGCTGATGTCAGTATGTAAAATGTGGTTCAATGAGATGAAAATAATTTTTAGTGAATAGTAACTTTTTACTTTTATTTACCACGATTAAAAGTAAATAGGGTAATTAAGGATAATAATGATATTATTATTACCCTAACACATTTCCTAATTCTATTGGATAAGTGTAATTTGACCAAAAACAAACTTAGGAATAAAATATGACCATTTAGGCCCACTTGGATTAGATTAGGACATTTATTATTAATTTAATTAAAGAAGGGTTAAAATATTTAAAATCACATTTTAATAACTAAATCATTTTTAATATAGATTTATATATTATATAAATTCGACTATAAATATTCATTATAAATCTAAAACTATTTCCTACATAATGGTATTTTATTTGTAATTTTTAGACATTAAATAATTTAAATTATTTATGACACAATGACGATGCAGTAATTATCTTATTAATGAATTATTGACATAATTGATCTTATAAATACAAAAATAAATGTAATTTGAGACTTTTTATGAATTAAAATAATTTTCTAGGTTAATATGACATGTGAGTATTGATTTAATTAACATTTTTCGAACTAATCATTTTGTTATGATTTTCAGAAAAATCAATTACTAAATAGTGTCAAAATTGACATAAAATAGTTTTAAAAACATATTATATTATTAATTGTTATTTTATTCCTAAAAATCTAAGGTCTGGCCAAATGACTTAGATAAGGTTATATATATTAATAATAAACAACTTGAGGTTCGTTTGGCTGCTTATAGTAATTTTATTAACCTTATAGTATAAGAACACAAGAAGACACGGTAAAAGTAAAATTGTTTAACTTAATGATAAATCTAAATGATAAGGTTATAATAGGAACCTAAACTTTTCTAAATTCTATTGGATGAGAGGATTTAGACCCATCCCCACCTTAGCTTCGAAATAAATCAATTTGAAACTATTTAAAACCGAACTTGACTTTATAATAATATAATATTTTTAGTTTTTCCAAAGGAGCCCCTCTCCTCCCTTATAAAAAGGAACCTCATCCCTCTACTCCTCACACCAATTTGAGCCTTCATGATCGGCCAAACCCTGCCACTTTATCCTCTCCACTTCCCTATAAACATCCTAGAGGTCCCGGTCTTCTTCAAAGACCAATTTTAGTTCCCTAAAAGGAGGTCTCAAAGAAGCACTTCAAAGAAGAGGTAATGTCCGTTACCGATTCTTTCATCATTATTTCTTCTTCCACTTCTTCTTATTTAGTTGTTTCATTATGAAGTAATAACATCAGTATCACTAATATAATGATATTTTATTATAATTGTGAAACAACCCTATTTCACCATCTATCCATACTACGGAAAATAAAATCACCGCGCGTGTGTGCGTACGGAATACCGTCTCCACGCCGTGGTGTAATCTATTTTCCCCCACCACTTTACTTGGATGGGTATAATGGTGTAAATAATGACTATATATTATTATTGTAAAGTGATATTGATTCTGAAATAGTATACATACACTCCAATGCAATTCCATGATCATGGGAACGATATCATCGCTCGTGCGTACGTACGGAATACCGTCTCCACGATGTGATGCGACTCGTTCTACATGATCTTCATTGCATAATGATTATATAAATAAATTGAATGAATTAATATGATATATATTACACTAATAACATTCTAGAAATTAGGTATCTATAACCTAAAGAGAATAATAATAATTTATTTGTCAAAACACTCATAAGAACAAAAAGTAATAAACACCCGAATAACAAGTTGTAATGAAATATTACTAATAAGAAGCTAAGAATATGACCATATGTGATATCAAAACAATGAGTATGATTCAGGAATAAGTCAGTAACATGATTTAAATCATTATATAGGACGTTCGGACACATACAAAGCATATGAGACCTAAGGTAAGGGATAGTTGTGCAAATCTCATTTTTATCCGAGATTACTTATTCGTAAGTATTTACTGGGGTTATTGCTATCATCCAAGTCCATGTTTTATAAAAGTGTATTCATGTATCTTTAAAGTAAATTTATACCCATTTTGACTTTTACTCCATGGTATGGAAGGAATCATTCTTTTGTTTACACTACGAGGTACTTTTTTTAACTTTTTCGACAAAAGTACAAGAAGAATGTTTTTTTAACTTATACGGATTGAACAGATTTTTACTAATTTTTAAAGACATATTTTCATGATGCTTCCTAAAAAAATTTCATGACTATTTTCAACAAAATCTCTTTCTTTTAAAATAGAATGACTTTTTGTGAAAAGAAATTGATTTTGAAGAAGAAAGGATATTTTCCTCAAGAATTCATTTCAAGTGTTTTATCAAAAGCTTTTTCCATCTAAGATGAAATTAGTTCATATTTGTATGTTTCATGTATAAATTATCTATAATTTACATGGTTTCACTTTTCTTATTATGAAATGATATCCATTTCTTTTATATGGATTATGTGATTATGGGATGATGTTTATGAAACCCATGTTATTTATTGGGTTACTATGAATGATGTATGTTTATTTTGTGGCATAAGTAAGAATGATTTAATTATGAGATGGGTGGGACCTATATCTCCCTCCAATGAATTGGGTAAATATTTTATATCTCATGAGATAGACATGGCTGGAACGGCAGGTTAAACCGGTTCAGTGAAATAGGACTGAAACGAGGAGTGAACTCGGTTCAGAAATGGACTTTGTCCACTAAGATAGTCTTGGAAATGAGCCTTGACTTATAAGAAATGATTCTCTATGATTATGTGCGTATGACACAATGTTTCATGTTTTATGTTATGATTATTGGGATTACATTTCACAACTATGATTTATCCCATGTTATGAAATTATGATTTCTTTTGCAGGTTAAGATTTCCAAAAGTCGTGTTCTTATGTATTTGATGTGATTGATATTTCTTTTGTTTACCCTTAATGAGCATTTGAGATCACCCATTTGTATGTTTTATTTCCCCAGGTCAGGAAGAAGGTTATTAAGTAGGATATGCCAAAAAGGGACTCTAGATATGATGAAATAAATGGGAGGCAAAGTAGACGCTTTATGAACCAGTTGTTTATGTTTCCCAGTTTCTAAAGACACTATACCAATACGGTCCTTTCCTGGTATTTGTTATATGTTGTAATAGGTGTGCTTTAATTCTGAAGTAATAACAATGTATGTAAAGTATGGGTCATTATAGTTGGTATTAGAGGAAACGTACAGTCAACCTTTGGAAACAAGGATGTGAAAGCCTTAGTAAGAACCCTAAGGACAATTCTAAGAATAGAAAACAATATTAGTGTTTTAGAAATGACCATGAATAACCTAGGATAAGACATTAAGTGTGAAATTTTATTCCTGATTGTGTGGTTTTCTTATTATAATTAGTGTTTCTCACACTATTCTTCTTGGTTTTAGTCAATGGCTGGAATCGAAAGGAACCGTGTTAATGCGGAATGAGACGGGAAATGCAATGGTTGTCCCCCGGAGCAACCAAACGTTATGAGATCTAGAATGAAAAATCTTGTAGACATGCTCACACAACTATCTCAAGCTATGAATCATGAAGGACTTTAAAATGAGCAAAGGAAGGAGCAAAATTCTGTTGAATCCTTCAAGAGACAACGTCCACCTTCATTCAACGGGTCTACTGATCCATTAGTTGCTGAACAATGGATTAGTACTACTGAAAAGATATTTTCAGTTCTTCAATGTTCTGAACATGATAACATCATCTTAGCAGTGTATCGTTTGGAAGGTGATGCTGATCAATGGTGGAATCTTATTAAGAATACGAGGAAAAGGGATGAAATTGAGTCCATGGAATGGGACGAGTTCAATAACTTTTTTTCAATATGTACTTCCCTCGTATTCTCCGAACAATGATGGAGAAGGAGTTTCTTGAACTAAAGCAAAAGGATGATGAATCTTTTGGTACCTATGAAGCAAATTTTAAAGACTTGCAAGGTACGCTTCTGGTATTATTATCCAACCTGAGAGTAAGATCGATCGATTCTTTAGTGGCTTAAAACCAAGTATTCGAAGGGCTTTAGCCATAAGGGACTTCAATAGCTACGAGGAAATCGTTCGATGTGCTCTCAAAGTTGATATGGATATTGGAGTAACCCATCCGTCATATGGGTTTGATAAGAAGAAAAAATGGAATTCAAAGGAAAATATAAAGAGCACACTGAAAAGAAGATGAGCTTTCCCTTATGCTCAATGTGTGGAAAGAAACATGGAGAGAGTTGTCTTAAAGGGACAAGTAAATGATTCAAATATAGAAAGGAAGGTCATAGGTCATTTGAATGCCGCAATGATGGGAAGAAGATGTCTAATGATGAAAACAAAGGAAGGGATACAAAGAATGACCCTACTACACTTCAATGTTTCAAGTGCAAGGAGATGGGGCATTATGCCAATCAATGCCCAGTTCCAAGGGTTTATGATGATGGTTGACGTCAACAATCTCTTAAGGCTAAAGATAAAGGAATGTCACATGCAATTTCAATCAGCGATGTGGAGTACGATAACGATGTGGTGAAAGGTACACATACCATCCACTCTAAACTAGAAAATGTTTTATTTGATTCTGGATCCACCCACTCTTTTATTTCTGAATAATTTTCTAAGGGTATCACTATATTACCTCAGCAGTTAGACGTTGAGTCAGCTGTGACAACCACTAATGGCACAACAGTTGCATCAAAAGTTTATAATTCTTCTCCGGTTGAAGTTTGTGGGAAACTTCTTCCTGAAAATCTTCTGATCCTTCCTATAGTGGAATTTGATGTGATTCTTGGCATGGATTGGCTTTCTTTATATGGAGCTCATATCAATTGCCAAAGAAGGGAAGTCACATTTCATATTCCAGATCAATCTATGATCTTCTATCAATGGAAGGATGAACATAAACTCCCAGTAGAAATTTCTTCCATCTTATGGGTCATGATTCCACTAAATGAAGGTTATTTATCTCAAATGGTTGGTGAGAAACTCATGATTATGAATATTCCCATTGTACGAGAGTTTGACGATGTCTTTCTGGAAGAATTACCTAGTCTTCCATCAAATCGTGAAGTTGAGTTTTCAATAGAACTTGTACCGGGTGCTTTGCTTATTTCAAAGTCACCTTATAGAATGGCCCCAATTGAGTTGCAGGAATTGAAGAAAAAACTCCAAGACAATCTTGATAATGGGTTCATACACCCTAGTGCGTCACCTTGGGGAGCACCTATTCTGTTTGTTAAGAACAAAGATGGATCAATGAGACTCTGCATTGATTATCGAGAACTTAACAAGATCACTATCAAGAACAAATATCCTCTTCCATGCATTGATGACTTATTTGACCAACTACGCGGAGCTCAATACTTTTCCAAGATTGATCTTCATTCAGGGTATCATCAATTAAGGGTCAAAAGGGAGGATATACCAATGACGGCTTTCCGTACAAGGTATGGACACTATGAATTTATAGTGATGCCATTTGGTCTTACTAATGCCCCTGATATCTTCATGGATCTGATGAATAGAGTCTTTAGAGACAATCTTCATCAGTTTGTGGTAGTCTTTATAGATGATATTCTTGTCTTTTCAAAGAGCAAGGAAAACATGAAGATCACCTGAGGATTATATTGAAGTCCCTAAGAAAGGAGAAGCTTTATGCCAAATTTACCAAGTGTAAATTTTGGCTTCAAAAAGTTGCATTTTTGGGTCAAATAATCTCAAAAGTGGGGATATCTGTGGATCCATCAAAAACAGAGGTTATCGAAAGATAGTCGAGACCAACAACAATAACCGAGATCCGAAGTTTTCATGGTTTGGCTGGAAATTATCGACGTTTTGTGAAAGATTTTTCACGATTATCTAATCCACTCACCAAGTTGACCCGGAAAGGAGTTAAGTTTGTTTGGACGGAGGAATGTGAAGATAATTTCAAGGAGTTGAAAAGAAGGTTATCCAGTGCACCTGTACTCACACTTCCTTGTATTGGAGAAATGTTTGTGATCTACAGTGATGCATCCATGAAGGGACTGGGATGTGTTATCATGAAAAATGATATGGTGATAGCTTATGCCTCATGACAGTTGAAAATACATGAGAAAAATTACCCAACTCATGATTTTGAGTTAGCTGTGGTAATCTTTTCATTAATGATTTGGAGGCATTATCTTTATGGAGAAAGGTGTGACATTTATACTGATCATAAAATTATAAAGTATATTTTCACACAAAAGGAGCTGAATATGGGCCAAAGAAGATGGTTGGAGCTGATTAAGGATTACGACTGCTCAATCCATTACCACCCTAAGAAAGCAAACAAGGTGGCAGATGCATTAAGTCGACAAGACCATGCCCGTTTATCCATGATGAGGATCACAAAAGATCCAATATTTATGGATTTTCAAAGGATGGATCTTGGAATTATAATGGAAGGGGGAAAATACTATATTTCTCATATGAATGTTCAACCATCTATACATGTGAAGATTAAAGAGGCACATAAAGAAGATGTCGAGTGACAAAAGAAGGTGAGAAATGTTCCTGAATTCAACCTTTATTGTGATGGGATAATAAAGTTCAGGAATCGTGTTTGTGTTCCTCCCATCCCCGAATTAAAGAAGGAGATGCTGGATGCGGCTCATAGTTCTTCATTCCCAATTCATCCTGGAAGCACGAAGATGTATAGGGACCTGAAAGAGTAGTTCTGGTGGGATGGAATGAAAAGAGATGTTGCTGAATATGTCTCTCGATGATTGGTTTGTCAACAAGTTAAAGCTGAGAGACAGAAGTCTAAGGGTATGTTACAACCATTACCCATACCCAAATGGAAATGGGAAAACATCACTATGGACTTTTTCACAGGACTTCCTAAAACATCCAAAGGCAATGATACTATCTGGGTCATAGTTGATCGTCTTACAAAGTCTTAACACTTCACTGCTATTTGAGAGGATTTCTCTCTAGATCAGCTTGCCAGGATATATGTGAAGGAAGTGGTAAGATTGCATGGAGTACAACTTTCTATTATATCTGATCGGGATCCGAGGTTTACCACAATGTTCTGGCGAAGTCTTCAGCATACTCTGGATACAGAGTTGAGTTTCAGCACTGCTTATCATCCTCGGACAGACGGTCAGTCTGAGAGAACAATTCAAACTCTAGAAGACAGGTTGAGATATTGCTCTATGGATTTCAAAGGTGGTTGGGATGAACTCCTACCTTTGTTGGAATTTTCTTATAATAATAACTTTCACTGCAGTATTCAGATGGCTCCTTATGAATCACTCTATGGAAAGAAATGAAGGACTCCAACTTGCTGGGATGAAGTTGGGGAAAGAAAGCTATTAGGACCTGATCTCGTTGATGAAATGGCAGAAAAGGTCAGATCTAATCAACAACAAATAAGAGCAGCTTTGAGTCGACATAATTGTTATGCCGACAACCGAAGAAAATAACTAGTGTTTTAAGTGGGTGATAAAGTGTTCTTATGAATATCTCCCTGGAAGAGGGTCATGAGATTTGGAAAGAAGGGGAAGTTGAGCCCTAGATATATTAATCCTTTCGAAATACTGGATCATGTTGGGAAGGTAGCTTACTGATTGGCGCTTCCACCGAATCTCTCTCAAGTTCACGATGTGTTCCATGTATCTCTCCTGAGAAAGTACATACCCGATCCTTCACATGTACTCAGCTCATAAGTTGTACCACTGGAGCAGGATCTTTCTTATGAAGAACAACCGATAGAGATTCTGGATTGTAGCAAAAAAGTCTTTTGAAACAAGACCACTCAATTGGTGACAGTTTTAAGGAGTAACCACTAATTAGAATAATCTACATGGGAGCATGAGGATACGATTAGAGACAGGTATCCTCATATATTTGTAACAAAGTGACGAATTTCGAGGGCGAAATTAATTTTAAGGGGGGTAGAATGTAACACTCGAGACTTTTATGAGAAATATTTTGTTTTTAAATCATCAAAGGAATCTTTTTCTACACACAACACTTTCTTGGCTTGCTTTACACGAAATCGCGACCTTCCTCGATAGCTTGCATCGTACACAATACCGAGTTTCACTAAACAATGATATGCTAATAAAATATTATTAGAACTAGCCATTATGAATAGTAATAACCACTTTTTGAAATTTTATAAATTTTATTTTTCAAAATGGACTTCATTTTTGGATTTGGAATATCGAAATTATCCTAGGGTGAAATTTGGGTATTTTTCTGAAAACTTTCAATTTTTTATGAATAGTGAAACCAATAAGTGGTAGTTAAAAAACTGATTTTTTCATAAAACATAATTTTAATACTTCTGTGAGTGGAATTTCAAAAATACGAGAGACACAGTTGATGTCATTAAGTAAAATTTGGTTCAATGAGATGAAAATAATTTTTGTTAAATAATAACTTTTTACTTTTATTGACCACGGTTAAAAGTAAATAGGGTAATTAAGGGTAAAAATGATATTATTATTAGCCTAACACATGTCCTAATTCTATTGGATAAGTGTAATTCGACCAAAAACAAACTTATGAATAAAATATGACCATTTAGTCCCACTTGGATTAGATTATGACATTTATTATTAATTTATTTAAAAAAGGGTTAAAATAGTTAAAATCAATGTTTAATAACTAAATAATTTTTAATATAGGGTGATACATAAGATCAATTCGACTGTAAATATTCATTAGAAATATTAAAAGATTTCCTACATAATGGTATTTTATTTTAATTTTTAGACATTAAATAATTTATTTTATTTATGACACAATGATGATGCAGTAATTATCTTATTAATAAAATATTGGCATAATTGATGTTATAAATACCAAAATAAATGTAATATGAGACTTTTTATGAATTAAAATAATTATATAGGTTAATATGACATGTTATTATTGATTTAATTATCTTTTTTCGAACTAATCATTCTGTTATGATTTTCAAAAAAATCAATTACTAAATTGTGTCAAAATTTACTTAAAATAGCTTTTAAAAAAATATTATATTATTAATTGTTATTTTATTCCAATAAATATAAAGTTCGGCCAAATGACTTAGATAATGTTATATATATTAATAATAAACAACTTGGGGTTCTTTTGGCTGCTTATAGTATGTTTATTAACCTTATAGTATAAGAACACAAGAAAACACGGTAAAAGTAAAATTGTTTAACATAAAGATAAATCTAAATGATAAGGTTAAAATAGGTACATAAAACTTGTATAAATTCTATTGGATGAGAGGATTTCGACCCATCCCCACTTTAGCTTCGAAATAAATCAATTTGGAGCTATTTAAAACTGAACTTGACTTTATAATAATATCATATTTTTAGTTTTTCCTATGGAGCCCATCTCCTCCCTTATAAAAGGGCACCTCCTCCCACTCATCCTCACACCAATTTGAGCCATCAAGCTCTTCCAACCCCTAAAACATTATCCTCTCCACTTCCCTAGAAACATCCTAGAGGTCCTGGTATTCTTAAAATACAAAATTTAGTGCCCTAAAAGGACGTCTCAAAGAATCACTTCAAAGAAGAGGTAATGTCTGTTACCGATTCTTTCATCTTTATTTCTTCTTCCACTTCTTCTTCTTTAGTTGTTTCATTATGAAGTAATAACATCGGTATCACTCATATACTGATATGTTATTATAAGTATGAAATAACCCTATATCACCATCTATCCATCCTACTGAAAATGAAATCACCGCACGTGCGTACGTACAAAATACCGTCTCCACGCTGTGGTTTAATCTATATTCCACCACCACCTTACTTGGATGGGTATAATGGTGTAAATAATGACTATATATGATTATTTTAAAGTGATATTAATTCTGAAATAGTATACATACACTCCAATACAATTCCATGATCATGGGAACGATATCATCGCTCGTGCGTACGTACGGAATTCCGTCTCCACGATGTGATGCGACTCGTTCTACATGATCTTCATTGCATAACGATTTTATAAATTAATTGAATGAACGAATGTGATATATATTAAACTAATAACATTATAGAAATGAGGTACTAATAACCTAATGAGAAGAATAAGAATTTATTCGACAAAACATGAATAAGAACAAAAAGTAATAAACACCAGAATAACAAGTTGTAATGAAATATTACTAATAAGAAGCTAGGAATATGACCATATGTGATATCATAACCATGAGTATGATTCCGGAATAAGTCAGTAACATGATTTAAATCATTATACAGGAGTTTCGGACACGTACAAAGCATATCGGACCTAAGGTAAGGGATAATAGTGCAAATCTCATTTTTATCGGAGATTACTTATTCGTAAGTATTTACTGGGGTTATTGCAATCCTCCATGTCCATGTTTTATAAAAGTGTATTCATGTATGTTTAAAGTCATTTTATACCCATTTTGACATTTACCCCATGGTACGGACGGAATCATTCTTTTGTTTACCCTACGAGGTACTTTTTTTAACTTTTTCGACAAAAGTACTAGAAGAATGTTTTTTAACTTATACGGCATGAACATATTTTTACAGTTTTATAAAGACTTATTTTCATGATGCTTCATAAAAATATTTCATGAAAATTTTCAACAAAATCTCTTTCCTTTAAAATAACATGACGTTTTGTGAAAAGAAATTGATTTTGAAGAAGAAAGGATATTTTCCTCAAAAATTCATTTCAAGTGTTTTATCAAAACCTTTTTCCATCTAAGATGACATTATTTTATATGTGTATGTTTCAAGTATAAAGTCTCTATGATTTATATGGTTTCACTTTTCCTATTATGAAATGATATCCATTTCTTTTATATGGATTATGTGATTATGGGATGATGTTTATGAAACCCATTTTATTTATTGGGTTACTATGAATGATGTTTGTTTATGTTGTGGCACAAGTAAGAATGATTTCATTATGAGATGGGTGGGACCTATATCTCCCTCTAATTCATTGGGTAATGATTTTATATCTCATGAGATAGACATGGCTGGAACGACAGGTTAAACAGGTTCAGTGAAACAGGACTGAAACGAGGAGTGAACTCGGTTCAGAAATGGGCTTTGTCCACTAAGATAGTCTTGGAAATGAGCCTTGCCTATTAAGAAATGATTCTATATGATTATGTTTGTATGACACAATGTTTAATGTTTTATGTTATGATTATTGGGATTACATTTCACTACTATGATTTATACCATGTTATGAAATTATGATTTTTTTTGCAGGTTAAGATTTCCAAACGTTATGTTCTTATGTATATGATGTGATTGATATTTCTTTTGTTTACCCTTATTAAGAATTTGAGCTCACCCTTTTGTATGAATTATTTCCCCAGGTCAGGAAGAAGGTTATTAAGCAGGATATGCAAAAAAGGGACTCCATATATGATGAAATAAATGGGAGGCAAAGTAGACGCTTTATGAACCAGTTGTTTATGTTTCCCAGTTTTTAAAGACACTATACCTATACGGTCCTTTCCTGGTTTTTGTTATATGTTGTAATAAGTGTGTTTCAATTCTGAAGTAATAACAATGTTTGTAATGTATGGGTCGTTATACTTTATCCTTGGCACGACTTAAGTTTAGTTGGTGTGGGATTCATGTGAGAGAACCTGAAAATGGAATAACCGTAAATAAAATTATTTTGTTTTTCAAATGCTTATAACTCAAAAACGGTAAGTAGAATTAAAAATATGAGACCACCACTAAGATCGTGATTGTATGATCTCTTTAGGAAGATACTAACTTTGGCCGGCGCATGCCACTACTGATAGTTACTTTTTGGCCATAAATAAAATAATTAACTGACAATTATATTATTGTAAAATCCATAACTTTTAATCGGTAACTCGGATTGGAAATCTGAGAGTACCATTGGGTTCATTGGGGTATTTTTCAATTTAGAAAATCCTACCCTCAACCAGCGTGGGGTAAGTGTGACTGTTAATAATTATCTGAACTTTTTTTTGGGTACATTCAGAAAATGCGTGGGCAGCATTTTCTATGTTTTGAACTGTTGTTCGACATCAAAATTGGAGGACATCAATGAACCCACAGTGCCAGGATTCTCTTAAAAGAGGTATAACTTCAACCGCAGTAAGTCGGGTGAAATTTATTTTTGACTTTTGAATTATTAATCAAATATCATGTTTTGTTATTTTATTTTCCTTCATTCCTCCAAAGGACAAATGACGCTGGCAGGACCGATGATGTGTCAAGCCAATAAATGGCTTAACTCTTCTTTTCTTGTAACCACACTATTGGAAATTTGGGACGTTCATTAATTAAATGAACCTCATTAATTCCACGAGCGTTATACACTCCTTCTCCTCTCCTATTTATATGGTGCTCGGGGAGGGGTGTTGGAACGACTTCACAAAACGACGAAGCTATGGAAAAGCACCGCGACGCCAACCACTAGGAGGACGAGACTGGTTCCAACGAGTGGTGATGAGCACCACCGAGTCACGAACCGATGGCAACGATAAAGGAGGTTCTGTTGACCGTCATCAGCAGACGTATCTTCCAGCTAGGGGGTTATTTTCGTTTGTGTGTTTTTGTTTCCCTCTTCCACATTCTTGAAATTATACGAAGAATGTGGTTCAACCATCCAACAGGTTGACCCGTGATTCATCCGTCTTTGTGGGAGGTTATTATGGGGAATCATGTGGGGTTTGGATTGTGTACAATACAAATTTTTATTGAAGCTCGTTAATATCCTTCATACTGCGAGCTAACGTGGGGGGTGCAGCCCAAACAAACCCGACCCGAACCCTCGATATCTTGCTTTCCTTGCACAACCTTGGAGGACCGCGAACACGTCGACGCACGCTGTAAGAGGAGGGTCACGACTCGTCAGCCGCCTCACCAACAGAATGGCCTCCGGGATTTTGGGGAATTCTAGTGACCGCGGGGTTACACCCCCCCCCCCCCGCATCGGACTGAACTGGGTTGCAACCCTTAGAGCAGGCTTCCACCCTCGAGTCGGGGCGCCACCCTCGCACCGGGCCGCAGCCCTCACAATGGGCCACCGCCATCGGACCGGGCTGCTGCCCACAGAACGGATGGCCTCCTCGCACCGGGCTGCCGCCCTCGCATCTGGCCCCCACCCTCAGAGCGGGCCTACGCCCTCACACCGGGCCGCCACCCTCAGACCGAGCTTCTGCCCTCAATGCGGGCCTACTCCCCGGACCGGGAAGCCACCCCGCGCTGGTCAGGACACCCTTTTGCGGGCCGCCCCCTTACATGCTACCCCCCTTGTGGGCTACCCCACTTGCGGGCCACCCTATTCTGGTCAGTCCACCCTTGAGGGCCACCCCCATTGCGGGCCACGGTGGGATTCCATTGCGGATCACCCATCTTGCGGGTCAGACCAAAAATCGACCCATCAGGCCGAGTCCACCCCGGCCCATCGGGCCGAGTCCACCCCGGCCCAGCCTAGAGTGAGTCAGGCCGGGTCGGCCCGACCAAGTCAGACCGGACCCAGGACCAACCTGACCCTGGAACACTTAAAGGAGAATATCTTGAGAACCATAGGTTTGTTTGATGAACCGTCAATAGAGTCTGGATCCTTGGATTGAGATGGTCCTTTTGGTATTCACCAGTTGAGTTTTTTGGGAAGTTGGAGTAAGGCCGGGTTGGATCGAACCCAAATCCGACTGGACCCCCGAAGCTAAAATGCTTATAACTCACAGACCGAGCATCTGATTGACGCATCGTCTATCATGTTGGAACCCCTACGACATGGAGGTCCTTTGAGTTATTCTGTTGTGGAGATTAGTGGTGGTAATGGTATGACCGATATCTTGAGGGGAAGATTCTACGATATCTTGAGTGTTTTCGGTGCAAGGAAACCTATGGCAGACTACAACGTGAATAATGAACATCGATCCTATGTGGGTCAGCTCCTGTGTGGGTCAGTGCTCAGCGATCCTATGTGGTTCAATGCATATCGATCCTATATGGGTAAGATTCTGTGTTGGTCAGTGGGGGTAAGTTACCTATCAATATTATGTGGGTCAGTAGTAGTTATTCTTAATAGAATATGATGATATATTTTATGACCAATAATCTGTACTTATGTACTGAAGTTATACCTGATTGTGAGCTGAGTCTTTTGCAAGTGTGGTACTTCTTTATTTGTGGTGTTACCTATGTGTCACTTCTACCTTTGTGGGATGGTCTTTGTGGTGTTACCTGTTTAGTATTTATATCTTTGTTGTGTTACTTGCGTGGTACTTCTACCTTCGTGGAGTTACCTTCGTGGTTTTATCTTCGTGGTGTTACCTATCATGGAAGGTGGGCCATTAGAAGTCTGGGTATGCCCTCCGGGGGTTCCTGCTGGCCAGAAACTGCGGTGGAGGACTCACCACCATGTCCCTCACTAGACAAAGAAATAAGCTTATCAACTTCCTCGCCCTCCGCTCATTCACCACCTCCTTGTGTATGCAGCTCTTGTACATCCCATTCATCAGTGCCTATGATTTTCCATTTCATTATGACTATGAAAATAAGAAGTGTTAAATGGATTAATGGTGAATGTGGACATGTATACCATAACGGTGTTGTTGATGAGAACAGCGAACATGGCTGGAGTGGGGGTGACAGAATTCCACCTCCCTTCATATGAAACTTGGAGGCCACCCACATCATCCTGGTGGAGGATGAAAATAGAGGTGGGATCGCAGTGTGGTCCCGTCCCCAGCGTCACGTCCGATTTCCGGCAAGGAGGGTAGTAATTTAGACACACAATCGATTCATTTCCAATGAATAAATCTTGGAGGTAGTTGTGTCCCATCCCAAGTCTGATGCCCATCACCTCCATGATCGCCACCAACAGACCGCTTATGGCCTTGTTGTACTCCTCCCACTCCTTCCTTCCCCCGACACAAAAGGATCATGGAATATATGGACCTTTTCCGACTTCTAATCACCACCAAGTTGAAATTTCAGGCATTTTCCTTGTTTAATTCTCAAAAAATTACCCGAAATCTCAAAAATCCATGCCCAAGGTCTGCATGAAGTACTTCTCTAAACTCCCAGTGGCGGCTTTAGTGAAGTGGAAGGACTGCATCTCTTTCCACAGAAACTACGTCGTGAACCTGTCGGTGAGGTCATCGGTGTATCCTTGATGATCCCCGGAGCTCCTCTTCGACCTTTACATCTCTTACGATGGCAAGCTAATGAACAGCTCCATGCCGGCGTGGGCTCATGCAACGAGCTCTGGGTCCACGTAGTGATTCCGGAACAAAAAAATCTAAAAAAACAATCCTCATTATTTTAATAAAACATTGAAATAAATGATTTTTATCATTGAAAAAAATTAAAAAACCCTCATTATTTGATAAAAAATATGCATAAAAATTTTCTCTATCAAATAACCTCACACTTAACCCATGCTTTTCCTCAAGCATAAAATCTCCACAAGGAAATAAAAGAACACCAATGTTACCAAAATTCATATTCGAATGCAATAAAATCAAAAAAAAAATTCAATGTGAAATCAAACATCTAAATATCTGCATAAAATATCAATTTAATTTTTCATTTTTCAAAGAAACAAATAATTCAAATATTTTACTTTTTCCCTATGAAAATTAATGGAACTTCTCATTTCATTCATTCAATCTCCTTCATTTATTATTATTAAACATGTGAAGTCATGATTTACCTCACTTTTGATTATTTTCTCTCATCCGTCATGATACAATTCAAGTAGATTTATGCTTATATCATGAGAAACATACTCCATATCCATAAGCATGTAAATGAACTAGTTTCTCCACTTTGTAATGAAAAAATACACATAAAATCATGAGGACGTGCAATTAAGGTTCTATTGACTTTGGGGTTTAAGGTTGGTAGGATTAGATGCATTAAAATTTAAGGCTCAACGAGGAGGCTAATCTCTTAAAAACTATGCATGATATCAAAATTAAAAATATAATGAAATTATCCCCTTCAATGAACGAACACCCACATCCCAAAACTCAAAGATAAGGTTATGATCAAGTAAGCATAATGAATGTTTTGTTTAACATCTTGAATATTTTTTTTCTTTTTTCGAAATTTATCATTATATAATACCTCACATTCATGACATAACCACATAAGATCATAAGATCATCGATCTGAAAAATGTTGATTTTTGGATTTCCCAAATCACAACCCATTTTTTTCTCTTTTTGTTGGTTCTTTTTTTCCTTTTGACCTTTTTTTATTTCATGTGTGGAAAAAATAGAGTATAATGAATGATTTCACAACCTTTTACAGTTACCATAATAATACCCCCACAATTCTTCTTTATAATGTATATCATTCAGTCCACCATGACTCCCTTTACCCCCACACTTCAACTTTAAAATATTATGCAAATACTCAGAAGAGGGTAGAAATGGATAAAAATGGATTGACATATGGGTCATTCCTATAAAGGTCATTCATGGTATCTGTGGGATAAAATAAGGATTGATGTAAAGGTGGTATTTTAAGGAAAATTATCTTTTTAAATGATGCCTCAATCATTTTAAATGTGTTTTTGCAGAGTCATAGACTTGAAAAGTTTAAATACAATTTCTGGTCAGTTACATGTCCCAAGATCACTCAAAAAATATGCTCAAGAATAAATAGGAATTACTTGGTCTAGAAATCCTCTTAGTAATTTTAAATATGAAATTGGACAATCACTTATGGTATGACTAATAAATTAATTCACTAGAACTTCTGAAATTCAAAGCATGAAGGATGGTAGAGAAATTTAATTTACATGAATCAATTAATTCCTTCATATAATGAGACATTACTTAAATATCCATGCTTAATTTTAAAAATTCAATTATTAATTTCAATAATTTAATAACTTCATCATTTAAATCTAAAACATGGCATCTCAGGATTCCTAAGAAACTCATTTCTCCTAGATAAGCCGAGTGAAACATGAATTTAAGTGTGGGAATGCAATTTTATCTTTAAAGCTCAAAACATGTTGTGCAAAAAAATGTGGAATGTTAAAAATATAAAACACAAAAATTGAACACCCTTTTCCCATGAAACTTGGTCCTTCCCCTTCACTATCTGGGGCTTCCTTCTACCGCCATGATCCTACAAAATAAAATTACTCAATTAATCACACTGATCATTTCATTTAAGAATAAAATGAAAAGAGGGAGGTGTCTGTATGCTAAATTATTTCAATGATATAAATTTACATCTAAATTCATTGAAAGCAAGTAAATATAAATCCTGGTATTATCCCCTAAGTGGGCCCTGAATTTTGACTACCCCCAAAGGGAAGTACCTACTATTAAACAATGTTTGATAGAGGATGAAGCTTCTTTGATTGGAACCACCGCATGTGGAATTTCTCAACTTGTGATTCATTCTTATAGGTGAGTAATGATCCATGGATAGAGTACACCATATCTCCCCCTTAATAATGAGGTATATCTTGCATTGTGGGGTAGGATAAAGTATGAATCATCCTCCTTCTATGTTGCTACTTGTGCAACCTCTTCTTCTCTGTCCATTGGTTCCTCAAGTTATGTTTTATCAAAATAATAGTCAATAATAGGGTCAGAGTGTAATTATATTTGAATAATATTAAATCATGAAGAATCAATATCAAATTCTTCCCCATCCAATTAATAATGTTTTATCATGATTTCTTTATGGAAATTCACTATAATCTCTTCATGAACTTTTTTCAATAAATATTCAACGTGTCTAGGGAGCTCCGTATGTTCCTCAACATGTGAACATCCTATTTATTCTTCATCATCCACAGCATAGCTATGATTGTAAGATTTTGTATAATAAAAACCACAAGGAGTGATGTAGAATTCAGTTTCAATAATATTAGAAGGTATAGATCCATTGAATGGTTCAAATACCTAAGTCGGTTCAGCTTTGATCTCTGCCTTAGTGTTAAGTGCCTCTTGGAGTAGACTCTTTGAGGATGGAGAAAGGTAGTCAGGCTTCTCCATCTTGACATCAAATTCCACCACCTGGGTGGTTTCTTCCTTCAGTGGTGATGAATGTTCTTATTTTTATTGTATGGGGAGGTGAGGTAGTTCCTCAAATTTAATCAAAAATTCATCCAAACTTTTTTGATCTCCCACTTTTAGCTCACTAGGTAAGTCTTCCTCCCTTGAATCCTCAGGTTCTTCAATTTGAAATATAAGTGGTGAAATTTCTTCCACCACTTTCTCAGGTTCTTCCTTTGGTTTAGGTTTGGGTTACTCCATTAATTCTCAAACATAATCAAAATATCTATCAAACATTCTTTTTAATTGTTCAATGCTTTCTCTATGATCATCCACCTAAGCTCTTCTAAAATATTTATCTTCTTCTTGTTGTTGTTGAAGCACATGTGAGTAATTTTTCCATGCATAATATTCTTGAATTTGAATACATCATGAAATTATTTTTTTTAGTTTTTTTAAACGAAATGAAATCTAACTAAGATGTGAAAATAGAAAAATTAAATAAACTAATGATTGTATCCTTGGAACCAACATTAGTTTTGATGAGCGCCTGTCGTAGGGTATGTAAAAAAATAATTATATTTTTCCTAGTGCAATATAGTGGATGACCAGAGTCGTCTCTCTTGAAGTGCCTTTTCAATGTAGTTCACTTCCTTTATCTAATTCACAAATTATATCTCTATTTGTAGTTTTGTTTATTAAATGAAAGTGATAAAAATATTTTTGGGTTTTTTATTATTTAATATAATGACATGTGAATCAAGATTTCTAAATATATACTAAGATGCAAGTCTAAACAAGATGAATTAATAAGAAAGAACTTGGTTTTGGGGGTTGGTTAAATGTTCAATCACTATGATCCTTTATATGATTTATTTTAGTTTGATAATCCAACCATGAAATATCATGTTTTAACTACTATTATTTAATTATAAATTCTGGAATATCATTGAATGTTTGAGCACTCTCAATTCCACCTCATCCTTTAATAAAAGTTGGTGACACACCTTTGTCTAGAATGTGACATCTTCCAGGACCCAGTAAATTCGAAGCCATTTCATACATTGATTAGCTAAAATCCAACATGTGAAGAAATAACCAATAGAGAGAGGGAAATGATTAAATAAATGAATATGGAAATGTTTAGTAGCAAGTCATTGGAGTCAGTCACAACATCGAGGACATTCACCTTACCTGTGCGTGCTACTCAAATCTATCTACAAACATAAAATTAAACATTTAAGAAAATTCATGATCACCTTCACCTCCCCTCAGGCCAAGTCTCGGGGTCAGCCTCTCATTTTTGAGAGTAAGATATTACTCAATGGAGTGGGTGGAAGAGAAGAGAGAGAGAAATAAATGTAGAAAAGTGGATGGAGAAACACAAAGGCATGGATTTATAAAAATAAAATTTGAATTAAGATTGAGAAATAATACAAAAGTATAATTAAAATAAAATATAATGAATACATTAGAAGAAAGAGGAGAAGAAGTGTCTCGTGCCCTAGTGGGATCCCTCCTTAGCTGTGGGTGTTGAGCTGATGATTTGGGAAGAAGGCGAGGGCCTCCATTTATAGGCAGGATTCATTCCTCTGAATGATTGCATATTGTTGGCCTATTAAATGTTAGATTAATGTTTGGAACCCTTCAAAAAAGTTATTCAATAACTTGGTTTCCATTCACCATCCAAATTTCCACTCATTTAGCCACGAGATTATAGAGTTATGGAATTTTCATTGAATAAGACATTTTATGGCAAAACTTTCCAGGAAGTTGTCTTCAAATTTATAACGATCAATGGAAACCTTAATGACTTAAAAATCCCCCTAAATTTGTTTTAAAGTCGGTCCTATGTGTCCTTTTTATATCCTAGTTGGAATCACATAAATAAGAGGTGAGGAGACTGATTGTTTCATCCGTTATAGTGGTGGGTCGATTCTATTTGCCTAGGAAAATTTCCAACCTCAATGAATATTTTGGACTAATAGATCATTGAGTCAAATATATATCCTTCAGATAAATATTAATGAAATAAAATCATGATAATAAAAAAAGGAATCATGAATATTGGAATTATATTTTTTTTAAAATGACAAAAATACCTTTGTAGTTAAAATCTGTCAAAAATCCAGAATTTTGCACTTTTCTCAATTTAGCTCATAATCATTCTATAATTCAAATTACCTGTTATTTTATTAATACATTGAAATAAATGTGTTTTATCAGTGTATAAAAATTAAAAATCCTCATTATTTGATAAAAAATATGCACAGAAATTTGCTCTCTCAAATACCCCCACACTTAAACCATGCTTGTCCTCAAGCATAAAATCTTAACATTGAAATTAGAGGACACCAATGTTACCAATATTAAAATTCCAATTCAATTAAATCAAACAATTTTCAATGTGAAATCAAACATTCAAAAAATGTCAAAAATATCAATTTAATTCCCCATTTTTCAAAGAAACAAATAATTCACATATTTTACTTTTACCATTTGAAAATTGATGGAACTTTTCCTTTCATTCATTCAAGCTCCTGGATTCATTATTATTAAACATAACAAGTCATTATTTACCTCAATTTTGATTATTTTCTCTCATTACTCATTATACAATTCAAGTAGAGTTATGATCATATCATTAGACCAAGCTTCTTATCCATAGGCTTGTAAATAAACTACTTTCACCACGTTGTAATGAAAAATTGCACATAAAATCATGAGGACTTGAAATTAAGGTTCTATTGACTCTGAGGTTTATCGTGGGAAGGATTTGATTCTTTAAAAATTAAGGCTCAAGGAGGAGGCTAATATAGTATGTACTATGCCAGATATCAAAAGTAAAAATATAATGAAATTATCCCCTTCATAGTAGCAACACCCACATCCCAAAACTCATTGAAAATGTTATGATCAAGTAAGCATAATGAATGATTTGTTCACCCTCTTGAATATATTTTTTTATTTTGTACTTTATTTTCTTTTTTTGAAAGTTATGATTGTATCATACCTCACACCAATCACCTAACCATATACGCTAATAAGATCATTAGTCTAGAAAATGGTGATTTTGGGTTTTCCCAAATCATAACCCATTTTTTCTCTTTTTTCTTGTTCTTTTTGTCCTTTTTTCATTTTTTTAATTCAAGAGGAGAAAAATAGAGTATAATGAGTGATTCCGAAATCTTTTTCAATTACCACAATAAAACCCCTACACTTCTTTCTTACACAGTATATCATCCCATCCACCATGATTCTCTTTACCCGCACACTTCAACATTAAAATATCATGAAAATCCTCAGAGGAGGGTTGGAAAGGATAAAAATGGATTGAAACATGACTCATTCCTATAAAGGTCATTCATGATATCTATGTGCTAAAATAAGGATTGATGTAAAGGTAGTTTTTTAAGAAAAAATTAGCTTTTCAAAGGATGCCTCAATCATTTTAAATGTGTTTTTGCACTGTCATAGATTGGACAAGATTCAATACAAGTTATGGTTGGATACATGTCCCAATATTGCTCAAGAAATATAATCAAGAATAAATAAGAAGTACTTTGTCTAGAAATTTTCTCGGGAATGGGAAATATATCATTAGACAATAACTCATGGCATGACTAATAAATCAATTCACATGAACTTCAAAAATTCAAAGCTTGAAGGATTGTAGGGAAATTAAATTAAAATGAATCAATTAATTCCTTCAAATCATGAGCCATTACTTCAATATCCATGATTCGTTTAAAAAATTCAATTATTATTTTCAATCATTTAATCATATCAACATTGAAATCTAAAACATGGCATCAAAGGATTCCTAAGAAACTCGTGTCTCCTAGATAAGTCGAGTAAAACATGAATTCGAGTTTGGGCATGCAATTTTATCTTTAAATCTCAAAACATGTTGTGGAAAAAAATGTGGAGAGTTTAAAAGATAACACACTAAAATTGAACACCCGTTTTCCATGACACTTGGTCCTTCTCGTTCACTGTCTGGGCCTTCCCTCTACCATTATGATCCTACTAAAGAAAACTACTCAATTAATCACAATGATCATTTAATTTCAGCTCAAAATGAAAAGGGGGAGGGGCCACATGATAAATTATTTCAAATAAAATAAATTGACATCTGAATTCCTTGAAAGCAAGTAAAGATAATTCATCGTATTATCCCCTATGTCGGCCCAAAATTTTGACGACCTCTAGATGGAAGTACCGACTGTTATCCAAAGTTGGATGGAGGATGAAGATTCTTTGATTTGAACCACTACATGTGGATTTTTCCAGATTTTTCTTCATCCTTCTGGGGGTGTAATGATCCTAGGATAGAGTACACCATATCCCCACCCCCTTAACAATGAGTTATATCTTGTATTGTGGGGGTTGGATGAAGTATGAATCATCCTCCTTCTTGGTTGCTACTTGTGAAACCAATTATTCTCTGTACATTGGTTCCCCAAGGCATGCTTCATCAAAAGATCAGTCAATGGGAAAGTCAGAGTGTAATTCCATTTGAATAATATTAAAACATGAAGCATCAAGATCAAATTCTTCCCCATAAAAGTAAGCAGATTTTGTCATGGTTCCCTTAAGGAAATCCACTAGTTTCCCTTCATGAACTTCCATCAATAAATATTCAAAATTTCTAGGGAGATCCATATGTTCCTCAGCATCTGCACATCTAGGTTCTTCTTCATCCTTCAAGGCATAGCTGAGATTGTCTGATTCTGTATAATCAGAACCACAACGAGTGATGTAGAATTCAGATTCAATAAAAGTATAAGGGATAGAGTCCATAAATGCTACATCTCCCTGAGTTGGTTCAGCTTCAATCTCTCCCTCAGTGGTAAGTGCCTCTTGGTGTAGACTCTCTGAGGATGGAGGCAGGTAGTCAGGCTCCACAGTCTTGACTTCAAATTCCACCACTTGGGTGGTTTCTTCCTTTTGTGGTGTTGAATCTTCTTCTTTGTATTGTATGGGGAGGTAAGGTAGTTCCTCACATTTAATCAATAATTAATACAATCTTTTTTGATCTCCCACTTGTAACTCAGTAGGTACGTGTTCCTCCCTTTCCTCCTTTGGTTCTTCAATTTCAATTATAAGTATTGAAATTTCTTGCACCACATTCTCATGTACTTTCTTCATGTTAGGGTGGGTTTATCCATTAATGCATGAACATAATCAAAATCTCTATCAGCCTTTCTGGTCAGTTGTTCAATGTTATTTCTATGTTCATGCCCCTGATCTCTTCTAAAATATTCATCTTTTTCTTGTTGTTGTTGCCACACCTATGAGTGATTTTTCCATGCATATTATTCTAATTTTGAATACATCCTAGAAGTCTTTTTTAGTTTTTAAATGAAGTGAAATCTAAATAAGATGTGAAAATAGAAAATGAAAATGAACTAATTATTGGCTCCCCGAAAATAGCTTCAGTTTTGATGCACACCTTTCTTGGGGTGTGGAAAAAAATAATTATATTTTTCCTAGTTCAGCACAGTGGCAGACCATGGTCATCTCTCTCGAAGATCCTTCTAAATGTAGTTGAATTTATTTATCTAATTTACCTATTATATCTCTTTTGTGGTTTTGTTTATTAAATGACAGTGAATAAAACCTTTTTGGGTTTTTTATTATTAAAAATAATGTCATGTGAAGCAAGAATTCTAAATTTATACTTAGATGCAAGTCTAGATAGAATGAATCACTACAGGAATTTTACACTTTAACAATGGTTGTAAACCATTGGTAAAGACCTGGAAACCGTTGGTATATAGTATATCAACGGTTCCCTCAATCGTGGCCAAGTATGGCGTGACAATAGTCCTATACAAACGGTTCTGTGAAAATTGTTGGTATAGGTGTCAAAATACAAGGTATACCAACAGTTTTCTACAAACTGTTGGTATATGTATGTTAAAGTATAACATATACCAAAGGATTGTAAACCGTTGGTATATGTGTGTTACAGTTATACCAATGGTTATAAACCATTGGTATAGAGGGGATATGGAAAGCCAAAAGGCTATACCAATGGTTTTGTTATAACCGTTGGTATAAACCTATACCAACGGTTTTAACAAACCATTGCTATAGTTATATTATAGTATCTATAACAACGATTTAGAAACTATTGGCATACAATAGCTCAGATCCACAGTAGGAGGCCCCTCTCCCCTCTCCAGAACTGCAACAACACCAATAAAAAATCCCCATCCAAAGTATTCAAAATTTTGAATTCATTCCGGAATTTAGAAATTCAGAAATTCAGAAATTAAAATGCAATAACACCCATAAGAGAAAAACCCTACTTGTTATAGTAAATGCAATAACAACCATAAGAGTATTCCAAATTTAGAATTCATTCCACACTCAAACCACAACACCAACACACAAAAGAGTATTCAATATTTAGAATACATTCCTCACTCAAACCACAATACCAATACACACAAGAGAAAAAACCTACCTGTTATAGGATGAAGATGGGATGTTTAGTCATGGTCTTGGGTTGATTATCATAATACCAACAGAAAAACTAGGGTAGAGTGGCAACGATCATGACACCAATAAGATAGACAATGGTGGTGGCCATGTGCTTAGACCTAGGATGAGTTATAGGAAGCACATGGTATGTTTATATTCCTCTAATGATTATGTATCCATGTATAAATGGTTAATGATGTGTTCGTGGGAAACAACGGCCAATCATGACATACGAGATGTGTTATCAGAATAGCCTACATGTTTTTCAAACACTTTTCAAATAGAATAAGGTGGTATGTGGCTAATTGTAATTTTATCTCCTGGGTGTGATGTGAGATGAATCCACATCTTGGGTAGTGGGTATGAATATTCAATGAAGTATTTGGTATTGGGTTCTCAAAGGGACTTTGGTTTGGTCCTAGAACCGCTTGTTTGAGGATGGGATTGAGGTGATCTATGGGGCTTTGGTGTCACCATATGTATTCCTAACCATTGGGGTATTTTTATGACACCTTGAATCTTATTTTTCAATAATCTATGTGTAGCCTTGTTGACCAATTTGTTATATGGTATGGTTTAGTGTTCATAGGTTTCATATGAAATAACTGTATGATATTTATTTGTTGTATGTTACTGTATAGAATGAACGACCCATGATTGAGAATTAGAACATGAGTGTTGGTGCATGTTCATGATGGGATGTCGAGACTCATTCCTAATATAATTCATGTATTTCTATATATACTATGACCCATTTTGTTTCAATCTATGCCTTGTGAATATTTTCTTCTAATAACGTATGACCAATAGATCATATTTTGTTTTTTATCTCTTAATTTCAAGAATCTATGTGTAGCCTTGTGAAGATTTTCCATATGTCAGTTGTTGTTTTCAATTAAAATGTTGTCCATTTCAAACAAAAGTGACACACTTTGAGTGATACCAATCACACCGTGCCTCAGATTGAGGTGGGGTTGACTCGTACCCGTCACAAATTATCCATGGATCATTGGGTTGGGGGGCTGTCCGGGGGGGCCGGATTGTGTTTTCAGCCACTACGGTCACACAACACATCCAATTGATGTGTCGTCTGGCTGACCATTTTAAAATTAACCCACTCTTTATTATCGTCTGATTTCATGATAATCCGAGGCCATTCGGCCAGTTTCGACCACCCCACGCACGTTTTTCAAGCACGACAAACACCTAAAAAAACATATTCTACTGTGCCGTGTGAACCAGGTTTCCGAATGATGTTTCTTCTTTTCGTACACCTCAAGAATAAGTATTAGGGTGTTTTCGTGTGATTTAAAGTCATTTCGATGTCGTTCAATATGTATTTGACCGTAAAACACGTGTTTTGGCCATTTACGATGCACAGAGTGCGTTTTCAGCCACCGTGGCCACACAACACCTCCGATTGGCATGACGTCTAGCAAAAAATTTAAAAATTCACCCACCCATTGTTTTCATCCGATTTGATGGCATTCTGAGGTCATTAAACCCATTTTGACTGCCCCACGCATGCTTTTCAAGTGCATAAAACACCTAAAAAACACATATTCAGACGTGTTGTGAGAACCGTGCATCCAAATGACATTTTGTCTCCTCATACATATCACGAATAAAAATTTGGGTGTTTTTGTTTGATTTCAAGTCATTTTGATGTCGTTCGGTATGCATTTGACCGTTAAACATATGTTTTGGCCATTTACGACACACGAAGTACATTTTCGGCCACCGCGGTCACATGAAACCTCCGATTGATGTTCCGTATGACTGACCATTTCATGATTCACCCACCCTTTGTTTTCGTCTGATTTCATGGCATTCTGAGGTCATTCGGCTGGTTTTGACCACCCTATGCATGCTTTTCAAGCGCGCCAAACACCTAAAAAATACATATTCTATCGTGCCATGTAAACCGCGGGTCCAAATGATGTGCCATATTTTCATAAACCTCAATAATAATAATTAGGGTGTTTTCGTGTGATTTCAAGTCATTCTGATATCATTCGGTGTGTATTTGACCGTAAAACACATGTTTTGGCCATTTACGACATGAAAAGTGCGTTTTATGATACCGCGGTAACACGCCAACTCCGATTGATGTGCCATCTGGACGACCATTTCACAATACACCCCCTTTGTTTTTATTCAATTTTATGGGATTCTAAGGTCATTCGACCAGTTTTGACCACCCCACGCATGCTTTTCAAGCACACCAAACACCTAAAAACACATACTGAGTCGTGTCACGCAAAACGCATGTCCGAATGATGTTATGTCTCCTCATACACATCAAGAATAATAATTAGGGTGTTTTCTTGTGATTTCATGTCATTTAGATGTCGTTCGGCATGCATTTGACCGTTAAACGCGTGTTTTGGCCATTTACAACACGTGGAATGCATTTTTGGCCACCACGGTCACAAGACACCTCCGATTGATGCGCTGTCTGGCCAAACATTTCAAAATTCACCCACCCTTTGTTATCGTCGGATTTCATGGCATTCCGAGGTCATTCGGCCAATTTTGACCACACCACGCAAGCTTTTCAAGCGCACCAAACACATAAAAAACACATATTCGTCCGTTCCGTGCAAACTGCGTGTCCAAATGACGTGTTGTCTCCTCATACACTTGAATAATAATAATTATGGTGTTTTGAACAATTTCAAGTCATTATAATGACATTTGGATTGCATTTTACTGTTAAATGCATGTTTTGGCCATTTACGACACGCCGAGTGCATTTTTGGCTAGCGCGGTCACACGACACGTACGATTAATGTGTCGTTTGGCCGATCATTTCAAAATTCACCCACCCTTTGTTTTCGTATGATTTTATGCCATTCTGAGGTCGTTCAACAAATTTTGACCACCCCACACATGTTTTTCAAGCACACCAAACACCTAAGAAACAAATGTTCAGTCGTGTTGTGCTAACCGCGCGTCTGAATGATGTGTCATCTCCTCGTACACCTCAATAATATTAATTAGGGACTTTTCATGACATGTTAAGTCATTTTGATGTCGTTCGACATTCATTTGACCTTTAAACACATGTTTTTGGACATTTACGACATGCAGAGTGTGTTTTCGGCCAACACGGTCACACAACACCTCTGATTGACGTGCTGTCTGGCCGATCATTTCACAATTCACCCACCCTTTTTTGTCATTCGATTCCATGGAATTCCGAGGTTGTTATGCCGGTTTTGACCACCCCATGTACGCTTTTTCAAGAGCACCAAACACCTAGAAAACACATATTCAACTGCATCACACAAACCGCGAGTCCGAATGAAATGACGTATCCTCCTAAACCTCAGGAATAACAATTAGGGTGTTTTTGTGTTATTTTAGGTCATTACGTTGTCGTTTGGTTTTCATTTGACCGTTAAACACATGTTTTGGCCATTTACGATATACAGAGTTCATTTTTGAGAATCACAGTCACATGAACCCTCTGGTTGAGGTGGAGTTGACTTGAACCCGTCACAAATGACCAATTCATTGTTTTCCTAATGTATCAACACAATCTGAATGCGTTTGATTGGTTTTCTGTATGTCTGTTTTTGTTTTCACTTAAAATCTGGTCCATTTCAAATAAAAGTGAGAAACATTGAGTGGTACCGGCCACACCATGCATCAGATTGATGCTGGGTTGACTCTTACACATAAAAAATGTACCATGGATCGTTGTTCTAATGTATCAATAGAATCCGAATATGTTTGGTCTATTTTATGTATGTCAATTTTTGTTTTCATAAAAAAATGTTGTCCATTTTAAATAAAAGTGAGACACTTTGAGTGGTACCGGCCACACGGTGCCTTTTATTGAGGTGGGATTGAGTCGTACACATCACATATGACCCATGGATTGTTTTCCTAATTTTTCAACACAATCCAAATATGTTTGGTCCGTTTTCTATATGCCAGTTGTTTTTACTTAAAAGGGTTTCCATTTTAATCAAAAGAGAGACACTTTGAGTGATACAAGCCACACCGTGCCTCAGATTGAGGTGGGGTTGACTCGTACATGTCACATATGACTCATGGATCTTTTTCCTAAAGTATCACCCCAATAAAAATGTGTTTTGTTGGTTTTTCGTATGCTAGTTAGGCAAATCATGCAACAACAGTGATAATATCTTATACTAAAATTATTGACATTGTGCATGATGTGCATCCTCGAGTGCATGGTTAGGGAAAATCATGAACATTGCTTCTAATATATATCCCTATATGTTTGGTAGATACCCTGTGGTTTGGACTTAAATATTTTACTAACTGTGAGGCATAGTGTTTTTTACGCCGACCGGGGTTCCGAGCTCCAAACAAGCCCCAGAAGCCCCATAAACCATTATAACATCATTAGGATTCCATATATTGTAAAAAATAAAGAGTTATAATGAATTCAAAAATATCAATACCAGAGTGAAAAACCAGGTAAAAAAATAAAGAGTTATAAAGAATTAAAAAATGTAATGGATCAATCTTCCCCTGATCACCATCACCATCCCCACTATCATCATCAGCCTCATCCTCGCCTCCATCATTGTCCTCGTCGTCTTCCTTGTCATCATCCCCATTCTCATCCTTGGCCCCATCCTCGCCCTCGGCCCCATCATCACCCTCGTCCTCATCCTCATCCTCACCCTCGTCTTCTTCAGCATCCTCGTCATCACCATGAATGTCATCATCTCGACCGCCACTAGAACTCCCACCTGGTGCATAGGATCGTACAGCCATCGGCGACATATATGTTTGAAAAGCCGCACTGGCCTCTAGTGGAAGTGATAAAGATAACACTTTGATCAATTTTATAAATTCTTTCTCCATCATTTCAACATGTTCTTCCAACTCTATGACCCATGTATCAGCCTGTCTTGTATACTCCTTGACCCGTTCCAACTCAGTGGTACTAGAATGGATACCTTGAGAGGACCGATACCTTGTCGAGACTATATTCTTACCAGGTCGGTAGTGTAATCGACCAGAGGGCTCATCTCCCAAAACCTGATATAAATAATCATGTGGCCCTAAATTGTAAGGATTTTGGGCATCAATGGCCTCTAAATCAGCCTGTTAAAAATATTACTAGATTAGTAAATTTAAAAATAGATATTAAACTTTTAAATACACAAATTAAAACATACAATCTTTTCTTGTGTCATTTCATTAACCGCAGTTCCATCTTTTTCCTTCTACTCAAGAAAAACCATTTTACTCGAGGGAGACGTCCTTCAATATTCAATTTTTGATTCTGTAATGAAAATGAAAAAATATAATGTGCGAGTATAATCATATATTAAATATTAAATAAATCACATAATTTATGTAGGAAAAAATAAAAAGAAAAATTCATAAAGAAAAATTATAAACTATATCGTACTAGCTGCCTCTCATGATCTGACGTAGTAGTGCACCCCAAAGTGTGGAGGAATTTCTTTGAATCAATGTTTTTTTGATTTTTTAGAAGATTCATAAAAAATGTTTAATAATAAATAAGATAATATTAGTGAAAAAAATGAAAACTGTCATTTAAATAACTAAAATTAGATTAATACCTTAAATTTGGTAGTCTCCCAATGGGTAATCATTTATAAATATTGCTCTATCGGGAAATCATCCATGATAGGTACTGTCTCCAACTCTGTTCCCACTATATCACACCATCCAACATACATGTCATGCCTATAACCACTCTAATGCTCTCCTAGCTCCATTAAATGTGCTGGTCGTGCACCTTCACCATCAGGGAAGTTAAACCGAAGCTGTCACCCAATAGATTAATTAATATAAATACAAAAAAATACTACATTAAATAAAATATATTTTTTACCCATATTTGTGCCCACGCATTATCCTTGACTTTGTTTGGTAGATGTCTCAAATAGAGAGGGCTGACCGGAATAATGTCGGAGTATTTGGCTAGCATCACCAAAAATCCCTGACATTCCTACCCAGATTTATCAATAATTTTTCATTCATCATTGTATTCAACCATCAACAGTGTCTGGCTGTTCTATAATGCATGCAAGTGAGTACACCCCCTCCCTCACCTCCTATCAGTAGATGAATATGTTTTTAATGAAAAAAATATCAGTACATGTTAAAATAAAAATAAAAATTGGTATAAAAATTTATTAGAGTTATATAAATATACATGTGGTAGTCAGAACAATGGGCATCACTGGATGTGCAGAAGATGAAGGAATATCCTATACAGGTTGAGTGTCCCTCTGTGTAATCTCCTCAACCACAAACTTTGTCGGAGTAGGAGTCGACGAAGGTGGAATATAATCGTTCGTAGATAATGAACCAGATGGAAAAGATAATGGCACAAACGTCTGGCCAACTGGTATTGTAAACATCAGAAGCGTAATTATCCTGTGTGTCCCTAAAGACACACCAGGATCAAAATGGGGCATATAAGATACATCTGTGGTACGGGCATAGTCCAATCAGGTATGACCAGTGGATCGTCTAACTCTCGCACCACAAGCCCTCGTACCACTAGCCACTATACCGGGATCACCAGATGATCATCTAACTCTTAAACCACCCCCTCCTACCACCATCCCTTGTATTGGGAGAAATATATGGCTCCTTGTTTGATATCCCTCGTTTAGGGGGTCGATCCGGAAAAAAAATTATAACACAAAAGTAAACACATGATATTTTAAGTTATTGAAATTTATATATTTTAAATAAAATACTCACAACATGGATGAGTGGAGGAACGCCCATCTGTGTCATGCGATGATTATTTTCTGTTATCTTTTTCCTCCGCATCTCTTCAATGGGTTCCATTTCCTACAATGAAAATAAATATGGAAGTAATTATAAACAAATAACTAATGTGTAACCCAAAAAACATAATATAGAAAATCCATTTGGATAAAAAAACATAAATAAATAGACGATTTATGGTGGTTTGAAGGTATGTACTATGATACACACTCTGAATGATGTTGGTGTATTCATTAAATCATATCCTAATTGATTTTGGAGATGGACCTTCAATAGTTATAAGTATGGATTTTATTAGAAATACATATAAAAGGATATCATATAATTGTGATGTCCTAAACCAGGATTCCACTCATTAGTGACCCAATCCTAGATGGCCACATGGCCTCAAGCACATATACCAAAATTCCAAATGTTATTGACTAATAGTGAGAGCCTTTGCTGTTTCTGGGGGAGACTATTACCTTATTACCTAAGTTGCACAATTTTAATCTTATCAGATAAAAAGTGGACGAAAGGTAACAATGGGAAAATATTGGAAATGGATGAAAATAACCAAATCAGTAATACCAACTAATAACAGAATCATAAACAGAATGATGGTAATGTATTTTATGTATCAAGAAGAAAAACATAGTTACAACTATTAAGAAGTAGTATTATAAAAGAGGCTCAATAAATTCTAAAATTTGACCTAGCTTCTTAAGGTACAACCCAATCATCTGGTTCATTGGTGGAAAGAGGGTGATTCATTTCAATAACTCGAAATCCACAATCATAAATAAAGGTTTGTTGCCTCTTCATTGAATCAAACCATTGGTAAAGGGAAAAGTTTTACCAATGGTTGCACCCAACCATTGGTAAATGAGGATTTCAATGCCCCATTTTAGGCATCCCAAATAGAGGCACATGCCTCAGGACCCATTATGTGTTACAAGAATCCCAAATCAGTCACTCATGTTCAATAAATCATTCTTGGAACCTCTATGGTCATACCTTTCATTACCCAATTATTTCCTCAAGTCAAGTGCACCCCATGGGTGGATAATGTTTAGGTTTATACACTAATAGGCTGTTCATGGCTTGAAAAAATGTTTAATTTCATAAAATATAGACAAAAACATTTATTTTTAAATTTGAGATTAATAATAATGTTTGTCAATGATAACAAGATTACTGAATTAAACTTTTGACTTATCTGAAATTGTTATGGATGTATACACATGCCAGCATGGCTAGTGAAAAGCACCCCACCATCATAAAAGTGAGTATTGGACAAGAAAGAGACACAATATACAACATACAGTGAGAAACATATTTAATTAACCCTAATGTTATATTAGAACATTCATCTTAGGAATCCAATTATCACTCATGACTAACCATGACACTATAAACAACTCGGAGTGTATGAGCTTTCTCTCTAATCTTAACAACATCATCACACATTCTTATCATGATGTGAATCATGTGGAATATGGATGATATTAACACAAAATTTCCAGAAATACCAAGCCTTCTATGAACAGAAAATTTACGGATGATATTAACACATAATTCATTTTGAATCAAATTTGATTCACTGTCATATCCTAACACACACACCGAAATAAAACAGAAAACAAAATTCATACACACCCAAATCAAAATAGAAAACCCAAACAGTAGATGTAGAACATTAAAATGAATGTACCACTTACAAATTAGAAGTGATGAATCAGAAAAAAGAATTTCTGCAGTATGGTAAACAGAATCCCACTTCTCCACTTCCCCAAATGAAAATATAAAACCAAAATAGTAGATGTAGTATCACTTACATAATACAAGTGAAGAATTGATAAATCTAAGGATGAAGGATTTTGGCTGTAGGGGAAGGAAAATCCCAATTCCCCCTTCTGTTTAGGACTACAGTTGCATGGAATGGGGGAGTTCGAGCATTTATGAATTTGGGGAAAAACATTCCCAATGGTTTGTAAAAACCTCTGGTAAAGGATGATTTAAACCTCTCTATACCAATGGTTTAAGAAAACCATTGGTATAGAGTATACATTTCCCAACGGTTTCGGAAATTTTTTTAGAAATATGATTTAACCAACTTTTACCAACAATTTCCTTAAACCGTTGGTAAAAGTACACTACAGGCATTGGGAAAACCTCTATTTCCAGAAGTGAATTGATATGAATGATTTTGGTTTTGGGGGATTGTTAAATGTTCAATAATTATTATAATTTATATGTTTTATTTTAGTTTGTTAATAAAAACATTAAATCTCATGTTTTAACTAGTATTATTTATTTAAAAATTGTGGAATATCATTGAATGTTTGAGAAGTCTCAATTCCACCTCCTCCTATAATCCAAGTCGGTGACACACTGTTGTCTAGAATGTGTCATCATCCAAGACTCGATTCAATCCAAGCCATTTTATCCATTGATTAGATCAACTCCAACGTATGAAGAACTATGCAATAGAGACAATGAAGAATGATTAAATAAAATAATAGGGATATGATGAGTTGAATGTCATAGAAGGTAGTCACAACATCATGGACATTCTCCTTAACCATACATACTACTCAAATCTATCTACAAAATTAAAATTAAACATTAAAGAAAATTCATTATCACCTTCACCTCCACCCTATCCAAGTCTCAGGGTCAACCTCTCATTTCCAATAGTAATATATTACATGGTGGAGTGGGTGGAAGAGAATAGAGAGAGGTAAATAAATGAGGAAAAGTGGATGGAGAAATACAAATACATGGATTAATTAAAATAAAATTTAAAATAAAATTGAAAACTAATAAAAAAATAAAATTAAAATAATAAATAAGGGGGTAATAGAGGAGAATCATCATACCATGCCCTGATGGGATCCCTCCTTAGTTGTGAGTGTCGAGCTGATGATTTGGGAAGGAGTTGATGGCCTCCTTTTATAGGTAGAATTCTATCTTCTAAAATTCTGCCTGATGTTGGCCCATTAAATGGTCGATTCACACGTGGACCCCATCATTAAATTTGTTCATAAATATTTTTTCCATTTACCCTCCAACCCTCATCTCATTTATCATTGGGATTAAGGAGTTATTGAATTTTCATTGAATAAGGATTTTTATGGCTGAAATTTCTGAGAAGATTCCTTCAAATGTATAACGATCAATGGAAACCTTGATGAATTAAAAACTCCCCCAAATTTTTCATAGAGTTGTTCTGATGTGTACTAGTTCTATCCCTAGTGTAATAAACTAAATGGGAGGTGAGGAGATTAATTTGTGCATCTGTTATAGTGGTGGGGTCCAAGGTGTCTGCCTGGAAAAGTGTCCAACTTCAATGATTTTTTTGGACTAATAGATCTTTGAATCAACTCTAGAACCTAAAGAGAAATTTGAATGAAATAAAATCAGGATTCTAAAAAAACCATGAATTTTGGAATTTTATTTTTTCCAAAATGAAAAAAATACCCTTCTGGTAAAAATATTTCAAAAATCCAAAATTATGCACTTTTTCCAATTTTTCTCATAATCATTCTGAAATTATAATTACCCATTATTTTAATAAAACATTGAAATACAAGGGTTTTATCATTGAAAAATATTAAAAATACGCATTATTTGATAAAAAATAAGCACATAAATTTTCCCTATCAAATACCCCCACACTTAAACCATGCTTTTACCCAAGTATAAAATCTCAAAATGGAAATTAGAGGACACTAATATTACCAATATTTAAATTCCAGGGTAATAAAATCAAAAAAAAATTCAGTGTGAAATCAAGCATTCAAAAATATGGATAAAATATCAATTTAATTTCACATTTTTCAAAGAAACAAATAATTCACATATTTTACTTTTACCCTTTGAAAATTGATGGAACTTATCCTTTAGTTCATTCAAGATCCTTGAATAATTATTATTAAACATGAGAAGTCATGATTTACCTCACTTTTAATTCTTTTCTCTCATCACTCATGATACAATTCATGTAGAGTTATTCTCATATCAGGATAACATGCTCTTTATCCATAGGCTTATAAATGAAATATTTTCACAACTTTGTAATGACAAAACGCACATGAAATCATGAGGACTTTCAATTAAGGTTCTATTGACTATGAGGTTTAAGGTTTGTAGGATTTGATGCTTTAAAAATCAAGGCATAAGCATGAGGATAATCTCTTAAATACTATGCATGATATCAAAAGTAAAAATATAATGAAATAATCCCCTTCATAGTAGCAACACCTAATTCCCAAAACTCAAAGAAAATGTTATGATCAAGTAAGAATAATTAATGATTTGGTCACCCTCTTGATTTTTTTTATTTTTTACTTTTTATTTTTTTTCAAAAGTTATGATTATATCAAATCTCAAATCCATCATCTAACCACATACGATCATAAGATCCTCGTTCTAGAAAATGGTGATTTTTTGTTTTCTCAAATCACAACCCATTTTTTCTCTTTTTTTGGTTCTTTTTGTCATTTTTGTTATTTTTTCAATTGAAGATGGGAAAAATAGAGTATAATTAATGATTCTACAACCTTTTACAATTAACACAATAATACCCCCACACTTCTTCCTTACAATGTATATTATCCCATCCACCATTATTCCCTTTAACCCGACACTTCAACTTTAAAATATCATGAAAATACTCAAAGGATGGTAGGAATGGATAAAAATGGGTTGAAACATTACTCATTCTTATAAAGGCCATTCATGGTCTCTATGGGCTAAAAGAAAGATTGATGTAAAGGTGTTCTTTTAAGGAAAATTGGCGTTCCAAAAGATGTCTCATTCTTTTTAAATGTGTTTTTTAGTAGTCATAGCTTTGTTAAGTTTAAATACAAGTTCTTGTCGATTACATGTACCATGATCATCCATGAAATATGCACAAAAATAAATAGGAAGTACATGGTCTATAAATCCTCATGGGAGTGGAAAATATAACATTTAAAAATCACTCATGGCATGACTAATAAATCAATTCACATGAACATCAGAAATTCAATGCATGAAGGATGGTAGAGAAATTTCATTTACATTAATAAATTAGTTCCTTCAAAACATGAGTCATTACTTCATTATCCATGCTTCATTTTAAAAATTAAATTATTCATTTAAATCATTCAATCATATCAACATTTAAATCTAAATCAAGGAATCACAGGATTCCCAAGAAACTCATGTCTCTTTGATAAGTCGAGTAAAACATGAATTCATGTGTGGGCATGAAATTTTAACATTAAAGATAAAAACATGTTGTGGAAGAAAAAGTGCAGAGTTTAAAAGATAAAACACAAAAATTGAACACCCTTTTTCCATGAAACTTGGTCCTTCCCCTTTACTATATGGGGATTCATTCTACCATCATGATCCAACAAAAGAAAATTACTCAATTAATCACAAGGATCATTTCGTTTAATCTCAAATTAAAAAAGGGAGGGGGAACATGCTAAATTATTTCGATGAAAATAATATGAAATATTAATTCCTAGAAATCAAGTAAAGATAAATCATGGTATTATCCCCTAAGTGGGCCCTGAATTTTGACTGCCTTTAGAGGTCAGTACCTGCTGTTATCCAAATTCTGATGAAGGATAAAGCTTATTTTATTTGAATGACCACATGCGGCCTTTCCTAGATTTTTCTTCATCCTTCTGGGACAGAGCACACCATATCCCCCATTTAAAATGAGTTATAGATTGAATGGTGGGGGTAGGATTAATAATGAATCATCTCTTTTCTTTTCTTATACTTGTTCAACCTCTTCTTGTCTCTCTATTAGTTAATTGAGGTACGATTCATCAAAATATTAGTCAATGGGAATGTCAGATTGTAATTCAATTTGAATAATATTAAAACATGAAGTATCAAGATCCTATTCTTCACCATCAAAGCATCTTTTATCTTGGTTTCCTTAGGGAAATACACTAGCATCTCTTCATTAACTTCCATCAATAAATATTCAATGTGTCTAGGGAGCTCCATATGTTCCTCATCATGTGCACATCGAGGTTCTTCTTCATCCTCCAAGGCAGAGTTAAGGTTGTCAAATTCTGTATAATCAGAACCACATGGAGTGATGTATAATTCATATTAAATAAAATTATAAGGGATAGAATCAATGAATGGTTTAACTCCATAAGTTTGTTTAGCTTCAATCTCTTCCTTAGTGGTATGTTCCTGTTGGAGTATACTCTCTAAGGATGGAGGTAGGTAGTCAGGCTCCTCCATCTTGACTTCAAATTCTACCACGTTGGTGGTTTCTTCCTTCAGTGGTGCTAAATCTTATTCTTTGTATTTTATGGGTAAGTTAGGTAGTTCTACAAATTTAATCATGAATTCATCCAAACATTGTTGATCTCCCACTTATAGCTCAGCAGATATGTCTTCCTCCCTTGCTTCTTTAAGTTCTTTAATTTCAAATATAAGTGGTGAAACTTATTCCACCACTTTCTCATGTTCATCCTATAGATTAGGGTTGGGTTACTCTATTAATGCATGAACATAAACAAAATCTCTATTGGCCTTTCTAGTTAGTTTTTTAATGCTTTCTCTAAGTTCATGCATCTAATCTCTTCTAAAATATTCAACTTCCTCTTGTTTTTGTTGCTGCACCTGTGAGTAATTTTTCCATTCATAATATTCTGAATTTAAATACATCATGGAAGTCTTTTTTAGTTTTTTTTAAATAAAATGATATATAAATAATATGTGAAAATTGAAAAATTAAATGAACTAATGATTGGATCCCCAGAAATAGTGTCTGTTTTGACACACGTCTGTTGTGGGGTGTGGAAAAAAATAATTATATTTTTCCTAGTGCAGATTAGTGGCTCACCAGGGTCATCTCTCTTGAAGATTCTTCTTAATGTAGTACACTTAATTTATTTAATTCACCCATTCTATCTCTTTTTGTGGTTTTTTTATTAGATGAAAGTGATTAAAATCTTTTTGGGTTTTTTATTATTTAAAATAATGACATGTGAAGCCAGAATTCTAAATATGTACTAAGATTCAAGTCTAAATCGAATGAATAAATAAGAAAGAACTTGGTTTTGGGGGTTGGTTAAATATTCAATAATTTTTCTCCCTTCCCGGTTTTACTTTAGTTTGATAATCCAAACACAAAATCTCATGTTTGTACTACTATTAATTATTTATTAATTGTGGAATATCATTGAATGTTTGTGCACTCTCAATTCCACCTCCTCCTTTAATCCAAGTTGGTGACACACATATTTCTAGAATGTGTCATCTTCTAGGACCTAGTACAATTGAATCTATTTCATCCATTGATTATCTCAACTCCAATGTGTGACGAAATAACCAATTGAGAGAGGGAAAATTATTAAATAAAATAATATGAATAGGTTGAGTTGCATGTTATCGGTGGTAGTCACAACATCAGGGACATTTGGCTTCCTTTGTGCATGATACTAAAATATATCAACAAACTTAAAATTAAACATTAAAGAAAATTCATGATCACCTTCACCTTACATTTGGACAAGTATTGGGGTTATCCTATAATTTCTGAGAGTAATAGATCACTTGGTGGAGTGGGATGAAGAGAAGAGATAGATAGGGAATGAAATGAAGAAACGTGTGTGGAGAAATAGCAAGGCATGGATTGATAATACTAAAATTTGAATTACAATTGAAAAATAATAACAAACTAAAATTAAAATAAAATAAAATGAAGAAATGGGGTGGGAATAGAGGTGTAGCATTGTAACATTCCCTGTTGGGAACCCTCCTTGGCTGTTGGTGTCGAGCTGATGATTTGGGAAAGAGGCGAGAGCCTCCTTTTATAGGCAGAATTCAATCCCCTAAAAGTTTTTTGCATTTTTGGAATAATAAATTGTTAATTAACACATGGACTCCTTTATAAAAGTTGTTCTTAGATGTTTTTTCCATTAATCATCCACATTTCAGTTCATTTTTACATTGTATTAATGAGGTATAGAATTTTCATTGAATAAGAATTTTTATGGCTGAAATTTCCAGGAAGCTTCCTTCAAATGTATAATGATCAATGGAAACCTTAATGACTTCAAAAATCCACCAAAATTGTTTTAGAGTCAGTCATATGAATCCTAGTGATATCCCAGGTAGAATAACCTAAATTAGAAGCGAGGAGACCGATTTGTGCATCTGTTACGGTGGTGGATTCCACACTGTCTGCCCAGAAACGTTTCCAAATTCAATGAATTTTTTGGACTAATAGATCTTCGAATCAGCTCTAGGTCATAAAGATAAAGTTAAAGGAAATAAAATAAGTATTATAACAAAAAATTCATCAGTAATGTTTTACTTATATTTTTTAACAAATGACAAAAATTCCCTTGTGGTAAAAATCTGTCAAAAATCCAAAATTATGAATCTTTTAAAATTTTGCTCATAATCATTATAAAATTCAAATTACCCATTATTTTAATAAAACATTTAAATAAATGGGTTTTATCATTTAAAAAAATAAAAAAATCCTCATTATTTGATAAAAAATGTACATAAAGATTCATTGTCAGAGATGTCCTACCTCCTTGTCTTGTGTAATCATAATATGTCATGCCTAAATTGATTAAATGCTTAAATTGAACTTATTAAATTAGTGGGTATACTTTTTAGTTGTTTTTAGATTGATTAAATGGTTTTTTTGGTAATTATGATTAATGTGTGGGAATATCCATGTGATGTGTTAAATGGAAATTGGTGATAAGTGGGTGGGTATAACCATGTGACATGATTAAATGGAAGTGGAGTACATGAGTGGACATACTCTTGAGATGTAACAGTTTAAATGAGTAGGTATAGTCGTTGAATGGTTTTGAATGTAATTTTTTATATGAGTGGGTAGACTCATATGGTTGGAAATTGTTAAATGTATGGAATGGTTGATGATTTACATAGATTCCAAGGACGAAACTCCATGGATTTTGAATGCAGTAGTGGACACCTTGGTTGAGTATTCACTTTGGGTCTTGATTCTGTGGGATGACTTGGGCTTTGTTTTCCATTAGAATCATATTGATTGGACTCACGTAGGACATTCTAGTAAACATGCTCCTAGGAATCCAACCAGTGCCTATACTGAGATTCTATCGACATGATACTAAGACTTTATGATGATGCCTTATTCTCCAATACATTGGATTCAGCCCTTCATGGTTTACAATTAATTATATGGCACGATCGTGGGATATATGACTGTGTCTGTATGACAATGTCATGGGTTTTGGATATGGTTTTCTTTATAGAGTAAGGCTGTATGGATAGGACATGGATTGTTTTATGATAAGGCTGAGTTGTTTGTTTATATTTCCTATAGGTTCCTTGTTAGGATCTGCCACTTGTTGCAGGGATCCACAAGAGGCTATTCGATATAACTTGTTTGCATTGGTTATATGCCTTGGGCTTTCACACTTACATTACTTCTTACTTGTACTTGTTTCGCTTATTTCTTAGTGTAGCATAGAATTGTATAGATCATTGGGTGAAAACCTACTGGGATGTTTATCTCACACCCTGTTTGGGCCTCCTTGGGGACCCAAACAAATTATATGGTTTTAGGTGATAGTAGGGTCAAGCGGCCTAACACTAGTTGTTGATCATTTTTTTAGAGCATGGGAGCATGAGACCCAGCTGAGGCTTGCGATGATACTGTGACACATTTTTATCTTTTTGGATTTTGGATACATATATTGTACTTTATTTCCATATATATTTTTGGGTTGTTATCTAGATACATTTATCATTTTCATCATGGTATATGCGACACTTATGTCTTGTTATATATTCCTATCTTGCTTATCTATTTTACCTATTGTTTTCTTATTGTATTTACTTATGATATTGAATTTGATTGACTTCCACTATGATATACTCTCGTAATTAGGGAATAGTCTCCCCAATAACTCAACTAGACCCTCTCTACTAGTCGGAAGGATCTGGAATTTGAGGATTGCGCTTGACTCCATGTAGCCAACCGAGTTTGTGGAACTATTGAGTGGATTCCGAGTTCAGGATGTTACAAAGTGGTATCAAAGAAAATTTCTATTCTAGTTTGTTTTACTGTTTGGAGACAATAGACATTGATATGAAGGAAAATGTAAATTGTTAATGAGATATGATCGATCGTAGCTAACCCGTGTACAAGAAAAATCCAAATTACCCTAAATGAAATTGTTATTTTTTGGTTTTGTCTATTATAGTTGATTTTATTTCACCATTAGGAGACACACATGATTTATGATGATACTATTGATCCAATTGTGCGTTCTATTTTTTTTCAACATGATGAGATGAGGGTATTCCATCTCATGCATCATATATTCGCTTGTTAGAAATCACATATCATGCATTATGTCATGCCATTTAAGATGAATTATTTGACACATGCTATTGTGATAGGTGCTCTAATAGATGTTCCTGATTTTGTGGTAGACTTTGTACAGAGGATAGAGAAGTGACAACATATTTCAATTCATAAGGTGTATAGGCCCTTTGGAAGTAGAAAATGACGTACCTTTTAAATTAAAATTTTAAAGTTAATTTTATGTGTATGGATTATATAGTTATAAAATTTTGGTTCATGATGTGTTATGGGTCCTCAAGGATCAGAACTTGGCGGACCATTGGTTAAATCATGTCAAATAAATACTGTTAAATGAAAATAAATTGAAAATAGATAGATGAACTACACCCATATTTTGAGTGGGTGAGAGGTAGTGTTTCTAGTTGTGTTGTGGTTGTTCATTATACAATCATGTATTTAGGATTAGGTTGTGTGATATGACTTGTTTTTAGGAGGGTTTTGACCTATCCTACGCTTTTGATATGGGACTTTGATGTCAATCATTTCTGAGGTGAGTGTTTGGCATTGTAGAGGCATGCCAACATTTAGACCTCCAATGGTATTCCAAGAGGGTGGTGATGACCATGCTTCGAAGGTGGTGGGCCATGAGATACTAGTGGATCCTCTATTAGTGCTTTTATGGTACAATAGACTATTTCAGACATAGGTAATGAGGAATAGTTCCACGAGGTGTTATTTTGTTATATGCAGACTTTTCAAGGAGCACCATAGCCTACCCTGACTATGGACGAGCTGACATGGGTGTTCTAGCAGAAAAATCCTTTCATGTTTTTGGGGTATGATGGTCCATAAGATTTTGAGTTGTGGCTTGAGACCACACTAGCTATCTTTGAGAATCAAGAGACACCTCTTGAGAGGAGGGTCAAGCTCACTCCTTATATGATACATGGAATAGTAAAGTACTGGTGGGATGTTCTGAACCAGGATGAAAGGCTACAAGATATGGGTTGGAATGATTTCTAGACCTACTTCCTTGACTAATTTTACCCCAAGACACTATGGGAAGAGTGAGTTAATGAGTTCATGCATCTAGACCAGGGCACCATGAAGGTTATAGAGTACTCAACATACTTTATAGTGTTGCATAGTTTTTCACTGATGTACCTTACTGATGAGCTGTCGAGAGTGAGATGCTTTGAGGAAGGCCTCTCACATACTATCAAATCCCAGGTCAACGTGTTCAGGTTGACCTCTATCACTGAGATTGTGAATCAGGCACTGATTATAGAGTGGAACCTGAGGGAATTTGAGAATATAGAGTAGGGAAATGTTTCTTCTCAACCTAGTGGTTCTATATCTTCAGACAGGAAGCACCATTTTGATGCTTCCCATGAGATAAGCATCATTTAGTCTATGAGTTCTAGTAGTTTGGTGTTTTTTCACTAGTGTGGCAGGAGAGGACACATGAAGAATCAACATGACTATGACCCAGTCGAGTGCCGAGCTTATAGAGGGATGTACCACATGCAATGGTTTTGCAGGACCTTCCTTCCGGTTGGGAGTGGTAGGGGGTCAGCTCTAATGTTAGGTTTAGGAGTAGGTTTCTAAGATCTGTGTCAATTAGGGAGCTACAACAATTCAGGCCAATCAGGCTGCATAAATAGTGGTCCTTGCTGAGGTAGCCATACACCTATTACTCCTATACATCGAAGGGGACCTGCTATGAGCAGTGAGGTTGTTCCATAGGGTCGTGGTATAGGTTAATAATATTATGTACATCCTGCCCCTGAGGAGCAAGTTTTCATATTGTCTACAGTTAGAATAATGATTTTAGAAGCCTCTACTATTGAATCGGCTCTTTTTAATACAGGTCTATCTCATAGTTTCATATCCGCACCTATGGTGAATATCCTTGGGATTGTTTTGTGGTATTTTTAAAGCATTTTAATGCTAGAAATACTTTTGGGAATTATAATGGATGATGTGATCTAGTGCAGGGAGTACCCCCTTGAGGTTGGTGGGTGTCACATCATTTGAGATATTTATGTCTTTGAGGTGATAGGGTTTGACATCATTCTTGGGATGGATTGTTTAGTATATTATCGATATTACATTGTCTACCATTGCCTATGGGTAACTTTCACATCACCATAGGATGCAGTGTATACTCACAAGGGTGAATGGGGTGTCCAGGCGAGATGAGATGGACTAGATCCCCATGAGTTAAGCAGAATGACAACCTAGATTGCTATTTTTGTATTTTGGATGATCATGGAATGAGTTAGGTAGAATTTCCTCTAATGGTGGATTGTTTTAGGAAATTGATCCCAGATTAATTTTCTAGTTTACCTCTCGAGAGACAGGTTGATTTCTCCATTGAACTACTGTTATTAGATGCACCAGTATCCATTTTTACTTACTAGGTGTCCATGATGGAGTTGTAAGAAATTATGTGGAAGCAAGAGAATTTGAAGGAAAATGGGTTTATCTGACCTAATACTTCTCTATGGGGTTAACCAGTTCTTTTTAAAAAAAATGTGGATATAACTCTTAGGCTATTTGGGGATTATCGTAATTTGAATCAGCTAATGGTTAAAAACCGATATCCCTTTCCACAAATAGATGAAACGTTTGATAAGATTCTAGGATCCCGAGTATTCTTGAAAATTTAACTAAGGTTAGGATATCACCAGGTACATATTTGACCCACAGACATACCTCGTAAAACCTTTCATAGTAGGTATGGGCTATATGAGTATATGGTAATTCCATTCAGTCTCACAAACATGATAGTAGTTTTCATGGTGCTGATGAACCGAGTGTTCCATCCTTAATTCTGATACATCAAGTATTGGGCTGTGAGTAGTGCTGATGTAGGGGTATAGAGTTTTGGCATATGAGTCTCAGTTTCTAAGGCCATGTGAGAAGAATTACCCTATGCATGATCTTGAGCTTGTTGCAGCTGTTCTTGATTTTCACTATTGGATACATTATGTATTGGGAGATCATTTTTTGGTGTATACAGACTACAAAATCCTGAAGTATATATTTACTCAGTATTATTTGAATATGAGGGGAAAAAGTTGGGTAGATTACCTACAGTCTTTTGACTTCAATCTTGAATACATGACCGATAAAGGTAATGTAATGTTTGATGGACTGAGCACATGGACTCAGAGACAGATAGTGCAGCAGAGAAGTAGCAAGTGGAAACATATGGAATTAATCTCTAAGACCTATATGGAGGTTCACAACAGTTGGGGATAAACATATCTAACATCCATAGTTGTGACCTCTACCCTATTGGATAAATTAAGCATGAGGCAATTATCGAATTCAGAGGGTCTAGTCCTATGGGAGAGTGTGGAAGGTGAGGACCCTCCTCCTGGTTGGACCGTAGGTGTTGATGAGATCTTACATATCCATGGATGTGTTTGGGTTCCAGTGGATATACGTGGGGTTATGATGTCGGAGATTCATGATTCATATTGGGCACTACATCCCAGAGTCACAAGATGTACCATGACTTGCATCATCAATACTAATGGCCAAGAATGAATAGTGAGGTAGCTAGTATTGTTACGAGGTGTTACACCTGTCAGCATGTGAAGGAGGAACATAAACCACCAGACATGCTTTTATAGTAGTTACTTATTCCCATGTGGAAATGAGATTATGTCATAATGGATTACAAGACTGGTTTACCAAGGTCGCCTTGAGGTAACGATGTTGTGTGGCTTGTTGTTAACAGGATAAAAAAGGTTGATCATTTATTATTGATCAAGGATACCTTCGATGTTAATGTTCTTGGAAGGTTGTATATCCATGAGATAATACAACTTCACGGGTTCTCATGCACTATCATTTCAAATAAGGATTCCCACATTACATCTGGTTTCTTATAAAGTTTTCAGAGGGAACTGGGTACATAGGTGCTTCTGAGCACAGTCCACCACCTTCAGACTGATGTCCAATCAGAGAGTATGATACAAGTTCTAGAGAACATGATGAGAGAATGTGTCCAAAATTTTGGGGGATCTTGGGAGCGACATTCATCTAGATGAGTTCTCCTATAATAAAAATTAGCATGCAATGATACAAATGTCTCTTTATGAGGCATTGTACGTTAGGATTTTCCAATCACCCTTGGATCCAGATATCTTGGACTCACATAGGACATGTCGGTACACATGCTCCTAGGTTCCAACCAGTGCCTATGACAAGTTTCCATTGATATTATCCTGATACTCGAAGAGGATGCCTTAGTCGTCAACACCATATATTCGGCCCTTCGTGATCTACACTTAATTATATACCATTACTGTGGGATATATGATTGTTGTTGTATGACAAGGATATGGGTGTTTGATATAGTTTTCTTTATATGGTACGTTCATGTGGACATGATATGGATGTTTATGTGGAAAGGATGTGTTGTTTGTTTATATTACTTGTAGATGAGTTGTTAGGAGACGAAACTTGTTGCAGGGATCCACAAGAGGCTGTTTAGTATTACTTGTTTGTAGTCATTATATGTCCTGGGCTTTCACACTTACATTTCTACTTACTTTCACTTTTTTAGCATATTTCGTAGTACTTCTTAGAACTGTATAGATATTTAGGTGAAAACCTACTAGGATTTTTATCTCACATCCTATTAAGGCCTCCTTGTGGACCCAAACAGATTATATAGTTACAGGTGATAGTAGGGGAAAGCTCTCTAAAACTATTTGTTGATCATTGTTTTAGAGCATGGGAGCATAGGACTAAGATGAGGCTTGCAATTCTATGGGGGCACTTTTCAGTCATTTTGGATTATAAATACTTGTATTTTATTATATTTCAATGTACCTATTTTGGATATTTTCTAGATACATGTATCATCTACGTCATGGTATATGAGACACTTCTAGCTTGTTACATATTATTGTCTTGATCGTCTATTTTATCTATTTTCTTCTTATTTTATCTTCTTCCACTATTTAATGTGATTAAATTATATAATGATAAATTATGGTAATTGGGGTATAGTCTCTCAAATGAATCACCTAATCCCTAACTGGTAGTCATAAGCCTCTGGAATTTTGGAAGATGTGTTGGAGGCCATGTAGCCAACCGGGCTTGGGGCATAGTTGAGTGACATATGGGTTCAGGATGTTACATTTATACAATGATTCAATGATTTCATTTCAAAATTCATTGATGTCATATGATGATATAATATGATGTTGTGTATATACATACTATATCACATCTTGGTGTGAATAGAATTCCTTAATGTAAAAAATAAATTACATTGGGTGATAATTCTTGTAGTGAGATAAATTCCTTAAACTAATAAAAAATACTATGGGTGAGAAAATTCATAAAGTGGGAAAAAATTCTAGTGAGAGAAATCCAATTGTTTGAGAGGTTAGAGAGATGGTATTTTGTAGTGACTTTTATAGCTTTAGAATTGATAGTAAAATTGTATATGTCACTTTTAGGGTATGATTCAGTCAAACTATGTTATCTAGAACTACAAAAAAGAGTGGTCTTGGTGAAAGTTTATTAGTGGAAGTTCTAATAATCACTACTAAAAAACATTATTAAATATATTTGAAATAAAGGGGTGGTTTTAATGAAACCGCTACTAATATTTTTAAATAATAACTGACCCCACCCCCTCCATCAAATTCCCTAACCCCCTCGCTCCCTTGGTCGTGCCTCTCCATGATGCTGGAGACTTCCCCTCCCCCTTGGTTGCGCCTCTCCTTGACGTCGGCAATCACCCCTCCCTCTCGGCCTCGCCTCCCCCCAACACTGGTGACCACCCCCACCTCGATCATGAATCTCCCAGATGCTAGTGACTCCCTCCCTCCCCCTACCCCACACCTATCCCTCAACCCCACCTCTCCCTGACGTTGATGACCACCCCTCCCCCTCGAACATGCCCCTCCCCCAACATCGGCGACCGACCCTCTCCCTCGATTGCGCCTCTCCCCAATTCCAGCGACTGCCCCTCACCCTCGATCAGGCCTCTCGTCAGTGCCAGTGATTACCCCCCCCCCCACTACCCTACCTATTCCTGACACTGGCGACCGCCCCTCCCCCTTGGTCACACCTCTCCCCAATGTAGGTGACCGACCCTCACCCTCGACCCCATATCTCCCCAACACTGACCCCCATTCCCTCCGACACCATACCTCTCCCCCCTTCCACCACTTACCCCCGACGGCTCACCCCTCATTCTCGATGACGACCACACCTTTCCCCAATCCAACATATGATCCTCATGACCCCAACCCCACTTGCTACCTGATGATGACCCCACGATGACCCCCCTGCTCCTTGATGGAGATCCCCAATGACGACCCCTCTCCCCCATTTCTCGGAGAGTGCAATCCCCAATCGTAAGGTGCAATTTTTTATATTGTATGATTGGTTTTCTATATCATTATTTAGTATATAATATTGGAAAATCAAATAATAAATTGTATCACTTAAAAATCCTATACACATAACTATCATTAATGCCTGTTATAAATGGGGATCATGAATCATTTATATGATGAATGCTTGTTTGTCTGTGGGGTTATAAATAGTCTGTAACTGCATGATTCATTTATCCCTCATGAATTCTTGGTGAGTAAGCCTTAGTGAGTTTTGGATAATGGTTTATTAGAGGATAGGAAACCATTTGGTTTTATTTATTATTCCCTAAAGTTTTAGTAATCTTTTTCCACATTGGCTTGAGACATTCTAAGTAAGAACATACTGAGTGTACATGTATGTTCACCAAGATTTTATATACTATATTTATATAATTATATGATAAATTAGTTGACTAAGCATAATGAAGTTAATTGATGTTTACTTATAATTGTACTTGTTTGATTAACCATTTATATCTTTATATCTGAATATACAGGGAGAAGAGTGAAAATCCAATACCTGTGGATAAAATTTGGATTAAATTACCTCGAAACACACCTCGTTATGACAAGAGTTTGAAAAAAAAAATTTGTAATTAAAAAATGATCAGTGCATGGTAGAATAAAATGTGTATGTCCTGATTGAAAATTTAAGTGATATTTAAATTGAAATGAAGTATATGATCATTTTTTATAGAAAAAATTTTCTGCTCAATATGTATGTAGGATTTGGCATGGTTAATATATTGTTATTGAAATTGAAAACAAAGATAATCCTATCAAAAAAACACAAAGTGACCCTCCAAAGGGGAATTCAGTTTGAAATTTGATAAATGAAACATTTTTCTTTGCAGGACGTAATGTCCATGATTTCAATAGATCAAAAAAACCTTCAATTGACCCAGAGAATTTTATTCCTTCTAATAAGTTCAACGACCAAAAAAATGAGCTTTAGGAATTAGTTGAAGACATGCCACACGAACTGTATGAAGGGTGTGATATGTATTCAATGTTTTCTTTTCTACTTAAGTTGTATCATATAAAAAGTCCCCGTGAAATTATTGATAGGGAAATTTACAAGATTTTAGAGTTTCGTCATGATGAATTTAGTGAAGCTATAATCCTTGCATCATTTGATGAGATTAATAAAGTCATAAATAACATTGGACTGTATTATACAATTATAAATGAATTCCTTAATGATTGCATGCTTTACTAGGGAGAAGAGTCCGACAAAGTCGAATTCATAAGATGTTATAAAAGTATATGAAATTCAATGAACAATAATGAGAGTATAAATCAATGCGACCCCAAGAAAAAAAATAAGAAAACACTTTCAAATTAATTTCATTACTTTCCTCTGATATGATTCTTGAAAAGATTATTCAGGGCGTCTAACACTACATACGAAATGAAGTTACATGATCAAGATAGTAATGATGGCTTGAAGATACATCCAAAAGATTCAACATCATAGAAAATGTTTGATTCATTATATTTATATTTTTCTTCGAATCTTAAGAATTCATGTTTGGGATTGGATTCTGATGGTTTTGACCCCTTTTGTACTTTAGGTACTAATTATAGTATTTGGACAGTTGTTTTGATCCCTTAAAATCTACCTCCATAGATGTGTATGAATAAATATTATTTTTTATTTCGATGAATATTTCTACAAATAAAATGCATAGAAATGGAATTGATGCATACCTTCAACCTCTAATCAAATAATTGTGAGAATTATGAGATGATGGAATGGAAACATATGATGCTTCAATGAGAAAACTATTAAAAATAATTGGTAATTTAATATAGACAATAACTAACATTCCTGGATTTGGAAATTTATCTGATTGGAACATTCATACTAGTTTGTCTTATCATGTTTTTAATTTTGTTCATCAACGATTACATCATAGAATAAAATAATGTTTTATGTTTCATCATTGATTTCTTTATTTCTTCTCATAAATATAGTTTTAACAAGACACAATTCAATGAATATATTATACTGAAAAATCCACTAAAAGTGTTATTAGGTTCAGAAATCATGGGACAATTAATGAGTGTCATTGATGAATTTGGAAAATATAATCTTTTTAAAGAAGGGGAAAATTGTGAAAGGTAAAATATTTGAAGCATCTGGAACACAAAAATAAAGGGTATATTTTTCAAAATTCCTTATTTGGAATATTGAAAAAAAAATTATGTGGCAATGTAATTTTCACATTTCTTAATGAGAAGGGTAAGTCAAAGGATCACCTTAATGCTCATAAAAATTTATAGTTAATGAATATAAAGCATGATTTTTGGGAAAATGAGATTGGAAAGTATCCCTAAACTATTTTAACAATGAAAAATCAAGAGAAAGACGTATCCCTTCAAACCTTAAATAATTTAAAAGCGGAATATGGATATTCAAGTAATATATCAAGGTGCATTGACTAAAAAATATGAATGTTACATGGATTAAAAAGTCACAACTCATGTATTTTGATGGAACAATTGTTTTCAGTGGAATTTTGTAATATGTTAACTAAAAAATAAACTATTATTCCTTTTTCAATGTGCTTTGTAGAAAAAATATAAATCCAATTGAGCATGATAAACTTCAATAAAGAATTTTTTTGACACTTTTTTATTTGTAGATGTTATTTGACCCTTAATTATTCCCTATTATGATCCATTTGATTTTTCATTTGGTTGAAGAAGATAAACATGGCTGAACAGAACATTATCAATTAATGTATCCAATTGAGAGGTACAATGATATTATTTTTGTTTTCATTAGAGAATTTAATTTTATTAAATTATTGTATAATTTTTTTATATGTTTCTTATTTTTTTCATCAGGTACATAGGTCATTTGAAATCTTATATGATGAATAAATATAATCCAAAAGTCTCTATAGCTAAAGGTTACATATCTAAAGAGAGATTGACCTTGTATTCAATGTATTTGGATCAGATTGAGACTAGATTCTATCGTGTTTAATGTATTGATGATATCTCCACTAATTATAATTTTGAAAACTAGTTATCAATATTTCCAATTATTAGATAACCAATTGGAACGGGGTCAAATTTTACACTAAATGAATTGGAGTTTCTTTAAGCACATAGATATATACTGGTCGGTAGTCTTATTACAGATGCATTTATTGAAGAATTATGGTGTCAAACAAATAAGTGATAAAGGGGTAGATCTTGAAATGAGATGGAATTAAAAAAAATATGTTAATTAGGATATGGTCAAATAGATCACCCATCTGGTATGTATATACTCAGATTAATATTATTGACATGTAGATATTTTGTCTATGTTAAAACTAAAACTTTATATATATTTTTCTAGATAATGAATGTTGAAAATCAAGATGAAATATCACATGATTTTATGTTTTTTTTGCTCGAGGTCCTCTAAGAACGTCTAAGATATTTGATGCCTACAATATTCATAGCTTTAGGTTTCATAAAAATTATCAGGAAGAAGAATTGAAAACTCAAAATAGTTGTGGATTTACCTTTACAGAGGTGGGATATTATGGAAATTTGGATGATATAATTAAATTAAACTATCATGGTTAGTTTTTGGTTTTCTTATTCAAATGAAAGTGTGTTAATATTGATATGGGTATAATGAATGATTCATTACATTTTAATTTTATCAACTTCTCTCGATTTATCCATACAAATGAGCATGTAGGGAATGATCCATTTATCTTGGATTCCTATGTGAAGATATTTTATAATGTAGATGATGAAATACATGAAGGTTAAAGTTTTTTTACACTTAAAATAGAGAGACTTATATGATATGAGTGATGAATATCAATTTGTACTTTGTGACAGTGAACCTAATCAACCAAAAAACATAGAATATTTATTTACTGACAATATGGAAACAATAGAACATTCAATAGAGGTTTAAAATGAAGCACTCATCACAATGGAGGTTTATAATAATGAAGACAATGAAGATGATGATAATTGAATGTATTAATCTGTAATGAAAATATATTACAATTTCTCATTGATAAGTGGTCCATACATGTATACATTGTTCAAGTTTTTCTTTTTTCTCTTTGTAAAAATTTATTAGTTTTTAATTTTCTATACATTTAATATATCTGAACCATTTTAATTGAAATAATGTTGAGAACAAATAAATTTCAAAATCCTAGCTGGTTATCATCTCGGAGCACACAACAACTACCGTCAGCTTTTGTGGATCTGAGTGATTTAGTTATAATTGAGACTACCAGCGAGCCATCCATTTCCCAGATATTTTTAGTATCCCACCATCCAATTCACCTCCAGCTATGGAGTAGTTTGTCATCCCTTCATATAGTGGATATCAGTGAGTCACAATTACTAGTATGTATGTCATTGTAAAAAAACATTATATTTTATTAATTTTTTAATTCATTTTTCAAATGGAAAAAAATAAAAATAGAAGATATATAAATATGACCATGAAATATGTGTGAGACCTGAAGGAATTCAATATTATCATTCCATTTGATGAGTTTGGGGTGCCTACTGATGATGTTTCTGGAATCGATGGGCAGATTATTAGGCAGCTTATTTGTGATAGAATGTGCATTCCTATTAATTATAAATATTGGAGGCATATTCTTTCAACTTGGAAAAATGAGGTTTTTGATACTTAATTAAAGCTAATTTAATTTAATATTCCTTGATAACTAATTTACACGACATGATAAAATATTGTGATATACTTATACAATATTATGTTTTCTATTTCTAGATGTTTTTTCATTGGGATGTCCCATGCTTTATTTCACGCCCATGCTCTATGAAAAAATTATGAAATCAATAGTTAGATTTTAAATGAATATTATGACATGAGTTTAATGAAACATCTTTGAGCTCATGATAGATGTATGAGAAAGTGTGTGAATGAATTTCTCATGTGAAATGGAATTCGTTTATCAATATTAAGAGAGATGCATCTCATGAGGTAATTTCATATTTTAGAGTATTGTAATAACATAAACAAAATAAAATTATGATTTTTATTAATGTTTCTATTTTTTGTAGGAATTATTGAAAAAAAATACTATTAATCATGACAAATAATTGATTCTTTATATCAGTGTATCTTAGAGTTTTTTTAGAAAAAGAATAATTTTGGTTTGTATTTTATTCATTATTATTTATATCATTTTATTATAAGTCAAATCTTTTCTAACTTGTTTATATTTTTTATAAAGGCTAATGATTTAGGTTACTCTGTTGGCCATACATAGATGTGGTTTAATGTGCATAGGGAATCTGAAGTCAGTTTTGTAAATGACACTACCAAAGATGCTTGAGTAAGTATTTTTCAATATCATTTCATGTTATTTCATTACTATAAAAAATTAATGAAAAATATATTATAACAAAGAAATCCTTAAACCCAATTAAATGGGGTTGGATACATGGATAAAATGATGCCAATTTATCACCGTTTGATACATCTAACCAACACCAATTAATTGGGTTTAAGGCTTATTTTTTGTTACAATTTATTTTTCAATATTATGTTTTTATCGTAATGAAATAACAATACATAGAAATAAAAAAAATTATTAATTAAATAATATTATGATGTTCGAATATTTTAAAAAATATTTTTTAATATTTTTTTATTAACAGGTTCATATTCAAGATATTATGGGATGTGATCCCTTTAAAATCATTATCAGTTTCCTAGAACGATGGACTTCTAATTGTTTTAGGGAAGGAGAATCCCAGAAATGTACAGGGGATGGGTTCTGGATCAACTCCATCAATTGTCTTTGGTAGGGAGTCATCATCAGTTACTACTACACCTAGTGGGGTTCAAGTAGTGCTATTGATAGGGAATCACAAATATAAATTGGAAGGTTGAAAGGAAAAGTGTGAGAACCGGACTCTTATAGGAAACATAGGATCAATGGTGAGTGAAAATGGAAAATGATTTAGTTTTTATATTTCAATGGATTACTAGAATGATACCCACGGAAATTTCTAGCCTTATAGCTTATCTTATCAAGGTAAATTATAAATTTCATAAATCATTCACACATTTTCAAAGAACGTATAAAACTTCCTTAAATAAAACAAAAATGAAACTTTTATATTAAAAACATGAACTTCGAGTCATACCGACAACATCTTGCACCGGATTGATGTGTGTTTGATTCATACACATAAAAAATAAATTATATATTGTTCTCCTTAAGTTTGAAAATAATTCAATATCATTTTCTGAGTTTTTACACAGTAAATAGTTTGTAAAGATACCAAAGCCTTTAGAAACATGTGTGTGTCGGGGGAGGGGGGTCAAAAATAGGAATTTGATTCCATATCAACATAAAATATGAGGAAAATGGTTGTTGATTGATTTTGAAATGTAGGAATAGATGAAACATAATTTCAAAGTATAGTTTACCTGAGATGCGTGTAATTGTATTTTTAGTGTTTTAAAACACCAAAACATGTGTGTAATGGTTCAAACCATAGAAAACGATATCATATTGACATGAAATCATGAGAAAACCACCATTGAATTATTTTTGACATGTACTCATATACAAAATATCAATTAGAATTGTGGTTCAGTCAAAATGCCTCAGTAAATAGTTTTTATAGGTACTAAATCCTATAAAAATGCATGATAGGGGGTCAAAATTAGAAAAATGACGTTCGATTTCCATGAATTTAGAGGAAAATAACCATGGATAGTTTGTGAAATGTTGGAACCAACAATATGTTATTCTAGGTTACAGTTTTCTAAGGATTCCTGTAAATGCATTTTTAGTGTTTTAAACTACTAAAAGATTTGTAAAAAATTCCAAACCGAAGGAAAAAACCTCAGATTGACTTGATATCATATGAAAACCACCATTGAATTATTTTTGACATGTAATTATAGACAAAAATTCATTCCAACGTGCGGTGTGGTTGGAATGACTTGGTAAATAAATTATAAAGGCATCAAAGCCTTTAAAAAAGTGTGTCGGGGTGTTACAACTAGGAAATTTTCATCATATTTCCATAAAACCAGATAAGAAAAAAAAAATATTGATATTTGAAATATAGGACCCGATGATATGTCATTATGTGTTACAAATTTTTTGGAATGTTCATATGTGTGTTTTTAGTGTTTTAAACCACATAAACATGCATGTAACAATCAAAACAATAGAAAAAGAACTCAGATTGACATGAAGTCATGAGAAAACCATTGTTTAGTTATTTCTGATGTGTATTCATAGATAACACATCAATCTGATATGCAGTTTGGTCGGAATAGATGGTAAACTATTTTTAAAGGTCCCAAAGCCTTTAAGAATGTGTGTTAGAGGGTCAAAACCAGGAAAACATTGTCTGATTCCCATGAAATTATATAAAAATGTCTATAGATAAATTTTTTTATATGTTGGAACTGATAACATGTCATTATGATTTATGGTTTTCCTGGGATTCATGTAAACACATTTTTAGTGTTTTAAAAGAGTACAAAAAGAATATAATGGTGAAAACCATAGAAAAATAACTCATACTACTGTCAAATCATGCTAAATTAACTGTTGAGATATTTTTGACATTTACGCATAGACAACACATCAATCTAACATGTGGGGTGGTCATAATGACTCGGTAAACGACTTTTAAAGATATTAAAGCCTTAAAAAACATGTATATGGGGGTTCAAAACTAAGAAAAAATATGCATATTTCTATAAAATAGAAGTAAAACAACCATAGATTTATTTTTGAAATATTAGAACCAACAGAAAATCATTCTGAAGTATTATTTTCTTGGGATGCTCGTAAATGTGTTTTTTTGTTTTCAAACACTAAAATGTGTGTGTAAGATTCAAAAAAGTGAAAATTACCTCATATTAATGTGAAATCTGGGTAAAAATACCAATTAGTTACTTTTGACATGTAGTTACTAACAACACATCAATATGATGTAAAATTTAGTTGGAATGGATCAGTAAATAGTTTTTAAATGTAAAAAAGACTTTAAAAACATGTGGTGGGGGTACAAAACTAGGAAGAAATCATTCGATTTCAATGAAATCATAATTCAATAACCATAGGTGGATGTTTTTAATCTATTAATAGATGAGATGTCATTTTGAGTTACAGTTTTATTTGGATTCCCATGAATTAATTTTTATTATTTCAAAACACTAAAACATGAAACAGTAAAAGACATAGAAAAAAACATCAGATTTATGTCAAATCATCGGACAAATACCATTGTTTTATTTTTGAAGTGTATGCGTAATGCCAATCTGATGTGAAGTGTGGTCTGAATGGATTGGTAAATAGTTTTTAAAGGTACTGAAGCTTTTAAAAACATGTTTTGGGGGGTCAAAACCAAGAAAATGTTGTCATATTTCCATGAAATCATAAAAAAATTACCATAGATTTATTTTTGAAATGTAGGAACCAACATAACATAATTTTAAGTTACGATTTTCCTACGATGTCTTTAAATGGATTTTTCGTGTTTTAAAACACATAAATGTGTGTGCAATGGTAAAAACCATAGAAAATTAATCCATATTGACATGAAATCATGGGAAAACCACTGTTGAGTTATTTTTGATGTATACACATTGACAACATGTCAATCCGACATGTGGTGTGGTCATTATGGCTTAATAAATAGTTTTTTAAAGGTATCGAAGCCTTTAAAAACATGTGATGGAGGGTCAAAACTAGGAAAAAATAATTGAATTACCATGAAATCAAAGTAAAACAACTATATATTGATTTTTAAAATTTAATAGCTAACTACACATCATTTCATGTTATAGTTTTCCTAGGATACCTGTAAACACGTTTTTAGTGTTTTAAAACACTAAAACATGCATGTAATGGTCAAAACCATAGAAAAAGACCTCAAATTAACATGAAATCATAGCATATATAGATTTTATTTATTTATTATGTTTACACATAGTAAAAACATCAACATAATGTGTAGTGTGATAAAAATGGATCAGTAAATAGTTTTTAAAGTTACAGAAGCCTTTAAAAACATGCATTAGGGTGTCAAAACCAAGAAAAAATCATCTAATTTCTATGAAATCATAGTAAAATGACCAAATAATTATTTTTTAAAATTAATAATTGATGACACAACATTTTTTACTTATGGTTTGCCTATGATTCTTAAAACATGTTTTCAGTGTTTTAAAAAACTAAAATACGTGTGTAATGGACAAAACCATAGAAAAAGGCTACAGATTGATGTAAAATCATGGTAAAACCACCGTTAAGTTATTTTGGACATGTAATTGTTGAAAACATGTCAATCCATTGTGTTTTGTGGTCAAAATGGATCTATAAATAGTTTTTAAATGTATCGAAGCCTTTAGAAACATGTATTTGGGGGGGGGGGGGTCAAAACAAGGTAAACATCATCATATTACTATAAAATCATAGGAAAATGACCATATATTTATTTTTCAAATTTAGGAATCGAAGTAATGTCATTTCAAGTTAGGTTTTTTTCTAGGATGCCTGTAAATAGGTTTTTAGTGTTTTAAAAAAACATAAACGTGTAGATAACAATCAAAACAATATAAAACCACCTCAAATTGATGTGAAATCAATGGAAAAACACCATTGTGTTATTTTTGAATTTTTAGTGTAGAAAACACATCAATTTGACATGCAGTGTGGTCACAATGGCTCAGTAAATAGTTTTTAAAGGTATTGAAGCCTTTAAAAGCGTGCATCGAGGGGTTAAGACTTGGAAAACATATTCGGATTGTAATGAAATTCGAGGATAATGACTATAGAATGGTTTTTTGAAATGTATGAATTAACAACCAATCATTCAGATTTATGGTTTTCCAAGGATTCCCATAAACACATTTTTTGTGATTTAAAACACTAAAAAGTTTGTGTAATGGTAAAAACCATTACAAAAACCCTTATATTTACATGAAACTATGGAACAACCACCCTTGATTTGGTTTTTAAATATAGTATATGATTTTATATCAAATTTATTAAAAAAATATTAACTAAAATTTACGCACATTGCACATCGATTCAAAAATCCATTAGAATTTTATATACATATCCCATTTTAGATTCATGTGTTGAATAATATTTCAAATATGAAAATTTATGTTTTAAAAGTGTTTTTCATGGTATATTATTTGTTTTACGTTAAAATGTCTTCTGTTTGATTAACAAAATATCAAATTTTATCTACAACATTATAAATATATTCAATTTCTTTTCACATTTGCATTTTTTTCCTAAATGTTATGGTTTTTATTGAAGGTGATAGATGTTAACCGAAGGAAAGAGGTTGACCATTCGATTCAATAAATTATTTATAAGTCAGTGGTGATGGTTTTTAGTTTCTTTGGTATGTTTAAATTTTATAAATGATTCTATTGTAATTCTGATTTATTATTTTTAGTTTTAATTTCTGTCTTTTTTATTACAATTGATGAGATTATGTGGAATGTTTCAATTGATGAGATGATGTGGAGTATGAATATTGAAACATAGGTCATGGGGTCTGAATATATTGGGCATGTGTTGTTGTTGGACATATTTATATGTATATATTGATAATTGAGGTATGGGTTGACTGAGGTAATCAGTTGACTGAGGTTATGATGACTATGAATGTATATGTATATAAACATGGATGTATCTTGTATGATGTATGTATGATGAGTTTATTGTGGAACTATATTTTTGATTATTACATGTCAATGTTTTTATATATATATTTTGTAATTAAATATTTTTAAAAAGTATAATTTTTAAAACTATTGAGAGGTGATTTTTAAATACCACGGTTAAAAAAATGAATTGGAATCATAATTAATAGTGGTTAATATTAACTACCAATAATCCTAACATCCACTAACATATTTATCGGTTGTTAGGTACATCATATCTATTTTATTTTCATGTTTTTTTAAAAAATCACCGTTAAATAAAATGAAAATCATTGCTAAATTCTCAAAAAAATCACATAAAAAACCAGCACGAATGAATCAAACTACTGTGAAATGACTAGAGAACATGCAATACATGAATGTTTTAGTAACCACCACTAAATAATTTGGAAAAGGATAAAACTACTTCCACTAGAAGAAAAACCACAACTAAGAATGGTATTTTTTGTAGTATGGAGTTTTTTTAATGGTATTTGTAATACCCTCACCTGAAATATCGGGTTTGAACCAGAGTGGTACAAGACCTCAGGTATGCCTCCCCACACACAAGAGGTTTCTGACTAGCAGTGAGGGTCTAATTCCATCAGTGGCAAGACTATACCCATAGTATCATGTCATAATTCAAATAATACATAATAATGAATATAATAGAAACTAGGGTAATTATGAGGAATCTTAAAGATGAGACACATGCCAAAAAATAATAAATGGGATTCTAAAGTGGAAATCAAAACTAGAGTAAAAATAGGCAGATAAATAAATAAATAGAACATCAGGGTCCTCTAGAGTCCATCTCGATATAATATCATCTCCATTCTCATTTGCTCAGCCATCCGCCATAGGTCCCTTTTCCTTATCCAAAACTTTAAACATAAAGTATGATTGTGCATCTATATTCTCATGTAAAGTGTGAGTAATATAATTCTATATGACACCACTAATACATCCTTAACAAGTGTGAGCATGTTTAACTAGTGTATTCGGTGATAATAATAAATGAAAAATAAATCATAAAATCTAAAATCACATAACGAGTGGTTGTGTGTTAACAAAGTTGCTACAACCCCCCGGCTGTACTTGCATCAACTCCATGTTGAATGGAAAGTCAATATATCTAAAGTAATAAAGATTTGGCCATGAGACTAGTGATCATACTTCTTGGAATTGTGTGTACGTACTACTCGACATCCACTGAGCTCGAACATTAGACTTCCACTCCCACATCTCCTCTTGGATCTATCCATATTTTCAAAGGATCAAGAAAAGTGGCACCTTATGATGGTTCCAAGAGTAGTGGAAGCATGTGGTGGTGGGAAATATATTAAAATTTCTTTTAATTATATATGCTCAATACTAAGAGTGAGGAGCTTGACCATCAAATTTTTAATTAATTTATTTAATGTTATAAAAATGATTACCCTATCTTAGGAATATTTCTTAATTAATGTTATTAATCATATGAAAAGACCCTTTCAAATTTCCTTCATTGACGTGTGAGGATCCAAGAATAGAATCCCTATAGAGAAAATCCACAATTGCTCCATTGATATTCGATAAATTTTAAATGATATCTTTTTTCTAGAGTGGGGAATAAAATTTCTTGCGTTGTTCATTCTTGATGACTTATTCCTTAATCTTGAATAAATCTCTCAAACATTTATTTTTCTTTAGAGGGAGAGAGATAGAGGAGTTAAAAGAAAATTCATTATTTGAAACAATTATCTATTTTCAATTACCTTCACAATATCCATAACAGGATATTTATTTAGGTAGATTTTAGGTTATGATATTTTTTTATTGCATTCTAGCCCTCAAAAAATACTAAAACCTTTAATAAACCTCATTCCATATAATAATAATATACTTATTTTTATTCTATGGTGCACTCCAACTTGAGCATCAAAAAATATTATCTAACCATATTTTTAATTAATATTATTTATTAGGCATGGTCTTGGTCTATTCAAACTCTTCTTTTATTTATTAAACACCTAAATAAATATTTAATTTAAATATTTCATTAATCAATGTATATTTTTGATAAATAAAACAAGAATAAAATTATACCTCAGTCTTGAGAATAATATTTATTCAATTAACTAAATTCAAATTGTATTTCATCAATATCATCAGAAACATTTAGTGTTTGACCCTATAGGATTCTTTAAAATTGGAATCAAGAGAGCTTGCCTAAAGTCAAAAATTAATATCTAGAAATGAGTCAAGGCACCCAAGAGAAATAACTTAATTTCGAAATGATGAAAACCTAAAATGAACACTAACAATATAATATAATCCCTTTATCATAATATCTGATCAAGTAGGTTTCACATCTATGTCACCAACCAATTTTCTCGGTAAATCTTTCTTTAAATATCTAAAATAAACACATTGTTACACCATGTACATGGAATTTAATGTAATGGTTCTATTTTAATCAAATGGAACTGATATCAGCTTCCATAAATATAGAAGGGATAAATCCTTCTTTATCTTATTCATTAATGACATGCGAGTCATGAAAATAACAAGTTAACCTAACTTACCATGAATATATGTCATCATGGTTTTCATAATAAAATCTTAGTGCATGAGTTATAAAATTCATTAATGATAATTTGAATGTATAAGTACCATTACACATGCTCTCATATAGGAATATCTGATGACACCAAAACATGTGGAATTCCTACCAGTTATTCTTTGTCATAGACTCCCATATTGGTGATTACCAAGTGAGAACTTCATGATACTAAGACCTGTCCTCTTATGAGTGCTCTCACTTAACAGTCTATGAACTATGTGTCCCATCATAGTATGTTATCCAAGAGAAGAACATTCTTTAAGAATATCATCATAACACTTCATGGTTCTCAATATAACAGAGAACTGCTATAAACTTATCAATGTGACATATACTCTAGGAAATTATTATATTAGAGTCTTACAGAATAATAGAAAATATGTAATAATATATTTTATTAATATTAAATATATCAAACATACTTGTAATTAATGTAAAAATAGCTAATCCTAGGACACCAACTCCATGAAACTCTTGTGAGGTCTAGATCCAACTACCTAAAACTTTTAGTCCAATTGAACTCACTTGATAATCATATCTATGGAGAGTCAAGATTTTAGTCATGGGGTATGATATATTTTCTTCTTTGGAAATACTACTCACTAAAACCTCACATCTCTTAAAAAAATCCCTCAATAGATGACACATCCAAATTACATGCTTCGTCCATTGATTTGTACATGGCTCTTTTACGAGAGACACCACTACATTATTATCACAATATAGTGTAATGGGATATTTACTATTATATTCCAATTCAAGATCTTGTATTATTTTTTGCATCCATAATGCTTATTTAGCTACCTCGTAAGTCACAATATACTTGGACTCTGCTGTAAAATCTATGAGAATAGCCTTTTTTGATCTCTTCTAGTTCACAATACCTCTACTCAAAGTGAATATGTAACTCATTTGTGACTTCATGTCATCTTGATAAGTTTGAAAACTATAATATTTATATCTTTTGGTGATGGGTTCCCCATATCATCCATAAACTAGGAACGTATCCTTAGTAAACCTCTAATAATTAAAGATAATCTTGACTGCCATCTAATAGAGGTCAACTGGATCATCTTGATATCTTTTTACTTCACTTGATCTATAAGTAACATCTATCCCAGTACATATCATAATATAAATGAATGACCCAATAACTTATGTATATGAAATCCTTTCCATTATATTTATTTCCCCATGTATCTGAGAAAACATTTTCCTGGAAGGATGAATGCCATGTGACATTGGAAACAATCCCCTCTTGGATTTTTCCATACCAAATCTCTTAAGTATCATATCAATGTATGTACATTGACTTAAACTGAGCAACTTTTTGGTTCCATCATGATAGATCTTGATACAAAATATATATGATGTCTCTCCGAAGTCCTTCATAGAGAAGCATTTATTTAACCACGTCTTAAAAAACTATTAGACTGGTATTTGATTTCCTATAAGTAATATGTCATAAACATATACTATTAAGAAAATGAATGCAGTCCCACTAAATTGATTGCAGACACAAGGATCACACTCATTCTTTATGAAACCACATTCTATTATAGATTCATCAAAATGAATGTTCCATATCCTAGATACTTGATTTAATCCATAAATGGATTATTTTTTAATTTGTGTATATTTTCATCCTTTGTAGTCACAAACCCTTCAGGTTGTTTTATATCAACAACATCCTGATGGTTCCCATTAAGTAAGGCAGTTTTGACATCCATTTCTCTAATCTCATAGTCACGGTTAGCCTCAATTTCAAGTATAATTCTGATGGATCTCAACATTACAACTAGTGAAAAAGATTTATCTCAGTTAATTTCTTGATGCTATTTCAATGAATTTACAACTATTCATACCTTATAGGTACTGAATTTTCCTTCAATGTCTAGTTTCTTATTGAATACCCACTTGCAACCAATGGGTTTTACATTTATTGTAGGATCTACCAAAATACAGACTTGATTTTGGTGGAAAGAATCCATTTTAGAATTGATGGATTATTTTCACTTGGCAACATCTGTGCCACTTAATGCTTCCTTTTATGTTATAGGATCATTATTATAAACTAATAATTAGTCACCATCCTTGGTGACAAGAAAACCATACCATTCTGGTTCTCTAACCTCTCTTGTGCTCCCACACATTACTTGTGTCTCTAGAATAGTTTCTTCTTACATGTGGATTTATAGTGCATGTTCCTATGAAAAATCTTATGTACCTTGAGTATAAACATCATCTAATTCTATATCCATCCCACTATCACTTTTAGAGATGTTTTCCCTCTGAAGGAATATGGAATGTCTTTCCACTATTACTTTTTTTCTAAGGGTTCATATTGGTAATATCCCATTTTTTCGTTGAGTTATACTATAAAGTCACATTCTATACCACAAGGTTAATGTTTCTTCCTAACATAGTCCTTAAAAAACACTTTCCAAACCAAAATATGCAATTATGACAACATAGGTTTGTTTCCATTTCATAAATGGTATGGTATACTGAATAACCTTCGTGGTGTTTTTTTTAAAACATTTGTATTTGTAGAGAGTTAATGTTTTGAAAAATAATACTTTTTGAAAAACTGGTGAATGTTTCTAAATTTTCAAAGCTAAACATAAATAGGGAGAATAGTTTTGTTTTAGAGAAAGTTGTTTTTTGGATACAGATGATCTGACTAAGCAGCACCAAACACAATGTATCAAACTCTATAGAACCTATCAAATAAGTTGTTAGAATAATAAATTTGTTGATCAAACACATCATTGTTCTTAGATCCATTTGCATGATGTTCAAGTTTCATTTGACTCAATGTTGGTTATAAGTTCAAAATGATGTTGAGGAGTTTCGATGAAGATAGTGATGTTAGGAGTTAGAAAGTTTTATACATTCTAACCTTCAGCAAGACGATGACTTTCTAGTTTTTAATTCTAAAATATCATAAATTGTATATAAAAATAGTGATACAATACTATTGAAGAAAAGGGGGAGAATAGGTGAAACCATTCATATTGTGTTTTGGATGAAAAGAAACAAGGGTTTGAATGTAATAGAGGTCATAATAATTTAACTATGTAAGTCAGAAGGTGTTTTTCAAATCTTGAAGTTATCATAAATCATGAAAACTCTCATGATAAAAGCTTTTGAATAAATGGGGGAATCATAAATATTTTCATATTTATAGGAATCAAGAAAGAGTTTGCATCAGATCCAAAAGTACCGAGAACATAAGTTTTTAGAAGTAAGAATGGGTTATAGCTAGTGAGGTTAGAAGAATTTCAAAGTTGCAGAAAGCAGTTTCCATTGTAATGAGAATTCCATCGTTATGAGAATTCTATCAGACTAAAGCTAAGGATGTTCCATCAGACTAACTATGAGGAGTAATTTCAATAAAACTAACTCTAAGGAGGAAAGTCAATCATAATGACTTTGAGTAGGAAATTCAATCAAGATTGACTTTGAGAACCAATTTCAATTAGACTAACTCTAAGACAAATTTCATCCAGACTAACTCTGATGAGGAAAGTCAATTCAGAATGAGATGAGGAAGTTCCATCATAATGAGTTGAGGATGTTCCATCCTAATGAGCTAAGTAAGTTACATCATAATGAGCTAATTAAGTTCCATCATAACAAAGAAAATTTAGGAGGTCTAATAATAATAATAAAAAATAAGTCTCAATAAGATTTCAACAGATTTCTGAAGAGTTTAAGTTGCCAAATTCAAATTCAAATATGTGTAGATCTTGATGTTTTTTAATTTAATTAAGTCGGAAAAGTTTTCCAGTTTCCCGCCTTTGTCTTTCTAAGATTCATATTAATATAAGTACAATACATTTGTACTTTACATAATTTTTATGTGATTGTAAAAGGTGGATCACTGTAGAATTCATGTCAAAGTTTTCTTTTTTGGAGTCAGACCACATTATAAGGACGTACATTTTAATGTTTTGATTACCGGACTAAGGAATATCTATCTGAAAATTAGAGAAGAGTTTGAGTAATATATATTGAAAATAAGTTCATCGTAATGTTTTCATTAGACTAAATTCATTAGACTAAGTCCATTGAACCCATCCCCATCGGAATGAGAGAATCAGGCCTTGCCACATCAGACTGAGGATTCTAGATAGAGAATTTTTGGAGAAGTTCCACAAAATCCTTTCTTATTATATTTTGGATCAATTATTTGTAATGAAATTTTTATGGTTATGGAAGCGAGTATAATAATTTCTACTAAGACATATAAGCTATCTAGCGGGAGTGGGCACGAGTTGTATTCACTTATTCATTATAGAGAATTTTTATAGACCCACAGGAGTGGCTATGTAAAGGATGTAGGTTATCACACCGAGGAGAAAACATTTAAATATTAAGCGATTTACTTGATTTACTACATTTTCAGGCATGGGTATTTACTAATTGAAAATAAGGATATAAACTTTAACAGGTTTCAAGGGTTATGTTTTTTAAAATTTTTGCAACTTATAAAAGTGACCAATTGATTAAACCCCCTTCTAAGTTTTTATTTAATCATTTGAAACATTAATTTGTATCATAGGTAAGGTTAAATTATTTAATCCTTATCATTTATAATATCAATTCTAAAAATAGTAGAAAAATTCCTAGATTTGATGGAAAATATTATTATGGATGAAAAAATTAGATGATTCTTTATCTCTTATGTTTTGTCCTAGAAGTTGTTGATGCTACAACAATTGGTTTTACCCCTATTAGGAAAGCTTATCCTATGTTGTTTAATAATAAAATAAATATGGATATTGATGTAATGGGTAGAAATTCTATTCTTATGTCCTTATCAGAAAATTGTTATATGAAGGTCATGGGTTTCAAAACATTAAAGAGTATGTGGGATAAGCTGAAAAGTATATTCAATGAGAATACTAATGTGAAGGAAGAAAAGATAGAAATATTGAATTGTATGTATGAATACATAATAATTAGAGATGAAGAACCCATTGATGAATACTTCATGAGAGTAAATGAAATTGTTTGTGTAAGATCCCGACCTTTCATGAAGATGAGTCGAGATTAATTTCAGGTATTTATTTTTTTCTTGTTTGAGAATACTTGGGTTGGGTTTTACCTTGGGGTGTGTTTGGGAGAAAATTTGAGAAAATAGGAAGGGAGATGAGAAATTCATGTTAGGCGCATGGTTTTCCCTAACCATGTTCCCCAACCCATCAAACTGTGCAACACTGGAAAGAGGAATATCATGGTTAACACACAGTTTATAAAACCATACACCCTCTTAAGAGAAACTATGCACCCCTATAACAAAGGAGCGTAGTTCGGCTCATAGTTATGGGAAACCATTCACCCCTTCCCAACTAACCATGCATGACCTTTTAAATGACCCAAAAAATATATTTTTAATCACTCAAACCCCCATTTTAAATTTTATTTGACCCTTATTCGACCATAGATGATATTTCATGATTTTGCAGCCTCCTATATGGATTAAATGTCTCTATGACCTCAATTATTTCTTATTCAAAGATTATATCAAATATATGCACCCTTCTAAGTAAGGGGATCTCATCTCACTTGGTTTGTCATTCCTTCGCCTTTATTCTCCTATTTTAGATAGGGTTTGTTATTATTATTTTGATTGGATATATAACTTGTCTTTTTATCTAGATATATTATTGTAGATATATAGATTGATTTAAGAGATCTTTATTTGTTCAATCTTGATTTTGGGTTTTAGATTCAGATCATGTTCTATGTCGTTGTGCTACTCAAATTTTGGGGATTTCTATTGGACGACCGCTTGTCAACGAATCCAGTTAGTTGGTCTATAATCAAAATCCCAACGTCTTTATTTAAATTATGTATATGTTATTTTATAATTTCTATTAGATTTATGGAAATTGTAATCTTGACTGAATTAATTAATTTGGTGAATTAATTAATTAAGGAAATGTGAAATTGGGGATTTTGAAAATTATAGATTGAGATAATTAATTGTAGAATTAATTGTGAGATTTTGAGATTTGAGGATTGAAGTATTTAATTTTGTTATTAATTATGATCTATTGAGCTTGTTATTGAGATAATTAATTGTTGAATTAATTATGGAATTTTGAGTTTGTGCATATTGATTAATTAATTGAAGAATTAATTAATGTGGTTGATGTACTAAATTAATTGGGGAATTAATTAAGGGTATTTATGTGATAAACTAATATTTTAATTGGTAATAAAATGTTTTGGGTTTATTTAATTTTTTAATTGAATAATATAATTTAAGTTATTAATTAGTTGTAGAATTAATTAATTTACATGATGTGGTTAATTAATTTTTTAATTAATTAATGTTATTTATGTGATTATTTAATTATTGAATTAAATAATGGAATCTTTGTGTTTAAATAATTATTGAATTAGTAATGGAATTTATTTGGATGTTTAACTGTTGAATTAATTAAGTGTTATGAATTCTAACATGGCAATTTAGTTTAGAATTAAAAAATGGGAACATTTTCATTATAATGTGTATGTTATGAATGGTAACATGGTTATTTAGTTGTGAAGTAATGAATGAGAACATGATCATTATAATGAGTAAGGTATGAATGGTAACATTGTCATTTAGCTATGATTTAAATAATGGGAACATGGTCATTCTATTGTGTGATGTATGAATTGTAACATGGGAATTCAAGTATGAATTAAATAATGGTATCAATGACATTATGAGATAGGATATTTATCGGACATACGTCAGGACCTGGTACGAGACAAAGTAGGTATTGAATGGTAAAAATGGAATTATGAGATATGAAATCCATTAGACATACCTCAGGCTTCAGAATGAGCCAAAGAAAGTGTTAATGTATGAGTGGCTATGAGAATTCGGGGGTTTATGTTGTTAAATAATGATTAATTGATAATGTTATAACTACTTATGAATTGTAATTATGTATTTATACAACTTCATACACTTTCTATTAAGTATATATTGTTTTATACACCATTGGTGGTGTCCTACTGAGCTGTACTCACACCCTACTCAGGCTACCTTATTTGTACCCAAATAGACTTTGTGTTTTCTGGAAACGTTAAGGGAAAAAGATCATTGTTATATGGATGACATGGGATAGAGCATGGATAAGGGAACTAGACATGATTTGGGACCCAATTAGGGGTGTCATCAGTGTATTTATTTTCTGTTTAATTTTAGACTCTTGACACATACATTGGCATGTCATATTTTCTTCTATAGTTTTGATATTGTATTTCCACTTTTAGCCATCTCGTGATACCGGTTATTTCAGGTTATGATTACGTGTTATTCATTTATAGTTTCTTATTTTATTCTAGAGTATTTAATACGATAAAAGGGGGTATAGCCTTCCCATTATCGATATATCAGACCCTCACTGCTATTTGGTATCATCTAGCATACGGGGAGGCACACCTGGGGTCTTGTGACTGACCGACTTGAGGCACCGATGTGTGGCACCTCGGTCAGGACATTTCAAAGTGTTACTAGAGTCCATTTTTATTTTCTTATTTATTTTGTATTACTATTTGGTAAAGTTAGACATTAATCTAGAAAGCGTCGGGCCTTGGATATGATCTCATGCATGGGAGTAGCTAACCCATGTATGGGGGAGAACCCAAGTACCCAGGGTGGGATTGTTGTTATTCCAGTTTGTTGTTACAGTTGAATATTATTTCATCTTGGGTGGAACACTTTTTGTGTGTCATGATTATTGATGTTAATTTTTTCTATGTTTTGACTCGTGGACTAGTATGAAAAAAGATTTTAGTTACATCCATCATTATAGGAACATAGGTTTATTGTGACATCATCATTTTAGGAACACATAGAAAAATGGTTTATGGGTAAGTTATTGAACTTGAACTGTTTTTCTTTTCTTGTGAAATTGAAATGAAAATTGAACATAACATGAAATTGAGAAATATTGTAGAATGATGTAAGATGAGAATAAATTGGTGTATAAATGAGAAATATTATTAATGGTAGAGATAACACCTCTGTTTTGAATATGTCGTTGGGTTTGGGGAAATGACTTATTATAGAATATTGTATTTTACCTTAAATGTGTTAATTTTGTAAAAGGTGTCATATGGTACCTATTTGTAATGGTATAGATATTTCTCTTTGACGACACTTATTAAGAGGATAACATGTGGATATGGATAGAGATTATCTACCTGTATTAGGAACTAAGGAACCAATTGTGTTAGGTGAGGAATTTAGGGAATAGTTCCAAGAGAACTTTTCCCACTTCATGAAATTCATGGGAAGAGACCTAGGGTGGGTTGTGAAGAGTATGTCTGATCTAAAAATGGAGTTACAAATTCAACACCCTCTTGATTTTATTGGAGAGGGTGGACCTGAGAGAGATTATTTCTGTGTTGAGTCCATCGAGACTATATCTGACCACATTGAGACTCATGTAGAGAGGATGGTCATGTTGGATGCCTACATTATAGGAGAATTAGTGATCACTGGTGGTATGGCCAGGTGTGGACTGCATAGGCTAATGGTATGTTATGGAAGGAACTGTTGGAATAGATTCTAGAGAACTTCTATCCAAAGTAGTGAATGAATAGGCATATCATCTTGAAAATAACTTATAACATGACTTGAATATGTTGCTTCAATATTTTGTTGAGACATTCCTGAACATATCACCAAGGTTCATCCCCATGGTGTCAACAAAGAAAAATTACTGAGGTTATTCACCAGGGTATCGTGAAGCTTGTCATCTCTAGAAATTAATTATTTACCCAATGCATTGGAGCGCTATTAGGGAGAACCCTTAATATGTATTTAATTTCATGTGAGCCACATAAATCAATACTTTACTTAAATGGGGTTATATATTCATGATTTCCCAAACTACCTTGTATAGTTCATTCATAGTTGGTCATATTAGTTGAATTTACATATCTTATAAGTGGTAAAGGCATCTATAGGATTTAAAACCAAGCTAACAATCATATGACCATTATTAAAAGGAAAAAAATAAAGGAAGATTATGGCACATTCATTGACATATACGGTATTTGAAGAACAGAAAACTAGAATTTATCACATGCAAGTTTGTTCTTGAAATTCTAAAATTTTATCATCAAACTGATTACAAGGTGAACCAAAAATATCAAGTAGGGTTTTGAGCTTGCACATGCTAAAACATTCAATATTGTTATGCCTTTGCATAATACTAAATAATGTCCATTATAGAAAGCATGAATCTTCACCATAAGAAACATCATTTAAAACATACGGAAAACAAATAAGTTACTCTTAAATGTGGATATATGTTTTGTTTAACATCCAATTTCTTATGTTTTTAAAACTCCACCTATACTTGAGACATAATGTATAAGAACCTTAACAACTGAAATCATGGTTCACACAACATATAAAATATATGTATGTAACCGAACTCAAACTGAAATAATTTCACACCCATGTGTGTTAATCTCCTATGAATATTAGTTCAACAACATTTTTAATAGGGAAGGTCATTCCCTTCGTCATAAAAATTTGTTTATGAAAACCTACAAAAAATAATTTTATAAAAACCCGATCATATATATGACATTTTCAAAATTTATTTATTATTTAAATATGAAATTAAGTGTATGGGAATATGTGAAGTGCATGAACAATTATACACAAACATCATACACATAACTGAAGAAGAAAGGTCATGCCCATTCCAGCATATAACCGATGTATATACATATAACCAAAAGTATATATGTATTTTTAAAACAAAAAAAACGAGGTCAGGTATAATCATCACATTCTTTAATCTATTTGAATGCAAGATAACTCGAAGGGCTTGGTTAAACATGTAAGAATGTTTGGACTGATCCGTAAGGTTAAAAAATATATTTTTTTCAAATATATAAGTGTATATATTCTCAAAGAAGAAAAAAAAGGAAAAACTAAAAACCTTAACATTAATAACTAGGGAAAGGATGAATTTAGTTAGGGTTGGCCGGGCACGCTGGAGACTTGAATGGGAGAGACAAACCGAGAGGTCTCAGTTATTTATATACAAAATCTCACACACCACCTTCCACACAAAAACGTACCCACTTGCATTGCATTCAATGGGGGGGTTTTGTGCTTGATGAAAATGAGGAGACATGGGGGTCCCCTGCAGTCAGAGGTGAAGAAAACGAGGGGTGTTCCATAGGGTAGGGTTATTAGTGTAACCCATGCATAGAGGAAGAAGACGACACTGGTAAGGGAAATACCGGGGAAAAATGGACGGTCCATATTGATCCCAACATTGATCCAAGGGATGAGATGTGTCAGATGTTTTAAAATAATTTAGTGGCTTAGATTAGATCTATGTTTAGTCAGACTGTCTATGTTCAATGCGATAATTTAAAAACCTCGAACGACCACGATTTGATCATTCCAGATCGAATGGTTGACAAAAACTGCGGAGAGAGATGCGGTCGCTGAGGGTCAAGCATGGGATCGGAAACAATGGCTATAATCGCGTGTGACGCGATCCAATGGTCCAGCTCCTGTTTTTCCCGAAAAAATGCTTCCCACATCGAAATGGAGAGCGGTTTTCACCTCCCTTATAAACCTAGGCTTCCCAATAAGTGCTAAGAAATAACACAACTCCCACGAAGGGGGCCCTTTACTTGGGCTCCCGCCCACAGGCCTTGGCCTACCTAGACCCCGTCGTAGCCGCATGCCCACAGTGGGGAGCCTATGAGCTCTTTCTCGCTCTCGAGTTCCCTTCGGGGAACCTCTACCCGAGCTCGGTCCGGCCTTGGCTTGGGGCTAAGGGACAAGCTCAACAAGATCGTGTGAGCTACCTCCCTCAGCCCTAGCCAAAAAGGGATGGCCCTAGTTGGCTAATTTTTTTGAAAAAACTACACTAAAAAAATGTTTTAAGAGAGGAAACAATCCATTTATAAAAAGTATATAGACTTTTATGTTCTTAAACATTAATTAATACAAATTGAACTTGTTTTAGTTTGATGTATTTCTAAAATTAAAAATACTAAACCCCTTTTTTTAACTCAATAATTAACGAAAAGGAAATTTTAAGAAACCTACATTATAATTTATATACTAGTTTCCATGATAACATAGTTCAATAAAAACATAATTTAATTTTAAAAACTTAAACATAGTTTATAAAATTATTTAAGAAATTAAAATCGTTATATTTTATTTGAAAAATTCTCAAATTGTTTTGAATTCCTTAATTCTTTTTAAAATCTCTTAAGGGTGAAATGAAGTTTAACACCATATCCTTTTAGAGTTCATAAATGATTGTTTAATTATAACCTTAATCAAAACACAATTATTTGGAAATGAATTAATATTTAAATAAGTTCACTTTTCCTAACAAGGACCAATGACTATTTTTTATAACTGTTAACTTCCAACAGTCACTAGAGCAATAGTCAAAAAAGGTGTCCTATAAAACCAAACCTTACAGTGTCCTAAAACTCAAAAGGAAGAAGATGGTGCTTCCCATTACGCTGATGCTCAGTATGGTTTTTATGGTCACGGTGGTGATGTTTTTTCTTTAGATGACTCGAAGGATCTCCTTTACTTTTTAAGACTCGTTGTGATTGGGGGTCATCCATTAGTTCTGATAGGGGTTTTAATAGGTATATTTGGTTAGCATGATTACTCTTTTGATCTCGGTGTATTGTAGACAGTAAGGTGTTCTTATTTAAATAATGTGCCTAATATTTATCCTTTAAATTTTTGTTCTGTTAAAAGGGCTTTAACAAAAGTAAATTCCTGATATCATCATTATATGATACCCAAAATTCGAGTTTTTACATTACGCCCCCCATCAAGGAATTGAATCCCTACAATTCCTTTCATACAAATTTGCTAATAAGAAGCTCTCAATTGTTCCTACCATATCCCCTATCATAGAGGATCCTTTGGTGCATTCAGTAGAACACCCAAATTGATGCTCAACTCCTCTAGTTCCCTGATCTAGATACACTTCAAGCAGAAGGGGTTCAACTCATGCACCGAACAATCGAGATTCCAGAGGGATTATCTAATGGTACAATGTTTTGAAATGCCCATATGGTCCAACATACGAAGAAAATTCTAAAATATGTCTCGATTAAGAACATCTAAGTTATAAATGTTGTCGTACAGGCTAATGCTGAGGAGTTGGTACATGTAGGTTGCGTAAATGTTTCCCTCTAAATCAACCTCTTGAAATTTTACTCATTCCATATAGTTCCAGCCTAGGGTGAAACACGGGAAGAGCCATTCGTGGTATTTTCCTCTACGCTTATGATCGGCCAATTGTGCTGAGCCTATGCAATAGTAGATGGGATCATTCCCTTGACAGGTGTAGAGAATCCCCGGACGGTTTTTCACCTCAAACAATTGCTTTCACATTCATTGCAGGTTTGCGAAGGGACAATACTCATCTTTAGAGGTTATGATTGCAATAATATTTATTATCTATGTAGGAAGATATAACTTGTGGGATTGTCCTTCCATCTGAAAGATTAAGATGAGAGTTCAATAACTTGAAATCCATCCAAAAGTATAAACAAAGTAAATACATAAGAAAGAAGAGATCACAAAATATGTTCTTTATATAACTACCGGTGCACAATATAAAATGAGGCTAATGGTTTCCCAAGTTCCCTAACACACGAATTCCCAATACAAGCTCGAAACTCTCTATCTCCCTAGACAATATGCAACCCGAGCAATCTAGTTTGATGTCGTGGGAGCACTTATGGTATCTCCATAGTCTACCATATGGGGTGTACAACTGTGGGACATCCTTATGTACTTGTTTTCTATACACAGAACCAGAGGATTCGTATTCAAGGATGCCAAAGTCTATCATTTGACAAAAAATGGCCATAGGTCAAGACTTAACACATGTATGTTGCGTGGAGATATCCCTCTGAAGCAGCCTCTTGGAAAGCCGTGAGGGATGAGACACCATCCACTATACGGAAGCATCTAAAAATTCCCTCATAGTACTTCCCTCATCGTGTGTAAGAAGGAAATTGGGTTTCATCATAAAGATATAATCCAGACCTGCTCTTCTGTGGAGTTTAAGTACATGGGGAGAGTTGGACACATCATAGAGCTGTTTGCATGACATACGGATATGGGAATAGTTTATAAAAGCTTCATGGATGGCTATGGAAATTATGGTTTCTAAGGACTCATTGGTAAGAGAAAAAATATTAGTACCTTCGTTTTCCATCTAAAAATTAATAAAACTCATTTTTAGTAATGCTGAAGTTTATTTTTCTTTGTTTCAGTTCTGGCTTTCCAGAGTTATCCAAACTAAATCCTCTGATAACAACAGTGAAGAACCGACCCCAGAAAATCCAGGAGTCGGTGCCTTCTAAAAATGATGTGTTGTTTTAAAACAGAAACATGCACTGATAAACTCACATCACATCCCATACAGAGGATCGAGTTCGGTTCGGGCTTTGGGAAACCAGTAACATCAGAAATGTTTCATCTGATAAAAGCTGTTACCTGAAAATTTGAAATTCAAAACATAGGGTTAGCATAAGAATGCCCAAAAATGTATTTAAAATAAACCAATGAAACATTTGAAAGAATTTTTAAAAAACTTATCCAAATAACATTCTCTAATAGAAAACTGTAACACATGTAACATAACATAAAAGTGCTCAACTAATATTTTCAAGGAATAAATGAATCAATTAGGACATTTTCAAAAATGGGTTGTAAATGATATCCTGAAAAAGTATTACTTATGAATGTTTAAGAAAAAATTAAACCCTTAATAGTAATACTTAATCAGAGTTTTGTGTGAAGGAAAAGAACTTCAATTTCATATGTTGGTTACTATTTTACACGAATCATGCCCCAAACTGTCACTTGTGACATCAATATGAACTAGATAAAAACATTAGGGCAAGAGTAGTGAAAGAATATGCATATAATCTTGAAAAGAACTTGTAACATGACTTGAATATGTGGATTCAATATTTCATTTATAAATTCATGAACATATCACTATGGTCCATCCCCAAGGTGTCAATGAAGGAGAACTACCGTGGTTATTTACCAGGGTATCGTAAATCTTGTAATCTCTAGAGATTAATTTTTTACCCAATGCATTTGTGCCCTATCAGGGCGCATCATTAATATGTCTTTACTTTACTTTGAGCCACATAAATCAATACATTAATTAAATGGGGTTGTATATTCAAGATGTCCCATACCACCTTGAATAGTTCATTCATAGTTGGTCATAGTAGTTGAATTTACATATCTTATAAGGGAGACATGCATCTAGATGATTAAAAACCAAGATAACAGTCATATGACCATTATTATAAGGAAATATGAAAGGAATATTATGGCACATACATTGACATCTAATGTACTGAAAGAACAGAAAACTAGAATTTATCACATGCATGTTTGTTCTTGAAATTCTTAAATTTTATAATCCAATTAATTACAAGGTGAACCAAAAATCTCATGTAGGGGATTGAGCTTTCACATGCTAAAACATTCAATATTGTTAAGACTTTTCATAATACTGAATAATGTCCATGATAGAAAGCATGAATATTCACCATAAGAAAAATCATCTAAAAGATATGGAAAACAAATAAGTTACTCTTAAATGTGGATATAAGTTTTGTTTAACACCCTATTTCTTATGTTTTTAAAACTCCACCTAAACTCAAGACTTAATGTGTAAGGACCTTAACAACTGAAATCAAGGTTCATGCAACATATAAAATATTTATATGTACCTAAAATCAAACTGAAAGACTGGAACACCCATTTGGGTTAATCCCCTTTGAATACTAGTTCAACAACATTTTGAATAGGGAAGGGAATTCAATTAGTCATAAAAATTTGTTAATGAAAACCTAGAAAAAAAACAATTTTATAAAAACCTGATCATATTTATAACATTTTAGAAATTTATTTATTATTTTAATATGAAATTATGTGTATGTGAATATGTGAAGTGCATGTACAATTATACACAATCTTCGTACATATTATTAATGGTAGAGATAACACCTCTGTTTTGAATATGTCGTAGGGTTTGGGGAAATGACTTATTATGGAATATTGTATTTTACCTTAAATGTGTTAATTTTGTAAAAGGTGTCCTATGGTACCTATTTGTAATGGTATAGATATTTCTCTTTGACGACACTTATTAAGAGGAAAACATGAGGATATGGATAGAGATTATCTACTAGTAGTATGAACTAAGGCACCGATTGTGTTAGGTGAGGAATTCAGGGACTAGTTCCAAGAGAACTTTTCCCCCTTCATGAAATTCATGGGAAGAGACCTAGGGTGGGTTGTGAAGAGTATGTTTGATCTAAAAATGGAGTTACAAATTCAACACCCTCTTGATTTTATTGGAGAGGGTGGACCTAAGAGAGATGATTTCTGGTTTGAGTCCATTGAGACTATATCTGACCACATTGAGACTCCTGTAGAGAGGATGGTCATGTTGGATGACTACATTATAGGAGGATTACTGAACACTGGTGGTATGGTTAGGTGTGGACTACATAGGCTATTGGTATGTTATGGAAGGAACTATTGGAATAGTTTCTAGATAACTTCTATCCAGATATACTAAGGTAGGAGAGTGTAGCTGAGTTCATGAGGTTGAATTGGGGAGTATTAATGTGATAGACTATGTTGGACACTTTACACATTGTTAACACTTTTCTCTAGCATTGGCAGTGGATGAGATAACTACAGCGAGACATTTTTAGGATGGGCTATAATGTGAGATTATGTCCCAAGTTAAACATTTTCAGTTAAAGGAGTTTGCTGAGGTGGTGGATAAGGATGTCCTAAATATGGGTATCCTAAAGAGGCTTCTAGTGTAGGAATGGTGGTTCCATTTGGATGATTAGAATGTATGAATTCTGAGAGTAGGAAGCATTTCTATGAAAGCATCAACCAGGGCAGTAGGAAATAGAGTACCTAAAATGTGGGATAAGTTGCATAGGACCATAATCAAGTGATCTATCACCAGTGTGATAGATTAGGAAACTTTTGAAGATAGTTCCCTCATCCACCAAATTAGTTAAAGTATTTCAAAAAGATGTTACATCTACAAAAGTTCTACATGACCCAGTGCTAGATGAGTAGTAAGGGTATAGCTAGTTAAAATCATAGTGTAAGAAGAGGATATTATGCACCATATTAGTCTTGCATCTGGTGTTCTACAAGACAAGGTGGTAACGGTAGTGTATGTGGAGCTTTAGGGTAAGAGGGCTCATATTAGTAGAGTATTGACGCACATGGGACTTAGACTACATCACAAGGAAGTGGGGTAAGACTATTGCATTCTATTCACCCTATACTTGTGGATATAAAGATTGGACCATTGACAATGAGAGGTACTATTTTTATAGCTTCTATGATATCTAGTGCCTTATTTTATATCGGTTCCTATCATTCCATTATTTCTACAAAACTTGTTAATGGTTTGAGCCTAGTGATGGAGTTCATGAGTGGGGTGTTGATGACAAACACACCTCAAGGAGTTCGGTCAAGAGACATTTTTTTGGGCAAGGGGTGTTCTCTTGAGGTCGAGTAGTATCGATTTCTATGGTATCTTTATATTATAGACATGTCAGGAATTGAACTAATTATGGGTATGGAATGGTTAGTATCATATTATACCCACATTGATTTTTACTATATGAGAGTTACCATTACATCTCATATGGGTTACAAATATATTCAATGTGGAGAGTGGGATATCGAGGTGTTCCGAGTAGGGCCACCTACTCATCAAATAGGACAGATCACAACCCAGGGTGCTAGTTTATTTCTGAATGATGGAGGTGTAAAATGAGATGTCTTTCCACACTTAGTTGATAGGTTTTAGGATGTGTTTACATAATATTTCTTAGGGATTCCACCTGAGAGAGATTTGTAATTTAGCATTGAGCTCATACCGGGGGAAGAGATGATTTCTATTCCACCATATAGAATGGCACCAAAAGATATTCAAGAGATCACGATTTGGATGGAGGAGTTAAGGGATAAGGTATTTATTTATCTTAGTATGTTGCCTTGGGGTTCACTAGTGTTGTTTGAAAAGAAGGCTGATAAGAGTTTATGGTTAGGTGTTGATTACCGAAAGTTGAACCAGATGACTGTGAAGAACCAGTATCCTCTCCCCCGTATTGATGACCTATTTAACCAGTTGAGAGGAGCTTGTGTGTTCTCAAGGATTTTCTAGAGATTAGGGTATCATAAACATAGAGTTTAGACTTCTGATATACCAAGGGATGAATTTAGAAACATGTATGGACTATATGATTTCATCACAATATTTATTGGGTTAACAAACACACCTGTAATGTTTATGGACTTAATGAAAAAAATCATTAATATGTACCTAGATCAGTTTGTAGTGGTGTTTGTGGAATACATCTTGGTGCACTCCAAGACACATGATTCTTTTGACCAACATCTTGATATCATCCTAAGTACACTAAGAGAGAATTGGCTATAAATCAAGATATCTAAGTACAATTTTTTGGATCGATTGGGTACACTTCTTCGGTAGCCTCACCTTAGAGGAATGTGTGTTGGTTAATCTAGAGAAGGTTTAGATAGTGGTTTCTTGAGAGCAACCAAAGAGCATGTTTGATATCCATAAATTTCAATGATTTTCAGAGTATTATTATAGGTTCATTCAGGACATTTACCGATTGGAAACATTGCTGTCAGGCATGACCAAAAAAGGGATAATGTTTTATTGGTCATAAGATTATGATAATTATTTCTAGGAGATGAAGATGATTTTGGCATCAGTACCAATATTGATCCTACCTGAGAAAGGTGATAAGTAAACAATGTATTGTGACACTTCTGGGATTGTAATTGGAGTTGTGTTGATGCAGGGAGATCAATTTGTGGTTTATGGGTCTCTGAAGTTGAGGCCCCATGAACAAAAATACCCTTCATATGACCTCAAGTTGGCTATAATAGTTTATGTTTAAAAGATTTGGGGACATTATCTATTGGGAAATTTTTTTACTGTGTATATTGATCAAAAGAGATTAAATTACATATTTTCACAGTGAGACTTGAATCTTTGATAATAGAGATGGGTTGAGTATATGAAACAATTAAATTTTGAACCAGAATATATGCCTAGAAAGGGGAACATTGATGATGATTCTTTGAGGGGGAAGACTCAAACTCAGGTGGTTCAGGAGTCTAGTGCTGAGTGGAAGGTGATGGATTTACTGGACGACATACAGATTGTGGTTTATGAGAGTTAGGATTAGATGACTCTCGTAATAGTTTCATTGGAGTATACATTTTTGAGATAGATCTAAGATAGAAATTATGTGTATTTATAATGTTTTACCTTGAGGGAAAACATTGATGGTGGGGAGACACCTTCTGATTGGAGCATAGATGAGGATGAGGTCTTCAATGTCAAGAATCAGGTTGTCGTACCTAAATGAATGTGAGACAAGATGATGTGTGAGTTTCATGCCTCGAAGTGGGTGGTACATCTAGGTGTGACCAAAATGCATCGTGAACTAGAATGGTTTTTTTATGGTTGGAAATGAAAATGAAAATAGTAAGGTTTGTGACACGATGCTACACCTATCAGTAGGTGAAGGCCGAGCATTAATGACCTATAGGTTTACTACATTCGTTGGCCATTATAGAGTGGAAGTGGAACAAAATGACCATGAACATTGTGTTGGTTCTCCCAAGGATTCCTTAGAAGAATATTCCTTTTTGGGTTATTGTGGATAGACTGAAAAAGGTAGCGAATTTCTTGAATATATTGGAGACTTTGTCAGTGGAGCAGTTGGGATATTTGTATGTTTGGGTGATAGTCTGTCTGCACGAGGTGCCACATAATAATGTTTCAGACTAAAACTTGTGTTTTACATCATGATTATTATATGGATTGCAGAAGGTGCTTGATATGTAGGTTTTATTGAGTATGAATTTCCACCCACTGACAGATGGGTGGTTAGAGCATACTATACAAGTGCTTGAGGATATATTGTGAGGTTGTTTTCTAAAATTTGGTGGGTCTTGGGAGAATCACCTATCACTAGTGGAGTTCACCCATACAAATAGTTATTTGGAAACAATATATATGGAACCATATGAGGATCTTTGTAGTAGGCCATGAAGACCATCTCTAGTCTGGAGGGATGTATGTGAGTCTAAGTTGTTGGGACAAAGTCTCATGTAGGACACATTAGAGCTTGTACAGTTGATTCAGAAATATAGGGATACGACCAAAAGTAGATAGAATTCATATACTGATATAAATAAATGACACCTAGAGTTTACAGAGGCTGATCATGTATCGATTTGGGTGTTTCCTGGATTCAATCGCTATAGAATACAGAGACAGGGCAGGTGGGCACCCGTGTTTGTTGGACCGTTTCAGGTGGTAGAGAGAATCAGGCTTGTTGCGTACTGATTGGCTCTTCCACAGGGATACATCACTATGTATGATGTTTTCTAATTGTCAAAACTAGGTTGTTATAACCCCTACCATTCTACTATGATCTATATCAATGATGTTGAGATTGAGATAGATTTTTCCTTTGAAGAGAATCTAATACGTGTGTTGAATCACAGTGAGAAAGTGTTGTGCGGAAAGACCATGCCTATAGTTTGTTTATCGTGGAAACATGGGAATATTTGGGAGGATACATGGGAAATGATTGAAGATATGTGGGATAGTTTTACTAATCTTTTTGACTAAAAATCATAGAGATTCATGGTAGTGCAGCTCAAGGATAAGATTTTATAAGGTGGTGAGATTGTGAGAACCCGACCTTTCCTAAAGATGACTTGGTATTAATTTCAGTTATTTATTTTTGCCTTATTTCAGTGTACTTGGGTTGGGTTTTAACATGGGGTGTTTTTGGGAGAAAAATTGAAAAAATATGAAGGTAGAAGGGTAGTGCATAGTTGGCTCACAGTTTTCACTAACCATGCGCCCCTTCCTAGCAAACCATGCAACCTTGGACAAAGAGGAATTACATGGTTGACACATGGTTTGTCAATTTGTACCCCCTATTATGAGAAACTATGAACCCCCATAATAGAGTTTCACATTTAGTCACACATTTAGGAGAAACCATGCTCTCCTACCCTGCTAACCATGCATGAATTTTTAAATCACCAAAAATTTAGATTTTTATTCACCAAAACCCCCATTTAACACCTATTTGATCCACATTTAACCCTATATAATATTTCATGATGTTGGAGAATCCTGTTTGTATTAATATACTTAAAAACCTTTTTAATTTGTTATTTTATGTCTAGATTGAATATCTTCACCCCTCCCTATAATAGGATCTTACCTCGCTTGGTTTCCTATTCCTTATCATTTATTATCTTATTTTAGAAAGGGGGGTTTCTTCCCATTTAGATTGGATATCGACATGTTTTTGTGGATTTGGATCTAGTATTGAAGTTCTATATCTATATTTAATAGATCATGATTGATTTTATCTTTTTTAGGGGTTTACATTTGAAACTCATTCTATAAAATTGTGCTGCTCAAATTATGAGGATTTTCGTTGGGTGATCCCTCATCAACAAATTGAGGTAGGTTGTATATAATTCCAATCTCAAAGTATTTATTTAAATAACATGAATTTAATTGTATAATTTCTATTAGATGTTTCGAAATTATGTTCTTAATTTAATTGATTATTTTGGTGAATTAATTAATTGGGGAGATCAGAAATTGGGGATTTTGGGAATTATAGATTGAGATAGTTAATTGTTGAAATAATTATGAGATAATAAGATATTAGTATTGAGATATTTAATTGTGGAAAAAATTATGATCTATTGAGATTGAGATTGAGATAATTAATTATGGATTTAATTATGGGATTTTTAGTTTGAGGATATTGATTAATTATTTGAAGAATTAATTAATGGGATTTACGTACTCAATTAATTAGAAAATTAATTAAGGGGATTTATGTGATAAACTGATTATTTAATTACTTATAAAATTGGTTTGGTTGATTAATTATTGGATTTACTAATAGAATTTAAGTGATTAATTAATTTAAAAATTAATTAATGTATTTTATCTGATTAATTGTTTTTTGAATTAATTAATGTTACTTATGTGATTAGTTAAATTTTGAATTAACTAATTGAATTGTTATGTTTAAATAATTGTATAATTAGTAATGGAATTTATGTGTATAATTAATTTATGAATTAATTATGTGTTAAAATTGTAACATGGTCATTTAGTTGTGAATTAAATAACGGGAACCTGGTCATTATAATGTGTAAGGTATGAATGGTAACATGGCCATTTAGTTGTGAAATAGAGAATGTGAACAATATTATTCTAATGTGTGAGGTTTGAATGGTAACATGGACATTTAGTTTGGAATTAAAGAATAGAAACATGGACATTCTATTGTGTGATGTATGAATGGTAAAATGTGAATTAAAATATGAATTAAATAATGATATCAATGGAATTTTGAGATATGATATTCCTCATACATACTTTAGGCTCCAACATATTTCATAGTAGGTATTGAATGATAAAAATGGAATTATACGATCTGATATCCCTTAGACATACTTCAGCCTCTGACATGAGTTGAAGTGGGGATTGACGTATGAGTGTCAATGAGAACCCAAAGGTTTATATAGTTAAATAATTATTAATTGATAATGTGATAATTGTTTACTTATGCACTGTAATTATTTATTTATACAACTGCATACACTTGCTATTGATTAGATATTGTTTTAGTTGTCATTAGTGGTGGCATACTATAATGCCTTAGATTTTACAAGAAGAATTTTCTTGGATACTATATAGATTATTTGTGAGACCAGGCACAGAGACGTTGTGCGATTCTGAAGTCGTTGATCCTAAAATTAATGTTTGAAATATATTAAATAGCATGAATGCGTTGTTTCCATGAAAAAGTGTAATAACTTCTAAACGGATACCCTGATCAGAAATATGATGGTACAATTAAGTTCAGAATACGAGGTTTACCCTAGGAGTGACTTAACATTAGTCGGTGTGGGTCATTTGTAAAAAAGTCATCACAGGCGTGGAAATGAAAAAAATAATTTAATAAATAATTTTATTTCATTTTTGTTGAGGCAGGGATTGATGGACTTTACATAGACTATTATGGAGAAATACTAGGGTTAGCTGTACAACCCTGGAACTGTTGGAGAGCCATTGGAGATAGCTTCAGGGAATCCTTGCATACGAATGGCGATAGGATCTTCGATCAATGATCAATGCAAAAAATATTCAATGGATCTCAACAAAAAACACGACACAACCCCATTTTTCATTAATGATCTATTTGAATCGTGGTAGGGCATGTGTTTTTATTTTATTCCTCCCCTTTCTTAATTTATACAATGAACATGAATCAATCATTGAAAATATTGATCTGTGGTTTGATCATTATGCGGGATGAGTTTATTTTATGAGGTTTTGATGGAAGAATATATTTTTAATTTTATTATTCTGATATTCATTCTAATAATGATGGATCAAGAGAAACATGAACACCGATCAAGGTTTGTTACTCCAATATCTTCCATTTCTTTTCTCCCCCATTCATTGTTTGTCATGAGAATTCTCGATCAATCGATCATTGTGCACCCATTTCTTGGTGCAATGATCCAATATTGCATATCTAAGATTGGAATAGCCTAAAGATGTGTGATGATGGAGATAAAGCAACTTAGATGACAAAGGATACCCAATTTACCATTCTTCCACACACAACAAAAAATGGAAATATGATTCATTTTTTGAGTAGATTTTATGGCGTAATGCATTCTTCATCAACAAAAAGGATTGGACGAGTTGGGATCTTCAATATCATTGTGAAACTATCCCCAGATTGAAATCTAGAGGCATTGGATATAATGAGGGAGTAGATATGGGATTCTGAAAAATCCTGAACAACACGATGTTTAATCTGGATCTATACGTTGTGTGGGGCCACATGAGCTATGATTAGGGTTTCCATAGGAAGTAAAATATCACATGGAATGTGATCCCTTTCACATAGCATGTGGTATCACCTGGGTCACACGAAATGTACTCGGGAATCACACGGGTTGTTTACATGGGAAGATGTTCACAGGCTATGTTGTGTACTGGTACTTGAGAATACATGCATATGATGGTGATGTGTACTAGCACATGGTTAGTGTAAATGGGATACGTACATGGTGTGTACTACTACATGGACACAGTTTGATGAGATGAGCCATTTACCCGGTCAAGACCCGGGTTCAAGGGACATGGAGTGTGAACCCTACTACACATTGTGTACTCTTTTATACATGTATTGGAGCCCTTGTACTCTATATCTTGGAAATAATATTTAGTGTTTGTTACCTTTATCTTTTCTATGAGGGTTACTATGCAATCATTTTTTACTCTTGGGACAACGATTCCTTCAAAAGTAATTCCTAGATAGGGTTTTAGGAATCCCTCTGAGAGGCCCAGAGTGAGATCCTCTATTCATATTCATGTCCTTGGTGGAGTTCCTGGTATCGATGTGACCAACACTAAATGGGAGTCAATCCTCTACATAGAGGGTTAATCCAGATTTATTTGTTGGTATCACCCCATGGACTTGTCAGTGATCCTCATCTGTGTATTGTATTCTATTCAAACTATTAGCATGCTCTTTCTCATGAAGAGACCTCATAAGAAGTACCTATTGGATGGACTTCATTAATTCTATCAGATTCTAGATTCTGTTCTCTTGGGTGAGTTCTTTGTGGAATATTCTATATGGAATCATAGACTAGTATAATATGGTTGTGACTTACCTCTAGAATGTGTGTCTTTATTGAGTATATCTGGATATTTTTTATATGTGTTGTAGAAATATACATGTGTAGAGATGAGTGTATTTCCTTTGTTTTATGTTATACATGCCTATCATAGGGAATGTAAAAAGCAATTTAATTTTCTAGTGTAGTATAATGGATGACCAGGTTCATCTCACTTGAGGAACTTTATCATATGTTCACTCACATAATTTAATTCACCTAAACTAATTCTTTTTAATTGTTTTTTTAATTTATGAAGGTTATGAAATTTAAATTAATGAAAATATTAAACTAACATGCAATGAAAAAAGTTAATTACTGAATAAAGAACATAGAATTAATGGGTTGGTTTGTGGGTTCCATCATTCTCCTTGTTGGTCACTACTACAAAAATGGGAAAGGGAAGCACCACCTTATATCAGCCCAAAGCAAAAACCACTGAAAAAGAAACCATGTATCAGTGCTAAAATTTTAGCACTGATAACGGGATTCTTTATCAGTTCTTTTCTAGCACGAATAGAGGGATTATTTATCAGTTCTAGAAAAGCGCTGATAAAGAATATGTGAATCAGTGCTAAAATGTTAGCTCTAATATAGGACGGTTTTATCAACGCTTTTTCAGTGCTGATAAAGAGGACTATTATCTGTGCTAACAAAACCGCTGATAAAGGATACCTTTATCCATGCTAAAATTTTAGCGCTGATAAAGGTAGAATTTATCAGAGCTTTCTTAGCATTGATAAACCCTTAATCAATTTTTTTATAAATTCTCTCACACAGTGCCCTCGTTTTTTCGCGACCTAAAGCTCTCGCGGTACTAGACCCCTATGACTCCCCTCTACCGCCCACTGGGTTAACGTTGTCGGACCTCCGGCACCCTCGAGCTTCTCGTTGCCGAACCTCCACCGCCTGCTGAGCTTCATGATTCCGAACCTCCGCCTCCCTCGAGCTTCTCTTTTTCAGACCTCCGCCACCTGAAACGCCCTTGATTTTCTCATTTTCGGACCTCTGCCTCATAATGAGCTCCGCCTTTCCAAACCTCCCATTAACGCATGTTTTCCAAATCATTTTTCAATATTGTTCTCCTCTCCCATCACACATAAGCATATGTTTATTTGGCATGATAGATGTTTCGGTGCGGATGTGCGTCGGGTTACGCTGTTCCGCCAGGACGCGTTCGCGCGTGCACCCGTCAACCCGAGGGGATGGGCGCGCGGCTTGTGGTCCCGCAGTCCCGCTTTCCAAGGGCGGGCGGCATCCGTCCCTTATTCAGGGGCGTCTGCTCCTTGATCGAAACCGGGATGATGGGATGTCGGCTCCTCCTTCCTTGGACGTCTCCTCGGAACTCGTCGCCTAATCCGGGTCTCCCTCATAGACTTAAGAATGTTCGTGAATCTCGTTCCCGGCGCCATATCTTCATGGACACCGGTTAATTACGCTGCTTCCGCCCGGACGCTCCAAGGAGTCTGGTCGGGGCAGCAACCTGCGGTGAGAAGGCCGGGTGGCTCTGGGTGCTGGGGGCGTGTCGTAACACTGCGGCTCTGCACGTCTGTCTTCCGTCCCTAATAGGGCTTCTCGAAGGCATGATGGCCTGAGGAATCCCGCACGGGGTGCGGGGAACTGTGTCCCCTGAGGTTTTCCTCAGCTTCCCATGTTTAACACGGGGTATGCCGCGAGTTTAACGTCCAGCGGGGACGGCATCGGACCGATCAACACGAAAAGTGGATCGGATGACAGAACCCCTTGCGGGGAACCTCCGACGCTGGGGCCAGCACATGGGCGGCTTCCCAAGTAACGTGGAGTGGAGTGAAGTGGCATGACCCCACCGGGATGTGGCGGCCCGGGTAAGGATCATGATGGATGATGGAGTGAAGAGCTTGGACCCCGTAGGGGCTTCCTACGTACCGCGCGTTAGCACGGATCAATGTCAACGTAGTTCGGGTATACAGTTTAACGTCATGCTGGACGTCGGCAAGCCGACTCACGAAGAGGTCTAGGCCGCCGGGTGGAGGATTGAACCGAACCACCTCGCACAGAGGGGGATGGAACGGCCGGGTGGATCACAGTTTCACGTCATGCTGGACGATAAAAGGAGAAATCGAAAAAGGGGCTGTGGGGAGGCACAGTGGAGATACACACGGGCAGTCTCCCATAGGGGCGGATTCATAGGTGAATCGACGCAAGCGTGAACCCTGGAGGGGTCCACTGATGGACGAACCGACGTAAATACGACCGGGGCGACCAGGTGGTGGGCTTGGACCTCAGGGAGGCTTCCTACGTACCCTGTTTAGAAGACATGGATCAAAGTCCACGTAGTTCATTCTGTCAGGACTTACGCACTTGAGGCAGCCCGGATGCGGCAAAACTCAGTTGGAAGGGACTTGGACCGAAAGTAGGAGACACCTCGATCCCAGTCACACCCTCTACTGGCTTCGGCAGTGGGGGAGCGCAATGGAGATACACATGTGCAGCCCCCCACAAGAAACTAGGGGTTTGTAATACCCTGCCCCCGTAGGGAAAAGCCACTCCCATTAAATCGTCCCAAAAGGGGGACAATCCCGACATCCCTGCAGAGACGAGCGGGTGGGGGCCACATCCAAACCGGGGGGGACCCTGCGTGCGGAGCACGGGATCAGGTTGCGGACGGTTTAACGTCTTGCCGGACGAAGTACAGTTTAACGTCGTGTGTTGAGGACGAAGCGGACGGTTTAACGTCTTGCCGGACGAAGCACAGTTTAACGTCGTGTGTTGAGGACGAAACACTTGGCAGTTTGACGTCTTGCAGCGCGGACGAATGTGCAGTTTAACGTCATGCTGGACAAAACACTTGGCAGTTTAACGTCTTGCAGCGCGGACGATATGCTAGGTAGTTTAACGTCTTACAGCTTGGATGCATGCAGTTTAACGTCGTGCAAGACGTGGTGCAGTTTAGCGTCATGCAGGACGAATATGCAGTTTAACGTCATGCTGGACAAATATGCAGTTTAACGTCATGCTGGACGAATGATTTCCGCCGATGGGTCCGTGTCACTTCGCACGAGTCTGGAAGGCTGCACGGGAAGACAACGCACGGTTCGGGCACCCAGGATGAGGATCATCGGGCGCCACGAAGGCGGGTACCCTCAAGGGGTCAAGGGAGGCGACCCTGGCGGGTTGCGCGCAAAAGAGGAGCTTTGCGCGCAAAACCGCGGGTCGGCGCGCAAAATGGCGGGCTGGCGCGCAATTGGGCCAGCGCTTTGCGCGCGGATGATTGAGATTGCGTGCACCGGGCTTCGGACAGCTCGCGGGGGCAACGGCTCATTCTCTAACGAATGGCCACTTTGAAGACGGGGGGTGCGCGCAATCGGGTTGGATTGCGCGCACCCGGGGGCAATTGCGCGCAAGAGGCTTCTTTTGCGCGCAAAGGCCTTCGGGTTGAAATTTATTCAAAGGAAAGGAGCCAAAGGGATTGCGCGCGAAGGCGAACCCCAAGGCTCTATTGCGCGAAAGAAAGGAGGTTACCTGAAGATCGGCATTGCGCGCGGAAGGGGTTGGATTGCGCGAACAAGCGACGCTTCGGATTCTGGCAACCTCCAAAACGTCGGGGGTCGCCTTATATTTATAGGCAACCCCAGGCGCGGAATCCGGTCTCGGGCGCGGAATCCGGTCTCGGGCGCGCAATTCGCTTCGCGGGCGCGGAATCAGGACCCAGCGCGCAAAGGCGCCGCGAAGGCCGCGGGTGCGCAAAATAGCGCGCCGGCCCAGCGTATTGCGCGCATCCCGGGAGGATTGCGCGCCGCGACTCAACTTTGCGCGCGAGCCTCTGAAATTTCGCGCAAGTCCTCCGGGCCCTCCGGAACGTGCCCCTGACTCCAAATATCACTTCGCTTTCCGCATCCGGAGCTTCGTTTGGGAACAACGGACTTTTCCGGCGTCTACAAAAGCCCCCCCTCGGAATTTGATCGGCGAGAGGTCGCAACGATCGGGTTCCGAGGGAGACGCTGGAATGCCGAAGTCCTGGGCGGCGCGGGACTTAGGCGCGCAAAAAGGGGCGTCGGGCGCGAAATTCGCCGCTGCGGTCGCGCAAAGCGCTTCTCGCGCAGCGCGGACCTCGGCCTCGCCTATAAATAGGGGCCCTGGGTCCCGCGTTCCGTACTCCGGCCTTCCGCGCGATAAGATCCAACGCTCTCGTGCGCGAAATTGCCTTTTCCGGCGCGAAATTCGCCCGATCGGCGCGCAAAACCGTCCGGATTTCGCCTGTCTTTGCGCGAAAACCCGGAACTTTGCGCGACAGTCTTCCCGATTGCGCGCCGTCCACTTGGATTGCGTGCCAACCTTCAAACTTCTCTACCAGCCTCGTCCGATCCCGCACGCTTCATCCCTTAACCCGCACGACTCCTGAAACTTCTGAGATGGCCGCGCACAGAGGAAATGAGGGGGATGCCGCCACTCGCAGGGCTGAGATGGCGACGAACGAGGAGGTTTACGGAGCCAAGGAGATTGTTTCCAACAATCAATCCTTGTTCGACTTACTCACGCCGGCCCAGAAGACATATCCACTGTCGGACAACCTGCCGCTCTGGAACTTCGGCATCCTAGATGAGGTTCCGGTGCCAGGGTTCGAGATTGATGCGCCGCGGACCTTGGTGACCCGGGAGGACGAGCTTCTCCGCTATAACATCACCAACAATGGGCATCCTGCCAGGGAGACCAGACACTTGGATGTCTATGTCCTGAACCCGAGGACGCGAACCATTGATGGGGGTGAGCCTACTGCGGAGAATTCTCCAGCCCTCTACTCGAGCATATATCGCCAGAGCGTCACGGACGACACCAAGGGCTGGCTGAAGGATTGGGACTTGCGGTCTGGGGGCAACTTCACTAGTGAGTGGGCCTGGGCGTTCTGGGTACGCCACACTTGCGATCACTTCGCAGAGGAGCTGCGGTACATCGGCCTGTTCGAGGCGGTGTGGACGTCGCAGTTCCACTTCTACCAGTAGTCCGAGCTCGGGCCGGAGCTGTTCACCCGATGGTCTCCGGATACCAACACCTTTCATCTTCACCATGGGGAGGTCGGCATCGGTCTCTGGGACATCCACTGCATCGGAGGTATCCCGCTGGAGGGCTACCAATACGATGAGTTCCTGCCACCGAAGAACACCTGGGAGGACAGGTCACGGACTCCCATCCTGACCTGGCATCTGCTTGACCTGGCTACGCAGCAGCTCGGGATCAAGGACTTCCAGAAGGACATAGCCTACAAGGAATGGTTCGTCCAGTTCTTGGAGCATGACCCGGCGGTCAAGATGCCAGGCAGGGGGAAGCGGTGCCCGACCGTAGCTCAGAGGAGCCGGAACGGGTCGTACTGGCGGGTCCTGGAGGCGGGTGACTACCGCTCATGGGGGTACCGCATCATCGAGGCCCGGGACCCAAACGTCCGGTACGCGGCGTTCCTGGCCGCCTTTCTGAGTGGGTGGCTCCTGCCAGTGCAGGACGTGAGAATGGGAGTTCGCCCGGCAACACTGGCGATGGCAGGCGCTATGGCCGCCAACAAGAGATACAACCTCGGGGTCCCAGTGCTGGCGAGGCTGTATGCCATCCTGGGACGCATCTCACGAGGGGGGTCGCCACGAAGGATCTGTGGGCCCTTTCAGTTCTTCCACGGCTGAGTGGCTGCTCACCTCGGTGGGTACACGTTTCCGAACGCCATCATTCCTCCGGGCAACGGCCTGCGACACTCCCTGCTGAACATCGCGGGGGTCGCTCCGATGACCCTAAGTGAGGAGGGCGTGCGGATTCGGATTGGCAATCAAGCCAACTTCAACTTCAGTCTGTTCCCCACTCCCGTCGGCCAGATGATCGACAATGGGAAGGGTCCGCTGGAGCAGCATGAATACTTCCTGAACATGCGGGGTGGGGTGCTCGTGGCTCGGATCGACGGGAAGGTGATCTGCGAGCCTTACGTGCCGACCCGGTTCGCTAGGAAGTTCGGGTGCCTTCAACGGATGCCGAAGAGGGTATTCACTGCTGTCCGGGAGGAGACGAACCCTGGCGTCCTTCGCCAGATGTGGCTGATGTTTGCCGCTTTCGGCTCTGGCGACGTCATCACTCTGCCTCCTACCGGAGTTGACGCAGGCTTGGCAACCGAGTACGCCGAACACTGGGCCATCGCGTACCCCGAGGGGCTTTTGCGGAAGCTAGTTCGGCGGCTCGAGGTTACCCGTGCGGAGACCGGGCGTCAAGGAAGGAGGCGAGGCGCCGCCACACGGGGGAGAACGGAGGCGCGCCAAACAGCGGAGCCGGCGCGGGCAGGGACTTCGGCAGCGGGCACATCGCGAGCTGCCGCTACGACCTCGGCGCCCAGAGAGGGGGCACGCGTGGTGGTCGAAGAGCGGCCCGGGAAGCAGGTGAGACGTCTGCTCGAACCTTCCCATGATGCGGTCTTCCCGGCGCTGTGGTCGGCCTGGATGACCCTGCGGCAGTCACTGGGGACCGACGTCATCTGGCGAAAGATACTCAGAGAAGGAATCGATCTGCCAGAGGTCGGGCGCCTCCAGATCACCGGCAGGGTGGACTTCAACCGGCAGTATGCGTATCTGACGGCCATGGACGAGTACGCGCGCCAACGTGGTCAGCATGCGGAGCCATCCCTTCTGGTGAAGGTGATGCTCGGTCTCGAGCCCGCTCCGGAACAGATGCCGCCGGAAGAAGATGACAGTAGCAGCGACTCCGAAGAAGAGGAGGAGATGGGGGAGGATGAAGGCTCCGAGGGAAGATCCCATCAGGGGAGCCCACGGGAGAGCGGCGAGGTGGCCGGTTCTGACAACGTTGATGTCACTGAGCTCCTCGAGGTCCGCTTCTATCCCTACTCAATCTCCTTCATCCACTCTCTTATGCAGCTTCTAACCCATTTCTCCATCCTTCTCAGGAGCGCACAGATGTTGGTTAGGCGTCCTCAGCGGGAGTAGGAGGGGCGCCAGCAGGACAAGGCGGGGGCCAGACACCCATCATTGAATTGACAAGCGCTAAGGGGTCCCCTGCTGCAACTGTTCCTGCGGCGACCGGGGTAGCGGAAGATGACGCTCCGAACTCCCGTAAGTCTCCTTACTTTACTGCTGGTGCTTGCCGTTGACGATCCGTGACTAACCATGGCATGCCCTGCGCAGTGATCTCAACACTGGAGGCTCATCGGGTTGCCGAACCCGGGCCATCCACGAGTGGACCGGTGGCAGACATGCCGCCTGCTCCGGAACAGACTTCCCAAACCGAGCCGGCCCCACCAACTGCTGATCAGGGGGCTCCGGACGTCGGCGGTGCTGACATCGGAGAGAGGTTGGGGGCTGACGAGGGTGTCAGCGCCGCTGGGGAGAGAGAAGAAGGTCGCCCGGATGTTGGGGAACCTATCCCTCGTGAGGACCTCCCAGGGGCGGACCCTGCAGCAGACCTGCTGGCTGCCTTCCCTGCCTACCGGCCTGCTGATCCCGAGGAGATGGACGACTCAGACACGAAGGCGGTCGAGGAGAGCCGGATAACGCGCCGTAGGGGGTGGAAGTGCATCCAGCGCTTCCTCAAGCGAGTCCCGTCAGAGTGGCTGGGGCGCATGGGATCACTTCAAACCTGGCTGCGCTTTCTGTGTGCCGGGGGAGCTGATGCTCAACGCCTCCATCTAACGGTCCGTGATTTCATGGCCGAAAAGATGCGCGAGAGCTGCCGGTGTGCCGACGTCACACAAAGTCGGGACATGTCGGAGAGCACGCGGGCGCTCCTCGCGGCGGAGCAGGAAGTCCGGCGCCTCGAAGGGCAGGCGGCAGAGAAGGAGGCCCTCGTCGCAACGTGTACCGAGCTTGTGGAGCAACTAGCAGCCCAGCTGGTTGACGCCCAGGTACAGCTGACGGAGGTGGGCCAACAGATGGTCACGATTCAGGTCGAGCGGGAGCGTGCACAGGCCAGAATCGACGAACTGCGCACTGCGACCGCCGACGAAGAGAGGGCACGCAGAGAGCGAGAAGCAGCTCTGGAGGCCACCAGCCAAAGGGTAGCGGCATTAGAAAGACTCATTCAGCACGCTAATCCCTAAGGGCTTTCTTTTGCCATTCCCAAAACATTTGCTTCCGCTACTTTGATCCATCTGTATGAATCAATATATTTATCTGCACCTTTTGGCTTAACATGCCCAACCACAATTCGTTGTCCTGCGGGAGTGTTAACCAAGCATCAGGCATCCATAATTGGGCCTGGATTTCTGGAGAAAAGAGGGAGGTCATTCCTAGGAAAGGAGACCTCAGACCTAATCAATGTATCATCCCCCCAACTTGTTCCAACACACGAGCGGGACAACGCTAGGGGCGTTGAGATTTTATCCAAACATAGGGAAATGAGAAAGGGTGAATCGCGTGTCCCGAATCTGGACATCCACAACGGTCGGCCTTCCAAGAAATGCCCAAGACGGTAGGCGGACAGTGGATCGACCATAACAACTGCAATAGACAGACCGAAAAAGGCCATCATTCATATTGCAGGAGGCGGACCACATGTCATCATGAATACCGCTTTGGGGTTCCTTCAGACACAAGGGTGGAAATCCAGATCAACAGGGCATGCGAAGCGTGGGGCGAAGTGACGATTTGTTCGGACAGAATCCAACGCTCTCAAAATTGCGCCACCGTGGGGAAAGCGTATTAGGTGGATGCACTAACCTGGCCGTGAGTCACCTCAATTCTCAGACAGCACCTCTCTGACGAGGAAACCGTCGCTTCCCATCCTTGCGATGGGGCATCCCGAGCTGAATCGGGGAGAATATCACAACTGCACCACTCTACCCGAAGTCAGGCCAGACGGCCGGCGACGAGGAGGGGCGGGACTTAACGATCCCTGAGGCTGGACCCGAGTCGGAATGCCCGGGCGTTCCTACGTACTCCATCAGGCTGGAGATCAAGCCACACGTAGTTCTGAGAGCGCAGTTTAACGTCATGCAGGACGTAGGACCCCATTTGGGGAGATCTTAGTTTAGGGTCGTAGAGCTCGGACCATAAGGGCTAGATCTTAGTTTAAGTTCTTAGAGCTCGGACCATAAGGAGAGATCTTAGTTTAAGGTCTTAGAGCTCGGACCATAAGGAGAGATCTTAGTTTAAGGTCTTAGAGCTCGGACCATAAAGAGAGATCTTAGTTTAAGGTCTTAGAGCTCAGACCATAAAGAGAGATCTTAGTTTAAGGTCTTAGAGCTCGGACCATAAAGAGAGATCTTAGTTTAAGGTCTTAGAGCTCGGACCATAAAGAGAGATCTTAGTTTAAGGTCTTAGAGCTCGGACCATAAAGAGAGATCTTAGTTTAAGGTCTTAGAGCTCGGACCATAAAGAGAGATCTTAGTTTAAGGTCTTAGAGCTCGGACCATAAAGAGAGATCTTAGTTTAAGGTCTTAGAGCTCGGACCATAAAGAGAGATCTTAGTTTAAGGTCTTAGAGCTCGGACCATAAAGACCTCAAAGTACGCCGCATCTGGTCATATCCCCTGGATATGCGAAGATGCACTGAGGGATAGTGTCAAGAGTGTCGAGGTTTCGCCTGGCCGGAATGGGAGGTGGAAGATGTGAATCATGCGGCCATTCACTCGAGGACCGGGAGCACCGGCGTGACGATATGAGAGTACTGCCGACCGTGGTGGAAAAGCAGCATCAACATCGCACTAACCGTTGGTGGAATGAGGAAGCAAACGAGCATCGACCGCTCAATCGCAGGATTCATATCGATTTGCTGCCCGAGGCCATTGGGGGTACCGGCCCGAGTCGGTGGGAGAGAACTGAGGCATTGTGTCCGAACCGTTCACGGGGGCTCCACCCAGGGCGTAGACGATGGGTCCGAATGAAAGGGAGCACGAAGCCTGAAAAGCGGAGGAAACCTGACCAAGCGGATCCTGACCCTCCTGGAAATAAACCAGAGTACTCTTGACACCGGTGGACCACTGCAAGGGGTCGGGGAACACGCCTTGAGGGTGACCTGAAGGCGGCAGATTCCCCAGAGAAGGGGTAATCTCTAAGAGGTGGGGGGCTGGACCCGAAGTTTCAAACATCCGGGCGTTCCTACGTATCCCATAAGAATGGGAATCAAGCCGCACGTAGTTCTTGAAGCGCGGTGCAACACAATCGGGCACCAGCGCGGGGAGGAGTGCGGGTCTGACCCTCGCACACAAAAGGAGCGGCATTTGATATTTCTTGTTTGTCCTTAGAGATGAATGGTTTTTCGTGCGGCGACATGCCTGTGATTGAGAAATCTCTGGCGTCGCCACAATGATCAAGCCATGGAAGGCATTGATGAATGGCGTGGTTACTAACCAGCGCCCAACATGAGTGTCCCCCGAGGAGAACATCACGATGCAGTGCCGTTTCTCATCGGGCGGCCAAGACCATCACAGTTTACGGTCGTGTGGTAGGACCAGACAACACAGTTTAAGGTCGTGTGGTTCGGACCATGGAGGAATCCGCTTACCGCGGTACGGCGGACACGGCGGAGGTGGGAGCATACCCAGCCCTGCGGTCACGCACGATTCCAGGAAAAGAGTCTTGGGATAGGGGTCTGCGTATGTCCATCACCCGAGGGGCAGAGATGCTAGCCTCCAGACATACTGGGCTCAGAACGCGATTGTTCGAGCGACTCCTCCCTCCTTATGGGGACGAGGGTCCAGCTACGCATGGCCCTTGGGGAGAATATCAGCATATATCCTTGGTGCTCAGATCATGGGAGCCTCGAACGACATCATTACCCTGGTTGGTCTGCCTAACGTGTAGAGGTGTACTGAAGGTCAGTATGAAGAGTGTCGAGATTCCACTACAACGCACAAAGGCGGAGTGTGATGAGGACTGCGCAACCAATGTTCAGAGCCTGAAAGAGCCGACATGGCGATCAAGGATGTTGCTGACGCATTCGCAACACAACATCCGATCGTGTCAGCCTAAGACGGGGCAAGCAAACGAGCATCAACCGCTCAATCGCAGGATTCATATCGATTTGCGGCCCAAGACCCGCCGGTAAATCGACCCGGAGCGGTAGGAGAGCACTGAGGCATCGTACCCAAACCGCTAACGAGGATCCCTTTGATTGAAGGCTCGAACAAGAGGAAGCGCGAGGCCTGACAAGCAACACAGGACTTGTCGGGATTGAATCTGACACTACGAGTCATAGACCGAAGTACCCAAAACATGTTAACAGATCTCCGGAAAGGGTCGGAGGACTCACCCTGAGAGCAACCAAAAGAGGGCAGATCCCCGTGATCAACCAAGGGACGGGGCTGGATGTGAAACACAAGTGTTCAGGCAGTCCTACGTATCCCATAAGGATGGGAATCAAGCCGCACGTAGTTCTTGAGAGGCAGTTTAACGTCATGCAGGATGATGAGGGGTGTGAGGTAGTCCCACACACGGGGGAGGCGTACGGCGTGGCCAGTAGACCGACGTGAATGAGGACATAATCCCCCGCTTACACGATACGCCTCGCACAAAAATGAGGGGAACTGGGGCCAGAGGCCCAACGCGGGATAGAGATTCCCGGGAGATGGGGCTGGGCCTGAAACATGAATGTTCAGGCGGTCCTACGTATCCCATAAGGATGGGAATCAAGCCGCACGTAGTTCTTGAGAGAGGCAGTTTAACGTCATGCAGGACGATGAGGAAAAAAGAAGGGGGGAGTAGAAGGCATCCCCAAACGTGGGGGGCGTACAGCGTGGCGAGAAAACCGACGTGAATGAGGACAGAATCCCCCGTGCACACACCATACGCCACATACCCAGAGGCAACTGGACCAAGGGCCCAGGATGAGATGGAAATTCCCGAAGGATGGGGCTGGGCCTGAAACATGAATGTTCAGGCGGTCCTACGTATCCCATAAGGATGGGAATCAAGCCATACGTAGTTCTTGAGGGGCAGTTTTACGTCATGCAGGACGAATGCTGAACAGTTTAACGTCTTGTAGCTCGGACATAGTGCAGTTTAGCGTCATGCAGGACGAAGCACTTGGCAGTTTAACGTCTTGCAGCGCGGACGAATGCTGAACAGTTTAACGTCTTGTAGCCTGGACGAGGTACAGTTTAACGTCATGTTGGACGAATGCTGAACAGTTTAACGTCTTGTAGCTTGGACAAATGCAGTTTAACGTCGTGCAGGACGTGGTGCAGTTTAACGTCATGCAGGACGAAGTGCAGTTTATCGTCATGCGGGACGAAGTGCAGTTTAGCGTCATGCGGGACGAAGTGCAGTTTAGCGTCATGCGGGACGAAGTGCAGTTTAGCGTCATGCGGGACGAAGTGCAGTTTAGCGTCATGCGGGACGAAGTGCAGTTTAGCGTCATGCGGGATGAATGAACACTCAGGCAAAGTATTGCTTGAGGAACCTAGCGTTGGTGGGAGGAGTGACACGCTCACCATCCATAGTCGCTAGGGAGTACGCGCCATTGGGATAGACCTTGTGGACAACAAAGGGTCCCTCCCACTTGGGCTCCAATTTGGGTGGCTTCCTGCTGGGGATCATCGGCGCTCTTAGGGCTAGCACTAGATCACCCTGCAGGAAAGAGCGGAGGTGAACCTTCTTATTGAAAGCTCGAGCCATTCTGCTTTGATGCCTCTCCAAGTTGTGCAAAGCGCGAAGTCTATTCTCATCCAGTGCTTCCAACTCGACTAGACGGGCTTCAGCAACTCTGTCCGGCGCTTGCTGGTCGTAGACCGCAGTGCGCAAGGACGGCAACTGGATCTCGATGGGCAGGACGGCCTCAGCTCCATACACCAGGGAATAAGGGGTCATCTGGGTGGAATTGCGAGTCGTCGTCCGATAAGCCCAGAGGGCGTTGGGGAGCTTGTCCGGCCAACTCTTCTTGTTCTGACCAACCATCTTTTGCAGAATGTTAGAGAGGGTTTTGTTAAACGCCTCGATCTGTCCATTCGCCTGCGCATGATAGCGAGATGTATGGTTAGAGCGAATGTTATACTTGGCGTACAACTTCTTCAACTCGGTTGCTTGGAAATTGGTTCCGTTATCCGTCAGGATAGCGTGAGGCACTCCAAATCGATAGATGATGTTGGAGGTCACGAAGTCAGCGATCGAACAGGATTTGACCTCTCTGAGCGGAATCGCCTCTACCCATTTGGAGAAGAAGTCCGTAGCGGTCAGAATGAACCGGCACTGGCGAGCTGTCGCCGGCGGGTAAGGTCCCACAACGTCCAGTCCCCAGACTGCAAAGGGCCAGGAATACCTAGTGGTATGGAGAGGCTCCGGCGGCCGATGCACAAAGTTCGCATGAACCTGGCACGCATGGCACCTCCTGGCATACTCGATGCAGTCATGGATCATGGAGGGCCAGAAGTATCCCAACCTCCGAATCTGGTGGGACAGCTTCGGCCCAGTCTGGTGGGCGCCACATGAACCAGCATGAACCTCTTTCATGACCCGTGGGATCTCAACTCCCTGAAGGCAACGGAGGAGAACACCATCAAATCCGCGTTTGTAGAGGATCTGCTCCAGGCCGGGACTGCTCTAGAGGACGAACTGCGATGCGCGGCGTCGAACTCGCTCGCGCTCGGCCCGATCCGATGGAAGAATGCCATGTTGGAGGTACTCAACCAAAGGCGTCCTCCAATCAGGGGCTGATCCGACTGTCATATCTGGGGTACTCGGGGCTCCGGGCATAGGGGCAACCGTGGTGAGGTTACTTACCAACGGGCCGCGATCTTCTTCCGGGATAACGGGAGCGATGAGCCTGCGGCGCGTCACGCGGATGATCAGGTTGTCCTGTTCAGGCTCCGCAAGTGACGCAGCGAGGCTGGCCAAAGCATCTGCTCGACCGTTCTGCGACCGGGGAACATGGACAATTTTCGCCCGAGAAGGGAACCGAGCCATCAGAAGGAGGGTGCACTCCAACAATGGCACAAGTTCCGTCTTCCTGACTACGTAGTCGCCATTGATCTGCTTAATGACCAGCTCGGAGTCCCCTTTCACACACAGGCGGGGCACGTCGATCTCGAGAGCCAAATCGAGGCCGGTGATGAGGGCATGGTATTCCGCCTCATTGTTGGTACAGCCCTCTGACAACAGGAAAGAGTATGGCAGCACGGCTTGCTCCGGGGTGATGAAGACGATGCCCAAGCCCACTCTGTTGAGCTTAGGATTATCGAGTCTTCTACCGGTGGGGCTCCGGGAGGCACCGTCAAAGTGCATCTGCCAGCATGGATCGGCTCGATCAACTGAGAGAATGGTCTCATCAGGAAAGCCTAGATCCAGCGGCTGATCCGCGGAGGTCGGGTGAGCTGCCAGAAAGTCTGCCAATGCTTGTCCTTTGATGGCCTTCTGAGACACATACCTGATGTCGAACTGCTGGAGAATCACAGCCCACCGCGCTAGGCGGCCAGTCAATATAGGCCGGCTCAGGATATATTTCAACAGGTCTACCCGAGAAACCAACTGTACCTCATGGTGCTGCAAGTAGTGTCGTAATTTCTGTACGGAAAATACGACCGCCAGGCAGCTCTTCTCGATGGGGGAATACCTAACTTCCGCATCGAGGAGCATGCGACTGAGGTAATAGAGGCTATTCTCCGTTCCCTCGTTGTTCTTCTGGGCGAGAAGGGCACCCAGGGACCGTTCCAGGGCGGTCACATAGAGGACCAGCGGCTTCCCGGATACAGGCGGCATCAGGACCGGAGGTTGAAGCAGGTACTGCTTGATCTCCTCGAAAGCGGCCTGACACTCTTTATCCCATACATAGGTGGAACCTTTCTTCATGAGCCGAGAAAAGGGCTTACACTTGCCGGCCAGATTCGCGATGAATCGGCGTATATAGGCTAAGTGGCCTTGGAACCCTTGCAGTTCCCGGACGGTACCTGGGGGAGGCATCTGGCTAATCGCCCTGATTTTCTCTGGGTCGATCTCAATACCCCGGTATCTTACCACAAATCCAAGGAACTTTCCGGAGGTGACCCCAAAGGCACACTTCAACGGGTTCATCTTCAGGCAACGAGACCGGAAGAAGCTGAACACTTTCTCAAGATCTTTGAGATGGTCCTGACGCTGGCGCGATTTGACAACCAAGTCGTCGACGTAGCATTCCACCAGTGTGCCGAGGATTGGCTTGAATATGCGGTGCATCGCCCGTTGATAGGTGGCACCTTCATTCTTTAGGCCGAAGGGCATGACCCGGTAGCAAAAGGTACCTTGGGGGGCCCTGAAGGCAGTGAACTCCTCATCCTCAGGGGCCATCCGAATTTGGTTGTATCCGGAGTATCCATCCATGAAGGAGAGGGCTTGGAACCCTGCCGTGGCATCAATCAACAGCTCTGTCACTGGAAGGGGAAAATCATCCTTCGGACAGTGGCGGTTGAGATCGCGGAAGTCGATGCAGACCCTAATCTGCCCGTTCTTCTTCCTGAACGGCACAATTTTGGCCAGCCATTTGGGGTACTGAACTTCCCTCACGATGTTGGCTTTGATAAGCTTGTCAACTTCGGCCTCAACCATGGCACCGTGGGATGGGTGCATCTTCCTGGGAGGCTGCTTGAACCCGCGATGGTTCGCCGGGAGACCAAGGCGGTGGACGGCTACCTGAGTATCTAGCCCCGGCATCTCGTCATAGCCCCAAGCGAACACATCACGGTGCTGCATGAGAAAGTCCACGTACTGCTGCCGCTCCTCAGAGGGCATGGCGGCACTAACCAATGTGGGTCTTGGATCGGCCTCGGTTCCAAGGTTCACCTGTATTAACTCATCGACCGTGGCGGGGACGCCCTCCTCAAAGGCTGGGGGTGCATCTTCCACGTCCTCTCCGCTCGGGGAGGGATCGTCCACGGGAGAGACTGCGTTGGAAACTGCATTGGGGCTACCAGATCCTGCTGGGCCACTGGTGCTGGCGCGGGCGGTCGCGGCCATCTCATCAGGAGACTCGCGGACCGTCAAGACCATGGCGACGTCCAACCGGTGAATCGGGAGGACGTAAGCGTCATCCAGACTTGCGCAGGGATCGCTTGCAACAGCGACAAGCTCAACCTCACCTGCCAGGATCTTCTTATCCTTGCTCTTGTGATAGTCCGTGTCCAGATAGCGGGCTTCACACGAGGCAAAAGGAGAGGCATCTCCTTGAAGCACGCCTACTCGACCATTAAGGGAGTATTTGAGGCATTGGTGGTATGACGAGGGAACCGCCGCGTGAAGATGGAGCCATGGCCTGCCCATCAATGCGTTGTACGCAGTGTCCTGAGAGACTACCATGAATTCGGTGTTGGCAACCAAGTCACCGAACTGGGTCTTCAAACGTGTCTTGCCGACCGGGGTTTGCTCGGTGCGGTCGTACCCCTGGATCCTGAGGTCGGAGGGAATCAAGTCATCCTCAGACAACCCCAATCTCCGGAGCGTCCGAGTTGGAATCTGGTTAATCCCGGACCCCGTGTCGACAAGACAACGCCTGACTTCAAGGCCATTGAACTGGCCAGTGACATACAGCGGACGAATGTGTCCCTGTATAGGAGGGTCTTCATCCTTACCAGAGAACGAGATAACTGCCTGACATTCGGCATCCTCGATCGTTTCGGCGTGAAAGGCCTCTGCAGCCGCAACCTCTGTCTCAAACTGGAGGGGGCATTTTAGGGCTTCAGCGAGTGCCTCGCGCATCTCAGATGACATGCGCAGAGCCTCTAGGATGGAGAGCCTTACTGGGATGTCGGCCAAGTGCTTCAGGACATCATACATTTTGGCCAAGCGCGAGCCCCTGGTTGCAGGAGGTTGCTCTGCGGTTGGTGGCATGACGGGCCTTGCTGGTTGGATCGGCGGCCGACTGGTACTTGGCGCATCTCGCTGTTCACTGGTCGCAGTCCGGGAAATGGTCACCGTACTGGAGTCAGGAGGCCGGGATGGACTCGTGGCAGGGCGGAGCTGGTCGCGACGCGGCTGAGGCGGTTCTTCCTGGTCCCACACCACAAACAGAGGCGGAGGCGAATCTGTCATCCCCGAATGGGGGGGCTGCGCACGCTGAGCTCGGTTTTGAGCCTGCTGCCTAGTCTCAGTGGCGTGCGCGGCCTGGCTGGAGGTACCAACGGCTGTGCCCCGGCGACTCCTGCTGCTGCGGTTCTTCCGACGGTGGCGACGACCGGGGACACTAGGGAGGTCCACCTGGTGTTCTTCAACGTCGGGAACCGAAAAGGGATTTACCAGCTCGACGGTATTAACCGAAGCGTACCCAAAACCGTCATCGGACGAATCATCCATCACCGGGCGGATCCGAGGAGGGACCCCCATCTCCGGGGGCATGAAATCGCCGAGAGTGCGGGATAGTGGCGGAACCGGCAGGGCGCGCTCTTCCTTCTTGCGCTGCCGCCGTTTGCTCCTCTTGGAAGAGGCAGGCTGGGACGACGATGCCGAAGTAGCACCCGCAGATTCTGGGGGCTCAGGCTGATTCAAGCGCACACGGATGATTCCATGGGCGCGAATGTTCGTCTTGCGGGCCATCCAGTTATTATACTTCTGGGATCCGTGGTCGGAGACCAGCTATCATTCGTCCTCGTTGCCACTATCGTCATCTGATCCCACGAACACGCCCGCCACTTGTGCCGGAGCTGGGCCCAACCTGATTACATTGTTGTTAATCTGGTCTTGGAGCCAATCCTTAAACACATAGCACCGCTGGATGGTGTGCCCCAGGGCCCGGTGGTAGGGGCAGTAGCGGGGGTTATTCGTAAGATGTGCCTCCTCTGGCTTCCAACACTCAGGCAGTCGCACAATCCTCTGCTCCAGGGCGCTCCAGAAATAACCGGGGACCTGATCCTCATGGAATGAGTAAGTCAGGTGTCGCGGGCCCCTGGGAGCGTGGTCTTGACGAGGGGCTGGAGGGGCCTGCCGAGGAGGTGGACCCTGATTATCTCGACTGGGTTGCGGCGGTACATTACGCGGAGGGGCCGGACGGTTCTGAGGCTGCCGCTGCTGGGCCGGGAACTGAGCCCGTGGAGGCGGATTCCTGTGAGGCTGTGGAGCTGGCCTCGCCGGCAGCAGCTCCAATGGCCTGGGGGCCTCTATCTGGGCAACAGCAGCGGGCTCAGCCCTGCTGACTCTCCTTGCAGGAATCATAGGAGGCAGCGGGTGTGCCTGTCCGTCCTGTTGCAGGGCTTCCTCAAGACGTTGAGCTTTGTCTGAGAAGTCCCTGAACCCTCCGGGGTAATTTTGAGTGATCAGGGAAGGGACCAGCTCGGTCTTGACGTTCCCGACGCACATTGTCAGCAACTGCTCCTGAGTCAATGGCATGTCAAGGGAATACGTGAGACCCTTCCATCGGGCGACGAAGTCCGCGACTCGCTCATCAGGCCTCTGCTTGCACTTGAAGAGGTCTGCGATACTTGTCTTCCGGGTTGTGGAACTGAACTGGTAGAGGAACTGTCTACGAAGGTCCTCCCAGCTGGTTACCGACCCGACGGGGAGCTGGCTGTACCAGACAAATGTTGGCCCTTCCAGTGTCTGAACAAAGCAGCGAAGCTTAGCGGCCTCTTGCTGCGCCGGAGTCCCCAACATAGGCCCGCACCTCGAGTTGAAGTGGGCTAAATGCTGTGGCGGATCTCCAGTCCCGTTGAAGGGGGAAAAAGTGGGATTCCCGAATCCCGGAGGCGCCGGCATGTCATCCACCCATGCTGGGTAGGGCTTGCCGTCCGGTGGGATCGCCACCTGCCGAGTCTCCAAGGCCTCCAAGCGAGCGATGAGTTCCGCCATCGGATCGTCCGGACATGGGTTCCAGTCCTGGCGAGGATCTCTAACCATGAGCGCGTTGCATGGCCCTTCAATCGGGTCGTCGACCGGGTCATCGAACTCGGCGGATCGTGGGATGGCGGGCGGAGCGGCCCTTGGGGCAGCGGGAGGAATCCGAGCGGGATCTCTCAGGTAGTCACGCCGCTCGGGAGGGTGAGGCGAAACATACCGCGCCCTCTTGCCGTAGGCAACGGCCTCTCTCCTGTCGGCGAACACGACGTAATCACGGTTGCCCGGGAGAGTCTCGTCGAGGAGCGGTTGTTCCGGCCCCTGCTGTCCTGGCCTAGGATCACCGTAGTCAGGCCGCCGTTCTGCAGTGCGCTCGGCGAGGAGCTGGTCAACCAGCTTCTTCTGTTCGGCGAGCTGCTGACGTAGCGTAGCCTTCTCGGGATCCTCCTCTGCCCTCTGCATGGAGGCAGATGGGTCGGCGGGCTTTATAGCCTCGATGTGCTCTTTTCCTTTGCTGACGTTTCGGCTCAACGTCAGTGCTTCAGTGGGTGCGGGGAGCCCCAGGAGGTTCCTCTGATGACGAGTAACTCTCACCGATGGATCTGACGACGGCTTGTCTTCGGGGGGGAAGCCCCCGTCGAGAAGTTCCAAGTCGTTCCCCTCTCCAGACAGGTCAGCCATGTTGACCGTTTCTGTCCCTGGGGATATACCCTCAGGGCCACCCAGCGAATCGGGCTGTCGGCGAATCACACTGAAGCGTAGGGCAGCGTACTGCCCCCATCCACGGATATACACGTGGGGAGTGGCTTCCTCGATAACTTTGCGGAGTACTTGAAAACACTCAACGCATCGTTGTTGGAGGGCCTCGTGGTGCTCAAATGACCCGGGGTGCCGAACCGCGGGGAGCATGGCCAGGTCAATTTGACGGCACTGCTCACCAATATCCTCCAGGTGCGCTTGACTCCCGGGGTATGGCATTTGTAGGCGGCGAAGACAGGAGCGAGTCTCCCGGAGAGTTCGGCGGAAGCATTCGAACTCATCCGGGGTGAGCGATTCGGGTGCATCAAAGCCCGGTCCTGCGACTGGCCAAAACTTCTCAGGGAAGTGGCCCTCTGCAAGGACGGTCCAGAAGCTCCACGACTCAAACTCGGGACCCAGATCTCCTTGGTCCTCTTCAATGGCTGGGAACGGACGGGGAACCGGCAGTGGTGCCGAGGCGGGCCGCCGGGCCGACGGGCTGGCCGGCGGTGAATACGGCGAACAGGCCGATTGGCCTCCATATCCCGGGCCGCCCTCTGAGGGTGGCGGTGCCCTGGCTACCACATCACGATAGGACAGGCCGGCGAGCGAACATCCTGCCGTAGCATCGGTGCTCGCCGAGGGTGCACCAGATCGTGGTTCGACCGTCGGTCCCCAGAAAAAGTCTCCGGCTTCTCCGATCGAGGCGGAAGGCACTTCCGGAGGGGCCGGTACCAACCGCAAGCTTGATTCTTGGGGGTCTACCAGGCCCTCGCTACTCTGGATATACCTTCGGAGAGAAGCGGGGATCACATCGATCTCGCTCTCGGGGAGCACGAGGCTGACGTGCCGCATTCCCACCCCTGCCCTTGACTGGCGGGATTGGGGAAGGGGCTCTGTCGCCGAATCGTACTCCGCCTCTGAGTCAGAGAAGCAAACCGGTCGGATCTCTGTCCGGAATTCCGTAACATTCTTCCCTCGGCGTCGACGCCTTGCCTTCCTGCCCCTGGGTGGTTCTTCGGGGCAGGGTTGATCTCTGTCCTGGCGTCCTCCGGCCGCACTGGTGCTGGGGCCAAGAGGACTGGGAACCAAGGTGCGAGGGGCACCGGGACAGATATCAAAGGGGACGCGGGGAGAGATGATTCCGGGCAGGACTCCGGGCCGGGATCGGAAGGTGGGATGACCCATGCCTCCTGGATCGGCCACACAAAGTAGATCCTGCCGGTGAATAGCGCTACCGCGAGGTGGTTTGCGGTGGCTACTGCCAGTGCCAGCAACCGGGAGAGTCGACCCAACCTGCCTTTGGGGCGGTCGGAGCCTCGATCCAGGTCGGGCATTGGAGTTCCCCTGCTCAGGATGCGCAGAGGCCTGGCGACTGGAGCCAGCAGTGGCTTGAGCCAATGCGGCCGCTGTTGCTAGAGCCCCAAGGTGGGCATCCTCTTCCGCTCGTGCCCAACGTTGGCGTCGGGACAGGCGAGTCGGAATGAGCGGCGCGGGCAGGTGGAGAGCCCGCTCTTCGACTGGAGAGGCCTGGCGGCGGTGTCGCCGTGGCCTGGCGGGAGTCCTTACCGTAGATCCCTGGAGCGAATCCCGGATAGGGTGATCCTGGGCCTCTTCCACCTCATCCGCGTAGGGAAGGGAACTGTCAGAGCGCTCCGGGGATAAACTCCCGAAGCGATTGGACGTTGAGGTAGGCAGCGGTGCCTCCCTGCGCGGCCCTCGGGGGCGGCGGTGGTGGCGAGGCGCAGCCTCCTCAAGGCCTAGGCGAGCCATTTCCCTAGTGGGGATGACTCCCTCATCCTCGTATCTCCGCACCAGGGTGTTGATCACCCTTCTCTGGATGACCTCCGAGGGGGAGAGAGGGCGTGGTCGTCCCGCAATTGCGGCTGCTGGGACGACTGTGGAACGGGCAGGACCGCGCGGAGTAGCCGCGTCGGTGTTTCCCCTATCCCTGCGCCAGTGGGCGGGTGGCGATCGGGCACTGGATCGGGCGACCTGATTTCTGAAAGCAGGGAGAATGACCCATTAACACTGACAGGAAAAAGGAATCGACAACCAACCATTAGCGCCACGACGCCTTCCGTGGGGGGAACCCAGGCCCTCGACGTTGCGAGACGGAGTGCCCGATGTCCCTTCCCCAGCCCCTGGTGGGTAAGACTGAATGCTTGGCCGGGCAACACGCCGGTCTTCCAACACCTCTGAAAGCCATTGGTCTTCGTATCGAGGAGAAGAGATTCACGTCGGGTTCACCATTTTTCTGTTTCGGTGCGGATGTGCGTCGGGTTACGCTGTTCCGCCAGGACGCGTTCGCGCGTGCACCCGTCAACCCGAGGGGATGGGCGCGCGGCTTGTGGTCCCGCAGTCCCGCTTTCCAAGGGCGGGCGGCATCCGTCCCTTATTCAGGGGCGTCTGCTCCATGATCGAAACCGGGATGATGGGATGTCGGCTCCTCCTTCCTTGGACGTCTCCTCAGAACTCGTCGCCTAATCCGGGACTCCCTCATAGACTTAAGAATGTTCGTGAATCTCGTTCCCGGCGCCATATCTTCATGGACACCGGTTAATTACGCTGCTTCCGCCCGGACGCTCCAAGGAGTCTGGTCGGGGCAGCAACCTGCGGTGAGAAGGCCGGGTGGCTCTGGGTGCTGGGGGCGTGTCGTAACACTACAGCTCTGCACGTCTGTCTTCCGTCCCTAATAGGGGTTCTCGAAGGCATGATGGCCTGAGGCATCCCGCACGGGGTGCAGGGAACTGTGTCCCCTAAGGTTTTCCTCAGCTTCCCATGTTTAACACGGGGTATGCCGCGAGTTTAACGTCCAGCGGGGACGGCATCGGACCGATCAACACGAAAAGTGGATCGGATGACAGAACCCCTTGCGGGGAACCTCTGACGCTGGGGCCAGCACATGGGCGGCTTCCCAAGTAACATGGAGTGGAGTGAAGTGGCATGACCCCACCGGGATGTGGCGGCCCGGGTAAGGATCAGGATGGATGATGGAGTGAAGAGCTTGGACCCCGTAGGGGCTTCCTACGTACCGCGCGTTAGCACGGATCAAAGTCAACGTAGTTCGGGTATACAGTTTAACGTCATGCTGGACGTCGGCAAGCCGACTCACAAAGAGGTCTAGGCCGCCGGGCAGAGGATTGAACCGAACCACCTCGCACAGAGGGGGATGGAACGGCCGGGTGGATCACAGTTTCACGTCATGCTGGACGATAAAAGGAGAAATGGAAAAAGGGGTTGTGGGGAGGCACAGTGGAGATACACACGGGCAGTCTCCCACAGGGGCGAATTCATAGGTGAATCGACGCAAGCGTGAACCCTGGAGGGGTCCACTGATGGACGAACCGACGTAAATACGACCGGGACGACCAGGTGGTGGGCTTGGACCTCAGGGAGGCTTCCTACGTACCATGTTTAGAAGACAGGGATCAAAGTCCACGTAGTTCATTCTGCCAGGACTTACGCACTTGAGGCAGCCCGGATGCGGCAAAACTCAGTTGGAAGGGACTTGGACCGAAAGTAGGAGACACCTCGATCCCAGTCACACCCTCTACTGGCTTCGGTAGTGGGGGAGCGCAATGGAGATACACATGTGCAGCCCCCCACAAGAAACTAGGGGTTTGTAATACCCTGCCCCCGTAGGGAAAAGCCACTCCCATTAAATCGTCCCAAAAGGGGGACAATCCCGACATCCCTGCAGAGACGAGCGGGTGGGGGCCACATCCAAACCGGGGGGGACCCTGCGTGCGGAGCACGGGATCAGGTTGCGGACGGTTTAACGTCTTGCCGGACGAAGTACAGTTTAACGTCGTGTGTTGAGGACGAAGCGGACGGTTTAACGTCTTGCCGGACGAAGCACAGTTTAACGTCGTGTGTTAAGGACGAAACACTTGGCAGTTTGACGTCTTGCAGCGCGGACGAATGTGCAGTTTAACGTCATGCTGGACAAAACACTTGGCAGTTTAACGTCTTGCAGCGCGGACGATATGCTAGGCAGTTTAACGTCTTACAGCTTGGACGCATGCAGTTTAACGTCGTGCAGGACGTGGTGCAGTTTAGCGTCATGCAGGATGAATATGCAGTTTAACGTCATGCTGGACGAATATGCAGTTTAACGTCATGCTGGACGAATGATTGCCGCCGATGGGTCCGTGTCACTTCGCACGAGCCTGGAAGGCTGCACGGGAAGACAGTGCACGGTTCGGGCACCCAAGATGAGGATCATCGGGCACCACGAAGGCGGGTACCCTCAAGGGGTCTAGGGAGGCGACCCTGGCGGGTTGCGCGCAAAAGAGGAGCTTTGCGCGCAAAACCGCGGGTCGGCGCGCAAAATGGCGGGCTGGCGCGCAATTGGGCCAGCGCTTTGCGCGCGGATGATTGAGATTGCGCGCACCGGGCTTCGGACAGCTCGCGGGGGCAACGGCTCATTCTCTAACGAATGGCCACTTTGAAGACGGGGGGTGCGCGCAATCGGGTTGGATTGCGCGCACCCGGGGGCAATTGCGCGCAAGAGGCTTCTTTTGCGCGCAAAGGCCGTCGGGTTGAAATTTATTCAAAGGAAAGGAGCCAAGGGGATTGCGCGCGAAGGCGAACCCCAAGGCTCTATTGTGCGAAAGAAAGGAGGTTACCTGAAGATCGGTATTGCGCGCGGAAGGGGTTGGATTGCGCGAACGAGCGACGCTTCGGATTCTGGCAACCTCCAAAACGTCGGGGGTCGCCTTATATTTATAGGCAACCCCGGGCGCGGAATCCGGTCTCGGGCGCGGAATCCGGTCTCGGGCGCGCAATTCGCTTCGCGGGCGCGGAATCAGGACCCAGCGCGCAAAGGCGCCGCGAAGGCCGCGGGCGCGCAAAATAGCGCGCCGGCCCAGCGTATTGCGCGCATCCCGGGAGGATTGTGCGCCGCGACTCAACTTTGCGCGCGAGCCTCTGAAATTTCGCGCAAGTCCTCCGGGCCCTCCGGAACGTGCCCCTGACTCCAAATATCACTTCGCTTTCCGCATCCGGAGCTTCGTTTGGGAACAACAAACTTTTCCGGCGTCTACAATAGATTTAATAGATATTTTATATTGTGATGGTTGTAGGCTACATGATTCATCCTTTTCTTCTACATGTTTGTCCCTAAAGTAATGCCCCATGTCGAATCTTGTGTTTGTCCCAACTTCTTCTAATGGTTCTAGAACTATTATTCTATAAATCATATCAATCTATTAAAAAATTGTTAATCGGAGTTTTGGGATGTGATGTTTTCCCATCAATTGTGTTCTAGTGGATTTTGTGTTGAATTATTTCATCCCTATGTTTCATTTCCTCTGGTGGTGATGATTCTACTTCATCGTAGATTTCTGAGTGTTCTTCCTACATATTGTGATGGGGTTCTTGGGCGTGATCATCCAATATATTTCTATTACTCCTATGGTATCACCTTTTTTCTAATTACTTCGGAGGGTTTTTTAGGTGATTTGGTATTTTTTTATTCTAGATCCTAGAAACCATTCAATTTGAAGGTGGTATGGCTGGATATGTTATATAAATTCTTCCAACAATCAGCTTTATGAGACAGTGTGGTTTGAATTATAGAATATATATGATTTGATTTAATTTTATTATTAGGTTCTGTTGGGTTGGAAATGAGTGATGAGGTTCCTAAGGTGATGAATTCTAGTTTGTTATCTTTTTTGTGATGTTGTTGATGATGATGATGATCAGGCGCATCACGGTGTAGGTATCATGGCACGAGTATCATCATGATTTGATGCATGATTAAATATCATATTTTTGTTTGTAATTTGAATTTAGTGGTGTTTTATTGGGTATTTTTTCTAATTTAACATTATATTTGAACATATGTGGCTATGACATATTTATTTTTTCTTTTATCATTACTCCATTATTCTAGGATTTTCTATTAGTACAATTTTTTTACAGTAAATAAAAATGTGGAATCATTGGGGAATGTTTGACATGGGTTGATTTTCATTAAAAGGGAAGGTTTATTCATGTATAATATCCCTTGAGAAACCCTGTATTCGTGGAAAGATTGATATGCTCATCATCAATGGCGATCAATGAGTTTACACTATCAGAGTGATGTTTATGAAAAATTTAAGGTCCTTCCCACTTGGATTCAAGTTTCACTAGATTTCTCATAGGTATCATCGATTCCCTTAGATCTAACACCATGTCACCATAATGTATGGAATGAAGGATAACATTTTTCTTTAAGGATAACACCACCCGGTTCTAATGCATTTCTAGGTCATCCAATGCTTGAACTCTATTTTCTTTGAGGGGTTCCCCCTTCTATCCTTAATTATGTCTATGTGACTTTGTCTGGCAGTGCACATGTATGGAATGATGCCCAAACCACCATGCTTTCTAGACTTTCCACCCCTACCTCCATCTCTGTCCTCCCTCATTGAGGTTACTGACTGCTTCTCTGTAGTTGCTAGGCCCTTTTCTATCAGTGTTTGTTCTGTCTCCCTTGGCTCTGAGCCTGTCATCCAGCTCCAAATACTTACTGTTCCAAAGAGAACACCCTCACCAGCCCCCATGTTTCATTAACCATCCTTCCCCTTCCCCTTTTGATCCTCATCTCCCACTCATATGAATCTTACCATCGAGAAGGGATTATGAACATGTTCAAAATAAAGGGACCTCAATGAGAGGTCATCCTCCCACTTCAATAAGGCTGCTAGCTCTAGATCCAATGCCAGAGCCCTATCCTATCCATCATTATTATCTTCATATGTAATTCTCATGGTCTTAGTGCCCATGTTAAATCGTACTTCCTCACCATAGAAATAAAAAATCATAATGTCATTGTTGTTGTTGTCTAATAACACAAAATACCCTATAATAATCATATAATTCTCCTAGAAGATTAATTTGCATGGATTTCTACACTATGACCCCTCCAACAGACACAAATGGGTATTTTGGCACAATAAATATGTTGTTGAGACTGTTCAAGATTGCAATCAATTAATCACTACCAAGGTGTCCAACGGTGACACGTCCTTCATTATGACATTTGTTTTTGGAAGCTATGACTATTTTCAAGGGGAATATTTATAGAGTGAAAAAAATTCCTTCGATCCCAGCCACCATCCATTGTTTGTTGGGGGTTACTTTAATTTCATTTCCAACTAAATGGAAAGGAAAGGTAGAATCCCATTCATAGGAATCCTATCATGGAGTTTATTTAGTTCATGGATGGGAAGGGTCTCATTGATCTCAGCTTCTCAGGTGACAGTTTCAACTGGTGCAACAACTACAGGGGCTATCACCGCTTGTGGAGTCTATTGGATAGGTGTCTAGCCAACATGAAATCCACTAACCTATATTCAAATACCATGTTTTTCCATCTTGGTGGAGGTATTTTGAACCACACCCCCCCCCCCTCTTGGTTTCCATTTCTTCTTGGCATGATCATCAGGAACATTTTCACTTCCACCGGCAGTGGGTTAACATCCTAGGGTACCAGTACATGGTTTTTGAAATATGGAATGAACCCTTGTAGGAGTATCGGGCCGCCTTCAACCTCAGTTACCTGTCCTCAATCCTCGATAGGTGTGTGTTCACCTTCCTCCTCAGGAACCTTCACCACCTGGGACTACTGTCGCATATGGGCTCCTTCAGAGTATTCTGATAGATGGAATGATACCTTGGGTTTATTGGATTATTAAAACCAGTTTGAGGTTTATGTGTGACTATATACTTATTATATTTTCTTATTATTTCTTACACACCACCACATGAGTCGAGTAACCTGATTGAAATGCATATTGATACTTTGGTTCTGATGTGGATATGGTTTTTTATGTGTTTGTGACATGTGTATGTGTGGATATATGGGTATTTAGGTATGATGATATTTAATGGAGGGAAGAGACCTAGGAGTGGTCGATGTATCATTCTTGATTATTCTTGTGTTTGGTCTGGGGTGATTTGAGGAAACTATAATGAATCTAAAGTAATTATATTTAATGAATATGAATAAATATTAATGGTTATGCTCTATTAATATCTATTTTTATAAGGAATTGGTTCACTTCTACTCTATTTGGAAGTCCTATTTTGTGTACTTGAACCATAAATACTAATATTTGAGATTCAAATAGGATGAAGATGAATAAAGATTGGATGGATGCTACTCGTTTGACAATAGAGTAAGATAATGGAATGAAAGTGTTCATCAAATTTTCAAAGGATCCTTCTCAAATCCTTTGTCCGTGTTTTCTTTGTTGTTATTCTAGAATACTTACTCTAGAGGACTTGGAGGAACATTTGATATGTCATAGAATAGATCAGAGTTATAAATGTCAGAATAAACACGGAGAAAAAGCGAATGTAGCTACTAGCTGGGATAAAACTGTATTTTATGGATCATCATATATGAATACAAATATGGATAATGAGGTAGACCATATGAAGGATGTTAATACAGATGTCAATGATGATGAATATCATATTGAGGAAATGACAAAGACACTTTAAGATGAACCCCATGATTGTCCAAATTTGATTGAGAAGTTAAAGAGTTGTGCAAAGACGCCATTGTATGCTGGTTGCACCAAGTATACAACATTATCAGCTGTACATAAGTTTTATAAATTGAAAGCAGGCAATGGATGGAGTGATGTTAGTTTTACAGAACCACTTTCTCTATTGAATGACGTGCTCCCTGAAGATAATGAGCTCCCAATCTAGATATAAGAAGCTAAACGAATGCTACGCTCGGTGGGTATGATTTCTGAAAGAATACATGACTGCTCGAAAGACTGTATACTGTTTCGCAATGAGAAAAATTCACTTATAGAATTAACAAAGTGTGGTCCTTCTCAATAAAATAAAGATGATTCAAAACCTATGAATGTTTTATGGTACTTTCAGATCATTCCTAGGTTTAGGGCTCCATATGGAAGTGAAGAAACTGCATGACAATTGTCGTGGCATGCAGATAAAAGAAATAAAGATGGGAAATTATGTCATCCGTCCGACTCTCCTCAATGGAAAAAATGGATCATGAGTATCCTGAATTTGGAAAAGAGATGACAAACCTTCATCTGGAATTATCTACAGACGGAGTAATTCCTTTTGGTTTTCAAACCAGCTGTCATAGTACATGGCCTGTTATGTTCGTAAATTATAACTTACCACCCTGGTTATGCATGAAGCTGAAATTTATCATGTTATCTATGCTTATATTAGGACTAAAAAAACTAGGTAACGATATTCATATTTATTTGGCTCCTTTGATTGAGGATTTGAAGTTATTTTGGGATTCAGATGTTATGTTGTATGATTCTTATAAAAGTGAATACTTCACATTGAGAGCGATGTTGTATGAGACAATAAATTATTTCCCTGCTAATGGAAATTTTTCAGGCTATAGCATTAAAATAACTCAAGGGTATCCCTTGTGTGAAGAGGTTAAAGAATCAATTAGGTTGAAACATTCATCGAAATCTATGTTTTTAAGACATCGTAGATTTCTACCTCGTTAGCATATGTACCGATCTTAGATGACGTCATTCAATGGAAGTTCAGAACAACGTGCAGCATCGTCTCCACTAATAGTTGATCTGCTGTTTGAGAACGTAAAAGATGTGAACACTATTTTTGGTAAACCATTTTCAAAAAACCTTATGAAAATCAGTTGGAAAAAGAGATCATTTTTTTTGAATTACTATACTATAATTGTTTTTACGTCAGACATTTTATAAATGTGATGCATGTGGAAAAAAAATGAATGTGATAGTGTTATCGGAACATTGGTAAATGACCCTGTCAAAACAAAGGATGGAATTAAAGAAAGGTTGGACATGGTTGACATGGGAATATGAGAAGAGTTGGCTCCCGTGAAGGGTGAAAATCAAATGTTTCTTCCTCCAGCTGCTTATACTCTTTCTAGGGTGGAAAGATACCAGTTTTGCAACTTTTTCAATGATGTAAAGGTTCCAGAGGAGAATTCATCAAATATCAAGAGCATTGTGTCAATGAATGATTTGAAGTTAAAATTTTTGAAATCACATGACTTCAATGTTTTGATGTAAGATCTAATTTATATAACTTTACTATGAATTTTTCCCAAGAATGTTTGTCATACGTTAAACAGACATTGTTTCTTTTTCAAAGATATATGTAGCAATGTTTTAGACCCCGCGAAATTTCCAGCTATGGAAAAATAAATTTTTATCATATTATGTGAATTAGAAATTTTATTCCCACCAACATTCTTTGATATGATGGTTCATTTGATGATTCACTTGGTGAGAGAGATTCGACATTGTGGTCCTGTGCACTATAGATGGATGTATCCTATTAAACGGTATATGAATATTTTGATAGGGTATGTTAGAAATCAAAGTCGACCGGATGGTTATATAGTGAAGCGATATATTGTTGAGGAAGCGGTTGAATTTTGTACCGAATTCCTATATGATGTGGAAAGCATTGGTATCCCAAAATCTCGTCACACTGGATGCATTGAGGGTGAGGGAATTTCTAGAAGAGTTTTTCTGACAATCAACATTACACATCGGGAGGAGGCCCACCTTTATGTTTTTCATAACAGTTTGGAAGTTGCTCCATATATTGAAACTGATAATGAAATTCTTAGGCAATTGAATCTATGAAGGGATGAAAAATAGTTATCAAATACACATAATCACCAATTTATAGGACAGTTTTGAGACCATATTTTTATGCAGTTGGTTGAAAATTCGAATTCAATTTCAGAACGACTACGATGGCTAGTCGTTGGACCAAGTGTGTATGTATTATAATACTGTGGTTTTGTAATTAATGGTTATACATTCTATAAAAATGAACATGATGATGATAGTACCATGAAAAATAGTGGAGTTACACTAGTTGTTGAAGCAATCCATGTTTTTAGTAGTAAGGATATAAATCCAATTTATGCAAATATGTCATACTTTGGCATTATCAAACAAATATGGATGTTTGATTATATGACATTCCAATTGCTGATTTTTATATGAAAATGGGTTGATAACAACAATGGTGTTAAAATAGATGAATTGAGATTTGTGAAAGTTCATTTTAGTAAAGAAGGGTACAAAGATGAATAGTTTATTATTGCATCACAAGTGGTACAAGTTTTTTATGTTCCATATCCCACAAACCAAAAGTGGTCGATTGTTCTGTTAGCATCCAAAACTACTGAAGGTTCTGATGAAAATTCAGTTGAGGACGATCCTTTTAGTGGTACGTCCTAATCATTTCGATGTGGTCCAAATGTAGATTATGTTTTGTATGTTAGAAGAGACAAAAATTATGGGATATGGATAATCGATAGAGGTGTCAATTACCTTTAGCCTTTGAAAGAAATATGGAGAGTTCAATAAACAAGTTATATTTTGTTTGCAATATAGAACTTGTTATCTCATGTTATTGTATAATCATTACTGAATTTATGTAATCTAAATTAACTGTTCAACTACTTTTATAGATAATGAATTCTGCACATTTTGGTGCTCCTAACCTTGAGGCAAAACAAGTCTCTCAAGATACTGCTATGGTTGTTGTGGCTGCTGCTGCGGCTGCTGCTGCTCCTGCTGCTGCTCCTCCTGCTCCTGCTGCTCTTGCTCCTCCTGATGCTCCTGCTACTGCAGCACCTACGGCTCCTACTGCTCCTAGTGTTGAGGTCCAACAACCATCAGCACATGTCGTTTATACCATTTCATATGAACATATAGATGATGTTGATATCAATGAAATGGTCGAGAATGAAGGATTGACGATGCAAAAAAACATAGGTGCGTCGTAGTTTGATGGTGTTAGCCAAGGTTCTTAAGGAGAAAAGCAAAGGCATCAAATTTGACGTCGGATGGAATGCACGAGGCCAACATGTGAATCCCAAAAAGTCAATGTTTATTGTTTACATTGGATTTGTCACTTGTCAATGCATGCCGATTGACATAGATTCATGGCACCATGTTGTGTCCAGGCTGAAGGCTGTGATTTTGGAAGAAATTATGGTTACATTATGAATTTATTTCTTTAATTTAATACCAAATAAAATAATTAAACAATGTCTTACACTTCTCAATCTCTTATAGAATACATTTATAGTAGACGATTCACACAAGGATTATGTACTAAGGCTTGCATGAAGGAGTCAACGAGGTTTTCGCACAATTTTAACAAGATTTCACATGAAATATTCCAAAGGTAAACTAAACTGACACCCACCCATTGTCTATGCTCACCTGATATCCCAAGAAGCATGGGATGAATTTATTGGCCGTCGTGGGGATGAGAAGATTCGGGTATATTGTGGGTAATATTACATTGTTTGAGGATACGTGTATTCATCACTTTGATTGTCAATATTTCATTTATTAAACAGAAACTTTGTATAGAAAATAAGGAATGTGCATCAAAACCAACATACCTCTATCGTAAAGCAAGGATGGGGTACGCTTCACAAGAAAATAAAATGTTACGTATTTTAAATTTACAACAATTTTGTTAGGTGCCAACAAACAACATCATAATTATCTTTCTATGTTTATATGCTGATTGATGAGTCTAAAACCAAATATACTTCCATGCCACGTCATGTTATTTGGAAGGAGGTACATGTGAATAAGGAAGGAAAGCTAGTAGGTGAGAATGCACAAAAATTATGGGAAATTTGTTTAAGTATGACACGATGATAAAAAAGATTTGTTTTAAATTTCTATTTACTAAAAATAATTAGTTATTTTCATATATCTGACAGTCACAGGAATCAGCTACTCTTATAGTGGATGCAGGTCTATTATCGATGGTTTTGAAGAAGCCAGAAAAATACGGTTGTGTGAGGGGTGTAGGGTTTGGGGTGACACCCCGAGTATATTTTGAGAAGAAGAAAAAAATGGTTGATAGAGATGAAACATTGAAACAAAAGAGAGAAAAACTAGAAAACCTTGAAGAATGATTGCAATGGCAGGGAGATTTGGTATCAAATTTTATTGGTGGTAAGTAAGGAGAAGACACAACTCAGGAACAACCAGCACCTGAAGATCCCGCCCCACCCCCCACCATCGTTGAGGAAAGCCATTACCCTCAAAGAGTTGTCTTAGATGTGGTAATCAATATTCTAATAATTATTCCCATGAAATGTGAATTAGACAAACACTGATTCTTTTCTTGTATTGATCCTTTACAAGGTGATAATGATTGTGATTTATATCTATCAACACCCACCTATCACCTTGTAGCGAGGGATACAGTGTTCAACATCCCAGATGACACGCTGCATAATAGACCACTTATGAAAGATCATCTGAATGTGTTGATTACAATAGCTCATGATCCAAATGCAGAGCTACCTATTCCAATTGATGACGATGATATTCGTACGGTAGAAAAGGCTATTGGGTCATTCATTTCATGGTCGTCACAACTTGTAAGAGTACATGTGTCCAAAGAGGTATTTATTTCCTTTTTTTCAAGATAAATATTAAACAATTAATGATAAAAGGGTCTAAACCAATTAATGTTATTATAGACAGAGAAAGGGAAGGGGGTGACAAATGTCAGCTCAAAACCATCTAAAGTATCGACTAACTGATCCCAAGGAGCTACTGAAAGCACAATAACACCACCTGTTCTCTATCCACATTTTCTATCATTGAAGAGTCATGTGGATAAGAAGTTAAGAGGTGGCAGTAGTCATATAGTGATTTTAAAAGATAGTATATACGGTGTGGATAGTCAAGATTTTGTTGCTGCTAAATATGCAAATGAGATCGTTGAAAATGGTTGGCTAGGCATCACAATTGTAAATATATATATGAGGTACGTTTCCCTGAATTGATTTTTTAAAATCTGATCTAATGTGCAAATTATGACTAAATGCATTTTATATTGTTGAAAGATGAATATATGAAAAATAGTTGAGGGAATTTTCACACGAGCCATGATTTGGACTCGTTAGTCATCATAACACAACATCACATAAGACGGAAATAGATCCATCAAAATAGAATGAAATAGTCAATGGATTGATGAAAACATTTGAAATAAAGATTACAGATGAAAGAATCTTCTTAATACTAACCATGCAGGGGTAAAACTCTACGATTAAATAATATAAATTATATTTCGACTTAATTTATTACTTATTATTTTTTGTGTTTTTAGGAAAAATTGGATGCTAATTGTGGTGAACTTGGATACTCCAATGATTTATTTTCTGGATTCAAAGCAAGGATATCCATCAAACTGACCACACATGATGGAGTTTGTGAATCTGTAAGACATTACATCCTACATTTTAGGTCTAAACATCATGTAATATAATTTATATTATCTTTTCCTAAGGATTCGTTTATGATAGGGCGGTGTATAATTATCATCTAAAAAATTAAAGAGGACTGGGGCTAAGCATAAGGTGGCGATCAAGTACTACGTCTGGAAAAATATCAGGGAATATATAATAAAATTTCACTATCCAAACACATCTCAACATAAGTTACTTATTCTCCTAATGATAAATTTATTTACAGTGTCCAAAAAAAACAAACCGATAATGATTACAGTTATTATGTTTGTAAATTTATGAAGGAGATCATTTTTCATCAAGAAACAAGCTTCCCTAAAGATGTATTTTCAAAATCAACTACTAGTTCACATAATTTTCTTATTAATTATTTATGTTTATATTTTACAGCACTACTCTGATTGATGAAAAGACTCATCCTCACAAGACGATATAGATATTTTTAGAAATTAGTGGGACACTTACCTGATGACAGATTGTACAAAAGTAACGTGAATATCTGACTTGGGGACGTGTACAATTGCTGGTCTTTTTTGAGAGGGGTTTAGGGGATCAAATGATGACACATTGTTGTATGTAAATGTTCGTTGGAATATTGTAAATGTTATTAAACAAGACATCCTTTCTCCAATGGGTAAATTCCACATTTTAACAGATGATATACACCAACAACATGCAAGAATGATGAACCACTCAAAGGACCTTTCTTTTGTTTAAAATGGACAGATTTTTAAGCGAAAACAACAACTGACCTATGGAAATCCAACCAAACGCATTAGGATTGACTTGATACTTTATGAGAATGATCCATGGGTCCTTTGTGACGTGTAAGTGATAACCCCGCCTCAATCCAAGGCACGGTGTCGCCGGTACCACTCAAAGGATCTCTCTTTTGTTTAAAATGGACAGATTTTTATGTGAAAACAACAACTGACCTACGGAAATCCAACCAAATGAATTTGTATTGTCTTGATCCTTTATGAGAATTATTAATTTGTCCTTTGGGACGTGCATGAGTCATATCTGCTATAATATGAGGCATGGTGTGGCTGGTTCCACTCAAAGGGTCTCTCTTTTCTTTAAAATGGACACAATTTTAAGGGAAAACAACAACTGACCAACAAAAATCCAACCAAACACATTAATATTGTCTTTATCCATTAAGAGAACGATCCAAGGGTGCATTGGAAATGTGTACGAGTAATCCCCACCTCAATCCGAGGCACGGTGTTGTCGGTACCACTCAAAGGGTCTCTCTTCTGTTTAAATTGGACAACTTTTTAAGTGAAAACAACAACTGACCTACGGAAATCTTACCAAACACATTTGGATTGTGTTGATCCTTTAAGATATCGATCCACAGGTTCATTGGGGACATGTATGAGTCATCCCCACCTCAATTTGAGGCACGGTGTGGCCGGTACCACTCAAAGGGTCACACTTTTGTTTAAAATGGACATATTTTTTAGGGAAAACAACAACTGACCTATGAAAATTCGACCAAAATGATTAGGATTTTCATTATCCATTAGGAGAACAATCCATGGGTATGTTGGGGATGCGTACGAGTAATCCCCACCTCAGTCCAAGGGGCGGTGTGGTCGGTACCACTCAAAGTGTCTCTCTTCTGTTTAAATTGGACAGATTTTTAAGTAAAAACAACAATTGACCTACAAAAATCCTACAAAACACATTAGGATTGTGTTGATCCTTTAAGAGAATAATCCATAGGTGTGTTGAGGACATGCACGAGTCATCCCTTCCTCAATTTGAGGCACAGTGAGGCCGATACCGCACAAAGGGTCTGTCTTCTGTTTAAATTGGGCATATTTTTAAGTGAAAACAATAACTAACTGACGGAAATCTGACCAAATGCATTCAGATTGTGTTTATCCTTTAAGATAACGATCAATGGGTGCATTAGGGATGTGCACGAGTCATCCCCAACTAAATATGAGGCATTATGTGGCCGGTACCACTCAAAGGGTCTCACTTTTTTTTAAAATGGAAAAACTTTTAAGTGAAAACAAAAACTGACCAACCGAAATTTGACAAAATACATTTGTATTGTATTGATATTTTAGATAATTATACAAGGGTCGTTTGTGCAATGTTCAAGTCATACCCGCCTCAATCTGTGGCGCAGTGTGGCTGGTACCACTCAAAGGGTCTCTCTTCAGTTTAAATTGGACACAATTTTAATTGAAAACAACAACTGACCTATGAAAATCTAACCAAACGAATTCGGATCATCCTGATCCTTTATGAAAATGATACATGGATCCTTTGTGACATGTAAGTTTCAACCACTCCTCATTACAAGGCACGGTGTGGCCGGTACCACTCAAAGGGACTATCTTTTGTTTAAAATCGACATATTTTTAACTGAAAACAACAACAGACCTACTGAAATCTGACCAAACGCATTCAAATTGTCTTGATCCTTTATGAGAACAATCCAAGGGTCCTTTTTGACGTACAAGAGTCATCTTTTCATCAATCCAAGTCATGGTGTGGATGGTAACACTCAAAGGATCTCTCTTTTCTTTAAAATGGACCCAATTTTAAGTGAAAACAACAAGTGACCTACAGAAATCCAAACTAACACATTCATATTGACTTTATCCTTTAAGATAATGATCTACGGGCGCATAGGGGATGTGTATGAGTAATACCCGACTCAATCCGAGGTGCGGTGTCATGGGTACCACTCAAAGGGTCTCTCTTCTATTTAAATTGGGAATATTTTTAAATGAAAACAACAACTGACCTACGAAAATCCAACCAAACACATTCAGATTCTGTTGGTCCTTTAAGATAACAATTCACGGGTGTATTAGGGATGTGCAAGAGTCATTTCCACCTCAATATGTGGCACGGTGTGGCTGGTACCACTCAAAGGGTCTATCTTCTGTTTAAAATGGAAAAATTTTTAAGTGAAAACAAAAACAAACGTAAGGATATTCGACCAAATGAAATAATATTATCTAGAAAATTTAGGAGAATGATCCATAGGTCCTCTAAGATGTGTAAGAGTCATCCCCGCCTCAATCCATGGAATGGTGTGAATGGTACCACTCAAAGGGTCTCTCTTCTGTTTAAATTGGACACAATTTTAAGTGAAAATTACAACAGACCTACAAAAATCCAACCAAACACATTCGGATTGTCTTGATACTCTATTAGAATGATCCATGGGTCCTTTTTGACGTGAAAGAGTCAACCCTGCCTCAATTCAAGGCACGTTGAGGCTGGTACCACTCAAAGGTTCTCTCTTTTGTTTAAAATGGACAGATTTTTAAGTGAAAACAACATCTGGCCTACAGAAAGCCAACCAAAGGCATTCATATTGACTTGGTCCTTTATGAGAATGATAAACGGGTCCTTTTTGACATGCACGAGTCATCCCCGCCTCAATATGAGGCACAGTGGGGATGGTTCCACTCAAAGGGTCTCCCTTTTCTTTAAAATGGACAAAATTTTAAATGAAAACAACAACTAACCTATGGAAATCTGACGAAACGCATTTGGATTGTCTTGATAATTTAAGAGAATGATCAATGGGTGCATTGGGGAAGTGTACGAGTAATCCCTGCCTCAATCCGAGGCACGGTGTGGCCGGTACCACTCAAAGGGTCTCTCTTATATTTAAATTGGACAGATTTTAAGTTAAATCAACAACTGACCTACGGAAATTCGACCAAACGCATTGAGATTCTGTCTATACTTAAATAGAATTATCCATGTGTGCATTGGGGACATTAACAAGTCATTCCCTCCACAATCTGAGGCACGGTGGGGCCGGTACCACTCAAAGGGTCTCACTTTTGTTTAAAATGGACATATTTTTAAGTGAAATCAACAACAAACCTACGGAAATTCATCCAAATGAATTCGGATTGTCTTGATACTTTAGGAGAACAATCCACAACATCTTTTTGATGTGCAAGAGTCATCCCCGCCTCAATCCGTGGCATGGTGTGGACGGTACCACTCAAAGAGTCTCACATTTGTCTAAAATGGACAAATTTTATGTGAGAACAACAACCGACCTACAGAAATTTGAGCAAACACATTCAGATTGACTTGATCTTTTAGGAGAACAATCCACGGGTCCTTTCTGACATGTACGAGTATTCCCCATCTCAATATGAGGCATGGTGTGGCCAGTACCACTCAAAGGGCCTCTCTTCTGTTTAAATTGGACACAATTGTAATTGAAAACAACAACTGACCTACGTAAATGTGACCAAACGCATTCAGATGGTCTTGACCCTTTTTGAAAACGATCCTTGGGTCATTTGTGACATGTAAGAGTCAACCCCACCAACCCACTAGACTGCCCCACCCCCTTGGACACCAACCCACCCCCTGGACACCCCCACCCCTCTAGACACCATGTGCCCCCTAGAAATCCCCCTCAACCCCCTGGACATGCCCATGGACATCCCCCCACCCACCTCGGATAGCCCCCCAACCCCCCCCCCCCCCCTGAACACCCCCACCCATCGACAACCCCCCCCCCCTGGACGACACCCCCGCCCATCCTTGAAACCACCTTACCACTTGCATACCCCAACCCCCCTGGACACCCCCACCCATGGACGGAAACCCCCACCCTCCTAGACACAATCCCACCCCCTTTGATAGCCCCACCAACCCCCTGGAACCCTAGACATACCCCACCCCCTAGAAAGCCCCTCGACACCCTAGACAATAGCCCACCCCCATGGACACCCCATATACAACCCCCCCATCTGGATACCCCCTCCTTGTACACCACCCCACCCCACTTGGATAGCCCTACCAACAACCTGGACTACCCCCCACCCCCTGGACACCCCCACTCCCTAGACACCCCGACCCCCCTGGACTCCCCCATCCCACCCTCTTAGACACCACCTCAGCCCCCTTGGACAGCCCCACCAACCCCCTAGACTACCCCCACCCTCCAAACACCCAACAGACCTCCTGGAAACCCCCCCCCCCCCCCCCCGACACCCTGGACACTAGCCCACCCCCTGGATACCCCCCCCCACCTGGACACCCCCCTCCTAGACACCACCCCACCACCTAGACACCCCCACCCCCCAGACACCACCACCCTCCTTGGACAGCCCCCAACCTCCTGGACCGCCCCCACCCCCCTGGGAAACCCCCATACCCACAGACACCCCCTACCCCCCCTTGGACTGCCACCCGAAACCCCTGAACAACCTCCCAACCCCTTAAATTATGAATAAAATTCTTTATGTATTTAATTCACTTATGAATTATGTGTTAACGGTGTATGGGTATACTTGGTGTGATTATCTTATGATTTAGGTGTTAATTTTGTATGGGTATACATGATGAATTATTTGCAGGTGTTGTTTGGGTGTGCGGGTGTAGAATTTTGTTTTGCAGCAGACATGGATTTTATCAGTTCTTTTTTAGCGCTGATAAAAGAAGCCTTTATCAGCGCTAAAAAAGAGGTGATAAAATAAACATTTATCAGCACTCTCTTAGCTCTGATAAAATGTACATTTATCAGCGCTAAAAGAGCGCTGACAAAGGATTCCTTTATCAGTGCTTTTTAGCATTGATAAAAGGGACCCCCTTTATCAGCACTAAGCTTTACAACACCTTTTTAGCACTGATACAGGTCGTTTTGAGCGCTGATAAGGCCCGTTTTTATAGTAGTGGGTGTTTAAAACTGTTTGATAATTCAATTTTGAGATCTCATTCTTGAATTACTATTCTTTTATTAATTGGTAAGAAATCTAGAATGTATTTATAAATCTTAACTCCCCCTCCTACTTTAATCAAGGTTGATGGATGAACTCAATCGTGAGTGTGACAACTTTCAAGACCTGGCTCTATCGTATGCCAGTTCAACCATTGTATGGCTCAAATCCATCATATTAAGAGCTTGTATTCAGTATATGTGTGGGAACATATTTTATAAAATAATAGAAATGAGTTAGAGTTTATTTTCCTGGTGGGCTATCACCACACCCATGCATGTCACTCTTTCTCTTCAAAAACTTTATAAAAAATAAGAATATTACCGTACAATAAATGAAATTGAAACATACCTCCCCTGAGCCAAGGATTGAGTAAGTATATCATTTCTAAGGGTAAGAGGTAATGGTGGATAGTATGAGAATAAGAAAATAATAAAATAAGGATAAAATATGGAGAAGAAATGATGGTGGTTGGGTGGAAGAAAACACAAAAATAAAAACCATACATGAATTTATTAAAAATCTAAATTACAATTGAAATCTAAAAAAATAAAGAAAATAAACAAATTAATAATATGATAAGGGAAATATTTGTGAAATTCCCCCCTTGGTGGAGATCTCCCATTGGTTCCTTGGAATAAATGTGATGGAAAATGGGATGAGATGAGAGGTGGGAGTTCCCCTCCTTAAATAGGAAGAAATTTTCCTCCTCATGTTTTCACATTTTTGGCAATATAAATGGATGATTAACACATTAAATCCTTCATATAAGTTATTAATAAATTAATTTTCCATTCGACCTAAAAATTTCATATTTATTGGACTCTTGTAGAGGGATTTATGTATTTTTTATTGACAATGTATTTTTTTCTAGATGAATTTCCCAGGTAGCTTCCTTCAATGTAAAACATCTATTTGCCACAATAATGGGAGACAGACTCCATGAAATATATTTAGGTAGTGAATATATGAGTTAAACATAATATACATTTATAATCAACTCCATTTTAGGTGTGTAGACTGATTTATACATCGTTACTGAGGTGGAGTCTACACTGTCAGCCGAGACATTTTCAAAACCTCAATGATTTTTTCTGGCCATTAGATATTCGAATAAGTCTCTTGTATAGAAAAAAAATTAAAGGAATTAAAATAATTATTCTAGAAAGATGATCATTCAATTTGGAATTAAATTTTTATTTAAATGACTGAAATACCGTTGATGTAAAAATCTGTCAAAAATCCATAATTTAAGATCATTTCGCATTATAGCTCAAAACACACTATAAATCCAAAATTGATCCATATAAGCTCATATTGATAAATTATGAGGGTTAAAACAATTGAAATGCATATAAAAAATGTGTGAAATATTAGTTTTACAAGTATAATTTTTGGTTCCAGGGTGTCCTACTAAGTATTGTTATACTCACCCATAAATGGGGTTTTCCTTCATATGTCATGTCTTGTGTAGAAGATTCAAATATTGCTAGTATCATGGGAGGACCAGGACCAGACGGTGCTTAGTGAGACTAGAAAAACTGATGTGTGTTCCCACAGCTTTCTAAAAGCAGTCCCAATACATAATTTTAGGTTGTAATTTTTTTTCAAACTCTTTGTCGTGGGCTTTTATTTTTCCCTACTTACTTTATACAAATTCCTTTTATACTATGGTTATGAAATTTAGATGTATGAATGCATGGGTTTTCAATTGTTTTAATATTTCATCATTTTATAGGCTTGGAGATGTATGTTTCTGTACACGTACTTATGCTAAGGCCTCTCATGTCAGTGATACACCTTCTCAGTGCGAGTCACTAGCCCCTATCCTATGTGAGGTGGGATTTGGGAGTAGTAGTATGGGCCCCTCTGGGAGGGGGCATGACAAACTGATTTGTACTCACACCCTACTTGGGCTGTCTAATCGGTACCTAAATAGATTTTTTGCTTTCTAGAGAGGTTAATGGAAAATACCTTATGTTAGATCATTGATATGGGATGGAGCATGGATGAGGGAACCAGAAACTATTCGGGACCTGCTTGGGGGAGTCTTCAATGTCTTTATTTTGGGTTTTATTTTAGATACTTGACATGTACATTGGCATGACATATTTTCTTCTTTAGTTTTTGATATTGTATTTTGATTTTTGGTAATCTTGTGATATTAGTTCTTTTAGGTTATGATTACAGGTTATTAATATAAAGTTTATTATTTTTTGATGGGGTTATTTACTCTGATAAAAGATGGTAAAGTCTCCCTATGATCAATATATCACACCCTTACTACTAATCAACAGCCTCTGACATATGGGCAGGCATGTCTGAGGTCATGTGACTGACTGATTGAAGGCACTGGTGTGTGGAACCTGGTCTGAGATTTTACAGTTTTCAACATTAGAGGTTTTGGAGATGTGTTGTAAGATTCTACAATTGTGATGAAATTCATGTGAAACTTTACAGATAGGTTTGATTCTAAAACTTTCCCTTTATAAGATAAAGATTATTTATCTCTTGATGAATTTCTTAAATTTTTTATTACTTATGAAAGGATAAAATATACAATGTTAAAAAAATACGAAACATGAAATATATTTTGAATCCATGAGAAAGATGATAATTCAAAATGTTGGACATGATGATCCTTGCTACATTGAACATAAATAGGATGATGTGTTGAACGAAAAAAAAACACATCTCTTATATCTAAGAACTATAGTAGAGGAAGATGAAATTATGGTGGATAACTTACTCGTAAATTTTTTAATTATGGTGGAATTGGACACTTTACTATGAATTTACCTAAGAATAAATTTGGTGAGTATCGAGAATATTTTGATGAAACACCTTGATGAAAGAAGTGAAACAAAAGTTATGAAGAATAAAATTCATCGAACAAACACAAGAATAAGTATACTAGAAACAAACTAAATATGATAAGTAATAATGTTTGTTCATACTCAACTAAAAACAAATCTTCAAAATATGAAAGTGAAAAAACATTTATAACCTTCATTGTAAAATTTTAGAAAATAAAATATTCCTTATAAAGTGAACAAGGTGGTAAAGAATCATATAGAGAGTATCAAATCAAAACATTACTTATATTATGTATTGAGAAAAATAGAAATATCAAGTAAGAAAGTAGAGTAATGAAGAAATATTTTGAAGAAGTTTATAAATTATGAAATTATGTCATCATGTATGAGGAAGAATACATTTAAGAGTTCTTAATTTACAAACTAATACTCACTAAACATTGAAGGTTTGTTGGAGATCTCAATAATAAATTGTAATATAAGGAAAAATAAGTCAATAAGTTTCAATATAAACTTATTTATTCTATAAATACCTTGAGAAAGATGAATGAAAAATTTAACAAAGCTTTTGTCATAAAATATAAGACTAATAAATTTGATGAGAAATATCAAATAAAGAATTAGGTTAATTCTTCACTCACCAAAAATAATGTTTCATCTGATTTTTCTAAAATTGCAATTGATAAGAAAATTAATATGAAAATTTGGGTGGATAAATAATGTGATAAACCTATCACATATACAAAACATTAAAACTCACTTAGAAGTAATTATGGTATACACCTAGAGTATGTTAGGGTAAGAAGGATTTATCAACCTCAATTTTTTATAGAGAAAGATCATACATTAATAAAAAATTAAGATTTTATGGATTCTATTGGTACTAGAGAATATAAGGGCACATGACTTATAATTTTTGGCATAACATATCACTTCCCAAAATAATATTTGAATAGTGTGAACGAAATACTGAAATTAGAATGAATAACTTTCCTAACACATAAGAAGTTAGAAAATAAATGTCACAAGAAGTTAGAAAATTTCCAAAAAAATCAATTTAAATGTTTGGAATAAGTTTATGGAAGATGTGATTTTGCTTTTCATCAGGTCTAAAGATGTATGAAACTTCTTCTAGAACAAGTTTTTCATGGGAGATAAAGAAAATGAAGCCAGGATGAAGAAATTTGATTAAATATTTTTTTGTTGAGACTTCCTTGAAAGAAATTAAAAAAGAAAAAACCATGGATACTTGTTAGTGGTTGTTCTTCATGCATGATACATGATTTAAAAATATTTAAACATGTTGAAAATCATGAAGGATGTTCTTTTACCTTTGGGAATAATAGTTCTTTAAAAATCATAGGAATCATAATGATAGAGATTAAAGAAGAAAGGTTGAAATCCTAGGAATTTCTATTTATTGATGTGCTAAAAAATAATTTACATAGTGTAAGTCAACTTTGTGATTATGAAAAATAAGTGAATTTGAGAAAATATTCTTGTGTTATCAGAAGTGTGAAACATTGAAAAGTTTTCAGAAAAGGAGAAATAATTAGTGTAAATCTTTTTCAAGTTAGAGAATTTAAAAACACATGTTATCTAAGCGACAAAGATGAGAATAAGTTGTGGTGCTAAAGACTTGTCACAAATGGGAAGAAAATTATGAAAAAACTTTCTAAAGTTGATTATGTACAAAATTTTTCCAAATTGAAAAAAAGAGAGGAATATTTTTGTTTTACTTGTTTGACAGTGAATATGACTAATAAAAGTCATAAGAATGTTGAGATTCCATCTACCGGGCCTCTTAAACTTATTAATTCCACTTTATGTGGGTCAATGAGACATCAATAAAAAATGGATATTTATAATTTATCAATGTTAATGGTGATTTCACTCAAATGAAAAACATCATCTTTTTGAAACACAACTCAGAGCCTATAGAAATGTTTAGGTTTTTCAAAAAAGATATTGAGAAAGAGATGGGGGTTTATATAAATAAATTGAGAATGGATTATGGTATTGAGTTTACAATAAATACTTTCTAAAAATTTCTTATATATCATGGTATTAATCATTATTATATTTCTCTATATACCCCACAATAAAATGGAGTAGTAGAAAGAAATAATATCGGTTTGGTGAAAATTGGAATAATCATGTGAGAAGAATAAAAACATTCAAAGTTCTACTAGAGTGAAGTTGATATTATTATTTTACATGTTTAGAAAAAAATTTAAGTTTGGAAACCAAAATGAGTTCTTATGAAATTTTATATGAGAAAAACCCTTTATTGAAGTACCTCAATGTTTTCTGAATCCCATGTTTACCTAAAATAATAAATTTGGATCGGGGAAAGTTTGATGATAATGATGAGGAAGGAACTTTTGTTATTCACCCAACGGAAGAAGTTACAAATGATGGAAAAATGTTTATAAAAGTTGGTGGAATCATATTAAGTGGAAGTTATTGAGAATCAAACTTATTTAACAAAATTTTATTGGGATTTTGTGGAAGAAAAACTGAAATTTTCCAATGAAAATGGAAGTGATAAAAGTAATGTTCATGAAGATTCAGATGAATCGTGTGATGAGGAAAGTAAAGAAGGAAGTGGAACTCTGAAATTTCCTACATTAAAAAAATGAGACTAAACATATTCTGGGGAATTATAAGGCTCTAGTTCAGGCTAGAAGAAATATGATGTTAGAAAATAAAACTTCACTCATCTCAAAATTTGAAACAGAATCAGTCACATAACCTATTCAACACAAAGAATGTTTGAATTCTATGAATGAAAAGATGGATCAAATTGAGAAAAATGAAACATAGGATCTTTTTTATGTATAAAATATAAAAAATCTATCAAAAAAGTGGGTTTATAGAAACATTTAGAAGGAATATGGAGAAGTTTCAAGAAAAAAATCTACGATTATTTATAAAGGCTATGCATAGTTGGAAGGCGAATATTTTGATGAAACATTTTCCCCTATTTAATTTATAGAAACTATTATAATGTTTTGAGTAGTACCTGCTCATCAAAATTAAAAATTCTATCAGATAGATATAATTTTGGATAAAATGAATAAGAAGTTTACAATGAGAAACCTTTTGGGTTTCTACATGATAAGGATGAAAACAAAGTTTTTATATTGAAGAAAGATGTATATGGGCTAAAACCAGATCCACATTCATGGTATTCTAGGATTGAAATTTTTTGAGAATGATGAATTTTTCAAAAGAAAAAGTTGATAGAAACATATATATGAACGATGATGACTTTGGAACTCTAACTATATTTTTTCATGTGGATAATATAATTTTTTCAAAGGTTGATGAAAACTTTTTTAAATAATTTTCTGTGGAAATGAAAAAGAATTTTGAAATATCAATGTTGTGAGAATTAACTCTCTTCCTTGTCTTACAAGTTCAATATAAGGAAAAATAAATTTTCCTATCTTAAGAAAACTATGCAAGGGAATTGTTACAAAAATTTGGAATTGTAGAATATAAAAAAGTTTCTACTCTTATCTGAGTGAGGATGAAGATGAGTAAAGATGAGTATGGAAAAACTCTGAATTAGAAATACTTTTGAAAGATGATAGGAAGTACACTTTACCTTATAACCTCATCCTGGTATTGTTTATGCTATAACTTTGTGTGCTAGGTATCAAAGTAATCTGAAAGAGTCAAATATGTTGGTGGTAAGGATAATTCTGAGATATGTCAAAGGAACAAATTCACAAGGATTATTATAAAAAATAAATTACGAGATGATGCTTAATGGGTATACTAATATTGATTATGCTTGATATTGTTATGATATAAAATCAACCTAAGGAGAAAATTTTTTCTTGGGTGAATGTTGTGTAACTTTTCATAGTAAGAAACAATGTTCAGTAACCTTTAGAAATGTGGAATTAGTATATGTTGTGACTATTAAAGTCTGTACTAAGATATAGTGGATGAAAGTACAATTGGAATATTTGAATATAAAGGTTTCTAAACTATTGAAGACACTTGATTACAATCAGATTGCAATTGATATTTCTAAAAATCATGTCCAACATTCAAGATCAGAACACATAAATATAAAGTTTCACATTATAAAAGAGAAAGTTCATGCTATAGATGTTTTGTTGGAATATATATCAAGAAGTATTAAATTATTGATATCTTCACAAAGTCAATTCCAAAATAATGGTTTGATGAGTTGAGGTTGAAAATTCATGTTCATCCTCCTATAATGACTTCCTAAAACTCATAATGAAGTCCCCAACCATGATTTGGATTATATTGAAAATGGAGAGAAAAAGTAACATATTTGTACTATATAAGATGTTTTTAATTATCTTTATTTTGTGAATACGAATTTGTGTCTATCAGATAATGGGGGAGAGGAAAATAACATTTATAGAAAAATAAAAGTGAGAAAATATAAAAGATAGGGGTATTTTATCTTAGCATGGACATACAATTTTCCTCCCACCGAGGGATGGATTTTTTTTCAAAAAAAGTACCTTATATACTCGTGTGGTGTCTAAACACTCTATTAATAAAGTATTTGTTTTGGTAAAATTCATAAAACTTGAGTTGTTTACAAAAGGTGAATTGTGAAAAAAAAATTACAGTTGAAAAAGTTATTAATGCGTGTTGTTAAAAAATCTGAATGGGGAGATTGAAGAACCTTTGTGATGTTTTGTTTTTAATAAATTTTTGTATTTGTTGATAAATAATCTTTTATAAAACAATGTTTTTGAAGAAAAAGTGAAAGTTTCTGAATGTTTGAACCCAAACATAAAGGGGGAGAAAAGTATTGTTTTTGAAAATGTTGTTTTATAAACACAGAGGATTGGACTGAGAAACACTAGATAAAAAGTATTGAACTGATCACCACAGGTCATAGAATTCATAAAAAAGATAGAGTTTTTTATTAGACACACCATCAGTCTTAGATCCATTGACATGAAGTTCAAGTTTCATTGGAATCAATGTTGGTTATAATGTTAGAATGTTGCTGAAGAGGTTGAATGAAGAAAGTAATGTGAGGAGTTAGAAATTTCTTACACTTTCTAACCTTCAGTCAAATATTTCTTTTCTAGTTTTTAATTCACAAATATCATAAGTTGTATGTAACAGATTTGATTTGATCCTTATGAAGAAAAGGGGGAGACTAGGTGAAACCAATCACATTGAGTTTTTCTTTGAAATAAATAAGGTGCTTAAAGTAAGGGAAGTCGTAATACATTCCTATATGTCATATAGTACTTTGATAAAATTGAAGTTCACATAAATCAGGAAATCTATAATGATAAAATATTTTTAAGAAATAGAGGAATAATAAAGATTGTATTGATTCTGGGAATCAAGAAAAAAGTTTTCATCATATCTAGAAGTACTGAGCATATAATTTTTTAGAAGTCTGAGTGTGATATAGTTGATGAGGTTTGAAGTATTTCAAAGTGGAAGATTGGATTTTCCATCATAAATAAAGTTCCATCATTGTGATAATTCAATTATTATGAGGATTCCATTGGATTGAAGGATAGAAAGTTCTATAAGGTAGAATCTGCGGAGGAAAGTTAATTAGACTAACTCTTAGGAAGAAATTCAATCAAACTAACTTTGAGAAGGAAATTCAATCAAGACCAACTCTGAGAAGGAATGTCAATCACACTGAATATGATATTGGAAGTTAATTAGACTACGCCTAATGAGGAAATTCAATTTATAATTAGATGAAGAAGTTTCATCATAATGAGATGAGGAAGTTCAATCATAATGAATTGAGTAATTTCTATAATACAGAATAAAAGTTAGGAAATCTGAGAAGAATTATTATAAATAAAATATAAGAAGATTTCATAATATTTGTGAAGAGTTTAATTGGTCAAACTTGAAATTAAAATATGTATATATATTGGATTTTTTTTAATTTGAGTGAGTGGGAAAATATTTTTAGATTCATAAATTTGTCTTTTGGGATGCCTATAAATAGAAAAAATGTATATTCATACTTTTCAACTTTTTTATGTGAGTTGAAAAAGAAGAGCACTACAGAATTAATTTCAATGTTATCATTACATATTGAAATCTCATTAGAGGTTTGGAAATCTAAATTATTGTTTATTGGACTGAGTAAGATCAGACTGGGCATTTGAGATGAGTTTGAGTAATGCATATTGAGAATGGATTCATCAGACTGATTCCATCAGACAGAATTCATCGAAATGAGTCATTTGGAACCAGCCCTATTATATGGAGAGAATCAGACCCAACCACATCATAACAAGGATTCTGGGCTGAGAATTTGTGGTGTAGTTTGAAAAATGTATTTTTCTTTTTTTTATCTCAATTTTTTGTAAGAAAACATTTATAAACCAATAGGAGTCAGTATAATCATTAAAATTATGATATATAATGTGTATAATGGGAGTTGGCACACATTATATTCACTTATCCATTTTACTGAATTTCTATAGACCCATAAGAGTGTATATGAAATTGATATAGGTTCTCACACTGAGGTAGAACCATATAAATATCATGTTCATTTCACACATTAGTTTTTACTAGATGATGATAAGGATATAAACTTTAACAAGTTTCAGGGTATAATATTTTCAAAATTATTGAAACTTATAAAAGTGAACAACTAATTCAACCCCACTTCTGAGTTATTATTCAATCCTTTGGAACTTTATATACTTTTTATCATGTTATTTGAAACTTTTTTTAATATTTGTGATACTTTTTTGTAATTAAAATCCCTAAAATAATAATGGAATACTCTCATGACTCATCATTGATCTCACCATGTCCAACAAGATGTGGTTCCTCCTTTCACTTACATCATTCCACTGATGTGTATAAGGAGGAGTGAGTTAATATAGGATTTCTAACTCCTATAATTAATCAATGAATTCATGATTGAGATATTCTCCACCATGTTCTAAGAGGATTTTCTTAATCATATTACCAATTTGGTTCCCATATTCATTCTTGTATTTCTTGAATTTATCAAAAGAACCTGACTTATACCTCATTAAGTAGATATATTCATTTCTACTAAAATCATTGGTAAAATTTATGAGTATAAGAACCCACCCACTACTTCAATAGGAAATGGTCCACAAACATATGTATGAACTAATTCAATAATCTCTTTATACCTTTCACTTTTTCTACTAAATGGGGCTTTATTCATTTTACCATATAAACAAGTGTGACACATACCAATTGGTTTTAGTTCAACGGAATCTAAATATCCATTTTGGAATAACATAGTCAATCATTTTTCATTTACATGACCAAGCCAATGATGACATAATTGGGTGTGGCAATAGTTATGTGAAGTTGTTTCATTGTCAATTTCAATTACATGGTTTGTGTAATATGATAAAAAAATTTGTTATTTAAATTCACCTTACCATAACAAATGTTATTTTTATAAAAGATGCAACATTAATTTACAAATATTAAAATAAATCCATCTATATCAAGTTTCGATATATAAATAATGTTTTTTGTAATGGATAAAACATAATAAAAACATTTCAAAACCAAGATCGTTATAAGATCCCATATTTTTATGGGTGCGTCACACTCTGAGGTTTTCATTGATCATATTTTGTTGGGTTTTCCTTTTTAATTAAGCCTTAGTGACTATGTCTTATTTGATGACAGAGAGCCTTTTTTGGAGAAAATAACTTTAATTTTAGGCATGTATAATTATTTAAATTAATGGATTGCATGTATAAATATTTTAAATGGGATTACTAGGGTTTTCTATGAGTATAAAAGGATTATAGGTGGTTTGGTCACTTTTATAGAAGCTAGTATAAAAACTATTCAATGAAAAATTATATGTTGTGTAGATGTTACATGACATGTAACTATTTCTAGATTAATTTCATAAACTAGTTTATGATTTGATGTGGTTACATGTCGTGAACCCGATTCACATCGTGTAAATGTTGATCAAAATAAATATTAACCCGGGGAAAATGGGTTTTCCAGCATAACATAAAAATCAGTAAATAAATGACATGAAAGGATTACACATAATGTATTCCTCATAACTAGTAGATTAAAGTGTGTTGTGTACTTATGACTCACATTATTTTTAATTATATCCTCTCCTCTCTCGCTCATAGGGTGAACTCTAGGAAATTTTGAATTATTTTTCCCCCATTCCAGATGTCCCATTTTCACATTCGATCCTTAGTGACTTTATTCACTTTGGTTTCCCTCTTCTCACCCATTATTACTTTTCATTTTAGTGTAAATCATTTGAACATGGGTTTTGTTTTGGTAGTTGATCATGTTTTGGGTTAATCTAGGTTCTTCTTATGATCTTCCGTGGCTTGTTCTTTAATGGATTTTGTCATTAATCGTGTTGTGTTAATCACATGTTAAAGGTTTAGAGACTAAACCTAACCCTATGGTATATTTAATTGTGAAATTTATGAAATATTTTGATTATGACCATGTAATGTGCACTATAATTAATCAGTTGATTTATAGTAAATCATGGATTTGATTCCTTTAGATTCAATGGTTAATGCAACCTGGATTATGGATACCAGTTGGGTGAGAAAACATTTGAGAAAAAATAACTAGGCTAATGGTTTAAATCATGGTGAGTATGACATGATACCTTACGTGACTTCTTGATATAGAATCCCTAGGTATTTTATTATTGATTATTGATATCACTTTTGACCATTTGAGAGATAAATGAATGTTTATTTGAAAGAAAAACGGTAATTTTAATTCTTAACTGTTGAGATTTGTGATTTGATATTATGATATCCATACTATTATCACTTGTTGAGTTGGTGATGAAATGATTATATATATGGATCTCCTAGTAGTGTTTAAATTAATATATAGTAGGCTTGGCCCAGTGATACATGCTAAAATTCTTATATATAGGGATTTTTTGGAGGATGAAATGCTTATATAGTAGTCAATTCCCAGTGATACTTGCTGAAATGCTTATATACCAGGCTACACCCAGGGAAACATGCTGAAATGAATTTATATAGGGTGATGATCAGAAGATGAAATTATTATACAAAGAGAGCTACTTGATAGTTTGATTTTTCTGTGGTATATGAATATAGATGGAATTGTTTTGTTACATGCTCAAGGACATTTCATCATTGTTTTGAAATATATTAATTGATATCTTTTATTAATTAGTTAATTAATACACCTATTTATCACTTTATTTCATAAAATTATTATCAGACTGGTTGTGTTTAGGGATGGTGGTGTTGACCTACGGAGTTTTATTCACACCCTATTTGGGAACCATTTGGTACTCGAGCAGATTACATAGATGTAGGTTTGGACAAGGGAAAGGGACATTATTGTTGATTCTTTTGTTTCTTGTAGGATGGGATGGATTTTGGAGATGGGTCTGACATGGGGATCGGGACTAGAGCCTTTTGGGATTATTTAATTAGAGTTGATTATTTTGTTTTCATTGGTTTCGGTTTTACTTTTAGATATATCTTAGCTTGTCATTACATTATTCATCATTATAGGTTCCTTCTTTAATTTTCATAGCTGTATGATATACTATTTCCATTATTTCTCTGTTACACTAATTTTTATTACTATGGTTTAGTTCCACTATGTTTTACCAGGGGGTATAGTCTCCCCACTATAAATATCATAGCCTCGCTACTACTCAATAGCATATGGCATATGGGGATGTGTGCTTTACGTCTAATAACCAAATCATTTTGACCATGTGAGAGAGTACCAGATCGGGGGACATTACAAAGTGGTATTAGAGGATCAACATGTTATTTTATATTGCTTTATTTTTCAAAAAAAAGTAGAAAGGAGACTAGGATATATTGGGACTTGGTAATGAGCTTATTCATTAGATTAGCTAACCCCTGTAAGGGGGAAAATTTGAGTTCAAGGGATGGGATTATTGTTTATGTTTTTATCTTGTTACAATTGATATTATTTCACCTTGGTTGATTTACATGTTGTGTGATGTTATTATTTTGTGATGTTATTGTTTGTTGATATTTACACTCATGGACCAGTATGGTCAGATATGAGTATGCATGAATCATCATAGACACATAAGGATATATATATATATATATATATATATATTGACATGCATTGTTCATGATAGGGACATGTTTATTTAATGTGTTATATACATTCCAATATAAATTGTGAAATAATATATCTATTATATTTGATAAATGGAATGAAATAAACTATTATTTCAGCATAAAACACTTATAATCCATGGTTAGAGAGACCTGGAGTAATGGTTCTCTACTGCCATCGCCTCTTGAGGTTGACTTTATTTTTAGCCAAAGTTTATAGGAGTGTGTTTTTCTTGTACATAAAATAAATGCTCATCATCTTAGAGCTGAGTTCTAAGAGAGTGGATATCAGTTATCTACTAACGTAGATGAACTGGAGTTACCTATAGATCTTTATGATCAAATGGATGTTCATCATCACAACAACTTCTTAAGGGTCATGCAATCCATGGAAAAGGAGACTATTTTCATTATGCCTTTGATGTATGAGTTGATGAGATAGATTCAACTACAACATCCACCTATGTTAACTAGGGAGGGAGGCTCCCAGGTAGCTGAGTTCTAGATTGAGTCAATCTTTAAAATCATCAAGCATCTTGAGACACCCACAGATTGGAGGGAGAACCTTGTTGTGTATATTCTATGTTGACCTACCAAACATTGGTGGGACATTCTAGAGTGGGATGGGAAGGAGGAAGAGTTATCTTGGAAGGAATTTGAGGTGAATTTTCTGAGCCTCTTCTATCCATATATGCTGAGGGATGAGAAGGATCATTATTTCATGCATCTAATATAGGATAGAATATTAGGGATGGACTATGTGGAACATTTCACCAACCTTCAATGAATTATGCCATATTTATCTATTGATGAGATCTCTAGGGAGAATCATTTTATGGATGGTATTCACTGTGAGGTTAGGTCATAGGTGTATGTTTTTATTCTGAGTAGATTTTTAGATTTGATGAATCATGAACTCAGCACAACAAAGAATCTGAGAGAGGACCCAAGAGATAGCCATGCTATTTCCACAGGGTAAACTAGGATAACTTATTTTAGTGTCAAGAAGTGATTCCATGATATTTTTTTCCAAGAAAATGACATGAAGACCAGTTAGGGTATTTTAAATATATATTTGGATCATATTTGATTGTAGTGCATCAATGTAAAAAGTTAAACCACAAGAAACCATAGTTTTCATACACCACATTGGAGTGCCATGTTTGCGGCAGGAGGGGCCATCTTCATAAGTTTTTTTAGAGCTTCTTATAGTTTAGTAGTGGTAGGGGAGTAAGATAGGTACTGGAGTCTAGGAAGGACTCAACTACTCCTCATCAGATAGGTAGCTAGAGTTTTATAGTACGTTTAGGTTGAGGCTGGAGATTTCGTACCCCATTGTTATGACATAATGTTTATTAGTAAAATTTGTTTCTTAAATAAATGTGTGATGTATTATATTATATATTATACACATAAAAAATATAGAGAAACCAATAAAAAACTATATTAAAAAATATTGTTACATTATTCAGCAATGAAACTAATTAAATTTCCAAACATTACAACTAGACAAAAAGTATAAAATAGAAAAGCTAAAATGAGAAAATATGGATTGACCAAATCTACTAGAATTATTGGCCCCACAAACAACACTATATAAAAGAAACAAAATAATAGTAAACCAAGAAAAATTATTTAAAATGGAAATATAGAACCGTAAGAGGAATTCATTTGAATATTTAATTAAATAATTGAGTAGTATATATATAAGGTAATGTGACTGTTGGAATAGTAATGTGACCGTTGGAATAGTAACCTGATCAATTGGAATAGTAACCTAACCATTAGAATAGTGATTTTACCAAAAAATAATAAATTATGATATAAATAATATTTATCATTATTAATTTATGTAAATAAAAATACTATAATTCAATAAAAATAAATATCATGATTAAAAACCAAAAATAATGTAAAGCATATTTTTAATAAACTGTATTTTATTGTATTTTGTAAAAATCACTATTTTCGTATTAAAAATTATATATTACCTATTTTAGATATTTATTTTGAATAGATTAATATCATTTTTGAAATGATAATTTTAAAATTTTTCAAGGGTGATTTTTTGGTAATTTTCTGAAATACTTCAATTTTTAGGTGAATAGTAAAAATATAGTTTCTCACATAATAGATGTATCTTAAATTACATAATTCATGATGTAATATTGACATAATCCTTCATAGAAATTTATTTTCGGCCCTTATATATTAAATTTCATAAATGAGTCATTAAAATACAATAAAATTAATTTTAAAACCAAAAAATTACTTTCTAAAACCTAAATTCATAAGTGATTCATTAAATTATCAATTTATTTTTTTTCCTCCCTTTTATTTTTAATAATATGATGAATTATAATTATAAAGTGGATTTAAAGTCTTAAACCCAGTAAATTATATTTATATATGATTTATTTTGTCAAACAATTCACTATTACATGTTTTTCCATTGATATATTATTTTATTATATATTTTATTCTAAAAATACCCCTCTCTTAAAGTATAAATAATCCCTCTCCCTTCCCTTGGAAACACACTCCTCTCAAACATTCCAATGTATAGTATCTTCCCAAATACTCCCTCTAAATCACCTTACATTACTTATGGACATTTTTTTAGCAATCCAACTATAATCACGAAGGGTGTTATACCATCTTACAAGAGAAGCTACATTGAGGAGAGAGCAAGTCTATATTAACATTTCCCTTTTTTTATTCCCTTTCTTATTTTTACCAATTAATTTAAAAACCATGTACTATGAAACTAATTATTAAATAATTTAAAATTATATTATTTATGTTAATATGATGTAATTGTCATATTTATGACAAAAATAAATGCAATACTTCTCTTTCCCTCTCTTTTAACAACTTCCTATTAAAGGTTGATTAACCACCTACAGATACATTTCTAATAAAATTATTATATCCAAATTCATGGATGGTTATTATTAATTATATATAATATATTAATAATTAATTTCATTTATTATAATCTACTGGATTTAGTCATTCTTTTCTATAAATGAATCTGAATAAAAATTGAGAAATCACTGTGAAACAAGAAATTTTTAGGAAAATCATGATATCAATACACATTAATTTCATAAATAAAAATTAATATATATAATAAAATGATTATAATTGATAAATACTTGTATAAATGGATATAATTAACATATTTATTAGTTTTTTAATAAATATAAGTTTATTATTCAAGAGGCACAAAAGTGACAAAATAAAGAAGGAATTACGGTAAGGGGATTCTTGAACCCAACTCTTTTTCATTGGGTTATCCATATTTCATGAAATATTTGAAATAAATAGTCCTCTAATTTTCCTTAAATATAATTTCATTATTTATCCCTCTTCTTTTTTGGGATATACATGTTTTTTATTTGTTTTTTTGGAAAATACAATGATTTTCCAAAATTAATCTTCTTTCCAAAACACATACTTGACTCCTCTTGAGTTGTTTATTCTTAACTAAAGAATGATGATTCTTATATAAATTATTTTTTTCCATTTTTCATTTTGGAACCCAATGTTTATTTATGAAATCATAATTTTTGAAATCCTCATGAAGCCCATTCCTTTCCATGGGTTATTTCATGGAATGATTTATACACATTCTATGTGACATGCATGATTATGTAAATATTATGACGTGATGACTAGACCAAAATTATATAGCCCTCCAATGCATTGGGTAATGTGTTTTATCTCATGAGATAATTTTTATTTTATGATAACATGATGATATAATTTTTTACAATTATGATGTTATGATTATTCAGATATGTTATGTGTTGACATGATGCTAGCTTTATTCACAACTATATGTGGCATTTGACCACTATGACATGATGGTCCATTTTTATGCATTTCCACATTCAATGAATTTATCACATTTTTACCTCATGATATTGATAATGATCCTAGGCTTATGATATGATTATTATTCTCACCCATCTAATATTGATTCAAGTTCCTTATTCATCCTTTTACAAGGCTTTTGTCTTACCCCTTTAATTGATGTATATCCTTAGGTAATTGCATGTACTAAGGATAATGTGATATTTTAGAAGGATAATGAAGAAGGATTTAAATAAATTTTTATGTTTTATTATGTACAAGTTATTTATGAGGCCAAATATTCTAAGACATAAACCTTTGGATCCTAGATTTGTAACTCTATTATGTTGTTTATATTTAAAATTATGTAATAGTTATGTATGAAAAATTAGGGTCACTATAGTTGGTATCTAATAATGGTTTAGTTAATTTGGTAATTATGATTATAAAACAAGAGTAGAAACCATTAATATAAGTCTATGTGTAGGTAAAACATCCTATAAGACTATTTTTAGAAAAGTATAGACATAGGGATCCCATAAGATATTCCATTAGTGTTAATTTCATAAAAGAATAAATTACTCATGATTTATTAACTTATGTTTTTTATAACATTTTCTATTCTTGAAAATGGTAGCAACCAGGAAAAACTAGGCCTAAAACGAGTGTGAGTGATAATGAAACAATTATCCAAATGAGATCCCCAATTCTATTGGAGGTGAAGTTCAAAACATTGTGGGAATGATTACCTAGTTGTCTCCAGATATGAATAATAACATGAACTATGTGGAATTCCAATATTCACCCAAGAATGATCAATTATCTATTGAGTCCTTAACGCAAAAATGACCATTGATGTTTAGTGGAACTTCCAATCCACCTGATGTGGAATAGTGGGCTAACACAATAAAGAAGATATTTTCTACGATCCATTTCTCTAAAAAGGAGATGGTGACTCTTGAAATTTATCATTTATATGGAGAATATATTCAATAGAAGGAATTGATAAAGAACAAAAATCCAAAGGATTAAATGGAAGAAATGGAGTGGGAATAATTTAAGAAAATATTTCTTACAAATCATTTCCCAAGAACTCTTCAGAAAAAAGATTCAAAGAGAATTCATATAGCTAAAAAAAGGAAGGTGAAGTTGTCACTTCTTATGATGAAAACATCATAAGGTTTTAAATGTATTCCTTGTGTTTTTTATCAATAATGATAGAAAAATAGATATGTTCTTTATTGTTTTAAAAATACACCTTCAAAAAGATCTAGAAATATCAGAATTGAGAGTTTTGAATATGTGGTTAAATGTGCTCTTAAAGTAGATATGGATTTCAAAGAATGGTCCCATGGTTATGGAGATAATAAGAGAAGAATGGGGATTAAAGATTGTGGGTAAAATGACAAATGAGGAAATAGGATCCAACTACCCACATGTCAAAAATGTGGGAAGAAGAGTCATGTTAATTGCCTCAAAGGGATAGGGAAATTATTCAATTGTGGGAGATAAGGAAAGATAGCTAATGAATATTGAAGATATATGATGAACCTGACCAACATGATAGAGGAAAGGAAGGAACATCCTAATGCACCACCCATGGATCAATGATTCAACTATAGGGAGTAAGGGTGTTATGCAAGAAATTTCACTAAACCACATGTCCTTGAGGGAAACCAGTGTCAGCAATAACCAAATTCAATGGAGTAAGGGAAAGATTATATCATAACTACTAATGAAGTGGAGTGTAAAAATGAATTCATACAAGGTATGAGTCATAATCACTAAATAATATAAAAAGTAATATTTTATTGTGGTTCTACTTATTCGTTTATATACTATTAGTTTTCTAGAACTAATGAATTGAAGCCCCAATACCTTTAAGTGGAGATATCCATAAAAAACATAGTGGTGTAATCATTACAATCCAAGTGTTGGACTCTTCTCCAATAATCATATTTGGGATGATTCTTCTTTCAAATCTTATTATATTTCCCTTGTTGAAATTTGATTCTATATTGGTCATGTATTGTGTTTCATTATATATAGAAAAAATAAACTATTGGAAAATAAACTATTTTTACATTCTGAACCATCCCATGATACTCTAAAAATTCATGGAATATCATGAATCTTCTTTGTAAAATCCACCAATAGTGTGGTTGGTGATACCCTGTAAGGAAGCATACCTTTACCAAATGGTTGAGCCAAAGGAAGGTATTAACCTGGAGGAAATGTCCATTGTTAGGGAAAACATTGACGTATTTCTCAAAGAGTTACTTGGAATCCCCTGATCATGAGGTAGAGTTCTCAATAGATCTCCTACCTAGAGCCACTCCGATATCAAAATTCCCATATAGGATGGCCTTGATTGAAATGGAGGAGTTAAAGAAGTATCTACAAGAGAATTTGGAAAAATGGTTCATAAGCCCTAGTACATCACCAAGGGGAGCACCAATTCTCTTTGACAAGAAGAAAGATAGATCAAAACAGGTGTATATCAATTACCAAGATATCAACAAGATCACCATAAATAAGAATTATCCTCAACCAAGGATTGATGACTTTTTCAATCAACTACTAGGAGTGAAATAATTCTCAAAGGTGTAACTTTTTTATGGATATCATCAACTAAAGTTGAAGAAGGAAGATATTCAAAAGACTAATTTCCTTACAAGGTATGGGCACTATGAGTTTATAGTAATTCCCTTAAGGCTTGATAATTTTACTACAATATTTATGGATTTGATGAATATATTATTTAGAGAGCACCTAAACAAATTTTTTGTAGTGTTTATCGATTATATTCTCATTTATTACAAGATTATGTAGGAATATGAAGATAATCTAATGATTGTGTTAGTGATATTAAGGATGGAGAAAACGTATTCTAGGTTCAAAAAGTGTGACTTTTGGATGCAAGAAGTCACATTATTGGGGAACATGATCACAGGTGATGGAATTTATGTGGACCCTTCAAAGACAAAGGCAATTGGAGAATAACCTAGACCCACTAGTGTTATAGAAATCTATAGTTTTATAGATTATCTGGTTACTATTTACATTTTGTGATAAATTAATAATTATTTTTAGTCAACTAACTAATTTACCAAAAAATGAGGTTAATTATTTATGGATTAATGAAATGGGGAAAGCTTTAAGGAGATCAAGAAGAGGCTAATCATTGTTCTTGTACTATAATTTCCCAGTCAAGATAATTGTATCACTGAGAGGGGGAGAGTGTGAATCGGTGATATATTTTTATTTTATATTTCCTTAATTATGTAATAACCTTAGAATCCTATTAAATATTTCCTTCCCTATTGAAAACAATTAAAACACACATCTAAAGGAACACATGAATTTATAAGTTTCACTATTCAATAAGAATAGCTACATCCTTTCTATGATTTTGAAATGATCTAATACCACAGAATCTGTTAGAAAATAATCCTTTTTTGTGGAAAACTATGAGTAGGATATTCCATTTCACTCATGTACCTCTATATAAACAACTCAATAGTGAACGTGATCCTTCTATAACAAATTATGAAATACAAAGTTTTGTAACAACACGTGATATGATGATTCTTTATCAACTTTCACAAATGTATTATTTTTAAAATAAATATTCAATTTCTTAAATAGAAGTTGGTATGAACTTTTCTAAATTTTGTTACAAAACTCAATATGATTTCCTAATCAATTTATCCCAGTCCGATTATCCCAGTTTTATTTCTCAATATGAAAAATATATGAATTTTTCATAAAACAGTTGAGAAAATTCGGAACCACTTCTTCTTCAGTCCAAAAATCAAAATATGATTTTCCCAGTCTGATGATTCAGCCCAATACGATGACCAGTTGAATACAAAAAAACAAAATATTGAAACCTCTTCTTATCTCTAGAGCTATGTCTTCTCTATTCTTCTCTATGAATAGTACATTTTTCAAAGGTAGAAAGTACTTTCCCTTTTATAGTCACCCAAAAAATGGTTTGGGTGAGATTCCTAAAAAATTTCCCACTCAATCAAATTTTCAGAATCTACACGTTCCATTGAATTTTGGAATCATATTAACTTCATAATCTCTTCTCAACACTTATTTAACATTCTTAAATCTTCTCACAACTTCAACTCTGGTTTAGAATTTCTATAAACATCATTCTAATTCTAATTTCCTATTTCAATTTTTTCTTACGACCTGCTTCATTAGGATGAATACAAATTTAAAACAATATATTATTCTTCATCTCTACTCTTGATTCAATTAAATTGTAAACAAACTTATTCAAACTATTTTAAATGGTTAACTAAATTATTGACATAGCTATTAATTTCTTCTCCATATTGGCCACCACCTAATTTTTCTTTTCTTTTCATTCATCAGTTCCAAAAAATTATTCCTCCGATGATTATAATGGCATACCGAGTATGGATAGGTATCACCAGCTACAACATCAACAAATTAGTTCTCTTCTAAATATGATACAAATAAATTTATATAACAAACAATTCTACCTCTAATTAATATGATGACAGAGTGAATTCAATGGATAAACATTAGTAACTTTTTTTATTTTTTGAATATGATTCTCAAAAACGTCTTTCTTCATGGATTTAAATCTTCTATATTCCGGTCTGACCAGAAACTAGAACCTTCATTATGACTATCCTACCCTGCCTTTAAACAAATTTGTATCCAGAAATATCATTACAATGATCTTTAGACTAGAACGTTTAAAATACATATACTTTTTTCTTTCATAAACTTTTAACAAGTATCATGACTTTCTTTATGGATTTTATAAATTTGAAGATCAACTTTAGCACCATCTCACTTACCACGTAATGTGTTGCAACTTCCCTATCATTTATAAACATATTTATTTCCTACTCATCTTAAATACGATTGGAATGATTACAATCAGACTGAATATGATTGGAATATTAATTTTCTCCCATTTCATTCATCAAGATTTCATCCCAAGTTTTACAACTTACTTATGATTTATGAGAACGCGATGATCAGAAAGGAAACATCACATTTTCATCAAAGTTAGGAAGACTCAAATTATTCTCCATTATGATCACACATTTCATTCCAAACATTGGCTGAGTTCGATGATCCACTTCATCCAGAAAACATATTCTCAATGTGATGGAATTTCTTAACCATTATGAGTCTATTTTTATTGAATATGATGGTCAGTCCAATATTTATCAATTACAAAGTGATGTGATTTATTTTCCTCTTAAACTCCATTGAAAACAAATAAAAATACCTGAATATGATATTAATCTTTATCATCTGAGTCCTAAGTATCTCCCACTTTAGATTTTTTTGTCAACCAAGGTTCATAAATCACTTAACTTTTTATCCTCAAGATGTGTATTACTTATCAATATTTATAAGACTACATTTGATAAATCATTGTAGGAAACAAGAATTATTGACATAAAATTCATGATGTCCAAATGTAGTGATTATAAAAAATTCCCTCATCTTTTCTTCCTGAAATTTTACACCTCCATAGAATAAAAAAAATTGTTTCCGACAACCACTCAAACAAACAGCTAGAATAGTTCACACACTTAAAATGATGAATTCACAATTTACCAACAACACTTTCTATTTACATGCTTCCATAATGATAGATTTATAAAACAATTCCCCCCTCCTTGAAAACACTTTTCAAAGATAAGATGAGAGAGGTAACAAGAAAACATAACTCAACCTTGACGAGAAAGAGGTTAGATGACCTTGTTCAAGCTCAATATAGAGAATACATCCTTGGGTAATGGTTTTGTGAAAATGTCAGTAGCTTGTTCCAATTTAGGAACATACTCCACATCAACTGATTATTCTACACATGATATCTGATGAAATAATTGTTGATATCAATAAGTTTTGAATGAGAATGTTTTACTGGATTCTTGGAAAGGTTGATCTGAAATTGATTACCAGAACCCAAGATAAAGGGTAACTTCAATTCAAAAAGTAGTATTCTAACTGATTCTTCATCCACATAATTTGGGTAGCAGATTGTGTAGTAGAAAAATATTCAAATTCAGTTGTAATTATATTTACTGAATTTTATTTATTTATATTCAAAAAAACATATCTTTTACCTAGAAATAAAACTCCACCTGATGTGGATCTTCTATCATCAATATTTACTACACAATCAGTATCTGAATAAAAAAAATCAATACATTCTAATCTATCATACCTAATTTATAAATTTTTTGGTCCTTTGATGTATTTGAGGATTCTTTTTCTAGAATGTAAATTTTATTATTTAGTATCACTATAAAATATTTCACATAAGGTAACCTAATAAAAAATATTCGGTCCTAAGGTAGTAAAATATAAAAAAATTCATATAAACTTTGGAAACTCTTTCTGATCAATGTTATTATCTTCTCCAGCTTTACTCAACTTTGTTACCACTGATATTGAGGTGTAAACTAGTTTTTAATTTTCTATACTGAACTTTTTAATAATTTCTTTAGCATACTTTTCTTTAGAATGAAAAATGTGTTTCTTCTTTTATAAAATTTGTAACCCAATAAAGTATATCATTTCACCCAACATGGAAATATCAAACAACTATTTCATTTATTTATAAGAATTTTCAAAATATATTTCATTATTCCTAGTAAAGATAATGTCATTAATATAAACAATTATGACGAAGGAAAACAATTGAATTTATTTGATGTAAATATTGTTATCAACTCTTCCTTTATTAAAACTCATATTCTTTAAGAAGGTATCCAGTTTGGAATACTATTCCCTCATAGAAATCTTTAGTACATAAAAGGATTTATTAAATATACACATATAACATTCCTCTTTCCCAACAACAAATCCACAAGGCTGTTCAATGTAAACATCCTCATTAAGATCAACATTTATAATTGCAAACTTTACATCCATTTGAAAAATTTTGTAACTACATTGTGTAGAAATAACAAGAAAATTTATTATTATTTATAACATTTCCACCAGAGAAAAAGATTTTACAAAATCAACACCTTCATTTTTAGAGTAACCTTTACATACTAATATTTCGTTGTTTGTTATCACTTCACCTTATTCATTCATTTTGTTCTCGGAAACCCACTTTGTACCAATAACATTTTTGTTATCAGGATTAGGTAAGAGTTTCTATGAATCATTCTTTTATATCTAGTCTATCTCTTCATTCATGGACTGAACCCATTTAGAAACTCAAAATCTTATTTCACATCATTCAGACCAATTTTTGAATACAAATAAGTACGTGTAATAGAATTTGTTGTTCTTATTGTTTGAACATTTTTAGGTTGATCACCAATAATGTTATGAGTTTCCACTAGCTTCATCATCTTGGGATGTGATTTTAGAGATTCTTCTTCATCACTTGAAATAGCTGGGTCTGATTCTTGTTTTTGAGTAGGATTACAATTGGATGCGTCCTTATCATAACTGTTGACAAACCATTCTTAATCCTGGTCAACATCATTATCTATTTGATTATATTTATCCTTAATATATATTTTCAATAACTTTCAAATTATTAGAATAAAAAATTCTTTCTATTTATTTATTGAAACATCCATTCCCTCTTCCTTCTCGAGCATAACCAAGAAAAATTCCATATTTACCTTTCTGCTCAAACTTTCCCCGATTTCCACCTTTCTTCTTTATAATGCATGGACTCCTGAAAAATCTTATGTTTTTCAAACATTTAGTTTTTATATAAAATATTTTGTATGGATTAATATAAAAACATGTCCTACAGAAACATCAGTTTTGAATATAAAGAACAGTACTCATGGGTTGCCTCGAATATGAATGAGAAAGACCTTGTTCAAGTAACATAGTTCTCCCCATTTCCACCAAATGTCAATTCTTCCATTCATCAACCCCATTTTGTTGAGGTGTGTATAGGGATCTATACTCATTAAAAATTCCATTATTCTTAGGAAAACATTCATTTTCATTATCCTTATACTCATCACCATTTTTAGTTTTCAACCTTTTCACTAAATACTCACTTTTTTTCTTATCTTTTCTCCTAAAACCTTTAAACATTATTAGAGCATATGATTTATGTTTTATATTAATAACACATGTAATGTGATTAAATTCATCAATGAATGTGATGAATTAAATATCATCATTTTATTATTGTTTTCTCATTGGTCCATAGATGTCAGAATGAATATGTTCCAAGGGTTGTTTTGAACAAATATCAACATTCTTATACACAGACATTGTAATTTTTCCCGTATGAAAATTATTTCAAGAAAAATCTCTTATTCATTGAAAATCAAGAATATATTGAACACAATATCTCATTCAAAACTTAATATTTTTTATTTTACACATGTTTCCCATCCTTTTAGGCCATAATAAATTTTCTTCTACCATACCCAAGTAACAAGAGTTTTGTACCTCACCAACTTGAAATAAGTTTCCCTTTGTATGTTGTCCTCTTGTAACTATCTTTTCATCCTTATCAATTTTCACAAAAAATACATCTTTCCCGAAGGTAAAGTTGTTACCTTCGTCGCACAATTATGAAACACTCAACAAGATATGTTTCAACTCGTCAATATATAAATATTTCTTTGATTTAATCTTTTCTTTCCTAATGATAGTTGATCCAACACCTTTGATTATTATTGTTTCATCCTTGTTGAATGTCATAGTTACCTCTTTGAAGTCTTTTAAATTATGCAAAAAATTTAAAAATCCTTTCATATGTGAGGAACACCCGCTATCAAGAATCCAAGGTTGTTCACCTTTAAATGATTTGAGGGTAGTTTTAACAAAAATAGATTTTTCATTCTTCAACTTCAGCTTATGAGAAATTTTAATATAATTATATTGTGTCGGTAACAAAGAAATAAAACCCTTAGAAAGATTACCTGGTTGTTCACATCTCTCAAAAATAGTTTCTTGGGGTTGGAACCTATTTTTAATTTTTACACCATCATTATCAGGTTTCTTTAGAACTCTATTTTCATACTTATTCTTTTGAGAAGATTGACTCCCCTAAACCTATGAATTTCATAACCTATGGAATAGTAGTAATGTTGTTGGTTGAACCAACACATATTTGATTTATTTAAGATTCCATCACAATATCGGTAGTAACCATAGAAAGAATATTTTCCTCTATTGCTTCTATACTGACTGAAGTTATGAATTTGTTTCTTAGCAACATTCTTATCTGAATTATGATGACCACCAACCTTTTTTTTATCATTCAGAATCTTCTTTTTTATCTTATTTATCCTTTTATTCTTCTCATAACTAGAAATAATAGACACATTTACATATTCATAATTTTTAGAAACATTTTTAGACTCAGGTTTTTCAAAAACTTATGAATTATCAACATTGTTAATCTTAGCCACATACATAAATTTCTAATCTTTCTAATTTCCCGAAATAATTCTATCATTCCTATCAACTTTTGATTGTTAATTTTTTTATCCTTATCAGGTTTTCCTTATAAAAAATTTCACCAACTACAAATATCGAATTTATGGAAAATATAATTTTATTTTCATATTTACAATGTTTTTACTAGACAAGTTATAACTATTATTTTTAGGCCTTTAAATTCAATTCCAGATGTTCATTATGATTATTTTCTTCCTTAAGATAATTTTTCAAATCACTAATATCTAGTTACATGTTTTTATTCTCTTCTAAAAAAATTCAGGATTTTTTTATGAGGAACATTCATCTTCCAACTTCTTGTTTTGTTTTTCAAGACATCTAAATTTTCTCAAATATATTTCAAATCATATTTTAAAATAAATTTATGTTGAGTTTCTTCTTAATCAGAATTGCTGATTCCGAATTCTTTATCATTACTTATTACACTAAAAGTATTCTTAACAACATGCTCAGTATAATTTTTTGATTTATATTTACTATCTTCTTATTCTTTATCTTTATATAAGAAAGCACACCTTTTATATTTTGAGAATTTTTTACCCTTCCCTATGAAATAAAATCTTCCTTTCCACCATATTTCTTCCATGACCTTTTTTGCCTTAGTTCTTCTTCATCACCATATTTTTATTTCTTTTATTGTGGATATTTTTTTGTAAAGTGCCCAATGAATCTATATTCAAAACATTTCAAAGGAAAATTCCCTTTATATTTACCTATACCTCTTCTCACATTTTTAGAATAAAAGAATAAAATATCATCATGATTTTTACATACCTCATTTTCAGAATCAAAATAACAACCTTCGTCTTCAATAATAATCTTCTTTGAATTCTCTTTCTTCACAGTAGTGAACAACATTTCTCTATCAAGTTTTATTTTTATTTTCATATATTTATAACTTATTATTTTATAAGTGATGAGAGTTCTAGGAAAATCATTTATAGATAATTGTTTTTGATATCTATATTTTAATTAATAAACTTTATCATAAAACTGGTTGGGAATAATTCTTAATATCTTTTCAATAACTATAGAATCCTCGAACATTTAACTAAGACATCTGATAGTGTTTTTGATGTTATTTAACCTGGTAAATATGTCCCTGATAGATTCATACCCACCCATTTTCAAGTCTACATACTTCAGCCTCTAGATTTGTAATTTTTCTTCTTCACTTTTGTATTGCCTTCATATATGTTTTTCATCTTATCACTTATACCTTTAGCTAAGGAAATACCCTTTACCCTTGAAAATTCACTTTTAGAATGTGATGATAGTAAATAAATCTTGTCCCTTCCATCACTCTCAATATTATTATTATCAATAGATTAAGATGAACTTTATCATCAATAGGAGGAATTACATCAGTTTCTTCTTCAAGAAAATCATATCTAATAGACATAAGATGGGGAATAATTATATATTTCCAGATATGATAATTCTTACCATCGAAAACCAGGATTCCTTTATTGTTGACACAATTCAAATTATCCATCAACTTCTCTTCAAAGCATGAACAAAGAATAAATGAAGGGAACCTGTCTCTGATACTAATGGTAATTTCCCAGTCAAGATAATTGTATCACTGAGATGTGGAGGAGTGACATAGTGATGTATTTTTCTTTTATATTTCCTTATTTATTTAAAAAATTGCCTCCTGTTAAATATATCTTTTCCTATTGAAAATAATTAAAACCCACATCTATAAGAACACAAGAACTTACAATGTTTATTTTTCAACAAGAATTTCAACATCCATGGTATTGATTGAAAATGATATAATACCACATAGTCCACTAGAATACAATCATTTTATTTGGAATACATTGAGTAGGATATTCCATTTCACTTGTGTGTCACTATGTAAACAATTCAGTAGTGCATATTATCCTTCCAGAACAAAAGATGTAATTCAAATATTTGTAACAAAACGAGTTATGATTCTTCGTTATCAACTTTCACAAATGTGTAATTTTTTATAAAAAATATTTACATTCTTACCAAGAAGTTGGTAAGAACTTGTATGGACTTTTTTATAAAACTCAGTCTGATTCTCCTGGTCTAATTTATCAATAAGATAAATATGTGACTTTGTTAGAATATATTTGAAAAAAATTTGAACCATTTATCTTCAATCTAGAAATCCCAATACAATTTTTCCAGTCTGATGATTCAGCCCAATAGGATGGCCAGTTTTATACAATCTTGTCTCTTCTCATATGCATCTTCTATACGAAATACTTCTTCACCAAAATGAAATCAGGAAACCTCTTATTCTCTCTAAATCTCTTCCTTGTGTCTTATTCACCATGAATAGTACATCTATCATAAATTACAAAGTAATATCTCTTTTAAACTCACCCCAAAAATGGTTTGGGTGGGATTCCTGAAAATTTTTCCTCTCAATTACATTTTACGAATCTATATGTTCCTTTGAATTTCATGTGCATCTTGCCTTCATAAACTCTTCTCAACACTTCTCGCACCATCATGAATCATCAAATAGATTTATCTATAATTTATAATTTCTTTAAAAACACTAGTCTGATTCTAATATCCCATTCTGATTAGTCATTATGAACCGCCTGATTACAATGAAGACAAATGTAAAATAATATATTCTTCTTTATCTCTTGTCTTAACCTACATGAATGATAATCAAAGTAATTAAACATATTTTAAATGGTTAACTAAATTATTGATAAATCTCTCTATTTATTCTTCATATTGGCCACCACATACTTTTTATTTTCTTTACATTCATCAGATTCAAACATTTCTTCCTCTGATGATTATGATGGCAGACCGAGTCCGATGGACCGGTATCAGCAACTTCAACTTCAACAACTTCTTTCACTTCTAAATATGATACCGGTCAATTTTTATCACAAAAAATTCAATCTTTGATGAATATGATGACATACTAAATCCAATGGATCAACATAAAGAGCTTATTTATTTTTTGAATATGATGCTCGCTAACATCTTTCTTTTAGGATGTAAATATTTTTGGCATTTAGTTTAACTAAAAACTAGCACCATCATTATGATCATCCTCCTTGGTCATTAAACAATTATTCATCCAGAAATATAATTTTGATGATCTTGAGACTAGAATGATTCAAAATCATCTAATTTATTCTTTCATAAACTTTCATCAAGTACTCTTAATTCCATCATGACTTTGATTATGTGGAATATCAGCTTCATCATCATATAACCTACCAAGTAAAGTGTTTCTACTTACCAATATTTTATCAACATCTTGCTTTCTTTCTCAACCTGAATACGATTGGTATGATTATGATAAAACTCAATATGATTGGTAGAATCTTTTTCTTCTATTTATTTCATCAAACATTCATCAATAGTTTTCTAACATACTAATAATTTATGAGATCTCCAAGATTAGAAAAGCAACATTATATTTTCATCAAAGTCTGGAAGACTCTGATTTTTCCCCATTATAATTAAACCTTTAATTCTAGATTTAGGGTGAATATAATGATCCTCTTAATCATGAAAACATATTCCCAATAAAATGAACTTTCTTAGCAATTGTGAGTCTTATTTTTTTAAATACGATGGTCAGTCAGATTTTCACCAAATAAAAAGTGAGGTGATTTATTTTCTTCATAAACATCCTTGACACCATAAAATAATACCTAAATATGATATTCATCCTTATCATCTTTGTATTAACATGTACTCACACTACCAATATGTGGAGAAGGTTTTGTGATATATAATGATGATTCAATGAAATTCTTGGGTTGTGTACTCATGCAGAATGATAAAGAGATATCTTATTCCTCATGATAGTTAAAGGTCAATGAGAAGAACTACCTGGTGCATGATCTGGAGTTGGAAGATATGATCTTTGCACTAAATATTTGGTCACACTATCTTTATGGTGAGAGGATTGACATATATACCTATAATAAGAGTCAAAAGTATATATTCACATAGAATTATATCAATATGCATCAAATAAAATGTTTTGATCTAATCATGGACTACGATTTCCCTATTCACTACAATCTGAGAAAGGAGAATAAGGTAGACGATGCTCTTAACAGAAAAAAAATTCTACTATATCCATGGGGAAAATTGAGAGAGACCTTATCTTCTTGAAAATGAAAAGTATATATTTTGAAATCATAATGATATGGAATACATCCTACCTCTCCCAAATGATTTCCCAACCATATATCTAAGAGAAAATCAAGGAGACATAAAGGGATGATCTGGAGCTAAAAAAAGTTGAAATTAATAAAGGAAGGGGATTTACATGAGTTCCAAATTGATGAGGATGGTGTAATTTAGTTTTTAATGAGGCTTTGGGTTAATTCATCACCTAAGATAAAGACCATGCTATTGTATAATGCACATATCCTATCTTTCTACACCACCCCAAAAGTACTAATGTGTACCATGATATTTAAGAACACTTTTCATGGGAATACATGAAGAAGGAGATTACAGAGTATATATACAGGTGTTTGGTATGCCAACACGTTAATGTAGAGTGAAAAAAATCCAAACTGATTATGAAACCATTTCTTATAAACATGTGGAAATGGGTGAATATAACCATGGACCTTATCACCGATCTCCCAAAAACATCTGTAGAAAAAATACGATATGGATTATGGTGGATTGACTCACCAAGACTGACCACTTTATCACTATTTGGGAATATTTCACAAATGAAAAATTTCCATGTAATATGTGAAGGAAATGGTGAGGTTTCATGGGGTTCCACTTTCGATCATATTTGATTGTGATCCAAGGTTCACCTCTAAATTCTATAGAAGCATTCAATAATATTTTAGTACTAAATTAAATTTTAGCATGACTTATCTCCCCCAAACTGATATAAAATCTAATGGGACTATTCAAACACTTGAGGACATGCTAAGATCACACTTGATGGAATTTAAAAGGGGATGTGATCAACATATCCCATTGGTTGAGTTCTCATATAGAAACAACATACACTCGAGTATTTAAATGGATCTATATGGATCTTTGAATGTAATGAAATGTAGAACTCACAATTTTTTGGGATGAAGTTGTGGAATGAAAGATACATGGACCTAATCTTGTTAAAGTGATGTCAAAGAAGTTTCAATCCATATAAAAACATATAAAATCTACCTGGAGTCAGTAAAAGAGCTATAATAACTACAACTAAAGGTACATTAATTTTGATGTTAGAGAAAAAGTTTTCCTTTGAATATAACCAAGGAATTGAGTCATACACTTTGTAATGAAAGGGAAGTTTTAACCTGAGGAATATTGGCCCCTTTGAGATCCTTGATCCCATAAGATTAGTGACATATAAACTTTAATTTCCACAAAGTATGGCTCAAGATCATGATTTGTCCAAAACAAATTTTATGGAAATAATTAGGCCATTAACCTTCCATTATTTAGTTTGGTTGGGTTTTTATGTCTTTTTTTAGGTAAAAATGTGGGTAAACCTACCTTGTTTTCAAAATACCAAGTGATTCATTTTCCTCCCTTATAAAAAGTCACAACCTCTCCTCATTCTTCACACCTCTCAAACCAATTAGTTTTAACCAATATCTGCCCATATAGATTCCCAAAATCCATACCCTAGACCTTGAATCCACCCTTTGGTTAGAAATCCTTAAAAGGAATCGTTTTGGTACAAACCAAAAGTACTTACCGGATTAAGAGGTACCATCTTCTCTCATGATTTTTTGTTTTATTTCCATTATCCTACCCCTCATATCTTATTATTAGATTCTTGTATAAAAAACCATATCCTCAATATAATAGTATGTTTTATTCTAACGGTAATACCTACACTTACACATACTTACATTTAATGGGTAATGAACATATTGTGTCTGTGTATAGTGAAATACTACCTCACAAAACGACGATTGTTCATTTAACTTTTCAAAAATTCATAGTATGACATTATGATGGAAAATATATTATTATATGATATAAATGATATTTATTAATTCTTTATTCTAATTTAATCCTTTTATAATACACACCTTTATTACTTTCCATTTTTCATTAATATGATAACATTGTTTGAGGAAGTGTTGACTACCACCCCCTCAAAGCAAAGTGATTCATTCACATGATACATGTAATGAATAAAGAGTGATTATAATTAAAAATATGTGAACTAAACAACCTCTATATGATATAAATAAAAAAATAACTTTTTGAAAATATACTATATATATCTATATCAATTTATTTATTACCCTTTCACACAATTAAAAAGTGACAACTTCGTTCATAGATGTGTGGACTACTGCCTCCTCGACATGTTGTGATTCATTTTACACCACAATAATTATATATATATATATGATTAAATAATATAGTATTTATGTTATATTGGTCATTCTGGAAATATTTGGTGTTACTTACCTTCTTTCTATAACAATCATTGAAAAATAAGACCGTCACTCATGCGTGCATACGGCCTACCTTCCCCATGATTGTAATGTTGGTTCATTTTTCATAAAAATATTTAATAATTTATTTTAAAGTTATATTTAATGAATGAATATGATAATTATTTCATGATTGTTATTCTTTAGATGTCATATAATGACCCCTTTGTCAATAGTTGACCTACCAATGTTGTTTTTGACGGATAATCCGAATTTGGTGTAAACAGCCGATGTAAATAGAATTGTTTAAGTAGATGTATACAAAATAGTATAAAGTGAAATAAAAGTAATGTTAAACATGAAAATTTTTCAGAATAAATTAGAAAATTAACATAATATTATTATATATGAAGTCAAAGTACATTCACCCAAATTGAAACTCAAGGTATGGTATTTACATCTATCTTTATACATCTATGAGATAAATTTCATGTTCACCATTTAATTATTTTGTGTGGTGTATCTACTACCCATTTTGATATATTATATCATTAATTATATTATCTTTATGGTATTTAAAATATTCATTCAATATTATTCCTTTATTAGGCTTATGATATAAATTTTTTTAGAGTGTTATGGGACACTTTGGGATGTCTAAAGATTATTTTTCCTATGACTAGTACTAATGATCTTTAAATGGAATTTCCATTCTAGGAAATTTTATGTACATTTTTCAATAAAACAATTCATTATTATATGGTATTTCATGACCATTTTCAAGTATTAGTACTATTTATTTCCATTATTCGGTACACAAAATTGTTTAGAAACTGTTTTTAAGAAAACTCAACTTTACTTCTCTGTTTAGTTAGAGAACCTGTTTTCTTCTAAAACCCATTTTTTTAAAAAAAAATTGAAAAATGTTTTTAAAATGATTTGGTAAAGGAATTTTTAACCTTTTTTCTTTTACCATTGTTTTCAAAGGAATATTCTTATCACATTAGGAACAATTCTTTTTTTAACCATTAACAATGAAAAAAGAATGTTCTTTTACCTCATATGACAAGTACAGATTTACCCACCATCATTTATTTGAAGATTCCTTTTCAAGTATAAAAGGTTAATTTTTAAAAAAAATGTTTTTAAAATTGATTTTCGAAGAAAAAATTTTCCAAATGGTTTTTCATAATAAAAGGATATTTTCCTCAAGTATTTTTTTAAATATCATTTTATAGTATTTCTATTCATCATCAACAATAACAATTTATTTTTACTCAACTTGAGATTTCGTTATTGATACCATCCTTATTCTTCCTCTGGGTGGCATATTATTGATTTGCCTATGGATATTATTCACATTCACTTATTTGAATCATTTGTTATTCCCCTTGATATAATCAATCTTCTATGATCATTGAACATTTAATTTCCCCCTAATTATCCATTTCATTCATCATGTATTTTACTATTACCTAAACCCTAAACCATTTTACATACAATATCTACTTTGATAGTTATTTTATTATTTGGGAAAATATTGATAATTTCATATCCTTTATTCAATACAGATATTTGAAAAGGCATATTATTTATTTTTATTATTCAATATGATGAATGATTCAGACAGGCAAGGACAGGAGGAGCCCGAAATTTATATAGGTCCTCAATGAATCGTTAGGTTCTCGTGAGAAAAAATATTTTCACAAATTAGAATTCTTTTAACCATCTTGTGAGAGTTATTGATGGTATAGGTTTTCATGTGCCCAAACATGATGTCTATTAAGAAATAATATCCAACGTTTAGTTTTAGTTATTATTCATCCGTGATATTTTACATCGACATATCTATGGATACATTTCATTTTCTGTTATTTAGATAGAATGTGTTCCTGTTTCTTACCTTTCCATATTTATTTTGCTTATCTAGTTATTTCAATGGAATGTGTTTTCAGTTATTACCATTCCATAATAATTATGAACTTCCTTCTCATTTTATTTATTATATATTGATCTTCCTTATTAGTTTATTGATTATATGGAATGTGAGTTCTGTTATTCACCACGTCATAATTATTATTCTCATTGATTCATTATTACTTCCACTATATTTTTCCCTTACTGACGATTTGATCTCACCCTTTTTATGTTTACTTACCTACTAATCCAAGAAGCATACATTGAATGATTTACATGGATTTATTAGATGGATTAGATTTATCCTAGAAGATAATTATTTTGAAAGAATAAAAAATTATGTTTGAATCAGTGTATTCTTTTCTCATGTATGTATCTCGTTTACCAAGAATACTAATCTCTTGATCCTTCAGTATTTAAATCCTTGTAATATTTCAAATTTAATAGTCGTAGACACTGACTCTGTGCCTTCTGGGGTCAGGTTACTACTGTTGGTATCAGAGGAAGTTTAGTATCATCCTTGGGAACTAGATTTAGGAAAACATAGGTTAGAGAACATAGACCTAAGGTAGAATTTGAGGATAAGTATAGAATAAAATCCTAGAATTTTGGTAAGGTAGATATTATGTTGTTCTTTCTGGAAATACATCCATGTCTGGATAATACAAGTGTATGTGGTTTTGATATATATGTAGCTAGGACTGATAACCATGACAAGGTATTTTGAACCTAACTTGGGGTAACCGCGTATACAACAATGGGCCTTACTGCACAACTGCTTTGACATTCATGGGGGATATGTTTAGGATAATTTATATTTTCTTTAAAAACCACCATGAAGGATTTTGACAATGAATAACCTAGGTTAAAACTATAGTGTTTAGATTGAAAATAGGGTATCATGATTTAAAAATCCTATAAATGATATTATTGATAAACTCTGGACTAAGGAATGATCTATGAAGAAATAAGTGGATGAAGTATTTATGTATTAGGGTTGTATTGAAATATTTAGTTAAAAGTCTATTTTGTGATTAACCTAATTTGAAGGATTTCCATCATATTTATTTTATGAAATATAATAATTTTTTTTAGAAAAGGATGACCTATAAGTTGGGTGATAACCAATCAAATCTGGAAAGGCTACAGGTCTTAAACCCATGACAAAAGGATGATAAGGGTTTCTTTACAACCACTAACCACTGAAATTTCCTGGTTATTTTTTAATTTATTTAGTTAAACAATTTGGTGAATAAATGTTAATGATAAACCAGTAGTTTCACTTTTAAGGATTAGATATTAATCTATTAACCATATTGGTTTTGGAAGATAGTTAAAGAAAATAGTTAGAATTTTCACACTTTTATAGGCCTTGAGATCCTTTAAATGTTTCTTTTAGTGGTTTGAGCATAAAAAATCATTATTGGAAATTATTTTCTAGGAGTAAAGGAATGAATTCGAATTTGATCAGAGTAAAACAAAAATTTAGGATTTTTCATTAGAAATTGAAACCTATCATGTAAGAATATTTCATTATATTCTTAAGTAGTAAAATAATTACCCAACATTAGAAAAATGTATTAAAAATAAAATGTTTTCCTAATATCATAATTTCTATTTAATCGGTGGTCTTCTAAATCATCACAGATTTATGGATTTGAGGTCCTCAACTTTCCACTGATCATTCAATTGTTTGTAAATGATGACCCCATTCACTCCTTATAAATATTTACATTATTCCTGAAAGTACGTATCTCTACATTACACTGATGTTCTCCTATTAGAGATCTAGTTACATGGTTGTACATGTGACCTATATACTTTTTACTGTCTCTTTTATGGAGGATGACTTATAAACTCTTCTGAGGATGTGGGATTTCAAACAAAGGAAGTATCAAACAATCTATCACCATGATCGAGTTTAAATTGCGAGGATGTAATTTAAATAAGGTGGGGATAATGTGATGAACGGAAAATCTAAAGTAATAACCTTTTATTCGATAACTTGTATGACACGGGACTCAGAACATGTAAGGTAATATAATATATAAATACTTTATAAAATAGTTACTATTTAAAATGGATTCTATGTATTTCAATACATGCAACATTGAGTTATCTTGTGTTTCATGTAGGAGAGGCCTTCCATGATTGATTTATGTTACATGCAAGAGTGGCCTTCCTAGATATCTTGTGTTACATGTAAAAATGACCTTCCTTGATAGCTTCCATTACACGCCAGACCGATATTCACCAAATAATAATGTATTATTAAAATATTATTATTTAATATAATATGATATAACCTAGCCGTTATGTTAGTAGTTATAAATAGAATTAACTAACTTATGAAAATTTATGGTTTATATAAATATAAAATGAATTCATTGGTTACCAACTATTGATAAGTCAAAATAAGAACCAATTGGATAAAAAACGAAATAATATTATTTATATACATCCAAAGGAGTTTTGTCCTAATAAACATAGTTAATTAAAATTAATGAATGAATTTAATGAAATATATATGTTATATATTAAATAAAATATTTTTTATATTAATTCATTTTGTTTGATATGCATAATATAATAATAAACCCTATTTTACATATAAAACCTATATTTTTATAAAGGCAATTCTACCACCTTTTAATAGAGAACCCATTTTAAAATAGAATTTTGACACTTTAATTTATTTAATATATAAAAATAAACTTAATCATGGAAACATAAATGTAATAATTATTTTAGGGTGAATTTTTGATATTTTTCTGAATCATTTCATATTTAATGAATAGTTAAAAATACTGAATTTTAGTTTAAAAATTCTTTTTTATCTAACAGCACTAGCTAAAAATGATGTTAAAGACCCCCTTTGTTAGCGCTAAAAGAAATTATTAAAGGAGGTCTTTAACAATGATAAGAAAAAATTGTTAAAGGGGGACCATTATCAGTGCTTTTAAAAAAGCACTGATAAATGGGATCTTTTAACAGCACTTGTAAAAAAACACTGTTAAAGGGGATTCCTTATCATGGCTTTTTTAGAAGCGCTGATAACGACCCCTCTTTATCAACACTTTTTCAAGAGCACTAATATAGATATACTTAAGAAAAATTCATTAAGAATAATGTATTAATATATAAGTATATTTATATTGATATAAATATAATATATATTTTTTAAAATATGTTTCAGATAAGGTAAATTGAATTTTACACTTAATATATATGATATCTTGTGAAAATGGATTACAAAATAAATAAAAAAATATTTTTAATTAATAATTTTCTTATTATTTCCGATTCATAGTCATTTAATATCAATTTGAAGATAGAAAATCAAAATAATAATAAAATATATAAAATAATTTCAAAACTTAACTCAAACTTCAATGAGTGATAAATTTTGATCTGGGTGTCCATTTATGCTCTACCACATATAAATTCAATTTTTTTGATGAGATCTACACCCTTAGTGCCAATGGTAAACCTCTATCAAATGTTTAAAGGCAAAAAATCTCATATGATCTAAAAAATAGAGTTTTTAGTTAGGGTACCATGATTTTTTGACATTCGATGGATTTTCAAACTATTTTAAGGGGGTCTTATTGCCTTTTTTTGTGGTGACTAATTTTATTCCTAGTAATAAAATTTATATTGATATTATGGTTTTAATATTTTATCATTTTTCATAATTTAATGTTATTTATAATTAAATAAATGCATGTTTCTTATGTTTACTTATAATAAATTAGACATATAAATACATTGTTTCTAATGCTTTTCGTCGGGGAGCACGTGCATATCCATCTGTATGCGGAGGAGGACGCGCAGCATTGTTGCCCCGCATTCCCGCTTTCCAAACACGGGCAACATTCGCTCCTTATTCAGGGACGTCTGCTCCTTGATCGAAACCAGGATAATGGGATGTCGGTTCTTCCTTCCGTGGATTCCTCCTCAGAACTCATCATCTAGTCTGGGTCTCCCTCATAGATTTAATACGTTGTTCATGAAACTCTTCCCAGTTCCATCTTCCATGGACGCCGATTAATTACACTGCTTTTGTCAGGACATTCCAAAGGGCCCGGTCATGGAAGCAACCTTCAGTCGGGGGAGTAGTCGCGTCGAGGCATCAGTAGCGTGTCTGGATGCTGGGGAACTGCTGTGTCTATCTTTTGTCCCTTGTTATGGGGATTCTCGAGGGCATGGAAGCTCGAGGAATCCCACATCGAGCACGGGGAATTATTTTCCAAAGACATATATATGAGGTTTTCCTCAGCTTCCTGTGTTCAACACAGGGTATGCCACAGGTTTAACGTCCAGCAGAGACAATTATTCCAAAGGCGTGCCATCCGAGGTTTTCCTCAGGCATCTCAAGTTTATCACGAGCTAGGTTGCAAGTTTAACGTCTAGCGGAATGACGTGATCTCGCTGGGATATGACGGTCTGGGTGAGAATTATTGTGGATGATGGATGGATGAAAAATGTGGAGGGGTAATGAAATGGGACCATCAGAGGGGAGATGGTGAAGTCGGGCTTGAGCCTCGAAGAGACCTCCTACGTGTCTCCGTGGTAGGGAATCAAAGTCCGCGTAATTCGTGATGGTGACGGCGAACCGATGTGAATATGGACCTTGGTCCGACGGATGTTATCAGTGAACTGACGTGCAGGTGGACCTTGGTCCTATGGGAATCTTCAGCGAACTGACGTGAAGGTGAACTCGGTGGGGTCCACTAGTGGTGGGCTTGAACCTCGGGGAGGCTTCCTATGTACCATGCCTTGACATGGATCAAATTCCTCATAGTTCGGGTGGTCACAATGGCTTGCCGTAAAACTGGAATGCAGTGTAAAGTCATGCAATACGGGATGAACCGACATGAGTGAGGTTAGAATGACTGGGTGATGCTTCCTACGTACCATGCTTTGACATGGATCAATTACCACGTAGTTCAGGTGGTGTGTCGGCAAACCGACGTGAGTGAGGACATTGGTCAAGATGGTGTGGGGCTTACACACTAGGCTGCCCGGGTGTTGATGAACTGATGTGAAGAATGTCGGGATGACCAACGGGTGGTGGGATTGAACCTTTGGGAGGCTTGCTACGTACCATGCCTTGACATGGATCAATATCCTCGTAGTTCAAAGGGGGCTTAATCGGCAAACCGACTTGAAGGTGGACCATGGTCCAATGGGTGGTGGGATTGAACCTTAGGGAGGCTTCCTACGTACCATGCCTCGACATGGATCAAATTCCTCATAGTTCGGGTGGTCACAACGGCTTTCCATAAGGCTGTAATACAGTTTAACATCATGCTGGACGAGGGTGTACAGTTTAACGTCATACTGGACGAGGGTGAACCTTGATGTGAATAAACGACGGGCAGTGGGCTTGAACTTCGTGGAGGCTTCCTACGTACCATGTCATGACATGGATCAAAGACCACGTAGTTCAAAATTTTGCGGATGTCGGCGAACCAACGTGAGGAAAGGTCCTAGGTCTGATGGGAGATGTGCTTGAACCTCAAAGAGGCTTCCTACATACCATTCCTTGACATAGAACAAAGACCTCGTAGTTCAAAGGGGTTTCATCGGTGAACCAACATGAAAGTAGACCTAGGGGTCCACTAGTGGTGGGATTGAACCTCATGAAGGCTTCCTACGTACCATGCCTTGACATGGATAAAAGTCCTCATAGTTCGGGTTGGTCACAACGGCTTGCCATCAGACTGGAATGTAGTTTAAAGTCATGCGAGATGAAGGTTGAACTCGACGTGAAATAATGACTGGTGGGCTTGAACCTCGTGGAGGATTCCTACGTACCGTGCCTTGACATGGATCAAAGTCCTCATAGTTCAAATGGATGTGAAATTTAATGTCATGCAGGACAGGGGAATACAGTTTAACGTCATGCTGGACGACATACAATTTAACGTCATGCTGGACGGGGGCATTGTCGTGGCCGATGCTTGCTCTAAGCCCACGTGAGTCATGCTCGGTGTGACAAACAAGAGGCAGCAAGGACCTGAAGATCACGTCTCGAAGGGTGCATCCTTGAGAAGTGAAGAGGGGCTTACGCATTAGGCGGCCCGTGGTGTTGGGACTTATTCCAGGATGGAGGCCCGATGTGCGGCGAAGTGCGGTGAGAGACGGATTTGGGACCAATGATGGGAGGTCCCTCGTTCCCTATTACGCCCTCCAACAACCTTGGCAGTGGGGAAATACGGAGGTGCATGGGTGCTACCTTCCACAAGAGGGGCTAGGGGGCTTACACCAAGGTGGTTTCCCTTCTCCCATGGACATACGCTACCCCGAGAAAGAGGATATAATCCCTTGTGAAGGGGGTGATTCCATTCTCGTGGAGACGAGTGGCGTAATGAATGTCTGATCTGGGGGGAACCTGTGTGTAAGGTGTGGGGTCAGGTCATAGTTTAACGTCATGTGTTGAGGATGAGGTTCTTGGCATTTTAATGTCCTACAGCTCGGACAAATTGGGATTACTCCGCACCCCTAGGACTTACATAACCGGCACCCTTTTCTCCTTAGGGAGGGAAGGTACCAGTAAGGTCGTGGTTACAGGGGTCATAGAGCGAACCATCGAGGGGTCCACGTTAGAATGGCTATGTGAAAAGAAATAGTCGTTAGCATTCTTATGAAATGAAGCATTAGACGAAGCAACGCTATGGGTGATATTGCCCATGGGACTTTGAAATCACATCGGGAAAACCTGAAGGGTCGCGCGGGAAGAGGAATTTCCAAGCAGAGGAGTGTGCTTTGCAAAGTGGAGTGCCTTGTCCTTAGCATGGGGTAGAGGTGTGGATGGGGGGTGCTTCATGAAGTGGAATAGTATTCGCGAAGTACTACCTGGCGAAGCAGAGATGCCTCGCGAAGTAGGGTTCCGCGAGGTAGTGTGATTCGCGATACGTAGTGATCCTTCCATAGCATGGGGATCACTAGTCCAGGATGGGTGTTTCACGAAGCATAAACGCTCGGCGACAGCTCGGGATCCCTTGGGAATCCCCCTCCTTCGCGAATGCCCTTGAGCTTCGCGAAGGGCATCCCTCTCGGAAGAGGGTCTAAAAACGAGACAAGGACAAGGCGTCACGCAAATTAGAAGTACCTCGCAGAGCTCGTGACTCCCAGGGTGAAGGGTACTTCGCGATTCGGGAGCTGAGATGCCAAAAGGCCGGATTTTCGGTCTTTTGGGCTCAGGGGGAACCCACAATTTATAGGTGAGGGGCGCCGCGAAGCAGAACAGACGCGGCTTGAAGGGGCGGCTGGTGCATCGCGGTGGGATGGAGAACGTCAGGCCGTTCGCAGAGAGATACCACCTCGGGTGCTTCGCGGAAAGCTCGCGAATGCCAGGCCATTCACGGAGAGGTACCGCCTCGGGTTCCTCGCGGCGGGCTCACGAATGTCAGGCCCTTCGCGGAGAGGTACCGCCTCGGGTGCTTCGCAGTGGGCTCACGAACGTCAGGCCATTCGCGGAGAGGTACCGCCTCCGGTGCTTCACGGGGGGCATGCGAACGTCAGGCCGTTCGCAGAGAGGTACCACCTCCGGTGCTTCGCGGCAGGCTTGCGAACGTCAGGCCATTCGCGGAGAGGAACCGCCTTCGGTGCTTCACGGTAGGCCACGATGCTCGGGGGTGCTTCTCGTCGGTGCTTCGCGAGGCAGTGTGCAGGGATTCATTTTTTCTTCTTTTTTTCGTGAAATATTTTGGCGCCAACAAATGTCCCCTCTCAGACTTGGAGCTGCGGAGGGATAAAGGGTCGAAGTCTGAGGAAAAATCGCAAAAACTGTCGGCGGTTCGCGATGCGACTTCACGGAGGGGGCCCGAAGTTCTGACCACAGCCATGAGTTCCAGACGCACCGCGATGCTCCGTAAGGGCTGGGCGTGCCGCGAAGCTTCAGGGGTTGCTGCCTTTAAATAAGGGGCCGACCTCGTTTGTCTTCACTCGATTTTCTTGTCTTTTTGCGCTCTCGATTTCGCGAAGCTCTGCGTTCTCCGCGCCTGCACTCCGCGAATCGAGCTTTTCGGTGAACCGCGGGTCTTCGACTCCGCGACCATGCCATGAAAAATCTTATTTTCCGGCCTAGGTCAGACTCAGTGGCTTGGTTTCACGAAATATCTTCGTGAGCCGGCTTCGCGACCCAGCTTTGTGATCCTTTCAGAAAAATTATTTTCCTGCTGTCGGGACCGAAATGGCTCATCGGGAAGCTATGTTGGGGGTGCTTGCAGACGTCGTCTGGAGGGATGAGATGACCTACTGTTTGGGCCTTGGGGAGATACTCTGAAGCCATTTGGACCATACCTCTTTGACAGAGCTACTATCGGAGGGTCAGAAAAATTATCCGCAGTGTAAGAAGCTACCATTGTATGGCTTCGGTTTGAGGGATGTCGTCTTTATCCCTGAGGCGAGTAGGGAGGAACCAGCTTGCTGGTTTAGGAGCATGGCATGTCAGCACCAATGGTTCAGGGCGGCCGATGGTCATGCGCAGGAGGACATCACACCAGTTACCACCAACTGTCTCTACAACCATGTAAACAATATTGACGTGAAGCCACTGCAACCGGAGACATCCACTCCTCTGTACCATACCATGCTGAAGGCTGCGTTGGAGGATCCGAAGAAGGGGTGGTCCGATGAGTGGGACCTACACTAGGGTAGCAACATTACTAATGACTGGGCCAGGGCCTACTGGGTAGGCGCCTAATGCGAGGAGTTTGGGGCCGAGGTGAGAAGAGTGGGTTTATATGAGGTGGCATGGGCCTCCCAATTCCACATTTAACAACCAAAACAACTGCGGCCGGAAATTTCTGAGCAGATGGTCGTCTGGGACCCATACTTTTCACCTACACCACAGGGAGGTGGGCATCAGCATGTGGAATGTCCACCAGATCTCGGGGGTTCCGATATTGGGGGCCATGTATGATGAGTTCCTCCCGGTTATGAGCGCGTGGGAGGATACAGAGCAAATTCCGCAACTGGCGTCGGTGCTAATGGCACTCATCCCTGGAGAGGACAAGGAGGAAGTGAGGGATATCCACTTTAAGAAGTGGTTCAAGCGCTTCCTGAATTTCCCAAAAAATAGAGAGTTCCCTCCGAGGCCTCGAACATGTCAGAGGGCGGCCCAACGGGGTATGTAGCACTTGTATTGGCGGGTCTCGGAGGACAGCCAATGGAAGACTTGGGGTTTTAGTGTCATCATTGAACAACAGTCGATAGTCAGGCTGGCGGCATTCATTGCAGCTCTCATCTGTGGTTGGATCCTACCGGTGAGGGATACTAGCATAAGGGAGCGGCCTAGCTCGTTTATCATGGCGTCCATGCTGGCCATGGGGCAGTGGGTCAATCTGGGGATTCACATGCTTGCCAAGCTATACAGAATGTTGCGGCACATTAGCGAGGGCAAGAAGATGCCAAGGATATGTGGCCCCTTCCACCTCTTGTATGGGTGGGTTGCGGTGCACATCAGGGGGATCTATGAATATCCAAACCCTATCTCGCCGCCGGGATCGAACTTCCGCCCCTCCATCCTGAGTGCGGTCGGGAGCTTCCCATTCAATCTAACTGTGTCGATGGTGCTGAACTGGGTGTGGAGGGCGGATCAGTTTAATTTCCACCCCTTCCCATTTCCGATGGGGATACTCACTGACGATGGGTGGGGAATGGAAGAGCACCGGGCTTACCTCCTGGCCTTTCGAGGCGGAGTTTTGGTGGCACGAGTGGACCGTGAGCCGCTCTGCGAACCGTACATGCCGCATCGGTTTACGAGGCAGTTCTGGTGCCTCCAGCGGCTGACCCCGCGGGTCTACTGGGAGGTGCGTCACGGGGAGCATCTATGTGTGATGAGGCAGCTGTGGCTCATGTTCATGTGGGAAGACGGAAAAATGAGAATCACATTTCCACCATCCACCACTGCTTTCAGATTGGTGAGGGAGTATGCCATTAGCTGGGATGCTGCCTACCCGGGGGAGATGTGGAAGCTACCAACTATTCGTTTTGGTGACGGTGGACCTCATATATCATGAGGTCGGGGTCGGAGGGCAGCAAGGGCTTCTCGCGGTTGCGGGGCTGTCGTGGCGGCGAGACCCGCCCCAACCGAGAGTGTGGTAGCAGCGGAGGACCTGGTGATTTCGGAAGAGCAGGGCCATCTGGAGGGGCGGCCACCGAGGGGATTTCGTAGGATATCCACTCAAACTCTAGGTAAGTGGCTGCGTCATTTCGACATGGCAGAGGATGTCGTCTTCCCGGAGGCCTGGGACATTTGGGATGTCAACTGGAAATTCCTTATTCCACCCGAGATATGGGCGCACTTGAATCGCCTTGGGATGGGGTTATCGGGCATATGCCTAGTTCGGGATGGTTTCATGGCGTCTCCGGCAGAGGCGGAGCAATACTTGGATGAGCTGGATGTCTATGTTCATTCCAGTGGTGGCCCGTGCCCGATGACAGACTGGGTGAGGGTACTACTAGATCGAATGGTCCCCCCACAGTTGTCAGCTGCCGACATGTGGGAGAACTTCCCCCTACCAGATGAATCAGAGGACTCAACTCGGGAGGATGAGGCTGGAGGAGGGAGCCTGTTGGAGGAGGCCGAGTCCGGGGATCAAGGCTCAGATTCCGATGACTTCGCGGAGGCTCTCGAGGTAGAATTCCGAAATTCTTTCCTAATGGTCCGTTCTTGGGCCATAATGGACTTCTCACCGATGTTTGAGTCAAGCAGGAGGAACTTTTTCACAGGCCTCATTTTCTCCCCCCGGCGGGTGATGATGCAGGACCTTCAGAACCTGTGCCTAGGGCTGCGTCCAGTTCCAGGTCTGGTGGGACTAGAGCACCCTAGGTGGCTCCTCTGGAATCTCCAGACCGTCCAACAGTATACAGAGGGCCTCGCCTCGGGGCCCTGTCAGTATCGGCTCCAGAGCAGCACCAGGAGGTCGATCTCTGTAAGTTTCCTCTACCGGTTTCCTTGTCATCATATGTAGATTATGCCAACTAACGTTTATGTCTCTCTCTGTCGTACAGTTCTCCGACTGGCGTGGGCTGCTGCGGCAAGACTAGTCAGGATGTCTGACGGAATCCCTCCAAGGGGCATGTCGGTGATGGTAGAGATAGTCCCCCCATCTCTCCGAGCTGCAACGCGCATCATCACTAGCAGAGAAACCAGTAGGGGTTGTGCCTGAGGTCATTGAGGTGGACTCTGATGAAGAGGATCGACCATCCGGTCCTAGTCCTGTCGCGCCTGCTTCGGCGCCAGATGTCACACCAGATTCAACGCCAGATGCAGATCCTACCGAGGACTTCCTGCGGTTGTATCCTTCGTACGAGCCTACTAGTTGCGCAGACTGGGACAAAATTGCCTCTGATGAGGAAGACAACAGCATATCCTGTCTCCGATCGTGGAAGCTGATCACACACTTCATCATGGACAAACCCCAAGCGCTATGGCTTGACGAAATGGACAGAATTCGCTCGCGGCTACACGAACTATGCAATGGGGGAGTGGATGCCCAACGTCCTCATGAACTCATCCGAGATCTTATGGCTAAGAAGATCTAGGAGCATGATCGTGGGCTCAGCATGGGATGACAGCGGAGGAAGGAGACAAACATCAAGAAGCTCCAGGAGGCTGAAACTGAGGTTCAACAGTTGCAGACCCGGGCAGATTAGCACTCAGCCTCTCTTAATGCAAAATATGAGCTGATCTCATGGTTTAAGGCCCAGGTGACAGAGGCAGAGGAGGATATGAGGCAGGCTTCTGGAAAGATGGCTTCCATTTAGGCTGGGGTAGAGAGGGCCAGAGCCAAGGATGACGAACTGCGCCCTACCGCTGCTGAGGAGGAGCACGAGCTGAGTCAGCAGCAACAAGTCTTGGAGGCCACAAGCCGAAGGGTGGTGGAAATGCAACACTCTTTTGATAGGGTCAACCCAACCATGCGGGGAGTTAACCCCCGGGTACTGTAACAAACTAAAAAAACATTTATTGGTACTTTCACGCATCAATTTCTTCCTCCTTTGTTTTGAATGTTGTAGCATGCATAATTTCCACTGTTTGAATCGGTTCGTTACATCCCTACAATGTTTTCGGGACGTTCGGCGATAATTCCCCAAGCTCATGTGGGTCAAGCCCGATGTGAGAAACAGAAGATAGTTGCCTTCACGACCCACCTAACATAGGAGTGGAGACCAAGCTCCGGAAATCTGAGATTTGGATTACCAGTTCATATTTCTGAATGATGGGAGAAGCTTGGCCGGAGAAGAAATTCCTCATAATAGCGGAATTACGATTTCTTCAGCGTGCTCTTATGCATGAACTGTGAAACACCAGGGGCACTGAAATTGGTCCGAATAGACGGAAACAAGAAGCGTGAATTACGATGCCCAAGATTCGTAGCACTATGGGGATGGCGTGACAATAAAGGACACTCGTTAACCATGTAGGAGAAGCGGTATCCTTACTGCGTTAGCCTGAAATGGGGACAAAAAATGAGGGTCGACCGTTCACCAGGTTCGAAACACCGTACAATGTCACATATTTTGTCAGTAAATCTTTCGGGACGTTGGCCCAAGACAGTCAGCGGACCCTGGGTCGAGCATCCATACTATTAGGGGGTCCCTCCAAACATGACCAGTCTTTCGGGATGTTGGCCCAGGACGGTAGGTTAGCCGATGCAGCATGAGACCAGGCCGTTAGGGGGGTCCCTTCAGACATGAAAGGGGATGAGGGTCTGAATAAGGGGCACACAAAGTGTGGAATATGGAGTGATGGTTTGTCCGAACAAAATCCAATAATCATATAATTACACCACCGCGGTGGGAGTACGCCATATGGGCGCATTGGATTGATCATGGATCATTTCTTCTTTAGGAAATGGCCTCTCTGGTGAGGGGAGATGTCACTTCCCAATGGGATTTGGGGCATCCTGACCTTGACCAAGGTAAAATTGCAGCTACATAGTCCCCCCCCCCCGAGGGGTCAGGCTAGAGGGTCGGAAATGGGGAGGAACAAGATTTTGCGATTCCTGGGGCTGGACCCTAGGTGAAATGCCTGGATGTCTCTACATATCCCATGTGGATGGGAATCAAGCCATACATAGTTCTGGAAGCGAAGTTTAACATCCTGCAGGACGGTGAGAAGCCCCGCTGTGTTGGTACACATCCTGCCAAAACTACTAAGCCCACGTGAGTCGTGCTCGGTGTGGGAAACAAAAAGTAGTGGTGGGACTTTCCGGACCCAGAAATGGGCAGGTTAGGGCAAAGGGACACTCAGTGAATATTGGCCCAAAGACACTAACACGATTTTGTGGCACACCTAGATGCACGAAGAGAACGAACCGAGTATGATGGAATTCCACTTGAACATGAGGAAGTGGAAATGTGTGAATCATGGTGCTCGAGATTTAGATCATGATGATGGTGGAATGACGATGGAGGATAGATGTTGACCAGGGCGGAAACCCAGCATCAATATCGCGTTAGCCTAGAATGGGGACAAACAAATGAGGGTTGGCCATTGACCATGTTCGAAACACGGGACCATGTCACAAATGTTTTCAGAGATCCATAGGGACGCTGGCCCGAAATGATTGGAGGGCCCTTAGGTCCAGCATCCATGGAGAGCCCTTAAGCCTAGTATCCAGTTCGTCCGAGGGTCCTTTTGGATGTGGAAGAGGATGAGGATCCAAATAGCGAGCTCACGATGCTTGGTCATGGGACGGGGGGAATGTCCATATGAAAATCCCACACTTCGGGCTCTTTGTCGAAACACATCTGAATATGACAACGTGACGTATTAGATAGGGGAGAAGAGTCCATTCCCATAGGGAGATCTTAGTTTAGGGTCGTAGAATTCAGACCATGGATGGGAGGAAACATATGAGGCACATGGTGGTGTAACTCAAACACCTGGCGTGAATGGGAATAGGGGTGTGTACGGTGAGGTGAACAACCCAACATGAATGAGGACATAATCCCATATCACACCACACGACCCCCTTGGGAGAGGTTTTAGGTCAAGGGACCGAAAGAGAAAGTTTGGCTGGGCACGCGGGGAAGTGCCCAAGCATTCTTACATATCTCATAAGGATGAGAATCGAGCCTCATGTAGTTCTTGAAAGCATCTTATTTTAAGGTCTTAGAGCTTGGTCCGTGAATGGGTAAGGGGAGAAAGGGACACATGGAAAGGTGGTTACAAAACCCAACATGAATGAGGACCTAAGCCCTACTTACCATGTGTTCTCTGGGGAAATGCTCGAGTCGAGGGACCGAACACAAAGTTTGGGCTGGGCCTACGGGGAAGTGCCTGGGCGTTCCTACGTATCTCATAAGGATGAGAATCGAGCCTCACGTAGTTCTTGAAAGTGGCATGGTAAGGTAACAGTGCTAGGGAAAAAAGGGGAGTGTGGGCGTGGACCGTGCACTAAAAGAAGCGGAATTTGATAAATCTTGTTTGTCCTTTAAGATGAGTGTTTTTTTTTGTGAAGCGACAGGCCTAGGGTTGCAAACCCTGGTGTCGCCACAAGAATCAAGCTGTGATAGGCGTTGACAAATGGCATGGCACGTGACCAATACCCAATGTGATGTCCTCTACAATGAGGTCACCACAACGCAGTGTCGTTTTTCGTCATGCGGCCATGACGATAATGTCACAGTTCAGGGTCATGTGATAAGACCAAGCATGCAATTTAACGGCATGCAGCGTAGATGTAGCAGAGACGATGCTAGGCAGGGAATGGGTATGGTGTCGTGCGACATAACTGACGTGGATGGGGACATGATCCCTCATCAATCCGTACACAGTCCCGAGAGAGGAACCTCAGGCCGAGGGGCCCACATAGAGGTGAGAGGTGAAGGTTGACAGATTATCTCCCAAATGAGCTGAACCCGAAGACAAGGTGTCTGGGCGGTCCTACATATCTCATGAGGATGGGAATCAAGATGAACGTAGTTCTAGATGGATCTTAGTTTATGGTTTTAGAGCTCGGACCATGAATGGGGAAAACTTTTCGAGTGAGCACAGATGTCAACCCGATCCATAAGCCCATGTGAGATAAGCATGGTGTGGGAAACAAGGGGGTATCCTTATCGCATTACTTGGGGCGCCCACCAAAGGGGAGTCGGCAGAGATCCCCAAAAGACACCTTTGACGCGGCTTGTTCCCCCAACGCACATACGTGCACGGTGGAATAGTAATAAGAGTTCCGAGACTCTACTTGGACATGATGAGAATGGAGAAGGATGTGAATCGTGTAACCGACATTTTGGGATTAATGGGGTTGGCTTGGCGATAGAGGAAAACTGTTAACCGTGGAGGAAAAACAGTCTATATATTGCATTAGCCTGAGGTGGGAACAACAAATGAGCATCGACTGCTGACCATATTCGCAATGCGGGATTTTATCGATTTGTTGCCTAAAACCCTTGGGGGTGTTGGCCCGTAATGGTAGGAGAGCCCTTGGGCATAATATCCAGGCCGTTCATGGGGGTCCCTCCGGGTGTGAAAGATGACGGAAGCCTTGATGAAGGGATACACAAAGCCTAGAAGGTGGGTGCAGATGTGTCCAAGTAAATTATGGAATTCTAGGTAATAAACTGGAGTACCCTTAGGCACATTGGTGAACCGTTGAAAAGGGTCGACAGAACAGCTCGAGAGGGAGAGGTACATGGAATGGTCATTACAAGACTAACGTGAACGAGGACATAATCCCACATCACACCACATAATCTCCTCATGGAGGAAGGGTAGGCCAAGGAGCCAAGATGGGATGGAGATTCCCAAGAGATGGGGCTGGACCCGAATCCTAAACATTCAGGTGATCCTGCATATCCCATGAGGATGGGAATCAAGCCACACGTAGTTCTCTAGATGCAGTTTAACGTCACGTGGGACGAGGAGGGGAGTAATATACCCCCAAATAAGGGAGGTGTATGGTACGGAGAATAAACTGACGTGAATGAGGACATAATTCCACACCACACCATACAATCCAATAAGAGAGGACCAGGTCAGGGGGGCCCAAAAAGGCCAAGGGGCCTGATGGTTAGGCACCAGTCAAAAAGGCATGACCTGCTTTCAGTTTAACGTCTTCCACTAAGGACGAGGGCCAGGGGCCCAAGGGGGCCAAGGGGCCTCAGGCTGGGCCTCGGTGAGGGAGGAATGAGGCTGGGCCTCGGTCAGGATGGCCTGACTAACTTGCAGTTTAACGTCTTGCCGCAATGATGGGGAAAGAGATAACTGTATCTCATCTGAGGATGTGTACGGCATGGAAAGTAACCTTACATTAAAGAGGATGTAATCCTACACCAGACCATACACTCCTATAAGAGAATCGGGGCCGTGGGCCCGACCGCTGGCACCACCCGGAGGGATGTTTGTCGCTTCAGGATGGGGGAGAATGAGTTACCGCACTCGATGTATGGGCCATCTCGGGGTGGACCCGAGGATCTAGGACACTGTTGACCGTGTTCGAAACACAGTGTTCCTATGGTGACTCGATATGGGAGAAACAAATGAGTGTCGACTATTGACCAAATTCACAACACCGTACTTGTATTATCTTGTTGCTCAGAAACCCTCAGGGGCGTTGGCTCGTATCGGTACGAGTGCCCTTGGGAGTTGTATCCAGGCCGTTCTTGGGGGTCCCTTCGGGTGTGAAAAATGATTGAATCCCAGTCAAAGAGTGGGTGAAGCATAGCTATATCCATCCACTAAAGAGGCAAACATCTCCAGGGGGACATGCATCCGGGTCGAGACTTTCTCGATGTGTGTTGGGGAAAAAGTGTGCACCCTGTCATATGTCTTGACCCAATGCGGAAGGTTTTGGCTTTTGGGCTGGGCCAATGGACAAAATGTCTTGGCGTTTCTACATATCCCATTAGGATAGGAATCATGAAATACATAGTTCTTGATGTCCATGTAGTTTAACGTTTTTCTAGATGAGAAATGTGTCTCAACTGGGTATATGTAGGGTACGGTGGGTAACCCGACGTGAATGAGGATGTAATCCCACACCACACCGTACAATCCCATAAGAGAGTCTGAGTCAACGAAGGCCAAGGGGCCTGAGGTTGAGCCTCGGTTAGGAAGGCCTGACCTACATACAGTTTAATGTCTTGCAGTAATGATGATGGGATATCTTAGTTTAAGGTCATAGAGCTCATACCATTTTGCAGTTTCTCGTCCTGCAGGACGGCAATGCAGTTTAAGGTCATGCAGTACCATACAGTTTAAGGTCGTGTTGGACCTTGAAAAAGGATCAGGCGAAGTACTGCCTGAGGAACCTGGCATTGGTGGGAGGAGTTACGCGCTCACCTTCCATGGTCACCAAAGAGTACGCCCCATTGTGATTAACCTTATGAACGATATAAGGCCCTACGCATTTGGGTTCTAGCTTGGGCGGTTTCCTACTAGGGATCATTGGCGCTCGAAGGGCCAGCACTAGGTCGCCCTGTAGAAAAGAACGGAGGCGAACCTTCTTGTTGATGGCCCTCACTATCTTATCCTGACGCCTTTCAGAATGTGCAGGGCACGAAAATGGTTCTCGTCTAGTGCTTCTAATTTAGCTAGAAGGATTTCAGTCACCTCATCTGGAACCTGTTGGTTGTAGACTGCAGTGCGAAATGATGGAAGCTGGATCTCAATGGGTAGGATGGCCTCAGCCCCAGACACCAGGGAATATGGGGTCACCTGGGTAGAGTGTCGATTCGTCATCCAATAAGCCCAGAGGGGGTTGGGGAGCTTGTCCGTCCAACTTTTATTGTTCTGACCAACCATCTTCTATAGAATGTTAGAGAGGGTTTTGTTGAATGCATCGATCTTTCCATTCACCTGGGCGTGATAGTAGGAGGTATGGTTCGAATGGATATCGTACATGGCGTACAATTTCATCAGCTCAGCCGCTCAGAAGTTGGTGCCGTTATCGGTGAGGACGGCGTGAAGGACCCCAAACCGGTGGATAATATTGGATCTCCCAAAGTCGAAGATGGAACGTGCCTTGACCTCTTTGAGTGGAACTGCCTCTTCCCACTTGGAAAAGAAATCTGTAGCAGTCAGGATGAACCAACACTGGTGAGCTGTTGCCGGTTGATATGGTTGCACTACATCATGTCCCCATACCTTAAATGGCCATGATTACTTTGTGGGGTGGAGGGGATCCGGTGGCCGATGCAGGAAGTTGGAGTGAACATGGAACACATGGAATCTCTTGGCATACCAGATTCAATCGTGGTCATAGAGGGCCAGAAGTACCCCAACCTCTGGATTTGATGGGACAGCTTCGGCCCAGCTTGATGGGCACCACAGGAACCGACGTGGACCTCCTGCATGACTTGAGGAATCTCTACTCCTTGAATGCAATGTAGGAGAATGTCATAGAAGCTCTACTTATAAAGGATCTTCTCAAGACTGGGACCAATCTGGAGGGTAAATTGCAGCACGCAGCATCGGATTCGCTCGTGCTCGGCCCGGTCATTTGGGAGGAAACCATTTTGGTGATACTCGACAAAAGGTGCCCTCCAGTCGGGAGCGACTTCAACCACTGCATTTGATGAACCCGAGAACCCTGATATAGAGGGCCCGATGGTTAGATGACTTACCCGCAGGCCATCATTGTCCTCTTGGGTGACGGGGGCGATGACTCTCTAGTGTGCCACATGTATGATCAAATCATTTTGCTCGGGTTCTGCGAGCGACGCAGCTAATCCGACCAAAGCATCAGCTCAACCGTTCTGTGACCGAGGGACATGGGTGACCTCTGGCCGAGAGGGGAACTGGGCCATTAGGCAGAGGGTACACTACAATAATGGCACACGCTCCGGCTTTCTAACGATATAATCCACATTGACCTGATTGATTACCAGCTCGGAATCTCCTTTCAATTGTAGATTGGGCACGACGATCTCAAGGGCCAACTAGAGACCGGTGATGAGAGCCTGGTACTCTGCCTCATTGTTGGTATAGCCTTCTGACAACAGGAACGAGTATGGTAGGACGACATGTGGTGGGGTAATGAAGAAGTTACCCAGGCCCACTCTGTTGAGCTTATGATCATTGACCCTCCTACCAGTGGGGCTCCGGGAGGCACCTTTGAAGTGCATTTGCCAACCTGGGACGACATGATCAACTGAGAGGATCGCCTCATCAGGAAAATCAAGGTCCGAGGACTGATCCGCGGAGGTTGGGTGGGAAGTTAAAAAGTCTACCAACGCATGTCCCTTAATGGCCTTCTGAGGTACGAACCTGATATCAAACTACTGGAGAATCACTTCCCACCACGCTAGTCGGCCGGTCAACATGGGGCTGTTCAGGATGTACTTCAGTGGGTCTACCCGAGAGAACAATTGTACCTCATGGTGCTGCAGGTAATGTCGTAACTTCTTGTATGGTAAAGACGAGCGCAAGGCATCTCTTTTCGATAGGGGAGTATCTGACCTCCGTATCGAGAAGCATGCGACTGAGATAGTAGAGACTGTTCTCGGTACCCTCATTATTCTTCTGGGTGAGAAGTGCGCCGAGGGACCATTCTAGGGCGGTCACGTAAAGGACCAGTGGCTTTCCGGAAACAGGTGGCATCAAAACCGGAGGATGTAACAGATACTGCTTGATTTCCTCGAAGAAGGTCCGACACTTCTCATCCCATTCTTAAGCGGTTCCTTTCTTCATGATCCGGGAAAAGGGCTTACACTTTCCAGCCAGATTCACGATGAATCAGCACATATAGGCTTAGTGGCCTTGGAGACCTTGAAGACCCCGAATATTGCTCAGGGGAGTCATTTGGTTGATGGCCTTGATCTTCTCTGGGTCGATTTCAATTCCTCAGTATCTAACAACAAAGCCAAGAAACATCCCAGAGGTGACCCCGAAGTCACACTTCAACGGGTTCATCTTCAGGTGAAGGGAACGGAGGAAACCGAACACTTTCTCAAGGTCTTTGATATGGTCCTAGCGCTGGCATGATTTTTCCACTAGGTCATCTACGTAGCATTCCACCAACGTCCCGATAATTGGCATGAATATTCAATGCATGGCCCTCTGATAAGTTGCACCTTCATTTTTCAAGCCGAAGGGCATAACCTGGTAGAAAAAGGTACCTTGGGGAGCCCTGAAGGGAGTGGACTCCTCATCCTCAGGGGCCATCCAGATCTGGTTGAACCCGGAATACCCATCCATGAAAGAGAGAGCTTGGAACCCAGCCGTGGTGTCAATCAATAACTCAGTTACCGAGAGGGGGAAGTCATCCTTTAGGCAGTGGAAATTGAGGTCGCGAAAGTCGATGCAGACTCTGATCTTCCCATTCTTCTTCCTGACTGGCATAATGATAGCAAGCCACTTGGGGTACTGGACATCCTTAACGAAGTTGGCTTTGATAAGCTTGTCAACTTCGGCCTCAACCATAGCACCATGAGAAGGGTGAATCTTCCTAGGAGGTTTCTTAAACCCATGATGGTTCTCCAGGAGGCCCAGACGGTGAACGGGTACTTGAGGATCTAGTCCTAGCATCTCACTGTAACTCTAGGCAAACACGTCACGTTGTTGTTTGAGAATGTCTGTGTACTGCTGCTGCTCCTCGGGGGAAATGGCTGCACTGATCAACGTGGGTCTCAGATCTGCCTCACTACCAAGGTTCACTTGTACCAGTTCATCAACCGTGGTAGAGACGCCTTCCTCAAAGGCGGCGGGGAGCATCCTCCAGGTCTTCCTCTCCACCCGTGGAGGGGTTCCCCGCAAAGGGAGATACTTCTGGGATATCACAGACTGAAGGGAAGCTGGTGCCGGGATGGGCAGTAGTGGTCATCATATCAGGGGGCTCACTTGCCATTAAGACCCTAGCAATGAAGGCAGTTGACCCTATCCCATCTGGCCTTCGGCCTAAGGGTCCACATTTGAGGATATCAAAGCAGTGGTGACGCGTCGGCCTGAGTCGGTTGATTCCATCCCAACGGAAGAGGCACATATGTCGTACCGCCATTTTCATAAGATTTACATCCCGGTACCGCACAGGGGTAGAAGGCTCCGGGATCACCTGAGCCTGGTTGGTGTAGGAGTACGAGGTGATTTTCCGCCGTCGCTTGGACATGAGAACATGACTTCCTTTCATACTTGTAATAACAAAACATTGCCCCATTTCAGGTCGGAACGAGAGGATGTAGGCGTCATACTTGCTTGCCCAGGGATCACTTGTGATCGGGGATCGTTCATCCTCACTTACTAGGATTTGCTTATCCTTACTCTTGTAATAATCAGCATCCAGATAGCGGGCCTCACAAGAGGCGAAAGGAGACACATCTCCTTGGAGCACGCCTACTCGACCATTAAGGGAGTATTTGAGGCACTGGTGATATGACGAAGGGACTGCTGAGTGTAGATGGAACCTTGGCCTACCCATCAATGCGTTATAGGCGGTGTCCTGAGAGACAACCATGAACTCAGTGATGGAAATTAAGCCACCGAACTAAGTCTTCAGGCGGATCTTGTCGACTGGGGTTTACTCGATCCTGTTGTATCCCTAGATTCTGAGGTCAGAAAGAGTTAAATCATCTTCATACAGACCCAGCTTTCGTAGTGTCTGAGTCAGGATTAGGTTGATTCCGGAACCCGAGTCAACGAGGCAGCAGCGGACTTCCACACCATTGAAGTGTCCAGTGATGTACAGCAGGATAATATACCCCTGTATAGGAGGGTCCTCATTTTCACCAGAGAATGAGATAACTGACTGACATTCGGCATTCTCAATTGCCTCGGCATGGAAGGATTATGCGGACCCCACCTCCGTCTCAAACTGGAGGGGGCTCCTTAGGGCATCGGAAAGTGCTTCGCACATTTTAGACAATAGGAAAAGTGCCTCGAGGATAGAAAGCCTTATTGGAATGCCGACCAGGTGATTCAGGATATCATACTTCCATGCCAAACGCGAGCCTCTACTTACAGGGGGTCGTTCTGCAGTTGGAGGCATAGAGGGTCCTGCCAGTTGAACCGGCAGTTCGCTAGTGCTGGGCATATACTGTTTCCTACTAGTTGAATCCTGGAGAGTAGTTTCCGGACCAGGACCGGACATCAGAGACTGGCCCTTTGCTGGGAAAGACTGACTGTGGTGCGGACGAGGCAGCCATGCCTGATCTAGTAGCAAAAACGGCGGTGGAGGTGGAGTTGAGGGTGTCAGGTGGGACTGTGTGTGCTGAGCTCTATGCTGAGCCTGCTATCTGGTTTCAGTCGTGTGCACATCCTGATTGAATGTGCCCGCTGATGTGCCTCGACGACCGGGTTGGTTTTGGTTCCGCCGACGTTGACGTCAGCTGAAATGTTAGGGGGGTTCTCATGGTGTTCCCCCTCATCGGGGGTTATATAGGGCTTTACCATCTCCATGGTGTTAACCGAAGCATACCCCCTGCTATTTCTCGATGATTCATCCACTACCTGGTGGATTCTGGGAGGAATCCCCATTTCAGGGGGCATAAAGTCGCCAAGAGTGCGGGATGATGACGACACTGGCAGAGCGCGTTGTTTCTTCTTATGTCGTCACTACTTGACCTTTTGGGAAGAGGTCGAATGTGAAGGCGATGAAAAGGTACTGGCTACTTCTTCTGAAGGTCCCGGCTGCTTCAGGCATTCCCCAATGATACCATGGGCGTGATAGATGGTTTTTCGAGCCGTCCAATTGTCATATTTCTGGGACCCACAGTTGGGGACCTGCTGCCACTCACCTTCACTGTCGCTACCAATATCTGACCCCGCAAAGACACCTGCTACTTTTTTTGGTGCCGAGCCCAACCTGACTATGTTGTTGTTGACCTGGTATTGACGCTAGTCTTTAAACACATAGCATTGCTTGAGGGTGTGCCCCAGAATCCGATGATAAGGACAGTAGTTGGGGTGATCGGTGAGATTCGCCTCTGCCGGCCTTCTGCATTCAGGTAGGCGCACAATCCCTTGCTCTAGAGCACTTTGGAAGTAGACAGGGACCTGATATTCATTGAACGAATATGTCTGGTTCCTTCTTTCTTGATAGGGGGGCCTAGGGGCCTGGCCCTGACGAGGGGCCGAAGGGGCCTGCTTAGGAGAAGGCGCATGTTCGTCTCACCTAGGTGGGGGTGGCGCATTGCAAGGGGGAACCTGTCGATTCTAAGGTAGTCGCTGCTGGGCAGGAGCCTGAGCTTGAGGTGGAGGACCTCTACGGGGTTGCAGGGCTGGTGCCGCTGGAAGTAATTCCAACTACCTGGGGGCTTCTATTTGGGCCACCGCGGTGGGTTCGGCTCTGGCAGTCCTCCTAGCTGGGATCATAGGGGAAAACTAATGTGCATCACTAGCCTGTTGCAGAGCCTATCAATGCGATGATCCTTATATGAGAAATCCTGGAACCCTCCAAGGTAGTTCTGGGTAATCAGGGACAGTACCAGCTCCATTTTAACGTTCCCTACACACATCATCAGTAATTTCTCCTGAGTCAGTGGCATATCGAGGGAGTATGTGAGTCCCTTCCATAGGGCGGTAAATTCTGTGACTCACTAATCAGGCCTTTGCTTGCACTTGAAGAGGTCTGCAATGCTATTCTTCCACGTGGTGGAGCTGAACTATTATAGGAACTTCCAGCAGAGATCCTCCCAACTGGTCACCGATCCGATGGGGAGCTGGCTGTACTAGACGAATGTGGGACCTTCCAATGTCTGCACGAAACATCGGAGCTTGGTGGCTTCTTGCTGGGCCGGAGTCCCCATCATGGGGCCACACTTGGAAGAAAAGTGTGCCAAATGCTGTAGCGAGTCCCCTATCCCATTGAAGGGTGGGAAAGTGGGATACCCAAAACCTGGGGGTGCGGGCGTATCATTCATCCACACCAGATATGGCTTGTCATCTGGTGGGACCGCCACCTGCCGCGTTTCCAACGCTTCGAGGAGGGCGATTAGTGCCGCTATAAGTTCATCCGAGTGGGGGTCCCTGTCTTAACGGGGATCCCTAATTACAAGTGCGTTGCCAGGTTCCAAGACATAGTAGATGGATTCAACGGCTCATGGAGATATCGGCGGAATGACCTGTTGGGCGACTGGGGGAACTCGGACTGGATTCTGCAGATTTCCATGTCATTCATTAGGGTTTGGCGAGAAGTATGGCGCCCTCTTGCCGTATGTTCTCGCTTCTGCCCGGTCTGCGGGAGCAGCCTAATCGGGGTTTCATGGAGGCGTCTCACCAGGGGGAAATTGTTCCCGCCCCTACTGCCCTATCATGGGATTACCATAGTCGGGTCGCCACTCTGCAGCGCGCTCGGCCAATAGTTCGTCAAATAGCCTCTTCTGCTCAGCATGCTGCTGGCGTAACGTGGCCTTCTTGGTATCTTCATCCGCCTTTTGAATAGAGGCGGATGGGTCCGAGTGCTTGATAGTTCTGACGGGCTCCTTACATTTACTGTAATTTCGACTGAGTACCAGAGACTTGGTGGGTACAGGGAGGACTAAAAGGTTCCTCTGATGATGGGTAACCCACCCTAATGGGTCCAACAGTGGTAGTACTCCCTCGGAGGGTAAGTCTCCATCGAGAAATTAAAGCTCGTCTCCCTTGTCCACTACATCAGCCATGTGGACCGAGACCCCTCTCGAGGGCACGTCCTCAATGTCGCATAATGAATTGGGCTACCGTCAGATAGGGCTGAAGAGGAGAGCGGCATAGTGTCCCCATCCCCGGACTTTCACGTGGGGGTAGCTTCCCTGATGACACTGCGAAGTACTTTGAAACTCCGAACACATTTCCATTGAAGGTTGCTCTGAGGGCCTGGTGACTCGGGGTGTTGGGCCATAGGGAGTGCGGCCAAATAAACCAGGTGGCATTTCTCGCCGATTTATTCAAAGTGCTCTCGACTTCTGGTGTACATCACCCGCTCGTAACGAAGGCAGAAGTGTGTCGCCCATAGGGGTCGGCAAAAGCACCCCACTTCTTCTGGGGTAAGGGACTCTGGTGTGTGAATGTTCGGCGCCACCGTTGGCCAAAACTCCTCTGGGAAGTGATCCGCTGCAAGAATGCTCCAGAAGCTCCTGGGATCGAATTCGGGGTCCGGCTCTATATTTCCCCACTCATCAACCGGGGGCGGCTCAGGGACCGGTAGCAGTACCGAGGCGGACCGCTGGGATAGTAAACGTGGCAGTGGAGAAAATGACGAAACAGCTGACTGGCCGCCAAATTTCAGGCCATCCTCTGAAGAGTGAGGTGACCTGACCACGATATCACGATGTGATGGGCTGATAGCCACAGCTTCAGGCGTAGGAGTCGCAGTCACCGGTGAAGGGTTACACGGTTGCTCTTCCATCGTTGGTCACCAAAACAGCTCCCCGTGATCTCGAGTAGAGGTAGAGGGCTCTTCTGGTGACAACGGTGTTGATTACACGATAGGGACCTATGGAATTTCCACGATTTCTTCCTCCTGGATGTTCCTGTGGATGGAGGAGGGAATCCGGTGGACCTCGTATTCTGGGAGAATGAGGCTGACGCGCCTAGTCCTTGCCCCACGTCTTGACACGGAGGAGTGGGGAGAAGGTTCCATCACTGAGTCACATTCCGCTTCAGAGTCTGAGAAATAGGCAGGTCTGATCTCCACCCGGGACCTCCCAGGACTCTTCTGGTGGTGGCGACGACCCGCTTTTCCACCCCGAGGCGACTCCACGGGACCGGGTTGATTCCCAATATGTATTCATAGGGCGGTGCTGGCGCCGTGGCGGAGAGGGCTCCTGCTCGAGGAGACCGGGGTGCGAGGGGCACCAGGGAAAATGTCGAAGGGTACATGGGGAGGACCCATGTCGGCGGAGCCTCTATTGGAATCAGCAGGAGCATGGGGAGGTCCTCCATGGTCGATGCGGGCAGAGCGAGGATGACCTTCACTCCTCGAGTTGATGGGGTGAGGAGGACCTTCGCCCGTTGCAGAGAGGACGTAGGGAGGACCCCCATGTTAGAGAAGGACCAGATGGATAACACCTTTAGATCGGCGGTCGTGGGCAGGAGGAGGGACTCTATACCCTATATAGTGGGTGTGGGAGAGGTTTCCGTGCCGAGCGTCACCTTCGCGGGGCAGGTCTTCCTTCGGGACGGGGGTAGCATGAGGCATACCTCCGTGACGAGCATCGGAGTGGGAAAATCCCACGCTCTGGGGAACGGTGATACGGAGAGGACCTTCGTATGGAGTGACATTAGCATGTATTGGTTTGAGGAAATCATTGCTTGGGCTTGCGACCCCGAGAGTCAACCCAGCCTGCCCGTGGTGTGGCTGAGGCCTCGATCCCGGTCGGGTGAAGGAGTGCCCCTGCTTAGAGTATGCAGAAACTCCATGATGTACGTCAGCGGTGGCTTGGGCCACAGAAGTCGTTGACGTCGACGCATCTTGGCGAGCGTCCTCAGCTCGGGCCTGGTGCTGACGTCGCGTTAGACGAGCTGGTGCAAGTGGTGCAGGGGCATATCATGACTTCTCTTCTTGTGAAGCCGGATGGCGGAGTAGACGCGGCCGAGTGGGAGCCCTTGCTTGGAGCCCTTGGATCAGGACTCTGAGCGGGCCGAGCCGGACATCACCCGTCTCATTAGCATAAGGTGAGGAGTCATCGAGGCATTCCGTGGATAGGCTCCTGAAAAGATTGAACGTTGGGGTGGGGGGAAGGGGTTCCCTACGCAGCCTGTTAGGCCAGCATTCACGGCGGGGCCGGGATGACTCCAGGTTCAGGCGGGCCATATCCCGAGTCGGGATGACCCCTTCCTCCTCGTACCTGCGTACACGGTTGTTGATCACCCTCCGCTGGATGATCTCTGACGAGGAGAGGGGATGTGCATGCCCTGTATTCATAGATGTAGAGGCCTTCATGGTGGCAGTGGAGCCATGCGGGGCAGCTGTGCCGGTATTTCCCCTGCCCCTGCATAGGCGAGCGGGTGGTGATCGCGTCTCCGTAGCAGCGACTTGGTTCCTGGGGAAACTGAGAGATCAACTCATCAGCACTGCAGGGAAAAGGGTTGACAACCAGTGCCCCAACGTCATTCCATTCTCCATGTCTGTAAGAAGGATCCACACTAACACGCTGCACAACGGAATGCCCCACATTATACTGCCCCAATTTCTGGTGAGTTTCACGCCAGGCCCGCCATTTGCTTGGCAGGACCCGCCACCGGATATCCAGATCCGGTGACACATCAATCTACTGGTGTCTCGAATTCTACTTATCTCCATATTGAGAAGAAGACATTCACGTCAGGTTCACCATTTCTGTTTCTAACTATTTTCGCCAGGGCACGCGCGCATATCCGTCCGTCTGTGGAGGAGGACGCGCGACATTGTTGCCCCACATTCCTTCTTTCCAAAGGCGAGCAACATTTTCTCCTTATTCAGGGATGTCTACTCCTTGATCGAAACTGGGATGATTGGATGTTGATTCTTCCTTCCGTGGATTCCTCCTCGGAACTCATCACCTAGTCCAGGTCTCGCTCATTGATTTAATACGTTGTTCGTGAAACTCTTCCCGGTTCCATGTTTCCATGGATGACTGTTAATAACACTGCTTCTGTCCGGACATTCCAAAGGGTCCGGTCAGGGCAGCAACCTTCAGCCGGGGGAGTATTCACGTCAAGGCATCAAAAGCGTGTCTGGATGATGGGGAACTGGCGTGTTTGTCTTTTTTACCTTGTCATGGGGCTTCTCGAGGGCATGGAAGCCTGAGGCATCCCACAACGAGCACAGGGAATTATATTCCACAGACATATATCTGAGGTTTTTCTCAGCTTCCTATGTTCAACACTGGGTATGCCGCAGGTTTAACGTCCAGCGGAGATGGTTATGCCAAAGGCGTGCCATCCGAGGTTTTCCTCAGGCATCTCATGTTTATCACGAGGTAGTTCGCAAGTTTAACGTCCAGCGGAACGATGTGATGTCGCCGGGATATGACGGTCTGGGTGAGAATCAGGGTGGATGATGGATGGATGAACGAAGTGGAGGGGGAATGAAATGGGACCATCGCAGGGGCGACAGTGTAGTTTGGATTGAGCCTCTAAGAGACCTCCTACGTATCCCTGTTGCAGGGAATCAAAGTCTGTGTAGTTCGGGATGGTGCCGGCGAACCGACATGAAGATGGACCTTGGTCCGACGGATGATTTCATTGAACTGACATGAAGGTGGACCTTGGTCCGATGGGAATCGTCAACGAACCGACGTGATGGTGAACTCGGGGGGTCCACTGGTGGTGGTCTTGATCCTCATGGAGGTTACCTTCATACCATGACTTAACATGGATCAAAGTCCTCATAGTTCAAGTGCTCACAACGGCTTGTCGTTAGACTAGAATGCAGTTTAAAGTCATGCGGGACGGGGTGAAATGATGTGAGTGAAGTCGGAACGACCTGGTGATGCTTCCTACGTACCATGCCTTGACATGGATCAAAGACCACGTAGTTCAGGTTGTGTGTCGGCGAACCGACGCGAGTGAGGACCTTAGTCCAGATGGTGTGGGGATTACAGACTAGGCTACCCAGGTGTTGATGAACTGATGCGAAGAAGGTCGGGACGACCAACGGGTGGTGGGCTTGAACCGATGGGAGGCTTCCTACGTACCATGCCTTGACATGGACCAAAGTCCTTGTAGTTCAAATGGGGCTTCGTCAGCGAACCGACTTGAAGGTGGACCTTCGTCCGATGGGTGATGGGAATGAACCCCGGAGAGGCTTCCTACATACCATGCCTTGACATGGATCAATGTACTTGTAGTTAGGGTGGTCACAATGGCTTTTCGTTGGGTTGTAATACAGTTTAACGTCATGTTGGACGAGGGTGTACAGCTTAATGTCATGTTGGACGATAGTGAACCCTGACGTGAATAAACGACGGGCGGTGGGCTTGAACCTCGTGGAGGCTTCCTACGTACCATGTCTTGACATGGATCAAAGACCACATAGTTCAAAATGGTGCGGATGTCGGCGAACCGACATTAGGAAAGGACCTTGGTCCGATGGGAGATGGTCTTGAACCTCATGGACGCTTCCTACGTACCATGCCTTGACATAGATCAAAGACCTCATAGTTCAAAGGGGATTCATCGGTGAACCGATGCGAAAGTAGACCCAGGGGTCCACTAGTGGTGGGCTTGAACCTCGTGATGGCTTTCTACGTACCATGCCTTGACATGGATCAAAGTCCTCGTAGTTTGGGTTGGTCACAACGGCTTGCTGTCAGCCTGGAATGTAGTTTAAAGTCATGCGGGACGAAGGTGGAACTCGACGTGAAATAATGATGGGTGGGCTTGAACCTCATGGAGGATTCCTACGTGCCATGCCTTTACATGGATCAAAGACCTCATAGTTCAAATGGATGTGCATTTTAAAGTCATGCATGACATGGGCATACAGTTTAACGTCATGCTGGATGACATACAGTTTAACGTCATGCTGGACGGGGGCATTTCCATGGTCGATGATTTCTCTAAGCCCCCATGAGTTATGCTTGGTGTGAGAAACAAGAAGCAGCAATGACCTGACGATCCCGTCGTGAATGGTACGTCCGTGAGAAGCGAAGAGGGGCTAAGCGTTAGGCGGCCTGTGGTGCTGGTACTTATTCCAGGATGGAGGCACGAAGTGCGGCAAAGCGCGGCGAGAGAGGGATTTGGGACCAATGATGGGAGGTGCCTCGTTCCCTATCGCGCCCTCCACCAACCTTGGCAGTGGGTAAATACAAAGGTGCATGGGTGCTACCTTCCGCATGAGGGTCTAGGGGGATTACACCAAGGTGGTTTCCCTTCTCCCATGGACATACGCTACCCCGAGAAGGAGGATATCATCCCTTGTGGAGGGGGTGATTCTATTCCCAGGAAGATGAGTGGCGTAAAGAATGTCCAAGCTGGGGGGACCCTGCATGCGAGGCGCGGGGTCAGGTCACTGATTAACGTCATGTGTTGAAGACGAGGTGATTGGCAGTTTAACGTCCTACAGCTCGGACGAAGTGGGTTTACTCCTCACCCCTAGGACTTACATGACCGGCATCCTTGTCTCCTTGGGGGAGGTAAGGTACTAGTAAGGCTGTGGTCATGGAGGGTCATAGAGCGAACCATTGAGGGGTCCATGTAAGCGTGGATATGCGAACAAGCAATAGCCGTTAGCATGCCTATGAGAAGAATCATTAGGTGAAGAAATGCTACGGGTGATGTTGCCCGTGGGACATTGAAATCACATCGTGCAAACCTAGAGGGTCGCACGGGAAGAGGAATTTCCAAGAAGAAGAGTGTTATTCGCGAAGTGGAGTTCCTTGGCCTTAGCATGGGGTAGAGGTGTGGATGGGGGGGTGCTTCGCGAAGTGGAATAGTATTTGCGGAGCACTACCTCACAAAGTAGAGATGCCTCACGAAGTAAGGTGTCGTGAGGTAGTGTGCTTCATGATACATAGCGATCCGGCCTTAGCATGGGGATCACTAGTCCAGGATGGGTGTTTCACGAAGCATAAACACTCCGCAGCTACCCGGGTTCCCTTGGGAATCCCCCTCCTTTGCGAATGCCCTTGAGCTTCATGAAGGGAATCCCTATCAGAAGAGGGCCTGAAAACGAGACAACGCGAAGGCATCACGTGACGTAGAAGTACCTCGCAGAGCTCAGGATTCCCGGGGCGAAGGGTGCTTCGCGATTCGGGAGCTGAGAAGTCGAAAGGTCGGATTGTCCATCTATTGGGCTCAGGGAGAACCTAGTATTTATAGGTGAGGGGCGCCGCGAAGCAGAACTCACGAGGCACGAAGGGGCAGCGGGTGATTCGCGGCGGGATCGCGAACGTCTGGCCGTTCGCGGAGAGGTACAGCCATGGGTGCATTACGTCGGGCTCACGAACGTCATGCCGATAGCGGAGAGGTAACGCCTCGGGTGCTTCGCGGCGGGCTCGCGAATGTCAGGCCGTTTGCAGAGAGGTACGACCTCGGGTGCTTCGCAGCAGGCTCACGAACATCAGGCCGTTCGCGGAGAGGTACCGCCTCGGGTGCTTCGCAGCGGGCTCACGAATGTCAGGTCGTCCGCAGAGAGGTACCGCCTCGGGTGCTTCGCGGCGGGCTCGCGAACATCAGGCCATTCACGGAGAGGTACCACCTCTGGTGCTTCGCAGTGGGCTCGTGAACATCAGGCCATTCATGGAGAGGTACCGCCTTCAGTGCTTCGCGGTGGGCCGCGGTGCTCGGGGGTGCGTTGCGTCGGTGCTTCGCGAGGTAGCGTGCATGGATTATTTTTCTCTCCTTCCTTTCGTGCAATATTTTGGCACCAACATACACATATAAACATATTTATGTAAAAATGTATATTCTAATATATTTAAATAAATACATATTCTAAAGATGTATTTAAAATAATATCTAGCCATTTTTACATTATGTATACATATACATATGTGTGTATTAATAAAGAGAGATATATTTATATTTTATTCTATTATATATAAATGAATATAATATATAATATATTTAAAAAATATAAGTACATATATATCACACACACACACATATATATTGTATAATTGTATTTTAAAATAATTATATAAATATATGTAAATATATATATATATATATATTTACATATCATTAAATAGACCTAAAAACAACATAGTGTAATGGTAAAGGTGTTCCATCTTCAAAGGAGAGGTGTAGGGTTTGAATCCATGAAGATGCACATAAGGATAGAAATTCACAATGTGTTGATAAATGGTGGTAGGGTGAAAAGTACTGATAAAGGGGGGGGGGGTGGATCACTATTAATGGGTTCATGGAAGCCCTGATAAAGGGGGTCAAGCTCATAGGTGTCCAAAAAATATAATTTTACCCCCTTTAATAGTACTGACTTTATCATCACTAAAAATGTGTTATTAACGGCCCCCTTTAACATAACTAAAAAAGTGTTGTTAAAGGACCATTTTAACAGTGTTTTTTATCAATGTTAAAGGGGAACTTTAATAGTGTTTTTTTGGAACTGATAATGTTTTCAACATTTAACCACGCTCATATTGTCCGTGTTTTTTTAAAATTGATAAAGGACTATTCTAGCACATTTAAATTACTATTTTGTAGTAGTGAACCCTTTATTTTTACTCCAATTAATATTTTTTTGTATCGATATCATCTATATTCTTCCTTTGAATGGTTTATTATTGATTTTTCTAAGGATAGTATTCACATTCACGTCCTTGAATTATTTGTTATTCTTCTTGAAATATTCAATCTCCTTTGATCATTGAGCATTGAATTTACCCATAATTTTCAATTTCATTAATCATGGATGTTACTATTTCCTAAACCAGATACCATTTTACATATGATGTCTACATTGATAGTTATTTTATTATTTTAGAAAATATTGATAATTTCATCTTCTTTATTCAAAACAGATATTTGATAAGGCATATTATTTATGTTGATTATTCAATTTAAGGATTAATTTGGAAAATAAATAGCGGGAGGAGACTAAACATTATATAGATCCTAAATGCATCGATATGTTCTCATGAGACAAATTATTTGTAAAAATCAGAATATTTTAAATCATCATGTGAAAGGTCATGACGATATAAGTTTTCATGTTCCTTAGACATGACGTCCATTAAGAAAGCATTTACCTAATTTAGTTTCATTTATTATTCATCCATGAGATTTTCTGTCAACATATTTGTTGATACATTCCATTTTTAATTATTTAGATAGTACGTGTTTCAGTTTCTTTCCTTACCATATTTCTTTATTCTTGCCTAGTTATTTTAATGTCATGTGTTTTTATATATTACCTTGTCATGTTGTTTATGCACCTCTTTCTTAGTTTATTGATTATATGGTATGTGAATTCAGTTATTCACCACCACCACCACCACTATAATTTTATTATTAAACTTTTCAATAATCAAATTAAAACTTAAATTCTTTTCTTGTGTTGGTTCATTAACCGTAATTCCATCTTTTTTCCTTCTACTCGAGAAAAACAATTTTGCTCGAGGGAGACATCCTTCAATATTCAATTTTTTGCTTCAGTAATGACATTGAAACAATATAATGTGCTAGTATAATAATATATTCAATATTCATTAAATCACATAATTTAAGTAGGAAACAATTAAAAGGGAAAGTCCTAAAGAAAAATTATAAACAACTATATCGTACCAGCTGCCTCCCATGATCTTACGTAGTAGTGCACCCTAAAGTGTTGAGGTATTGCTTTGAATCAAAGTTTTTTTTTTGTTTTTTTCATATTATTAATAAACAATATTTAATAATAAATAAGATAATTTTAATGAAAAATATGAAAACTATCATTTAAATACGTTAAATGGGATTAATACCTTAAATTTGGTAGTCACCCAATGGGTAATCATTTGGCGATATTTCTCTATCGGGCCGTTATCCATGATAGGTATTGTATCCAACTCTGTTCCCACTCTATCACACCATCCAACATACTGCTCATGCTTATAACCTCTCCAAATATCTCCTAGCTCCTTTAAACATCCTGGTCATTGAACTTATCCATAAGGGAAGTTAAACCGAAGCTGAAACCCAATAGATTAATTCATATAAAAATAAAAAAATACTACATTAAATCAAATAGATTTTTTAACCATATTTGTGCCCACGCATTAACCTTGATTTCGTGTTGTAGATGTCTCCAAGAGAGAGGGCTGAGCGGAATGATGTCGGAGTATTTATCTTGTGTCACCAAAAAATTCCATCATTCCTGATGAGATTTATCAATCATTTGTTATTATTCATTGTATTCAACCATCAACTGTGTCTGGAAGTTCTATACCTCACACATGCAAGTACACCCCCTCCCCTACATCCCACGCAAGCGAGTATGCCCCTGCCCCCCCCCCCCCCCTCATACAACCGGCCTCAGTACCAGGTTCACCAGATGATTGTATAACTCTGACACCACCCACTCCTACCACCAGCCTCTGTACTAGGAGCAATATCAGGCTCCACATCAGATATCTCTCATCTAGGTGGTCCATCTTGAAAAAAAGTCTAACACAAAAGTAAACACACGATCTTATATGTTATTGAAATATATATATTTGAAATAAAATACTCACAAAATGGATGAGTGCAGGAATGCCCATCTGTGTCATGCGATGATTATTTTCTGTCATCTTTTTTGAACACATCTCTTCAATGGGTGTCATTTCCTACAATGAAAACAAATATGTAACAGCCCAAGATTTTATAAAGAAATATTCTTTTTAATTTTATTAATGTCTTGTGTTGTACGCTACACCAAAAGGAGCTTGCACAACACGCATCCTTGTCTTGCCTTGCATTACACGCAATCGCGACCTTCCTCAATAGCGTGTGTAATACGCAATACCGAGTTTCACTAAACAACGATGTGCTATTAAAATATTATTAAAACTAGCCGTTATGAATAGTAATAACCACTTTTTAAAATTCTTCAAATCTTATTTTTCAAAATGAACTTCATTCTTGGATTCGGAGTATCGAATTTAGCCTAAGGTGAAATTTTGGTACTTTTCGGATAACTTTCATATTCTGATGAATAGTGAAAAATTACTAAATTATAATTAAAAACAACTTTTTTAATCGAAATAATTAATAGTGATAAATTATTAATTTGAGTGGTTTTAAAGTATATTTAGAATATATTTTTACAATTTAATACAATGTTGGTCATTGGTTGTAATTTCACATTTAAACAAGACATAATCAAGTGTCAATCTTTGGATATATATTGTTTCCTAAAAACACGCTATTTATTTTAACAGCGGGATTTAATTATAAAATTAATTAATGCAACTTCTATGTTATGAATTTGGTAAAATAGATTTCATTTTTGAATTCGGAATATGAAATACAGCTTAGGATGAAATTTTGGCATTGTTCTGAAAAACATCAATTTTTGATGAATAGTGAAACTACTAAGTGGTAGTTAAAAAAACTGAATTTTTCATAAAACTTAATTTTTCCGCTTCTGTGAATGGAATTTCGAAAATCCGAGAGACACGGTTAATATCAAGGACTAAAATGTGGTTCAATGATATGAAAATAATTTTTTGGTGAATAGTAACTTTTTACTTTTTTACCGCGGTTAATAGTAAATAGGGTAACTAAGGGTAAATATGATATTACTATTACCCTAACACATGTCCTAATTCTATTGGAAAAGTGTAATTCGACCAAAAACAAACTTAGGAATAAAATATGACCATTTAGGCCCACTTGGATTAGATTAGGACATTTATTATTAATTTATTTAAAGAAAGGTTAAAATAGTTAAAATCAATGTTTAATAAGTAAATCATTTTTAATATGGGGTTATACATAAGATAAATTCGATTGTAAATATTCATTAGAAAACTAAAAAGATTTCCTACATGATGGTATTTTATTTGTAATTTTTAGACATAAAATAATTTATTTTATTTATGACACAACGATGATGCAGTAATTATCTTATTAATAAAATATTGACATAATTGATGTTATAAACACCAAAATAAATGTAATTTGAGATTTTTATGAATTCCACTAATTTTCTAGGTTACTATGATATATTAATGTTGATTTAATCAACTTGGATCGAACATTTAATTCTTTTATGACTTTCACAAAAATCATATATCAAATAGTGTCAAAATTGACACAAAATAGTTTTTAAATAAAATATTATATTATTAATTGTTATTGTATTCCTAAAAAATCTAAGGTTCGGCCAAATGACTTAGATAAGGATATATATATTAATAATAAACAATTTGGGGTTCGTTTGGCATGTTATAGTACGTTTATTAACCATATAGTGAAAGAAAACAAAAAGACATGGTAAAAGTTAAATTATTTAACTTAGAGTTAAATTTAATTGATAAGGTTAAAATAATATCCTAAACATGTCTAAATTCTATTGGTTGATAGGATTTCGACCCCTCCCCACCTTATCTTTGAAATAAGACCCTTTGGAACCATTATAAACCGATTTTGACTTTAATATAAAATAATATTTTGAGATATTCCTAAGGTGCCCCTCTCCTCCCTTATAAAAGGACACCTCCTCCCCCTCCTCCTCACACCAATTTGAGCACTCAAGCTCGTCCAACCCCTGCCAAAATCCCTTCTCCACTTCCCTAGCAACATACTAGAGGTTCTGGTCTTTCTCAAAGACCAATTCTAGTGCCCTAAGAGGAGGTCTCAAAGAGGCACTTCAAAGAAGAGGTAATTACCGTTACCAATTCTTTCATCTTTATTTCTTCTTCCACTTCTTCTTCTTAGGTTTTTTCATTATGAAGTAATAACATCAGTATCACTCATATACTGATATGTTATTATAAGTATGAAACAACCCTATTTCACCATCTATCCATCCTACGGAAAAAGAAATCACCGCGCATGCGTACGTACGGAATACCGTCTCCACGCCGTGGTGTAATCTATTTTCCACCACCACCTTACATGGATGGGTATAATGGTGTAAAGAATAACTATACATAGTTATTACAACATCATATTGATTCTGATATATTGTATAATCCACTCCAATTCAATTCAATATTTATAGAAATGATATCATCGCTCGTGCGTACGTACGGACTACCGTCTCCACGACGCGATGAGATTCATTCTCCATGTTAACCATTTAAGAATGATTATAATGTATATATAAGAAATAATAATGAAATATATGACATTATAAAGCTACTGGATTTATGTATATATATACATATGTATGTCATCTACTTACTTCCATTTCAAGACAATAAGGAAAGAAAAACAGCGTTCATGCGTACGTACGGACTACCGTCTCCATGAACGGTGTTTTTCATTTTATTTATCTATCTATTATATATATATATATACTGAATATATATGATATATAAATCATATTTTATATTCTGGAAGTAAGTAAATCATGATATAAGTAATAATGATGTCAATAACAACAAGTCAAAACACCTACGATAAATGAAATGATTTTACCCAAAACGCTTCTTTAACATGGAATTTCCAAAAGAACGGGTAATATAATGTCATAAGTGAACCATTTATGATATCATAACAATGAATATGATTCTGTAATAAGTCAATGACATTATTTAAATCATTATACAGGAGGTTCGGACACATACGAAGCAAATTGGACCTAAGGTAAGGGAAATATCACAATCTCATTTTTATCCGAGATTGTTTATTGGTAGGTATTTACTGGGGTGTATTTTATCATCCACATCCATGTTTCATCAATATGTAATATTATTTCCATCCACCTACAAATTTTTAAATCCATTTTTACCCTTCGGTGAGTTTATAGTAAAAGAAGTGAAAGGAATCTTTTGTCGTTTTCCGTACGAGGTACTTTTTGACTTTTCCGACAAAAGTACGAAGAATGTTTTTTTTAACTTATACGACCTGAATGGATTTTTAAAACATTATTTCTAAGAAACTTCCTTTACAAGTTTTCAAGTTTATTTTTAATCAACTTCTTTTATTTTAAATTCGTATGACATGTTATGAAAGGAAAAAAATGTTTTTGAAAAAGAAAGGATATTTTCCTCAAGAATAGAGTTGAAGTATTTTATCAAAATTATTTTCCATCTAAGATAATAAAAGGGTTCTGTTTTTATCCCTATTATTACATTGGTTTGATTATGTTGTGATGGAAATATTTTTATGAATTCCTTTATCTTATATGAATTGTTTTATGATTTCATGTTGTTTAAGAATCCCATTTTATTTCATGGGTTATGCAATGATGTATGATTTATGATTTTGTGGCACACATAAGAATGGTATCATTATGAGATGGGTGGGACCTATATCTCCCTCCAATGCATTGGGTAAAGATTTTATATCTCATGAGATAGACATGGCTGAAATGGTAGGTTATACCGGTTCAGTGAAACAGGACTGAAACGATGGTTACTCGATTCAGAAAGGGACTTTGTCCACTAAGATAGTCTTGGCAATGAGTCTTGACTAACAAGAAATGATTTTCTATGATTATGTGTGTATGCCACAAAGTTTCATGTTTTATGTTATGATTATTGGGATTACATTTCACCTCTATGATATATCCCATGTTATGATATTATGAGCTCTTTTGTAGGTTAAGATTTCCAAAAGCTATGTATATGATGTGATTGATTTCTCTTTTGTTTACCCTTACTGAGCATTTGAGCTCACCCTTTTATGTTTTCTTTTCCCCAGGATATAAAGAAAGGTTTTAGGTAGAAAAAGGGATGACCTTTATGGGAGATATTGAAGAACTTTCACCACAATTAGAATATTACGGTCCGAGTTTCCAAAGACACTAAACTATTACGATCCTTTAGTGTGTGTTTTTGTTATGTACTAAGTATTCCACAAATGTAATGTAATGTCCATGTACGTCAAGCTTCGGGTCTCTACAGTTGGTATCAGAGGAAAGGTTTATTCAACCTTTGGAAACTACGATGCGAAAACGTTAGTGAGATTCCTAGAGATATTTCTAAGGTATGTCTAGGGATGTCCCTAGGGATAAGTATACGTATAGGTTATAGTAATAGAATTACGCTAACGATCATAGAATTAAACCTAAGATGTTGGATATTGAAGGTAATCCCCCTTTATTATGTTGTTTTCCCTAGCATGATTTTTGCCTCTCACACTATTCTTTTTGGGTTTTAGACGATGGTTGGAACCCGAAGGAACCGTGTTGATCAATGCAATGGACAATGCAATGATTTCCCTCCTGAACAAAAAAATGTTATGGGAGATGGAGTGCAAAATCTTATTGCTATACTTACACAAGCTATGAATCATTCTAGACTTCCAAATGAGCAGAGAAGGGAACAATATTCTATTGAGTCCTTCATGAGGCAACGTCCACCTTCTTTCAGTGGGACTTCCGATCCACTTGTTGCTGAACAATGGATCAGTACCACTGAAAAGATATTTTCAGTTCTTCAATGTTCTGAACATGATAAAGTCATCTTAACAGTATATCGTTTGGAAGGTGAAGCTGATCAATGGTGGAATCTTATCAAGAATACGAGGCCAAGGGATGAAATTGAGTCCATGGAATGGGACGAGTTCAAGAACTTGTTTTTCAGTAAGTACTTCCCTCGTATTCTTCGAACAAAGATGGAAAAGGAGTTTATTGAGATGAAGCAGAAGGATGATGAATCTGTTGGTATATACGAAGCGAAATTTACAAGACTTGCAAGGTATGCATCTGGCATTATCATCCAACCTGAAAGTAAAGTTGATCGATTTTTCAGTGGCTTAAAACCAAGTCTTCGAAGGGAATTAGCTATAAGAGACTTCAGTAGCTATGAAGAAATTGTGCGTTGTGCTATCAAGGTAGAAATGGAAGTTGGTGTTACATATCCATCTCATGGTTTTGACAAGAAACGAAAGATGGAGTTCAAGGAGAAATCTCATAATAATGGTGAAAAGAAGATGAATGTTTCCTTATGCACAAAGTGTGGAAAGAAGCATGGTGGAGATTGTCTTAAAGGAACTAGAAAATGTTTTAAGTGTAGAAAATAAGGTCATCGAGCAGCTGAGTGTCGATGTAATGGAAAAGGGTTTCTAATGATGTGAATAAATAAAACACTGCAGAGAACGCACCACCAACACTTCAATGCTTCAAGTGCAAGGAAATGGGGCATTATGCTAATAATTTCCCTAATCCAAGGGTTAGTGATGATCAACATGAGCAACCACTGAAGGCAAAGGACAAAGGGAAGTCACATGCGATCACTATTGGCGATGTTGAATATGATAACGATGTGGTGGAATGATTAAGAGTTTATGTAATGGGATTCCAAAATAATGTTGTATCATTAAGTATTGCAATATTTATTGATGTGGTATTCAAAGTGATTGAGATATTTTTTTTGGAAATAAGATGATATGCGCATAATGAAGACAAGAAAATGAAATGTTTAATAGTATTCATGAGCTCATGATTGATATAAGGACTAAGTGATATTATGGATTGAGTATATAGAATTTTGAGGATTTTGGTATGTGGAAAGTGTTAACTTTTAACTGCATTCATGTTTTCACTAAGGTATTCAAGAGAATACATGATTAAGGACTTTGAATGTTTAGAATGTGACCAACAAAACATATCTTATGATATATGGGGATCAACGATGGTATTAAATCTCTGGTAATCGTTTTGACTATGTTATGAGAGTGGACTGCAGTATTATGGATAAGCCTAAAGATTGAAATGGATTATGTTGGACATAAGTGATTATTGTTTAAGGATAGAAGTTTTTTTTCGATATTATTGATGGGATGTTATAGTAATGTAGTTTTAGAAAAAAGGACAACCTGCAGGATGGGCGATAGCCCATCGCTTCGGACAAGGCTGTAGGAATCGAACCCACAACCGAAGTGCGACTGGCCTTTATCGCCTACCACTGACCTACAGGAAGTCCCTGTTTAGAAGAAACTAGTTTTATTATAATAAGCAGTATGATATATGAAGTATAAGTCCATTTTAGGAACCATGTATGATTAATCTCACTATAGATCGACTTATGTATATAATTTTTGCTAACCTTTTGTTTGAGACGGATGGAATGACCCGTAATTCTATCACATGATCTGCTAACACTTCACGAATAACAAATTCAACTTCATTTATTTAAGAGATGAAGTGGAGATTGTTCAAGGCATGAACAACAGTGAGATTGTACCAAAATAAAGAAAGTATTTATTCTAATTCAAATTTTCAACTTTAGGGAAATGATCTTCAAAACAAAAAATGTTTTCCTAGTGATCTTATACCTGATGAATCGGATGGTACCTTAGATCGTCACAAATTTATGGATTTGTGATTGTTGGCTTTTCCATAGCCATGTTCTCTACCACTCTCCATCAGAACATGATGGTTAGATTTCTCTTCCATATCCATATTTTCACCTATGTGGAAACCCAGTGATTAGTTTATTTGGGTAACCGTTACGTTTCATACTTTTGTTTTTAAAGATTGGTTTTGATATTCCTTTTTACGATGTGGGTTTCTATTAAAGAAACTTTCGAATAGTAAACCATTTATAACCCCGACGAATTTCGAGGGCGAAATTCATTTTAAGGGGGGTAGAATGTAACAGCCCAAGATTTTATAAAGAAATATTATTTTTAATTTTATTAATGTCTTGTGTTGTACGCTACACCAAAAGGAGCTTGCACAACACGCATCTTTGTCTTGCCTTGCATTACACGCAATCGCGACCTTCCTCAATAGCGTGTGTAATACGCAATACCGAGTTTCACTAAACAACGATGTGCTATTAAAATATTATTAAAACTAGCCGTTATGAATAGTAATAACCACTTTTTAAAATTCTGCAAATCTTATTTTTCAAAATGAACTTCATTCATGGATTCGGAGTATCGAATTTAGCCTAAGGTGAAATTTTGGTACTTTTCGGATAACTTTCATATTCTGATGAATAGTGAAAAATTACTAAATTATAATTAAAAACAACTTTTTTAATCGAAATAATTAATAGTGATAAATTATTAATTTGAGTGGTTTTAAAGTATATTTAGAATATATTTTTACAATTTAATACAATGTTGGTCATTGGTTGTAATTTCACATTTAAACAAGACATAATCAAGTGTCAATCTTTTGATATATATTGTTTCCTAAAAACACGCTATTTATTTTAACAGCGGGATTTAATTATAAAATTAATTAATGCAACTTCTATGTTATGAATTTGGTAAAATAGATTTCATTTTTGAATTCGGAATATGAATTATAGCTTAGGATGAAATTTTGGCATTGTTCTGAAAAACATCAATTTTTTATGAATAGTGAAACTACTAAGTGGTAGTTAAAAAAAACTGAATTTTTCATAAAACTTAATTTTTCCGCTTCTGTGAATGGAATTTCGAAAATCCGAGAGACACGGTTAATATCAAGGACTAAAATGTGGTTCAATGAGATGAAAATAATTTTTTGGTGAATAGTGACTTTTTACTTTTTTACCGCGGTTAATAGTAAATAGGGTAACTAAGGGTAAATATGATATTACTATTACCCTAACACATGTCCTAATTCTATTGGACAAGTGTAATTCGACCGAAAACAAACTTAGGAATAAAATATGACCATTTAGGCCCACTTGGATTAGATTAGGACATTTATTATTAATTTATTTAAAGAAAGGTTAAAATAGTTAAAATCAAAGTTTAATAAGTAAATCATTTTTAATATAGGGTTATACATAAGATAAATTAGATTGTAAATATTAATTAGAAAACTAAAAAGATTTCCTACATGATGGTATTTTATTTGTAATTTTTAGACATAAAATAATTTATTTTATTTATGACACAACGATGATGCAGTAATTATCTTATTAATGAAATATTGACATAATTGATGTTATAAACACCAAAATAAATGTAATTTTAGATTTTTATGAATTCCACTAATTTTTTAGGTTACTATGATATATTAATGTTGATTTAATAAACTTGGTTCGAACATTTAATTCTGTTATGACTTTCACAAAAATCATATATCCAATAGTGTCAAAATTGACACAAAATAGTTTTTAAATAAAATATTATATTATTAATTGTTATTGTATTCCTAAAAATCTAAGGTTCGGCCAAATGACTTAGATAAGGATATATATATTAATAATAAACAATTTGGGGTTCGTTTGGTATGTTATAGTAAGTTTATTAACCATATAGTGAAAGAAAACAAAAAGACATGGTAAAAGTTAAATTATTTAACTTAGAGTTAAATTTAATTGATAAGGTTAAAATAATATCCTAAACTTGTCTAAATTCTATTGGTTGATAGGATTTCGACCCCTACCCACCTTATCTTCGAAATAATACCCTTTGGATCCATTATAAACCGATTTTGACTTTAATATAAAATAATATTTTGAGATATTCCTACGGTGCCCCTCTCCTCCCTTATAAAAGGACACCTCCTCCCCCTCCTCCTCACACCAAATTGAGCACTCAAGCTCGTCCAAACCCTGCCAAAATCCCTTCTCCACTTCCCTAGAAACATCCTAGAGGTTCTGGTCTTCCTCAAAGACCAATTCTAGTGCCCTAAGAGGAGGTCTCAAAGAGGCACTTCAAAGAAGAGGTAATTACCGTTACCAATTCTTTCATCTTTATTTCTTCTTCCACTTCTTCTTCTTAGGTTGTTTCATTATTAAGTAATAACATCAGTATCACTCATATACTGATATGTTATTATAAGTATGAAACAACCCTATTTTACCATCTATCCATCCTACGGAAAAAGAAATCACCGCGCGTGCGTACGTACGGAATACCGTCTCCACGCCGTGGTGTAATCTATTTTCCACCACCACCTTACATGGATTGGTATAATGGTGTAAAGAATAACTATACATAGTTATTACAACATCATATTGATTCTGATATATTTTATAATCCACTCCAATTCAATTCAATATTTATAGAAATGATATCATCGCTCGTGCGTACGTACGGACTACCGTCTCCACGACGCGATGAGATTCATTCTCCATGTTAACCATTTAAGAATGATTATAATGTATATATAAGAAATAATAATGAAATATATGACATTATAAAGCTACTGGATTTATGTATATATATACATATGTATGTCATCTACTTACTTCCATTTCAAGACAATAAGGAAAGAAAAACAGCGTTCATGCGTACGTACGGACTACCATCTCCATGAACGGTGTTTTTCATTTTATTTATCTATCTATTATTTATATATATATACTGAATATATATGAAATATAAATCATATTTTATATTCTGGAAGTAAGTAAATCATGATATAAGTAATAATGATGTCAATAACAACAAGTCAAAACCTCTACGATAAATGAAACGATTTTACCCAAAACGCTTCTTTAACATGGAATTTACAAAAGAACGGGTAATATAATGTCATAAGTGAACCATATATGATATCATAACAATGAATATGATTCTGTAATAAGTCAATGACATTATTTAAATCATTATACAGGAGGTTCGGACACATACGAAGCAAATTGGACCTAAGGTAAGGGAAATATCACAATCTCATTTTTATCCGAGATTGTTTATTCGTAAGTATTTACTGGGGTGTATTTTATCATCCACATCCATGTTTCATCAATATGTAATACTATTTCCATCCACCTACAATTGTTTAAATCCATTTTTACCCTTCGGTGAGTTTTTAGTAAAAGAAGTGAAAGGAATCTTTTGTCGTTTTCCGTACGAGGTACTTTTTGACTTTTCTGACAAAAGTACGAAGAATGTTTTTTTTTAACTTATACGACCTGAATGGATTTTTAAAACATTATTTCTAAGAAACTTCCTTTACAAGTTTTCAAGTTTATTTTTAATCAACTTCTTTTATTTTAAATTCGTATGACATGTTATGAAAGGAAAAAAATGTTTTTGAAGAAGAAAGGATATTTTCCTCAAGAATAGAGTTGAAGTATTTTATCAAAATTATTTTCCATCTAAGATAATAAAAGGGTTCTGTTTTTTTCCCTATTATTACATTGGTTTGATTATGTTGTGATGGAAATATTTTTATGAATTCCTTTATCTTATATGAATTGTTTTATGATGTCATGTTGTTTAAGAATCCCATTTTATTTCATGGGTTATGCAATGATGTATGATTTATGATTTTGTGGCACACATAATAATGGTATCATTATGAGATGGGTGGGACCTATATCTCCCTCCAATGCATTGGGTAAATATTTTATATCTCATGAGATAGACATGGCTGAAATGGTAGGTTATATCGGTTCAGTGAAACAGGACTGAAACGAGGGTTACTCGATTCAGAAAGGGACTTTGTCCACTAAGATAGTCATGGAAATGAGTCTTGACTAACAAGAAATGATTTTCTATGATTATGTGTGTATGCCACAAAGTTTCATGTTTTATGTTATGATTATTGGGATTACATTTCACTTCTATGATATATCCCATGTTATGATATTATGAGCTCTTTTGCAGGTTAAGATTTCCAAAAGCTATGTATATGATGTGATTGATTTTTCTTTTGTTTACCCTTACTGAGCATTTGAGCTCACCCTTTTATGTTTTCTTTTCCCCAGGATATAAAGAAAGGTTTTAGGTAGAAAAAGGGATGACCTTTATGGGAGATATTGGAGAACTTTCACCACGATTAGAAGATTACGTTCCGAGTTTCCAAAGACACTAAACTATTACGATCCTTTAGTGTGTGTTTTTGTTATGTACTAAGTATTCCGCAAATGTAATGTAATGTCCATGTACGTCAAGCTTCGGGTCTCTACAAAATATGTAATTAATTAGAAACAAATAACTAATGTGTAACCCAAATTACATAATATAGAAAATCCATTCTGATAAAAAATCATAAAGAAAAATATGATATATGGTGGTTTAAAGGTAAGTACTAGGATACACACTCTGAATGATGAAGGTGTATCCATTGAGTCATATCTCAATTGATTTTGGAGAGGGGCCTTCAATAGTTATAGTTATGGATTTGATTAGAACCACCTATAAAAAGGATATCTAGGAATTGTGACGTCCCAAACCAGGATTCCACTCATTAGTGACCCAAACCCAGATGGCCACATGGCCTCATGCACATCTACCAAAATTCGAAATGTTTTTGACTAATAGTGAGAGTATTTGTTGTTTCTGGGGGAGACTATTCCCTCATTACCTAAGTTTCACAATTTTAATATTATCAGCTAAAAGTGGAAGAGAGATAACAATGGGAAAATATTGGAAATGGATTAAAATAACCAAATCAGTAATACCAACTAATAACAGAATCATAAACTGAATGATGGTATTGTATGTCATGTATCAAGAAGAAAAACATAGTTATAACTATCAGGAAGTAGTACTATACAAGAGGCTCAATAAATTCAAAAATTCGACCTAGCTTCTTGAGCTAAAATTCAATCATCTGGTTCATCATTGGAAAGAGTGTGAGTCATGTCAATAACTCGAAATCCACAATTATCAATAAAGGTGCATTTCCTAGTCATTGAATCAGACCATTGGTAAAAGGAAGTGTTTTACCAATGGTTGCACACAACTGTTGGTAAAAGAGGACTTCAAGGCCCCTTTATAGGCATCCCTAATAGAGGAACATGCCTCAGTCCCAATTATGTGTTACAGGCATCCCAAATCATTCACTCCTGTTCAATAAATCATTCTTGGCACCTCTATGGTCATACCTTTCATTACCCAATTAGTTCCCCAAGTCAATCACACCCCATGGGTGGATAAATTTTAGGCATCTACACTAATAGGTTGTTCATGTCTTGTAAAAAGGATTAATTTCATAATGTATAGACAAAAACCTTTATTTTCAAATTTGAGATTATTAATAATGTATGTCAATGGTAACAAGATTACTGAATTAATCTTGTGACTTATCTAACATTGTTTTGGATGTATACACATGCCAGCATGGCTAGTGAAAAGCACCCCACCATCATAAAGTTTGTATTGGCCAAGAAAGAGACATAATATACAACATAAAGTGAGAAACATATTTAATTGACCCTAAAGTTATATTAGTACAGTCATCTTAGAAGCCAATTATCTCTCATGACTAACTATGCAACTATAAACAACCTGGAGTGTATGAGTTTTCTCTTTGATCTTAACAACAACATCAAACATTATTACCATGATGTGAATCATGTGGAATATGGATGATATTAAAAAAAATTCCCATCAATACCAAGCTTTCTAAGAATTGAAAATTTATGGATGATATTAACACATAATTCATTTTGAATCAAATTTGATTCACTGTCAAAGCCCAACACAAACACCCAAATCAAACAGAAAACAAAAGTCATACACACCCAAATCAAAATAGAAAACCAAAACAGTATAGTTAGAACATTAAAATGAATATATCCATTACAAATTAGAAGTGTAGTACTGAGAAATTTTGAAAATGGATCAGAACAAACAATTTCCTCAGTAGGGTAACCAGAATCCAACTTCTCCACTTCACCCAAATGAAAAAATAAAACCAAAATAGTAGATGCAGTATCACTTATATAATACATGTGAAGAACTGATAAATTTTAAGGATGGAAGGATTTCAGCCATAGGGGAAGGAAAATCCCAATTCTCCCTTCTGTTTAGGGCTGCAGTCACGCAGAATGGGAGAGGTCGACAGTTTGTGAATTTGGGGGAAAACTTTCCCAACGGTCTGTAAAAACCATTGGAAAATGATGATTTAAACCACTCTATACCAAGGGTTTAAGAAAACCATTGGTATAGTGTATAAATTTCCAAATGGATTTTAAAAACTGTTAGGAAAATATGATTTAACCAACTTTTACCAACGGTTTCCTTAAACAGTTCATAAAAGTACTCTACAGTCCTTGGGAAAACCTCCGTTTCTAAAAGTGAATTAATATGAAAGAATTTGATTTTGTGTGTTGGTGAAATGTTCAATAATTATTATCCTTTATATGATTTATTTTAGTTTGATAATATAAACATTAAATCTCACGTTTTAACTACTATTCTTTATTTATAAATTGTGGAATATTATTGAATGTTTGATAACGACCAATTCCACCTCCTCCTTTACTACAAGTTTGTGACACACCTTTGTCTAGAATTTTTCATCTTCCAAGACCTGATTCAATCAAAGCCGTTTCATCCATTGATTAGATCAACTACAACGTGTGAAGAACTAAACAATATAGACACAGAAAAAAAGATTATATAAAAGAATAGGGATAGGTTGAGTTGCATGTCCTCAGAAGCGGTCACAACATCGGGGACATTCTCCTTACCCATGCATTCTAATCAAATCTTTCTACAAACATAAAATTAAACATTAAAGAAAATTCATGATCACCTTCACCTCCCCCCAGGCCAAGTCTTACGGTCATCCTCTCATTTCCGAGAGTAATATTTTACTTAGCGTAGTGGGTGGAAGATGAGAGAGAGAGAGAGAGGTAATCAAATGAAGAAAAGTGGATGGAGAAACACAAATACATGGATTAATAAGACAAAAATTTGAATTACAATTGAAAAATAATAAAAACATAAAATTATAATAAAATTAAAATAAAAAATAGGGGGGAAGAGGAGAAGAATTGGCCCGTGCCCTGATCGGATCCCTCCTTATTTTTGGATGTCGAGCTGATGATTTGAGAAGGAGTCGAGGGCCTCCTTTTATAGGAAGAATTATGTCTTCTGAAATTTTGCATGTCGTTGGCCCATTAAATGGTCAGTTCATATGTGGACCTTTTCATAAAATTTATTCATAAATATGTTTTCCATTCACCCTCCAACCATCATCACATTTATCCATAGTATTAAGGAGTTATGGAATTTTCACTGAATAAAGATTTTAATGGCCAAAATTTCTAAGAAGATTCCTTCAAATGTATAACGAACAATGGAAACCTTAATGACTTAAAAACTCAACCGAAATTGTTTTAGAGTAGTTCTGATGTGTACTAGTGTTATCCCAATTGTAATAACCTAAATGGGAGGTGAGGAGACTGATTTGTGCATCTGTTATGGTGGTGGGGTCCACGCTGTCCGCTCGGAAAAGATTCCAACTTCAATGATTTTTTTGGACTAATAGATATTCGAATCAACTCTAGGACCTGAAGAGAAATTTTAATGAAATAATATCAGGATTCTAAAAAAAATCATGAATTTTGGAATTATATTTTTTATGAAGTGACAAAAATACCCTTGTGGTAAATATCTTTCAAAAATCCAAAAATATGCTCTTTTATCAAATTTTCTCATAATCATTCTAAAATTAAAATTACCCATTATTTTAATAAAACATTGAAATACATGTGTTTTATCATTGAAAAACATTAAAATCCTCATTATTTGATAAAAAGTATGCACATAAATTTGATCCGTCAAATACCCCCACACATAAACCATGCTTGTCCCCAAGTATAAAATCACAAAATGGAAATTAGAGGACACCAATATTACCAATATTTAAATTCTAAGGTAACAAAATAAAATAAAATTCAATGTGAAATCAAAATTTCATAAATCTGAATAAAATATAAATTTAATTTCCCATTTTTCAAAGAAAAAAATAATTCACATATTTTACTTTTACCCTTTGAAAATTGATGAATCTTATCCTTTAATTCATTCAATATCCTTGATTAATTATTATTAAAATGACAAGTCATTATTTACCTCACTTTTGATTCTTTTCTCTCATCACTCGTGATACAATTGAGGTAGAGTTACTCTCATATCACGAGAACATGCTCCTTATCCATAGTCTTGTAAATGAACTACCATATCCACTTTGTAGAGGAAAAATGCACATAAAATCATGAGGACTTTCAATTAAGGTTCTATTGACTCTGAGGTTTATGGCTGGTAGGATTTAACGCTTTAAAAATTAAGGCTCAAGTAAGAGGATAATCTCTTAAGTACTATGCATGATATCAAAAGAAAATATACAGCGAAATTATTCCCTACAAAGTAGCAACACCTAATTCCCAAAACTCAAAGAAAAGGTTATGATCAAGTAAGAATAATCAATGATTTGTGCACCCTCTTAATTTTTTTATTTTTTACTTTTAATTATTTTTTTGAAAGTTATGATTATATAAAATCTAACATCCATCATCTAACAACAAACGATCATAAGATCATCAGTCTAGAAAATGGAGATTTTTGGTTTTCCCAAATCACAACCCATTTTTTCTCTTTTTGTCGGTTCTTTTTGTCATTTTTGTCATTTTTTAATTCAAGAGGGGAAAAATAGAGTATAATGAATGATTCCATAACCTTTTACTGTTACCATAATAATACCCCCACACTTCTTCCTTACAATGTATATTATCCCGTCCACCATTATTCCCTTTGACCCCAAACTTCAACTTTCAAATATCATGAAAATACTCAAAGGAGGGTAGGAATGGATAAAAATGGTTTGAAACATGACTCATTCCTATAATGGTCATTCATTTCCTCTATGGGATAAAATAAGGATTGATGTAAAGGTGGTCTTTTAAGGAGAATGGGATTTCCAAAATATGCCTCAATCATTTTAAATGTATTTTTGCATAGTCATAACATTGATAAGTTTCAATACAAGTTCTTGTTGGTTACATGTCCAAAGATCATCCAAGAAATATGCTCAAGAATAAATTGTAAGTACATGGTCTATAAATACTATTGGGAATGGAAAATATAATATTGGACAATCACTCATGGCATGACTAATAAATCAATTCACATGAACTTCGGAAATTCAATGCATGAAGGATGGTAGAGAAATTTCATTTACATGAATCAATTAATTCCTTCAAATCGGGAGTCATTACTTCAATATCCATGCTTCATTTTAAAAATTCAATTATTAATTTCAATCATTTAATCATATCAACATTGAAATCTAAATCATGGAATCATAGTATTCCTAAGAAACTCATGTATCTTTGATAAGTCGAGTAAAACATGAATTCAAGTGTGGGAATGAATTTTTATATTTAAAGACAAAAAAATGTTGTATAAAAAAATGTGGAGAATTTAAAAGATAAAACAGTAAAATTGAACACCATTTTTTCATGAAACTTAGTCCTTCCCCTTTATTTTTTGGGGCTTCCTTCTACCATCATGATCCTACAAACGAATATTAATCAATTAATCACAATGATGATTTCATTTAATCTCAAAATAAAAGAGGCAGGGGACCACATGCTAAATTATTTCAATAAAACTACATTGAAATATAAATTCCTAGAAACAGGTAATGGTAAATCATTGTATTATCTCCCATGTGGGCCATGAATTTGGACTACCTCTAGAGGGTAGTACCTATTGCTATCCACATTCTGAGGGAGGATAATGATTCTTTGATTTGAATGACCACATGTTGATTTTCCCAGCTTTTTCTTCATCCTTCTAGGAAAGAGTACACTATATCCCCCCTTTACAATGAGTTATAACATGCATGGCGGGGGTAGGATGAAGTATGAATCATCCTCCTTTTTTGCTGACACTTGTGCAACCTATTCTTCTCTGTACATTAGTTACTTGAGGTATGCATCATCAAAATAATAGTCAATGGGAATGTAAGAGTGTAATTCAATTTGAATAATATTAAAAAATGAAGTATCAAGATCAAATTATTCACCATCAAAACATATTTTTTCATGGTTTCCTTATTGAAATACAATAGAATCTCTTCATTAACTTCCTTGAATAAATATTCCGTGTATCTAGGTAGCTCCATATGTTCCTCAGCATGTGCACATCGAGGTTCTTCTTCGTCCTCCAAGGCAGTGTTGAGGTTGTGTAATTATGTATAATCAAAACCACATGGAGTGATATAGAATTAATAATCAATAAAATTAGAAGGGATCGAGTCAATGAATGGTTCAACTCCCTGAGTCGGTTCAGCTTTAATATCTACCTTAGTGGTAAGTGCCTCTTGGAGTATACTCTTTGAGGATAAAGGCAGCAAGTTAGGCTCCTCCATCTTGACTTCAAATTCCACCACATGGGTGGTTTCTTCCAATAGTGGTGACGAATCTTATACTTTTTATTATATAGGGACGTTATGTAGTTCCTCATATTTAATAAATAATTCATCCAAACTTTGTTGATCTCCCACTTGTAGCTCAGTAGATACGTCTTCCTGTCTTGCTTACTCGGGTTCTTAAATTTAAAATACAAGTGGTGAAATTTATTCCACCACTTTCCCATGTTCTTCCATTGGATTATGGTTGGGTTTCTCTATTAATTCATGAACATAATCAAAATCCCTATTAGCCTTTCTGGTTATTTGTTCAATGCTTTCTCTATGTTCATGCATCTAATCTCTTCTAAAATATTCATCTTCTTCTTTTTTTTGTTGCTACACCTGTGAGTAATTTTTCTATGCATAATATTCTGAATTTGAATAACTCATGGAAGTATTTTTTTCGTTTTTTAAATAAAATGATATATAAAAAATATGTGAAAATAGAAAATGTAAATGATCTAATGATTGGATCCCCGGAAACAACGTTAGTTTTGACGCACGTCTACTGTGAGGTGTGGACAAAAATAATTATATTTTTCCTAGTACAGAACAGTGGATGACCATGGTCATCTCTCTTGAATATCCTTCTCAATGTAGTACAATTAATTTTTTTAATTCACATATTCTATCTCTTTTTGTGGTTTTTTTATTAGATGAAATTGATTAAAATATTTATGGTGTTTTTATTATTTAAAATGATGATATGTGAAGGATGAAATCTAAATTTATACTATGATTCAAGTTTCAATCGAATGAATTAATAAGAAAGAACTTTGTTTTGGGGTTGGTTAAATATTCAATCATTATTCTCATTTATATTTTTTATTTGAGTTTGATAATCCAAACACGAAATCTCATGTTTTAACTGCTATTCTTTATTTATAAATTGTGGAATATCATTGAATGTTTGATCACTCTCATTTCCACCTCCTCCTTTAATCCAAGTTGGGGACAGACCTTTGTCTAGAATGTGTCATATTCCAGGACCTGGTTCAATTGAAGCCGTTTCATCCATTGATTATCTCAACACCAATGTGTGAAGAACTAACCAATTGAGGGAGGGAAAATTATTAAATAAAATAATATGGATGGATTGAGTTGCATGTTATCAGTGGTAGTAACAACATCATGGACATTCGACTTACCTATGCATGCTACTCAAATATATCTACAAACATAAAATTAAACATTAAAGAAAATTCAGGATCACCTTCACCGCCCCTTTGGCCATGTCTTGGGGTTATCCTCTCATTTCTGAGAGTAATGGATTACTTGGTGGAGTGGGTGGAAGAGAAGAGAGAGATAGGGAAAGAAATGAAGAAAAGTGGATGGAGAAATACAAAGGCATGGATTGATAAAAATAATATTTTAATTACAATTGAAAAATAATACCAAAATAAAATTAAAATAAAATAAAATGATGAAATGGGGAGCGAAGAGAGGTGTATCATCATATCATGCCCCGTTGGGAACCCTCATTGGCTGCTTGTGTCAAGCTGATGATTTGGGAAGGATTCGAGAGCCTCCTTTTATAGGCTGAATTCTATCGCCTAAAAGATTGTGCATTGTTGGCACAATAAATGGTCGATTAATACATGTACTCCTTCATACAAGTTGTTCCTAAATGTGTTTTCCATTCAACTGCTACATTTCGGATCATTTAGTCATTGTATTAAGGAGGTATGGAATTTTCATTGAATAATACTTTTTATGGCCAAAATTTCCAGGAAGCTTCCTTCAAATGTATAACGATCAATGGAAACCTTAATGACTTAAAAACTCCCCCAAAATTGTTTTAGAGTCATTCCTATGTTTCCTAGTGATATCCCATGTTGAATAACCTATATTAGAGGTGAGGAGACCGATTTTTGCATCCGTTACGGTGGTGAGGTCCATGTTGTCCGCCCGGAAAACATTCCAAATTCAATGAATTTTTTGGACTAATAGATCTTAAAATCAGCTCTAGGTCATAAAGATGAAGTTGAAGAAAATAAAATCAGTATTAAAAAAAATTAATCAGTAATTTTTGACTTCTATTTTTTAATAAATGACAAAAAGAACTTTATGGTAAAAATCTTCCAAAAATCCAAAATTATGCACTTTTCTCATTTTTGCTCATATTCGTTCTAAAACTCAAATTACACATTATGTTAATAAAACATTGAAATACATGGGTATTATTATTAAAAAAATAATAAATAAAATCCTCATTATTTGATAAAAAATATGAACATAATGTTTTTTTGTCAGAGATGTCATGCCCCCTAATCTTGTGTTATCATAATATGTCAGGCCTAAATTGATTAAATGCTTAAATGGAACTTGTTAAACGAGTCGGTATACTTTTTAGTTGTTTTTATATTGCTTAAATGTTTTTTTGGTAATTATGATTAAAGGGTGGGTATATCCATGTGATGTGTTAAATGGAAATTGGTGATAAGTGGGTGGGTATAACCTTGTGACATGATTAAATGGAAGTGGAGTACATGAGTGGATATACTCATGAGATGTAATAGTTTAAATGAGTAGGTATATTCATTGAATGGTTTTGAATGTAATTGTTTATATGAGTGGGTAGAATCATATGGCTATAAATTGTTATATGTATGGAATGGTCGATGATTTACAAAGATTCCAAGGACGGATCACCATGGATTTGGAATGCAGTAGTGGACACCTTGGTTGATTATTCACTTTGGGTCTTGATTCTGTTTGATGTATTGGGCTTTGTTTTACATTAGATCTGGCTTGATTGGACTCATGTAGGACATGCTGGTACACATGCTCCATGGACTCCAACCAATACCTATACTGAGTTTCTATCGATATGATACTAGGACTTGATGATGATGCCTTGGTCTTCAATACATTGGATTCATCCATTCATGGTCTACATTTCATTATATGGCACGATCATGGGATATATGATTGTGGTTGTATGACAAGGTCGTGGGTTTTTGATATAGTGTTCTTTTTAGAGTAAGGCTGTGTGGACAGGATATGGATTGTTTTATGACAAGGCTGTGTTATTTGTTTATATTGCTTGTAGGTTCCTTATTAGGAGCTTCCACTTATTGCATGGAGCCATAAGAGGTTGTCCGGTATAACTTATTTGCGTTGGTTATATGCCTTGGGCTTTCACACATACATTACTACTTACTTGTACTTCTTTCGCATATTTCATAGTACAACATAGAATTCTATAGATCTTTTGGTGGAAACCTAATGGGATGTTTATCTTGCATCTTGTTTCGGCCTCCTTGGGGACCAAAACAAATTATATGGTTTGAGGTGATAGTAGGGGAAATCTCCCTAATAGTAGTTGTTGATCATTTCTTTAGAGCATGGGAGAATGAGACTCAACTGAGGCTTGTGATGCTACTGTGACACTTTTTGATCTTTTTGGATTTTGGATACTTGTATTGTACTTTATTTCCATGTATATTTTTTGGTTGTTTTCTAGATACATGTATCATCTATATCATGGTATATGAGACACTTATGGCTTGTTATATATTCCTATCTTTCTTATCTATTTTACCTATTTTCCACTTATTTTATTAACTTCTGCTATTGAATTTGATTTACTTACACAATGATATACTCTAGTAATGAGGGAATATTCTCCCCAATAAATCAACTAAGCCCTCACCACTAGTGGAAGCATCTGGCATTTGAGGATTGTGCTTGAGGCCATGTAGCCAACCGTGCTTGGGGCACTATTGAGTGGCATATGAGTTCAGGATGTTACAAAGTGGTATCAGAGACAATGTATTCTCTAGTTTGATTTAATATTTGGAGACAATAGACATGGATATGAAGGAAAATGGAATTTGTTAATGAGCTATGCTTGAGTGTAGCTAACCCGTGTACAAGAAAAATCAAAATTACCCTCAATGAAATTTCTATTTTCTGTTTTTGACTATTACAGTTGATTTGATTTCACCATTAGGCGTCACACATGATTTATGATAATACTATAGATGCAATTGTGGGTTTTATTTTTTTACAACCCGATGAGATGAGGGTATTCCCTCTCATGCATCGTATAGTCGCTTGTTAGAAATCACATATCATGGATTATATCATGCCATTTAAGATGATTTATTTGATGCATGATATTGTGATAGGTGATCTAATAGTTGTTCCTAATTTTGAGATAGTCTTTGTGCAGAGGATAGAGAAGTGACATCGTCATTCAATTCATAATGTGTTTGGGCCCTTATGAAATAAAAAATGAAGTACATTTTAAATTAAAATTTTAATGTGAATTTGATGTGTATGGATTATATGGGCATCAGATTTTGTTTCATGAGGTGTTATGGGTCCTCAAGGATCAGAACTTGGTGGACCATTGGTTAAATCATGTGAAATAATGACTATTAAATGAAAATAAATGGAAAATAGAGACATGAACTACTCCCAGATTTTGATTGGGTGAGAGGTAGTGTTTCTAGTTGTGTTTTGGTTGTTCTTTGTACAGTCATGGACTTAGGATTAGGTTTTCTGTTATGACTTGTTTTTAGGAGGTTTTTGACCTATCCTATGCTTTTGAGATGCGACTTTGATATCATTCTTTTTTTAGGTGAGTGTTTGGCATTGTAGAGGCATGTCACCCTAAAGACCACCAATGGTATGCCAAGAGGGTGGCGATGACCATGCTTCGAAGGTGGTGGTCCATGAGATAATAGTGGATCCCCTTTTAGTGTGTTTTGTGGTACAATAGACTATTTCAGACATAGGTGTTGAAGCATAGTTCCACGAGAGGTTATTTTTCTATATGCAGACATTTCAAGGAGCACCGTAGCCTACCATGAGTATGGCCGAGCTGACATGGGTGTTCTAGCAGCAACATCCTTTCACGTTTTTTGGGGATGATGGTCCACAAGCTTCTGAGATGTGGCTTGAGACCACACAAGCTATCTTCGAGCATCTGAAGACACCTCTTGAGTGGAGGGTCAAGCTTACCCCTTATATGATACATGGAGTGGTAAAGTACTGGTGGGATGTTCTGAACTAGGCTTAAAGGCTATGAGATATGGGTTGGACGGATTTACAGACCAACTTCCTTGACTAAATTTACCACAAGACACTATGGGTAGAGTGATCTAGTGATTTCATGCGTTTAGAGCAGGGAACCTTGGCGGTTATAGAGTACTCATCATACTTTATAGAGTTGCATAGTTTTGCACTGATGTACCTTTCTGATGAGCTATCAAGATCGAGATTCAGTGAGGAAGGCCTCTGGAATACTGTCAAATCCTAGGTCAATGTGTTCAGGTTGACATCTATCATTGAGATTGTGAATCAGGCACTGATTGTAGAGTGGAACGTGAGGGGATTAGAGGATATAGAGCATGGAAATGTTTCTTCTCAACCTAGTGGTTCTACATCTTCACCCAGGAAGCACCATTTTGATGCTTTCCATGAGATGAGCATTAGTTAGGCTATGAGTTCTAGTAGTTAAGTGTTTTGTCACTAGTGTGGAAGGAGAGGACACGTGAAGAATCAGCGTGACTGCGACCCAGTCGAGTGTGGAGCTTATGGAGTGATGGGCCACATGCAATGGTTTTGCAGGACCTTCCCGCCAGTTGGGAGTGGTAGGTGGTCAGCTTCGATGTTAAGTTCATGAGTAGGTTTCTATGATCTGTGTCATGCAGGGAGCTAGAGAAATGCAGGCCGATCAGGCTGCAGAAATAGTGGTCTTTGCTGAGGTATCCATACACCAATTACTCCTATAAATCGAAGGGGACCTACTCTGAGCATGAGGTTGTTTCATAGGGTCGTGGTATAGGTCAATTATATTATGTACAACCTACCCATGAGGAGCAAGGTTTCATACTGTCTATTGATAGAGGAATGATCTTAGTAGCCTATACTATTGCTTTTTCTCTTTTTGAAATAGGTGTATCTCATAGTTTCATATCTGTACCTATGGTGAAAATACTTGGGCTTGTTGTGTGGTATTTTGAAAGAGTTTTAATGCTAGAAATACTATTAGGAATCAGAATGGATGATGTGATCTACTGTAGGTAGTAACCCCTTGAGGTCGGTGAGTGTCAGTTCATTTGAGATATTTATGTCTTTGAGATGATAGGGTGTGACGTCATTCTTTGGATTGATTCTTTAGTATATTATTGATCTTTCATTGTCTACTATCACCTAAGGGTAATTTTCACATCACCAGAGGATGCAGTGTTTACTCACAATGGTGAATGGGGTGTCTATGTGAGTTAAGATGGACTAGATTATCATGAGTTGGGTAGAATGACATCCTATATTTCTATTTTGTATTTTTGATGATTAGTTATTGAGTCCGGTAGTCTTTCCTCTAATGGTGGATTATTTCAGGGACATGTTCCCAGAAGAATTTTCTAGTTTACCGCTCGAGAGATAGGTTGAGTTCTCCATTGAACTAGTGTTATGAGCTGCACCAGTATCCATTTCTACTTACTAGGTGGCTATGATGGAGTTGTAAGAAATTAAGTGGACGCTAGCATATTTGGAGGGAAAGGGGTTTATCTAACATAATACTTCTCTGTGGGGTTTTCTAGTTCTTTTTTCAAAAAATATGTATATAACACTGAGGATATTTGGGGATTATCGTAATTTGAATAATCTAATAGTTAAAAACTGATATCCTTCTCCACAAATAGATGAAATGTTTGATAAGATTATAGCATCCCGAGTATTCTTGAAAATTGAACTTAGGTTAGGATATCACCAGTTACATATTTGAGCCACAGACATACCTCGTACAACCATTCATAGTAGGTATAGTCTATATGAGTATCTGTTTATACCATTAAGTCTCACAAACATGATAGTAGTTTTCATGGTGCTGATTAACCGAGTGTTCCATCCTTAATTTTTCATATCAAGTATTGGGTTGGGAGTAGTTTTGATGTAGGGGGTAGAGTTTTGGCATATGAGTGTATGTTTCTAAGGCCACGTGAGAGGAATTACCCTATGCATGATCTTGATCTAGATGTAGTTGTTCATGCTTTTAACTATTGGAGAAATTATTTATTGGGAGATCATTTTTTGGTGTATACAGACTAAATAATCCTCAAGTATATATTTAATCAGTATTATTTGAATATGAGGCAAAAAAGGTGGGTGGAGTACCTACAGTCTTTTGACTTCAAGCTCGAATACATGACTAGTAAAGGTAATGTACTGTTTGATGCACTAACCACATGGACTCAGATACAGACAGTGCAATAGGCAAGTAGAAAGTGGAAACATATGGCGTTACTCTCTAAGATCTATATGGAGGTGAAAAACAGTTAGGGATAGACATATCTAGCATCCATAGTTGTGACCTATACCCTGTTGGATAAAGTAAGGATGAGGCAGTTATCAAATTCATAGGGTCTAGTCCTATGGGAGAGTGTGGAAGGTGAGGACCCTCCTCCTGGTTGGACCGTTGTGGTTGATGAGATCTAACATATCCATGGATGTGTTTGGGTTCCATTGGATATATGTGGGGATATGATGTGGGAGTTTCAGGCTTCATCTTGGGAACTACATCTCGGAGTCAACAAGATGTACCGAGACTTACATCATCAATACTGATGGCCAAGTATGAAAAGTGAGGTAGCTAGTTTTGTTACGAGGTGTTACACCTGTCATCATGTGAAGGGGGAACATCAATGACCAGCCATGATTTTATAGAAGTTACATATTCCAAAGTGGAAATGAGATGATTTCATAAAGGATTTCATGATTGGTTTACTAAGGTCGCCTTGAGGTAACGATGCTGCGTGGGTTGTTGTTGATGGGATCAAAAAGGTTGATCATTTATTGCCGATAAAGGAAACCATTAATGTAAATGTTCTTGTAAGGTTGTATATCCATGAGATAATAAAACTTCATGGGTTCTCATGTGCTATCATTTCCAATAGGTATTCCCACTTTACATCTCGTTTCTTATAGAGTTTTCAGCGGGCACTGGGTACATAGGTGCTTCTGAGCACAGTCCACCACCCTTAGACTGATGGCCAATCAGAGTGTATGCTACAAGATCTAGAGAACATGATGAGAGAATGTGTCCCAGATTTTGGGGGATCTTGGGAGTGACACATTCATCTAGATGAGTTCTCCTATAATAACAATTATTAGGAAACGATACAGATGTCTCATTACGAGGCTTTGAACGGTAGGCTATGCCAATCACCCTTGTGATGGCTAGATGCAGACGAGGTAGCTTTACTGGGACCTTGTCTCAAGCAAGATAATTCTGAGTAGATCCAGTTGATTCAGAAGCATTTGGCTACTACACAATCTTGATTGAAATCTTATGTTGATCACTGTATATGACCTCTAGAGTTTGTGGTTCGGGATCGGGTCTTTTTATGTGTTTCACTATGGTTGGGACATAGATGGATCATGATACAGGGTATGATTTCACCACTATATATTGGGTCATTCGAGATTCATGAGAGTCAGATCAGTAGAATATTTGTTTTAGTTACCTCAGAGTTACTGAGCCAGGCATGATGTCTTCCACGTATCACCACTATGTTATAATTCAGACCCATCTCACGCTTTTCAATCCGTGGGGGTTGAGCTACAATTTGATGCATCCTTCAAGGGGTATCTAATTCGTATTTTTGATTTGATAATGAAGGTTTTACAAGGCTAGTTAGTTCCTCGAGTACAGGTTATATGGAAGAATGACTATTCACAAGTCAAAACAAAGGAGCGGGATGCTGACGTACGTGCTCAGTGATAGGAGTTTTTTCAAATGGGTCTTGACTACCCATGAGAGGGAAATTCGGGGAAGAATTTTATTAATGGGGTAATATTGTAAGATACTAGGTTTTTCTTGAGGTATGAAAATTTTACATTCTTTTTTGGCTTAGACCCTAAGTTGGGCCACGGGTTGGTTGGGTTGTTTTTGGGAAATAATAGGGAAGAAGGTTGTATACCGATTGCAGGCTAATTACATGATGTGTAATTGGATTACACACTGTGTAATCTGGTTTCATAACCTGTAATGGTTTTTCTTGGACCTTTCACCATGTGTAAGGGTTTTTCCCCATTAAAGTAAAACCGAGCATTACACACCATGTATGGAAATTACTTGTCTTGTAATTCCTAGACTATGTTTTTTAAAAATAGAGCCATGGACCTCATGTTTTTGGACAGAAGCCTTTTTCACTCTTTTGAAGACTAAAAATTTTCTTATCAAACATTTCAGATATAGCACCCATTTGGATTCCATTTCATTCCCTGTCATTTTTTTGGAACTATGGGGTTAAGATATTTATTCCTTTTTAGCCCTTATTGATTCTTCAGAACAATAGTTGCATTGTTTGGATTTAGCCTTTCAAGACCTAATTTCTTGTTCTTCATATGTTCTTTAGATTTATTCCCAACCAAGATGAATTAGGACTTGATACTAGATGAGAAATAAACTAATGAGATAAGGTAGGTGTTCTATAATTTTCTTTCAGCGTTTGATGCTTTATAGGGCTATTGACATTTTTTCTGCCCGCTGGACTTTTTAGCGCAAGCCAGATTTTAATGTGTTAATCTGAAATAGGATGAGGTAAGACCTATTTGGGACTCCCTTAGGTTCTTTGAGATGCATTTGTGGTTGTTGACCCAGCCCAAGGACAGCCATGGGGTGCACCAAGCCTTTACTTTGGTTTTTACCATTGATGAACTACCCATGGGGTGTGACCTTGAGTTTTACTAGTTTAACGAAGCTCGGTTGTACTGAAATGAGGCCTAATTACATACATATAAGATATCTTTCCTCCTTACCTTGTGTTATTATAATATTCCATGCCTAACTTGATTAAATACTTAAATGGAAATTTTTAAATGAGTCAATATACTCGTTGTCTGTTTTTAGATTGCTTAAATAGTTTGGTTGGTAATTGTGATTAATGGATGGATATACCCATGTGATGTGTTAAAGGGAAATTGGTGATAACTGGGTGAGTATATCCATGTGACATGATTAAATTAAAGTGGATTACATGAGTAGTTATACTCATGAGATGTAATGGTTTAAATGAGTGGGTATATTCATTGAATTGTTTAGAATGTAATTGTTTATATGAGTGGGTAGAATCATATGGTTTGAATTTGTTAAAGGCATGGAATGATTGATGATTTACATAGATTTCATGAATGGACCTCCATGGATCTCTAATGATGTAGTGGACACCTTGTCTAATTATGCACCTTTGGTCTTTATTCTATGAGATGCCTTTGGCCTTGCTACCCCAGGGATCGAGCTATCTTGGACTCACGTAGGACATGTTGGTACACATGCTCCTAGTATTCCAACCAGTACCATTTCCACGTATCCATCGAGATTCTCGTGAGACTCGAAGAGGATTCTGTGGTCTTCAGCACCATAGATTCGGCACTTCATGGTCTACAATTCATTATACGGCATGACTATGGGATATATGATTGTGGTTGTACGACAAGGCCATGGGTTTTTGATATAGTTTTCTTTATATGGTAAGGATACGTGGACATGATATGGACAGTTATGTGGAAAGGATGTGTTGTTTGTTTATATTGCTTGTAGATGCCTTGTTAGGAGCTGAAACATGTTGCAGGGAGCCACAAGAGGTTGTTTAGTATTACTTGTTTGTAGTAGTTATATGCCTTGGACTTTCACACATACATTACTACTTACTTTCACTTGTTTAGCATATTTCATAGTACTTCTTAGAACTCTATAGATATTTAGCTGGAAACCTATTGGGATGTTTATCTCACATCCTATTTGGGCCTCCTTGGGGACCCAAACATATTATATAGTTACAGGTGATAGTAGTGGAAATCTCCCTAAAACTATTTGTTGATCATTCTTTTATAGCATGGGAGCATAGGACTAAGATGAGGCTTGTGATGGTACGGGGGAACTTTTCAGTCGTATTGGATTTTAGATACTTGTATTTTATTATATTTCTATGTACCAATTTCGAATATTTTCTAGATACATGTATCATCTACATCATGGTATATGAGACACTTCTGGCTTGTTACATATGCTTGTCTTGATGTTCTATTTTATCTATTGTCTGCTTATTGTATTATCTTCCACTATTTTTTGTGATTGACTTCCATTGTGATAAATTATGGTAATGGGGGTATAGTCCCCCAAATGACTCACCTACTCCCTAACTTCTAGTCATAAGACTCTGGAATTTGGGAAGATGTGCTTGAGGTCATGTAGCCAACCGGGCATGGGGCATAGTTTAGTGACATCCAGGTTAGGGATATTTCATTTGTACAATGATTCAAAGATTTCATTTCAAAATTCATTGATGTAATATGAAGATATAATATGATGTTGTGCATGTACATACTATATCACATCTAGGTGTGAATAAAATTCCATAATGAAAAAAAATTCCATTGGGTGATAATTCTTATAGTGAGATAAATTCCTTAAACTAATATAAAATACTATGGGTGAGAAAATTCATAAAGTGGGAAAACAATTCTAGTGAGAAAAATCCTACTGTTTGAGAGGTTATAGAGATGGTATATTTTGGTGACTTTTATAGATTTAGAATCAATAATAAAATTATATATGTCACTTTTAGTGTAAGATTCAATCAAACTATGTTATCTAGCACAACAGAAAATTGTGGTCTTAGTGATAGTTTATTAGTGGTAGTTCTAATAATCACCACTAAAAAAACATTATTTTACATATTTTAAATGTAGTGGTAGCTTCAATGAAACCACTGCTAATATTTTTAAAAAATAATTGACCCCACCATGTACACCTGATGCCCTAACCCCCTAGCTCCCTTGGTTTTTCCTCTCCCCGATGCTAGCGACTTCCCCTCCCCCTTGGCGGTGCCTCTCCTCGACGTCGGAAATCACCCCTCCCTCTCAGCCTCGCCTCTCCCCAACACTAGTGACCACCCCCACCTTGATCACGACTCACCCCGGTGCTAGGGAAACCCTCTATCCCATTACCGCACACTGATCCCTCATCCCCACCTCTCCCTGACGTTGAAGACCACCCATCCCCCAACATCGGTGACCGCCCCTCTCCCTCGATCACGCCTCTCCCCAATTCCAGCGACTATCCCTCACTCTCGATCATGCCTCTCCCTGGTACCAGTGATTACCCCTCCTCTACCCAACCTTTCCCCGACACCGACGACTGCCCCTCGCACTTGGTCTCACCTCTCTCCAATGTCAGGGACCACCCCTCACCCTCGACCCCACATCTCCCCGACACAGACCCCCCTTCTCTCCAACAACATACCTCTCCCCCCTTCCCCCACTTCCCCCTGATGGCTCACCCCTCATCATCAATGGTGAACACCCCTTTTCCTACTCTCACATATGAACCTCGTGACATGAACCCCACTTGTTACCTGATGATGACCCCACAATAACCCGCCTGCTCCTTGATGGCGATCCCCAACGGTGACCCCTCTCCCCCATTTCTCGGAGAGTGAAATCCCTAATTGTAAGGTGTAATTTTTTAATATTGTATGATTGGTTTTCTATATCATTATGTAGTATATAATATTGTGCAATAAAATGATAAATGTTATCACTTTGGAATCCTATACACATAACAATCCTTAATGCCTATTATAAATTGGGATCATGAATCATTTATATGATGAATTCTTGTTGGTCTATGGTGTTATAAATAGTCTGTAATTGCATGATTCATTTAAGCCTCATGTATTCTTGGTGAGTAACCCTTAGTGAGTTTTGGAAAATGGTTGATTAGAGGCTAGGAAACCATTTTCTTTTATTGATTATTCACTAAAGTATTAGTTTGCTTCTTCCACACTGGCATGAGACTTTCTATGTATGAACATAATTAGTGTACATGTATGTTCACCATGATTTTATATACTATATTTATAGATTTATAGGATAAATTAGGTGACCAAGCTTAACGAAGTTAATTGATGTTTACTTTTAATTGTAATTGTTTGATTAACCATTTATATCTTTATATTTGAATATACTGGGAGAAGAGTGAAAATCCAATACCTATGGATAAAAGTTGGATTACTTTACCTCAAAACACACCTCGTTATGACAAGAGTTTGAAAAAAAAATATTATGTAATTAAAAACTAACCAGTGGATGGTAGAATAAAAAGTGTATGTCCTGATTAAAAATTAAAGTGATGGTTAAATAGAAATGATGTATATGGTCATTTTATATAGAAACAATTTTCTGGTCAATATTTATGTAGGATTTGGAATGGTGAATATAATGTTATGGAAATTTAAAACAAAGATAATCCTATCAATGAAACAAAAAGTGACCCTCCAGAGGGGAACTCAGTTTGAAATTTGATAAATCAAACATTTGTCATTATAGGATATAATGTCCAAGATTTCAATAGATCCAAAAAATCATAAAATTGACCCTGAGAATTTTAATCCTTCTAATAAGTTCAACGACCAAAAAAATGAATTTAATGAATTATTTAAAGATGTGCAGCAAGAACTGTATGAAGGGTGTGATAAATATTCAATGTTTTCTTTTCCACTTAAGTTGTATCATATAAACTGTCTCTGTGAAATTATTGAAAAAGAAATGTACATGATTTTAGAGTTTCGTCATGATGCAATTAGTGAAGATATGATCATTGAATCATTCTATGAGATTTTAAAAGTCATAAATAAACGTGGACTTTATTATACAAAGATGCATGAATTCCTTAATGATTGCATGATTTAAAAGGGAGAAGTGTCCAAAAAAGGATAATTCATAAGATTTCATAAAATTTGATGAAATTCAATGAACAACAATGAGAGTATAAATCAATGCAACTCCTGTAGAAAAAAAAGAAAGAAAACTCCTTCATCTTTATTTCATTACCTTCCTCTGATATGATGCTTGAAATGATTATTCATGGAATCTAAGACTACATAAGAAATGAAGTGATATGATCAAGATAGTAGTGATGGCCTGGTGAGACATCCAAAAGATTCATCATCACAGAAAATGTAGGATTCATTACATCTTTATTTTTCCTCGAATCTTAATAATTCACGTTTGGGATTGGATTCAGACGGTTTTAACCTCTTTTATACTTTAGGTACTAATTATAGTATTTGTCCAGTTGTTTTGACCCCTTATAATATACCTCTATAGATGTGTATGAATAAATATTATTTTTTTTATTTCAATGATTATTTCTAAAAAAAATTCCTAGAAATGGAATTGATGAATACCTTCATCCTCTAATAAAATAATTGTGAGAATTATGAGATGGTGGAATGGAAACAATGATGCCTCAATGAGAAAACTATTAAATGAACATTCTAATTTAATATAGACAATTACTGACATTCCTGGATTAGGAAATTTATCTGATTGGAACAATCATACTAGTTTGTAATTTTGTTCATCAACAATTACAACATAGAAGAAAATGATGTTTTATGCATCATCATTCATTTCCTTATTTCTTCTCATATATCTTGGTTTAACAAGACACAATTCAATGAAGATATTAAACTGAGAAATCCACAAAAAGTGTTATTAGGTTAAAAAATCATGGGACAATTAATGAGTGTCATTGAAGAATTTTTAAAATATAATCATTTTAAAGAAGGGGAAAATGGTACAAGGTAAAATATTTGAAGCATCTACAACACAAAAATGAAGGGTATATTTTTCAAAATTCCTCATTAGTAGTTCAATTTGACATGTTATAATCATGACATAATGAATATTGAGAAAAACATCTGTGGCAATGCAATTTTCACATTGCTTAATGAGATGGGTAAATCGAAGGATCACCTTAATGCTCATAAGGATATGGAGTTAATGAATATAAAGCAAGATTTTTGGGAAAATGAGAATATAAAGTATCCTACAACTATTTTTACAATGAAAAATCAAGAGAAAGGTGTATTCCTTTAAACATTAATGAATTTAGAAGTGGAAGATAGGTATTCAAGTAATATATCAAGGTGCATTGACTAAAAAAATTGAATGTTACATGGATTGAAAAGTCACAACTCATGTATTTTAATGGAATAGTTGTTTTCATTGGCATTTTTTTATATGTTAACTGAAAAATAAACTATTTTACCATTTTAAATAATCTTTGTAGAAAAAAATCTAAATCTAATTGAGCTTGATAAAATTCAGGAAAGAATTGTTCTGAAACTTTTTTATTTGTAGATGTTATTTCCCTCTTCATTATTCACTGTGATGATTCATTTGATTGTCCATTTGGTTGAAGAAGCTAAAATTGGCTGACCAGAACACTATCAATGGATGTATCCAATTGAGAGGTACAATGATATAATTTTTATTTTCATTAGTGAATTTAATTTTATTAAATTATTGCATAATTTTTTTATATGTTTCCTTTTTTTCATCAGGTAAATAGGTAATTTGAAATCATATATGATGAATAAATATCAACCAAAATGCTCTATTGCTAAAGGTTACATATCCAAAGAGTGATTGACCTTGTATTCAAGGAATTTGGATGGGATTGAGGCTAGATTCAATAGTGTTTAATGTTTTGATGATATATCCACTAATTATAATTTTGAAATCTACTTGTCAATATTTCCAATTATTGGATAACCAATTGGAAAGGGGTCAAATTCTACACTGAATAAATTAGAGTTTCTATAAGCACATAGATATATACTGCTCAGTAGTCTTATTACAGAACCATTTTATGAATAATTGTGATGTCAAATAAATAAGTGATTAAGGGGTAGATCTTGAAATTAGATGGAATTAAAAAAAGATGTTAATAAGGAGATTATCAAATGGATCACCCATCAGGTATGTATATACTCATATTAATATTATTGACTTGTAGTTATTTTGTCTATGTTAAAACTAATACATTATATATATATTTTTCTAGATAATTATTGTTGAAAATGAAGATGAAATATCAAATTCTTTTATGTTTTTTTTGGCTCGAGGTCCTCTAAGATAATCTAAGATATTCGATGCCTACAATATTAATGGATTTAGGTTTCATACAATTTATCAGGAAGAAGACTTAAAAACTAAAAATAGTGGTGTATTTACAATTACAGAGGTGGGATATTATGGAAATTTGGTTGATATAATTGAATTAAACTATCATGGTTATATTTTGGTTGTCATATTCAAATGATAGTGGGATAATATTGATATGGGTATAATGAATGATTTATTACATTTTAATTCTATCAACTTCTCTTGATTAATCCATACCAATGAGCATGTAGAGAATGATCCATTTATCTTGGATTCCTATGTTAAGATAGTATATTATGTGGATGATGAAATACATGAAGGTTAGAGTTTTTTTACACTTAAGGTAGAGAGACTTATATGATATGAGTGATGAAGATCAATTGGTACTTTATGACAGTGAACCTAATCAACCACAAAACATTGAATAAATTTTTAATGACAATATGGAAACAATAGAACTTGAAATAGAGGGTGAATATGAAGCACTCATCACAACAGAGGTGTATAATAATGTAGATAATGAAGATAAATATAATTGAATGTATAAATTGGTAATAAAAATATATTACAATTTCTCCTTGATAAGTGGTTCATACATATATAGATTGTTACATTTTTTTTCTTTTTTTAAAAATTTATTAGTTTTTAATTTTCTATACATTTAATATATCTGAACCAATTGAATTGAAAGAATGATGAGAACAAATAAATTTCAAAATCCTAGATGGTTATCATCTCGGAGCACACCACAACTACCATCAGCTTCAGTGGATCTAAGTGAATCGGTTGTAATTGAGACTAACAGCAAGCCAACAATTCCCCAGATTCTTTTAGTATCCCACTATCCAATTCACCTCCGGCTATGTAGCAATTGTTCATCCCTTCATATAGTGGATATCGGTGAGTTACTATTACTGGTATGTATGTCATTGTAAAAAAACTATATATTTTATAAATTGTTTAATTAATTTTTCAAATGGATAAAAGTAACAATAGAAGATATATAAATATGAACATGAAAGATATATGAGACCTGAAGGAATTCAATATTATCATTCCATTTGAGGATTTTGGGATGCTTACTGATGATGTTTCCAGAATCTAGGGGTAGAAAATTTGGCAGCTTATTTGTGATACGATGATCATTCCCATTAATAATAAATATTGGAGGCATATTTCTACAACTTTGAAAAATGAGGTTTTTGATAATTAATTAAAGGAAATTTAATTTAATATTCATTGATAACTAATTTACATGACATGAATAAAATTTTGTAATATACTTATACAATGTTATGTTTTTTATTTCTAGATGTTTTTTCATTTGGATGTCCCATGAACTATTTCACACCCATGCACTATTAAAAAATTATGAAAGAAATGGTGACATTTTAAATGAATATTATGACATGAGTTCAAGGAAATATCTTTGAGCTCATGATATATGTATGAGAAAGTGTGTGAAATAATTTTTCATGTGAAATGGATTTTGCTTGTCGATATTACAGAGATTAATCTCATGAGGTAATTTCATATTTTAGAGTATCGTAATAACATAAACAAAATAAAATTATAATTTTTATTAATGTTGATATTTTTTATAGGAATTATTTAAAAAAATACTATGAATCATGAGAAATAATTCATTCTTCATATCAGTGTGTCTTAGAGTTTATTTAGAAAAAGAATAATTTTGGTTTGTATTTTATTCATTATTATTTATATCATTTTATTATAAGTCACGTTTTTTCTAACTTGTTTATATTTTTTATGAAGGACAATTAATTATGTCACTCTATTGGCCATACATAGATGTGGTTTATAGTGCATAGGGAATATGATGTCAATTTTGTAAATGACCCTACCAAAGATGTTAGAGTAAGTATTTTTCATTATCATTTCATGTTATTTCATTACTATAAAAAAAATAATGAAAAATATAGTATGACAAAAAAACACTTAAACCCAATTAAATGGGGCTGGATACATGGATAAAATGATGCCAATTTAGCACCATTTGATACATCTATCCAACCCCAATTAATTGGGATTAAGGCGTATTTGTTGTTATAATTTATTTTTTAGTATTATGTTTTTATAGTAATGAAATAACAATACATAGTAATAAAAAATTTATTAATTAGAAAATATTTTATAGTTCAAAAATTTTAAAACATAATTGTAAATATTTTTGTATTAACCGGTTGAAATTCAATAAATATTGGATGTGAACCATTCAAAATCATCATTAGATTCCCAGAACGATGAAGTTCCAATTGTTTTAGGGAAGGATAATCTGAGACATGTACAGAGGATGGGTTTTGGACATACCCCATCAGTTGTCTTTGGTAGGGATCCATCATCAGTTACTACTACACATACTGGGGGATCGAGTAGCGCTATTGATAGGGAATCACAAAGATAAATTAGAAGGTTGAAAGGAAAAGTGTGAGAACATGACTCTTATAAGAAAACATAGGATCAATGGTGAGAGAAAATGGAAAAATATTTAGTTATCATATTTCAATGGATTACTTGAATGATAACCAAGGAAATTTCTGGCCTTATAGCTTATCCTATGAAGGTAAATTCTACATTTCATAGATCATTCACACATTTTCAAAGAACACATACAACTTCCTTAAGTAAAAATAAAATGTCACTTTTATATTGAAAACATGAAATTCGAGACATACTGGAAACATATTGCGCTGAATTGACGTTAGTTAGATTCCTACACATAATAAATAAATTATATATTGTTATCCTTAAGTTTGAAAATAATTCAAGCACATTTTCTCAGTTTTGACATCATAAATAGTTTGTAACGGTACCAAATCCTTTAAAAACATGTGTGTGTGGGGTGAGGGGGGGGGGGTCAAAAATAGGAATTAGATTCCATATCAACATAAAATTAGAGGAAAATGACTGTGGATTGATTTTTGAAATGTAGGAATAGATGACACATCATTTCGAGTTATAGTTTACCTGAGATGTGTGTAAATATATTTTTAGTGTTTTAGAACACAAAATCATGTGTGTAATGGTTCAAACAAAAGAAAACGATATCATATTGACATGAAATCATGAGAAAACCACCATCGAATTATTTTTGACATGTACTCGTATAAACAATATCAATTAGACTTGTTGTGAAGTCAAAATTTCTTAGTAAATAGTGTTTAAAGTTACTAAATCCTTTAGAAACCCATGATATGGGATCAAAATTTGAAAAATGATGTTGGATTTCCATGAATTTAGAAAAAAATAACCATGGTTATTTTTTGAAATGTAGGAACCAACAACATGTTATTCCAAGTTACAGTTTTCAAGGGATTCCTGTAAATGCATTTTTAGTGTTTTAAACTACAAAAACATGTGTATAAAATTCCAAACCAAAGAAAAAAACCTCATATTGACTTGAAATCCTATGAAAACCACCATTGAATTAATTTTGACATGTAATCATAGACAAAAAATCATTCTGATGTGCATTGTGGTTGGAATGAATTAGTAAATAGTTTTTAAGGTCATTAAAGCCTTTAAAAATGTGTGTTGGGTGTCACAACAAGGCAAATTTCATCTTTTTTCAATAAAACCCGGTTGGAAAAAAAATTATTGATTTTTGAAATGTAGGTCCCGACGATATGTTATTATGTGTTACAAATTTTTTGGAATGTTTATAAGTGGGTTTTTAGTGTTTAATCTACATAAACATGCATGTAACAATAAAAAAAATAGAAAAAGACCTCTGAGTGACATGAAGTCCTGAAAAACCCATTGTTTAGTTATTTCTAATGTGTATTCATAGAGAACACATCAATATGATATGCAGTGTGGTCAGAATGGATGGTAAACTGTTTTTAAAGGTACAAAAGCCATTAAAAATGAGTGTTAGAGGGTCAAAACCAGGAAAACATTGTATGATTCCCATGAAATTATATAAAAATGACTATAGATTAATTTTTGAAATGTATGATCTGATAACATGCCATTATTATTTATGGTTTTATTTGGATGCATGTAAACACATTTGTAGAGTTTTAAAAGTGTAAAACAAGAATATAATGTTGAAAACCCTAGAAAAATAACTTATATTGATGTGAAATCACTCTAAATTAACTATTGAGTTATTTTTGACATTTACTCATATACAAGACATCAATATAACATGTGGTGTGGTCGGAATGACTCGGTAAATGATTTTTAAAGATATGGAAGCCTTTAAAAACTTGTATATAGGGGTCAAAACTAGGAAAACATTAGTATATTTCTATGAAATAAAACTAAAACAGCAATAGATTTATTTTTGAAATTTTGGAATGAACAGAACCTCATTCTGAGTTATTATTTTCCTGGGATGCCCCTAAATGTGTTTTATGTGTTTTAAAACACTAAAATGTGTGTGTAACATTTAAAAAAAGAGATAATGGCCTCATATTAATGTGAAATCAGGGTAAATACACCTATTAGTTATTTTTTACATGTACTCACTAACAACACATCAATATGATGTGCGATGTAGTTGGAATGGCTCAGTAAACTGTTTTTAAATGTTATAAAGCCTTTAAAAACATGTGGTGGGGGTTCAAAACAAGGAAAAAATCATTCGATTTCCAGGAAATCATAATTCAATAAACATAGGTGGATTTTTTAAATCTATTAGTAGATGAGATGTCATTTTGAGTTATGGTTTTATTAGGATTCCCATAAATTCATTTGTATTATTTTAAAACACTAAAACATGAAACAGAAAAATCCATAGAAAAAACATCAGATTTATGTCAAATCAAGGGACAACCACCATTGTTTTATTTTTCAAGTGTAATCGTAATGTCAATCTGATATAAAGTGTGGCCAGAATGTCTTGGTAAATAATATCTAACGGTACTGAAGCCTTTAGAAACATGTTTCGGGGGGGGGGGGGGTCAAAACTAGGAAAATGTTTTCATATTTCCATGAAATCATAGAAATATTACCATAGATTTATTTATGAGATGTTGGAACCAACATAACATCATTTTAAGTTACAGTTTTCCTAGGATGTCTTTAAATGGAATTTGGTGTTTTAAAACACATAAATGTGTGTGTAATGGTTAAAACCATAGAAAGTTAATCCATATTGACATGAAATCTTGGGAAAACCACTGTTGAGTTATTTGTGATGTATACACATTGACAACATGTCAATCCGATAAGTAGTGTGGTCAGAATGGCTTAATAAATAGTTTTTAAAGGTATCGAAGCCTTTAAAAACATTTGATAGAGGGTCAAAACTAGGAAAAAATCATCTAATTACCTTGAAATAAAATTAAAATAACTATATATTTATTTTTGAAATATATGAACTAACTACACATCCTTGCATGTCACAGTTTTCCTAGGATACCTGTAAACACGTTTTTAGTGTTTTAAAACACTAAAACATGCATGTAATGGTCAAAACCATAGAAAAAGACCTCAAATTGACATGAAATCATGGTACATCAATATTTTAGTTTTTTTATGTTTACACATAGAAAAAACATAAATATAATGTGTAGTGTGATTTGAATGGATCGGTAAATAGTTTTTCAAGGTATTGAAGCCTTTAAAAACATGCATCAAGGGGTCAAAACCAAGAAAACATCATCTAATTTCTATGAAATCATAGTAAATTGTAAAAATATTTATTTTTAAAATTTAATAATTGATGACACATCATTTTTACTTACGGTTCACCTATGATTCCTATAACATGTTTTTAGTGTTTTAAAAAAACTAAAATACACATGTAATAGTCAAAACCATAGAAAAGGAATACAGATTGATGTGAAACCATGGTAAAACCACCATTATGTAATTTTTAACATGTAATTGTAGAAAACGTTTCAATCGAGAGTGTTTTGTGTTCAAAATGGATTGATAAATAGTTCTTAAATGTATCGAAGCCTTTAAAAATGTGTATTGGTGGGGGGGGGGTCAAAACTAGGTAAACATCATCAGATTACCATAAAATCAGATGAAAATGACCATATATTTATTTTTGAAATTTAGGAATCTATATAATTTCATTTCAAGTTATGTTTTTCCTAGGATGCCTGTAAATAGGTTTTTAGTGTTTTAAAACACATAAACTTGTAGGTAACAATCAAAACCATAGAAAACAACGTCAAATTGATGTGAAACCATAGAACGACCACCATTGATTTAGTTTTTAAATATATTAAATGCTTTTATGTCATGTTCTTTAAAAAAATATCTTAAATTTAAGCCCATTGCAGATCGATTTAAAAATCAATTAGAATTTTATAAACTTATCCCTGTTTAGTTTCAAGTGTTGAATCAAATTTTAAATAGGAATATTTATGTATTAAAAGTGTTTTTCAGGGTATATTATTTGTTTTATGTTAAAATGTCTTTTTTTTGATTAACAAAATAACAAATTTTATGTGCAACATTATAAATATATTCCATTTCTTTTCACTTTTGTATTCCTTTTATTAAATGTTATGGTTTTTAGTGTAGGTGATAGATGTTAACCGAAGGAAAGAGTTTGACCATTCGATTCAAGACATTATTTATAAGGTAGTGGTGATGGTTCTTAGTTTCTTTGGAATGTCTATATTTTATCAATGACTCTATTGTAATTCTGATTTGTTATGTTTAGTTTTAATTTCTCTCTTTATTATTACAATTGATGAGATCATGTGGTATGTTTCAATTGATGAGATGATGTGGAGGTAGAAGTATGAAACATAGTTCATGGGGTCAGAATATATTGGGCATGTGATTTTTTGGACATATTTTTTATGTATATATTGATAATTGAGGTATGGGTTGACTGAGGTAATTAGTTGACTAAGGTTATGATGACTATGAATGTATATGTATATAAATATGGATGTATCATGTATGATGTATGTATGATGGGTTTATTGTGCATTTATGTTTTAGTTTATTACATGTAAATGTTTTTATATTTATATTTTTTTTATTAAATATTTTTGAAAAGTATATTTTTATAAAAATAATGAGAGGTGATTTTTAAGAACCAATGTTAAAAAAAGGAATTTTAATCATAATTAATAGTGGTTAATATTAACTACCAATAAACCTTACATCCATTGACATATTTATCAGTTGTTAGGTTCATCTTATCTATTTTATTTTCATGTTTTTTTAAAAAATAATTGTTAAATAAAATTACAATCATTGCTAAATTCTCAAAAAAAATCAGATATAAAAACCAGCACTAAATGAATTAATCTACTGTGAAATGACTAGTGATCATACAATACAGGGAAATTTTAGTAACCACTGCTAAATAATTAGGCAAAGGTTTAAAATACTTCAACTGAAAAAACCACTACTAAGAACAGTATTTTTTGTAGTATGCAGATTTTTTTTAATGGTTTTTTTAATGCATTCACCCGAATTTTCGGGTTCGAACCAGATTACAACAAGAACTCATGTATGCCTCCCTGCACACAAGAGGTTTCTGACTAGCAGTGTGGGTTTATGTCCATCAGTGGGGTGACTATACACATAATATCATGCCATAATACAAATAATACATAATAAATAATACAATAGAAACTAGAGTAATTATGTGAAAACATAAAATGAGACACATGTCATAAAATAATAAATGGGGTTCTAAAGTGGAAAACTAAACTTGAGTAATATTAGGAAGAGAAATAAATAAATAAAACATCAGGATCCACTAGAGTCCATCTCGATATACTACCATCTCTATTCTCATTTGATCAGCCATCAACTTTAGGTCCCTTTTCCTTATCCAAATCTCTAAACATAAAGTCTGAATGTGCATTGATATTTCTATGTAAGGTGTGAGTAATAAAATTCAGTAGGACACCACTAATTCATCCTTAAGAAGTGTGACCATGTTTAACTAGTGTATTCAGTGATAATAATAAATGAAAAATAAATCATAAAATAAAAAATCACATAATGAGTGGTTGTGCGTTAACCAAGCCGCTACAACTCCTGAATGTACTTTCTTTAACTCCACGTTGAATTGAAATTTAATATATCGAATGTAATAAAGATATGGCCATGAGGCTAGTGATCATACTTCTTGGAATTGTGTGTACATACTACTCGACATCCACTAAGCTCGAACATTAGACTTCTGCTCCCACATCTCCTCTTGGAGCTATCCATACTGCCAAAGGATCTAGAAAAGTATCACCTTATAATGGTTCCGGGAGTAGTGGAAGCATGTGGTGTTGGGAAATATATTAAAATTTCTTTTAATGTTTATATTCTCAAAACCATGAGTGAGGACCTGGAACATCAAATTTTTAATTAATCTATTCAATCTCATAAAAATGATTACCTTATCTTAGGAATATTTCTTCATTAATGATGTTAATCATATGAAAAGAACCTTTCAAATTGCCTTCATTGCGCTATGAGAATAGAATAATAGAATCCCTCTAGTGAAAATCCACACATGCTCCACTGATATCAGATAAATGTTAAACGATCTATGTGTGCTAGTGTGTGGAATATAATGTCTTGCATTGTTCATTCTTAATCACTCATTCATTAATCTTTAATAATTATCTCAAACATTTATTTTTCATGAGAGGGAGAGAGATAGAGGAGTTAAAAGAAAATTCATTATTTGAAAGAATTATCTATTTTCAATTACCTTCACAATAGCCATAACATGCTATTTATTGAGGTAGATTTTAGGTTAGGATTTTTTTTATTTCATTATAGCCCATAAAAATACTAAAACCTTTAATAAACCTCATTCCATAAAATAATAATAAACTTATTATTATTTGATGGTGCGCTTCAACTTGAGCATCGACAAAAATTATCTAACCATATTTTTAATTAATATTATTTATTATACAGGGTCTTGGTCTACTCAAAATCTTATTTAATTTATTAAACACCTAAATAAATATTTAATTTAAATATTTCATTAATCAATATATATTTTTTATCAATAAAACATGAAGAAAATTATACCTCAGTCTTTAGAATAATATTTATTCAATTAATTAAATTCAAATTGCATTTAATCAAGATCGTCAGAAACACATACTGTTTGACCCTCTAGGATTCTTTCTAACTGGAATCAAGAGAGATTGCCTAATTTCCAAAATTACTATCTAGAAATGATTCAAGGAACCCAAGATAATAACTTAATTTTGAAATGATGAAAACCAAAAATGAACACTCACTATATAATATAATCCCTTTGTCATAATATCTCATCACGAAGGTTGCACATCTATGTCACCAACCCATTTTCATTGTACATATTTCTTAAAATATCTAAAATAAACACATCTTACACCATGTACATGGAATTTAATGCAATGGTTATATTTCAATCAAATGGATGAGATATCGGCTTCCATAAATATAAAAGGGACAAATCCTTCTTTAACTTATTCATTAATGACATGCGAGTCATGACAAGAAAATTGTAACCTAACATACCATGAATATATGTCTTCATGGTTTTCATCATAAAATCTAATTTCATGAGTTATAAAATTTATTAATGATAATTTTATAGTCCAAGTACCATTACACATGCCCGTATATAGGAATATCTGATGACACCAAAACATGTGGAATTTTTACCAGTGATTCTTTCTCATAATCTCCCATATCAGTGATTACCAAGTGACAACTTCATGATTCTAAGACTCATCCTCTTATGAGTGCTCTCACTTAATAGTCTGTGAACTATGTGTCCCATCATAGTACATTATCCAAGAGAAGAACATTCTTTATGAACATCATCATAAAACTTCAATGTTCTTAATATAACAGAGAACTGCTATGACCTTATCAATGTGACATATACTATAGGAAATTATTACATTAGAGTCTTACAGAACAATGAAAAATATGTTATAATATGTTTTATTAATATTCAATATATTGAACATACTTGTAATTAAAGTACAAATAGCTAATCCTAGGACACCAACTCCAAGAAACTCCCATGAGGACTAGATCCAACTACCTACAACAATCAGTCCAATTGAACTCACTTAATAATCATATTTATGGTGAGTCAAGATTTTAGACAAGGGGTATGATATATTTTCTTCTTTGGAAATACTTGACACTAAAACCTCACCTCTCTTACAAAAATCCCTCAATAGATGATACTTCCAAATTACATTCTTCGTCTGTTGATGTGTACTTGGATCTTTTACGAGAGACACCACTACAATATTATCACAATAGACTACAATGGGATATTTACTATTATATACCAATTCAAGATCTTGGATGATTTTTTTCATCCATAATTCTTATTTAGCTACCTCATAAGTCACAATATACTAGGACTCTACTGTAAAATCTATGACTATAACCTTTTTTCAGCTCTTCCAGCTCACAATACCACCACTCAAAGTGAATATGTATCTCGTTTGTGACTTCATGTCATCTTCATAAGTTTGAAAACTGTAATCTTCATATCTTTTGGTGATGGGTTCCCCATATCATCCATATACTAGGAATATATCCTCAATACACCTCAAATAATTAAAGATAATCTTGACTATCATCTAATAGAGGTCAACTATGTCGTCTTGATATCTTCTTACTGCACTTGATGCATAGGAAACATCTATCCTAGTATATATCATAATATACATGAATGACCCAACCACTGATGCATATACAATCCTTCCATTCTATTTATTTCCCCATGTATCTGAGAAAACATTTTCCTGAAAGGATGAATGCCATGTGACATTGGAAACAATCCCCTCTTGGATTTTTCCATACCAAATCTCTTAAGTTATCTTATCAATGTATGTACTTTAAAATAGACTGAGCAACTTCTTGGATCTATCATGATAGATCTTGATTCAAAATATATATGATGTCTCTCCAATGTCCTTCATAGAGAAGCATTTTTTTAACCACATCTTAAAAAACTATAAGACTGGTATTTTACTTCCTATAAGTAATATGTCATAAAAATATTCTATTATGAAAATGAATGTAATCCCACTAAATTTTTTGTAGACACAAGGATCACACTCATTCATTATGAAACCAAATTCTATTATAGATTCATCAAAATGAATGTTCCATATCCTAGATACTTGATTTAATCCATAAATGGATTATTTTTCAATTTGTGTATATTTTCATCCTTTGTAGTCAGAAACCCTTCGGGTTGTTTTATATCAACATCTTTCTGATGGTTCCCATTAAGTAAGGCAGTTTTGACATCCATTTCTCAAATCTCATAGTCACGGTAAGCCTCAATGTCAAGTATAATTATGATAGATCTCAACATTACAACTGGTGAAAAAGTTTATCTCAGTTAATTTATTGATGCTATTTCAATCCATTTACTACTATTCATACCTTATAGGCACTGAATTTCCCTTCAATGTCTAGTTTCTTATAGAATACCCACTTGCAACCAATGGGCTTTACATCCATTGTTGGATCTACCAAAATACAGACTTGATTTTGGTAGAAGGAATCCATTTTAGATTTGATGGATTATTTTCACATGGAAACATCTGTGCCACTTAGTGCTTCCTTTTAGGTTATAGGATCATTGTTATAAACTAATAATTAGTCACCATACTTGGTGAAAAGAAAACAATACAATTCTGGTTCTCTAACCTCTCTTGTGCTCCCACACATTACTTGTGTCTCTATAATAGTTTCTTCTTACATGTGGATTTATAGAACCTGTTCCTATATAACGTCTTATGTACCTTGAGTATCAAATTCATCTAATTCTATCTCCATCCCACAATCACTTTTAGACATTTTTTCCCTCTCAAGGAATATGGAATGTCTTTCCACTATTACGTTTTTTCTAAGGGTTCATAATGGTAATATCCCATTGTTTCGTTGAGTTATCCTATAAAGTCACACTCTAAACCTCAAGGTTAATGTTTCTTCCTAAAATAGGCCTTAAAAAACACATTCCAAACCAAAATATGCATGTATGACAACATTGGTTTCTTTCCATTTCATAAATGGTATGGTATACTGAATAACCTTCATGATGTTTTTTTAAAACGTTTTGTATTTGTAAAAAACTAATATTTTGAGAAATAATGCTTTTTGAAAAACTTGTCTAAGTTTCTAAATTTTCATAGCTAAACATAAATAGGGAGAAAAGTTTTGTTTTAGAGAAATTTTTTTTCTGGATACAAATGATCAGACTGAGCAGCACCAAACTCAAAGTATCAAACTCTATAGCACAAATCGGATAAGTTGTTAGAATAATAAAGTTTTTGATCAAACACATCCTTGGTCTAAGATACATTTGCAAGAAGTTAAGGCTTCATTGGACTCTGTTTTGGTTATATGTTCAAAATGTTTTTGAAGAGTTTTGATGAAGATAGTGATCTTAGGAGTTAGAAAGTTTTAAACTTTTTAACCTTCATCCAGATAATGATTTTCTATTTTTTAATTCTCAAATATCATAAATTGTCTATAATAATAGTGATACAATACTAATGAATAAAAGGGGGAGAATAGGTGAAACCATTCATATTGTGTTTTGGTTGAAAAGAAACAAGATTTTGAAAGTAATAGAAGTCATAATAATTTATTATGTAAGTCAGAAGGTGCTTTTCCATTCATGAAGTTATCATAATTCATGAAAACTATCATGATAAATGCTTCTGAATAATTGGGGAATCATAATGATTTTCATAGCTATAAGAACCAAGAAAAACTTTTCATAAGATCCAAAAGTAACGATCACAGATGTTTTTAGATGTACGAATGAGTTATAGCTATTGAGGTTAGAAGAATTTCAATGTTTCAGAAAGAAGTTTCCATCGTAATGAGAATTATATCATTATGAAGATTCTATCAGACTAAAGCTAAGGATGTTCTATCAGACTAACTATGAGGATTAATTTCAATAAGACTAACTCTGAGGAGTAAAGTCAATCATAATGACTTTGAGAAGGAAATTCAATCAATATTGACTTTGAGAACAAATGTCAATTAGACTAACTCTAAGAAAAAATTCAACCAGGCTAACTCTGATGAGGAAAGTCAATTCAGAATGAGATGAGGATGTTCTGTCCTAATGAGTTGATGATTTTCCATCCTAATGAGCTATGTAAGTTACATCATATTGAGCTAATTAAGTTCCATCATACCGAAGAAAATTTAGGATGTCTGATAGTAATAATTAAAAATAAGGATCAATAAGATTTCAACAGATTTGTGAAGTGCTTAAGTGGCCAAAATTCAAATTCAAATATGTGTAGATCATGAAGTTTTTTAATTTAATTAAGTAGAAAAAGTTTTCCAGTTTCTTACCTTTGTCTTTCTGGGAATCCTATTAATAGAATCACAATACATTCATACTTTACATCTTTTTAATGTGATTGGAAAAGGTGGAGCACTATAGAATTCATGTCAAAGTTATCTTTTTGGACTGAGACCTCATTATAAGGTTGGACATCGTAATTTTTTGTGTACCAAACTAAGGAATATCTGACTAAGAATTTGATAAGAGTTTGAGTAATATATATTGAGAATGGGTTAATCATAATGTTTCCATTAGACTAAATTCATTGGACTGTGTCCATTGAACCCATCCCCATCAGAATGAGAGAACCAGGCCTTTCCACAGTGGACTGAGGATTCCAGATAGAGAATTTGTGGAGAAGTTTCAAGAAAGTCTTTATTATTTTATTTTGGCTCAATTTTTTGTAATGAAATTTTTAAGGGTATGGGACTTAGATTAATAATTTCTTCTGAGACATAGTAGTTATCTAGTTGGAGTTGGCATGAGTTTTATTCACTTATTCATTATAGAGAATTTATATAGACCCATAGGAGTGGCTATATAAAGGATGTAGGTTCTCACACTGAGTAAAAACCTTTTAAATATTATATGATTTACTTGATTTCCTATATTTTCATGCATGGGTATTTACTAAAAGAATATAAGGAAATAAACTTTAATAGGTTTCAAGGGTTATGTTTTTTTAAAAGTACTTCTACTTATAAAAGTGACCAACTAATTCAACCACCTTCTAAGTTTTTATTTAGTCCTTAGAAACATTAATTGGGGTCATAGGGAGGGTTCCCTTATTTAATCCTTATCATGGATAATATCAATTATATCAATAGTAGAGGAATTCATACATTTGATGGGAAAAATTATTATGGATGGAAAATTAGATTATTCTTTATCTCCTATATTTTGACCTAGTAGTTATTGATGCAATTAAATTGGTTTTACACCGATTATGAAAGATTGTCCTATGTTGTTTTCTAATAAAATAAATATAGAAGTTGATGGAAAGGATAGAAATTCTATTCTTTTGTCCTTATCAGAAAATGGTTATATGAAGGTGGTGGGTTTCTAAACTTCAAAGAGTATGTGGGATAAGCTGGAAAGTATATTCAATGGGAATACTAAAGTGAAGGAAGAAAAGATAGAAATTTGGAATATTAAGTATGAAGACATAAGAATGAGAGATAGAGAATCCATTGATGAATACTTCATAAGAGTAAATGAAATTTTTTGTGTAAGATCCCGACCTTTCCTGAAGATGACTCGAGATTAATTTCAGGTATTTATTTTTTTATTGTTTGAGAATACATGGGTTGGGTTTTAGGTTGGAGTGTGTTTGGGATAAAATTTGAGAAAATTGGAAGGGATAAGATAAATTCATGGGTGGGGCATGGTTTTCCCTAACCATGTGCCCCAACCCATCAAACTGTACAACACTGGAAAGAGGAATTTCACGGTTAGAGCACTGTTTTTAAAACCATGCACCCTCTTAAGAGAAATTGTGCACCCCCATAATATAGGTGCATGGTTAGGTTCACAGTTAGGGGAAACCAATCAACCCTTCCCAACTAACCATGCCCTACCTTGTAAATAACCCAAAAATTATATTTTTATTCACTCAACCCCCCATTTTAATTTTTTATTTGACCTCTATTCAACCTTAGATTATATTTCATGATTTTGGAGCCTCCTGGATGGATTAAAAGTCTTCATGACCTCCATTATTTTTGATTCAAAGACTATATCAAATATATTCACCCTTTTTAGTAAGAGGATCTCATCTCACTTAGTTTCTCATTCCTTTTACCTTATTCTCCTATTTTAGATAGGGTTTGTTATTCCTATTTTGATTGGATATATACCTTGTTTTTTAGATCTAGATATATTATTGTAGATATATATATAGATTTAAGATATCTTTATATGATCAATCTTGATTTATGGTTTTAGATTCAGATCATGTTCTATGTCATTGTGCTGCTCAAATTTTGGGGATTTCTATTGGACGACCGCCTGTCAATGAATCGAGTTAGTTGGTCTATAATCCAAATCATGAAGTCTTTATTTTATTTATGTATATGTTATTTTATAATTTCTATTAGATTTTTGGAAATTTTGTTCTTGACTAAATTATTTAATTTTCTGAATTAATTAATTAAGGAAATGTGAAACTGGGGATTTCAGAAATTATTGAATGAGATGATTAATTGTAGAATTAATTATGAGATATTGAAATTTGAGGATTAAAATATTTAATTTTGTGATAAATTATGATCTATTGAGGTTGTGATTGACATAATTAATTGTGGGATTAATTATGGAATTTTGAGTTTGTGGATATTGATTAATTAATTGAAAAATTAATTAATTTGATTGATATACTCCATTAATTAGGTAATTAATTAAGGGTATTTATATGATAAAATAATAGTTTAATTAGTTATGAAATTTGTGGGTTTAGTTAATTGTTTTATTGAATAATATAATTTATGTTATTAATTAATTGTACAATTAATTAATTTACATGATGTGGTCAATTAAGTTTTGAATTCATTAATGTTATTTATGTGATTAGTTATTTATTGAATTAATTAATGGAATATTTGTGTTTAAATAATTGTTGAATTAGTAATGAAATTTATTTGGACATTTAAATGTTGAATTAATTATGTGTTATGAATGCTAACATGGCAATTTAGTTTAGAATTAAACAATGGGAAAATGTTCATTCTAATGTGTAATTTATGAATGGTAACATGGTTATTTAGTTGAGAAATAAAGAATGGGAACATGATCATTATAATGTGTATGGTATGAATGGTAACATGGCCATTTAGCTATGAGTTAAATAATGGGAACATGGACATTCTATTGGGTGATGTATGAATAGTAACACGGAAATTCAAATATGAATTAAATAATGGAATCAATGACATTATGAGATAAGATATTCATCGGACATACTTTAAGACACGGTATGAGAAAAATTAGGTATTGAATGGTAGAAATGGAATTATGAGATATGAAATCCATTAGACATACATTTGGCTTCAGAATGATCCAAAGCAAGCATTAAGGTACGAGTGTCTATGACAGTTCGGGGGTTTGTGTTGTTAAATAAAGATTAATTGATAATGTGATAAGTATTTACTTATGAATTGTAATTATGTATTTATACAACTGCATACACTTTATTTTAACTATATATTGTTTTATACACCATTGGTGGTGGCCTACTGAGCTGTACTCACACCCTAATCGGGCTGCCTTATTAGTACACCAATAGACATTGGGTTTTCAGGATACATTAAGGGAAAAATCTCATTTGTATATGGATGATATGGGATAGAGCATGGATGAGGGAACTAGAAATGATTTGGGACCCAATTAGGGGTTTCATCTGTGTATTTATTTTGTGTTTAATTTTAGACACATGACACGTACATTGGCTTTGAAAATTTTCTTCTTTAGTTTTGATATTGTATTTCCACGTTTAGCCATCTCATGATACCAGTTATTTTAGAGTCCATTTTTATTTTCTTTATTATTTTGTATTACTATTTAGTAAAGGTAGACATGAAACTAGAAAGAGTCGGGCCTTGGTTATGATCTCATGCATGGGAGTAGCTAACCCATGTATGGGGGAGAACCCATGTACCCATTGTGGGATTGTTGTTATTGCTATTTGTCATTACAGTTGAATATTATTTCTTCTTGGGTGACACACTTGTTGTGTGTTGTGATTATTGATGTTAATTTTTTCTATGTTTTGACTCGTGGACTAGTATGGCAGAATATTTGAGTTACATTCATCATTCTAGGAACATAGGGTTATTGTGACATGCATCATTTTTGTCTCACATAGAAAATTGGGTTATGGTTATGTTATTGAACTTGAACTGGTTTTCCATGCTTTTGAAATTGAAATGAAAATGGAACCTAACAGGACATTGATAAAGATTGTAGAATGATGTAAGATGAGAATAAATGGGTGTCTAAATGAGAAACTTGAATAATTATAATGTGTTTAACCTTGTTATCTAGGACTAAGGATTAATATTATTAAGGGTAGTGATAACACCTATGTTTTGTCTATGTTGTAGGGTTTGGGGAAATGAATTGTTGTGGAATATTGTTTTTTACCTTAAATGTGTTAATTTTGTAAAAGGTGTCCTAAGGTACCTATTTGTAATGGAATAAATATTTCCCTATGACGGTTCATATTAAGAGTATAACATGAGGATATGGCTAGAGTTGATCTACCAGTAGTAGGAACTAAGGCACCAATTGTGTCAGGTGGGGAATTTAGGGAGCAGTTCCAAGAGAACATTTCCCACTTCATGAAATTCATGGGAAGAGACCCAAGGTGGATTGTGAAGAGTACATTTGTTCTAAAAATGGAGTTACAAATTCAAAACCCTCCTGATTTTATTGGAGAGGGTGGACTTGAGAGAGATGATTTCTGGGTTGAATCCATCGAGACTATAATTGACCACTTTGAGACTCCTGTAGAGATGATGATAATGTTGGGTGTTTACAATATATGAGGATCAGTGAATCACTGGTGGTATGTTCAGGCGTGGACTGTATAGGACAATGGTATGTTATGGAAGGAACTCTTGGATAAGTTTCTAAATAACTTCTATCCAGATATACTAAGGAAGGAGAGAGTAGCTGAGTTCATGAGGTTGACTTGGGGGAGTATTTATGTGATAGACTATGTTGGACACTTTACAGATTTGCAACACTGTAACACCCGAAATTTTTATGAGAAATATTTTATTTTTATACATCATCAAAGGAATATTTCACTAAACAAAACACTATATTGGCTTTCTTTGCAAGCAATCGCGGCCTTCCTCGATAGCCTTCGTTGTACGCAATACCGAGTTTCACTAAACAACGATATGCTATTAAAATATTATTAAAACTACCCATTATGATTAGTAATAAACACTTTTTTAAATTTTATAAATTTTATTTTTCAAAATGAAATTCATTTTTTGATACGTAATATTGAAATTAGTCTAGGGTGGAATTTTGGTATTTTTATGAAAACATTCAATTTTTGATGAATAGTGAAAGCACTTGGTTACTATTTAAAAACCAACTTTTAATTTAAATAATTATTTATTTTATTTAAATTTATTTTAGGTCAAAATTGATACATAATACCTATATAAGATAAATGTAATTCATTGGAGTCATTTTATAATAATTTTATATATATATAAATTTTATTGAACTTTTGACTGTCTTTTACCCACCTCCTCAGAAAATTTGCAAATTTACATAAAAATAAATTTTACTGCTTTTGTGAATGGAATTTCAAAAATTTGAGAGACATGGTTGATGTCATTATGTAAAATTTGGTTCAATGAGATGAAAATAATTTTTGGTGAATAGTAACTTTTTACTTTTATTTACCACGGTTGAAAGTAATAGGGTAATTAAGGGTAAAAATGATATTATTATTACCCTAACAAATGTCCTGATTCTATTGGATAAGTGTAATTCTACCAAAAACAACATTAGGGATAAAATATTACCCTTTAGGTCCACTTGGATTAGATTAGGACATTTAATATTATTTTATTTAAAGAATAGTTAAATAGTTAAAATCAATGTTTAATAACTAAAACATTTTTAATATAGGGTTATACATAAGATAAATTCGACTATAATTATTAATTAGAAAGATAAACATATTTCCTATATAATGATATTTTATTTATAATTTTTATACATTAAATAAACTAATTTATTTATGACACAATGGAGACGTAGTAATTATCTTATTAATGAAATATTAACATAATTGACGTTATAAATACTCAAATAAAAGTAATTTGAGACTTTATATGAATTAAACTAATTTAATAGGTTACTATTACATGTTATTAATGATTTAATTAACTTTTTTCTAACTAATCATCCTATTATGATTTTCAGAAAAATCAATTACCAAATAGTGTCAAAATTGACATAAAATAGTGTCTAAAACAAATATTATATTATTAATTGTTATTTTATTCATAAAAATCTATGTATTGTCCAAATGAATAAGATAATTTTATACGTGTTAATAATAAACAACTTAGGGTTCTTTTGTCTTGTTATAGTAAGTTTATTGGCCTTATAGTGTAAGAAAACAAGAAGACACGGTAAAAGGTAAATTATCTAACTTAAAATTAAATCTAAATGATAAGGTTAAAATAGAAACCAAAACTTTTCTAAATTCTATTGGATGAGAATATTTCGACCCATCCGCAACTTAGCTTCGAAATAAATAAATTTGGAGCTATTAAAAACCGAATACAACTTTATAATAAAATAATATTTTTAGTTTTTCCAAAGGTGCCCTTCTCCTCCCTTATAAAAAGGTACCTCCTCCCTCTCCCCCTCACACCACTTTGAGCCTTAAATCTCACCCAATCCCTCCAGAATTCTCTTCTACACTTCCCTAGAAACATTTTAGAGGTACTTGTCTTCTTAAAAGACCATCCCTAGTGCCTTAAAACGAGGTTAAGAAGAGGCGCGTCAAAGAAGTGGTAATATCCATTACCGATCCTTTCCAATTTCATTCTCCTTCAACTTCCTCTTACTTAGTTGATTAATTATGAAGTAATAACATCAGTATCAATCATATAATTATATTTTATTATAAATATGAAACAACACTATTTCACCTTCTATCCATCCTACGGAAAATGAAATCATCGTGTGTGCATACGTACGGAATACCATCTCCATGCTGTTGTGTAATCTGTTTTCCACCACCACCTTACATGGATGGGTAAAATGGTGTAAAGAATAAGTATACATGATTATTTTAAAGTGATATTGATTCTTAAATAGTATACTTACACTTCAATACAATTCCTCGATCATGGGAATGATATCATCGCTCGTGCGTACGTACGACCTACCATCTCCAAGATGTGATGTGACTCTTTATACATGATCTTCATTGCATAATGATTATATAGATGAATTTAATGAATAAATATGATATATATTTCACTAATACCATTCTGGAAATTAGGTATCTATAACCTAAAAATAAGAATAACAATTTATTCGACAAAACACGCATAAGAACAAAAAAAGAAATAAACACCCGAATAACATGTTTCAATGAAATATTACTAATACAAAGCTACTAATATGACCATATATGTTATCATAACAATGAGTAAAATTATGGAATAAGTCAATAACATTATTTAAATCATTATATAGGAGGTTTGGACACGTACAAAGAAAATCGGACCTAAGGTAAGGGAAAATCTCACAATCTCAATTTTTATCGAAGATTGATTTTACTTCAGAATTTACTGGGGAATATTTGTAATCCATATCCATGTTTTGTCAATATGTAATATTATTTATATACTCCTACAATTTTTTAAATACAATATTACTTTTTGGTGAGTTTTTAGTAAAAGACATAAAGAAATCTTTTCTCGTTTTTAGTACGAGGTACATTTTGACTTTTTTGGCCAAAGTACGAGAGGAATGTTTTTTTAACTTATACGGAATGAATGTATTTTTAGAACATTATTTCCATGAATATTCCTTTAAAAGTTTTGATGTTTATTTTTAATCAACTTCTTTTAGTTTAAAATTATATGAAATTTTAATAAAGGAAAATGTTTTTGAAGTAGAAAGGATATTTTCCACAAGAATGGAGTTCAAGTGTTCTATCAAAATTATTTTCCATCTAAGATAATATAAGGTTATGTTTCTATACCTATTTTTACATTGTTTTGATTATGTTATGATGGAATTATTTTTATTATGTCCTTCTATCTTATATGGATTGTGTTATGATGGCATGATGATTAATAATCCCATTTTTATTACATGGGTTATGTTTTGATGTATGATTTATGATCTTCTGGCACACATAAGAATGGTATCATTATGAGATGGGTGGGACCAATATCTCCCTCCAATTCAATGGGTAAATATTTATATCTCATGAGATAGACATGGTTGGAACGACAGATTAAACCGGTTCAGTGATACAGGACTGAAACGAGGAGTGAACTCGGCTCTGAAATGGACTTTGTCCGCTATGGTAGTCTTGGCAATGAGTCTTGACTAATAAGAAATGATTCACTATGATTATTTGTGTATGACACAAAGTTTCATGTTTTATGTTATGATTATTTTGGATTAAATTTCACGAATATGATTTATCCCATGATATGATATTATGATCTCTTTTGCTGGTTATGTTTTCCAAAATGTTATGTTCTTATGAATATGATGTGATTCATATTTCATTTGTTTACCCTTACAGAGCATTTGAGATCACCCTTTTGTATATTTTATTTCCCCTGGTCAGGAATAAGGGTACTAAGTAGAATATTCCAAATGGGACTCTAGATATGATGAAAGAAATGGGAGACACCATAGTTGATTTATGAACCAGTTGTTATGTTTCCCATTTTATAAAGACACTATACCTATACGGTCCTTTCATGGTTTTGTTATATGTTGTAATAAATGTGCTTCAATTATGAATTAATAACAATTTATGTAATTCATGGGTCGTTATAGTTGGTATTAGAGGAAAGGTATAGTCATCCTTTGGAATCTAGGATGTGAAAGCCTTAGTAAGAACCCTAAGGATAAGTCTAAGCATAGAACAAAATATTAGTGTTTTAGAAATGTCCATTAATAACCTATGATAAGACCTTAAGTGTAAAATTTTATTCTTGATTATGTGTTTTTTCTATTATAATTAGTGTTGCTCACACTATTCTTCTTGGTTTTAGTCAATGGATGGAACCTGAAAGAACTGTGTTAATGCGGAATGTGATGGGCAATGCAATAATTATCCCCCTGAGAAACCAAACATTATGGGAGCTGGAATACAAAATCTTGTAGCCATGCTCACATAACATTCTCTAGCTATGAATCATGCAAGACTTCCAAACAAGCAAAGGAAGGAGCAAAATTCTGTGGAATCATTCATGAGGCAGTGTCCACCTTCATTCAGTGGGTCTACTGATCCATTAGTTGATGAACAATGGATCAGTACTACTAAAAATTTATTCTCAGTTCTTCAATGTTCTGAGCATTATAAAGCCATCTTAGCAGTATATCGTTTGGAAGGTGAAGCTGATCAATGGTGGAATCTTATCAAGAATACGAGGCAAAGGGATGAAATTGAATCCATGGAATGGGATGAGTTCAAGAACTAATTTTTCAATTAGTACTTCCCTCGTATTCTTCGAACAATGATGGAGAATGAGTTTCTTGAACTGAAGAAAATGGATGATGAATCTGTTGGTACCTATGAAGCAAATATTACATGACTTGCTAGGTACGCTTTTGGGATTATTATCCAACATGAGAGTACGAATTATCGATTCATTAGTGGCTTAAAACCAAGTCTTCGAAGGGTGTTAGCCATAAGGGACTTCAATAGCTATGAGGAAATCGTTCCATGTGATCTCAAAGTTGAGATGGAGATTGGAGTAACCCATCAGTAATATGTGTTTGATAAGAAGAGGAAAATTGAATTCAAAGGAAAATATAAAGACCACAATGAAAAAAAAAGATGAGTTTTACCTTATGCTCAAAGTGTGGAAATAAACATGGAGGGAGTTGTCTTAAAGGGACAAGTAAATGTTTCAAATGTGGAAAAGAAGGTCATCGGGCATTTGAATACTGCAATAGTGGGAAGAAGATGTCTAGTGATGTGAACAAAGACAAGGCCTCACAGAGTGCACCTCTTACACATCAATGATACAAATGTAAGGAAATGGGGCATCATGCTAATCAGTGCCCTAATCCAAGGGTTGTTGATGATGATCGACATCAACAAACTCTTAAAGCTAAAGAGAAAGGAAAATCACATGCAATTTCTATCAGCGATGTGGAGTACGATAACGAAGTGGTGAAAGGTACACTTACCATCCACTCAAAAGTAGAAATGTTTTATTTTATTTTGGATCCACCCACTCTTTTATTTCTTAAGAATTTTCTAAGGGTATCGCTGTATTACCTCAACCATTTGATGTTGAGATACCTTTGACAACACCTAATGGCACAACAATCGCATCAAAAGTTTATAATTATTATCCGATTGAAGTTTGTGGGAAAGTGATTCCTGAAAATCATGTGATCCTTCCTATAGTGGAATTTTATGTGATTCTTTGCATGGATTAGCTTTATTTATATGGAGCTCATATCAATTTCTAAAGAATGGAAGTCACATTTCATACTCCAGATCAGTCTATGATCGTCTATCGATGCAAGGATGAACATAACATTCCAGTGGAAATTTCTTCTATCTTATGGGTCTTGATTCCACTAAATGAAGGTTATTTATCTCAAATGGTTGGTGAGAGAATCATGAATAATAATATGCCCATTGTACGGGAGTTTGATGATGTCTTTCCGGAGGAATTGTCGGGTCTTCCACCAAATCATGAAGTTGAGTTTACAATAGAACTCATATCGGGTGCTTTACCTATTTCAAAGTCACCGTATAGAATGTCCCCAATTGAGTTGTAGGAATTGAAGAAGAAACTCCAGGAGAATCTTGATAAGGGATTCATACACCCTAGTGCGTCACCTTGGGGAGCACCTGTTTGGTTTGTTAAGAAGAAAGATGGATCAATGAGACTCTTCATTGATTATCGAGAACATAACTAGATCACTATCAAGAACAAATATCCTCTCCCATGAATTGATGAATTATTTCATCAACTACGCGGAGCTCAATACTTTTCCAAGATTGATCTCCATTCAGGGTATCACCAATTAAGGGTCAAAAGGGAGGATATACCAAAGACGACATTCTGTACAAGGTATAGACACTATGAATTTGTAGTGATGCCATTGGTCTTACTAATGCCCCTTCTATGTTCATGGATCTGATGAATAGAGTCTTTAGAGACTATCTTGATATGTTTGTGGTAGTCTTTATAGACTATATTCTTGTCTATTCAAAGAGAAAAGAAGAACAGAAAGTCACTTGAGAATTGTATTGAAGACCCTGAGAAAGGAGGAGCTTTATGCCAAATTTACCAAGTGTGAATTTTGGCTTCAAAAAGTTGCATTTTTGGGTCACATAATCTCAAAAGAGGGGATACTTGTGGATCCAGCAAAAACAGATGTTATAGAAAGATGGTCGAGACCAACAATAGTAACTGAGATCCGAAGTTTTCTTGGTTTGGATGGATATTATCAACGTTTATTGAAATATTTTTCACGATTATGTAATGCACTCACCAGGTTGACTCGAAAAGGAGTTAAGTTCGTGTGGATAGAGGAATGTGAAGTGAATTTCATGGAGTTGAAAAGAAGGTAATCTAGTGCACCTGTACTCACACTTCCTTGTAGTGGAGGAAGGTTTGTGATCTATAGTGATGCATCCAAGATGGTGCGGGGTGTGTTCTTATGCAAAATGATATGGTGATAGCTTATGCCACATGAAAGTTGAAAATCCATGAGCAAAATTACCCAACTCATGATTTGGAGTTAGCTGTGGTAATCTTTGCATTAAATATTTGGATGAATTATGTTTATGGTGAAAGGTGTGATATTTATACTAATCATAAAAGTTTAAAGTATATTTTCAAACAAAAGGATCTAAATATGCGTCAAAGAAGATGGTTGGAGCTGATTAAGGATTATGACGGCTCAATTCATTACCACCCTGGGAAAGCAAACAAGGTGGCAGTTGCATTATGTTGACAAGGCCATGCTAGCTTATCCATGATGAGGATCACAAAAGATCCAATAGTTATTGATTTACAAAGGATGGATCTAGGTCTTATAATGGAAGGGGAAAATCTTATCTTTCTCAAATGAATGTTCAACCATATATACATGTGAAGATTAAAGAGGAATAGAAAGAAGATGTACATTTACAAAAGAAGGTGAGAAATTTTCCTGAATTCAACCATAATTGTGATGGGATAATAAGGTTTAGGAATCGGGTTTGTCTTCCTCCCATCCCAGAATTAAATATGGATCTGCTGGATGAGGCTTATAGTTCTTCATTCTCTATTCATCCCGGAAGCATGAAGATGTATAGGGACCAGAAAGAGTAATTCTGGTGGGATGGCAATAAAAGAGATGTTGCTGAATATGTCTCTCGATGCTTGGTTTCTCAGCAAGTTAAAGATGAGAGACAGAAGTCTAAGGGGATGTTAAAAACATTACTTATACCCGAATGGAAAGGGGAAAACATCACTATGGACTTTGTCACTGGACTTCCTAAAACATCTGAAGTCCATAATGCTATCTAGGTTATTGTTGATCATCATACGAAGTTGGCACACATCATTGCTATTAGAGAGGATTTCTCTCTTGATCAGCTTTCCAGGATATATGTAATGGAAGTGGTAAGATTTCATGGAGTACCACTCTCCATTATATCTGATCGGGATGCTAGGTTTACCTTGATGTTTTGGCGAAGTCTTAAGCATACTCAGGACACATAGTAGATCTTCAGCACTACTTATCATCTTTAGACAGTCAGTCAGTCTGAGAGAACAATTCAAACTCTAGAAGACATGTTAAGGGCTTTCTCTATGGAATTAAAAGGTTGTTAGGATCAACACCTACATTTGTTGGAATTTTCTTATATTAGTAGCTTTCACTCTAGTATTCAGATGGCTCCTTATGAAGCTCTCTATGGAATGAAATGCCGAACTCCAACTTGCTGGGATGACTTTGTGGAAAGAAAGCTACTAGGACCTGATCTTCTTGATGAGATGGAAGAAAAGATCCGATCTATTCAAAAACACATAAGAGCATCTAGAGTCGACAAAAAAGTTACACAGATAACCGAAAAAAAGACCTAGAGTTTGAAGTGGGTGATAAAGTGTTCTTTTGAACATCTCCTTGGAAGAGAGTAATGAGATTTGGAAAGAAGGGAATGTTGAGCCCTATGTATATCTGTCCTTTTGAAATACTGGATCGTGTTGGGAAGGTAGATTACCGATTGTTGCTTCCACCGAATCTCTCTCAAGTTCATGATGTGTTCCATGTATCGCTCCTGAGAATGTACAAACCCGATCATTCACATGTACTCAGCTCAGAAGTTGTACAGGTGGAGCAAGATATTTCTTATGAAGAATAGCCGATAGGGATTCTGGATCGTAGCGAAAAAAGTTCTACAAAACAAGACCACTCCCTTGGTGAATGTTTTATGGAGGAACCACCAATTACCAGAAGCTACATGGGAGCTTGAGGATATGATGAGGGAGAGGTATCCTCATCTGTTTGTTACGATGTGAAGAATTTCAAGGGTGAAATTCATTTTAAGGGTGGTAGAATGTAACACCCATGTTTTTTATGAGAAATATTTTGTTTTTATACATCATAAAAGGAATATTTCACTACAAACAACACTATCTTGGATTTCATTACACGCAATCATGGTCTTCTTCAATAGCTTGCATTGTACACAATACCGAGTTACACTAAAACACGATATGCTGTTAAAATATTATTAAAACTAGCTGTTATGAATAGTTATAACATCTTTTTGAAATTTTATAAATTTTATTTTTCAAAATGGGATTCATTTTTGGATTCGGAATATCGAAATTATCCTAGGTTAAAATTTTGGTATTTTTCTGAAAACATTCAATTTTTGATGAATAGTAAAAACACTAGGTTACTATTTAAAACCCAACTTTTAATTTAAATAATTATTTAATTTATTTAAATTTATTTTCGGTCAAAATTGATATATAATACCTATATAAGTTAAATTTAATTCGTTGGAGTCATTTTATAGTAATTTTAGATATATAAAAATTTTATTGAACTTTTGACCGTCTTTTACCCACCCCCTAGGAGAATTTGCAAATTTACATAAAACATAATTTTCCTGCTTTTGTGATTGGAATTTCAAAAATACGAGAGACACGGTTGATGTTATTAAGTAAAATGTGGTTCAATGAGATGAAAATAATTTTTGGTGAATAGTAATTTTTTACTTTTACTTACCACGGTTAAAAGTAATTAGGATAATTAAGGGTAAAAATGATATTATTATTACCCTAACACATGTCATAATTCTATTGGATAAGTGTAATTCTACCAAAATCAACATTAGGGATAAAATATTACCCTTTACTTCCACTTGGATTAGATTAGGACATTTAATATTATTTTATTTAAAGAATAGTTAAAATAGTTAAAATCAATGTTTAATAACTAAAACATTTTTAATATAGGGTTATACAAAAGATAAATTCGACTAAAAATTTTCATTAGAAATATAAAAATATTTCCTACATAATGGTATTTTATTTAAAATGTTTATACTTTAAATAATTTAATTTATTTATGACATAATGGTGATGGAGTAATTATCTTATTAATGGAATATTAACATAATTGGTGTTATAAATACTCAAATAAAAGTAATTTGAGACTTTTTATAAAATACAATAATTTTATAGCTTATTATGACAAGTAATTATTGATTTAATTATATTTTTTCTTACTAATCATTCTGTTATGATTTTCACAAAAATCAATTACCAAATAGTGTCAAAATTGACATAAAATAGTTTTTTAAAAAAATATTATATTATTAATTGTTATTTTATTTCAAAAAATCTATGGTTCGGCCAAATGACTTATATAAAGTTATATATATTAAAAATAAACAACTTGGGGTTCTTTTTTCTTGTTATAGTATGTTCATTAACCTTATAGTGTAAGAAAACAAGAAGACATGGTAAAAGTTAAATTATCTAACTTAAAGTTAAGTTTAAATGATAATGTTAAAATAGAAATCTAAACTTGTCTAAATTCTATTGGATGGGAGGATTTAGACCCATCCCCACCTTAGCTTCGAATTAAATCAATTTGGAGCTATTAAAACCCGAATATGACTTTATAATAAAATAATATTTTTTGTTTTTCCAATGGTGCCCCTCTCCTCCCTTATAAAAAGACACATCCTCCCTCTCCTCCTCACACCACTTTGAGCCATAAAGCTCGGCCAAACCCTGGAAAATTCTCTTCTACACTTCCCTAGAAACATCCTAGAGGTCTTGGTCTTCTTAAAATTCCATCCCTAGTGCCCTAAGAGGAGGTTAAGAAGAGGCGCGTCAAAGAAGAGGTAATATCCATTACCGATCCTTTCCAATTTCTTTCATCTTCAACTTCTTATTTTTTTGTTTATTTATGAAGTAATAACATCAGTATCACTCATATACTTATATGTTATTATAAATATGAAACAAAACTATTTTACCTTCTATCCATCCTAGTGAAAATGAAATCACCGCGCTACGTACGTACAGAATACCGTCTCTACGTCGTGGTGTAATCTGTTTTCCACCACCACCTTACTTTGATGGGTATAATGGTGTTAATAATAAGTATACATGATTATTTTAAAGTGATATTGATTCTTAAATAGTATACATACACTTAAATACAATTCCAAGATGATGGGAATGATATCATCGCTCGTGCGTACGTACGACCTACTGTCTCCACGATCTGATGCTACTCGTTCTACATGATCTTCATTGCATATTGATTATATAAATGAATGTAATGAATAAATATGATATATATTACACTAATACCATCATGTAAATTAGGTTTCTATAAAATAAAAATAATAATAAGAATTTATTCGACAAAACACGCATAAGAACAAAAAAACAATAAACACCTGAATAACATGTAGCAATGAAATATTACTAATACGAAGCTAAGAATATAACCATATATGATATCATATTAATGAATAAAATTCTGGAATAAGTCAATTACTTTATTTAAATCATTATACAGGAGGTTCGGACACGTATAATGAAAATCCGACCTAAGGTAAGGGAAAATATGACAATCTCAATTTTTTTCTGAGATTGTTTTTACTTCAGAATTTATTGGGGAATATTTATAATCCATATCCATGTTTAATAAATATGTAATATTATTTATATACTCCTAAAATTTTTTAAATCCAACATTACTTGTTGTTGAATTTTTAGTAAAAGATATGAAAGGAATATTTTGTGGTTTTTAGTATGAGGTACTTTTTGACTTTTTCGACCAAAGTACGAGAAGAATGTTTTTTAACTTATATGGAATGAATGGATTTTTAGAAAATTATTTCCATGAAGATTCCTTTACAAGTTTTCAAGTTTATTTTTAATCAACTTATTTTTGTTTAAAATTATATGACTTGTTAAGAAAGGAAAATATTTTTGTAGTAGAAAGGATATTTTCTTCAAGAATGGAGTTCTTGTGTTCTATCAAAATTATTTTCCATCTAAGATAATATAGGGTTCTGTTTCTATCCCTATATTTATATTTTTTTGATTATGTTATGATGGAATTATTTTTATGATGTGCTTTTATCTTATATGGATTGTGTTATGATGGCATGATGATTAAGAATCCCTTTTTTATTACATGGGTTATGTTATGATGTGTGATTTATGATCTTGTGGCCCACATAAGAATCGTGTCATTATGATATGGGTGGGACCTATATCACCCTCCAATGAATTGGGTAAATATTTATAGCTCATGAGATAGACATGGCTGGAATGGCAGGTTAAACCAGTTCAGTGATAAAGGACTGAAACGAGGAGTGAACTCAGTTCAGAAATGGACTTTGTCCACAAAGATTGTCTTGCCAATGAGTCTTGACTAATAAGAAATGATTCTCTATGATTATGTGTGTATGACACAACGTTTCATGTTTTATGTTATGATTATTTGGGATTACATTTCACCACTATTATTTATCCCATGTTATGATATTATGATCACTTTTGCAGGTTATTTTTTCCAGAATGTTATGTTCTTATGAATATGATGTTATTGATATTTCTTTTGTTTACCCTAACTGAGCATTTGAGATCACCCTTTTGAATATTTTATTTCCCCAAGTCAGGAAGAAGGGTACTAATTAGAATATTTCAAAAGGGACTCAAGATATGATGAAATAAATGGGAGATAACGTAGATGATTTATGAACTAGTTGTTATGTTTCCCAGTTTCTAAAGACATTATACCTATACGGTTCTTTCATGGTTTTGTTATATGTTGTAATATGTGTGCATAAATTATGATGTAATAAAAATTTATGTTATGTATGGGTCGTTATAAACACCTTTCTTCGGCATTGGTAGTGGATGAGATAACTACATCGAGACATTTTTAGGATGGGCTTAAATGTGAGATTAAGTCCCAAGTTAACCATTTTCAGTTAAAGGAGTTTGCTGAGGTGGTGGATAAGGATCTCATAGATATTGGTAACCTAAAGAGGATTCCAGTGTAGGAAAAGTGTTTCCATTTGGATGATTAGAGGTATGAGTTCTGAGTGTAGGAAGCATTGCTATGAAAACATCAACCAGGGTAGTGGGAAACAGAGTACCTATAAAGAGGGAACAGTTGCGTAAAACATTAATCGACTGATCTATCACCAGTGTGGTAGATTAGAAAACTATTGAATATAGTTACCTCAACCACCAATATAGTTACAGTCTTTTAGAAATATGGAACATCTATAAAATTTCTACAGGACCCAGCGATAGATGAGTAGTAAGGGTATAGCTAGTCAGAATCAGTGTGTAGGAAGAGGATATTTTGCACCATATTAGTCTTGCATCTGGAGTTCTTCTGGACAAAGAGGTAAAGGTAGTGTATGTGGATATTTAGGGTAAGATCACTCATATTAGTAGATTAGTGTAGCACTGGGGACTTAGACTGCATCACGGGGTTGTGGGGTAAGACAGTTGCATTCTATTCACCCTACACTTTTGGATATCAAGGTTGGACCATTGGCCATGAGAGGTATATTTTTAATGCTTCTATGATATCTAGTGCCTTATTTGATATCTGTGCCTATAATTCCTTTATTTCTACAAAACTTTTTAATGGTTTGAGCCTCGTGATGGAGTTCGTGAGTGGGGTGTTGACGACATACACACCTCATGGAGTTCAGTCAAGAGACATTTTTTTGTTCAAGGGGTGTACTCTTGAGGTCGATTAGTATCAATTTATATGGCATCTTTATATCATAGACATGTCAAGAGTTGAACTAACTATGGTTATGGACATGTTAGTATCATATTTTTTCCACATTGATTTTTACCTTAAGAGAGTGACCATTACATCTTCTACGGGTTACAAATATATTCAATTTGGAGAGTGGGATATTGAGGCGTTCCAAGTAGGTCCAATACTCATCAAATATGAGAGATCATAACCCAGTATTATAGTTTATTTATGGATGATGGAGGTGTAAAATGAGATGTATTTCCACATATATTGGATAAGGTTTAGGATGTGTTTAATTAATATTTCTCAGGGATTCCACCTGAGAGAGATGTGGAATTTTGAATTGAGATCATACAGAGGGAAGAGATGATTTATATTGAACCATATAGAATGGCATCAGAAGATATTCAAGTGCTCAAGACCTGACTGGAGGAATTAGAGGATAAGGTATTTATTTATCTAAGTATGTCGCCTTAGGGTTCACTAGTATTGATTGAAAAGAAGGATGATAGGAGTTTATGCTTTTGTGTTGATTACCAAATGTTTAACCAGATGACTGTGAAGAACCAGTATCCTCTCCCCCATATCGATGACCTATTTGACATGTTGAGAGGAGATTGTGTCTTCTCAAAGATTGAATTAAGATTAGGGTATCCTAAACAGAGAGTTCAGACATCTGATATACCAAGGGATGAATTTAGAAGCAGGTATGGACTTTATGATTTCATTATAATATTTCTTGGGTTGACGAACAAACCAGTAATGTTTATGGACTTAATGAACAAAATCTTTAATCTGTACCTAGATCAGTTTGTGGTAGTGTTTGTGGAAGACATCTTGGTGCACTCCAAGACACATGATAATTATGACCAACATCTTGATATCATCCTAAGTACACTAAGATAGCATTGTCTATACATCAATATATCTATGTACAATTTTTTGGATCGATCAGGTACACTTCATGGGTAGCATCATCTCGCAGGAATGTCTGTTGGTAAATCTAGATAAGGTTCAGATCGTGGTTTCTTGAGATCATCCCAAGAGAATGCTTGATATCCATAGAATTCTTGGATTTTCTGAATATTAGTAGAGGTTCATTCAGGACATTTACCGATTGGAAACATTGCTGACGGGGTTGACCAAAAAAAGGATAAAGTTTTATTTGTCATAAGACTGTGATAATTCTTTCTAGGAGATTAAGAATATTTTGGCATCAGTACCAATATTGACCCTACATGAGAACGGTGAGAAGTACATAGTGTATTGTGACACTTTTGGGATTGTAATTGGAGTTTTGTTGATGCAGGGAGATCAAATTTTGTTTTATGGGTCTTTGAAGTTGAGGCCCCATTAAACGAACTACCCTACATGTGACCTCAAGTTGGATATAATGGTTTATGTTTTAAAGTGTTGGGGACATTATCTATTAGTAAATTATATTACTATGTATAATGGTCACAAGTGATTAATGTACATATTTTCACAGTGAGACTTGAATCTTCGATAACAGATATGGGTTGAGTATATGCGGGCATTCAATTTTGAGCCAACATATACGCGTGGAAAGGGGATCATTGATGATGATGCTTTGAGCAGGAAGACTCAAACTCAAGTTGTTCAAGAGTCTAGTGCTGAGTGTAAGATGATGTATTTACTGGACGAGATACACATTATGGTTTAGGAGAGTCAGGATTAGATGAATCTTGTAACAATTTCATTAGAGTATATATTTTTTAGATAGATCTAAGATAGGAAGTATGTGGATTTATAATGTTTTACCTTAAGGGAAAACCTTGAAGGTAGGGAGTCACCTTTTAATTGAAGCATAGATGTGGACGAGGTCATCTATGTCATGAATCTGGTTATCATTCCTAAAATAATGTGAGACAAGCTGCTATGTGAGTTTCATGCCCCGGAGAGGGTGGTACATCTAGGTGTGACCAAAATGCACCATGAACTACAAAGATAGTTTTGATGGTTGGAAATGAAAAAGAAAATAGTAAGGTTTGTGACACGATACTAAACCAATAAGTAGGTGAAGGCTGAGCATTAATGACCTATAGTTTTACTATAGTTGTTGGCCATTATAGAATGGAAGTGGAACAATGTGACAATGGACTTTGTGGTGGCTCTCCGGAGGATTCCTTAGAAGAATAATTATATTTGGGTTATTATGGATAGACTGAAAAAGGTATTGAATTTCTTGAATATATGGGAGACTTTCTCAGTGGAGCAGTTGGGATATTTGTATGTTTGGGTGATAGTCTGTATGCACGAGGTGCCACAGAATATTGTTTCAGACTGAAACTTGTGTTTTACTTCATGATTATTAGAGGGATTGCAGAAGGTTCTTGGTATGTAGGTTTTATTGAGTATGAATTTCCACCCACTGACACATGGGTGGTCATAGCATACTATACAAGAGCTTGAGGATATGTTTTGATCTTGTGTTCTAAACTTCAGTAGGTCTTGGGAGAATCACCTAGCACTCGTGGAGTCCACCCATACCAATAATTATTGGGAAACTATATATATGGAACCATGTGAGGCTCTTTATAGTAGGCAATGAAGACCACCTCTAGTCTGGATGGTGGTAAGTGAGTCTAAGTTGTTGGCACAGAGTTGCATGTAGGACACATTAGAGCATGTACAATTGATTCCGAAATATATGGATACGACCCAAAGTATATAGAAGTGATATACTAATAGAAATAAATGACACCTATAGTTTATAGAGGTTGATGATGTATTAATTTTGGTGTTTCCTAGATTCAATCACTATAGAATACAGAGACAGGGGAAGTGGGCACCCAAGTTTGTTGGACCGTTTGAGGTGGTGGAGATAATCAAGCTAGTGGCATACCGATTGGCCCTTCCACCGAGATACAGTGCTATGTATGATGTTTTCTAAGTGTCAAAACTAGGTAGGTATCACCCCAAACCTTATAATGTGATCAATATGGATGATGTTGAGATTGAGATAGATTTTTCCTTTGATGAGCATCTAATACGTGTGTTGAATCACAGTGAGAAAGTGTTGCAGGGAAATACCATGCCTATAGTTTGTGTATTGTGGAAACATGGGAATGTGTGGGAGGAGACATGGGAAAGGAAAGAAGATATGTGGGATCTTTTTCCTAATCTTTTTTACTCATAATCTAAGAGATTCTTGGGAGTGCAGTTCAAGGATAAGATGTTATAAGGTGGTGAGATTGTAAGATCTCGACCATTACTGAAGATGACTTGGTCTTAATTTCAGGTATTTATTTTTGCCTTTTTTCAGTATACTTGTGTTGGGTTTTACCTTGGGGTGTGTTTGGGTGAAAAATTGAGAAATTTTGAAGGGATAAGGGTAGTGCATAGTCGGCTCATTGTTTTCCCTAATCGTGCACCCCTGCCCAGCAAACCATGCAACCTTGGACAGAGAGGAATTACATGGTTGACACATGGTTTTTCAATATGTACACCCTATTATGATAGACTATTAACCCCCATAATAGAGGTTCACATTTAGGTTCGCATTTAGGAGAAACTGTGCTCCCCAGCCCAACTAACAATGCATGAATTTTTAAATCACCAAAAAATCAGATTTTTAATCACCAAAACCCCCATTTAACTCCTATTTGATCCCCATTTAACCCAAGATAATATTTCAGGATTTTGGAGAATCCTTTATGGATTAAAAGACTTAACAACCTTTTTAATTTGTTATTTGAAGCCTGGATTGAATATCTTCACCCCTCCCTGTCAGAGGATCTTACCTCGCTTGGTTTCCTATTCCTTATCCTTTATTATCCTATTCTAGAAAGGGGGTTTTCTTCCTATTTGGATTGGATATAGACATTTTTTTGTTCATATGGAACCAGTATTGTAGATATATGTCTATATTTAATAGATCTTGATTGATTTGATCTTGATTTAGGGTTTTAAAATTGAATCTCATTCTATATAATTGTGCTGCTCAAATTATGAAGAATTTCATTTTGTGATCGCTCATCAACGAATTTAGGGAGGTTGTCTATAATTCAAATATCAAAGTATTTATTTAAATTTCATGTATGTAATTTTATAAATTTTATTAGATGTTTAGAAATTATGTTCTTTATTGAATTAATTAATTTGTTGAATTAATTAATTGAGGAGATCAGAAATTGGCGATCTTGGGAATTATAGATTGAGATACATAATTGTAGAATTAATTATGAGATATTAAGATTTTAGGATTGAGATATTTAATTGTGGAAATAATTATGATCTATTAATATTGTGATTGAGATAATTAATTATGGAATTAATTATTTGTTTTTTAGTTTTTGGATACTGATTAATTAATCATATAATTAATTAATGGGATTTATGTACTAAATTAATTAGAAAACTAATTAAAGGGATTTATGTGATAAAATAATTATTGAATTAGTTATAAAATAGGTGTGATTGATTAATTATTGAATTGACTAATAGAATTTAAGAGATTATTTAATTTCAGAATTAATTAATGTATTATATGTGATTAATTGTTTTTTGAATTAATTAATGTTATTTATGTGATTAGTTAGATTTTTAATTAACTAATCAAATTATTATGTTTAACTAATTGTGGAATTAGTAATGGAATTGATGTGGATAATTAATTTTTTAATTAATTATGTGTTAATAATGGTAATATGGTCAATTAGTTGTGAATTAAATAATGAGAACATGGTCATTATAATGTGTATGGTATGAATGGTAACATGGCCATTTAGTTGTGAAATAGAGAATGTGAACAAGATTATTCTAATGTGTAATGTATGAATGGTAACATGGTCATTTAGTTGTGAATTAAAGAATAGAAACATAGGAATTCTATTGTGTGATGTATGAATGTTAACATGTGAATTAAAATATGAATTAAATAATGATATCAATGGAATTATGAGATATGGTATTCCTCAGACATACTTTAGGATCCAACATATTTCAGAGTAGGTATTGAATGATAAAAATGGAATTATAAGATATGATATCCCACAGACATACTTCATCCTCTGACATGAGCTGAAGCGGGGATTGAGGTATCAGTGTCTACAGGAACCCAAAAGTTTATATAGTTAAATAAATATTAATTGATAATGTGACAACTATTTACTTATGCATTGTAATTATTTCATTATACAACTACATACACTTGATATTGATTAGATATTGTTTTTGTTGTCATTAGTGGTGGGATACTATAATGCCTTAGATTTTCCATGTACTGTTTTTTGGATACTATATAGATTAGTTGTGAGACCAGACACTGAGACGTTGTGCGATTCTGAGGCCGTCATTCCTAAAATAAATGTTTGAAATATATTAAATAGTATGCTTGGACATTTTTCATTAAAAAGTGTAATAACTTCTAAACGGACACCCTGATCAGAAATATGACGGTACCCTTGAGTTCAGAATGCGAATTTTACCCTAGGAATGACTTAACATTAGTCGATATTGGTCATTTGTAGAAAAGTCATCACAGGTGTGGAAATGAAAAAAATAATTTAATAAGTTATTTTCTTTCATTTTTATTGATGCAATGATTGATAGAATTTAAATAGAATATTATAGAAAAATACTAGGGTCAGCTGTACAACCCTGGAACTGTTGGAGAGCCATTGGAGATAGCTTCAGTGAATCCTATCAGATAAATGGCCATAGGATCTTCGATCAGTGATCGATGCAAAAAAGATTCAAAGGATCTCACAAAAAAACATGATACATCCCCATTCATCATTAGTGATCGATTTGAATTAAGGTAGGGTGAGAATTTTTTTTATTCTTCCCCATTCTTCATTTACACAGTGAACATGAATCAATCAATAAAAATATTGATCTATTGTTTGATCGTTATTCGGGATGAGTTTATTTTATGAGGTTTTGATGGGAGAATATATTTTTTATTTTGTTATTCAGATTTTCATTCTAATAATGATGGATCAAGATAAGAATGAACATCGATCAAGGTTTGTTACTCCAATATGTTCATGTTCTTTTCTCCCCCATTCATCATTCGTCATGAGAATTCTTGATAAATTAATCATTGTGCACCCACTTCTTGGTGCAACGATCCGATATCGCAGATCTATGATTGGAATATCCTGAGAGAGGTGTGATGATTGAGATAAAGAAATTTAGATGACAGAGGATACCGAATTTACCATTCTTCAAAACAAAACAAAGAATGAAAATTTGATACCTTTTTTGAGTAGATTTAATGGCGTAATTCATTCTTCATCGACAAAAAGGATCAGATGAGTTGGGATCCTCAATATCATGGTGAAATGATCACCAGATCAAAATCTAGAGGCACTAGATCAAATGCGGGAGTAGATATGGGATTCTGAAGAATCCTGAACAACACAATGTTTAATCTGGATCTATACGTTGTGTGGGGACACATGAGCTGGGATTAGGGTTTCCATAGGTAGTTAAATATCACATGGAATGTGACCCCTTTCACATACCATGTGGTATCACCTGGGTCACTCAGAATGTACTCAGAAATCACATGGGTTGTTTACATGGGAACTTGTTCACAGGCTAAGCTATGTACTGGTACTTGAGAAGACATGCATAGGATGGTGACATTTACTAGAACATGGTTAGAGTAAATGGGAAACATACGGGGTGTGTACTAATACATGGAAATAGTTTGATGAGATGAGCGATTTACACGGGAAAGACCCAGGTTCAAGGGACATAGAGTGTGACCCCTACTACACACTGTGTACTCTTTTATACATGTCTTGGAGCCCTTGTACACTATATTTGGGAATTTTTTTGTGAGGGTTTTTTACCTTTATCTTTTCCATGAGGGTTAGTATGCAATAATTTTTTACTCCCAGTACAATGATCCCTTCAGCAGTAATTCATAGATAGAGTTGTTGGAATCCCTCTAAGAGGCTCATAGTGAGATCCTCTATTCATATTCTTGTACTAGGTGGAGTTCTTGGTATCGACCTGACCAACACTACATGGGAGTCAATCCTCTACATAGCAGGTTAATCCGGATTGATTTCATGGTATCACCCCATGGCCTTGCCATTGATCCTCATTTGTGTATTGAATTCTATTAAAACTATTAGTATGCTCTTTCTCATGAAGAGACCCCATAAGAAGTACCTATTGGACAGACATCATCAATGCTATCAGATTCAGTAGTGTGTTCTCTCAGGTGAGTGATTTGTGGAATATTCTATATGGATTCATAGACTAGTATAATATTGTTGGGACTTACCTATAGAATGTGTGTCTTTGTTAGGTATATCTAGATATTCTTGTTATATGTGTTTTTGAAATATACCTTTGTAGAGATGAATGTATTTCCTTTGTTTTATGTGAGGCATTCCTATCATCGGGCATGTAAAAAAGAAATTTAATTTTCCTAGTGTAGTATAATGGATCACCAAATTCAGCTCACTTGAGGAAGTTTCTCATTTTTTTCACTCACTTAATTTAATTCACTTAAACTAATTATTTTTAATTGTTTTTTTAATTTAAGAAGGTTATGAAAATTTAATTAATGAAAATAATAAACTAACATGCAATGAAAAAAATTAATTAGTGAAAAAATAACTTTGAATTTATGTGTTGGTTTTTGGGTTCCATCATTCTCCTTGTTGGTATTTTAATAATGTTTGATAATTCAATTTTGAGATCTCATTATTGAATTACTGTTATTTTATTAATTGGTGTGAAATATTGAATCCATTTAGCAATATTTACTTCCCCTCCAACATTAATCAAGGTTGATGGAACAACTCAATCATGAGTGTGACAACTTCCAAGACGTGGCTCTATCGTATGCCATTTCAACAACTGAATGGCTCAAATACATCATATTAAGAGCCAGTATTCAGTATAAGTGAGGGAAAAGATTTAATAAAATAATAAAAATGAGTTTGATTTTAGTTTCCTGGTGGGTTATCTCCACACCTGTGCACGTCACTCTTTCTTATCAAAAAATTAATAAAACTTAAGAATTATACCGTAGAACAAATTAAATTGACGCATACCTCCCTCAAGTCAAGGATTGAGTAAGTATATTATTTTTTAGGTTAAGCGGTAATGGTGGATAGTATGATAATAAAAAAAAGAAAAGATGGATAAAAGATGGAGAATAATGGAGGGTGGTTGGGTGAAAGAAAACACAAAAATAAAAACCATGCTTGAATTTATTAAAAGTCTAAATTACAATTGAAATATAAAAAAATAAAGAAAATAAAAAAATTAATAATATTATAAGTGGAATATTTTTGAACATCCTCCATCGGTGGAGATCTCCCCTTGGTTCCTTGGAATAATTGTGATAGAATATGGGATGAGATGAGAGCTAGGGGCTCCCCTCCTTTTATGGGAAGAAATTGTCCTCCTCAAATTTACACATTTTTGGAAATATAAATGGATGATTAACACATTCCATCCTTCATAAAATTTGTTAATAAATTTATTTTTCATTCAACCTCAAAATTTCATATTTATTGGACTCTTCTAGAGGAATTTATATATTTTTTTTATTGATAATGTATTTTATTCTAGATGAATTTTCCCGGAAGCTTCCTTCAATGTATAAAATCTCTTTGCCACCATAATGGGAGAGAAACTCCATGATATTTATTTAGGTAGTGAATATATGTGTCATACTTCATATCGATTTCTAATCAACACCATTGTAGGTGTGTAGCCTGATTTATACATACGTTGTGGAGGTGGGGTCCATGCTGTCAGTACAGAAAATTTCCAAACATCAATGATATTCTCGGGCCATTAGATATTCGAATAAGCCTCTAGTCTAGAAGAAAAAGTTAAAGGAATTAAAATAAGTATTCTATAAAAATAATCATTCAATTTGGAATTATATTTTTATATAAATGACCAAAATACCCTTAACGTAAAAATCTGTCAAAAATCCAGAATTTAATCACATTTCATATTTTAGATCAAAACACACCATAAATCCAAAATTGATCCATATAAGCTCAAATTTATAAATTAAGAGGTGTAAAACAATTTAAATGCATATAAAAAATGTGGAAAATATTAGTTTTATCGGTATATTTTTTGTTTTTTGGGGTGTCCAACTATGTATTGTTATACTCACCCATACATGGGGTTTTCCATCATCCGTCGTGTCTTATGTAGAAGATTAAAATTTCGATAGAGTCTTAGGAGGACCAAGATCAGACGGTGCTTAGTGAGACATTAAAAAGTTATCACAAAAGGAGAAAGAACTAGTGGAAATCATTTTCAAGTTAGAGATTATAAATACGCTTGTTATCTAAGTACGAAAGATGAGAATAAGTTGTGGTGCCAAAGAATTATCCAACATGGGAAGAAAAGAATGAAAAAACGTTTTAATCTTTATTATGTAAAAAATTTTCCAAAATTGATAAGAAGAGAGGAAGATTTTTGTTACTTGTTGGAAAGTGAAGATGACTAATAAACGTCATAATAAAGTTGAGATTCCATCTACTGGGCCTCTTTAACTTGTTCATTCCAATTTATGTGGGTCAATGTGACATCAATAAAAAAGGATATTTATAATTTATCAATTTTAATGGTGATTTCACTCAAATTACAAGCATTATGTTTTTGAAACACAACTCAGAGCCTATAGAAATGATTAGGTTTTTCAAAATATAAGTTGATAAAGAGATGGGGGTTTATATAAAGAAATTGATAATGGATAATGGTATTGAGTTTACGAGAAATAATTTCAAAAATTATCTTGGAGATCATGGTATTAAACATTAGTATAGTTCTCTATATTCCCCCACAAAAAAATGGAGTAGTAGAAATGAAGAATATACGTTTGGTGGAAATGGGAAGAATCGTGTGAGAAGAATAAAAACATTCAATATTCTACTAGAGTGAAGTTGTTAGTATTATATTACATGTTTAGAAAAAGAATTATGTTTGGAAACCAGCATGAGTTCTTATGAAATTTTCTAGGACAAAAGACCTTTATTGAAGTACATCAATGTTTTTGGAATCCCATGTTTTCTTAAAATAATAAATTTGGATTAGGGAAAGTTTGATGGGACATATGAGGAAGGAAATTTTATTATTCACTTATTGGAAGAAGTTACAAATATTGGAAAAAATATTTATAAAAGTTGGTGGAATCATATTATGTGGAAGTTATTTATAATCATTCTTATTTAACAAAGTTTTATGGGGATTTTGAGGAATAAAAAATGAAATTTTCCAATGAAAATGAATGTGATAAAAGTAATGTTCATGAAGATTCAGATGAATCGTATGATGAGGAAAGTGAAGAATGAAGAGGAAATATGAAATTTCCTACTTTAAAAAAAATTCAGACAAAAAAAATTTGGGGAATTAAAAGTCTCGTTCATGCTAGAAGAAAGCTAATATTAGAAAATAAAACGTCACTCATCTCAAAATTTGAACCAGAATCAGTATCATAAGCTATTCAACAAAAAGAATGGGTGAATTCTATGAATGAATAGTTGGATAAAATTGAGAAAAATGAAACATAAGAACATGTATTATGTCTGAAATATAAAACTTTTATCATAAAAAATGGGTTTATAGAAATATATTGAAGGAATATGGAGAAGTTTCAAGAAAAAAATCTAGGATTCTTTATAAAGGGGATGCACAGGTTGATGGAAGAGATTTTGATGAAACATTTTCCCCTATTTAATGGTTAGAAACCATTATAATGTTTTGGGTAGTGCCTGCTCATCAAAATTACAAAGTGTATTAGATAGATATAAATTTGGATAAATTGAAGAAGAAGTTTACAATGAGTAACCTTTTGGGATTCTACTTGATAAGGATGAAAACAATGTTTTTAAATTGAAGAAATATTTATATGGGCTAAAACAACATCCACATTCATTGTATTCTAAGATTGAAAATTATTTGAGAATAATTATTTTCTCAAAAGGAAAAGTTGAAAGAAACTTATATATGGAAGATGTTGACTTTGGAACTCTAATTGTAATTGTTTATGTGGATATTATAATTTTTTCTGGGGATGAAGAAAATTTTTGTAAATAATTTTCTTAGGAAATGAAAAAGAATTTTGAAATATCAATTTTGTGAGAATTAACATTCTTCCTTGTCTTACAAGTTCAATATAAGGGAAAATAAATTTTCATATCATAAGAAAATTATACAAGGTAATTGTACCAAAAAATTTGGAATTGTAGAATATAAATATGTTTATACTCCAATCTCAGTGAGGATGAAGATGAGTAAAGAGGATTCTGGAAAAAGTGTGAATTAGAAAGACTTTTGGAAGATGATAAGAAGTATACATTACCTTATAACTTCATGCCTAATATTTTTTATGCTATAAATTTGTGTGCTAGTTATCAAAGTAATATGAAAGAGTCAAATATGTTGGTAGCAAGGATAATTCTGAGATATGTCAAAGGAACAAATTTATATGGATTATTATAAAAAATAAATTATGAGATGATGTTTCATGGTTATAATAATATTGATTAGGCGGGAGATTGTAATGATATAAAATCAACCTCACGAGAAACATTTTTCTTGGGTGAATGTTGTGTAAATTTTCATTGTAAGAAACAATGATCAGTAACCTTGAGAAAAGTGGAATTAGAATATGTTGTGACTATTCAAGTATGTACTCAGATATTGTGGATGAAAGTTGAATCGGAAGATTTGAATATAATGGTTTCTAAACTATTGAAGACACTTTATGAAAATCAAATTGCAATGGATATTTCTAAAAATCATGTCCAACTTTCATGATCAAAACACATAAATATAAATTTTCACTTTATAAAAGAGAAAGTTGCTTCTAGAGATGTTTTGTTGGAATATATCTCAATGAAGTATCAAATCATTGATATCTTCACAAAGTCAATTCCAAAATAACGGTTTAATGAGTTGACGTCGAAAATTCATGTTCATCCTCCTATAATGACTTCCAAAAACTCATAAGGAAGTCCCCTACCATGCTGTGGATTATATTGACAAAGGAGGAGAAAAAGTAACAACTTTTTACTATGTAAGAAGTTCTTAATTATCTTTATTTTATGAATATGAAGTTGTGTTAATCAGATAATGGGGGTGAGGAAAATAAAATTTATAGAAAAATAAAAGTGATAAAATATAAAAGTTAGGGGGATTTTATCTTAGTATGGCTATACAATTTTCTTATCACCAAGGGGTGGATTTTTGTCAAAAAAATACCATATCTATTTGTGTGGTGTCTAAACACTCTTTTAATAAAGGATATTTTTTGGTAAAATTCAAAAAACTTGAGTTGTTTACAAAAGTTGAATTGTGAAAATTTTCTGATCATTGAAATAGTTATTAATGAGAGTTGTTAAAAAATCTTAATGGGGAGATTGAAGAACCTTTGTGATTTTTTTAATAATTTTTTTTATTTGTAGATAAATAATATTTTATAAAAGAATGTTTTTGAAAAACAATTGAATGTTTCTAAATGTTATAACCCAAACATTAAGGGGGAGAAATGTTTTGTTTTTGAGAATGTTGTTTTATAGACACGGAGGATTGAACTAAGAAACACCAGATGAAAAGTATCAAACTGATCACCACTGGTCATAGAATTCATCAAAAAGTTAGAGTTTTTTATTAGACACACAATCAGTCTCAGATCCATTGACATGAAGGTCATGTTTTATTGGACTCAATGTTTCGTTGAATGTTAGAATGTTGCTAAAGACATTGAATGAATAAGAAGAAATGTGTATTCATACTTTTCATCACAATGAGACGAGGAAGTTCCATCATAATGAGGTGAGTAATTTCTATTATAATGAGATGAGGAAGTTCCATCATAATGAGTTGAGTAATTTCTATTATACGGAATAAAATTTAGGAAGTCTGAGAAGAATTATTATACAGAAGACATAAGAAGATGTCAAAATATTTGGGAAGAGTTTAAGTGGTGAAACTTGAAATTAAAATATGTATAGATGTCAGATTTTTTTAAATTTGATAAAATGAGAAAAGTTTTTTAGTTTCATGAATTTGCCTTTATGGGATTCCTATAAATAGAAGAAATGTATATTCATACTTTTCATCTTTTTATGTTAGTGGAAAAAGAAGAGCACTACAAAATTAATGTCAAAGTTATCTATCCACATTTAAATCTCATTAGAAGTTTGGATATCTAATTTTTTTATTGGACTGTGAAATATCAGATTGAGCATTTGAGATGAGTTTGAGTAATTCATATTGAGAATGGATTCATCAGACTGAGTCCATCAGACTGAATTCATCGGATTGAGTCCATCGGACCCAGCCCTATCGGATGGAGAGAATCATACCCAACCACATCATAATTAGGATTCTGAGCTGAGAATTTATGGTGTAGTTTGAACAAATTATTTTGTTTTTTATCTCAATTTTTTGTAAGAAAAATTTATAAACTAATAGGATTTAGTATAATCATTACAATTAGGATATATAATGTTTCTAATGGGAGTTTTCACAAGTTTTATTCACTTATTAATTTTAGGGAATTTATATAGACCCATAGGAGTGTCTATAAAAATGATATAGGTTATCACACTGAGGTCGAACCCTTTAAATATCATGTTATATACTTTTTTACTAATATTTAATACATTAGTATTTACTAAAAGATGACAAGGATATAAACTTTAACAAGTTTCAGGGTTAAATATTTTCAAAATTATTGAAACTTATAAAAGTGAACAACTAATTCAACCCCACTTTTGAGTTATTATTCGATCCTTTAGAAATTCATATATTATTTGTCATTTTATTTGAATATTTTTTTTATTATTTTTGCTACTTTTTTGTAATTAAAATCCATAAATGAATAATTTAATACTCTCATGAATCATCATTGATCTCACCATGTCCAACAAGATGTGGTTCCTCCATTCACTTACATCATTCCACTGATGTGTATAAGGAGGAGAGATTTAATATTGGATCCCAAAATCCTATAAGTAATCAATTAATTCTTGATTGAGATATTATCCACCATGTTCTAAGAGGATTTTCATAATCATATTACCAATTTGGTTCCCATTTTCATTCTTGTTTTTCATGAATTTATCAAAATAACCTGACTTATACTTCATTAAGTATACATATTCATTTCTACTAAAATCATCGGTAAAATTTATGAAGTATGAGAACCCACCCCTACCTCAATAGGAAATGATCCAAACACATATGTATGAACTAATTAAAGAATCTCTTTAGACCTTTCAAATTTTCTATTAAATGGGGATTTATTCACTTTACCATATAAATAAGTGTGACACATACCAATTAGTTTTAGTTCATAACAATCTAAATATCCATTTTGGTATAACATATTCAAGAATTTTTCATTTAAATTAACAATCCAATGATGCCATAATTGGGTGTGGCATGCGTTATGTGAAGAAGTTTCATTATCAATTTCCATTACTTAGTTTGTGTAATACGATAAAAAAATGGTTATTTAAATTCACCTTACCATAACAAATGTTATTTTTATAAAAGAAGCAACATTCATTTAAAAATATTAAAATAAATCCATATATATCATGTTTAGATATATAAATAGTTTTTTTAATGGATGAAACATAATAACAACCTTTTAAAACCATGATCATTATAAGATCCCATATTTTTCTTGGTACGTCCCACTCTGAGGTTTTCATTGAACATATTTTGTTGGGGTTTCCTTTGTAATAAATCCTTAGTGACTAAGTCTTATTTGATGGCAGAGCACCTTTTTTGGAAAAAAAAACCTTAATTTTAGGCATGTATGTCTATTTAAATTAATGGATTCCATGTATAAAAATGTTAAATGGGATTACTAGGGTTTTCTATGAGTTTAGAAGGATCATAGGTGGTTTGGCCACTTTTATAGAAGCTGGTATAAAAACTATTCAATGAAAAATTATATGTTGTGTACATGTTACATGACATGTAACTATTTATAGATGCATTTAATGAACTAGTATATGATGTGATGTGGTTACATGTCGTGAACCTGATTCACATCGTGTAAATGATGACCAAAATAAATATTTACCCATGGCAAAAGGTTTTTCCAGCATAACTTAAAATTGAGGAAATACATGACATGAAAGGATTACACATCACGTATTCCTCATACCTAGTAGTTTTAAGTGTGTCGTGTACTTATGAATCTCATTATTTTTTATTATAGCCTCTCATATCTCACTCCTAGTGTGAACTCTGGGAAATTTTAATTATCTTCCCCACTTCCAGTTGTCCCATTTTGTTATTCGAACCTTGGCGAGTTTATTCACTTTGGTTTCCCTCTTCTCACCAATCATTACTTTTCAATGTAGTTTACATCTTTTGAACATGGATTTTGTTTTGGGAGTTGATCTTGTTTTGGGTTAATCTAGGTTCTTCTTGTGATCTTCTATGAATTTATCTTTAATGGATTTTGTCATTAGAAGTGTTGTGTTAATCACATGTTAATGGTATGGAGACTAAACCTAACCCTACGATATATTTAATTGTGAATTATATGAAATATTTTTATAATGACCATGTAATTTGAACTATAATTAATTAGTTGATTTATATTAAATCATGGATTGGATTCCTTTAGATTCAATGGATGATGCAACCTGGATTATGGATACCTGTTGGGTGAGAAAACATTTGAGTGAAAAGAACTTGGCTAATTGTTTAAAGCTTGGTTAGTATGACATGATACCTTAATTTCTTGATATATAATCCCTAGGTAATCTATTACTCGCCATTGATATGACTGTTGATCATTTGAGAGATAAATGAATGTTTATTTGAAATAAAAACTTTAATTTTCATAATTAACCATTGAGATTTATGAAATTATAATATGATATCCATACTATTATGACTTGTTGAGTTGGTGATGAAATGATTATATATAGGGATATACTAGTAGTGTTTAAATTAGTATATAGTAGTCTTGGCCTAGTGATACATGCTAAAATTCTTATATATAGGGATTTTCTTGGAGGATGAAATGCTTATATTGTAGGGAATTCCCGGTGATACTTGTTGAAATGCTTATATATCAGGCTACTCCCAGGGACACATGCTGAAATGCATTTATATAGGGTGATGATCAGAGGATGAAATTATTATACAATGAGAGCTACCTGATTTTTTTATTTTTCCATGGTATATGGATATAGATGGAATGGTTGTGTTACATTCTCAAAGACATTTCATCATGGGTTTGAAAAAGGTTAATTGAAATATTATATTAATTAGTTAATTAATAAATCTATTTAACACTTTATTGAATACAATTATTATCAGACTGGTTGTGTTTAGGTATGGTGGTGTTGACCTACTGAGTTTTATTCACACCCTATTTGGGAACCATTTGGTACTCAAGCAGTTTACATGGATGCATGTTTGGACAAGAGAAAGGGACATTATTGTGGATTCTTTTGTTTCTTGCTGGATGGGAAAGATTTTGGAGATGGGTATGACATGGGGATCGGGACCAGAGCCTTTTGGGATTATTTAATGTGATTGGATTATTTTGTTTGTATTGGTTTCAGTTTTACTTTTAGATACATCTTAGCTTGTCATTATTCATCATTATGGGTTCCTCCTTTTATTTTCCTTGCTGTATGATATACTATTTCCACTACTTCTTTGTTACTCTTACTTTTATTACTATGGATTAGTTCCACTATGTTTTACCAGGGGGTATAGTCTCCCCACTATAAATATCACAGCCTCGCTACTTTTCAATAGCCTCTATCATATGGGGATTTATTATTGATGTCTAATAACCAAATGATTTTGACCATGTGAGAGAGTACTAGATTAGGGGACATTACACAATGGTATTAGAGTACCAGCTTGTTATTATCTATTGCTTTATTTTTTTGGAAAAATTATAAAGGATACTAGAATCTACTGGGACTTGGTAGTGAGCTTATTCATTGGAGTAGCTAACCTATGTAAGGGGAAAAATTTGTGTTCCAGGGATGGGATTATTGTTTATGTTGTTCTCTTGTTACTATTGATGTTATTTCACCTTGGTGGATTTTTGTGTTGTGTGATGTTATTATTTTGTGATGTTATTGTTTTTTGATATTTACACTCATAGACTAGTATGGTGAGATATGAGTGTGCATGCATCATGATAGGAACATAGGGATATATATATATATATTGACATGCATTGTTCATGACGGGACATGTTTATTGAATGTGTTATATACTTTCCAATATGAATTATGAAATAATATATCTATTATATTTGAAAAATGGAATGAAATAAACTATTATTTAATAATTAAACACTTATAATACATGGTTAGAGATACACAGAGTAAGGGTTCTCTACTGTTATCGCCTTTTAAGGTTGAATTTATTTTTAGCAAAAGTTTATAGGAGTGTGTTTTTCTTGTAGATAAAATGACTCATCCTCATCTTCGAGTTGAGTTCTAAGAGAATGGAAATCAGTTCCCTCCTAAAGTTGATGAACTAGAGCATCCTATAGCTCTTGACGATCAAATAGATGTTTTTCATCACAACAACTTCTTAAGGGTCATGCAATCCATTGGAAATGAGACTATTTTCATCGTGCCTTTGATGTATGAGTTGATGAGAGAGATTCTATTACGAAATCCACCTATGTTCACTCGGGAGGGAGGCTCCATGGTAGCTGAGTTCAATATTAAGTCAATATATACAATCTTAAATCATCTTCAGACGCCCACATGTAGGAGGGAGAATCTTGTTGTGTATATGCACAGTGGACCTACCAAACATTGGTGGGATATTCTAGAGCAGGATGGGAAGAAGGAGGAGTTATCTTGGAAGGAATTCAAGCTGAATTTATTCAGCCACATATATCCATAGATGATTAGGGATGATAAGGGTCATTAGTTCATGCATATGATATAAGATATAATATCAGTGATGGACTATGTTGAACATTTCACCAACCTTCAATGATTTGTGCCATATTTAGCTATTGATGAGATCTCTAGGGAGAATCATTTTCAGGATGGTATTCATTATGAGGTCAGGTCATAATTGAATGTTTTTATTTTGAGTAGCTTTTTAGATTTGCTGAATCATGAACTCATCACATCAAATAATACGAGAGAGGACCCAAGAGGTAGCCATGCTATTTCAACAGGGTAAACTAGGATCACTTATTTTAGTGGCAAGAAGTGATTCTATGATTGTTTTTTCCAAGGAAATGGCTTGAAGACCCGTTAGGGTAGTTGGAATCCAGCTTAGGATTATATTCCATTTTAGTACATCAGTGTAGAAATTTAAAGCATGTTAAACCATAGTTTTTATACACCACTATGGATTACCTTGTTTGAGGAAGAATGGGCCATCATCATAAGTTTTTTTAGAACTTATCATAGTATAGTAGTGGTTGGGGAGTAAGATAGGAACTAGAGTCTATGAAGGACTCAACTACTCCTCATCAGATAGGTATCTGGAGTTATATAAAACATTTAGGTTGATGCGGTATATGTGATACCCCATTGTAATGACATAATGTTTATTAGTAAAATTTGTTTCCTAAAGAAATGTGTATTGTATTATATTATATATTATACACATAAAAAAATATAGAGAAACCAAAAAAACTATATTAATAAATATTTTTACATTAATTAGCAGTGAAACTAATAAAATTTCCAAACATTACAACTGGACAAAAAGTATAAAATATAAAAATATAAAATGAGAAAATATAGATCGACCTCATATACTAGGATTATTGGCCCCACTACCAACACTATATAAAAGAAACAAAATTATGGTAAACCAATAAAAAAAATTTTATATATAAATATATACCCTTGAGAGGAATTGATTGGAATATTTAATGAAATAATTTAGTGGTATATATATAAGGTAATGTGGCTGTTGGAATAGTAATGTGACCGTTGGAATAGTAACCTGATCGTTGGGAATATTAACCTGACCATTGGAAGAGTGATTTTACCAAAAAAATAATAAATTATGATATAAATAACATTTATCATGATTAATTTATATAAATAAAAATATTATAATTCAATAAAATAAATATCATGATTAAAAACCTCAATGAAATTAAAGCATACTTTTAATAAACTGTATTTTAAAGTATTTTGTAAAAATCATTATTTTCCTATTAAAAATTATATTTTTCCTATTTTAGATATTTATTTTTATTAAATTAGTATCATTTGTTAAATGATCATGTTAAAATTTTCCTTGGGTGAGTTTTTGGCTATATTCTTAAGTACTTTAATTTTTAGGTGAATAGTAAAAATATAGTTTTTCACATAATCGATGTATCATAAGTTACATCATTCATGATGTAATAATGACATAATAATTTATAGAAATTTATTTTCAGCCATTATATATTTAATTTCATAAATGAGTCATTAAAATACAATAAAATAAATTTTCAAACCTAAATATCACTTTCCAAAACCTAAATTCAAAAGTGATTCCTTAAAATATCAATTTCTTTTTTTCATCAATTTTCTTTTCAATAAGAAAATGAATTATAATTATAAAGAGGATTTAAAGTCTTAATCCCATTATATTATATTTATATATAATTTATTTTCTCAAAAATTCATTATTACATGTTTTTTCTTTGATATATTATTTTATTAAATATTTTATTTAAAAATACACCTCTCTTAAAGTATAAATAACCCCTCTCCTTTCCCTTGGAAACACACTCCTCTCAAACATTCCAAAGTATAATATCTTCCCAAATAATCCCTCTAAATACTATTACATTACTTAGGGACATTTTTGAGCAATCCAACTCTAATCACTAAGGGTGTTATAGCCTCTTACAAGAGAAGCTACATTAAGGAGAGAGTAAGTCTCTATTAACTTTTCCCTTTTTTCTTATTCTCTTTCTTATTTTTACCAATTAATTTAAAAAACATATACTATAAAACTAATTATTCTATAATTTAAAATTATCTTATTTATGTTAAAATGATGTAATTTTCATATTTATGACAAAAATAAATGCAATACTTCTCTTTCCCCTCTTTTTGTGACACCCCAAGATTTCATAGTGTGTTATTTCTTCAAAATAATTATATAACTTGCACTACATGCAACACCGAGTTCAATCGCACCATGACTTACCATACAAGACATTCAAAAGAGGTTATGAATAGTATTAACTAAATTTTAAACTAATATATCCTTATAATTTTAGAATCCATATTATTAGTTTCTTAGACATAATGCAAAAACAAATTCATTTTTAGTATTGCAATTTTATCAACTTTTAATAGTGAACCCTTTTTAAATACAATATTTTAAACTTTTTGACTAAATGGGGACTTCAAAAATTTAAAATGAAACATCCCAAGCTTCCACGGTACACTTTCCTTTGAATAATACAGTAGCGCGTGTTGTACGCAACTTCGAGTTTTAACACACACCACAACCGATCAAACTAGCCGTTATGAATATTAATACCTACTTTTTAAAATTTTATCTCTCAAAATGGACTTTATTTTTGGATTTGGAATATCGAATTTAGCCTAAGGTAAAATTTTTGTACTTTTCAGATAACTTTAATATTTTGATGAATAGTGAAAATTACTAAATTTTAATTAAAAACAACTTTTTTAATCAAAATAATTAAAAGTGATAAATAATGAATTTGAGTGGTTTTAAAGTATATTTAGAATATATTTTGACCATTTAATACAATGTTGGTCATTGGACATAATTTCACAATTAAACCGAACATAAACAAGTATCAATCTTTTGATAGTTATTATATCTTAAAAACACGCTTTTTGTTTTAAAAACGGGAATTATTTTTAAATTAATTTCTGCCACTTCTGTGTTTTGAATTTGGAAAAATGGATTCCATATTTGGAATCTGGATGTTCGTATTGTGTGAATAGGTAAATTTATTTTTAGATATTTTGAATAATTACTGCGGTAAATATTTTATTTACCATGGTTAAGGGTAAATCCGGTAAATAAGGGTTATACAATAATATTATAATAATACAAAATTACCCTAAAACATGTCCTAACCTTATTGGATGATACATGTTAGACCATAGGCATCTTTGGGTCGATTTTGGGACCCCATGGAGCCACTTGTAGGTGATAGGGACACTTTATTTTAATTAAGTTAAAATGAATACAAAAATGACACAAGCATATATCTTATAGAAAAACAATTTTTACATAAGGTTATATATTTTGGATTTTCGACTATAAATATTCATTAGAAATCTAAAGATATTTCCTACATAATGATATTTTATTTATAATTTTTAGAGATTACATAATTTAATTTATTTATGACACAATGATGATGCAGTAATTACCATAATAGTGAAAATTTAAAATAATTGATATTATAAGTACCCAAATAAATATAATTTGAGCCTTTTTATGACTTACACTAATTTTCTAAGTTAATATGACATGTTAGGAATGGTGTTATTAATTTTTTCGAAGTAATCATTCTGTTAGGAGTTTCACAAAAATCAACTATTGAAGAGTGTCAAAATTGACATAAAATAGTTTTTAAAACAAATATTATATTATTAATTGATATTAAATTCCTAAAAACCGAAGGTTCGGCCAAGAGACTTATATCATGATATTTTTATCATTAATGGACCACTTTGGGGTCATTTGGATGTATATTGTATGTTTATTAACCATATAATATAAAAATACAAAGGGACATTGTAAAAGTGAAACAAATTAACTTAGAGTTAATACTTAAAGATAAGGTTAATATAAGTACACAAACCGGTCTAAATTCTATTGGTTGAGATTTTTTCAACCCATACCTACCTTAAAATTTAAATAATCCACTTTTTAGCAGTTAGAAACCGAATATGAATTTATTATAAATTAATATTTCTATCTTTTCCAAAAGGTGCCCCTCACCCCTCTTAAATAAAGGACACTTCTCCTTCTCATTTCTTCACACCTTCAAAGCCTTTTGGTTCAGCCAAACTCTGCCCAAATACTCTCCCAACTTCCCTCACTACAACTTAGAGGCCTTATTTTGATCAGAAAGCCAACCTAAGGAGCCCTTTTGATCAAATCAAAAGGAAGAACCCGAAGAAGAGGTAATGATTTCACCACCCTTTTCCAAGTTCCTTTCTTCTTCCACATCTTCTTCCATTGTTTTTACCATTATAAAATAATAAGTCCAGTATCATATATATACTGTGATGTTATTATAAATTTGGTACAACCATATTAAGTATTCTATCCACCCTTTGGATAACATGTCACCATACATGCGTACGTACGGCTTACCATCTCCACGTCATGATGTAATTGTTATTTAATGTATTATTACTTGGATGGGTATTATAATGATGTGTAACTCATGTAAATAATAAATATAACATGTTAATTATTCTTTATATATGATATAAAATCCATTTATATATTATTTTTATATCAAAAGAATGATATTGTCGCTCGTGCGTACGTATGGACTACCGTCTCCACGAACGCGATGAGATTCATTCTCCATCGTATCCATTCAAGTATAATTTTCATTTGATGATTTAAAAATAATGTTTAAGGACTTTATATCATTCTTGATATGAATAATATACAACCTATCCATAAAAACATGGCTTATGTAACAAAACATATAAAATAAAACGAGTAAGTTAACACCCGAAACGACGATAATACTAAGATATTATTAACAAAGCAATGTTAAATGATCATTTATGATATCATATTAATATATATGATTATTGTATAATTTAATAACAATTATTTCACCATTATACCGGAGGTTAACCTACCCTCAACCAAGGAAAAGTACAAGGTAAGGGTTATTTTACAATCTCTTCATTATCCGAGGTTGTTTATACGTAATAATCTACTAGGATTTCTTTATCGTCCACATCCATGTTTCTTCAAAATGTATTTCAAAACATTTTCACCATTTACAAGAATATGGGTTAAAGTCATTTATACCCTTGATTGACTTTTTATAAGAGTTTTATAAAGGAATATTTCCATCATTTTCTAAACAAAGTGCTTTTTAACCTTTTCGACAGGATTAAGGTAAGAATGTTTTTTAACTTATACGGCGGGTGCGGCTATTTACCGCCGTTATAAAATCGTCAAAGCATACCTTACAAGATTATAAGAATATTTTCAATGTAAATGTTTTATTTTATAATTATGTGACTTTTAAATGATTTCAAAATGAATATTTTAAGAATTTGTGAAAGGTACTCTTTATCAAGATCATAATTTTAAATGTTTTAAAGATTTATCTTTCCAAATCTTTTCAATTAATATCCTTGTTTTACAAATGATTTTAAGGATTTATATTGACATTAAGTCTTTCAAATGATATTTCTTTTAAAAAGTCTCAATGTGGTATGGGACACTTTGATTCAAAAATCTCTTTTAAATTACTTCCTTTATAATTGTGTGACTTTTCAAGGATTTCGAGAAAAGAGATATTTCTCTCAAATAGTTTTGATTTCATCTATGTCAACATCCTTTGATGGATTTTAAGCTTATTTGAAGTTGATTTATTATGATAAAATACTTCTATATTGTATTGAAGGTTTTGTGACATGTTTGACTGTGGATGTGCTATTTTTATACCATTCATCGTTTATGGTGAAAGTATTGACATTTTGTATGCTAGTTTTAATACGAATGTTTATGTTATGTTTTAACCTATTAATATGGGAATGCATTGGACTTAATATGTGATGGGTGGAGCCCGCAATATCTCCTCAATGCATCGGTAGGTCCCATGAGACAAACTAGTGTCTTGGCATAAGGCCTAGACAAAATCTTATTTGTAGTCTTGGCACGAGGCCTTAGCTATGTGGTTATGATTGTCTGGATTTATGCATTCCATCAATATGAAAGTGGTTATTGATATTGCATGTGATTATTAGATTATTAGAATATCCATGTGAATAAGTAAATGGCATTATTTCATTTTACTTTTGCCATACTATGTTGAAGTTCAAGTTTAAAAGGCTTTTGTTTTAGTTATACATTGCCTTAAATGTTTATGCTTATTTTTGAATGTTTCCACTATATTGTTATCCTTACTGGACATTTGAGCTCACCCCTTTTCTATGCTTTATTTTTCCCAGGATTTGAAGAAGTAAGTTATGAATGACCTGCAGGGATTTTATGAGGGGATAATAGTGTGGACTATAGAGACATTATGTTGTTGTAGTAGTTTTTCACTTTATGATGTAATGTAAAACGTTATGAATATATCTAGTGTTTCCAAGGCTACTAAACCAATCGGCCTTTCGAGATTTGATCTTTCTTGTTTTCATGCCAATGTTATGTAATAATACACCGACTCTGGGTAACTAGGTTCTGGGCGTTACACTTTTAACGACGTCCCGTTAAAGGTTGATTAACCACCTGTAGAGAAATTTCTAAGACAATTCTTATAACCACATTCATGGATGGATATTATTAATTATATATAATATATAAATAATTAATTACATTTATTATAATCTACTAGAGTTAATCATGCTTTTCTATAAATGAGTCTTGATGAAAATTGAGAAATCAAAGTGAAACAAGAAATTTTTAGGATAATCATAATATCAAAACACATCAATTTCATCAATATAAATTAATAAATATAATAAAATGATTATAATTGATAAATAATTGTATAAATGGATATAATTAACATATTTATTTGTTTTTTAATAAATATATGTTTATTATTCAAGAGGCGCAAAAGTGACAAAATAAAGAAGGAATTAAGGTAAGGGGATTCATGAACCCAACTCTTTTTCATTGGGTTATCCATATTTCATGACATATTTGGAATAAATAGTCCTCTAATATTCCTTAAATATATTTTCATTATTCTTACCTCTTATTTTTTGGGATATACATGTTTTTTATTTGATTTTATGGAATATACAATGATTTTCCAAAATAACACTTCCTTCCAAAACACGTCATTGACTCCTCTTGAGTTTTTTATTATTAACTAAAGAATGTTGATTCATATAGAAAATATTTTTTCCCATTTTTCATTTTGGGACCCGATGTTTATTTATGAAATTATAATTTTTGAAATCCTCATGAAACCCATTCCTTTCCATGGGTTATTTCATGAAAGGATTGTTACCCATTTTATGTGACATGCATGATTATGTAAATATTATGATGTGATGACTAGACCAAAATTATATATGAATTGGGTAATGTGTTGTATATCATGAGATAATTTTTATTATAAGTGAATATGATGCTAGATTTTTTACAGTGATGATGTTATTATTATTCACATAGGTTATGTGTTAACATGATGCTAGATTTATTCACAACTATATGTAAAATTTGACCATTATGACATGATGTTTCGTATTTATGCATTTCCACATTCAATGAATTTATCACATTTTTACCTCATGATATTGATAATGATCCTAGGATTATAATATGATGATTATGCTCACCCATGTTATATTGATTCAAGTTCCTTATTCATCCTCTTACATGGCATTTGTCTTACCCCTTTGATTGAAGTATATCCTTAGGTAATTGCATGTACTAAGGATAATGTGATATTTTAGAAGGACAATGAAGAAGGATTTAAATAAATTTTTAGGTTTTGTTATGTACAAGTTATTTATGAGCCTAATTTTTGTAAGAAATAAACCATTGGATCCCAGATTTGTAACTCTAATATGTTGTTTATCTTTAAAATGATGTAATATTTATGTATGAAATATTAGGGCCACTATAGTTGGTATCTAAGAATGGTTTAGTTAATTTTGGAATTATGATTAGAAAAAAAGATTAAAAACCATTAGTATAAGTCTATGTATAGGTAAAACATCCTAGAAAACTATTTTTAGACAATTATAGACATAGGGATCCCATAAGATTTTCCTTTAGTTTTAATTTCATAAAAGAATAAATTACTCATGATTTATTGACTTATGTTTTGTTCTAACATTTTCTATTCTAGAAAATTGTAGGAACCAGGATAAACTAGGCCTAAAACCTGTGTGAGTGACAATGAAACAATTATCCAAATGAGATCCTCAATTCCATGGGAGGTTGAGTTCAAAACACTGTAGAAATGATTACCTAGTTGTCTCGAGATATGAATAATAACATGAAATATATGGAATGTACATATTCACACAAGAAGGATCAATTATCCATTGAGTCCTTGACGCAAAAATGACCATCGATGTTTAGTGGAACTTCCAATCCACATGATGTGGAATATTCGGTTAACTCAATAAAGAAGACATTTTCTATGATCCATTTCTCTAATAAGGAGATGGTGACTCTTGCAATTTATAATTTATATGTAAAATCTATTCAATAGAAGTAATTGATAAAGAACAAAAATACAAAGGATTAAATGGAAGAGATCGAGTTGGAATAATTTAAAAAAATATTTCTTATAAAGCATTTCCCTTGAACTCTTAAAAAAAATTCAAAGAGAATTCATATAGCTAAAGAAAAAGGAAGGTGAAGTTGTCACAACTTATGATGAAATCTTCATAAGGTTTTAAATGTATTCCTTGGGTTTTTTATCAATAATTATAGAAAAATAGATATGTTATTTATTGTTTTAAAATTACATCTTCGAAACAATCTAGAAATATAAGAATTTTGGAATTTTGAAGATGTTGTTAAATGTGCTCTTAAAGAAGATATGGAGTTCAAATAATGGTCCCATGGTTATGTAGATAATAAGAGAAGAATGAGGATTCATCATTGTGGGTCAAATGAAAAATAAGGAAATAAGATCCAACTACCCACATGTTAAAAATGTGGGAAGAAGCATCATGTTAATTACCTCAAAGGGATGGGGAAATTCTTCAAGTGTGGGAATGAAGGACACCAAGCTAATGAATATTGAAGATACACGAAGAAGCTGACCAACATGATAGAGGAAAGGAAGGAACATCTTAATGCACCACCCATGGTTCAATGCTTCAACTATAGGGACCAAGGGTGTTATGCAAGAAAGTTCACAAAACCACATGTCCTTGAGGGCAACCAGTGTCAGCAATCACCATATTCAAAGGAGTAAGGGAAACCATATATTATCACTACTAATTAAGTGGAGTGTAAAAATGAATTCATACAAGGTATGATTCCTATTCACTAAATAATAGAAAAAGTATTATTTTATTTTGGTTCTACTTATTCATTTATATCCTATTAGTTTTCTAGAACTATTGAATTGAAGCCCTGATACCTTTAAGTGGTGATATCCATAAAAACATAGTGGTGTAATCATTAAAACCCAAGTGTTGGACTCTTCTCCAATAAATATATTTCAGATTATTCTTCTTTCAAATCTTATTATATTTCCATTGTTGATATTTGATGCTATATTGGACATGTATTGTCTTTCATTATATATAGAAAAAATCAACTATTCGAAAAAATATATCTTTATATTCTGAACCATCCCATGATCCTCTAAAAATGCAATGAATATCATGAATATTCTTTGGAAAATCCATCAACAGTGTGGGTGTTGATACTCTGTAGAGAAGCATACCATGCCCAAATGGTTGAGTCAAAGGAAGGTATTAACCTGGAAGAAATGTCCATTATTAGGGAATAAATTGATTTATTTCTCAAAAAGTTACTTAGAATCCCATGATCGTGAGGTATATTTCTCAATAAATCTCATTCCTAGAGCCACTCATATCTCGAAATTCCCATATAGGATGGCCTTGATTGAAATGGAAGAATTAAAGATGTATCAACAAGAGGATTTGGAAAAATCTTTCATAAGCCCTAGTACATCACCTAGGGGGCACCAATTCTCTTTGACAAGAAGAAAGATATATCAAAATAGGTGTATATCAATTACCAAGATATCAAAAAGATAACTAAAAATTAAAATTTTCCTCAACCAAGGATTGATGACTTTTTCAATCAACTAAGTGGGGTGAAATAATTCTCAATGGTGTATCTATTTTATGGATATCATCAACTAATGTTGAAGAAGGAAGATATTAAGAAGACTACTTTTCTTACAGGGTATGGGCACTATGAGTTTATAGTAATTCCCTTAGGTCTTACTAATTTTCCTACAATCTTTATGGATTTGATGAATATATTTTTTAGATACCACCTCAACAAATTTTTGGTACTGTTTGTCAATTATATTCTCATTTATTACAATATTAAGTAGGAACATGAAGAGAATCTAATGATTGTGTTGGTGATATTAAGGAAGGATAAAAAGTATTATAAGTTCAAAAAGTGTGACATTTGGATGCAAGAAGTCACATTATTGGGGAACATGATCACAATTTATGAAATTTATGTGGACCCTTCAAAGACAAAGGAAATTTAAGAATAACCTAGACCCACTAGTGTCATATAAATCGATTTTTTTATTGATTAGCTCGTTACTATATACATTTTGTGATAAATTTATCTTTATTTTTTAGTCAACTAACTAATTTACCACAAATGGTGTAAATTATTTATGGATGAAAGATATGAGAATGTTTTAATGAGATCAAGAAGAGGCTAATCATTGTTCTTGTACTATAAATTCACATCCAAGATAATTGTTTCACTAAGAGGGGGAGAGAGTGAATCAGTGATATATTTTTCTTTTATATTTCCTTAATTATGTAATAACCTTTGAATCCTATTAAATATTTATTTCCCTATTGAAAACAATTAAAACACACATCTATTAGAACACATGAATTTATAAGTATCACAATACAATAAGAATAACTACATCATTTCTTTGATTTTTAAATGTTCAAATACCACACAATCTATTAGAAAATAATTCTTTTTGTGTGGAATACAATGTGTAGGATATTGCATTTCACTCATGTAGCTCTATATAAACAACACAATAGTGAATCTGATCCTTCTATAACAAATGATGAAATACAAAGTTTTGTAACAATACATGATATGGTGATTCATTATCAACTTTCACAAATATATTATTTTTAAAAAAATTCTTCAATTTCTTACCTAGAAGTTGGTAAGAACTTTTATAAATATTGTTACAAAACTCATTATGATTTCCCAATCCAATTGCTTACCTAAAAGTTGGTAAGAACTTTCCATTATCAACTTTCAGAAATCTATTATTTTTGAAAAATTTTGTAACTCCATTGTGTAGAAAAAAATTATGATTGTATATAACCTTCCCACCAGAGAAAAGGTTTCATCAAAATCAACACCTTATATTTTAGAGTAACCTTTACATACTAATATTTCCTTATTTGTTATCACTTCACCTTATTCATTCATTTTGTTCTGGGAAACCCACTATGTACCAATACCATTTTTGTTATCAGGATTAGGTACGAGTTCCTATGAATCATTCTTTTCTATCTGGTCTAACTCTCCATTCATGGACCGGACCCGTTTTAGATACTCAAAATCTTCTTTCACATCATTTGGCCAAATTTTTTAATACAAATATGTACGTGTAATAGAATTTGTTGTTCTTATTGTTTGAACCTTTTTATGTTGAACACCAATAATGTTTTACGTTTCCACTAGCTACCTCATATTGGGATGAGATTTTTGATATTCTTCTTCATCACTTGAAATAGCAGAGTATGATTCTTGTTTTTGAGAAGGATTACAATTGGATGTGTGCTTATCAAAAATGTTGACAAAACATTCTTAATCCTACTCAACTTCCTTATCTATTTGATTATATTTATCCTTAATATATTTTTCAATAACTTTCAAATTATAAGAATAAAAAATTCTTTATATTTCTTTGTTGAAACATCAATATCCTCTTCCTTCTAGAGCATAACCAAGAAAAATTCCATCTTCACCTTTCTGCTAAAATATTTCCCAGATTTCCACCTTTCTTCTTTATAATGCATGGACTCCTGAAAACTCTAAAGTGTTTACAACATGTTTTTTTCTCTAAAAAAGTGTGCATAGTGTCATATAAAAACTTGGCCTATAGAATCATTAGTTTTGAATATAAACAACAGTACTCATGGGTTGCCTCCAATACGAATGAGAAAGAACTTGTTCAAGTAACATAGTACTCCCCATTTCCACCAAACTTATATTCTTCCATTCATTAACCCCATTTTGTTGAGGTGTGTATAGGGAACTATACTCATGAAAAATTCCATTCTTATTAGGATAATTTTCAAATTATTCATTCTTATACTCATCACCATTATTAATTTTCAACTTTTTCACTGAATAGTCACTTTTCTTCATAGCTTTTCTCCTAATACCTTTAAACACTCTCAGAGCATATGATTAATGTTTCATATTAATAATACAAGTAATGTGATTAAATTCATCAATGAAAGTGATGATGTAAATACCATAATTTTTTTATTTTTTTGTCATTGGTTCATAGATGTCAGAATGAATAAGTTCAAAGGGTTTTTTTGAACAAATATCAACATTCTTATACACAGACTTTTTAATTTTTCCAGTATGAAAAATAGTTCCACAAAAATCTCTTATTCGTTGAAAATCAAAAATATCTTGAACACAATATCCCTTCCATAACTTACTATTTTTTATTTGACACATGTTTCCCATCCTTTTATTCCATAATTAATTTTCTTCTACCATACCCAAGTAACAAGAGTATTGTACCTCACCAACTTGAAATAAGTTTCCCTTTGTATGTTGGCCTCTTGTAACTACCTTTTTATACTTATCAATTTTAACAAAAAATACATCTTTCCCAAAGGTAACATTGTTACCTTCATCACACAATTGTGAAACACTCAACAATATATGTTTCAACTCATCAATATATAAATATTTCTTAGATTTAAACTTTTCTTTCCCAATGATAGTTGATCTAGCACCATTGATTATTAATGTTTCATCCTTGTTAAATGTCATAGTTACCTCTTTGAAGTATTTTTAATTATTCAAAAAAAATTAATATCCTTTCATGTGTGAGGAACACCCGCTATCAAGAATCCAAGGTTTTTCACCATTAAATGATTTGAGGGTCGTTTTAATAACAATAGATTTTTCTTTCTTCACCTTCATCTTATGAGAAATGTTAAGAAAATTATATTATGCCGGTAACAAAAATATAAAACCCTTAGATAGATTACCTATCTGTACACATCTCTCGCAAATAGTTTCATGGGGTTGGAACCTATTTTTAATTTTTACACCATCATTATCAGGTTTCTTTAAACTACATTTTCATACTTATTATTTTGAGAAGATTGACTCCCCTTAAACCTATGACATTCATAACCTATGGAATAGTAGTAATGTTGTTGGTTGAACCGAAAAATATTTATTTTATTTATGATTCCATCACAATACCAGTAGTAACCATAGAAATAATATTTTCCTCTATAGCTTCCATATTGACTGGAGTTATGAATATGTTTCTTAGCAACCTTCTTATCTGAATTTTGTTGACCACCAATCTTTATGTTATCAATCAGAATCTTATTTTTTAGCTTATTTCTTTTTTTATCCTTTTCATAACTAGAAATAGTAGAAGCATTTACATATTCATAATTTTTAGAAACATTTTTAGACTCGGGTTTTTCGAAAATTATCAACTTTGCTAATCTTAGCCACATGCATAAATTTCTAAGCTTTCGTATTTACAGAAATAATTATATTTTTCCTATCAACTTTTGATGGTTACTTTTTTTATCCTTTTCAGTTTTTCCTTATGAAAACATTCACCAACTTCATATATAGAATATATGGAAATATAATTTTATTTTCATCTTTACAGTTTTTTTACTGGAAAAGTTATAACTATCATATTTATGCCTTTAACTTCAATTATAGATGTTAATTACAATTCTTTTATTCCTTAAGATATATTTTCAAATCACTAATATCCAGTTGCATCTTTTTCTTCTCATCTAAAAAAATTTCATGAATTTTTTATGAGGAAATTCTATCGTCCAACTTCTTGTTTTGTTTTTCATGACTTATAATATTTCTCAAATATATTTCAAATATTATTTTAAAATAAATTTAATTTGAGTTTATTCTTAATAAAAACTACTGATTATGAATTATTCACCATTAATTATTACACTAAAATTATTCTTACCAACATGCTCAGTAGAATTTTCGATTTAGCTTTACTGTCTTCTTATTCTTTATCTTTAGATAAGAAAATACACCTTTTAGATGTTGAGAATTTTTTAACATTCCCTATATAATAAAATTTTCCTTTCCATCCTATTTCTTCCATGACCTTCTTGGCCTTATTTCTTCTTCATCACCATCTTTTTATTTCTTTCTTTGTGGATATTTTTTTGTAAAGTACCCAATGAATCCATATTCAAAACATTTCAATGGAAAATTCCCTTTATATTTACATATACCACTTCTCACATTTTTAGAATAAAGGGATAAATATCATCAAGATTTTTACATACCTCATTTTCAGAAGCAATATAACCACCTTCTTCTTAAATAATAATCTTCTTTGAATTCACTTTCTTCGCAGTATTGAACGAAATTTCCCTATCAAATGTAATTTTTATTTTCATATCTTTATACCAAATTATTTTATATGTGATGAGAGTTATATGAAAGTCATCTATAGATAATTTATTATGATATATATCTTCTAATTAATGAACATTAGTATAAAACTTGTCGGTAATATTTCTTAATATCATTTTAATAACTATAGAATCCTCAAATTTTTAACTAAGACATCTAATAGTGATGTTGATGTTTTTTAACCAGGTAAATAAGTCCCCAATAGATTCATTCCCTGCCATTTTCAAGTCTTCATACATCAGCCTCTAGATTTTTAATTTTTCTTCTTCCCTTTTGTATTGCATTCATATATATTTTTCAGCTTATCCCATATACCTTTATCTATGGAAACACCCTTCACCCTTAAAAATTCACTTTTATAAAGTTATTATAGTATATAATTCTTGTCCCTTCCATCACTCTCAAGATTATTCTTATAAATAGATTAAGATGAAATTTATCATCAATAGGAGGAAATACATCTATTGCTTCTTCAAGAAAATAATATCTAATAGACATAAGATGGGGAAACATTATATCTTTCCAGATATGATAATTATTACCATAGAAAACAAGGATTCATTTATTGTTGAAAAAATTCAAATTATCCATCAACTTATCTTCAAAACATCAACAAAGAATAAATTAAGGGAACATATCTCTGATACTAATTTTAATTGCCCAGTCAAGATAGTTGTATCACTTAGAGGGGGAGGGGTGACTTAGTAATATATTTTTCTTTTATATTTCCTTACTTATTAAAAAACATTTTTCTCATGTTAAATATTTCTTTTCATATTTAAAATAATTAAAACCCACATCTATAAGAACACAATAATTTACAAGGTTTATTATTCAACAAGAATATCTACATCCTTGGTATTGTTTGAAAATGATCTAATACCACACAATCCACTAGAATACAATCATTTTCATTGGAATACATTGAGTAGGATATGACCTTTCACCTCTGCGCCATTATATAAACAATTCAATAGTTTATATTATCCTTCCAAAACAAATTATTTAATACGAATTTTTGTAAAAAAACAATTTATTATTCTTCTTTATTAACTATCACAAATGTGTTCTTTTTTATAAAAAATATTAAATTTCTTACCTAGAAGATGGTAAGATCTTTTATGGGATTTGTTTTAAAAATATGTTTGATTCTCCTAGTCTAATTTCTCAATAAGATAAATATATGACCTTGTTAGAATATAATTGAGAAAATTCTGAACCATTTATTCTTGAATCCAGAAATCCCAATACAATTTTTCCATTTTGATGATTCAGACCAATACGATGACCAGTTGAATACAATCTTGTCTCTTCTCATATGATTCTTCTATATGAAATACTTCTTCAGCAAAATTCAATCTGGAAACATATTATTCTCACTAAATCTCTGTATTGTATCTTATTTACCATGAATAATACATCTATCATAAATTACAAAGTAATTTATCTTTTATACTCACCCCAAATATGGTTTGGGTGGGATTCCTGAAAAAATTTCCTCTCAATTACATTTTACAAATCTATATGTTCCATTGAATTTCAGGTTCATCTTTCCTTCAGATATGCTTCTCAACACTTCTCGAACATTCGTGAATCTTAAAATATATTTATCTATACTTTATACTTTCTTTAAAAACATTAGTCTGATTCTAATTTCCCATTCTGATTTTTCATTATGATCCGCCTCATTACGATGAAGACAAATGTAAAATAATATATTCTTCTTTATCTATTTTCATGACCCACTTGAATGATAAAAAATTAATTAAACCTATTTTAAGTGGTTAACTAAATTATTGTTAAATCATAAATTTATTCTTCATATTCCCCACCACATACTTTTTTTTTCTTTACATTCATCAGTTTCAAACAATTCTTCCTCTGATGATTATGATGGCATACCGAGTCTGATGGACCGGTATCAATAGAATCAACTTAAACAACTTCTTTCCCTTCTAAATAAGATACCAGTCATTTTTTATCACAAAAAATTCAACCTTTGATAAATATGATGACATGCTAAATCCAATGGATCAAAATTTAGAGTTTGGTTCTTTTTTGAATATGATGCTCGCTATCTTCTTTATTTTAGGATTTAATTATTTTTGGTATTCAGTTTATCTAAAAACTAGCACCTTCATTATGATCATCCTCCTTCTCCATTAAACAATTATTCATCTAGTAATATCATTATGATGATATTGAGACTATAATGATTCAAATTCATCAAATTTATTCTTTCATAAACATTCAAAAAGTACCATTAATTCCTTCATGACATTGATTATGTTGAATATCAGCTTCATCATCATATAAACTACCATGTAAAGTGTTTCTACTTACCTATATTTTATCAACATATTTCTTTCCTTATCAACCTGAATACGATTTTTATGATTATGATCAAGCTGAATATGATTGGTAGAATATTATTCTTCTCATTATTTCATAAATAATTCATCAATATATTTATAATATACTAATGATTTATTAGAACTCCAAGATCAGAAAAGCATCATTATATTTTCATCGAAGTCAAGAAGACACTGATTTTCCCCATTATAATTAAAACTTTCAATCTAGAATTAGGGTGAGTATAATGATCCTCTTCATCCCGAAAACATATTCCCAATACAATTTAATTTCTTAACCATTGTGAGTATTATTTTATTGAATATGATGGTCAGTCTGATTTTCACCAAATAAAAAGTGAGGTGATTTATTTTCTTCTTAAACTTCCTTGACAACAAAAAATTATACCTAAATATGATAGTCATCTTTATCATCTTTGTCTTAACATATAGTCACACTACCAATATGTGGAAAAGGTTTTGTGATATATAGTGATGATTCAAAGAATGTATTGGGTTGTGTACTCATGCAGAATGACAAAGTGATATCCTATTTCTCATGATATTTAAAGATCCATGAGAAGAAATACCGGGTGCATGATCTAGAGTTATATGATATGATCTTTGCACTAAATATTTGTGCACACTATATTTATGGTGAGAAGTTTGACATATATACCGATTATAAGAGTCTAAATTATATATTCACATAGAAGTATATAAATATGCATCCAAGAAAATGGTTTGATCTAATCATGGACTACGATTTCTCTATTCACTATAATCCGAGAAAGGAGAATAAGTTAGATGATGCTCTTAATAGAAAAAAACATACTACTATATCCATGATGCAAATATAGATAGACCTTATCTTCATATATATGAAAAGGATATGTCTTCAAATCCTTACGATATGGAATACATCCCACCTCTTTCAAATTATTTCCCAACCATCTATCTAAGAGAATACCAAGGAGATATAAAGGGCTGATCTAGAGCTAAAAAATGATGAAATAAATAATGGAATGTGATCTACATGAGTTCCAAATTGACGAGGCTGATGTAATTTAGTTTTTAATGAGGCTTTGTGTTCCTTCATCACCTGAGATAAAGACCATGCTATTGTATAATGCACATATCCTATCTTTCTACACCTCCCCAGAAGTACTAATATGTACCATGATCTTTAAGAACACTTTTTATGGGACTACATGAAGAAGGATATTACAGAGTATATATCAAGGTGATCATTATTCCATCATGTTAAAGTAGTGGGAAAAAATTCCAAATGGATGATGAATCCATTTCTTATAACCATGTGGAAATGTGTGAACATCACCATGGACCTTATCACCAGTCTCCCAAAAACATCCATAGAAAAAATACGATATGCTTTGTTGTGGATTGACTCACCAAGACTGACCACTTTATAACTATTTGGGAAGATTTATCACTTGATAAGATTTCCAAGATATATGTCAAGGAAATTGTGAGGTTTCATGGGGTTCCACTTTTGATCTTATTTGATTGTGATCCAAGGTTGATCTCTAAATTCTATAGAAGAATTCAACAATATTTTAGTACAAAAATAACTTTTAGCATGACCTATCACCCCCAAACTGGTTGAAAATCTAAAGGGACTATTCAAACACTTGAGGAATTGCTAAGATCACACATGATGGAATTTAAAGGAGTATGTGATCAACATATCCCATTGGTTGAGTTCTTATATAAAAACAACTTCCACTCGATTATTTAAATGGATCTATATGAATATTTGAATGTAAAGAAATTTAGAACTCAAATTATTTGGGATGAAGTTGTGGAATGAAAGATACATGGACTTAATCTTGTTAAAGTGATGGAAAAAAGATCCAATCCATACAAAAACATATAAAAGCTACCTAGAGTCGGTAAAAGATCTATACTGACTACTACTAAAGGGACTTTAATTTTGATGTTAGAGAAAATGTTTTCCTTTGAATATAACCATGGAAGAGAGTCATACAATTTTTAAAGAAAGATAAGTTTTAGCTCGAGGAATATTGGCCCCTTTGAGATCCTTGGTCGCATAGGATTTGTGACATATCAACTTTATTTTCCACAAAGTATGGATCAAGTTCATGATTTGTCCAAAACTAATTTTATGGAAATAATTAGGCCATTAACCTTCCATTATTGAGTTTGGTTGGTTTTTTATAACATTTTGTTAGGTAAAATTGTGTGTAAACCTAACATGTTTTCAAAATACCAAGTGATTCTTTATCCTCCCTTATAAAAAGTCACAACCTCTAATCATTCCTCACACCTCTCAAACCAATTAGTTTCAACCAATATCTACCCGTATCGATTCCCAAAATCCCAACCCTAGACCTTGATTCTTCCCTTTAGATAGAAATCCTTACAAGGAATCCTTTTGGTAGAAACCAAAAGTAGTTACCGGATTAAGAGGTAACATCTTCTCTTAAGATTTTTAGTTTTATTTCCATTATCCAAACCCTCATTTCTTATTATTTGATTCTTGTATAAAAAACAATATCCTAAATATAATAGTATGTTTTATTCTATGGGTAATACCTATACATAAATATACTTACATTTAATGGGTAATGAACATATTGTGTCAGTGTATAGTGAAATACTGCCTCACAAAAAACAACGATTGTTCATTTTACTTTACAAACATTCATAGTTGGCCATTATGATGGAAAATATATATTTATATGATATAAATGATATTTATTAATTATTTTTTCTAATTTAATCTGTTTATAATATACACCATTAATACTTTCCATTTTTCATTAATATGATAACATCATTTGAGGAAGTGTGGACTACCGCCCCCTCAAAGCAATGTGATTCATTAACACGATCCATGTAATGAATAAAGAATGATTATAAATAAAAATATGTGAAATAAACAACCTCTATATGATATAAATAAAATAATTAACTTTTTTGGAAATATACTTTATATATCTATATCAATTTCTTTATTACCCCTTCACACACATAAAAAGTGACAACTTCATTCATAGATGTGTGGACTACTGCCTCCTCGACACGATGTGATTTGTTTTACACCACAATAATTATATATATAATTATATATGATTAAATAACATATTATTTATGTTATGTTGGTCATTCTGGAAATATTTGGTGTTACTTACCTTCTTTCCATAATGATCATTGAAAAATAATAACGTCACTCATGCGTGCGTACGACCTACCTTCACCATGAGTGTAATGTTGGTTCATCTTTCTTAACCATATTTAATAATTTATTTTAAAGGTATAATTAATGAACGAATATGATGATTATTTCATGATTATTATTCATTAGATGTCATATAATGACCCCTTTGACAATAGTTGACCTACCAATGTTGTTTTTGACACATAATCCGAATTTTGTGTAAATAGATGATGTAAACAGAATTGTTTAAGTAGTTGTATAATACATAGTATATAGTGAAATCAATGTAATGTTTAACATGACAAATTTTCTGAATAAATTAGAAAATTAAAATAAGTTTATTATATAGGAAGTCAAAGGACGTTCTCCCAAAATGAAACTCAAGGTAAGGTATTTACATCTATCTTTTTACATCTATGAGATAAATGTCATGTTCACCATTTAATGATTTTGTGTGGTGTATCTACTACCCATTTCGATATTTTATGTCATGAATTATTTTAACTTTATGGTATTTAAAATATTCATTCAATATTATTCGTTTATCAGGCTTATGATTTAAATTGTTTTAGAGTGTAATGGGACATTTTGGGATGTTTGATGATTATTTTCTTTATGATTAGTACTAATGATATTTTAATGTAATTTCCATTCTAGGATATTATATATCCATTTTTCAATAAAACCATTCATTATTATCTGGTTATTCTTGTCCATTTTGATGTATTAGTACTATTTTTTCCTCTCTTTGGTACTCAAATGTTTTAAGAAAATGTTTTCAAGAAAACTAAACTTTATTTCTATCTTTAGTCAGAGAACCTGTTTTCTTCTAAAACCCATTTTTTAATAAAAAAATTAAAAAATGTTTTTAAAATGATTTGGTAAAGGAATATTTACCCTTTTTTTCTTTTACCATTGTTTTCAAAGGAATCTTCTTATCAATTTTTTAATAATTCATTTTTAACCTTTAACAATGAAAAAAGAATGTTATTTTACCTCATATGACAAGTATATATTTACCCACCATCACTTATTTGATGTTTCCTTTTCATGTATACAAGGTTAATTTTTAAAGAAAATGTTTTTAAAATTTATTTTCAAAGAAAAAATTTTCAAAAAGGTTTTTCATAATAAAAGGATATTTTCGTCAAAGATTTTTTTAAATATAATTTAATAGTATTTATAGTAATCATCAACAATAAGAATTTTTTTTACTCCACATGAGATTTATTTATTGAAACCATCCTTATTCTTTCTCTGGGTGGCTTATTATAGATTTTTCTAAGGATAGTATTCACATTCACTTATTTGATTCATTTGTTATTCCCCTTGAAATATTAAATATTCTATGATCATTGAACATTTAATTTCCCCCTAATTATCCATTTCATTCATCATGTATATTAATATTACCTAATCCCTATACCATTTTTCATACATTGTCTACTTTGATAGTTATTTTATTATTTGGGAAAATATTGATAATTTCATATCCATTATTCAATAAAGATATTTGATAAGGCATATTAATTATTTTTATTATTTGATATGAGTAATTATTTGGACGGGAAATGAGGGGAGGAGCCTGAAATTTATATAGGTTCTCAATGAATCTATAGGTTCTCATGTGAAAAATTAGTTTAACAGATTATAATTTTTTAAACTATCTTGTGAATGTTATTGATGCTATAGTTTTACATGTGCCTCAAACATGATGTCTATTATGAAATCATTTTCCTCATTTAGTTTTAGTTATTATCCATCCATGATATTTTACATCGACATATATATGGATACATTTCATTTTAAGTTATTTAGAAAGAATGTGTTTCAGTTTCTTACCTTTCCATATTTATTTTTCCTTATCTAGTCATTTAAATTGAATATGTTTTCAGTTATTACCTTTCCATAATATTTATGATCTTCCTTATCATTTTATTGACTATATAGTGAAATTACTTTGTTTATTGATTATATGGAATGTGAGTTCATTTATTGACCACGTCATAATTATTATTCTCATTGATTCATTAGTACTTCCGCATTATTTTTCCCTTACAGAGAATTTGAGCTCACCATTTTTATGTTTATTTCCCTAGTAGTCCAAGAAGCATACATTGAAAGATATAAAGGGATTTACTAGATGGATTAGATTTATCCTTGAAGCTATTTGTTTAGAAAGAATAAAAAATTATGTTTGAATTAGTGTATTCTTTTCTCATGTATGTATCTCGTTTACCAAGAATACTAAACTCTCAATCCTTCGAGATTTAATTCCTTGTAATATTTCCAATGTAATAGTAGTAGACATTGACTCTGGTCTTTCTGGGGTCAGGTTACTACTGTTGGTATCAGATGAAGTTTAGTATCATTCTTTGGAACAAGATTTAGGGAAACATTGGTTAGAGAACATAGACCAAAGGTATAATTTGAGGATACGAATAGAATAAAATCCTAGAATTTTTTAAGGTAGATATTATGTGGTCATTTCTAGCAATACATCAATGTCTGGATAATTCAATTGTATGTGGTTTTGATACATATGTATCTAGGATTAATAACTATGACAAGGTATTTTTAGCCTAACTTGGGGTAACCTGGTATACAACAATGGGCCTTACTGCACAACTGCTTTGACATTCCTGGGGGATATGTTTAGAATAATTTATATTTTCTTTAAAAACCACCATGAAGGATTTTGATAATGAATTACCTAGGTTAAAACTAGGGTGTTTATATTGAAAATAGGGTATCGTGATTTCAAAATCCAATAAATGATATTATGTATAAACTCTAGACTAAGGAAATATCTATGAGGAAATAAGTGGATGAAGTATTTATGTAATAGGTTTGTATTGAAATATTTAGTTAAAAGTCTATTTTGTGATTAACCTAATTTAAAGGATTTCCATAAAATTTATTTTTGGAATTATCTTATTTTTTTAGAAAATGATGACCTATAAGATGGGTGATAGCTAATAAAATTTGGCAAGGTTGTGGGTCTTAAAACCATGACCAAAGGATGATAAGGGTTTCCTTCCAACCACTAACCCATGAAATTTCTTTTTTATTTTTTCAATTTTTTAGTTAAACAATTTGATGAATAAATGTTAATGATAAACTAGTAGTTTCACTTTTGAGGATTAGATATTAATCTATTAACCATATTGGTTTTGGAAGATAGTTAAAGAAAATAGTTAGAGTTTTCACTCTTTTATAGGCCTCGGGATCCTTTAAATATTTATTTTAGTGCTTCGGGCATTAAAAAACATTATTGGTAAATAATTTCTAGGAGTAAAGGAATGAATTAGAATTTGATCAATGCAAAACAAAAATTTAGGATATTTCATATGAAATTGAAACATATCATGTAATAATGTTTCATTATATTCATAAGTGGTAAAATAATTACCCGACATTAGGAAAATGTCTTAAAAATGAAATGTTTTCCCAATATCTTAATTTCTATTGAATCTGTGGTCATCTAAATCATCACAGATTTATGGATTTGAGGTCCTAAACATTCCATTGATCATCCAGTTGTTTGTGATTGATGACCCCATTCACTCCATATAAATATTCACATTTTTCCTGTAAGTATGTATCTCTAATTTACACTGATGTTATCTTATTAGAGACCTAGTTATATGGTAGTACATGTGGCCTATATACTTTTTACTCTTTCTTTAATAGAGGATGACTTATAAACCCTACTCAGGATGTTGGATTTCAAACATAGGAAGTATTAAAAAATCTATCAACATGATCGAGTTTAAATTGCGAGGATGTAATTTAAATAATGTGGGGAGAATTTGATGAACTAAAAATCTAAATTAAGAACCTATCATTCGATAACATGTATGACATGCGACATCGAACACGTAAGGTAATATAATATCTTGATACTTTATAAAATATTTACTATATAAAATAGATTCTATGTATTTCAATACATGTAACACTGAGTTAGCTAATGTTTCATGCAAGAAAGGCCTTCCTTGATAGATTATGTTACATGCAAGAGTGGCCTTCCTCGGTAGCTTGTGTTACATGAAAAACTGACCTTCCTTGATAGCTTCCATTACACGCAAGACCGATTTTCACCAAATAATAATGTATTATGAAAATAGTATTATTTAATTTAATATGATATAACCTAGCCGTTATGTTAGCAGTTATAAATAGTATTTACTAGCTTATGAAAATTTATTTTTTATATAAATAAAAAATGAATTCACTGGTTACCAACTAATGATAAATGAAAATAAGAACCAATTGGATAAAAAAAGTAATATTATTATTTATATACATCCAAAGGAGTTTTGTCTTAATAAATATAGTTAATTAAAATTAATTAATGACTTTAATGAAATATATATGTTATATATTAAATAAAATATTTTTTATATTAATACATTATGTTTGATATGCATAAGATAAGAATAAATCCTATTTTACATATAAAACATATATTTTTATAATGACAATTTTACCACCATTTAATAGAGAACGCATTTTAAATTATAATTTTGACACATTAATTTATTTAATACGTAAAAATAAACTTAATAATGGAAATATTAATATAATAATTATTTTACGGTGAATTTTTGATATTTTTCTGAAACATTTCATATTTAATGAATAGTTAAAAATACTGAATTTTAGTTCAAAACATCCTTTTTATCTAATTTATTTATAAGGTTAAATAATATTTTTAATTGGGTTTAAATGTTAATTAGATAATATTTTTATAAATTAATACAATTTAAGTCATTGGAATAAATTTTAATTTTAAATTGATTATAAAAAATAGAAAACTTTCATACCATTTTACCTTAAAAACATGCATTGTCGTCCCATCTTGAGGATTAAATTTAAATTAATTACTACCAATTCTGTGATTTGAATTTTTAAAAATGGATTCCATGTTTGGAATAAAAATAATTTCTAATTTCTAATAAGACGAAATTTGTTTTTTTATAAAAATAATAGTGAAATTAATTAAAATTAATTATAATTATTAAGGTAAAATTTAGCTTAATAAAGGACTAAACCTTTAACTAAAGGGGAAATATGACCTAGAGACTTCTCCAAAACCCCTTTTATGGAAATAATTAGGACATTAACCTTCCATTATTGAATTTGGTTAGGTTTTTATGTCATTTTTTTTGTTAAAACATGGGTACACCTAACTTGATTTCAAAAGATCAAGTGAGTCCTTTTCCTCCCTTATAAAAGGATTCATCCTCTCCCCATTCTTGACACATCTAAAAACACTTAGATATAAAGAATATCTTCCCATATAGCTTCCCAAAATCACTCCACTATAACTCTAAGCCTCCATTTTGGTATAAATCCTTCCCAGGAATCCTTTTGGTAGAAACCAAAAGTAGTTTCCCAATTAATAGGTAATGTCTTCTCTCAAGAATTCTAGTTTTATTTCCATTCTCCAACCCCTCATATATTCTTATTATATTATTACATAATAATGAAATTATCCTTAATATACTGGTATTTTGTTATGGTAAAGGTTATACCTACACTTACACACGCTTACATCTAATGGGCAACGAACATATTGTTTCTGTGTACGAAAAACTACAGCCACAATAAATGATGATTGTTCATTTTACATTACCAACTTTCGTGGTTGGATGTTATGATGAAAACTCTGTTTATATATGATATTTATTATATTTATTATTTCATTCTAATTATTTAATTTTTTTATAACACATACCTTTAATACGTTCCATTTTTTAATAGGATAACTTTGTTTGAGGAGTGTGGATTACGGCCCCCTCAAAGCGATGTGATTTGTTCACATGATCCATGGAATGTATAATTGATGATTATAATTAAAAATATGTGACATAAAAAACTTCATATTATATTAATTAAATAATTATGTTTATATATATATACTATATATATATCATTTTCATTATTACCCGTTCAAACACTTAAAAAGTGATAATGTCGTTCGTGGACATGTGGACTACCATCTCCTCAACATGATGTGATTCATTTTACATCACAATAATTCTATATAAAATTATATATGATTTAAAAATTTTTTATTTATGATATAATGATCATTTTGGAATGATCTGGTGTTAATTACCTTCTCTCCATAACAATTATTAAAAAATAAGAGCATTAATCAACCATACGTACAACCTACCATCTCCATGATTGTAACGTTGGTTCATTTTTCATAACCATATTTAATGATTTTTTTAAATGAATAATTAATGAAAAAATATGATAATTATTTCATGATTATTATTTTTTATATGTTATATAATGATCCCTTTAACTATAGTTTTCGTACCAATGTTGTTTTTGACACATAATCTGAATTTGTTCTAAACAGACAACGTAAAAAGAGTTTTTCAAGTAGTTGTATAAAACATAGTAAAAAGTGAAATAAAATTAATTATAAACATAAAAAAGATTCTCAATAAATTATAAAATTTAAATAGGTTTATTATACAAGAAGTGAAAATATGTTCACCCCAAAAGGAAACTCAAGGTAATGGATTCTCATCTCACTTTTTACATGTGTGAGATAAATGTCATATACAAAATTTGATTATTTTGTGTGGTGTATATATTACCCATTTTGATATATAATATCATGAATTGTTTTATCATCATTGTATTTGAAAATTCCATTCAATATTATTCCTTCATGAGGCTTATGATTTCAAAATTTTCAAAGTTTGAATGGGACACCTAGGGATGTTTAATGATTATTTTCCTCAATAATAGTACTAATGATCTTGAAATGGAACTTCCATTAGAGGAAATTGTATAACAACTTTTCGACAGACCCTTTCATTATTATCTAGTTATTCATGACTATTTTCATGTATTAGTTCCATTTTTACACTCTTTGGTACTGAAAATGTTTTATATTTTTTATAAGAAAACACAACATTATTTATCTCTTTAGTTCGAGAACCTATTTTCTTTTAAAAATCATGTTTTAATAAAATGTTATCAAAAATATTTTTAAAATGATTTGGTAAAGAAATTTTTATCCTTTTTTCTTTTACCTTTTTTTCAATGGAATCTTCTTTTCTATTTTAAAATAATTTATTTTTCTAAATTTTAACCATGCAAATAAAATGTTCTTTTATGTCGCACGACAAGTACGGATTTACCTATCATTATTTCTTTGAAGCTTCCCCTTGATGTCTAAAAGGTTACATTATAATGAAATTTTTTTCAGAAGTGATTTTCAAAGAAAAGTTTTTCAAAATGGTATTCCTAATCATAGGATATTTTCCCCAATTTTTTTAAATATCATTTTATAGTAATTATATTCAACATCATCAAAAAAAATTACTACAAAACTAGGATTATCCAATACTATGGCATTAACAGCACTTGCTAAAAATGATTTTAAAGACCCCCTTTTTTGGTGTTAAAAACATTTTTAAATGAGGACTTTAATAATGATAAAAAAACATTGTTAAAGGGGGACCTTTATCCTCACTTTTAAAAAAGAACTGATAAATCGGATATTTTAACAGCACTTGTAAAAAAACACTGTTAAAGGGGGGTCCTTATCAGTGCTTTTTTAGAAGCGCTGATAAAGACCCCTCTTTATCAATGCTTTTTCAGTAGCACTAATAAAGGTATACTTAAAAAAACAATTAAGAATAAAATATTAATATTTAAATATATTTATATTGATATAAATTTAATATATATTTTTTAAAATATGTTTTAGATAAGGTAAATAGAATTTTACACTTAATATATAAGATATTTTGTGAAAAATGGATTACAAAATTAATAAAAAATTATTTTTAATTAATAATTTTCTTCTCATTTCTGATTAATAGTCATTTAATATCATTTTGAAGATAGAAAATAAAAAAATCTAATATAAGTTGAAAATGTAACTCAAACCTCAAACAGTGATAACTTTTGATCTTGGTGTCCATTTATGCTCTACCACATATCAAATCAAATTTTTTGATGAGATCTACACCCTTAGTGACAATGGTAAACCTCTATCACATGTTTAAAGGCCAAAAAATCTCATAAGATCTCAAAAATAGAGTTTTTAGTCAGGGTACCCTGATTTTTTGACATTTGATGGATTTTCAACCTATTTTAAGGGGGTATTATTGTATTTTTTGGTGGTGACTAATTTTATTCTTATGTATTACATTTATATTTATATTATGGTTTTGAAATGTTATCATTTTTCATAATTTAAAGTTAGTTATAATTAAATATATGCATGTTTCTTATGTTTACTTATAATAAATCACTCATATAAATACATATATAATAATATTTATGTAAAACTGTATATTCTAATATATATAAATAAATACATATTCTAAATATGTATTCAAAATAATATCTTTCCATTTTGAAATTATATATACATATACATATGTGTGTATTAATAAAGAGACATATATTTATATTCAATTCTATTATATATAAATGATTGTAATATATAATATATTTAAATAAATATAAGTATATATATATCACACACACACACACATATATTGGATAAATGTATTTTAGAATAATTATATAAATATATGTATATATATATATATAAACATAAATATCATTAAATAGACGTCAAAACAATAGTGTTGTGGTAAAGGTGTTCCATCTTCAAAGGAGAGGTGTAGGGTTTGAATCCATGAAGATGCGCATAAGGATAGAAATTTAAAATGTGATGATAAAAGGTGGCGGGGTGAAAAGCACTGATAAAGTGGGGTGGAGCACTATTAAAGGGTTTATGGAAGCACTGTTAAACGGGGTAAATCTCATAGGTGTCCAAAAAAATATAATTCTACCCCCTTTAAGAGTGATGCCTTTATTGTCACTAAAAATGTGTTATTAAAGTCCCCCTTTAACATCACTAAAACTGTTTTGTTAAAGGACCATTTTAATAATGTTTTTTATCATTGTTAAAGGGGGACTTTAACAGTGCTTTTTTAACACTAATAATGTTTTGAACTTTTAAGCATGTTCATATTGTCAGTGTTTTATTATAATTGATAAAGGACTACTATAGAACATTTAAAGGACTATTTTGTAGTAGTGAACCCTTTATTTTTACTCTACTTACCATTTTTTTGTATTGATATCATCTGTATTCTTCCTTTGAATGGTTTATTATTGATTTTTTAAGGACTGTATTCACATTCTCTTCCTTGAATTATTTGTTATTCCCCTTGAACTATTCAATCTCCTTTGATCATTGACCATTGAATTTACCCCTAACTATCAATTTCATTCATCAGGGATGTTATTATTTCCTAAACCAGATACCATTTTACATATGATGTATACTTTGACAATTATTTTATTATTTCAGAAAATATTGATAATTTCATCTTCTTTATTCAATACAGATATTTGATAAGGAATATTATTTATTTTGATTATTCAATTCAAGGAATAATTTGGAAAATAAATGATGGCAGGAGACTAAACATTATATAGATCCTAAATGCATCGATAGGTTCTCAGGAGAAAAATTATTTGTGCAAGTCAGCATATTTTAAACCATCATGTTAAATTCTTAACGAGATAGTTTTTCATGTGCCTTAGACATGACATTTGTTAAGAAAGAATTTACCTAATTTAGTTTCATTTATTATTCATCCATGAGATTTTGTGTCAACATATCTATGGATTCATTTCATTTTTAATTATTCAGATAGTATGTGTTTTAGTTTCTTACCATACCATATTTCCTTTTTCTTTTCTAGTTCTTTTAACTTCATGTGTTTTCATTTATTACCCTTTCATGTTGTTTATGCACCACTTTCTCAGCTTATTGATTATATGGCATGTCAATTCAGTTATTCACCACCATCATCACCATTATAATTTTATTATTAGGACAAAAGGATACAAGAAAAGAGAACATCCAGGACCAATGGTGGCCGAAAGTCATGTAAGCCAAGGGAACCAGCCTAAATGAAATTCACCCCCTCAGGTTTAAGTAAGAATGAATCAGAAAGGAAACTAAACAGGGTACCAGGAGTAGCCAGGGAGGCCGAATAGTCCGCCACTTTGTTCCCCTCCCCCCAAGTGTGGGTGACCAAAATGTTGTCGCTTAGGATAGACTTACATTTATGAATGTTGTATGATATTGACCGTGGGATATTGCCTTTACCAAGTAAAGCATCATGGATAATCATATAATCAGTCTCCACATGGGAAATAAAAATGTCACATTCCCTGCAGATGGACAGACCTGAGAGAACAGCTCTTGCCTCCGCTCGAACAGAATTGCCACTACCAAAGTGAGCTGTGAATGCCAGGACGACACTTCCCCTAGCATCACAAACCACCCCACCGCCACGCATGTCCCTCGGGAAAAAGCACCCATCCATGTTGATCTTGAGGCTGAACTCAAGAGGAACTCATCGAACCCAAAGTCCCTTGGAAATAAAGGGAAGAACTGCTGCCACAGGGACACCCAACAAGCGAATGGACGAATCCTCCTTCCAATTACCAGGATGGAAAATCAACTCAACCATCATGCACTGAACTCTTCCCATGATGGACCTACCAGTGGAACTAATCCCCTCGAACCTGGCTCGGTTCCTGGCTTTCTATAAGCACCTACAGCCCATGTTAACGATTAAAGAGTGGGCCATCTTTTCCACCTCTGAACCCTCGGACCCCTGAAACCAGCGCTCTAGGAAAACATCAATGCTAGAAACCTGCGGAGAGTAATATGTAAACACCGCAAAGGTACTCCAAACAATGCGCTCCCAAAACCCATCAAAAAAAATATGGCTCGTGTTCTCTTCTTTTCTGTCCAAACAACACTGACAACAGGAGGCCATGGAGATACTTAGGCGTTTGACGTTGGAATCAGAAGCTACAACATTGTTCCGAATTCTCTAGGAGAGAAGGTTGAGTTTAGCAGGGATTTCATTTCACTAAATGATCTCATTCCATCTATTATACAGATATTGGGAGACAGTCATCCTATGATAGTCCTTTGAGTTAAATTTCCCTGATACAAATGGAGTAAAAACACACCTATCCTGCTCCGAGGTAATGAGAATGGAGTCAAACAGTTACTTCTGAGACGTATTCAAAACTTATCTATAAAATGCTGCATAGTGGATCAATTCCTTGAAGTCGATCATAGGATCAGGACACCTGGGAAAGGCATGGATGTTACCTGGCTAGTTATGAAACCAGTAAAGTATGTTTCCTTCACTAATGATCCATTTCGAATGAGGAAGGAGGTCAGAAATGATAATACACACAGAGGACCATAAGGACAACCCATTTGTGGAAGGAGAAGTAGAACCGGTTCAGTGCTTTTGGGACATAAGTTTCCCCTACAAGGTATGCTCCTCGATAATCTCCTAGGTGAGCCACACATGCATGAACTAGATTGTGACTACCAAGCTATTGACACCGATCCCTCCCTCGCCAACTGGCCTCGTCGTCTTCCTCCATGAGACCCAATGTCTCTTCCCCTATAAATGGGCATCCCAGATGAAACGATCAAGGAGCCTATCAATGGATTGTATGAAACCTTTCATCATAGTATAGGCGGTAATATCAAGCACTGGAATTTCCGAAAGAACGTTGTTGACAAGAGGGATGCGGCCACCGAAGGATAGGAAGTGATTTTTCCAGTTGAGAATACAGCCAGTGATTTTGTGCATCACTTTGTCGATGTCCCTAATACAGATTCTGCCTCGAGACATAGGGGTGATGAGATACTTCCTGGGGAAGACTCCACACATCATGTTCAAACTAATACTC